>OY743174.1:28873884-33873884 GCA_963555705.1 Ligustrum vulgare
ATTTCTTATTCACCGTAGTTTTAATTAATGCACATTTTTTAATATTTTAATTCTTTTTATTTTTGTATTGCAATTAAAAATACTTTTCGTACATATAAAGTATGAACTCTTTACTTTTCACACAAAAAATCATTTAAATAAAATTCAAACCTCTTGTTTAATATATGATTTCTGTAACGTCCTTCAATTATTGAGAGAAAAAGAAAAAATGCGAACCTCTTTATTTAATTTTTTTACTTGAATATTATTTATTTAAAAAAAAAAAAAAAAACTACTAAAAAACTTTAAAGGGAAACATTTTTTTTATTATTATTTTACCATCAATCCTTTTTTGGAGTATCTTACCCGCGCTTCTTTTCAATAATTTCCTATTCACCGTAGTTTTAATTAATGCACATTTTTTAATATTTTAATTCTTTTTATTTTTGTATTACAATTAAAAATATTTTTCGTACATATAAAGTATGAACTCTTTACTTTCTCGCACAAAAAATCATTTAAATAAAATTATAACCTCTTGTATAATATATGATTTCTGTAACGTCCTTCAATTATTGAGAGAAAAAGAAAAAATGCGAACCTCTTTATTTAATTTTTTTACTTGAATATTAATTATTTTTTTTTTAAAAAAAAAAAACTACTAAAAAACTTTAAAGGGAAACATTTTTTTTATTATTATTTTAACATCAATCCTTTTTTGGAGTATCTTACCCTCGCATCTTTTCAATAATTTCCTATTCACCGTAGTTTTAATTAATGCACATTTTTTAATATTTTAATTCTTTTTATTTTTGTATTGCAATTAAAAATATTTTTCGTACATATAAAGTATGAACTCTTTACTTTCTCACACAAAAAATCATTTAAATAAAATTATAACATCTTGTATAATATATGATTTATGTAACGTCCTTCAATTATTGAGAGAAAAAGAAAAAATGCGAACCTCTTTATTTAATTTTTTTACTTGAATATTAATTATTTTTTTTTAAAAAAAAAAAACTACTAAAAAACTTTAAAGGGAAACATTTTTTTTAATATTATTTTACCATCAATCCTTTTTTTGAGTGTCTTACCCTCGCATCTTTTCAATAATTTCTTATTCACCGTAGTTTTAATTAATGCACATTTTTTAATATTTTAATTCTTTTTATTTTTGTATTGCAATTAAAAATATTTTTCGTACATATAAAGTATGAACTCTTTACTTTCTCACACAAAAAATCATTTAAATAAAATTATAACCTCTTGTATAATATATAATTTCTGTAACGTCCTTCAGTTATTGAGAGAAAAAGAAAAAAATGCGAACCTCTTTATTTAATTTTTTTTCTTGAATATTATTTATTTAAAAAAAGAAAACTAAAAAAAAACTTTAAAGGGGAACATTTTTTTTAATATTATTTTACCATCAATCCTTTTTTGGAGTATCTTACCCTCGCATCTTTTCAATAATTTCCTATTCACCGTAGTTTTAATTAATGCACATTTTTTAATATTTTAATTCTTTTTATTTTTGTATTACAATTAAAAATATTTTTCGTACATATAAAGTATGAACTCTTTACTTTCTCGCACAAAAAATCATTTAAATAAAATTATAACCTCTTGTATAATATATGATTTCTGTAACGTCCTTCAATTATTGAGAGAAAAAGAAAAAATGCGAACCTCTTTATTTAATTTTTTTACTTGAATATTAATTATTTTTTTTTTAAAAAAAAAAAACTACTAAAAAACTTTAAAGGGAAACATTTTTTTTATTATTATTTTAACATCAATCCTTTTTTGGAGTATCTTACCCTCGCATCTTTTCAATAATTTCCTATTCACCGTAGTTTTAATTAATGCACATTTTTTAATATTTTAATTCTTTTTATTTTTGTATTGCAATTAAAAATATTTTTCGTACATATAAAGTATGAACTCTTTACTTTCTCACACAAAAAATCATTTAAATAAAATTATAACATCTTGTATAATATATGATTTATGTAACGTCCTTCAATTATTGAGAGAAAAAGAAAAAATGCGAACCTCTTTATTTAATTTTTTTACTTGAATATTAATTATTTTTTTTTAAAAAAAAAAAACTACTAAAAAACTTTAAAGGGAAACATTTTTTTTAATATTATTTTACCATCAATCCTTTTTTTGAGTGTCTTACCCTCGCATCTTTTCAATAATTTCTTATTCACCGTAGTTTTAATTAATGCACATTTTTTAATATTTTAATTCTTTTTATTTTTGTATTGCAATTAAAAATATTTTTCGTACATATAAAGTATGAACTCTTTACTTTCTCACACAAAAAATCATTTAAATAAAATTATAACCTCTTGTATAATATATAATTTCTGTAACGTCCTTCAGTTATTGAGAGAAAAAGAAAAAAATGCGAACCTCTTTATTTAATTTTTTTTCTTGAATATTATTTATTTAAAAAAAGAAAACTAAAAAAAAACTTTAAAGGGGAACATTTTTTTTAATATTATTTTACCATCAATCCTTTTTTGGAGTATCTTACCCTCGCATCTTTTCAATAATTTCCTATTCACCGTAGTTTTAATTAATGCACATTTTTTAATATTTTAATTCTTTTTATTTTTGTATTACAATTAAAAATATTTTTCGTACATATAAAGTATGAACTCTTTACTTTCTCGCACAAAAAATCATTTAAATAAAATTATAACCTCTTGTATAATATATGATTTCTGTAACGTCCTTCAATTATTGAGAGAAAAAGAAAAAATGCGAACCTCTTTATTTAATTTTTTTACTTGAATATTAATTATTTTTTTTTTTAAAAAAAAAAACTACTAAAAAACTTTAAAGGGAAACATTTTTTTTATTATTATTTTAACATCAATCCTTTTTTGGAGTATCTTACCCTCGCATCTTTTCAATAATTTCCTATTCACCGTAGTTTTAATTAATGCACATTTTTTAATATTTTAATTCTTTTTATTTTTGTATTGCAATTAAAAATATTTTTCGTACATATAAAGTATGAACTCTTTACTTTCTCACACAAAAAATCATTTAAATAAAATTATAACATCTTGTATAATATATGATTTATGTAACGTCCTTCAATTATTGAGAGAAAAAGAAAAAATGCGAACCTCTTTATTTAATTTTTTTACTTGAATATTAATTATTTTTTTTTAAAAAAAAAAAACTACTAAAAAACTTTAAAGGGAAACATTTTTTTTAATATTATTTTACCATCAATCCTTTTTTTGAGTGTCTTACCCTCGCATCTTTTCAATAATTTCTTATTCACCGTAGTTTTAATTAATGCACATTTTTTAATATTTTAATTCTTTTTATTTTTGTATTGCAATTAAAAATATTTTTCGTACATATAAAGTATGAACTCTTTACTTTCTCACACAAAAAATCATTTAAATAAAATTATAACCTCTTGTATAATATATAATTTCTGTAACGTCCTTCAGTTATTGAGAGAAAAAGAAAAAAATGCGAACCTCTTTATTTAATTTTTTTTCTTGAATATTATTTATTTAAAAAAAGAAAACTAAAAAAAAACTTTAAAGGGGAACATTTTTTTTAATATTATTTTACCATCAATCCTTTTTTGGAGTATCTTACCCTCGCATCTTTTCAATAATTTCCTATTCACCGTAGTTTTAATTAATGCACATTTTTTAATATTTTAATTCTTTTTATTTTTGTATTGCAAATAAAAATATTTTTCGTACATATAAAGTATGAACTCTTTACTTTCTCACACAAAAAATCATTTAAATAAAATTATAACATCTTGTATAATATATGATTTATGTAACGTCCTTCAATTATTGAGAGAAAAAGAAAAAATGCGAACCTCTTTATTTAATTTTTTTACTTGAATATTAATTATTTTTTTTTAAAAAAAAAACTACTAAAAAACTTTAAAGGGAAACATTTTTTTTAATATTATTTTACCATCAATCCTTTTTTGGAGTGTCTTACCCTCGCATCTTTTCAATAATTTCTTATTCACCGTAGTTTTAATTAATGCACATTTTTTAATATTTTAATTCTTTTTATTTTTGTATTGCAATTAAAAATATTTTTCGTACATATAAAGTATGAACTCTTTACTTTCTCACACAAAAAATCATTTAAATAAAATTCTCAACTCTTGTATAATATATGATTTCTGTAACGTCCTTCAATTATTGAGAGAAAAAGAAAAAATGCGAACCTCTTTATATAATTTTTTTACTTGAATATTATTTATTTAAAAAAAAAAAACTACTAAAAAACTTTAAAGGGAAACATTTTTTTTATTATTATTTTACCATCAATCCTTTTTTGGAGTATCTTACCCTCGCATCTTTTCAATAATTTCCTATTCACCGTAGTTTTAATTAATGCACATTTTTTAATATTTTAATTCTTTTTATTTTTGTATTGCAATTAAAAATATTTTTCGTACATATAAAGTATGAACTCTTTACTTTCTCACACAAAAAATCATTTAAATAAAATTATAACATCTTGTATAATATATGATTTATGTAACGTCCTTCAATTATTGAGAGAAAAAGAAAAAATGCGAACCTCTTTATTTAATTTTTTTACTTGAATATTAATTATTTTTTTTAAAAAAAAAAAAACTACTAAAAAACTTTAAAGGGAAACATTTTTTTTAATATTATTTTACCATCAATCCTTTTTTTGAGTGTCTTACCCTCGCATCTTTTCAATAATTTCTTATTCACCGTAGTTTTAATTAATGCACATTTTTTAATATTTTAATTCTTTTTATTTTTGTATTGCAATTAAAAATATTTTTCGTACATATAAAGTATGAACTCTTTACTTTCTCACACAAAAAATCATTTAAATAAAATTATAACCTCTTGTATAATATATAATTTCTGTAACGTCCTTCAGTTATTGAGAGAAAAAGAAAAAAATGCGAACCTCTTTATTTAATTTTTTTTCTTGAATATTATTTATTTAAAAAAAGAAAACTAAAAAAAAACTTTAAAGGGGAACATTTTTTTTAATATTATTTTTCCATCAATCCTTTTTTGGAGTATCTTACCCTCGCATCTTTTCAATAATTTCCTATTCACCGTAGTTTTAATTAATGCACATTTTTTAATATTTTAATTCTTTTTATTTTTGTATTGCAATTAAAAATATTTTTCGTACATATAAAGTATGAACTCTTTACTTTCTCACACAAAAAATCATTTAAATAAAATTATAACATCTTGTATAATATATGATTTATGTAACGTCCTTCAATTATTGAGAGAAAAAGAAAAAATGCGAACCTCTTTATTTAATTTTTTTACTTGAATATTAATTATTTTTTTTTAAAAAAAAAAAACTACTAAAAAACTTTAAAGGGAAACATTTTTTTTAATATTATTTTACCATCAATCCTTTTTTGGAGTGTCTTACCCTCGCATCTTTTCAATAATTTCTTATTCACCGTAGTTTTAATTAATGCACATTTTTTTAATATTTTAATTCTTTTTATTTTTGTATTGCAATTAAAAATATTTTTCATGCATATAAAGTATGAACTCTTTACTTTTCACACAAAAAATCATTTAAATAAAATTCAAACCTCTTGTTTAATATATGATTTCTGTAACGTCCTTCAATTATTGAGAGAAAAAGAAAAAATGCGAACCTCTTTATTTAATTTTTTTACTTGAATATTATTTATTCAAAAAAAAAAAACAACTAAAAAACTTTAAAGGGAAACATTTTTTTTATTATTATTTTACCATCAATCATTTTTTGGAGTATCTTACCCTCGCATCTTTTCAATAATTTCCTATTCACCGTAGTTTTAATTAATGCACATTTTTTAATATTTTAATTCTTTTTATTTTTGTATTGCAATTAAAAATATTTTTCGTACATATAAAGTATGAACTCTTTACTTTCTCACACAAAAAATCATTTAAATAAAATTATAACCTCTTGTATAATATATGATTTCTGTAACGTCCTTCAATTATTGAGAGAAAAAGAAAAAATGCGAACCTCTTTATTTAATTTTTTTACTTGAATATTATTTATTTAAAAAAAAAAAACTACAAAAAAACTTTAAAGGGAAACATTTTTTTTAATATTATTTTACCATCAATCCTTTTTTGGAGTATCTTACCCTCGCATCTTTTCAATAATTTCCTATTCACCGTAGTTTTAATTAATGCACATTTTTTAATATTTTAATTCTTTTTATTTTTGTATTGCAATTAAAAATATTTTTCGTACATATAAAGTATGAACTCTTTACTTTCTCACACAAAAAATCATTTAAATAAAATTATAACATCTTGTATAATATATGATTTATGTAACGTCCTTCAATTATTGAGAGAAAAAGAAAAAATGCGAACCTCTTTATTTAATTTTTTTACTTGAATATTAATTATTTTTTTTAAAAAAAAAAAAACTACTAAAAAACTTTAAAGGGAAACATTTTTTTTAATATTATTTTACCATCAATCCTTTTTTGGAGTGTCTTACCCTCGCATCTTTTCAATAATTTCTTATTCACCGTAGTTTTAATTAATGCACATTTTTTTAATATTTTAATTCTTTTTATTTTTGTATTGCAATTAAAAATATTTTTCGTGCATATAAAGTATGAACTCTTTACTTTTCACACAAAAAATCATTTAAATAAAATTCAAACCTCTTGTTTAATATATGATTTCTGTAACGTCCTTCAATTATTGAGAGAAAAAGAAAAAATGCGAACCTCTTTATTTAATTTTTTTACTTGAATATTATTTATTTAAAAAAAAAAAAAAAACTACTAAAAAACTTTAAAGGGAAATATTTTTTTTATTATTATTTTACCATCAATCATTTTTTGGAGTATCTTACCCTCGCTTCTTTTCAATAATTTCCTATTCACCGTAGTTTTAATTAATGCACATTTTTTAATATTTTAATTCTTTTTATTTTTGTATTGCAATTAAAAATATTTTTCGTACATATAAAGTATGAACTCTTTACTTTCTCATACAAAAAATCATTTAAATAAAATTATAACATCTTGTATAATATATGATTTATGTAACGTCCTTCAATTATTGAGAGAAAAAGAAAAAATGCGAACCTCTTTATTTAATTTTTTTACTTGAATATTAATTATTTATTTTAAAAAAAAAACTACTAAAAAACTTTAAAGGCAAATTTTTTTTTTATTATTATTTTACCATCAATCCTTTTTTGGAGTATCTTACCCTCGCATCATTTCAATAATTTCCTATTCACCGTAGTTTTAATTAATGCACATTTTTTAATATTTTAATTCTTTTTATTTTTGTATTGCAATTAAACATATTTTTCGTACATATAAAGTATGAACTCTTTACTTTCTCACACAAAAAATCATTTAAATAAAATTCTCAACTCTTGTATAATATATGATTTCTGTAACGTCCTTCAATTATTGAGAGAAAAAGAAAAAATGCGAACCTCTTTATATAATTTGTTTACTTGAATATTATTTATTTAAAAAAAAAAAAACTACTAAAAAACTTTAAAGGGAAACATTTTTTTTATTATTATTTTACCATCAATCCTTTTTTGGAGTATCTTACCCTCGCATCTTTTCAATAATTTCCTATTCACCGTAGTTTTAATTAATGCACATTTTTTAATATTTTAATTCTTTTTATTTTTGTATTGCAATTAAAAATATTTTTCGTACATATAAAGTATGAACTCTTTACTTTCTCACACAAAAAATCATTTAAATAAAATTATAACCTCTTGTATAATATATGATTTCTGTAACGTCCTTCAATTATTGAGAGAAAAAGAAAAAATGCGAACCTCTTTATTTAATTTTTTTACTTGAATATTAATTATTTTTTTTTTAAAAAAAAAAAACTACTAAAAAACTTTAAAGGGAAACATTTTTTTTAATATTATTTTACCATCAATCCTTCTTTGGAGTATCTTACGCTCGCATCTTTTCAATAATTTCCTATTCACCGTAGTTTTAATTAATGCACATTTTTTTAATATTTTAATTCTTTTTATTTTTGTATTGCAATTAAAAATATTTTTCGTGCATATAAAGTATGAACTCTTTACTTTTCACACAAAAAATCATTTAAATAAAATTCAAACCTCTTGTTTAATATATGATTTCTGTAACGTCCTTCAATTATTGAGAGAAAAAGAAAAAATGCGAACCTCTTTATTTAATTTTTTTACTTGAATATTATTTATTTAAAAAAAAAAAAACTACTAAAAAACTTTAAAGGGAAACATCTTTTTTATTATTATTTTACCATCAACCATTTTTTGGAGTATCTTACCCTCGCATCTTTTCAATAATTTCCTATTCACCGTAGTTTTAATTAATGCACATTTTTTAATATTTTAATTCTTTTTATTTTTGTATTGCAATTAAAAATATTTTTCGTACATATAAAGTATGAACTCTTTACTTTCTCACACAAAAAATCATTTAAATAAAATTATAACCTCTTGTATAATATATGATTTCTGTAACGTCCTTCAATTATTGAGAGAAAAAGAAAAAATGCGAACCTCTTTATTTAATTTTTTTACTTGAATATTAATTATTTTTTTTTTAAAAAAAAAAAACTACTAAAAAACTTTAAAGGGAAACATTTTTTTTAATATTATTTTACCATCAATCCTTTTTTGGAGTATCTTACGCTCGCATCTTTTCAATAATTTCCTATTCACCGTAGTTTTAATTAATGCACATTTTTTTAATATTTTAATTCTTTTTATTTTTGTATTGCAATTAAAAATATTTTTCGTGCATATAAAGTATGAACTCTTTACTTTTCACACAAAAAATCATTTAAATAAAATTCAAACCTCTTGTTTAATATATGATTTCTGTAACGTCCTTCAATTATTGAGAGAAAAAGAAAAAATGCGAACCTCTTTATTTAATTTTTTTACTTGAATATTATTTATTTAAAAAAAAAAAACTACTAAAAAACTTTAAAGGGAAACATCTTTTTTATTATTATTTTACCATCAACCATTTTTTGGAGTATCTTACCCTCGCATCTTTTCAATAATTTCCTATTCACCGTAGTTTTAATTAATGCACATTTTTTAATATTTTAATTCTTTTTATTTTTGTATTGCAATTAAAAATATTTTTCGTACATATAAAGTATGAACTCTTTACTTTTCACACAAAAAATCATTTAAATAAAATTCAAACCTCTTGTTTAATATATGATTTCTGTAACGTCCTTCAATTATTGAGAGAAAAAGAAAAAATGCGAACCTCTTTATTTAATTTTTTTACTTGAATATTATTTATTTAAAAAAAAAAAAAAAACTACTAAAAAACTTTAAAGGGAAACATCTTTTTTATTATTATTTTACCATCAACCATTTTTTGGAGTATCTTACCCTCGCATCTTTTCAATAATTTCCTATTCACCGTAGTTTTAATTAATGCACATTTTTTAATATTTTAATTCTTTTTATTTTTGTATTGCAATTAAAAATATTTTTCGTACATATAAAGTATGAACTCTTTACTTTTCACACAAAAAATCATTTAAATAAAATTCAAACCTCTTGTTTAATATATGATTTCTGTAACGTCCTTCAATTATTGAGAGAAAAAGAAAAAATGCGAACCTCTTTATTTAATTTTTTTACTTGAATATTATTTATTTAAAAAAAAAAAAAAAACTACTAAAAAACTTTAAAGGGAAACATTTTTTTTATTATTATTTTACCATCAATCATTTTTTGGAGTATCTTACCCTCGCTTCTTTTCAATAATTTCCTATTCACCGTAGTTTTAATTAATGCACATTTTTTAATATTTTAATTCTTTTTATTTTTGTATTACAATTAAAAATATTTTTCGTACATATAAAGTATGAACTCTTTACTTTCTCGCACAAAAAATCATTTAAATAAAATTATAACCTCTTGTATAATATATGATTTCTGTAACGTCCTTCAATTATTGAGAGAAAAAGAAAAAATGCGAACCTCTTTATTTAATTTTTTTACTTGAATATTAATTATTTTTTTTTTAAAAAAAAAAAACTACTAAAAAACTTTAAAGGGAAACATTTTTTTTATTATTATTTTAACATCAATCCTTTTTTGGAGTATCTTACCCTCGCATCTTTTCAATAATTTCCTATTCACCGTAGTTTTAATTAATGCACATTTTTTAATATTTTAATTCTTTTTATTTTTGTATTGCAATTAAAAATATTTTTCGTACATATAAAGTATGAACTCTTTACTTTCTCACACAAAAAATCATTTAAATAAAATTATAACATCTTGTATAATATATGATTTATGTAACGTCCTTCAATTATTGAGAGAAAAAGAAAAAATGCGAACCTCTTTATTTAATTTTTTTACTTGAATATTAATTATTTTTTTTTAAAAAAAAAAAACTACTAAAAAACTTTAAAGGGAAACATTTTTTTTAATATTATTTTACCATCAATCCTTTTTTTGAGTGTCTTACCCTCGCATCTTTTCAATAATTTCTTATTCACCGTAGTTTTAATTAATGCACATTTTTTAATATTTTAATTCTTTTTATTTTTGTATTGCAATTAAAAATATTTTTCGTACATATAAAGTATGAACTCTTTACTTTCTCACACAAAAAATCATTTAAATAAAATTATAACCTCTTGTATAATATATAATTTCTGTAACGTCCTTCAGTTATTGAGAGAAAAAGAAAAAAATGCGAACCTCTTTATTTAATTTTTTTTCTTGAATATTATTTATTTAAAAAAAGAAAACTAAAAAAAAACTTTAAAGGGGAACATTTTTTTTAATATTATTTTACCATCAATCCTTTTTTGGAGTATCTTACCCTCGCATCTTTTCAATAATTTCCTATTCACCGTAGTTTTAATTAATGCACATTTTTTAATATTTTAATTCTTTTTATTTTTGTATTGCAAATAAAAATATTTTTCGTACATATAAAGTATGAACTCTTTACTTTCTCACACAAAAAATCATTTAAATAAAATTATAACATCTTGTATAATATATGATTTATGTAACGTCCTTCAATTATTGAGAGAAAAAGAAAAAATGCGAACCTCTTTATTTAATTTTTTTACTTGAATATTAATTATTTTTTTTAAAAAAAAAAAACTACTAAAAAACTTTAA
The DNA here is from genome assembly GCA_963555705.1 of Ligustrum vulgare. NCBI lineage: Eukaryota > Viridiplantae > Streptophyta > Magnoliopsida > Lamiales > Oleaceae > Ligustrum > Ligustrum vulgare. Next base: position 28,885,056 of record OY743174.1, read on the forward strand.
AGGGAAACATTTTTTTTAATATTATTTTACCATCAATCCTTTTTTGGAGTGTCTTACCCTCGCATCTTTTCAATAATTTCTTATTCACCGTAGTTTTAATTAATGCACATTTTTTAATATTTTAATTCTTTTTATTTTTGTATTGCAATTAAAAATATTTTTCGTACATATAAAGTATGAACTCTTTACTTTCTCACACAAAAAATCATTTAAATAAAATTCTCAACTCTTGTATAATATATGATTTCTGTAACGTCCTTCAATTATTGAGAGAAAAAGAAAAAATGCGAACCTCTTTATATAATTTTTTTACTTGAATATTATTTATTTAAAAAAAAAAAACTACTAAAAAACTTTAAAGGGAAACATTTTTTTTATTATTATTTTACCATCAATCCTTTTTTGGAGTATCTTACCCTCGCATCTTTTCAATAATTTCCTATTCACCGTAGTTTTAATTAATGCACATTTTTTAATATTTTAATTCTTTTTATTTTTGTATTGCAATTAAAAATATTTTTCGTACATATAAAGTATGAACTCTTTACTTTCTCACACAAAAAATCATTTAAATAAAATTATAACATCTTGTATAATATATGATTTATGTAACGTCCTTCAATTATTGAGAGAAAAAGAAAAAATGCGAACCTCTTTATTTAATTTTTTTACTTGAATATTAATTATTTTTTTTAAAAAAAAAAAACTACTAAAAAACTTTAAAGGGAAACATTTTTTTTAATATTATTTTACCATCAATCCTTTTTTTGAGTGTCTTACCCTCGCATCTTTTCAATAATTTCTTATTCACCGTAGTTTTAATTAATGCACATTTTTTAATATTTTAATTCTTTTTATTTTTGTATTGCAATTAAAAATATTTTTCGTACATATAAAGTATGAACTCTTTACTTTCTCACACAAAAAATCATTTAAATAAAATTATAACCTCTTGTATAATATATAATTTCTGTAACGTCCTTCAGTTATTGAGAGAAAAAGAAAAAAATGCGAACCTCTTTATTTAATTTTTTTTCTTGAATATTATTTATTTAAAAAAAGAAAACTAAAAAAAAACTTTAAAGGGGAACATTTTTTTTAATATTATTTTACCATCAATCCTTTTTTGGAGTATCTTACCCTCGCATCTTTTCAATAATTTCCTATTCACCGTAGTTTTAATTAATGCACATTTTTTAATATTTTAATTCTTTTTATTTTTGTATTGCAATTAAAAATATTTTTCGTACATATAAAGTATGAACTCTTTACTTTCTCACACAAAAAATCATTTAAATAAAATTATAACATCTTGTATAATATATGATTTATGTAACGTCCTTCAATTATTGAGAGAAAAAGAAAAAATGCGAACCTCTTTATTTAATTTTTTTACTTGAATATTAATTATTTTTTTTTAAAAAAAAAAAACTACTAAAAAACTTTAAAGGGAAACATTTTTTTTAATATTATTTTACCATCAATCCTTTTTTGGAGTGTCTTACCCTCGCATCTTTTCAATAATTTCTTATTCACCGTAGTTTTAATTAATGCACATTTTTTTAATATTTTAATTCTTTTTATTTTTGTATTGCAATTAAAAATATTTTTCATGCATATAAAGTATGAACTCTTTACTTTTCACACAAAAAATCATTTAAATAAAATTCAAACCTCTTGTTTAATATATGATTTCTGTAACGTCCTTCAATTATTGAGAGAAAAAGAAAAAATGCGAACCTCTTTATTTAATTTTTTTACTTGAATATTATTTATTCAAAAAAAAAAAACAACTAAAAAACTTTAAAGGGAAACATTTTTTTTATTATTATTTTACCATCAATCATTTTTTGGAGTATCTTACCCTCGCATCTTTTCAATAATTTCCTATTCACCGTAGTTTTAATTAATGCACATTTTTTAATATTTTAATTCTTTTTATTTTTGTATTGCAATTAAAAATATTTTTCGTACATATAAAGTATGAACTCTTTACTTTCTCACACAAAAAATCATTTAAATAAAATTATAACCTCTTGTATAATATATGATTTCTGTAACGTCCTTCAATTATTGAGAGAAAAAGAAAAAATGCGAACCTCTTTATTTAATTTTTTTACTTGAATATTATTTATTTAAAAAAAAAAAACTACAAAAAAACTTTAAAGGGAAACATTTTTTTTAATATTATTTTACCATCAATCCTTTTTTGGAGTATCTTACCCTCGCATCTTTTCAATAATTTCCTATTCACCGTAGTTTTAATTAATGCACATTTTTTAATATTTTAATTCTTTTTATTTTTGTATTGCAATTAAAAATATTTTTCGTACATATAAAGTATGAACTCTTTACTTTCTCACACAAAAAATCATTTAAATAAAATTATAACATCTTGTATAATATATGATTTATGTAACGTCCTTCAATTATTGAGAGAAAAAGAAAAAATGCGAACCTCTTTATTTAATTTTTTTACTTGAATATTAATTATTTTTTTTTAAAAAAAAAAAACTACTAAAAAACTTTAAAGGGAAACATTTTTTTTAATATTATTTTACCATCAATCCTTTTTTGGAGTGTCTTACCCTCGCATCTTTTCAATAATTTCTTATTCACCGTAGTTTTAATTAATGCACATTTTTTTAATATTTTAATTCTTTTTATTTTTGTATTGCAATTAAAAATATTTTTCGTGCATATAAAGTATGAACTCTTTACTTTTCACACAAAAAATCATTTAAATAAAATTCAAACCTCTTGTTTAATATATGATTTCTGTAACGTCCTTCAATTATTGAGAGAAAAAGAAAAAATGCGAACCTCTTTATTTAATTTTTTTACTTGAATATTATTTATTTAAAAAAAAAAAAAAAACTACTAAAAAACTTTAAAGGGAAACATTTTTTTTATTATTATTTTACCATCAATCATTTTTTGGAGTATCTTACCCTCGCTTCTTTTCAATAATTTCCTATTCACCGTAGTTTTAATTAATGCACATTTTTTAATATTTTAATTCTTTTTATTTTTGTATTGCAATTAAAAATATTTTTCGTACATATAAAGTATGAACTCTTTACTTTCTCATACAAAAAATCATTTAAATAAAATTATAACATCTTGTATAATATATGATTTATGTAACGTCCTTCAATTATTGAGAGAAAAAGAAAAAATGCGAACCTCTTTATTTAATTTTTTTACTTGAATATTAATTATTTATTTTAAAAAAAGAACTACTAAAAAACTTTAAAGGCAAATTTTTTTTTTATTATTATTTTACCATCAATCCTTTTTTGGAGTATCTTACCCTCGCATCATTTCAATAATTTCCTATTCACCGTAGTTTTAATTAATGCACATTTTTTAATATTTTAATTCTTTTTATTTTTGTATTGCAATTAAAAATATTTTTCGTACATATAAAGTATGAACTCTTTACTTTCTCACACAAAAAATCATTTAAATAAAATTATAACCTCTTGTATAATATATGATTTCTGTAACGTCCTTCAATTATTGAGAGAAAAAGAAAAAATGCGAACCTCTTTATTTAATTTTTTTACTTGAATATTAATTATTTTTTTTTAAAAAAAAAAAAACTACTAAAAAACTTTAAAGGGAAACATTTTTTTTAATATTATTTTACCATCAATCCTTCTTTGGAGTATCTTACGCTCGCATCTTTTCAATAATTTCCTATTCACCGTAGTTTTAATTAATGCACATTTTTTTAATATTTTAATTCTTTTTATTTTTGTATTGCAATTAAAAATATTTTTCGTGCATATAAAGTATGAACTCTTTACTTTTCACACAAAAAATCATTTAAATAAAATTCAAACCTCTTGTTTAATATATGATTTCTGTAACGTCCTTCAATTATTGAGAGAAAAAGAAAAAATGCGAACCTCTTTATTTAATTTTTTTACTTGAATATTATTTATTTAAAAAAAAAAAAACTACTAAAAAACTTTAAAGGGAAACATCTTTTTTATTATTATTTTACCATCAACCATTTTTTGGAGTATCTTACCCTCGCATCTTTTCAATAATTTCCTATTCACCGTAGTTTTAATTAATGCACATTTTTTAATATTTTAATTCTTTTTATTTTTGTATTGCAATTAAAAATATTTTTCGTACATATAAAGTATGAACTCTTTACTTTCTCACACAAAAAATCATTTAAATAAAATTATAACCTCTTGTATAATATATGATTTCTGTAACGTCCTTCAATTATTGAGAGAAAAAGAAAAAATGCGAACCTCTTTATTTAATTTTTTTACTTGAATATTAATTATTTTTTTTTTTAAAAAAAAAAAACTACTAAAAAACTTTAAAGGGAAACATTTTTTTTAATATTATTTTACCATCAATCCTTTTTTGGAGTATCTTACGCTCGCATCTTTTCAATAATTTCCTATTCACCGTAGTTTTAATTAATGCACATTTTTTTAATATTTTAATTCTTTTTATTTTTGTATTGCAATTAAAAATATTTTTCGTGCATATAAAGTATGAACTCTTTACTTTTCACACAAAAAATCATTTAAATAAAATTCAAACCTCTTGTTTAATATATGATTTCTGTAACGTCCTTCAATTATTGAGAGAAAAAGAAAAAATGCGAACCTCTTTATTTAATTTTTTTACTTGAATATTATTTATTTAAAAAAAAAAAACTACTAAAAAACTTTAAAGGGAAACATCTTTTTTATTATTATTTTACCATCAACCATTTTTTGGAGTATCTTACCCTCGCATCTTTTCAATAATTTCCTATTCACCGTAGTTTTAATTAATGCACATTTTTTAATATTTTAATTCTTTTTATTTTTGTATTGCAATTAAAAATATTTTTCGTACATATAAAGTATGAACTCTTTACTTTTCACACAAAAAATCATTTAAATAAAATTCAAACCTCTTGTTTAATATATGATTTCTGTAACGTCCTTCAATTATTGAGAGAAAAAGAAAAAATGCGAACCTCTTTATTTAATTTTTTTACTTGAATATTATTTATTTAAAAAAAAAAAAAAAACTACTAAAAAACTTTAAAGGGAAACATTTTTTTTATTATTATTTTACCATCAATCATTTTTTGGAGTATCTTACCCTCGCTTCTTTTCAATAATTTCCTATTCACCGTAGTTTTAATTAATGCACATTTTTTAATATTTTAATTCTTTTTATTTTTGTATTGCAATTAAAAATATTTTTCGTACATATAAAGTATGAACTCTTTACTTTCTCACACAAAAAATCATTTAAATAAAATTCTCAACTCTTGTATAATATATGATTTCTGTAACGTCCTTCAATTATTGAGAGAAAAAGAAAAAATGCGAACCTCTTTATATAATTTTTTTACTTGAATATTATTTATTTAAAAAAAAAAAAACTACTAAAAAACTTTAAAGGGAAACATTTTTTTTAATATTATTTTACCATGAATCCTTTTTTGGAGTATCTTACGCTCGCATCTTTTCAATAATTTCCTATTCACCGTAGTTTTAATTAATGCACATTTTTTTAATATTTTAATTCTTTTTATTTTTGTATTGCAATTAAAAATATTTTTCGTGCATATAAAGTATGAACTCTTTACTTTTCACACAAAAAATCATTTAAATAAAATTCAAACCTCTTGTTTAATATATGATTTCTGTAACGTCCTTCAATTATTGAGAGAAAAAGAAAAAATGCGAACCTCTTTATTTAATTTTTTTACTTGAATATTATTTATTTAAAAAAAAAAAACTACTAAAAAACTTTAAAGGGAAACATTTTTTTTATTATTATTTTACCATCAACCATTTTTTGGAGTATCTTACCCTCGCATCTTTTCAATAATTTCCTATTCACCGTAGTTTTAATTAATGCACATTTTTTAATATTTTAATTCTTTTTATTTTTGTATTGCAATTAAAAATATTTTTCGTGCATATAAAGTATGAACTCTTTACTTTTTACACAAAAAATCATTTAAATAAAATTCAAACCTCTTGTTTAATATATGATTTCTGTAACGTCCTTCAATTATTGAGAGAAAAAGAAAAAATGCGAACCTCTTTATTTAATTTTTTTACTTGAATATTATTTATTTAAAAAAAAAAAACTACTAAAAAACTTTAAAGGGAAACATTTTTTTTATTATTATTTTACCATCAATCATTTTTTGGAGTATCTTACCCTCGCATCTTTTCAATAATTTCCTATTCACCGTAGTTTTAATTAATGCACATTTTTTAATATTTTAATTCTTTTTATTTTTGTATTGCAATTAAAAATATTTTTCGTACATATAAAGTATGAACTCTTTACTTTCTCACACAAAAAATCATTTAAATAAAATTATAACCTCTTGTATAATATATGATTTCTGTAACGTCCTTCAATTATTGAGAGAAAAAGAAAAAATGCGAACCTCTTTATTTAATTTTTTTACTTGAATATTATTTATTTAAAAAAAAGAAAACTACAAAAAAACTTTAAAGGGAAACATTTTTTTTAATATTATTTTACCATCAATCCTTTTTTGGAGTATCTTACCCTCGCATCTTTTCAATAATTTCCTATTCACCGTAGTTTTAATTAATGCACATTTTTTAATATTTTAATTCTTTTTATTTTTCTATTGCAATTAAAAATATTTTTCGTACATATAAAGTATGAACTCTTTACTTTCTCACACAAAAAATCATTTAAATAAAATTATAACCTCTTGTATAATATATGATTTCTGTAACGTCCTTCAATTATTGAGAGAAAAAGAAAAAATGCGAACCTCTTTATTTAATTTTTTTACTTGAATATTATTTATTTAAAAAAAAGAAAACTACAAAAAAACTTTAAAGGGAAACATTTTTTTTAATATTATTTTACCATCAATCCTTTTTTGGAGTATCTTACCCTCGCATCTTTTCAATAATTTCCTATTCACCGTAGTTTTAATTAATGCACATTTTTTAATATTTTAATTCTTTTTATTTTTGTATTGCAATTAAAAATATTTTTCGTACATATAAAGTATGAACTCTTTACTTTCTCACACAAAAAATCATTTAAATAAAATTATAACCTCTTGTATAATATATGATTTCTGTAACGTCCTTCAATTATTGAGAGAAAAAGAAAAAATGCGAACCTCTTTATATAATTTTTTTACTTGAATGTTATTTATTTAAAAAAAAAAAAACTACAAAAAAACTTTAAAGGGAAACATTTTTTTTAATATTATTTTACCATCAATCCTTTTTTGGAGTATCTTACCCTCGCATCTTTTCAATAATTTCCTATTCACCGTAGTTTTAATTAATGCACATTTTTTAATATTTTAATTCTTTTTATTTTTGTATTGCAATTAAAAATATTTTTCGTACATATAAAGTATGAACTCTTTACTTTCTCACACAAAAAATCATTTAAATAAAATTATAACATCTTGTATAATATATGATTTATGTAACGTCCTTCAATTATTGAGAGAAAAAGAAAAAATGCGAACCTCTTTATTTAATTTTTTTACTTGAATATTAATTATTTTTTTTTAAAAAAAAAAAACTACTAAAAAACTTTAAAGGGAAACATTTTTTTTAATATTATTTTACCATCAATCCTTTTTTGGAGTGTCTTACCCTCGCATCTTTTCAATAATTTCTTATTCACCGTAGTTTTAATTAATGCACATTTTTTAATATTTTAATTCTTTTTATTTTTGTATTGCAATTAAAAATATTTTTCGTACATATAAAGTATGAACTCTTTACTTTCTCACACAAAAAATCATTTAAATAAAATTCTCAACTCTTGTATAATATATGATTTCTGTAACGTCCTTCAATTATTGAGAGAAAAAGAAAAAATGCGAACCTCTTTATTTAATTTTTTTACTTGAATATTAATTATTTTTTTTTAAAAAAAAAAACTACTAAAAAACTTTAAAGGGAAACATTTTTTTTAATATTATTTTACCATCAATCCTTTTTTGGAGTGTCTTACCCTCGCATCTTTTCAATAATTTCTTATTCACCGTAGTTTTAATTAATGCACATTTTTTAATATTTTAATTCTTTTTATTTTTGTATTGCAATTAAAAAATTTTTCGTACATATAAAGTATGAACTCTTTACTTTCTCACACAAAAAATCATTTAAATAAAATTCTCAACTCTTGTATAATATATGATTTCTGTAACGTCCTTCAATTATTGAGAGAAAAAGAAAAAATGCGAACCTCTTTATTTAATTTTTTTACTTGAATATTAATTATTTTTTTTTAAAAAAAAAAAACTACTAAAAAACTTTAAAGGGAAACATTTTTTTTAATATTATTTTACCATCAATCCTTTTTTGGAGTGTCTTACCCTCGCATCTTTTCAATAATTTCTTATTCACCGTAGTTTTAATTAATGCACATTTTTTAATATTTTAATTCTTTTTATTTTTGTATTGCAATTAAAAATATTTTTCGTACATATAAAGTATGAACTCTTTACTTTCTCACACAAAAAATCATTTAAATAAAATTCTCAACTCTTGTATAATATATGATTTCTGTAACGTCCTTCAATTATTGAGAGAAAAAGAAAAAATGCGAACCTCTTTATTTAATTTTTTTACTTGAATATTAATTATTTTTTTTTAAAAAAAAAAAACTACTAAAAAACTTTAAAGGGAAACATTTTTTTTAATATTATTTTACCATCAATCCTTTTTTGGAGTGTCTTACCCTCGCATCTTTTCAATAATTTCTTATTCACCGTAGTTTTAATTAATGCACATTTTTTAATATTTTAATTCTTTTTATTTTTGTATTGCAATTAAAAATATTTTTCGTACATATAAAGTATGAACTCTTTACTTTCTCACACAAAAAATCATTTAAATAAAATTCTCAACTCTTGTATAATATATGATTTCTGTAACGTCCTTCAATTATTGAGAGAAAAAGAAAAAATGCGAACCTCTTTATTTAATTTTTTTACTTGAATATTAATTATTTTTTTTAAAAAAAAAAAAACTACTAAAAAACTTTAAAGGGAAACATTTTTTTTAATATTATTTTACCATCAATCCTTTTTTGGAGTGTCTTACCCTCGCATCTTTTCAATAATTTCTTATTCACCGTAGTTTTAATTAATGCACATTTTTTAATATTTTAATTCTTTTTATTTTTGTATTGCAATTAAAAATATTTTTCGTACATATAAAGTATGAACTCTTTACTTTCTCACACAAAAAATCATTTAAATAAAATTCTCAACTCTTGTATAATATATGATTTCTGTAACGTCCTTCAATTATTGAGAGAAAAAGAAAAAATGCGAACCTCTTTATTTAATTTTTTTACTTGAATATTAATTATTTTTTTTTTAAAAAAAAAAACTACTAAAAAACTTTAAAGGGAAACATTTTTTTTAATATTATTTTACCATCAATCCTTTTTTGGAGTGTCTTACCCTCGCATCTTTTCAATAATTTCTTATTCACCGTAGTTTTAATTAATGCACATTTTTTTAATATTTTAATTCTTTTTATTTTTGTATTGCAATTAAAAATATTTTTCGTGCATATAAAGTATGAACTCTTTACTTTTCACACAAAAAATCATTTAAATAAAATTCAAACCTCTTGTTTAATATATGATTTCTGTAACGTCCTTCAATTATTGAGAGAAAAAGAAAAAATGCGAACCTCTTTATTTAATTTTTTTACTTGAATATTATTTATTTAAAAAAAAAAAAAAACTACTAAAAAACTTTAAAGGGAAACATTTTTTTTATTATTATTTTACCATCAATCATTTTTTGGAGTATCTTACCCTCGCTTCTTTTCAATAATTTCCTATTCACCGTAGTTTTAATTAATGCACATTTTTTAATATTTTAATTCTTTTTATTTTTGTATTGCAATTAAAAATATTTTTCGTACATATAAAGTATGAACTCTTTACTTTCTCATACAAAAAATCATTTAAATAAAATTATAACATCTTGTATAATATATGATTTATGTAACGTCCTTCAATTATTGAGAGAAAAAGAAAAAATGCGAACCTCTTTATTTAATTTTTTTACTTGAATATTAATTATTTATTTTAAAAAAAAAACTACTAAAAAACTTTAAAGGCAAATTTTTTTTTTATTATTATTTTACCATCAATCCTTTTTTGGAGTATCTTACCCTCGCATCATTTCAATAATTTCCTATTCACCGTAGTTTTAATTAATGCACATTTTTTAATATTTTAATTCTTTTTATTTTTGTATTGCAATTAAACATATTTTTCGTACATATAAAGTATGAACTCTTTACTTTCTCACACAAAAAATCATTTAAATAAAATTCTCAACTCTTGTATAATATATGATTTCTGTAACGTCCTTCAATTATTGAGAGAAAAAGAAAAAATGCGAACCTCTTTATATAATTTTTTTACTTGAATATTATTTATTTAAAAAAAAAAAAACTACTAAAAAACTTTAAAGGGAAACATTTTTTTTATTATTATTTTACCATCAATCCTTTTTTGGAGTATCTTACCCTCGCATCTTTTCAATAATTTCCTATTCACCGTAGTTTTAATTAATGCACATTTTTTAATATTTTAATTCTTTTTATTTTTGTATTGCAATTAAAAATATTTTTCGTACATATAAAGTATGAACTCTTTACTTTCTCACACAAAAAATCATTTAAATAAAATTATAACCTCTTGTATAATATATGATTTCTGTAACGTCCTTCAATTATTGAGAGAAAAAGAAAAAATGCGAACCTCTTTATTTAATTTTTTTACTTGAATATTAATTATTTTTTTTTTAAAAAAAAAAAACTACTAAAAAACTTTAAAGGGAAACATTTTTTTTAATATTATTTTACCATCAATCCTTCTTTGGAGTATCTTACGCTCGCATCTTTTCAATAATTTCCTATTCACCGTAGTTTTAATTAATGCACATTTTTTTAATATTTTAATTCTTTTTATTTTTGTATTGCAATTAAAAATATTTTTCGTGCATATAAAGTATGAACTCTTTACTTTTCACACAAAAAATCATTTAAATAAAATTCAAACCTCTTGTTTAATATATGATTTCTGTAACGTCCTTCAATTATTGAGAGAAAAAGAAAAAATGCGAACCTCTTTATTTAATTTTTTTACTTGAATATTATTTATTTAAAAAAAAAAAACTACTAAAAAACTTTAAAGGGAAACATCTTTTTTATTATTATTTTACCATCAACCATTTTTTGGAGTATCTTACCCTCGCATCTTTTCAATAATTTCCTATTCACCGTAGTTTTAATTAATGCACATTTTTTAATATTTTAATTCTTTTTATTTTTGTATTGCAATTAAAAATATTTTTCGTACATATAAAGTATGAACTCTTTACTTTCTCACACAAAAAATCATTTAAATAAAATTATAACCTCTTGTATAATATATGATTTCTGTAACGTCCTTCAATTATTGAGAGAAAAAGAAAAAATGCGAACCTCTTTATTTAATTTTTTTACTTGAATATTAATTATTTTTTTTTTTAAAAAAAAAAACTACTAAAAAACTTTAAAGGGAAACATTTTTTTTAATATTATTTTACCATCAATCCTTTTTTGGAGTATCTTACGCTCGCATCTTTTCAATAATTTCCTATTCACCGTAGTTTTAATTAATGCACATTTTTTTAATATTTTAATTCTTTTTATTTTTGTATTGCAATTAAAAATATTTTTCGTGCATATAAAGTATGAACTCTTTACTTTTCACACAAAAAATCATTTAAATAAAATTCAAACCTCTTGTTTAATATATGATTTCTGTAACGTCCTTCAATTATTGAGAGAAAAAGAAAAAATGCGAACCTCTTTATTTAATTTTTTTACTTGAATATTATTTATTTAAAAAAAAAAAACTACTAAAAAACTTTAAAGGGAAACATTTTTTTTATTATTATTTTACCATCAACCATTTTTTGGAGTATCTTACCCTCGCATCTTTTCAATAATTTCCTATTCACCGTAGTTTTAATTAATGCACATTTTTTAATATTTTAATTCTTTTTATTTTTGTATTGCAATTAAAAATATTTTTCGTGCATATAAAGTATGAACTCTTTACTTTTTACACAAAAAATCATTTAAATAAAATTCAAACCTCTTGTTTAATATATGATTTCTGTAACGTCCTTCAATTATTGAGAGAAAAAGAAAAAATGCGAACCTCTTTATTTAATTTTTTTACTTGAATATTATTTATTTAAAAAAAAAAAACTACTAAAAAACTTTAAAGGGAAACATTTTTTTTATTATTATTTTACCATCAATCATTTTTTGGAGTATCTTACCCTCGCATCTTTTCAATAATTTCCTATTCACCGTAGTTTTAATTAATGCACATTTTTTAATATTTTAATTCTTTTTATTTTTGTATTGCAATTAAAAATATTTTTCGTACATATAAAGTATGAACTCTTTACTTTCTCACACAAAAAATCATTTAAATAAAATTATAACCTCTTGTATAATATATGATTTCTGTAACGTCCTTCAATTATTGAGAGAAAAAGAAAAAATGCGAACCTCTTTATTTAATTTTTTTACTTGAATATTATTTATTTAAAAAAAAGAAAACTACAAAAAAACTTTAAAGGGAAACATTTTTTTTAATATTATTTTACCATCAATCCTTTTTTGGAGTATCTTACCCTCGCATCTTTTCAATAATTTCCTATTCACCGTAGTTTTAATTAATGCACATTTTTTAATATTTTAATTCTTTTTATTTTTCTATTGCAATTAAAAATATTTTTCGTACATATAAAGTATGAACTCTTTACTTTCTCACACAAAAAATCATTTAAATAAAATTATAACCTCTTGTATAATATATGATTTCTGTAACGTCCTTCAATTATTGAGAGAAAAAGAAAAAATGCGAACCTCTTTATTTAATTTTTTTACTTGAATATTATTTATTTAAAAAAAAGAAAACTACAAAAAAACTTTAAAGGGAAACATTTTTTTTAATATTATTTTACCATCAATCCTTTTTTGGAGTATCTTACCCTCGCATCTTTTCAATAATTTCCTATTCACCGTAGTTTTAATTAATGCACATTTTTTAATATTTTAATTCTTTTTATTTTTGTATTGCAATTAAAAATATTTTTCGTACATATAAAGTATGAACTCTTTACTTTCTCACACAAAAAATCATTTAAATAAAATTATAACCTCTTGTATAATATATGATTTCTGTAACGTCCTTCAATTATTGAGAGAAAAAGAAAAAATGCGAACCTCTTTATTTAATTTTTTTACTTGAATATTAATTATTTTTTTTTTAAAAAAAAAAAACTACTAAAAAACTTTAAAGGGAAACATTTTTTTTAATATTATTTTACCATCAATCCTTCTTTGGAGTATCTTACGCTCGCATCTTTTCAATAATTTCCTATTCACCGTAGTTTTAATTAATGCACATTTTTTTAATATTTTAATTCTTTTTATTTTTGTATTGCAATTAAAAATATTTTTCGTGCATATAAAGTATGAACTCTTTACTTTTCACACAAAAAATCATTTAAATAAAATTCAAACCTCTTGTTTAATATATGATTTCTGTAACGTCCTTCAATTATTGAGAGAAAAAGAAAAAATGCGAACCTCTTTATTTAATTTTTTTACTTGAATATTATTTATTTAAAAAAAAAAAACTACTAAAAAACTTTAAAGGGAAACATCTTTTTTATTATTATTTTACCATCAACCATTTTTTGGAGTATCTTACCCTCGCATCTTTTCAATAATTTCCTATTCACCGTAGTTTTAATTAATGCACATTTTTTAATATTTTAATTCTTTTTATTTTTGTATTGCAATTAAAAATATTTTTCGTACATATAAAGTATGAACTCTTTACTTTCTCACACAAAAAATCATTTAAATAAAATTATAACCTCTTGTATAATATATGATTTCTGTAACGTCCTTCAATTATTGAGAGAAAAAGAAAAAATGCGAACCTCTTTATTTAATTTTTTTACTTGAATATTAATTATTTTTTTTTTTAAAAAAAAAAACTACTAAAAAACTTTAAAGGGAAACATTTTTTTTAATATTATTTTACCATCAATCCTTTTTTGGAGTATCTTACGCTCGCATCTTTTCAATAATTTCCTATTCACCGTAGTTTTAATTAATGCACATTTTTTTAATATTTTAATTCTTTTTATTTTTGTATTGCAATTAAAAATATTTTTCGTGCATATAAAGTATGAACTCTTTACTTTTCACACAAAAAATCATTTAAATAAAATTCAAACCTCTTGTTTAATATATGATTTCTGTAACATCCTTCAATTATTGAGAGAAAAAGAAAAAATGCGAACCTCTTTATTTAATTTTTTTACTTGAATATTATTTATTTAAAAAAAAAAAACTACTAAAAAACTTTAAAGGGAAACATTTTTTTTATTATTATTTTACCATCAACCATTTTTTGGAGTATCTTACCCTCGCATCTTTTCAATAATTTCCTATTCACCGTAGTTTTAATTAATGCACATTTTTTAATATTTTAATTCTTTTTATTTTTGTATTGCAATTAAAAATATTTTTCGTGCATATAAAGTATGAACTCTTTACTTTTTACACAAAAAATCATTTAAATAAAATTCAAACCTCTTGTTTAATATATGATTTCTGTAACGTCCTTCAATTATTGAGAGAAAAAGAAAAAATGCGAACCTCTTTATTTAATTTTTTTACTTGAATATTATTTATTTAAAAAAAAAAAACTACTAAAAAACTTTAAAGGGAAACATTTTTTTTATTATTATTTTACCATCAATCATTTTTTGGAGTATCTTACCCTCGCATCTTTTCAATAATTTCCTATTCACCGTAGTTTTAATTAATGCACATTTTTTAATATTTTAATTCTTTTTATTTTTGTATTGCAATTAAAAATATTTTTCGTACATATAAAGTATGAACTCTTTACTTTCTCACACAAAAAATCATTTAAATAAAATTATAACCTCTTGTATAATATATGATTTCTGTAACGTCCTTCAATTATTGAGAGAAAAAGAAAAAATGCGAACCTCTTTATTTAATTTTTTTACTTGAATATTATTTATTTAAAAAAAAGAAAACTACAAAAAAACTTTAAAGGGAAACATTTTTTTTAATATTATTTTACCATCAATCCTTTTTTGGAGTATCTTACCCTCGCATCTTTTCAATAATTTCCTATTCACCGTAGTTTTAATTAATGCACATTTTTTAATATTTTAATTCTTTTTATTTTTCTATTGCAATTAAAAATATTTTTCGTACATATAAAGTATGAACTCTTTACTTTCTCACACAAAAAATCATTTAAATAAAATTATAACCTCTTGTATAATATATGATTTCTGTAACGTCCTTCAATTATTGAGAGAAAAAGAAAAAATGCGAACCTCTTTATTTAATTTTTTTACTTGAATATTATTTATTTAAAAAAAAGAAAACTACAAAAAAACTTTAAAGGGAAACATTTTTTTTAATATTATTTTACCATCAATCCTTTTTTGGAGTATCTTACCCTCGCATCTTTTCAATAATTTCCTATTCACCGTAGTTTTAATTAATGCACATTTTTTAATATTTTAATTCTTTTTATTTTTGTATTGCAATTAAAAATATTTTTCGTACATATAAAGTATGAACTCTTTACTTTCTCACACAAAAAATCATTTAAATAAAATTATAACCTCTTGTATAATATATGATTTCTGTAACGTCCTTCAATTATTGAGAGAAAAAGAAAAAATGCGAACCTCTTTATTTAATTTTTTTACTTGAATATTAATTATTTTTTTAAAAAAAAAAAAAACTACTAAAAAACTTTAAAGGGAAACATTTTTTTTAATATTATTTTACCATCAATCCTTTTTTGGAGTATCTTACGCTCGCATCTTTTCAATAATTTCCTATTCACCGTAGTTTTAATTAATGCACATTTTTTTAATATTTTAATTCTTTTTATTTTTGTATTGCAATTAAAAATATTTTTCGTGCATATAAAGTATGAACTCTTTACTTTTCACACAAAAAATCATTTAAATAAAATTCAAACCTCTTGTTTAATATATGATTTCTGTAACGTCCTTCAATTATTGAGAGAAAAAGAAAAAATGCGAACCTCTTTATTTAATTTTTTTACTTGAATATTAATTATTTTTTTAAAAAAAAAAAAAACTACTAAAAAACTTTAAAGGGAAACATTTTTTTTAATATTATTTTACCATCAATCCTTTTTTGGAGTATCTTACGCTCGCATCTTTTCAATAATTTCCTATTCACCGTAGTTTTAATTAATGCACATTTTTTTAATATTTTAATTCTTTTTATTTTTGTATTGCAATTAAAAATATTTTTCGTGCATATAAAGTATGAACTCTTTACTTTTCACACAAAAAATCATTTAAATAAAATTCAAACCTCTTGTTTAATATATGATTTCTGTAACGTCCTTCAATTATTGAGAGAAAAAGAAAAAATGCGAACCTCTTTATTTAATTTTTTTACTTGAATATTATTTATTTAAAAAAAAAAAACTACTAAAAAACTTTAAAGGGAAACATCTTTTTTATTATTATTTTACCATCAACCATTTTTTGGAGTATCTTACCCTCGCATCTTTTCAATAATTTCCTATTCACCGTAGTTTTAATTAATGCACATTTTTTAATATTTTAATTCTTTTTATTTTTGTATTGCAATTAAAAATATTTTTCGTACATATAAAGTATGAACTCTTTACTTTTCACACAAAAAATCATTTAAATAAAATTCAAACCTCTTGTTTAATATATGATTTCTGTAACGTCCTTCAATTATTGAGAGAAAAAGAAAAAATGCGAACCTCTTTATTTAATTTTTTTACTTGAATATTATTTATTTAAAAAAAAAAAAAAAAACTACTAAAAAACTTTAAAGGGAAACATTTTTTTTATTATTATTTTACCATCAATCATTTTTTGGAGTATCTTACCCTCGCTTCTTTTCAATAATTTCCTATTCACCGTAGTTTTAATTAATGCACATTTTTTAATATTTTAATTCTTTTTATTTTTGTATTGCAATTAAAAATATTTTTCGTGCATATAAAGTATGAACTCTTTACTTTTTACACAAAAAATCATTTAAATAAAATTCAAACCTCTTGTTTAATATATGATTTCTGTAACGTCCTTCAATTATTGAGAGAAAAAGAAAAAATGCGAACCTCTTTATTTAATTTTTTTACTTGAATATTATTTATTTAAAAAAAAAAAACTACTAAAAAACTTTAAAGGGAAACATTTTTTTTATTATTATTTTACCATCAATCATTTTTTGGAGTATCTTACCCTCGCATCTTTTCAATAATTTCCTATTCACCGTAGTTTTAATTAATGCACATTTTTTAATATTTTAATTCTTTTTATTTTTGTATTGCAATTAAAAATATTTTTCGTACATATAAAGTATGAACTCTTTACTTTCTCACACAAAAAATCATTTAAATAAAATTATAACCTCTTGTATAATATATGATTTCTGTAACGTCCTTCAATTATTGAGAGAAAAAGAAAAAATGCGAACCTCTTTATTTAATTTTTTTACTTGAATATTATTTATTTAAAAAAAAGAAAACTACAAAAAAACTTTAAAGGGAAACATTTTTTTTAATATTATTTTACCATCAATCCTTTTTTGGAGTATCTTACCCTCGCATCTTTTCAATAATTTCCTATTCACCGTAGTTTTAATTAATGCACATTTTTTAATATTTTAATTCTTTTTATTTTTCTATTGCAATTAAAAATATTTTTCGTACATATAAAGTATGAACTCTTTACTTTCTCACACAAAAAATCATTTAAATAAAATTATAACCTCTTGTATAATATATGATTTCTGTAACGTCCTTCAATTATTGAGAGAAAAAGAAAAAATGCGAACCTCTTTATTTAATTTTTTTACTTGAATATTATTTATTTAAAAAAAAGAAAACTACAAAAAAACTTTAAAGGGAAACATTTTTTTTAATATTATTTTACCATCAATCCTTTTTTGGAGTATCTTACCCTCGCATCTTTTCAATAATTTCCTATTCACCGTAGTTTTAATTAATGCACATTTTTTAATATTTTAATTCTTTTTATTTTTGTATTGCAATTAAAAATATTTTTCGTACATATAAAGTATGAACTCTTTACTTTCTCACACAAAAAATCATTTAAATAAAATTATAACCTCTTGTATAATATATGATTTCTGTAACGTCCTTCAATTATTGAGAGAAAAAGAAAAAATGCGAACCTCTTTATTTAATTTTTTTACTTGAATATTATTTATTTAAAAAAAAGAAAACTACAAAAAAACTTTAAAGGGAAACATTTTTTTTAATATTATTTTACCATCAATCCTTTTTTGGAGTATCTTACCCTCGCATCTTTTCAATAATTTCCTATTCACCGTAGTTTTAATTAATGCACATTTTTTAATATTTTAATTCTTTTTATTTTTCTATTGCAATTAAAAATATTTTTCGTACATATAAAGTATGAACTCTTTACTTTCTCACACAAAAAATCATTTAAATAAAATTATAACCTCTTGTATAATATATGATTTCTGTAACGTCCTTCAATTATTGAGAGAAAAAGAAAAAATGCGAACCTCTTTATTTAATTTTTTTACTTGAATATTATTTATTTAAAAAAAAGAAAACTACAAAAAAACTTTAAAGGGAAACATTTTTTTTAATATTATTTTACCATCAATCCTTTTTTGGAGTATCTTACCCTCGCATCTTTTCAATAATTTCCTATTCACCGTAGTTTTAATTAATGCACATTTTTTAATATTTTAATTCTTTTTATTTTTGTATTGCAATTAAAAATATTTTTCGTACATATAAAGTATGAACTCTTTACTTTCTCACACAAAAAATCATTTAAATAAAATTATAACCTCTTGTATAATATATGATTTCTGTAACGTCCTTCAATTATTGAGAGAAAAAGAAAAAATGCGAACCTCTTTATTTAATTTTTTTACTTGAATATTAATTATTTTTTTTTTAAAAAAAAAAAACTACTAAAAAACTTTAAAGGGAAACATTTTTTTTAATATTATTTTACCATCAATCCTTTTTTGGAGTATCTTACGCTCGCATCTTTTCAATAATTTCCTATTCACCGTAGTTTTAATTAATGCACATTTTTTTAATATTTTAATTCTTTTTATTTTTGTATTGCAATTAAAAATATTTTTCGTGCATATAAAGTATGAACTCTTTACTTTTCACACAAAAAATCATTTAAATAAAATTCAAACCTCTTGTTTAATATATGATTTCTGTAACGTCCTTCAATTATTGAGAGAAAAAGAAAAAATGCGAACCTCTTTATTTAATTTTTTTACTTGAATATTATTTATTTAAAAAAAAAAAACTACTAAAAAACTTTAAAGGGAAACATCTTTTTTATTATTATTTTACCATCAACCATTTTTTGGAGTATCTTACCCTCGCATCTTTTCAATAATTTCCTATTCACCGTAGTTTTAATTAATGCACATTTTTTAATATTTTAATTCTTTTTATTTTTGTATTGCAATTAAAAATATTTTTCGTACATATAAAGTATGAACTCTTTACTTTTCACACAAAAAATCATTTAAATAAAATTCAAACCTCTTGTTTAATATATGATTTCTGTAACGTCCTTCAATTATTGAGAGAAAAAGAAAAAATGCGAACCTCTTTATTTAATTTTTTTACTTGAATATTATTTATTTAAAAAAAAAAAAAACTACAAAAAAACTTTAAAGGGAAACATTTTTTTTAATATTATTTTACCATCAATCCTTTTTTGGAGTATCTTACCCTCGCATCTTTTAAATAATTTCCTATTCACCGTAGTTTTAATTAATGCACATTTTTTAATATTTTAATTCTTTTTATTTTTGTATTGCAATTAAAAATATTTTTCGTACATATAAAGTATGAACTCTTTACTTTCTCACACAAAAAATCATTTAAATAAAATTATAACATCTTGTATAATATATGATTTATGTAACGTCCTTCAATTATTGAGAGAAAAAGAAAAAATGCGAACCTCTTTATTTAATTTTTTTACTTGAATATTAATTATTTTTTTTTTAAAAAAAAAAACTACTAAAAAACTTTAAAGGGAAACATTTTTTTTAATATTATTTTACCATCAATCCTTTTTTGGAGTGTCTTACCCTCGCATCTTTTCAATAATTTCTTATTCACCGTAGTTTTAATTAATGCACATTTTTTAATATTTTAATTCTTTTTATTTTTGTATTGCAATTAAAAATATTTTTCGTACATATAAAGTATGAACTCTTTACTTTCTCACACAAAAAATCATTTAAATAAAATTCTCAACTCTTGTATAATATATGATTTCTGTAACGTCCTTCAATTATTGAGAGAAAAAGAAAAAATGCGAACCTCTTTATTTAATTTTTTTACTTGAATATTAATTATTTTTTTTTAAAAAAAAAAAACTACTAAAAAACTTTAAAGGGAAACATTTTTTTTAATATTATTTTACCATCAATCCTTTTTTGGAGTGTCTTACCCTCGCATCTTTTCAATAATTTCTTATTCACCGTAGTTTTAATTAATGCACATTTTTTAATATTTTAATTCTTTTTATTTTTGTATTGCAATTAAAAATATTTTTCGTACATATAAAGTATGAACTCTTTACTTTCTCACACAAAAAATCATTTAAATAAAATTATAACATCTTGTATAATATATGATTTATGTAACGTCCTTCAATTATTGAGAGAAAAAGAAAAAATGCGAACCTCTTTATTTAATTTTTTTACTTGAATATTAATTATTTTTTTTTAAAAAAAAAAAACTACTAAAAAACTTTAAAGGGAAACATTTTTTTTAATATTATTTTACCATCAATCCTTTTTTGGAGTGTCTTACCCTCGCATCTTTTCAATAATTTCTTATTCACCGTAGTTTTAATTAATGCACATTTTTTAATATTTTAATTCTTTTTATTTTTGTATTGCAATTAAAAATATTTTTCGTACATATAAAGTATGAACTCTTTACTTTCTCACACAAAAAATCATTTAAATAAAATTCTCAACTCTTGTATAATATATGATTTCTGTAACGTCCTTCAATTATTGAGAGAAAAAGAAAAAATGCGAACCTCTTTATTTAATTTTTTTACTTGAATATTAATTATTTTTTTTTAAAAAAAAAAAACTACTAAAAAACTTTAAAGGGAAACATTTTTTTTAATATTATTTTACCATCAATCCTTTTTTGGAGTGTCTTACCCTCGCATCTTTTCAATAATTTCTTATTCACCGTAGTTTTAATTAATGCACATTTTTTAATATTTTAATTCTTTTTATTTTTGTATTGCAATTAAAAATATTTTTCGTACATATAAAGTATGAACTCTTTACTTTCTCACACAAAAAATCATTTAAATAAAATTCTCAACTCTTGTATAATATATGATTTCTGTAACGTCCTTCAATTATTGAGAGAAAAAGAAAAAATGCGAACCTCTTTATTTAATTTTTTTACTTGAATATTAATTATTTTTTTTAAAAAAAAAAAAACTACTAAAAAACTTTAAAGGGAAACATTTTTTTTAATATTATTTTACCATCAATCCTTTTTTGGAGTGTCTTACCCTCGCATCTTTTCAATAATTTCTTATTCACCGTAGTTTTAATTAATGCACATTTTTTAATATTTTAATTCTTTTTATTTTTGTATTGCAATTAAAAATATTTTTCGTACATATAAAGTATGAACTCTTTACTTTCTCACACAAAAAATCATTTAAATAAAATTCTCAACTCTTGTATAATATATGATTTCTGTAACGTCCTTCAATTATTGAGAGAAAAAGAAAAAATGCGAACCTCTTTATTTAATTTTTTTACTTGAATATTAATTATTTTTTTTTAAAAAAAAAAAACTACTAAAAAACTTTAAAGGGAAACATTTTTTTTAATATTATTTTACCATCAATCCTTTTTTGGAGTGTCTTACCCTCGCATCTTTTCAATAATTTCTTATTCACCGTAGTTTTAATTAATGCACATTTTTTAATATTTTAATTCTTTTTATTTTTGTATTGCAATTAAAAATATTTTTCGTACATATAAAGTATGAACTCTTTACTTTCTCACACAAAAAATCATTTAAATAAAATTCTCAACTCTTGTATAATATATGATTTCTGTAACGTCCTTCAATTATTGAGAGAAAAAGAAAAAATGCGAACCTCTTTATTTAATTTTTTTACTTGAATATTAATTATTTTTTTTTAAAAAAAAAAAACTACTAAAAAACTTTAAAGGGAAACATTTTTTTTAATATTATTTTACCATCAATCCTTTTTTGGAGTGTCTTACCCTCGCATCTTTTCAATAATTTCTTATTCACCGTAGTTTTAATTAATGCACATTTTTTAATATTTTAATTCTTTTTATTTTTGTATTGCAATTAAAAATATTTTTCGTACATATAAAGTATGAACTCTTTACTTTCTCACACAAAAAATCATTTAAATAAAATTCTCAACTCTTGTATAATATATGATTTATGTAACGTCCTTCAATTATTGAGAGAAAAAGAAAAAATGCGAACCTCTTTATTTAATTTTTTTACTTGAATATTAATTATTTTTTTTTAAAAAAAAAAAACTACTAAAAAACTTTAAAGGGAAACATTTTTTTTAATATTATTTTACCATCAATCCTTTTTTGGAGTGTCTTACCCTCGCATCTTTTCAATAATTTCTTATTCACCGTAGTTTTAATTAATGCACATTTTTTAATATTTTAATTCTTTTTATTTTTGTATTGCAATTAAAAATATTTTTCGTACATATAAAGTATGAACTCTTTACTTTCTCACACAAAAAATCATTTAAATAAAATTATAACCTCTTGTATAATATATAATTTCTGTAACGTCCTTCAGTTATTGAGAGAAAAAGAAAAAAATGCGAACCTCTTTATTTAATTTTTTTTCTTGAATATTATTTATTTAAAAAAAGAAAACTAAAAAAAAACTTTAAAGGGGAACATTTTTTTTAATATTATTTTACCATCAATCCTTTTTTGGAGTATCTTACCCTCGCATCTTTTCAATAATTTCCTATTCACCGTAGTTTTAATTAATGCACATTTTTTAATATTTTAATTCTTTTTATTTTTGTATTGCAATTAAAAATATTTTTCGTACATATAAAGTATGAACTCTTTACTTTTCACACAAAAAATCATTTAAATAAAATTCAAACCTCTTGTTTAATATATGATTTCTGTAACGTCCTTCAATTATTGAGAGAAAAAGAAAAAATGCGAACCTCTTTATTTAATTTTTTTACTTGAATATTATTTATTTAAAAAAAAAAAACAACTAAAAAACTTTAAAGGGAAATATTTTTTTTATTATTATTTTACCATCAATCATTTTTTGGAGTATCTTACCCTCGCATCTTTTCAATAATTTCCTATTCACCGTAGTTTTAATTAATGCACATTTTTTAATATTTTAATTCTTTTTATTTTTGTATTGCAATTAAAAATATTTTTCGTACATATAAAGTATGAACTCTTTACTTTCTCACACAAAAAATCATTTAAATAAAATTATAACCTCTTGTATAATATATGATTTCTGTAACGTCCTTCAATTATTGAGAGAAAAAGAAAAAATGCGAACCTCTTTATTTAATTTTTTTACTTGAATATTATTTATTTAAAAAAAAAAAAACTACAAAAAAACTTTAAAGGGAAACATTTTTTTTAATATTATTTTACCATCAATCCTTTTTTGGAGTATCTTACCCTCGCATCTTTTAAATAATTTCCTATTCACCGTAGTTTTAATTAATGCACATTTTTTAATATTTTAATTCTTTTTATTTTTGTATTGCAATTAAAAATATTTTTCGTACATATAAAGTATGAACTCTTTACTTTCTCACACAAAAAATCATTTAAATAAAATTATAACATCTTGTATAATATATGATTTATGTAACGTCCTTCAATTATTGAGAGAAAAAGAAAAAATGCGAACCTCTTTATTTAATTTTTTTACTTGAATATTAATTATTTTTTTTTAAAAAAAAAAAACTACTAAAAAACTTTAAAGGGAAACATTTTTTTTAATATTATTTTACCATCAATCCTTTTTTGGAGTGTCTTACCCTCGCATCTTTTCAATAATTTCTTATTCACCGTAGTTTTAATTAATGCACATTTTTTAATATTTTAATTCTTTTTATTTTTGTATTGCAATTAAAAATATTTTTCGTACATATAAAGTATGAACTCTTTACTTTCTCACACAAAAAATCATTTAAATAAAATTCTCAACTCTTGTATAATATATGATTTCTGTAACGTCCTTCAATTATTGAGAGAAAAAGAAAAAATGCGAACCTCTTTATTTAATTTTTTTACTAGAATATTAATTATTTTTTTTTTAAAAAAAAAAACTACTAAAAAACTTTAAAGGGAAACATTTTTTTTAATATTATTTTACCATCAATCCTTTTTTGGAGTGTCTTACCCTCGCATCTTTTCAATAATTTCTTATTCACCGTAGTTTTAATTAATGCACATTTTTTAATATTTTAATTCTTTTTATTTTTGTATTGCAATTAAAAATATTTTTCGTACATATAAAGTATGAACTCTTTACTTTTCACACAAAAAATCATTTAAATAAAATTCAAACCTCTTGTTTAATATATGATTTCTGTAACGTCCTTCAATTATTGAGAGAAAAAGAAAAAATGCGAACCTCTTTATTTAATTTTTTTACTTGAATATTATTTATTTAAAAAAAAAAAACAACTAAAAAACTTTAAAGGGAAATATTTTTTTTATTATTATTTTACCATCAATCATTTTTTGGAGTATCTTACCCTCGCATCTTTTCAATAATTTCCTATTCACCGTAGTTTTAATTAATGCACATTTTTTAATATTTTAATTCTTTTTATTTTTGTATTGCAATTAAAAATATTTTTCGTACATATAAAGTATGAACTCTTTACTTTCTCACACAAAAAATCATTTAAATAAAATTATAACCTCTTGTATAATATATGATTTCTGTAACGTCCTTCAATTATTGAGAGAAAAAGAAAAAATGCGAACCTCTTTATTTAATTTTTTTACTTGAATATTATTTATTTAAAAAAAAAAAAACTACAAAAAAACTTTAAAGGGAAACATTTTTTTTAATATTATTTTACCATCAATCCTTTTTTGGAGTATCTTACCCTCGCATCTTTTCAATAATTTCCTATTCACCGTAGTTTTAATTAATGCACATTTTTTTAATATTTTAATTCTTTTTATTTTTGTATTGCAATTAAAAATATTTTTCGTACATATAAAGTATGAACTCTTTACTTTCTCACACAAAAAATCATTTAAATAAAATTATAACCTCTTGTATAATATATGATTTATGTAACGTCCTTCAATTATTGAGAGAAAAATAAAAAATGCGAACCTCTTTATTTAATTTTTTTACTTGAATATTAATTATTTATTTTAAAAAAAAAACTACTAAAAAACTTTAAAGGCAAATTTTTTTTTTTATTATTATTTTACCATCAATCCTTTTTTGGAGTATCTTACCCTCGCATCATTTCAATAATTTCCTATTCACCGTAGTTTTAATTAATGCACATTTTTTAATATTTTAATTCTTTTTATTTTTGTATTGCAATTAAAAATATTTTTCGTACATATAAAGTATGAACTCTTTACTTTTCACACAAAAAATCATTTAAATAAAATTCAAACCTCTTGTTTAATATATGATTTCTGTAACGTCCTTCAATTATTGAGAGAAAAAGAAAAAATGCGAACCTCTTTATTTAATTTTTTTACTTGAATATTATTTATTTAAAAAAAAAAAACAACTAAAAAACTTTAAAGGGAAATATTTTTTTTATTATTATTTTACCATCAATCATTTTTTGGAGTATCTTACCCTCGCATCTTTTCAATAATTTCCTATTCACCGTAGTTTTAATTAATGCACATTTTTTAATATTTTAATTCTTTTTATTTTTGTATTGCAATTAAAAATATTTTTCGTACATATAAAGTATGAACTCTTTACTTTCTCACACAAAAAATCATTTAAATAAAATTCTCAACTCTTGTATAATATATGATTTCTGTAACGTCCTTCAATTATTGAGAGAAAAAGAAAAAATGCGAACCTCTTTATTTAATTTTTTTACTTGAATATTAATTATTTTTTTTTAAAAAAAAAAAACTACTAAAAAACTTTAAAGGGAAACATTTTTTTTAATATTATTTTACCATCAATCCTTTTTTGGAGTGTCTTACCCTCGCATCTTTTCAATAATTTCTTATTCACCGTAGTTTTAATTAATGCACATTTTTTAATATTTTAATTCTTTTTATTTTTGTATTGCAATTAAAAATATTTTTCGTACATATAAAGTATGAACTCTTTACTTTCTCACACAAAAAATCATTTAAATAAAATTCTCAACTCTTGTATAATATATGATTTCTGTAACGTCCTTCAATTATTGAGAGAAAAAGAAAAAATGCGAACCTCTTTATTTAATTTTTTTACTTGAATATTAATTATTTTTTTTTAAAAAAAAAAAACTACTAAAAAACTTTAAAGGGAAACATTTTTTTTAATATTATTTTACCATCAATCCTTTTTTGGAGTGTCTTACCCTCGCATCTTTTCAATAATTTCTTATTCACCGTAGTTTTAATTAATGCACATTTTTTAATATTTTAATTCTTTTTATTTTTGTATTGCAATTAAAAATATTTTTCGTACATATAAAGTATGAACTCTTTACTTTCTCACACAAAAAATCATTTAAATAAAATTCTCAACTCTTGTATAATATATGATTTCTGTAACGTCCTTCAATTATTGAGAGAAAAAGAAAAAATGCGAACCTCTTTATTTAATTTTTTTACTTGAATATTAATTATTTTTTTTTAAAAAAAAAAAACTACTAAAAAACTTTAAAGGGAAACATTTTTTTTAATATTATTTTACCATCAATCCTTTTTTGGAGTGTCTTACCCTCGCATCTTTTCAATAATTTCTTATTCACCGTAGTTTTAATTAATGCACATTTTTTAATATTTTAATTCTTTTTATTTTTGTATTGCAATTAAAAATATTTTTCGTACATATAAAGTATGAACTCTTTACTTTCTCACACAAAAAATCATTTAAATAAAATTCTCAACTCTTGTATAATATATGATTTCTGTAACGTCCTTCAATTATTGAGAGAAAAAGAAAAAATGCGAACCTCTTTATTTAATTTTTTTACTTGAATATTAATTATTTTTTTTAAAAAAAAAAAACTACTAAAAAACTTTAAAGGGAAACATTTTTTTTAATATTATTTTACCATCAATCCTTTTTTGGAGTGTCTTACCCTCGCATCTTTTCAATAATTTCTTATTCACCGTAGTTTTAATTAATGCACATTTTTTAATATTTTAATTCTTTTTATTTTTGTATTGCAATTAAAAATATTTTTCGTACATATAAAGTATGAACTCTTTACTTTCTCACACAAAAAATCATTTAAATAAAATTCTCAACTCTTGTATAATATATGATTTCTGTAACGTCCTTCAATTATTGAGAGAAAAAGAAAAAATGCGAACCTCTTTATTTAATTTTTTTACTTGAATATTAATTATTTTTTTTTAAAAAAAAAAAACTACTAAAAAACTTTAAAGGGAAACATTTTTTTTAATATTATTTTACCATCAATCCTTTTTTGGAGTGTCTTACCCTCGCATCTTTTCAATAATTTCTTATTCACCGTAGTTTTAATTAATGCACATTTTTTAATATTTTAATTCTTTTTATTTTTGTATTGCAATTAAAAATATTTTTCGTACATATAAAGTATGAACTCTTTACTTTCTCACACAAAAAATCATTTAAATAAAATTCTCAACTCTTGTATAATATATGATTTCTGTAACGTCCTTCAATTATTGAGAGAAAAAGAAAAAATGCGAACCTCTTTATTTAATTTTTTTACTTGAATATTAATTATTTTTTTTTAAAAAAAAAAAACTACTAAAAAACTTTAAAGGGAAACATTTTTTTTAATATTATTTTACCATCAATCCTTTTTTGGAGTGTCTTACCCTCGCATCTTTTCAATAATTTCTTATTCACCGTAGTTTTAATTAATGCACATTTTTTAATATTTTAATTCTTTTTATTTTTGTATTGCAATTAAAAATATTTTTCGTACATATAAAGTATGAACTCTTTACTTTCTCACACAAAAAATCATTTAAATAAAATTATAACCTCTTGTATAATATATGATTTCTGTAACGTCCTTCAATTATTGAGAGAAAAAGAAAAAATGCGAACCTCTTTATTTAATTTTTTTACTTGAATATTAATTATTTATTTTAAAAAAAAAACTACTAAAAAACTTTAAAGGCAAATTTTTTTTTTTATTATTATTTTACCATCAATCCTTTTTTGGAGTATCTTACCCTCGCATCATTTCAATAATTTCCTATTCACCGTAGTTTTAATTAATGCACATTTTTTAATATTTTAATTCTTTTTATTTTTGTATTGCAATTAAAAATATTTTTCGTACATATAAAGTATGAACTCTTTACTTTTCACACAAAAAATCATTTAAATAAAATTCAAACCTCTTGTTTAATATATGATTTCTGTAACGTCCTTCAATTATTGAGAGAAAAAGAAAAAATGCGAACCTCTTTATTTAATTTTTTTACTTGAATATTATTTATTTAAAAAAAAAAAACAACTAAAAAACTTTAAAGGGAAATATTTTTTTTATTATTATTTTACCATCAATCATTTTTTGGAGTATCTTACCCTCGCATCTTTTCAATAATTTCCTATTCACCGTAGTTTTAATTAATGCACATTTTTTAATATTTTAATTCTTTTTATTTTTGTATTGCAATTAAAAATATTTTTCGTACATATAAAGTATGAACTCTTTACTTTCTCACACAAAAAATCATTTAAATAAAATTCTCAACTCTTGTATAATATATGATTTCTGTAACGTCCTTCAATTATTGAGAGAAAAAGAAAAAATGCGAACCTCTTTATTTAATTTTTTTACTTGAATATTAATTATTTTTTTTTAAAAAAAAAAAACTACTAAAAAACTTTAAAGGGAAACATTTTTTTTAATATTATTTTACCATCAATCCTTTTTTGGAGTGTCTTACCCTCGCATCTTTTCAATAATTTCTTATTCACCGTAGTTTTAATTAATGCACATTTTTTAATATTTTAATTCTTTTTATTTTTGTATTGCAATTAAAAATATTTTTCGTACATATAAAGTATGAACTCTTTACTTTCTCACACAAAAAATCATTTAAATAAAATTCTCAACTCTTGTATAATATATGATTTCTGTAACGTCCTTCAATTATTGAGAGAAAAAGAAAAAATGCGAACCTCTTTATTTAATTTTTTTACTTGAATATTAATTATTTTTTTTTAAAAAAAAAAAACTACTAAAAAACTTTAAAGGGAAACATTTTTTTTAATATTATTTTACCATCAATCCTTTTTTGGAGTGTCTTACCCTCGCATCTTTTCAATAATTTCTTATTCACCGTAGTTTTAATTAATGCACATTTTTTAATATTTTAATTCTTTTTATTTTTGTATTGCAATTAAAAATATTTTTCGTACATATAAAGTATGAACTCTTTACTTTCTCACACAAAAAATCATTTAAATAAAATTCTCAACTCTTGTATAATATATGATTTCTGTAACGTCCTTCAATTATTGAGAGAAAAAGAAAAAATGCGAACCTCTTTATTTAATTTTTTTACTTGAATATTAATTATTTTTTTTAAAAAAAAAAAACTACTAAAAAACTTTAAAGGGAAACATTTTTTTTAATATTATTTTACCATCAATCCTTTTTTGGAGTGTCTTACCCTCGCATCTTTTCAATAATTTCTTATTCACCGTAGTTTTAATTAATGCACATTTTTTAATATTTTAATTCTTTTTATTTTTGTATTGCAATTAAAAATATTTTTCGTACATATAAAGTATGAACTCTTTACTTTCTCACACAAAAAATCATTTAAATAAAATTCTCAACTCTTGTATAATATATGATTTCTGTAACGTCCTTCAATTATTGAGAGAAAAAGAAAAAATGCGAACCTCTTTATTTAATTTTTTTACTTGAATATTAATTATTTTTTTTTAAAAAAAAAAAACTACTAAAAAACTTTAAAGGGAAACATTTTTTTTAATATTATTTTACCATCAATCCTTTTTTGGAGTGTCTTACCCTCGCATCTTTTCAATAATTTCTTATTCACCGTAGTTTTAATTAATGCACATTTTTTAATATTTTAATTCTTTTTATTTTTGTATTGCAATTAAAAATATTTTTCGTACATATAAAGTATGAACTCTTTACTTTCTCACACAAAAAATCATTTAAATAAAATTCTCAACTCTTGTATAATATATGATTTCTGTAACGTCCTTCAATTATTGAGAGAAAAAGAAAAAATGCGAACCTCTTTATTTAATTTTTTTACTTGAATATTAATTATTTTTTTTTAAAAAAAAAAAACTACTAAAAAACTTTAAAGGGAAACATTTTTTTTAATATTATTTTACCATCAATCCTTTTTTGGAGTGTCTTACCCTCGCATCTTTTCAATAATTTCTTATTCACCGTAGTTTTAATTAATGCACATTTTTTAATATTTTAATTCTTTTTATTTTTGTATTGCAATTAAAAATATTTTTCGTACATATAAAGTATGAACTCTTTACTTTCTCACACAAAAAATCATTTAAATAAAATTATAACCTCTTGTATAATATATGATTTCTGTAACGTCCTTCAATTATTGAGAGAAAAAGAAAAAATGCGAACCTCTTTATTTAATTTTTTTACTTGAATATTATTTATTTAAAAAAAAAAAAACTACAAAAAAACTTTAAAGGGAAACATTTTTTTTAATATTATTTTACCATCAATCCTTTTTTGGAGTATCTTACCCTCGCATCTTTTCAATAATTTCCTATTCACCGTAGTTTTAATTAATGCACATTTTTTTAATATTTTAATTCTTTTTATTTTTGTATTGCAATTAAAAATATTTTTCGTACATATAAAGTATGAACTCTTTACTTTCTCACACAAAAAATCATTTAAATAAAATTATAACCTCTTGTATAATATATGATTTATGTAACGTCCTTCAATTATTGAGAGAAAAATAAAAAATGCGAACCTCTTTATTTAATTTTTTTACTTGAATATTAATTATTTATTTTAAAAAAAAAACTACTAAAAAACTTTAAAGGCAAATTTTTTTTTTTATTATTATTTTACCATCAATCCTTTTTTGGAGTATCTTACCCTCGCATCATTTCAATAATTTCCTATTCACCGTAGTTTTAATTAATGCACATTTTTTAATATTTTAATTCTTTTTATTTTTGTATTGCAATTAAAAATATTTTTCGTACATATAAAGTATGAACTCTTTACTTTTCACACAAAAAATCATTTAAATAAAATTCAAACCTCTTGTTTAATATATGATTTCTGTAACGTCCTTCAATTATTGAGAGAAAAAGAAAAAATGCGAACCTCTTTATTTAATTTTTTTACTTGAATATTATTTATTTAAAAAAAAAAAACAACTAAAAAACTTTAAAGGGAAATATTTTTTTTATTATTATTTTACCATCAATCATTTTTTGGAGTATCTTACCCTCGCATCTTTTCAATAATTTCCTATTCACCGTAGTTTTAATTAATGCACATTTTTTAATATTTTAATTCTTTTTATTTTTGTATTGCAATTAAAAATATTTTTCGTACATATAAAGTATGAACTCTTTACTTTCTCACACAAAAAATCATTTAAATAAAATTCTCAACTCTTGTATAATATATGATTTCTGTAACGTCCTTCAATTATTGAGAGAAAAAGAAAAAATGCGAACCTCTTTATTTAATTTTTTTACTTGAATATTAATTATTTTTTTTTAAAAAAAAAAAACTACTAAAAAACTTTAAAGGGAAACATTTTTTTTAATATTATTTTACCATCAATCCTTTTTTGGAGTGTCTTACCCTCGCATCTTTTCAATAATTTCTTATTCACCGTAGTTTTAATTAATGCACATTTTTTAATATTTTAATTCTTTTTATTTTTGTATTGCAATTAAAAATATTTTTCGTACATATAAAGTATGAACTCTTTACTTTCTCACACAAAAAATCATTTAAATAAAATTCTCAACTCTTGTATAATATATGATTTCTGTAACGTCCTTCAATTATTGAGAGAAAAAGAAAAAATGCGAACCTCTTTATTTAATTTTTTTACTTGAATATTAATTATTTTTTTTTAAAAAAAAAAAACTACTAAAAAACTTTAAAGGGAAACATTTTTTTTAATATTATTTTACCATCAATCCTTTTTTGGAGTGTCTTACCCTCGCATCTTTTCAATAATTTCTTATTCACCGTAGTTTTAATTAATGCACATTTTTTAATATTTTAATTCTTTTTATTTTTGTATTGCAATTAAAAATATTTTTCGTACATATAAAGTATGAACTCTTTACTTTCTCACACAAAAAATCATTTAAATAAAATTCTCAACTCTTGTATAATATATGATTTCTGTAACGTCCTTCAATTATTGAGAGAAAAAGAAAAAATGCGAACCTCTTTATTTAATTTTTTTACTTGAATATTAATTATTTTTTTAAAAAAAAAAAAAACTACTAAAAAACTTTAAAGGGAAACATTTTTTTTAATATTATTTTACCATCAATCCTTTTTTGGAGTGTCTTACCCTCGCATCTTTTCAATAATTTCTTATTCACCGTAGTTTTAATTAATGCACATTTTTTAATATTTTAATTCTTTTTATTTTTGTATTGCAATTAAAAATATTTTTCGTACATATAAAGTATGAACTCTTTACTTTCTCACACAAAAAATCATTTAAATAAAATTCTCAACTCTTGTATAATATATGATTTCTGTAACGTCCTTCAATTATTGAGAGAAAAAGAAAAAATGCGAACCTCTTTATTTAATTTTTTTACTTGAATATTAATTATTTTTTTTTAAAAAAAAAAAACTACTAAAAAACTTTAAAGGGAAACATTTTTTTTAATATTATTTTACCATCAATCCTTTTTTGGAGTGTCTTACCCTCGCATCTTTTCAATAATTTCTTATTCACCGTAGTTTTAATTAATGCACATTTTTTAATATTTTAATTCTTTTTATTTTTGTATTGCAATTAAAAATATTTTTCGTACATATAAAGTATGAACTCTTTACTTTCTCACACAAAAAATCATTTAAATAAAATTCTCAACTCTTGTATAATATATGATTTCTGTAACGTCCTTCAATTATTGAGAGAAAAAGAAAAAATGCGAACCTCTTTATTTAATTTTTTTACTTGAATATTAATTATTTTTTTTTAAAAAAAAAAAACTACTAAAAAACTTTAAAGGGAAACATTTTTTTTAATATTATTTTACCATCAATCCTTTTTTGGAGTGTCTTACCCTCGCATCTTTTCAATAATTTCTTATTCACCGTAGTTTTAATTAATGCACATTTTTTAATATTTTAATTCTTTTTATTTTTGTATTGCAATTAAAAATATTTTTCGTACATATAAAGTATGAACTCTTTACTTTCTCACACAAAAAATCATTTAAATAAAATTATAACCTCTTGTATAATATATAATTTCTGTAACGTCCTTCAGTTATTGAGAGAAAAAGAAAAAAATGCGAACCTCTTTATTTAATTTTTTTTCTTGAATATTATTTATTTAAAAAAAGAAAACTAAAAAAAAACTTTAAAGGGGAACATTTTTTTTAATATTATTTTACCATCAATCCTTTTTTGGAGTATCTTACCCTCGCATCTTTTCAATAATTTCCTATTCACCGTAGTTTTAATTAATGCACATTTTTTTAATATTTTAATTCTTTTTATTTTTGTATTGCAATTAAAAATATTTTTCGTACATATAAAGTATGAACTCTTTACTTTCTCACACAAAAAATCATTTAAATAAAATTATAACCTCTTGTATAATATATGATTTATGTAACGTCCTTCAATTATTGAGAGAAAAAGAAAAAATGCGAACCTCTTTATTTAATTTTTTTACTTGAATATTAATTATTTATTTTAAAAAAAAAACTACTAAAAAACTTTAAAGGCAAATTTTTTTTTTTATTATTATTTTACCATCAATCCTTTTTTGGAGTATCTTACCCTCGCATCATTTCAATAATTTCCTATTCACCGTAGTTTTAATTAATGCACATTTTTTAATATTTTAATTCTTTTTATTTTTGTATTGCAATTAAAAATATTTTTCGTACATATAAAGTATGAACTCTTTACTTTTCACACAAAAAATCATTTAAATAAAATTCAAACCTCTTGTTTAATATATGATTTCTGTAACGTCCTTCAATTATTGAGAGAAAAAGAAAAAATGCGAACCTCTTTATTTAATTTTTTTACTTGAATATTATTTATTTAAAAAAAAAAAACAACTAAAAAACTTTAAAGGGAAATATTTTTTTTATTATTATTTTACCATCAATCATTTTTTGGAGTATCTTACCCTCGCATCTTTTCAATAATTTCCTATTCACCGTAGTTTTAATTAATGCACATTTTTTAATATTTTAATTCTTTTTATTTTTGTATTGCAATTAAAAATATTTTTCGTACATATAAAGTATGAACTCTTTACTTTCTCACACAAAAAATCATTTAAATAAAATTATAACCTCTTGTATAATATATGATTTCTGTAACGTCCTTCAATTATTGAGAGAAAAAGAAAAAATGCGAACCTCTTTATTTAATTTTTTTACTTGAATATTATTTATTTAAAAAAAAAAAAACTACAAAAAAACTTTAAAGGGAAACATTTTTTTTAATATTATTTTACCATCAATCCTTTTTTGGAGTATCTTACCCTCGCATCTTTTAAATAATTTCCTATTCACCGTAGTTTTAATTAATGCACATTTTTTAATATTTTAATTCTTTTTATTTTTGTATTGCAATTAAAAATATTTTTCGTACATATAAAGTATGAACTCTTTACTTTCTCACACAAAAAATCATTTAAATAAAATTATAACATCTTGTATAATATATGATTTATGTAACGTCCTTCAATTATTGAGAGAAAAAGAAAAAATGCGAACCTCTTTATTTAATTTTTTTACTTGAATATTAATTATTTTTTTTTAAAAAAAAAAAACTACTAAAAAACTTTAAAGGGAAACATTTTTTTTAATATTATTTTACCATCAATCCTTTTTTGGAGTGTCTTACCCTCGCATCTTTTCAATAATTTCTTATTCACCGTAGTTTTAATTAATGCACATTTTTTAATATTTTAATTCTTTTTATTTTTGTATTGCAATTAAAAATATTTTTCGTACATATAAAGTATGAACTCTTTACTTTCTCACACAAAAAATCATTTAAATAAAATTCTCAACTCTTGTATAATATATGATTTCTGTAACGTCCTTCAATTATTGAGAGAAAAAGAAAAAATGCGAACCTCTTTATTTAATTTTTTTACTAGAATATTAATTATTTTTTTTTAAAAAAAAAAAACTACTAAAAAACTTTAAAGGGAAACATTTTTTTTAATATTATTTTACCATCAATCCTTTTTTGGAGTGTCTTACCCTCGCATCTTTTCAATAATTTCTTATTCACCGTAGTTTTAATTAATGCACATTTTTTAATATTTTAATTCTTTTTATTTTTGTATTGCAATTAAAAATATTTTTCGTACATATAAAGTATGAACTCTTTACTTTTCACACAAAAAATCATTTAAATAAAATTCAAACCTCTTGTTTAATATATGATTTCTGTAACGTCCTTCAATTATTGAGAGAAAAAGAAAAAATGCGAACCTCTTTATTTAATTTTTTTACTTGAATATTATTTATTTAAAAAAAAAAAACAACTAAAAAACTTTAAAGGGAAATATTTTTTTTATTATTATTTTACCATCAATCATTTTTTGGAGTATCTTACCCTCGCATCTTTTCAATAATTTCCTATTCACCGTAGTTTTAATTAATGCACATTTTTTAATATTTTAATTCTTTTTATTTTTGTATTGCAATTAAAAATATTTTTCGTACATATAAAGTATGAACTCTTTACTTTCTCACACAAAAAATCATTTAAATAAAATTATAACCTCTTGTATAATATATGATTTCTGTAACGTCCTTCAATTATTGAGAGAAAAAGAAAAAATGCGAACCTCTTTATTTAATTTTTTTACTTGAATATTATTTATTTAAAAAAAAAAAAACTACAAAAAAACTTTAAAGGGAAACATTTTTTTTAATATTATTTTACCATCAATCCTTTTTTGGAGTATCTTACCCTCGCATCTTTTCAATAATTTCCTATTCACCGTAGTTTTAATTAATGCACATTTTTTTAATATTTTAATTCTTTTTATTTTTGTATTGCAATTAAAAATATTTTTCGTACATATAAAGTATGAACTCTTTACTTTCTCACACAAAAAATCATTTAAATAAAATTATAACCTCTTGTATAATATATGATTTATGTAACGTCCTTCAATTATTGAGAGAAAAATAAAAAATGCGAACCTCTTTATTTAATTTTTTTACTTGAATATTAATTATTTATTTTAAAAAAAAAACTACTAAAAAACTTTAAAGGCAAATTTTTTTTTTTATTATTATTTTACCATCAATCCTTTTTTGGAGTATCTTACCCTCGCATCATTTCAATAATTTCCTATTCACCGTAGTTTTAATTAATGCACATTTTTTAATATTTTAATTCTTTTTATTTTTGTATTGCAATTAAAAATATTTTTCGTACATATAAAGTATGAACTCTTTACTTTTCACACAAAAAATCATTTAAATAAAATTCAAACCTCTTGTTTAATATATGATTTCTGTAACGTCCTTCAATTATTGAGAGAAAAAGAAAAAATGCGAACCTCTTTATTTAATTTTTTTACTTGAATATTATTTATTTAAAAAAAAAAAACAACTAAAAAACTTTAAAGGGAAATATTTTTTTTATTATTATTTTACCATCAATCATTTTTTGGAGTATCTTACCCTCGCATCTTTTCAATAATTTCCTATTCACCGTAGTTTTAATTAATGCACATTTTTTAATAT
The DNA here is from genome assembly GCA_963555705.1 of Ligustrum vulgare. Classification (NCBI taxonomy): domain Eukaryota; kingdom Viridiplantae; phylum Streptophyta; class Magnoliopsida; order Lamiales; family Oleaceae; genus Ligustrum; species Ligustrum vulgare. The sequence continues at coordinate 28,922,487 of OY743174.1, forward strand.
TTTAATTCTTTTTATTTTTGTATTGCAATTAAAAATATTTTTCGTACATATAAAGTATGAACTCTTTACTTTCTCACACAAAAAATCATTTAAATAAAATTCTCAACTCTTGTATAATATATGATTTCTGTAACGTCCTTCAATTATTGAGAGAAAAAGAAAAAATGCGAACCTCTTTATTTAATTTTTTTACTTGAATATTAATTATTTTTTTTTAAAAAAAAAAAACTACTAAAAAACTTTAAAGGGAAACATTTTTTTTAATATTATTTTACCATCAATCCTTTTTTGGAGTGTCTTACCCTCGCATCTTTTCAATAATTTCTTATTCACCGTAGTTTTAATTAATGCACATTTTTTAATATTTTAATTCTTTTTATTTTTGTATTGCAATTAAAAATATTTTTCGTACATATAAAGTATGAACTCTTTACTTTCTCACACAAAAAATCATTTAAATAAAATTCTCAACTCTTGTATAATATATGATTTCTGTAACGTCCTTCAATTATTGAGAGAAAAAGAAAAAATGCGAACCTCTTTATTTAATTTTTTTACTTGAATATTAATTATTTTTTTTTAAAAAAAAAAAACTACTAAAAAACTTTAAAGGGAAACATTTTTTTTAATATTATTTTACCATCAATCCTTTTTTGGAGTGTCTTACCCTCGCATCTTTTCAATAATTTCTTATTCACCGTAGTTTTAATTAATGCACATTTTTTAATATTTTAATTCTTTTTATTTTTGTATTGCAATTAAAAATATTTTTCGTACATATAAAGTATGAACTCTTTACTTTCTCACACAAAAAATCATTTAAATAAAATTCTCAACTCTTGTATAATATATGATTTCTGTAACGTCCTTCAATTATTGAGAGAAAAAGAAAAAATGCGAACCTCTTTATTTAATTTTTTTACTTGAATATTAATTATTTTTTTTTAAAAAAAAAAAACTACTAAAAAACTTTAAAGGGAAACATTTTTTTTAATATTATTTTACCATCAATCCTTTTTTGGAGTGTCTTACCCTCGCATCTTTTCAATAATTTCTTATTCACCGTAGTTTTAATTAATGCACATTTTTTAATATTTTAATTCTTTTTATTTTTGTATTGCAATTAAAAATATTTTTCGTACATATAAAGTATGAACTCTTTACTTTCTCACACAAAAAATCATTTAAATAAAATTCTCAACTCTTGTATAATATATGATTTCTGTAACGTCCTTCAATTATTGAGAGAAAAAGAAAAAATGCGAACCTCTTTATTTAATTTTTTTACTTGAATATTAATTATTTTTTTTTAAAAAAAAAAAACTACTAAAAAACTTTAAAGGGAAACATTTTTTTTAATATTATTTTACCATCAATCCTTTTTTGGAGTGTCTTACCCTCGCATCTTTTCAATAATTTCTTATTCACCGTAGTTTTAATTAATGCACATTTTTTAATATTTTAATTCTTTTTATTTTTGTATTGCAATTAAAAATATTTTTCGTACATATAAAGTATGAACTCTTTACTTTCTCACACAAAAAATCATTTAAATAAAATTCTCAACTCTTGTATAATATATGATTTCTGTAACGTCCTTCAATTATTGAGGGAAAAAGAAAAAATGCGAACCTCTTTATTTAATTTTTTTACTTGAATATTAATTATTTTTTTTTAAAAAAAAAAAACTACTAAAAAACTTTAAAGGGAAACATTTTTTTTAATATTATTTTACCATCAATCCTTTTTTGGAGTGTCTTACCCTCGCATCTTTTCAATAATTTCTTATTCACCGTAGTTTTAATTAATGCACATTTTTTAATATTTTAATTCTTTTTATTTTTGTATTGCAATTAAAAATATTTTTCGTACATATAAAGTATGAACTCTTTACTTTCTCACACAAAAAATCATTTAAATAAAATTATAACCTCTTGTATAATATATAATTTCTGTAACGTCCTTCAGTTATTGAGAGAAAAAGAAAAAAATGCGAACCTCTTTATTTAATTTTTTTTCTTGAATATTATTTATTTAAAAAAAGAAAACTAAAAAAAAACTTTAAAGGGGAACATTTTTTTTAATATTATTTTACCATCAATCCTTTTTTGGAGTATCTTACCCTCGCATCTTTTCAATAATTTCCTATTCACCGTAGTTTTAATTAATGCACATTTTTTAATATTTTAATTCTTTTTATTTTTGTATTGCAATTAAAAATATTTTTCGTACATATAAAGTATGAACTCTTTACTTTCTCACACAAAAAATCATTTAAATAAAATTATAACCTCTTGTATAATATATGATTTCTGTAACGTCCTTCAATTATTGAGAGAAAAAGAAAAAATGCGAACCTCTTTATTTAATTTTTTTACTTGAATATTATTTATTTAAAAAAAAAAAAACTACAAAAAAACTTTAAAGGGAAACATTTTTTTTAATATTATTTTACCATCAATCCTTTTTTGGAGTATCTTACCCTCGCATCTTTTCAATAATTTCCTATTCACCGTAGTTTTAATTAATGCACATTTTTTAATATTTTAATTCTTTTTATTTTTGTATTGCAATTAAAAATATTTTTCGTACATATAAAGTATGAACTCTTTACTTTCTCACACAAAAAATCATTTAAATAAAATTATAACCTCTTGTATAATATATGATTTCTGTAACGTCCTTCAATTATTGAGAGAAAAAGAAAAAATGCGAACCTCTTTATTTAATTTTTTTACTTGAATATTATTTATTTAAAAAAAAAAAAACTACAAAAAAACTTTAAAGGGAAACATTTTTTTTAATATTATTTTACCATCAATCCTTTTTTGGAGTATCTTACCCTCGCATCTTTTCAATAATTTCCTATTCACCGTAGTTTTAATTAATGCACATTTTTTAATATTTTAATTCTTTTTATTTTTCTATTGCAATTAAAAATATTTTTCGTACATATAAAGTATGAACTCTTTACTTTCTCACACAAAAAATCATTTAAATAAAATTATAACCTCTTGTATAATATATGATTTCTGTAACGTCCTTCAATTATTGAGAGAAAAAGAAAAAATGCGAACCTCTTTATTTAATTTTTTTACTTGAATATTATTTATTTAAAAAAAAGAAAACTACAAAAAAACTTTAAAGGGAAACATTTTTTTTAATATTATTTTACCATCAATCCTTTTTTGGAGTATCTTACCCTCGCATCTTTTCAATAATTTCCTATTCACCGTAGTTTTAATTAATGCACATTTTTTAATATTTTAATTCTTTTTATTTTTGTATTGCAATTAAAAATATTTTTCGTACATATAAAGTATGAACTCTTTACTTTCTCACACAAAAAATCATTTAAATAAAATTATAACCTCTTGTATAATATATGATTTCTGTAACGTCCTTCAATTATTGAGAGAAAAAGAAAAAATGCGAACCTCTTTATTTAATTTTTTTACTTGAATATTATTTATTTAAAAAAAAAAAAACTACAAAAAAACTTTAAAGGGAAACATTTTTTTTAATATTATTTTACCATCAATCCTTTTTTGGAGTATCTTACCCTCGCATCTTTTCAATAATTTCCTATTCACCGTAGTTTTAATTAATGCACATTTTTTAATATTTTAATTCTTTTTATTTTTGTATTGCAATTAAAAATATTTTTCGTACATATAAAGTATGAACTCTTTACTTTCTCACACAAAAAATCATTTAAATAAAATTATAACATCTTGTATAATATATGATTTATGTAACGTCCTTCAATTATTGAGAGAAAAAGAAAAAATGCGAACCTCTTTATTTAATTTTTTTACTTGAATATTAATTATTTTTTTTTAAAAAAAAAAAACTACTAAAAAACTTTAAAGGGAAACATTTTTTTTAATATTATTTTACCATCAATCCTTTTTTGGAGTGTCTTACCCTCGCATCTTTTCAATAATTTCTTATTCACCGTAGTTTTAATTAATGCACATTTTTTAATATTTTAATTCTTTTTTTTTTTGTATTGCAATTAAAAATATTTTTCGTACATATAAAGTATGAACTCTTTACTTTCTCACACAAAAAATCATTTAAATAAAATTCTCAACTCTTGTATAATATATGATTTCTGTAACGTCCTTCAATTATTGAGAGAAAAAGAAAAAATGCGAACCTCTTTATTTAATTTTTTTACTTGAATATTAATTATTTTTTTTTAAAAAAAAAAAACTACTAAAAAACTTTAAAGGGAAACATTTTTTTTAATATTATTTTACCATCAATCCTTTTTTGGAGTGTCTTACCCTCGCATCTTTTCAATAATTTCTTATTCACCGTAGTTTTAATTAATGCACATTTTTTAATATTTTAATTCTTTTTATTTTTGTATTGCAATTAAAAATATTTTTCGTACATATAAAGTATGAACTCTTTACTTTCTCACACAAAAAATCATTTAAATAAAATTCTCAACTCTTGTATAATATATGATTTCTGTAACGTCCTTCAATTATTGAGAGAAAAAGAAAAAATGCGAACCTCTTTATTTAATTTTTTTACTTGAATATTAATTATTTTTTTTTAAAAAAAAAAAACTACTAAAAAACTTTAAAGGGAAACATTTTTTTTAATATTATTTTACCATCAATCCTTTTTTGGAGTGTCTTACCCTCGCATCTTTTCAATAATTTCTTATTCACCGTAGTTTTAATTAATGCACATTTTTTAATATTTTAATTCTTTTTATTTTTGTATTGCAATTAAAAATATTTTTCGTACATATAAAGTATGAACTCTTTACTTTCTCACACAAAAAATCATTTAAATAAAATTATAACCTCTTGTATAATATATAATTTCTGTAACGTCCTTCAGTTATTGAGAGAAAAAGAAAAAAATGCGAACCTCTTTATTTAATTTTTTTTCTTGAATATTATTTATTTAAAAAAAGAAAACTAAAAAAAAACTTTAAAGGGGAACATTTTTTTTAATATTATTTTACCATCAATCCTTTTTTGGAGTATCTTACCCTCGCATCTTTTCAATAATTTCCTATTCACCGTAGTTTTAATTAATGCACATTTTTTAATATTTTAATTCTTTTTATTTTTGTATTGCAATTAAAAATATTTTTCGTACATATAAAGTATGAACTCTTTACTTTCTCATACAAAAAATCATTTAAATAAAATTATAACATCTTGTATAATATATGATTTATGTAACGTCCTTCAATTATTGAGAGAAAAAGAAAAAATGCGAACCTCTTTATTTAATTTTTTTACTTGAATATTATTTATTTAAAAAAAACAAAACTACAAAAAAACTTTAAAGGGAAACATTTTTTTTATTATTATTTTACCATCAATCCTTTTTTGGAGTATCTTACCCTCGCATCTTTTCAATAATTTCCTATTCACCGTAGTTTTAATTAATGCACATTTTTTAATATTTTAATTCTTTTTATTTTTGTATTGCAATTAAAAATATTTTTCGTACATATAAAGTATGAACTCTTTACTTTCTCACACAAAAAATCATTTAAATAAAATTATAACCTCTTGTATAATATATGATTTCTGTAACGTCCTTCAATTATTGAGAGAAAAAGAAAAAATGCGAACCTCTTTATTTAATTTTTTTACTTGAATATTATTTATCTAAAAAAAAAAAAACTACAAAAAAACTTTAAAGGGAAACATTTTTTTTAATATTATTTTACCATCAATCCTTTTTTGGAGTATCTTACCCTCGCATCTTTTCAATAATTTCCTATTCACCGTAGTTTTAATTAATGCACATTTTTTAATATTTTAATTCTTTTTATTTTTGTATTGCAATTAAAAATATTTTTCGTACATATAAAGTATGAACTCTTTACTTTCTCACACAAAAAATCATTTAAATAAAATTATAACATCTTGTATAATATATGATTTATGTAACGTCCTTCAATTATTGAGAGAAAAAGAAAAAATGCGAACCTCTTTATTTAATTTTTTTACTTGAATATTAATTATTTTTTTTTTAAAAAAAAAACTACTAAAAAACTTTAAAGGGAAACATTTTTTTTAATATTATTTTACCATCAATCCTTTTTTGGAGTATCTTACGCTCGCATCTTCTCAATAATTTCCTATTCACCGTAGTTTTAATTAATGCACATTTTTTTAATATTTTAATTCTTTTTATTTTTGTATTGCAATTAAAAATATTTTTCGTGCATATAAAGTATGAACTCTTTACTTTTCACACAAAAAATCATTTAAATAAAATTCAAACCTCTTGTTTAATATATGATTTCTGTAACGTCCTTCAATTATTGAGAGAAAAAGAAAAAATGCGAACCTCTTTATTTAATTTTTTTACTTGAATATTATTTATTTAAAAAAAAAAACTACTAAAAAACTTTAAAGGGAAACATTTTTTTTAATATTATTTTACCATCAATCCTTTTTTGGAGTATCTTACCCTCGCATCTTTTCAATAATTTCCTATTCACCGTAGTTTTAATTAATGCACATTTTTTAATATTTTAATTCTTTTTATTTTTGTATTGCAATTAAAAATATTTTTCGTACATATAAAGTATGAACTCTTTACTTTCTCACACAAAAAATCATTTAAATAAAATTCTCAACTCTTGTATAATATATGATTTCTGTAACGTCCTTCAATTATTGAGAGAAAAAGAAAAAATGCGAACCTCTTTATATAATTTTTTTACTTGAATATTATTTATTTAAAAAAAAAAAACTACTAAAAAACTTTAAAGGGAAACATTTTTTTTATTATTATTTTACCATCAATCCTTTTTTGGAGTATCTTACCCTCGCATCTTTTCAATAATTTCCTATTCACCGTAGTTTTAATTAATGCACATTTTTTAATATTTTAATTCTTTTTATTTTTGTATTGCAATTAAAAATATTTTTCGTACATATAAAGTATGAACTCTTTACTTTCTCATACAAAAAATCATTTAAATAAAATTATAACATCTTGTATAATATATGATTTATGTAACGTCCTTCAATTATTGAGAGAAAAAGAAAAAATGCGAACCTCTTTATTTAATTTTTTTACTTGAATATTATTTATTTAAAAAAAACAAAACTACAAAAAAACTTTAAAGGGAAACATTTTTTTTATTATTATTTTACCATCAATCCTTTTTTGGAGTATCTTACCCTCGCATCTTTTCAATAATTTCCTATTCACCGTAGTTTTAATTAATGCACATTTTTTAATATTTTAATTCTTTTTATTTTTGTATTGCAATTAAAAATATTTTTCGTACATATAAAGTATGAACTCTTTACTTTCTCACACAAAAAATCATTTAAATAAAATTATAACCTCTTGTATAATATATGATTTCTGTAACGTCCTTCAATTATTGAGAGAAAAAGAAAAAATGCGAACCTCTTTATTTAATTTTTTTACTTGAATATTATTTATCTAAAAAAAAAAAAAACTACAAAAAAACTTTAAAGGGAAACATTTTTTTTAATATTATTTTACCATCAATCCTTTTTTGGAGTATCTTACCCTCGCATCTTTTCAATAATTTCCTATTCACCGTAGTTTTAATTAATGCACATTTTTTAATATTTTAATTCTTTTTATTTTTGTATTGCAATTAAAAATATTTTTCGTACATATAAAGTATGAACTCTTTACTTTCTCACACAAAAAATCATTTAAATAAAATTATAACATCTTGTATAATATATGATTTATGTAACGTCCTTCAATTATTGAGAGAAAAAGAAAAAATGCGAACCTCTTTATTTAATTTTTTTACTTGAATATTAATTATTTTTTTTTTTAAAAAAAAAACTACTAAAAAACTTTAAAGGGAAACATTTTTTTTAATATTATTTTACCATCAATCCTTTTTTGGAGTATCTTACGCTCGCATCTTTTCAATAATTTCCTATTCACCGTAGTTTTAATTAATGCACATTTTTTAATATTTTAATTCTTTTTATTTTTGTATTGCAATTAAAAATATTTTTCGTGCATATAAAGTATGAACTTTTTACTTTTTACACAAAAAATCATTTAAATAAAATTCAAACCTCTTGTTTAATATATGATTTCTGTAACGTCCTTCAATTATTGAGAGAAAAAGAAAAAATGCGAACCTCTTTATTTAATTTTTTTACTTGAATATTATTTATTTAAAAAAAAAAAACTACTAAAAAACTTTAAAGGGAAACATTTTTTTTATTATTATTTTACCATCAATCATTTTTTGGAGTATCTTACCCTCGCATCTTTTCAATAATTTCCTATTCACCGTAGTTTTAATTAATGCACATTTTTTAATATTTTAATTCTTTTTATTTTTGTATTGCAATTAAAAATATTTTTCGTACATATAAAGTATGAACTCTTTACTTTCTCACACAAAAAATCATTTAAATAAAATTATAACCTCTTGTATAATATATGATTTCTGTAACGTCCTTCAATTATTGAGAGAAAAAGAAAAAATGCGAACCTCTTTATTTAATTTTTTTACTTGAATATTATTTATTTAAAAAAAAGAAAACTACAAAAAAACTTTAAAGGGAAACATTTTTTTTAATATTATTTTACCATCAATCCTTTTTTGGAGTATCTTACCCTCGCATCTTTTCAATAATTTCCTATTCACCGTAGTTTTAATTAATGCACATTTTTTAATATTTTAATTCTTTTTATTTTTGTATTGCAATTAAAAATATTTTTCGTACATATAAAGTATGAACTCTTTACTTTCTCACACAAAAAATCATTTAAATAAAATTATAACATCTTGTATAATATATGATTTATGTAACGTCCTTCAATTATTGAGAGAAAAAGAAAAAATGCGAACCTCTTTATTTAATTTTTTTACTTGAATATTATTTATTTAAAAAAAAAAAACTACTAAAAAACTTTAAAGGGAAACATTTTTTTTATTATTATTTTACCATCAATCATTTTTTGGAGTATCTTACCCTCGCATCTTTTCAATAATTTCCTATTCACCGTAGTTTTAATTAATGCACATTTTTTAATATTTTAATTCTTTTTATTTTTGTATTGCAATTAAAAATATTTTTCGTACATATAAAGTATGAACTCTTTACTTTCTCACACAAAAAATCATTTAAATAAAATTATAACCTCTTGTATAATATATGATTTCTGTAACGTCCTTCAATTATTGAGAGAAAAAGAAAAAATGCGAACCTCTTTATTTAATTTTTTTACTTGAATATTATTTATTTAAAAAAAAGAAAACTACAAAAAAACTTTAAAGGGAAACATTTTTTTTAATATTATTTTACCATCAATCCTTTTTTGGAGTATCTTACCCTCGCATCTTTTCAATAATTTCCTATTCACCGTAGTTTTAATTAATGCACATTTTTTAATATTTTAATTCTTTTTATTTTTGTATTGCAATTAAAAATATTTTTCGTACATATAAAGTATGAACTCTTTACTTTCTCACACAAAAAATCATTTAAATAAAATTATAACCTCTTGTATAATATATGATTTCTGTAACGTCCTTCAATTATTGAGAGAAAAGGAAAAAATGCGAACCTCTTTATTTAATTTTTTTACTTGAATATTATTTATTTAAAAAAAAGAAAACTACAAAAAAACTTTAAAGGGAAACATTTTTTTTAATATTATTTTACCATCAATCCTTTTTTGGAGTATCTTACCCTCGCATCTTTTCAATAATTTCCTATTCACCGTAGTTTTAATTAATGCACATTTTTTAATATTTTAATTCTTTTTATTTTTGTATTGCAATTAAAAATATTTTTCGTACATATAAAGTATGAACTCTTTACTTTCTCACACAAAAAATCATTTAAATAAAATTATAACCTCTTGTATAATATATGATTTCTGTAACGTCCTTCAATTATTGAGAGAAAAAGAAAAAATGCGAACCTCTTTATTTAATTTTTTTACTTGAATATTATTTATTTAAAAAAAAAAAAACTACAAAAAAACTTTAAAGGGAAACATTTTTTTTAATATTATTTTACCATCAATCCTTTTTTGGAGTATCTTACCCTCGCATCTTTTCAATAATTTCCTATTCACCGTAGTTTTAATTAATGCACATTTTTTAATATTTTAATTCTTTTTATTTTTGTATTGCAATTAAAAATATTTTTCGTACATATAAAGTATGAACTCTTTACTTTCTCACACAAAAAATCATTTAAATAAAATTATAACATCTTGTATAATATATGATTTATGTAACGTCCTTCAATTATTGCAAGAAAAAGAAAAAATGCGAACCTCTTTATTTAATTTTTTTACTTGAATATTAATTATTTTTTTTTAAAAAAATAAAAAACTTTAAAGGGAAACATTTTTTTTAATATTATTTTACCATCAATCCTTTTTTGGAGTGTCTTACCCTCGCATCTTTTCAATAATTTCTTATTCACCGTAGTTTTAATTAATGCACATTTTTTAATATTTTAATTCTTTTTATTTTTGTATTGCAATTAAAAATATTTTTCGTACATATAAAGTATGAACTCTTTACTTTTCACACAAAAAATCATTTAAATAAAATTCAAACCTCTTGTTTAATATATGATTTCTATAACGTCCTTCAATTATTGAGAGAAAAAGAAAAAATGCGAACCTCTTTATTTAATTTTTTTACTTGAATATTATTTATTTAAAAAAAAAAAAAAAACTACTAAAAAACTTTAAAGGGAAACATTTTTTTTATTATTATTTTACCATCAATCCTTTTTTGGAGTATCTTACCCTCGCTTCTTTTCAATAATTTCCTATTCACCGTAGTTTTAATTAATGCACATTTTTTAATATTTTAATTCTTTTTATTTTTGTATTGAAATTAAAAATATTTTTCGTACATATAAAGTATGAACTCTTTACTTTCTCACACAAAAAATCATTTAAATAAAATTCTCAACTCTTGTATAATATATGATTTCTGTAACGTCCTTCAATTATTGAGAGAAAAAGAAAAAATGCGAACCTCTTTATATAATTTTTTTACTTGAATATTATTTATTTAAAAAAAAACAAAACTACTAAAAAACTTTAAAGGGAAACATTTTTTTTATTATTATTTTACCATCAATCCTTTTTTGGAGTATCTTACCCTCGCATCTTTTCAATAATTTCCTATTCACCGTAGTTTTAATTAATGCACATTTTTTAATATTTTAATTCTTTTTATTTTTGTATTGCAATTAAAAATATTTTTCGTACATATAAAGTATGAACTCTTTACTTTCTCACACAAAAAATCATTTAAATAAAATTATAACATCTTGTATAATATATGATTTATGTAACGTCCTTCAATTATTGAGAGAAAAAGAAAAAATGCGAACCTCTTTATTTAATTTTTTTACTTGAATATTAATTATTCTTTTTTAAAAAAAAAAACTACTAAAAAACTTTAAAGGGAAACATTTTTTTTAATATTATTTTACCATCAATCCTTTTTTGGAGTGTCTTACCCTCGCATCTTTTCAATAATTTCTTATTCACCGTAGTTTTAATTAATGCACATTTTTTAATATTTTAATTCTTTTTATTTTTGTATTGCAATTAAAAATATTTTTCGTACATATAAAGTATGAACTCTTTACTTTCTCACACAAAAAATCATTTAAATAAAATTCTCAACTCTTGTATAATATATGATTTCTGTAACGTCCTTCAATTATTGAGAGAAAAAGAAAAAATGCGAACCTCTTTATTTAATTTTTTTACTTGAATATTAATTATTTTTTTTTAAAAAAAAAAAACTACTAAAAAACTTTAAAGGGAAACATTTTTTTTAATATTATTTTACCATCAATCCTTTTTTGGAGTGTCTTACCCTCGCATCTTTTCAATAATTTCTTATTCACCGTAGTTTTAATTAATGCACATTTTTTAATATTTTAATTCTTTTTATTTTTGTATTGCAATTAAAAATATTTTTCGTACATATAAAGTATGAACTCTTTACTTTCTCACACAAAAAATCATTTAAATAAAATTATAACCTCTTGTATAATATATAATTTCTGTAACGTCCTTCAGTTATTGAGAGAAAAAGAAAAAAATGCGAACCTCTTTATTTAATTTTTTTTCTTGAATATTATTTATTTAAAAAAAGAAAACTAAAAAAAAACTTTAAAGGGGAACATTTTTTTTAATATTATTTTACCATCAATCCTTTTTTGGAATATCTTACCCTCGCATCTTTTCAATAATTTCCTATTCACCGTAGTTTTAATTAATGCACATTTTTTAATATTTTAATTCTTTTTATTTTTGTATTGCAATTAAAAATATTTTTCGTACATATAAAGTATGAACTCTTTACTTTCTCACACAAAAAATCATTTAAATAAAATTATAACCTCTTGTATAATATATGATTTCTGTAACGTCCTTCAATTATTGAGAGAAAAAGAAAAAATGCGAACCTCTTTATTTAATTTTTTTACTTGAATATTATTTATTTAAAAAAAAAAAAACTACAAAAAAACTTTAAAGGGAAACATTTTTTTTAATATTATTTTACCATCAATCCTTTTTTGGAGTATCTTACCCTCGCATCTTTTCAATAATTTCCTATTCACCGTAGTTTTAATTAATGCACATTTTTTAATATTTTAATTCTTTTTATTTTTGTATTGCAATTAAAAATATTTTTCGTACATATAAAGTATGAACTCTTTACTTTCTCACACAAAAAATCATTTAAATAAAATTATAACATCTTGTATAATATATGATTTATGTAACGTCCTTCAATTATTGAGAGAAAAAGAAAAAATGCGAACCTCTTTATTTAATTTTTTTACTTGAATATTAATTATTTTTTTAAAAAAAAAAAAAACTAATAAAAAACTTTAAAGGGAAACATTTTTTTTAATATTATTTTACCATCAATCCTTTTTTGGAGTGTCTTACCCTCGCATCTTTTCAATAATTTCTTATTCACCGTAGTTTTAATTAATGCACATTTTTTAATATTTTAATTCTTTTTATTTTTGTATTGCAATTAAAAATATTTTTCGTACATATAAAGTATGAACTCTTTACTTTTCACACAAAAAATCATTTAAATAAAATTCAAACCTCTTGTTTAATATATGATTTCTATAACGTCCTTCAATTATTGAGAGAAAAAGAAAAAATGCGAACCTCTTTATTTAATTTTTTTACTTGAATATTATTTATTTAAAAAAAAAAAAAACTACTAAAAAACTTTAAAGGGAAACATTTTTTTTATTATTATTTTACCATCAATCCTTTTTTGGAGTATCTTACCCTCGCATCTTTTCAATAATTTCCTATTCACCGTAGTTTTAATTAATGCACATTTTTTAATATTTTAATTCTTTTTATTTTTGTATTGCAATTAAAAATATTTTTCGTACATATAAAGTATGAACTATTTACTTTCTCACACAAAAAATCATTTAAATAAAATTATAACCTCTTGTATAATATATGATTTCTGTAACGTCCTTCAATTATTGAGAGAAAAAGAAAAAATGCGAACCTCTTTATTTAATTTTTTTACTTGAATATTATTTATTTAAAAAAAAGAAAACTACAAAAAAACTTTAAAGGGAAACATTTTTTTTAATATTATTTTACCATCAATCCTTTTTTGGAGTATCTTACCCTCGCATCTTTTCAATAATTTCCTATTCACCGTAGTTTTAATTAATGCACATTTTTTTATATTTTAATTCTTTTTATTTTTGTATTGCAATTAAAAATATTTTTCGTACATATAAAGTATGAACTCTTTACTTTCTCACACAAAAAATCTTTTAAATAAAATTATAACCTCTTGTATAATATATGATTTCTGTAACGTCCTTCAATTATTGAGAGAAAAAGAAAAAATGCGAACCTCTTTATTTAATTTTTTTACTTGAATATTATTTATTTAAAAAAAAAGAAAACTACAAAAAAACTTTAAAGGGAAACATTTTTTTTAATATTATTTTACCATCAATCCTTTTTTGGAGTATCTTACCCTCGCATCTTTTCAATAATTTCCTATTCACCGTAGTTTTAATTAATGCACATTTTTTAATATTTTAATTCTTTTTATTTTTGTATTGCAATTAAAAATATTTTTCGTACATATAAAGTATGAACTCTTTACTTTCTCACACAAAAAATCATTTAAATAAAATTATAACCTCTTGTATAATATATGATTTCTGTAACGTCCTTCAATTATTGAGAGAAAAAGAAAAAATGCGAACCTCTTTATTTAATTTTTTTACTTGAATATTATTTATTTAAAAAAAAAAAAACTACAAAAAAACTTTAAAGGGAAACATTTTTTTTAATATTATTTTACCATCAATCCTTTTTTGGAGTATCTTACCCTCGCATCTTTTCAATAATTTCCTATTCACCGTAGTTTTAATTAATGCACATTTTTTAATATTTTAATTCTTTTTATTTTTGTATTGCAATTAAAAATATTTTTCGTACATATAAAGTATGAACTCTTTACTTTCTCACACAAAAAATCATTTAAATAAAATTATAACATCTTGTATAATATATGATTTATGTAACGTCCTTCAATTATTGAGAGAAAAAGAAAAAATGCGAACCTCTTTATTTAATTTTTTTACTTGAATATTAATTATTTTTTTTTAAAAAAAAAAAACTACTAAAAAACTTTAAAGGGAAACATTTTTTTTATTATTATTTTACCATCAATCCTTTTTTGGAGTATCTTACCCTCGCATCTTTTCAATAATTTCCTATTCACCGTAGTTTTAATTAATGCACATTTTTTAATATTTTAATTCTTTTTATTTTTGTATTGCAATTAAAAATATTTTTCGTACATATAAAGTATGAACTCTTTACTTTCTCACACAAAAAATCATTTAAATAAAATTATAACCTCTTGTATAATATATGATTTCTGTAACGTCCTTCAATTATTGAGAGAAAAAGAAAAAATGCGAACCTCTTTATTTAATTTTTTTACTTGAATATTATTTATTTAAAAAAAAAAAAACTACAAAAAAACTTTAAAGGGAAACATTTTTTTTAATATTATTTTACCATCAATCCTTTTTTGGAGTATCTTACCCTCGCATCTTTTCAATAATTTCCTATTCACCGTAGTTTTAATTAATGCACATTTTTTAATATTTTAATTCTTTTTATTTTTGTATTGCAATTAAAAATATTTTTCGTACATATAAAGTATGAACTCTTTACTTTCTCACACAAAAAATCATTTAAATAAAATTATAACATCTTGTATAATATATGATTTATGTAACGTCCTTCAATTATTGAGAGAAAAAGAAAAAATGCGAACCTCTTTATTTAATTTTTTTACTTGAATATTAATTATTTTTTTAAAAAAAAAAAAAACTAATAAAAAACTTTAAAGGGAAACATTTTTTTTAATATTATTTTACCATCAATCCTTTTTTGGAGTGTCTTACCCTCGCATCTTTTCAATAATTTCTTATTCACCGTAGTTTTAATTAATGCACATTTTTTAATATTTTAATTCTTTTTATTTTTGTATTGCAATTAAAAATATTTTTCGTACATATAAAGTATGAACTCTTTACTTTTCACACAAAAAATCATTTAAATAAAATTCAAACCTCTTGTTTAATATATGATTTCTATAACGTCCTTCAATTATTGAGAGAAAAAGAAAAAATGCGAACCTCTTTATTTAATTTTTTTACTTGAATATTATTTATTTAAAAAAAAAAAAAACTACTAAAAAACTTTAAAGGGAAACATTTTTTTTATTATTATTTTACCATCAATCCTTTTTTGGAGTATCTTACCCTCGCATCTTTTCAATAATTTCCTATTCACCGTAGTTTTAATTAATGCACATTTTTTAATATTTTAATTCTTTTTATTTTTGTATTGCAATTAAAAATATTTTTCGTACATATAAAGTATGAACTATTTACTTTCTCACACAAAAAATCATTTAAATAAAATTATAACCTCTTGTATAATATATGATTTCTGTAACGTCCTTCAATTATTGAGAGAAAAAGAAAAAATGCGAACCTCTTTATTTAATTTTTTTACTTGAATATTATTTATTTAAAAAAAAGAAAACTACAAAAAAACTTTAAAGGGAAACATTTTTTTTAATATTATTTTACCATCAATCCTTTTTTGGAGTATCTTACCCTCGCATCTTTTCAATAATTTCCTATTCACCGTAGTTTTAATTAATGCACATTTTTTTATATTTTAATTCTTTTTATTTTTGTATTGCAATTAAAAATATTTTTCGTACATATAAAGTATGAACTCTTTACTTTCTCACACAAAAAATCTTTTAAATAAAATTATAACCTCTTGTATAATATATGATTTCTGTAACGTCCTTCAATTATTGAGAGAAAAAGAAAAAATGCGAACCTCTTTATTTAATTTTTTTACTTGAATATTATTTATTTAAAAAAAAAGAAAACTACAAAAAAACTTTAAAGGGAAACATTTTTTTTAATATTATTTTACCATCAATCCTTTTTTGGAGTATCTTACCCTCGCATCTTTTCAATAATTTCCTATTCACCGTAGTTTTAATTAATGCACATTTTTTAATATTTTAATTCTTTTTATTTTTGTATTGCAATTAAAAATATTTTTCGTACATATAAAGTATGAACTCTTTACTTTCTCACACAAAAAATCATTTAAATAAAATTATAACCTCTTGTATAATATATGATTTCTGTAACGTCCTTCAATTATTGAGAGAAAAAGAAAAAATGCGAACCTCTTTATTTAATTTTTTTACTTGAATATTATTTATTTAAAAAAAAAAAAACTACAAAAAAACTTTAAAGGGAAACATTTTTTTTAATATTATTTTACCATCAATCCTTTTTTGGAGTATCTTACCCTCGCATCTTTTCAATAATTTCCTATTCACCGTAGTTTTAATTAATGCACATTTTTTAATATTTTAATTCTTTTTATTTTTGTATTGCAATTAAAAATATTTTTCGTACATATAAAGTATGAACTCTTTACTTTCTCACACAAAAAATCATTTAAATAAAATTATAACATCTTGTATAATATATGATTTATGTAACGTCCTTCAATTATTGAGAGAAAAAGAAAAAATGCGAACCTCTTTATTTAATTTTTTTACTTGAATATTAATTATTTTTTTTTAAAAAAAAAAAACTACTAAAAAACTTTAAAGGGAAACATTTTTTTTATTATTATTTTACCATCAATCCTTTTTTGGAGTATCTTACCCTCGCATCTTTTCAATAATTTCCTATTCACCGTAGTTTTAATTAATGCACATTTTTTAATATTTTAATTCTTTTTATTTTTGTATTGCAATTAAAAATATTTTTCGTACATATAAAGTATGAACTCTTTACTTTCTCACACAAAAAATCATTTAAATAAAATTATAACCTCTTGTATAATATATGATTTCTGTAACGTCCTTCAATTATTGAGAGAAAAAGAAAAAATGCGAACCTCTTTATTTAATTTTTTTACTTGAATATTATTTATCTAAAAAAAAAAAAACTACAAAAAAACTTTAAAGGGAAACATTTTTTTTAATATTATTTTACCATCAATCCTTTTTTGGAGTATCTTACCCTCGCATCTTTTCAATAATTTCCTATTCACCGTAGTTTTAATTAATGCACATTTTTTAATATTTTAATTCTTTTTATTTTTGTATTGCAATTAAAAATATTTTTCGTACATATAAAGTATGAACTCTTTACTTTCTCACACAAAAAATCATTTAAATAAAATTATAACATCTTGTATAATATATGATTTATGTAACGTCCTTCAATTATTGAGAGAAAAAGAAAAAATGCGAACCTCTTTATTTAATTTTTTTACTTGAATATTAATTATTTTTTTTTTAAAAAAAAAACTACTAAAAAACTTTAAAGGGAAACATTTTTTTTAATATTATTTTACCATCAATCCTTTTTTGGAGTATCTTACGCTCGCATCTTCTCAATAATTTCCTATTCACCGTAGTTTTAATTAATGCACATTTTTTTAATATTTTAATTCTTTTTATTTTTGTATTGCAATTAAAAATATTTTTCGTGCATATAAAGTATGAACTCTTTACTTTTCACACAAAAAATCATTTAAATAAAATTCAAACCTCTTGTTTAATATATGATTTCTGTAACGTCCTTCAATTATTGAGAGAAAAAGAAAAAATGCGAACCTCTTTATTTAATTTTTTTACTTGAATATTATTTATTTAAAAAAAAAAACTACTAAAAAACTTTAAAGGGAAACATTTTTTTTAATATTATTTTACCATCAATCCTTTTTTGGAGTATCTTACCCTCGCATCTTTTCAATAATTTCCTATTCACCGTAGTTTTAATTAATGCACATTTTTTAATATTTTAATTCTTTTTATTTTTGTATTGCAATTAAAAATATTTTTCGTACATATAAAGTATGAACTCTTTACTTTCTCACACAAAAAATCATTTAAATAAAATTCTCAACTCTTGTATAATATATGATTTCTGTAACGTCCTTCAATTATTGAGAGAAAAAGAAAAAATGCGAACCTCTTTATATAATTTTTTTACTTGAATATTATTTATTTAAAAAAAAAAAACTACTAAAAAACTTTAAAGGGAAACATTTTTTTTATTATTATTTTACCATCAATCCTTTTTTGGAGTATCTTACCCTCGCATCTTTTCAATAATTTCCTATTCACCGTAGTTTTAATTAATGCACATTTTTTAATATTTTAATTCTTTTTATTTTTGTATTGCAATTAAAAATATTTTTCGTACATATAAAGTATGAACTCTTTACTTTCTCATACAAAAAATCATTTAAATAAAATTATAACATCTTGTATAATATATGATTTATGTAACGTCCTTCAATTATTGAGAGAAAAAGAAAAAATGCGAACCTCTTTATTTAATTTTTTTACTTGAATATTAATTATTTTTTTAAAAAAAAAAAAAACTAATAAAAAACTTTAAAGGGAAACATTTTTTTTAATATTATTTTACCATCAATCCTTTTTTGGAGTGTCTTACCCTCGCATCTTTTCAATAATTTCTTATTCACCGTAGTTTTAATTAATGCACATTTTTTAATATTTTAATTCTTTTTATTTTTGTATTGCAATTAAAAATATTTTTCGTACATATAAAGTATGAACTCTTTACTTTTCACACAAAAAATCATTTAAATAAAATTCAAACCTCTTGTTTAATATATGATTTCTATAACGTCCTTCAATTATTGAGAGAAAAAGAAAAAATGCGAACCTCTTTATTTAATTTTTTTACTTGAATATTATTTATTTAAAAAAAAAAAAAACTACTAAAAAACTTTAAAGGGAAACATTTTTTTTATTATTATTTTACCATCAATCCTTTTTTGGAGTATCTTACCCTCGCATCTTTTCAATAATTTCCTATTCACCGTAGTTTTAATTAATGCACATTTTTTAATATTTTAATTCTTTTTATTTTTGTATTGCAATTAAAAATATTTTTCGTACATATAAAGTATGAACTATTTACTTTCTCACACAAAAAATCATTTAAATAAAATTATAACCTCTTGTATAATATATGATTTCTGTAACGTCCTTCAATTATTGAGAGAAAAAGAAAAAATGCGAACCTCTTTATTTAATTTTTTTACTTGAATATTATTTATTTAAAAAAAAGAAAACTACAAAAAAACTTTAAAGGGAAACATTTTTTTTAATATTATTTTACCATCAATCCTTTTTTGGAGTATCTTACCCTCGCATCTTTTCAATAATTTCCTATTCACCGTAGTTTTAATTAATGCACATTTTTTTATATTTTAATTCTTTTTATTTTTGTATTGCAATTAAAAATATTTTTCGTACATATAAAGTATGAACTCTTTACTTTCTCACACAAAAAATCTTTTAAATAAAATTATAACCTCTTGTATAATATATGATTTCTGTAACGTCCTTCAATTATTGAGAGAAAAAGAAAAAATGCGAACCTCTTTATTTAATTTTTTTACTTGAATATTATTTATTTAAAAAAAAAGAAAACTACAAAAAAACTTTAAAGGGAAACATTTTTTTTAATATTATTTTACCATCAATCCTTTTTTGGAGTATCTTACCCTCGCATCTTTTCAATAATTTCCTATTCACCGTAGTTTTAATTAATGCACATTTTTTAATATTTTAATTCTTTTTATTTTTGTATTGCAATTAAAAATATTTTTCGTACATATAAAGTATGAACTCTTTACTTTCTCACACAAAAAATCATTTAAATAAAATTATAACATCTTGTATAATATATGATTTATGTAACGTCCTTCAATTATTGAGAGAAAAAGAAAAAATGCGAACCTCTTTATTTAATTTTTTTACTTGAATATTAATTATTCTTTTTTAAAAAAAAAAACTACTAAAAAACTTTAAAGGGAAACATTTTTTTTAATATTATTTTACCATCAATCCTTTTTTGGAGTGTCTTACCCTCGCATCTTTTCAATAATTTCTTATTCACCGTAGTTTTAATTAATGCACATTTTTTAATATTTTAATTCTTTTTATTTTTGTATTGCAATTAAAAATATTTTTCGTACATATAAAGTATGAACTCTTTACTTTCTCACACAAAAAATCATTTAAATAAAATTCTCAACTCTTGTATAATATATGATTTCTGTAACGTCCTTCAATTATTGAGAGAAAAAGAAAAAATGCGAACCTCTTTATTTAATTTTTTTACTTGAATATTAATTATTTTTTTTTAAAAAAAAAAAACTACTAAAAAACTTTAAAGGGAAACATTTTTTTTAATATTATTTTACCATCAATCCTTTTTTGGAGTGTCTTACCCTCGCATCTTTTCAATAATTTCTTATTCACCGTAGTTTTAATTAATGCACATTTTTTAATATTTTAATTCTTTTTATTTTTGTATTGCAATTAAAAATATTTTTCGTACATATAAAGTATGAACTCTTTACTTTCTCACACAAAAAATCATTTAAATAAAATTATAACCTCTTGTATAATATATAATTTCTGTAACGTCCTTCAGTTATTGAGAGAAAAAGAAAAAAATGCGAACCTCTTTATTTAATTTTTTTTCTTGAATATTATTTATTTAAAAAAAGAAAACTAAAAAAAAACTTTAAAGGGGAACATTTTTTTTAATATTATTTTACCATCAATCCTTTTTTGGAATATCTTACCCTCGCATCTTTTCAATAATTTCCTATTCACCGTAGTTTTAATTAATGCACATTTTTTAATATTTTAATTCTTTTTATTTTTGTATTGCAATTAAAAATATTTTTCGTACATATAAAGTATGAACTCTTTACTTTCTCACACAAAAAATCATTTAAATAAAATTATAACCTCTTGTATAATATATGATTTCTGTAACGTCCTTCAATTATTGAGAGAAAAAGAAAAAATGCGAACCTCTTTATTTAATTTTTTTACTTGAATATTATTTATTTAAAAAAAAAAAAACTACAAAAAAACTTTAAAGGGAAACATTTTTTTTAATATTATTTTACCATCAATCCTTTTTTGGAGTATCTTACCCTCGCATCTTTTCAATAATTTCCTATTCACCGTAGTTTTAATTAATGCACATTTTTTAATATTTTAATTCTTTTTATTTTTGTATTGCAATTAAAAATATTTTTCGTACATATAAAGTATGAACTCTTTACTTTCTCACACAAAAAATCATTTAAATAAAATTATAACATCTTGTATAATATATGATTTATGTAACGTCCTTCAATTATTGAGAGAAAAAGAAAAAATGCGAACCTCTTTATTTAATTTTTTTACTTGAATATTAATTATTTTTTTAAAAAAAAAAAAAACTAATAAAAAACTTTAAAGGGAAACATTTTTTTTAATATTATTTTACCATCAATCCTTTTTTGGAGTGTCTTACCCTCGCATCTTTTCAATAATTTCTTATTCACCGTAGTTTTAATTAATGCACATTTTTTAATATTTTAATTCTTTTTATTTTTGTATTGCAATTAAAAATATTTTTCGTACATATAAAGTATGAACTCTTTACTTTTCACACAAAAAATCATTTAAATAAAATTCAAACCTCTTGTTTAATATATGATTTCTATAACGTCCTTCAATTATTGAGAGAAAAAGAAAAAATGCGAACCTCTTTATTTAATTTTTTTACTTGAATATTATTTATTTAAAAAAAAAAAAAACTACTAAAAAACTTTAAAGGGAAACATTTTTTTTATTATTATTTTACCATCAATCCTTTTTTGGAGTATCTTACCCTCGCATCTTTTCAATAATTTCCTATTCACCGTAGTTTTAATTAATGCACATTTTTTAATATTTTAATTCTTTTTATTTTTGTATTGCAATTAAAAATATTTTTCGTACATATAAAGTATGAACTATTTACTTTCTCACACAAAAAATCATTTAAATAAAATTATAACCTCTTGTATAATATATGATTTCTGTAACGTCCTTCAATTATTGAGAGAAAAAGAAAAAATGCGAACCTCTTTATTTAATTTTTTTACTTGAATATTATTTATTTAAAAAAAAGAAAACTACAAAAAAACTTTAAAGGGAAACATTTTTTTTAATATTATTTTACCATCAATCCTTTTTTGGAGTATCTTACCCTCGCATCTTTTCAATAATTTCCTATTCACCGTAGTTTTAATTAATGCACATTTTTTTATATTTTAATTCTTTTTATTTTTGTATTGCAATTAAAAATATTTTTCGTACATATAAAGTATGAACTCTTTACTTTCTCACACAAAAAATCTTTTAAATAAAATTATAACCTCTTGTATAATATATGATTTCTGTAACGTCCTTCAATTATTGAGAGAAAAAGAAAAAATGCGAACCTCTTTATTTAATTTTTTTACTTGAATATTATTTATTTAAAAAAAAAGAAAACTACAAAAAAACTTTAAAGGGAAACATTTTTTTTAATATTATTTTACCATCAATCCTTTTTTGGAGTATCTTACCCTCGCATCTTTTCAATAATTTCCTATTCACCGTAGTTTTAATTAATGCACATTTTTTAATATTTTAATTCTTTTTATTTTTGTATTGCAATTAAAAATATTTTTCGTACATATAAAGTATGAACTCTTTACTTTCTCACACAAAAAATCATTTAAATAAAATTATAACCTCTTGTATAATATATGATTTCTGTAACGTCCTTCAATTATTGAGAGAAAAAGAAAAAATGCGAACCTCTTTATTTAATTTTTTTACTTGAATATTATTTATTTAAAAAAAAAAAAACTACAAAAAAACTTTAAAGGGAAACATTTTTTTTAATATTATTTTACCATCAATCCTTTTTTGGAGTATCTTACCCTCGCATCTTTTCAATAATTTCCTATTCACCGTAGTTTTAATTAATGCACATTTTTTAATATTTTAATTCTTTTTATTTTTGTATTGCAATTAAAAATATTTTTCGTACATATAAAGTATGAACTCTTTACTTTCTCACACAAAAAATCATTTAAATAAAATTATAACATCTTGTATAATATATGATTTATGTAACGTCCTTCAATTATTGAGAGAAAAAGAAAAAATGCGAACCTCTTTATTTAATTTTTTTACTTGAATATTAATTATTTTTTTTTAAAAAAAAAAAACTACTAAAAAACTTTAAAGGGAAACATTTTTTTTATTATTATTTTACCATCAATCCTTTTTTGGAGTATCTTACCCTCGCATCTTTTCAATAATTTCCTATTCACCGTAGTTTTAATTAATGCACATTTTTTAATATTTTAATTCTTTTTATTTTTGTATTGCAATTAAAAATATTTTTCGTACATATAAAGTATGAACTCTTTACTTTCTCACACAAAAAATCATTTAAATAAAATTATAACCTCTTGTATAATATATGATTTCTGTAACGTCCTTCAATTATTGAGAGAAAAAGAAAAAATGCGAACCTCTTTATTTAATTTTTTTACTTGAATATTATTTATTTAAAAAAAAAAAAATACAAAAAAACTTTAAAGGGAAACTTTTTTTTTAATATTATTTTACCATCAATCCTTTTTTGGAGTATCTTACCCTCGCATCTTTTCAATAATTTCCTATTCACCGTAGTTTTAATTAATGCACATTTTTTAATATTTTAATTCTTTTTATTTTTGTATTGCAATTAAAAATATTTTTCGTACATATAAAGTATGAACTCTTTACTTTCTCACACAAAAAATCATTTAAATAAAATTATAACATCTTGTATAATATATGATTTATGTAACGTCCTTCAATTATTGAGAGAAAAAGAAAAAATGCGAACCTCTTTATTTAATTTTTTTACTTGAATATTAATTATTTTTTTTTAAAAAAAAAAAACTACTAAAAAACTTTAAAGGGAAACATTTTTTTTAATATTATTTTACCATCAATCCTTTTTTGGAGTGTCTTACCCTCGCATCTTTTCAATAATTTCTTATTCACCGTAGTTTTAATTAATGGACATTTTTTAATATTTTAATTCTTTTTATTTTTGTATTGCAATTAAAAATATTTTTCGTACATATAAAGTATGAACTCTTTACTTTTCACACAAAAAATCATTTAAATAAAATTCAAACCTCTTGTTTAATATATGATTTCTATAACGTCCTTCAATTATTGAGAGAAAAAGAAAAAATGCGAACCTCTTTATTTAATTTTTTTACTTGAATATTATTTATTTAAAAAAAAAAAAAAACTACTAAAAAACTTTAAAGGGAAACATTTTTTTTATTATTATTTTACCATCAATCCTTTTTTGGAGTATCTTACCCTCGCTTCTTTTCAATAATTTCCTATTCACCGTAGTTTTAATTAATGCACATTTTTTAATATTTTAATTCTTTTTATTTTTGTATTGAAATTAAAAATATTTTTCGTACAAATAAAGTATGAACTCTTTACTTTCTCACACAAAAAATCATTTAAATAAAATACTCAACTCTTGTATAATATATGATTTCTGTAACGTCCTTCAATTATTGAGAGAAAAAGAAAAAATGCGAACCTCTTTATTTAATTTTTTTACTTGAATATTATTTATTTAAAAAAAAAAACTACTAAAAAACTTTAAAGGGAAACTTTTTTTTTATTATTATTTTACCATCAACCATTTTTTGGAGTATCTTACCCTCGCATCTTTTCAATAATTTCCTATTCACCGTAGTTTTAATTAATGCACATTTTTTAATATTTTAATTCTTTTTATTTTTGTATTGCAATTAAAAATATTTTTCGTGCATATAAAGTATGAACTCTTTACTTTTTACACAAAAAATCATTTAAATAAAATTCAAACCTCTTGTTTAATATATGATTTCTGTAACGTCCTTCAATTATTGAGAGAAAAAGAAAAAATGCGAACCTCTTTATTTAATTTTTTTACTTGAATATTATTTATTTAAAAAAAAAAAACTACTAAAAAACTTTAAAGGGAAACATTTTTTTTATTATTATTTTACCATCAATCATTTTTTGGAGTATCTTACCCTCGCATCTTTTCAATAATTTCCTATTCACCGTAGTTTTAATTAATGCACATTTTTTAATATTTTAATTCTTTTTATTTTTGTATTGCAATTAAAAATATTTTTCGTACATATAAAGTATGAACTCTTTACTTTCTCACACAAAAAATCATTTAAATAAAATTATAACCTCTTGTATAATATATGATTTCTGTAACGTCCTTCAATTATTGAGAGAAAAAGAAAAAATGCGAACCTCTTTATTTAATTTTTTTACTTGAATATTATTTATTTAAAAAAAAGAAAACTACAAAAAAACTTTAAAGGGAAACATTTTTTTTAATATTATTTTACCATCAATCCTTTTTTGGAGTATCTTACCCTCGCATCTTTTCAATAATTTCCTATTCACCGTAGTTTTAATTAATGCACATTTTTTAATATTTTAATTCTTTTTATTTTTGTATTGCAATTAAAAATATTTTTCGTACATATAAAGTATGAACTCTTTACTTTCTCACACAAAAAATCATTTAAATAAAATTATAACCTCTTGTATAATATATGATTTCTGTAACGTCCTTCAATTATTGAGAGAAAAGGAAAAAATGCGAACCTCTTTATTTAATTTTTTTACTTGAATATTATTTATTTAAAAAAAAGAAAACTACAAAAAAAACTTTAAAGGGAAACATTTTTTTTAATATTATTTTACCATCAATCCTTTTTTGGAGTATCTTACCCTCGCATCTTTTCAATAATTTCCTATTCACCGTAGTTTTAATTAATGCACATTTTTTAATATTTTAATTCTTTTTATTTTTGTATTGCAATTAAAAATATTTTTCGTACATATAAAGTATGAACTCTTTACTTTCTCACACAAAAAATCATTTAAATAAAATTATAACCTCTTGTATAATATATGATTTCTGTAACGTCCTTCAATTATTGAGAGAAAAAGAAAAAATGCGAACCTCTTTATTTAATTTTTTTACTTGAATATTATTTATTTAAAAAAAAAAAAACTACAAAAAAACTTTAAAGGGAAACATTTTTTTTAATATTATTTTACCATCAATCCTTTTTTGGAGTATCTTACCCTCGCATCTTTTCAATAATTTCCTATTCACCGTAGTTTTAATTAATGCACATTTTTTAATATTTTAATTCTTTTTATTTTTGTATTGCAATTAAAAATATTTTTCGTACATATAAAGTATGAACTCTTTACTTTCTCACACAAAAAATCATTTAAATAAAATTATAACATCTTGTATAATATATGATTTATGTAACGTCCTTCAATTATTGAGAGAAAAAGAAAAAATGCGAACCTCTTTATTTAATTTTTTTACTTGAATATTAGTTATTTTTTTAAAAAAAAAAAAAACTACTAAAAAACTTTAAAGGGAAACATTTTTTTTAATATTATTTTACCATCAATCCTTTTTTGGAGTGTCTTACCCTCGCATCTTTTCAATAATTTCTTATTCACCGTAGTTTTAATTAATGCACATTTTTTAATATTTTAATTCTTTTTATTTTTGTATTGCAATTAAAAATATTTTTCGTACATATAAAGTATGAACTCTTTACTTTTCACACAAAAAATCATTTAAATAAAATTCAAACCTCTTGTTTAATATATGATTTCTATAACGTCCTTCAATTATTGAGAGAAAAAGAAAAAATGCGAACCTCTTTATTTAATTTTTTTACTTGAATATTATTTATTTAAAAAAAAAGAAAACTACAAAAAAACTTTAAAGGGAAACATTTTTTTTAATATTATTTTACCATCAATCCTTTTTTGGAGTGTCTTACCCTCGCATCTTTTCAATAATTTCCTATTCACCGTAGTTTTAATTAATGCACATTTTTTAATATTTTAATTCTTTTTATTTTTGTATTGCAATTAAAAATATTTTTCGTACATATAAAGTATGAACTCTTTACTTTCTCACACAAAAAATCATTTAAATAAAATTATAACCTCTTGTATAATATATGATTTCTGTAACGTCCTTCAATTATTGAGAGAAAAAGAAAAAATGCGAACCTCTTTATTTAATTTTTTTACTTGAATATTATTTATTTAAAAAAAAAAAAAACTACAAAAAAACTTTAAAGGGAAACATTTTTTTTAATATTATTTTACCATCAATCCTTTTTTGGAGTATCTTACCCTCGCATCTTTTCAATAATTTCCTATTCACCGTAGTTTTAATTAATGCACATTTTTTAATATTTTAATTCTTTTTATTTTTGTATTGCAATTAAAAATATTTTTCGTACATATAAAGTATGAACTCTTTACTTTCTCACACAAAAAATCATTTAAATAAAATTATAACATCTTGTATAATATATGATTTATGTAACGTCCTTCAATTATTGAGAGAAAAAGAAAAAATGCGAACCTCTTTATTTAATTTTTTTACTTGAATATTAATTATTTTTTTTAAAAAAAAAAAAACTACTAAAAAACTTTAAAGGGAAACATTTTTTTTATTATTATTTTACCATCAATCCTTTTTTGGAGTATCTTACCCTCGCATCTTTTCAATAATTTCCTATTCACCGTAGTTTTAATTAATGCACATTTTTTAATATTTTAATTCTTTTTATTTTTGTATTGCAATTAAAAATATTTTTCGTACATATAAAGTATGAACTCTTTACTTTCTCACACAAAAAATCATTTAAATAAAATTATAACCTCTTGTATAATATATGATTTCTGTAACGTCCTTCAATTATTGAGAGAAAAAGAAAAAATGCGAACCTCTTTATTTAATTTTTTTACTTGAATATTATTTATTTAAAAAAAAAAAAATACAAAAAAACTTTAAAGGGAAACATTTTTTTTAATATTATTTTACCATCAATCCTTTTTTGGAGTATCTTACCCTCGCATCTTTTCAATAATTTCCTATTCACCGTAGTTTTAATTAATGCACATTTTTTAATATTTTAATTCTTTTTATTTTTGTATTGCAATTAAAAATATTTTTCGTACATATAAAGTATGAACTCTTTACTTTCTCACACAAAAAATCATTTAAATAAAATTATAACATCTTGTATAATATATGATTTATGTAACGTCCTTCAATTATTGAGAGAAAAAGAAAAAATGCGAACCTCTTTATTTAATTTTTTTACTTGAATATTAATTATTTTTTTTTTAAAAAAAAAAACTACTAAAAAACTTTAAAGGGAAACATTTTTTTTAATATTATTTTACCATCAATCCTTTTTTGGAGTGTCTTACCCTCGCATCTTTTCAATAATTTCTTATTCACCGTAGTTTTAATTAATGGACATTTTTTAATATTTTAATTCTTTTTATTTTTGTATTGCAATTAAAAATATTTTTCGTACATATAAAGTATGAACTCTTTACTTTTCACACAAAAAATCATTTAAATAAAATTCAAACCTCTTGTTTAATATATGATTTCTATAACGTCCTTCAATTATTGAGAGAAAAAGAAAAAATGCGAACCTCTTTATTTAATTTTTTTACTTGAATATTATTTATTTAAAAAAAAAAAAAAACTACTAAAAAACTTTAAAGGGAAACATTTTTTTTATTATTATTTTACCATCAATCCTTTTTTGGAGTATCTTACCCTCGCTTCTTTTCAATAATTTCCTATTCACCGTAGTTTTAATTAATGCACATTTTTTAATATTTTAATTCTTTTTATTTTTGTATTGAAATTAAAAATATTTTTCGTACAAATAAAGTATGAACTCTTTACTTTCTCACACAAAAAATCATTTAAATAAAATACTCAACTCTTGTATAATATATGATTTCTGTAACGTCCTTCAATTATTGAGAGAAAAAGAAAAAATGCGAACCTCTTTATTTAATTTTTTTACTTGAATATTATTTATTTAAAAAAAAAAACTACTAAAAAACTTTAAAGGGAAACTTTTTTTTTATTATTATTTTACCATCAACCATTTTTTGGAGTATCTTACCCTCGCATCTTTTCAATAATTTCCTATTCACCGTAGTTTTAATTAATGCACATTTTTTAATATTTTAATTCTTTTTATTTTTGTATTGCAATTAAAAATATTTTTCGTGCATATAAAGTATGAACTCTTTACTTTTTACACAAAAAATCATTTAAATAAAATTCAAACCTCTTGTTTAATATATGATTTCTGTAACGTCCTTCAATTATTGAGAGAAAAAGAAAAAATGCGAACCTCTTTATTTAATTTTTTTACTTGAATATTATTTATTTAAAAAAAAAAAACTACTAAAAAACTTTAAAGGGAAACATTTTTTTTATTATTATTTTACCATCAATCATTTTTTGGAGTATCTTACCCTCGCATCTTTTCAATAATTTCCTATTCACCGTAGTTTTAATTAATGCACATTTTTTAATATTTTAATTCTTTTTATTTTTGTATTGCAATTAAAAATATTTTTCGTACATATAAAGTATGAACTCTTTACTTTCTCACACAAAAAATCATTTAAATAAAATTATAACCTCTTGTATAATATATGATTTCTGTAACGTCCTTCAATTATTGAGAGAAAAAGAAAAAATGCGAACCTCTTTATTTAATTTTTTTACTTGAATATTATTTATTTAAAAAAAAGAAAACTACAAAAAAACTTTAAAGGGAAACATTTTTTTTAATATTATTTTACCATCAATCCTTTTTTGGAGTATCTTACCCTCGCATCTTTTCAATAATTTCCTATTCACCGTAGTTTTAATTAATGCACATTTTTTAATATTTTAATTCTTTTTATTTTTGTATTGCAATTAAAAATATTTTTCGTACATATAAAGTATGAACTCTTTACTTTCTCACACAAAAAATCATTTAAATAAAATTATAACCTCTTGTATAATATATGATTTCTGTAACGTCCTTCAATTATTGAGAGAAAAGGAAAAAATGCGAACCTCTTTATTTAATTTTTTTACTTGAATATTATTTATTTAAAAAAAAGAAAACTACAAAAAAAACTTTAAAGGGAAACATTTTTTTTAATATTATTTTACCATCAATCCTTTTTTGGAGTATCTTACCCTCGCATCTTTTCAATAATTTCCTATTCACCGTAGTTTTAATTAATGCACATTTTTTAATATTTTAATTCTTTTTATTTTTGTATTGCAATTAAAAATATTTTTCGTACATATAAAGTATGAACTCTTTACTTTCTCACACAAAAAATCATTTAAATAAAATTATAACCTCTTGTATAATATATGATTTCTGTAACGTCCTTCAATTATTGAGAGAAAAAGAAAAAATGCGAACCTCTTTATTTAATTTTTTTACTTGAATATTATTTATTTAAAAAAAAAAAAACTACAAAAAAACTTTAAAGGGAAACATTTTTTTTAATATTATTTTACCATCAATCCTTTTTTGGAGTATCTTACCCTCGCATCTTTTCAATAATTTCCTATTCACCGTAGTTTTAATTAATGCACATTTTTTAATATTTTAATTCTTTTTATTTTTGTATTGCAATTAAAAATATTTTTCGTACATATAAAGTATGAACTCTTTACTTTCTCACACAAAAAATCATTTAAATAAAATTATAACATCTTGTATAATATATGATTTATGTAACGTCCTTCAATTATTGAGAGAAAAAGAAAAAATGCGAACCTCTTTATTTAATTTTTTTACTTGAATATTAGTTATTTTTTTAAAAAAAAAAAAACTACTAAAAAACTTTAAAGGGAAACATTTTTTTTAATATTATTTTACCATCAATCCTTTTTTGGAGTGTCTTACCCTCGCATCTTTTCAATAATTTCTTATTCACCGTAGTTTTAATTAATGCACATTTTTTAATATTTTAATTCTTTTTATTTTTGTATTGCAATTAAAAATATTTTTCGTACATATAAAGTATGAACTCTTTACTTTTCACACAAAAAATCATTTAAATAAAATTCAAACCTCTTGTTTAATATATGATTTCTATAACGTCCTTCAATTATTGAGAGAAAAAGAAAAAATGCGAACCTCTTTATTTAATTTTTTTACTTGAATATTATTTATTTAAAAAAAAAGAAAACTACAAAAAAACTTTAAAGGGAAACATTTTTTTTAATATTATTTTACCATCAATCCTTTTTTGGAGTGTCTTACCCTCGCATCTTTTCAATAATTTCCTATTCACCGTAGTTTTAATTAATGCACATTTTTTAATATTTTAATTCTTTTTATTTTTGTATTGCAATTAAAAATATTTTTCGTACATATAAAGTATGAACTCTTTACTTTCTCACACAAAAAATCATTTAAATAAAATTATAACCTCTTGTATAATATATGATTTCTGTAACGTCCTTCAATTATTGAGAGAAAAAGAAAAAATGCGAACCTCTTTATTTAATTTTTTTACTTGAATATTATTTATTTAAAAAAAAAAAAAACTACAAAAAAACTTTAAAGGGAAACATTTTTTTTAATATTATTTTACCATCAATCCTTTTTTGGAGTATCTTACCCTCGCATCTTTTCAATAATTTCCTATTCACCGTAGTTTTAATTAATGCACATTTTTTAATATTTTAATTCTTTTTATTTTTGTATTGCAATTAAAAATATTTTTCGTACATATAAAGTATGAACTCTTTACTTTCTCACACAAAAAATCATTTAAATAAAATTATAACATCTTGTATAATATATGATTTATGTAACGTCCTTCAATTATTGAGAGAAAAAGAAAAAATGCGAACCTCTTTATTTAATTTTTTTACTTGAATATTAATTATTTTTTTTAAAAAAAAAAAAACTACTAAAAAACTTTAAAGGGAAACATTTTTTTTATTATTATTTTACCATCAATCCTTTTTTGGAGTATCTTACCCTCGCATCTTTTCAATAATTTCCTATTCACCGTAGTTTTAATTAATGCACATTTTTTAATATTTTAATTCTTTTTATTTTTGTATTGCAATTAAAAATATTTTTCGTACATATAAAGTATGAACTCTTTACTTTCTCACACAAAAAATCATTTAAATAAAATTATAACCTCTTGTATAATATATGATTTCTGTAACGTCCTTCAATTATTGAGAGAAAAAGAAAAAATGCGAACCTCTTTATTTAATTTTTTTACTTGAATATTATTTATTTAAAAAAAAAAAAATACAAAAAAACTTTAAAGGGAAACATTTTTTTTAATATTATTTTACCATCAATCCTTTTTTGGAGTATCTTACCCTCGCATCTTTTCAATAATTTCCTATTCACCGTAGTTTTAATTAATGCACATTTTTTAATATTTTAATTCTTTTTATTTTTGTATTGCAATTAAAAATATTTTTCGTACATATAAAGTATGAACTCTTTACTTTCTCACACAAAAAATCATTTAAATAAAATTATAACATCTTGTATAATATATGATTTATGTAACGTCCTTCAATTATTGAGAGAAAAAGAAAAAATGCGAACCTCTTTATTTAATTTTTTTACTTGAATATTAATTATTTTTTTTTAAAAAAAAAAAACTACTAAAAAACTTTAAAGGGAAACATTTTTTTTAATATTATTTTACCATCAATCCTTTTTTGGAGTGTCTTACCCTCGCATCTTTTCAATAATTTCTTATTCACCGTAGTTTTAATTAATGGACATTTTTTAATATTTTAATTCTTTTTATTTTTGTATTGCAATTAAAAATATTTTTCGTACATATAAAGTATGAACTCTTTACTTTTCACACAAAAAATCATTTAAATAAAATTCAAACCTCTTGTTTAATATATGATTTCTATAACGTCCTTCAATTATTGAGAGAAAAAGAAAAAATGCGAACCTCTTTATTTAATTTTTTTACTTGAATATTATTTATTTAAAAAAAAAAAAAAACTACTAAAAAACTTTAAAGGGAAACATTTTTTTTATTATTATTTTACCATCAATCCTTTTTTGGAGTATCTTACCCTCGCTTCTTTTCAATAATTTCCTATTCACCGTAGTTTTAATTAATGCACATTTTTTAATATTTTAATTCTTTTTATTTTTGTATTGAAATTAAAAATATTTTTCGTACAAATAAAGTATGAACTCTTTACTTTCTCACACAAAAAATCATTTAAATAAAATACTCAACTCTTGTATAATATATGATTTCTGTAACGTCCTTCAATTATTGAGAGAAAAAGAAAAAATGCGAACCTCTTTATTTAATTTTTTTACTTGAATATTATTTATTTAAAAAAAAAAACTACTAAAAAACTTTAAAGGGAAACTTTTTTTTTATTATTATTTTACCATCAACCATTTTTTGGAGTATCTTACCCTCGCATCTTTTCAATAATTTCCTATTCACCGTAGTTTTAATTAATGCACATTTTTTAATATTTTAATTCTTTTTATTTTTGTATTGCAATTAAAAATATTTTTCGTGCATATAAAGTATGAACTCTTTACTTTTTACACAAAAAATCATTTAAATAAAATTCAAACCTCTTGTTTAATATATGATTTCTGTAACGTCCTTCAATTATTGAGAGAAAAAGAAAAAATGCGAACCTCTTTATTTAATTTTTTTACTTGAATATTATTTATTTAAAAAAAAAAAACTACTAAAAAACTTTAAAGGGAAACATTTTTTTTATTATTATTTTACCATCAATCATTTTTTGGAGTATCTTACCCTCGCATCTTTTCAATAATTTCCTATTCACCGTAGTTTTAATTAATGCACATTTTTTAATATTTTAATTCTTTTTATTTTTGTATTGCAATTAAAAATATTTTTCGTACATATAAAGTATGAACTCTTTACTTTCTCACACAAAAAATCATTTAAATAAAATTATAACCTCTTGTATAATATATGATTTCTGTAACGTCCTTCAATTATTGAGAGAAAAAGAAAAAATGCGAACCTCTTTATTTAATTTTTTTACTTGAATATTATTTATTTAAAAAAAAGAAAACTACAAAAAAACTTTAAAGGGAAACATTTTTTTTAATATTATTTTACCATCAATCCTTTTTTGGAGTATCTTACCCTCGCATCTTTTCAATAATTTCCTATTCACCGTAGTTTTAATTAATGCACATTTTTTAATATTTTAATTCTTTTTATTTTTGTATTGCAATTAAAAATATTTTTCGTACATATAAAGTATGAACTCTTTACTTTCTCACACAAAAAATCATTTAAATAAAATTATAACCTCTTGTATAATATATGATTTCTGTAACGTCCTTCAATTATTGAGAGAAAAGGAAAAAATGCGAACCTCTTTATTTAATTTTTTTACTTGAATATTATTTATTTAAAAAAAAGAAAACTACAAAAAAAACTTTAAAGGGAAACATTTTTTTTAATATTATTTTACCATCAATCCTTTTTTGGAGTATCTTACCCTCGCATCTTTTCAATAATTTCCTATTCACCGTAGTTTTAATTAATGCACATTTTTTAATATTTTAATTCTTTTTATTTTTGTATTGAAATTAAAAATATTTTTCGTACAAATAAAGTATGAACTCTTTACTTTCTCACACAAAAAATCATTTAAATAAAATACTCAACTCTTGTATAATATATGATTTCTGTAACGTCCTTCAATTATTGAGAGAAAAAGAAAAAATGCGAACCTCTTTATTTAATTTTTTTACTTGAATATTATTTATTTAAAAAAAAAAACTACTAAAAAACTTTAAAGGGAAACTTTTTTTTTATTATTATTTTACCATCAACCATTTTTTGGAGTATCTTACCCTCGCATCTTTTCAATAATTTCCTATTCACCGTAGTTTTAATTAATGCACATTTTTTAATATTTTAATTCTTTTTATTTTTGTATTGCAATTAAAAATATTTTTCGTGCATATAAAGTATGAACTCTTTACTTTTTACACAAAAAATCATTTAAATAAAATTCAAACCTCTTGTTTAATATATGATTTCTGTAACGTCCTTCAATTATTGAGAGAAAAAGAAAAAATGCGAACCTCTTTATTTAATTTTTTTACTTGAATATTATTTATTTAAAAAAAAAAAACTACTAAAAAACTTTAAAGGGAAACATTTTTTTTATTATTATTTTACCATCAATCATTTTTTGGAGTATCTTACCCTCGCATCTTTTCAATAATTTCCTATTCACCGTAGTTTTAATTAATGCACATTTTTTAATATTTTAATTCTTTTTATTTTTGTATTGCAATTAAAAATATTTTTCGTACATATAAAGTATGAACTCTTTACTTTCTCACACAAAAAATCATTTAAATAAAATTATAACCTCTTGTATAATATATGATTTCTGTAACGTCCTTCAATTATTGAGAGAAAAAGAAAAAATGCGAACCTCTTTATTTAATTTTTTTACTTGAATATTATTTATTTAAAAAAAAGAAAACTACAAAAAAACTTTAAAGGGAAACATTTTTTTTAATATTATTTTACCATCAATCCTTTTTTGGAGTATCTTACCCTCGCATCTTTTCAATAATTTCCTATTCACCGTAGTTTTAATTAATGCACATTTTTTAATATTTTAATTCTTTTTATTTTTGTATTGCAATTAAAAATATTTTTCGTACATATAAAGTATGAACTCTTTACTTTCTCACACAAAAAATCATTTAAATAAAATTATAACCTCTTGTATAATATATGATTTCTGTAACGTCCTTCAATTATTGAGAGAAAAGGAAAAAATGCGAACCTCTTTATTTAATTTTTTTACTTGAATATTATTTATTTAAAAAAAAGAAAACTACAAAAAAAACTTTAAAGGGAAACATTTTTTTTAATATTATTTTACCATCAATCCTTTTTTGGAGTATCTTACCCTCGCATCTTTTCAATAATTTCCTATTCACCGTAGTTTTAATTAATGCACATTTTTTAATATTTTAATTCTTTTTATTTTTGTATTGCAATTAAAAATATTTTTCGTACATATAAAGTATGAACTCTTTACTTTCTCACACAAAAAATCATTTAAATAAAATTATAACCTCTTGTATAATATATGATTTCTGTAACGTCCTTCAATTATTGAGAGAAAAAGAAAAAATGCGAACCTCTTTATTTAATTTTTTTACTTGAATATTATTTATTTAAAAAAAAAAAAACTACAAAAAAACTTTAAAGGGAAACATTTTTTTTAATATTATTTTACCATCAATCCTTTTTTGGAGTATCTTACCCTCGCATCTTTTCAATAATTTCCTATTCACCGTAGTTTTAATTAATGCACATTTTTTAATATTTTAATTCTTTTTATTTTTGTATTGCAATTAAAAATATTTTTCGTACATATAAAGTATGAACTCTTTACTTTCTCACACAAAAAATCATTTAAATAAAATTATAACATCTTGTATAATATATGATTTATGTAACGTCCTTCAATTATTGAGAGAAAAAGAAAAAATGCGAACCTCTTTATTTAATTTTTTTACTTGAATATTAGTTATTTTTTAAAAAAAAAAAAAAACTACTAAAAAACTTTAAAGGGAAACATTTTTTTTAATATTATTTTACCATCAATCCTTTTTTGGAGTGTCTTACCCTCGCATCTTTTCAATAATTTCTTATTCACCGTAGTTTTAATTAATGCACATTTTTTAATATTTTAATTCTTTTTATTTTTGTATTGCAATTAAAAATATTTTTCGTACATATAAAGTATGAACTCTTTACTTTTCACACAAAAAATCATTTAAATAAAATTCAAACCTCTTGTTTAATATATGATTTCTATAACGTCCTTCAATTATTGAGAGAAAAAGAAAAAATGCGAACCTCTTTATTTAATTTTTTTACTTGAATATTATTTATTTAAAAAAAAAAAAAACTACTAAAAAACTTTAAAGGGAAACATTTTTTTTATTATTATTTTACCATCAATCCTTTTTTGGAGTATCTTACCCTCGCTTCTTTTCAATAATTTCCTATTCACCGTAGTTTTAATTAATGCACATTTTTTAATATTTTAATTCTTTTTATTTTTGTATTGAAATTAAAAATATTTTTCGTACATATAAAGTATGAACTCTTTACTTTCTCACACAAAAAATCATTTAAATAAAATTCTCAACTCTTGTATAATATATGATTTCTGTAACGTCCTTCAATTATTGAGAGAAAAAGAAAAAATGCGAACCTCTTTATATAATTTTTTTACTTGAATATTATTTATTTAAAAAAAAACAAAACTACTAAAAAACTTTAAAGGGAAACATTTTTTTTATTATTATTTTACCATCAATCATTTTTTGGAGTATCTTACCCTCGCATCTTTTCAATAATTTCCTATTCACCGTAGTTTTAATTAATGCACATTTTTTAATATTTTAATTCTTTTTATTTTTGTATTGCAATTAAAAATATTTTTCGTACATATAAAGTATGAACTCTTTACTTTCTCACACAAAAAATCATTTAAATAAAATTATAACATCTTGTATAATATATGATTTATGTAACGTCCTTCAATTATTGAGAGAAAAAGAAAAAATGCGAACCTCTTTATTTAATTTTTTTACTTGAATATTAATTATTCTTTTTTAAAAAAAAAAAACTACTAAAAAACTTTAAAGGGAAACATTTTTTTTAATATTATTTTACCATCAATCCTTTTTTGGAGTGTCTTACCCTCGCATCTTTTCAATAATTTCTTATTCACCGTAGTTTTAATTAATGCACATTTTTTAATATTTTAATTCTTTTTATTTTTGTATTGCAATTAAAAATATTTTTCGTACATATAAAGTATGAACTCTTTACTTTCTCACACAAAAAATCATTTAAATAAAATTCTCAACTCTTGTATAATATATGATTTCTGTAACGTCCTTCAATTATTGAGAGAAAAAGAAAAAATGCGAACCTCTTTATTTAATTTTTTTACTTGAATATTAATTATTTTTTTAAAAAAAAAAAAAACTACTAAAAAACTTTAAAGGGAAACATTTTTTTTAATATTATTTTACCATCAATCCTTTTTTGGAGTGTCTTACCCTCGCATCTTTTCAATAATTTCTTATTCACCGTAGTTTTAATTAATGCACATTTTTTAATATTTTAATTCTTTTTATTTTTGTATTGCAATTAAAAATATTTTTCGTACATATAAAGTATGAACTCTTTACTTTCTCACACAAAAAATCATTTAAATAAAATTATAACCTCTTGTATAATATATGATTTATGTAACGTCCTTCAATTATTGAGAGAAAAAGAAAAAATGCGAACCTCTTTATTTAATTTTTTTACTTGAATATTAATTATTTTTTTAAAAAAAAAAAAAACTACTAAAAAACTTTAAAGGGAAACATTTTTTTTAATATTATTTTACCATCAATCCTTTTTTGGAGTGTCTTACCCTCGCATCTTTTCAATAATTTCTTATTCACCGTAGTTTTAATTAATGCACATTTTTTAATATTTTAATTCTTTTTATTTTTGTATTGCAATTAAAAATATTTTTCGTACATATAAAGTATGAACTCTTTACTTTTCACACAAAAAATCATTTAAATAAAATTCAAACCTCTTGTTTAATATATGATTTCTATAACGTCCTTCAATTATTGAGAGAAAAAGAAAAAATGCGAACCTCTTTATTTAATTTTTTTACTTGAATATTATTTATTTAAAAAAAAAAAAAACTACTAAAAAACTTTAAAGTGAAACATTTTTTTTATTATTATTTTACCATCAATCCTTTTTTGGAGTATCTTACCCTCGCATCTTTTCAATAATTTCCTATTCACCGTAGTTTTAATTAATGCACATTTTTTAATATTTTAATTCTTTTTATTTTTGTATTGCAATTAAAAATATTTTTCGTACATATAAAGTATGAACTATTTACTTTCTCACACAAAAAATCATTTAAATAAAATTATAACCTCTTGTATAATATATGATTTCTGTAACGTCCTTCAATTATTGAGAGAAAAAGAAAAAATGCGAACCTCTTTATTTAATTTTTTTACTTGAATATTATTTATTTAAAAAAAAGAAAACTACAAAAAAACTTTAAAGGGAAACATTTTTTTTAATATTATTTTACCATCAATCCTTTTTTGGAGTATCTTACCCTCGCATCTTTTCAATAATTTCCTATTCACCGTAGTTTTAATTAATGCACATTTTTTAATATTTTAATTCTTTTTATTTTTGTATTGCAATTAAAAATATTTTTCGTACATATAAAGTATGAACTCTTTACTTTCTCACACAAAAAATCATTTAAATAAAATTATAACCTCTTGTATAATATATGATTTCTGTAACGTCCTTCAATTATTGAGAGAAAAAGAAAAAATGCGAACCTCTTTATTTAATTTTTTTACTTGAATATTATTTATTTAAAAAAAAAGAAAACTACAAAAAAACTTTAAAGGGAAACATTTTTTTTAATATTATTTTACCATCAATCCTTTTTTGGAGTATCTTACCCTCGCATCTTTTCAATAATTTCCTATTCACCGTAGTTTTAATTAATGCACATTTTTTAATATTTTAATTCTTTTTATTTTTGTATTGCAATTAAAAATATTTTTCGTACATATAAAGTATGAACTCTTTACTTTCTCACACAAAAAATCATTTAAATAAAATTATAACCTCTTGTATAATATATGATTTCTGTAACGTCCTTCAATTATTGAGAGAAAAAGAAAAAATGCGAACCTCTTTATTTAATTTTTTTACTTGAATATTATTTATTTAAAAAAAAAAAAAACTACAAAAAAACTTTAAAGGGAAACATTTTTTTTAATATTATTTTACCATCAATCCTTTTTTGGAGTATCTTACCCTCGCATCTTTTCAATAATTTCCTATTCACCGTAGTTTTAATTAATGCACATTTTTTAATATTTTAATTCTTTTTATTTTTGTATTGCAATTAAAAATATTTTTCGTACATATAAAGTATGAACTCTTTACTTTCTCACACAAAAAATCATTTAAATAAAATTATAACATCTTGTATAATATATGATTTATGTAACGTCCTTCAATTATTGAGAGAAAAAGAAAAAATGCGAACCTCTTTATTTAATTTTTTTACTTGAATATTAATTATTTTTTTTAAAAAAAAAAAAACTACTAAAAAACTTTAAAGGGAAACATTTTTTTTATTATTATTTTACCATCAATCCTTTTTTGGAGTATCTTACCCTCGCATCTTTTCAATAATTTCCTATTCACCGTAGTTTTAATTAATGCACATTTTTTAATATTTTAATTCTTTTTATTTTTGTATTGCAATTAAAAATATTTTTCGTACATATAAAGTATGAACTCTTTACTTTCTCACACAAAAAATCATTTAAATAAAATTATAACCTCTTGTATAATATATGATTTCTGTAACGTCCTTCAATTATTGAGAGAAAAAGAAAAAATGCGAACCTCTTTATTTAATTTTTTTACTTGAATATTATTTATTTAAAAAAAAAAAAACTACAAAAAAACTTTAAAGGGAAACATTTTTTTTAATATTATTTTACCATCAATCCTTTTTTGGAGTATCTTACCCTCGCATCTTTTCAATAATTTCCTATTCACCGTAGTTTTAATTAATGCACATTTTTTAATATTTTAATTCTTTTTATTTTTGTATTGCAATTAAAAATATTTTTCGTACATATAAAGTATGAACTCTTTACTTTCTCACACAAAAAATCATTTAAATAAAATTATAACATCTTGTATAATATATGATTTATGTAACGTCCTTCAATTATTGAGAGAAAAAGAAAAAATGCGAACCTCTTTATTTAATTTTTTTACTTGAATATTAGTTATTTTTTTAAAAAAAAAAAAAACTACTAAAAAACTTTAAAGGGAAACATTTTTTTTAATATTATTTTACCATCAATCCTTTTTTGGAGTGTCTTACCCTCGCATCTTTTCAATAATTTCTTATTCACCGTAGTTTTAATTAATGCACATTTTTTAATATTTTAATTCTTTTTATTTTTGTATTGCAATTAAAAATATTTTTCGTACATATAAAGTATGAACTCTTTACTTTTCACACAAAAAATCATTTAAATAAAATTCAAACCTCTTGTTTAATATATGATTTCTATAACGTCCTTCAATTATTGAGAGAAAAAGAAAAAATGCGAACCTCTTTATTTAATTTTTTTACTTGAATATTATTTATTTAAAAAAAAAGAAAACTACAAAAAAACTTTAAAGGGAAACATTTTTTTTAATATTATTTTACCATCAATCCTTTTTTGGAGTATCTTACCCTCGCATCTTTTCAATAATTTCCTATTCACCGTAGTTTTAATTAATGCACATTTTTTAATATTTTAATTCTTTTTATTTTTGTATTGCAATTAAAAATATTTTTCGTACATATAAAGTATGAACTCTTTACTTTCTCACACAAAAAATCATTTAAATAAAATTATAACCTCTTGTATAATATATGATTTCTGTAACGTCCTTCAATTATTGAGAGAAAAAGAAAAAATGCGAACCTCTTTATTTAATTTTTTTACTTGAATATTATTTATTTAAAAAAAAAGAAAACTACAAAAAAACTTTAAAGGGAAACATTTTTTTTAA
Organism: Ligustrum vulgare; assembly: GCA_963555705.1. Lineage (NCBI taxonomy): Eukaryota > Viridiplantae > Streptophyta > Magnoliopsida > Lamiales > Oleaceae > Ligustrum > Ligustrum vulgare. The sequence goes on from OY743174.1 coordinate 28,964,665, forward strand.
TATTATTTTACCATCAATCCTTTTTTGGAGTATCTTACCCTCGCATCTTTTCAATAATTTCCTATTCACCGTAGTTTTAATTAATGCACATTTTTTAATATTTTAATTCTTTTTATTTTTGTATTGCAATTAAAAATATTTTTCGTACATATAAAGTATGAACTCTTTACTTTCTCACACAAAAAATCATTTAAATAAAATTATAACCTCTTGTATAATATATGATTTCTGTAACGTCCTTCAATTATTGAGAGAAAAAGAAAAAATGCGAACCTCTTTATTTAATTTTTTTACTTGAATATTATTTATTTAAAAAAAAAAAAACTACAAAAAAACTTTAAAGGGAAACATTTTTTTTAATATTATTTTACCATCAATCCTTTTTTGGAGTATCTTACCCTCGCATCTTTTCAATAATTTCCTATTCACCGTAGTTTTAATTAATGCACATTTTTTAATATTTTAATTCTTTTTATTTTTGTATTGCAATTAAAAATATTTTTCGTACATATAAAGTATGAACTCTTTACTTTCTCACACAAAAAATCATTTAAATAAAATTATAACATCTTGTATAATATATGATTTATGTAACGTCCTTCAATTATTGAGAGAAAAAGAAAAAATGCGAACCTCTTTATTTAATTTTTTTACTTGAATATTAGTTATTTTTTTAAAAAAAAAAAAAACTACTAAAAAACTTTAAAGGGAAACATTTTTTTTAATATTATTTTACCATCAATCCTTTTTTGGAGTGTCTTACCCTCGCATCTTTTCAATAATTTCTTATTCACCGTAGTTTTAATTAATGCACATTTTTTAATATTTTAATTCTTTTTATTTTTGTATTGCAATTAAAAATATTTTTCGTACATATAAAGTATGAACTCTTTACTTTTCACACAAAAAATCATTTAAATAAAATTCAAACCTCTTGTTTAATATATGATTTCTATAACGTCCTTCAATTATTGAGAGAAAAAGAAAAAATGCGAACCTCTTTATTTAATTTTTTTACTTGAATATTATTTATTTAAAAAAAAAGAAAACTACAAAAAAACTTTAAAGGGAAACATTTTTTTTAATATTATTTTACCATCAATCCTTTTTTGGAGTATCTTACCCTCGCATCTTTTCAATAATTTCCTATTCACCGTAGTTTTAATTAATGCACATTTTTTAATATTTTAATTCTTTTTATTTTTGTATTGCAATTAAAAATATTTTTCGTACATATAAAGTATGAACTCTTTACTTTCTCACACAAAAAATCATTTAAATAAAATTATAACCTCTTGTATAATATATGATTTCTGTAACGTCCTTCAATTATTGAGAGAAAAAGAAAAAATGCGAACCTCTTTATTTAATTTTTTTACTTGAATATTATTTATTTAAAAAAAAAGAAAACTACAAAAAAACTTTAAAGGGAAACATTTTTTTTAATATTATTTTACCATCAATCCTTTTTTGGAGTATCTTACCCTCGCATCTTTTCAATAATTTCCTATTCACCGTAGTTTTAATTAATGCACATTTTTTAATATTTTAATTCTTTTTATTTTTGTATTGCAATTAAAAATATTTTTCGTACATATAAAGTATGAACTCTTTACTTTCTCACACAAAAAATCATTTAAATAAAATTATAACCTCTTGTATAATATATGATTTCTGTAACGTCCTTCAATTATTGAGAGAAAAAGAAAAAATGCGAACCTCTTTATTTAATTTTTTTACTTGAATATTATTTATTTAAAAAAAAACAAAACTACTAAAAAACTTTAAAGGGAAACATTTTTTTTATTATTATTTTACCATCAATCATTTTTTGGAGTATCTTACCCTCGCATCTTTTCAATAATTTCCTATTCACCGTAGTTTTAATTAATGCACATTTTTTAATATTTTAATTCTTTTTATTTTTGTATTGCAATTAAAAATATTTTTCGTACATATAAAGTATGAACTCTTTACTTTCTCACACAAAAAATCATTTAAATAAAATTATAACATCTTGTATAATATATGATTTATGTAACGTCCTTCAATTATTGAGAGAAAAAGAAAAAATGCGAACCTCTTTATTTAATTTTTTTACTTGAATATTAATTATTTTTTTTAAAAAAAAAAAACTACTAAAAAACTTTAAAGGGAAACATTTTTTTTAATATTATTTTACCATCAATCCTTTTTTGGAGTGTCTTACCCTCGCATCTTTTCAATAATTTCTTATTCACCGTAGTTTTAATTAATGCACATTTTTTAATATTTTAATTCTTTTTATTTTTGTATTGCAATTAAAAATATTTTTCGTACATATAAAGTATGAACTCTTTACTTTCTCACACAAAAAATCATTTAAATAAAATTCTCAACTCTTGTATAATATATGATTTCTGTAACGTCCTTCAATTATTGAGAGAAAAAGAAAAAATGCGAACCTCTTTATTTAATTTTTTTACTTGAATATTAATTATTTTTTTTTAAAAAAAAAAAAACTACTAAAAAACTTTAAAGGGAAACATTTTTTTTAATATTATTTTACCATCAATCCTTTTTTGGAGTGTCTTACCCTCGCATCTTTTCAATAATTTCTTATTCACCGTAGTTTTAATTAATGCACATTTTTTAATATTTTAATTCTTTTTATTTTTGTATTGCAATTAAAAATATTTTTCGTACATATAAAGTATGAACTCTTTACTTTCTCACACAAAAAATCATTTAAATAAAATTATAACCTCTTGTATAATATATAATTTCTGTAACGTCCTTCAGTTATTGAGAGAAAAAGAAAAAAATGCGAACCTCTTTATTTAATTTTTTTACTTGAATATTATTTATTTAAAAAAAAGAAAACTACAAAAAAACTTTAAAGGGAAACATTTTTTTTAATATTATTTTACCATCAATCATTTTTTGGAGTATCTTACCCTCGCATCTTTTCAATAATTTCCTATTCACCGTAGTTTTAATTAATGCACATTTTTTAATATTTTAATTCTTTTTATTTTTGTATTGCAATTAAAAATATTTTTCGTACATATAAAGTATGAACTCTTTACTTTCTCACACAAAAAATCATTTAAATAAAATTATAACATCTTGTATAATATATGATTTATGTAACGTCCTTCAATTATTGAGAGAAAAAGAAAAAATGCGAACCTCTTTATTTAATTTTTTTACTTGAATATTAATTATTTTTTTTAAAAAAAAAAAAAACTACTAAAAAACTTTAAAGGGAAACATTTTTTTTAATATTATTTTACCATCAATCCTTTTTTGGAGTATCTTACCCTCGCATCTTTTCAATAATTTCCTATTCACCGTAGTTTTAATTAATGCACATTTTTTAATATTTTAATTCTTTTTATTTTTGTATTGCAATTAAAAATATTTTTCGTACATATAAAGTATGAACTCTTTACTTTCTCACACAAAAAATCATTTAAATAAAATTATAACCGCTTGTATAATATATGATTTCTGTAACGTCCTTCAATTATTGAGAGAAAAAGAAAAAATGCGAACCTCTTTATTTAATTTTTTTACTTGAATATTAATTATTTTTTTTTTAAAAAAAAAAAACTACTAAAAAACTTTAAAGGCAAATTTTTTTTTTATTATTATTTTACCATCAATCCTTTTTTGGAGTATCTTACCCTCGCATCATTTCAATAATTTCCTATTCACCGTAGTTTTAATTAATGCACATTTTTTAATATTTTAATTCTTTTTATTTTTGTATTGCAATTAAAAATATTTTTCGTACATATAAAGTATGAACTCTTTACTTTTCACACAAAAAATCATTTAAATAAAATTCAAACCTCTTGTTTAATATATGATTTCTGTAACGTCCTTCAATTATTGAGAGAAAAAGAAAAAATGCGAACCTCTTTATTTAATTTTTTTACTTGAATATTATTTATTTAAAGAAAAAAGAAAACTACAAAAAAACTTTAAAGGGAAACATTTTTTTTAATATTATTTTACCATCAATCCTTTTTTGGAGTATCTTACCCTCGCATCTTTTCAATAATTTCCTATTCACCGTAGTTTTAATTAATGCACATTTTTTAATATTTTAATTCTTTTTATTTTTGTATTGCAATTAAAAATATTTTTCGTACATATAAAGTATGAACTCTTTACTTTCTCACACAAAAAATCATTTAAATAAAATTATAACCTCTTGTATAATATATGATTTCTGTAACGTCCTTCAATTATTGAGAGAAAAAGAAAAAATGCGAACCTCTTTATTTAATTTTTTTACTTGAATATTATTTATTTAAAAAAAAGAAAACTACAAAAAAACTTTAAAGGGAAACATTTTTTTTAATATTATTTTACCATCAATCATTTTTTGGAGTATCTTACCCTCGCATCTTTTCAATAATTTCCTATTCACCGTAGTTTTAATTAATGCACATTTTTTAATATTTTAATTCTTTTTATTTTTGTATTGCAATTAAAAATATTTTTCGTACATATAAAGTATGAACTCTTTACTTTCTCACACAAAAAATCATTTAAATAAAATTATAACATCTTGTATAATATATGATTTATGTAACGTCCTTCAATTATTGAGAGAAAAAGAAAAAATGCGAACCTCTTTATTTAATTTTTTTACTTGAATATTAATTATTTTTTTTAAAAAAAAAAAAAACTACTAAAAAACTTTAAAGGGAAACATTTTTTTTAATATTATTTTACCATCAATCCTTTTTTGGAGTATCTTACCCTCGCATCTTTTCAATAATTTCCTATTCACCGTAGTTTTAATTAATGCACATTTTTTAATATTTTAATTCTTTTTATTTTTGTATTGCAATTAAAAATATTTTTCGTACATATAAAGTATGAACTCTTTACTTTCTCACACAAAAAATCATTTAAATAAAATTATAACCGCTTGTATAATATATGATTTCTGTAACGTCCTTCAATTATTGAGAGAAAAAGAAAAAATGCGAACCTCTTTATTTAATTTTTTTACTTGAATATTAATTATTTTTTTTTTTAAAAAAAAAACTACTAAAAAACTTTAAAGGCAAATTTTTTTTTTATTATTATTTTACCATCAATCCTTTTTTGGAGTATCTTACCCTCGCATCATTTCAATAATTTCCTATTCACCGTAGTTTTAATTAATGCACATTTTTTAATATTTTAATTCTTTTTATTTTTGTATTGCAATTAAAAATATTTTTCGTACATATAAAGTATGAACTCTTTACTTTTCACACAAAAAATCATTTAAATAAAATTCAAACCTCTTGTTTAATATATGATTTCTGTAACGTCCTTCAATTATTGAGAGAAAAAGAAAAAATGCGAACCTCTTTATTTAATTTTTTTACTTGAATATTATTTATTTAAAGAAAAAAGAAAACTACAAAAAAACTTTAAAGGGAAACATTTTTTTTAATATTATTTTACCATCAATCCTTTTTTGGAGTATCTTACCCTCGCATCTTTTCAATAATTTCCTATTCACCGTAGTTTTAATTAATGCACATTTTTTAATATTTTAATTCTTTTTATTTTTGTATTGCAATTAAAAATATTTTTCGTACATATAAAGTATGAACTCTTTACTTTCTCACACAAAAAATCATTTAAATAAAATTATAACCTCTTGTATAATATATGATTTCTGTAACGTCCTTCAATTATTGAGAGAAAAAGAAAAAATGCGAACCTTTTTATTTAATTTTTTTACTTGAATATTATTTATTTAAAAAAAAAAAAAACTACAAAAAAACTTTAAAGGGAAACATTTTTTTTAATATTATTTTACCATCAATCCTTTTTTGGAGTATCTTACCCTCGCATCTTTTCAATAATTTCCTATTCACCGTAGTTTTAATTAATGCACATTTTTTAATATTTTAATTCTTTTTATTTTTGTATTGCAATTAAAAATATTTTTCGTACATATAAAGTATGAACTCTTTACTTTCTCACACAAAAAATCATTTAAATAAAATTATAACATCTTGTATAATATATGATTTATGTAACGTCCTTCAATTATTGAGAGAAAAAGAAAAAATGCGAACCTCTTTATTTAATTTTTTTACTTGAATATTAATTATTTTTTTTAAAAAAAAAAAAACTACTAAAAAACTTTAAAGGGAAACATTTTTTTTAATATTATTTTACCATCAATCCTTTTTTGGAGTGTCTTACCCTCGCATCTTTTCAATAATTTCTTATTCACCGTAGTTTTAATTAATGGACATTTTTTAATATTTTAATTCTTTTTATTTTTGTATTGCAATTAAAAATATTTTTCGTACATATAAAGTATGAACTCTTTACTTTTCACACAAAAAATCATTTAAATAAAATTCAAACCTCTTGTTTAATATATGATTTCTATAACGTCCTTCAATTATTGAGAGAAAAAGAAAAAATGCGAACCTCTTTATTTAATTTTTTTACTTGAATATTATTTATTTAAAAAAAAAAAAAAAACTACTAAAAAACTTTAAAGGGAAACATTTTTTTTATTATTATTTTACCATCAATCCTTTTTTGGAGTATCTTACCCTCGCTTCTTTTCAATAATTTCCTATTCACCGTAGTTTTAATTAATGCACATTTTTTAATATTTTAATTCTTTTTATTTTTGTATTGAAATTAAAAATATTTTTCGTACAAATAAAGTATGAACTCTTTACTTTCTCACACAAAAAATCATTTAAATAAAATTCTCAACTCTTGTATAATATATGATTTCTGTAACGTCCTTCAATTATTGAGAGAAAAAGAAAAAATGCGAACCTCTTTATATAATTTTTTTACTTGAATATTATTTATTTAAAAAAAAACAAAACTACTAAAAAACTTTAAAGGGAAACATTTTTTTTATTATTATTTTACCATCAATCATTTTTTGGAGTATCTTACCCTCGCATCTTTTCAATAATTTCCTATTCACCGTAGTTTTAATTAATGCACATTTTTTAATATTTTAATTCTTTTTATTTTTGTATTGCAATTAAAAATATTTTTCGTACATATAAAGTATGAACTCTTTACTTTCTCACACAAAAAATCATTTAAATAAAATTATAACATCTTGTATAATATATGATTTATGTAACGTCCTTCAATTATTGAGAGAAAAAGAAAAAATGCGAACCTCTTTATTTAATTTTTTTACTTGAATATTAATTATTTTTTTTAAAAAAAAAAAACTACTAAAAAACTTTAAAGGGAAAAATTTTTTTTAATATTATTTTACCATCAATCCTTTTTTGGAGTGTCTTACCCTCGCATCTTTTCAATAATTTCTTATTCACCGTAGTTTTAATTAATGGACATTTTTTAATATTTTAATTCTTTTTATTTTTGTATTGCAATTAAAAATATTTTTCGTACATATAAAGTATGAACTCTTTACTTTCTCACACAAAAAATCATTTAAATAAAATTCTCAACTCTTGTATAATATATGATTTCTGTAACGTCCTTCAATTATTGAGAGAAAAAGAAAAAATGCGAACCTCTTTATTTAATTTTTTTACTTGAATATTAATTATTTTTTTTTAAAAAAAAAAAAACTACTAAAAAACTTTAAAGGGAAACATTTTTTTTAATATTATTTTACCATCAATCCTTTTTTGGAGTGTCTTACCCTCGCATCTTTTCAATAATTTCTTATTCACCGTAGTTTTAATTAATGCACATTTTTTAATATTTTAATTCTTTTTATTTTTGTATTGCAATTAAAAATATTTTTCGTACATATAAAGTATGAACTCTTTACTTTCTCACACAAAAAATCATTTAAATAAAATTATAACCTCTTGTATAATATATAATTTCTGTAACGTCCTTCAATTATTGAGAGAAAAAGAAAAAATGCGAACCTCTTTATTTAATTTTTTTACTTGAATATTATTTATTTAAAAAAAAGAAAACTACAAAAAAACTTTAAAGGGAAACATTTTTTTTAATATTATTTTACCATCAATCATTTTTTGGAGTATCTTACCCTCGCATCTTTTCAATAATTTCCTATTCACCGTAGTTTTAATTAATGCACATTTTTTAATATTTTAATTCTTTTTATTTTTGTATTGCAATTAAAAATATTTTTCGTACATATAAAGTATGAACTCTTTACTTTCTCACACAAAAAATCATTTAAATAAAATTATAACCTCTTGTATAATATATGATTTCTGTAACGTCCTTCAATTATTGAGAGAAAAAGAAAAAATGCGAACCTTTTTATTTAATTTTTTTACTTGAATATTATTTATTTAAAAAAAAAAAAAACTACAAAAAAACTTTAAAGGGAAACATTTTTTTTAATATTATTTTACCATCAATCCTTTTTTGGAGTATCTTACCCTCGCATCTTTTCAATAATTTCCTATTCACCGTAGTTTTAATTAATGCACATTTTTTAATATTTTAATTCTTTTTATTTTTGTATTGCAATTAAAAATATTTTTCGTACATATAAAGTATGAACTCTTTACTTTCTCACACAAAAAATCATTTAAATAAAATTATAACATCTTGTATAATATATGATTTATGTAACGTCCTTCAATTATTGAGAGAAAAAGAAAAAATGCGAACCTCTTTATTTAATTTTTTTACTTGAATATTAATTATTTTTTTTAAAAAAAAAAAAACTACTAAAAAACTTTAAAGGGAAACATTTTTTTTAATATTATTTTACCATCAATCCTTTTTTGGAGTGTCTTACCCTCGCATCTTTTCAATAATTTCTTATTCACCGTAGTTTTAATTAATGGACATTTTTTAATATTTTAATTCTTTTTATTTTTGTATTGCAATTAAAAATATTTTTCGTACATATAAAGTATGAACTCTTTACTTTTCACACAAAAAATCATTTAAATAAAATTCAAACCTCTTGTTTAATATATGATTTCTATAACGTCCTTCAATTATTGAGAGAAAAAGAAAAAATGCGAACCTCTTTATTTAATTTTTTTACTTGAATATTATTTATTTAAAAAAAAAAAAAAAACTACTAAAAAACTTTAAAGGGAAACATTTTTTTTATTATTATTTTACCATCAATCCTTTTTTGGAGTATCTTACCCTCGCTTCTTTTCAATAATTTCCTATTCACCGTAGTTTTAATTAATGCACATTTTTTAATATTTTAATTCTTTTTATTTTTGTATTGAAATTAAAAATATTTTTCGTACAAATAAAGTATGAACTCTTTACTTTCTCACACAAAAAATCATTTAAATAAAATTCTCAACTCTTGTATAATATATGATTTCTGTAACGTCCTTCAATTATTGAGAGAAAAAGAAAAAATGCGAACCTCTTTATATAATTTTTTTACTTGAATATTATTTATTTAAAAAAAAACAAAACTACTAAAAAACTTTAAAGGGAAACATTTTTTTTATTATTATTTTACCATCAATCATTTTTTGGAGTATCTTACCCTCGCATCTTTTCAATAATTTCCTATTCACCGTAGTTTTAATTAATGCACATTTTTTAATATTTTAATTCTTTTTATTTTTGTATTGCAATTAAAAATATTTTTCGTACATATAAAGTATGAACTCTTTACTTTCTCACACAAAAAATCATTTAAATAAAATTATAACATCTTGTATAATATATGATTTATGTAACGTCCTTCAATTATTGAGAGAAAAAGAAAAAATGCGAACCTCTTTATTTAATTTTTTTACTTGAATATTAATTATTTTTTTTAAAAAAAAAAAACTACTAAAAAACTTTAAAGGGAAAAATTTTTTTTAATATTATTTTACCATCAATCCTTTTTTGGAGTGTCTTACCCTCGCATCTTTTCAATAATTTCTTATTCACCGTAGTTTTAATTAATGGACATTTTTTAATATTTTAATTCTTTTTATTTTTGTATTGCAATTAAAAATATTTTTCGTACATATAAAGTATGAACTCTTTACTTTCTCACACAAAAAATCATTTAAATAAAATTCTCAACTCTTGTATAATATATGATTTCTGTAACGTCCTTCAATTATTGAGAGAAAAAGAAAAAATGCGAACCTCTTTATTTAATTTTTTTACTTGAATATTAATTATTTTTTTTTAAAAAAAAAAAAACTACTAAAAAACTTTAAAGGGAAACATTTTTTTTAATATTATTTTACCATCAATCCTTTTTTGGAGTGTCTTACCCTCGCATCTTTTCAATAATTTCTTATTCACCGTAGTTTTAATTAATGCACATTTTTTAATATTTTAATTCTTTTTATTTTTGTATTGCAATTAAAAATATTTTTCGTACATATAAAGTATGAACTCTTTACTTTCTCACACAAAAAATCATTTAAATAAAATTATAACCTCTTGTATAATATATAATTTCTGTAACGTCCTTCAATTATTGAGAGAAAAAGAAAAAATGCGAACCTCTTTATTTAATTTTTTTACTTGAATATTATTTATTTAAAAAAAAGAAAACTACAAAAAAACTTTAAAGGGAAACATTTTTTTTAATATTATTTTACCATCAATCATTTTTTGGAGTATCTTACCCTCGCATCTTTTCAATAATTTCCTATTCACCGTAGTTTTAATTAATGCACATTTTTTAATATTTTAATTCTTTTTATTTTTGTATTGCAATTAAAAATATTTTTCGTACATATAAAGTATGAACTCTTTACTTTCTCACACAAAAAATCATTTAAATAAAATTATAACATCTTGTATAATATATGATTTATGTAACGTCCTTCAATTATTGAGAGAAAAAGAAAAAATGCGAACCTCTTTATTTAATTTTTTTACTTGAATATTAATTATTTTTTTAAAAAAAAAAAAAAACTACTAAAAAACTTTAAAGGGAAACATTTTTTTTAATATTATTTTACCATCAATCCTTTTTTGGAGTATCTTACCCTCGCATCTTTTCAATAATTTCCTATTCACCGTAGTTTTAATTAATGCACATTTTTTAATATTTTAATTCTTTTTATTTTTGTATTGCAATTAAAAATATTTTTCGTGCATATAAAGTATGAACTCTTTACTTTCTCACACAAAAAATCATTTAAATAAAATTATAACCGCTTGTATAATATATGATTTCTGTAACGTCCTTCAATTATTGAGAGAAAAAGAAAAAATGCGAACCTCTTTATTTAATTTTTTTACTTGAATATTATTTATTTAAAAAAAAGAAAACTACAAAAAAACTTTAAAGGGAAACATTTTTTTTAATATTATTTTACCATCAATCATTTTTTGGAGTATCTTACCCTCGCATCTTTTCAATAATTTCCTATTCACCGTAGTTTTAATTAATGCACATTTTTTAATATTTTAATTCTTTTTATTTTTGTATTGCAATTAAAAATATTTTTCGTACATATAAAGTATGAACTCTTTACTTTCTCACACAAAAAATCATTTAAATAAAATTATAACATCTTGTATAATATATGATTTATGTAACGTCCTTCAATTATTGAGAGAAAAAGAAAAAATGCGAACCTCTTTATTTAATTTTTTTACTTGAATATTAATTATTTTTTTAAAAAAAAAAAAAAACTACTAAAAAACTTTAAAGGGAAACATTTTTTTTAATATTATTTTACCATCAATCCTTTTTTGGAGTATCTTACCCTCGCATCTTTTCAATAATTTCCTATTCACCGTAGTTTTAATTAATGCACATTTTTTAATATTTTAATTCTTTTTATTTTTGTATTGCAATTAAAAATATTTTTCGTGCATATAAAGTATGAACTCTTTACTTTCTCACACAAAAAATCATTTAAATAAAATTATAACCGCTTGTATAATATATGATTTCTGTAACGTCCTTCAATTATTGAGAGAAAAAGAAAAAATGCGAACCTCTTTATTTAATTTTTTTACTTGAATATTAATTATTTTTTTTTTTAAAAAAAAAAACTACTAAAAAACTTTAAAGGCAAATTTTTTTTTTATTATTATTTTACCATCAATCCTTTTTTGGAGTATCTTACCCTCGCATCATTTCAATAATTTCCTATTCACCGTAGTTTTAATTAATGCACATTTTTTAATATTTTAATTCTTTTTATTTTTGTATTGCAATTAAAAATATTTTTCGTACATATAAAGTATGAACTCTTTACTTTTCACACAAAAAATCATTTAAATAAAATTCAAACCTCTTGTTTAATATATGATTTCTGTAACGTCCTTCAATTATTGAGAGAAAAAGAAAAAATGCGAACCTCTTTATTTAATTTTTTTACTTGAATATTATTTATTTAAAAAAAAGAAAACTACAAAAAAACTTTAAAGGGAAACATTTTTTTTAATATTATTTTACCATCAATCATTTTTTGGAGTATCTTACCCTCGCATCTTTTCAATAATTTCCTATTCACCGTAGTTTTAATTAATGCACATTTTTTAATATTTTAATTCTTTTTATTTTTGTATTGCAATTAAAAATATTTTTCGTACATATAAAGTATGAACTCTTTACTTTCTCACACAAAAAATCATTTAAATAAAATTATAACATCTTGTATAATATATGATTTATGTAACGTCCTTCAATTATTGAGAGAAAAAGAAAAAATGCGAACCTCTTTATTTAATTTTTTTACTTGAATATTAATTATTTTTTTAAAAAAAAAAAAAAACTACTAAAAAACTTTAAAGGGAAACATTTTTTTTAATATTATTTTACCATCAATCCTTTTTTGGAGTATCTTACCCTCGCATCTTTTCAATAATTTCCTATTCACCGTAGTTTTAATTAATGCACATTTTTTAATATTTTAATTCTTTTTATTTTTGTATTGCAATTAAAAATATTTTTCGTGCATATAAAGTATGAACTCTTTACTTTCTCACACAAAAAATCATTTAAATAAAATTATAACCGCTTGTATAATATATGATTTCTGTAACGTCCTTCAATTATTGAGAGAAAAAGAAAAAATGCGAACCTCTTTATTTAATTTTTTTACTTGAATATTAATTATTTTTTTTTTTAAAAAAAAAAACTACTAAAAAACTTTAAAGGCAAATTTTTTTTTTATTATTATTTTACCATCAATCCTTTTTTGGAGTATCTTACCCTCGCATCATTTCAATAATTTCCTATTCACCGTAGTTTTAATTAATGCACATTTTTTAATATTTTAATTCTTTTTATTTTTGTATTGCAATTAAAAATATTTTTCGTACATATAAAGTATGAACTCTTTACTTTTCACACAAAAAATCATTTAAATAAAATTCAAACCTCTTGTTTAATATATGATTTCTGTAACGTCCTTCAATTATTGAGAGAAAAAGAAAAAATGCGAACCTCTTTATTTAATTTTTTTACTTGAATATTATTTATTTAAAAAAAAAGAAAACTACAAAAAAACTTTAAAGGGAAACATTTTTTTTAATATTATTTTACCATCAATCCTTTTTTGGAGTGTCTTACCCTCGCATCTTTTCAATAATTTCCTATTCACCGTAGTTTTAATTAATGCACATTTTTTAATATTTTAATTCTTTTTATTTTTGTATTGCAATTAAAAATATTTTTCGTACATATAAAGTATGAACTCTTTACTTTCTCACACAAAAAATCATTTAAATAAAATTATAACCTCTTGTATAATATATGATTTCTGTAACGTCCTTCAATTATTGAGAGAAAAAGAAAAAATGCGAACCTCTTTATTTAATTTTTTTACTTGAATATTATTTATTTAAAAAAAAAAAAAACTACAAAAAAACTTTAAAGGGAAACATTTTTTTTAATATTATTTTACCATCAATCCTTTTTTGGAGTATCTTACCCTCGCATCTTTTCAATAATTTCCTATTCACCGTAGTTTTAATTAATGCACATTTTTTAATATTTTAATTCTTTTTATTTTTGTATTGCAATTAAAAATATTTTTCGTACATATAAAGTATGAACTCTTTACTTTCTCACACAAAAAATCATTTAAATAAAATTATAACATCTTGTATAATATATGATTTATGTAACGTCCTTCAATTATTGAGAGAAAAAGAAAAAATGCGAACCTCTTTATTTAATTTTTTTACTTGAATATTAATTATTTTTTTTAAAAAAAAAAAAACTACTAAAAAACTTTAAAGGGAAACATTTTTTTTAATATTATTTTACCATCAATCCTTTTTTGGAGTGTCTTACCCTCGCATCTTTTCAATAATTTCTTATTCACCGTAGTTTTAATTAATGGACATTTTTTAATATTTTAATTCTTTTTATTTTTGTATTGCAATTAAAAATATTTTTCGTACATATAAAGTATGAACTCTTTACTTTTCACACAAAAAATCATTTAAATAAAATTCAAACCTCTTGTTTAATATATGATTTCTATAACGTCCTTCAATTATTGAGAGAAAAAGAAAAAATGCGAACCTCTTTATTTAATTTTTTTACTTGAATATTATTTATTTAAAAAAAAAAAAAAAACTACTAAAAAACTTTAAAGGGAAACATTTTTTTTATTATTATTTTACCATCAATCCTTTTTTGGAGTATCTTACCCTCGCTTCTTTTCAATAATTTCCTATTCACCGTAGTTTTAATTAATGCACATTTTTTAATATTTTAATTCTTTTTATTTTTGTATTGCAATTAAAAATATTTTTCGTACATATAAAGTATGAACTCTTTACTTTCTCACACAAAAAATCATTTAAATAAAATTATAACATCTTGTATAATATATGATTTATGTAACGTCCTTCAATTATTGAGAGAAAAAGAAAAAATGCGAACCTCTTTATTTAATTTTTTTACTTGAATATTAATTATTTTTTTTAAAAAAAAAAAAACTACTAAAAAACTTTAAAGGGAAACATTTTTTTTAATATTATTTTACCATCAATCCTTTTTTGGAGTGTCTTACCCTCGCATCTTTTCAATAATTTCTTATTCACCGTAGTTTTAATTAATGGACATTTTTTAATATTTTAATTCTTTTTATTTTTGTATTGCAATTAAAAATATTTTTCGTACATATAAAGTATGAACTCTTTACTTTTCACACAAAAAATCATTTAAATAAAATTCAAACCTCTTGTTTAATATATGATTTCTCTAACGTCCTTCAATTATTGAGAGAAAAAGAAAAAATGCGAACCTCTTTATTTAATTTTTTTACTTGAATATTATTTATTTAAAAAAAAAAAAAAAACTACTAAAAAACTTTAAAGGGAAACATTTTTTTTATTATTATTTTACCATCAATCCTTTTTTGGAGTATCTTACCCTCGCTTCTTTTCAATAATTTCCTATTCACCGTAGTTTTAATTAATGCACATTTTTTAATATTTTAATTCTTTTTATTTTTGTATTGCAATTAAAAATATTTTTCGTACATATAAAGTATGAACTCTTTACTTTCTCACACAAAAAATCATTTAAATAAAATTATAACATCTTGTATAATATATGATTTATGTAACGTCCTTCAATTATTGAGAGAAAAAGAAAAAATGCGAACCTCTTTATTTAATTTTTTTACTTGAATATTAATTATTTTTTTTAAAAAAAAAAAAACTACTAAAAAACTTTAAAGGGAAACATTTTTTTTAATATTATTTTACCATCAATCCTTTTTTGGAGTGTCTTACCCTCGCATCTTTTCAATAATTTCTTATTCACCGTAGTTTTAATTAATGGACATTTTTTAATATTTTAATTCTTTTTATTTTTGTATTGCAATTAAAAATATTTTTCGTACATATAAAGTATGAACTCTTTACTTTTCACACAAAAAATCATTTAAATAAAATTCAAACCTCTTGTTTAATATATGATTTCTATAACGTCCTTCAATTATTGAGAGAAAAAGAAAAAATGCGAACCTCTTTATTTAATTTTTTTACTTGAATATTATTTATTTAAAAAAAAAAAAAAAACTACTAAAAAACTTTAAAGGGAAACATTTTTTTTATTATTATTTTACCATCAATCCTTTTTTGGAGTATCTTACCCTCGCTTCTTTTCAATAATTTCCTATTCACCGTAGTTTTAATTAATGCACATTTTTTAATATTTTAATTCTTTTTATTTTTGTATTGAAATTAAAAATATTTTTCGTACAAATAAAGTATGAACTCTTTACTTTCTCACACAAAAAATCATTTAAATAAAATTCTCAACTCTTGTATAATATATGATTTCTGTAACGTCCTTCAATTATTGAGAGAAAAAGAAAAAATGCGAACCTCTTTATATAATTTTTTTACTTGAATATTATTTATTTAAAAAAAAACAAAACTACTAAAAAACTTTAAAGGGAAACATTTTTTTTATTATTATTTTACCATCAATCATTTTTTGGAGTATCTTACCCTCGCATCTTTTCAATAATTTCCTATTCACCGTAGTTTTAATTAATGCACATTTTTTAATATTTTAATTCTTTTTATTTTTGTATTGCAATTAAAAATATTTTTCGTACATATAAAGTATGAACTCTTTACTTTCTCACACAAAAAATCATTTAAATAAAATTATAACATCTTGTATAATATATGATTTATGTAACGTCCTTCAATTATTGAGAGAAAAAGAAAAAATGCGAACCTCTTTATTTAATTTTTTTACTTGAATATTAATTATTTTTTTTAAAAAAAAAAAACTACTAAAAAACTTTAAAGGGAAAAATTTTTTTTAATATTATTTTACCATCAATCCTTTTTTGGAGTGTCTTACCCTCGCATCTTTTCAATAATTTCTTATTCACCGTAGTTTTAATTAATGGACATTTTTTAATATTTTAATTCTTTTTATTTTTGTATTGCAATTAAAAATATTTTTCGTACATATAAAGTATGAACTCTTTACTTTCTCACACAAAAAATCATTTAAATAAAATTCTCAACTCTTGTATAATATATGATTTCTGTAACGTCCTTCAATTATTGAGAGAAAAAGAAAAAATGCGAACCTCTTTATTTAATTTTTTTACTTGAATATTAATTATTTTTTTTTAAAAAAAAAAAAACTACTAAAAAACTTTAAAGGGAAACATTTTTTTTAATATTATTTTACCATCAATCCTTTTTTGGAGTGTCTTACCCTCGCATCTTTTCAATAATTTCTTATTCACCGTAGTTTTAATTAATGCACATTTTTTAATATTTTAATTCTTTTTATTTTTGTATTGCAATTAAAAATATTTTTCGTACATATAAAGTATGAACTCTTTACTTTCTCACACAAAAAATCATTTAAATAAAATTATAACCTCTTGTATAATATATAATTTCTGTAACGTCCTTCAGTTATTGAGAGAAAAAGAAAAAAATGCGAACCTCTTTATTTAATTTTTTTACTTGAATATTATTTATTTAAAAAAAAGAAAACTACAAAAAAACTTTAAAGGGAAACATTTTTTTTAATATTATTTTACCATCAATCATTTTTTGGAGTATCTTACCCTCGCATCTTTTCAATAATTTCCTATTCACCGTAGTTTTAATTAATGCACATTTTTTAATATTTTAATTCTTTTTATTTTTGTATTGCAATTAAAAATATTTTTCGTACATATAAAGTATGAACTCTTTACTTTCTCACACAAAAAATCATTTAAATAAAATTATAACATCTTGTATAATATATGATTTATGTAACGTCCTTCAATTATTGAGAGAAAAAGAAAAAATGCGAACCTCTTTATTTAATTTTTTTACTTGAATATTAATTATTTTTTTTAAAAAAAAAAAAAACTACTAAAAAACTTTAAAGGGAAACATTTTTTTTAATATTATTTTACCATCAATCCTTTTTTGGAGTATCTTACCCTCGCATCTTTTCAATAATTTCCTATTCACCGTAGTTTTAATTAATGCACATTTTTTAATATTTTAATTCTTTTTATTTTTGTATTGCAATTAAAAATATTTTTCGTGCATATAAAGTATGAACTCTTTACTTTCTCACACAAAAAATCATTTAAATAAAATTATAACCGCTTGTATAATATATGATTTCTGTAACGTCCTTCAATTATTGAGAGAAAAAGAAAAAATGCGAACCTCTTTATTTAATTTTTTTACTTGAATATTAATTATTTTTTTTTTTAAAAAAAAAAACTACTAAAAAACTTTAAAGGCAAATTTTTTTTTTATTATTATTTTACCATCAATCCTTTTTTGGAGTATCTTACCCTCGTATCATTTCAATAATTTCCTATTCACCGTAGTTTTAATTAATGCACATTTTTTAATATTTTAATTCTTTTTATTTTTGTATTGCAATTAAAAATATTTTTCGTACATATAAAGTATGAACTCTTTACTTTTCACACAAAAAATCATTTAAATAAAATTCAAACCTCTTGTTTAATATATGATTTCTGTAACGTCCTTCAATTATTGAGAGAAAAAGAAAAAATGCGAACCTCTTTATTTAATTTTTTTACTTGAATATTATTTATTTAAAAAAAAAGAAAACTACAAAAAAACTTTAAAGGGAAACATTTTTTTTAATATTATTTTACCATCAATCCTTTTTTGGAGTGTCTTACCCTCGCATCTTTTCAATAATTTCCTATTCACCGTAGTTTTAATTAATGCACATTTTTTAATATTTTAATTCTTTTTATTTTTGTATTGCAATTAAAAATATTTTTCGTACATATAAAGTATGAACTCTTTACTTTCTCACACAAAAAATCATTTAAATAAAATTATAACCTCTTGTATAATATATGATTTCTGTAACGTCCTTCAATTATTGAGAGAAAAAGAAAAAATGCGAACCTCTTTATTTAATTTTTTTACTTGAATATTATTTATTTAAAAAAAAAAAAAACTACAAAAAAACTTTAAAGGGAAACATTTTTTTTAATATTATTTTACCATCAATCCTTTTTTGGAGTATCTTACCCTCGCATCTTTTCAATAATTTCCTATTCACCGTAGTTTTAATTAATGCACATTTTTTAATATTTTAATTCTTTTTATTTTTGTATTGCAATTAAAAATATTTTTCGTACATATAAAGTATGAACTCTTTACTTTCTCACACAAAAAATCATTTAAATAAAATTATAACATCTTGTATAATATATGATTTATGTAACGTCCTTCAATTATTGAGAGAAAAAGAAAAAATGCGAACCTCTTTATTTAATTTTTTTACTTGAATATTAATTATTTTTTTTAAAAAAAAAAAAACTACTAAAAAACTTTAAAGGGAAACATTTTTTTTAATATTATTTTACCATCAATCCTTTTTTGGAGTGTCTTACCCTCGCATCTTTTCAATAATTTCTTATTCACCGTAGTTTTAATTAATGGACATTTTTTAATATTTTAATTCTTTTTATTTTTGTATTGCAATTAAAAATATTTTTCGTACATATAAAGTATGAACTCTTTACTTTTCACACAAAAAATCATTTAAATAAAATTCAAACCTCTTGTTTAATATATGATTTCTATAACGTCCTTCAATTATTGAGAGAAAAAGAAAAAATGCGAACCTCTTTATTTAATTTTTTTACTTGAATATTATTTATTTAAAAAAAAAAAAAAAACTACTAAAAAACTTTAAAGGGAAACATTTTTTTTATTATTATTTTACCATCAATCCTTTTTTGGAGTATCTTACCCTCGCTTCTTTTCAATAATTTCCTATTCACCGTAGTTTTAATTAATGCACATTTTTTAATATTTTAATTCTTTTTATTTTTGTATTGAAATTAAAAATATTTTTCCTACAAATAAAGTATGAACTCTTTACTTTCTCACACAAAAAATCATTTAAATAAAATTCTCAACTCTTGTATAATATATGATTTCTGTAACGTCCTTCAATTATTGAGAGAAAAAGAAAAAATGCGAACCTCTTTATATAATTTTTTTACTTGAATATTATTTATTTAAAAAAAAACAAAACTACTAAAAAACTTTAAAGGGAAACATTTTTTTTATTATTATTTTACCATCAATCATTTTTTGGAGTATCTTACCCTCGCATCTTTTCAATAATTTCCTATTCACCGTAGTTTTAATTAATGCACATTTTTTAATATTTTAATTCTTTTTATTTTTGTATTGCAATTAAAAATATTTTTCGTACATATAAAGTATGAACTCTTTACTTTCTCACACAAAAAATCATTTAAATAAAATTATAACATCTTGTATAATATATGATTTATGTAACGTCCTTCAATTATTGAGAGAAAAAGAAAAAATGCGAACCTCTTTATTTAATTTTTTTACTTGAATATTAATTATTTTTTTTAAAAAAAAAAAAACTACTAAAAAACTTTAAAGGGAAACATTTTTTTTAATATTATTTTACCATCAATCCTTTTTTGGAGTGTCTTACCCTCGCATCTTTTCAATAATTTCTTATTCACCGTAGTTTTAATTAATGCACATTTTTTAATATTTTAATTCTTTTTATTTTTGTATTGCAATTAAAAATATTTTTCGTACATATAAAGTATGAACTCTTTACTTTCTCACACAAAAAATCATTTAAATAAAATTCTCAACTCTTGTATAATATATGATTTCTGTAACGTCCTTCAATTATTGAGAGAAAAAGAAAAAATGCGAACCTCTTTATTTAATTTTTTTACTTGAATATTAATTATTTTTTTTTAAAAAAAAAAAAACTACTAAAAAACTTTAAAGGCAAATTTTTTTTTTATTATTATTTTACCATCAATCCTTTTTTGGAGTATCTTACCCTCGCATCATTTCAATAATTTCCTATTCACCGTAGTTTTAATTAATGCACAATTTTTAATATTTTAATTATTTTTATTTTTTTATTGCAATTAAAAATATTTTTCGTACATATAAAGTATGAACTCTTTACTTTTCACACAAAAAATCATTTAAATAAAATTCAAACCTCTTGTTTAATATATGATTTCTGTAACGTCCTTCAATTATTGAGAGAAAAAGAAAAAATGCGAACCTCTTTATTTAATTTTTTTACTTGAATATTATTTATTTAAAAAAAAGAAAACTACAAAAAAACTTTAAAGGGAAACATTTTTTTTAATATTATTTTACCATCAATCATTTTTTGGAGTATCTTACCCTCGCATCTTTTCAATAATTTCCTATTCACCGTAGTTTTAATTAATGCACATTTTTTAATATTTTAATTCTTTTTATTTTTGTATTGCAATTAAAAATATTTTTCGTACATATAAAGTATGAACTCTTTACTTTCTCACACAAAAAATCATTTAAATAAAATTATAACATCTTGTATAATATATGATTTATGTAACGTCCTTCAATTATTGAGAGAAAAAGAAAAAATGCGAACCTCTTTATTTAATTTTTTTACTTGAATATTAATTATTTTTTTAAAAAAAAAAAAAAACTACTAAAAAACTTTAAAGGGAAACATTTTTTTTAATATTATTTTACCATCAATCCTTTTTTGGAGTATCTTACCCTCGCATCTTTTCAATAATTTCCTATTCACCGTAGTTTTAATTAATGCACATTTTTTAATATTTTAATTCTTTTTATTTTTGTATTGCAATTAAAAATATTTTTCGTGCATATAAAGTATGAACTCTTTACTTTCTCACACAAAAAATCATTTAAATAAAATTATAACCGCTTGTATAATATATGATTTCTGTAACGTCCTTCAATTATTGAGAGAAAAAGAAAAAATGCGAACCTCTTTATTTAATTTTTTTACTTGAATATTAATTATTTTTTTTTTTAAAAAAAAAAACTACTAAAAAACTTTAAAGGCAAATTTTTTTTTTATTATTATTTTACCATCAATCCTTTTTTGGAGTATCTTACCCTCGCATCATTTCAATAATTTCCTATTCACCGTAGTTTTAATTAATGCACATTTTTTAATATTTTAATTCTTTTTATTTTTGTATTGCAATTAAAAATATTTTTCGTACATATAAAGTATGAACTCTTTACTTTTCACACAAAAAATCATTTAAATAAAATTCAAACCTCTTGTTTAATATATGATTTCTGTAACGTCCTTCAATTATTGAGAGAAAAAGAAAAAATGCGAACCTCTTTATTTAATTTTTTTACTTGAATATTATTTATTTAAAAAAAAAGAAAACTACAAAAAAACTTTAAAGGGAAACATTTTTTTTAATATTATTTTACCATCAATCCTTTTTTGGAGTGTCTTACCCTCGCATCTTTTCAATAATTTCCTATTCACCGTAGTTTTAATTAATGCACATTTTTTAATATTTTAATTCTTTTTATTTTTGTATTGCAATTAAAAATATTTTTCGTACATATAAAGTATGAACTCTTTACTTTTCACACAAAAAATCATTTAAATAAAATTCAAACCTCTTGTTTAATATATGATTTCTATAACGTCCTTCAATTATTGAGAGAAAAAGAAAAAATGCGAACCTCTTTATTTAATTTTTTTACTTGAATATTATTTATTTAAAAAAAAAAAAAAAACTACTAAAAAACTTTAAAGGGAAACATTTTTTTTATTATTATTTTACCATCAATCCTTTTTTGGAGTATCTTACCCTCGCTTCTTTTCAATAATTTCCTATTCACCGTAGTTTTAATTAATGCACATTTTTAAATATTTTAATTCTTTTTATTTTTGTATTGAAATTAAAAATATTTTTCGTACAAATAAAGTATGAACTCTTTACTTTCTCACACAAAAAATCATTTAAATAAAATTCTCAACTCTTGTATAATATATGATTTCTGTAACGTCCTTCAATTATTGAGAGAAAAAGAAAAAATGCGAACCTCTTTATATAATTTTTTTACTTGAATATTATTTATTTAAAAAAAAACAAAACTACTAAAAAACTTTAAAGGGAAACATTTTTTTTATTATTATTTTACCATCAATCATTTTTTGGAGTATCTTACCCTCGCATCTTTTCAATAATTTCCTATTCACCGTAGTTTTAATTAATGCACATTTTTTAATATTTTAATTCTTTTTATTTTTGTATTGCAATTAAAAATATTTTTCGTACATATAAAGTATGAACTCTTTACTTTCTCACACAAAAAATCATTTAAATAAAATTATAACATCTTGTATAATATATGATTTATGTAACGTCCTTCAATTATTGAGAGAAAAAGAAAAAATGCGAACCTCTTTATTTAATTTTTTTACTTGAATATTAATTATTTTTTTTAAAAAAAAAAAAACTACTAAAAAACTTTAAAGGGAAACATTTTTTTTAATATTATTTTACCATCAATCCTTTTTTGGAGTGTCTTACCCTCGCATCTTTTCAATAATTTCTTATTCACCGTAGTTTTAATTAATGGACATTTTTTAATATTTTAATTCTTTTTATTTTTGTATTGCAATTAAAAATATTTTTCGTACATATAAAGTATGAACTCTTTACTTTTCACACAAAAAATCATTTAAATAAAATTCAAACCTCTTGTTTAATATATGATTTCTATAACGTCCTTCAATTATTGAGAGAAAAAGAAAAAATGCGAACCTCTTTATTTAATTTTTTTACTTGAATATTATTTATTTAAAAAAAAAAAAAAAACTACTAAAAAACTTTAAAGGGAAACATTTTTTTTATTATTATTTTACCATCAATCCTTTTTTGGAGTATCTTACCCTCGCTTCTTTTCAATAATTTCCTATTCACCGTAGTTTTAATTAATGCACATTTTTTAATATTTTAATTCTTTTTATTTTTGTATTGAAATTAAAAATATTTTTCGTACAAATAAAGTATGAACTCTTTACTTTCTCACACAAAAAATCATTTAAATAAAATTCTCAACTCTTGTATAATATATGATTTCTGTAACGTCCTTCAATTATTGAGAGAAAAAGAAAAAATGCGAACCTCTTTATATAATTTTTTTACTTGAATATTATTTATTTAAAAAAAAACAAAACTACTAAAAAACTTTAAAGGGAAACATTTTTTTTATTATTATTTTACCATCAATCATTTTTTGGAGTATCTTACCCTCGCATCTTTTCAATAATTTCCTATTCACCGTAGTTTTAATTAATGCACATTTTTTAATATTTTAATTCTTTTTATTTTTGTATTGCAATTAAAAATATTTTTCGTACATATAAAGTATGAACTCTTTACTTTCTCACACAAAAAATCATTTAAATAAAATTATAACATCTTGTATAATATATGATTTATGTAACGTCCTTCAATTATTGAGAGAAAAAGAAAAAATGCGAACCTCTTTATTTAATTTTTTTACTTGAATATTAATTATTTTTTTAAAAAAAAAAAAAACTACTAAAAAACTTTAAAGGGAAACATTTTTTTTAATATTATTTTACCATCAATCCTTTTTTGGAGTGTCTTACCCTCGCATCTTTTCAATAATTTCTTATTCACCGTAGTTTTAATTAATGGACATTTTTTAATATTTTAATTCTTTTTATTTTTGTATTGCAATTAAAAATATTTTTCGTACATATAAAGTATGAACTCTTTACTTTTCACACAAAAAATCATTTAAATAAAATTCAAACCTCTTGTTTAATATATGATTTCTATAACGTCCTTCAATTATTGAGAGAAAAAGAAAAAATGCGAACCTCTTTATTTAATTTTTTTACTTGAATATTATTTATTTAAAAAAAAAAAAAAACTACTAAAAAACTTTAAAGGGAAACATTTTTTTTATTATTATTTTACCATCAATCCTTTTTTGGAGTATCTTACCCTCGCTTCTTTTCAATAATTTCCTATTCACCGTAGTTTTAATTAATGCACATTTTTTAATATTTTAATTCTTTTTATTTTTGTATTGAAATTAAAAATATTTTTCCTACAAATAAAGTATGAACTCTTTACTTTCTCACACAAAAAATCATTTAAATAAAATTCTCAACTCTTGTATAATATATGATTTCTGTAACGTCCTTCAATTATTGAGAGAAAAAGAAAAAATGCGAACCTCTTTATATAATTTTTTTACTTGAATATTATTTATTTAAAAAAAAACAAAACTACTAAAAAACTTTAAAGGGAAACATTTTTTTTATTATTATTTTACCATCAATCATTTTTTGGAGTATCTTACCCTCGCATCTTTTCAATAATTTCCTATTCACCGTAGTTTTAATTAATGCACATTTTTTAATATTTTAATTCTTTTTATTTTTGTATTGCAATTAAAAATATTTTTCGTACATATAAAGTATGAACTCTTTACTTTCTCACACAAAAAATCATTTAAATAAAATTATAACATCTTGTATAATATATGATTTATGTAACGTCCTTCAATTATTGAGAGAAAAAGAAAAAATGCGAACCTCTTTATTTAATTTTTTTACTTGAATATTAATTATTTTTTTTAAAAAAAAAAAAACTACTAAAAAACTTTAAAGGGAAACATTTTTTTTAATATTATTTTACCATCAATCCTTTTTTGGAGTGTCTTACCCTCGCATCTTTTCAATAATTTCTTATTCACCGTAGTTTTAATTAATGCACATTTTTTAATATTTTAATTCTTTTTATTTTTGTATTGCAATTAAAAATATTTTTCGTACATATAAAGTATGAACTCTTTACTTTCTCACACAAAAAATCATTTAAATAAAATTCTCAACTCTTGTATAATATATGATTTCTGTAACGTCCTTCAATTATTGAGAGAAAAAGAAAAAATGCGAACCTCTTTATTTAATTTTTTTACTTGAATATTAATTATTTTTTTTTAAAAAAAAAAAAACTACTAAAAAACTTTAAAGGCAAATTTTTTTTTTATTATTATTTTACCATCAATCCTTTTTTGGAGTATCTTACCCTCGCATCATTTCAATAATTTCCTATTCACCGTAGTTTTAATTAATGCACATTTTTTAATATTTTAATTCTTTTTATTTTTGTATTGCAATTAAAAATATTTTTCGTACATATAAAGTATGAACTCTTTACTTTTCACACAAAAAATCATTTAAATAAAATTCAAACCTCTTGTTTAATATATGATTTCTATAACGTCCTTCAATTATTGAGAGAAAAAGAAAAAATGCGAACCTCTTTATTTAATTTTTTTACTTGAATATTATTTATTTAAAAAAAAAAAAAAAACTACTAAAAAACTTTAAAGGGAAACATTTTTTTTATTATTATTTTACCATCAATCCTTTTTTGGAGTATCTTACCCTCGCTTCTTTTCAATAATTTCCTATTCACCGTAGTTTTAATTAATGCACATTTTTTAATATTTTAATTCTTTTTATTTTTGTATTGAAATTAAAAATATTTTTCCTACAAATAAAGTATGAACTCTTTACTTTCTCACACAAAAAATCATTTAAATAAAATTCTCAACTCTTGTATAATATATGATTTCTGTAACGTCCTTCAATTATTGAGAGAAAAAGAAAAAATGCGAACCTCTTTATATAATTTTTTTACTTGAATATTATTTATTTAAAAAAAAACAAAACTACTAAAAAACTTTAAAGGGAAACATTTTTTTTATTATTATTTTACCATCAATCATTTTTTGGAGTATCTTACCCTCGCATCTTTTCAATAATTTCCTATTCACCGTAGTTTTAATTAATGCACATTTTTTAATATTTTAATTCTTTTTATTTTTGTATTGCAATTAAAAATATTTTTCGTACATATAAAGTATGAACTCTTTACTTTCTCACACAAAAAATCATTTAAATAAAATTATAACATCTTGTATAATATATGATTTATGTAACGTCCTTCAATTATTGAGAGAAAAAGAAAAAATGCGAACCTCTTTATTTAATTTTTTTACTTGAATATTAATTATTTTTTTTAAAAAAAAAAAAACTACTAAAAAACTTTAAAGGGAAACATTTTTTTTAATATTATTTTACCATCAATCCTTTTTTGGAGTGTCTTACCCTCGCATCTTTTCAATAATTTCTTATTCACCGTAGTTTTAATTAATGCACATTTTTTAATATTTTAATTCTTTTTATTTTTGTATTGCAATTAAAAATATTTTTCGTACATATAAAGTATGAACTCTTTACTTTCTCACACAAAAAATCATTTAAATAAAATTCTCAACTCTTGTATAATATATGATTTCTGTAACGTCCTTCAATTATTGAGAGAAAAAGAAAAAATGCGAACCTCTTTATTTAATTTTTTTACTTGAATATTAATTATTTTTTTTTAAAAAAAAAAAAACTACTAAAAAACTTTAAAGGCAAATTTTTTTTTTATTATTATTTTACCATCAATCCTTTTTTGGAGTATCTTACCCTCGCATCATTTCAATAATTTCCTATTCACCGTAGTTTTAATTAATGCACATTTTTTAATATTTTAATTCTTTTTATTTTTGTATTGCAATTAAAAATATTTTTCGTACATATAAAGTATGAACTCTTTACTTTTCACACAAAAAATCATTTAAATAAAATTCAAACCTCTTGTTTAATATATGATTTCTGTAACGTCCTTCAATTATTGAGAGAAAAAGAAAAAATGCGAACCTCTTTATTTAATTTTTTTACTTGAATATTATTTATTTAAAAAAAAGAAAACTACAAAAAAACTTTAAAGGGAAACATTTTTTTTAATATTATTTTACCATCAATCATTTTTTGGAGTATCTTACCCTCGCATCTTTTCAATAATTTCCTATTCACCGTAGTTTTAATTAATGCACATTTTTTAATATTTTAATTCTTTTTATTTTTGTATTGCAATTAAAAATATTTTTCGTACATATAAAGTATGAACTCTTTACTTTCTCACACAAAAAATCATTTAAATAAAATTATAACATCTTGTATAATATATGATTTATGTAACGTCCTTCAATTATTGAGAGAAAAAGAAAAAATGCGAACCTCTTTATTTAATTTTTTTACTTGAATATTAATTATTTTTTTAAAAAAAAAAAAAAACTACTAAAAAACTTTAAAGGGAAACATTTTTTTTAATATTATTTTACCATCAATCCTTTTTTGGAGTATCTTACCCTCGCATCTTTTCAATAATTTCCTATTCACCGTAGTTTTAATTAATGCACATTTTTTAATATTTTAATTCTTTTTATTTTTGTATTGCAATTAAAAATATTTTTCGTGCATATAAAGTATGAACTCTTTACTTTCTCACACAAAAAATCATTTAAATAAAATTATAACCGCTTGTATAATATATGATTTCTGTAACGTCCTTCAATTATTGAGAGAAAAAGAAAAAATGCGAACCTCTTTATTTAATTTTTTTACTTGAATATTAATTATTTTTTTTTTTAAAAAAAAAAACTACTAAAAAACTTTAAAGGCAAATTTTTTTTTTATTATTATTTTACCATCAATCCTTTTTTGGAGTATCTTACCCTCGCATCATTTCAATAATTTCCTATTCACCGTAGTTTTAATTAATGCACATTTTTTAATATTTTAATTCTTTTTATTTTTGTATTGCAATTAAAAATATTTTTCGTACATATAAAGTATGAACTCTTTACTTTTCACACAAAAAATCATTTAAATAAAATTCAAACCTCTTGTTTAATATATGATTTCTGTAACGTCCTTCAATTATTGAGAGAAAAAGAAAAAATGCGAACCTCTTTATTTAATTTTTTTACTTGAATATTATTTATTTAAAAAAAAAGAAAACTACAAAAAAACTTTAAAGGGAAACATTTTTTTTAATATTATTTTACCATCAATCCTTTTTTGGAGTGTCTTACCCTCGCATCTTTTCAATAATTTCCTATTCACCGTAGTTTTAATTAATGCACATTTTTTAATATTTTAATTCTTTTTATTTTTGTATTGCAATTAAAAATATTTTTCGTACATATAAAGTATGAACTCTTTACTTTTCACACAAAAAATCATTTAAATAAAATTCAAACCTCTTGTTTAATATATGATTTCTATAACGTCCTTCAATTATTGAGAGAAAAAGAAAAAATGCGAACCTCTTTATTTAATTTTTTTACTTGAATATTATTTATTTAAAAAAAAAAAAAAAACTACTAAAAAACTTTAAAGGGAAACATTTTTTTTATTATTATTTTACCATCAATCCTTTTTTGGAGTATCTTACCCTCGCTTCTTTTCAATAATTTCCTATTCACCGTAGTTTTAATTAATGCACATTTTTTAATATTTTAATTCTTTTTATTTTTGTATTGAAATTAAAAATATTTTTCGTACAAATAAAGTATGAACTCTTTACTTTCTCACACAAAAAATCATTTAAATAAAATTCTCAACTCTTGTATAATATATGATTTCTGTAACGTCCTTCAATTATTGAGAGAAAAAGAAAAAATGCGAACCTCTTTATATAATTTTTTTACTTGAATATTATTTATTTAAAAAAAAACAAAACTACTAAAAAACTTTAAAGGGAAACATTTTTTTTATTATTATTTTACCATCAATCATTTTTTGGAGTATCTTACCCTCGCATCTTTTCAATAATTTCCTATTCACCGTAGTTTTAATTAATGCACATTTTTTAATATTTTAATTCTTTTTATTTTTGTATTGCAATTAAAAATATTTTTCGTACATATAAAGTATGAACTCTTTACTTTCTCACACAAAAAATCATTTAAATAAAATTATAACATCTTGTATAATATATGATTTATGTAACGTCCTTCAATTATTGAGAGAAAAAGAAAAAATGCGAACCTCTTTATTTAATTTTTTTACTTGAATATTAATTATTTTTTTTTTAAAAAAAAAAACTACTAAAAAACTTTAAAGGGAAACATTTTTTTTAATATTATTTTACCATCAATCCTTTTTTGGAGTGTCTTACCCTCGCATCTTTTCAATAATTTCTTATTCACCGTAGTTTTAATTAATGCACATTTTTTAATATTTTAATTCTTTTTATTTTTGTATTGCAATTAAAAATATTTTTCGTACATATAAAGTATGAACTCTTTACTTTCTCACACAAAAAATCATTTAAATAAAATTCTCAACTCTTGTATAATATATGATTTCTGTAACGTCCTTCAATTATTGAGAGAAAAAGAAAAAATGCGAACCTCTTTATTTAATTTTTTTACTTGAATATTAATTATTTTTTTTTAAAAAAAAAAAAACTACTAAAAAACTTTAAAGGGAAACATTTTTTTTAATATTATTTTACCATCAATCCTTTTTTGGAGTGTCTTACCCTCGCATCATTTCAATAATTTCCTATTCACCGTAGTTTTAATTAATGCACATTTTTTAATATTTTAATTCTTTTTATTTTTGTATTGAAATTAAAAATATTTTTCGTACAAATAAAGTATGAACTCTTTACTTTCTCACACAAAAAATCATTTAAATAAAATTATAACCTCTTGTATAATATATGATTTCTGTAACGTCCTTCAATTATTGAGAGAAAAAGAAAAAATGCGAACCTCTTTATTTAATTTTTTTACTTGAATATTATTTATTTAAAAAAAAAAAACTACTAAAAAACTTTAAAGGGAAACATTTTTTTTATTATTATTTTACCATCAATCATTTTTTGGAGTATCTTACCCTCGCATCTTTTCAATAATTTCCTATTCACCGTAGTTTTAATTAATGCACATTTTTTAATATTTTAATTCTTTTTATTTTTGTATTGCAATTAAAAATATTTTTCGTACATATAAAGTATGAACTCTTTACTTTCTCACACAAAAAATCATTTAAATAAAATTATAACCTCTTGTATAATATATGATTTCTGTAACGTCCTTCAATTATTGAGAGAAAAAGAAAAAATGCGAACCTCTTTATTTAATTTTTTTACTTGAATATTATTTATTTAAAAAAAAAAAACTACAAAAAAACTTTAAAGGGAAACATTTTTTTTAATATTATTTTACCATCAATCCTTTTTTGGAATATCTTACCCTCGCATCTTTTCAATAATTTCCTATTCACCGTAGTTTTAATTAATGCACATTTTTTAATATTTTAATTCTTTTTATTTTTGTATTGCAATTAAAAATATTTTTCGTGCATATAAAGTATGAACTCTTTACTTTTTACACAAAAAATCATTTAAATAAAATTCAAACCTCTTGTTTAATATATGATTTCTGTAACGTCCTTCAATTATTGAGAGAAAAAGAAAAAATGCGAACCTCTTTATTTAATTTTTTTACTTGAATATTATTTATTTAAAAAAAAAAAACGACTAAAAAACTTTAAAGGGAAACATTTTTTTTATTATTATTTTACCATCAATCATTTTTTGGAGTATCTTACCCTCGCATCTTTTCAATAATTTCCTATTCACCGTAGTTTTAATTAATGCACATTTTTTAATATTTTAATTCTTTTTATTTTTGTATTGCAATTAAAAATATTTTTCGTACATATAAAGTATGAACTCTTTACTTTCTCACACAAAAAATCATTTAAATAAAATTATAACCTCTTGTATAATATATGATTTCTGTAACGTCCTTCAATTATTGAGAGAAAAAGAAAAAATGCGAACCTCTTTATTTAATTTTTTTACTTGAATATTATTTATTTAAAAAAAAAGAAAACTACAAAAAAACTTTAAAGGGAAACATTTTTTTTAATATTATTTTACCATCAATCCTTTTTTGGAGTATCTTACCCTCGCATCTTTTCAATAATTTCCTATTCACCGTAGTTTTAATTAATGCACATTTTTTAATATTTTAATTCTTTTTATTTTTGTATTGCAATTAAAAATATTTTTCGTACATATAAAGTATGAACTCTTTACTTTCTCACACAAAAAATCATTTAAATAAAATTATAACCTCTTGTATAATATATGATTTCTGTAACGTCCTTCAATTATTGAGAGAAAAAGAAAAAATGCGAACCTCTTTATTTAATTTTTTTACTTGAATATTATTTATTTAAAAAAAAGAAAACTACAAAAAAACTTTAAAGGGAAACATATTTTTTAATATTATTTTACCATCAATCCTTTTTTGGAGTATCTTACCCTCGCATCTTTTCAATAATTTCCTATTCACCGTAGTTTTAATTAATGCACATTTTTTAATATTTTAATTCTTTTTATTTTTGTATTGCAATTAAAAATATTTTTCGTACATATAAAGTATGAACTCTTTACTTTCTCACACAAAAAATCATTTAAATAAAATTATAACCTCTTGTATAATATATGATTTCTGTAACGTCCTTCAATTATTGAGAGAAAAAGAAAAAATGCGAACCTCTTTATTTAATTTTTTTACTTGAATATTATTTATTTAAAAAAAAAAAAACTACAAACTTTAAAGGGAAACATTTTTTTTAATATTATTTTACCATCAATCCTTTTTTGGAGTATCTTACCCTCGCATCTTTTCAATAATTTCCTATTCACCGTAGTTTTAATTAATGCACATTTTTTAATATTTTAATTCTTTTTATTTTTGTATTGCAATTAAAAATATTTTTCGTACATATAAAGTATGAACTCTTTACTTTCTCACACAAAAAATCATTTAAATAAAATTATAACATCTTGTATAATATATGATTTATGTAACGTCCTTCAATTATTGAGAGAAAAAGAAAAAATGCGAACCTCTTTATTTAATTTTTTTACTTGAATATTAATTATTTTTTTTTAAAAAAAAAAAAACTACTAAAAAACTTTAAAGGGAAACATTTTTTTTAATATTATTTTACCATCAATCCTTTTTTGGAGTGTCTTACCCTCGCATCTTTTCAATAATTTCTTATTCACCGTAGTTTTAATTAATGCACATTTTTTAATATTTTAATTCTTTTTATTTTTGTATTGCAATTAAAAATATTTTTCGTACATATAAAGTATGAACTCTTTACTTTTCACAAAAAAAATCATTTAAATAAAATTCAAACCTCTTGTTTAATATATGATTTCTATGACGTCCTTCAATTATTGAGAGAAAAAGAAAAAATGCGAACCTCTTTATTTAATTTTTTTACTTGAATATTATTTATTTAAAAAAAAAAAAAAAACTACTAAAAAACTTTAAAGGGAAACATTTTTTTTATTATTATTTTACCATCAATCCTTTTTTGGAGTATCTTACCCTCGCTTCTTTTCAATAATTTCCTATTCACCGTAGTTTTAATTAATGCACATTTTTTAATATTTTAATTCTTTTTATTTTTGTATTGCAATTAAAAATATTTTTCGTACATATAAAGTATGAACTCTTTACTTTCTCACACAAAAAATCATTTAAATAAAATTATAACATCTTGTATAATATATGATTTATGTAACGTCCTTCAATTATTGAGAGAAAAAGAAAAAATGCGAACCTCTTTATTTAATTTTTTTACTTGAATATTAATTATTTTTTTTAAAAAAAAAAAAACTACTAAAAAACTTTAAAGGGAAACATTTTTTTTAATATTATTTTACCATCAATCCATTTTTGGAGTGTCTTACCCTCGCATCTTTTCAATAATTTCTTATTCACCGTAGTTTTAATTAATGCACATTTTTTAATATTTTAATTCTTTTTATTTTTGTATTGCAATTAAAAATATTTTTCGTACATATAAAGTATGAACTCTTTACTTTCTCACACAAAAAATCATTTAAATAAAATTCTCAACTCTTGTATAATATATGATTTCTGTAACGTCCTTCAATTATTGAGAGAAAAAGAAAAAATGCGAACCTCTTTATTTAATTTTTTTACTTGAATATTAATTATTTTTTTTTAAAAAAAAAAACTACTAAAAAACTCTAAAGGGAAACATTTTTTTTAATATTATTTTACCATCAATCCTTTTTTGGAGTGTCTTACCCTCGCATCTTTTCAATAATTTCCTATTCACCGTAGTTTTAATTAATGCACATTTTTTAATATTTTAATTCTTTTTATTTTTGTATTGAAATTAAAAATATTTTTCGTACATATAAAGTATGAACTCTTTACTTTCTCACACAAAAAATCATTTAAATAAAATTCTCAACTCTTGTATAATATATGATTTCTGTAACGTCCTTCAATTATTGAGAGAAAAAGAAAAAATGCAAACCTCTTTATATAATTTTTTTACTTGAATATTATTTATTTAAAAAAAAAAAAAACTACTAAAAAACTTTAAAGGGAAACATTTTTTTTATTATTATTTTACCATCAATCCTTTTTTGGAGTATCTTACCCTCGCATCTTTTCAATAATTTCCTATTCACCGTAGTTTTAATTAATGCACATTTTTTAATATTTTAATTCTTTTTATTTTTGTATTGCAATTAAAAATATTTTTCGTACATATAAAGTATGAACTCTTTACTTTCTCACACAAAAAATCATTTAAATAAAATTATAACATCTTGTATAATATATGATTTATGTAACGTCCTTCAATTATTGAGAGAAAAAGAAAAAATGCGAACCTCTTTATTTAATTTTTTTACTTGAATATTAATTATTTTTTTTAAAAAAAAAAAAACTACTAAAAAACTTTAAAGGGAAACATTTTTTTTAATATTATTTTACCATCAATCCATTTTTGGAGTGTCTTACCCTCGCATCTTTTCAATAATTTCTTATTCACCGTAGTTTTAATTAATGCACATTTTTTAATATTTTAATTCTTTTTATTTTTGTATTGCAATTAAAAATATTTTTCGTACATATAAAGTATGAACTCTTTACTTTCTCACACAAAAAATCATTTAAATAAAATTCTCAACTCTTGTATAATATATGATTTCTGTAACGTCCTTCAATTATTGAGAGAAAAAGAAAAAATGCGAACCTCTTTATTTAATTTTTTTACTTGAATATTAATTATTTTTTTTAAAAAAAAAAAAACTACTAAAAAACTCTAAAGGGAAACATTTTTTTTAATATTATTTTACCATCAATCCTTTTTTGGAGTGTCTTACCCTCGCATCTTTTCAATAATTTCTTATTCACCGTAGTTTTAATTAATGCACATTTTTTAATATTTTAATTCTTTTTATTTTTGTATTGCAATTAAAAATATTTTTCGTACATATAAAGTATGAACTCTTTACTTTCTCACACAAAAAATCATTTAAATAAAATTATAACCTCTTGTATAATATATAATTTCTGTAACGTCCTTCAGTTATTGAGAGAAAAAGAAAAAAATGCGAACCTCTTTATTTAATTTTTTTTCTTGAATATTATTTATTTAAAAAAAGAAAACTAAAAAAAAACTTTAAAGGGGAACATTTTTTTTAATATTATTTTACCATCAATCCTTTTTTGGAGTATCTTACCCTCGCATCTTTTCAATAATTTCCTATTCACCGTAGTTTTAATTAATGCACATTTTTTAATATTTTAATTCTTTTTATTTTTGTATTGCAATTAAAAATATTTTTCGTACATATAAAGTATGAACTCTTTACTTTCTCACACAAAAAATCATTTAAATAAAATTATAACAGCTTGTATAATATATGATTTATGTAACGTCCTTCAATTATTGAGAGAAAAAGAAAAAATGCGAACCTCTTTATTTAATTTTTTTACTTGAATATTAATTATTTTTTTTAAAAAAAAAAAACTACTAAAAAACTTTAAAGGGAAACATTTTTTTTAATATTATTTTACCATCAATCCTTTTTTGGAGTGTCTTACCCTCGCATCTTTTCAATAATTTCTTATTCACCGTAGTTTTAATTAATGCACATTTTTTAATATTTTAATTCTTTTTATTTTTGTATTGCAATTAAAAATATTTTTCGTACATATAAAGTATGAACTCTTTACTTTCTCACACAAAAAATCATTTAAATAAAATTCTCAACTCTTGTATAATATATGATTTCTGTAACGTCCTTCAATTATTGAGAGAAAAAGAAAAAATGCTAACCTCTTTATTTAATTTTTTTACTTGAATATTAATTATTTTTTTTTTTAAAAAAAAACTACTAAAAAATTTAAAGGTAAACATTTTTTTTAATATTATTTTACCATCAATCCTTTTTTGGAGTATCTTACCCTCGCATCTTTTCAATAATTTCTTATTCACCGTAGTTTTAATTAATGCACATTTTTTAATATTTTAATTCTTTTTATTTTTGTATTGCAATTAAAAATATTTTTCGTACATATAAAGTATGAACTCTTTACTTTCTCACACAAAAAATCATTTAAATAAAATTATAACATCTTGTATAATATATGATTTATTTAACGTCCTTCAATTATTGAGAGAAAAAGAAAAAATGCGAACCTCTTTATTTAATTTTTTTACTTGAATATTAATTATTTTTTTTAAAAAAAAAAAAAACTACTAAAAAACTTTAAAGGGAAACATTTTTTTTAATATTATTTTACCATCAATCCTTTTTTGGAGTATCTTACCCTCGCATCTTTTCAATAATTTCCTATTCACCGTAGTTTTAATTAATGCACATTTTTTAATATTTTAATTCTTTTTATTTTTGTATTGCAATTAAAAATATTTTTCGTACATATAAAGTATGAACTCTTTACTTTCTCACACAAAAAATCATTTAAATAAAATTATAACATCTTGTATAATATATGATTTATGTAACGTCCTTCAATTATTGAGAGAAAAAGAAAAAATGCGAACCTCTTTATTTAATTTTTTTACTTGAATATTAATTATTTTTTTTTAAAAAAAAAAAACTACTAAAAAACTTTAAAGGGAAACATTTTTTTTAATATTATTTTACCATCAATCCTTTTTTGGAGTGTCTTACCCTCGCATCTTTTCAATAATTTCTTATTCACCGTAGTTTTAATTAATGCACATTTTTTAATATTTTAATTCTTTTTATTTTTGTATTGCAATTAAAAATATTTTTCGTACATATAAAGTATGAACTCTTTACTTTCTCACACAAAAAATCATTTAAATAAAATTCTCAACTCTTGTATAATATATGATTTCTGTAACGTCCTTCAATTATTGAGAGAAAAAGAAAAAATGCGAACCTCTTTATTTAATTTTTTTACTTGAATATTAATTATTTTTTTTTAAAAAAAAAAAAACTACTAAAAAACTTTAAAGGCAAATTTTTTTTTTTATTATTATTTTACCATCAATCCTTTTTTGGAGTATCTTACCCTCGCATCATTTCAATAATTTCCTATTCACCGTAGTTTTAATTAATGCACATTTTTTAATATTTTAATTCTTTTTATTTTTGTATTGCAATTAAAAATATTTTTCGTACATATAAAGTATGAACTCTTTACTTTCTCACACAAAAAATCATTTAAATAAAATTCTCAACTCTTGTATAATATATGATTTCTGTAACGTCCTTCAATTATTGAGAGAAAAAGAAAAAATGCGAACCTCTTTATTTAATTTTTTTACTTGAATATTAATTATTTTTTTTTAAAAAAAAAAAACTACTAAAAAACTCTAAAGGGAAACATTTTTTTTAATATTATTTTACCATCAATCCTTTTTTGGAGTGTCTTACCCTCGCATCTTTTCAATAATTTCTTATTCACCGTAGTTTTAATTAATGCACATTTTTTAATATTTTAATTCTTTTTATTTTTGTATTGCAATTAAAAATATTTTTCGTACATATAAAGTATGAACTCTTTACTTTCTCACACAAAAAATCATTTAAATAAAATTATAACCTCTTGTATAATATATAATTTCTGTAACGTCCTTCAGTTATTGAGAGAAAAAGAAAAAAATGCGAACCTCTTTATTTAATTTTTTTTCTTGAATATTATTTATTTAAAAAAAGAAAACTAAAAAAAAACTTTAAAGGGGAACATTTTTTTTAATATTATTTTACCATCAATCCTTTTTTGGAGTATCTTACCCTCGCATCTTTTCAATAATTTCCTATTCACCGTAGTTTTAATTAATGCACATTTTTTAATATTTTAATTCTTTTTATTTTTGTATTGCAATTAAAAATATTTTTCGTACATATAAAGTATGAACTCTTTACTTTCTCACACAAAAAATCATTTAAATAAAATTATAACAGCTTGTATAATATATGATTTATGTAACGTCCTTCAATTATTGAGAGAAAAAGAAAAAATGCGAACCTCTTTATTTAATTTTTTTACTTGAATATTAATTATTTTTTTTAAAAAAAAAAAACTACTAAAAAACTTTAAAGGGAAACATTTTTTTTAATATTATTTTACCATCAATCCTTTTTTGGAGTGTCTTACCCTCGCATCTTTTCAATAATTTCTTATTCACCGTAGTTTTAATTAATGCACATTTTTTAATATTTTAATTCTTTTTATTTTTGTATTGCAATTAAAAATATTTTTCGTACATATAAAGTATGAACTCTTTACTTTCTCACACAAAAAATCATTTAAATAAAATTCTCAACTCTTGTATAATATATGATTTCTGTAACGTCCTTCAATTATTGAGAGAAAAAGAAAAAATGCTAACCTCTTTATTTAATTTTTTTACTTGAATATTAATTATTTTTTTTTTTAAAAAAAAACTACTAAAAAATTTAAAGGTAAACATTTTTTTTAATATTATTTTACCATCAATCCTTTTTTGGAGTATCTTACCCTCGCATCTTTTCAATAATTTCTTATTCACCGTAGTTTTAATTAATGCACATTTTTTAATATTTTAATTCTTTTTATTTTTGTATTGCAATTAAAAATATTTTTCGTACATATAAAGTATGAACTCTTTACTTTCTCACACAAAAAATCATTTAAA
This sequence comes from Ligustrum vulgare, assembly GCA_963555705.1. NCBI lineage: Eukaryota > Viridiplantae > Streptophyta > Magnoliopsida > Lamiales > Oleaceae > Ligustrum > Ligustrum vulgare. The sequence goes on from OY743174.1 coordinate 29,003,333, forward strand.
TAAAATTATAACATCTTGTATAATATATGATTTATTTAACGTCCTTCAATTATTGAGAGAAAAAGAAAAAATGCGAACCTCTTTATTTAATTTTTTTACTTGAATATTAATTATTTTTTTTAAAAAAAAAAAAAACTACTAAAAAACTTTAAAGGGAAACATTTTTTTTAATATTATTTTACCATCAATCCTTTTTTGGAGTATCTTACCCTCGCATCTTTTCAATAATTTCCTATTCACCGTAGTTTTAATTAATGCACATTTTTTAATATTTTAATTCTTTTTATTTTTGTATTGCAATTAAAAATATTTTTCGTACATATAAAGTATGAACTCTTTACTTTCTCACACAAAAAATCATTTAAATAAAATTATAACATCTTGTATAATATATGATTTATGTAACGTCCTTCAATTATTGAGAGAAAAAGAAAAAATGCGAACCTCTTTATTTAATTTTTTTACTTGAATATTAATTATTTTTTTTTAAAAAAAAAAAACTACTAAAAAACTTTAAAGGGAAACATTTTTTTTAATATTATTTTACCATCAATCCTTTTTTGGAGTGTCTTACCCTCGCATCTTTTCAATAATTTCTTATTCACCGTAGTTTTAATTAATGCACATTTTTTAATATTTTAATTCTTTTTATTTTTGTATTGCAATTAAAAATATTTTTCGTACATATAAAGTATGAACTCTTTACTTTCTCACACAAAAAATCATTTAAATAAAATTCTCAACTCTTGTATAATATATGATTTCTGTAACGTCCTTCAATTATTGAGAGAAAAAGAAAAAATGCGAACCTCTTTATTTAATTTTTTTACTTGAATATTAATTATTTTTTTTTAAAAAAAAAAAAACTACTAAAAAACTTTAAAGGCAAATTTTTTTTTTTATTATTATTTTACCATCAATCCTTTTTTGGAGTATCTTACCCTCGCATCATTTCAATAATTTCCTATTCACCGTAGTTTTAATTAATGCACATTTTTTAATATTTTAATTCTTTTTATTTTTGTATTGCAATTAAAAATATTTTTCGTACATATAAAGTATGAACTCTTTACTTTTCACACAAAAAATCATTTAAATAAAATTCAAACCTCTTGTTTAATATATGATTTCTGTAACGTCCTTCAATTATTGAGAGAAAAAGAAAAAATGCGAACCTCTTTATTTAATTTTTTTACTTGAATATTATTTATTTAAAAAAAAGAAAACTACAAAAAAACTTTAAAGGGAAACATTTTTTTTAATATTATTTTACCATCAATCATTTTTTGGAGTATCTTACCCTCGCATCTTTTCAATAATTTCCTATTCACCGTAGTTTTAATTAATGCACATTTTTTAATATTTTAATTCTTTTTATTTTTGTATTGCAATTAAAAATATTTTTCGTACATATAAAGTATGAACTCTTTACTTTCTCACACAAAAAATCATTTAAATAAAATTATAACATCTTGTATAATATATGATTTATGTAACGTCCTTCAATTATTGAGAGAAAAAGAAAAAATGCGAACCTCTTTATTTAATTTTTTTACTTGAATATTAATTATTTTTTTTAAAAAAAAAAAAAACTACTAAAAAACTTTAAAGGGAAATATTTTTTTTAATATTATTTTACCATCAATCCTTTTTTGGAGTATCTTACCCTCGCATCTTTTCAATAATTTCCTATTCACCGTAGTTTTAATTAATGCACATTTTTTAATATTTTAATTCTTTTTATTTTTGTATTGCAATTAAAAATAATTTTCGTACATATAAAGTATGAACTCTTTACTTTCTCACACAAAAAATCATTTAAATAAAATTATAACAGCTTGTATAATATATGATTTATGTAACGTCCTTCAATTATTGAGAGAAAAAGAAAAAATGCGAACCTCTTTATTTAATTTTTTTACTTGAATATTAATTATTTTTTTTTTAAAAAAAAAAACTACTAAAAAACTTTAAAGGGAAACATTTTTTTTAATATTATTTTACCATCAATCCTTTTTTGGAGTGTCTTACCCTCGCATCTTTTCAATAATTTCTTATTCACCGTAGTTTTAATTAATGCACATTTTTTAATATTTTAATTCTTTTTATTTTTGTATTGCAATTAAAAATATTTTTCGTACATATAAAGTATGAACTCTTTACTTTCTCACACAAAAAATCATTTAAATAAAATTCTCAACTCTTGTATAATATATGATTTCTGTAACGTCCTTCAATTATTGAGAGAAAAAGAAAAAATGCTAACCTCTTTATTTAATTTTTTTACTTGAATATTAATTATTTTTTTTTTAAAAAAAAAACTACTAAAAAATTTAAAGGTAAACATTTTTTTTAATATTATTTTACCATCAATCCTTTTTTGGAGTATCTTACCCTCGCATCTTTTCAATAATTTCTTATTCACCGTAGTTTTAATTAATGCACATTTTTTAATATTTTAATTCTTTTTATTTTTGTATTGCAATTAAAAATATTTTTCGCACATATAAAGTATGAACTCTTTACTTTCTCACACAAAAAATCATTTAAATAAAATTATAACATCTTGTATAATATATGATTTATTTAACGTCCTTCAATTATTGAGAGAAAAAGAAAAAATGCGAACCTCTTTATTTAATTTTTTTACTTGAATATTAATTATTTTTTTTTTAAAAAAAAAAAACTACTAAAAAACTTTAAAGGGAAACATTTTTTTTAATATTATTTTACCATCAATCCTTTTTTGGAGTATCTTACCCTCGCATCTTTTCAATAATTTCCTATTCACCGTAGTTTTAATTAATGCACATTTTTTAATATTTTAATTCTTTTTATTTTTGTATTGCAATTAAAAATATTTTTCGTACATATAAAGTATGAACTCTTTACTTTCTCACACAAAAAATCATTTAAATAAAATTATAACATCTTGTATAATATATGATTTATGTAACGTCCTTCAATTATTGAGAGAAAAAGAAAAAATGCGAACCTCTTTATTTAATTTTTTTACTTGAATATTAATTATTTTTTTTAAAAAAAAAAAAACTACTAAAAAACTTTAAAGGGAAACATTTTTTTTAATATTATTTTACCATCAATCCTTTTTTGGAGTGTCTTACCCTCGCATCTTTTCAATAATTTCTTATTCACCGTAGTTTTAATTAATGCACATTTTTTAATATTTTAATTCTTTTTATTTTTGTATTGCAATTAAAAATATTTTTCGTACATATAAAGTATGAACTCTTTACTTTCTCACACAAAAAATCATTTAAATAAAATTCTCAACTCTTGTATAATATATGATTTCTGTAACGTCCTTCAATTATTGAGAGAAAAAGAAAAAATGCGAACCTCTTTATTTAATTTTTTTACTTGAATATTAATTATTTTTTTTAAAAAAAAAAAAAACTACTAAAAAACTTTAAAGGGAAACATTTTTTTTAATATTATTTTACCATCAATCCTTTTTTGGAGTGTCTTACCCTCGCATCTTTTCAATAATTTCTTATTCACCGTAGTTTTAATTAATGCACATTTTTTAATATTTTAATTCTTTTTATTTTTGTATTGCAATTAAAAATATTTTTCGTACATATAAAGTATGAACTCTTTACTTTCTCACACAAAAAATCATTTAAATAAAATTATAACCTCTTGTATAATATATAATTTCTGTAACGTCCTTCAGTTATTGAGAGAAAAAGAAAAAAATGCGAACCTCTTTATTTAATTTTTTTACTTGAATATTAATTATTATTTTTTTTAAAAAAAAAACTACTAAAAAACTTTAAAGGGAAATATTTTTTTTAATATTATTTTACCATCAATCCTTTTTTGGAGTATCTTACCCTCGCATCTTTTCAATAATTTCCTATTCACCGTAGTTTTAATTAATGCACATTTTTTAATATTTTAATTCTTTTTATTTTTGTATTGCAATTAAAAATATTTTTCGTACATATAAAGTATGAACTCTTTACTTTCTCACACAAAAAATCATTTAAATAAAATTATAACATCTTGTATAATATATGATTTATGTAACGTCCTTCAATTATTGAGAGAAAAAGAAAAAATGCGAACCTCTTTATTTAATTTTTTTACTTGAATATTAATTATTTTTTTTTAAAAAAAAAAAACTACTAAAAAACTTTAAAGGGAAACATTTTTTTTAATATTATTTTACCATCAATCCTTTTTTGGAGTGTCTTACCCTCGCATCTTTTCAATAATTTCTTATTCACCGTAGTTTTAATTAATGCACATTTTTTAATATTTTAATTCTTTTTATTTTTGTATTGCAATTAAAAATATTTTTCGTACATATAAAGTATGAACTCTTTACTTTCTCACACAAAAAATCATTTAAATAAAATTCTCAACTCTTGTATAATATATGATTTCTGTAACGTCCTTCAATTATTGAGAGAAAAAGAAAAAATGCGAACCTCTTTATTTAATTTTTTTACTTGAATATTAATTATTTTTTTTAAAAAAAAAAAAACTACTAAAAAACTTTAAAGGGAAACATTTTTTTTAATATTATTTTACCATCAATCCTTTTTTGGAGTGTCTTACCCTCGCATCTTTTCAATAATTTCTTATTCACCGTAGTTTTAATTAATGCACATTTTTTAATATTTTAATTCTTTTTATTTTTGTATTGCAATTAAAAATATTTTTCGTACATATAAAGTATGAACTCTTTACTTTCTCACACAAAAAATCATTTAAATAAAATTATAACATCTTGTATAATATATGATTTATTTAACGTCCTTCAATTATTGAGAGAAAAAGAAAAAATGCGAACCTCTTTATTTAATTTTTTTACTTGAATATTAATTATTTTTTTTTTAAAAAAAAAAAACTACTAAAAAACTTTAAAGGGAAACATTTTTTTTAATATTATTTTACCATCAATCCTTTTTTGGAGTATCTTACCCTCGCATCTTTTCAATAATTTCCTATTCACCGTAGTTTTAATTAATGCACATTTTTTAATATTTTAATTCTTTTTATTTTTGTATTGCAATTAAAAATATTTTTCGTACATATAAAGTATGAACTCTTTACTTTCTCACACAAAAAATCATTTAAATAAAATTATAACATCTTGTATAATATATGATTTATGTAACGTCCTTCAATTATTGAGAGAAAAAGAAAAAATGCGAACCTCTTTATTTAATTTTTTTACTTGAATATTATTTATTTAAAAAAAAGAAAACTACAAAAAAACTTTAAAGGGAAACATTTTTTTTAATATTATTTTACCATCAATCATTTTTTGGAGTATCTTACCCTCGCATCTTTTCAATAATTTCCTATTCACCGTAGTTTTAATTAATGCACATTTTTTAATATTTTAATTCTTTTTATTTTTGTATTGCAATTAAAAATATTTTTCGTACATATAAAGTATGAACTCTTTACTTTCTCACACAAAAAATCATTTAAATAAAATTATAACATCTTGTATAATATATGATTTATGTAACGTCCTTCAATTATTGAGAGAAAAAGAAAAAATGCGAACCTCTTTATTTAATTTTTTTACTTGAATATTAATTATTTTTTTTAAAAAAAAAAAAACTACTAAAAAACTTTAAAGGGAAATATTTTTTTTAATATTATTTTACCATCAATCCTTTTTTGGAGTATCTTACCCTCGCATCTTTTCAATAATTTCCTATTCACCGTAGTTTTAATTAATGCACATTTTTTAATATTTTAATTCTTTTTATTTTTGTATTGCAATTAAAAATAATTTTCGTACATATAAAGTATGAACTCTTTACTTTCTCACACAAAAAATCATTTAAATAAAATTATAACAGCTTGTATAATATATGATTTATGTAACGTCCTTCAATTATTGAGAGAAAAAGAAAAAATGCGAACCTCTTTATTTAATTTTTTTACTTGAATATTAATTATTTTTTTTTTAAAAAAAAAAACTACTAAAAAACTTTAAAGGGAAACATTTTTTTTAATATTATTTTACCATCAATCCTTTTTTGGAGTGTCTTACCCTCGCATCTTTTCAATAATTTCTTATTCACCGTAGTTTTAATTAATGCACATTTTTTAATATTTTAATTCTTTTTATTTTTGTATTGCAATTAAAAATATTTTTCGTACATATAAAGTATGAACTCTTTACTTTCTCACACAAAAAATCATTTAAATAAAATTCTCAACTCTTGTATAATATATGATTTCTGTAACGTCCTTCAATTATTGAGAGAAAAAGAAAAAATGCTAACCTCTTTATTTAATTTTTTTACTTGAATATTAATTATTTTTTTTTTAAAAAAAAAACTACTAAAAAATTTAAAGGTAAACATTTTTTTTAATATTATTTTACCATCAATCCTTTTTTGGAGTATCTTACCCTCGCATCTTTTCAATAATTTCTTATTCACCGTAGTTTTAATTAATGCACATTTTTTAATATTTTAATTCTTTTTATTTTTGTATTGCAATTAAAAATATTTTTCGCACATATAAAGTATGAACTCTTTACTTTCTCACACAAAAAATCATTTAAATAAAATTATAACATCTTGTATAATATATGATTTATTTAACGTCCTTCAATTATTGAGAGAAAAAGAAAAAATGCGAACCTCTTTATTTAATTTTTTTACTTGAATATTAATTATTTTTTTTTTAAAAAAAAAAAACTACTAAAAAACTTTAAAGGGAAACATTTTTTTTAATATTATTTTACCATCAATCCTTTTTTGGAGTATCTTACCCTCGCATCTTTTCAATAATTTCCTATTCACCGTAGTTTTAATTAATGCACATTTTTTAATATTTTAATTCTTTTTATTTTTGTATTGCAATTAAAAATATTTTTCGTACATATAAAGTATGAACTCTTTACTTTCTCACACAAAAAATCATTTAAATAAAATTATAACATCTTGTATAATATATGATTTATGTAACGTCCTTCAATTATTGAGAGAAAAAGAAAAAATGCGAACCTCTTTATTTAATTTTTTTACTTGAATATTAATTATTTTTTTTAAAAAAAAAAAAACTACTAAAAAACTTTAAAGGGAAACATTTTTTTTAATATTATTTTACCATCAATCCTTTTTTGGAGTGTCTTACCCTCGCATCTTTTCAATAATTTCTTATTCACCGTAGTTTTAATTAATGCACATTTTTTAATATTTTAATTCTTTTTATTTTTGTATTGCAATTAAAAATATTTTTCGTACATATAAAGTATGAACTCTTTACTTTCTCACACAAAAAATCATTTAAATAAAATTCTCAACTCTTGTATAATATATGATTTCTGTAACGTCCTTCAATTATTGAGAGAAAAAGAAAAAATGCGAACCTCTTTATTTAATTTTTTTACTTGAATATTAATTATTTTTTTTTAAAAAAAAAAAAACTACTAAAAAACTTTAAAGGGAAACATTTTTTTTAATATTATTTTACCATCAATCCTTTTTTGGAGTGTCTTACCCTCGCATCTTTTCAATAATTTCTTATTCACCGTAGTTTTAATTAATGCACATTTTTTAATATTTTAATTCTTTTTATTTTTGTATTGCAATTAAAAATATTTTTCGTACATATAAAGTATGAACTCTTTACTTTCTCACACAAAAAATCATTTAAATAAAATTATAACCTCTTGTATAATATATAATTTCTGTAACGTCCTTCAGTTATTGAGAGAAAAAGAAAAAAATGCGAACCTCTTTATTTAATTTTTTTACTTGAATATTAATTATTATTTTTTTTAAAAAAAAAACTACTAAAAAACTTTAAAGGGAAATATTTTTTTTAATATTATTTTACCATCAATCCTTTTTTGGAGTATCTTACCCTCGCATCTTTTCAATAATTTCCTATTCACCGTAGTTTTAATTAATGCACATTTTTTAATATTTTAATTCTTTTTATTTTTGTATTGCAATTAAAAATATTTTTCGTACATATAAAGTATGAACTCTTTACTTTCTCACACAAAAAATCATTTAAATAAAATTATAACATCTTGTATAATATATGATTTATGTAACGTCCTTCAATTATTGAGAGAAAAAGAAAAAATGCGAACCTCTTTATTTAATTTTTTTACTTGAATATTAATTATTTTTTTTTAAAAAAAAAAAACTACTAAAAAACTTTAAAGGGAAACATTTTTTTTAATATTATTTTACCATCAATCCTTTTTTGGAGTGTCTTACCCTCGCATCTTTTCAATAATTTCTTATTCACCGTAGTTTTAATTAATGCACATTTTTTAATATTTTAATTCTTTTTATTTTTGTATTGCAATTAAAAATATTTTTCGTACATATAAAGTATGAACTCTTTACTTTCTCACACAAAAAATCATTTAAATAAAATTCTCAACTCTTGTATAATATATGATTTCTGTAACGTCCTTCAATTATTGAGAGAAAAAGAAAAAATGCGAACCTCTTTATTTAATTTTTTTACTTGAATATTAATTATTTTTTTTAAAAAAAAAAAAACTACTAAAAAACTTTAAAGGGAAACATTTTTTTTAATATTATTTTACCATCAATCCTTTTTTGGAGTGTCTTACCCTCGCATCTTTTCAATAATTTCTTATTCACCGTAGTTTTAATTAATGCACATTTTTTAATATTTTAATTCTTTTTATTTTTGTATTGCAATTAAAAATATTTTTCGTACATATAAAGTATGAACTCTTTACTTTCTCACACAAAAAATCATTTAAATAAAATTATAACCTCTTGTATAATATATAATTTCTGTAACGTCCTTCAGTTATTGAGAGAAAAAGAAAAAAATGCGAACCTCTTTATTTAATTTTTTTACTTGAATATTAATTATTTTTTTTTTTAAAAAAAAAACTACTAAAAAACTTTAAAGGGAAACATTTTTTTTAATATTATTTTACCATCAATCCTTTTTTGGAGTGTCTTACCCTCGCATCTTTTCAATAATTTCTTATTCACCGTAGTTTTAATTAATGCACATTTTTTAATATTTTAATTCTTTTTATTTTTGTATTGCAATTAAAAATATTTTTCGTACATATAAAGTATGAACTCTTTACTTTCTCACACAAAAAATCATTTAAATAAAATTATAACCTCTTGTATAATATATAATTTCTGTAACGTCCTTCAGTTATTGAGAGAAAAAGAAAAAAATGCGAACCTCTTTATTTAATTTTTTTTCTTGAATATTATTTATTTAAAAAAAGAAAACTAAAAAAAAAACTTTAAAGGGGAACATTTTTTTTAATATTATTTTACCATCAATCCTTTTTTGGAGTATCTTACCCTCGCATCTTTTCAATAATTTCCTATTCACCGTAGTTTTAATTAATGCACATTTTTTAATATTTTAATTCTTTTTATTTTTGTATTGCAATTAAAAATATTTTTCGTACATATAAAGTATGAACTCTTTACTTTCTCACACAAAAAATCATTTAAATAAAATTATAACAGCTTGTATAATATATGATTTATGTAACGTCCTTCAATTATTGAGAGAAAAAGAAAAAATGCGAACCTCTTTATTTAATTTTTTTACTTGAATATTTATTATTTTTTTTTTAAAAAAAAAAACTACTAAAAAACTTTAAAGGGAAACATTTTTTTTAATATTATTTTACCATCAATCCTTTTTTGGAGTGTCTTACCCTCGCATCTTTTCAATAATTTCTTATTCACCGTAGTTTTAATTAATGCACATTTTTTAATATTTTAATTCTTTTTATTTTTGTATTGCAATTAAAAATATTTTTCGTACATATAAAGTATGAACTCTTTACTTTCTCACACAAAAAATCATTTAAATAAAATTATAACCTCTTGTATAATATATAATTTCTGTAACGTCCTTCAGTTATTGAGAGAAAAAGAAAAAAATGCGAACCTCTTTATTTAATTTTTTTACTTGAATATTAATTATTTTTTTTTTAAAAAAAAAAACTACTAAAAAACTTTAAAGGGAAATATTTTTTTTAATATTATTTTACCATCAATCCTTTTTTGGAGTATCTTACCCTCGCATCTTTTCAATAATTTCCTATTCACCGTAGTTTTAATTAATGCACATTTTTTAATATTTTAATTCTTTTTATTTTTGTATTGCAATTAAAAATAATTTTCGTACATATAAAGTATGAACTCTTTACTTTCTCACACAAAAAATCATTTAAATAAAATTATAACAGCTTGTATAATATATGATTTATGTAACGTCCTTCAATTATTGAGAGAAAAAGAAAAAATGCGAACCTCTTTATTTAATTTTTTTACTTGAATATTAATTATTTTTTTTTTAAAAAAAAAAACTACTAAAAAACTTTAAAGGGAAACATTTTTTTTAATATTATTTTACCATCAATCCTTTTTTGGAGTGTCTTACCCTCGCATCTTTTCAATAATTTCTTATTCACCGTAGTTTTAATTAATGCACATTTTTTAATATTTTAATTCTTTTTATTTTTGTATTGCAATTAAAAATATTTTTCGTACATATAAAGTATGAACTCTTTACTTTCTCACACAAAAAATCATTTAAATAAAATTATAACCTCTTGTATAATATATAATTTCTGTAACGTCCTTCAGTTATTGAGAGAAAAAGAAAAAAATGCGAACCTCTTTATTTAATTTTTTTACTTGAATATTAATTATTTTTTTTTAAAAAAAAAAACTACTAAAAAACTTTAAAGGGAAACATTTTTTTTAATATTATTTTACCATCAATCCTTTTTTGGAGTGTCTTACCCTCGCATCTTTTCAATAATTTCTTATTCACCGTAGTTTTAATTAATGCACATTTTTTAATATTTTAATTCTTTTTATTTTTGTATTGCAATTAAAAATATTTTTCGTACATATAAAGTATGAACTCTTTACTTTCTCACACAAAAAATCATTTAAATAAAATTATAACCTCTTGTATAATATATAATTTCTGTAACGTCCTTCAGTTATTGAGAGAAAAAGAAAAAAATGCGAACCTCTTTATTTAATTTTTTTTCTTGAATATTATTTATTTAAAAAAAGAAAACTAAAAAAAAAACTTTAAAGGGGAACATTTTTTTTAATATTATTTTACCATCAATCCTTTTTTGGAGTATCTTACCCTCGCATCTTTTCAATAATTTCCTATTCACCGTAGTTTTAATTAATGCACATTTTTTAATATTTTAATTCTTTTTATTTTTGTATTGCAATTAAAAATATTTTTCGTACATATAAAGTATGAACTCTTTACTTTCTCACACAAAAAATCATTTAAATAAAATTATAACAGCTTGTATAATATATGATTTATGTAACGTCCTTCAATTATTGAGAGAAAAAGAAAAAATGCGAACCTCTTTATTTAATTTTTTTACTTGAATATTTATTATTTTTTTTTTAAAAAAAAAAACTACTAAAAAACTTTAAAGGGAAACATTTTTTTTAATATTATTTTACCATCAATCCTTTTTTGGAGTGTCTTACCCTCGCATCTTTTCAATAATTTCTTATTCACCGTAGTTTTAATTAATGCACATTTTTTAATATTTTAATTCTTTTTATTTTTGTATTGCAATTAAAAATATTTTTCGTACATATAAAGTATGAACTCTTTACTTTCTCACACAAAAAATCATTTAAATAAAATTATAACCTCTTGTATAATATATAATTTCTGTAACGTCCTTCAGTTATTGAGAGAAAAAGAAAAAAATGCGAACCTCTTTATTTAATTTTTTTTCTTGAATATTATTTATTTAAAAAAAGAAAACTAAAAAAAAACTTTAAAGGGGAACATTTTTTTTAATATTATTTTACCATCAATCCTTTTTTGGAGTATCTTACCCTCGCATCTTTTCAATAATTTCCTATTCACCGTAGTTTTAATTAATGCACATTTTTTAATATTTTAATTCTTTTTATTTTTGTATTGCAATTAAAAATATTTTTCGTACATATAAAGTATGAACTCTTTACTTTCTCACACAAAAAATCATTTAAATAAAATTATAACCTCTTGTATAATATATGATTTATGTAACGTCCTTCAATTATTGAGAGAAAAAGAAAAAATGCGAACCTCTTTATTTAATTTTTTTACTTGAATATTAATTATTTATTTTTAAAAAAAAACTACTAAAAAACTTTAAAGGCAAATTTTTTTTTTATTATTATTTTACCATCAATCCTTTTTTGGAGTATCTTACCCTCGCATCATTTCAATAATTTCCTATTCACCGTAGTTTTAATTAATGCACATTTTTTAATATTTTAATTCTTTTTATTTTTGTATTGCAATTAAAAATATTTTTCGTACATATAAAGTATGAACTCTTTACTTTTCACACAAAAAATCATTTAAATAAAATTCAAACCTCTTGTTTAATATATGATTTCTGTAACGTCCTTCAATTATTGAGAGAAAAAGAAAAAATGCGAACCTCTTTATTTAATTTTTTTACTTGAATATTATTTATTTAAAAAAAAAAAACTACTAAAAAACTTTAAAGGGAAACATTTTTTTTTTATTATTTTACCATCAATCATTTTTTGGAGTATCTTACCCTCGCATCTTTTCAATAATTTCCTATTCACCGTAGTTTTAATTAATGCACATTTTTTAATATTTTAATTCTTTTTATTTTTGTATTGCAATTAAAAATATTTTTCGTACATATAAAGTATGAACTCTTTACTTTCTCACACAAAAAATCATTTAAATAAAATTATAACCTCTTGTATAATATATGATTTCTGTAACGTCCTTCAATTATTGAGAGAAAAAGAAAAAATGAGAACCTCTTTATTTAATTTTTTTACTTGAATATTATTTATTTAAAAAAAAAAAACTACAAAAAAACTTTAAAGGGAAACATTTTTTTTAATATTATTTTACCATCAATCCTTTTTTGGAATATCTTACCCTCGCATCTTTTCAATAATTTCCTATTCACCGTAGTTTTAATTAATGCACATTTTTTAATATTTTAATTCTTTTTATTTTTGTATTGCAATTAAAAATATTTTTCGTACATATAAAGTATGAACTCTTTACTTTCTCACACAAAAAATCATTTAAATAAAATTATAACAGCTTGTATAATATATGATTTATGTAACGTCCTTCAATTATTGAGAGAAAAAGAAAAAATGCGAACCTCTGTATTTAATTTTTTTACTTGAATATTAATGATTATTTTTTTAAAAAAAAAACTACTAAAAAACTTTAAAGGGATACATTTTTTTTAATATTATTTTACCATCAATCCTTTTTTGGAGTGTCTTACCCTCGCATCTTTTCAATAATTTCTTATTCACCGTAGTTTTAATTAATGCACATTTTTTAATATTTTAATTCTTTTTATTTTTGTATTGCAATTAAAAATATTTTTCGTACATATAAAGTATGAACTCTTTACTTTCTCACACAAAAAATCATTTAAATAAAATTATAACCTCTTGTATAATATATAATTTCTGTAACGTCCTTCAGTTATTGAGAGAAAAAGAAAAAAATGCGAACCTCTTTATTTAATTTTTTTTCTTGAATATTATTTATTTAAAAAAAGAAAACTAAAAAAAAACTTTAAAGGGGAACATTTTTTTTAATATTATTTTACCATCAATCCTTTTTTGGAGTATCTTACCCTCGCATCTTTTCAATAATTTCCTATTCACCGTAGTTTTAATTAATGCACATTTTTTAATATTTTAATTCTTTTTATTTTTGTATTGCAATTAAAAATATTTTTCGTACATATAAAGTATGAACTCTTTACTTTCTCACACAAAAAATCATTTAAATAAAATTATAACCTCTTGTATAATATATAATTTTTGTAACGTCCTTCAGTTATTGAGAGAAAAAGAAAAAAATGCGAACCTCTTTATTTAATTATTTTTCTTGAATATTATTTATTTAAAAAAAGAAAACTAAAAAAAAACTTTAAAGGGGAACATTTTTTTTAATATTATTTTACCATCAATCCTTTTTTGGAGTATCTTACCCTCGCATCATTTCAATAATTTCCTATTCACCGTAGTTTTAATTAATGCACATTTTTTAATATTTTAATTCTTTTTATTTTTGTATTGCAATTAAAAATATTTTTCGTACATATAAAGTATGAACTCTTTACTTTTCACACAAAAAATCATTTAAATAAAATTCAAACCTCTTGTTTAATATATGATTTCTGTAACGTCCTTCAATTATTGAGAGAAAAAGAAAAAATGCGAACCTCTTTATTTAATTTTTTTACTTGAATATTATTTATTTAAAAAAAAAAAAACTACGAAAAAACTTTAAAGGGAAACATTTTTTTTAATATTATTTTACCATCAATCCTTTTTTGGAGTATCTTACCCTCGCATCTTTTCAATAATTTCCTATTCACCGTAGTTTTAATTAATGCACATTTTTTAATATTTTAATTCTTTTTATTTTTGTGTTGCAATTAAAAATATTTTTCGTACATATAAAGTATGAACTCTTTACTTTCTCACACAAAAAATCATTTAAATAAAATTATAACATCTTGTATAATATATGATTTATGTAACGTCCTTCAATTATTGAGAGAAAAAGAAAAAATGCGAACCTCTTTATTTAATTTTTTTACTTGAATATTAATTATTTTTTTTAAAAAAAAAAAAAACTACTAAAAAACTTTAAAGGGAAACATTTTTTTTAATATTATTTTACCATCAATCCTTTTTTGGAGTGTCTTACCCTCGCATCTTTTCAATAATTTCTTATTCACCGTAGTTTTAATTAATGCACATTTTTTAATATTTTAATTCTTTTTATTTTTGTATTGCAATTAAAAATATTTTTCGTACATATAAAGTATGAACTCTTTACTTTCTCACACAAAAAATCATTTAAATAAAATTCTCAACTCTTGTATAATATATGATTTCTGTAACGTCCTTCAATTATTGAGAGAAAAAGAAAAAATGCGAACCTCTTTATTTAATTTTTTTACTTGAATATTAATTATTTTTTTTAAAAAAAAAAAAACTACTAAAAAACTTTAAAGGGAAACATTTTTTTTAATATTATTTTACCATCAATCCTTTTTTGGAGTGTCTTACCCTCGCATCTTTTCAATAATTTCTTATTCACCGTAGTTTTAATTAATGCACATTTTTTAATATTTTAATTCTTTTTATTTTTGTATTGCAATTAAAAATATTTTTCGTACATATAAAGTATGAACTCTTTACTTTCTCACACAAAAAATCATTTAAATAAAATTATAACCTCTTGTATAATATATAATTTCTGTAACGTCCTTCAGTTATTGAGAGAAAAAGAAAAAAATGCGAACCTCTTTATTTAATTTTTTTACTTGAATATTAATTATTTTTTTTTAAAAAAAAAAACTACTAAAAAACTTTAAAGGGAAATATTTTTTTTAATATTATTTTACCATCAATCCTTTTTTGGAGTGTCTTACCCTCGCATCTTTTCAATAATTTCTTATTCACCGTAGTTTTAATTAATGCACATTTTTTAATATTTTAATTCTTTTTATTTTTGTATTGCAATTAAAAATATTTTTCGTACATATAAAGTATGAACTCTTTACTTTCTCACACAAAAAATCATTTAAATAAAATTCTCAACTCTTGTATAATATATGATTTCTGTAACGTCCTTCAATTATTGAGAGAAAAAGAAAAAATGCGAACCTCTTTATTTAATTTTTTTACTTGAATATTAATTATTTTTTTTAAAAAAAAAAAAACTACTAAAAAACTTTAAAGGGAAACATTTTTTTTAATATTATTTTACCATCAATCCTTTTTTGGAGTGTCTTACCCTCGCATCTTTTCAATAATTTCTTATTCACCGTAGTTTTAATTAATGCACATTTTTTAATATTTTAATTCTTTTTATTTTTGTATTGCAATTAAAAATATTTTTCGTACATATAAAGTATGAACTCTTTACTTTCTCACACAAAAAATCATTTAAATAAAATTATAACCTCTTGTATAATATATAATTTCTGTAACGTCCTTCAGTTATTGAGAGAAAAAGAAAAAAATGCGAACCTCTTTATTTAATTTTTTTACTTGAATATTAATTATTTTTTTTTAAAAAAAAAAACTACTAAAAAACTTTAAAGGGAAATATTTTTTTTAATATTATTTTACCATCAATCCTTTTTTGGAGTATCTTACCCTCGCATCTTTTCAATAATTTCCTATTCACCGTAGTTTTAATTAATGCACATTATTTAATATTTTAATTCTTTTTATTTTTGTATTGCAATTAAAAATATTTTTCGTACATATAAAGTATGATCTCTTTACTTTCTCACACAAAAAATCATTTAAATAAAATTATAACAGCTTGTATAATATATGATTTATGTAACGTCCTTCAATTATTGAGAGAAAAAGAAAAAATGCGAACCTCTTTATTTAATTTTTTTACTTGAATATTAATTATTATTTTTTAAAAAAAAAAACTACTAAAAAACTTTAAAGGGAAACATTTTTTTTAATATTATTTTACCATCAATCCTTTTTTGGAGTGTCTTACCCTCGCATCTTTTCAATAATTTCTTATTCACCGTAGTTTTAATTAATGCACATTTTTTAATATTTTAATTCTTTTTATTTTTGTATTGCAATTAAAAATATTTTTCGTACATATAAAGTATGAACTCTTTACTTTCTCACACAAAAAATCATTTAAATAAAATTATAACCTCTTGTATAATATATAATTTCTGTAACGTCCTTCAGTTATTGAGAGAAAAAGAAAATGCGAACCTCTTTATTTAATTTTTTTTCTTGAATATTATTTATTTAAAAAAAGAAAACTAAAAAAAAACTTTAAAGGGGAACATTTTTTTTAATATTATTTTACCATCAATCCTTTTTTGGAGTATCTTACCCTCGCATCTTTTCAATAATTTCCTATTCACCGTAGTTTTAATTAATGCACATTTTTTAATATTTTAATTCTTTTTATTTTTGTATTGCAATTAAAAATATTTTTCGTACATATAAAGTATGAACTCTTTACTTTCTCACACAAAAAATCATTTAAATAAAATTATAACCTCTTGTATAATATATGATTTATGTAACGTCCTTCAATTATTGAGAGAAAAAGAAAAAATGCGAACCTCTTTATTTAATTTTTTTTACTTGAATATTAATTATTTATTTTAAAAAAAAAACTACTAAAAAACTTTAAAGGCAAATTTTTTTTTTATTATTATTTTACCATCAATCCTTTTTTGGAGTATCTTACCCTCGCATCATTTCAATAATTTCCTATTCACCGTAGTTTTAATTAATGCACATTTTTTAATATTTTAATTCTTTTTATTTTTGTATTGCAATTAAAAATATTTTTCGTACATATAAAGTATGAACTCTTTACTTTTCACACAAAAAATCATTTAAATAAAATTCAAACCTCTTGTTTAATATATGATTTCTGTAACGTCCTTCAATTATTGAGAGAAAAAGAAAAAATGCGAACCTCTTTATTTAATTTTTTTACTTGAATATTATTTATTTAAAAAAAAAAAACTACTAAAAAACTTTAAAGGGAAACATTTTTTTTATTATTATTTTACCATCAATCATTTTTTGGAGTATCTTACTCTCGCATCTTTTCAATAATTTCCTATTCACCGTAGTTTTAATTAATGCACATTTTTTAATATTTTAATTCTTTTTATTTTTGTATTGCAATTAAAAATATTTTTCGTACATATAAAGTATGAACTCTTTACTTTCTCACACAAAAAATCATTTAAATAAAATTATAACCTCTTGTATAATATATGATTTCTGTAACGTCCTTCAATTATTGAGAGAAAAATAAAAAATGAGAACCTCTTTATTTAATTTTTTTACTTGAATATTATTTATTTAAAAAAAAAAAACTACAAAAAAACTTTAAAGGGAAACATTTTTTTTAATATTATTTTACCATCAATCCTTTTTTGGAATATCTTACCCTCGCATCTTTTCAATAATTTCCTATTCACCGTAGTTTTAATTAATGCACATTTTTTAATATTTTAATTCTTTTTATTTTTGTATTGCAATTAAAAATATTTTTCGTACATATAAAGTATGAACTCTTTACTTTCTCACACAAAAAATCATTTAAATAAAATTATAACAGCTTGTATAATATATGATTTATGTAACGTCCTTCAATTATTGAGAGAAAAAGAAAAAATGCGAACCTCTTTATTTAATTTTTTTACTTGAATATTAATTATGTTTTTTAAAAAAAAAAAAACTACTAAAAAACTTTAAAGGGAAACATTTTTTTTAATATTATTTTACCATCAATCCTTTTTTGGAGTGTCTTACCCTCGCATCTTTTCAATAATTTCTTATTCACCGTAGTTTTAATTAATGCACATTTTTTAATATTTTAATTCTTTTTATTTTTGTATTGCAATTAAAAATATTTTTCGTACATATAAAGTATGAACTCTTTACTTTCTCACACAAAAAATCATTTAAATAAAATTATAACCTCTTGTATAATATATAATTTCTGTAACGTCCTTCAGTTATTGAGAGAAAAAGAAAAAAATGCGAACCTCTTTATTTAATTTTTTTACTTGAATATTAATTATTTTTTTTTTTAAAAAAAAAACTACTAAAAAACTTTAAAGGGAAATATTTTTTTTAATATTATTTTACCATCAATCCTTTTTTGGAGTATCTTACCCTCGCATCTTTTCAATAATTTCCTATTCACCGTAGTTTTAATTAATGCACATTTTTTAATATTTTAATTCTTTTTATTTTTGTATTGCAATTAAAAATATTTTTCGTACATATAAAGTATGAACTCTTTACTTTCTCACACAAAAAATCATTTAAATAAAATTATAACAGCTTGTATAATATATGATTTATGTAACGTCCTTCAATTATTGAGAGAAAAAGAAAAAATGCGAACCTCTTTATTTAATTTTTTTACTTGAATATTAATTATTTTTTTTTTAAAAAAAAAACTACTAAAAAACTTTAAAGGGAAACATTTTTTTTAATATTATTTTACCATCAATCCTTTTTTGGAGTGTCTTACCCTCGCATCTTTTCAATAATTTCTTATTCACCGTAGTTTTAATTAATGCACATTTTTTAATATTTTAATTCTTTTTATTTTTGTATTGCAATTAAAAATATTTTTCGTACATATAAAGTATGAACTCTTTACTTTCTCACACAAAAAATCATTTAAATAAAATTATAACCTCTTGTATAATATATAATTTCTGTAACGTCCTTCAGTTATTGAGAGAAAAAGAAAAAAATGCGAACCTCTTTATTTAATTTTTTTTCTTGAATATTATTTATTTAAAAAAAGAAAACTAAAAAAAAACTTTAAAGGGGAACATTTTTTTTAATATTATTTTACCATCAATCCTTTTTTGGAGTATCTTACCCTCGCATCTTTTCAATAATTTCCTATTCACCGTAGTTTTAATTAATGCACATTTTTTAATATTTTAATTCTTTTTATTTTTGTATTGCAATTAAAAATATTTTTCGTACATATAAAGTATGAACTCTTTACTTTCTCACACAAAAAATCATTTAAATAAAATTATAACCTTTTGTATAATATATGATTTATGTAACGTCCTTCAATTATTGAGAGAAAAAGAAAAAATGCGAACCTCTTTATTTAATTTTTTTACTTGAATATTAATTATTTATTTAAAAAAAAAAACTACTAAAAAACTTTAAAGGCAAATTTTTTTTTTATTATTATTTTACCATAAATCCTTTTTTGGAGTATCTTACCCTCGCATCATTTCAATAATTTCCTATTCACCGTAGTTTTAATTAATGCACATTTTTTAATATTTTAATTCTTTTTATTTTTGTATTGCAATTAAAAATATTTTTCGTACATATAAAGTATGAACTCTTTAATTTTCACACAAAAAATCATTTAAATAAAATTCAAACCTCTTGTTTAATATATGATTTCTGTAACGTCCTTCAATTATTGAGAGAAAAAGAAAAAATGCGAACCTCTTTATTTAATTTTTTTACTTGAATATTATTTATTTAAAAAAAAAAAACTACTAAAAAACTTTAAAGGGAAACATTTTTTTTATTATTATTTTACCATCAATCATTTTTTGGAGTATCTTACCCTCGCATCTTTTCAATAATTTCCTATTCACCGTAGTTTTAATTAATGCACATTTTTTAATATTTTAATTCTTTTTATTTTTGTATTGCAATTAAAAATATTTTTCGTACATATAAAGTATGAACTCTTTACTTTCTCACACAAAAAATCATTTAAATAAAATTATAACCTCTTGTATAATATATGATTTCTGTAACGTCCTTCAATTATTGAGAGAAAAAGAAAAAATGAGAACCTCTTTATTTAATTTTTTTACTTGAATATTATTTATTTAAAAAAAAAAAACTACAAAAAAACTTTAAAGGGAAACATTTTTTTTAATATTATTTTACCATCAATCCTTTTTTGGAATATCTTACCCTCGCATCTTTTCAATAATTTCCTATTCACCGTAGTTTTAATTAATGCACATTTTTTAATATTTTAATTCTTTTTATTTTTGTATTGCAATTAAAAATATTTTTCGTACATATAAAGTATGAACTCTTTACTTTCTCACACAAAAAATCATTTAAATAAAATTATAACAGCTTGTATAATATATGATTTATGTAACGTCCTTCAATTATTGAGAGAAAAAGAAAAAATGCGAACCTCTTTATTTAATTTTTTTACTTGAATATTAATTATTTTTTTTTTAAAAAAAAACTACTAAAAAACTTTAAAGGGAAACATTTTTTTTAATATTATTTTACCATCAATCCTTTTTTGGAGTGTCTTACCCTCGCATCTTTTCAATAATTTCTTATTCACCGTAGTTTTAATTAATGCACATTTTTTAATATTTTAATTCTTTTTATTTTTGTATTGCAATTAAAAATATTTTTCGTACATATAAAGTATGAACTCTTTACTTTCTCACACAAAAAATCATTTAAATAAAATTATAACCTCTTGTATAATATATAATTTCTGTAACGTCCTTCAGTTATTGAGAGAAAAAGAAAAAAATGCGAACCTCTTTATTTAATTTTTTTTCTTGAATATTATTTATTTAAAAAAAGAAAACTAAAAAAAAACTTTAAAGGGGAACATTTTTTTTAATATTATTTTACCATCAATCCTTTTTTGGAGTATCTTACCCTCGCATCTTTTCAATAATTTCCTATTCACCGTAGTTTTAATTAATGCACATTTTTTAATATTTTAATTCTTTTTATTTTTGTATTGCAATTAAAAATATTTTTCGTACATATAAAGTATGAACTCTTTACTTTCTCACACAAAAAATCATTTAAATAAAAATATAACCTCTTGTATAATATATAATTTATGTAACGTCCTTCAGTTATTGAGAGAAAAAGAAAAAATGCGAACCTCTTTATTTAATTTTTTTTACTTGAATATTAATTATTTATTTTAAAAAAAAAACTACTAAAAAACTTTAAAGGCAAATTTTTTTTTTATTATTATTTTACCATCAATCCTTTTTTGGAGTATCTTACCCTCGCATCATTTCAATAATTTCCTATTCACCGTAGTTTTAATTAATGCATATTTTTTAATATTTTAATTCTTTTTATTTTTGTATTGCAATTAAAAATATTTTTCGTACATATAAAGTATGAACTCTTTACTTTTCACACAAAAAATCATTTAAATAAAATTCAAACCTCTTGTTTAATATATGATTTCTGTAACGTCCTTCAATTATTGAGAGAAAAAGAAAAAATGCGAACCTCTTTATTTAATTTTTTTACTTGAATATTATTTATTTAAAAAAAAAAAACTACTAAAAAACTTTAAAGGGAAACATTTTTTTTATTATTATTTTACCATCAATCATTTTTTGGAGTATCTTACCCTCGCATCTTTTCAATAATTTCCTATTCACCGTAGTTTTAATTAATGCACATTTTTTAATATTTTAATTCTTTTTATTTTTGTATTGCAATTAAAAATATTTTTCGTACATATAAAGTATGAACTCTTTACTTTCTCACACAAAAAATCATTTAAATAAAATTATAACCTCTTGTATAATATATGATTTCTGTAACGTCCTTCAATTATTGAGAGAAAAAGAAAAAATGAGAACCTCTTTATTTAATTTTTTTACTTGAATATTATTTATTTAAAAAAAAAAAACTACAAAAAAACTTTAAAGGGAAACATTTTTTTTAATATTATTTTACCATCAATCCTTTTTTGGAATATCTTACCCTCGCATCTTTTCAATAATTTCCTATTCACCGTAGTTTTAATTAATGCACATTTTTTAATATTTTAATTCTTTTTATTTTTGTATTGCAATTAAAAATATTTTTCGTACATATAAAGTATGAACTCTTTACTTTCTCACACAAAAAATCATTTAAATAAAATTATAACAGCTTGTATAATATATGATTTATGTAACGTCCTTCAATTATTGAGAGAAAAAGAAAAAATGCGAACCTCTTTATTTAATTTTTTTACTTGAATATTAATTATTTTTTTTAAAAAAAAAAAAACTACTAAAAAACTTTAAAGGGAAACATTTTTTTTAATATTATTTTACCATCAATCCTTTTTTGGAGTGTCTTACCCTCGCATCTTTTCAATAATTTCTTATTCACCGTAGTTTTAATTAATGCACATTTTTTAATATTTTAATTCTTTTTATTTTTGTATTGCAATTAAAAATATTTTTCGTACATATAAAGTATGAACTCTTTACTTTCTCACACAAAAAATCATTTAAATAAAATTATAACCTCTTGTATAATATATAATTTCTGTAACGTCCTTCAGTTATTGAGAGAAAAAGAAAAAAATGCGAACCTCTTTATTTAATTTTTTTACTTGAATATTAATTATTTTTTTTTTAAAAAAAAAAACTACTAAAAAACTTTAAAGGGAAATATTTTTTTTAATATTATTTTACCATCAATCCTTTTTTGGAGTATCTTACCCTCGCATCTTTTCAATAATTTCCTATTCACCGTAGTTTTAATTAATGCACATTTTTTAATATTTTAATTCTTTTTATTTTTGTATTGCAATTAAAAATATTTTTCGTACATATAAAGTATGAACTCTTTACTTTCTCACACAAAAAATCATTTAAATAAAATTATAACAGCTTGTATAATATATGATTTATGTAACGTCCTTCAATTATTGAGAGAAAAAGAAAAAATGCGAACCTCTTTATTTAATTTTTTTACTTGAATATTAATTATTTTTTTTAAAAAAAAAACTACTAAAAAACTTTAAAGGCAAATTTTTTTTTTATTATTATTTTACCATCAATCCTTTTTTGGAGTATCTTACCCTCGCATCATTTCAATAATTTCCTATTCACCGTAGTTTTAATTAATGCACATTTTTTAATATTTTAATTCTTTTTATTTTTGTATTGCAATTAAAAATATTTTTCGTACATATAAAGTATGAACTCTTTACTTTTCACACAAAAAATCATTTAAATAAAATTCAAACCTCTTGTTTAATATATGATTTCTGTAACGTCCTTCAATTATTGAGAGAAAAAGAAAAAATGCGAACCTCTTTATTTAATTTTTTTACTTGAATATTATTTATTTAAAAAAAAAAAACTACTAAAAAACTTTAAAGGGAAACATTTTTTTTATTATTATTTTACCATCAATCATTTTTTGGAGTATCTTACCCTCGCATCTTTTCAATAATTTCCTATTCACCGTAGTTTTAATTAATGCACATTTTTTAATATTTTAATTCTTTTTATTTTTGTATTGCAATTAAAAATATTTTTCGTACATATAAAGTATGAACTCTTTACTTTCTCACACAAAAAATCATTTAAATAAAATTATAACCTCTTGTATAATATATGATTTCTGTAACGTCCTTCAATTATTGAGAGAAAAAGAAAAAATGAGAACCTCTTTATTTAATTTTTTTACTTGAATATTATTTATTTAAAAAAAAAAAACTACAAAAAAACTTTAAAGGGAAACATTTTTTTTAATATTATTTTACCATCAATCCTTTTTTGGAATATCTTACCCTCGCATCTTTTCAATAATTTCCTATTCACCGTAGTTTTAATTAATGCACATTTTTTAATATTTTAATTCTTTTTATTTTTGTATTGCAATTAAAAATATTTTTCGTACATATAAAGTATGAACTCTTTACTTTCTCACACAAAAAATCATTTAAATAAAATTATAACAGCTTGTATAATATATGATTTATGTAACGTCCTTCAATTATTGAGAGAAAAAGAAAAAATGCGAACCTCTTTATTTAATTTTTTTACTTGAATATTAATTATTTTTTTTAAAAAAAAAAAAACTACTAAAAAACTTTAAAGGGAAACATTTTTTTTAATATTATTTTACCATCAATCCTTTTTTGAAGTGTCTTACCCTCGCATCTTTTCAATAATTTCTTATTCACCGTAGTTTTAATTAATGCACATTTTTTAATATTTTAATTCTTTTTATTTTTGTATTGCAATTAAAAATATTTTTCGTACATATAAAGTATGAACTCTTTACTTTCTCACACAAAAAATCATTTAAATAAAATTATAACCTCTTGTATAATATATAATTTCTGTAACGTCCTTCAGTTATTGAGAGAAAAAGAAAAAAATGCGAACCTCTTTATTTAATTTTTTTACTTGAATATTAATTATTTTTTTTTAAAAAAAAAAACTACTAAAAAACTTTAAAGGGAAATATTTTTTTTAATATTATTTTACCATCAATCCTTTTTTGGAGTGTCTTACCCTCGCATCTTTTCAATAATTTCTTATTCACCGTAGTTTTAATTAATGCACATTTTTTAATATTTTAATTCTTTTTATTTTTGTATTGCAATTAAAAATATTTTTCGTACATATAAAGTATGAACTCTTTACTTTCTCACACAAAAAATCATTTAAATAAAATTATAACCTCTTGTATAATATATAATTTCTGTAACGTCCTTCAGTTATTGAGAGAAAAAGAAAAAAATGCGAACCTCTTTATTTAATTTTTTTTCTTGAATATTATTTATTTAAAAAAAGAAAACTAAAAAAAAACTTTAAAGGGGAACATTTTTTTTAATATTATTTTACCATCAATCCTTTTTTGGAGTATCTTACCCTCGCATCTTTTCAATAATTTCCTATTCACCGTAGTTTTAATTAATGCACATTTTTTAATATTTTAATTCTTTTTATTTTTGTATTGCAATTAAAAATATTTTTCGTACATATAAAGTATGAACTCTTTACTTTCTCACACAAAAAATCATTTAAATAAAAATATAACCTCTTGTATAATATATAATTTATGTAACGTCCTTCAGTTATTGAGAGAAAAAGAAAAAATGCGAACCTCTTTATTTAATTTTTTTTACTTGAATATTAATTATTTATTTTAAAAAAAAAACTACTAAAAAACTTTAAAGGCAAATTTTTTTTTTATTATTATTTTACCATCAATCCTTTTTTGGAGTATCTTACCCTCGCATCATTTCAATAATTTCCTATTCACCGTAGTTTTAATTAATGCATATTTTTTAATATTTTAATTCTTTTTATTTTTGTATTGCAATTAAAAATATTTTTCGTACATATAAAGTATGAACTCTTTACTTTTCACACAAAAAATCATTTAAATAAAATTCAAACCTCTTGTTTAATATATGATTTCTGTAACGTCCTTCAATTATTGAGAGAAAAAGAAAAAATGCGAACCTCTTTATTTAATTTTTTTACTTGAATATTATTTATTTAAAAAAAAAAAACTACTAAAAAACTTTAAAGGGAAACATTTTTTTTATTATTATTTTACCATCAATCATTTTTTGGAGTATCTTACCCTCGCATCTTTTCAATAATTTCCTATTCACCGTAGTTTTAATTAATGCACATTTTTTAATATTTTAATTCTTTTTATTTTTGTATTGCAATTAAAAATATTTTTCGTACATATAAAGTATGAACTCTTTACTTTCTCACACAAAAAATCATTTAAATAAAATTATAACCTCTTGTATAATATATGATTTCTGTAACGTCCTTCAATTATTGAGAGAAAAAGAAAAAATGAGAACCTCTTTATTTAATTTTTTTACTTGAATATTATTTATTTAAAAAAAAAAAACTACAAAAAAACTTTAAAGGGAAACATTTTTTTTAATATTATTTTACCATCAATCCTTTTTTGGAATATCTTACCCTCGCATCTTTTCAATAATTTCCTATTCACCGTAGTTTTAATTAATGCACATTTTTTAATATTTTAATTCTTTTTATTTTTGTATTGCAATTAAAAATATTTTTCGTACATATAAAGTATGAACTCTTTACTTTCTCACACAAAAAATCATTTAAATAAAATTATAACAGCTTGTATAATATATGATTTATGTAACGTCCTTCAATTATTGAGAGAAAAAGAAAAAATGCGAACCTCTTTATTTAATTTTTTTACTTGAATATTAATTATTTTTTTTAAAAAAAAAAAAACTACTAAAAAACTTTAAAGGGAAACATTTTTTTTAATATTATTTTACCATCAATCCTTTTTTGGAGTGTCTTACCCTCGCATCTTTTCAATAATTTCTTATTCACCGTAGTTTTAATTAATGCACATTTTTTAATATTTTAATTCTTTTTATTTTTGTATTGCAATTAAAAATATTTTTCGTACATATAAAGTATGAACTCTTTACTTTCTCACACAAAAAATCATTTAAATAAAATTATAACCTCTTGTATAATATATAATTTCTGTAACGTCCTTCAGTTATTGAGAGAAAAAGAAAAAAATGCGAACCTCTTTATTTAATTTTTTTACTTGAATATTAATTATTTTTTTTTTAAAAAAAAAAACTACTAAAAAACTTTAAAGGGAAATATTTTTTTTAATATTATTTTACCATCAATCCTTTTTTGGAGTATCTTACCCTCGCATCTTTTCAATAATTTCCTATTCACCGTAGTTTTAATTAATGCACATTTTTTAATATTTTAATTCTTTTTATTTTTGTATTGCAATTAAAAATATTTTTCGTACATATAAAGTATGAACTCTTTACTTTCTCACACAAAAAATCATTTAAATAAAATTATAACAGCTTGTATAATATATGATTTATGTAACGTCCTTCAATTATTGAGAGAAAAAGAAAAAATGCGAACCTCTTTATTTAATTTTTTTACTTGAATATTAATTATTTTTTTTAAAAAAAAAACTACTAAAAAACTTTAAAGGCAAATTTTTTTTTTATTATTATTTTACCATCAATCCTTTTTTGGAGTATCTTACCCTCGCATCATTTCAATAATTTCCTATTCACCGTAGTTTTAATTAATGCACATTTTTTAATATTTTAATTCTTTTTATTTTTGTATTGCAATTAAAAATATTTTTCGTACATATAAAGTATGAACTCTTTACTTTTCACACAAAAAATCATTTAAATAAAATTCAAACCTCTTGTTTAATATATGATTTCTGTAACGTCCTTCAATTATTGAGAGAAAAAGAAAAAATGCGAACCTCTTTATTTAATTTTTTTACTTGAATATTATTTATTTAAAAAAAAAAAACTACTAAAAAACTTTAAAGGGAAACATTTTTTTTATTATTATTTTACCATCAATCATTTTTTGGAGTATCTTACCCTCGCATCTTTTCAATAATTTCCTATTCACCGTAGTTTTAATTAATGCACATTTTTTAATATTTTAATTCTTTTTATTTTTGTATTGCAATTAAAAATATTTTTCGTACATATAAAGTATGAACTCTTTACTTTCTCACACAAAAAATCATTTAAATAAAATTATAACCTCTTGTATAATATATGATTTCTGTAACGTCCTTCAATTATTGAGAGAAAAAGAAAAAATGAGAACCTCTTTATTTAATTTTTTTACTTGAATATTATTTATTTAAAAAAAAAAAACTACAAAAAAACTTTAAAGGGAAACATTTTTTTTAATATTATTTTACCATCAATCCTTTTTTGGAATATCTTACCCTCGCATCTTTTCAATAATTTCCTATTCACCGTAGTTTTAATTAATGCACATTTTTTAATATTTTAATTCTTTTTATTTTTGTATTGCAATTAAAAATATTTTTCGTACATATAAAGTATGAACTCTTTACTTTCTCACACAAAAAATCATTTAAATAAAATTATAACAGCTTGTATAATATATGATTTATGTAACGTCCTTCAATTATTGAGAGAAAAAGAAAAAATGCGAACCTCTTTATTTAATTTTTTTACTTGAATATTAATTATTTTTTTTAAAAAAAAAAAAACTACTAAAAAACTTTAAAGGGAAACATTTTTTTTAATATTATTTTACCATCAATCCTTTTTTGAAGTGTCTTACCCTCGCATCTTTTCAATAATTTCTTATTCACCGTAGTTTTAATTAATGCACATTTTTTAATATTTTAATTCTTTTTATTTTTGTATTGCAATTAAAAATATTTTTCGTACATATAAAGTATGAACTCTTTACTTTCTCACACAAAAAATCATTTAAATAAAATTATAACCTCTTGTATAATATATAATTTCTGTAACGTCCTTCAGTTATTGAGAGAAAAAGAAAAAAATGCGAACCTCTTTATTTAATTTTTTTACTTGAATATTAATTATTTTTTTTTTAAAAAAAAAAACTACTAAAAAACTTTAAAGGGAAATATTTTTTTTAATATTATTTTACCATCAATCCTTTTTTGGAGTATCTTACCCTCGCATCTTTTCAATAATTTCCTATTCACCGTAGTTTTAATTAATGCACATTTTTTAATATTTTAATTCTTTTTATTTTTGTATTGCAATTAAAAATATTTTTCGTACATATAAAGTATGAACTCTTTACTTTCTCACACAAAAAATCATTTAAATAAAATTATAACAGCTTGTATAATATATGATTTATGTAACGTCCTTCAATTATTGAGAGAAAAAGAAAAAATGCGAACCTCTTTATTTAATTTTTTTACTTGAATATTAATTATTTTTTTTTTTAAAAAAAAAACTACTAAAAAACTTTAAAGGGAAACATTTTTTTTAATATTATTTTACCATCAATCCTTTTTTGGAGTGTCTTACCCTCGCATCTTTTCAATAATTTCTTATTCACCGTAGTTTTAATTAATGCACATTTTTTAATATTTTAATTCTTTTTATTTTTGTATTGCAATTAAAAATATTTTTCGTACATATAAAGTATGAACTCTTTACTTTCTCACACAAAAAATCATTTAAATAAAATTATAACCTCTTGTATAATATATAATTTCTGTAACGTCCTTCAGTTATTGAGAGAAAAAGAAAAAAATGCGAACCTCTTTATTTAATTTTTTTTCTTGAATATTATTTATTTAAAAAAAGAAAACTAAAAAAAAACTTTAAAGGGGAACATTTTTTTTAATATTATTTTACCATCAATCCTTTTTTGGAGTATCTTACCCTCGCATCTTTTCAATAATTTCCTATTCACCGTAGTTTTAATTAATGCACATTTTTTAATATTTTAATTCTTTTTATTTTTGTATTGCAATTAAAAATATTTTTCGTACATATAAAGTATGAACTCTTTACTTTCTCACACAAAAAATCATTTAAATAAAATTATAACCTTTTGTATAATATATGATTTATGTAACGTCCTTCAATTATTGAGAGAAAAAGAAAAAATGCGAACCTCTTTATTTAATTTTTTTACTTGAATATTAATTATTTATTTTAAAAAAAAAACTACTAAAAAACTTTAAAGGCAAATTTTTTTTTTATTATTATTTTACCATAAATCCTTTTTTGGAGTATCTTACCCTCGCATCATTTCAATAATTTCCTATTCACCGTAGTTTTAATTAATGCACATTTTTTAATATTTTAATTCTTTTTATTTTTGTATTGCAATTAAAAATATTTTTCGTACATATAAAGTATGAACTCTTTAATTTTCACACAAAAAATCATTTAAATAAAATTCAAACCTCTTGTTTAATATATGATTTCTGTAACGTCCTTCAATTATTGAGAGAAAAAGAAAAAATGCGAACCTCTTTATTTAATTTTTTTACTTGAATATTATTTATTTAAAAAAAAAAAACTACTAAAAAACTTTAAAGGGAAACATTTTTTTTATTATTATTTTACCATCAATCATTTTTTGGAGTATCTTACCCTCGCATCTTTTCAATAATTTCCTATTCACCGTAGTTTTAATTAATGCACATTTTTTAATATTTTAATTCTTTTTATTTTTGTATTGCAATTAAAAATATTTTTCGTACATATAAAGTATGAACTCTTTACTTTCTCACACAAAAAATCATTTAAATAAAATTATAACCTCTTGTATAATATATGATTTCTGTAACGTCCTTCAATTATTGAGAGAAAAAGAAAAAATGAGAACCTCTTTATTTAATTTTTTTACTTGAATATTATTTATTTAAAAAAAAAAACTACAAAAAAACTTTAAAGGGAAACATTTTTTTTAATATTATTTTACCATCAATCCTTTTTTGGAATATCTTACCCTCGCATCTTTTCAATAATTTCCTATTCACCGTAGTTTTAATTAATGCACATTTTTTAATATTTTAATTCTTTTTATTTTTGTATTGCAATTAAAAATATTTTTCGTACATATAAAGTATGAACTCTTTACTTTCTCACACAAAAAATCATTTAAATAAAATTATAACAGCTTGTATAATATATGATTTATGTAACGTCCTTCAATTATTGAGAGAAAAAGAAAAAATGCGAACCTCTTTATTTAATTTTTTTACTTGAATATTAATTATTTTTTTTTAAAAAAAAAACTACTAAAAAACTTTAAAGGGAAACATTTTTTTTAATATTATTTTACCATCAATCCTTTTTTGGAGTGTCTTACCCTCGCATCTTTTCAATAATTTCTTATTCACCGTAGTTTTAATTAATGCACATTTTTTAATATTTTAATTCTTTTTATTTTTGTATTGCAATTAAAAATATTTTTCGTACATATAAAGTATGAACTCTTTACTTTCTCACACAAAAAATCATTTAAATAAAATTATAACCTCTTGTATAATATATAATTTATGTAACGTCCTTCAGTTATTGAGAGAAAAAGAAAAAAATGCGAACCTCTTTATTTAATTTTTTTTCTTGAATATTATTTATTTAAAAAAAGAAAACTAAAAAAAAACTTTAAAGGGGAACATTTTTTTTAATATTATTTTACCATCAATCCTTTTTTGGAGTATCTTACCCTCGCATCTTTTCAATAATTTCCTATTCACCGTAGTTTTAATTAATGCACATTTTTTAATATTTTAATTCTTTTTATTTTTGTATTGCAATTAAAAATATTTTTCGTACATATAAAGTATGAACTCTTTACTTTCTCACACAAAAAATCATTTAAATAAAATTATAACCTCTTGTATAATATATAATTTCTGTAACGTCCTTCAGTTATTGAGAGAAAAAGAAAAAAATGCGAACCTCTTTATTTAATTTTTTTTCTTGAATATTATTTATTTAAAAAAAGAAAACTAAAAAAAAACTTTAAAGGGGAACATTTTTTTTAATATTATTTTACCATCAATCCTTTTTTGGAGTATCTTACCCTCGCATCTTTTCAATAATTTCCTATTCACCGTAGTTTTAATTAATGCACATTTTTTAATATTTTAATTCTTTTTATTTTTGTATTGCAATTAAAAATATTTTTCGTACATATAAAGTATGAACTCTTTACTTTCTCACACAAAAAATCATTTAAATAAAATTATAACCTCTTGTATAATATATGATTTCTGTAACGTCCTTCAATTATTGAGAGAAAAAGAAAAAATGAGAACCTCTTTATTTAATTTTTTTACTTGAATATTATTTATTTAAAAAAAAAAAACTACAAAAAAACTTTAAAGGGAAACATTTTTTTTAATATTATTTTACCATCAATCCTTTTTTGGAATATCTTACCCTCGCATCTTTTCAATAATTTCCTATTCACCGTAGTTTTAATTAATGCACATTTTTTAATATTTTAATTCTTTTTATTTTTGTATTGCAATTAAAAATATTTTTCGTACATATAAAGTATGAACTCTTTACTTTCTCACACAAAAAATCATTTAAATAAAATTATAACAGCTTGTATAATATATGATTTATGTAACGTCCTTCAATTATTGAGAGAAAAAGAAAAAATGCGAACCTCTTTATTTAATTTTTTTACTTGAATATTAATTATTTTTTTTTTAAAAAAAAACTACTAAAAAACTTTAAAGGGAAACATTTTTTTTAATATTATTTTACCATCAATCCTTTTTTGGAGTGTCTTACCCTCGCATCTTTTCAATAATTTCTTATTCACCGTAGTTTTAATTAATGCACATTTTTTAATATTTTAATTCTTTTTATTTTTGTATTGCAATTAAAAATATTTTTCGTACATATAAAGTATGAACTCTTTACTTTCTCACACAAAAAATCATTTAAATAAAATTATAACCTCTTGTATAATATATAATTTCTGTAACGTCCTTCAGTTATTGAGAGAAAAAGAAAAAAATGCGAACCTCTTTATTTAATTTTTTTTCTTGAATATTATTTATTTAAAAAAAGAAAACTAAAAAAAAACTTTAAAGGGGAACATTTTTTTTAATATTATTTTACCATCAATCCTTTTTTGGAGTATCTTACCCTCGCATCTTTTCAATAATTTCCTATTCACCGTAGTTTTAATTAATGCACATTTTTTAATATTTTAATTCTTTTTATTTTTGTATTGCAATTAAAAATATTTTTCGTACATATAAAGTATGAACTCTTTACTTTCTCACACAAAAAATCATTTAAATAAAAATATAACCTCTTGTATAATATATAATTTCTGTAACGTCCTTCAGTTATTGAGAGAAAAAGAAAAAAATGCGAACCTCTTTATTTAATTTTTTTTCTTGAATATTATTTATTTAAAAAAAGAAAACTAAAAAAAAAACTTTAAAGGGGAACATTTTTTTTAATATTATTTTACCATCAATCCTTTTTTGGAGTATCTTACCCTCGCATCTTTTCAATAATTTCCTATTCACCGTAGTTTTAATTAATGCACATTTTTTAATATTTTAATTCTTTTTATTTTTGTATTGCAATTAAAAATATTTTTCGTACATATAAAGTATGAACTCTTTACTTTCTCACACAAAAAATCATTTAAATAAAATTATAACATCTTGTATAATATATGATTTATGTAACGTCCTTCAATTATTGAGAGAAAAAGAAAAAATGCGAACCTCTTTATTTAATTTTTTTACTTGAATATTAATTATTTTTTTTAAAAAAATAAAAAACTACTAAAAAACTTTAAAGGGAAACATTTTTTTTAATATTATTTTACCATCAATCCTTTTTTGGAGTGTCTTACCCTCGCATCTTTTCAATAATTTCTTATTCACCGTAGTTTTAATTAATGCACATTTTTTAATATTTTAATTCTTTTTATTTTTGTATTGCAATTAAAAATATTTTTCGTACATATAAAGTATGAACTCTTTACTTTTCACACAAAAAATCAATTAAATAAAATTCAAACCTCTTGTTTAATATATGATTTCTGTAACGTCCTTCAATTATTGAGAGAAAAAGAAAAAATGCGAACCTCTTTATTTAATTTTTTTACTTGAATATTATTTATTTAAAAAAAAAAAAAAAACTACTAAAAAACTTTAAAGGGAAACATTTTTTTTATTATTATTTTACCATCAATCCTTTTTTGGAGTATCTTACCCTCGCTTCTTTTCAATAATTTCCTATTCACCGTAGTTTTAATTAATGCACATTTTTTAATATTTTAATTCTTTTTATTTTTGTATTGCAATTAAAAATATTTTTCGTACATATAAAGTATGAACTCTTTACTTTCTCACACAAAAAATCATTTAAATAAAATTATAACCTCTTGTATAATATATGATTTCTGTAACGTCCTTCAATTATTGAGAGAAAAAGAAAAAATGCGAACCTCTTTATTTAATTTTTTTACTTGAATATTATTTATTTAAAAAAAAAAAAACTACAAAAAAACTTTAAAGGGAAACATTTTTTTTAATATTATTTTACCATCAATCCTTTTTTGGAGTATCTTACCCTCGCATCTTTTCAATAATTTCCTATTCACCGTAGTTTTAATTAATGCACATTTTTTAATATTTTAATTCTTTTTATTTTTGTATTGCAATTAAAAATATTTTTCGTACATATAAAGTATGAACTCTTTACTTTCTCACACAAAAAATCATTTAAATAAAATTATAACCTCTTGTACAATATATAATTTCTGTAACGTCCTTCAGTTATTGAGAGAAAAAGAAAAAAATGCGAACCTCTTTATTTAATTTTTTTTCTTGAATATTATTTATTTAAAAAAAGAAAACTAAAAAAAAACTTTAAAGGGGAACATTTTTTTTAATATTATTTTACCATCAATCCTTTTTTGGAGTATCTTACCCTCGCATCTTTTCAATAATTTCCTATTCACCGTAGTTTTAATTAATGCACATTTTTTAATATTTTAATTCTTTTTATTTTTGTATTGCAATTAAAAATATTTTTCGTACATATAAAGTATGAACTCTTTACTTTCTCACACAAAAAATCATTTAAATAAAATTATAACATCTTGTATAATATATGATTTATGTAACGTCCTTCAATTATTGAGAGAAAAAGAAAAAATGCGAACCTCTTTATTTAATTTTTTTACTTGAATATTAATTATTTTTTTAAAAAAAATAAAAAACTACTAAAAAACTTTAAAGGGAAACATTTTTTTTAATATTATTTTACCATCAATCCTTTTTTGGAGTGTCTTACCCTCGCATCTTTTCAATAATTTCTTATTCACCGTAGTTTTAATTAATGCACATTTTTTAATATTTTAATTCTTTTTATTTTTGTATTGCAATTAAAAATATTTTTCGTACTTATAAAGTATGAACTCTTTACTTTTCACACAAAAAATCAATTAAATAAAATTCAAACCTCTTGTTTAATATATGATTTCTGTAACGTCCTTCAATTATTGAGAGAAAAAGAAAAAATGCGAACCTCTTTATTTAATTTTTTTACTTGAATATTATTTATTTAAAAAAAAAAAAAAACTACTAAAAAACTTTAAAGGGAAACATTTTTTTTATTATTATTTTACCATCAA
The DNA here is from genome assembly GCA_963555705.1 of Ligustrum vulgare. Taxonomy (NCBI): domain Eukaryota; kingdom Viridiplantae; phylum Streptophyta; class Magnoliopsida; order Lamiales; family Oleaceae; genus Ligustrum; species Ligustrum vulgare. Next base: position 29,038,695 of record OY743174.1, read on the forward strand.
TCCTTTTTTGGAGTATCTTACCCTCGCTTCTTTTCAATAATTTCCTATTCACCGTAGTTTTAATTAATGCACATTTTTTAATATTTTAATTCTTTTTATTTTTGTATTGCAATTAAAAATATTTTTCGTACATATAAAGTATGAACTCTTTACTTTCTCACACAAAAAATCATTTAAATAAAATTATAACCTCTTGTATAATATATGATTTCTGTAACGTCCTTCAATTATTGAGAGAAAAAGAAAAAATGCGAACCTCTTTATTTAATTTTTTTACTTGAATATTATTTATTTAAAAAAAAAAAACTACAAAAAAACTTTAAAGGGAAACATTTTTTTTAATATTATTTTACCATCAATCCTTTTTTGGAGTATCTTACCCTCGCATCTTTTCAATAATTTCCTATTCACCGTAGTTTTAATTAATGCACATTTTTTAATATTTTAATTCTTTTTATTTTTGTGTTGCAATTAAAAATATTTTTCGTACATATAAAGTATGAACTCTTTACTTTCTCACACAAAAAATCATTTAAATAAAATTATAACATCTTGTATAATATATGATTTATGTAACGTCCTTCAATTATTGAGAGAAAAAGAAAAAATGCGAACCTCTTTATTTAATTTTTTTACTTGAATATTAATTATTTTTTTTAAAAAAAAAAAAACTACTAAAAAACTTTAAAGGGAAACATTTTTTTTAATATTATTTTACCATCAATCCTTTTTTGGAGTGTCTTACCCTCGCATCATTTCAATAATTTCCTATTCACCGTAGTTTTAATTAATGCACATTTTTTAATATTTTAATTCTTTTTATTTTTGTATTGCAATTAAAAATATTTTTCGTACATATAAAGTATGAACTCTTTACTTTTCACACAAAAAATCATTTAAATAAAATTCAAACCTCTTGTTTAATATATGATTTCTGTAACGTCCTTCAATTATTGAGAGAAAAAGAAAAAATGCGAACCTCTTTATTTAATTTTTTTACTTGAATATTATTTATTTAAAAAAAAAAAACTACTAAAAAACTTTAAAGGGAAACATTTTTTTTATTATTATTTTACCATCAATCATTTTTTGGAGTATCTTACCCTCGCATCTTTTCAATAATTTCCTATTCACCGTAGTTTTAATTAATGCACATTTTTTAATATTTTAATTCTTTTTATTTTTGTATTGCAATTAAAAATATTTTTCGTACATATAAAGTATGAACTCTTTACTTTCTCACACAAAAAATCATTTAAATAAAATTATAACCTCTTGTATAATATATGATTTCTATAACGTCCTTCAATTATTGAGAGAAAAAGAAAAAATGCGAACCTCTTTATTTAATTTTTTTACTTGAATATTATTTATTTAAAAAAAAAAAACTACAAAAAAACTTTAAAGGGAAACATTTTTTTTAATATTATTTTACCATCAATCCTTTTTTGGAATATCTTACCCTCGCATCTTTTCAATAATTTCCTATTCACCGTAGTTTTAATTAATGCACATTTTTTAATATTTTAATTCTTTTTATTTTTGTATTGCAATTAAAAATATTTTTCGTACATATAAAGTATGAACTCTTTACTTTCTCACACAAAAAATCATTTAAATAAAATTATAACAGCTTGTATAATATATGATTTATGTAACGTCCTTCAATTATTGAGAGAAAAAGAAAAAATGCGAACCTCTTTATTTAATTTTTTTACTTGAATATTAATTATTTTTTTTTTAAAAAAAAAAACTACTAAAAAACTTTAAAGGGAAACATTTTTTTTAATATTATTTTACCATCAATCCTTTTTTGGAGTGTCTTACCCTCGCATCTTTTCAATAAATTCTTATTCACCGTAGTTTTAATTAATGCACATTTTTTAATATTTTAATTCTTTTTATTTTTGTATTGCAATTAAAAATATTTTTCGTACATATAAAGTATGAACTCTTTACTTTCTCACACAAAAAATCATTTAAATAAAATTATAACCTCTTGTATAATATATAATTTCTGTAACGTCCTTCAGTTATTGAGAGAAAAAGAAAAAAATGCGAACCTCTTTATTTAATTTTTTTACTTGAATATTAATTATTTTTTTTTTTAAAAAAAAAACTACTAAAAAACTTTAAAGGGAAACATTTTTTTTAATATTATTTTACCATCAATCCTTTTTTGGAGTGTCTTACCCTCGCATCTTTTCAATAAATTCTTATTCACCGTAGTTTTAATTAATGCACATTTTTTAATATTTTAATTCTTTTTATTTCTGTATTGCAATTAAAAATATTTTTCGTACATATAAAGTATGAACTCTTTACTTTCTCACACAAAAAATCATTTAAATAAAATTATAACCTCTTGTATAATATATAATTTCTGTAACGTCCTTCAGTTATTGAGAGAAAAAGAAAAAAATGCGAACCTCTTTATTTAATTTTTTTTCTTGAATATTATTTATTTAAAAAAAGAAAACTAAAAAAAAACTTTAAAGGGGAACATTTTTTTTAATATTATTTTACCATCAATCCTTTTTTGGAGTATCTTACCCTCGCATCTTTTCAATAATTTCCTATTCACCGTAGTTTTAATTAATGCACATTTTTTAATATTTTAATTCTTTTTATTTATGTATTGCAATTAAAAATATTTTTCGTACATATAAAGTATGAACTCTTTACTTTTCACACAAAAAATCATTTAAATAAAATTCAAACCTCTTGTTTAATATATGATTTCTGTAACGTCCTTCAATTATTGAGAGAAAAAGAAAAAATGCGAACCTCTTTATTTAATTTTTTTACTTGAATATTATTTATTTAAAAAAAAAAAAAAAACTACTAAAAAACTTTAAAGGGAAACATTTTTTTTATTATTATTTTACCATCAATCCTTTTTTGGAGTATCTTACCCTCGCTTCTTTTCAATAATTTCCTATTCACCGTAGTTTTAATTAATGCACATTTTTTAATATTTTAATTCTTTTTATTTTTGTATTGCAATTAAAAATATTTTTCGTACATATAAAGTATGAACTCTTTACTTTCTCACACAAAAAATCATTTAAATAAAATTCTCAACTCTTGTATAATATATGATTTCTGTAACGTCCTTCAATTATTGAGAGAAAAAGAAAAAATGCGAACATCTTTATATAATTTTTTTACTTGAATATTATTTATTTAAAAAAAAAAAAACTACTAAAAAACTTTAAAGGGAAACATTTTTTTTAATATTATTTTACCATCAATCCTTTTTTGGAGTGTCTTACCCTCGCATCTTTTCAATAATTTCTTATTCACCGTAGTTTTAATTAATGCACATTTTTTAATATTTTAATTCTTTTTATTTTTGTATTGCAATTAAAAATATTTTTCGTACATATAAAGTATGAACTCTTTACTTTTCACACAAAAAATCATTTAAATAAAATTCAAACCTCTTGTTTAATATATGATTTCTGTAACGTCCTTCAATTATTGAGAGAAAAAGAAAAAATGCGAACCTCTTTATTTAATTTTTTTACTTGAATATTATTTATTTAAAAAAAAAAAAAAACTACTAAAAAACTTTAAAGGGAAACATTTTTTTTATTATTATTTTACCATCAATCCTTTTTTGGAGTATCTTACCCTCGCTTCTTTTCAATAATTTCCTATTCACCGTAGTTTTAATTAATGCACATTTTTTAATATTTTAATTCTTTTTATTTTTGTATTGCAATTAAAAATATTTTTCGTACATATAAAGTATGAACTCTTTACTTTCTCACACAAAAAATCATTTAAATAAAATTATAACCTCTTGTATAATATATGATTTCTGTAACGTCCTTCAATTATTGAGAGAAAAAGAAAAAATGCGAACCTCTTTATTTAATTTTTTTACTTGAATATTATTTATTTAAAAAAAAAAAACTACAAAAAAACTTTAAAGGGAAACATTTTTTTTAATATTATTTTACCATCAATCCTTTTTTGGAGTATCTTACCCTCGCATCTTTTCAATAATTTCCTATTCACCGTAGTTTTAATTAATGCACATTTTTTAATATTTTAATTCTTTTTATTTTTGTGTTGCAATTAAAAATATTTTTCGTACATATAAAGTATGAACTCTTTACTTTCTCACACAAAAAATCATTTAAATAAAATTATAACATCTTGTATAATATATGATTTATGTAACGTCCTTCAATTATTGAGAGAAAAAGAAAAAATGCGAACCTCTTTATTTAATTTTTTTACTTGAATATTAATTATTTTTTTTAAAAAAAAAAAAAACTACTAAAAAACTTTAAAGGGAAACATTTTTTTTAATATTATTTTACCATCAATCCTTTTTTGGAGTGTCTTACCCTCGCATCATTTCAATAATTTCCTATTCACCGTAGTTTTAATTAATGCACATTTTTTAATATTTTAATTCTTTTTATTTTTGTATTGCAATTAAAAATATTTTTCGTACATATAAAGTATGAACTCTTTACTTTCTCACACAAAAAATCATTTAAATAAAATTATAACATCTTGTATAATATATGATTTATGTAACGTCCTTCAATTATTGAGAGAAAAAGAAAAAATGCGAACCTCTTTATTTAATTTTTTTACTTGAATATTAATTATTTTTTTTAAAAAAAAAAAAAACTACTAAAAAACTTTAAAGGGAAACATTTTTTTTAATATTATTTTACCATCAATCCTTTTTTGGAGTGTCTTACCCTCGCATCTTTTCAATAATTTCCTATTCACCGTAGTTTTAATTAATGCACATTTTTTAATATTTTAATTCTTTTTATTTTTGTATTGCAATTAAAAATATTTTTCGTACATATAAAGTATGAACTCTTTACTTTCTCACACAAAAAATCATTTAAATAAAATTATAACATCTTGTATAATATATGATTTATGTAACGTCCTTCAATTATTGAGAGAAAAAGAAAAAATGCGAACCTCTTTATTTAATTTTTTTACTTGAATATTAATTATTTTTTTTTAAAAAAAAAAAACTACTAAAAAACTTTAAAGGGAAACATTTTTTTTAATATTATTTTACCATCAATCCTTTTTTGGAGTGTCTTACCCTCGCATCTTTTCAATAATTTCTTATTCACCGTAGTTTTAATTAATGCACATTTTTTAATATTTTAATTCTTTTTATTTTTGTATTGCAATTAAAAATATTTTTCGTACACATAAAGTATGAACTCTTTACTTTCTCACACAAAAAATCATTTAAATAAAATTATAACCTCTTGTATAATATATAATTTCTGTAACGTCCTTCAGTTATTGAGAGAAAAAGAAAAAAATGCGAACCTCTTTATTTAATTTTTTTTCTTGAATATTATTTATTTAAAAAAAGAAAACTAAAAAAAAACTTTAAAGGGGAACATTTTTTTTAATATTATTTTACCATCAATCCTTTTTTGGAGTATCTTACCCTCGCATCTTTTCAATAATTTCCTATTCACCGTAGTTTTAATTAATGCACATTTTTTAATATTTTAATTCTTTTTATTTATGTATTGCAATTAAAAATATTTTTCGTACATATAAAGTATGAACTCTTTACTTTTCACACAAAAAATCATTTAAATAAAATTCAAACCTCTTGTTTAATATATGATTTCTGTAACGTCCTTCAATTATTGAGAGAAAAAGAAAAAATGCGAACCTCTTTATTTAATTTTTTTACTTGAATATTATTTATTTAAAAAAAAAAAAAAAACTACTAAAAAACTTTAAAGGGAAACATTTTTTTTATTATTATTTTACCATCAATCCTTTTTTGGAGTATCTTACCCTCGCTTCTTTTCAATAATTTCCTATTCACCGTAGTTTTAATTAATGCACATTTTTTAATATTTTAATTCTTTTTATTTTTGTATTGCAATTAAAAATATTTTTCGTACATATAAAGTATGAACTCTTTACTTTCTCACACAAAAAATCATTTAAATAAAATTCTCAACTCTTGTATAATATATGATTTCTGTAACGTCCTTCAATTATTGAGAGAAAAAGAAAAAATGCGAACATCTTTATATAATTTTTTTACTTGAATATTATTTATTTAAAAAAAAAAAAACTACTAAAAAACTTTAAAGGGAAACATTTTTTTTAATATTATTTTACCATCAATCCTTTTTTGGAGTGTCTTACCCTCGCATCTTTTCAATAATTTCTTATTCACCGTAGTTTTAATTAATGCACATTTTTTAATATTTTAATTCTTTTTATTTTTGTATTGCAATTAAAAATATTTTTCGTACATATAAAGTATGAACTCTTTACTTTTCACACAAAAAATCATTTAAATAAAATTCAAACCTCTTGTTTAATATATGATTTCTGTAACGTCCTTCAATTATTGAGAGAAAAAGAAAAAATGCGAACATCTTTATATAATTTTTTTACTTGAATATTATTTATTTAAAAAAAAAAAAACTACTAAAAAACTTTAAAGGGAAACATTTTTTTTAATATTATTTTACCATCAATCCTTTTTTGGAGTGTCTTACCCTCGCATCTTTTCAATAATTTCTTATTCACCGTAGTTTTAATTAATGCACATTTTTTAATATTTTAATTCTTTTTATTTTTGTATTGCAATTAAAAATATTTTTCGTACATATAAAGTATGAACTCTTTACTTTTCACACAAAAAATCATTTAAATAAAATTCAAACCTCTTGTTTAATATATGATTTCTGTAACGTCCTTCAATTATTGAGAGAAAAAGAAAAAATGCGAACCTCTTTATTTAATTTTTTTACTTGAATATTATTTATTTAAAAAAAAAAAAAAACTACTAAAAAACTTTAAAGGGAAACATTTTTTTTATTATTATTTTACCATCAATCCTTTTTTGGAGTATCTTACCCTCGCTTCTTTTCAATAATTTCCTATTCACCGTAGTTTTAATTAATGCACATTTTTTAATATTTTAATTCTTTTTATTTTTGTATTGCAATTAAAAATATTTTTCGTACATATAAAGTATGAACTCTTTACTTTCTCACACAAAAAATCATTTAAATAAAATTATAACCTCTTGTATAATATATGATTTCTGTAACGTCCTTCAATTATTGAGAGAAAAAGAAAAAATGCGAACCTCTTTATTTAATTTTTTTACTTGAATATTATTTATTTAAAAAAAAAAAACTACAAAAAAACTTTAAAGGGAAACATTTTTTTTAATATTATTTTACCATCAATCCTTTTTTGGAGTATCTTACCCTCGCATCTTTTCAATAATTTCCTATTCACCGTAGTTTTAATTAATGCACATTTTTTAATATTTTAATTCTTTTTATTTTTGTGTTGCAATTAAAAATATTTTTCGTACATATAAAGTATGAACTCTTTACTTTCTCACACAAAAAATCATTTAAATAAAATTATAACATCTTGTATAATATATGATTTATGTAACGTCCTTCAATTATTGAGAGAAAAAGAAAAAATGCGAACCTCTTTATTTAATTTTTTTACTTGAATATTAATTATTTTTTTTAAAAAAAAAAAAAACTACTAAAAAACTTTAAAGGGAAACATTTTTTTTAATATTATTTTACCATCAATCCTTTTTTGGAGTGTCTTACCCTCGCATCTTTTCAATAATTTCCTATTCACCGTAGTTTTAATTAATGCACATTTTTTAATATTTTAATTCTTTTTATTTTTGTATTGCAATTAAAAATATTTTTCGTACATATAAAGTATGAACTCTTTACTTTCTCACACAAAAAATCATTTAAATAAAATTATAACATCTTGTATAATATATGATTTATGTAACGTCCTTCAATTATTGAGAGAAAAAGAAAAAATGCGAACCTCTTTATTTAATTTTTTTACTTGAATATTAATTATTTTTTTTTAAAAAAAAAAAACTACTAAAAAACTTTAAAGGGAAACATTTTTTTTAATATTATTTTACCATCAATCCTTTTTTGGAGTGTCTTACCCTCGCATCTTTTCAATAATTTCTTATTCACCGTAGTTTTAATTAATGCACATTTTTTAATATTTTAATTCTTTTTATTTTTGTATTGCAATTAAAAATATTTTTCGTACATATAAAGTATGAACTCTTTACTTTCTCACACAAAAAATCATTTAAATAAAATTATAACCTCTTGTATAATATATAATTTCTGTAACGTCCTTCAGTTATTGAGAGAAAAAGAAAAAAATGCGAACCTCTTTATTTAATTTTTTTTCTTGAATATTATTTATTTAAAAAAAGAAAACTAAAAAAAAACTTTAAAGGGGAACATTTTTTTTAATATTATTTTACCATCAATCCTTTTTTGGAGTATCTTACCCTCGCATCTTTTCAATAATTTCCTATTCACCGTAGTTTTAATTAATGCACATTTTTTAATATTTTAATTCTTTTTATTTTTGTATTGCAATTAAAAATATTTTTCGTACATATAAAGTATGAACTCTTTACTTTCTCACACAAAAAATCATTTAAATAAAATTATAACCTCTTGTATAATATATGATTTATGTAACGTCCTTCAATTATTGAGAGAAAAAGAAAAAATGCGAACCTCTTTATTTAATTTTTTTACTTGAATATTAATTATTTATTTTAAAAAAAAAACTACTAAAAAACTTTAAAGGCAAATTTTTTTTTTATTATTATTTTACCATCAATCCTTTTTTGGAGTATCTTACCCTCGCATCATTTCAATAATTTCCTATTCACCGTAGTTTTAATTAATGCACATTTTTTAATATTTTAATTCTTTTTATTTTTGTATTGCAATTAAAAATATTTTTCGTACATATAAAGTATGAACTCTTTACTTTTCACACAAAAAATCATTTAAATAAAATTCAAACCTCTTGTTTAATATATGATTTCTGTAACGTCCTTCAATTATTGAGAGAAAAAGAAAAAATGCGAACCTCTTTATTTAATTTTTTTACTTGAATATTATTTATTTAAAAAAAAAAAACTACTAAAAAACTTTAAAGGGAAACATTTTTTTTATTATTATTTTACCATCAATCATTTTTTGGAGTATCTTACCCTCGCATCTTTTCAATAATTTCCTATTCACCGTAGTTTTAATTAATGCACATTTTTTAATATTTTAATTCTTTTTATTTTTGTATTGCAATTAAAAATATTTTTCGTACATATAAAGTATGAACTCTTTACTTTCTCACACAAAAAATCATTTAAATAAAATTATAACCTCTTGTATAATATATGATTTCTGTAACGTCCTTCAATTATTGAGAGAAAAAGAAAAAATGCGAACCTCTTTATTTAATTTTTTTACTTGAATATTATTTATTTAAAAAAAAAAAACTACAAAAAAACTTTAAAGGGAAACATTTTTTTTAATATTATTTTACCATCAATCCTTTTTTGGAGTATCTTACCCTCGCATCTTTTCAATAATTTCCTATTCACCGTAGTTTTAATTAATGCACATTTTTTAATATTTTAATTCTTTTTATTTTTGTATTGCAATTAAAAATATTTTTCGTACATATCTATGAACTCTTTACTTTCTCACACAAAAAATCATTTAAATAAAATTATAACATCTTGTATAATATATGATTTATGTAACGTCCTTCAATTATTGAGAGAAAAAGAAAAAATGCGAACCTCTTTATTTAATTTTTTTACTTGAATATTAATTATTTTTTTAAAAAAAAAAAAAAAACTACTAAAAAACTTTAAAGGGAAACATTTTTTTTAATATTATTTTACCATCAATCCTTTTTTGGAGTGTCTTACCCTCGCATCTTTTCAATAATTTCTTATTCACCGTAGTTTTAATTAATGCACATTTTTTAATATTTTAATTCTTTTTATTTTTGTATTGCAATTAAAAATATTTTTCGTACATATAAAGTATGAACTCTTTACTTTTCACACAAAAAATCATTTAAATAAAATTCAAACCTCTTGTTTAATATATGATTTCTGTAACGTCCTTCAATTATTGAGAGAAAAAGAAAAAATGCGAACCTCTTTATTTAATTTTTTTACTTGAATATTATTTATTTAAAAAAAAAAAAACTACTAAAAAACTTTAAAGGGAAACATTTTTTTTATTATTATTTTACCATCAATCCTTTTTTGGAGTATCTTACCCTCGCTTCTTTTCAATAATTTCCTATTCACCGTAGTTTTAATTAATGCACATTTTTTAATATTTTAATTCTTTTTATTTTTGTATTGCAATTAAAAATATTTTTCGTACATATAAAGTATGAACTCTTTACTTTCTCACACAAAAAATCATTTAAATAAAATTCTCAACTCTTGTATAATATATGATTTCTGTAACGTCCTTCAATTATTGAGAGAAAAAGAAAAAATGCGAACCTCTTTATATAATTTTTTTACTTGAATATTATTTATTTAAAAAAAAAAAAACTACTAAAAAACTTTAAAGGGAAACATTTTTTTTATTATTATTTTACCATCAATCCTTTTTTGGAGTATCTTACCCTCGCATCTTTTCAATAATTTCCTATTCACCGTAGTTTTAATTAATGCACATTTTTTAATATTTTAATTCTTTTTATTTTTGTATTGCAATTAAAAATATTTTTCGTACATATAAAGTATGAACTCTTTACTTTCTCACACAAAAAATCATTTAAATAAAATTATAACCTCTTGTATAATATATGATTTCTGTAACGTCCTTCAATTATTGAGAGAAAAAGAAAAAATGCGAACCTCTTTATTTAATTTTTTTACTTGAATATTAATTATTATTTTTTTTAAAAAAAAAAACTACTAAAAAACTTTAAAGGGAAACATTTTTTTTAATATTATTTTACCATCAATCCTTTTTTGGAGTATCTTACCCTCGCATCTTTTCAATAATTTCCTATTCACCGTAGTTTTAATTAATGCACATTTTTTAATATTTTAATTCTTTTTATTTTTGTATTGATATTAAAAATATTTTTCGTACATATAAAGTATGAACTCTTTACTTTCTCACACAAAAAATCATTTAAATAAAATTATAACATCTTGTATAATATATGATTTATGTAACGTCCTTCAATTATTGAGAGAAAAAGAAAAAATGCGAACCTCTTTATTTAATTTTTTTACTTGAATATTAATTATTTTTTTTTTAAAAAAAAAAACTACTAAAAAACTTTAAAGGGAAACATTTTTTTTAATATTATTTTACCATCAATCCTTTTTTGGAGTGTCTTACCCTCGCATCTTTTCAATAATTTCTTATTCACCGTAGTTTTAATTAATGCACATTTTTTAATATTTTAATTCTTTTTATTTTTGTATTGCAATTAAAAATATTTTTCGTACATATAAAGTATGAACTCTTTACTTTCTCACACAAAAAATCATTTAAATAAAATTATAACCTCTTGTATAATATATAATTTCTGTAACGTCCTTAAGTTATTGAGAGAAAAAGAAAAAAATGCGAACCTCTTTATTTAATTTTTTTTCTTGAATATTATTTATTTAAAAAAAGAAAACTAAAAAAAAACTTTAAAGGGGAACATTTTTTTTAATATTATTTTACCATCAATCCTTTTTTGGAGTATCTTACCCTCGCATCTTTTCAATAATTTCCTATTCACCGTAGTTTTAATTAATGCACATTTTTTAATATTTTAATTCTTTTTATTTTTGTATTGCAATTAAAAATATTTTTCGTACATATAAAGTATGAACTCTTTACTTTCTCACACAAAAAATCATTTAAATAAAATTATAACCTCTTGTATAATATATGATTTCTGTAACGTCCTTCAATTATTGAGAGAAAAAGAAAAAATGCGAACCTCTTTATTTAATTTTTTTACTTGAATATTAATTATTATTTTTTTTTAAAAAAAAAACTACTAAAAAACTTTAAAGGGAAACATTTTTTTTAATATTATTTTACCATCAATCCTTTTTTGGAGTATCTTACCCTCGCATCTTTTCAATAATTTCCTATTCACCGTAGTTTTAATTAATGCACATTTTTTAATATTTTAATTCTTTTTATTTTTGTATTGATATTAAAAATATTTTTCGTACATATAAAGTATGAACTCTTTACTTTCTCACACAAAAAATCATTTAAATAAAATTATAACATCTTGTATAATATATGATTTATGTAACGTCCTTCAATTATTGAGAGAAAAAGAAAAAATGCGAACCTCTTTATTTAATTTTTTTACTTGAATATTAATTATTTTTTTTTTAAAAAAAAAAACTACTAAAAAACTTTAAAGGGAAACATTTTTTTTAATATTATTTTACCATCAATCCTTTTTTGGAGTGTCTTACCCTCGCATCTTTTCAATAATTTCTTATTCACCGTAGTTTTAATTAATGCACATTTTTTAATATTTTAATTCTTTTTATTTTTGTATTGCAATTAAAAATATTTTTCGTACATATAAAGTATGAACTCTTTACTTTCTCACACAAAAAATCATTTAAATAAAATTATAACCTCTTGTATAATATATAATTTCTGTAACGTCCTTAAGTTATTGAGAGAAAAAGAAAAAAATGCGAACCTCTTTATTTAATTTTTTTTCTTGAATATTATTTATTTAAAAAAAGAAAACTAAAAAAAAACTTTAAAGGGGAACATTTTTTTTAATATTATTTTACCATCAATCCTTTTTTGGAGTATCTTACCCTCGCATCTTTTCAATAATTTCCTATTCACCGTAGTTTTAATTAATGCACATTTTTTAATATTTTAATTCTTTTTATTTTTGTATTGCAATTAAAAATATTTTTCGTACATATAAAGTATGAACTCTTTACTTTCTCACACAAAAAATCATTTAAATAAAATTATAACCTCTTGTATAATATATAATTTCTGTAACGTCCTTAAGTTATTGAGAGAAAAAGAAAAAAATGCGAACCTCTTTATTTAATTTTTTTTCTTGAATATTATTTATTTAAAAAAAGAAAACTAAAAAAAAACTTTAAAGGGGAACATTTTTTTTAATATTATTTTACCATCAATCCTTTTTTGGAGTATCTTACCCTCGCATCTTTTCAATAATTTCCTATTCACCGTAGTTTTAATTAATGCACATTTTTTAATATTTTAATTCTTTTTATTTTTGTATTGCAATTAAAAATATTTTTCGTACATATAAAGTATGAACTCTTTACTTTCTCACACAAAAAATCATTTAAATAAAATTATAACCTCTTGTATAATATATGATTTATGTAACGTCCTTCAATTATTGAGAGAAAAAGAAAAAATGCGAACCTCTTTATTTAATTTTTTTACTTGAATATTAATTATTTATTTTAAAAAAAAAACTACTAAAAAACTTTAAAGGCAAATTTTTTTTTATTATTATTTTACCATCAATCCTTTTTTGGAGTATCTTACCCTCGCATCATTTCAATAATTTCCTATTCACCGTAGTTTTAATTAATGCACATTTTTTAATATTTTAATTCTTTTTATTTTTGTATTGCAATTAAAAATATTTTTCGTACATATAAAGTATGAACTCTTTACTTTTCACACAAAAAATCATTTAAATAAAATTCAAACCTCTTGTTTAATATATGATTTCTGTAACGTCCTTCAATTATTGAGAGAAAAAGAAAAAATGCGAACCTCTTTATTTAATTTTTTTACTTGAATATTATTTATTTAAAAAAAAAAAACTACTAAAAAACTTTAAAGGGAAACATTTTTTTTATTATTATTTTACCATCAATCATTTTTTGGAGTATCTTACCCTCGCATCTTTTCAATAATTTCCTATTCACCGTAGTTTTAATTAATGCACATTTTTTAATATTTTAATTCTTTTTATTTTTGTATTGCAATTAAAAATATTTTTCGTACATATAAAGTATGAACTCTTTACTTTCTCACACAAAAAATCATTTAAATAAAATTATAACCTCTTGTATAATATATGATTTCTGTAACGTCCTTCAATTATTGAGAGAAAAAGAAAAAATGCGAACCTCTTTATTTAATTTTTTTACTTGAATATTATTTATTTAAAAAAAAAAAAAACTACTAAAAAACTTTAAAGGGAAACATTTTTTTTATTATTATTTTACCATCAATCCTTTTTTGGAGTATCTTACCCTCGCTTCTTTTCAATAATTTCCTATTCACCGTAGTTTTAATTAATGCACATTTTTTAATATTTTAATTCTTTTTATTTTTGTATTGCAATTAAAAATATTTTTCGTACATATAAAGTATGAACTCTTTACTTTCTCACACAAAAAATCATTTAAATAAAATTATAACCTCTTGTATAATATATAATTTCTGTAACGTCCTTAAGTTATTGAGAGAAAAAGAAAAAAATGCGAACCTCTTTATTTAATTTTTTTTCTTGAATATTATTTATTTAAAAAAAGAAAACTAAAAAAAAACTTTAAAGGGGAACATTTTTTTTAATATTATTTTACCATCAATCCTTTTTTGGAGTATCTTACCCTCGCATCTTTTCAATAATTTCCTATTCACCGTAGTTTTAATTAATGCACATTTTTTAATATTTTAATTCTTTTTATTTTTGTATTGCAATTAAAAATATTTTTCGTACATATAAAGTATGAACTCTTTACTTTCTCACACAAAAAATCATTTAAATAAAATTATAACCTCTTGTATAATATATGATTTATGTAACGTCCTTCAATTATTGAGAGAAAAAGAAAAAATGCGAACCTCTTTATTTAATTTTTTTACTTGAATATTAATTATTTATTTTAAAAAAAAAACTACTAAAAAACTTTAAAGGCAAATTTTTTTTTATTATTATTTTACCATCAATCCTTTTTTGGAGTATCTTACCCTCGCATCATTTCAATAATTTCCTATTCACCGTAGTTTTAATTAATGCACATTTTTTAATATTTTAATTCTTTTTATTTTTGTATTGCAATTAAAAATATTTTTCGTACATATAAAGTATGAACTCTTTACTTTTCACACAAAAAATCATTTAAATAAAATTCTCAACTCTTGTATAATATATGATTTCCGTAACGTCCTTCAATTAGTGAGAGAAAAAGAAAAAATGCGAACCTCTTTAATTAATTTTTTCACATTAATATTAATTTTTTTTTAAAAAAAAACTACTAAAAAACTCTAAAGGGAAACATTTTTTTTATTATTATTTTACCATCAATCCTTTTTTGGAGTATCTTACCCTCGCATCATTTCAATAATTTCCTATTCACCGTAGTTTTAATTAATGCACATTTTTTAATATTTTAATTCTTTTTATTTTTGTATTGCAATTAAAAATATTTTTCGTACATATAAAGTATGAACTCTTTACTTTTCACACAAAAAATCATTTAAATAAAATTCAAACCTCTTGTTTAATATATGATTTCTGTAACGTCCTTCAATTATTGAGAGAAAAAGAAAAAATGCGAACCTCTTTATTTAATTTTTTTACTTGAATATTATTTATTTAAAAAAAAAAAAAACTACTAAAAAACTTTAAAGGGAAACATTTTTTTTATTATTATTTTACCATCAATCCTTTTTTGGAGTATCTTACCCTCGCTTCTTTTCAATAATTTCCTATTCACCGTAGTTTTAATTAATGCACATTTTTTAATATTTTAATTCTTTTTATTTTTGTATTGCAATTAAAAATATTTTTCGTACATATAAAGTATGAACTCTTTACTTTCTCACACAAAAAATCATTTAAATAAAATTATAACCTCTTGTATAATATATAATTTCTGTAACGTCCTTAAGTTATTGAGAGAAAAAGAAAAAAATGCGAACCTCTTTATTTAATTTTTTTTCTTGAATATTATTTATTTAAAAAAAGAAAACTAAAAAAAAACTTTAAAGGGGAACATTTTTTTTAATATTATTTTACCATCAATCCTTTTTTGGAGTATCTTACCCTCGCATCTTTTCAATAATTTCCTATTCACCGTAGTTTTAATTAATGCACATTTTTTAATATTTTAATTCTTTTTATTTTTGTATTGCAATTAAAAATATTTTTCGTACATATAAAGTATGAACTCTTTACTTTCTCACACAAAAAATCATTTAAATAAAATTATAACCTCTTGTATAATATATGATTTATGTAACGTCCTTCAATTATTGAGAGAAAAAGAAAAAATGCGAACCTCTTTATTTAATTTTTTTACTTGAATATTAATTATTTATTTTTAAAAAAAAACTACTAAAAAACTTTAAAGGCAAATTTTTTTTTATTATTATTTTACCATCAATCCTTTTTTGGAGTATCTTACCCTCGCATCATTTCAATAATTTCCTATTCACCGTAGTTTTAATTAATGCACATTTTTTAATATTTTAATTCTTTTTATTTTTGTATTGCAATTAAAAATATTTTTCGTACATATAAAGTATGAACTCTTTACTTTTCACACAAAAAATCATTTAAATAAAATTCAAACCTCTTGTTTAATATATGATTTCTGTAACGTCCTTCAATTATTGAGAGAAAAAGAAAAAATGCGAACCTCTTTATTTAATTTTTTTACTTGAATATTATTTATTTAAAAAAAAAAAACTACTAAAAAACTTTAAAGGGAAACATTTTTTTTATTATTATTTTACCATCAATCATTTTTTGGAGTATCTTACCCTCGCATCTTTTCAATAATTTCCTATTCACCGTAGTTTTAATTAATGCACATTTTTTAATATTTTAATTCTTTTTATTTTTGTATTGCAATTAAAAATATTTTTCGTACATATAAAGTATGAACTCTTTACTTTCTCACACAAAAAATCATTTAAATAAAATTATAACCTCTTGTATAATATATGATTTCTGTAACGTCCTTCAATTATTGAGAGAAAAAGAAAAAAATGCGAACCTCTTTATTTAATTTTTTTACTTGAATATTAATTATTTTTTTTTTAAAAAAAAAAAAACTACTAAAAAACTT
The DNA here is from genome assembly GCA_963555705.1 of Ligustrum vulgare. NCBI lineage: Eukaryota > Viridiplantae > Streptophyta > Magnoliopsida > Lamiales > Oleaceae > Ligustrum > Ligustrum vulgare. The sequence continues at coordinate 29,055,649 of OY743174.1, forward strand.
TAAAGGGAAACATTTTTTTTAATATTATTTTACCATCAATCCTTTTTTGGAGTATCTTACCCTCGCATCTTTTCAATAATTTCTTATTCACCGTAGTTTTAATTAATGCACATTTTTCAATATTTTAATTCTTTTTATTTTTGTATTGCAATTAAAAATATTTTTCGTACATATAAAGTATGAACGCTTTACTTTCTCACACAAAAAATCATTTAAATAAAATTCTCAACTCTTGTATAATATATGATTTCCGTAACGTCCTTCAATTAGTGAGAGAAAAAGAAAAAATGCGAACCTCTTTAATTAATTTTTTCACATTAATATTAATTTTTTTTTAAAAAAAAACTACTAAAAAACTCTAAAGGGAAACATTTTTTTTATTATTATTTTACCATCAATCCTTTTTTGGAGTATCTTACCCTCGCATCATTTCAATAATTTCCTATTCACCGTAGTTTTAATTAATGCACATTTTTTAATATTTTAATTCTTTTTATTTTTGTATTGCAATTAAAAATATTTTTCGTACATATAAAGTATGAACTCTTTACTTTTCACACAAAAAATCATTTAAATAAAATTCAAACCTCTTGTTTAATATATGATTTCTGTAACGTCCTTCAATTATTGAGAGAAAAAGAAAAAATGCGAACCTCTTTATTTAATTTTTTTACTTGAATATTATTTATTTAAAAAAAAAAAAAAACTACTAAAAAACTTTAAAGGGAAACATTTTTTTTATTATTATTTTACCATCAATCCTTTTTTGGAGTATCTTACCCTCGCTTCTTTTCAATAATTTCCTATTCACCGTAGTTTTAATTAATGCACATTTTTTAATATTTTAATTCTTTTTATTTTTGTATTGCAATTAAAAATAATTTTCGTACATATAAAGTATGAACTTTTACTTTCTCACACAAAAAATCATTTAAATAAAATTATAACCTCTTGTATAATATATGATTTCTGTAACGTCCTTCAATTATTGAGAGAAAAAGAAAAAATGCGAACCTCTTTATTTAATTTTTTTACTTGAATATTAATTATTTTTTTTTAAAAAAAAAAACTACTAAAAAACTTTAAAGGGAAACATTTTTTTTAATATTATTTTACCATCAATCCTTTTTTGGAGTATCTTACCCTCGCATCTTTTCAATAATTTCTTATTCACCGTAGTTTTAATTAATGCACATTTTTTAATATTTTAATTCTTTTTATTTTTGTATTGCAATTAAAAATATTTTTCGTACATATAAAGTATGAACTCTTTACTTTTCACACAAAAAATCATTTAAATAAAATTCAAACCTCTTGTTTAATATATGATTTCTGTAACGTCCTTCAATTATTGAGAGAAAAAGAAAAAATGCGAACCTCTTTATTTAATTTTTTTACTTGAATATTATTTATTTAAAAAAAAAAAACTACTAAAAAACTTTAAAGGGAAACATTTTTTTTATTATTATTTTACCATCAATCATTTTTTGGAGTATCTTACCCTCGCATCTTTTCAATAATTTCCTATTCACCGTAGTTTTAATTAATGCACATTTTTTAATATTTTAATTCTTTTTATTTTTGTATTGCAATTAAAAATATTTTTCGTACATATAAAGTATGAACTCTTTACTTTCTCACACAAAAAATCATTTAAATAAAATTATAACCTCTTGTATAATATATGATTTCTGTAACGTCCTTCAATTATTGAGAGAAAAAGAAAAAATGCGAACCTCTTTATTTAATTTTTTTACTTGAATATTATTTATTTAAAAAAAAAAAAACTACTAAAAAACTTTAAAGGGAAACATTTTTTTTATTATTATTTTACCATCAATCCTTTTTTGGAGTATCTTACCCTCGCTTCTTTTCAATAATTTCCTATTCACCGTAGTTTTAATTAATGCACATTTTTTAATATTTTAATTCTTTTTATTTTTGTATTGCAATTAAAAATAATTTTCGTACATATAAAGTATGAACTTTTACTTTCTCACACAAAAAATCATTTAAATAAAATTATAACCTCTTGTATAATATATGATTTCTGTAACGTCCTTCAATTATTGAGAGAAAAAGAAAAAATGCGAACCTCTTTATTTAATTTTTTTACTTGAATATTAATTATTTTTTTTTAAAAAAAAAAACTACTAAAAAACTTTAAAGGGAAACATTTTTTTTAATATTATTTTACCATCAATCCTTTTTTGGAGTATCTTACCCTCGCATCTTTTCAATAATTTCTTATTCACCGTAGTTTTAATTAATGCACATTTTTTAATATTTTAATTCTTTTTATTTTTGTATTGCAATTAAAAATATTTTTCGTACATATAAAGTATGAACTCTTTACTTTTCACACAAAAAATCATTTAAATAAAATTCAAACCTCTTGTTTAATATATGATTTCTGTAACGTCCTTCAATTATTGAGAGAAAAAGAAAAAATGCGAACCTCTTTATTTAATTTTTTTACTTGAATATTAATTATTTTTTTTTAAAAAAAAAAACTACTAAAAAACTTTAAAGGGAAACATTTTTTTTAATATTATTTTACCATCAATCCTTTTTTGGAGTATCTTACCCTCGCATCTTTTCAATAATTTCTTATTCACCGTAGTTTTAATTAATGCACATTTTTTAATATTTTAATTCTTTTTATTTTTGTATTGCAATTAAAAATATTTTTCGTACATATAAAGTATGAACTCTTTACTTTTCACACAAAAAATCATTTAAATAAAATTCAAACCTCTTGTTTAATATATGATTTCTGTAACGTCCTTCAATTATTGAGAGAAAAAGAAAAAATGCGAACCTCTTTATTTAATTTTTTTACTTGAATATTATTTATTTAAAAAAAAAAAACTACTAAAAAACTTTAAAGGGAAACATTTTTTTTATTATTATTTTACCATCAATCCTTTTTTGGAGTATCTTACCCTCGCATCTTTTCAATAATTTCCTATTCACCGTAGTTTTAATTAATGCACATTTTTTAATATTTTAATTCTTTTTATTTTTGTATTGATATTAAAAATATTTTTCGTACATATAAAGTATGAAATCTTTACTTTCTCACACAAAAAATCATTTAAATAAAATTCAAACCTCTTGTTTAATATATGATTTCTGTAACGTCCTTCAATTATTGAGAGAAAAAGAAAAAATGCGAACCTCTTTATTTAATTTTTTTACTTGAATATTATTTATTTAAAAAAAAAAAACTACTAAAAAACTTTAAAGGGAAACATTTTTTTTATTATTATTTTACCATCAATCCTTTTTTGGAGTGTCTTACCCTCGCATCTTTTCAATAATTTCTTATTCACCGTAGTTTTAATTAATGCATATTTTTTAATATTTTAATTCTTTTTATTTTTGTATTGCAATTAAAAATATTTTTCGTACATATAAAGTATGAACTCTTTACTTTTCACACAAAAAATCATTTAAATAAAATTCAAACCTCTTGTTTAATATATGATTTCTGTAACGTCCTTCAATTATTGAGAGAAAAAGAAAAAATGCGAACCTCTTTATTTAATTTTTTTACTTGAATATTATTTATTTAAAAAAAAAAAACTACTAAAAAACTTTAAAGGGAAACATTTTTTTTATTATTATTTTACCATCAATCCTTTTTTGGAGTGTCTTACCCTCGCATCTTTTCAATAATTTCTTATTCACCGTAGTTTTAATTAATGCATATTTTTTAATATTTTAATTCTTTTTATTTTTGTATTGCAATTAAAAATATTTTTCGTACATATAAAGTATGAACTCTTTACTTTTCACACAAAAAATCATTTAAATAAAATTCAAACCTCTTGTTTAATATATGATTTCTGTAACGTCCTTCAATTATTGAGAGAAAAAGAAAAAATGCGAACCTCTTTATTTAATTTTTTTACTTGAATATTATTTATTTAAAAAAAAAAAACTACTAAAAAACTTTAAAGGGAAACATTTTTTTTAATATTATTTTACCATCAATCCTTTTTTGGAGTATCTTACCCTCGCATCTTTTCAATAATTTCTTATTCACCGTAGTTTTAATTAATGCACATTTTTTAATATTTTAATTCTTTTTATTTTTGTATTGATATTAAAAATATTTTTCGTACATATAAAGTATGAACTCTTTACTTTTCACACAAAAAATCATTTAAATAAAATTCAAACCTCTTGTTTAATATATGATTTCTGTAACGTCCTTCAATTATTGAGAGAAAAAGAAAAAATGCGAACCTCTTTATTTAATTTTTTTACTTGAATATTATTTATTTAAAAAAAAAAAACTACTAAAAAACTTTAAAGGGAAACATTTTTTTTATTATTATTTTACCATCAATCCTTTTTTGGAGTGTCTTACCCTCGCATCTTTTCAATAATTTCTTATTCACCGTAGTTTTAATTAATGCATATTTTTTAATATTTTAATTCTTTTTATTTTTGTATTGCAATTAAAAATATTTTTCGTACATATAAAGTATGAACTCTTTACTTTTCACACAAAAAATCATTTAAATAAAATTCAAACCTCTTGTTTAATATATGATTTCTGTAACGTCCTTCAATTATTGAGAGAAAAAGAAAAAATGCGAACCTCTTTATTTAATTTTTTTACTTGAATATTATTTATTTAAAAAAAAAAAACTACTAAAAAACTTTAAAGGGAAACATTTTTTTTAATATTATTTTACCATCAATCCTTTTTTGGAGTATCTTACCCTCGCATCTTTTCAATAATTTCTTATTCACCGTAGTTTTAATTAATGCACATTTTTTAATATTTTAATTCTTTTTATTTTTGTATTGATATTAAAAATATTTTTCGTACATATAAAGTATGAACTCTTTACTTTTCACACAAAAAATCATTTAAATAAAATTCAAACCTCTTGTTTAATATATGATTTCTGTAACGTCCTTCAATTATTGAGAGAAAAAGAAAAAATGCGAACCTCTTTATTTAATTTTTTTACTTGAATATTATTTATTTAAAAAAAAAAAACTACTAAAAAACTTTAAAGGGAAACATTTTTTTTATTATTATTTTACCATCAATCCTTTTTTGGAGTATCTTACCCTCGCTTCTTTTCAATAATTTCCTATTCACCGTAGTTTTAATTAATGCACATTTTTTAATATTTTAATTCTTTTTATTTTTGTATTGCAATTAAAAATAATTTTCGTACATATAAAGTATGAACTTTTACTTTCTCACACAAAAAATCATTTAAATAAAATTATAACCTCTTGTATAATATATGATTTCTGTAACGTCCTTCAATTATTGAGAGAAAAAGAAAAAATGCGAACCTCTTTATTTAATTTTTTTACTTGAATATTAATTATTTTTTTTTAAAAAAAAAAACTACTAAAAAACTTTAAAGGGAAACATTTTTTTTAATATTATTTTACCATCAATCCTTTTTTGGAGTATCTTACCCTCGCATCTTTTCAATAATTTCTTATTCACCGTAGTTTTAATTAATGCACATTTTTTAATATTTTAATTCTTTTTATTTTTGTATTGCAATTAAAAATATTTTTCGTACATATAAAGTATGAACTCTTTACTTTTCACACAAAAAATCATTTAAATAAAATTCAAACCTCTTGTTTAATATATGATTTCTGTAACGTCCTTCAATTATTGAGAGAAAAAGAAAAAATGCGAACCTCTTTATTTAATTTTTTTACTTGAATATTAATTATTTTTTTTTAAAAAAAAAAACTACTAAAAAACTTTAAAGGGAAACATTTTTTTTATTATTATTTTACCATCAATCCTTTTTTGGAGTGTCTTACCCTCGCATCTTTTCAATAATTTCTTATTCACCGTAGTTTTAATTAATGCATATTTTTTAATATTTTAATTCTTTTTATTTTTGTATTGCAATTAAAAATATTTTTCGTACATATAAAGTATGAACTCTTTACTTTTCACACAAAAAATCATTTAAATAAAATTCAAACCTCTTGTTTAATATATGATTTCTGTAACGTCCTTCAATTATTGAGAGAAAAAGAAAAAATGCGAACCTCTTTATTTAATTTTTTTACTTGAATATTATTTATTTAAAAAAAAAAAACTACTAAAAAACTTTAAAGGGAAACATTTTTTTTAATATTATTTTACCATCAATCCTTTTTTGGAGTATCTTACCCTCGCATCTTTTCAATAATTTCTTATTCACCGTAGTTTTAATTAATGCACATTTTTTAATATTTTAATTCTTTTTATTTTTGTATTGATATTAAAAATATTTTTCGTACATATAAAGTATGAACTCTTTACTTTTCACACAAAAAATCATTTAAATAAAATTCAAACCTCTTGTTTAATATATGATTTCTGTAACGTCCTTCAATTATTGAGAGAAAAAGAAAAAATGCGAACCTCTTTATTTAATTTTTTTACTTGAATATTATTTATTTAAAAAAAAAAAACTACTAAAAAACTTTAAAGGGAAACATTTTTTTTATTATTATTTTACCATCAATCCTTTTTTGGAGTATCTTACCCTCGCTTCTTTTCAATAATTTCCTATTCACCGTAGTTTTAATTAATGCACATTTTTTAATATTTTAATTCTTTTTATTTTTGTATTGCAATTAAAAATAATTTTCGTACATATAAAGTATGAACTTTTACTTTCTCACACAAAAAATCATTTAAATAAAATTATAACCTCTTGTATAATATATGATTTCTGTAACGTCCTTAAATTATTGAGAGAAAAAGAAAAAATGCGAACCTCTTTATTTAATTTTTTTACTTGAATATTAATTATTTTTTTTTAAAAAAAAAAACTACTAAAAAACTTTAAAGGGAAACATTTTTTTTAATATTATTTTACCATCAATCCTTTTTTGGAGTATCTTACCCTCGCATCTTTTCAATAATTTCTTATTCACCGTAGTTTTAATTAATGCACATTTTTTAATATTTTAATTCTTTTTATTTTTGTATTGCAATTAAAAATATTTTTCGTACATATAAAGTATGAACTCTTTACTTTTCACACAAAAAATCATTTAAATAAAATTCAAACCTCTTGTTTAATATATGATTTCTGTAACGTCCTTCAATTATTGAGAGAAAAAGAAAAAATGCGAACCTCTTTATTTAATTTTTTTACTTGAATATTAATTATTTTTTTTAAAAAAAAAAAACTACTAAAAAACTTTAAAGGGAAACATTTTTTTTATTATTATTTTACCATCAATCCTTTTTTGGAGTGTCTTACCCTCGCATCTTTTCAATAATTTCTTATTCACCGTAGTTTTAATTAATGCATATTTTTTAATATTTTAATTCTTTTTATTTTTGTATTGCAATTAAAAATATTTTTCGTACATATAAAGTATGAACTCTTTACTTTTCACACAAAAAATCATTTAAATAAAATTCAAACCTCTTGTTTAATATATGATTTCTGTAACGTCCTTCAATTATTGAGAGAAAAAGAAAAAATGCGAACCTCTTTATTTAATTTTTTTACTTGAATATTATTTATTTAAAAAAAAAAAACTACTAAAAAACTTTAAAGGGAAACATTTTTTTTATTATTATTTTACCATCAATCGTTTTTTGGAGTATCTTACCCTCGCATCTTTTCAATAATTTCCTATTCACCGTAGTTTTAATTAATGCACATTTTTTAATATTTTAATTCTTTTTATTTTTGTATTGCAATTAAAAATATTTTTCGTACATATAAAGTATGAACGCTTTACTTTCTCACACAAAAAATCATTTAAATAAAATTCTCAACTCTTGTATAATATATGATTTCCGTAACGTCCTTCAATTAGTGAGAGAAAAAGAAAAAATGCGAACCTCTTTAATTAATTTTTTCACATTAATATTAATTTTTTTTTAAAAAAAAACTACTAAAAAACTCTAAAGGGAAACATTTTTTTTATTATTATTTTACCATCAATCCTTTTTTGGAGTATCTTACCCTCGCATCTTTTCAATAATTTCCTATTCACCGTAGTTTTAATTAATGCACATTTTTTAATATTTTAATTCTTTTTATTTTTGTATTGCAATTAAAAATATTTTTCGTACATATAAAGTATGAACTCTTTACTTTTCACACAAAAAATCATTTAAATAAAATTCAAACCTCTTGTTTAATATATGATTTCTGTAACGTCCTTCAATTATTGAGAGAAAAAGAAAAAATGCGAACCTCTTTATTTAATTTTTTTACTTGAATATTATTTATTTAAAAAAAAAAAAAACTACTAAAAAACTTTAAAGGGAAACATTTTTTTTATTATTATTTTACCATCAATCCTTTTTTGGAGTATCTTACCCTCGCTTCTTTTCAATAATTTCCTATTCACCGTAGTTTTAATTAATGCACATTTTTTAATATTTTAATTCTTTTTATTTTTGTATTGCAATTAAAAATAATTTTCGTACATATAAAGTATGAACTTTTACTTTCTCACACAAAAAATCATTTAAATAAAATTATAACCTCTTGTATAATATATGATTTCTGTAACGTCCTTCAATTATTGAGAGAAAAAGAAAAAATGCGAACCTCTTTATTTAATTTTTTTACTTGAATATTAATTATTTTTTTTTTAAAAAAAAAACTACTAAAAAACTTTAAAGGGAAACATTTTTTTTAATATTATTTTACCATCAATCCTTTTTTGGAGTATCTTACCCTCGCATCTTTTCAATAATTTCTTATTCACCGTAGTTTTAATTAATGCACATTTTTTAATATTTTAATTCTTTTTATTTTTGTATTGATATTAAAAATATTTTTCGTACATATAAAGTATGAACTCTTTACTTTTCACACAAAAAATCATTTAAATAAAATTCAAACCTCTTGTTTAATATATGATTTCTGTAACGTCCTTCAATTATTGAGAGAAAAAGAAAAAATGCGAACCTCTTTATTTTATTTTTTTACTTGAATATTATTTATTTAAAAAAAAAAAACTACTAAAAAACTTTAAAGGGAAACATTTTTTTTATTATTATTTTACCATCAATCATTTTTTGGAGTATCTTACCCTCGCATCTTTTCAATAATTTCCTATTCACCGTAGTTTTAATTAATGCACATTTTTTAATATTTTAATTCTTTTTATTTTTGTATTGCAATTAAAAATATTTTTCGTACATATAAAGTATGAACTCTTTACTTTCTCACACAAAAAATCATTTAAATAAAATTATAACCTCTTGTATAATATATGATTTCTGTAACGTCCTTCAATTATTGAGAGAAAAAGAAAAAATGCGAACCTCTTTATTTAATTTTTTTACTTGAATATTATTTATTTAAAAAAAAAAAAACTACAAAAAAACTTTAAAGGGAAACATTTTTTTTAATATTATTTTACCATCAATCCTTTTTTGGAGTATCTTACCCTCGCATCTTTTCAATAATTTCCTATTCACCGTAGTTTTAATTAATGCACATTTTTTAATATTTTAATTCTTTTTATTTTTGTATTGCAATTAAAAATATTTTTCGTACATATAAAGTATGAACTCTTTACTTTCTCACACAAAAAATCATTTAAATAAAATTATAACATCTTGTATAATATATGATTTATGTAACGTCCTTCAATTATTGAGAGAAAAAGAAAAAATGCAAACCTCTTTATTTAATTTTTTTACTTGAATATTAATTATTTTTTTTTTAAAAAAAAAAACTACTAAAAAACTTTAAAGGGAAACATTTTTTTTAATATTATTTTACCATCAATCCTTTTTTGGAGTGTCTTACCCTCGCATCTTTTCAATAATTTCTTATTCACCGTAGTTTTAATTAATGCATATTTTTTAATATTTTAATTCTTTTTATTTTTGTATTGCAATTAAAAATATTTTTCGTACATATAAAGTATGAACTCTTTACTTTTCACACAAAAAATCATTTAAATAAAATTCAAACCTCTTGTTTAATATATGATTTCTGTAACGTCCTTCAATTATTGAGAGAAAAAGAAAAAATGCGAACCTCTTTATTTAATTTTTTTACTTGAATATTATTTATTTAAAAAAAAAAAAACTACTAAAAAACTTTAAAGGGAAACATTTTTTTTATTATTATTTTACCATCAATCCTTTTTTGGAGTATCTTACCCTCGCTTCTTTTCAATAATTTCCTATTCACCGTAGTTTTAATTAATGCACATTTTTTAATATTTTAATTCTTTTTATTTTTGTATTGCAATTAAAAATATTTTTCGTACATATAAAGTATGAACTCTTTACTTTTCACACAAAAAATCATTTAAATAAAATTCAAACCTCTTGTTTAATATATGATTTCTGTAACGTCCTTCAATTATTGAGAGAAAAAGAAAAAATGCGAACCTCTTTATTTTATTTTTTTACTTGAATATTATTTATTTAAAAAAAAAAAACTACTAAAAAACTTTAAAGGGAAACATTTTTTTTATTATTATTTTACCATCAATCATTTTTTGGAGTATCTTACCCTCGCATCTTTTCAATAATTTCCTATTCACCGTAGTTTTAATTAATGCACATTTTTTAATATTTTAATTCTTTTTATTTTTGTATTGCAATTAAAAATATTTTTCGTACATATAAAGTATGAACTCTTTACTTTCTCACACAAAAAATCATTTAAATAAAATTATAACCTCTTGTATAATATATGATTTCTGTAACGTCCTTCAATTATTGAGAGAAAAAGAAAAAATGCGAACCTCTTTATTTAATTTTTTTACTTGAATATTATTTATTTAAAAAAAAAAAAACTACAAAAAAACTTTAAAGGGAAACATTTTTTTTAATATTATTTTACCATCAATCCTTTTTTGGAGTATCTTACCCTCGCATCTTTTCAATAATTTCCTATTCACCGTAGTTTTAATTAATGCACATTTTTTAATATTTTAATTCTTTTTATTTTTGTATTGCAATTAAAAATATTTTTCGTACATATAAAGTATGAACTCTTTACTTTTCACACAAAAAATCATTTAAATAAAATTCAAACCTCTTGTTTAATATATGATTTCTGTAACGTCCTTCAATTATTGAGAGAAAAAGAAAAAATGCGAACCTCTTTATTTAATTTTTTTACTTGAATATTATTTATTTAAAAAAAAAAAAAAACTACTAAAAAACTTTAAAGGGAAACATTTTTTTTATTATTATTTTACCATCAATCCTTTTTTGGAGTATCTTACCCTCGCTTCTTTTCAATAATTTCCTATTCACCGTAGTTTTAATTAATGCACATTTTTTAATATTTTAATTCTTTTTATTTTTGTATTGCAATTAAAAATATTTTTCGTACATATAAAGTATGAACTCTTTACTTTTCACACAAAAAATCATTTAAATAAAATTCAAACCTCTTGTTTAATATATGATTTCTGTAACGTCCTTCAATTATTGAGAGAAAAAGAAAAAATGCGAACCTCTTTATTTAATTTTTTTACTTGAATATTATTTATTTAAAAAAAAAAAAACTACTAAAAAACTTTAAAGGGAAACATTTTTTTTATTATTATTTTACCATCAATCATTTTTTGGAGTATCTTACCCTCGCATCTTTTCAATAATTTCCTATTCACCGTAGTTTTAATTAATGCACATTTTTTAATATTTTAATTCTTTTTATTTTTGTATTGCAATTAAAAATATTTTTCGTACATATAAAGTATGAACTCTTTACTTTCTCACACAAAAAATCATTTAAATAAAATTATAACCTCTTGTATAATATATGATTTCTGTAACGTCCTTCAATTATTGAGAGAAAAAGAAAAAATGCGAACCTCTTTATTTAATTTTTTTACTTGAATATTAATTATTTTTTTTTAAAAAAAAAAAAACTACTAAAAAACTTTAAACGGAAACATTTTTTTTAATATTATTTTACCATCAATCCTTTTTTGGAGTATCTTACCCTCGCATCTTTTCAATAATTTCTTATTCACCGTAGTTTTAATTAATGCACATTTTTTAATATTTTAATTCTTTTTATTTTTGTATTGCAATTAAAAATATTTTTCGTACATATAAAGTATGAACGCTTTACTTTCTCACACAAAAAATCATTTAAATAAAATTCTCAACTCTTGTATAATATATGATTTCCGTAACGTCCTTCAATTAGTGAGAGAAAAAGAAAAAATGCGAACCTCTTTAATTAATTTTTTCACATTAATATTAATTTTTTTTTAAAAAAAAACTACTAAAAAACTCTAAAGGGAAACATTTTTTTTTTATTATTTTACCATCAATCCTTTTTTGGAGTATCTTACCCTCGCATCATTTCAATAATTTCCTATTCACCGTAGTTTTAATTAATGCACATTTTTTAATATTTTAATTCTTTTTATTTTTGTATTGCAATTAAAAATATTTTTCGTACATATAAAGTATGAACTCTTTACTTTTCACACAAAAAATCATTTAAATAAAATTCAAACCTCTTGTTTAATATATGATTTCTGTAACGTCCTTCAATTATTGAGAGAAAAAGAAAAAATGCGAACCTCTTTATTTAATTTTTTTACTTGAATATTATTTATTTAAAAAAAAAAAACTACTAAAAAACTTTAAAGGGAAACATTTTTTTTATTATTATTTTACCATCAATCCTTTTTTGGAGTATCTTACCCTCGCTTCTTTTCAATAATTTCCTATTCACCGTAGTTTTAATTAATGCACATTTTTTAATATTTTAATTCTTTTTATTTTTGTATTGCAATTAAAAATAATTTTCGTACATATAAAGTATGAACTTTTACTTTCTCACACAAAAAATCATTTAAATAAAATTATAACCTCTTGTATAATATATGATTTATGTAACGTCCTTCAATTATTGAGAGAAAAAGAAAAAATGCGAACCTCTTTATTTAATTTTTTTACTTGAATATTAATTATTTTTTTTTAAAAAAAAAAAAACTACTAAAAAACTTTAAAGGGAAACATTTTTTTTAATATTATTTTACCATCAATCCTTTTTTGGAGTATCTTACCCTCGCATCTTTTCAATAATTTCTTATTCACCGTAGTTTTAATTAATGCACATTTTTTAATATTTTAATTCTTTTTATTTTTGTATTGCAATTAAAAATATTTTTCGTACATATAAAGTATGAACGCTTTACTTTCTCACACAAAAAATCATTTAAATAAAATTCTCAACTCTTGTATAATATATGATTTCCGTAACGTCCTTCAATTAGTGAGAGAAAAAGAAAAAATGCGAACCTCTTTAATTAATTTTTTCACATTAATATTAATTTTTTTTTAAAAAAAAACTACTAAAAAACTCTAAAGGGAAACATTTTTTTATTATTATTTTACCATCAATCCTTTTTTGGAGTATCTTACCCTCGCATCATTTCAATAATTTCCTATTCACCGTAGTTTTAATTAATGCACATTTTTTAATATTTTAATTCTTTTTATTTTTGTATTGCAATTAAAAATATTTTTCGTACATATAAAGTATGAACTCTTTACTTTTCACACAAAAAATCATTTAAATAAAATTCAAACCTCTTGTTTAATATATGATTTCTGTAACGTCCTTCAATTATTGAGAGAAAAAGAAAAAATGCGAACCTCTTTATTTAATTTTTTTACTTGAATATTATTTATTTAAAAAAAAAAAAAAACTACTAAAAAACTTTAAAGGGAAACATTTTTTTTATTATTATTTTACCATCAATCCTTTTTTGGAGTATCTTACCCTCGCTTCTTTTCAATAATTTCCTATTCACCGTAGTTTTAATTAATGCACATTTTTTAATATTTTAATTCTTTTTATTTTTGTATTGCAATTAAAAATATTTTTCGTACATATAAAGTATGAACTCTTTACTTTTCACACAAAAAATCATTTAAATAAAATTCAAACCTCTTGTTTAATATATGATTTCTGTAACGTCCTTCAATTATTGAGAGAAAAAGAAAAAATGCGAACCTCTTTATTTAATTTTTTTACTTGAATATTATTTATTTAAAAAAAAAAAAACTACTAAAAAACTTTAAAGGGAAACATTTTTTTTATTATTATTTTACCATCAATCATTTTTTGGAGTATCTTACCCTCGCATCTTTTCAATAATTTCCTATTCACCGTAGTTTTAATTAATGCACATTTTTTAATATTTTAATTCTTTTTATTTTTGTATTGCAATTAAAAATATTTTTCGTACATATAAAGTATGAACTCTTTACTTTCTCACACAAAAAATCATTTAAATAAAATTATAACCTCTTGTATAATATATGATTTCTGTAACGTCCTTCAATTATTGAGAGAAAAAGAAAAAATGCGAACCTCTTTATTTAATTTTTTTACTTGAATATTAATTATTTTTTTTTAAAAAAAAAAAAACTACTAAAAAACTTTAAACGGAAACATTTTTTTTAATATTATTTTACCATCAATCCTTTTTTGGAGTATCTTACCCTCGCATCTTTTCAATAATTTCTTATTCACCGTAGTTTTAATTAATGCACATTTTTTAATATTTTAATTCTTTTTATTTTTGTATTGCAATTAAAAATATTTTTCGTACATATAAAGTATGAACGCTTTACTTTCTCACACAAAAAATCATTTAAATAAAATTCTCAACTCTTGTATAATATATGATTTCCGTAACGTCCTTCAATTAGTGAGAGAAAAAGAAAAAATGCGAACCTCTTTAATTAATTTTTTCACATTAATATTAATTTTTTTTTAAAAAAAAACTACTAAAAAACTCTAAAGGGAAACATTTTTTTTTTATTATTTTACCATCAATCCTTTTTTGGAGTATCTTACCCTCGCATCATTTCAATAATTTCCTATTCACCGTAGTTTTAATTAATGCACATTTTTTAATATTTTAATTCTTTTTATTTTTGTATTGATATTAAAAATATTTTTCGTACATATAAAGTATGAACTCTTTACTTTTCACACAAAAAATCATTTAAATAAAATTCAAACCTCTTGTTTAATATATGATTTCTGTAACGTCCTTCAATTATTGAGAGAAAAAGAAAAAATGCGAACCTCTTTATTTTATTTTTTTACTTGAATATTATTTATTTAAAAAAAAAAAACTACTAAAAAACTTTAAAGGGAAACATTTTTTTTATTATTATTTTACCATCAATCATTTTTTGGAGTATCTTACCCTCGCATCTTTTCAATAATTTCCTATTCACCGTAGTTTTAATTAATGCACATTTTTTAATATTTTAATTCTTTTTATTTTTGTATTGCAATTAAAAATATTTTTCGTACATATAAAGTATGAACTCTTTACTTTCTCACACAAAAAATCATTTAAATAAAATTATAACCTCTTGTATAATATATGATTTCTGTAACGTCCTTCAATTATTGAGAGAAAAAGAAAAAATGCGAACCTCTTTATTTAATTTTTTTACTTGAATATTATTTATTTAAAAAAAAAAAAACTACAAAAAAACTTTAAAGGGAAACATTTTTTTTAATATTATTTTACCATCAATCCTTTTTTGGAGTATCTTACCCTCGCATCTTTTCAATAATTTCCTATTCACCGTAGTTTTAATTAATGCACATTTTTTAATATTTTAATTCTTTTTATTTTTGTATTGCAATTAAAAATATTTTTCGTACATATAAAGTATGAACTCTTTACTTTCTCACACAAAAAATCATTTAAATAAAATTATAACATCTTGTATAATATATGATTTATGTAACGTCCTTCAATTATTGAGAGAAAAAGAAAAAATGCAAACCTCTTTATTTAATTTTTTTACTTGAATATTAATTATTTTTTTTTAAAAAAAAAAAACTACTAAAAAACTTTAAAGGGAAACATTTTTTTTAATATTATTTTACCATCAATCCTTTTTTGGAGTGTCTTACCCTCGCATCTTTTCAATAATTTCTTATTCACCGTAGTTTTAATTAATGCATATTTTTTAATATTTTAATTCTTTTTATTTTTGTATTGCAATTAAAAATATTTTTCGTACATATAAAGTATGAACTCTTTACTTTTCACACAAAAAATCATTTAAATAAAATTCAAACCTCTTGTTTAATATATGATTTCTGTAACGTCCTTCAATTATTGAGAGAAAAAGAAAAAATGCGAACCTCTTTATTTAATTTTTTTACTTGAATATTATTTATTTAAAAAAAAAAAAACTACTAAAAAACTTTAAAGGGAAACATTTTTTTTATTATTATTTTACCATCAATCCTTTTTTGGAGTATCTTACCCTCGCTTCTTTTCAATAATTTCCTATTCACCGTAGTTTTAATTAATGCACATTTTTTAATATTTTAATTCTTTTTATTTTTGTATTGCAATTAAAAATATTTTTCGTACATATAAAGTATGAACTCTTTACTTTTCACACAAAAAATCATTTAAATAAAATTCAAACCTCTTGTTTAATATATGATTTCTGTAACGTCCTTCAATTATTGAGAGAAAAAGAAAAAATGCGAACCTCTTTATTTTATTTTTTTACTTGAATATTATTTATTTAAAAAAAAAAAACTACTAAAAAACTTTAAAGGGAAACATTTTTTTTATTATTATTTTACCATCAATCATTTTTTGGAGTATCTTACCCTCGCATCTTTTCAATAATTTCCTATTCACCGTAGTTTTAATTAATGCACATTTTTTAATATTTTAATTCTTTTTATTTTTGTATTGCAATTAAAAATATTTTTCGTACATATAAAGTATGAACTCTTTACTTTCTCACACAAAAAATCATTTAAATAAAATTATAACCTCTTGTATAATATATGATTTCTGTAACGTCCTTCAATTATTGAGAGAAAAAGAAAAAATGCGAACCTCTTTATTTAATTTTTTTACTTGAATATTATTTATTTAAAAAAAAAAAAACTACAAAAAAACTTTAAAGGGAAACATTTTTTTTAATATTATTTTACCATCAATCCTTTTTTGGAGTATCTTACCCTCGCATCTTTTCAATAATTTCCTATTCACCGTAGTTTTAATTAATGCACATTTTTTAATATTTTAATTCTTTTTATTTTTGTATTGCAATTAAAAATATTTTTCGTACATATAAAGTATGAACTCTTTACTTTTCACACAAAAAATCATTTAAATAAAATTCAAACCTCTTGTTTAATATATGATTTCTGTAACGTCCTTCAATTATTGAGAGAAAAAGAAAAAATGCGAACCTCTTTATTTAATTTTTTTACTTGAATATTATTTATTTAAAAAAAAAAAAAAACTACTAAAAAACTTTAAAGGGAAACATTTTTTTTATTATTATTTTACCATCAATCCTTTTTTGGAGTATCTTACCCTCGCTTCTTTTCAATAATTTCCTATTCACCGTAGTTTTAATTAATGCACATTTTTTAATATTTTAATTCTTTTTATTTTTGTATTGCAATTAAAAATATTTTTCGTACATATAAAGTATGAACTCTTTACTTTTCACACAAAAAATCATTTAAATAAAATTCAAACCTCTTGTTTAATATATGATTTCTGTAACGTCCTTCAATTATTGAGAGAAAAAGAAAAAATGCGAACCTCTTTATTTAATTTTTTTACTTGAATATTATTTATTTAAAAAAAAAAAAACTACTAAAAAACTTTAAAGGGAAACATTTTTTTTATTATTATTTTACCATCAATCATTTTTTGGAGTATCTTACCCTCGCATCTTTTCAATAATTTCCTATTCACCGTAGTTTTAATTAATGCACATTTTTTAATATTTTAATTCTTTTTATTTTTGTATTGCAATTAAAAATATTTTTCGTACATATAAAGTATGAACTCTTTACTTTCTCACACAAAAAATCATTTAAATAAAATTATAACCTCTTGTATAATATATGATTTCTGTAACGTCCTTCAATTATTGAGAGAAAAAGAAAAAATGCGAACCTCTTTATTTAATTTTTTTACTTGAATATTAATTATTTTTTTTTAAAAAAAAAAAAACTACTAAAAAACTTTAAACGGAAACATTTTTTTTAATATTATTTTACCATCAATCCTTTTTTGGAGTATCTTACCCTCGCATCTTTTCAATAATTTCTTATTCACCGTAGTTTTAATTAATGCACATTTTTTAATATTTTAATTCTTTTTATTTTTGTATTGCAATTAAAAATATTTTTCGTACATATAAAGTATGAACGCTTTACTTTCTCACACAAAAAATCATTTAAATAAAATTCTCAACTCTTGTATAATATATGATTTCCGTAACGTCCTTCAATTAGTGAGAGAAAAAGAAAAAATGCGAACCTCTTTAATTAATTTTTTCACATTAATATTAATTTTTTTTTAAAAAAAAACTACTAAAAAACTCTAAAGGGAAACATTTTTTTTTTATTATTTTACCATCAATCCTTTTTTGGAGTATCTTACCCTCGCATCATTTCAATAATTTCCTATTCACCGTAGTTTTAATTAATGCACATTTTTTAATATTTTAATTCTTTTTATTTTTGTATTGCAATTAAAAATATTTTTCGTACATATAAAGTATGAACTCTTTACTTTTCACACAAAAAATCATTTAAATAAAATTCTCAACTCTTGTATAATATATGATTTCTGTAACGTCCTTCAATTATTGAGAGAAAAAGAAAAAATGCGAACCTCTTTATATAATTTTTTTACTTGAATATTATTTATTTAAAAAAAAAAAAAACTACTAAAAAACTTTAAAGGGAAACATTTTTTTTAATATTATTTTACCATCAATCCTTTTTTGGAGTATCTTACCCTCGCATCTTTTCAATAATTTCTTATTCACCGTAGTTTTAATTAATGCACATTTTTTAATATTTTAATTCTTTTTATTTTTGTATTGCAATTAAAAATATTTTTCGTACATATAAAGTATGAACTCTTTACTTTCTCACACAAAAAATCATTTAAATAAAATTATAACATCTTGTATAATATATGATTTATGTAACGTCCTTCAATTATTGAGAGAAAAAGAAAAAATGCAAACCTCTTTATTTAATTTTTTTACTTGAATATTAATTATTTTTTTTTTAAAAAAAAAAACTACTAAAAAACTTTAAAGGGAAACATTTTTTTTAATATTATTTTACCATCAATCCTTTTTTGGAGTGTCTTACCCTCGCATCTTTTCAATAATTTCTTATTCACCGTAGTTTTAATTAATGCACATTTTTTAATATTTTAATTCTTTTTATTTTTGTATTGCAATTAAAAATATTTTTCGTACATATAAAGTATGAACTCTTTACTTTTCACACAAAAAATCATTTAAATAAAATTCAAACCTCTTGTTTAATATATGATTTCTGTAACGTCCTTCAATTATTGAGAGAAAAAGAAAAAATGCGAACCTCTTTATTTAATTTTTTTACTTGAATATTATTTATTTAAAAAAAAAAAAAACTACTAAAAAACTTTAAAGGGAAACATTTTTTTTATTATTATTTTACCATCAATCCTTTTTTGGAGTATCTTACCCTCGCTTCTTTTCAATAATTTCCTATTCACCGTAGTTTTAATTAATGCACATTTTTTAATATTTTAATTCTTTTTATTTTTGTATTGCAATTAAAAATATTTTTCGTACATATAAAGTATGAACTCTTTACTTTCTCACACAAAAAATCATTTAAATAAAATTCTCAACTCTTGTATAATATATGATTTCTGTAACGTCCTTCAATTATTGAGAGAAAAAGAAAAAATGCGAACCTCTTTATATAATTTTTTTACTTGAATATTATTTATTTAAAAAAAAAAAAACTACTAAAAAACTTTAGAGGGAAACATTTTTTTTATTATTATTTTACCATCAATCCTTTTTTGGAGTATCTTACCCTCGCATCTTTTCAATAATTTCCTATTCACCGTAGTTTTAATTAATGCACATTTTTTAATATTTTAATTCTTTTTATTTTTGTATTGCAATTAAAAATATTTTTCGTACATATAAAGTATGAACTCTTTACTTTCTCACACAAAAAATCATTTAAATAAAATTCTCAACTCTTGTATAATATATGATTTCTGTAACGTCCTTCAATTATTGAGAGAAAAAGAAAAAATGCGAACCTCTTTATATAATTTTTTTACTTGAATATTATTTATTTAAAAAAAAAAAAACTACTAAAAAACTTTAGAGGGAAACATTTTTTTTATTATTATTTTACCATCAATCCTTTTTTGGAGTATCTTACCCTCGCATCTTTTCAATAATTTCCTATTCACCGTAGTTTTAATTAATGCACATTTTTTAATATTTTAATTCTTTTTATTTTTGTATTGCAATTAAAAATATTTTTCGTACATATAAAGTATGGACTCTTTACTTTCTCACACAAAAAATCATTTAAATAAAATTATAACATCTTGTATAATATATGATTTATGTAACGTCCTTCAATTATTGAGAGAAAAAGAAAAAATGCAAACCTCTTTATTTAATTTTTTTACTTGAATATTAATTATTATTTTTTTTAAAAAAAAAAAACTACTAAAAAACTTTAAAGGGAAACATTTTTTTTAATATTATTTTACCATCAATCCTTTTTTGGAGTGTCTTACCCTCGCATCTTTTCAATAATTTCTTATTCACCGTAGTTTTAATTAATGCACATTTTTTAAAATTTAATTCTTTTTATTTTTGTATTGCAATTAAAAATATTTTTCGTACATATAAAGTATGAACTCTTTACTTTTCACACAAAAAATCATTTAAATAAAATTCAAACCTCTTGTTTAATATATGATTTCTGTAACGTCCTTCAATTATTGAGAGAAAAAGAAAAAATGCGAACCTCTTTATTTAATTTTTTTACTTGAATATTATTTATTTAAAAAAAAAAAAAACTACTAAAAAACTTTAAAGGGAAACATTTTTTTTATTATTATTTTACCATCAATCCTTTTTTGGAGTATCTTACCCTCGCTTCTTTTCAATAATTTCCTATTCACCGTAGTTTTAATTAATGCACATTTTTTAATATTTTAATTCTTTTTATTTTTGTATTGCAATTAAAAATATTTTTCGTACATATAAAGTATGAACTCTTTACTTTCTCACACAAAAAATCATTTAAATAAAATTATAACATCTTGTATAATATATGATTTATGTAACGTCCTTCAATTATTGAGAGAAAAAGAAAAAATGCAAACCTCTTTATTTAATTTTTTTACTTGAATATTAATTATTTTTTTTTTAAAAAAAAAAACTACTAAAAAACTTTAAAGGGAAACATTTTTTTTAATATTATTTTACCATCAATCCTTTTTTGGAGTGTCTTACCCTCGCATCTTTTCAATAATTTCTTATTCACCGTAGTTTTAATTAATGCACATTTTTTAATATTTTAATTCTTTTTATTTTTGTATTGCAATTAAAAATATTTTTCGTACATATAAAGTATGAACTCTTTACTTTTCACACAAAAAATCATTTAAATAAAATTCAAACCTCTTGTTTAATATATGATTTCTGTAACGTCCTTCAATTATTGAGAGAAAAAGAAAAAATGCGAACCTCTTTATTTAATTTTTTTACTTGAATATTATTTATTTAAAAAAAAAAAAAACTACTAAAAAACTTTAAAGGGAAACATTTTTTTTATTATTATTTTACCATCAATCCTTTTTTGGAGTATCTTACCCTCGCTTCTTTTCAATAATTTCCTATTCACCGTAGTTTTAATTAATGCACATTTTTTAATATTTTAATTCTTTTTATTTTTGTATTGCAATTAAAAATATTTTTCGTACATATAAAGTATGAACTCTTTACTTTCTCACACAAAAAATCATTTAAATAAAATTCTCAACTCTTGTATAATATATGATTTCTGTAACGTCCTTCAATTATTGAGAGAAAAAGAAAAAATGCGAACCTCTTTATATAATTTTTTTACTTGAATATTATTTATTTAAAAAAAAAAAAACTACTAAAAAACTTTAGAGGGAAACATTTTTTTTATTATTATTTTACCATCAATCCTTTTTTGGAGTATCTTACCCTCGCATCTTTTCAATAATTTCCTATTCACCGTAGTTTTAATTAATGCACATTTTTTAATATTTTAATTCTTTTTATTTTTGTATTGCAATTAAAAATATTTTTCGTACATATAAAGTATGAACTCTTTACTTTCTCACACAAAAAATCATTTAAATAAAATTATAACATCTTGTATAATATATGATTTATGTAACGTCCTTCAATTATTGAGAGAAAAAGAAAAAATGCAAACCTCTTTATTTAATTTTTTTACTTGAATATTAATTATTTTTTTTTAAAAAAAAAAAAACTACTAAAAAACTTTAAAGGGAAACATTTTTTTTAATATTATTTTACCATCAATCCTTTTTTGGAGTGTCTTACCCTCGCATCTTTTCAATAATTTCTTATTCACCGTAGTTTTAATTAATGCACATTTTTTAACATTTTAATTCTTTTTATTTTTGTATTGCAATTAAAAATATTTTTCGTACATATAAAGTATGAACTCTTTACTTTTCACACAAAAAATCATTTAAATAAAATTCAAACCTCTTGTTTAATATATGATTTCTGTAACGTCCTTCAATTATTGAGAGAAAAAGAAAAAATGCGAACCTCTTTATTTAATTTTTTTACTTGAATATTATTTATTTAAAAAAAAAAAAAAACTACTAAAAATCTTTAAAGGGAAACATTTTTTTTATTATTATTTTACCATCAATCCTTTTTTGGAGTATCTTACCCTCGCTTCTTTTCAATAATTTCCTATTCACCGTAGTTTTAATTAATGCACATTTTTTAATATTTTAATTCTTTTTATTTTTGTATTGCAATTAAAAATATTTTTCGTACATATAAAGTATGAACTCTTTACTTTCTCACACAAAAAATCATTTAAATAAAATTCTCAACTCTTGTATAATATATGATTTCTGTAACGTCCTTCAATTATTGAGAGAAAAAGAAAAAATGCGAACCTCTTTATATAATTTTTTTACTTGAATATTATTTATTTAAAAAAAAAAAAACTACTAAAAAACTTTAGAGGGAAACATTTTTTTTATTATTATTTTACCATCAATCCTTTTTTGGAGTATCTTACCCTCGCATCTTTTCAATAATTTCCTATTCACCGTAGTTTTAATTAATGCACATTTTTTAATATTTTAATTCTTTTTATTTTTGTATTGCAATTAAAAATATTTTTCGTACATATAAAGTATGAACTCTTTACTTTCTCACACAAAAAATCATTTAAATAAAATTATAACATCTTGTATAATATATGATTTATGTAACGTCCTTCAATTATTGAGAGAAAAAGAAAAAATGCAAACCTCTTTATTTAATTTTTTTACTTGAATATTAATTATTTTTTTTTTTAAAAAAAAAAAACTACTAAAAAACTTTAAAGGGAAACATTTTTTTTAATATTATTTTACCATCAATCCTTTTTTGGAGTGTCTTACCCTCGCATCTTTTCAATAATTTCTTATTCACCGTAGTTTTAATTAATGCACATTTTTTAAAATTTAATTCTTTTTATTTTTGTATTGCAATTAAAAATATTTTTCGTACATATAAAGTATGAACTCTTTACTTTTCACACAAAAAATCATTTAAATAAAATTCAAACCTCTTGTTTAATATATGATTTCTGTAACGTCCTTCAATTATTGAGAGAAAAAGAAAAAATGCGAACCTCTTTATTTAATTTTTTTACTTGAATATTATTTATTTAAAAAAAAAAAAAACTACTAAAAAACTTTAAAGGGAAACATTTTTTTTATTATTATTTTACCATCAATCCTTTTTTGGAGTATCTTACCCTCGCTTCTTTTCAATAATTTCCTATTCACCGTAGTTTTAATTAATGCACATTTTTTAATATTTTAATTCTTTTTATTTTTGTATTGCAATTAAAAATATTTTTCGTACATATAAAGTATGAACTCTTTACTTTCTCACACAAAAAATCATTTAAATAAAATTCTCAACTCTTGTATAATATATGATTTCTGTAACGTCCTTCAATTATTGAGAGAAAAAGAAAAAATGCGAACCTCTTTATATAATTTTTTTACTTGAATATTATTTATTTAAAAAAAAAAAACTACTAAAAAACTTTAAAGGGAAACATTTTTTTTATTATTATTTTACCATCAATCCTTTTTTGGAGTATCTTACCCTCGCATCTTTTCAATAATTTCCTATTCACCGTAGTTTTAATTAATGCACATTTTTTAATATTTTAATTCTTTTTATTTTTGTATTGCAATTAAAAATATTTTTCGTACATATAAAGTATGAACTCTTTACTTTCTCACACAAAAAATCATTTAAATAAAATTATAACATCTTGTATAATATATGATTTATGTAACGTCCTTCAATTATTGAGAGAAAAAGAAAAAATGCAAACCTCTTTATTTAATTTTTTTACTTGAATATTAATTATTTTTTTTTAAAAAAAAAAAAACTACTAAAAAACTTTAAAGGGAAACATTTTTTTTAATATTATTTTACCATCAATCCTTTTTTGGAGTGTCTTACCCTCGCATCTTTTCAATAATTTCTTATTCACCGTAGTTTTAATTAATGCACATTTTTTAACATTTTAATTCTTTTTATTTTTGTATTGCAATTAAAAATATTTTTCGTACATATAAAGTATGAACTCTTTACTTTTCACACAAAAAATCATTTAAATAAAATTCAAACCTCTTGTTTAATATATGATTTCTGTAACGTCCTTCAATTATTGAGAGAAAAAGAAAAACTGCGAACCTCTTTATTTAATTTTTTTACTTGAATATTATTTATTTAAAAAAAAAAAAAACTACTAAAAAACTTTAAAGGGAAACATTTTTTTTATTATTATTTTACCATCAATCCTTTTTTGGAGTATCTTACCCTCGCTTCTTTTCAATAATTTCCTATTCACCGTAGTTTTAATTAATGCACATTTTTTAATATTTTAATTCTTTTTATTTTTGTATTGCAATTAAAAATATTTTTCGTACATATAAAGTATGAACTCTTTACTTTCTCACACAAAAAATCATTTAAATAAAATTCTCAACTCTTGTATAATATATGATTTCTGTAACGTCCTTCAATTATTGAGAGAAAAAGAAAAAATGCGAACCTCTTTATATAATTTTTTTACTTGAATATTATTTATTTAAAAAAAAAAAACTACTAAAAAACTTTAAAGGGAAACATTTTTTTTATTATTATTTTACCATCAATCCTTTTTTGGAGTATCTTACCCTCGCATCTTTTCAATAATTTCCTATTCACCGTAGTTTTAATTAATGCACATTTTTTAATATTTTAATTCTTTTTATTTTTGTATTGCAATTAAAAATATTTTTCGTACATATAAAGTATGAACTCTTTACTTTCTCACACAAAAAATCATTTAAATAAAATTATAACATCTTGTATAATATATGATTTATGTAACGTCCTTCAATTATTGAGAGAAAAAGAAAAAATGCAAACCTCTTTATTTAATTTTTTTACTTGAATATTAATTATTTTTTTTTAAAAAAAAAAAAACTACTAAAAAACTTTAAAGGGAAACATTTTTTTTAATATTATTTTACCATCAATCCTTTTTTGGAGTGTCTTACCCTCGCATCTTTTCAATAATTTCTTATTCACCGTAGTTTTAATTAATGCACATTTTTTAATATTTTAATTCTTTTTATTTTTGTATTGCAATTAAAAATATTTTTCGTACATATAAAGTATGAACTCTTTACTTTTCACACAAAAAATCATTTAAATAAAATTCAAACCTCTTGTTTAATATATGATTTCTGTAACGTCCTTCAATTATTGAGAGAAAAAGAAAAAATGCGAACCTCTTTATTTAATTTTTTTACTTGAATATTATTTATTTAAAAAAAAAAAAAAAAACTACTAAAAAACTTTAAAGGGAAACATTTTTTTTATTATTATTTTACCATCAATCCTTTTTTGGAGTATCTTACCCTCGCTTCTTTTCAATAATTTCCTATTCACCGTAGTTTTAATTAATGCACATTTTTTAATATTTTAATTCTTTTTATTTTTGTATTGCAATTAAAAATATTTTTCGTACATATAAAGTATGAACTCTTTACTTTCTCACACAAAAAATCATTTAAATAAAATTCTCAACTCTTGTATAATATATGATTTCTGTAACGTCCTTCAATTATTGAGAGAAAAAGAAAAAATGCGAACCTCTTTATATAATTTTTTTACTTGAATATTATTTATTTAAAAAAAAAAAAACTACTAAAAAACTTTAAAGGGAAACATTTTTTTTATTATTATTTTACCATCAATCCTTTTTTGGAGTATCTTACCCTCGCATCTTTTCAATAATTTCCTATTCACCGTAGTTTTAATTAATGCACATTTTTTAATATTTTAATTCTTTTTATTTTTGTATTGCAATTAAAAATATTTTTCGTACATATAAAGTATGAACTCTTTACTTTCTCACACAAAAAATCATTTAAATAAAATTATAACATCTTGTATAATATATGATTTATGTAACGTCCTTCAATTATTGAGAGAAAAAGAAAAAATGCAAACCTCTTTATTTAATTTTTTTACTTGAATATTAATTATTTTTTTTTAAAAAAAAAAAACTACTAAAAAACTTTAAAGGGAAACATTTTTTTTAATATTATTTTACCATCAATCCTTTTTTGGAGTGTCTTACCCTCGCATCTTTTCAATAATTTCTTATTCACCGTAGTTTTAATTAATGCACATTTTTTAATATTTTAATTCTTTTTATTTTTGTATTGCAATTAAAAATATTTTTCGTACATATAAAGTATGAACTCTTTACTTTTCACACAAAAAATCATTTAAATAAAATTCAAACCTCTTGTTTAATATATGATTTCTGTAACGTCCTTCAATTATTGAGAGAAAAAGAAAAACTGCGAACCTCTTTATTTAATTTTTTTACTTGAATATTATTTATTTAAAAAAAAAAAAAAACTACTAAAAAACTTTAAAGGGAAACATTTTTTTTATTATTATTTTACCATCAATCCTTTTTTGGAGTATCTTACCCTCGCTTCTTTTCAATAATTTCCTATTCACCGTAGTTTTAATTAATGCACATTTTTTAATATTTTAATTCTTTTTATTTTTGTATTGCAATTAAAAATATTTTTCGTACATATAAAGTATGAACTCTTTACTTTCTCACACAAAAAATCATTTAAATAAAATTCTCAACTCTTGTATAATATATGATTTCTGTAACGTCCTTCAATTATTGAGAGAAAAAGAAAAAATGCGAACCTCTTTATATAATTTTTTTACTTGAATATTATTTATTTAAAAAAAAAAAAAACTACTAAAAAACTTTAAAGGGAAACATTTTTTTTAATATTATTTTACCATCAATCCTTTTTTGGAGTATCTTACCCTCGCATCTTTTCAATAATTTCTTATTTACCGTAGTTTTAATTAATGCACATTTTTTAATATTTTAATTCTTTTTATTTTTGTATTGCAATTAAAAATATTTTTCGTACATATAAAGTATGAACTCTTTACTTTTCACACAAAAAATCATTTAAATAAAATTCAAACCTCTTGTTTAATATATGATTTCTGTAACGTCCTTCAATTATTGAGAGAAAAAGAAAAAATGCGAACCTCTTTATTTAATTTTTTTACTTGAATATTATTTATTTAAAAAAAAAAAAAAACTACTAAAAAACTTTAAAGGGAAACATTTTTTTTATTATTATTTTACCATCAATCATTTTTTGGAGTATCTTACCCTCGCATCTTTTCAATAATTTCCTATTCACCGTAGTTTTAATTAATGCACATTTTTTAATATTTTAATTCTTTTTATTTTTGTATTGCAATTAAAAATATTTTTCGTACATATAAAGTATGAACTCTTTACTTTCTCACACAAAAAATCATTTAAATAAAATTATAACCTCTTGTATAATATATGATTTCTGTAACGTCCTTCAATTATTGAGAGAAAAAGAAAAAATGCGAACCTCTTTATTTAATTTTTTTACTTGAATATTATTTATTTAAAAAAAAAAAAACTACAAAAAAACTTTAAAGGGAAACATTTTTTTTAATATTATTTTACCATCAATACTTTTTTGGAGTATCTTACCCTCGCATCTTTTCAATAATTTCCTATTCACCGTAGTTTTAATTAATGCACATTTTTTAATATTTTAATTCTTTTTATTTTTGTATTGCAATTAAAAATATTTTTCGTACATATAAAGTATGAACTCTTTACTTTCTCACACAAAAAATCATTTAAATAAAATTATAACATCTTGTATAATATATGATTTATGTAACGTCCTTCAATTATTGAGAGAAAAAGAAAAAATGCAAACCTCTTTATTTAATTTTTTTACTTGAATATTAATTATTTTTTTTTAAAAAAAAAAAAACTACTAAAAAACTTTAAAGGGAAACATTTTTTTTAATATTATTTTACCATCAATCCTTTTTTGGAGTGTCTTACCCTCGCATCTTTTCAATAATTTCTTATTCACCGTAGTTTTAATTAATGCACATTTTTTAATATTTTAATTCTTTTTATTTTTGTATTGCAATTAAAAATATTTTTCGTACATATAAAGTATGAACTCTTTACTTTTCACACAAAAAATCATTTAAATAAAATTCAAACCTCTTGTTTAATATATGATTTCTGTAACGTCCTTCAATTATTGAGAGAAAAAGAAAAAATGCGAACCTCTTTATTTAATTTTTTTACTTGAATATTATTTATTTAAAAAAAAAAAAAAAACTACTAAAAAACTTTAAAGGGAAACATTTTTTTTATTATTATTTTACC
This sequence comes from Ligustrum vulgare, assembly GCA_963555705.1. Classification (NCBI taxonomy): domain Eukaryota; kingdom Viridiplantae; phylum Streptophyta; class Magnoliopsida; order Lamiales; family Oleaceae; genus Ligustrum; species Ligustrum vulgare. The sequence goes on from OY743174.1 coordinate 29,084,556, forward strand.
ATCAATCCTTTTTTGGAGTATCTTACCCTCGCTTCTTTTCAATAATTTCCTATTCACCGTAGTTTTAATTAATGCACATTTTTTAATATTTTAATTCTTTTTATTTTTGTATTGCAATTAAAAATATTTTTCGTACATATAAAGTATGAACTCTTTACTTTCTCACACAAAAAATCATTTAAATAAAATTCTCAACTCTTGTATAATATATGATTTCTGTAACGTCCTTCAATTATTGAGAGAAAAAGAAAAAATGCGAACCTCTTTATATAATTTTTTTACTTGAATATTATTTATTTAAAAAAAAAAAAACTACTAAAAAACTTTAAAGGGAAACATTTTTTTTATTATTATTTTACCATCAATCCTTTTTTGGAGTATCTTACCCTCGCATCTTTTCAATAATTTCCTATTCACCGTAGTTTTAATTAATGCACATTTTTTAATATTTTAATTCTTTTTATTTTTGTATTGCAATTAAAAATATTTTTCGTACATATAAAGTATGAACTCTTTACTTTCTCACACAAAAAATCATTTAAATAAAATTATAACATCTTGTATAATATATGATTTATGTAACGTCCTTCAATTATTGAGAGAAAAAGAAAAAATGCAAACCTCTTTATTTAATTTTTTTACTTGAATATTAATTATTTTTTTTTAAAAAAAAAAAACTACTAAAAAACTTTAAAGGGAAACATTTTTTTTAATATTATTTTACCATCAATCCTTTTTTGGAGTGTCTTACCCTCGCATCTTTTCAATAATTTCTTATTCACCGTAGTTTTAATTAATGCACATTTTTTAATATTTTAATTCTTTTTATTTTTGTATTGCAATTAAAAATATTTTTCGTACATATAAAGTATGAACTCTTTACTTTTCACACAAAAAATCATTTAAATAAAATTCAAACCTCTTGTTTAATATATGATTTCTGTAACGTCCTTCAATTATTGAGAGAAAAAGAAAAACTGCGAACCTCTTTATTTAATTTTTTTACTTGAATATTAATTATTTATTTAAAAAAAAAAAACTACTAAAAAACTTTAAAGGCAAATTTTTTTTTTATTATTATTTTACCATCAATCCTTTTTTGGAGTATCTTACCCTCGCATCATTTCAATAATTTCCTATTCACCGTAGTTTTAATTAATGCACATTTTTTAATATTTTAATTCTTTTTATTTTTGTATTGCAATTAAAAATATTTTTCGTACATATAAAGTATGAACTCTTTACTTTTCACACAAAAAATCATTTAAATAAAATTCAAACCTCTTGTTTAATATATGATTTCTGTAACGTCCTTCAATTATTGAGAGAAAAAGAAAAAATGCGAACCTCTTTATTTAATTTTTTTACTTGAATATTATTTATTTAAAAAAAAAAAACTACTAAAAAACTTTAAAGGGAAACATTTTTTTTATTATTATTTTACCATCAATCATTTTTTGGAGTATCTTACCCTCGCATCTTTTCAATAATTTCCTATTCACCGTAGTTTTAATTAATGCACATTTTTTAATATTTTAATTCTTTTTATTTTTGTATTGCAATTAAAAATATTTTTCGTACATATAAAGTATGAACTCTTTACTTTTCACACAAAAAATCATTTAAATAAAATTCAAACCTCTTGTTTAATATATGATTTCTGTAACGTCCTTCAATTATTGAGAGAAAAAGAAAAAATGCGAACCTCTTTATTTAATTTTTTTACTTGAATATTATTTATTTAAAAAAAAAAAAAAAACTACTAAAAAACTTTAAAGGGAAACATTTTTTTTATTATTATTTTACCATCAATCATTTTTTGGAGTATCTTACCCTCGCATCTTTTCAATAATTTCCTATTCACCGTAGTTTTAATTAATGCACATTTTTTAATATTTTAATTCTTTTTATTTTTGTATTGCAATTAAAAATATTTTTCGTACATATAAAGTATGAACTCTTTACTTTCTCACACAAAAAATCATTTAAATAAAATTATAACCTCTTGTATAATATATGATTTCTGTAACGTCCTTCAATTATTGAGAGAAAAAGAAAAAATGCGAACCTCTTTATTTAATTTTTTTACTTGAATATTATTTATTTAAAAAAAAAAAAACTACAAAAAAACTTTAAAGGGAAACATTTTTTTTAATATTATTTTACCATCAATACTTTTTTGGAGTATCTTACCCTCGCATCTTTTCAATAATTTCCTATTCACCGTAGTTTTAATTAATGCACATTTTTTAATATTTTAATTCTTTTTATTTTTGTATTGCAATTAAAAATATTTTTCGTACATATAAAGTATGAACTCTTTACTTTCTCACACAAAAAATCATTTAAATAAAATTATAACATCTTGTATAATATATGATTTATGTAACGTCCTTCAATTATTGAGAGAAAAAGAAAAAATGCAAACCTCTTTATTTAATTTTTTTACTTGAATATTAATTATTTTTAAAAAAAAAAAAAAAAACTACTAAAAAACTTTAAAGGGAAACATTTTTTTTAATATTATTTTACCATCAATCCTTTTTTGGAGTGTCTTACCCTCGCATCTTTTCAATAATTTCTTATTCACCGTAGTTTTAATTAATGCACATTTTTTAATATTTTAATTCTTTTTATTTTTGTATTGCAATTAAAAATATTTTTCGTACATATAAAGTATGAACTCTTTACTTTTCACACAAAAAATCATTTAAATAAAATTCAAACCTCTTGTTTAATATATGATTTCTGTAACGTCCTTCAATTATTGAGAGAAAAAGAAAAAATGCGAACCTCTTTATTTAATTTTTTTACTTGAATATTATTTATTTAAAAAAAAAAAAAACTACTAAAAAACTTTAAAGGGAAACATTTTTTTTATTATTATTTTACCATCAATCCTTTTTTGGAGTATCTTACCCTCGCTTCTTTTCAATAATTTCCTATTCACCGTAGTTTTAATTAATGCACATTTTTTAATATTTTAATTCTTTTTATTTTTGTATTGCAATTAAAAATATTTTTCGTACATATAAAGTATGAACTCTTTACTTTCTCACACAAAAAATCATTTAAATAAAATTCTCAACTCTTGTATAATATATGATTTCTGTAACGTCCTTCAATTATTGAGAGAAAAAGAAAAAATGCGAACCTCTTTATATAATTTTTTTACTTGAATATTATTTATTTAAAAAAAAAAAAAACTACTAAAAAACTTTAAAGGGAAACATTTTTTTTATTATTATTTTACCATCAATCCTTTTTTGGAGTATCTTACCCTCGCATCTTTTCAATAATTTCCTATTCACCGTAGTTTTAATTAATGCACATTTTTTAATATTTTAATTCTTTTTATTTTTGTATTGCAATTAAAAATATTTTTCGTACATATAAAGTATGAACTCTTTACTTTCTCACACAAAAAATCATTTAAATAAAATTATAACATCTTGTATAATATATGATTTATGTAACGTCCTTCAATTATTGAGAGAAAAAGAAAAAATGCGAACCTCTTTATTTAATTTTTTTACTTGAATATTAATTATTTTTTTTAAAAAAAAAAAAACTACTAAAAAACTTTAAAGGGAAACATTTTTTTTAATATTATTTTACCATCAATCCTTTTTTGGAGTGTCTTACCCTCGCATCTTTTCAATAATTTCATATTCACCGTAGTTTTAATTAATGCACATTTTTTAATATTTTAATTCTTTTTATTTTTGTATTGCAATTAAAAATATTTTTCGTACATATAAAGTATGAACTCTTTACTTTCTCACACAAAAAATCATTTAAATAAAATTATAACCTCTTGTATAATATATAATTTCTGTAACGTCCTTAAGTTATTGAGAGAAAAAGAAAAAAATGCGAACCTCTTTATTTAATTTTTTTTCTTGAATATTATTTATTTAAAAAAAGAAAACTAAAAAAAAACTTTAAAGGGGAACATTTTTTTTAATATTATTTTACCATCAATCCTTTTTTGGAGTATCTTACCCTCGCATCTTTTCAATAATTTCCTATTCACCGTAGTTTTAATTAATGCACATTTTTTAATATTTTAATTCTTTTTATTTTTGTATTGCAATTAAAAATATTTTTCGTACATATAAAGTATGAACTCTTTACTTTCTCACACAAAAAATCATTTAAATAAAATTATAACCTCTTGTATAATATATGATTTATGTAACGTCCTTCAATTATTGAGAGAAAAAGAAAAAATGCGAACCTCTTTATTTAATTTTTTTACTTGAATATTAATTATTTATTTTAAAAAAAAAACTACTAAAAAACTTTAAAGGCAAATTTTTTTTTTATTATTATTTTACCATCAATCCTTTTTTGGAGTATCTTACCCTCGCATCATTTCAATAATTTCTTATTCACCGTAGTTTTAATTAATGCACATTTTTTAATATTTTAATTCTTTTTATTTTTGTATTGCAATTAAAAATATTTTTCGTACATATAAAGTATGAACTCTTTACTTTTCACACAAAAAATCATTTAAATAAAATTCAAACCTCTTGTTTAATATATGATTTCTGTAACGTCCTTCAATTATTGAGAGAAAAAGAAAAAATGCGAACCTCTTTATTTAATTTTTTTACTTGAATATTATTTATTTAAAAAAAAAAAAACTACTAAAAAACTTTAAAGGGAAACATTTTTTTTATTATTATTTTACCATCAATCATTTTTTGGAGTATCTTACCCTCGCATCTTTTCAATAATTTCCTATTCACCGTAGTTTTAATTAATGCACATTTTTTAATATTTTAATTCTTTTTATTTTTGTATTGCAATTAAAAATATTTTTCGTACATATAAAGTATGAACTCTTTACTTTCTCACACAAAAAATCATTTAAATAAAATTATAACCTCTTGTATAATATATGATTTCTGTAACGTCCTTCAATTATTGAGAGAAAAAGAAAAAATGCGAACCTCTTTATTTAATTTTTTTACTTGAATATTAATTATTTTTTTTTTACAAAAAAAAAAAACTACTAAAAAACTTTAAAGGGAAACATTTTTTTTAATATTATTTTACCATCAATCCTTTTTTGGAGTATCTTACCCTCGCATCTTTTCAATAATTTCTTATTCACCGTAGTTTTAATTAATGCACATTTTTTAATATTTTAATTCTTTTTATTTTTGTATTGCAATTAAAAATATTTTTCGTACATATAAAGTATGAACGCTTTACTTTCTCACACAAAAAATCATTTAAATAAAATTCTCAACTCTTGTATAATATATGATTTCCGTAACGTCCTTCAATTAGTGAGAGAAAAAGAAAAAATGCGAACCTCTTTAATTAATTTTTTCACATTAACATTAATTTTTTTTTAAAAAAAAACTACTAAAAAACTCTAAAGGGAAACATTTTTTTTATTATTATTTTACCATCAATCCTTTTTTGGAGTATCTTACCCTCGCATCATTTCAATAATTTCCTATTCACCGTAGTTTTAATTAATGCACATTTTTTAATATTTTAATTCTTTTTATTGCAATTAAAAATATTTTTCGTACATATAAAGTATGAACTCTTTACTTTTCACACAAAAAATCATTTAAATAAAATTCAAACCTCTTGTTTAATATATGATTTCTGTAACGTCCTTCAATTATTGAGAGAAAAAGAAAAAATGCGAACCTCTTTATTTAATTTTTTTACTTGAATATTATTTATTTAAAAAAAAAAAAAACTACAAAAAAACTTTAAAGGGAAACATTTTTTTTATTATTATTTTACCATCAATCCTTTTTTGGAGTATCTTACCCTCGCTTCTTTTCAATAATTTCCTATTCACCGTAGTTTTAATTAATGCACATTTTTTAATATTTTAATTCTTTTTATTTTTGTATTGCAATTAAAAATATTTTTCGTACATATAAAGTATGAACTCTTTACTTTCTCACACAAAAAATCATTTAAATAAAATTATAACCTCTTGTATAATATATGATTTCTGTAACGTCCTTCAATTATTGAGAGAAAAAGAATAAATGCGAACCTCTTTATTTAATTTTTTTACTTGAATATTAATTATTTTTTTTAAAAAAAAAAAACTACTAAAAAACTTTAAAGGGAAACATTTTTTTTAATATTATTTTACCATCAATCCTTTTTTGTAGTATCTTACCCTCGCATCTTTTCAATAATTTCTTATTCACCGTAGTTTTAATTAATGCACATTTTTTAATATTTTAATTCTTTTTATTTTTGTATTGCAATTAAAAATATTTTTCGTACATATAAAGTATGAACTCTTTACTTTCTCACACAAAAAATCATTTAAATAAAATTATAACCTCTTGTATAATATATGATTTCTGTAACGTCCTTCAATTATTGAGAGAAAAAGAAAAAATGCGAACCTCTTTATTTAATTTTTTTACTTGAATATTAATTATTTTTTTTTTAAAAAAAAAACTACTAAAAAACTTTAAAGGGAAACATTTTTTTTAATATTATTTTACCATCAATCCTTTTTTGGAGTATCTTACCCTCGCATCTTTTCAATAATTTCTTATTCACCGTAGTTTCAATTAATGCACATTTTTTAATATTTTAATTCTTTTTATTTTTGTATTGCAATTAAAAATATTTTTCGTACATATAAAGTATGAACTCTTTACTTTCTCACACAAAAAATCATTTAAATAAAATTATAACCTCTTGTATAATATATGATTTCTGTAACGTCCTTCAATTATTGAGAGAAAAAGAAAAAATGCGAACCTCTTTATTTAATTTTTTTACTTGAATATTAATTATTTTTTTTTTAAAAAAAAAAAACTACTAAAAAACTTTAAAGGGAAACATTTTTTTTAATATTATTTTACCATCAATCCTTTTTTGGAGTATCTTACCCTCGCATCTTTTCAATAATTTCTTATTCACCGTAGTTTTAATTAATGCACATTTTTTAATTTTTTAATTCTTTTTATTTTTGTATTGCAATTAAAAATATTTTTCGTACATATAAAGTATGAACTCTTTACTTTTCACACAAAAAATCATTTAAATAAAATTCAAACCTCTTGTTTAATATATGATTTCTGTAACGTCCTTCAATTATTGAGAGAAAAAGAAAAAATGCGAACCTCTTTATTTAATTTTTTTACTTGAATATTATTTATTTAAAAAAAAAAACTGCTAAAAAACTTTAAAGGGAAACATTTTTTTTATTATTATTTTACCATCAATCATTTTTTGGAATATCTTACCCTCGCATCTTTTCAATAATTTCCTATTCACCGTAGTTTTAATTAATGCACATTTTTTAATATTTTAATTCTTTTTATTTTTGTATTGCAATTAAAAATATTTTTCGTACATATAAAGTATGAACTCTTTACTTTCTCACACAAAAAATCATTTAAATAAAATTATAACCTCTTGTATAATATATGATTTCTGTAACGTCCTTCAATTATTGAGAGAAAAAGAAAAAATGCGAACCTCTTTATTTAATTTTTTTACTTGAATATTATTTATTTAAAAAAAAAAAACTACAAAAAAACTTTAAAGGGAAACATTTTTTTTAATATTATTTTACCATCAATCCTTTTTTGGAGTATCTTACCCTCGCATCTTTTCAATAATTTCCTATTCACCGTAGTTTTAATTAATGCACATTTTTTAATATTTTAATTCTTTTTATTTTTGTATTGCAATTAAAAATATTTTTCGTACATATAAAGTATGAACTCTTTACTTTTCACACAAAAAATCATTTAAATAAAATTCAAACCTCTTGTTTAATATATGATTTCTGTAACGTCCTTCAATTATTGAGAGAAAAAGAAAAAATGCGAACCTCTTTATTTAATTTTTTTACTTGAATATTATTTATTTAAAAAAAAAAAACTACTAAAAAACTTTAAAGGGAAACATTTTTTTTATTATTATTTTACCATCAATCAATTAAATTTGTGAGTATCTTACCCTCGCATCTTTTCAATAATTTCCTATTCACCGTAGTTTTAATTAATGCACATTTTTTAATATTTTAATTCTTTTTATTTTTGTATTGCAATTAAAAATATTTTTCGTACATATAAAGTATGAACTCTTTACTTTCTCACACAAAAAATCATTTAAATAAAATTATAACCTCTTGTATAATATATGATTTCTGTAACGTCCTTCAATTATTGAGAGAAAAAGAAAAAATGCGAACCTCTTTATTTAATTTTTTTACTTGAATATTATTTATTTAAAAAAAAAAAACTACAAAAAAACTTTAAAGGGAAACATTTTTTTTAATATTATTTTACCATCAATCCTTTTTTGGAGTATCTTACCCTCGCATCTTTTCAATAATTTCCTATTCACCGTAGTTTTAATTAATGCACATTTTTTAATATTTTAATTCTTTTTATTTTTGTATTGCAATTAAAAATATTTTTCGTACATATAAAGTATGAACTCTTTACTTTCTCACACAAAAAATCATTTAAATAAAATTCTCAACTCTTGTATAATATATGATTTCTGTAACGTCCTTCAATTATTGAGAGAAAAAGAAAAAATGCGAACCTCTTTATATAATTTTTTTACTTGAATATTATTTATTTAAAAAAAAAAAAACTACTAAAAAACTTTAAAGGGAAACATTTTTTTTATTATTATTTTACCATCAATCCTTTTTTGGAGTATCTTACCCTCGCTTCTTTTCAATAATTTCCTATTCACCGTAGTTTTAATTAATGCACATTTTTTAATATTTTAATTCTTTTTATTTTTGTATTGCAATTAAAAATATTTTTCGTACATATAAAGTATGAACTCTTTACTTTCTCACACAAAAAATCATTTAAATAAAATTATAACCTCTTGTATAATATATGATTTCTGTAACGTCCTTCAATTATTGAGAGAAAAAGAAAAAATGCGAACCTCTTTATTTAATTTTTTTACTTGAATATTATTTATTTAAAAAAAAAAACTACAAAAAAACTTTAAAGGGAAACATTTTTTTTAATATTATTTTACCATCAATCCTTTTTTGGAGTATCTTACCCTCGCATCTTTTCAATAATTTCCTATTCACCGTAGTTTTAATTAATGCACATTTTTTAATATTTTAATTCTTTTTATTTTTGTATTGCAATTAAAAATATTTTTCGTACATATAAAGTATGAACTCTTTACTTTCTCACACAAAAAATCATTTAAATAAAATTCTCAACTCTTGTATAATATATGATTTCTGTAACGTCCTTCAATTATTGAGAGAAAAAGAAAAAATGCGAACCTCTTTATATAATTTTTTTACTTGAATATTATTTATTTAAAAAAAAAAAAACTACTAAAAAACTTTAAAGGGAAACATTTTTTTTATTATTATTTTACCATCAATCCTTTTTTGGAGTATCTTACCCTCGCTTCTTTTCAATAATTTCCTATTCACCGTAGTTTTAATTAATGCACATTTTTTAATATTTTAATTCTTTTTATTTTTGTATTGCAATTAAAAATATTTTTCGTACATATAAAGTATGAACTCTTTACTTTCTCACACAAAAAATCATTTAAATAAAATTCTCAACTCTTGTATAATATATGATTTCTGTAACGTCCTTCAATTATTGAGAGAAAAAGAAAAAATGCGAACCTCTTTATATAATTTTTTTACTTGAATATTATTTATTTAAAAAAAAAAAAACTACTAAAAAACTTTAAAGGGAAACATTTTTTTTATTATTATTTTACCATCAATCCTTTTTTGGAGTATCTTACCCTCGCTTCTTTTCAATAATTTCCTATTCACCGTAGTTTTAATTAATGCACATTTTTTAATATTTTAATTCTTTTTATTTTTGTATTGCAATTAAAAATATTTTTCGTACATATAAAGTATGAACTCTTTACTTTCTCACACAAAAAATCATTTAAATAAAATTCTCAACTCTTGTATAATATATGATTTCTGTAACGTCCTTCAATTATTGAGAGAAAAAGAAAAAATGCGAACCTCTTTATATAATTTTTTTACTTGAATATTATTTATTTAAAAAAAAAAAAACTACTAAAAAACTTTAAAGGGAAACATTTTTTTTATTATTATTTTACCATCAATCCTTTTTTGGAGTATCTTACCCTCGCATCTTTTCAATAATTTCCTATTCACCGTAGTTTTAATTAATGCACATTTTTTAATATTTTAATTCTTTTTATTTTTGTATTGCAATTAAAAATATTTTTCGTACATATAAAGTATGAACTCTTTACTTTCTCACACAAAAAATCATTTAAATAAAATTATAACGTCTTGTATAATATATGATTTATGTAACGTCCTTCAATTATTGAGAGAAAAAGAAAAAATGCGAACCTCTTTATTTAATTTTTTTACTTGAATATTAATTATTATTTTTTTTAAAAAAAAAACTACTAAAAAACTTTAAAGGGAAACATTTTTTTTAATATTATTTTACCATCAATCCTTTTTTGGAGTGTCTTACCCTCGCATCTTTTCAATAATTTCTTATTCACCGTAGTTTTAATTAATGCACATTTTTTAATATTTTAATTCTTTTTATTTTTGTATTGCAATTAAAAATATTTTTCGTACATATAAAGTATGAACTCTTTACTTTCTCACACAAAAAATCATTTAAATAAAATTATAACCTCTTGTATAATATATAATTTCTGTAACGTCCTTAAGTTATTGAGAGAAAAAGAAAAAAATGCGAACCTCTTTATTTAATTTTTTTTCTTGAATATTATTTATTTAAAAAAAGAAAACTAAAAAAAAACTTTAAAGGGGAACATTTTTTTTAATATTATTTTACCATCAATCCTTTTTTGGAGTATCTTACCCTCGCATCTTTTCAATAATTTCCTATTCACCGTAGTTTTAATTAATGCACATTTTTTAATATTTAAATTCTTTTTATTTTTGTATTGCAATTAAAAATATTTTTCGTACATATAAAGTATGAACTCTTTACTTTCTCACACAAAAAATCATTTAAATAAAATTATAACCTCTTGTATAATATATGATTTATGTAACGTCCTTCAATTATTGAGAGAAAAAGAAAAAATGCGAACCTCTTTATTTAATTTTTTTACTTGAATATTAATTATTTATTTTAAAAAAAAAAACTACTAAAAAACTTTAAAGGCAAATTTTTTTTTTTATTATTATTTTACCATCAATCCTTTTTTGGAGTATCTTACCCTCGCATCATTTCAATAATTTCCTATTCACCGTAATTTTAATTAATGCACATTTTTTAATATTTTAATTCTTTTTATTTTTGTATTGCAATTAAAAATATTTTTCGTACATATAAAGTATGAACTCTTTACTTTTCACACAAAAAATCATTTAAATAAAATTCAAACCTCTTGTTTAATATATGATTTCTGTAACGTCCTTCAATTATTGAGAGAAAAAGAAAAAATGCGAACCTCTTTATTTAATTTTTTTACTTGAATATTATTTATTTAAAAAAAAAAAACTACTAAAAAACTTTAAAGGGAAACATTTTTTTTATTATTATTTTACCATCAATCATTTTTTGGAGTATCTTACCCTCGCATCTTTTCAATAATTTCCTATTCACCGTAGTTTTAATTAATGCACATTTTTTAATATTTTAATTCTTTTTATTTTTGTATTGCAATTAAAAATATTTTTCGTACATATAAAGTATGAACTCTTTACTTTCTCACACAAAAAATCATTTAAATAAAATTATAACCTCTTGTATAATATATGATTTCTGTAACGTCCTTCAATTATTGAGAGAAAAAGAAAAAATGCGAACCTCTTTATTTAATTTTTTTACTTGAATATTAATTATTTTTTAAAAAAAAAAAAAAAACTACTAAAAAACTTTAAAGGGAAACATTTTTTTTAATATTATTTTACCATCAATCCTTTTTTGGAGTATCTTACCCTCGCATCTTTTCAATAATTTCTTATTCACCGTAGTTTTAATTAATGCACATTTTTTAATATTTTAATTCTTTTTATTTTTGTATTGCAATTAAAAATATTTTTCGTACATATAAAGTATGAACGCTTTACTTTCTCACACAAAAAATCATTTAAATAAAATTATAACATCTTGTATAATATATGATTTATGTAACGTCCTTCAATTATTGAGAGAAAAAGAAAAAATGCGAACCTCTTTATTTAATTTTTTTACTTGAATATTAATTATTTTTAAAAAAAAAAAAAAAAACTACTAAAAAACTTTAAAGGGAAACATTTTTTTTAATATTATTTTACCATCAATCCTTTTTTGGAGTGTCTTACCCTCGCATCTTTTCAATAATTTCTTATTCACCGTAGTTTTAATTAATGCACATTTTTTAATATTTTAATTCTTTTTATTTTTGTATTGCAATTAAAAATATTTTTCGTACATATAAAGTATGAACTCTTTACTTTCTCACACAAAAAATCATTTAAATAAAATTATAACCTCTTGTATAATATATAATTTCTGTAACGTCCTTAAGTTATTGAGAGAAAAAGAAAAAAATGCGAACCTCTTTATTTAATTTTTTTTCTTGAATATTATTTATTTAAAAAAAGAAAACTAAAAAAAAACTTTAAAGGGGAACATTTTTTTTAATATTATTTTACCATCAATCCTTTTTTGGAGTATCTTACCCTCGCATCTTTTCAATAATTTCCTATTCACCGTAGTTTTAATTAATGCACATTTTTTAATATTTAAATTCTTTTTATTTTTGTATTGCAATTAAAAATATTTTTCGTACATATAAAGTATGAACTCTTTACTTTCTCACACAAAAAATCATTTAAATAAAATTATAACCTCTTGTATAATATATGATTTATGTAACGTCCTTCAATTATTGAGAGAAAAAGAAAAAATGCGAACCTCTTTATTTAATTTTTTTACTTGAATATTAATTATTTATTTTAAAAAAAAAAACTACTAAAAAACTTTAAAGGCAAATTTTTTTTTTTATTATTATTTTGCCATCAATCCTTTTTTGGAGTATCTTACCCTCGCATCATTTCAATAATTTCCTATTCACCGTAGTTTTAATTAATGCACATTTTTTAATATTTTAATTCTTTTTATTTTTGTATTGCAATTAAAAATATTTTTCGTACATATAAAGTATGAACTCTTTACTTTTCACACAAAAAATCATTTAAATAAAATTCAAACCTCTTGTTTAATATATGATTTCTGTAACGTCCTTCAATTATTGAGAGAAAAAGAAAAAATGCGAACCTCTTTATTTAATTTTTTTACTTGAATATTATTTATTTAAAAAAAAAAAACTACTAAAAAACTTTAAAGGGAAACATTTTTTTTATTATTATTTTACCATCAATCATTTTTTGGAGTATCTTACCCTCGCATCTTTTCAATAATTTCCTATTCACCGTAGTTTTAATTAATGCACATTTTTTAATATTTTAATTCTTTTTATTTTTGTATTGCAATTAAAAATATTTTTCGTACATATAAAGTATGAACTCTTTACTTTCTCACACAAAAAATCATTTAAATAAAATTATAACCTCTTGTATAATATATGATTTCTGTAACGTCCTTCAATTATTGAGAGAAAAAGAAAAAATGCGAACCTCTTTATTTAATTTTTTTACTTGAATATTAATTATTTTTTAAAAAAAAAAAAAAAACTACTAAAAAACTTTAAAGGGAAACATTTTTTTTAATATTATTTTACCATCAATCCTTTTTTGGAGTATCTTACCCTCGCATCTTTTCAATAATTTCTTATTCACCGTAGTTTTAATTAATGCACATTTTTTAATATTTTAATTCTTTTTATTTTTGTATTGCAATTAAAAATATTTTTCGTACATATAAAGTATGAACGCTTTACTTTCTCACACAAAAAATCATTTAAATAAAATTCTCAACTCTTGTATAATATATGATTTCTGTAACGTCCTTCAATTAGTGAGAGAAAAAGAAAAAATGCGAACCTCTTTAATTAATTTTTTCACATTAATATTAATTTTTTTTAAAAAAAAAACTACTAAAAAACTCTAAAGGGAAACATTTTTTTTATTATTATTTTACCATCAATCCTTTTTTGGAGTATCTTACCCTCGCATCATTTCAATAATTTCCTATTCACCGTAGTTTTAATTAATGCACATTTTTTAATATTTTAATTCTTTTTATTTTTGTATTGCAATTAAAAATATTTTTCGTACATATAAAGTATGAACTCTTTACTTTTCACACAAAAAATCATTTAAATAAAATTATAACCTCTTGTATAATATATAATTTCTGTAACGTCCTTAAGTTATTGAGAGAAAAAGAAAAAAATGCGAACCTCTTTATTTAATTTTTTTTCTTGAATATTATTTATTTAAAAAAAGAAAACTAAAAAAAAACTTTAAAGGGGAACATTTTTTTTAATATTATTTTACCATCAATCCTTTTTTGGAGTATCTTACCCTCGCATCTTTTCAATAATTTCCTATTCACCGTAGTTTTAATTAATGCACATTTTTTAATATTTAAATTCTTTTTATTTTTGTATTGCAATTAAAAATATTTTTCGTACATATAAAGTATGAACTCTTTACTTTCTCACACAAAAAATCATTTAAATAAAATTATAACCTCTTGTATAATATATGATTTATGTAACGTCCTTCAATTATTGAGAGAAAAAGAAAAAATGCGAACCTCTTTATTTAATTTTTTTACTTGAATATTAATTATTTATTTTAAAAAAAAAAACTACTAAAAAACTTTAAAGGCAAATTTTTTTTTTATTATTATTTTACCATCAATCCTTTTTTGGAGTATCTTACCCTCGCATCATTTCAATAATTTCCTATTCACCGTAGTTTTAATTAATGCACATTTTTTAATATTTTAATTCTTTTTATTTTTGTATTGCAATTAAAAATATTTTTCGTACATATAAAGTATGAACTCTTTACTTTTCACACAAAAAATCATTTAAATAAAATTCAAACCTCTTGTTTAATATATGATTTCTGTAACGTCCTTCAATTATTGAGAGAAAAAGAAAAAATGCGAACCTCTTTATTTAATTTTTTTACTTGAATATTATTTATTTAAAAAAAAAAAACTACTAAAAAACTTTAAAGGGAAACATTTTTTTTATTATTATTTTACCATCAATCATTTTTTGGAGTATCTTACCCTCGCATCTTTTCAATAATTTCCTATTCACCGTAGTTTTAATTAATGCACATTTTTTAATATTTTAATTCTTTTTATTTTTGTATTGCAATTAAAAATATTTTTCGTACATATAAAGTATGAACTCTTTACTTTCTCACACAAAAAATCATTTAAATAAAATTATAACCTCTTGTATAATATATGATTTCTGTAACGTCCTTCAATTATTGAGAGAAAAAGAAAAAATGCGAACCTCTTTATTTAATTTTTTTACTTGAATATTAATTATTTTTTAAAAAAAAAAAAAAAACTACTAAAAAACTTTAAAGGGAAACATTTTTTTTAATATTATTTTACCATCAATCCTTTTTTGGAGTATCTTACCCTCGCATCTTTTCAATAATTTCTTATTCACCGTAGTTTTAATTAATGCACATTTTTTAATATTTTAATTCTTTTTATTTTTGTATTGCAATTAAAAATATTTTTCGTACATATAAAGTATGAACGCTTTACTTTCTCACACAAAAAATCATTTAAATAAAATTCTCAACTCTTGTATAATATATGATTTCCGTAACGTCCTTCAATTAGTGAGAGAAAAAGAAAAAATGCGAACCTCTTTAATTAATTTTTTCACATTAATATTAATTTTTTTTTAAAAAAAAAACTACTAAAAAACTCTAAAGGGAAACATTTTTTTTATTATTATTTTACCATCAATCCTTTTTTGGAGTATCTTACCCTCGCATCATTTCAATAATTTCCTATTCACCGTAGTTTTAATTAATGCACATTTTTTAATATTTTAATTCTTTTTATTTTTGTATTGCAATTAAAAATATTTTTCGTACATATAAAGTATGAACTCTTTACTTTTCACACAAAAAATCATTTAAATAAAATTCAAACCTCTTGTTTAATATATGATTTCTGTAACGTCCTTCAATTATTGAGAGAAAAAGAAAAAATGCGAACCTCTTTATTTAATTTTTTTACTTGAATATTATTTATTTAAAAAAAAAAAAAACTACTAAAAAACTTTAAAGGGAAACATTTTTTTTATTATTATTTTACCATCAATCCTTTTTTGGAGTATCTTACCCTCGCTTCTTTTCAATAATTTCCTATTCACCGTAGTTTTAATTAATGCACATTTTTTAATATTTTAATTCTTTTTATTTTTGTATTGCAATTAAAAATATTTTTCGTACATATAAAGTATGAACTCTTTACTTTCTCACACAAAAAATCTTTTAAATAAAATTATAACCTCTTGTATAATATATGATTTCTGTAACGTCCTTCAATTATTGAGAGAAAAAGAAAAAATGCGAACCTCTTTATTTAATTTTTTTACTTGAATATTAATTATTTTTTTTTAAAAAAAAAAACTACTAAAAAACTTTAAAGGGAAACATTTTTTTTAATATTATTTTACCATCAATCCTTTTTTGGAGTATCTTACCCTCGCATCTTTTCAATAATTTCTTATTCACCGTAGTTTTAATTAATGCACATTTTTTAATATTTTAATTCTTTTTATTTTTGTATTGCAATTAAAAATATTTTTCGTACATATAAAGTATGAACTCTTTACTTTCTCACACAAAAAATCATTTAAATAAAATTATAACCTCTTGTATAATATATGATTTCTGTAACGTCCTTCAATTATTGAGAGAAAAAGAAAAAATGCGAACCTCTTTATTTAATTTTTTTACTTGAATATTAATTATTTTTTTTTTAAAAAAAAAAACTACTAAAAAACTTTAAAGGGAAACATTGTTTTTAATATTATTTTACCATCAATCCTTTTTTGGAGTATCTTACCCTCGCATCTTTTCAATAATTTCTTATTCACCGTAGTTTCAATTAATGCACATTTTTTAATATTTTAATTCTTTTTATTTTTGTATTGCAATTAAAAATATTTTTCGTACATATAAAGTATGAACTCTTTACTTTCTCACACAAAAAATCATTTAAATAAAATTATAACCTCTTGTATAATATATGATTTCTGTAACGTCATTCAATTATTGAGAGAAAAAGAAAAATGCGAACCTCTTTATTTAATTTTTTTACTTGAATATTAATTATTTTTTTTTAAAAAAAAAAAAAACTACTAAAAAACTTTAGAGGGAAACATTTTTTTTTAATATTATTTTACCATCAATCCTTTTTTGGAGTGTCTTACCCTCGCATCTTTTCAATAATTTCTTATTCACCGTAGTTTTAATTAATGCACATTTTTTAATATTTTAATTCTTTTTATTTTTGTATTGCAATTAAAAATATTTTTCGTACATATAAAGTATGAACGCTTTACTTTCTCACACAAAAAATCATTTAAATAAAATTCCCAACTCTTGTATAATATATGATTTCTGTAACGTCCTTCAATTAGTGAGAGAAAAAGAAAAAATGCGAACCTCTTTAATTAATTTTTTTACATGAATATTAATTTTTTTTTAAATAAAAACTACTAAAAAACTCTAAAGGGAAACATTTTTTTTATTATTATTTTACCATCAATCCTTTTTTGGAGTATCTTACCCTCGCTTCTTTTCAATAATTTCCTATTCACCGTAGTTTTAATTAATGCACATTTTTTAATATTTTAATTCTTTTTATTTTTGTATTGCAATTAAAAATATTTTTCGTACATATAAAGTATGAACTCTTTACTTTTCACACAAAAAATCATTTAAATAAAATTCAAACCTCTTGTTTAATATATGATTTCTGTAACGTCCTTCAATTATTGAGAGAAAAAGAAAAAATGCGAACCTCTTTATTTAATTTTTTTACTTGAATATTATTTATTTAAAAAAAAAAAAAACTACTAAAAAACTTTAAAGGGAAACATTTTTTTTATTATTATTTTACCATCAATCCTTTTTTGGAGTATCTTACCCTCGCTTCTTTTCAATAATTTCCTATTCACCGTAGTTTTAATTAATGCACATTTTTTAATATTTTAATTCTTTTTATTTTTGTATTGCAATTAAAAATATTTTTCGTACATATAAAGTATGAACTCTTTACTTTCTCACACAAAAAATCATTTAAATAAAATTCTCAACTCTTGTATAATATATGATTTCTGTAACGTCCTTCAATTATTGAGAGAAAAAGAAATAATGCGAACCTCTTTATATAATTTTTTTACTTGAATATTATTTATTTAAAAAAAAAAAACTACTAAAAAACTTTAAAGGGAAACATTTTTTTTAATATTATTTTACCATCAATCCTTTTTTGGAGTATCTTACCCTCGCATCTTTTCAATAATTTCTTATTCACCGTAGTTTTAATTAATGCACATTTTTTAATATTTTAATTCTTTTTATTTTTGTATTGCAATTAAAAATATTTTTCGTACATATAAAGTATGAACGCTTTACTTTCTCACACAAAAAATCATTTAAATAAAATTCTCAACTCTTGTATAATATATGATTTCCGTAACGTCCTTCAATTAGTGAGAGAAAAAGAAAAAATGCGAACCTCTTTAATTAATTTTTTCACATTAATATTAATTTTTTTTTAAAAAAAAAACTACTAAAAAACTCTAAAGGGAAACATTTTTTTTATTATTATTTTACCATCAATCCTTTTTTGGAGTATCTTACCCTCGCATCATTTCAATAATTTCCTATTCACCGTAGTTTTAATTAATGCACATTTTTTAATATTTTAATTCTTTTTATTTTTGTATTGCAATTAAAAATATTTTTCGTACATATAAAGTATGAACTCTTTACTTTTCACACAAAAAATCATTTAAATAAAATTCAAACCTCTTGTTTAATATATGATTTCTGTAACGTCCTTCAATTATTGAGAGAAAAAGAAAAAATGCGAACCTCTTTATTTAATTTTTTTACTTGAATATTATTTATTTAAAAAAAACTACTAAAAAACTTTAAAGGGAAACATTTTTTTTATTATTATTTTACCATCAATCCTTTTTTGGAGTATCTTACCCTCGCTTCTTTTCAATAATTTCCTATTCACCGTAGTTTTAATTAATGCACATTTTTTAATATTTTAATTCTTTTTATTTTTGTATTGCAATTAAAAATATTTTTCGTACATATAAAGTATGAACTCTTTACTTTCTCACACAAAAAATCATTTAAATAAAATTATAACCTCTTGTATAATATATGATTTCTGTAACGTCCTTCAATTATTGAGAGAAAAAGAAAAAATGCGAACCTCTTTATTTAATTTTTTTACTTGAATATTAATTATTTTTTTTTAAAAAAAAAAACTACTAAAAAACTTTAAAGGGAAACATTTTTTTTAATATTATTTTACCATCAATCCTTTTTTGGAGTATCTTACCCTCGCATCTTTTCAATAATTTCTTATTCACCGTAGTTTTAATTAATGCACATTTTTTAATATTTTAATTCTTTTTATTTTTGTATTGCAATTAAAAATATTTTTCGTACATATAAAGTATGAACTCTTTACTTTCTCACACAAAAAATCATTTAAATAAAATTATAACCTCTTGTATAATATATGATTTCTGTAACGTCCTTCAATTATTGAGAGAAAAAGAAAAAATGCGAACCTCTTTATTTAATTTTTTTACTTGAATATTAATTATTTTTTTTTAAAAAAAAAAACTACTAAAAAACTTTAAAGGGAAACATTTTTTTTAATATTATTTTACCATCAATCCTTTTTTGGAGTATCTTACCCTCGCATCTTTTCAATAATTTCTTATTCACCGTAGTTTCAATTAATGCACATTTTTTAATATTTTAATTCTTTTTATTTTTGTATTGCAATTAAAAATATTTTTCGTACATATAAAGTATGAACTCTTTACTTTCTCACACAAAAAATCATTTAAATAAAATTATAACCTCTTGTATAATATATGATTTCTGTAACGTCATTCAATTATTGAGAGAAAAAGAAAAATGCGAACCTCTTTATTTAATTTTTTTACTTGAATATTAATTATTTTTTTTTAAAAAAAAAAAAAACTACTAAAAAACTTTAGAGGGAAACATTTTTTTTTAATATTATTTTACCATCAATCCTTTTTTGGAGTGTCTTACCCTCGCATCTTTTCAATAATTTCTTATTCACCGTAGTTTTAATTAATGCACATTTTTTAATATTTTAATTCTTTTTATTTTTGTATTGCAATTAAAAATATTTTTCGTACATATAAAGTATGAACGCTTTACTTTCTCACACAAAAAATCATTTAAATAAAATTCCCAACTCTTGTATAATATATGATTTCTGTAACGTCCTTCAATTAGTGAGAGAAAAAGAAAAAATGCGAACCTCTTTAATTAATTTTTTTACATGAATATTAATTTTTTTTTAAATAAAAACTACTAAAAAACTCTAAAGGGAAACATTTTTTTTATTATTATTTTACCATCAATCCTTTTTTGGAGTATCTTACCCTCTCTTCTTTTCAATAATTTCCTATTCACCGTAGTTTTAATTAATGCACATTTTTTAATATTTTAATTCTTTTTATTTTTGTATTGCAATTAAAAATATTTTTCGTACATATAAAGTATGAACTCTTTACTTTCTCACACAAAAAATCATTTAAATAAAATTCTCAACTCTTGTATAATATATGATTTCTGTAACGTCCTTCAATTATTGAGAGAAAAAGAAAAAATGCGAACCTCTTTATATAATTTTTTTACTTGAATATTAATTATTTTTTTTTTAAAAAAAAAAAACTACTAAAAAATTTAAAGGGAAACATTTTTTTTAATATTATTTTACCATCAATCCTTTTTTGGAGTATCTTACCCTCGCATCTTTTCAATAATTTCTTATTCACCGTAGTTTTAATTAATGCACATTTTTTAATATTTTAATTCTTTTTATTTTTGTAATGCAATTAAAAATATTTTTCGTACATATAAAGTATGAACTCTTTACTTTCTCACACAAAAAATCATTTAAATAAAATTCTCAACTCTTGTATAATATATGATTTCTGTAACGTCCTTCAATTATTGAGAGAAAAAGAAAAAATGCGAACCTCTTTATATAATTTTTTTACTTGAATATTAATTATTTTTTTTTTAAAAAAAAAAAACTACTAAAAAATTTAAAGGGAAACATTTTTTTTAATATTATTTTACCATCAATCCTTTTTTGGAGTATCTTACCCTCGCATCTTTTCAATAATTTCTTATTCACCGTAGTTTTAATTAATGCACATTTTTTAATATTTTAATTCTTTTTATTTTTGTAATGCAATTAAAAATATTTTTCGTACATATAAAGTATGAACTCTTTACTTTCTCACACAAAAAATCATTTAAATAAAATTATAACCTCTTGTATAATATATGATTTCTGTAACGTCCTTCAATTATTGAGAGAAAAAGAAAAAATGCGAACCTCTTTATTTAATTTTTTTACTTTAATATTATTTATTTAAAAAAAAAAACTACTAAAAAATTTTAAAGGGAAACATTTTTTTTATTATTATTTTACCATCAATCCTTTTTCTGAGTATCTTACCCTCGCATCATTTCAATAATTTCCTATTCACCGTAGTTTTAATTAATGCACATTTTTTAATATTTTAATTCTTTTTATTTTTGTATTGCAATTAAAAATATTTTTCGTACATATAAAGTATGAACTCTTTACTTTTCACACAAAAAATCATTTAAATAAAATTCAAACCTCTTGTTTAATATATGATTTCTGTAACGTCCTTCAATTATTGAGAGAAAAAGAAAAAATGCGAACCTCTTTATTTAATTTTTTTACTTGAATATTATTTATTTAAAAAAAAAAAACTACTAAAAAACTTTAAAGGGAAACATTTTTTTTATTATTATTTTACCATCAATCATTTTTTGGAGTATCTTACCCTCGCATCTTTTCAATAATTTCCTATTCACCGTAGTTTTAATTAATGCACATTTTTTAATATTTTAATTCTTTTTATTTTTGTATTGCAATTAAAAATATTTTTCGTACATATAAAGTATGAACTCTTTACTTTCTCACACAAAAAATCATTTAAATAAAATTATAACCTCTTGTATAATATATGATTTCTGTAACGTCCTTCAATTATTGAGAGAAAAAGAAAAAATGCGAACCTCTTTATTTAATTTTTTTACTTGAATATTAATTATTTTTTTAAAAAAAAAAAAAAAACAACTAAAAAACTTTAAAGGGAAACATTTTTTTTAATATTATTTTACCATCAATCCTTTTTTGGAGTATCTTACCCTCGCATCTTTTCAATAATTTCTTATTCACCGTAGTTTTAATTAATGCACATTTTTTAATATTTTAATTCTTTTTATTTTTGTATTGCAATTAAAAATATTTTTCGTACATATAAAGTATGAACGCTTTACTTTCTCACACAAAAAATCATTTAAATAAAATTCTCAACTCTTGTATAATATATGATTTCCGTAACGTCCTTCAATTAGTGAGAGAAAAAGAAAAAATGCGAACCTCTTTAATTAATTTTTTTACATGAATATTAATTTTTTTTTAAATAAAAACTACTAAAAAACTCTAAAGGGAAACATTTTTTTTATTATTATTTTACCATCAATCCTTTTTTGGAGTATCTTACCCTCTCTTCTTTTCAATAATTTCCTATTCACCGTAGTTTTAATTAATGCACATTTTTTAATATTTTAATTCTTTTTATTTTTGTATTGCAATTAAAAATATTTTTCGTACATATAAAGTATGAACTCTTTACTTTCTCACACAAAAAATCATTTAAATAAAATTCTCAACTCTTGTATAATATATGATTTCTGTAACGTCCTTCAATTATTGAGAGAAAAAGAAAAAATGCGAACCTCTTTATATAATTTTTTTACTTGAATATTAATTATTTTTTTTTTAAAAAAAAAAAACTACTAAAAAATTTAAAGGGAAACATTTTTTTTAATATTATTTTACCATCAATCCTTTTTTGGAGTATCTTACCCTCGCATCTTTTCAATAATTTCTTATTCACCGTAGTTTTAATTAATGCA
Source organism: Ligustrum vulgare (assembly GCA_963555705.1). Lineage (NCBI taxonomy): Eukaryota > Viridiplantae > Streptophyta > Magnoliopsida > Lamiales > Oleaceae > Ligustrum > Ligustrum vulgare. Next base: position 29,107,771 of record OY743174.1, read on the forward strand.
CATTTTTTAATATTTTAATTCTTTTTATTTTTGTAATGCAATTAAAAATATTTTTCGTACATATAAAGTATGAACTCTTTACTTTCTCACACAAAAAATCATTTAAATAAAATTCTCAACTCTTGTATAATATATGATTTCTGTAACGTCCTTCAATTATTGAGAGAAAAAGAAAAAATGCGAACCTCTTTATATAATTTTTTTACTTGAATATTAATTATTTTTTTTTTAAAAAAAAAAAACTACTAAAAAATTTAAAGGGAAACATTTTTTTTAATATTATTTTACCATCAATCCTTTTTTGGAGTATCTTACCCTCGCATCTTTTCAATAATTTCTTATTCACCGTAGTTTTAATTAATGCACATTTTTTAATATTTTAATTCTTTTTATTTTTGTAATGCAATTAAAAATATTTTTCGTACATATAAAGTATGAACTCTTTACTTTCTCACACAAAAAATCATTTAAATAAAATTATAACCTCTTGTATAATATATGATTTCTGTAACGTCCTTCAATTATTGAGAGAAAAAGAAAAAATGCGAACCTCTTTATTTAATTTTTTTACTTTAATATTATTTATTTAAAAAAAAAAACTACTAAAAAATTTTAAAGGGAAACATTTTTTTTATTATTATTTTACCATCAATCCTTTTTCTGAGTATCTTACCCTCGCATCATTTCAATAATTTCCTATTCACCGTAGTTTTAATTAATGCACATTTTTTAATATTTTAATTCTTTTTATTTTTGTATTGCAATTAAAAATATTTTTCGTACATATAAAGTATGAACTCTTTACTTTTCACACAAAAAATCATTTAAATAAAATTCAAACCTCTTGTTTAATATATGATTTCTGTAACGTCCTTCAATTATTGAGAGAAAAAGAAAAAATGCGAACCTCTTTATTTAATTTTTTTACTTGAATATTATTTATTTAAAAAAAAAAAACTACTAAAAAACTTTAAAGGGAAACATTTTTTTTATTATTATTTTACCATCAATCATTTTTTGGAGTATCTTACCCTCGCATCTTTTCAATAATTTCCTATTCACCGTAGTTTTAATTAATGCACATTTTTTAATATTTTAATTCTTTTTATTTTTGTATTGCAATTAAAAATATTTTTCGTACATATAAAGTATGAACTCTTTACTTTCTCACACAAAAAATCATTTAAATAAAATTATAACCTCTTGTATAATATATGATTTCTGTAACGTCCTTCAATTATTGAGAGAAAAAGAAAAAATGCGAACCTCTTTATTTAATTTTTTTACTTGAATATTAATTATTTTTTTTAAAAAAAAAAAAAAACAACTAAAAAACTTTAAAGGGAAACATTTTTTTTAATATTATTTTACCATCAATCCTTTTTTGGAGTATCTTACCCTCGCATCTTTTCAATAATTTCTTATTCACCGTAGTTTTAATTAATGCACATTTTTTAATATTTTAATTCTTTTTATTTTTGTATTGCAATTAAAAATATTTTTCGTACATATAAAGTATGAACGCTTTACTTTCTCACACAAAAAATCATTTAAATAAAATTCTCAACTCTTGTATAATATATGATTTCCGTAACGTCCTTCAATTAGTGAGAGAAAAAGAAAAAATGCGAACCTCTTTAATTAATTTTTTTACATGAATATTAATTTTTTTTTAAATAAAAACTACTAAAAAACTCTAAAGGGAAACATTTTTTTTATTATTATTTTACCATCAATCCTTTTTTGGAGTATCTTACCCTCTCTTCTTTTCAATAATTTCCTATTCACCGTAGTTTTAATTAATGCACATTTTTTAATATTTTAATTCTTTTTATTTTTGTATTGCAATTAAAAATATTTTTCGTACATATAAAGTATGAACTCTTTACTTTCTCACACAAAAAATCATTTAAATAAAATTCTCAACTCTTGTATAATATATGATTTCTGTAACGTCCTTCAATTATTGAGAGAAAAAGAAAAAATGCGAACCTCTTTATATAATTTTTTTACTTGAATATTAATTATTTTTTTTTTAAAAAAAAAAAACTACTAAAAAATTTAAAGGGAAACATTTTTTTTAATATTATTTTACCATCAATCCTTTTTTGGAGTATCTTACCCTCGCATCTTTTCAATAATTTCTTATTCACCGTAGTTTTAATTAATGCACATTTTTTAATATTTTAATTCTTTTTATTTTTGTAATGCAATTAAAAATATTTTTCGTACATATAAAGTATGAACTCTTTACTTTCTCACACAAAAAATCATTTAAATAAAATTATAACCTCTTGTATAATATATGATTTCTGTAACGTCCTTCAATTATTGAGAGAAAAAGAAAAAATGCGAACCTCTTTATTTAATTTTTTTACTTTAATATTATTTATTTAAAAAAAAAAACTACTAAAAAACTTTAAAGGGAAACATTTTTTTTATTATTATTTTACCATCAATCCTTTTTCTGAGTATCTTACCCTCGCATCTTTTCAATAATTTCTTATTCACCGTAGTTTCAATTAATGCACATTTTTTAATATTTTAATTCTTTTTATTTTTGTATTGCAATTAAAAATATTTTTCGTACATATAAAGTATGAACTCTTTACTTTCTCACACAAAAAATCATTTAAATAAAATTATAACCTCTTGTATAATATATGATTTCTGTAACGTCATTCAATTATTGAGAGAAAAAGAAAAATGCGAACCTCTTTATTTAATTTTTTTACTTGAATATTAATTATTTTTTTTTAAAAAAAAAAAAAACTACTAAAAAACTTTAGAGGGAAACATTTTTTTTTAATATTATTTTACCATCAATCCTTTTTTGGAGTGTCTTACCCTCGCATCTTTTCAATAATTTCTTATTCACCGTAGTTTTAATTAATGCACATTTTTTAATATTTTAATTCTTTTTATTTTTGTATTGCAATTAAAAATATTTTTCGTACATATAAAGTATGAACGCTTTACTTTCTCACACAAAAAATCATTTAAATAAAATTCTCAACTCTTGTATAATATATGATTTCCGTAACGTCCTTCAATTAGTGAGAGAAAAAGAAAAAATGCGAACCTCTTTAATTAATTTTTTCACATTAATATTAATTTTTTTTAAAAAAAAAACTACTAAAAAACTCTAAAGGGAAACATTTTTTTTATTATTATTTTACCATCAATCCTTTTTTGGAGTATCTTACCCTCGCATCATTTCAATAATTTCCTATTCACCGTAGTTTTAATTAATGCACATTTTTTAATATTTTAATTCTTTTTATTTTTGTATTGCAATTAAAAATATTTTTCGTACATATAAAGTATGAACTCTTTACTTTTCACACAAAAAATCATTTAAATAAAATTCAAACCTCTTGTTTAATATATGATTTCTGTAACGTCCTTCAATTATTGAGAGAAAAAGAAAAAATTCGAACCTCTTTATTTAATTTTTTTACTTGAATATTATTTATTTAAAAAAAAAAAAAAACTACTAAAAAACTTTAAAGGGAAACATTTTTTTTATTATTATTTTACCATCAATCCTTTTTTGGAGTATCTTACCCTCGCTTCTTTTCAATAATTTCCTATTCACCGTAGTTTTAATTAATGCACATTTTTTAATATTTTAATTCTTTTTATTTTTGTATTGCAATTAAAAATATTTTTCGTACATATAAAGTATGAACTCTTTACTTTCTCACACAAAAAATCATTTAAATAAAATTATAACCTCTTGTATAATATATGATTTCTGTAACGTCCTTCAATTATTGAGAGAAAAAGAAAAAATGCGAACCTCTTTATTTAATTTTTTTACTTGAATATTAATTATTTTTTTTTAAAAAAAAAAACTACTAAAAAACTTTAAAGGGAAACATTTTTTTTAATATTATTTTACCATCAATCCTTTTTTGGAGTATCTTACCCTCGCATCTTTTCAATAATTTCTTATTCACCGTAGTTTTAATTAATGCACATTTTTTAATATTTTAATTCTTTTTATTTTTGTATTGCAATTAAAAATATTTTTCGTACATATAAAGTATGAACTCTTTACTTTCTCACACAAAAAATCATTTAAATAAAATTATAACCTCTTGTATAATATATGATTTCTGTAACGTCCTTCAATTATTGAGAGAAAAAGAAAAAATGCGAACCTCTTTATTTAATTTTTTTACTTGAATATTAATTATTTTTTTTTAAAAAAAAAAACTACTAAAAAACTTTAAAGGGAAACATTTTTTTTAATATTATTTTACCATCAATCCTTTTTTGGAGTATCTTACCCTCGCATCTTTTCAATAATTTCTTATTCACCGTAGTTTCAATTAATGCACATTTTTTAATATTTTAATTCTTTTTATTTTTGTATTGCAATTAAAAATATTTTTCGTACATATAAAGTATGAACTCTTTACTTTCTCACACAAAAAATCATTTAAATAAAATTATAACCTCTTGTATAATATATGATTTCTGTAACGTCATTCAATTATTGAGAGAAAAAGAAAAATGCGAACCTCTTTATTTAATTTTTTTACTTGAATATTAATTATTTTTTTTAAAAAAAAAAAAAAACTACTAAAAAACTTTAGAGGGAAACATTTTTTTTTAATATTATTTTACCATCAATCCTTTTTTGGAGTGTCTTACCCTCGCATCTTTTCAATAATTTCTTATTCACCGTAGTTTTAATTAATGCACATTTTTTAATATTTTAATTCTTTTTATTTTTGTATTGCAATTAAAAATATTTTTCGTACATATAAAGTATGAACGCTTTACTTTCTCACACAAAAAATCATTTAAATAAAATTCCCAACTCTTGTATAATATATGATTTCTGTAACGTCCTTCAATTAGTGAGAGAAAAAGAAAAAATGCGAACCTCTTTAATTAATTTTTTTACATGAATATTAATTTTTTTTTAAATAAAAACTACTAAAAAACTCTAAAGGGAAACATTTTTTTTATTATTATTTTACCATCAATCCTTTTTTGGAGTATCTTACCCTCTCTTCTTTTCAATAATTTCCTATTCACCGTAGTTTTAATTAATGCACATTTTTTAATATTTTAATTCTTTTTATTTTTGTATTGCAATTAAAAATATTTTTCGTACATATAAAGTATGAACTCTTTACTTTCTCACACAAAAAATCATTTAAATAAAATTATAACCTCTTGTATAATATATGATTTCTGTAACGTCCTTCAATTATTGAGAGAAAAAGAAAAAATGCGAACCTCTTTATTTAATTTTTTTACTTTAATATTATTTATTTAAAAAAAAAAACTACTAAAAAACTTTAAAGGGAAACATTTTTTTTAATATTATTTTACCATCAATCCTTTTTTGGAGTATCTTACCCTCGCATCTTTTCAATAATTTCTTATTCACCGTAGTTTCAATTAATGCACATTTTTTAATATTTTAATTCTTTTTATTTTTGTATTGCAATTAAAAATATTTTTCGTACATATAAAGTATGAACTCTTTACTTTCTCACACAAAAAATCATTTAAATAAAATTATAACCTCTTGTATAATATATGATTTCTGTAACGTCATTCAATTATTGAGAGAAAAAGAAAAATGCGAACCTCTTTATTTAATTTTTTTACTTGAATATTAATTATTTTTTTTTAAAAAAAAAAAAAACTACTAAAAAACTTTAGAGGGAAACATTTTTTTTTAATATTATTTTACCATCAATCCTTTTTTGGAGTGTCTTACCCTCGCATCTTTTCAATAATTTCTTATTCACCGTAGTTTTAATTAATGCACATTTTTTAATATTTTAATTCTTTTTATTTTTGTATTGCAATTAAAAATATTTTTCGTACATATAAAGTATGAACGCTTTACTTTCTCACACAAAAAATCATTTAAATAAAATTCCCAACTCTTGTATAATATATGATTTCTGTAACGTCCTTCAATTAGTGAGAGAAAAAGAAAAAATGCGAACCTCTTTAATTAATTTTTTTACATGAATATTAATTTTTTTTTAAATAAAAACTACTAAAAAACTCTAAAGGGAAACATTTTTTTTATTATTATTTTACCATCAATCCTTTTTTGGAGTATCTTACCCTCTCTTCTTTTCAATAATTTCCTATTCACCGTAGTTTTAATTAATGCACATTTTTTAATATTTTAATTCTTTTTATTTTTGTATTGCAATTAAAAATATTTTTCGTACATATAAAGTATGAACTCTTTACTTTCTCACACAAAAAATCATTTAAATAAAATTATAACCTCTTGTATAATATATGATTTCTGTAACGTCCTTCAATTATTGAGAGAAAAAGAAAAAATGCGAACCTCTTTATTTAATTTTTTTACTTTAATATTATTTATTTAAAAAAAAAAACTACTAAAAAACTTTAAAGGGAAACATTTTTTTTAATATTATTTTACCATCAATCCTTTTTTGGAGTATCTTACCCTCGCATCTTTTCAATAATTTCTTATTCACCGTAGTTTCAATTAATGCACATTTTTTAATATTTTAATTCTTTTTATTTTTGTATTGCAATTAAAAATATTTTTCGTACATATAAAGTATGAACTCTTTACTTTCTCACACAAAAAATCATTTAAATAAAATTATAACCTCTTGTATAATATATGATTTCTGTAACGTCATTCAATTATTGAGAGAAAAAGAAAAATGCGAACCTCTTTATTTAATTTTTTTACTTGAATATTAATTATTTTTTTTAAAAAAAAAAAAAACTACTAAAAAACTTTAGAGGGAAACATTTTTTTTTAATATTATTTTACCATCAATCCTTTTTTGGAGTGTCTTACCCTCGCATCTTTTCAATAATTTCTTATTCACCGTAGTTTTAATTAATGCACATTTTTTAATATTTTAATTCTTTTTATTTTTGTATTGCAATTAAAAATATTTTTCGTACATATAAAGTATGAACGCTTTACTTTCTCACACAAAAAATCATTTAAATAAAATTCCCAACTCTTGTATAATATATGATTTCTGTAACGTCCTTCAATTAGTGAGAGAAAAAGAAAAAATGCGAACCTCTTTAATTAATTTTTTTACATGAATATTAATTTTTTTTTAAATAAAAACTACTAAAAAACTCTAAAGGGAAACATTTTTTTTATTATTATTTTACCATCAATCCTTTTTTGGAGTATCTTACCCTCGCTTCTTTTCAATAATTTCCTATTCACCGTAGTTTTAATTAATGCACATTTTTTAATATTTTAATTCTTTTTATTTTTGTATTGCAATTAAAAATATTTTTCGTACATATAAAGTATGAACTCTTTACTTTCTCACACAAAAAATCATTTAAATAAAATTCTCAACTCTTGTATAATATATGATTTCTGTAACGTCCTTCAATTATTGAGAGAAAAAGAAAAAATGCGAACCTCTTTATATAATTTTTTTACTTGAATATTAATTATTTTTTTTTAAAAAAAAAAAAACTACTAAAAAATTTAAAGGGAAACATTTTTTTTAATATTATTTTACCATCAATCCTTTTTTGGAGTATCTTACCCTCGCATCTTTTCAATAATTTCTTATTCACCGTAGTTTTAATTAATGCACATTTTTTAATATTTTAATTCTTTTTATTTTTGTAATGCAATTAAAAATATTTTTCGTACATATAAAGTATGAACTCTTTACTTTCTCACACAAAAAATCATTTAAATAAAATTATAACCTCTTGTATAATATATGATTTCTGTAACGTCCTTCAATTATTGAGAGAAAAAGAAAAAATGCGAACCTCTTTATTTAATTTTTTTACTTTAATATTATTTATTTAAAAAAAAAAACTACTAAAAAACTTTAAAGGGAAACATTTTTTTTATTATTATTTTACCATCAATCCTTTTTCTGAGTATCTTACCCTCGCTTCTTTTCAATAATTTCTTATTCACCGTAGTTTTAATTAATGCACATTTTTTAATATTTTAATTCTTTTTATTTTTCTAGTGCAATTAAAAATATTTTTCGTACATATAAAGTATGAACGCTTTACTTTCTCACACAAAAAATCATTTAAATAAAATTCCCAACTCTTGTATAATATATGATTTCTGTAACGTCCTTCAATTAGTGAGAGAAAAAGAAAAAATGCGAACCTCTTTAATTAATTTTTTTACATTAATATTAATTTTTTTTTTAAAAAAAACTACTAAAAAACTATAAAGGGAAACATTTTTTTTATTATTATTTTACCATCAATCCTTTTTTGGAGTATCTTACCCTCGCATCATTTCAATAATTTCCTATTCACCGTAGTTTTAATTAATGCACATTTTTTAATATTTTAATTCTTTTTATTTTTGTACTGCAATTAAAAATATTTTTCGTACATATAAAGTATGAACTCTTTACTTTTCACACAAAAAATCATTTAAATAAAATTCAAACCTCTTGTTTAATATATGATTTCTGTAACATCCTTCAATTATTGAGAGAAAAAGAAAAAATGCGAACCTCTTTATTTAATTTTTTTACTTGAATATTATTTATTTGAAAAAAAAAAACTACTAAAAAACTTTAAAGGGAAACATTTTTTTTATTATTATTTTACCATCAATCCTTTTTTGGAGTATCTTACCCTCGAATCTTTTCAATAATTTCTTATTCACCGTAGTTTTAATTAATGCACATTTTTTAATATTTTAATTCTTTTTATTTTTGTATTGCAATTAAAAATATTTTTCGTACATATAAAGTATGAACTCTTTACTTTCTCACACAAAAAATCATTTAAATAAAATTATAACCTCTTGTATAATATATGATTTCTGTAACGTCCTTCAATTATTGAGAGAAAAAGAAAAAATGCGAACCTCTTTATTTAATTTTTTTACTTGAATATTATTTATTTGAAAAAAAAAAACTACTAAAAAACTTTAAAGGGAAACATTTTTTTTATTATTATTTTACCATCAATCCTTTTTTGGAGTATCTTACCCTCGAATCTTTTCAATAATTTCTTATTCACCGTAGTTTTAATTAATGCACATTTTTTAATATTTTAATTCTTTTTATTTTTGTATTGCAATTAAAAATATTTTTCGTACATATAAAGTATGAACTCTTTACTTTCTCACACAAAAAATCATTTAAATAAAATTATAACCTCTTGTATAATATATGATTTCTGTAACGTCCTTCAATTATTGAGAGAAAAAGAAAAAATGCGAATCTCTTTATTTAATTTTTTTACTTGAATATTAATTTTTTTTTTTTAAAAAAAAAAACTACTAAAAAACTCTAAAGGGAAAAAAATTTTTTATTATTATTTTACCATCAATCCTTTTTTGGAGTATCTTACCCTCGCATCTTTTCAATAATTTCCTATTCACCGTAGTTTTAATTAATGCACATTTTTTAATATTTTAATTCTTTTTATTTTTGTATTGCAATTAAAAATATTTTTCGTACATATAAAGTATGAACTCTTTAATTTCTCACACAAAAAATCATTTAAATAAAATTATAACCTCTTGTATAATATATGATTTCTGTAACGTCCTTCAATTATTGAGAGAAAAAGAAAAAATGCGAACCTCTTTATTTAATTTTTTTACTTGAATATTAATTATTATTTTTTTAAAAAAAAAAACTACTAAAAAACTTTAAAGGGAAACATTTTTTTTAATATTATTTTACCATCAATCCTTTTTTGGAGTATCTTACCCTCGCATCTTTTCAATAATTTCCTATTCACCGTAGTTTTAATTAATGCACATTTTTTAATATTTTAATTCTTTTTATTTTTGTATTTCAATTAAAAATAATTTTCGTACATATAAAGTATGAACTTTTACTTTCTCACACAAAAAATCATTTAAATAAAATTATAACCTCTTGTATAATATATGATTTCTGTAACGTCCTTCAATTATTGAGAGAAAAAGAAAAAATGCGAACCTCTTTATTTAATTTTTTTACTTGAATATTAATTATTTTTTTTTAAAAAAAAAACTACTAAAAAACTTTAAAGGGAAACATTTTTTTTAATATTATTTTACCATCAATCCTTTTTTGGAGTGTCTTACCCTCGCATCTTTTCAATAATTTCTTATTCACCGTAGTTTTAATTAATGCACATTTTTTAATATTTTAATTCTTTTTATTTTTGTATTGCAATTAAAAATATTTTTCGTACATATAAAGTATGAACTCTTTACTTTCTCACACAAAAAATCATTTAAATAAAATTATAACCTCTTGTATAATATATGATTTCTATAACGTCCTTCAATTATTGAGAGAAAAAGAAAAAATGCGAACCTCTTTATTTAATTTTTTTACTTTAATATTATTTATTTAAAAAAAAAAAACTACTAAAAAACTTTAAAGGGAAACATTTTTTTTATTATTATTTTACCATCAATCCTTTTTCTGTGTATCTTACCCTCGCTTCTTTTCAATAATTTCTTATTCACCGTAGTTTTAATTAATGCACATTTTTTAATATTTTAATTCTTTTTATTTTTCTAGTGCAATTAAAAATATTTTTCATACATATATAGTATGAACGCTTTACTTTCTCACACAAAAAATCATTTAAATAAAATTCCCAACTCTTGTATAATATATGATTTCTGTAACGTCCTTCAATTAGTGAGAGAAAAAGAAAAAATGCGAACCTCTTTAATTAATTTTTTTACATTAATATTAATTTTTTTTAAAAAAAAAACTACTAAAAAACTCTAAAGGGAAACATTTTTTTTATTATTATTTTACCATCAATCCTTTTTTGGAGTATCTTACCCTCGCATCATTTCAATAATTTCCTATTCACCGTAGTTTTAATTAATGCACATTTTTTAATATTTTAATTCTTTTTATTTTTGTACTGCAATTAAAAATATTTTTCGTACATATAAAGTATGAACTCTTTACTTTTCACACAAAAAATCATTTAAATAAAATTCAAACCTCTTGTTTAATATATGATTTCTGTAACATCCTTCAATTATTGAGAGAAAAAGAAAAAATGCGAACCTCTTTATTTAATTTTTTTACTTGAATATTATTTATTTGAAAAAAAAAACTACTAAAAAACTTTAAAGGGAAACATTTTTTTTATTATTATTTTACCATCAATCCTTTTTTGGAGTATCTTACCCTCGCATCTTTTCAATAATTTCTTATTCACCGTAGTTTTAATTAATGCACATTTTTTAATATTTTAATTCTTTTTATTTTTGTATTGCAATTAAAAATATTTTTCGTACATATAAAGTATGAACTTTTACTTTCTCACACAAAAAATCATTTAAATAAAATTATAACCTCTTGTATAATATATGATTTCTGTAACGTCCTTCAATTATTGAGAGAAAAAGAAAAAATGCGAACCTCTTTATTTAATTTTTTTACTTGAATATTAATTTTTTTTTTTTTAAAAAAAAAACTACCAAAAAACTCTAAAGGGAAAATTTTTTTTTATTATTATTTTACCATCAATCCTTTTTTGGAGTATCTTACCCTCGCATCATTTCAATAATTTCCTATTCACCGTAGTTTTAATTAATGCACATTTTTTAATATTTTAATTCTTTTTATTTTTGTACTGCAATTAAAAATATTTTTCGTACATATAAAGTATGAACTCTTTACTTTTCACACAAAAAATCATTTAAATAAAATTCAAACCTCTTGTTTAATATATGATTTCTGTAACATCCTTCAATTATTGAGAGAAAAAGAAAAAATGCGAACCTCTTTATTTAATTTTTTTACTTGAATATTATTTATTTGAAAAAAAAAACTACTAAAAAACTTTAAAGGGAAACATTTTTTTTATTATTATTTTACCATCAATCCTTTTTTGGAGTATCTTACCCTCGCATCTTTTCAATAATTTCTTATTCACCGTAGTTTTAATTAATGCACATTTTTTAATATTTTAATTCTTTTTATTTTTGTATTGCAATTAAAAATATTTTTCGTACATATAAAGTATGAACTTTTACTTTCTCACACAAAAAATCATTTAAATAAAATTATAACCTCTTGTATAATATATGATTTCTGTAACGTCCTTCAATTATTGAGAGAAAAAGAAAAAATGCGAACCTCTTTATTTAATTTTTTTACTTGAATATTAATTATTTTTTTTTAAAAAAAAAACTACTAAAAAACTTTAAAGGGAAACATTTTTTTTAATATTATTTTACCATCAATCCTTTTTTGGAGTGTCTTACCCTCGCATCTTTTCAATAATTTCTTATTCACCGTAGTTTTAATTAATGCACATTTTTTAATATTTTAATTCTTTTTATTTTTGTATTGCAATTAAAAATATTTTTCGTACATATAAAGTATGAACTCTTTACTTTCTCACACAAAAAATCATTTAAATAAAATTATAACCTCTTGTATAATATATGATTTCTATAACGTCCGTCAATTATTGAGAGAAAAAGAAAAAATGCGAACCTCTTTATTTAATTTTTTTACTTTAATATTATTTATTTAAAAAAAAAAACTACTAAAAAACTTTAAAGGGAAACATTTTTTTTATTATTATTTTACCATCAATCCTTTTTCTGAGTATCTTACCCTCGCTTCTTTTCAATAATTTCTTATTCACCGTAGTTTTAATTAATGCACATTTTTTAATATTTTAATTCTTTTTATTTTTCTAGTGCAATTAAAAATATTTTTCATACATATAAAGTATGAACGCTTTACTTTCTCACACAAAAAATCATTTAAATAAAATTCCCAACTCTTGTATAATATATGATTTCTGTAACGTCCTTCAATTAGTGAGAGAAAAAGAAAAAATGCGAACCTCTTTAATTAATTTTTTTACATTAATATTAATTTTTTTTTAAAAAAAAAACTACTAAAAAACTCTAAAGGGAAACATTTTTTTTATTATTATTTTACCATCAATCCTTTTTTGGAGTATCTTACCCTCGCATCATTTCAATAATTTCCTATTCACCGTAGTTTTAATTAATGCACATTTTTTAATATTTTAATTCTTTTTATTTTTGTACTGCAATTAAAAATATTTTTCGTACATATAAAGTATGAACTCTTTACTTTTCACACAAAAAATCATTTAAATAAAATTCAAACCTCTTGTTTAATATATGATTTCTGTAACATCCTTCAATTATTGAGAGAAAAAGAAAAAATGCGAACCTCTTTATTTAATTTTTTTACTTGAATATTATTTATTTGAAAAAAAAAAACTACTAAAAAACTTTAAAGGGAAACATTTTTTTTATTATTATTTTACCATCAATCCTTTTTTGGAGTATCTTACCCTCGCATCTTTTCAATAATTTCTTATTCACCGTAGTTTTAATTAATGCACATTTTTTAATATTTTAATTCTTTTTATTTTTGTATTGCAATTAAAAATATTTTTCGTACATATAAAGTATGAACTTTTACTTTCTCACACAAAAAATCATTTAAATAAAATTATAACCTCTTGTATAATATATGATTTCTGTAACGTCCTTCAATTATTGAGAGAAAAAGAAAAAATGCGAACCTCTTTATTTAATTTTTTTACTTGAATATTAATTATTTTTTTTTAAAAAAAAACTACTAAAAAACTTTAAAGGGAAACATTTTTTTTAATATTATTTTACCATCAATCCTTTTTTGGAGTGTCTTACCCTCGCATCTTTTCAATAATTTCTTATTCACCGTAGTTTTAATTAATGCACATTTTTTAATATTTTAATTCTTTTTATTTTTGTATTGCAATTAAAAATATTTTTCGTACATATAAAGTATGAACGCTTTACTTTCTCACACAAAAAATCATTTAAATAAAATTCCCAACTCTTGTATAATATATGATTTCTGTAACGTCCTTCAATTAGTGAGAGAAAAAGAAAAAATGCGAACCTCTTTAATTAATTTTTTTACTTGAATATTAATTTTTTTTTAAATAAAAACTACTAAAAAACTCTAAAGGGAAACATTTTTTTTATTATTATTTTACCATCAATCCTTTTTTGGAGTATCTTACCCTCGCATCTTTTCAATAATTTCCTATTCACCGTAGTTTTAATTAATGCACATTTTTTAATATTTTAATTCTTTTTATTTTTGTATTGCAATTAAAAATATTTTTCGTACATATAAAGTATGAACTCTTTACTTTCTCACACAAAAAATCATTTAAATAAAATTATAACCTCTTGTATAATATATGATTTCTGTAACGTCCTTCAATTATTGAGAGAAAAAGAAAAAATGCGAACCTCTTTATTTAATTTTTTTACTTGAATATTATTTATTTAAAAAAAAAAAACTACTAAAAAACTTTAAAGGGAAACATTTTTTTTATTATTATTTTACCATCAATCCTTTTTCTGAGTATCTTACCCTCGCTTCTTTTCAATAATTTCTTATTCACCGTAGTTTTAATTAATGCACATTTTTTAATATTTTAATTCTTTTTATTTTTCTATTGCAATTAAAAATATTTTTCGTACATATAAAGTATGAACGCTTTACTTTCTCACACAAAAAATCATTTAAATAAAATTCCCAACTCTTGTATAATATATGATTTCTGTAGCGTCCTTCAATTAGTGAGAGAAAAAGAAAAAATGCGAACCTCTTTAATTAATTTTTTTACATGAATATTAATTTTTTTTTAAATAAAAACTACTAAAAAACTCTAAAGGGAAACATTTTTTTATTATTATTTTACCATCAATCCTTTTTCTGAGTATCTTACCCTCGCTTCTTTTCAATAATTTCTTATTCACCGTAGTTTTAATTAATGCACATTTTTTAATATTTTAATTCTTTTTATTTTTCTATTGCAATTAAAAATATTTTTCGTACATATAAAGTATGAACGCTTTACTTTCTCACACAAAAAATCATTTAAATAAAATTCCCAACTCTTGTATAATATATGATTTCTGTAACGTCCTTCAATTAGTGAGAGAAAAAGAAAAAATGCGAACCTCTTTAATTAATTTTTTTACATGAATATTAATTTTTTTTTAAATAAAAACTACTAAAAAACTCTAAAGGGAAACATTTTTTTTATTATTATTTTACCATCAATCCTTTTTTGGAGTATCTTACCCTCGCATCTTTTCAATAATTTCCTATTCACCGTAGTTTTAATTAATGCACATTTTTTAATATTTTAATTCTTTTTATTTTTGTATTGCAATTAAAAATATTTTTCGTACATATAAAGTATGAACTCTTTACTTTCTCACACAAAAAATCATTTAAATAAAATTATAACCTCTTGTATAATATATGATTTCTGTAACGTCCTTCAATTATTGAGAGAAAAAGAAAAAATGCAAACCTCTTTATTTAATTTTTTTACTTGAATATTATTTATTTAAAAAAAAAAACTACTAAAAAACTTTAAAGGGAAACATTTTTTTTATTATTATTTTACCATCAATCCTTTTTCTGAGTATCTTACCCTCGCTTCTTTTCAATAATTTCTTATTCACCGTAGTTTTAATTAATGCACATTTTTTAATATTTTAATTCTTTTTATTTTTGTATTGCAATTAAAAATATTTTTCGTACATATAAAGTATGAACTCTTTACTTTCTCACACAAAAAATCATTTAAATAAAATTATAACCTCTTGTATAATATATGATTTCTGTAACGTCCTTCAATTATTGAGAGAAAAAGAAAAAATGCGAACCTCTTTATTTAATTTTTTTACTTGAATATTAATTTTTTTTTTTTTAAAAAAAAAACTACCAAAAAACTCTAAAGGGAAAATTTTTTTTTATTATTATTTTACCATCAATCCTTTTTTGGAGTATCTTACCCTCGC
The DNA here is from genome assembly GCA_963555705.1 of Ligustrum vulgare. Taxonomy (NCBI): domain Eukaryota; kingdom Viridiplantae; phylum Streptophyta; class Magnoliopsida; order Lamiales; family Oleaceae; genus Ligustrum; species Ligustrum vulgare. Next base: position 29,123,606 of record OY743174.1, read on the forward strand.
ATCTTTTCAATAATTTCCTATTCACCGTAGTTTTAATTAATGCACATTTTTTAATATTTTAATTCTTTTTATTTTTGTATTGCAATTAAAAATATTTTTCGTACATATAAAGTATGAACTCTTTACTTTCTCACACAAAAAATCATTTAAATAAAATTATAACCTCTTGTATAATATATGATTTCTGTAACGTCCTTCAATTATTGAGAGAAAAAGAAAAAATGCGAACCTCTTTATTTAATTTTTTTACTTGAATATTAATTATTTTTTTTAAAAAAAAAAAAACTACTAAAAAACTTTAAAGGGAAACATTTTTTTTAATATTATTTTACCATCAATCCTTTTTTGGAGTATCTTACCCTCGCATCTTTTCAATAATTTCCTATTCACCGTAGTTTTAATTAATGCACATTTTTTAATATTTTAATTCTTTTTATTTTTGTATTGCAATTAAAAATAATTTTCGTACATATAAAGTATGAACTTTTACTTTCTCACACAAAAAATCATTTAAATAAAATTATAACCTCTTGTATAATATATGATTTCTGTAACGTCCTTCAATTATTGAGAGAAAAAGAAAAAATGCGAACCTCTTTATTTAATTTTTTTACTTGAATATTAATTATTTTTTTTTAAAAAAAAAAACTACTAAAAAACTTTAAAGGGAAACATTTTTTTTAATATTATTTTACCATCAATCCTTTTTTGGAGTGTCTTACCCTCGCATCTTTTCAATAATTTCTTATTCACCGTAGTTTTAATTAATGCACATTTTTTAATATTTTAATTCTTTTTATTTTTGTATTGCAATTAAAAATATTTTTCGTACATATAAAGTATGAACGCTTTACTTTCTCTCACAAAAAATCATTTAAATAAAATTCCCAACTCTTGTATAATATATGATTTCTGTAGCGTCCTTCAATTAGTGAGAGAAAAAGAAAAAATGCGAACCTCTTTAATTAATTTTTTTACATGAATATTAATTTTTTTTTAAATAAAAACTACTAAAAAACTCTAAAGGGAAACATTTTTTTATTATTATTTTACCATCAATCCTTTTTCTGAGTATCTTACCCTCGCTTCTTTTCAATAATTTCTTATTCACTGTAGTTTTAATTAATGCACATTTTTTAATATTTTAATTCTTTTTATTTTTCTATTGCAATTAAAAATATTTTTCGTACATATAAAGTATGAACGCTTTACTTTCTCACACAAAAAATCATTTAAATAAAATTCCCAACTCTTGTATAATATATGATTTCTGTAACGTCCTTCAATTAGTGAGAGAAAAAGAAAAAATGCGAACCTCTTTAATTAATTTTTTTACATTAATATTAATTTTTTTTAAAAAAAAAACTACTAAAAAACTCTAAAGGGAAACATTTTTTTTATTATTATTTTACCATCAATCCTTTTTTGGAGTATCTTACCCTCGCATCATTTCAATAATTTCCTATTCACCGTAGTTTTAATTAATGCACATTTTTTAATATTTTAATTCTTTTTATTTTTGTATTGCAATTAAAAATATTTTTCGTACATATAAAGTATGAACTCTTTACTTTTCACACAAAAAATCATTTAAATAAAATTCAAACCTCTTGTTTAATATATGATTTCTGTAACATCCTTCAATTATTGAGAGAAAAAGAAAAAATGCGAACCTCTTTATTTAATTTTTTTACTTGAATATTATTTATTTGAAAAAAAAAAACTACTAAAAAACTTTAAAGGGAAACATTTTTTTTATTATTATTTTACCATCAATCCTTTTTTGGAGTATCTTACCCTCGCATCTTTTCAATAATTTCCTATTCACCGTAGTTTTAATTAATGCACATTTTTTAATATTTTAATTCTTTTTATTTTTGTATTGCAATTAAAAATATTTTTCGTACATATAAAGTATGAACTCTTTACTTTTCACACAAAAAATCATTTAAATAAAATTCAAACCTCTTGTTTAATATATGATTTCTGTAACATCCTTCAATTATTGAGAGAAAAAGAAAAAATGCGAACCTCTTTAATTAATTTTTTTACATTAATATTAATTTTTTTTTAAAAAAAAAACTACTAAAAAACTCTAAAGGGAAACATTTTTTTTATTATTATTTTACCATCAATCCTTTTTTGGAGTATCTTACCCTCGCATCATTTCAATAATTTCCTATTCACCGTAGTTTTAATTAATGCACATTTTTTAATATTTTAATTCTTTTTATTTTTGTATTGCAATTAAAAATATTTTTCGTACATATAAAGTATGAACTCTTTACTTTTCACACAAAAAATCATTTAAATAAAATTCAAACCTCTTGTTTAATATATGATTTCTGTAACATCCTTCAATTATTGAGAGAAAAAGAAAAAATGCGAACCTCTTTATTTAATTTTTTTACTTGAATATTATTTATTTGAAAAAAAAAAACTACTAAAAAACTTTAAAGGGAAACATTTTTTTTATTATTATTTTACCATCAATCCTTTTTTGGAGTATCTTACCCTCGCATCTTTTCAATAATTTCTTATTCACCGTAGTTTTAATTAATGCACATTTTTTAATATTTTAATTCTTTTTATTTTTGTATTGCAATTAAAAATATTTTTCGTACATATAAAGTATGAACTTTTACTTTCTCACACAAAAAATCATTTAAATAAAATTATAACCTCTTGTATAATATATGATTTCTGTAACGTCCTTCAATTATTGAGAGAAAAAGAAAAAATGCGAACCTCTTTATTTAATTTTTTTACTTGAATATTAATTATTTTTTTTTTAAAAAAAAAACTACTAAAAAACTTTAAAGGGAAACATTTTTTTTAATATTATTTTACCATCAATCCTTTTTTGGAGTGTCTTACCCTCGCATCTTTTCAATAATTTTTTATTCACCGTAGTTTTAATTAATGCACATTTTTTAATATTTTAATTCTTTTTATTTTTGTATTGCAATTAAAAATATTTTTCGTACATATAAAGTATGAACGCTTTACTTTCTCACACAAAAAATCATTTAAATAAAATTCCCAACTCTTGTATAATATATGATTTCTGTAACGTCCTTCAATTAGTGAGAGAAAAAGAAAAAATGCGAACCTCATTAATTAATTTTTTTACATGAATATTAATTTTTTTTTTAAATAAAAACTACTAAAAAACTCTAAAGGGAAACATTTTTTTTATTATTATTTTACCATCAATCCTTTTTTGGAGTATCTTACCCTCGCATCTTTTCAATAATTTCCTATTCACCGTAGTTTTAATTAATGCACATTTTTTAATATTTTAATTCTTTTTATTTTTGTATTGCAATTAAAAATATTTTTCGTACATATAAAGTATGAACTCTTTACTTTCTCACACAAAAAATCATTTAAATAAAATTATAACCTCTTGTATAATATATGATTTCTGTAACGTCCTTCAATTATTGAGAGAAAAAGAAAAAATGCGAACCTCTTTATTTAATTTTTTTTCTTGAATATTATTTATTTAAAAAAAAAAAACTACTAAAAAACTTTAAAGGGAAACATTTTTTTTATTATTATTTTACCATCAATCCTTTTTCTGAGTATCTTACCCTCGCTTCTTTTCAATAATTTCTTATTCACCGTAGTTTTAATTAATGCACATTTTTTAATATTTTAATTCTTTTTATTTTTCTATTGCAATTAAAAATATTTTTCGTACATATAAAGTATGAACGCTTTACTTTCTCACACAAAAAATCATTTAAATAAAATTCCCAACTCTTGTATAATATATGATTTCTGTAACGTCCTTCAATTAGTGAGAGAAAAAGAAAAAATGCGAACCTCTTTAATTAATTTTTTTACATGAATATTAATTTTTTTTTAAATAAAAACTACTAAAAAACTCTAAAGGGAAACATTTTTTTATTATTATTTTACCATCAATCCTTTTTCTGAGTATCTTACCCTCGCTTCTTTTCAATAATTTCTTATTCACCGTAGTTTTAATTAATGCACATTTTTTAATATTTTAATTCTTTTTATTTTTGTATTGCAATTAAAAATATTTTTCGTACATATAAAGTATGAACGCTTTACTTTCTCACACAAAAAATCATTTAAATAAAATTCCCAACTCTTGTATAATATATGATTTCTGTAACGTCCTTCAATTAGTGAGAGAAAAAGAAAAAATGCGAACCTCTTCAATTAATTTTTTTACATGAATATTAATTTTTTTTTAAATAAAAACTACTAAAAAACTCTAAAGGGAAACATTTTTTTATTATTATTTTACCATCAATCCTTTTTCTGAGTATCTTACCCTCGCTTCTTTTCAATAACTTCTTATTCACCGTAGTTTTAATTAATGCACATTTTTTAATATTTTAATTCTTTTTATTTTTCTATTGCAATTAAAAATATTTTTCGTACATATAAAGTATGAACGCTTTACTTTCTCACACAAAAAATCATTTAAATAAAATTCCCAACTCTTGTATAATATATGATTTCTGTAACGTCCTTCAATTAGTGAGAGAAAAAGAAAAAATGCGAACCTCTTTAATTAATTTTTTTACATTAATATTAATTTTTTTTTAAAAAAAAACTACTAAAAAACTCTAAAGGGAAACATTTTTTTTATTATTATTTTACCATCAATCCTTTTTTGGAGTATCTTACCCTCGCATCATTTCAATAATTTCCTATTCACCGTAGTTTTAATTAATGCACATTTTTTAATATTTTAATTCTTTTTATTTTTGTACTGCAATTAAAAATATTTTTCGTACATATAAAGTATGAACTCTTTACTTTTCACACAAAAAATCATTTAAATAAAATTCAAACCTCTTGTTTAATATATGATTTCTGTAACATCCTTCAATTATTGAGAGAAAAAGAAAAAATGCGAACCTCTTTATTTAATTTTTTTACTTGAATATTATTTATTTGAAAAAAAAAAACTACTAAAAAACTTTAAAGGGAAACATTTTTTTTATTATTATTTTACCATCAATCCTTTTTTGGAGTATCTTACCCTCGCATCTTTTCAATAATTTCTTATTCACCGTAGTTTTAATTAATGCACATTTTTTAATATTTTAATTCTTTTTATTTTTGTATTGCAATTAAAAATATTTTTCGTACATATAAAGTATGAACTCTTTACTTTCTCACACAAAAAATCATTTAAATAAAATTATAACCTCTTGTATAATATATGATTTCTGTAACGTCCTTCAATTATTGAGAGAAAAAGAAAAAATGCGAACCTCTTTATTTAATTTTTTTACTTGAATATTATTTATTTAAAAAAAAAAAACTACTAAAAAACTTTAAAGGGAAACATTTTTTTTATTATTATTTTACCATCAATCCTTTTTCTGAGTATCTTACCCTCGCTTCTTTTCAATAATTTCTTATTCACCGTAGTTTTAATTAATGCACATTTTTTAATATTTTAATTCTTTTTATTTTTCTATTGCAATTAAAAATATTTTTCGTACATATAAAGTATGAACGCTTTACTTTCTCACACAAAAAATCATTTAAATAAAATTCCCAACTCTTGTATAATATATGATTTCTGTAACGTCCTTCAATTAGTGAGAGAAAAAGAAAAAATGCGAACCTCTTTAATTAATTTTTTTACATGAATATTAATTTTTTTTTAAATAAAAACTACTAAAAAACTCTAAAGGGAAACATTTTTTTATTATTATTTTACCATCAATCCTTTTTCTGAGTATCTTACCCTCGCTTCTTTTCAATAATTTCTTATTCACCGTAGTTTTAATTAATGCACATTTTTTAATATTTTAATTCTTTTTATTTTTGTATTGCAATTAAAAATATTTTTCGTACATATAAAGTATGAACGCTTTACTTTCTCACACAAAAAATCATTTAAATAAAATTCCCAACTCTTGTATAATATATGATTTCTGTAACGTCCTTCAATTAGTGAGAGAAAAAGAAAAAATGCGAACCTCTTTAATTAATTTTTTTACATGAATATTAATTTTTTTTTAAATAAAAACTACTAAAAAACTCTAAAGGGAAACATTTTTTTATTATTATTTTACCATCAATCCTTTTTCTGAGTATCTTACCCTCGCTTCTTTTCAATAACTTCTTATTCACCGTAGTTTTAATTAATGCACATTTTTTAATATTTTAATTCTTTTTATTTTTCTATTGCAATTAAAAATATTTTTCGTACATATAAAGTATGAACGCTTTACTTTCTCACACAAAAAATCATTTAAATAAAATTCCCAACTCTTGTATAATATATGATTTCTGTAACGTCCTTCAATTAGTGAGAGAAAAAGAAAAAATGCGAACCTCTTTAATTAATTTTTTTACATTAATATTAATTTTTTTTTAAAAAAAAACTACTAAAAAACTCTAAAGGGAAACATTTTTTTTATTATTATTTTACCATCAATCCTTTTTTGGAGTATCTTACCCTCGCATCATTTCAATAATTTCCTATTCACCGTAGTTTTAATTAATGCACATTTTTTAATATTTTAATTCTTTTTATTTTTGTACTGCAATTAAAAATATTTTTCGTACATATAAAGTATGAACTCTTTACTTTTCACACAAAAAATCATTTAAATAAAATTCAAACCTCTTGTTTAATATATGATTTCTGTAACATCCTTCAATTATTGAGAGAAAAAGAAAAAATGCGAACCTCTTTATTTAATTTTTTTACTTGAATATTATTTATTTGAAAAAAAAAAACTACTAAAAAACTTTAAAGGGAAACATTTTTTTTATTATTATTTTACCATCAATCCTTTTTTGGAGTATCTTACCCTCGCATCTTTTCAATAATTTCTTATTCACCGTAGTTTTAATTAATGCACATTTTTTAATATTTTAATTCTTTTTATTTTTGTATTGCAATTAAAAATATTTTTCGTACATATAAAGTATGAACTCTTTACTTTCTCACACAAAAAATCATTTAAATAAAATTATAACCTCTTGTATAATATATGATTTCTGTAACGTCCTTCAATTATTGAGAGAAAAAGAAAAAATGCGAACCTCTTTATTTAATTTTTTTACTTGAATATTAATTATTTTTTTTTTAAAAAAAAAACTACTAAAAAACTTTAAAGGGAAACATTTTTTTTAATATTATTTTACCATCAATCCTTTTTTGGAGTATCTTACCCTCGCATCTTTTCAATAATTTCCTATTCACCGTAGTTTTAATTAATGCACATTTTTTAATATTTTAATTCTTTTTATTTTTGTATTGCAATTAAAAATAATTTTCGTACATATAAAGTATGAACTTTTACTTTCTCACACAAAAAATCATTTAAATAAAATTATAACCTCTTGTATAATATATGATTTCTGTAACGTTCTTCAATTATTGAGAGAAAAAGAAAAAATGCGAACCTCTTTATTTAATTTTTTTCCTTGAATATTAATTATTTTTTTTTTAAAAAAAAAACTACTAAAAAACTTTAAAGGGAAACATTTTTTTTAATATTATTTTACCATCAATCCTTTTTTGGAGTGTCTTACCCTCGCATCTTTTCAATAATTTCTTATTCACCGTAGTTTTAATTAATGCACATTTTTTAATATTTTAATTCTTTTTATTTTTGTATTGCAATTAAAAATATTTTTCGTACATATAAAGTATGAACGCTTTACTTTCTCACACAAAAAATCATTTAAATAAAATTCCCAACTCTTGTATAATATATGATTTCTGTAACGTCCTTCAATTAGTGAGGGAAAAAGAAAAAATGCGAACCTCTTTAATTAATTTTTTTACATTAATATTAATTTTTTTAAAAAAAAAAACTACTAAAAAACTCTAAAGGGAAACATTTTTTTTATTATTATTTTACCATCAATCCTTTTTTGGAGTATCTTACCCTCGCATCTTTTCAATAATTTCTTATTCACCGTAGTTTTAATTAATGCACATTTTTTAATATTTTTATTCTTTTTATTTTTGTATTGCAATTAAAAATATTTTTCGTACATATAAAGTATGAACGCTTTACTTTCTCACACAAAAAATCATTTAAATAAAATTCCCAACTCTTGTATAATATATGATTTCTGTAACGTCCTTCAATTAGTGAGAGAAAAAGAAAAAATGCGAACCTCTTTAATTAATTTTTTTACATGAATATTAATTTTTTTTTAAATAAAAACTACTAAAAAACTCTAAAGGGAAACATTTTTTTTATTATTATTTTACCATCAATCCTTTTTTGGAGTATCTTACCCTCGCATCTTTTCAATAATTTCCTATTCACCGTAGTTTTAATTAATGCACATTTTTTAATATTTTAATTCTTTTTATTTTTGTATTGCAATTAAAAATATTTTTCGTACATATAAAGTATGAACTCTTTACTTTCTCACACAAAAAATCATTTAAATAAAATTATAACCTCTTGTATAATATATGATTTCTGTAACGTCCTTCAATTATTGAGAGAAAAAGAAAAAATGCGAACCTCTTTATTTAATTTTTTTACTTGAATATTATTTATTTAAAAAAAAAAAACTACTAAAAAACTTTAGAGGGAAACATTTTTTTTATTATTATTTTACCATCAATCCTTTTTCTGAGTATCTTACCCTCGCTTCTTTTCAATAATTTCTTATTCACCGTAGTTTTAATTAATGCACATTTTTTAATATTTTAATTCTTTTTATTTTTCTATTGCAATTAAAAATATTTTTCGTACATATAAAGTATGAACGCTTTACTTTCTCACACAAAAAATCATTTAAATAAAATTCCCAACTCTTGTATAATATATGATTTCTGTAACGTCCTTCAATTAGTGAGAGAAAAAGAAAAAATGCGAACCTCTTTAATTAATTTTTTTACATGAATATTAATTTTTTTTTAAATAAAAACTACTAAAAAACTCTAAAGGGAAACATTTTTTTTATTATTATTTTACCATCAATCCTTTTTTGGAGTATCTTACCCTCGCATCTTTTCAATAATTTCCTATTCACCGTAGTTTTAATTAATGCACATTTTTTAATATTTTAATTCTTTTTATTTTTGTATTGCAATTAAAAATATTTTTCGTACATATAAAGTATGAACTCTTTACTTTCTCACACAAAAAATCATTTAAATAAAATTATAACCTCTTGTATAATATATGATTTCTGTAACGTCCTTCAATTATTGAGAGAAAAAGAAAAAATGCAAACCTCTTTATTTAATTTTTTTACTTGAATATTATTTATTTAAAAAAAAAAAACTACTAAAAAACTTTAAAGGGAAACATTTTTTTTATTATTATTTTACCATCAATCCTTTTTCTGAGTATCTTACCCTCGCTTCTTTTCAATAATTTCTTATTCACCGTAGTTTTAATTAATGCACATTTTTTAATATTTTAATTCTTTTTATTTTTGTATTGCAATTAAAAATATTTTTCGTACATATAAAGTATGAACTCTTTACTTTCTCACACAAAAAATCATTTAAATAAAATTATAACCTCTTGTATAATATATGATTTCTGTAACGTCCTTCAATTATTGAGAGAAAAAGAAAAAATGCGAACCTCTTTATTTAATTTTTTTACTTGAATATTAATTTTTTTTTTTAAAAAAAAAAACTACTAAAAAACTCTAAAGGAAAATTTTTTTATTATTATTATTTTACCATCAATCCTTTTTTGGAGTATCTTACCCTCGCATCTTTTCAATAATTTCCTATTCACCGTAGTTTTAATTAATGCACATTTTTTAATATTTTAATTCTTTTTATTTTTGTATTGCAATTAAAAATATTTTTCGTACATATAAAGTATGAACTCTTTACTTTCTCACACAAAAAATCATTTAAATAAAATTATAACCTCTTGTATAATATATGATTTCTGTAACGTCCTTCAATTATTGAGAGAAAAAGAAAAAATGCGAACCTCTTTATTTAATTTTTTTACTTGAATATTAATTATTTTTTTTAAAAAAAAAAAACTACTAAAAAACTTTAAAGGGAAACATTTTTTTTAATATTATTTTACCATCAATCCTTTTTTGGAGTATCTTACCCTCGCATCTTTTCAATAATTTCCTATTCACCGTAGTTTTAATTAATGCACATTTTTTAATATTTTAATTCTTTTTATTTTTGTATTGCAATTAAAAATATTTTTCGTACATATAAAGTATGAACGCTTTACTTTCTCACACAAAAAATCATTTAAATAAAATTCCCAACTCTTGTATAATATATGATTTCTGTAACGTCCTTCAATTAGTGAGAGAAAAAGAAAAAATGCGAACCTCTTTAATTAATTTTTTTACATGAATATTAATTATTTTTTTTTAAAAAAAAAAACTACTAAAAAACTTTAAAGGGAAACATTTTTTTTAATATTATTTTACCATCAATCCTTTTTTGGAGTGTCTTACCCTCGCATCTTTTCAATAATTTCTTATTCACCGTAGTTTTAATTAATGCACATTTTTTAATATTTTAATTCTTTTTATTTTTGTATTGCAATTAAAAATATTTTTCGTACATATAAAGTATGAACGCTTTACTTTCTCACACAAAAAATCATTTAAATAAAATTATAACCTCTTGTATAATATATGATTTCTGTAACGTCCTTCAATTATTGAGAGAAAAAGAAAAAATGCGAACCTCTTTATTTAATTTTTTTACTTGAATATTATTTATTTAAAAAAAAAAAACTACTAAAAAACTTTAAAGGGAAACATTTTTTTTAATATTATTTTACCATCAATCCTTTTTTGGAGTATCTTACCCTCGCATCTTTTCAATAATTTCCTATTCACCGTAGTTTTAATTAATGCACATTTTTTAATATTTTAATTCTTTTTATTTTTGTATTGCAATTAAAAATAATTTTCGTACATATAAAGTATGAACTTTTACTTTCTCACACAAAAAATCATTTAAATAAAATTATAACCTCTTGTATAATATATGATTTCTGTAACGTCCTTCAATTATTGAGAGAAAAAGAAAAAATGCGAACCTCTTTATTTAATTTTTTTCCTTGAATATTAAATATTTTTTTTTTAAAAAAAAAACTACTAAAAAACTTTAAAGGGAAACATTTTTTTTTAATATTATTTTACCATCAATCCTTTTTTGGAGTGTCTTACCCTCGCATCTTTTCAATAATTTCTTATTCACCGTAGTTTTAATTAATGCACATTTTTTAATATTTTAATTCTTTTTATTTTTGTATTGCAATTAAAAATATTTTTCGTACATATAAAGTATGAACGCTTTACTTTCTCACACAAAAAATTATTTAAATAAAATTCCCAACTCTTGTATAATATATGATTTCTGTAACGTCCTTCAATTAGTGAGGGAAAAAGAAAAAATGCGAACCTCTTTAATTAATTTTTTTACATTAATATTAATTTTTTTTAAAAAAAAAACTACTAAAAAACTCTAAAGGGAAACATTTTTTTTATTATTATTTTACCATCAATCCTTTTTTGGAGTATCTTACCCTCGCATCTTTTCAATAATTTCTTATTCACCGTAGTTTTAATTAATGCACATTTTTTAATATTTTTATTCTTTTTATTTTTGTATTGCAATTAAAAATATTTTTCGTACATATAAAGTATGAACGCTTTACTTTCTCACACAAAAAATCATTTAAATAAAATTCCCAACTCTTGTATAATATATGATTTCTGTAACGTCCTTCAATTAGTGAGAGAAAAAGAAAAAATGCGAACCTCTTTAATTAATTTTTTTACATGAATATTAATTTTTTTTTAAATAAAAACTAATAAAAAACTCTAAAGGGAAACATTTTTTTTATTATTATTTTACCATCAATCCTTTTTTGGAGTATCTTACCCTCGCATCTTTTCAATAATTTCCTATTCACCGTAGTTTTAATTAATGCACATTTTTTAATATTTTAATTCTTTTTATTTTTGTATTGCAATTAAAAATATTTTTCGTACATATAAAGTATGAACTCTTTACTTTCTCACACAAAAAATCATTTAAATAAAATTATAACCTCTTGTATAATATATGATTTCTGTAACGTCCTTCAATTATTGAGAGAAAAAGAAAAAATGCGAACCTCTTTATTTAATTTTTTTACTTGAATATTATTTATTTAAAAAAAAAAAACTACTAAAAAACTTTAGAGGGAAACATTTTTTTTATTATTATTTTACCATCAATCCTTTTTCTGAGTATCTTACCCTCGCTTCTTTTCAATAATTTCTTATTCACCGTAGTTTTAATTAATGCACATTTTTTAATATTTTAATTCTTTTTATTTTTCTATTGCAATTAAAAATATTTTTCGTACATATAAAGTATGAACGCTTTACTTTCTCACACAAAAAATCATTTAAATAAAATTCCCAACTCTTGTATAATATATGATTTCTGTAACGTCCTTCAATTAGTGAGAGAAAAAGAAAAAATGCGAACCTCTTTAATTAATTTTTTTACATGAATATTAATTTTTTTTTAAATAAAAACTACTAAAAAACTCTAAAGGGAAACATTTTTTTTATTATTATTTTACCATCAATCCTTTTTTGGAGTATCTTACCCTCGCATCTTTTCAATAATTTCCTATTCACCGTAGTTTTAATTAATGCACATTTTTTAATATTTTAATTCTTTTTATTTTTGTATTGCAATTAAAAATATTTTTCGTACATATAAAGTATGAACTCTTTACTTTCTCACACAAAAAATCATTTAAATAAAATTATAACCTCTTGTATAATATATGATTTCTGTAACGTCCTTCAATTATTGAGAGAAAAAGAAAAAATGCAAACCTCTTTATTTAATTTTTTTACTTGAATATTATTTATTTAAAAAAAAAAAACTACTAAAAAACTTTAAAGGGAAACATTTTTTTTATTATTATTTTACCATCAATCCTTTTTCTGAGTATCTTACCCTCGCTTCTTTTCAATAATTTCTTATTCACCGTAGTTTTAATTAATGCACATTTTTTAATATTTTAATTCTTTTTATTTTTGTATTGCAATTAAAAATATTTTTCGTACATATAAAGTATGAACTCTTTACTTTCTCACACAAAAAATCATTTAAATAAAATTATAACCTCTTGTATAATATATGATTTCTGTAACGTCCTTCAATTATTGAGAGAAAAAGAAAAAATGCGAACCTCTTTATTTAATTTTTTTACTTGAATATTAATTTTTTTTTTTTAAAAAAAAAAACTACTAAAAAACTCTAAAGGGAAATTTTTTTATTATTATTATTTTACCATCAATCCTTTTTTGGAGTATCTTACCCTCGCATCTTTTCAATAATTTCCTATTCACCGTAGTTTTAATTAATGCACATTTTTTAATATTTTAATTCTTTTTATTTTTGTATTGCAATTAAAAATATTTTTCGTACATATAAAGTATGAACTCTTTACTTTCTCACACAAAAAATCATTTAAATAAAATTATAACCTCTTGTATAATATATGATTTCTGTAACGTCCTTCAATTATTGAGAGAAAAAGAAAAAATGCGAACCTCTTTATTTAATTTTTTTACTTGAATATTAATTATTTTTTTTAAAAAAAAAAAACTACTAAAAAACTTTAAAGGGAAACATTTTTTTTAATATTATTTTACCATCAATCCTTTTTTGGAGTATCTTACCCTCGCATCTTTTCAATAATTTCCTATTCACCGTAGTTTTAATTAATGCACATTTTTTAATATTTTAATTCTTTTTATTTTTGTATTGCAATTAAAAATATTTTTCGTACATATAAAGTATGAACGCTTTACTTTCTCACACAAAAAATCATTTAAATAAAATTCCCAACTCTTGTATAATATATGATTTCTGTAACGTCCTTCAATTAGTGAGAGAAAAAGAAAAAATGCGAACCTCTTTAATTAATTTTTTTACATGAATATTAATTATTTTTTTTTAAAAAAAAAAACTACTAAAAAACTTTAAAGGGAAACATTTTTTTTAATATTATTTTACCATCAATCCTTTTTTGGAGTGTCTTACCCTCGCATCTTTTCAATAATTTCTTATTCACCGTAGTTTTAATTAATGCACATTTTTTAATATTTTAATTCTTTTTATTTTTGTATTGCAATTAAAAATATTTTTCGTACATATAAAGTATGAACGCTTTACTTTCTCACACAAAAAATCATTTAAATAAAATTCCCAACTCTTGTATAATATATGATTTCTGTAACGTCCTTCAATTAGTGAGAGAAAAAGAAAAAATGCGAACCTCTTTAATTAATTTTTTTACATTAATATTAATTTTTTTTTAAATAAAAACTACTAAAAAACTCTAAAGGGAAACATTTTTTTATTATTATTTTACCATCAATCCTTTTTCTGAGTATCTTACCCTCGCTTCTTTTCAATAATTTCTTATTCACCGTAGTTTTAATTAATGCACATTTTTTAATATTTTAATTCTTTTTATTTTTGTATTGCAATTAAAAATATTTTTCGTACATATAAAGTATGAACTCTTTACTTTCTCACACAAAAAATCATTTAAATAAAATTATAACCTCTTGTATAATATATGATTTCTGTAACGTCCTTCAATTATTGAGAGAAAAAGAAAAAATGCAAACCTCTTTATTTAATTTTTTTACTTGAATATTATTTATTTAAAAAAAAAAAAACTACTAAAAAACTTTAAAGGGAAACATTTTTTTTATTATTATTTTACCATCAATCCTTTTTCTGAGTATCTTACCCTCGCTTCTTTTCAATAATTTCTTATTCACCGTAGTTTTAATTAATGCACATTTTTTAATATTTTAATTCTTTTTATTTTTGTATTGCAATTAAAAATATTTTTCGTACATATAAAGTATGAACTCTTTACTTTCTCACACAAAAAATCATTTAAATAAAATTATAACCTCTTGTATAATATATGATTTCTGTAACGTCCTTCAATTATTGAGAGAAAAAGAAAAAATGCGAACCTCTTTATTTAATTTTTTTACTTGAATATTAATTTTTTTTTTTTAAAAAAAAAAACTACTAAAAAACTCTAAAGGGAAATTTTTTTATTATTATTATTTTACCATCAATCCTTTTTTGGAGTATCTTACCCTCGCATCTTTTCAATAATTTCCTATTCACCGTAGTTTTAATTAATGCACATTTTTTAATATTTTAATTCTTTTTATTTTTGTATTGCAATTAAAAATATTTTTCGTACATATAAAGTATGAACTCTTTACTTTCTCACACAAAAAATCATTTAAATAAAATTATAACCTCTTGTATAATATATGATTTCTGTAACGTCCTTCAATTATTGAGAGAAAAAGAAAAAATGCGAACCTCTTTATTTAATTTTTTTACTTGAATATTAATTATTTTTTTTAAAAAAAAAAAACTACTAAAAAACTTTAAAGGGAAACATTTTTTTTAATATTATTTTACCATCAATCCTTTTTTGGAGTATCTTACCCTCGCATCTTTTCAATAATTTCCTATTCACCGTAGTTTTAATTAATGCACATTTTTTAATATTTTAATTCTTTTTATTTTTGTATTGCAATTAAAAATATTTTTCGTACATATAAAGTATGAACGCTTTACTTTCTCACACAAAAAATCATTTAAATAAAATTCCCAACTCTTGTATAATATATGATTTCTGTAACGTCCTTCAATTAGTGAGAGAAAAAGAAAAAATGCGAACCTCTTTAATTAATTTTTTTACATGAATATTAATTATTTTTTTTTAAAAAAAAAAACTACTAAAAAACTTTAAAGGGAAACATTTTTTTTAATATTATTTTACCATCAATCCTTTTTTGGAGTGTCTTACCCTCGCATCTTTTCAATAATTTCTTATTCACCGTAGTTTTAATTAATGCACATTTTTTAATATTTTAATTCTTTTTATTTTTGTATTGCAATTAAAAATATTTTTCGTACATATAAAGTATGAACGCTTTACTTTCTCACACAAAAAATCATTTAAATAAAATTCCCAACTCTTGTATAATATATGATTTCTGTAACGTCCTTCAATTAGTGAGAGAAAAAGAAAAAATGCGAACCTCTTTAATTAATTTTTTTACATTAATATTAATTTTTTTTTAAATAAAAACTACTAAAAAACTCTAAAGGGAAACATTTTTTTATTATTATTTTACCATCAATCCTTTTTCTGAGTATCTTACCCTCGCTTCTTTTCAATAATTTCTTATTCACCGTAGTTTTAATTAATGCACATTTTTTAATATTTTAATTCTTTTTATTTTTGTATTGCAATTAAAAATATTTTTCGTACATATAAAGTATGAACTCTTTACTTTCTCACACAAAAAATCATTTAAATAAAATTATAACCTCTTGTATAATATATGATTTCTGTAACGTCCTTCAATTATTGAGAGAAAAAGAAAAAATGCAAACCTCTTTATTTAATTTTTTTACTTGAATATTATTTATTTAAAAAAAAAAAACTACTAAAAAACTTTAAAGGGAAACATTTTTTTTATTATTATTTTACCATCAATCCTTTTTCTGAGTATCTTACCCTCGCTTCTTTTCAATAATTTCTTATTCACCGTAGTTTTAATTAATGCACATTTTTTAATATTTTAATTCTTTTTATTTTTGTATTGCAATTAAAAATATTTTTCGTACATATAAAGTATGAACTCTTTACTTTCTCACACAAAAAATCATTTAAATAAAATTATAACCTCTTGTATAATATATGATTTCTGTAACGTCCTTCAATTATTGAGAGAAAAAGAAAAAATGCGAACCTCTTTATTTAATTTTTTTACTTGAATATTAATTTTTTTTTTTAAAAAAAAAAACTACTAAAAAACTCTAAAGGGAAATTTTTTTATTATTATTATTTTACCATCAATCCTTTTTTGGAGTATCTTACCCTCGCATCTTTTCAATAATTTCCTATTCACCGTAGTTTTAATTAATGCACATTTTTTAATATTTTAATTCCTTTTATTTTTGTATTGCAATTAAAAATATTTTTCGTACATATAAAGTATGAACTCTTTACTTTCTCACACAAAAAATCATTTAAATAAAATTATAACCTCTTGTATAATATATGATTTCTGTAACGTCCTTCAATTATTGAGAGAAAAAGAAAAAATGCGAACCTCTTTATTTAATTTTTTTACTTGAATATTAATTAT
The DNA here is from genome assembly GCA_963555705.1 of Ligustrum vulgare. Classification (NCBI taxonomy): domain Eukaryota; kingdom Viridiplantae; phylum Streptophyta; class Magnoliopsida; order Lamiales; family Oleaceae; genus Ligustrum; species Ligustrum vulgare. The sequence goes on from OY743174.1 coordinate 29,140,811, forward strand.
TTTTTTTTAAAAAAAAAAACTACTAAAAAACTTTAAAGGGAAACATTTTTTTTAATATTATTTTACCATCAATCCTTTTTTGGAGTATCTTACCCTCGCATCTTTTCAATAATTTCCTATTCACCGTAGTTTTAATTAATGCACATTTTTTAATATTTTAATTCTTTTTATTTTTGTATTGCAATTAAAAATATTTTTCGTACATATAAAGTATGAACGCTTTACTTTCTCACACAAAAATTCATTTAAATAAAATTCCCAACTCTTGTATAATATATGATTTCTGTAACGTCCTTCAATTAGTGAGAGAAAAAGAAAAAATGCGAACCTCTTTAATTAATTTTTTTACATGAATATTAATTATTTTTTTTTAAAAAAAAAAACTACTAAAAAACTTTAAAGGGAAACATTTTTTTTAATATTATTTTACCATCAATCCTTTTTTGGAGTGTCTTACCCTCGCATCTTTTCAATAATTTCTTATTCACCGTAGTTTTAATTAATGCACATTTTTTAATATTTTAATTCTTTTTATTTTTGTATTGCAATTAAAAATATTTTTCGTACATATAAAGTATGAACGCTTTACTTTCTCACACAAAAAATCATTTAAATAAAATTCCCAACTCTTGTATAATATATGATTTCTGTAACGTCCTTCAATTAGTGAGAGAAAAAGAAAAAATGCGAACCTCTTTAATTAATTTTTTTACATGAATATTAATTTTTTTTAAATAAAAACTACTAAAAAACTCTAAAGGGAAACATTTTTTTATTATTATTTTACCATCAATCCTTTTTCTGAGTATCTTACCCTCGCTTCTTTTCAATAATTTCTTATTCACCGTAGTTTTAATTAATGCACATTTTTTAATATTTTAATTCTTTTTATTTTTCTATTGCAATTAAAAATAATTTTCGTACATATAAAGTATGAACGCTTTACTTTCTCACACAAAAAATCATTTAAATAAAATTATAACCTCTTGTATAATATATGATTTCTGTAACGTCCTTCAATTATTGAGAGAAAAAGAAAAAATGCGAACCTCTTTATTTAATTTTTTTACTTGAATATTAATTATTTTTTTTTAAAAAAAAAAACTACTAAAAAACTTTAAAGGGAAACATTTTTTTTAATATTATTTTACCATCAATCCTTTTTTGGAGTATCTTACCCTCGCATCTTTTCAATAATTTCCTATTCACCGTAGTTTTAATTAATGCACATTTTTTAATATTTTAATTCTTTTTATTTTTGTATTGCAATTAAAAATAATTTTCGTACATATAAAGTATGAACTTTTACTTTCTCACACAAAAAATCATTTAAATAAAATTATAACCTCTTGTATAATATATGATTTCTGTAACGTCCTTCAATTATTGAGAGAAAAAGAAAAAATGCGAACCTCTTTATTTAATTTTTTTCCTTGAATATTAATTATTTTTTTTTAAAAAAAAAAACTACTAAAAAACTTTAAAGGGAAACATTTTTTTTAATATTATTTTACCATCAATCCTTTTTTGGAGTGTCTTACCCTCGCATCTTTTCAATAATTTCTTATTCACCGTAGTTTTAATTAATGCACATTTTTTAATATTTTAATTCTTTTTATTTTTGTATTGCAATTAAAAATATTTTTCGTACATATAAAGTATGAACGCTTTACTTTCTCACACAAAAAATCATTTAAATAAAATTCCCAACTCTTGTATAATATATGATTTCTGTAACGTCCTTCAATTAGTGAGAGAAAAAGAAAAAATGCGAACCTCTTTAATTAATTTTTTTACATGAATATTAATTTTTTTTAAATAAAAACTACTAAAAAACTCTAAAGGGAAACATTTTTTTATTATTATTTTACCATCAATCCTTTTTCTGAGTATCTTACCCTCGCTTCTTTTCAATAATTTCTTATTCACCGTAGTTTTAATTAATGCACATTTTTTAATATTTTAATTCTTTTTATTTTTCTATTGCAATTAAAAATAATTTTCGTACATATAAAGTATGAACGCTTTACTTTCTCACACAAAAAATCATTTAAATAAAATTATAACCTCTTGTATAATATATGATTTCTGTAACGTCCTTCAATTATTGAGAGAAAAAGAAAAAATGCGAACCTCTTTATTTAATTTTTTTACTTGAATATTAATTATTTTTTTTTAAAAAAAAAAACTACTAAAAAACTTTAAAGGGAAACATTTTTTTTAATATTATTTTACCATCAATCCTTTTTTGGAGTATCTTACCCTCGCATCTTTTCAATAATTTCCTATTCACCGTAGTTTTAATTAATGCACATTTTTTAATATTTTAATTCTTTTTATTTTTGTATTGCAATTAAAAATAATTTTCGTACATATAAAGTATGAACTTTTACTTTCTCACACAAAAAATCATTTAAATAAAATTATAACCTCTTGTATAATATATGATTTCTGTAACGTCCTTCAATTATTGAGAGAAAAAGAAAAAATGCGAACCTCTTTATTTAATTTTTTTCCTTTAATATTAATTATTTTTTTTTAAAAAAAAAAACTACTAAAAAACTTTAAAGGGAAACATTTTTTTTAATATTATTTTACCATCAATCCTTTTTTGGAGTGTCTTACCCTCGCATCTTTTCAATAATTTCTTATTCACCGTAGTTTTAATTAATGCACATTTTTTAATATTTTAATTCTTTTTATTTTTGTATTGCAATTAAAAATATTTTTCGTACATATAAAGTATGAACGCTTTACTTTCTCACACAAAAAATCATTTAAATAAAATTCCCAACTCTTGTATAATATATGATTTCTGTAACGTCCTTCAATTAGTGAGGGAAAAAGAAAAAATGCGAACCTCTTTAATTAATTTTTTTACATTAATATTAATTTTTTTTAAAAAAAAAACTACTAAAAAACTCTAAAGGGAAACATTTTTTTTATTATTATTTTACCATCAATCCTTTTTTGGAGTATCTTACCCTCGCATCTTTTCAATAATTTCTTATTCACCGTAGTTTTAATTAATGCACATTTTTTAATATTTTTATTCTTTTTATTTTTGTATTGCAATTAAAAATAATTTTCGTACATATAAAGTATGAACTTTTACTTTCTCACACAAAAAATCATTTAAATAAAATTATAACCTCTTGTATAATATATGATTTCTGTAACGTCCTTCAATTATTGAGAGAAAAAGAAAAAATGCGAACCTCTTTATTTAATTTTTTTCCTTGAATATTAATTATTTTTTTTTAAAAAAAAAAACTACTAAAAAACTTTAAAGGGAAACATTTTTTTTAATATTATTTTACCATCAATCCTTTTTTGGAGTGTCTTACCCTCGCATCTTTTCAATAATTTCTTATTCACCGTAGTTTTAATTAATGCACATTTTTTAATATTTTAATTCTTTTTATTTTTGTATTGCAATTAAAAATATTTTTCGTACATATAAAGTATGAACGCTTTACTTTCTCACACAAAAAATCATTTAAATAAAATTCCCAACTCTTGTATAATATATGATTTCTGTAACGTCCTTCAATTAGTGAGAGAAAAAGAAAAAATGCGAACCTCTTTAATTAATTTTTTTACATGAATATTAATTTTTTTTAAATAAAAACTACTAAAAAACTCTAAAGGGAAACATTTTTTTATTATTATTTTACCATCAATCCTTTTTCTGAGTATCTTACCCTCGCTTCTTTTCAATAATTTCTTATTCACCGTAGTTTTAATTAATGCACATTTTTTAATATTTTAATTCTTTTTATTTTTCTATTGCAATTAAAAATAATTTTCGTACATATAAAGTATGAACGCTTTACTTTCTCACACAAAAAATCATTTAAATAAAATTATAACCTCTTGTATAATATATGATTTCTGTAACGTCCTTCAATTATTGAGAGAAAAAGAAAAAATGCGAACCTCTTTATTTAATTTTTTTACTTGAATATTAATTATTTTTTTTTAAAAAAAAAAACTACTAAAAAACTTTAAAGGGAAACATTTTTTTTAATATTATTTTACCATCAATCCTTTTTTGGAGTATCTTACCCTCGCATCTTTTCAATAATTTCCTATTCACCGTAGTTTTAATTAATGCACATTTTTTAATATTTTAATTCTTTTTATTTTTGTATTGCAATTAAAAATAATTTTCGTACATATAAAGTATGAACTTTTACTTTCTCACACAAAAAATCATTTAAATAAAATTATAACCTCTTGTATAATATATGATTTCTGTAACGTCCTTCAATTATTGAGAGAAAAAGAAAAAATGCGAACCTCTTTATTTAATTTTTTTCCTTGAATATTAATTATTTTTTTTTAAAAAAAAAAACTACTAAAAAACTTTAAAGGGAAACATTTTTTTTAATATTATTTTACCATCAATCCTTTTTTGGAGTGTCTTACCCTCGCATCTTTTCAATAATTTCTTATTCACCGTAGTTTTAATTAATGCACATTTTTTAATATTTTAATTCTTTTTATTTTTGTATTGCAATTAAAAATATTTTTCGTACATATAAAGTATGAACGCTTTACTTTCTCACACAAAAAATCATTTAAATAAAATTCCCAACTCTTGTATAATATATGATTTCTGTAACGTCCTTCAATTAGTGAGGGAAAAAGAAAAAATGCGAACCTCTTTAATTAATTTTTTTACATTAATATTAATTTTTTTTAAAAAAAAAACTACTAAAAAACTCTAAAGGGAAACATTTTTTTTATTATTATTTTACCATCAATCCTTTTTTGGAGTATCTTACCCTCGCATCTTTTCAATAATTTCTTATTCACCGTAGTTTTAATTAATGCACATTTTTTAATATTTTTATTCTTTTTATTTTTGTATTGCAATTAAAAATATTTTTCGTACATATAAAGTATGAACGCTTTACTTTCTCACACAAAAAATCATTTAAATAAAATTCCCAACTCTTGTATAATATATGATTTCTGTAACGTCCTTCAATTAGTGAGAGAAAAAGAAAAAATGCGAACCTCTTTAATTAATTTTTTTACATGAATATTAATTTTTTTTTAAATAAAAACTACTAAAAAACTCTAAAGGGAAACATTTTTTTTATTATTATTTTACCATCAATCCTTTTTTGGAGTATCTTACCCTCGCATCTTTTCAATAATTTCCTATTCACCGTAGTTTTAATTAATGCACATTTTTTAATATTTTAATTCTTTTTATTTTTGTATTGCAATTAAAAATATTTTTCGTACATATAAAGTATGAACGCTTTACTTTCTCACACAAAAAATCATTTAAATAAAATTATAACCTCTTGTATAATATATGATTTCTGTAACGTCCTTCAATTATTGAGAGAAAAAGAAAAAATGCGAACCTCTTTATTTAATTTTTTTACTTGAATATTATTTATTTAAAAAAAAAAAACTACTAAAAAACTTTAAAGGGAAACATTTTTTTTATTATTATTTTACCATCAATCCTTTTTCTGAGTATCTTACCCTCGCTTCTTTTCAATAATTTCTTATTCACCGTAGTTTTAATTAATGCACATTTTTTAATATTTTAATTCTTTTTATTTTTGTATTGCAATTAAAAATATTTTTCGTACATATAAAGTATGAACTCTTTACTTTCTCACACAAAAAATCATTTAAATAAAATTATAACCTCTTGTATAATATATGATTTCTGTAACGTCCTTCAATTATTGAGAGAAAAAGAAAAAATGCGAACCTCTTTATTTAATTTTTTTACTTGAATATTAATTTTTTTTTTTAAAAAAAAAAACTACTAAAAAACTCTAAAGGGAAATTTTTTTTTTATTATTATTTTACCATCAATCCTTTTTTGGAGTATCTTACCCTCGCATCTTTTCAATAATTTCCTATTCACCGTAGTTTTAATTAATGCACATTTTTTAATATTTTAATTCTTTTTATTTTTGTATTGCAATTAAAAATATTTTTCGTACATATAAAGTATGAACTCTTTACTTTCTCACACAAAAAATCATTTAAATAAAATTATAACCTCTTGTATAATATATGATTTCTGTAACGTCCTTCAATTATTGAGAGAAAAAGAAAAAATGCGAACCTCTTTATTTAATTTTTTTACTTGAATATTAATTATTTTTTTAAAAAAAAAAAACTACTAAAAAACTTTAAAGGGAAACATTTTTTTTAATATTATTTTACCATCAATCCTTTTTTGGAGTATCTTACCCTCGCATCTTTTCAATAATTTCCTATTCACCGTAGTTTTAATTAATGCACATTTTTTAATATTTTAATTCTTTTTATTTTTGTATTGCAATTAAAAATATTTTTCGTACATATAAAGTATGAACGCTTTACTTTCTCACACAAAAAATCATTTAAATAAAATTCCCAACTCTTGTATAATATATGATTTCTGTAACGTCCTTCAATTAGTGAGAGAAAAAGAAAAAATGCGAACCTCTTTAATTAATTTTTTTACATGAATATTAATTATTTTTTTTAAAAAAAAAAAACTACTAAAAAACTTTAAAGGGAAACATTTTTTTTAATATTATTTTACCATCAATCCTTTTTTGGAGTGTCTTACCCTCGCATCTTTTCAATAATTTCTTATTCACCGTAGTTTTAATTAATGCACATTTTTTAATATTTTAATTCTTTTTATTTTTGTATTGCAATTAAAAATATTTTTCGTACATATAAAGTATGAACGCTTTACTTTCTCACACAAAAAATCATTTAAATAAAATTCCCAACTCTTGTATAATATATGATTTCTGTAACGTCCTTCAATTAGTGAGAGAAAAAGAAAAAATGCGAACCTCTTTAATTAATTTTTTTACATGAATATTAATTTTTTTTAAATAAAAACTACTAAAAAACTCTAAAGGGAAACATTTTTTTATTATTATTTTACCATCAATCCTTTTTCTGAGTATCTTACCCTCGCTTCTTTTCAATAATTTCTTATTCACCGTAGTTTTAATTAATGCACATTTTTTAATATTTTAATTCTTTTTATTTTTCTATTGCAATTAAAAATATTTTTCGTACATATAAAGTATGAACGCTTTACTTTCTCACACAAAAAATCATTTAAATAAAATTCCCAACTCTTGTATAATATATGATTTCTGTAACGTCCTTCAATTAGTGAGAGAAAAAGAAAAAATGCGAACCTCTTTAATTAATTTTTTTACATTAATATTAATTTTTTTTAAAAAAAAAACTACTAAAAAACTCTAAAGGGAAACATTTTTTTTATTATTATTTTACCATCAATCCTTTTTTGGAGTATCTTACCCTCGCATCATTTCAATAATTTCCTATTCACCGTAGTTTTAATTAATGCACATTTTTTAATATTTTAATTCTTTTTATTTTTGTACTGCAATTAAAAATATTTTTCGTACATATAAAGTATGAACTCTTTACTTTTCACACAAAAAATCATTTAAATAAAATTCAAACCTCTTGTTTAATATATGATTTCTGTAACATCCTTCAATTATTGATAGAAAAAGAAAAAATGCGAACCTCTTTATTTAATTTTTTTACTTGAATATTATTTATTTGAAAAAAAAAAACTACTAAAAAACTTTAAAGGGAAACATTTTTTTTATTATTATTTTACCATCAATCCTTTTTTGGAGTATCTTACCCTCGCATCTTTTCAATAATTTCTTATTTACCGTAGTTTTAATTAATGCACATTTTTTAATATTTTAATTCTTTTTATTTTTGTATTGCAATTAAAAATATTTTTCGTACATATAAAGTATGAACTCTTTACTTTCTCACACAAAAAATCATTTAAATAAAATTATAACCTCTTGTATAATATATGATTTCTGTAACGTCCTTCAATTATTGAGAGAAAAAGAAAAAATGCGAACCTCTTTATTTAATTTTTTTACTTGAATATTAATTATTTTTTTTAAAAAAAAAAAACTACTAAAAAACTTTAAAGGGAAACATTTTTTTTAATATTATTTTACCATCAATCCTTTTTTGGAGTATCTTACCCTCGCATCTTTTCAATAATTTCCTATTCACCGTAGTTTTAATTAATGCACATTTTTTAATATTTTAATTCTTTTTATTTTTGTATTGCAATTAAAAATATTTTTCGTACATATAAAGTATGAACGCTTTACTTTCTCACACAAAAAATCATTTAAATAAAATTCCCAACTCTTGTATAATATATGATTTCTGTAACGTCCTTCAATTAGTGAGAGAAAAAGAAAAAATGCGAACCTCTTTAATTAATTTTTTTACATGAATATTAATTATTTTTTTTTAAAAAAAAAAACTACTAAAAAACTTTAAAGGGAAACATTTTTTTTAATATTATTTTACCATCAATCCTTTTTTGGAGTGTCTTACCCTCGCATCTTTTCAATAATTTCTTATTCACCGTAGTTTTAATTAATGCACATTTTTTAATATTTTAATTCTTTTTATTTTTGTATTGCAATTAAAAATATTTTTCGTACATATAAAGTATGAACGCTTTACTTTCTCACACAAAAAATCATTTAAATAAAATTCCCAACTCTTGTATAATATATGATTTCTGTAACGTCCTTCAATTAGTGAGAGAAAAAGAAAAAATGCGAACCTCTTTAATTAATTTTTTTACATTAATATTAATTTTTTTTTAAATAAAAACTACTAAAAAACTCTAAAGGGAAACATTTTTTTATTATTATTTTACCATCAATCCTTTTTCTGAGTATCTTACCCTCGCTTCTTTTCAATAATTTCTTATTCACCGTAGTTTTAATTAATGCACATTTTTTAATATTTTAATTCTTTTTATTTTTGTATTGCAATTAAAAATATTTTTCGTACATATAAAGTATGAACGCTTTACTTTCTCACACAAAAAATCATTTAAATAAAATTCCCAACTCTTGTATAATATATGATTTCTGTAACGTCCTTCAATTAGTGAGAGAAAAAGAAAAAATGCGAACCTCTTTAATTAATTTTTTTACATGAATATTAATTTTTTTTAAATAAAAACTACTAAAAAACTATAAAGGGAAACATTTTTTTATTATTATTTTACCATCAATCCTTTTTCTGAGTATCTTACCCTCGCTTCTTTTCAATAATTTCTTATTCACCGTAGTTTTAATTAATGCACATTTTTTAATATTTTAATTCTTTTTATTTTTCTATTGCAATTAAAAATAATTTTCGTACATATAAAGTATGAACGCTTTACTTTCTCACACAAAAAATCATTTAAATAAAATTATAACCTCTTGTATAATATATGATTTCTGTAACGTCCTTCAATTATTGAGAGAAAAAGAAAAAATGCGAACCTCTTTATTTAATTTTTTTACTTGAATATTAATTATTTTTTTTAAAAAAAAAAAACTACTAAAAAACTTTAAAGGGAAACATTTTTTTTAATATTATTTTACCATCAATCCTTTTTTGGAGTATCTTACCCTCGCATCTTTTCAATAATTTCCTATTCACCGTAGTTTTAATTAATGCACATTTTTTAATATTTTAATTCTTTTTATTTTTGTATTGCAATTAAAAATAATTTTCGTACATATAAAGTATGAACTTTTACTTTCTCACACAAAAAATCATTTAAATAAAATTATAACCTCTTGTATAATATATGATTTCTGTAACGTCCTTCAATTATTGAGAGAAAAAGAAAAAATGCGAACCTCTTTATTTAATTTTTTTCCTTGAATATTAATTATTTTTTTTTAAAAAAAAAAACTACTAAAAAACTTTAAAGGGAAACATTTTTTTTAATATTATTTTACCATCAATCCTTTTTTGGAGTGTCTTACCCTCGCATCTTTTCAATAATTTCTTATTCACCGTAGTTTTAATTAATGCACATTTTTTAATATTTTAATTCTTTTTATTTTTGTATTGCAATTAAAAATATTTTTCGTACATATAAAGTATGAACGCTTTACTTTCTCACACAAAAAATCATTTAAATAAAATTCCCAACTCTTGTATAATATATGATTTCTGTAACGTCCTTCAATTAGTGAGGGAAAAAGAAAAAATGCGAACCTCTTTAATTAATTTTTTTACATTAATATTAATTTTTTTTAAAAAAAAAACTACTAAAAAACTCTAAAGGGAAACATTTTTTTTATTATTATTTTACCATCAATCCTTTTTTGGAGTATCTTACCCTCGCATCTTTTCAATAATTTCTTATTCACCGTAGTTTTAATTAATGCACATTTTTTAATATTTTTATTCTTTTTATTTTTGTATTGCAATTAAAAATATTTTTCGTACATATAAAGTATGAACGCTTTACTTTCTCACACAAAAAATCATTTAAATAAAATTCCCAACTCTTGTATAATATATGATTTCTGTAACGTCCTTCAATTAGTGAGAGAAAAAGAAAAAATGCGAACCTCTTTAATTAATTTTTTTACATGAATATTAATTTTTTTTTAAATAAAAACTACTAAAAAACTCTAAAGGGAAACATTTTTTTTATTATTATTTTACCATCAATCCTTTTTTGGAGTATCTTACCCTCGCATCTTTTCAATAATTTCCTATTCACCGTAGTTTTAATTAATGCACATTTTTTAATATTTTAATTCTTTTTATTTTTGTATTGCAATTAAAAATATTTTTCGTACATATAAAGTATGAACGCTTTACTTTCTCACACAAAAAATCATTTAAATAAAATTATAACCTCTTGTATAATATATGATTTCTGTAACGTCCTTCAATTATTGAGAGAAAAAGAAAAAATGCGAACCTCTTTATTTAATTTTTTTACTTGAATATTAATTTTTTTTTTTTTAAAAAAAAACTACTAAAAAACTCTAAAGGGAAAATTTTTTTTTATTATTATTTTACCATCAATCCTTTTTTGGAGTATCTTACCCTCGCATCTTTTCAATAATTTCCTATTCACCGTAGTTTTAATTAATGCACATTTTTTAATATTTTAATTCTTTTTATTTTTGTATTGCAATTAAAAATATTTTTCGTACATATAAAGTATGAACTCTTTACTTTCTCACACAAAAAATCATTTAAATAAAATTATAACCTCTTGTATAATATATGATTTCTGTAACGTCCTTCAATTATTGAGAGAAAAAGAAAAAATGCGAACCTCTTTATTTAATTTTTTTACTTGAATATTAATTATTTTTTTTTAAAAAAAAAAAACTACTAAAAAACTTTAAAGGGAAACATTTTTTTTATTATTATTTTACCATCAATCCTTTTTTGGAGTATCTTACCCTCGCATCTTTTCAATAATTTCCTATTCATCGTAGTTTTAATTAATGCACATTTTTTAATATTTTAATTCTTTTTATTTTTGTATTGCAATTAAAAATAATTTTCGTACATATAAAGTATGAACTTTTACTTTCTCACACAAAAAATCATTTAAATAAAATTATAACCTCTTGTATAATATATGATTTCTGTAACGTCCTTCAATTATTGAGAGAAAAAGAAAAAATGCGAACCTCTTTATTTAATTTTTTTACTTGAATATTAATTATTTTTTTTTAAAAAAAAAAACTACTAAAAAACTTTAAAGGGAAACATTTTTTTTAATATTATTTTACCATCAATCCTTTTTTGGAGTGTCTTACCCTCGCATCTTTTCAATAATTTCTTATTCACCGTAGTTTTAATTAATGCACATTTTTTAATATTTTAATTCTTTTTATTTTTGTATTGCAATTAAAAATATTTTTCGTACATATAAAGTATGAACGCTTTACTTTCTCACACAAAAAATCATTTAAATAAAATTCCCAACTCTTGTATAATATATGATTTCTGTAATGTCCTTCAATTAGTGAGAGAAAAAGAAAAAATGCGAACCTCTTTAATTAATTTTTTTACATGAATATTAATTTTTTTTTAAATAAAAACTACTAAAAAACTCTAAAGGGAAACATTTTTTTTATTATTATTTTACCATCAATCCTTTTTTGGAGTATCTTACCCTCGCATCTTTTCAATAATTTCCTATTCACCGTAGTTTTAATTAATGCACATTTTTTAATATTTTAATTCTTTTTATTTTTGTATTGCAATTAAAAATATTTTTCGTACATATAAAGTATGAACGCTTTACTTTCTCACACAAAAAATCATTTAAATAAAATTATAACCTCTTGTATAATATATGATTTCTGTAACGTCCTTCAATTATTGAGAGAAAAAGAAAAAATGCGAACCTCTTTATTTAATTTTTTTACTTGAATATTAATTTTTTTTTTTTTAAAAAAAAAACTACTAAAAAACTCTAAAGGGAAAATTTTTTTTTATTATTATTTTACCATCAATCCTTTTTTGGAGTATCTTACCCTCGCATCTTTTCAATAATTTCCTATTCACCGTAGTTTTAATTAATGCACATTTTTTAATATTTTAATTCTTTTTATTTTTGTATTGCAATTAAAAATATTTTTCGTACATATAAAGTATGAACTCTTTACTTTCTCACACAAAAAATCATTTAAATAAAATTATAACCTCTTGTATAATATATGATTTCTGTAACGTCCTTCAATTATTGAGAGAAAAAGAAAAAATGCGAACCTCTTTATTTAATTTTTTTACTTGAATATTAATTATTTTTTTTTAAAAAAAAAAAACTACTAAAAAACTTTAAAGGGAAACATTTTTTTTATTATTATTTTACCATCAATCCTTTTTTGGAGTATCTTACCCTCGCATCTTTTCAATAATTTCCTATTCATCGTAGTTTTAATTAATGCACATTTTTTAATATTTTAATTCTTTTTATTTTTGTATTGCAATTAAAAATAATTTTCGTACATATAAAGTATGAACTTTTACTTTCTCACACAAAAAATCATTTAAATAAAATTATAACCTCTTGTATAATATATGATTTCTGTAACGTCCTTCAATTATTGAGAGAAAAAGAAAAAATGCGAACCTCTTTATTTAATTTTTTTACTTGAATATTAATTATTTTTTTTAAAAAAAAAAAACTACTAAAAAACTTTAAAGGGAAACATTTTTTTTAATATTATTTTACCATCAATCCTTTTTTGGAGTGTCTTACCCTCGCATCTTTTCAATAATTTCTTATTCACCGTAGTTTTAATTAATGCACATTTTTTAATATTTTAATTCTTTTTATTTTTGTATTGCAATTAAAAATATTTTTCGTACATATAAAGTATGAACGCTTTACTTTCTCACACAAAAAATCATTTAAATAAAATTCCCAACTCTTGTATAATATATGATTTCTGTAACGTCCTTCAATTAGTGAGAGAAAAAGAAAAAATGCGAACCTCTTTAATTAATTTTTTTACATGAATATTAACTTTTTTTTAAATAAAAACTACTAAAAAACTCTAAAGGGAAACATTTTTTTTATTATTATTTTACCATCAATCCTTTTTTGGAGTATCTTACCCTCGCATCTTTTCAATAATTTCCTATTCACCGTAGTTTTAATTAATGCACATTTTTTAATATTTTAATTCTTTTTATTTTTGTATTGCAATTAAAAATATTTTTCGTACATATAAAGTATGAACTCTTTACTTTCTCACACAAAAAATCATTTAAATAAAATTATAACCTCTTGTATAATATATGATTTCTGTAACGTCCTTCAATTATTGAGAGAAAAAGAAAAAATGCGAACCTCTTTATTTAATTTTTTTACTTGAATATTATTTATTTAAAAAAAAAAACTACTAAAAAACTTTAAAGGGAAACATTTTTTTTATTATTATTTTACCATCAATCCTTTTTCTGAGTATCTTACCCTCGCTTCTTTTCAATAATTTCTTATTCACCGTAGTTTTAATTAATGCACATTTTTTAATATTTTAATTCTTTTTATTTTTGTATTGCAATTAAAAATAATTTTCGTACATATAAAGTATGAACGCTTTACTTTCTCACACAAAAAATCATTTAAATAAAATTCCCAACTCTTGTATAATATATGATTTCTGTAACGTCCTTCAATTAGTGAGAGAAAAAGAAAAAATGCGAACCTCTTTAATTAATTTTTTTACATGAATATTAATTTTTTTTTAAATAAAAACTACTAAAAAACTCTAAAGGGAAACATTTTTTTTATTATTATTTTACCATCAATCCTTTTTTGGAGTATCTTACCCTCGCATCTTTTCAATAATTTCCTATCCACCGTAGTTTTAATTAATGCACATTTTTTAATATTTTAATTCTTTTTATTTTTGTATTGCAATTAAAAATATTTTTCGTACATATAAAGTATGAACTCTTTACTTTCTCACACAAAAAATCATTTAAATAAAATTATAACCTCTTGTATAATATATGATTTCTGTAACGTCCTTCAATTATTGAGAGAAAAAGAAAAAATGCGAACCTCTTTATTTAATTTTTTTACTTGAATATTATTTATTTAAAAAAAAAACTACTAAAAAACTTTAAAGGGAAACATTTTTTTATTATTATTTTACCATCAATCCTTTTTCTGAGTATCTTACCCTCGCTTCTTTTCAATAATTTCTTATTCACCGTAGTTTTAATTAATGCACATTTTTTAATATTTTAATTCTTTTTATTTTTCTATTGCAATTAAAAATATTTTTCGTACATATAAAGTATGAACGCTTTACTTTCTCACACAAAAAATCATTTAAATAAAATTCCCAACTCTTGTATAATATATGATTTCTGTAACGTCCTTCAATTAGTGAGAGAAAAAGAAAAAATGCGAACCTCTTTAATTAATTTTTTTACATGAATATTAATTTTTTTTTAAATAAAAACTACTAAAAAACTCTAAAGGGAAACATTTTTTTTATTATTATTTTACCATCAATCCTTTTTCTGAGTATCTTACCCTCGCTTCTTTTCAATAATTTCTTATTCACCGTAGTTTTAATTAATGCACATTTTTTAATATTTTAATTCTTTTTATTTTTGTATTGCAATTAAAAATATTTTTCGTACATATAAAGTATGAACTCTTTACTTTCTCACACAAAAAATCATTTAAATAAAATTATAACCTCTTGTATAATATATGATTTCTGTAACGTCCTTCAATTATTGAGAGAAAAAGAAAAAATGCGAACCTCTTTATTTAAGTTTTTTACTTGAATATTAATTATTTTTTTTTAAAAAAAAAAACTACTAAAAAACTTTAAAGGGATACATTTTTTTTAATATTATTTTACCATCAATCCTTTTTTGGAGTGTCTTACCCTCGCATCTTTTCAATAATTTCTTATTCACCGTAGTTTTAATTAATGCACATTTTTTAATATTTTAATTCTTTTTATTTTTGTATTGCAATTAAAAATATTTTTCGTACATATAAAGTATGAACTCTTTACTTTCTCACACAAAAAATCATTTAAATAAAATTATAACCTCTTGTATAATATATGATTTCTGTAACGTCCTTCAATTATTGAGAGAAAAAGAAAAAATGCGAACCTCTTTATTTAATTTTTTTACTTGAATATTAATTTTTTTTTTTAAAAAAAAAAAAACTACTAAAAAACTTTAAAGGGAAACATTTTTTTTAATATTATTTTACCATCAATCCTTTTTTGGAGTGTCTTACCCTCGCATCTTTTCAATAATTTCTTATTCACCGTAGTTTTAATTAATGAACATTTTTTAATATTTTAATTCTTTTTATTTTTCTATTCCAATTAAAAATATTTTTCGTACATATAAAGTATGAACTCTTTACTTTCTCACACAAAAAATCATTTAAATAAAATTATAACCTCTTGTATAATATATGATTTCTGTAACGTCCTTCAATTATTGAGAGAAAAAGAAAAAATGCGAACCTCTTTATTTAATTTTTTTACTTGAATATTAATTATTTTTTTTTAAAAAAAAAAACTACTAAAAAACTTTAAAGGGAAACATTTTTTTTAATATTATTTTACCATCAATCCTTTTTTTGAGTATCTTACCCTCGCATCTTTTCAATAATTTCCTATTCACGTAGTTTTAATTAATGCACATTTTTTAATATTTTAATTCTTTTTATTTTTGTATTGCAATTAAAAATAATTTTCGTACATATAAAGTATGAACTTTTACTTTCTCACACAAAAAATCATTTAAATAAAATTATAACCTCTTGTATAATATATGATTTCTGTAACGTCCTTCAATTATTGAGAGAAAAAGAAAAAATGCGAACCTCTTTATTTAAGTTTTTTACTTGAATATTAATTATTTTTTTAAAAAAAAAAAACTACTAAAAAACTTTAAAGGGAAACATTTTTTTTAATATTATTTTACCATCAATCCTTTTTTGGAGTGTCTTACCCTCGCATCTTTTCAATAATTTCTTATTCACCGTAGTTTTAATTAATGCACATTTTTTAATATTTTAATTCTTTTTATTTTTCTATTCCAATTAAAAATATTTTTCGTACATATAAAGTATGAACGCTTTACTTTCTCACACAAAAAATCATTTAAATAAAATTCCCAACTCTTGTATAATATATTATTTCTGTAACGTCCTTCAATTAGTGAGAGAAAAAGAAAAAATGCGAACCTCTTTAATTAATTTTTTTACATTAATATTAATTTTTTTTAAAAAAAAACTACTAAAAAACTCTAAAGGGAAACATTTTTTTTATTATTATTTTACCATCAATCCTTTTTTGGAGTATCTTACCCTCGCATCATTTCAATAATTTCCTACTCACCGTAGTTTTAATTAATGCACATTTTTTAATATTTTAATTCTTTTTATTTTTGTACTGCAATTAAAAATATTTTTCGTACATATAAAGTATGAACTCTTTACTTTTCACACAAAAAATCATTTAAATAAAATTCAAACCTCTTGTTTAATATATGATTTCTGTAACGTCCTTCAATTATTGAGAGAAAAAGAAAAAATGCGAACCTCTTTATTTAATTTTTTTACTTGAATATTATTTATTTGAAAAAAAAAACTACTAAAAAACTTTAAAGGGAAACATTTTTTTTATTATTATTTTACTATCAATCCTTTTTTGGAGTATCTTACCCTCGCATCTTTTCAATAATTTCTTATTCTCCGTAGTTTTAATTAATGCACATTTTTTAATATTTTAATTCTTTTTATTTTTGTATTGCAATTAAAAATATTTTTCGTACATATAAAGTATGAACTCTTTACATTCTCACACAAAAGATCATTTAAATAAAATTATAACCTCTTGTATAATATATGATTTCTGTAACGTCCTTCAATTATTGAGAGAAAAAGAAAAAATGCGAACCTCTTTAATTAATTTTTTTACATTAATATTAATTTTTTTTTAAAAAAAAACTACTAAAAAACTCTAAAGGGAAACATTTTTTTTATTATTATTTTACCATCAATCCTTTTTTGGAGTATCTTAGCCTCGCATCTTTTCAATAATTTCCTATTCACCGTAGTTTTAATTAATGCACATTTTTTAATATTTTAATTCTTTTTATTTTTGTATTGCAATTAAAAATATTTTTCGTACATATAAAGTATGAACTCTTTACTTTTTCACACAAAAAATCATTTAAATAAAATTATAACCTCTTGTATAATATATGATTTCTGTAACGTCCTTCAATTATTGAGAGAAAAAGAAAAAATGCGAACCTCTTTATTTAATTTTTTTACTTGAATATTATTTATTTAAAAATAAAAACTACTAAAAAACTTTAAAGGGAAAAGTTTTTTTATTATTATTTTACCATCAATCCTTTTTCTGAGTATCTTACCCTCGCTTCTTTTCAATAATTTCTTATTCACCGTAGTTTTAATTAATGCACATTTTTTAATATTTTAATTCTTTTTATTTTTCTATTGCAATTAAAAATATTTTTCGTACATATAAAGTATGAACGCTTTACTTTCTCACACAAAAAATCATTTAAATAAAATTCCAATCTCTTGTATAATATATGATTTCTGTAACGTCCTTCAATTAGTGAGAGAAAAAGAAAAAATGCGAACCTCTTTAATTAATTTTTTTACATGAATATTAATTTTTTTTTAAATAAAAACTACTAAAAAACTCTAAAGGGAAACATTTTTTTTTTATTATTTTACCATCAATCCTTTTTTGGAGTATCTTACCCTCGCATCTTTTCAATAATTTCCTATTCACCGTAGTTTTAATTAATGCACATTTTTTAATATTTTAATTATTTTTATTTTTGTATTGCAATTAAAAATATTTTTCGTACATATAAAGTATGAACTCTTTACTTTCTCACACAAAAAATCATTTAAATAAAATTATAACCTCTTGTATAATATATGATTTCTGTAACGTCCTTCAATTATTGAGAGAAAAAGAAAAAATGCGAACCTCTTTATTTAATTTTTTTACTTGAATATTATTTATTTAAAAAAAAAACTACTAAAAAACTTTAAAGGGAAACATTTTTTTTTTATTATTTTACCATCAATCCTTTTTCTGAGTATCTTACCCTCGCTTCTTTTCAATAATTTCTTATTCACCGTAGTTTTAATTAATGCACATTTTTTAATATTTTAATTCTTTTTATTTTTCTATTCCAATTAAAAATATTTTTCGTACATATAAAGTATGAACGCTTTACTTTCTCACACAAAAAATCATTTAAATAAAATTCCCAACTCTTGTATAATATATTATTTCTGTAACGTCCTTCAATTAGTGAGAGAAAAAGAAAAAATGCGAACCTCTTTAATTAATTTTTTTACATTAATATTAATTTTTTTTAAAAAAAAACTACTAAAAAACTCTAAAGGGAAACATTTTTTTTATTATTATTTTACCATCAATCCTTTTTTGGAGTATCTTACCCTCGCATCATTTCAATAATTTCCTACTCACCGTAGTTTTAATTAATGCACATTTTTTAATATTTTAATTCTTTTTATTTTTGTACTGCAATTAAAAATATTTTTCGTACATATAAAGTATGAACTCTTTACTTTTCACACAAAAAATCATTTAAATAAAATTCAAACCTCTTGTTTAATATATGATTTCTGTAACGTCCTTCAATTATTGAGAGAAAAAGAAAAAATGCGAACCTCTTTATTTAATTTTTTTACTTGAATATTATTTATTTGAAAAAAAAAACTACTAAAAAACTTTAAAGGGAAACATTTTTTTTATTATTATTTTACTATCAATCCTTTTTTGGAGTATCTTACCCTCGCATCTTTTCAATAATTTCTTATTCTCCGTAGTTTTAATTAATGCACATTTTTTAATATTTTAATTCTTTTTATTTTTGTATTGCAATTAAAAATATTTTTCGTACATATAAAGTATGAACTCTTTACATTCTCACACAAAAGATCATTTAAATAAAATTATAACCTCTTGTATAATATATGATTTCTGTAACGTCCTTCAATTATTGAGAGAAAAAGAAAAAATGCGAACCTCTTTAATTAATTTTTTTACATTAATATTAATTTTTTTTTAAAAAAAAACTACTAAAAAACTCTAAAGGGAAACATTTTTTTTATTATTATTTTACCATCAATCCTTTTTTGGAGTATCTTAGCCTCGCATCTTTTCAATAATTTCCTATTCACCGTAGTTTTAATTAATGCACATTTTTTAATATTTTAATTCTTTTTATTTTTGTATTGCAATTAAAAATATTTTTCGTACATATAAAGTATGAACTCTTTACTTTTTCACACAAAAAATCATTTAAATAAAATTATAACCTCTTGTATAATATATGATTTCTGTAACGTCCTTCAATTATTGAGAGAAAAAGAAAAAATGCGAACCTCTTTATTTAATTTTTTTACTTGAATATTATTTATTTAAAAATAAAAACTACTAAAAAACTTTAAAGGGAAAAGTTTTTTTATTATTATTTTACCATCAATCCTTTTTCTGAGTATCTTACCCTCGCTTCTTTTCAATAATTTCTTATTCACCGTAGTTTTAATTAATGCACATTTTTTAATATTTTAATTCTTTTTATTTTTCTATTGCAATTAAAAATATTTTTCGTACATATAAAGTATGAACGCTTTACTTTCTCACACAAAAAATCATTTAAATAAAATTCCAATCTCTTGTATAATATATGATTTCTGTAACGTCCTTCAATTAGTGAGAGAAAAAGAAAAAATGCGAACCTCTTTAATTAATTTTTTTACATGAATATTAATTTTTTTTTAAATAAAAACTACTAAAAAACTCTAAAGGGAAACATTTTTTTTTTATTATTTTACCATCAATCCTTTTTTGGAGTATCTTACCCTCGCATCTTTTCAATAATTTCCTATTCACCGTAGTTTTAATTAATGCACATTTTTTAATATTTTAATTATTTTTATTTTTGTATTGCAATTAAAAATATTTTTCGTACATATAAAGTATGAACTCTTTACTTTCTCACACAAAAAATCATTTAAATAAAATTATAACCTCTTGTATAATATATGATTTCTGTAACGTCCTTCAATTATTGAGAGAAAAAGAAAAAATGCGAACCTCTTTATTTAATTTTTTTACTTGAATATTATTTATTTAAAAAAAAAACTACTAAAAAACTTTAAAGGGAAACATTTTTTTTTTATTATTTTACCATCAATCCTTTTTCTGAGTATCTTACCCTCGCTTCTTTTCAATAATTTCTTATTCACCGTAGTTTTAATTAATGCACATTTTTTAATATTTTAATTCTTTTTATTTTTCTATTCCAATTAAAAATATTTTTCGTACATATAAAGTATGAACGCTTTACTTTCTCACACAAAAAATCATTTAAATAAAATTCCCAACTCTTGTATAATATATGATTTCTGTAACGTCCTTCAATTAGTGAGAGAAAAAGAAAAAATGCGAACCTCTTTAATTAATTTTTTTACATTAATATTAATTTTTTTTAAAAAAAAAACTACTAAAAAACTCTAAAGGGAAACATTTTTTTTATTATTATTTTACCATCAATCCTTTTTTGGAGTATCTTACCCTCGCATCATTTCAATAATTTCCTATTCACCGTAGTTTTAATTAATGCACATTTTTTAATATTTTAATTCTTTTTATTTTTGTACTGCAATTAAAAATATTTTTCGTACATATAAAGTATGAACGCTTTACTTTCGCACACAAAAAATCATTTAAATAAAATTCCCAACTCTTGTATAATATATGATTTCTGTAACGTCCTTCAATTAGTGAGAGAAAAAGAAAAAATGCGAACCTCTTTAATTAATTTTTTTACATTAATATTAATTTTTTTTTAAAAAAAACTACTAAAAAACTCTAAAGGGAAACATTTTTTTTATTATTATTTTACCATCAATCCTTTTTTGGAGTATCTTACCCTCGCATCATTTCAATAATTTCCTATTCACCGTAGTTTTAATTAATGCACATTTTTTAATATTTTAATTCTTTTTATTTTTGTACTGCAATTAAAAATATTTTTCGTACATATAAAGTATGAACTCTTTACTTTTCACACAAAAAATCATTTAAATAAAATTCAAACCTCTTGTTTAATATATGATTTCTGTAACGTCCTTCAATTATTGAGAGAAAAAGAAAAAATGCGAACCTCTTTAATTAATTTTTTTACATTAATATTAATTTTTTTTTTAAAAAAAACTACTAAAAAACTTTAAAGGGAAACATTTTTTTTAATATTATTTTACCATCAATCCTTTTTTTGAGTATCTTACCCTCGCATCTTTTCAATAATTTCCTATTCACGTAGTTTTAATTAATGCACATTTTTTAATATTTTAATTCTTTTTATTTTTGTATTGCAATTAAAAATAATTTTCGTACATATAAAGTATGAACTTTTACTTTCTCACACAAAAAATCATTTAAATAAAATTATAACCTCTTGTATAATATATGATTTCTGTAACGTCCTTCAATTATTGAGAGAAAAAGAAAAAATGCGAACCTCTTTATTTAAGTTTTTTACTTGAATATTAATTATTTTTTTTTAAAAAAAAAACTACTAAAAAACTTTAAAGGGAAACATTTTTTTTAATATTATTTTACCATCAATCCTTTTTTGGAGTGTCTTACCCTCGCATCTTTTCAATAATTTCTTATTCACCGTAGTTTTAATTAATGCACATTTTTTAATATTTTAATTCTTTTTATTTTTCTATTCCAATTAAAAATATTTTTCGTACATATAAAGTATGAACGCTTTACTTTCTCACACAAAAAATCATTTAAATAAAATTCCCAACTCTTGTATAATATATGATTTCTGTAACGTCCTTCAATTAGTGAGAGAAAAAGAAAAAATGCGAACCTCTTTAATTAATTTTTTTACATTAATATTAATTTTTTTTTAAAAAAAACTACTAAAAAACTCTAAAGGGAAACATTTTTTTTATTATTATTTTACCATCAATCCTTTTTTGGAGTATCTTACCCTCGCATCATTTCAATAATTTCCTATTCACCGTAGTTTTAATTAATGCACATTTTTTAATATTTTAATTCTTTTTATTTTTGTACTGCAATTAAAAATATTTTTCGTACATATAAAGTATGAACTCTTTACTTTTCACACAAAAAATCATTTAAATAAAATTCAAACCTCTTGTTTAATATATGATTTCTGTAACGTCCTTCAATTATTGAGAGAAAAAGAAAAAATGCGAACCTCTTTAATTAATTTTTTTACATTAATATTAATTTTTTTTTTAAAAAAAACTACTAAAAAACTTTAAAGGGAAACATTTTTTTTAATATTATTTTACCATCAATCCTTTTTTTGAGTATCTTACCCTCGCATCTTTTCAATAATTTCCTATTCACGTAGTTTTAATTAATGCACATTTTTTAATATTTTAATTCTTTTTATTTTTGTATTGCAATTAAAAATAATTTTCGTACATATAAAGTATGAACTTTTACTTTCTCACACAAAAAATCATTTAAATAAAATTATAACCTCTTGTATAATATATGATTTCTGTAACGTCCTTCAATTATTGAGAGAAAAAGAAAAAATGCGAACCTCTTTATTTAAGTTTTTTACTTGAATATTAATTATTTTTTTTTTAAAAAAAAACTACTAAAAAACTTTAAAGGGAAACATTTTTTTTAATATTATTTTACCATCAATCCTTTTTTGGAGTGTCTTACCCTCGCATCTTTTCAATAATTTCTTATTCACCGTAGTTTTAATTAATGCACATTTTTTAATATTTTAATTCTTTTTATTTTTCTATTCCAATTAAAAATATTTTTCGTACATATAAAGTATGAACGCTTTACTTTCTCACACAAAAAATCATTTAAATAAAATTCCCAACTCTTGTATAATATATTATTTCTGTAACGTCCTTCAATTAGTGAGAGAAAAAGAAAAAATGCGAACCTCTTTAATTAATTTTTTTACATTAATATTAATTTTTTTTAAAAAAAAACTACTAAAAAACTCTAAAGGGAAACATTTTTTTTATTATTATTTTACCATCAATCCTTTTTTGGAGTATCTTACCCTCGCATCATTTCAATAATTTCCTACTCACCGTAGTTTTAATTAATGCACATTTTTTAATATTTTAATTCTTTTTATTTTTGTACTGCAATTAAAAATATTTTTCGTACATATAAAGTATGAACTCTTTACTTTTCACACAAAAAATCATTTAAATAAAATTCAAACCTCTTGTTTAATATATGATTTCTGTAACGTCCTTCAATTATTGAGAGAAAAAGAAAAAATGCGAACCTCTTTATTTAATTTTTTTACTTGAATATTATTTATTTGAAAAAAAAAACTACTAAAAAACTTTAAAGGGAAACATTTTTTTTATTATTATTTTACTATCAATCCTTTTTTGGAGTATCTTACCCTCGCATCTTTTCAATAATTTCTTATTCTCCGTAGTTTTAATTAATGCACATTTTTTAATATTTTAATTCTTTTTATTTTTGTATTGCAATTAAAAATATTTTTCGTACATATAAAGTATGAACTCTTTACTTTCTCACACAAAAAATCATTTAAATAAAATTATAACCTCTTGTATAATATATGATTTCTGTAACGTCCTTCAATTATTGAGAGAAAAAGAAAAAATGCGAACCTCTTTAATTAATTTTTTTACATTAATATTAATTTTTTTTTAAAAAAAAACTACTAAAAAACTCTAAAGGGAAACATTTTTTTTATTATTATTTTACCATCAATCCTTTTTTGGAGTATCTTAGCCTCGCATCTTTTCAATAATTTCCTATTCACCGTAGTTTTAATTAATGCACATTTTTTAATATTTTAATTCTTTTTATTTTTGTATTGCAATTAAAAATATTTTTCGTACATATAAAGTATGAACTCTTTACTTTTTCACACAAAAAATCATTTAAATAAAATTATAACCTCTTGTATAATATATGATTTCTGTAACGTCCTTCAATTATTGAGAGAAAAAGAAAAAATGCGAACCTCTTTATTTAATTTTTTTACTTGAATATTATTTATTTAAAAATAAAAACTACTAAAAAACTTTAAAGGGAAAAGTTTTTTTATTATTATTTTACCATCAATCCTTTTTCTGAGTATCTTACCCTCGCTTCTTTTCAATAATTTCTTATTCACCGTAGTTTTAATTAATGCACATTTTTTAATATTTTAATTCTTTTTATTTTTCTATTGCAATTAAAAATATTTTTCGTACATATAAAGTATGAACGCTTTACTTTCTCACACAAAAAATCATTTAAATAAAATTCCAATCTCTTGTATAATATATGATTTCTGTAACGTCCTTCAATTAGTGAGAGAAAAAGAAAAAATGCGAACCTCTTTAATTAATTTTTTTACATGAATATTAATTTTTTTTTAAATAAAAACTACTAAAAAACTCTAAAGGGAAACATTTTTTTTTTATTATTTTACCATCAATCCTTTTTTGGAGTATCTTACCCTCGCATCTTTTCAATAATTTCCTATTCACCGTAGTTTTAATTAATGCACATTTTTTAATATTTTAATTATTTTTATTTTTGTATTGCAATTAAAAATATTTTTCGTACATATAAAGTATGAACTCTTTACTTTCTCACACAAAAAATCATTTAAATAAAATTATAACCTCTTGTATAATATATGATTTCTGTAACGTCCTTCAATTATTGAGAGAAAAAGAAAAAATGCGAACCTCTTTATTTAATTTTTTTACTTGAATATTATTTATTTAAAAAAAAAAACTACTAAAAAACTTTAAAGGGAAACATTTTTTTTTTATTATTTTACCATCAATCCTTTTTCTGAGTATCTTACCCTCGCTTCTTTTCAATAATTTCTTATTCACCGTAGTTTTAATTAATGCACATTTTTTAATATTTTAATTCTTTTTATTTTTCTATTCCAATTAAAAATATTTTTCGTACATATAAAGTATGAACGCTTTACTTTCTCACACAAAAAATCATTTAAATAAAATTCCCAACTCTTGTATAATATATGATTTCTGTAACGTCCTTCAATTAGTGAGAGAAAAAGAAAAAATGCGAACCTCTTTAATTAATTTTTTTACATTAATATTAATTTTTTTTAAAAAAAAAACTACTAAAAAACTCTAAAGGGAAACATTTTTTTTATTATTATTTTACCATCAATCCTTTTTTGGAGTATCTTACCCTCGCATCATTTCAATAATTTCCTATTCACCGTAGTTTTAATTAATGCACATTTTTTAATATTTTAATTCTTTTTATTTTTGTACTGCAATTAAAAATATTTTTCGTACATATAAAGTATGAACTCTTTACTTTTCACACAAAAAATCATTTAAATAAAATTCAAACCTCTTGTTTAATATATGATTTCTGTAACGTCCTTCAATTATTGAGAGAAAAAGAAAAAATGCGAACCTCTTTAATTAATTTTTTTACATTAATATTAATTTTTTTTTTAAAAAAAACTACTAAAAAACTTTAAAGGGAAACATTTTTTTTAATATTATTTTACCATCAATCCTTTTTTTGAGTATCTTACCCTCGCATCTTTTCAATAATTTCCTATTCACGTAGTTTTAATTAATGCACATTTTTTAATATTTTAATTCTTTTTATTTTTGTATTGCAATTAAAAATAATTTTCGTACATATAAAGTATGAACTTTTACTTTCTCACACAAAAAATCATTTAAATAAAATTATAACCTCTTGTATAATATATGATTTCTGTAACGTCCTTCAATTATTGAGAGAAAAAGAAAAAATGCGAACCTCTTTATTTAAGTTTTTTACTTGAATATTAATTATTTTTTTTTAAAAAAAAAACTACTAAAAAACTTTAAAGGGAAACATTTTTTTTAATATTATTTTACCATCAATCCTTTTTTGGAGTGTCTTACCCTCGCATCTTTTCAATAATTTCTTATTCACCGTAGTTTTAATTAATGCACATTTTTTAATATTTTAATTCTTTTTATTTTTCTATTCCAATTAAAAATATTTTTCGTACATATAAAGTATGAACGCTTTACTTTCTCACACAAAAAATCATTTAAATAAAATTCCCAACTCTTGTATAATATATGATTTCTGTAACGTCCTTCAATTAGTGAGAGAAAAAGAAAAAATGCGAACCTCTTTAATTAATTTTTTTACATTAATATTAATTTTTTTTTAAAAAAAAAACTACTAAAAAACTCTAAAGGGAAACATTTTTTTTATTATTATTTTACCATCAATCCTTTTTTGGAGTATCTTACCCTCGCATCATTTCAATAATTTCCTACTCACCGTAGTTTTAATTAATGCACATTTTTTAATATTTTAATTCTTTTTATTTTTGTACTGCAATTAAAAATATTTTTCGTACATATAAAGTATGAACTCTTTACTTTTCACACAAAAAATCATTTAAATAAAATTCAAACCTCTTGTTTAATATATGATTTCTGTAACGTCCTTCAATTATTGAGAGAAAAAGAAAAAATGCGAACCTCTTTATTTAATTTTTTTACTTGAATATTATTTATTTGAAAAAAAAAACTACTAAAAAACTTTAAAGGGAAACATTTTTTTTATTATTATTTTACCATCAATCCTTTTTTGGAGTATCTTACCCTCGCATCTTTTCAATAATTTCTTATTCTCCGTAGTTTTAATTAATGCACATTTTTTAATATTTTAATTCTATTTATTTTTGTATTGCAATTAAAAATATTTTTCGTACATATAAAGTATGAACTCTTTACTTTCTCACACAAAAAATCATTTAAATAAAATTATAACCTCTTGTATAATATATGATTTCTGTAACGTCCTTCAATTATTGAGAGAAAAAGAAAAAATGCGAACCTCTTTATTTAATTTTTTTACTTGAATATTAATTTTTTTTTTTAAAAAAAAAAAAACTACTAAAAAACTTTAAAGGGAAACATTTTTTTTAATATTATTTTACCATCAATCCTTTTTTGGAGTGTCTTACCCTCGCATCTTTTCAATAATTTCTTATTCACCGTAGTTTTAATTAATGCACATTTTTTAATATTTTAATTCTTTTTATTTTTCTATTCCAATTAAAAATATTTTTCGTACATATAAAGTATGAACTCTTTACTTTCTCACACAAAAAATCATTTAAATAAAATTATAACCTCTTGTATAATATATGATTTCTGTAACGTCCTTCAATTATTGAGAGAAAAAGAAAAAATGCGAACCTCTTTATTTAATTTTTTTACTTGAATATTAATTATTTTTTTTTAAAAAAAAAAACTACTAAAAAACTTTAAAGGGAAACATTTTTTTTAATATTATTTTACCATCAATCCTTTTTTTGAGTATCTTACCCTCGCATCTTTTCAATAATTTCCTATTCACGTAGTTTTAATTAATGCACATTTTTTAATATTTTAATTCTTTTTATTTTTGTATTGCAATTAAAAATAATTTTCGTACATATAAAGTATGAACTTTTACTTTCTCACACAAAAAATCATTTAAATAAAATTATAACCTCTTGTATAATATATGATTTCTGTAACGTCCTTCAATTATTGAGAGAAAAAGAAAAAATGCGAACCTCTTTATTTAAGTTTTTTACTTGAATATTAATTATTTTTTTTAAAAAAAAAAACTACTAAAAAACTTTAAAGGGAAACATTTTTTTTAATATTATTTTACCATCAATCCTTTTTTGGAGTGTCTTACCCTCGCATCTTTTCAATAATTTCTTATTCACCGTAGTTTTAATTAATGCACATTTTTTAATATTTTAATTCTTTTTATTTTTCTATTCCAATTAAAAATATTTTTCGTACATATAAAGTATGAACGCTTTACTTTCTCACACAAAAAATCATTTAAATAAAATTCCCAACTCTTGTATAATATATTATTTCTGTAACGTCCTTCAATTAGTGAGAGAAAAAGAAAAAATGCGAACCTCTTTAATTAATTTTTTTACATTAATATTAATTTTTTTTAAAAAAAAACTACTAAAAAACTCTAAAGGGAAACATTTTTTTTATTATTATTTTACCATCAATCCTTTTTTGGAGTATCTTACCCTCGCATCATTTCAATAATTTCCTACTCACCGTAGTTTTAATTAATGCACATTTTTTAATATTTTAATTCTTTTTATTTTTGTACTGCAATTAAAAATATTTTTCGTACATATAAAGTATGAACTCTTTACTTTTCACACAAAAAATCATTTAAATAAAATTCAAACCTCTTGTTTAATATATGATTTCTGTAACGTCCTTCAATTATTGAGAGAAAAAGAAAAAATGCGAACCTCTTTATTTAATTTTTTTACTTGAATATTATTTATTTGAAAAAAAAAACTACTAAAAAACTTTAAAGGGAAACATTTTTTTTATTATTATTTTACTATCAATCCTTTTTTGGAGTATCTTACCCTCGCATCTTTTCAATAATTTCTTATTCTCCGTAGTTTTAATTAATGCACATTTTTTAATATTTTAATTCTTTTTATTTTTGTATTGCAATTAAAAATATTTTTCGTACATATAAAGTATGAACTCTTTACTTTCTCACACAAAAAATCATTTAAATAAAATTATAACCTCTTGTATAATATATGATTTCTGTAACGTCCTTCAATTATTGAGAGAAAAAGAAAAAATGCGAACCTCTTTAATTAATTTTTTTACATTAATATTAATTTTTTTTTAAAAAAAAACTACTAAAAAACTCTAAAGGGAAACATTTTTTTTTATTATTATTTTACCATCAATCCTTTTTTGGAGTATCTTAGCCTCGCATCTTTTCAATAATTTCCTATTCACCGTAGTTTTAATTAATGCACATTTTTTAATATTTTAATTCTTTTTATTTTTGTATTGCAATTAAAAATATTTTTCGTACATATAAAGTATGAACTCTTTACTTTTTCACACAAAAAATCATTTAAATAAAATTATAACCTCTTGTATAATATATGATTTCTGTAACGTCCTTCAATTATTGAGAGAAAAAGAAAAAATGCGAACCTCTTTATTTAATTTTTTTACTTGAATATTATTTATTTAAAAATAAAAACTACTAAAAAACTTTAAAGGGAAAAGTTTTTTTATTATTATTTTACCATCAATCCTTTTTCTGAGTATCTTACCCTCGCTTCTTTTCAATAATTTCTTATTCACCGTAGTTTTAATTAATGCACATTTTTTAATATTTTAATTCTTTTTATTTTTCTATTGCAATTAAAAATATTTTTCGTACATATAAAGTATGAACGCTTTACTTTCTCACACAAAAAATCATTTAAATAAAATTCCAATCTCTTGTATAATATATGATTTCTGTAACGTCCTTCAATTAGTGAGAGAAAAAGAAAAAATGCGAACCTCTTTAATTAATTTTTTTACATGAATATTAATTTTTTTTTAAATAAAAACTACTAAAAAACTCTAAAGGGAAACATTTTTTTTTTATTATTTTACCATCAATCCTTTTTTGGAGTATCTTACCCTCGCATCTTTTCAATAATTTCCTATTCACCGTAGTTTTAATTAATGCACATTTTTTAATATTTTAATTATTTTTATTTTTGTATTGCAATTAAAAATATTTTTCGTACATATAAAGTATGAACTCTTTACTTTCTCACACAAAAAATCATTTAAATAAAATTATAACCTCTTGTATAATATATGATTTCTGTAACGTCCTTCAATTATTGAGAGAAAAAGAAAAAATGCGAACCTCTTTATTTAATTTTTTTACTTGAATATTATTTATTTAAAAAAAAAAACTACTAAAAAACTTTAAAGGGAAACATTTTTTTTTTATTATTTTACCATCAATCCTTTTTCTGAGTATCTTACCCTCGCTTCTTTTCAATAATTTCTTATTCACCGTAGTTTTAATTAATGCACATTTTTTAATATTTTAATTCTTTTTATTTTTCTATTCCAATTAAAAATATTTTTCGTACATATAAAGTATGAACGCTTTACTTTCTCACACAAAAAATCATTTAAATAAAATTCCCAACTCTTGTATAATATATGATTTCTGTAACGTCCTTCAATTAGTGAGAGAAAAAGAAAAAATGCGAACCTCTTTAATTAATTTTTTTACATTAATATTAATTTTTTTTAAAAAAAAAACTACTAAAAAACTCTAAAGGGAAACATTTTTTTTAATATTATTTTACCATCAATCCTTTTTTGGAGTGTCTTACCCTCGCATCTTTTCAATAATTTCTTATTCACCGTAGTTTTAATTAATGCACATTTTTTAATATTTTAATTCTTTTTATTTTTCTATTCCAATTAAAAATATTTTTCGTACATATAAAGTATGAACGCTTTACTTTCTCACACAAAAAATCATTTAAATAAAATTCCCAACTCTTGTATAATATATTATTTCTGTAACGTCCTTCAATTAGTGAGAGAAAAAGAAAAAATGCGAACCTCTTTAATTAATTTTTTTACATTAATATTAATTTTTTTTAAAAAAAAACTACTAAAAAACTCTAAAGGGAAACATTTTTTTTATTATTATTTTACCATCAATCCTTTTTTGGAGTATCTTACCCTCGCATCATTTCAATAATTTCCTACTCACCGTAGTTTTAATTAATGCACATTTTTTAATATTTTAATTCTTTTTATTTTTGTACTGCAATTAAAAATATTTTTCGTACATATAAAGTATGAACTCTTTACTTTTCACACAAAAAATCATTTAAATAAAATTCAAACCTCTTGTTTAATATATGATTTCTGTAACGTCCTTCAATTATTGAGAGAAAAAGAAAAAATGCGAACCTCTTTATTTAATTTTTTTACTTGAATATTATTTATTTGAAAAAAAAAACTACTAAAAAACTTTAAAGGGAAACATTTTTTTTATTATTATTTTACTATCAATCCTTTTTTGGAGTATCTTACCCTCGCATCTTTTCAATAATTTCTTATTCTCCGTAGTTTTAATTAATGCACATTTTTTAATATTTTAATTCTTTTTATTTTTGTATTGCAATTAAAAATATTTTTCGTACATATAAAGTATGAAATCTTTACTTTCTCACACAAAAAATCATTTAAATAAAATTATAACCTCTTGTATAATATATGATTTCTGTAACGTCCTTCAATTATTGAGAGAAAAAGAAAAAATGCGAACCTCTTTAATTAATTTTTTTACATTAATATTAATTTTTTTTTAAAAAAAAACTACTAAAAAACTCTAAAGGGAAACATTTTTTTTATTATTATTTTACCATCAATCCTTTTTTGGAGTATCTTAGCCTCGCATCTTTTCAATAATTTCCTATTCACCGTAGTTTTAATTAATGCACATTTTTTAATATTTTAATTCTTTTTATTTTTGTATTGCAATTAAAAATATTTTTCGTACATATAAAGTATGAACTCTTTACTTTTTCACACAAAAAATCATTTAAATAAAATTATAACCTCTTGTATAATATATGATTTCTGTAACGTCCTTCAATTATTGAGAGAAAAAGAAAAAATGCGAACCTCTTTATTTAATTTTTTTACTTGAATATTATTTATTTAAAAATAAAAACTACTAAAAAACTTTAAAGGGAAAAGTTTTTTTATTATTATTTTACCATCAATCCTTTTTCTGAGTATCTTACCCTCGCTTCTTTTCAATAATTTCTTATTCACCGTAGTTTTAATTAATGCACATTTTTTAATATTTTAATTCTTTTTATTTTTCTATTGCAATTAAAAATATTTTTCGTACATATAAAGTATGAACGCTTTACTTTCTCACACAAAAAATCATTTAAATAAAATTCCAATCTCTTGTATAATATATGATTTCTGTAACGTCCTTCAATTAGTGAGAGAAAAAGAAAAAATGCGAACCTCTTTAATTAATTTTTTTACATGAATATTAATTTTTTTTTAAATAAAAACTACTAAAAAACTCTAAAGGGAAACATTTTTTTTTTATTATTTTACCATCAATCCTTTTTTGGAGTATCTTACCCTCGCATCTTTTCAATAATTTCCTATTCACCGTAGTTTTAATTAATGCACATTTTTTAATATTTTAATTATTTTTATTTTTGTATTGCAATTAAAAATATTTTTCGTACATATAAAGTATGAACTCTTTACTTTCTCACACAAAAAATCATTTAAATAAAATTATAACCTCTTGTATAATATATGATTTCTGTAACGTCCTTCAATTATTGAGAGAAAAAGAAAAAATGCGAACCTCTTTATTTAATTTTTTTACTTGAATATTATTTATTTAAAAAAAAAAACTACTAAAAAACTTTAAAGGGAAACATTTTTTTTTTATTATTTTACCATCAATCCTTTTTCTGAGTATCTTACCCTCGCTTCTTTTCAATAATTTCTTATTCACCGTAGTTTTAATTAATGCACATTTTTTAATATTTTAATTCTTTTTATTTTTCTATTCCAATTAAAAATATTTTTCGTACATATAAAGTATGAACGCTTTACTTTCTCACACAAAAAATCATTTAAATAAAATTCCCAACTCTTGTATAATATATGATTTCTGTAACGTCCTTCAATTAGTGAGAGAAAAAGAAAAAATGCGAACCTCTTTAATTAATTTTTTTACATTAATATTAATTTTTTTTAAAAAAAAAACTACTAAAAAACTCTAAAGGGAAACATTTTTTTTATTATTATTTTACCATCAATCCTTTTTTGGAGTATCTTACCCTCGCATCATTTCAATAATTTCCTATTCACCGTAGTTTTAATTAATGCACATTTTTTAATATTTTAATTCTTTTTATTTTTGTACTGCAATTAAAAATATTTTTCGTACATATAAAGTATGAACGCTTTACTTTCTCACACAAAAAATCATTTAAATAAAATTCCCAACTCTTGTATAATATATGATTTCTGTAACGTCCTTCAATTAGTGAGAGAAAAAGAAAAAATGCGAACCTCTTTAATTAATTTTTTTACATTAATATTAATTTTTTTTTAAAAAAAACTACTAAAAAACTCTAAAGGGAAACATTTTTTTTATTATTATTTTACCATCAATCCTTTTTTGGAGTATCTTACCCTCGCATCATTTCAATAATTTCCTATTCACCGTAGTTTTAATTAATGCACATTTTTTAATATTTTAATTCTTTTTATTTTTGTACTGCAATTAAAAATATTTTTCGTACATATAAAGTATGAACTCTTTACTTTTCACACAAAAAATCATTTAAATAAAATTCAAACCTCTTGTTTAATATATGATTTCTGTAACGTCCTTCAATTATTGAGAGAAAAAGAAAAAATGCGAACCTCTTTAATTAATTTTTTTACATTAATATTAATTTTTTTTTTAAAAAAAACTACTAAAAAACTTTAAAGGGAAACATTTTTTTTAATATTATTTTACCATCAATCCTTTTTTTGAGTATCTTACCCTCGCATCTTTTCAATAATTTCCTATTCACGTAGTTTTAATTAATGCACATTTTTTAATATTTTAATTCTTTTTATTTTTGTATTGCAATTAAAAATAATTTTCGTACATATAAAGTATGAACTTTTACTTTCTCACACAAAAAATCATTTAAATAAAATTATAACCTCTTGTATAA
Organism: Ligustrum vulgare; assembly: GCA_963555705.1. NCBI lineage: Eukaryota > Viridiplantae > Streptophyta > Magnoliopsida > Lamiales > Oleaceae > Ligustrum > Ligustrum vulgare. The sequence goes on from OY743174.1 coordinate 29,174,897, forward strand.
TATATGATTTCTGTAACGTCCTTCAATTATTGAGAGAAAAAGAAAAAATGCGAACCTCTTTATTTAAGTTTTTTACTTGAATATTAATTATTTTTTTTTAAAAAAAAAACTACTAAAAAACTTTAAAGGGAAACATTTTTTTTAATATTATTTTACCATCAATCCTTTTTTGGAGTGTCTTACCCTCGCATCTTTTCAATAATTTCTTATTCACCGTAGTTTTAATTAATGCACATTTTTTAATATTTTAATTCTTTTTATTTTTCTATTCCAATTAAAAATATTTTTCGTACATATAAAGTATGAACGCTTTACTTTCTCACACAAAAAATCATTTAAATAAAATTCCCAACTCTTGTATAATATATGATTTCTGTAACGTCCTTCAATTAGTGAGAGAAAAAGAAAAAATGCGAACCTCTTTAATTAATTTTTTTACATTAATATTAATTTTTTTTTAAAAAAAAAACTACTAAAAAACTCTAAAGGGAAACATTTTTTTTATTATTATTTTACCATCAATCCTTTTTTGGAGTATCTTACCCTCGCATCATTTCAATAATTTCCTACTCACCGTAGTTTTAATTAATGCACATTTTTTAATATTTTAATTCTTTTTATTTTTGTACTGCAATTAAAAATATTTTTCGTACATATAAAGTATGAACTCTTTACTTTTCACACAAAAAATCATTTAAATAAAATTCAAACCTCTTGTTTAATATATGATTTCTGTAACGTCCTTCAATTATTGAGAGAAAAAGAAAAAATGCGAACCTCTTTATTTAATTTTTTTACTTGAATATTATTTATTTGAAAAAAAAAACTACTAAAAAACTTTAAAGGGAAACATTTTTTTTATTATTATTTTACCATCAATCCTTTTTTGGAGTATCTTACCCTCGCATCTTTTCAATAATTTCTTATTCTCCGTAGTTTTAATTAATGCACATTTTTTAATATTTTAATTCTTTTTATTTTTGTATTGCAATTAAAAATATTTTTCGTACATATAAAGTATGAACTCTTTACTTTCTCACACAAAAAATCATTTAAATAAAATTATAACCTCTTGTATAATATATGATTTCTGTAACGTCCTTCAATTATTGAGAGAAAAAGAAAAAATGCGAACCTCTTTAATTAATTTTTTTACATTAATATTAATTTTTTTTTAAAAAAAAACTACTAAAAAATTCTAAAGGGAAACATTTTTTTTATTATTATTTTACCATCAATCCTTTTTTGGAGTATCTTAGCCTCGCATCTTTTCAATAATTTCCTATTCACCGTAGTTTTAATTAATGCACATTTTTTAATATTTTAATTCTTTTTATTTTTGTATTGCAATTAAAAATATTTTTCGTACATATAAAGTATGAACGCTTTACTTTTTCACACAAAAAATCATTTAAATAAAATTATAACCTCTTGTATAATATATGATTTCTGTAACGTCCTTCAATTATTGAGAGAAAAAGAAAAAATGCGAACCTCTTTAATTAATTTTTTTACTTGAATATTATTTATTTAAAAAAAAAAAACTACTAAAAAACTTTAAAGGGAAACATTTTTTTTATTATTATTTTACCATCAATCCTTTTTCTGAGTATCTTACCCTCGCTTCTTTTCAATAATTTCTTATTCACCGTAGTTTTAATTAATGCACATTTTTTAATATTTTAATTCTTTTTATTTTTCTATTGCAATTAAAAATATTTTTCGTACATATAAAGTATGAACGCTTTACTTTCTCACACAAAAAAATCATTTAAATAAAATTCCAATCTCTTGTATAATATATGATTTCTGTAACGTCCTTCAATTAGTGAGAGAAAAAGAAAAAATGCGAACCTCTTTAATTAATTTTTTTACATGAATATTAATTTTTTTTTAAATAAAAACTACTAAAAAACTCTAAAGGGAAACATTTTTTTTTTATTATTTTACCATCAATCCTTTTTTGGAGTATCTTACCCTCGCATCTTTTCAATAATTTCCTATTCACCGTAGTTTTAATTAATGCACATTTTTTAATATTTTAATTATTTTTATTTTTGTATTGCAATTAAAAATATTTTTCGTACATATAAAGTATGAACTCTTTACTTTCTCACACAAAAAATCATTTAAATAAAATTATAACCTCTTGTATAATATATGATTTCTGTAACGTCCTTCAATTATTGAGAGAAAAAGAAAAAATGCGAACCTCTTTATTTAATTTTTTTACTTGAATATTATTTATTTAAAAAAAAAACTACTAAAAAACTTTAAAGGGAAACATTTTTTTTTTATTATTTTACCATCAATCCTTTTTCTGAGTATCTTACCCTCGCTTCTTTTCAATAATTTCTTATTCACCGTAGTTTTAATTAATGCACATTTTTTAATATTTTAATTCTTTTTATTTTTCTATTCCAATTAAAAATATTTTTCGTACATATAAAGTATGAACGCTTTACTTTCTCACACAAAAAATCATTTAAATAAAATTCCCAACTCTTGTATAATATATGATTTCTGTAACGTCCTTCAATTAGTGAGAGAAAAAGAAAAAATGCGAACCTCTTTAATTAATTTTTTTACATTAATATTAATTTTTTTTTAAAAAAAAACTACTAAAAAACTCTAAAGGGAAACATTTTTTTTATTATTATTTTACCATCAATCCTTTTTTGGAGTATCTTACCCTCGCATCATTTCAATAATTTCCTATTCACCGTAGTTTTAATTAATGCACATTTTTTAATATTTTAATTCTTTTTATTTTTGTATTGCAATTAAAAATATTTTTCGTACATATAAAGTATGAACTCTTTACTTTCTCACACAAAAAATCATTTAAATAAAATTATAACCTCTTGTATAATATATGATTTCTGTAACGTCTTTCAATTATTGAGAGAAAAAGAAAAAATGCGAACCTCTTTATTTAATTTTTTTACTTGAATATTAATTATTTTTTAAAAAAAAAAAAAACTACTAAAAAACTCTAAAGGGAAACATTTTTTTTATTATTATTTTACCATCAATCCTTTTTCTGAGTATCTTACCCTCGCATCTTTTCAATAATTTCCTATTCACCGTAGTTTTAATTAATGCACATTTTTTAATATTTTAATTCTTTTTATTTTTGTATTGCAATTAAAAATATTTTTCGTACATATAAAGTATGAACTCTTTACTTTCTCACACAAAAAATCATTTAAATAAAATTATAACCTCTTGTATAATATATGATTTCTGTAACGTCCTTCAATTATTGAGAGAAAAAGAAAAAATGCGAACCTCTTTATTTAATTTTTTTACTTGAATATTATTTATTTAAAAAAAAAAACTACTAAAAAACTTTAAAGGGAAACATTTTTTTTATTATTATTTTACCATCAATCCTTTTTTGGAGTATCTTACCCTCGCATCTTTTCAACAATTTCTTATTCACCGTAGTTTTAATTAATGCACATTTTTTAATATTTTAATTCTTTTTATTTTTGTATTGCAATTAAAAATATTTTTCATACATATAAAGTATGAACTCTTTACTTTCTCACACAAAAAATCATTTAAATAAAATTATAACCTCTTGTATAATATATGATTTCTGTAACGTCCTTCAATTATTGAGAGAAAAAGAAAAAATGCGAACCTCTTTATTTAATTTTTTTACTTGAATATTAATTATTTTTTTTAAAAAAAAAAACTACTAAAAAACACTAAAGGGAAAAAAAAATTTTATTATTATTTTACCATCAATCCTTTTTTGGAGTATCTTACCCTCGCATCTTTTCAATAATTTCCTATTCACCGTAGTTTTAATTAATGCACATTTTTTAATATTTTAATTCTTTTTATTTTTGTATTGCAATTAAAAATATTTTTCGTACATATAAAGTATGAACTCTTTACTTTCTCACACAAAAAATCATTTAAATAAAATTATAACCTCTTGTATAATATATGATTTCTGTAACGTCCTTCAATTATTGAGAGAAAAAGAAAAAATGCGAACCTCTTTATTTAATTTTTTTACTTGAATATTATTTATTTAAAAAAAAAAAAACTACTAAAAAACTTTAAAGGGAAACATTTTTTTTATTATTATTTTACCATCAATCCTTTTTCTGAGTATCTTACCCTCGCTTCTTTTCAATAATTTCTTATTCACCGTAGTTTTAATTAATGCACATTTTTTAATATTTTAATTCTTTTTATTTTTCTATTGCAATTAAAAATATTTTTCGTACATATAAAGTATGAACGCTTTACTTTCTCACACAAAAAATCATTTAAATAAAATTCCCAACTCTTGTATAATATATGATTTCTGTAACGTCCTTCAATTAGTGATAGAAAAAGAAAAAATGCGAACCTCTTTAATTAATTTTTTTACATTAATATTAATTTTTTTTTAAAAAAAAAACTACTAAAAAACTCTAAAGGGAATCATTTTTTTTATTATTATTTTACCATCAATCCTTTTTTGGAGTATCTTACCCTCGCATCATTTCAATAATTTCCTATTCACCGTAGTTTTAATTAATGCACATTTTTTAATATTTTAATTCTTTTTATTTTTGTATTGCAATTAAAAATATTTTTCGTACATATAAAGTATGAACTCTTTACTTTCTCACACAAAAAATCATTTAAATAAAATTATAACCTCTTGTATAATATATGATTTCTGTAACGTCTTTCAATTATTGAGAGAAAAAGAAAAAATGCGAACCTCTTTATTTAATTTTTTTACTTGAATATTAATTATTTTTTTAAAAAAAAAAAAAACTACTAAAAAACTCTAAAGGGAAACATTTTTTTTATTATTATTTTACCATCAATCCTTTTTTGGAGTATCTTACCCTCGCATCTTTTCAATAATTTCCTATTCACCGTAGTTTTAATTAATGCACATTTTTTAATATTTTAATTCTTTTTATTTTTGTATTGCAATTAAAAATATTTTTCGTACATATAAAGTATGAACTCTTTACTTTCTCACACAAAAAATCATTTAAATAAAATTATAACCTCTTGTATAATATATGATTTCTGTAACGTCCTTCAATTATTGAGAGAAAAAGAAAAAATGCGAACCTCTTTATTTAATTTTTTTACTTGAATATTAATTATTTTTTTAAAAAAAAAAAACTACTAAAAAACACTAAAGGGAAAAAAAAATTTTATTATTATTTTACCATCAATCCTTTTTTGGAGTATCTTACCCTCGCATCTTTTCAATAATTTCCTATTCACCGTAGTTTTAATTAATGCACATTTTTTAATATTTTAATTCTTTTTATTTTTGTATTGCAATTAAAAATATTTTTCGTACATATAAAGTATGAACTCTTTACTTTCTCACACAAAAAATCATTTAAATAAAATTATAACCTCTTGTATAATATATGATTTCTGTAACGTCCTTCAATTATTGAGAGAAAAAGAAAAAATGCGAACCTCTTTATTTAATTTTTTTACTTGAATATTATTTATTTAAAAAAAAAAAAACTACTAAAAAACTTTAAAGGGAAACATTTTTTTTATTATTATTTTACCATCAATCCTTTTTCTGAGTATCTTACCCTCGCTTCTTTTCAATAATTTCTTATTCACCGTAGTTTTAATTAATGCACATTTTTTAATATTTTAATTCTTTTTATTTTTCTATTGCAATTAAAAATATTTTTCGTACATATAAAGTATGAACGCTTTACTTTCTCACACAAAAAATCATTTAAATAAAATTATAACCTCTTGTATAATATATGATTTCTGTAACGTCTTTCAATTATTGAGAGAAAAAGAAAAAATGCGAACCTCTTTATTTAATTTTTTTACTTGAATATTATTTATTTAAAAAAAAAAAAACTACTAAAAAACTTTAAAGGGAAACATTTTTTTTATTATTATTTTACCATCAATCCTTTTTCTGAGTATCTTACCCTCGCATCATTTCAATAATTTCCTATTCACCGTAGTTTTAATTAATGCACATTTTTTAATATTTTAATTCTTTTTATTTTTGTATTGCAATTAAAAATATTTTTCGTACATATAAAGTATGAACTCTTTACTTTCTCACACAAAAAATCATTTAAATAAAATTATAACCTCTTGTATAATATATGATTTCTGTAACGTCTTTCAATTATTGAGAGAAAAAGAAAAAATGCGAACCTCTTTATTTAATTTTTTTACTTGAATATTAATTATTTTTTTAAAAAAAAAAAAAACTACTAAAAAACTCTAAAGGGAAACATTTTTTTTATTATTATTTTACCATCAATCCTTTTTTGGAGTATCTTACCCTCGCATCTTTTCAATAATTTCCTATTCACCGTAGTTTTAATTAATGCACATTTTTTAATATTTTAATTATTTTTATTTTTGTATTGCAATTAAAAATATTTTTCGTACATATAAAGTATGAACTCTTTACTTTCTCACACAAAAAATCATTTAAATAAAATTATAACCTCTTGTATAATATATGATTTCTGTAACGTCCTTCAATTATTGAGAGAAAAAGAAAAAATGCGAACCTCTTTATTTAATTTTTTTACTTGAATATTAATTATTTTTTTTAAAAAAAAAACTACTAAAAAACACTAAAGGGAAAAAAAAATTTTATTATTATTTTACCATCAATCCTTTTTTGGAGTATCGTACCCTCGCATCTTTTCAATAATTTCCTATTCACCGTAGTTTTAATTAATGCACATTTTTTAATATTTTAATTCTTTTTATTTTTGTATTGCAATTAAAAATATTTTTCGTACATATAAAGTATGAACTCTTTACTTTCTCACACAAAAAATCATTTAAATAAAATTATAACCTCTTGTATAATATATGATTTCTGTAACGTCCTTCAATTATTGAGAGAAAAAGAAAAAATGCGAACCTCTTTATTTAATTTTTTTACTTGAATATTAATTATTTTTTTTTTAAAAAAAAAAACTACTAAAAAACTCTAAAGGGAAAAAAAAAAAATTTTATTATTTTACCATCAATCCTTTTTTGGAGTATCTTACCCTCGCATCTTTTCAATAATTTCCTATTCACCGTAGTTTTAATTAATGCACATTTTTTAATATTTTAATTCTTTTTATTTTTGTATTGCAATTAAAAATATTTTTCGTACATATAAAGTATGAACTCTTTACTTTCTCACACAAAAAATCATTTAAATAAAATTATAACCTCTTGTATAATATATGATTTCTGTAACGTCCTTCAATTATTGAGAGAAAAAGAAAAAATGCGAACCTCTTTATTTAATTTTTTTACTTGAATATTAATTATTTTTTTTAAAAAAAAAAAACTACTAAAAAACTCTAAAGGGAAAAAATTTTTTTTTATTATTTTACCATCAATCCTTTTTTGGAGTATCTTACCCTCGCATCTTTTCAATAATTTCCTATTCACCGTAGTTTTAATTAATGCACATTTTTTAATATTTTAATTCTTTTTATTTTTGTATTGCAATTAAAAATATTTTTCGTACATATAAAGTATGAACTCTTTACTTTCTCACACAAAAAATCATTTAAATAAAATTATAACCTCTTGTATTATATATGATTTCTGTAACGTCCTTCAATTATTGAGAGAAAAAGAAAAAATGCGAACCTCTTTATTTAATTTTTTTACTTGAATATTATTTATTTAAAAAAAAAACTACTAAAAAACTTTAAAGGGAAACATTTTTTTTATTATTATTTTACCATCAATCCTTTTTTCTGAGTATCTTACCCTCACTTCTTTTCAATAATTTCTTATTCACCGTAGTTTTAATTAATGCACATTTTTTAATATTTTAATTCTTTTTATTTTTCTATTGCAATTAAAAATATTTTTCGTATATATAAAGTATGAACGCTTTACTTTCTCACACAAAAAATCATTTAAATAAAATTCCCAACTCTTGTATAATATATGATTTCTGTAACGTCCTTCAATTAGTGAGAGAAAAAGAAAAAATGCGAACCTCTTTAATTAATTTTTTTACATCAATATTAATTTTTTTTTAAAAAAAAACTACTAAAAAACTCTAAAGGGAAACATTTTTTTTATTATTATTTTACCATCAATCCTTTTTTGGAGTATCTTACCCTCGCATCATTTCAATAATTTCCTATTCACCGTAGTTTTAATTAATGCACATTTTTTAATATTTTAATTCTTTTTATTTTTGTATTGCAATTAAAAATATTTTTCGTACATATAAAGTATGAACTCTTTACTTTCTCACACAAAAAATCATTTAAATAAAATTATAACCTCTTGTTTAATATATGATTTCTGTAACGTCCTTCAATTATTGAGAGAAAAAGAAAAAATGCGAACCTCTTTATTTAATTTTTTTACTTGAATATTATTTATTTGAAAAAAAAAACTACTAAAAAACTTTAAAGGGAAATTTTTTTTTTATTATTATTTTACCATCAATCCTTTTTTGGAGTATCTTACCCTCGCATCTTTTCAATAATTTCCTATTCACCGTAGTTTTAATTAATGCACATTTTTTAATATTTTAATTCTTTTTATTTTTGTATTGCAATTAAAAATATTTTTCGTACATATAAAGTATGAACTCTTTACTTTCTCACACAAAAAATCATTTAAATAAAATTATAACCTCTTGTATAATATATGATTTCTGTAACGTCCTTCAATTATTGAGAGAAAAAGAAAAAAATGCGAACCTCTTTATTTAATTTTTTTACTTGAATATTAATTATTTTTTTTAAAAAAAAAAAACTACTAAAAAACTCTAAAGGGAAAAAAAAAATTTATTATTATTTTACCATCAATCCTTTTTTGGAGTATCTTACCCTCGCATCTTTTCAATAATTTCCTATTCACCGTAGTTTTAATTAATGCACATTTTTTAATATTTTAATTCTTTTTATTTTTGTATTGCAATTAAAAATATTTTTCGTACATATAAAGTATGAACTCTTTACTTTCTCACACAAAAAATCATTTAAATAAAATTATAACCTCTTGTATAATATATGATTTCTGTAACGTCCTTCAATTATTGAGAGAAAAAGAAAAAATGCGAACCTCTTTATTTAATTTTTTTACTTGAATATTAATTATTTTTTTTAAAAAAAAAAAACTACTAAAAAACTCTAAAGGGAAAAAAATTTTTTTTATTATTTTACCATCAATCCTTTTTTGGAGTATCTTACCCTCGCATCTTTTCAATAATTTCCTATTCACCGTAGTTTTAATTAATGCACATTTTTTAATATTTTAATTCTTTTTATTTTTGTATTGCAATTAAAAATATTTTTCGTACATATAAAGTATGAACTCTTTACTTTCTCACACAAAAAATCATTTAAATAAAATTATAACCTCTTGTATTATATATGATTTCTGTAACGTCCTTCAATTATTGAGAGAAAAAGAAAAAATGCGAACCTCTTTATTTAATTTTTTTACTTGAATATTATTTATTTAAAAAAAAAAACTACTAAAAAACTTTAAAGGGAAACATTTTTTTTATTATTATTTTACCATCAATCCTTTTTTCTGAGTATCTTACCCTCACTTCTTTTCAATAATTTCTTATTCACCGTAGTTTTAATTAATGCACATTTTTTAATATTTTAATTCTTTTTATTTTTCTATTGCAATTAAAAATATTTTTCGTATATATAAAGTATGAACGCTTTACTTTCTCACACAAAAAATCATTTAAATAAAATTCCCAACTCTTGTATAATATATGATTTCTGTAACGTCCTTCAATTAGTGAGAGAAAAAGAAAAAATGCGAACCTCTTTAATTAATTTTTTTACATCAATATTAATTTTTTTTTAAAAAAAAACTACTAAAAAACTCTAAAGGGAAACATTTTTTTTATTATTATTTTACCATCAATCCTTTTTTGGAGTATCTTACCCTCGCATCATTTCAATAATTTCCTATTCACCGTAGTTTTAATTAATGCACATTTTTTAATATTTTAATTCTTTTTATTTTTGTATTGCAATTAAAAATATTTTTCGTACATATAAAGTATGAACTCTTTACTTTCTCACACAAAAAATCATTTAAATAAAATTATAACCTCTTGTTTAATATATGATTTCTGTAACGTCCTTCAATTATTGAGAGAAAAAGAAAAAATGCGAACCTCTTTATTTAATTTTTTTACTTGAATATTATTTATTTGAAAAAAAAAACTACTAAAAAACTTTAAAGGGAAATTTTTTTTTTATTATTATTTTACCATCAATCCTTTTTTGGAGTATCTTACCCTCGCATCTTTTCAATAATTTCCTATTCACCGTAGTTTTAATTAATGCACATTTTTTAATATTTTAATTCTTTTTATTTTTGTATTGCAATTAAAAATATTTTTCGTACATATAAAGTATGAACTCTTTACTTTCTCACACAAAAAATCATTTAAATAAAATTATAACCTCTTGTATAATATATGATTTCTGTAACGTCCTTCAATTATTGAGAGAAAAAGAAAAAAATGCGAACCTCTTTATTTAATTTTTTTACTTGAATATTAATTATTTTTTTTAAAAAAAAAAACTACTAAAAAACTCTAAAGGGAAAAAAAAAATTTATTATTATTTTACCATCAATCCTTTTTTGGAGTATCTTACCCTCGCATCTTTTCAATAATTTCCTATTCACCGTAGTTTTAATTAATGCACATTTTTTAATATTTTAATTCTTTTTATTTTTGTATTGCAATTAAAAATATTTTTCGTACATATAAAGTATGAACTCTTTACTTTCTCACACAAAAAATCATTTAAATAAAATTATAACCTCTTGTATAATATATGATTTCTGTAACGTCCTTCAATTATTGAGAGAAAAAGAAAAAATGCGAACCTCTTTATTTAATTTTTTTACTTGAATATTATTTATTTAAAAAAAAAAAACTACTAAAAAACTTTAAAGGGAAACATTTTTTTTATTATTATTTTACCATCAATCCTTTTTCTGAGTATCTTACCCTCGCTTCTTTTCAATAATTTCTTATTCACCGTAGTTTTAATTAATGCACATTTTTTATTATTTTAATTCTTTTTATTTTTCTATTGCAATTAAAAATATTTTTCGTACATATAAAGTATGAACGCTTTACTTTCTCACACAAAAAATCATTTAAATAAAATTCCCAACTCTTGTATAATATATGATTTCTATAACGTCCTTCAATTAGTGAGAGAAAAAGAAAAAATGCGAACCTCTTTAATTAATTTTTTTACATTAATATTAATTTTTTTTTTAAAAAAAACTACTAAAAAACTCTAAAGGGAAACATTTTTTTTATTATTATTTTACCATCAATCCTTTTTTGGAGTATCTTACCCTCGCATCATTTCAATAATTTCCTATTCACCGTAGTTTTAATTAATGCACATTTTTTAATATTTTAATTCTTTTTATTTTTGTATTGCAATTAAAAATATTTTTCGTACATATAAAGTATGAACTCTTTACTTTCTCACACAAAAAATCATTTAAATAAAATTATAACCTCTTGTTTAATATATGATTTCTGTAACGTCCTTCAATTATTGAGAGAAAAAGAAAAAATGCGAACCTCTTTATTTAATTTTTTTACTTGAATATTATTTATTTGAAAAAAAAAACTACTAAAAAACTTTAAAGGGAAACATTTTTTTTATTATTATTTTACCATCAATCCTTTTTTGGAGTATCTTACCCTCGCATCTTTTCAATAATTTCCTATTCACCGTAGTTTTAATTAATGCACATTTTTTAATATTTTAATTCTTTTTATTTTTGTATTGCAATTAAAAATATTTTTCGTACATATAAAGTATGAACTCTTTACTTTCTCACACAAAAAATCATTTAAATAAAATTATAACCTCTTGTATAATATATGATTTCTGTAACGTCCTTCAATTATTGAGAGAAAAAGAAAAAATGCGAACCTCTTTATTTAATTTTTTTACTTGAATATTAATTATTTTTTTTAAAAAAAAAAAACAACTAAAAAACTCTTAAGGGAAAATTTTTTTTTATTATTATTTTACCATCAATCCTTTTTTGGAGTATCTTACCCTCGCATCTTTTCAATAATTTCCTATTCACCGTAGTTTTAATTAATGCACATTTTTTAATATTTTAATTCTTTTTATTTTTGTATTGCAATTAAAAATATTTTTCGTACATATAAAGTATGAACTCTTTACTTTCTCACACAAAAAATCATTTAAATAAAATTATAACCTCTTGTATAATATATGATTTCTGTAACGTCCTTCAATTATTGAGAGAAAAAAGAAAAAATTCGAACCTCTTTATTTAATTTTTTTACTTGAATATTAATTATTTTTTTTTAAAAAAAAAAAACTACTAAAAAACTCTAAAGGGAAAAAAAAAATTTATTATTATTTTACCATCAATCACTTTTTGGAGTATCTTACCCTCGCATCTTTTCAATAATTTCCTATTCACCGTAGTTTTAATTAATGCACATTTTTTAATATTTTAATTCTTTTTATTTTTGTATTGCAATTAAAAATATTTTTCGTACATATAAAGTATGAACTCTTTACTTTCTCACACAAAAAATCATTTAAATAAAATTATAACCTCTTGTATAATATATGATTTCTGTAACGTCCTTCAATTATTGAGAGAAAAAGAAAAAATGCGAACCTCTTTATTTAATTTTTTTACTTGAATATTATTTATTTAAAAAAAAAAACTACTAAAAAACTTTAAAGGGAAACATTTTTTTTATTATTATTTTACCATCAATCCTTTTTCTGAGTATCTTACCCTCGCTTCTTTTAAATAATTTCTTATTCACCGTAGTTTTAATTAATGCACATTTTTTAATATTTTAATTCTTTTTATTTTTCTATTGCAATTAAAAATATTTTTCGTACATGTAAAGTATGAACGCTTTACTTTCTCACACAAAAAATCATTTAAATAAAATTCCCAACTCTTGTATAATATATGATTTCTATAACGTCCTTCAATTAGTGAGAGAAAAAGAAAAAATGCGAACCTCTTTAATTAATTTTTTTACATTAATATTAATTTTTTTTAAAAAAAAAACTACTAAAAAACTCTAAAGGGAAACATTTTTTTTATTATTATTTTACCATCAATCCTTTTTTGGAGTATCTTACCCTCGCATCATTTCAATAATTTCCTATTCACCGTAGTTTTAATTAATGCACATTTTTTAATATTTTAATTCTTTTTATTTTTGTATTGCAATTAAAAATATTTTTCGTACATATAAAGTATGAACTCTTTACTTTCTCACACAAAAAATCATTTAAATAAAATTATAACCTCTTGTATAATATATGATTTCTGTAACGTCCTTCAATTATTGAGAGAAAAAGAAAAAATGCGAACCTCTTTATTTAATTTTTTTACTAGAATATTAATTATTTTTTTTAAAAAAAAAACTACTAAAAAACTCTAAAGGGAAAAAAAAATTTTATTATTATTTTACCATCAATCCTTTTTTGGAGTATCTTACCCTCGCATCTTTTCAATAATTTCCTATTCACCGTAGTTTTAATTAATGCACATTTTTTAATATTTTAATTCTTTTTATTTTTGTATTGCAATTAAAAATATTTTTCGTACATATAAAGTATGAACTCTTTACTTTCTCACACAAAAAATCATTTAAATAAAATTATAACCTCTTGTATAATATATGATTTCTGTAACGTCCTTCAATTATTGAGAGAAAAAGAAAAAATGCGAACCTCTTTATTTAATTTTTTTACTTGAATATTAATTATTTTTTTTTAAAAAAAAAAAACTACTAAAAAACTCTAAAGGGAAAAAAAATTTTTTTTATTATTTTACCATCAATCCTTTTTTGGAGTATCTTACCCTCGCATCTTTTCAATAATTTCCTATTCACCGTAGTTTTAATTAATGCACATTTTTTAATATTTTAATTCTTTTTATTTTTGTATTGCAATTAAAAATATTTTTCGTACATATAAAGTATGAACTCTTTACTTTCTCACACAAAAAATCATTTAAATAAAATTATAACCTCTTGTATTATATATGATTTCTGTAACGTCCTTCAATTATTGAGAGAAAAAGAAAAAATGCGAACCTCTTTATTTAATTTTTTTACTTGAATATTATTTATTTTAAAAAAAAAAACTACTAAAAAACTTTAAAGGGAAACATTTTTTTTATTATTATTTTACCATCAATCCTTTTTTCTGAGTATCTTACCCTCGCTTCTTTTCAATAATTTCTTATTCACCGTAGTTTTAATTAATGCACATTTTTTAATATTTTAATTCTTTTTATTTTTCTATTGCAATTAAAAATATTTTTCGTATATATAAAGTATGAACGCTTTACTTTCTCACACAAAAAATCATTTAAATAAAATTCCCAACTCTTGTATAATATATGATTTCTGTAACGTCCTTCAATTAGTGAGAGAAAAAGAAAAAATGCGAACCTCTTTAATTAATTTTTTTACATCAATATTAATTTTTTTTTAAAAAAAAACTACTAAAAAACTCTAAAGGGAAACATTTTTTTTATTATTATTTTACCATCAATCCTTTTTTGGAGTATCTTACCCTCGCATCATTTCAATAATTTCCTATTCACCGTAGTTTTAATTAATGCACATTTTTTAATATTTTAATTCTTTTTATTTTTGTATTGCAATTAAAAATATTTTTCGTACATATAAAGTATGAACTCTTTACTTTCTCACACAAAAAATCATTTAAATAAAATTATAACCTCTTGTTTAATATATGATTTCTGTAACGTCCTTCAATTATTGAGAGAAAAAGAAAAAATGCGAACCTCTTTATTTAATTTTTTTACTTGAATATTATTTATTTGAAAAAAAAAACTACTAAAAAACTTTAAAGGGAAAATTTTTTTTTATTATTATTTTACCATCAATCCTTTTTTGGAGTATCTTACCCTCGCATCTTTTCAATAATTTCCTATTCACCGTAGTTTTAATTAATGCACATTTTTTAATATTTTAATTCTTTTTATTTTTGTATTGCAATTAAAAATATTTTTCGTACATATAAAGTATGAACTCTTTACTTTCTCACACAAAAAATCATTTAAATAAAATTATAACCTCTTGTATAATATATGATTTCTGTAACGTCCTTCAATTATTGAGAGAAAAAGAAAAAATGCGAACCTCTTTATTTAATTTTTTTACTTGAATATTAATTATTTTTTTTAAAAAAAAAAACTACTAAAAAACTCTAAAGGGAAAAAAAAAATTTATTATTATTTTACCATCAATCCTTTTTTGGAGTATCTTACCCTCGCATCTTTTCAATAATTTCCTATTCACCGTAGTTTTAATTAATGCACATTTTTTAATATTTTAATTCTTTTTATTTTTGTATTGCAATTAAAAATATTTTTCGTACATATAAAGTATGAACTCTTTACTTTCTCACACAAAAAATCATTTAAATAAAATTATAACCTCTTGTATAATATATGATTTCTGTAACGTCCTTCAATTATTGAGAGAAAAAAGAAAAAATTCGAACCTCTTTATTTAATTTTTTTACTTGAATATTAATTATTTTTTTTTAAAAAAAAAAACTACTAAAAAACTCTAAAGGGAAAAAAAAAATTTATTATTATTTTACCATCAATCCTTTTTTGGAGTATCTTACCCTCGCATCTTTTCAATAATTTCCTATTCACCGTAGTTTTAATTAATGCACATTTTTTAATATTTTAATTCTTTTTATTTTTGTATTGCAATTAAAAATATTTTTCGTACATATAAAGTATGAACTCTTTACTTTCTCACACAAAAAATCATTTAAATAAAATTATAACCTCTTGTATAATATATGATTTCTGTAACGTCCTTCAATTATTGAGAGAAAAAGAAAAAATGCGAACCTCTTTATTTAATTTTTTTACTTGAATATTATTTATTTAAAAAAAAAAACTACTAAAAAACTTTAAAGGGAAACATTTTTTTTATTATTATTTTACCATCAATCCTTTTTCTGAGTATCTTACCCTCGCTTCTTTTAAATAATTTCTTATTCACCGTAGTTTTAATTAATGCACATTTTTTAATATTTTAATTCTTTTTATTTTTCTATTGCAATTAAAAATATTTTTCGTACATGTAAAGTATGAACGCTTTACTTTCTCACACAAAAAATCATTTAAATAAAATTCCCAACTCTTGTATAATATATGATTTCTATAACGTCCTTCAATTAGTGAGAGAAAAAGAAAAAATGCGAACCTCTTTAATTAATTTTTTTACATTAATATTAATTTTTTTTAAAAAAAAAACTACTAAAAAACTCTAAAGGGAAACATTTTTTTTATTATTATTTTACCATCAATCCTTTTTTGGAGTATCTTACCCTCGCATCATTTCAATAATTTCCTATTCACCGTAGTTTTAATTAATGCACATTTTTTAATATTTTAATTCTTTTTATTTTTGTATTGCAATTAAAAATATTTTTCGTACATATAAAGTATGAACTCTTTACTTTCTCACACAAAAAATCATTTAAATAAAATTATAACCTCTTGTATAATATATGATTTCTGTAACGTCCTTCAATTATTGAGAGAAAAAGAAAAAATGCGAACCTCTTTATTTAATTTTTTTACTAGAATATTAATTAAGGGAAAAAAAAATTTTATTATTATTTTACCATCAATCCTTTTTTGGAGTATCTTACCCTCGCATCTTTTCAATAATTTCCTATTCACCGTAGTTTTAATTAATGCACATTTTTTAATATTTTAATTCTTTTTATTTTTGTATTGCAATTAAAAATATTTTTCGTACATATAAAGTATGAACTCTTTACTTTCTCACACAAAAAATCATTTAAATAAAATTATAA
Source organism: Ligustrum vulgare (assembly GCA_963555705.1). Taxonomy (NCBI): domain Eukaryota; kingdom Viridiplantae; phylum Streptophyta; class Magnoliopsida; order Lamiales; family Oleaceae; genus Ligustrum; species Ligustrum vulgare. Next base: position 29,191,807 of record OY743174.1, read on the forward strand.
CCTCTTGTATAATATATGATTTCTGTAACGTCCTTCAATTATTGAGAGAAAAAGAAAAAATGCGAACCTCTTTATTTAATTTTTTTACTTGAATATTAATTATTTTTTTTTTAAAAAAAAAAACTACTAAAAAACTCTAAAGGGAAAAAAAAAAAATTTTATTATTTTACCATCAATCCTTTTTTGGAGTATCTTACCCTCGCATCTTTTCAATAATTTCCTATTCACCGTAGTTTTAATTAATGCACATTTTTTAATATTTTAATTCTTTTTATTTTTGTATTGCAATTAAAAATATTTTTCGTACATATAAAGTATGAACTCTTTACTTTCTCACACAAAAAATCATTTAAATAAAATTATAACCTCTTGTATTATATATGATTTCTGTAACGTCCTTCAATTATTGAGAGAAAAAGAAAAAATGCGAACCTCTTTATTTAATTTTTTTACTTGAATATTATTTATTTAAAAAAAAAAAACCACTAAAAAACTTTAAAGGGAAACATTTTTTTTATTATTATTTTACCATCAATCCTTTTTTCTGAGTATCTTACCCTCGCTTCTTTTCAATAATTTCTTATTCACCGTAGTTTTAATTAATGCACATTTTTTAATATTTTAATTCTTTTTATTTTTCTATTGCAATTAAAAATATTTTTCGTATATATAAAGTATGAACGCTTTACTTTCTCACACAAAAAATCATTTAAATAAAATTCCCAACTCTTGTATAATATATGATTTCTGTAACGTCCTTCAATTAGTGAGAGAAAAAGAAAAAATGCGAACCTCTTTAATTAATTTTTTTACATCAATATTAATTTTTTTTAAAAAAAAAACTACTAAAAAACTCTAAAGGGAAACATTTTTTTTATTATTATTTTACCATCAATCCTTTTTTGGAGTATCTTACCCTCGCATCATTTCAATAATTTCCTATTCACCGTAGTTTTAATTAATGCACATTTTTTAATATTTTAATTCTTTTTATTTTTGTATTGCAATTAAAAATATTTTTCGTACATATAAAGTATGAACTCTTTACTTTCTCACACAAAAAATCATTTAAATAAAATTATAACCTCTTGTATAATATATGATTTCTGTAACGTCCTTCAATTATTGAGAGAAAAAGAAAAAATGCGAACCTCTTTATTTAATTTTTTTACTAGAATATTAATTAAGGGAAAAAAAAATTTTATTATTATTTTACCATCAATCCTTTTTTGGAGTATCTTACCCTCGCATCTTTTCAATAATTTCCTATTCACCGTAGTTTTAATTAATGCACATTTTTTAATATTTTAATTCTTTTTATTTTTGTATTGCAATTAAAAATATTTTTCGTACATATAAAGTATGAACTCTTTACTTTCTCACACAAAAAATCATTTAAATAAAATTATAACCTCTTGTATAATATATGATTTCTGTAACGTCCTTCAATTATTGAGAGAAAAAGAAAAAATGCGAACCTCTTTATTTAATTTTTTTACTTGAATATTAATTATTTTTTTTTTAAAAAAAAAAACTACTAAAAAACTCTAAAGGGAAAAAAAAAAAAATTTATTATTTTACCATCAATCCTTTTTTGGAGTATCTTACCCTCGCATCTTTTCAATAATTTCCTATTCACCGTAGTTTTAATTAATGCACATTTTTTAATATTTTAATTCTTTTTATTTTTGTATTGCAATTAAAAATATTTTTCGTACATATAAAGTATGAACTCTTTACTTTCTCACACAAAAAATCATTTAAATAAAATTATAACCTCTTGTATTATATATGATTTCTGTAACGTCCTTCAATTATTGAGAGAAAAAGAAAAAATGCGAACCTCTTTATTTAATTTTTTTACTTGAATATTATTTATTTAAAAAAAAAAAACTACTAAAAAACTTTAAAGGGAAACATTTTTTTTATTATTATTTTACCATCAATCCTTTTTTCTGAGTATCTTACCCTCGCTTCTTTTCAATAATTTCTTATTCACCGTAGTTTTAATTAATGCACATTTTTTAATATTTTAATTCTTTTTATTTTTCTATTGCAATTAAAAATATTTTTCGTATATATAAAGTATGAACGCTTTACTTTCTCACACAAAAAATCATTTAAATAAAATTCCCAACTCTTGTATAATATATGATTTCTGTAACGTCCTTCAATTAGTGAGAGAAAAAGAAAAAATGCGAACCTCTTTAATTAATTTTTTTACATCAATATTAATTTTTTTTTAAAAAAAAACTACTAAAAAACTCTAAAGGGAAACATTTTTTTTATTATTATTTTACCATCAATCCTTTTTTGGAGTATCTTACCCTCGCATCATTTCAATAATTTCCTATTCACCGTAGTTTTAATTAATGCACATTTTTTAATATTTTAATTCTTTTTATTTTTGTATTGCAATTAAAAATATTTTTCGTACATATAAAGTATGAACTCTTTACTTTCTCACACAAAAAATCATTTAAATAAAATTATAACCTCTTGTTTAATATATGATTTCTGTAACGTCCTTCAATTATTGAGAGAAAAAGAAAAAATGCGAACCTCTTTATTTAATTTTTTTACTTGAATATTATTTATTTGAAAAAAAAAACTACTAAAAAACTTTAAAGGGAAAATTTTTTTTTATTATTATTTTACCATCAATCCTTTTTTGGAGTATCTTACCCTCGCATCTTTTCAATAATTTCCTATTCACCGTAGTTTTAATTAATGCACATTTTTTAATATTTTAATTCTTTTTATTTTTGTATTGCAATTAAAAATATTTTTCGTACATATAAAGTATGAACTCTTTACTTTCTCACACAAAAAATCATTTAAATAAAATTATAACCTCTTGTATAATATATGATTTCTGTAACGTCCTTCAATTATTGAGAGAAAAAGAAAAAATGCGAACCTCTTTATTTAATTTTTTTACTTGAATATTAATTATTTTTTTTAAAAAAAAAAACTACTAAAAAACTCTAAAGGGAAAAAAAAAATTTATTATTATTTTACCATCAATCCTTTTTTGGAGTATCTTACCCTCGCATCTTTTCAATAATTTCCTATTCACCGTAGTTTTAATTAATGCACATTTTTTAATATTTTAATTCTTTTTATTTTTGTATTGCAATTAAAAATATTTTTCGTACATATAAAGTATGAACTCTTTACTTTCTCTCACAAAAAATCATTTAAATAAAATTATAACCTCTTGTATAATATATGATTTCTGTAACGTCCTTCAATTATTGAGAGAAAAAAGAAAAAATTCGAACCTCTTTATTTAATTTTTTTACTTGAATATTAATTATTTTTTTTTAAAAAAAAAAACTACTAAAAAACTCTAAAGGGAAAAAAAAAATTTATTATTATTTTACCATCAATCCTTTTTTGGAGTATCTTACCCTCGCATCTTTTCAATAATTTCCTATTCACCGTAGTTTTAATTAATGCACATTTTTTAATATTTTAATTCTTTTTATTTTTGTATTGCAATTAAAAATATTTTTCGTACATATAAAGTATGAACTCTTTACTTTCTCACACAAAAAATCATTTAAATAAAATTATAACCTCTTGTATAATATATGATTTCTGTAACGTCCTTCAATTATTGAGAGAAAAAGAAAAAATGCGAACCTCTTTATTTAATTTTTTTACTTGAATATTATTTATTTAAAAAAAAAACTACTAAAAAACTTTAAAGGGAAACATTTTTTTTATTATTATTTTACCATCAATCCTTTTTCTAAGTATCTTACCCTCGCTTCTTTTAAATAATTTCTTATTCACCGTAGTTTTAATTAATGCACATTTTTTAATATTTTAATTCTTTTTATTTTTCTATTGCAATTAAAAATATTTTTCGTACATGTAAAGTATGAACGCTTTACTTTCTCACACAAAAAATCATTTAAATAAAATTCCCAACTCTTGTATAATATATGATTTCTATAACGTCCTTCAATTAGTGAGAGAAAAAGAAAAAATGCGAACCTCTTTAATTAATTTTTTTACATTAATATTAATTTTTTTTTAAAAAAAACTACTAAAAAACTCTAAAGGGAAACATTTTTTTTATTATTATTTTACCATCAATCCTTTTTTGGAGTATCTTACCCTCGCATCATTTCAATAATTTCCTATTCACCGTAGTTTTAATTAATGCACATTTTTTAATATTTTAATTCTTTTTATTTTTGTATTGCAATTAAAAATATTTTTCGTACATATAAAGTATGAACTCTTTACTTTCTCACACAAAAAATCATTTAAATAAAATTATAACCTCTTGTATAATATATGATTTCTGTAACGTCCTTCAATTATTGAGAGAAAAAGAAAAAATGCGAACCTCTTTATTTAATTTTTTTACTTGAATATTAATTATTTTTTTTAAAAAAAAAAACTACTAAAAAACTCTAAAGGGAAAAAAAAAATTTATTATTATTTTACCATCAATCCTTTTTTGGAGTATCTTACCCTCGCATCTTTTCAATAATTTCCTATTCACCGTAGTTTTAATTAATGCACATTTTTTAATATTTTAATTCTTTTTATTTTTGTATTGCAATTAAAAATATTTTTCGTACATATAAAGTATGAACTCTTTACTTTCTCACACAAAAAATCATTTAAATAAAATTATAACCTCTTGTATAATATATGATTTCTGTAACGTCCTTCAATTATTGAGAGAAAAAAGAAAAAATTCGAACCTCTTTATTTAATTTTTTTACTTGAATATTAATTATTTTTTTTTAAAAAAAAAAACTACTAAAAAACTCTAAAGGGAAAAAAAAAATTTATTATTATTTTACCATCAATCCTTTTTTGGAGTATCTTACCCTCGCATCTTTTCAATAATTTCCTATTCACCGTAGTTTTAATTAATGCACATTTTTTAATATTTTAATTCTTTTTATTTTTGTATTGCAATTAAAAATATTTTTCGTACATATAAAGTATGAACTCTTTACTTTCTCACACAAAAAATCATTTAAATAAAATTATAACCTCTTGTATAATATATGATTTCTGTAACGTCCTTCAATTATTGAGAGAAAAAGAAAAAATGCGAACCTCTTTATTTAATTTTTTTACTTGAATATTAATTATTTTTTTTAAAAAAAAAAACAACTAAAAAACTCTTAAGGGAAAATTTTTTTTTATTATTATTTTACCATCAATCCTTTTTTGGAGTATCTTACCCTCGCATCTTTTCAATAATTTCCTATTCACCGTAGTTTTAATTAATGCACATTTTTTAATATTTTAATTCTTTTTATTTTTGTATTGCAATTAAAAATATTTTTCGTACATATAAAGTATGAACTCTTTACTTTCTCACACAAAAAATCATTTAAATAAAATTATAACCTCTTGTTTAATATATGATTTCTGTAACGTCCTTCAATTATTGAGAGAAAAAGAAAAAATGCGAACCTCTTTATTTAATTTTTTTACTTGAATATTATTTATTTGAAAAAAAAAACTACTAAAAAACTTTAAAGGGAAATTTTTTTTTTATTATTATTTTACCATCAATCCTTTTTTGGAGTATCTTACCCTCGCATCTTTTCAATAATTTCCTATTCACCGTAGTTTTAATTAATGCACATTTTTTAATATTTTAATTCTTTTTATTTTTGTATTGCAATTAAAAATATTTTTCGTACATATAAAGTATGAACTCTTTACTTTCTCACACAAAAAATCATTTAAATAAAATTATAACCTCTTGTATAATATATGATTTCTGTAACGTCCTTCAATTATTGAGAGAAAAAAGAAAAAATTCGAACCTCTTTATTTAATTTTTTTACTTGAATATTAATTATTTTTTTTTAAAAAAAAAAACTACTAAAAAACTCTAAAGGGAAAAAAAAAATTTATTATTATTTTACCATCAATCCTTTTTTGGAGTATCTTACCCTCGCATCTTTTCAATAATTTCCTATTCACCGTAGTTTTAATTAATGCACATTTTTTAATATTTTAATTCTTTTTATTTTTGTATTGCAATTAAAAATATTTTTCGTACATATAAAGTATGAACTCTTTACTTTCTCACACAAAAAATCATTTAAATAAAATTATAACCTCTTGTATAATATATGATTTCTGTAACGTCCTTCAATTATTGAGAGAAAAAGAAAAAATGCGAACCTCTTTATTTAATTTTTTTACTTGAATATTATTTATTTAAAAAAAAAACTACTAAAAAACTTTAAAGGGAAACATTTTTTTTATTATTATTTTACCATCAATCCTTTTTCTGAGTATCTTACCCTCGCTTCTTTTAAATAATTTCTTATTCACCGTAGTTTTAATTAATGCACATTTTTTAATATTTTAATTCTTTTTATTTTTGTATTGCAATTAAAAATATTTTTCGTACATATAAAGTATGAACGCTTTACTTTCTCACACAAAAAATCATTTAAATAAAATTCCCAACTCTTGTATAATATATGATTTCTATAACGTCCTTCAATTAGTGAGAGAAAAAGAAAAAATGCGAACCTCTTTAATTAATTTTTTTACATTAATATTAATTTTTTTTTAAAAAAAACTACTAAAAAACTCTAAAGGGAAACATTTTTTTTATTATTATTTTACCATCAATCCTTTTTTGGAGTATCTTACCCTCGCATCATTTCAATAATTTCCTATTCACCGTAGTTTTAATTAATGCACATTTTTTAATATTTTAATTCTTTTTATTTTTGTATTGCAATTAAAAATATTTTTCGTACATATAAAGTATGAACTCTTTACTTTCTCACACAAAAAATCATTTAAATAAAATTATAACCTCTTGTATAATATATGATTTCTGTAACGTCCTTCAATTATTGAGAGAAAAAGAAAAAATGCGAACCTCTTTATTTAATTTTTTTACTTGAATATTAATTATTTTTTTTAAAAAAAAAAACAACTAAAAAACTCTTAAGGGAAAATTTTTTTTTATTATTATTTTACCATCAATCCTTTTTTGGAGTATCTTACCCTCGCATCTTTTCAATAATTTCCTATTCACCGTAGTTTTAATTAATGCACATTTTTTAATATTTTAATTCTTTTTATTTTTGTATTGCAATTAAAAATATTTTTCGTACATATAAAGTATGAACTCTTTACTTTCTCACACAAAAAATCATTTAAATAAAATTATAACCTCTTGTTTAATATATGATTTCTGTAACGTCCTTCAATTATTGAGAGAAAAAGAAAAAATGCGAACCTCTTTATTTAATTTTTTTACTTGAATATTATTTATTTGAAAAAAAAAACTACTAAAAAACTTTAAAGGGAAATTTTTTTTTTATTATTATTTTACCATCAATCCTTTTTTGGAGTATCTTACCCTCGCATCTTTTCAATAATTTCCTATTCACCGTAGTTTTAATTAATGCACATTTTTTAATATTTTAATTCTTTTTATTTTTGTATTGCAATTAAAAATATTTTTCGTACATATAAAGTATGAACTCTTTACTTTCTCACACAAAAAATCATTTAAATAAAATTATAACCTCTTGTTTAATATATGATTTCTGTAACGTCCTTCAATTATTGAGAGAAAAAGAAAAAATGCGAACCTCTTTATTTAATTTTTTTACTTGAATATTATTTATTTGAAAAAAAAAACTACTAAAAAACTTTAAAGGGAAATTTTTTTTTTATTATTATTTTACCATCAATCCTTTTTTGGAGTATCTTACCCTCGCATCTTTTCAATAATTTCCTATTCACCGTAGTTTTAATTAATGCACATTTTTTAATATTTTAATTCTTTTTATTTTTGTATTGCAATTAAAAATATTTTTCGTACATATAAAGTATGAACTCTTTACTTTCAACCACAAAAAATCATTTAAATAAAATTATAACCTCTTGTATAATATATGATTTCTGTAACGTCCTTCAATTATTGAGAGAAAAAGAAAAAATGCGAACCTCTTTATTTAATTTTTTTACTTGAATATTAATTATTTTTTTTAAAAAAAAAACAACTAAAAAACTCTTAAGGGAAAATTTTTTTTTATTATTATTTTACCATCAATCCTTTTTTGGAGTATCTTACCCTCGCATCTTTTCAATAATTTCCTATTCACCGTAGTTTTAATTAATGCACATTTTTTAATATTTTAATTCTTTTTATTTTTGTATTGCAATTAAAAATATTTTTCGTACATATAAAGTATGAACTCTTTACTTTCTCACACAAAAAATCATTTAAATAAAATTATAACCTCTTGTATAATATATGATTTCTGTAACGTCCTTCAATTATTGAGAGAAAAAGAAAAAATGCGAACCTCTTTATTTAATTTTTTTACTTGAATATTAATTATTTTTTTTTAAAAAAAAAACAACTAAAAAACTCTTAAGGGAACATTTTTTTTTATTATTATTTTACAATCAATCCTTTTTTGGAGTATCTTACCCTCGCATCTTTTCAATAATTTCCTATTCACCGTAGTTTTAATTAATGCACATTTTTTAATATTTTAATTCTTTTTATTTTTGTATTGCAATTAAAAATATTTTTCGTACATATAAAGTATGAACTCTTTACTTTCTCACACAAAAAATCATTTAAATAAAATTATAACCTCTTGTTTAATATATGATTTCTGTAACGTCCTTCAATTATTGAGAGAAAAAGAAAAAATGCGAACCTCTTTATTTAATTTTTTTACTTGAATATTATTTATTTGAAAAAAAAAACTACTAAAAAACTTTAAAGGGAAATTTTTTTTTATTATTATTTTACCATCAATCCTTTTTTGGAGTATCTTACCCTCGCATCTTTTCAATAATTTCCTATTCACCGTAGTTTTAATTAATGCACATTTTTTAATATTTTAATTCTTTTTATTTTTGTATTGCAATTAAAAATATTTTTCGTACATATAAAGTATGAACTCTTTACTTTCTCACACAAAAAATCATTTAAATAAAATTATAACCTCTTGTTTAATATATGATTTCTGTAACGTCCTTCAATTATTGAGAGAAAAAGAAAAAATGCGAACCTCTTTATTTAATTTTTTTACTTGAATATTATTTATTTGAAAAAAAAAACTACTAAAAAACTTTAAAGGGAAATTTTTTTTTTATTATTATTTTACCATCAATCCTTTTTTGGAGTATCTTACCCTCGCATCTTTTCAATAATTTCCTATTCACCGTAGTTTTAATTAATGCACATTTTTTAATATTTTAATTCTTTTTATTTTTGTATTGCAATTAAAAATATTTTTCGTACATATAAAGTATGAACTCTTTACTTTCTCACACAAAAAATCATTTAAATAAAATTATAACCTCTTGTATAATATATGATTTCTGTAACGTCCTTCAATTATTGAGAGAAAAAGAAAAAATGCGAACCTCTTTATTTAATTTTTTTACTTGAATATTAATTATTTTTTTTTAAAAAAAAAACAACTAAAAAACTCTTAAGGGAACATTTTTTTTTATTATTATTTTACAATCAATCCTTTTTTGGAGTATCTTACCCTCGCATCTTTTCAATAATTTCCTATTCACCGTAGTTTTAATTAATGCACATTTTTTAATATTTTAATTCTTTTTATTTTTGTATTGCAATTAAAAATATTTTTCGTACATATAAAGTATGAACTCTTTACTTTCTCACACAAAAAATCATTTAAATAAAATTATAACCTCTTGTATAATATATGATTTCTGTAACGTCCTTCAATTATTGAGAGAAAAAGAAAAAATGCGAACCTCTTTATTTAATTTTTTTACTTGAATATTAATTATTTTTTTTAAAAAAAAAAAACTACTAAAAAACTCTAAAGGGAAAAAAAAATTTTATTATTATTTTACCATCAATCCTTTTTTGGAGTATCTTACCCTCGCATCTTTTCAATAATTTCCTATTCACCGTAGTTTTAATTAATGCACATTTTTTAATATTTTAATTCTTTTTATTTTTGTATTGCAATTAAAAATATTTTTCGTACATATAAAGTATGAACTCTTTACTTTCTCACACAAAAAATCATTTAAATAAAATTATAACCTCTTGTATAATATATGATTTCTGTAACGTCCTTCAATTATTGAGAGAAAAAGAAAAAATGCGAACCTCTTTATTTAATTTTTTTACTTGAATATTATTTATTTAAAAAAAAAAACTACAAAAAAACTTTAAAGGGAAATTTTTTTTTTATTATTATTTTACCATCAATCCTTTTTTGGAGTATCTTACCCTCGCATCTTTTCAATAATTTCCTATTCACCGTAGTTTTAATTAATGCACATTTTTTAATATTTTAATTCTTTTTATTTTTGTATTGCAATTAAAAATATTTTTCGTACATATAAAGTATGAACTCTTTACTTTCTCACACAAAAAATCATTTAAATAAAATTATAACCTCTTGTATAATATATGATTTCTGTAACGTCCTTCAATTATTGAGAGAAAAAGAAAAAATGCGAACCTCTTTATTTAATTTTTTTACTTGAATATTAATTATTTTTTTAAAAAAAAAAAACAACTAAAAAACTCTTAAGGGAAAATTTTTTATTATTATTATTTTACCATCAATCCTTTTTTGGAGTATCTTACCCTCGCATCATTTCAATAATTTCCTATTCACCGTAGTTTTAATTAATGCACATTTTTTTAATATTTTAATTCTTTTTATTTTTGTATTGCAATTAAAAATATTTTTCGTACATATAAAGTATGAACTCTTTACTTTCTCACACAAAAAATCATTTAAATAAAATTATAACCTCTTGTATAATATATGATTTCTGTAACGTCCTTCAATTATTGAGAGAAAAAGAAAAAATGCGAACCTCTTTATTTAATTTTTTTACTTGAATATTAATTATTTTTTTTAAAAAAAAAAACAACTAAAAAACTCTTAAGGGAAAATTTTTTTTTATTATTATTTTACCATCAATCCTTTTTTGGAGTATCTTACCCTCGCATCTTTTCAATAATTTCCTATTCACCGTAGTTTTAATTAATGCACATTTTTTAATATTTTAATTCTTTTTATTTTTGTATTGCAATTAAAAATATTTTTCGTACATATAAAGTATGAACTCTTTACTTTCTCACACAAAAAATCATTTAAATAAAATTATAACCTCTTGTTTAATATATGATTTCTGTAACGTCCTTCAATTATTGAGAGAAAAAGAAAAAATGCGAACCTCTTTATTTAATTTTTTTACTTGAATATTATTTATTTGAAAAAAAAAACTACTAAAAAACTTTAAAGGGAAATTTTTTTTTTATTATTATTTTACCATCAATCCTTTTTTGGAGTATCTTACCCTCGCATCTTTTCAATAATTTCCTATTCACCGTAGTTTTAATTAATGCACATTTTTTAATATTTTAATTCTTTTTATTTTTGTATTGCAATTAAAAATATTTTTCGTACATATAAAGTATGAACTCTTTACTTTCTCACACAAAAAATCATTTAAATAAAATTATAACCTCTTGTTTAATATATGATTTCTGTAACGTCCTTCAATTATTGAGAGAAAAAGAAAAAATGCGAACCTCTTTATTTAATTTTTTTACTTGAATATTATTTATTTGAAAAAAAAAACTACTAAAAAACTTTAAAGGGAAATTTTTTTTTTATTATTATTTTACCATCAATCCTTTTTTGGAGTATCTTACCCTCGCATCTTTTCAATAATTTCCTATTCACCGTAGTTTTAATTAATGCACATTTTTTAATATTTTAATTCTTTTTATTTTTGTATTGCAATTAAAAATATTTTTCGTACATATAAAGTATGAACTCTTTACTTTCTCACACAAAAAATCATTTAAATAAAATTATAACCTCTTGTATAATATATGATTTCTGTAACGTCCTTCAATTATTGAGAGAAAAAGAAAAAATGCGAACCTCTTTATTTAATTTTTTTACTTGAATATTAATTATTTTTTTTTAAAAAAAAAACAACTAAAAAACTCTTAAGGGAACATTTTTTTTTATTATTATTTTACAATCAATCCTTTTTTGGAGTATCTTACCCTCGCATCTTTTCAATAATTTCCTATTCACCGTAGTTTTAATTAATGCACATTTTTTAATATTTTAATTCTTTTTATTTTTGTATTGCAATTAAAAATATTTTTCGTACATATAAAGTATGAACTCTTTACTTTCTCACACAAAAAATCATTTAAATAAAATTATAACCTCTTGTATAATATATGATTTCTGTAACGTCCTTCAATTATTGAGAGAAAAAGAAAAAATGCGAACCTCTTTATTTAATTTTTTTACTTGAATATTAATTATTTTTTTTAAAAAAAAAAAACTACTAAAAAACTCTAAAGGGAAAAAAAAATTTTATTATTATTTTACCATCAATCCTTTTTTGGAGTATCTTACCCTCGCATCTTTTCAATAATTTCCTATTCACCGTAGTTTTAATTAATGCACATTTTTTAATATTTTAATTCTTTTTATTTTTGTATTGCAATTAAAAATATTTTTCGTACATATAAAGTATGAACTCTTTACTTTCTCACACAAAAAATCATTTAAATAAAATTATAACCTCTTGTATAATATATGATTTCTGTAACGTCCTTCAATTATTGAGAGAAAAAGAAAAAATGCGAACCTCTTTATTTAATTTTTTTACTTGAATATTAATTATTTTTTTTAAAAAAAAAAACAACTAAAAAACTCTTAAGGGAAAATTTTTTTTTATTATTATTTTACAATCAATCCTTTTTTGGAGTATCTTACCCTCGCATCTTTTCAATAATTTCCTATTCACCGTAGTTTTAATTAATGCACATTTTTTAATATTTTAATTCTTTTTATTTTTGTATTGCAATTAAAAATATTTTTCGTACATATAAAGTATGAACTCTTTACTTTCTCACACAAAAAATCATTTAAATAAAATTATAACCTCTTGTATAATATATGATTTCTGTAACGTCCTTCAATTATTGAGAGAAAAAGAAAAAATGCGAACCTCTTTATTTAATTTTTTTACTTGAATATTAATTATTTTTTTTAAAAAAAAAAAACTACTAAAAAACTCTAAAGGGAAAAAAAAATTTTATTATTATTTTACCATCAATCCTTTTTTGGAGTATCTTACCCTCGCATCTTTTCAATAATTTCCTATTCACCGTAGTTTTAATTAATGCACATTTTTTAATATTTTAATTCTTTTTATTTTTGTATTGCAATTAAAAATATTTTTCGTACATATAAAGTATGAACTCTTTACTTTCTCACACAAAAAATCATTTAAATAAAATTATAACCTCTTGTATAATATATGATTTCTGTAACGTCCTTCAATTATTGAGAGAAAAAGAAAAAATGCGAACCTCTTTATTTAATTTTTTTACTTGAATATTATTTATTTAAAAAAAAAAACTACTAAAAAACTTTAAAGGGAAACATTTTTTTTATTATTATTTTACCATCAATCCTTTTTCTGAGTATCTTACCCTCGCTTCTTTTCAATAATTTCTTATTCACCGTAGTTTTAATTAATGCACATTTTTTAATATTTTAATTCTTTTTATTTTTCTATTGCAATTAAGAATATTTTTCGTACATATAAAGTATGAACGCTTTACTTTCTCACACAAAAAATCATTTAAATAAAATTCCCAGCTCTTGTATAATATATGATTTCTGTAACGTCCTTCAATTAGTGAGAGAAAAAGAAAAAATGCGAACCTCTTTAATTAATTTTTTTACATTAATATTAATTTTTTTTTAAAAAAAAACTACTAAAAAACTCTAAAGGGAAACATTTTTTTTATTATTATTTTACCATCAATCCTTTTTTGGAGTATCTTACCCTCGCATCATTTCAATAATTTCCTATTCACCGTAGTTTTAATTAATGCACATTTTTTTAATATTTTAATTCTTTTTATTTTTGTATTGCAATTAAAAATATTTTTCGTACATATAAAGTATGAACTCTTTACTTTCTCACACAAAAAATCATTTAAATAAAATTATAACCTCTTGTATAATATATGATTTCTGTAACGTCCTTCAATTATTGAGAGAAAAAGAAAAAATGCGAACCTCTTTATTTAATTTTTTTACTTGAATATTAATTATTTTTTAAAAAAAAAAAAACAACTAAAAAACTCTTAAGGGAAAATTTTTTTTATTATTATTTTACCATCAATCCTTTTTTGGAGTATCTTACCCTCGCATCTTTTCAATAATTTCCTATTCACCGTAGTTTTAATTAATGCACATTTTTTAATATTTTAATTCTTTTTATTTTTGTATTGCAATTAAAAATATTTTTCGTACATATAAAGTATGAACTCTTTACTTTCTCACACAAAAAATCATTTAAATAAAATTATAACCTCTTGTATAATATATGATTTCTGTAACGTCCTTCAATTATTGAGAGAAAAAGAAAAAATGCGAACCTCTTTATTTAATTTTTTTACTTGAATATTATTTATTTAAAAAAAAAAACTACTAAAAAACTTTAAAGGGAAACATTTTTTTTATTATTATTTTACCATCAATCCTTTTTCTGAGTATCTTACCCTCGCTTCTTTTCAATAATTTCTTATTCACCGTAGTTTTAATTAATGCACATTTTTTAATATTTTAATTCTTTTTATTTTTCTATTGCAATTAAAAATATTTTTCGTACATATAAAGTATGAACGCTTTACTTTCTCACACAAAAAATCATTTAAATAAAATTCCCAACTCTTGTATAATATATGATTTCTGTAACGTCCTTCAATTATTGAGAGAAAAAGAAAAAATTCGAACCTCTTTATTTAATTTTTTTACTTGAATATTAATTTTTTTTTTTTAAAAAAAAAACAACTAAAAAACTCTTAAGGGAAAATTTTTTTTTATTATTATTTTACCATCAATCCTTTTTTGGAGTATCTTACCCTCGCATCTTTTCAATAATTTCCTATTCACCGTAGTTTTAATTAATGCACATTTTTTTAATATTTTAATTCTTTTTATTTTTGTATTGCAATTAAAAATATTTTTCGTACATATAAAGTATGAACTCTTTACTTTCTCACACAAAAAATCATTTAAATAAAATTATAACCTCTTGTATAATATATGATTTCTGTAACGTCCTTCAATTATTGAGAGAAAAAGAAAAAATGCGAACCTCTTTATTTAATTTTTTTACTTGAATATTAATTATTTTTTTAAAAAAAAAAAACAACTAAAAAACTCTTAAGGGAAATTTTTTTTTTTTATTATTTTACCATCAATCCTTTTTTGGAGTATCTTACCCTCGCATCTTTTCAATAATTTCCTATTCACCGTAGTTTTAATTAATGCACATTTTTTAATATTTTAATTCTTTTTATTTTTGTATTGCAATTAAAAATATTTTTCGTACATATAAAGTATGAACTCTTTACTTTCTCACACAAAAAATCATTTAAATAAAATTATAACCTCTTGTATAATATATGATTTCTGTAACGTCCTTCAATTATTGAGAGAAAAAGAAAAAATGCGAACCTCTTTATTTAATTTTTTTACTTGAATATTATTTATTTAAAAAAAAAAACTACTAAAAAACTTTAAAGGGAAACATTTTTTTTATTATTATTTTACCATCAATCCTTTTTCTGAGTATCTTACCCTCGCTTCTTTTCAATAATTTCTTATTCACCGTAGTTTTAATTAATGCACATTTTTTAATATTTTAATTCTTTTTATTTTTCTATTGCAATTAAAAATATTTTTCGTACATATAAAGTATGAACGCTTTACTTTCTCACACAAAAAATCATTTAAATAAAATTCCCAACTCTTGTATAATATATGATTTCTGTAACGTCCTTCAATTATTGAGAGAAAAAGAAAAAATTCGAACCTCTTTATTTAATTTTTTTACTTGAATATTAATTTTTTTTTTTTAAAAAAAAAACAACTAAAAAACTCTTAAGGGAAAATTTTTTTTTATTATTATTTTACCATCAATCCTTTTTTGGAGTATCTTACCCTCGCATCTTTTCAATAATTTCCTATTCACCGTAGTTTTAATTAATGCACATTTTTTAATATTTTAATTCTTTTTATTTTTGTATTGCAATTAAAAATATTTTTCGTACATATAAAGTATGAACTCTTTACTTTCTCACACAAAAAATCATTTAAATAAAATTATAACCTCTTGTATAATATATGATTTCTGTAACGTCCTTCAATTATTGAGAGAAAAAGAAAAAATGCGAACCTCTTTATTTAATTTTTTTACTTGAATATTAATTATTTTTTTTAAAAAAAAAAAACTACTAAAAAACTCTAAAGGGAAAAAAAAATTTTATTATTATTTTACCATCAATCCTTTTTTGGAGTATCTTACCCTCGCATCTTTTCAATAATTTCCTATTCACCGTAGTTTTAATTAATGCACATTTTTTAATATTTTAATTCTTTTTATTTTTGTATTGCAATTAAAAATATTTTTCGTACATATAAAGTATGAACTCTTTACTTTCTCACACAAAAAATCATTTAAATAAAATTATAACCTCTTGTATAATATATGATTTCTGTAACGTCCTTCAATTATTGAGAGAAAAAGAAAAAATGCGAACCTCTTTATTTAATTTTTTTACTTGAATATTAATTATTTTTTTTAAAAAAAAAACAACTAAAAAACTCTTAAGGGAAAAATTTTTTTTATTATTATTTTACCATCAATCCTTTTTTGGAGTATCTTACCCTCGCATCTTTTCAATAATTTCCTATTCACCGTAGTTTTAATTAATGCACATTTTTTAATATTTTAATTCTTTTTATTTTTGTATTGCAATTAAAAATATTTTTCGTACATATAAAGTATGAACTCTTTACTTTCTCACACAAAAAATCATTTAAATAAAATTATAACCTCTTGTATAATATATGATTTCTGTAACGTCCTTCAATTATTGAGAGAAAAAGAAAAAATGCGAACCTCTTTATTTAATTTTTTTACTTGAATATTAATTATTTTTTTTTTAAAAAAAAAAAACTACTAAAAAACTCTAAAGGGAAAAAAAAATTTTATTAAT
Source organism: Ligustrum vulgare (assembly GCA_963555705.1). NCBI lineage: Eukaryota > Viridiplantae > Streptophyta > Magnoliopsida > Lamiales > Oleaceae > Ligustrum > Ligustrum vulgare. Next base: position 29,208,908 of record OY743174.1, read on the forward strand.
ATTTTACCATCAATCCTTTTTTGGAGTATCTTACCCTCGCATCTTTTCAATAATTTCCTATTCACCGTAGTTTTAATTAATGCACATTTTTTAATATTTTAATTCTTTTTATTTTTGTATTGCAATTAAAAATATTTTTCGTACATATAAAGTATGAACTCTTTACTTTCTCACACAAAAAATCATTTAAATAAAATTATAACCTCTTGTATTATATATGATTTCTGTAACGTCCTTCAATTATTGAGAGAAAAAGAAAAAATGCGAACCTCTTTATTTAATTTTTTTACTTGAATATTAATTATTTTTTTTAAAAAAAAAAAACAACTAAAAAACTCTTAAGGGAAATTTTTTTTTTATATTATTTTACCATCAATCCTTTTTTGGAGTATCTTACCCTCGCATCATTTCAATAATTTCCTATTCACCGTAGTTTTAATTAATGCACATTTTTTAATATTTTAATTCTTTTTATTTTTGTATTGCAATTAAAAATATTTTTCGTACATATAAAGTATGAACTCTTTACTTTCTCACACAAAAAATCATTTAAATAAAATTATAACCTCTTGTATAATATATGATTTCTGTAACGTCCTTCAATTATTGAGAGAAAAAGAAAAAATGCGAACCTCTTTATTTAATTTTTTTACTTGAATATTAATTATTTTTTTTAAAAAAAAAACAACTAAAAAACTCTTAAGGGAAAATTTTTTTTTATTATTATTTTACCATCAATCCTTTTTTGGAGTATCTTACCCTCGCATCTTTTCAATAATTTCCTATTCACCGTAGTTTTAATTAATGCACATTTTTTAATATTTTAATTCTTTTTATTTTTGTATTGCAATTAAAAATATTTTTCGTACATATAAAGTATGAACTCTTTACTTTCTCACACAAAAAATCATTTAAATAAAATTATAACCTCTTGTATAATATATGATTTCTGTAACGTCCTTCAATTATTGAGAGAAAAAGAAAAAATGCGAACCTCTTTATTTAATTTTTTTACTTGAATATTAATTATTTTTTTTTAAAAAAAAAAAACTACTAAAAAACTCTAAAGGGAAAAAAAAATTTTATTAATATTTTACCATCAATCCTTTTTTGGAGTATCTTACCCTCGCATCTTTTCAATAATTTCCTATTCACCGTAGTTTTAATTAATGCACATTTTTTAATATTTTAATTCTTTTTATTTTTGTATTGCAATTAAAAATATTTTTCGTACATATAAAGTATGAACTCTTTACTTTCTCACACAAAAAATCATTTAAATAAAATTATAACCTCTTGTATTATATATGATTTCTGTAACGTCCTTCAATTATTGAGAGAAAAAGAAAAAATGCGAACCTCTTTATTTAATTTTTTTACTTGAATATTATTTATTTAAAAAAAAAAAACTACTAAAAAACTTTAAAGGGAAACATTTTTTTTATTATTATTTTACCATCAATCCTTTTTTCTGAGTATCTTACCCTCGCTTCTTTTCAATAATTTCTTATTTACCGTAGTTTTAATTAATGCACATTTTTTAATATTTTAATTCTTTTTATTTTTCTATTACAATTAAAAATATTTTTCGTACATAAAAGTATGAACGCTTTACTTTCTCACACAAAAAATCATTTAAATAAAATTCCCAACTCTTGTATAATATATGATTTCTGTAACGTCCTTCAATTAGTGAGAGAAAAAGAAAAAATGCGAACCTCTTTAATTAATTTTTTTACATGAATATTAATTTTTTTTTAAATAAAAACTACTAAAAAACTCTAAAGGGAAATATTTTTTTATTATTATTTTACCATCAATCCTTTTTTGGAGTATCTTACCCTCGCATCTTTTCAATAATTTCCTATTCACCGTAGTTTTAATTAATGCACATTTTTTAATATTTTAATTCTTTTTATTTTTGTATTGCAATTAAAAATATTTTTCGTACATATAAAGTATGAACTCTTTACTTTCTCACACAAAAAATCATTTAAATAAAATTATAACCTCTTGTATAATATATGATTTCTGTAACGTCCTTCAATTATTGAGAGAAAAAGAAAAAATGCGAACCTCTTTATTTAATTTTTTTACTTGAATATTAATTAATTTTTTTAAAAAAAAAAAAACTACTAAAAAACTCTAAAGGGAAAAAAAAATTTTATTATTATTTTACCATCAATCCTTTTTTGGAGTATCTTACCCTCGCATCTTTTCAATAATTTCCTATTCACCGTAGTTTTAATTAATGCACATTTTTTAATATTTTAATTCTTTTTATTTTTGTATTGCAATTAAAAATATTTTTCGTACATATAAAGTATGAACTCTTTACTTTCTCACACAAAAAATCATTTAAATAAAATTATAACCTCTTGTATAATATATGATTTCTGTAACGTCCTTCAATTATTGAGAGAAAAAGAAAAAATGCGAACCTCTTTATTTAATTTTTTTACTTGAATATTAATTATTTTTTTTTAAAAAAAAACAACTAAAAAACTCTTAAGGGAAAATTTTTTTTTATTATTATTTTACCATCAATCCTTTTTTGGAGTATCTTACCCTCGCATCTTTTCAATAATTTCCTATTCACCGTAGTTTTAATTAATGCACATTTTTTAATATTTTAATTCTTTTTATTTTTGTATTGCAATTAAAAATATTTTTCGTACATATAAAGTATGAACTCTTTACTTTCTCACACAAAAAATCATTTAAATAAAATTATAACCTCTTGTATAATATATGATTTCTGTAACGTCCTTCAATTATTGAGAGAAAAAGAAAAAATGCGAACCTCTTTATTTAATTTTTTTACTTGAATATTAATTATTTTTTTTTAAAAAAAAAAAACAACTAAAAAACTCTTAAGGGAAAAATTTTTTTTATATTATTTTACCATCAATCCTTTTTTGGAGTATCTTACCCTCGCATCATTTCAATAATTTCCTATTCACCGTAGTTTTAATTAATGCACATTTTTTAATATTTTAATTCTTTTTATTTTTGTATTGCAATTAAAAATATTTTTCGTACATATAAAGTATGAACTCTTTACTTTCTCACACAAAAAATCATTTAAATAAAATTATAACCTCTTGTATAATATATGATTTCTGTAACGTCCTTCAATTATTGAGAGAAAAAGAAAAAATGCGAACCTCTTTATTTAATTTTTTTACTTGAATATTAATTATTTTTTTTAAAAAAAAAACAACTAAAAAACTCTTAAGGGAAAATTTTTTTTTATTATTATTTTACCATCAATCCTTTTTTGGAGTATCTTACCCTCGCATCTTTTCAATAATTTCCTATTCACCGTAGTTTTAATTAATGCACATTTTTTAATATTTTAATTCTTTTTATTTTTGTATTGCAATTAAAAATATTTTTCGTACATATAAAGTATGAACTCTTTACTTTCTCACACAAAAAATCATTTAAATAAAATTATAACCACTTGTATAATATATGATTTCTGTAACGTCCTTCAATTATTGAGAGAAAAAGAAAAAATGCGAACCTCTTTATTTAATTTTTTTACTTGAATATTAATTATTTTTTTTTAAAAAAAAAAAACTACTAAAAAACTCTAAAGGGAAAAAAAAATTTTATTAATATTTTACCATCAATCCTTTTTTGGAGTATCTTACCCTCGCATCTTTTCAATAATTTCCTATTCACCGTAGTTTTAATTAATGCACATTTTTTAATATTTTAATTCTTTTTATTTTTGTATTGCAATTAAAAATATTTTTCGTACATATAAAGTATGAACTCTTTACTTTCTCACACAAAAAATCATTTAAATAAAATTATAACCTCTTGTATTATATATGATTTCTGTAACGTCCTTCAATTATTGAGAGAAAAAGAAAAAATGCGAACCTCTTTATTTAATTTTTTTACTTGAATATTATTTATTTAAAAAAAAAAAACTACTAAAAAACTTTAAAGGGAAACATTTTTTTTATTATTATTTTACCATCAATCCTTTTTTCTGAGTATCTTACCCTCGCTTCTTTTCAATAATTTCTTATTTACCGTAGTTTTAATTAATGCACATTTTTTAATATTTTAATTCTTTTTATTTTTCTATTACAATTAAAAATATTTTTCGTACATAAAAGTATGAACGCTTTACTTTCTCACACAAAAAATCATTTAAATAAAATTCCCAACTCTTGTATAATATATGATTTCTGTAACGTCCTTCAATTAGTGAGAGAAAAAGAAAAAATGCGAACCTCTTTAATTAATTTTTTTACATGAATATTAATTTTTTTTTAAATAAAAACTACTAAAAAACTCTAAAGGGAAATATTTTTTTATTATTATTTTACCATCAATCCTTTTTTGGAGTATCTTACCCTCGCATCTTTTCAATAATTTCCTATTCACCGTAGTTTTAATTAATGCACATTTTTTAATATTTTAATTCTTTTTATTTTTGTATTGCAATTAAAAATATTTTTCGTACATATAAAGTATGAACTCTTTACTTTCTCACACAAAAAATCATTTAAATAAAATTATAACCTCTTGTATAATATATGATTTCTGTAACGTCCTTCAATTATTGAGAGAAAAAGAAAAAATGCGAACCTCTTTATTTAATTTTTTTACTTGAATATTAATTAATTTTTTTAAAAAAAAAAAAACTACTAAAAAACTCTAAAGGGAAAAAAAAATTTTATTATTATTTTACCATCAATCCTTTTTTGGAGTATCTTACCCTCGCATCTTTTCAATAATTTCCTATTCACCGTAGTTTTAATTAATGCACATTTTTTAATATTTTAATTCTTTTTATTTTTGTATTGCAATTAAAAATATTTTTCGTACATATAAAGTATGAACTCTTTACTTTCTCACACAAAAAATCATTTAAATAAAATTATAACCTCTTGTATAATATATGATTTCTGTAACGTCCTTCAATTATTGAGAGAAAAAGAAAAAATGCGAACCTCTTTATTTAATTTTTTTACTTGAATATTAATTATTTTTTTTTAAAAAAAAACAACTAAAAAACTCTTAAGGGAAAATTTTTTTTTATTATTATTTTACCATCAATCCTTTTTTGGAGTATCTTACCCTCGCATCTTTTCAATAATTTCCTATTCACCGTAGTTTTAATTAATGCACATTTTTTAATATTTTAATTCTTTTTATTTTTGTATTGCAATTAAAAATATTTTTCGTACATATAAAGTATGAACTCTTTACTTTCTCACACAAAAAATCATTTAAATAAAATTATAACCTCTTGTATAATATATGATTTCTGTAACGTCCTTCAATTATTGAGAGAAAAAGAAAAAATGCGAACCTCTTTATTTAATTTTTTTACTTGAATATTAATTATTTTTTTTTAAAAAAAAAAAACAACTAAAAAACTCTTAAGGGAAAATTTTTTTTTATATTATTTTACCATCAATCCTTTTTTGGAGTATCTTACCCTCGCATCATTTCAATAATTTCCTATTCACCGTAGTTTTAATTAATGCACATTTTTTAATATTTTAATTCTTTTTATTTTTGTATTGCAATTAAAAATATTTTTCGTACATATAAAGTATGAACTCTTTACTTTCTCACACAAAAAATCATTTAAATAAAATTATAACCTCTTGTATAATATATGATTTCTGTAACGTCCTTCAATTATTGAGAGAAAAAGAAAAAATGCGAACCTCTTTATTTAATTTTTTTACTTGAATATTAATTATTTTTTTTAAAAAAAAAACAACTAAAAAACTCTTAAGGGAAAATTTTTTTTTATTATTATTTTACCATCAATCCTTTTTTGGAGTATCTTACCCTCGCATCTTTTCAATAATTTCCTATTCACCGTAGTTTTAATTAATGCACATTTTTTAATATTTTAATTCTTTTTATTTTTGTATTGCAATTAAAAATATTTTTCGTACATATAAAGTATGAACTCTTTACTTTCTCACACAAAAAATCATTTAAATAAAATTATAACCTCTTGTATAATATATGATTTCTGTAACGTCCTTCAATTATTGAGAGAAAAAGAAAAAATGCGAACCTCTTTATTTAATTTTTTTACTTGAATATTAATTATTTTTTTTTTTAAAAAAAAAAACTACTAAAAAACTCTAAAGGGAAAAAAAAATTTTATTAATATTTTACCATCAATCCTTTTTTGGAGTATCTTACCCTCGCATCTTTTCAATAATTTCCTATTCACCGTAGTTTTAATTAATGCACATTTTTTAATATTTTAATTCTTTTTATTTTTGTATTGCAATTAAAAATATTTTTCGTACATATAAAGTATGAACTCTTTACTTTCTCACACAAAAAATCATTTAAATAAAATTATAACCTCTTGTATTATATATGATTTCTGTAACGTCCTTCAATTATTGAGAGAAAAAGAAAAAATGCGAACCTCTTTATTTAATTTTTTTACTTGAATATTATTTATTTAAAAAAAAAAAACTACTAAAAAACTTTAAAGGGAAACTTTTTTTATTATTATTTTACCATCAATCCTTTTTTCTGAGTATCTTACCCTCGCTTCTTTTCAATAATTTCTTATTTACCGTAGTTTTAATTAATGCACATTTTTTAATATTTTAATTCTTTTTATTTTTCTATTACAATTAAAAATATTTTTCGTACATATAAAGTATGAACGCTTTACTTTCTCACACAAAAAATCATTTAAATAAAATTCCCAACTCTTGTATAATATATGATTTCTGTAACGTCCTTCAATTAGTGAGAGAAAAAGAAAAAATGCGAACCTCTTTAATTAATTTTTTTACATGAATATTAATTTTTTTTTAAATAAAAACTACTAAAAAACTCTAAAGGGAAATATTTTTTTATTATTATTTTACCATCAATCCTTTTTTGGAGTATCTTACCCTCGCATCTTTTCAATAATTTCCTATTCACCGTAGTTTTAATTAATGCACATTTTTTAATATTTTAATTCTTTTTATTTTTGTATTGCAATTAAAAATATTTTTCGTACATATAAAGTATGAACTCTTTACTTTCTCACACAAAAAATCATTTAAATAAAATTATAACCTCTTGTATAATATATGATTTCTGTAACGTCCTTCAATTATTGAGAGAAAAAGAAAAAATGCGAACCTCTTTATTTAATTTTTTTACTTGAATATTAATTATTTTTTTTTAAAAAAAAAAAACTACTAAAAAACTCTAAAGGGAAAAAAAAAATTTATTATTATTTTACCATCAATCCTTTTTTGGAGTATCTTACCCTCGCATCTTTTCAATAATTTCCTATTCACCGTAGTTTTAATTAATGCACATTTTTTAATATTTTAATTCTTTTTATTTTTGTATTGCAATTAAAAATATTTTTCGTACATATAAAGTATGAACTCTTTACTTTCTCACACAAAAAATCATTTAAATAAAATTATAACCTCTTGTATAATATATGATTTCTGTAACGTCCTTCAATTATTGAGAGAAAAAGAAAAAATGCGAACCTCTTTATTTAATTTTTTTACTTGAATATTAATTATTTTTTTTTAAAAAAAAAACAACTAAAAAACTCTTAAGGGAAAATTTTTTTTTATATTATTTTACCATCAATCCTTTTTTGGAGTATCTTACCCTCGCATCATTTCAATAATTTCCTATTCACCGTAGTTTTAATTAATGCACATTTTTTAATATTTTAATTCTTTTTATTTTTGTATTGCAATTAAAAATATTTTTCGTACATATAAAGTATGAACTCTTTACTTTCTCACACAAAAAATCATTTAAATAAAATTATAACCTCTTGTATAATATTTGATTTCTGTAACGTCCTTCAATTATTGAGAGAAAAAGAAAAAATGCGAACCTCTTTATTTAATTTTTTTACTTGAATATTAATTATTTTTTTTAAAAAAAAAACAACTAAAAAACTCTTAAGGGAAAATTTTTTTTTATTATTATTTTACCATCAATCCTTTTTTGGAGTATCTTACCCTCGCATCTTTTCAATAATTTCCTATTCACCGTAGTTTTAATTAATGCACATTTTTTAATATTTTAATTCTTTTTATTTTTGTATTGCAATTAAAAATATTTTTCGTACATATAAAGTATGAACTCTTTACTTTCTCACACAAAAAATCATTTAAATAAAATTATAACCTCTTGTATAATATATGATTTCTGTAACGTCCTTCAATTATTGAGAGAAAAAGAAAAAATGCGAACCTCTTTATTTAATTTTTTTACTTGAATATTAATTATTTTTTTTTTAAAAAAAAAAACTACTAAAAAACTCTAAAGGGAAAAAAAAATTTTATTAATATTTTACCATCAATCCTTTTTTGGAGTATCTTACCCTCGCATCTTTTCAATAATTTCCTATTCACCGTAGTTTTAATTAATGCACATTTTTTAATATTTTAATTCTTTTTATTTTTGTATTGCAATTAAAAATATTTTTCGTACATATAAAGTATGAACTCTTTACTTTCTCACACAAAAAATCATTTAAATAAAATTATAACCTCTTGTATTATATATGATTTCTGTAACGTCCTTCAATTATTGAGAGAAAAAGAAAAAATGCGAACCTCTTTATTTAATTTTTTTACTTGAATATTAATTATTTTTTTTTTAAAAAAAAAAACTACTAAAAAACTCTAAAGGGAAAAAAAAATTTTATTAATATTTTACCATCAATCCTTTTTTGGAGTATCTTACCCTCGCATCTTTTCAATAATTTCCTATTCACCGTAGTTTTAATTAATGCACATTTTTTAATATTTTAATTCTTTTTATTTTTGTATTGCAATTAAAAATATTTTTCGTACATATAAAGTATGAACTCTTTACTTTCTCACACAAAAAATCATTTAAATAAAATTATAACCTCTTGTATTATATATGATTTCTGTAACGTCCTTCAATTATTGAGAGAAAAAGAAAAAATGCGAACCTCTTTATTTAATTTTTTTACTTGAATATTATTTATTTAAAAAAAAAAAACTACTAAAAAACTTTAAAGGGAAACATTTTTTTATTATTATTTTACCATCAATCCTTTTTTCTGAGTATCTTACCCTCGCTTCTTTTCAATAATTTCTTATTTACCGTAGTTTTAATTAATGCACATTTTTTAATATTTTAATTCTTTTTATTTTTCTATTACAATTAAAAATATTTTTCGTACATATAAAGTATGAACGCTTTACTTTCTCACACAAAAAATCATTTAAATAAAATTCCCAACTCTTGTATAATATATGATTTCTGTAACGTCCTTCAATTAGTGAGAGAAAAAGAAAAAATGCGAACCTCTTTAATTAATTTTTTTACATGAATATTAATTTTTTTTTAAATAAAAACTACTAAAAAACTCTAAAGGGAAATATTTTTTTATTATTATTTTACCATCAATCCTTTTTTGGAGTATCTTACCCTCGCATCTTTTCAATAATTTCCTATTCACCGTAGTTTTAATTAATGCACATTTTTTAATATTTTAATTCTTTTTATTTTTGTATTGCAATTAAAAATATTTTTCGTACATATAAAGTATGAACTCTTTACTTTCTCACACAAAAAATCATTTAAATAAAATTATAACCTCTTGTATAATATATGATTTCTGTAACGTCCTTCAATTATTGAGAGAAAAAGAAAAAATGCGAACCTCTTTATTTAATTTTTTTACTTGAATATTAATTATTTTTTTTTTAAAAAAAAAAACTACTAAAAAACTCTAAAGGGAAAAAAAAATTTTATTATTATTTTACCATCAATCCTTTTTTGGAGTATCTTACCCTCGCATCTTTTAAATAATTTCCTATTCACCGTAGTTTTAATTAATGCACATTTTTTAATATTTTAATTCTTTTTATTTTTGTATTGCAATTAAAAATATTTTTCGTACATATAAAGTATGAACTCTTTACTTTCTCACACAAAAAATCATTTAAATAAAATTATAACCTCTTGTATAATATATGATTTCTGTAACGTCCTTCAATTATTGAGAGAAAAAGAAAAAATGCGAACCTCTTTATTTAATTTTTTTACTTGAATATTAATTATTTTTTTTTAAAAAAAAAAACTACTAAAAAACTCTAAAGGGAAAAAAAAATTTTATTATTATTTTACCATCAATCCTTTTTTGGAGTATCTTACCCTCGCATCATTTCAATAATTTCCTATTCACCGTAGTTTTAATTAATGCACATTTTTTAATATTTTAATTCTTTTTATTTTTGTATTGCAATTAAAAATATTTTTCGTACATATAAAGTATGAACTCTTTACTTTCTCACACAAAAAATCATTTAAATAAAATTATAACCTCTTGTATAATATATGATTTCTGTAACGTCCTTCTATTATTGAGAGAAAAAGAAAAAATGCGAACCTCTTTATTTAATTTTTTTACTTGAATATTAATTATTTTTTTTAAAAAAAAAAAACTACTAAAAAACTCTAAAGGGAAAAAAAATTTTTATTATTATTTTACCATCAATCCTTTTTTGGAGTATCTTACCCTCGCATCTTTTCAATAATTTCCTATTCACCGTAGTTTTAATTAATGCACATTTTTTAATATTTTAATTCTTTTTATTTTTGTATTGCAATTAAAAATATTTTTCGTACATATAAAGTATGAACTCTTTACTTTCTCACACAAAAAATCATTTAAATAAAATTATAACCTCTTGTATAATATATGATTTCTGTAACGTCCTGCAATTATTGAGAGAAAAAGAAAAAATGCGAACCTCTTTATTTAATTTTTTTACTTGAATATTATTTATTTAAAAAAAAAAAACTACTAAAAAACTTTAAAGGGAAACATTTTTTTTATTATTATTTTACCATCAATCCTTTTTCTGAGTATCTTACCCTCGCTTCTTTTCAATAATTTCTTATTCACCGTAGTTTTAATTAATGCACATTTTTTAATATTTTAATTCTTTTTATTTTTCTATTGCAATTAAAAATATTTTTCGTACATATAAAGTATGAACGCTTTACTTTCTCACACAAAAAATCATTTAAATAAAATTCCCAACTCTTGTATAATATATGATTTCTGTAACGTCCTTCAATTAGTGAGAGAAAAAGAAAAAATGCGAACCTCTTTAATTAATTTTTTTACATTAATATTAATTTTTTTTTTAAAAAAAACTACTAAAAAACTCTAAAGGGAAACATTTTTTTTATTATTATTTTACCATCAATCCTTTTTTGGAGTATCTTACCCTCGCATCATTTCAATAATTTCTTATTCACCGTAGTTTTAATTAATGCACATTTTTTAATATTTTAATTCTTTTTATTTTTGTACTGCAATTAAAAATATTTTTCGTACATATAAAGTATGAACTCTTTACTTTTCACACAAAAAATCATTTAAATAAAATTCAAACCTCTTGTTTAATATATGATTTCTGTAACGTCCTTCAATTATTGAGAGAAAAAGAAAAAATGCGAACCTCTTTATTTAATTTTTTTACTTGAATATTATTTATTTGAAAAAAAAAACTACTAAAAAACTTTAAAGGGAAACATTTTTTTTATTATTATTTTACCATCAATCCTTTTTTGGAGTATCTTACCCTCGCATCTTTTCAATAATTTCTTATTCACCGTAGTTTTAATTAATGCACATTTTTTAATATTTTAATTCTTTTTATTTTTGTATTGCAATTAAAAATATTTTTCGTACATATAACGTATGAACTCTTTACTTTCTCACACAAAAAATCATTTAAACAAAATTATAACCTCTTGTATAATATATGATTTCTGTAACGTCCTTCAATTATTGAGAGAAAAAGAAAAAATGCGAACCTCTTTATTTAATTTTTTTACTTGAATATTATTTATTTGAAAAAAAAAACTACTAAAAAACTTTAAAGGGAAACATTTTTTTTATTATTATTTTACCATCAATCCTTTTTTGGAGTATCTTACCCTCGCATCTTTTCAATAATTTCTTATTCACCGTAGTTTTAATTAATGCACATTTTTTAATATTTTAATTCTTTTTATTTTTGTATTGCAATTAAAAATATTTTTCGTACATATAACGTATGAACTCTTTACTTTCTCACACAAAAAATCATTTAAACAAAATTATAACCTCTTGTATAATATATGATTTCTGTAACGTCCTTCAATTATTGAGAGAAAAAGAAAAAATGCGAACCTCTTTATTTAATTTTTTTACTTGAATATTATTTATTTGAAAAAAAAAACTACTAAAAAACTTTAAAGGGAAACATTTTTTTTATTATTATTTTACCATCAATCCTTTTTTGGAGTATCTTACCCTCGCATCTTTTCAATAATTTCTTATTCACCGTAGTTTTAATTAATGCACATTTTTTAATATTTTAATTCTTTTTATTTTTGTATTGCAATTAAAAATATTTTTCGTACATATAAAGTATGAACTCTTTACTTTCTCACACAAAAAATAATTTAAATAAAATTATAACCTCTTGTTTAATATATGATTTCTGTAACGTCCTTCAATTATTGAGAGAAAAAGAAAAAATGCGAACCTCTTTATTTAATTTTTTTACTTGAATATTAATTATTTTTTTAAAAAAAAAAACAACTAAAAAACTCTTAAGGGAAAATTTTTTTTTATTATTATTTTACCATCAATCCTTTTTTGGAGTATCTTACCCTCGCATCTTTTCAATAATTTCCTATTCACCGTAGTTTTAATTAATGCACATTTTTTAATATTTTAATTCTTTTTATTTTTGTATTGCAATTAAAAATATTTTTCGTACATCTAAAGTATGAACTCTTTACTTTCTCACACAAAAAATCATTTAAATAAAATTATAACCTCTTGTATAATATATGATTTCTGTAACGTCCTTCAATTATTGAGAGAAAAAGAAAAAATGCGAACCTCTTTATTTAATTTTTTTACTTGAATATTAATTATTTTTTTTAAAAAAAAAAAACTACTAAAAAACTCTAAAGGGAAAAAAAAATTTTATTAATATTTTACCATCAATCCTTTTTTGGAGTATCTTACCCTCGCATCTTTTCAATAATTTCCTATTCACCGTAGTTTTAATTAATGCACATTTTTTAATATTTTAATTCTTTTTATTTTTGTATTGCAATTAAAAATATTTTTCGTACATATAAAGTATGAACTCTTTACTTTCTCACACAAAAAATCATTTAAATAAAATTATAACCTCTTGTATAATATATGATTTCTGTAACGTCCTGCAATTATTGAGAGAAAAAGAAAAAATGCGAACCTCTTTATTTAATTTTTTTACTTGAATATTATTTATTTAAAAAAAAAAAACTACTAAAAAACTTTAAAGGGAAACATTTTTTTTATTATTATTTTACCATCAATCCTTTTTCTGAGTATCTTACCCTCGCTTCTTTTCAATAATTTCTTATTCACCGTAGTTTTAATTAATGCACATTTTTTAATATTTTAATTCTTTTTATTTTTCTATTGCAATTAAAAATATTTTTCGTACATATAAAGTATGAACGCTTTACTTTCTCACACAAAAAATCATTTAAATAAAATTCCCAACTCTTGTATAATATATGATTTCTGTAACGTCCTTCAATTAGTGAGAGAAAAAGAAAAAATGCGAACCTCTTTAATTAATTTTTTTACATTAATATTAATTTTTTTTTTAAAAAAAACTACTAAAAAACTCTAAAGGGAAACATTTTTTTTATTATTATTTTACCATCAATCCTTTTTTGGAGTATCTTACCCTCGCATCATTTCAATAATTTCTTATTCACCGTAGTTTTAATTAATGCACATTTTTTAATATTTTAATTCTTTTTATTTTTGTACTGCAATTAAAAATATTTTTCGTACATATAAAGTATGAACTCTTTACTTTTCACACAAAAAATCATTTAAATAAAATTCAAACCTCTTGTTTAATATATGATTTCTGTAACGTCCTTCAATTATTGAGAGAAAAAGAAAAAATGCGAACCTCTTTATTTAATTTTTTTACTTGAATATTATTTATTTGAAAAAAAAAACTACTAAAAAACTTTAAAGGGAAACATTTTTTTTATTATTATTTTACCATCAATCCTTTTTTGGAGTATCTTACCCTCGCATCTTTTCAATAATTTCTTATTCACCGTAGTTTTAATTAATGCACATTTTTTAATATTTTAATTCTTTTTATTTTTGTATTGCAATTAAAAATATTTTTCGTACATATAACGTATGAACTCTTTACTTTCTCACACAAAAAATCATTTAAACAAAATTATAACCTCTTGTATAATATATGATTTCTGTAACGTCCTTCAATTATTGAGAGAAAAAGAAAAAATGCGAACCTCTTTATTTAATTTTTTTACTTGAATATTATTTATTTGAAAAAAAAAACTACTAAAAAACTTTAAAGGGAAACATTTTTTTTATTATTATTTTACCATCAATCCTTTTTTGGAGTATCTTACCCTCGCATCTTTTCAATAATTTCTTATTCACCGTAGTTTTAATTAATGCACATTTTTTAATATTTTAATTCTTTTTATTTTTGTATTGCAATTAAAAATATTTTTCGTACATATAACGTATGAACTCTTTACTTTCTCACACAAAAAATCATTTAAACAAAATTATAACCTCTTGTATAATATATGATTTCTGTAACGTCCTTCAATTATTGAGAGAAAAAGAAAAAATGCGAACCTCTTTATTTAATTTTTTTACTTGAATATTATTTATTTGAAAAAAAAAACTACTAAAAAACTTTAAAGGGAAACATTTTTTTTATTATTATTTTACCATCAATCCTTTTTTGGAGTATCTTACCCTCGCATCTTTTCAATAATTTCTTATTCACCGTAGTTTTAATTAATGCACATTTTTTAATATTTTAATTCTTTTTATTTTTGTATTGCAATTAAAAATATTTTTCGTACATATAAAGTATGAACTCTTTACTTTCTCACACAAAAAATAATTTAAATAAAATTATAACCTCTTGTTTAATATATGATTTCTGTAACGTCCTTCAATTATTGAGAGAAAAAGAAAAAATGCGAACCTCTTTATTTAATTTTTTTACTTGAATATTAATTATTTTTTTTAAAAAAAAAACAACTAAAAAACTCTTAAGGGAAAATTTTTTTTTATTATTATTTTACCATCAATCCTTTTTTGGAGTATCTTACCCTCGCATCTTTTCAATAATTTCCTATTCACCGTAGTTTTAATTAATGCACATTTTTTAATATTTTAATTCTTTTTATTTTTGTATTGCAATTAAAAATATTTTTCGTACTTCTAAAGTATGAACTCTTTACTTTCTCACACAAAAAATCATTTAAATAAAATTATAACCTCTTGTATAATATATGATTTCTGTAACGTCCTTCAATTATTGAGAGAAAAAGAAAAAATGCGAACCTCTTTATTTAATTTTTTTACTTGAATATTAATTATTTTTTTTTAAAAAAAAAAACTACTAAAAAACTCTAAAGGGAAAAAAAAATTTTATTAATATTTTACCATCAATCCTTTTTTGGAGTATCTTACCCTCGCATCTTTTCAATAATTTCCTATTCACCGTAGTTTTAATTAATGCACATTTTTTAATATTTTAATTCTTTTTATTTTTGTATTGCAATTAAAAATATTTTTCGTACATATAAAGTATGAACTCTTTACTTTCTCACACAAAAAATCATTTAAATAAAATTATAACCTCTTGTATTATATATGATTTCTGTAACGTCCTTCAATTATTGAGAGAAAAAGAAAAAATGCGAACCTCTTTATTTAATTTTTTTACTTGAATATTATTTATTTAAAAAAAAAAAACTACTAAAAAACTTTAAAGGGAAACATTTTTTTTATTATTATTTTACCATCAATCCTTTTTCTGAGTATCTTACCCTCGCTTCTTTTCAATAATTTCTTATTCACCGTAGTTTTAATTAATGCACATTTTTTAATATTTTAATTCTTTTTATTTTTCTATTGCAATTAAAAATATTTTTCGTACATATAAAGTATGAACTCTTTACTTTCTCACACAAAAAATCATTTAAATAAAATTATAACCTCTTGTATAATATATGATTTCTGTAACGTCCTTCAATTATTGAGAGAAAAAGAAAAAATGCGAACCTCTTTATTTAATTTTTTTACTTGAATATTATTTATTTTTTTTTAAAAAAAAAAACTACTAAAAAACTCTAAAGGGAAAAAAATTTTTATTATTATTTTACCATCAATCCTTTTTTGGAGTATCTTACCCTCGCATCTTTTCAATAATTTCCTATTCACCGTAGTTTTAATTAATGCACATTTTTTAATATTTTAATTCTTTTTATTTTTGTATTGCAATTAAAAATATTTTTCGTACATATAAAGTATGAACTCTTTACTTTCTCACACAAAAAATCATTTAAATAAAATTATAACCTCTTGTATAATATATGATTTCTGTAACGTCCTTCAATTATTGAGAGAAAAAGAAAAAATGCGAACCTCTTTATTTAATTTTTTTACTTGAATATTAATTATTTTTTTTTAAAAAAAAAAAACTACTAAAAAACTCTAAAGGGAAAAAAAAATTTTATTATTATTTTACCATCAATCCTTTTTTGGAGTATCTTACCCTCGCATCATTTCAATAATTTCCTATTCACCGTAGTTTTAATTAATGCACATTTTTTAATATTTTAATTCTTTTTATTTTTGTATTGCAATTAAAAATATTTTTCGTACATATAAAGTATGAACTCTTTACTTTCTCACACAAAAAATCATTTAAATAAAATTATAACCTCTTGTATAATATATGATTTCTGTAACGTCCTTCTATTATTGAGAGAAAAAGAAAAAATGCGAACCTCTTTATTTAATTTTTTTACTTGAATATTAATTATTTTTTTAAAAAAAAAAAAAACTACTAAAAAACTCTAAAGGGAAAAAAAAATTTTATTATTATTTTACCATCAATCCTTTTTTGGAGTATCTTACCCTCGCATCTTTTCAATAATTTCCTATTCACCGTAGTTTTAATTAATGCACATTTTTTAATATTTTAATTCTTTTTATTTTTGTATTGCAATTAAAAATATTTTTCGTACATATAAAGTATGAACTCTTTACTTTCTCACACAAAAAATCATTTAAATAAAATTATAACCTCTTGTATAATATATGATTTCTGTAACGTCCTTCAATTATTGAGAGAAAAAGAAAAAATGCGAACCTCTTTATTTAATTTTTTTACTTGAATATTAATTATTTTTTTTTAAAAAAAAAAACTACTAAAAAACTCTAAAGGGAAAAAAAAATTTTATTATTATTTTACCATCAATCCTTTTTTGGAGTATCTTACCCTCGCATCATTTCAATAATTTCCTATTCACCGTAGTTTTAATTAATGCACATTTTTTAATATTTTAATTCTTTTTATTTTTGTATTGCAATTAAAAATATTTTTCGTACATATAAAGTATGAACTCTTTACTTTCTCACACAAAAAATCATTTAAATAAAATTATAACCTCTTGTATAATATATGATTTCTGTAACGTCCTTCAATTATTGAGAGAAAAAGAAAAAATGCGAACCTCTTTATTTAATTTTTTTACTTGAATATTAATTATTTTTTTAAAAAAAAAAACAACTAAAAAACTCTTAAGGGAAAATTTTTTTTTATATTATTTTACCATCAATCCTTTTTTGGAGTATCTTACCCTCGCATCATTTCAATAATTTCCTATTCACCGTAGTTTTAATTAATGCACATTTTTTAATATTTTAATTCTTTTTATTTTTGTATTGCAATTAAAAATATTTTTCGTACATATAAAGTATGAACTCTTTACTTTCTCACACAAAAAATCATTTAAATAAAATTATAACCTCTTGTATAATATATGATTTCTGTAACGTCCTTCAATTATTGAGAGAAAAAGAAAAAATGCGAACCTCTTTATTTAATTTTTTTACTTGAATATTAATTATTTTTTTTAAAAAAAAAACAACTAAAAAACTCTTAAGGGAAAATTTTTTTTTATTATTATTTTACCATCAATCCTTTTTTGGAGTATCTTACCCTCGCATCTTTTCAATAATTTCCTATTCACCGTAGTTTTAATTAATGCACATTTTTTAATATTTTAATTCTTTTTATTTTTGTATTGCAATTAAAAATATTTTTCGTACATATAACGTATGAACTCTTTACTTTCTCACACAAAAAATCATTTAAACAAAATTATAACCTCTTGTATAATATATGATTTCTGTAACGTCCTTCAATTATTGAGAGAAAAAGAAAAAATGCGAACCTCTTTATTTAATTTTTTTACTTGAATATTATTTATTTGAAAAAAAAAACTACTAAAAAACTTTAAAGGGAAACATTTTTTTTATTATTATTTTACCATCAATCCTTTTTTGGAGTATCTTACCCTCGCATCTTTTCAATAATTTCTTATTCACCGTAGTTTTAATTAATGCACATTTTTTAATATTTTAATTCTTTTTATTTTTGTATTGCAATTAAAAATATTTTTCGTACATATAACGTATGAACTCTTTACTTTCTCACACAAAAAATCATTTAAACAAAATTATAACCTCTTGTATAATATATGATTTCTGTAACGTCCTTCAATTATTGAGAGAAAAAGAAAAAATGCGAACCTCTTTATTTAATTTTTTTACTTGAATATTATTTATTTGAAAAAAAAAACTACTAAAAAACTTTAAAGGGAAACATTTTTTTTATTATTATTTTACCATCAATCCTTTTTTGGAGTATCTTACCCTCGCATCTTTTCAATAATTTCTTATTCACCGTAGTTTTAATTAATGCACATTTTTTAATATTTTAATTCTTTTTATTTTTGTATTGCAATTAAAAATATTTTTCGTACATATAAAGTATGAACTCTTTACTTTCTCACACAAAAAATCATTTAAATAAAATTATAACCTCTTGTTTAATATATGATTTCTGTAACGTCCTTCAATTATTGAGAGAAAAAGAAAAAATGCGAACCTCTTTATTTAATTTTTTTACTTGAATATTATTTATTTGAAAAAAAAAAACTACTAAAAAACTTTAAAGGGAAACATTTTTTTTATTATTATTTTACCATCAATCCTTTTTTGGAGTATCTTACCCTCGCATCTTTTCAATAATTTCTTATTCACCGTAGTTTTAATTAATGCACATTTTTTAATATTTTAATTCTTTTTATTTTTGTATTGCAAGTAAAAATATTTTTCGTACATATAAAGTATGAACTCTTTACTTTCTCACACAAAAAATCATTTAAATAAAATTATAACCTCTTGTATAATATATGATTTCTGTAACGTCCTTCAATTATTGAGAGAAAAAGAAAAAATGCGAACCTCTTTATTTAATTTTTTTACTTGAATATTAATTATTTTTTTTAAAAAAAAAAAAACTACTAAAAAACTCTAAAGGGAAAAAAAAATTTTATTATTATTTTACCATCAATCCTTTTTTGGAGTATCTTACCCTCGCATCTTTTCAATAATTTCCTATTCACCGTAGTTTTAATTAATGCACATTTTTTAATATTTTAATTCTTTTTATTTTTGTATTGCAATTAAAAATATTTTTCGTACATATAAAGTATGAACTCTTTACTTTCTCACACAAAAAATCATTTAAATAAAATTATAACCTCTTGTATAATATATGATTTCTGTAACGTCCTTCAATTATTGAGAGAAAAAGAAAAAATGCGAACCTCTTTATTTAATTTTTTTACTTGAATATTAATTATTTTTTTTTAAAAAAAAAAACTACTAAAAAACTCTAAAGGGAAAAAAAAATTTTATTATTATTTTACCATCAATCCTTTTTTGGAGTATCTTACCCTCGCATCATTTCAATAATTTCCTATTCACCGTAGTTTTAATTAATGCACATTTTTTAATATTTTAATTCTTTTTATTTTTGTATTGCAATTAAAAATATTTTTCGTACATATAAAGTATGAACTCTTTACTTTCTCACACAAAAAATCATTTAAATAAAATTATAACCTCTTGTATAATATATGATTTCTGTAACGTCCTTCTATTATTGAGAGAAAAAGAAAAAATGCGAACCTCTTTATTTAATTTTTTTACTTGAATATTAATTATTTTTTTAAAAAAAAAAAAAACTACTAAAAAACTCTAAAGGGAAAAAAAAATTTTATTATTATTTTACCATCAATCCTTTTTTGGAGTATCTTACCCTCGCATCTTTTCAATAATTTCCTATTCACCGTAGTTTTAATTAATGCACATTTTTTAATATTTTAATTCTTTTTATTTTTGTATTGCAATTAAAAATATTTTTCGTACATATAAAGTATGAACTCTTTACTTTCTCACACAAAAAATCATTTAAATAAAATTATAACCTCTTGTATAATATATGATTTCTGTAACGTCCTGCAATTATTGAGAGAAAAAGAAAAAATGCGAACCTCTTTATTTAATTTTTTTACTTGAATATTATTTATTTAAAAAAAAAAAACTACTAAAAAACTTTAAAGGGAAACATTTTTTTTATTATTATTTTACCATCAATCCTTTTTCTGAGTATCTTACCCTCGCTTCTTTTCAATAATTTCTTATTCACCGTAGTTTTAATTAATGCACATTTTTTAATATTTTAATTCTTTTTATTTTTCTATTGCAATTAAAAATATTTTTCGTACATATAAAGTATGAACGCTTTACTTTCTCACACAAAAAATCATTTAAATAAAATTCCCAACTCTTGTATAATATATGATTTCTGTAACGTCCTTCAATTAGTGAGAGAAAAAGAAAAAATGCGAACCTCTTTAATTAATTTTTTTACATTAATATTAATTTTTTTTTAAAAAAAAACTACTAAAAAACTCTAAAGGGAAACATTTTTTTTATTATTATTTTACCATCAATCCTTTTTTGGAGTATCTTACCCTCGCATCATTTCAATAATTTCTTATTCACCGTAGTTTTAATTAATGCACATTTTTTAATATTTTAATTCTTTTTATTTTTGTACTGCAATTAAAAATATTTTTCGTACATATAAAGTATGAACTCTTTACTTTTCACACAAAAAATCATTTAAATAAAATTCAAACCTCTTGTTTAATATATGATTTCTGTAACGTCCTTCAATTATTGAGAGAAAAAGAAAAAATGCGAACCTCTTTATTTAATTTTTTTACTTGAATATTATTTATTTGAAAAAAAAAACTACTAAAAAACTTTAAAGGGAAACATTTTTTTTATTATTATTTTACCATCAATCCTTTTTTGGAGTATCTTACCCTCGCATCTTTTCAATAATTTCTTATTCACCGTAGTTTTAATTAATGCACATTTTTTAATATTTTAATTCTTTTTATTTTTGTATTGCAATTAAAAATATTTTTCGTACATATAACGTATGAACTCTTTACTTTCTCACACAAAAAATCATTTAAACAAAATTATAACCTCTTGTATAATATATGATTTCTGTAACGTCCTTCAATTATTGAGAGAAAAAGAAAAAATGCGAACCTCTTTATTTAATTTTTTTACTTGAATATTATTTATTTGAAAAAAAAAACTACTAAAAAACTTTAAAGGGAAACATTTTTTTTATTATTATTTTACCATCAATCCTTTTTTGGAGTATCTTACCCTCGCATCTTTTCAATAATTTCTTATTCACCGTAGTTTTAATTAATGCACATTTTTTAATATTTTAATTCTTTTTATTTTTGTATTGCAATTAAAAATATTTTTCGTACATATAACGTATGAACTCTTTACTTTCTCACACAAAAAATCATTTAAACAAAATTATAACCTCTTGTATAATATATGATTTCTGTAACGTCCTTCAATTATTGAGAGAAAAAGAAAAAATGCGAACCTCTTTATTTAATTTTTTTACTTGAATATTATTTATTTGAAAAAAAAAACTACTAAAAAACTTTAAAGGGAAACATTTTTTTTATTATTATTTTACCATCAATCCTTTTTTGGAGTATCTTACCCTCGCATCTTTTCAATAATTTCTTATTCACCGTAGTTTTAATTAATGCACATTTTTTAATATTTTAATTCTTTTTATTTTTGTATTGCAATTAAAAATATTTTTCGTACATATAAAGTATGAACTCTTTACTTTCTCACACAAAAAATAATTTAAATAAAATTATAACCTCTTGTTTAATATATGATTTCTGTAACGTCCTTCAATTATTGAGAGAAAAAGAAAAAATGCGAACCTCTTTATTTAATTTTTTTACTTGAATATTATTTATTTGAAAAAAAAAAACTACTTAAAAACTTTAAAGGGAAACATTTTTTTTATTATTATTTTACCATCAATCCTTTTTTGGAGTATCTTACCCTCGCATCTTTTCAATAATTTCTTATTCACCGTAGTTTTAATTAATGCACATTTTTTAATATTTTAATTCTTTTTATTTTTGTATTGCAATTAAAAATATTTTTCGTACATATAAAGTATGAACTCTTTACTTTCTCACACAAAAAATCATTTAAATAAAATTATAACCTCTTGTATAATATATGATTTCTGTAACGTCCTTCAATTATTGAGAGAAAAAGAAAAAATGCGAACCTCTTTATTTAATTTTTTTACTTGAATATTATTTATTTGAAAAAAAAAAACTACTAAAAAACTTTAAAGGGAAACATTTTTTTTATTATTATTTTACCATCAATCCTTTTTTGGAGTATCTTACCCTCGCATCTTTTCAATAATTTCTTATTCACCGTAGTTTTAATTAATGCACATTTTTTAATATTTTAATTCTTTTTATTTTTGTATTGCAATTAAAAATATTTTTCGTACATATAAAGTATGAACTCTTTACTTTCTCACACAAAAAATCATTTAAATAAAATTATAACCTCTTGTATAATATATGATTTCTGTAACGTCCTTCAATTATTGAGAGAAAAAGAAAAAATGCGAACCTCTTTATTTAATTTTTTTACTTGAATATTAATTATTTTTTTTTAAAAAAAAAAACTACTAAAAAACTCTAAAGGGAAAAAAAAATTTTATTATTATTTTACCATCAATCCTTTTTTGGAGTATCTTACCCTCGCATCTTTTCAATAATTTCCTATTCACCGTAGTTTTAATTAATGCACATTTTTTAATATTTTAATTCTTTTTATTTTTGTATTGCAATTAAAAATATTTTTCGTACATATAAAGTATGAACTCTTTACTTTCTCACACAAAAAATCATTTAAATAAAATTATAACCTCTTGTATAATATATGATTTCTGTAACGTCCTTCAATTATTGAGAGAAAAAGAAAAAATGCGAACCTCTTTATTTAATTTTTTTACTTGAATATTAATTATTTTTTTTTAAAAAAAAAAACTACTAAAAAACTCTAAAGGGAAAAAAAAATTTTATTATTATTTTACCATTCAATCCTTTTTTGGAGTATCTTACCCTCGCATCATTTCAATAATTTCCTATTCACCGTAGTTTTAATTAATGCACATTTTTTAATATTTTAATTCTTTTTATTTTTGTATTGCAATTAAAAATATTTTTCGTACATATAAAGTATGAACTCTTTACTTTCTCACACAAAAAATCATTTAAATAAAATTATAACCTCTTGTATAATATATGATTTCTGTAACGTCCTTCTATTATTGAGAGAAAAAGAAAAAATGCGAACCTCTTTATTTAATTTTTTTACTTGAATATTAATTATTTTTTTTAAAAAAAAAAAAACTACTAAAAAACTCTAAAGGGAAAAAAAAATTTTATTATTATTTTACCATCAATCCTTTTTTGGAGTATCTTACCCTCGCATCTTTTCAATAATTTCCTATTCACCGTAGTTTTAATTAATGCACATTTTTTAATATTTTAATTCTTTTTATTTTTGTATTGCAATTAAAAATATTTTTCGTACATATAAAGTATGAACTCTTTACTTTCTCACACAAAAAATCATTTAAATAAAATTATAACCTCTTGTATAATATATGATTTCTGTAACGTCCTGCAATTATTGAGAGAAAAAGAAAAAATGCGAACCTCTTTATTTAATTTTTTTACTTGAATATTATTTATTTAAAAAAAAAAACTACTAAAAAACTTTAAAGGGAAACATTTTTTTTATTATTATTTTACCATCAATCCTTTTTCTGAGTATCTTACCCTCGCTTCTTTTCAATAATTTCTTATTCACCGTAGTTTTAATTAATGCACATTTTTTAATATTTTAATTCTTTTTATTTTTCTATTGCAATTAAAAATATTTTTCGTACATATAAAGTATGAACGCTTTACTTTCTCACACAAAAAATCATTTAAATAAAATTCCCAACTCTTGTATAATATATGATTTCTGTAACGTCCTTCAATTAGTGAGAGAAAAAGAAAAAATGCGAACCTCTTTAATTAATTTTTTTACATTAATATTAATTTTTTTTTAAAAAAAAACTACTAAAAAACTCTAAAGGGAAACATTTTTTTTATTATTATTTTACCATCAATCCTTTTTTGGAGTATCTTACCCTCGCATCATTTCAATAATTTCTTATTCACCGTAGTTTTAATTAATGCACATTTTTTAATATTTTAATTATTTTTATTTTTGTCCTGCAATTAAAAATATTTTTCGTACATATAAAGTATGAACTCTTTACTTTTCACACAAAAAATCATTTAAATAAAATTCAAACCTCTTGTTTAATATATGATTTCTGTAACGTCCTTCAATTATTGAGAGAAAAAGAAAAAATGCGAACCTCTTTATTTAATTTTTTTACTTGAATATTATTTATTTGAAAAAAAAAACTACTAAAAAACTTTAAAGGGAAACATTTTTTTTATTATTATTTTACCATCAATCCTTTTTTGGAGTATCTTACCCTCGCATCTTTTCAATAATTTCTTATTCACCGTAGTTTTAATTAATGCACATTTTTTAATATTTTAATTCTTTTTATTTTTGTATTGCAATTAAAAATATTTTTCGTACATATAACGTATGAACTCTTTACTTTCTCACACAAAAAATCATTTAAACAAAATTATAACCTCTTGTATAATATATGATTTCTGTAACGTCCTTCAATTATTGAGAGAAAAAGAAAAAATGCGAACCTCTTTATTTAATTTTTTTACTTGAATATTATTTATTTGAAAAAAAAAACTACTAAAAAACTTTAAAGGGAAACATTTTTTTTATTATTATTTTACCATCAATCCTTTTTTGGAGTATCTTACCCTCGCATCTTTTCAATAATTTCTTATTCACCGTAGTTTTAATTAATGCACATTTTTTAATATTTTAATTCTTTTTATTTTTGTATTGCAATTAAAAATATTTTTCGTACATATAACGTATGAACTCTTTACTTTCTCACACAAAAAATCATTTAAACAAAATTATAACCTCTTGTATAATATATGATTTCTGTAACGTCCTTCAATTATTGAGAGAAAAAGAAAAAATGCGAACCTCTTTATTTAATTTTTTTACTTGAATATTATTTATTTGAAAAAAAAAACTACTAAAAAACTTTAAAGGGAAACATTTTTTTTATTATTATTTTACCATCAATCCTTTTTTGGAGTATCTTACCCTCGCATCTTTTCAATAATTTCTTATTCACCGTAGTTTTAATTAATGCACATTTTTTAATATTTTAATTCTTTTTATTTTTGTATTGCAATTAAAAATATTTTTCGTACATATAAAGTATGAACTCTTTACTTTCTCACACAAAAAATAATTTAAATAAAATTATAACCTCTTGTTTAATATATGATTTCTGTAACGTCCTTCAATTATTGAGAGAAAAAGAAAAAATGCGAACCTCTTTATTTAATTTTTTTACTTGAATATTATTTATTTGAAAAAAAAAAACTACTAAAAAACTTTAAAGGGAAACATTTTTTTTATTATTATTTTACCATCAATCCTTTTTTGGAGTATCTTACCCTCGCATCTTTTCAATAATTTCTTATTCACCGTAGTTTTAATTAATGCACATTTTTTAATATTTTAATTCTTTTTATTTTTGTATTGCAATTAAAAATATTTTTCGTACATATAAAGTATGAACTCTTTACTTTCTCACACAAAAAATCATTTAAATAAAATTATAACCTCTTGTATAATATATGATTTCTGTAACGTCCTTCAATTATTGAGAGAAAAAGAAAAAATGCGAACCTCTTTATTTAATTTT
Organism: Ligustrum vulgare; assembly: GCA_963555705.1. Taxonomy (NCBI): domain Eukaryota; kingdom Viridiplantae; phylum Streptophyta; class Magnoliopsida; order Lamiales; family Oleaceae; genus Ligustrum; species Ligustrum vulgare. Next base: position 29,235,193 of record OY743174.1, read on the forward strand.
TTTACTTGAATATTAATTATTTTTTTTTAAAAAAAAAAACAACTAAAAAACTCTTAAGGGAAATTTTTTTTTATATTATTTTACCATCAATCCTTTTTTGGAGTATCTTACCCTCGCATCATTTCAATAATTTCCTATTCACCGTAGTTTTAATTAATGCACATTTTTTAATATTTTAATTCTTTTTATTTTTGTATTGCAATTAAAAATATTTTTCGTACATATAAAGTATGAACTCTTTACTTTCTCACACAAAAAATCATTTAAATAAAATTATAACCTCTTGTATAATATATGATTTCTGTAACGTCCTTCAATTATTGAGAGAAAAAGAAAAAATGCGAACCTCTTTATTTAATTTTTTTACTTGAATATTAATTATTTTTTTTAAAAAAAAAACAACTAAAAAACTCTTAAGGGAAAATTTTTTTTTATTATTATTTTACCATCAATCCTTTTTTGGAGTATCTTACCCTCGCATCTTTTCAATAATTTCCTATTCACCGTAGTTTTAATTAATGCACATTTTTTAATATTTTAATTCTTTTTATTTTTGTAATGCAATTAAAAATATTTTTCGTACATATAAAGTATGAACTCTTTACTTTCTCACACAAAAAATCATTTAAATAAAATTATAACCTCTTGTATAATATATGATTTCTGTAACGTCCTTCAATTATTGAGAGAAAAAGAAAAAATGCGAACCTCTTTATTTAATTTTTTTACTTGAATATTAATTATTTTTTTTAAAAAAAAAACAACTAAAAAACTCTTAAGGGAAAATTTTTTTTTATTATTATTTTACCATCAATCCTTTTTTGGAGTATCTTACCCTCGCATCTTTTCAATAATTTCCTATTCACCGTAGTTTTAATTAATGCACATTTTTTAATATTTTAATTCTTTTTATTTTTGTATTGCAATTAAAAATATTTTTCGTACATATAAAGTATGAACTCTTTACTTTCTCACACAAAAAATCATTTAAATAAAATTATAACCTCTTGTATAATATATGATTTCTGTAACGTCCTTCAATTATTGAGAGAAAAAGAAAAAATGCGAACCTCTTTATTTAATTTTTTTACTTGAATATTAATTATTTTTTTTAAAAAAAAAAAACTACTAAAAAACTCTAAAGGGAAAAAAAAATTTTATTAATATTTTACCATCAATCCTTTTTTGGAGTATCTTACCCTCGCATCTTTTCAATAATTTCCTATTCACCGTAGTTTTAATTAATGCACATTTTTTAATATTTTAATTCTTTTTATTTTTGTATTGCAATTAAAAATATTTTTCGTACATATAAAGTATGAACTCTTTACTTTCTCACACAAAAAATCATTTAAATAAAATTATAACCTCTTGTATTATATATGATTTCTGTAACGTCCTTCAATTATTGAGAGAAAAAGAAAAAATGCGAACCTCTTTATTTAATTTTTTTACTTGAATATTATTTATTTAAAAAAAAAAAACTACTAAAAAACTTTAAAGGGAAACATTTTTTTTATTATTATTTTACCATCAATCCTTTTTTGGAGTATCTTACCCTCGCATCTTTTCAATAATTTCCTATTCACCGTAGTTTTAATTAATGCACATTTTTTAATATTTTAATTCTTTTTATTTTTGTAATGCAATTAAAAATATTTTTCGTACATATAAAGTATGAACTCTTTACTTTCTCACACAAAAAATCATTTAAATAAAATTATAACCTCTTGTATAATATATGATTTCTGTAACGTCCTTCAATTATTGAGAGAAAAAGAAAAAATGCGAACCTCTTTATTTAATTTTTTTACTTGAATATTAATTATTTTTTTTAAAAAAAAAACAACTAAAAAACTCTTAAGGGAAAATTTTTTTTTATTATTATTTTACCATCAATCCTTTTTTGGAGTATCTTACCCTCGCATCTTTTCAATAATTTCCTATTCACCGTAGTTTTAATTAATGCACATTTTTTAATATTTTAATTCTTTTTATTTTTGTATTGCAATTAAAAATATTTTTCGTACATATAAAGTATGAACTCTTTACTTTCTCACACAAAAAATCATTTAAATAAAATTATAACCTCTTGTATAATATATGATTTCTGTAACGTCCTTCAATTATTGAGAGAAAAAGAAAAAATGCGAACCTCTTTATTTAATTTTTTTACTTGAATATTAATTATTTTTTTTAAAAAAAAAAAACTACTAAAAAACTCTAAAGGGAAAAAAAAATTTTATTAATATTTTACCATCAATCCTTTTTTGGAGTATCTTACCCTCGCATCTTTTCAATAATTTCCTATTCACCGTAGTTTTAATTAATGCACATTTTTTAATATTTTAATTCTTTTTATTTTTGTATTGCAATTAAAAATATTTTTCGTACATATAAAGTATGAACTCTTTACTTTCTCACACAAAAAATCATTTAAATAAAATTATAACCTCTTGTATAATATATGATTTCTGTAACGTCCTTCAATTATTGAGAGAAAAAGAAAAAATGCGAACCTCTTTATTTAATTTTTTTACTTGAATATTATTTATTTTTTTTAAAAAAAAAAAACTACTAAAAAACTCTAAAGGGAAAAAATTTTTTATTATTATTTTACCATCAATCCTTTTTTGGAGTATCTTACCCTCGCATCTTTTCAATAATTTCCTATTCACCGTAGTTTTAATTAATGCACATTTTTTAATATTTTAATTCTTTTTATTTTTGTATTGCAATTAAAAATATTTTTCGTACATATAAAGTATGAACTCTTTACTTTCTCACACAAAAAATCATTTAAATAAAATTATAACCTCTTGTATAATATATGATTTCTGTAACGTCCTTCAATTATTGAGAGAAAAAGAAAAAATGCGAACCTCTTTATTTAATTTTTTTACTTGAATATTAATTATTTTTTTTAAAAAAAAAACAACTAAAAAACTCTTAAGGGAAAATTTTTTTTTATTATTATTTTACCATCAATCCTTTTTTGGAGTATCTTACCCTCGCATCTTTTCAATAATTTCCTATTCACCGTAGTTTTAATTAATGCACATTTTTTAATATTTTAATTCTTTTTATTTTTGTATTGCAATTAAAAATATTTTTCGTACATATAAAGTATGAACTCTTTACTTTCTCACACAAAAAATCATTTAAATAAAATTATAACCTCTTGTATAATATATGATTTCTGTAACGTCCTTCAATTATTGAGAGAAAAAGAAAAAATGCGAACCTCTTTATTTAATTTTTTTACTTGAATATTAATTATTTTTTTTAAAAAAAAAAAACTACTAAAAAACTCTAAAGGGAAAAAAAAATTTTATTAATATTTTACCATCAATCCTTTTTTGGAGTATCTTACCCTCGCATCTTTTCAATAATTTCCTATTCACCGTAGTTTTAATTAATGCACATTTTTTAATATTTTAATTCTTTTTATTTTTGTATTGCAATTAAAAATATTTTTCGTACATATAAAGTATGAACTCTTTACTTTCTCACACAAAAAATCATTTAAATAAAATTATAACCTCTTGTATTATATATGATTTCTGTAACGTCCTTCAATTATTGAGAGAAAAAGAAAAAATGCGAACCTCTTTATTTAATTTTTTTACTTGAATATTATTTATTTAAAAAAAAAAAACTACTAAAAAACTTTAAAGGGAAACATTTTTTTTATTATTATTTTACCATCAATCCTTTTTCTGAGTATCTTACCCTCGCTTCTTTTCAATAATTTCTTATTCACCGTAGTTTTAATTAATGCACATTTTTTAATATTTTAATTCTTTTTATTTTTCTATTGCAATTAAAAATATTTTTCGTACATATAAAGTATGAACTCTTTACTTTCTCACACAAAAAATCATTTAAATAAAATTATAACCTCTTGTATAATATATGATTTCTGTAACGTCCTTCAATTATTGAGAGAAAAAGAAAAAATGCGAACCTCTTTATTTAATTTTTTTACTTGAATATTATTTATTTTTTTTTAAAAAAAAAAACTACTAAAAAACTCTAAAGGGAAAAAATTTTTTATTATTATTTTACCATCAATCCTTTTTTGGAGTATCTTACCCTCGCATCTTTTCAATAATTTCCTATTCACCGTAGTTTTAATTAATGCACATTTTTTAATATTTTAATTCTTTTTATTTTTGTATTGCAATTAAAAATATTTTTCGTACATATAAAGTATGAACTCTTTACTTTCTCACACAAAAAATCATTTAAATAAAATTATAACCTCTTGTATAATATATGATTTCTGTAACGTCCTTCAATTATTGAGAGAAAAAGAAAAAATGCGAACCTCTTTATTTAATTTTTTTACTTGAATATTAATTATTTTTTTTTTAAAAAAAAAACTACTAAAAAACTCTGAAGGGAAAAAAAAATTTTATTATTATTTTACCATCAATCCTTTTTTGGAGTATCTTACCCTCGCATCATTTCAATAATTTCCTATTCACCGTAGTTTTAATTAATGCACATTTTTTAATATTTTAATTCTTTTTATTTTTGTATTGCAATTAAAAATATTTTTCGTACATATAAAGTATGAACTCTTTACTTTCTCACACAAAAAATCATTTAAATAAAATTATAACCTCTTGTATAATATATGATTTCTGTAACGTCCTTCAATTATTGAGAGAAAAAGAAAAAATGCGAACCTCTTTATTTAATTTTTTTACTTGAATATTAATTATTTTTTTTAAAAAAAAAACAACTAAAAAACTCTTAAGGGAAAAATTTTTTTTATTATTATTTTACCATCAATCCTTTTTTGGAGTATCTTACCCTCGCATCTTTTCAATAATTTCCTATTCACCGTAGTTTTAATTAATGCACATTTTTTAATATTTTAATTCTTTTTATTTTTGTATTGCAATTAAAAATATTTTTCGTACATATAAAGTATGAACTCTTTACTTTCTCACACAAAAAATCATTTAAATAAAATTATAACCTCTTGTATAATATATGATTTCTGTAACGTCCTTCAATTATTGAGAGAAAAAGAAAAAATGCGAACCTCTTTATTTAATTTTTTTACTTGAATATTATTTATTTGAAAAAAAAAAACTACTAAAAAACTTTAAAGGGAAACATTTTTTTTATTATTATTTTACCATCAATCCTTTTTTGGAGTATCTTACCCTCGCATCTTTTCAATAATTTCTTATTCACCGTAGTTTTAATTAATGCACATTTTTTAATATTTTAATTCTTTTTATTTTTGTATTGCAATTAAAAATATTTTTCGTACATATAAAGTATGAACTCTTTACTTTCTCACACAAAAAATCATTTAAATAAAATTATAACCTCTTGTATAATAAATGATTTCTGTAACGTCCTTCAATTATTGAGAGAAAAAGAAAAAATGCGAACCTCTTTATTTAATTTTTTTACTTGAATATTAATTATTTTTTTTAAAAAAAAAAAACAACTAAAAAAATCTTAAGGGAAAATTTTTTTTTATATTATTTTACCATCAATCCTTTTTTGGAGTATCTTACCCTCGCATCATTTCAATAATTTCCTATTCACCGTAGTTTTAATTAATGCACATTTTTTAATATTTTAATTCTTTTTATTTTTGTATTGCAATTAAAAATATTTTTCGTACATATAAAGTATGAACTCTTTACTTTCTCACACAAAAAATCATTTAAATAAAATTATAACCTCTTGTATAATATATGATTTCTGTAACGTCCTTCAATTATTGAGAGAAAAAGAAAAAATGCGAACCTCTTTATTTAATTTTTTTACTTGAATATTAATTATTTTTTTTAAAAAAAAAACAACTAAAAAACTCTTAAGGGAAAATTTTTTTTTATTATTATTTTACCATCAATCCTTTTTTGGAGTATCTTACCCTCGCATCTTTTCAATAATTTCCTATTCACCGTAGTTTTAATTAATGCACATTTTTTAATATTTTAATTCTTTTTATTTTTGTATTGCAATTAAAAATATTTTTCGTACATATAAAGTATGAACTCTTTACTTTCTCACACAAAAAATCATTTAAATAAAATTATAACCTCTTGTATAATATATGATTTCTGTAACGTCCTTCAATTATTGAGAGAAAAAGAAAAAATGCGAACCTCTTTATTTAATTTTAGTACTTGAATATTATTTATTTAAAAAAAAAAACTACTAAAAAACTTTAAAGGGAAATATTTTTTTTATTATTATTTTACCATCAATCCTTTTTCTGAGTATCTTACCCTCGCTTCTTTTCAATAATTTCTTATTCACCGTAGTTTTAATTAATGCACATTTTTTAATATTTTAATTCTTTTTATTTTTCTATTGCAATTAAAAATATTTTTCGTACATATAAAGTATGAACGCTTTACTTTCTCACACAAAAAATCATTTAAATAAAATTCCCAACTCTTGTATAATATATGATTTCTGTAACGTCCTTCAATTAGTGAGAGAAAAAGAAAAAATGCGAACCTCTTTAATTAATTTTTTTACATTAATATTAATTTTTTTTTAAAAAAAAACTACTAAAAAACTCTAAAGGGAAACATTTTTTTATTATTATTTTACCATCAATCCTTTTTTGGAGTATCTTACCCTCGCATCATTTCAATAATTTCCTATTCACCGTAGTTTTAATTAATGCACATTTTTTAATATTTTAATTCTTTTTATTTTTGTACTGCTATTAAAAATATTTTTCGTACATATAAAGTATGAACTCTTTACTTTTCACACAAAAAATCATTTAAATAAAATTCAAACCTCTTGTTTAATATATGATTTCTGTAACGTCCTTCAATTATTGAGAGAAAAAGAAAAAATGCGAACCTCTTTATTTAATTTTTTTACTTGAATATTATTTATTTGAAAAAAAAAACTACTAAAAAACTTTAAAGGGAAATATTTTTTTTATTATTATTTTACCATCAATCCTTTTTTGGAGTATCTTACCCTCGCATCATTTCAATAATTTCCTATTCACCGTAGTTTTAATTAATGCACATTTTTTAATATTTTAATTCTTTTTATTTTTGTATTGCAATTAAAAATATTTTTCGTACATATAAAGTATGAACTCTTTACTTTCTCACACAAAAAATCATTTAAATAAAATTATAACCTCTTGTATAATATATGATTTCTGTAACGTCCTTCAATTATTGAGAGAAAAAGAAAAAATGCGAACCTCTTCATTTAATTTTTTTACTTGAATATTAATTATTTTTTTTAAAAAAAAAAAACTACTAAAAAACTCTAAAGGGAAAAAAAATTTTTATTAATATTTTACCATCAATCCTTTTTTGGAGTATCTTACCCTCGCATCTTTTCAATAATTTCCTATTCACCGTAGTTTTAATTAATGCACATTTTTTAATATTTTAATTCTTTTTATTTTTGTATTGCAATTAAAAATATTTTTCGTACATATAAAGTATGAACTCTTTACTTTCTCACACAAAAAATCATTTAAATAAAATTATAACCTCTTGTATTATATATGATTTCTGTAACGTCCTTCAATTATTGAGAGAAAAAGAAAAAATGCGAACCTCTTTATTTAATTTTTTTACTTGAATATTATTTATTTAAAAAAAAAAACTACTAAAAAACTTTAAAGGGAAACATTTTTTTTATTATTATTTTACCATCAATCCTTTTTTCTGAGTATCTTACCCTCGCTTCTTTTCAATAATTTCCTATTCACCGTAGTTTTAATTAATGCACATTTTTTAATATTTTAATTCTTTTTATTTTTGTATTGCAATTAAAAATATTTTTCGTACATATAAAGTATGAACTCTTTACTTTCTCACACAAAAAATCATTTAAATAAAATTATAACCTCTTGTATTATATATGATTTCTGTAACGTCCTTCAATTATTGAGAGAAAAAGAAAAAATGCGAACCTCTTTATTTAATTTTTTTACTTGAATATTAATTATTTTTTTTAAAAAAAAAAAACAACTAAAAAAATCTTAAGGGAAAATTTTTTTTTATATTATTTTACCATCAATCCTTTTTTGGAGTATCTTACCCTCGCATCATTTCAATAATTTCCTATTCACCGTAGTTTTAATTAATGCACATTTTTTAATATTTTAATTCTTTTTATTTTTGTATTGCAATTAAAAATATTTTTCGTACATATAAAGTATGAACTCTTTACTTTCTCACACAAAAAATCATTTAAATAAAATTATAACCTCTTGTATAATATATGATTTCTGTAACGTCCTTCAATTATTGAGAGAAAAAGAAAAAATGCGAACCTCTTTATTTAATTTTAGTACTTGAATATTATTTATTTAAAAAAAAAAACTACTAAAAAACTTTAAAGGGAAATATTTTTTTTATTATTATTTTACCATCAATCCTTTTTCTGAGTATCTTACCCTCGCTTCTTTTCAATAATTTCTTATTCACCGTAGTTTTAATTAATGCACATTTTTTAATATTTTAATTCTTTTTATTTTTCTATTGCAATTAAAAATATTTTTCGTACATATAAAGTATGAACGCTTTACTTTCTCACACAAAAAATCATTTAAATAAAATTCCCAACTCTTGTATAATATATGATTTCTGTAACGTCCTTCAATTAGTGAGAGAAAAAGAAAAAATGCGAACCTCTTTAATTAATTTTTTTACATTAATATTAATTTTTTTTTAAAAAAAAACTACTAAAAAACTCTAAAGGGAAACATTTTTTTATTATTATTTTACCATCAATCCTTTTTTGGAGTATCTTACCCTCGCATCATTTCAATAATTTCCTATTCACCGTAGTTTTAATTAATGCACATTTTTTAATATTTTAATTCTTTTTATTTTTGTACTGCTATTAAAAATATTTTTCGTACATATAAAGTATGAACTCTTTACTTTTCACACAAAAAATCATTTAAATAAAATTCAAACCTCTTGTTTAATATATGATTTCTGTAACGTCCTTCAATTATTGAGAGAAAAAGAAAAAATGCGAACCTCTTTATTTAATTTTTTTACTTGAATATTATTTATTTGAAAAAAAAAACTACTAAAAAACTTTAAAGGGAAATATTTTTTTTATTATTATTTTACCATCAATCCTTTTTTGGAGTATCTTACCCTCGCATCATTTCAATAATTTCCTATTCACCGTAGTTTTAATTAATGCACATTTTTTAATATTTTAATTCTTTTTATTTTTGTATTGCAATTAAAAATATTTTTCGTACATATAAAGTATGAACTCTTTACTTTCTCACACAAAAAATCATTTAAATAAAATTATAACCTCTTGTATAATATATGATTTCTGTAACGTCCTTCAATTATTGAGAGAAAAAGAAAAAATGCGAACCTCTTCATTTAATTTTTTTACTTGAATATTAATTATTTTTTTTAAAAAAAAAAAACTACTAAAAAACTCTAAAGGGAAAAAAATTTTTTATTAATATTTTACCATCAATCCTTTTTTGGAGTATCTTACCCTCGCATCTTTTCAATAATTTCCTATTCACCGTAGTTTTAATTAATGCACATTTTTTAATATTTTAATTCTTTTTATTTTTGTATTGCAATTAAAAATATTTTTCGTACATATAAAGTATGAACTCTTTACTTTCTCACACAAAAAATCATTTAAATAAAATTATAACCTCTTGTATTATATATGATTTCTGTAACGTCCTTCAATTATTGAGAGAAAAAGAAAAAATGCGAACCTCTTTATTTAATTTTTTTACTTGAATATTATTTATTTAAAAAAAAAAACTACTAAAAAACTTTAAAGGGAAACATTTTTTTTATTATTATTTTACCATCAATCCTTTTTTCTGAGTATCTTACCCTCGCTTCTTTTCAATAATTTCCTATTCACCGTAGTTTTAATTAATGCACATTTTTTAATATTTTAATTCTTTTTATTTTTGTATTGCAATTAAAAATATTTTTCGTACATATAAAGTATGAACTCTTTACTTTCTCACACAAAAAATCATTTAAATAAAATTATAACCTCTTGTATTATATATGATTTCTGTAACGTCCTTCAATTATTGAGAGAAAAAGAAAAAATGCGAACCTCTTTATTTAATTTTTTTACTTGAATATTATTTATTTTTTTTTTAAAAAAAAAACTACTAAAAAACTCTAAAGGGAAAAAATTTTTTATTATTATTTTACCATCAATCCTTTTTTGGAGTATCTTACCCTCGCATCTTTTCAATAATTTCCTATTCACCGTAGTTTTAATTAATGCACATTTTTTAATATTTTAATTCTTTTTATTTTTGTATTGCAATTAAAAATATTTTTCGTACATATAAAGTATGAACTCTTTACTTTCTCACACAAAAAATCATTTAAATAAAATTATAACCTCTTGTATAATATATGATTTCTGTAACGTCCTTCAATTATTGAGAGAAAAAGAAAAAATGCGAACCTCTTTATTTAATTTTTTTACTTGAATATTAATTATTTTTTTTTTAAAAAAAAAACTACTAAAAAACTCTGAAGGGAAAAAAAAATTTTATTATTATTTTACCATCAATCCTTTTTTGGAGTATCTTACCCTCGCATCATTTCAATAATTTCCTATTCACCGTAGTTTTAATTAATGCACATTTTTTAATATTTTAATTCTTTTTATTTTTGTATTGCAATTAAAAATATTTTTCGTACATATAAAGTATGAACTCTTTACTTTCTCACACAAAAAATCATTTAAATAAAATTATAACCTCTTGTATAATATATGATTTCTGTAACGTCCTTCAATTATTGAGAGAAAAAGAAAAAATGCGAACCTCTTTATTTAATTTTTTTACTTGAATATTAATTATTTTTTTTAAAAAAAAAACAACTAAAAAACTCTTAAGGGAAAAATTTTTTTTATTATTATTTTACCATCAATCCTTTTTTGGAGTATCTTACCCTCGCATCTTTTCAATAATTTCCTATTCACCGTAGTTTTAATTAATGCACATTTTTTAATATTTTAATTCTTTTTATTTTTGTATTGCAATTAAAAATATTTTTCGTACATATAAAGTATGAACTCTTTACTTTCTCACACAAAAAATCATTTAAATAAAATTATAACCTCTTGTATAATATATGATTTCTGTAACGTCCTTCAATTATTGAGAGAAAAAGAAAAAATGCGAACCTCTTTATTTAATTTTTTTACTTGAATATTATTTATTTGAAAAAAAAAAACTACTAAAAAACTTTAAAGGGAAACATTTTTTTTATTATTATTTTACCATCAATCCTTTTTTGGAGTATCTTACCCTCGCATCTTTTCAATAATTTCTTATTCACCGTAGTTTTAATTAATGCACATTTTTTAATATTTTAATTCTTTTTATTTTTGTATTGCAATTAAAAATATTTTTCGTACATATAAAGTATGAACTCTTTACTTTCTCACACAAAAAATCATTTAAATAAAATTATAACCTCTTGTATAATAAATGATTTCTGTAACGTCCTTCAATTATTGAGAGAAAAAGAAAAAATGCGAACCTCTTTATTTAATTTTTTTACTTGAATATTAATTATTTTTTTTAAAAAAAAAAAACAACTAAAAAAATCTTAAGGGAAAATTTTTTTTTATATTATTTTACCATCAATCCTTTTTTGGAGTATCTTACCCTCGCATCATTTCAATAATTTCCTATTCACCGTAGTTTTAATTAATGCACATTTTTTAATATTTTAATTCTTTTTATTTTTGTATTGCAATTAAAAATATTTTTCGTACATATAAAGTATGAACTCTTTACTTTCTCACACAAAAAATCATTTAAATAAAATTATAACCTCTTGTATAATATATGATTTCTGTAACGTCCTTCAATTATTGAGAGAAAAAGAAAAAATGCGAACCTCTTTATTTAATTTTTTTACTTGAATATTAATTATTTTTTTTAAAAAAAAAACAACTAAAAAACTCTTAAGGGAAAATTTTTTTTTATTATTATTTTACCATCAATCCTTTTTTGGAGTATCTTACCCTCGCATCTTTTCAATAATTTCCTATTCACCGTAGTTTTAATTAATGCACATTTTTTAATATTTTAATTCTTTTTATTTTTGTATTGCAATTAAAAATATTTTTCGTACATATAAAGTATGAACTCTTTACTTTCTCACACAAAAAATCATTTAAATAAAATTATAACCTCTTGTATAATATATGATTTCTGTAACGTCCTTCAATTATTGAGAGAAAAAGAAAAAATGCGAACCTCTTTATTTAATTTTAGTACTTGAATATTATTTATTTAAAAAAAAAAACTACTAAAAAACTTTAAAGGGAAATATTTTTTTTATTATTATTTTACCATCAATCCTTTTTCTGAGTATCTTACCCTCGCTTCTTTTCAATAATTTCTTATTCACCGTAGTTTTAATTAATGCACATTTTTTAATATTTTAATTCTTTTTATTTTTCTATTGCAATTAAAAATATTTTTCGTACATATAAAGTATGAACGCTTTACTTTCTCACACAAAAAATCATTTAAATAAAATTCCCAACTCTTGTATAATATATGATTTCTGTAACGTCCTTCAATTAGTGAGAGAAAAAGAAAAAATGCGAACCTCTTTAATTAATTTTTTTACATTAATATTAATTTTTTTTTAAAAAAAAACTACTAAAAAACTCTAAAGGGAAACATTTTTTTATTATTATTTTACCATCAATCCTTTTTTGGAGTATCTTACCCTCGCATCATTTCAATAATTTCCGATTCACCGTAGTTTTAATTAATGCACATTTTTTAATATTTTAATTCTTTTTATTTTTGTACTGCTATTAAAAATATTTTTCGTACATATAAAGTATGAACTCTTTACTTTTCACACAAAAAATCATTTAAATAAAATTCAAACCTCTTGTTTAATATATGATTTCTGTAACGTCCTTCAATTATTGAGAGAAAAAGAAAAAATGCGAACCTCTTTATTTAATTTTTTTACTTGAATATTATTTATTTGAAAAAAAAAACTACTAAAAAACTTTAAAGGGAAATATTTTTTTTATTATTATTTTACCATCAATCCTTTTTTGGAGTATCTTACCCTCGCATCATTTCAATAATTTCCTATTCACCGTAGTTTTAATTAATGCACATTTTTTAATATTTTAATTCTTTTTATTTTTGTATTGCAATTAAAAATATTTTTCGTACATATAAAGTATGAACTCTTTACTTTCTCACACAAAAAATCATTTAAATAAAATTATAACCTCTTGTATAATATATGATTTCTGTAACGTCCTTCAATTATTGAGAGAAAAAGAAAAAATGCGAACCTCTTTATTTAATTTTTTTACTTGAATATTAATTATTTTTTTTAAAAAAAAAAAACTACTAAAAAACTCTAAAGGGAAAAAAATTTTTTATTAATATTTTACCATCGATCCTTTTTTGGAGTATCTTACCCTCGCATCTTTTCAATAATTTCCTATTCACCGTAGTTTTAATTAATGCACATTTTTTAATATTTTAATTCTTTTTATTTTTGTATTGCAATTAAAAATATTTTTCGTACATATAAAGTATGAACTCTTTACTTTCTCACACAAAAAATCATTTAAATAAAATTATAACCTCTTGTATTATATATGATTTCTGTAACGTCCTTCAATTATTGAGAGAAAAAGAAAAAATGCGAACCTCTTTATTTAATTTTTTTACTTGAATATTATTTATTTAAAAAAAAAAACTACTAAAAAACTTTAAAGGGAAACATTTTTTTTATTATTATTTTACCATCAATCCTTTTTTCTGAGTATCTTACCCTCGCTTCTTTTCAATAATTTCCTATTCACCGTAGTTTTAATTAATGCACATTTTTTAATATTTTAATTCTTTTTATTTTTGTATTGCAATTAAAAATATTTTTCGTACATATAAAGTATGAACTCTTTACTTTCTCACACAAAAAATCATTTAAATAAAATTATAACCTCTTGTATTATATATGATTTCTGTAACGTCCTTCAATTATTGAGAGAAAAAGAAAAAATGCGAACCTCTTTATTTAATTTTTTTACTTGAATATTATTTATTTAAAAAAAAAAACTACTAAAAAACTTTAAAGGGAAATATTTTTTTTATTATTATTTTACCATCAACCCTTTTTCTGAGTATCTTACCCTCGCTTTTTTTCAATAATTTCTTATTCACCGTAGTTTTAATTAATGCACATTTTTTAATATTTTAATTCTTTTTATTTTTCTATTGCAATTAAAAATATTTTTCGTACATATAAAGTATGAACGCTTTACTTTCTCACACAAAAAATCATTTAAATAAAATTCCCAACTCTTGTATAATATATGATTTCTGTAACGTCCTTCAATTAGTGAGAGAAAAAGAAAAAATGCGAACCTCTTCAATTAATTTTTTTACATTAATATTAATTTTTTTTTAAAAAAAAACTACTAAAAAACTCTAAAGGGAAACATTTTTTTATTATTATTTTACCATCAATCCTTTTTTGGAGTATCTTACCCTCGCATCATTTCAATAATTTCCTATTCACCGTAGTTTTAATTAATGCACATTTTTTAATATTTTAATTCTTTTTATTTTTGTACTGCAATTAAAAATATTTTTCGTACATATAAAGTATGAACTCTTTACTTTTCACACAAAAAATCATTTAAATAAAATTCAAACCTCTTGTTTAATATATGATTTCTGTAACGTCCTTCAATTATTGAGAGAAAAAGAAAAAATGCGAACCTCTTTATTTAATTTTTTTACTTGAATATTATTTATTTGAAAAAAAAAACTACTAAAAAACTTTAAAGGGAATATTTTTTTTATTATTATTTTACCATCAATCCTTTTTTGGAGTATCTTACCCTCGCATCTTTTCAATAATTTCTTATTCACCGTAGTTTTAATTAATGCACATTTTTTAATATTTTAATTCTTTTTATTTTTGTATTGCAATTAAAAATATTTTTCGTACATATAAAGTATGAACTCTTTACTTTCTCACACAAAAAATCATTTAAACAAAATTATAACCTCTTGTATAATATATGATTTCTGTAACGTCCTTCAATTATTGAGAGAAAAAGAAAAAATGCGAACCTCTTTATTTAATTTTTTTACTTGAATATTATTTATTTGAAAAAAAAAACTACTAAAAAACTTTAAAGGGAAACATTTTTTTTATTATTATTTTACCATCAATCCTTTTTTGGAGTATCTTACCCTCGCATCTTTTCAATAATTTCTTATTCACCGTAGTTTTAATTAATGCACATTTTTTAATATTTTAATTCTTTTTATTTTTGTATTGCAATTAAAAATATTTTTCGTACATATAACGTATGAACTCTTTACTTTCTCACACAAAAAATCATTTAAACAAAATTATAACCTCTTGTATAATATATGATTTCTGTAACGTCCTTCAATTATTGAGAGAAAAAGAAAAAATGCGAACCTCTTTATTTAATTTTTTTACTTGAATATTATTTATTTGAAAAAAAAAACTACTAAAAAACTTTAAAGGGAAACATTTTTTTTATTATTATTTTACCATCAATCCTTTTTTGGAGTATCTTACCCTCGCATCTTTTCAATAATTTCTTATTCACCATAGTTTTAATTAATGCACATTTTTTAATATTTTAATTCTTTTTATTTTTGTATTGCAATTAAAAATATTTTTCGTACATATAAAGTATGAACTCTTTACTTTCTCACACAAAAAATCATTTAAATAAAATTATAACATCTTGTTTAATATATGATTTCTGTAACGTCCTTCAATTATTGAGAGAAAAAGAAAAAATGCGAACCTCTTTATTTAATTTTTTTACTTGAATATTATTTATTTGAAAAAAAAAAACTACTAAAAAACTTTAAAGGGAAACATTTTTTTTATTATTATTTTACCATCAATCCTTTTTTGGAGTATCTTACCCTCGCATCTTTTCAATAATTTCTTATTCACCGTAGTTTTAATTAATACACATTTTTTAATATTTTAATTCTTTTTATTTTTGTATTGCAATTAAAAATATTTTTCGTACATATAAAGTATGAACTCTTTACTTTCTCACACAAAAAATCATTTAAATAAAATTATAACCTCTTGTATAATATATGATTTCTGTAACGTCCTTCAATTATTGAGAGAAAAAGAAAAAATGCGAACCTCTTTATTTAATTTTTTTACTTGAATATTAATTATTTTTTTTAAAAAAAAAAACAACTAAAAAACTCTTAAGGGAAAATTTTTTTTTATATTATTTTACCATCAATCCTTTTTTGGAGTATCTTACCCTCGCATCATTTCAATAATTTCCTATTCACCGTAGTTTTAATTAATGCACATTTTTTAATATTTTAATTCTTTTTATTTTTGTATTGCAATTAAAAATATTTTTCGTACATATAAAGTATGAACTCTTTACTTTCTCACACAAAAAATCATTTAAATAAAATTATAACCTCTTGTATAATATATGATTTCTGTAACGTCCTTCAATTATTGAGAGAAAAAGAAAAAATGCGAACCTCTTTATTTAATTTTTTTACTTGAATATTAATTATTTTTTTTAAAAAAAAAACAACTAAAAAACTCTTAAGGGAAAATTTTTTTTTATTATTATTTTACCATCAATCCTTTTTTGGAGTATCTTACCCTCGCATCTTTTCAATAATTTCCTATTCACCGTAGTTTTAATTAATGCACATTTTTTAATATTTTAATTCTTTTTATTTTTGTATTGCAATTAAAAATATTTTTCGTACATATAAAGTATGAACTCTTTACTTTCTCACACAAAAAATCATTTAAATAAAATTATAACCTCTTGTATAATATATGATTTCTGTAACGTCCTTCAATTATTGAGAGAAAAAGAAAAAATGCGAACCACTTTATTTAATTTTTTTACTTGAATATTAATTATTTTTTTTAAAAAAAAAACAACTAAAAAACTCTTAAGGGAAATTTTTTTTTTATTATTATTTTACCATCAATCCTTTTTTGGAGTATCTTACCCTCGCATCTTTTCAATAATTTCCTATTCACCGTAGTTTTAATTAATGCACATTTTTTAATATTTTAATTCTTTTTATTTTTGTATTGCAATTAAAAATATTTTTCGTACATATAAAGTATGAACTCTTTACTTTCTCACACAAAAAATTATTTAAATAAAATTATAACCTCTTGTATAATATATGATTTCTGTAACGTCCTTCAATTATTGAGAGAAAAAGAAAAAATGCGAACCTCTTTATTTAATTTTAGTACTTGAATATTATTTATTTAAAAAAAAAAACTACTAAAAAACTTTAAAGGGAAATATTTTTTTTATTATTATTTTACCATCAATCCTTTTTCTGAGTATCTTACCCTCGCTTCTTTTCAATAATTTCTTATTCACCGTAGTTTTAATTAATGCACATTTTTTAATATTTTAATTCTTTTTATTTTTCTATTGCAATTAAAAATATTTTTCGTACATATAAAGTATGAACGCTTTACTTTCTCACACAAAAAATCATTTAAATAAAATTCCCAACTCTTGTATAATATATGATTTCTGTAACGTCCTTCAATTAGTGAGAGAAAAAGAAAAAATGCGAACCTCTTTAATTAATTTTTTTACATTAATATTAATTTTTTTTTAAAAAAAAACTACTAAAAAACTCTAAAGGGAAACATTTTTTTATTATTATTTTACCATCAATCCTTTTTTGGAGTATCTTACCCTCGCATCATTTCAATAATTTCCTATTCACCGTAGTTTTAATTAATGCACATTTTTTAATATTTTAATTCTTTTTATTTTTGTACTGCAATTAAAAATATTTTTCGTACATATAAAGTATGAACTCTTTACTTTTCACACAAAAAATCATTTAAATAAAATTCAAACCTCTTGTTTAATATATGATTTCTGTAACGTCCTTCAATTATTGAGAGAAAAAGAAAAAATGCGAACCTCTTTATTTAATTTTTTTACTTGAATATTATTTATTTGAAAAAAAAAACTACTAAAAAACTTTAAAGGGAAATATTTTTTTTATTATTATTTTACCATCAATCCTTTTTTGGAGTATCTTACCCTCGCATCTTTTCAATAATTTCTTATTCACCGTAGTTTTAATTAATGCACATTTTTTAATATTTTAATTCTTTTTATTTTTGTATTGCAATTAAAAATATTTTTCGTACATATAAAGTATGAACTCTTTACTTTCTCACACAAAAAATCATTTAAACAAAATTATAACCTCTTGTATAATATATGATTTCTGTAACGTCCTTCAATTATTGAGAGAAAAAGAAAAAATGCGAACCTCTTTATTTAATTTTTTTACTTGAATATTATTTATTTGAAAAAAAAAACTACTAAAAAACTTTAAAGGGAAATATTTTTTTTATTATTATTTTACCATCAATCCTTTTTTGGAGTATCTTACCCTCGCATCTTTTCAATAATTTCCTATTCACCGTAGTTTTAATTAATGCACATTTTTTAATATTTTAATTCTTTTTATTTTTGTATTGCAATTAAAAATATTTTTCGTACATATAAAGTATGAACTCTTTACTTTCTCACACAAAAAATCATTTAAATAAAATTATAACCTCTTGTATAATATATGATTTCTGTAACGTCCTTCAATTATTGAGAGAAAAAGAAAAAATGCGAACCTCTTTATTTAATTTTTTTACTTGAATATTAATTATTTTTTTTAAAAAAAAAACAACTAAAAAACTCTTAAGGGAAAATTTTTTTTTATTATTATTTTACCATCAATCCTTTTTTGGAGTATCTTACCCTCGCATCTTTTCAATAATTTCCTATTCACCGTAGTTTTAATTAATGCACATTTTTTAATATTTTAATTCTTTTTATTTTTGTATTGCAATTAAAAATATTTTTCGTACATATAAAGTATGAACTCTTTACTTTCTCACACAAAAAATCATTTAAATAAAATTATAACCTCTTGTATAATATATGATTTCTGTAACGTCCTTCAATTATTGAGAGAAAAAGAAAAAATGCGAACCACTTTATTTAATTTTTTTACTTGAATATTAATTATTTTTTTTAAAAAAAAAACAACTAAAAAACTCTTAAGGGAAATTTTTTTTTTATTATTATTTTACCATCAATCCTTTTTTGGAGTATCTTACCCTCGCATCTTTTCAATAATTTCCTATTCACCGTAGTTTTAATTAATGCACATTTTTTAATATTTTAATTCTTTTTATTTTTGTATTGCAATTAAAAATATTTTTCGTACATATAAAGTATGAACTCTTTACTTTCTCACACAAAAAATTATTTAAATAAAATTATAACCTCTTGTATAATATATGATTTCTGTAACGTCCTTCAATTATTGAGAGAAAAAGAAAAAATGCGAACCTCTTTATTTAATTTTAGTACTTGAATATTATTTATTTAAAAAAAAAAACTACTAAAAAACTTTAAAGGGAAATATTTTTTTTATTATTATTTTACCATCAATCCTTTTTCTGAGTATCTTACCCTCGCTTCTTTTCAATAATTTCTTATTCACCGTAGTTTTAATTAATGCACATTTTTTAATATTTTAATTCTTTTTATTTTTGTATTGCAATTAAAAATATTTTTCGTACATATAAAGTATGAACTCTTTACTTTCTCACACAAAAAATCATTTAAATAAAATTATAACATCTTGTATAATATATGATTTCTGTAACGTCCTTCAATTATTGAGAGAAAAAGAAAAAATGCGAACCTCTTTATTTAATTTTTTTACTTGAATATTATTTATTTGAAAAAAAAAACTACTAAAAAACTTTAAAGGGAAACATTTTTTTTATTATTATTTTACCATCAATCCTTTTTTGGAGTATCTTACCCTCGCATCTTTTCAATAATTTCTTATTCACCGTAGTTTTAATTAATGCACATTTTTTAATATTTTAATTCTTTTTATTTTTGTATTGCAATTAAAAATATTTTTCGTACATATAACGTATGAACTCTTTACTTTCTCACACAAAAAATCATTTAAACAAAATTATAACCTCTTGTATAATATATGATTTCTGTAACGTCCTTCAATTATTGAGAGAAAAAGAAAAAATGCGAACCTCTTTATTTAATTTTTTTACTTGAATATTATTTATTTGAAAAAAAAAACTACTAAAAAACTTTAAAGGGAAACATTTTTTTTATTATTATTTTACCATCAATCCTTTTTTGGAGTATCTTACCCTCGCATCTTTTCAATAATTTCTTATTCACCATAGTTTTAATTAATGCACATTTTTTAATATTTTAATTCTTTTTATTTTTGTATTGCAATTAAAAATATTTTTCGTACATATAAAGTATGAACTCTTTACTTTCTCACACAAAAAATCATTTAAATAAAATTATAACATCTTGTTTAATATATGATTTCTGTAACGTCCTTCAATTATTGAGAGAAAAAGAAAAAATGCGAACCTCTTTATTTAATTTTTTTACTTGAATATTATTTATTTGAAAAAAAAAAACTACTAAAAAACTTTAAAGGGAAACATTTTTTTTATTATTATTTTACCATCAATCCTTTTTTGGAGTATCTTCCCCTCGCATCTTTTCAATAATTTCTTATTCACCGTAGTTTTAATTAATACACATTTTTTAATATTTTAATTCTTTTTATTTTTGTATTGCAATTAAAAATATTTTTCGTACATATAAAGTATGAACTCTTTACTTTCTCACACAAAAAATCATTTAAATAAAATTATAACCTCTTGTATAATATATGATTTCTGTAACGTCCTTCAATTATTGAGAGAAAAAGAAAAAATGCGAACCTCTTTATTTAATTTTTTTACTTGAATATTAATTATTTTTTTTAAAAAAAAAAACAACTAAAAAACTCTTAAGGGAAAATTTTTTTTTATATTATTTTACCATCAATCCTTTTTTGGAGTATCTTACCCTCGCATCATTTCAATAATTTCCTATTCACCGTAGTTTTAATTAATGCACATTTTTTAATATTTTAATTCTTTTTATTTTTGTATTGCAATTAAAAATATTTTTCGTACATATAAAGTATGAACTCTTTACTTTCTCACACAAAAAATCATTTAAATAAAATTATAACCTCTTGTATAATATATGATTTCTGTAACGTCCTTCAATTATTGAGAGAAAAAGAAAAAATGCGAACCTCTTTATTTAATTTTTTTACTTGAATATTAATTATTTTTTTTAAAAAAAAAACAACTAAAAAACTCTTAAGGGAAAATTTTTTTTTATTATTATTTTACCATCAATCCTTTTTTGGAGTATCTTACCCTCGCATCTTTTCAATAATTTCCTATTCACCGTAGTTTTAATTAATGCACATTTTTTAATATTTTAATTCTTTTTATTTTTGTATTGCAATTAAAAATATTTTTCGTACATATAAAGTATGAACTCTTTACTTTCTCACACAAAAAATCATTTAAATAAAATTATAACCTCTTGTATAATATATGATTTCTGTAACGTCCTTCAATTATTGAGAGAAAAAGAAAAAATGCGAACCTCTTTATTTAATTTTTTTACTTGAATATTAATTATTTTTTTTAAAAAAAAAACAACTAAAAAACTCTTAAGGGAAAATTTTTTTTTATTATTATTTTACCATCAATCCTTTTTTGGAGTATCTTACCCTCGCATCTTTTCAATAATTTCCTATTCACCGTAGTTTTAATTAATGCACATTTTTTAATATTTTAATTCTTTTTATTTTTGTATTGCAATTAAAAATATTTTTCGTACATATAAAGTATGAACTCTTTACTTTCTCACACAAAAAATCATTTAAATAAAATTATAACCTCTTGTATAATATATGATTTCTGTAACGTCCTTCAATTATTGAGAGAAAAAGAAAAAATGCGAACCTCTTTATTTAATTTTTTTACTTGAATATTAATTATTTTTTTTTAAAAAAAAAAACTACTAAAAAACTCTAAAGGGAAAAAAAAATTTTATTAATATTTTACCATCAATCCTTTTTTGGAGTATCTTACCCTCGCATCTTTTCAATAATTTCCTATTCGCCGTAGTTTTAATTAATGCACATTTTTTAATATTTTAATTCTTTTTATTTTTGTATTGCAATTAAAAATATTTTTCGTACATATAAAGTATGAACTCTTTACTTTCTCACACAAAAAATCATTTAAATAAAATTATAACCTCTTGTATTATATATGATTTCTGTAACGTCCTTAAATTATTGAGAGAAAAAGAAAAAATGCGAACCTCTTTATTTAATTTTTTTACTTGAATATTATTTATTTAAAAAAAAAAAACTACTAAAAAACTTTAAAGGGAAACATTTTTTTTATTATTATTTTACCATCAATCCTTTTTTCTGAGTATCTTACCCTCGCTTCTTTTCAATAATTTCTTATTCACCGTAGTTTTAATTAATGCACATTTTTTAATATTTTAATTCTTTTTATTTTTGTATTGCAATTAAAAATATTTTTCGTACATATAAAGTATGAACTCTTTACTTTCTCACACAAAAAATCATTTAAATAAAATTATAACCTCTTGTATAATATATGATTTCTGTAACGTCCTTCAATTATTGAGAGAAAAAGAAAAAATGCGAACCTCTTTATTTAATTTTTTTACTTGAATATTAATTATTTTTTTTAAAAAAAAAAAACTACTAAAAAACTCTAAAGGGAAAAAAAAAATTTATTATTATTTTACCATCAATCCTTTTTTGGAGTATCTTACCCTCGCATCTTTTCAATAATTTCCTATTCACCGTAGTTTTAATTAATGCACATTTTTTAATATTTTAATTCTTTTTATTTTTGTATTGCAATTAAAAATATTTTTCGTACATATAAAGTATGAACTCTTTACTTTCTCACACAAAAAATCATTTAAATAAAATTATAACCTCTTGTATAATATATGATTTCTGTAACGTCCTTCAATTATTGAGAGAAAAAGAAAAAATGCGAACCTCTTTATTTAATTTTTTTACTTGAATATTATTTATTTAAAAAAAAAAAACTACTAAAAAACTTTAAAGGGAAACATTTTTTTTTATTATTATTTTACCATCAATCCTTTTTCTGAGTATCTTACCCTCGCTTCTTTTCAATAATTTCTTATTCACCGTAGTTTTAATTAATGCACATTTTTTAATATTTTAATTCTTTTTATTTTTCTATTGCAATTAAGAATATTTTTCGTACATATAAAGTATGAACGCTTTACTTTCTCACACAAAAAATCAGTTAAATAAAATTCCCAACTCTTGTATAATATATGATTTCTGTAACGTCCTTCAATTAGTGAGAGAAAAAGAAAAAATGCGAACCTCTTTAATTAATTTTTTTACATTAATATTAATTTTTTTTAAAAAAAAAAACTACTAAAAAACTCTAAAGGGAAACATTTTTTTTTATTATTATTTTACCATCAATCCTTTTTTGGAGTATCTTACCCTCGCATCATTTCAATAATTTCCTATTCACCGTAGTTTTAATTAATGCACATTTTTTTAATATTTTAATTCTTTTTATTTTTGTATTGCAATTAAAAATATTTTTCGTACATATAAAGTATGAACTCTTTACTTTCTCACACAAAAAATCATTTAAATAAAATTATAACCTCTTGTATAATATATGATTTCTGTAACGTCCTTCAATTATTGAGAGAAAAAGAAAAAATGCGAACCTCTTTATTTAATTTTTTTACTTGAATATTAATTATTTTTTTTAAAAAAAAAAAACTACTAAAAAACTCTAAAGGGAAAAAAAATTTTTATTAATATTTTACCATCAATCCTTTTTTGGAGTATCTTACCCTCGCATCTTTTCAATAATTTCCTATTCACCGTAGTTTTAATTAATGCACATTTTTTAATATTTTAATTCTTTTTATTTTTGTATTGCAATTAAAAATATTTTTCGTACATATAAAGTATGAACTCTTTACTTTCTCACACAAAAAATCATTTAAATAAAATTATAACCTCTTGTATAATATATGATTTCTGTAACGTCCTTCAATTATTGAGAGAAAAAGAAAAAATGCGAACCTCTTTATTTAATTTTTTTACTTGAATATTAATTATTTTTTTTTAAAAAAAAAAACAACTAAAAAACTCTTAAGGGAAAATTTTTTTTTATTATTATTTTACCATCAATCCTTTTTTGGAGTATCTTACCCTCGCATCTTTTCAATAATTTCCTATTCACCGTAGTTTTAATTAATGCACATTTTTTAATATTTTAATTCTTTTTATTTTTGTATTGCAATTAAAAATATTTTTCGTACATATAAATTATGAACTCTTTACTTTCTCACACAAAAAATCATTTAAATAAAATTATAACCTCTTGTATAATATATGATTTCTGTAACGTCCTTCAATTATTGAGAGAAAAAGAAAAAATGCGAACCTCTTTATTTAATTTTTTTACTTGAATATTAATTATTTTTTTTAAAAAGAAAAAACTACTAAAAAACTCTAAAGGGAAAAAAAAAATTTATTATTATTTTACCATCAATCCTTTTTTGGAGTATCTTACCCTCGCATCTTTTCAATAATTTCCTATTCACCGTAGTTTTAATTAATGCACATTTTTTAATATTTTAATTCTTTTTATTTTTGTATTGCAATTAAAAATATTTTTCGTACATATAAAGTATGAACTCTTTACTTTCTCACACAAAAAATCATTTAAATAAAATTATAACCTCTTGTATAATATATGATTTCTGTAACGTCCTTCAATTATTGAGAGAAAAAGAAAAAATGCGAACCTCTTTATTTAATTTTTTTACTTGAATATTAATTATTTTTTTTAAAAAAAAAAAACAACAAAAAAACTCTTAAGGGAAATTTTTTTTTTATTATTATTTTACCATCAATCCTTTTTTGGAGTATCTTACCCTCGCATCTTTTCAATAATTTCCTATTCACCGTAGTTTTAATTAATGCACATTTTTTAATATTTTAATTCTTTTTATTTTTGTATTGCAATTAAAAATATTTTTCGTACATATAAAGTATGAACTCTTTACTTTCTCACACAAAAAATCATTTAAATAAAATTATAACATCTTGTATAATATATGATTTCTGTAACGTCCTTCAATTATTGAGAGAAAAAGAAAAAATGCGAACCTCTTTATTTAATTTTTTTACTTGAATATTATTTATTTAAAAAAAAAAAACTACTAAAAAACTTTAAAGGGAAACATTTTTTTTATTATTATTTTACCATCAATCCTTTTTCTGAGTATCTTACCCTCGCTTCTTTTCAATAATTTCTTATTCACCGTAGTTTTAATTAATGCACATTTTTTAATATTTTAATTCTTTTTATTTTTCTATTGCAATTAAAAATATTTTTCGTACATATAAAGTATGAACGCTTTACTTTCTCACACAAAAAATCATTTAAATAAAATTCCCAACTCTTGTATAATATATGATTTCTGTAACGTCCTTCAATTAGTGAGAGAAAAAGAAAAAATGCGAACCTCTTTAATTAATTTTTTTACATGAATATTAATTTTTTTTTAAATAAAAACTACTAAAAAACTCTAAAGGGAAACATTTTTTTTATTATTATTTTACCATCAATCCTTTTTTGGAGTATCTTACCCTCGCATCTTTTCAATAATTTCCTATTCACCGTAGTTTTAATTAATGCACATTTTTTAATATTTTAATTCTTTTTATTTTTGTATTGCAATTAAAAATATTTTTCGTACATATAAAGTATGAACTGTTTACTTTCTCACACAAAAAATCATTTAAATAAAATTATAACCTCTTGTATAATATATGATTTCTGTAACGTCCTTCAATTATTGAGAGAAAAAGAAAAAATGCGAACCTCTTTATTTAATTTTTTTACTTGAATATTATTTATTTGAAAAAAAAAAACTACTAAAAAACTATAAAGGGAAACATTTTTTTTATTATTATTTTACCATCAATCCTTTTTTGGAGTATCTTACCCTCGCATCTTTTCAATAATTTCTTATTCACCGTAGTTTTAATTAATGCACATTTTTTAATATTTTAATTCTTTTTATTTTTGTATTGCAATTAAAAATATTTTTCGTACATATAAAGTATGAACTCTTTACTTTCTCACACAAAAAATCATTTAAATAAAATTATAACCTCTTGTATAATATATGATTTCTGTAACGTCCTTCAATTATTGAGAGAAAAAGAAAAAATGCGAACCTCTTTATTTAATTTTTTTACTTGAATATTAATTATTTTTTAAAAAAAAAAAAAAACTACTAAAAAACTCTAAAGGGAAAAAAAATTTTTATTATTATTTTACCATCAATCCTTTTTTGGAGTATCTTACCCTCGCTTCTTTTCAATAATTTCTTATTCACCGTAGTTTTAATTAATGCACATTTTTTAATATTTTAATTCTTTTTATTTTTCTATTGCAATTAAAAATATTTTTCGTACATATAAAGTATGAACGCTTTACTTTCTCACACAAAAAATCATTTAAATAAAATTATAACCTCTTGTATAATATATGATTTCTGTAACGTCCTTCAATTATTGAGAGAAAAAGAAAAAATGCGAACCTCTTTATTTAATTTTTTTACTTGAATATTAATTATTTTTTTTAAAAAAAAAAAACAACAAAAAAACTCTTAAGGGAAATTTTTTTTTTATTATTATTTTACCATCAATCCTTTTTTGGAGTATCTTACCCTCGCATCTTTTCAATAATTTCCTATTCACCGTAGTTTTAATTAATGCACATTTTTTAATATTTTAATTCTTTTTATTTTTGTATTGCAATTAAAAATATTTTTCGTACATATAAAGTATGAACTCTTTACTTTCTCACACAAAAAATCATTTAAATAAAATTATAACCTCTTGTATAATATATGATTTCTGTAACGTCCTTCAATTATTGAGAGAAAAAGAAAAAATGCGAACCTCTTTATTTAATTTTTTTACTTGAATATTAATTATTTTTTTTAAAAAAAAAAAACAACAAAAAAACTCTTAAGGGAAATTTTTTTTTTATTATTATTTTACCATCAATCCTTTTTTGGAGTATCTTACCCTCGCATCTTTTCAATAATTTCCTATTCACCGTAGTTTTAATTAATGCACATTTTTTAATATTTTAATTCTTTTTATTTTTGTATTGCAATTAAAAATATTTTTCGTACATATAAAGTATGAACTCTTTACTTTCTCACACAAAAAATCATTTAAATAAAATTATAACATCTTGTATAATATATGATTTCTGTAACGTCCTTCAATTATTGAGAGAAAAAGAAAAAATGCGAACCTCTTTATTTAATTTTTTTACTTGAATATTATTTATTTAAAAAAAAAAAACTACTAAAAAACTTTAAAGGGAAACATTTTTTTTATTATTATTTTACCATCAATCCTTTTTCTGAGTATCTTACCCTCGCTTCTTTTCAATAATTTCTTATTCACCGTAGTTTTAATTAATGCACATTTTTTAATATTTTAATTCTTTTTATTTTTCTATTGCAATTAAAAATATTTTTCGTACATATAAAGTATGAACGCTTTACTTTCTCACACAAAAAATCATTTAAATAAAATTCCCAACTCTTGTATAATATATGATTTCTGTAACGTCCTTCAATTAGTGAGAGAAAAAGAAAAAATGCGAACCTCTTTAATTAATTTTTTTATATGAATATTAATTTTTTTTTAAATAAAAACTACTAAAAAACTCTAAAGGGAAACATTTTTTTTATTATTATTTTACCATCAATCCTTTTTTGGAGTATCTTACCCTCGCATCTTTTCAATAATTTCCTATTCACCGTAGTTTTAATTAATGCACATTTTTTAATATTTTAATTCTTTTTATTTTTGTATTGCAATTAAAAATATTTTTCGTACATATAAAGTATGAACTGTTTACTTTCTCACACAAAAAATCATTTAAATAAAATTATAACCTCTTGTATAATATATGATTTCTGTAACGTCCTTCAATTATTGAGAGAAAAAGAAAAAATGCGAACCTCTTTATTTAATTTTTTTACTTGAATATTATTTATTTGAAAAAAAAAAACTACTAAAAAACTATAAAGGGAAATATTTTTTTTATTATTATTTTACCATCAATCCTTTTTTGGAGTATCTTACCCTCGCATCTTTTCAATAATTTCTTATTCACCGTAGTTTTAATTAATGCACATTTTTTAATATTTTAATTCTTTTTATTTTTGTATTGCAATTAAAAATATTTTTCGTACATATAAAGTATGAACTCTTTACTTTCTCACACAAAAAATCATTTAAATAAAATTATAACCTCTTGTATAATATATGATTTCTGTAACGTCCTTCAATTATTGAGAGAAAAAGAAAAAATGCGAACCTCTTTATTTAATTTTTTTACTTGAATATTAATTATTTTTTTAAAAAAAAAAAAAACTACTAAAAAACTCTAAAGGGAAAAAAAATTTTTATTATTATTTTACCATCAATCCTTTTTTGGAGTATCTTACCCTCGCTTCTTTTCAATAATTTCTTATTCACCGTAGTTTTAATTAATGCACATTTTTTAATATTTTAATTCTTTTTATTTTTCTATTGCAATTAAAAATATTTTTCGTACATATAAAGTATGAACGCTTTACTTTCTCACACAAAAAATCATTTAAATAAAATTCCCAACTCTTGTATAATATATGATTTCTGTAACGTCCTTCAATTAGTGAGAGAAAAAGAAAAAATGCGAACCTCTTTAATTAATTTTTTTACATGATTATTAATTTTTTTTTAAATAAAAACTACTAAAAAACTCTAAAGGGAAACATTTTTTTTATTATTATTTTACCATCAATCCTTTTTTGGAGTATCTTACCCTCGCATCTTTTCAATAATTTCCTACTCACCGTAGTTTTAATTAATGCACATTTTTTAATATTTTAATTCTTTTTATTTTTGTATTGCAATTAAAAATATTTTTCGTACATATAAAGTATGAACTCTTTACTTTCTCACACAAAAAATCATTTAAATAAAATTATAACCTCTTGTATAATATATGATTTCTGTAACGTCCTTCAATTATTGAGAGAAAAAGAAAAAATGCGAACCTCTTTATTTAATTTTTTTACTTGAATATTATTTATTTAAAAAAAAAAACTACTAAAAAACTTTAAAGGGAAACATTTTTTTTATTATTATTTTACCATCAATCCTTTTTCTGAGTATCTTACCCTCGCTTCTTTTCAATAATTTCTTATTCACCGTAGTTTTAATTAATGCACATTTTTTAATATTTTAATTCTTTTTATTTTTCTATTGCAATTAAAAATATTTTTCGTACATATAAAGTATGAACGCTTTACTTTCTCACACAAAAAATCATTTAAATAAAATTCCCAACTCTTGTATAATATATGATTTCTGTAACGTCCTTCAATTAGTGAGAGAAAAAGAAAAAATGCGAACCTCTTTAATTAATTTTTTTACATTAATATTAATTTTTTTTAAAAAAAAAACTACTAAAAAACTCTAAAGGGAAACATTTTTTTTATTATTATTTTACCATCAATCCTTTTTTGGAGTATCTTACCCTCGCATCATTTCAATAATTTCCTATTCACCGTAGTTTTAATTAATGCACATTTTTTAATATTTTAATTCTTTTTATTTTTGTATTGCAATTAAAAATATTTTTCGTACATATAAAGTATGAACTGTTTACTTTCTCACACAAAAAATCATTTAAATAAAATTATAACCTCTTGTATAATATATGATTTCTGTAACGTCCTTCAATTATTGAGAGAAAAAGAAAAAATGCGAACCTCTTTATTTAATTTTTTTACTTGAATATTATTTATTTGAAAAAAAAAAACTACTAAAAAACTATAAAGGGAAACATTTTTTTTATTATTATTTTACCATCAATCCTTTTTTGGAGTATCTTACCCTCGCATCTTTTCAATAATTTCTTATTCACCGTAGTTTTAATTAATGCACATTTTTTAATATTTTAATTCTTTTTATTTTTGTATTGCAATTAAAAATATTTTTCGTACATATAAAGTATGAACTCTTTACTTTCTCACACAAAAAATCATTTAAATAAAATTATAACCTCTTGTATAATATATGATTTCTGTAACGTCCTTCAATTATTGAGAGAAAAAGAAAAAATGCGAACCTCTTTATTTAATTTTTTTACTTGAATATTAATTATTTTTTTAAAAAAAAAAAAAACTACTAAAAAACTCTAAAGGGAAAAAAAATTTTTATTATTATTTTACCATCAATCCTTTTTTGGAGTATCTTACCCTCGCTTCTTTTCAATAATTTCTTATTCACCGTAGTTTTAATTAATGCACATTTTTTAATATTTTAATTCTTTTTATTTTTCTATTGCAATTAAAAATATTTTTCGTACATATAAAGTATGAACGCTTTACTTTCTCACACAAAAAATCATTTAAATAAAATTCCCAACTCTTGTATAATATATGATTTCTGTAACGTCCTTCAATTAGTGAGAGAAAAAGAAAAAATGCGAACCTCTTTAATTAATTTTTTTACATGATTATTAATTTTTTTTTAAATAAAAACTACTAAAAAACTCTAAAGGGAAACATTTTTTTTATTATTATTTTACCATCAATCCTTTTTTGGAGTATCTTACCCTCGCATCTTTTCAATAATTTCCTACTCACCGTAGTTTTAATTAATGCACATTTTTTAATATTTTAATTCTTTTTATTTTTGTATTGCAATTAAAAATATTTTTCGTACATATAAAGTATGAACTCTTTACTTTCTCACACAAAAAATCATTTAAATAAAATTATAACCTCTTGTATAATATATGATTTCTGTAACGTCCTTCAATTATTGAGAGAAAAAGAAAAAATGCGAACCTCTTTATTTAATTTTTTTACTTGAATATTATTTATTTAAAAAAAAAAACTACTAAAAAACTTTAAAGGGAAACATTTTTTTTATTATTATTTTACCATCAATCCTTTTTCTGAGTATCTTACCCTCGCTTCTTTTCAATAATTTCTTATTCACCGTAGTTTTAATTAATGCACATTTTTTAATATTTTAATTCTTTTTATTTTTCTATTGCAATTAAAAATATTTTTCGTACATATAAAGTATGAACGCTTTACTTTCTCACACAAAAAATCATTTAAATAAAATTCCCAACTCTTGTATAATATATGATTTCTGTAACGTCCTTCAATTAGTGAGAGAAAAAGAAAAAATGCGAACCTCTTTAATTAATTTTTTTACATTAATATTAATTTTTTTTAAAAAAAAAACTACTAAAAAACTCTAAAGGGAAACATTTTTTTTATTATTATTTTACCATCAATCCTTTTTTGGAGTATCTTACCCTCGCATCATTTCAATAATTTCCTATTCACCGTAGTTTTAATTAATGCACATTTTTTAATATTTTAATTCTTTTTATTTTTGTACTGCAATTAAAAATATTTTTCGTACATATAAAGTATGAACTCTTTACTTTTCACACAAAAAATCATTTAAATAAAATTCAAACCTCTTGTTTAATATATGATTTCTGTAACGTCCTTCAATTATTGAGAGAAAAAGAAAAAATGCGAACCTCTTTATTTAATTTTTTTACTTGAATATTATTTATTTGAAAAAAAAAACTACTAAAAAACTTTAAAGGGAAACATTTTTTTTATTATTATTTTACCATCAATCCTTTTTTGGAGTATCTTACCCTCGCATCTTTTCAATAATTTCTTATTCACCGTAGTTTTAATTAATGCACATTTTTTAATATTTTAATTCTTTTTATTTTTGTATTGCAATTAAAAATATTTTTCGTACATATAAAGTATGAACTCTTTACTTTCTCACACAAAAAATCATTTAAATAAAATTATAACCTCTTGTATAATATATGATTTCTGTAACGTCCTTCAATTATTGAGAGAAAAAGAAAAAATGCGAACCTCTTTATTTAATTTTTTTACTTGAATATTAATTATTTTTTTAAAAAAAAAAAACTACTAAAAAACTCTAAAGGGAAAAAAATTTTTTATTATTATTTTACCATCAATCCTTTTTTGGAGTATCTTACCCTCGCATCATTTCAATAATTTCCTATTCACCGTAGTTTTAATCAATGCACATTTTTTAATATTTTAATTCTTTTTATTTTTGTACTGCAATTAAAAATATTTTTCGTACATATAAAGTATGAACTCTTTACTTTTAACACAAAAAATCATTTAAATAAAATTCAAACCTCTTGTTTAATATATGATTTCTGTAACGTCCTTCAATTATTGAGAGAAAAAGAAAAAATGCGAACCTCTTTATTTAATTTTTTTACTTGAATATTATTTATTTGAAAAAAAAAACTACTAAAAAACTTTAAAGGGAAACATTTTTTTTATTATTATTTTACCATCAATCCTTTTTTGGAGTATCTTACCCTCGCATCTTTTCAATAATTTCTTATTCACCGTAGTTTTAATTAATGCACATTTTTTAATATTTTAATTCTTTTTATTTTTGTATTGCAATTAAAAATATTTTTCGTACATATAAAGTATGAACTCTTTACTTTCTCACACAAAAAATCATTTAAATAAAATTATAACCTCTTGTATAATATATGATTTCTGTAACGTCCTTCAATTATTTAGAGAAAAAGAAAAAATGCGAACCTCTTTATTTAATTTTTTTACTTGAATATTATTTTTTTAAAAAAAAAAACTACTAAAAAACTTTAAAGGGAAACATTTTTTTTATTATTATTTTACCATCAATCCTTTTTCTGAGTATCTTACCCTCGCTTCTTTTCAATAATTTCTTATTCACCGTAGTTTTAATTAATGCACATTTTTTAATATTTTAATTCTTTTTATTTTTCTATTGCAATTAAAAATATTTTTCGTACATATAAAGTATGAACGCTTTACTTTCTCACACAAAAAATCATTTAAATAAAATTCCCAACTCTTGTATAATATATGATTTCTGTAACGTCCTTCAATTAGTGAGAGAAAAAGAAAAAATGCGAACCTCTTTATTTAATTTTTTTACTTGAATATTAATTATTTTTTTTAAAAAAAAAAAAAACTACTAAAAAACTCTAAAGGGAAAAAAAATTTTTATTATTATTTTACCATCAATCCTTTTTTGGAGTATCTTACCCTCGCATCATTTCAATAATTTCCTATTCACCGTAGTTTTAATTAATGCACATTTTTTAATATTTTAATTCTTTTTATTTTTGTACTGCAATTAAAAATATTTTTCGTACATATAAAGTATGAACTCTTTACTTTTCACACAAAAAATCATTTAAATAAAATTCAAACCTCTTGTTTAATATATGATTTCTGTAACGTCCTTCAATTATTGAGAGAAAAAGAAAAAATGCGAACCTCTTTATTTAATTTTTTTACTTGAATATTATTTATTTGAAAAAAAAAACTACTAAAAAACTTTAAAGGGAAACATTTTTTTTATTATTATTTTACCATCAATCCTTTTTTGGAGTATCTTACCCTCGCATCTTTTCAATAATTTCTTATTCACCGTAGTTTTAATTAATGCACATTTTTTAATATTTTAATTCTTTTTATTTTTGTATTGCAATTAAAAATATTTTTCGTACATATAAAGTATGAACTCTTTACTTTCTCACACAAAAAATCATTTAAATAAAATTATAACCTCTTGTATAATATATGATTTCTGTAACGTCCTTCAATTAGTGAGAGAAAAAGAAAAAATGCGAACCTCTTTATTTAATTTTTTTACTTGAATATTAATTATTTTTTTTAAAAAAAAAAAAAACTACTAAAAAACTCTAAAGGGAAAAAATTTTTTTATTATTATTTTACCATCAATCCTTTTTTGGAGTATCTTACCCTCGCATCATTTCAATAATTTCCTATTCACCGTAGTTTTAATTAATGCACATTTTTTAATATTTTAATTCTTTTTATTTTTGTACTGCAATTAAAAATATTTTTCGTACATATAAAGTATGAACTCTTTACTTTTCACACAAAAAATCATTTAAATAAAATTCAAACCTCTTGTTTAATATATGATTTCTGTAACGTCCTTCAATTATTGAGAGAAAAAGAAAAAATGCGAACCTCTTTATTTAATTTTTTTACTTGAATATTATTTATTTGAAAAAAAAAACTACTAAAAAACTTTAAAGGGAAACATTTTTTTTATTATTATTTTACCATCAATCCTTTTTTGGAGTATCTTACCCTCGCATCTTTTCAATAATTTCTTATTCACCGTAGTTTTAATTAATGCACATTTTTTAATATTTTAATTCTTTTTATTTTTGTATTGCAATTAAAAATATTTTTCGTACATATAAAGTATGAACTCTTTACTTTCTCACACAAAAAATCATTTAAATAAAATTATAACCTCTTGTATAATATATGATTTCTGTAACGTCCTTCAATTATTGAGAGAAAAAGAAAAAATGCGAACCTTTTTATTTAATTTTTTTACTTGAATATTATTTTTTTAAAAAAAAAAAACTACTAAAAAACTTTAAAGGGAAACATTTTTTTTATTATTATTTTACCATCAATCCTTTTTCTGAGTATCTTACCCTCGCTTCTTTTCAATAATTTCTTATTCACCGTAGTTTTAATTAATGCACATTTTTTAATATTTTAATTCTTTTTATTTTTCTATTGCAATTAAAAATATTTTTCGTACATATAAAGTATGAACGCTTTACTTTCTCACACAAAAAATCATTTAAATAAAATTCCCAACTCTTGTATAATATATGATTTCTGTAACGTCCTTCAATTAGTGAGAGAAAAAGAAAAAATGCGAACCTCTTTATTTAATTTTTTTACTTGAATATTAATTATTTTTTTTAAAAAAAAAAAAAACTACTAAAAAACTCTAAAGGGAAAAAAATTTTTTATTATTATTTTACCATCAATCCTTTTTTGGAGTATCTTACCCTCGCATCATTTCAATAATTTCCTATTCACCGTAGTTTTAATTAATGCACATTTTTTAATATTTTAATTCTTTTTATTTTTGTACTGCAATTAAAAATATTTTTCGTACATATAAAGTATGAACTCTTTACTTTTCACACAAAAAATCATTTAAATAAAATTCAAACCTCTTGTTTAATATATGATTTCTGTAACGTCCTTCAATTATTGAGAGAAAAAGAAAAAATGCGAACCTCTTTATTTAATTTTTTTACTTGAATATTATTTATTTGAAAAAAAAAACTACTAAAAAACTTTAAAGGGAAACATTTTTTTTATTATTATTTTACCATCAATCCTTTTTTGGAGTATCTTACCCTCGCATCTTTTCAATAATTTCTTATTCACCGTAGTTTTAATTAATGCACATTTTTTAATATTTTAATTCTTTTTATTTTTGTATTGCAATTAAAAATATTTTTCGTACATATAAAGTATGAACTCTTTACTTTCTCACACAAAAAATCATTTAAATAAAATTATAACCTCTTGTATAATATATGATTTCTGTAACGTCCTTCAATTATTGAGAGAAAAAGAAAAAATGCGAACCTCTTTATTTAATTTTTTTACTTGAATATTAATTATTTTTTTAAAAAAAAAAAAACTACTAAAAAACTCTAAAGGGAAAATTTTTTTTTGTTATTATTTTACCATCAATCCTTTTTTGGAGTATCTTACCCTCGCATCATTTCAATAATTTCCTATTCACCGTAGTTTTAATCAATGCACATTTTTTAATATTTTAATTCTTTTTATTTTTGTACTGCAATTAAAAATATTTTTCGTACATATAAAGTATGAACTCTTTACTTTTAACACAAAAAATCATTTAAATAAAATTCAAACCTCTTGTTTAATATATGATTTCTGTAACGTCCTTCAATTATTGAGAGAAAAAGAAAAAATGCGAACCTCTTTATTTAATTTTTTTACTTGAATATTATTTATTTGATAAAAAAACTACTAAAAAACTTTAAAGGGAAACATTTTTTTTATTATTATTTTACCATCAATCCTTTTTTGGAGTATCTTACCCTCGCATCTTTTCAATAATTTCTTATTCACCGTAGTTTTAATTAATGCACATTTTTTAATATTTTAATTCTTTTTATTTTTGTATTGCAATTAAAAATATTTTTCGTACATATAAAGTATGAACTCTTTACTTTCTCACACAAAAAATCATTTAAATAAAATTATAACCTCTTGTATAATATATGATTTCTGTAACGTCCTTCAATTATTGAGAGAAAAAGAAAAAATGCGAACCTCTTTATTTAATTTTTTTACTTGAATATTATTTTTTTAAAAAAAAAAAACTACTAAAAAACTTTAAAGGGAAACATTTTTTTTATTATTATTTTACCATCAATCCTTTTTCTGAGTATCTTACCCTCGCTTCTTTTCAATAATTTCTTATTCACCGTAGTTTTAATTAATGCACATTTTTTAATATTTTAATTCTTTTTATTTTTCTATTGCAATTAAAAATATTTTTCGTACATATAAAGTATGAACGCTTTACTTTCTCACACAAAAAATCATTTAAATAAAATTCCCAACTCTTGTATAATATATGATTTCTGTAACGTCCTTCAATTAGTGAGAGAAAAAGAAAAAATGCGAACCTCTTTATTTAATTTTTTTACTTGAATATTAATTATTTTTTTTAAAAAAAAAAAAAACTACTAAAAAACTCTAAAGGGAAAAAAAAATTTTATTATTATTTTACCATCAATCCTTTTTTGGAGTATCTTACCCTCGCATCATTTCAATAATTTCCTATTCATCGTAGTTTTAATTAATGCACATTTTTTAATATTTTAATTCTTTTTATTTTTGTACTGCAATTAAAAATATTTTTCGTACATATAAAGTATAAACTCTTTACTTTTCACACAAAAAATCATTTAAATAAAATTCAAACCTCTTGTTTAATATATGATTTCTGTAACGTCCTTCAATTATTGAGAGAAAAAGAAAAAATGCGAACCTCTTTATTTAATTTTTTTACTTGAATATTAATTATTTTTTTTAAAAAAAAAAAAAACTACTAAAAAACTCTAAAGGGAAAAAAAATTTTTATTATTATTTTACCATCAATCCTTTTTTGGAGTATCTTACCCTCGCATCATTTCAATAATTTCCTATTCACCGTAGTTTTAATTAATGCACATTTTTTAATATTTTAATTCTTTTTATTTTTGTACTGCAATTAAAAATATTTTTCGTACATATAAAGTATGAACTCTTTACTTTTCACACAAAAAATCATTTAAATAAAATTCAAACCTCTTGTTTAATATATGATTTCTGTAACGTCCTTCAATTATTGAGAGAAAAAGAAAAAATGCGAACCTCTTTATTTAATTTTTTTACTTGAATATTATTTATTTGTAAAAAAAAACTACTAAAAAACTCTAAAGGGAAAAAAAATTTTATTATTATTTTACCATCAATCCTTTTTTGGAGTATCTTACCCTCGCATCATTTCAATAATTTCCTATTCACCGTAGTTTTAATTAATGCACATTTTTTAATATTTTAATTCTTTTTATTTTTGTACTGCAATTAAAAATATTTTTCGTACATATAAAGTATGAACTCTTTACTTTTCACACAAAAAATCATTTAAATAAAATTCAAACCTCTTGTTTAATTTATGATTTCTGTAACGTCCTTCAATTATTGAGAGAAAAAGAAAAAATGCGAACCTCTTTATTTAATTTTTTTACTTGAATATTAATTATTTTTTTTTAAAAAAAAAACTACTAAAAAACTCTAAAGGGAAAATTTTTTTTTATTATTATTTTACCATCAATCCTTTTTTGGAGTATCTTACCCTCGCATCATTTCAATAATTTCCTATTCACCGTAGTTTTAATCAATGCACATTTTTTAATATTTTAATTCTTTTTATTTTTGTACTGCAATTAAAAATATTTTTCGTACATATAAAGTATGAACTCTTTACTTTTAACACAAAAAATCATTTAAATAAAATTCAAACCTCTTGTTTAATATATGATTTCTGTAACGTCCTTCAATTATTGAGAGAAAAAGAAAAAATGCGAACCTCTTTATTTAATTTTTTTACTTGAATATTATTTATTTGAAAAAAAAAACTACTAAAAAACTTTAAAGGGAAACATTTTTTTTATTATTATTTTACCATCAATCCTTTTTTGGAGTATCTTACCCTCGCATCTTTTCAATAATTTCTTATTCACCGTAGTTTTAATTAATGCACATTTTTTAATATTTTAATTCTTTTTATTTTTGTATTGCAATTAAAAATATTTTTCGTACATATAAAGTATGAACTCTTTACTTTCTCACACAAAAAATCATTTAAATAAAATTATAACCTCTTGTATAATATATGATTTCTGTAACGTCCTTCAATTATTGAGAGAAAAAGAAAAAATGCGAACCTCTTTATTTAATTTTTTTACTTGAATATTATTTTTTTAAAAAAAAAAAACTACTAAAAAACTTTAAAGGGAAACATTTTTTTTATTATTATTTTACCATCAATCCTTTTTCTGAGTATCTTACCCTCGCTTCTTTTCAATAATTTCTTATTCACCGTAGTTTTAATTAATGCACATTTTTTAATATTTTAATTCTTTTTATTTTTCTATTGCAATTAAAAATATTTTTCGTACATATAAAGTATGAACGCTTTACTTTCTCACACAAAAAATCATTTAAATAAAATTCCCAACTCTTGTATAATATATGATTTCTGTAACGTCCTTCAATTAGTGAGAGAAAAAGAAAAAATGCGAACCTCTTTATTTAATTTTTTTACTTGAATATTAATTATTTTTTTTAAAAAAAAAAAAAAACTACTAAAAAACTCTAAAGGGAAAAAAATTTTTTATTATTATTTTACCATCAATCCTTTTTTGGAGTATCTTACCCTCGCATCATTTCAATAATTTCCTATTCACCGTAGTTTTAATTAATGCACATTTTTTAATATTTTAATTCTTTTTATTTTTGTACTGCAATTAAAAATATTTTTCGTACATATAAAGTATGAACTCTTTACTTTTCACACAAAAAATCATTTAAATAAAATTCAAACCTCTTGTTTAATTTATGATTTCTGTAACGTCCTTCAATTATTGAGAGAAAAAGAAAAAATGCGAACCTCTTTATTTAATTTTTTTACTTGAATATTATTTATTTGAAAAAAAAAACTACTAAAAAACTTTAAAGGGAAACATTTTTTTTATTATTATTTTACCATCAATCCTTTTTTGGAGTATCTTACCCTCGCATCTTTTCAATAATTTCTTATTCACCGTAGTTTTAATTAATGCACATTTTTTAATATTTTAATTCTTTTTATTTTTGTATTGCAATTAAAAATATTTTTCGTACATATAAAGTATGAACTCTTTACTTTCTCACACAAAAAATCATTTAAATAAAATTATAACCTCTTGTATAATATATGATTTCTGTAACGTCCTTCAATTATTGAGAGAAAAAGAAAAAATGCGAACCTCTTTATTTAATTTTTTTACTTGAATATTAATTATTTTTTTAAAAAAAAAAAAACTACTAAAAAACTCTAAAGGGAAAAAATTTTTTTATTATTATTTTACCATCAATCCTTTTTTGGAGTATCTTACCCTCGCTTCTTTTCAATAATTTCTTATTCACCGTAGTTTTAATTAATGCACATTTTTTAATATTTTAATTCTTTTTATTTTTCTATTGCAATTAAAAATATTTTTCGTACATATAAAGTATGAACGCTTTACTTTCTCACACAAAAAATCATTTAAATAAAATTCCCAACTCTTGTATAATATATGATTTCTGTAACGTCCTTCAATTAGTGAGAAAAAAGAAAAAATGCGAACCTCTTTATTTAATTTTTTTACTTGAATATTAATTATTTTTTTTAAAAAAAAAAAAAACTACTAAAAAACTCTAAAGGGAAAAAAAAATTTTATTATTATTTTACCATCAATCCTTTTTTGGAGTATCTTACCCTCGCATCATTTCAATAATTTCCTATTCACCGTAGTTTTAATTAATGCACATTTTTTAATATTTTAATTCTTTTTATTTTTGTACTGCAATTAAAAATATTTTTCGTACATATAAAGTATGAACTCTTTACTTTTCACACAAAAAATCATTTAAATAAAATTCAAACCTCTTGTTTAATTTATGATTTCTGTAACGTCCTTCAATTATTGAGAGAAAAAGAAAAAATGCGAACCTCTTTATTTAATTTTTTTACTTGAATATTAATTATTTTTTTTAAAAAAAAAAACTACTAAAAAACTCTAAAGGGAAAATTTTTTTTTATTATTATTTTACCATCAATCCTTTTTTGGAGTATCTTACCCTCGCATCATTTCAATAATTTCCTATTCACCGTAGTTTTAATCAATGCACATTTTTTAATATTTTAATTCTTTTTATTTTTGTACTGCAATTAAAAATATTTTTCGTACATATAAAGTATGAACTCTTTACTTTTAACACAAAAAATCATTTAAATAAAATTCAAACCTCTTGTTTAATATATGATTTCTGTAACGTCCTTCAATTATTGAGAGAAAAAGAAAAAATGCGAACCTCTTTATTTAATTTTTTTACTTGAATATTATTTATTTGAAAAAAAAAACTACTAAAAAACTTTAAAGGGAAACATTTTTTTTATTATTATTTTACCATCAATCCTTTTTTGGAGTATCTTACCCTCGCATCTTTTCAATAATTTCTTATTCACCGTAGTTTTAATTAATGCACATTTTTTAATATTTTAATTCTTTTTATTTTTGTATTGCAATTAAAAATATTTTTCGTACATATAAAGTATGAACTCTTTACTTTCTCACACAAAAAATCATTTAAATAAAATTATAACCTCTTGTATAATATATGATTTCTGTAACGTCCTTCAATTATTGAGAGAAAAAGAAAAAATGCGAACCTCTTTATTTAATTTTTTTACTTGAATATTATTTTTTTAAAAAAAAAAAACTACTAAAAAACTTTAAAGGGAAACATTTTTTTTATTATTATTTTACCATCAATCCTTTTTCTGAGTATCTTACCCTCGCTTCTTTTCAATAATTTCTTATTCACCGTAGTTTTAATTAATGCACATTTTTTAATATTTTAATTCTTTTTATTTTTCTATTGCAATTAAAAATATTTTTCGTACATATAAAGTATGAACGCTTTACTTTCTCACACAAAAAATCATTTAAATAAAATTCCCAACTCTTGTATAATATATGATTTCTGTAACGTCCTTCAATTAGTGAGAGAAAAAGAAAAAATGCGAACCTCTTTATTTAATTTTTTTACTTGAATATTAATTATTTTTTTTTAAAAAAAAAAAAACTACTAAAAAACTCTAAAGGGAAAATTTTTTTTTATTATTATTTTACCATCAATCCTTTTTTGGAGTATCTTACCCTCGCATCATTTCAATAATTTCCTATTCACCGTAGTTTTAATTAATGCACATTTTTTAATATTTTAATTCTTTTTATTTTTGTACTGCAATTAAAAATATTTTTCGTACATATAAAGTATGAACTCTTTACTTTTCACACAAAAAATCATTTAAATAAAATTCAAACCTCTTGTTTAATTTATGATTTCTGTAAC
This sequence comes from Ligustrum vulgare, assembly GCA_963555705.1. Lineage (NCBI taxonomy): Eukaryota > Viridiplantae > Streptophyta > Magnoliopsida > Lamiales > Oleaceae > Ligustrum > Ligustrum vulgare. The sequence goes on from OY743174.1 coordinate 29,276,983, forward strand.
GTCCTTCAATTATTGAGAGAAAAAGAAAAAATGCGAACCTCTTTATTTAATTTTTTTACTTGAATATTAATTATTTTTTTTAAAAAAAAAAACTACTAAAAAACTCTAAAGGGAAAATTTTTTTTTATTATTATTTTACCATCAATCCTTTTTTGGAGTATCTTACCCTCGCATCATTTCAATAATTTCCTATTCACCGTAGTTTTAATCAATGCACATTTTTTAATATTTTAATTCTTTTTATTTTTGTACTGCAATTAAAAATATTTTTCGTACATATAAAGTATGAACTCTTTACTTTTAACACAAAAAATCATTTAAATAAAATTCAAACCTCTTGTTTAATATATGATTTCTGTAACGTCCTTCAATTATTGAGAGAAAAAGAAAAAATGCGAACCTCTTTATTTAATTTTTTTACTTGAATATTATTTATTTGAAAAAAAAAACTACTAAAAAACTTTAAAGGGAAACATTTTTTTTATTATTATTTTACCATCAATCCTTTTTTGGAGTATCTTACCCTCGCATCTTTTCAATAATTTCTTATTCACCGTAGTTTTAATTAATGCACATTTTTTAATATTTTAATTCTTTTTATTTTTGTATTGCAATTAAAAATATTTTTCGTACATATAAAGTATGAACTCTTTACTTTCTCACACAAAAAATCATTTAAATAAAATTATAACCTCTTGTATAATATATGATTTCTGTAACGTCCTTCAATTATTGAGAGAAAAAGAAAAAATGCGAACCTCTTTATTTAATTTTTTTACTTGAATATTATTTTTTTAAAAAAAAAAACTACTAAAAAACTTTAAAGGGAAACATTTTTTTTATTATTATTTTACCATCAATCCTTTTTCTGAGTATCTTACCCTCGCTTCTTTTCAATAATTTCTTATTCACCGTAGTTTTAATTAATGCACATTTTTTAATATTTTAATTCTTTTTATTTTTCTATTGCAATTAAAAATATTTTTCGTACATATAAAGTATGAACGCTTTACTTTCTCACACAAAAAATCATTTAAATAAAATTCCAAACTCTTGTATAATATATGATTTCTGTAACGTCCTTCAATTAGTGAGAGAAAAAGAAAAAATGCGAACCTCTTTATTTAATTTTTTTACTTGAATATTAATTATTTTTTTTAAAAAAAAAAAAAACTACTAAAAAACTCTAAAGGGAAAAAAAATTTTTATTATTATTTTACCATCAATCCTTTTTTGGAGTATCTTACCCTCGCATCATTTCAATAATTTCCTATTCACCGTAGTTTTAATTAATGCACATTTTTTAATATTTTAATTCTTTTTATTTTTGTACTGCAATTAAAAATATTTTTCGTACATATAAAGTATGAACTCTTTACTTTCTCACACAAAAAATCATTTAAATAAAATTATAACCTCTTGTATAATATATGATTTCTGTAACGTCCTTCAATTAGTGAGAGAAAAAGAAAAAATGCGAACCTCTTTAATTAATTTTTTTACATGAATATTAATTTTTTTTTAAATAAAAACTACTAAAAAACTCTAAAGGGAAACATTTTTTTTATTATTATTTTACCATCAATCCTTTTTTGGAGTATCTTACCCTCGCATCTTTTCAATAATTTCCTATTCACCGTAGTTTTAATTAATGCACATTTTTTAATATTTTAATTCTTTTTATTTTTGTATTGCAATTAAAAATATTTTTCGTACATATAAAGTATGAACTCTTTACTTTCTCACACGAAAAATCATTTAAATAAAATTATAACCTCTTGTATAATATATGATTTCTGTAACGTCCTTCAATTATTGAGAGAAAAAGAAAAAATGCGAACCTCTTTATTTAATTTTTTTACTTGAATATTATTTATTTGAAAAAAAAAAACTACTAAAAAACTTTAAAGGGAAACATTTTTTTTATTATTATTTTACCATCAATCCTTTTTTGGAGTATCTTACCCTCGCATCTTTTCAATAATTTCCTATTCACCGTAGTTTTAATTAATGCACATTTTTTAATATTTTAATTCTTTTTATTTTTGTATTGCAATTAAAAATATTTTTCGTACATATAAAGTATGAACTCTTTACTTTCTCACACAAAAAATCATTTAAATAAAATTATAACCTCTTGTATAATATATGATTTCTGTAACGTCCTTCAATTATTGAGAGAAAAAGAAAAAATGCGAACCTCTTTAATTAATTTTTTTACATGAATATTAATTTTTTTTTAAATAAAAACTACTAAAAAACTCTAAAGGGAAACATTTTTTTTATTATTATTTTACCATCAATCCTTTTTTGGAGTATCTTACCCTCGCATCTTTTCAATAATTTCCTATTCACCGTAGTTTTAATTAATGCACATTTTTTAATATTTTAATTCTTTTTATTTTTGTATTGCAATTAAAAATATTTTTCGTACATATAAAGTATGAACTCTTTACTTTCTCACACAAAAAATCATTTAAATAAAATTATAACCTCTTGTATAATATATGATTTCTGTAACGTCCTTGTAACGTCCTTCAATTATTGAGAGAAAAAGAAAAAATGCGAAACTCTTTATTTAATTTTTTTACTTGAATATTATTTATTTGAAAAAAAAAACTACTTAAAAACTTTAAAGGGAAACATTTTTTTTATTATTATTTTACCATCAATCCTTTTTTGGAGTATCTTACCCTCGCATCTTTTCAATAATTTCTTATTCACCGTAGTTTTAATTAATGCACATTTTTTAATATTTTAATTCTTTTTATTTTTGTATTGCAATTAAAAATATTTTTCGTACATATAAAGTATGAACTCTTTACTTTCTCACACAAAAAATCATTTAAATAAAATTATAACCTCTTGTATAATATATGATTTCTGTAACGTCCTTCAATTATTGAGAGAAAAAGAAAAAATGCGAACCTCTTTATTTAATTTTTTTACTTGAATATTATTTATTTAAAAAAAAAAAACTACTAAAAAACTTTAAAGGGAAACATTTTTTTTATTATTATTTTACCATCAATCCTTTTTCTGAGTATCTTACCCTCGCTTCTTTTCAATAATTTCTTATTCACCGTAGTTTTAATTAATGCACATTTTTTAATATTTTAATTCTTTTTATTTTTCTATTGCAATTAAAAATATTTTTCGTACATATAAAGTATGAACGCTTTACTTTCTCACACAAAAAATCATTTAAATAAAATTCCCAACTCTTGTATAATATATGATTTCTGTAACGTCCTTCAATTAGTGAGAGAAAAAGAAAAAATGCGAACCTCTTTAATTAATTTTTTTACATGAATATTAATTTTTTTTTAAATAAAAACTACTAAAAAACTCTAAAGGGAAACATTTTTTTTATTATTATTTTACCATCAATCCTTTTTTGGAGTATCTTACCCTCGCATCTTTTCAATAATTTCCTATTCACCGTAGTTTTAATTAATGCACATTTTTTAATATTTTAATTCTTTTTATTTTTGTATTGCAATTAAAAATATTTTTCGTACATATAAAGTATGAACTCTTTACTTTCTCACACAAAAAATCATTTAAATAAAATTATAACCTCTTGTATAATATATGATTTCTGTAACGTCCTTCAATTATTGAGAGAAAAAGAAAAAATGCGAACCTCTTTATTTAATTTTTTTACTTGAATATTATTTATTTGAAAAAAAAAACTACTAAAAAACTTTAAAGGGAAACATTTTTTTTATTATTATTTTACCATCAATCCTTTTTTGGAGTATCTTACCCTCGCATCTTTTTAATAATTTCTTATTTACCGTAGTTTTAATTAATGCACATTTTTTAATATTTTAATTCTTTTTATTTTTGTATTGCAATTAAAAATATTTTTCGTACATATAAAGTATGAACTCTTTACTTTCTCACACAAAAAATCATTTAAATAAAATTATAACCTCTTGTATAATATATGATTTCTGTAACGTCCTTCAATTATTGAGAGAAAAAGAAAAAATGCGAACCTCTTTAATTAATTTTTTTACATGAATATTAATTTTTTTTTAAATAAAAACTACTAAAAAACTCTAAAGGGAAACATTTTTTTTATTATTATTTTACCATCAATCCTTTTTTGGAGTATCTTACCCTCGCATCTTTTCAATAATTTCTTATTCACCGTAGTTTTAATTAATGCACATTTTTTAATATTTTAATTCTTTTTATTTTTGTATTGCAATTAAAAATATTTTTCGTACATATAAAGTATGAACTCTTTACTTTCTCACACAAAAAATCATTTAAATAAAATTATAACCTCTTGTATAATATATGATTTCTGTAACGTCCTTCAATTATTGAGAGAAAAAGAAAAAATGCGAACCTCTTTATTTAATTTTTTTACTTGAATATTATTTATTTAAAAAAAAAAAACTACTAAAAAACTTTAAAGGGAAACATTTTTTTTATTATTATTTTACCATCAATCCTTTTTCTGAGTATCTTACCCTCGCTTCTTTTCAATAATTTCTTATTCACCGTAGTTTTAATTAATGCACATTTTTTAATATTTTAATTCTTTTTATTTTTCTATTGCAATTAAAAATATTTTTCGTACATATAAAGTATGAACGCTTTACTTTCTCACACAAAAAATCATTTAAATAAAATTCCCAACTCTTGTATAATATATGAATTCTGTAACGTCCTTCAATTAGTGAGAGAAAAAGAAAAAATGCGAACCTCTTTAATTAATTTTTTTACATGAATATTAATTTTTTTTTAAATAAAAACTACTAAAAAACTCTAAAGGGAAACATTTTTTTTATTATTATTTTACCATCAATCCTTTTTTGGAGTATCTTACCCTCGCATCTTTTCAATAATTTCCTATTCACCGTAGTTTTAATTAATGCACATTTTTTAATATTTTAATTCTTTTTATTTTTGTATTGCAATTAAAAATATTTTTCGTACATATAAAGTATGAACTCTTTACTTTCTCACACAAAAAATCATTTAAATAAAATTATAACCTCTTGTATAATATATGATTTCTGTAACGTCCTTCAATTATTGAGAGAAAAAGAAAAAATGCGAACCTCTTTATTTAATTTTTTTACTTGAATATTATTTATTTGAAAAAAAAAACTACTAAAAAACTTTAAAGGGAAACATTTTTTTTATTATTATTTTACCATCAATCCTTTTTTGGAGTATCTTACCCTCGCATCTTTTCAATAATTTCTTATTCACCGTAGTTTTAATTAATGCACATTTTTTAATATTTTAATTCTTTTTATTTTTGTATTGCAATTAAAAATATTTTTCGTACATATAAAGTATGAACTCTTTACTTTCTCACACAAAAAATCATTTAAATAAAATTATAACCTCTTGTATAATATATGATTTCTGTAACGTCCTTCAATTATTGAGAGAAAAAGAAAAAATGCGAACCTCTTTAATTAATTTTTTTACATGAATATTAATTTTTTTTTTAAATAAAAACTACTAAAAAACTCTAAAGGGAAACATTTTTTTTATTATTATTTTACCATCAATCCTTTTTTGGAGTATCTTACCCTCGCATCTTTTCAATAATTTCCTATTCACCGTAGTTTTAATTAATGCACATTTTTTAATATTTTAATTCTTTTTATTTTTGTATTGCAATTAAAAATATTTTTCGTACATATAAAGTATGAACTCTTTACTTTCTCACACAAAAAATCATTTAAATAAAATTATAACCTCTTGTATAATATATGATTTCTGTAACGTCCTTCAATTATTGAGAGAAAAAGAAAAAATGCGAACCTCTTTATTTAATTTTTTTACTTGAATATTATTTATTTGAAAAAAAAAACTACTAAAAAACTTTAAAGGGAAACATTTTTTTTATTATTATTTTACCATCAATCCTTTTTTGGAGTATCTTACCCTCGCATCTTTTCAATAATTTCTTATTCACCGTAGTTTTAATTAATGCACATTTTTTAATATTTTAATTCTTTTTATTTTTGTATTGCAATTAAAAATATTTTTCGTACATATAAAGTATGAACTCTTTACTTTCTCACACAAAAAATCATTTAAATAAAATTATAACCTCTTGTATAATATATGATTTCTGTAACGTCCTTCAATTATTGAGAGAAAAAGAAAAAATGCGAACCTCTTTATTTAATTTTTTTACTTGAATATTAATTATTTTTTTTAAAAAAAAAAAAAACTACTAAAAAACTATAAAGGGAAAAAAAAATTTTATTATTATTTTACCATCAATCCTTTTTTGGAGTATCTTACCCTCGCATCTTTTCAATAATTTCCTATTCACCGTAGTTTTAATTAATGCACATTTTTTAATATTTTAATTCTTTTTATTTTTGTATTGCAATTAAAAATATTTTTCGTACATATAAAGTATGAACTCTTTACTTTCTCACACAAAAAATCATTTAAATAAAATTATAACCTCTTGTATAATATATGATTTCTGTAACGTCCTTCAATTATTGAGAGAAAAAGAAAAAATGCGAACCTCTTTATTTAATTTTTTTACTTGAATATTATTTATTTGAAAAAAAAAACTACTAAAAAACTTTAAAGGGAAACATTTTTTTTATTATTATTTTACCATCAATCCTTTTTTGGAGTATCTTACCCTCGCATCTTTTCAATAATTTCTTATTCACCGTAGTTTTAATTAATGCACATTTTTTAATATTTTAATTCTTTTTATTTTTGTATTGCAATTAAAAATATTTTTCGTACATATAAAGTATGAACTCTTTACTTTCTCACACAAAAAATCATTTAAATAAAATTATAACCTCTTGTATAATATATGATTTCTGTAACGTCCTTCAATTATTGAGAGAAAAAGAAAAAATGCGAACCTCTTTAATTAATTTTTTTACATGAATATTAATTTTTTTTTTAAATAAAAACTACTAAAAAACTCTAAAGGGAAACATTTTTTTTATTATTATTTTACCATCAATCCTTTTTTGGAGTATCTTACCCTCGCATCTTTTCAATAATTTCCTATTCACCGTAGTTTTAATTAATGCACATTTTTTAATATTTTAATTCTTTTTATTTTTGTATTGCAATTAAAAATATTTTTCGTACATATAAAGTATGAACTCTTTACTTTCTCACACAAAAAATCATTTAAATAAAATTATAACCTCTTGTATAATATATGATTTCTGTAACGTCCTTCAATTATTGAGAGAAAAAGAAAAAATGCGAACCTCTTTATTTAATTTTTTTACTTGAATATTATTTATTTGAAAAAAAAAACTACTAAAAAACTTTAAAGGGAAACATTTTTTTTATTATTATTTTACCATCAATCCTTTTTTGGAGTATCTTACCCTCGCATCTTTTCAATAATTTCTTATTCACCGTAGTTTTAATTAATGCACATTTTTTAATATTTTAATTCTTTTTATTTTTGTATTGCAATTAAAAATATTTTTCGTACATATAAAGTATGAACTCTTTACTTTCTCACACAAAAAATCATTTAAATAAAATTATAACCTCTTGTATAATATATGATTTCTGTAACGTCCTTCAATTATTGAGAGAAAAAGAAAAAATGCGAACCTCTTTATTTAATTTTTTTACTTGAATATTAATTATTTTTTTTAAAAAAAAAAAAAACTACTAAAAAACTATAAAGGGAAAAAAAAATTTTATTATTATTTTACCATCAATCCTTTTTTGGAGTATCTTACCCTCGCATCTTTTCAATAATTTCCTATTCACCGTAGTTTTAATTAATGCACATTTTTTAATATTTTAATTCTTTTTATTTTTGTATTGCAATTAAAAATATTTTTCGTACATATAAAGTATGAACTCTTTACTTTCTCACACAAAAAATCATTTAAATAAAATTATAACCTCTTGTATAATATATGATTTCTGTAACGTCCTTCAATTATTGAGAGAAAAAGAAAAAATGCGAACCTCTTTATTTAATTTTTTTACTTGAATATTATTTATTTAAAAAAAAAAACTACTAAAAAACTTTAAAGGGAAACATTTTTTTTATTATTATTTTACCATCAATCCTTTTTCTGAGTATCTTACCCTCGCTTCTTTTCAATAATTTCTTATTCACCGTAGTTTTAATTAATGCACATTTTTTAATATTTTAATTCTTTTTATTTTTCTATTGCAATTAAAAATATTTTTCGTACATATAAAGTATGAACGCTTTACTTTCTCACACAAAAAATCATTTAAATAAAATTCCCAACTCTTGTATAATATATGATTTCTGTAACGTCCTTCAATTAGTGAGAGAAAAAGAAAAAATGCGAACCTCTTTAATTAATTTTTTTACATTAATATTAATTTTTTTTTAAAAAAAAACTACTAAAAAACTCTAAAGGGAAAATTTTTTTTTATTATTATTTTACCATCAATCCTTTTTTGGAGTATCTTACCCTCGCATCATTTCAATAATTTCCTATTCACCGTAGTTTTAATTAATGCACATTTTTTAATATTTTAATTCTTTTTATTTTTGTACTGCAATTAAAAATATTTTTCGTACATATAAAGTATGAACTCTTTACTTTTCACACAAAAAATCATTTAAATAAAATTCAAACCTCTTGTTTAATATATGATTTCTGTAACGTCCTTCAATTATTGAGAGAAAAAGAAAAAATGCGAACCTCTTTATTTAATATTTTTACTTGAATATTATTTATTTGAAAAAAAAAACTACTAAAAAACTTTAAAGGGAAACATTTTTTTTATTATTATTTTACCATCAATCCTTTTTGGGAGTATCTTACCCTCGCATCTTTTCAATAATTTCTTATTCACCGTAGTTTTAATTAATGCACATTTTTTAATTCTTTTTATTTTTGTATTGCAATTAAAAATATTTTTCGTACATATAAAGTATGAACTCTTTACTTTCTCACACAAAAAATCATTTAAATAAAATTATAACCTCTTGTATAATATATGATTTCTGTAACGTCCTTCAATTATTGGGAGAAAAAGAAAAAATGCGAACCTCTTTATTTAATTTTTTTACTTGAATATTATTTATTTGAAAAAAAAAACTACTAAAAAACTTTAAAGGGAAACATTTTTTTTATTATTATTTTACCATCAATCCTTTTTTGGAGTATCTTACCCTCGCATCTTCTCAATAATTTCTTATTCACCGTAGTTTTAATTAATGCACATTTTTTAATATTTTAATTCTTTTTATTTTTGTATTGCAATTAAAAATATTTTTCGTACATATAAAGTATGAACTCTTTACTTTCTCACACAAAAAATCATTTAAATAAAATTCCCGACTCTTGTATAATATATGATTTCTGTAACGTCCTTCAATTATTGAGAGAAAAAGAAAAAATGCGAACCTCTTTATTTAATTTTTTTACTTGAATATTAATTATTTTTTTTAAAAAAAAAAAAACTACTAAAAAACTATAAAGGGAAAAAAAAATTTTATTATTATTTTACCATCAATCCTTTTTTGGAGTATCTTACCCTCGCATCTTTTCAATAATTTCCTATTCACCGTAGTTTTAATTAATGCACATTTTTTAATATTTTAATTCTTTTTATTTTTGTATTGCAATTAAAAATATTTTTCGTACATATAAAGTATGAACTCTTTACTTTCTCACACAAAAAATCATTTAAATAAAATTATAACCTCTTGTATAATATATGATTTCTGTAACGTCCTTCAATTATTGAGAGAAAAAGAAAAAATGCGAACCTCTTTATTTAATTTTTTTACTTGAATATTATTTATTTAAAAAAAAAACTACTAAAAAACTTTAAAGGGAAACATTTTTTTTATTATTATTTTACCATCAATCCTTTTTCTGAGTATCTTACCCTCGCTTCTTTTCAATAATTTCTTATTCACCGTAGTTTTAATTAATGCACATTTTTTAATATTTTAATTCTTTTTATTTTTGTATTGCAATTAAAAATATTTTTCGTACATATAAAGTATGAACTCTTTACTTTCTCACACAAAAAATCATTTAAATAAAATTATAACCTCTTGTATAATATATGATTTCTGTAACGTCCTTCAATTATTGAGAGAAAAAGAAAAAATGCGAACCTCTTTAATTAATTTTTTTACATGAATATTAATTTTTTTTTAAATAAAAACTACTAAAAAACTCTAAAGGGAAACATTTTTTTTATTATTATTTTACCATCAATCCTTTTTTGGAGTATCTTACCCTCGCATCTTTTCAATAATTTCCTATTCACCGTAGTTTTAATTAATGCACATTTTTTAATATTTTAATTCTTTTTATTTTTGTATTGCAATTAAAAATATTTTTCGTACATATAAAGTATGAACTCTTTACTTTCTCACACAAAAAATCATTTAAATAAAATTATAACCTCTTGTATAATATATGATTTCTGTAACGTCCTTCAATTATTGAGAGAAAAAGAAAAAATGCGAACCTCTTTATTTAATTTTTTTACTTGAATATTATTTATTTAAAAAAAAAAACTACTAAAAAACTTTAAAGGGAAACATTTTTTTTATTATTATTTTACCATCAATCCTTTTTCTGAGTATCTTACCCTCGCTTCTTTTCAATAATTTCTTATTCACCGTAGTTTTAATTAATGCACATTTTTTAATATTTTAATTCTTTTTATTTTTGTATTGCAATTAAAAATATTTTTCGTACATATAAAGTATGAACTCTTTACTTTCTCACACAAAAAATCATTTAAATAAAATTATAACCTCTTGTATAATATATGATTTCTGTAACGTCCTTCAATTATTGAGAGAAAAAGAAAAAATGCGAACCTCTTTAATTAATTTTTTTACATTAATATTAATTTTTTTTTTAAAAAAAACTACTAAAAAACTCTAAAGGGAAATTTTTTTTTTATTATTATTTTACCATCAATCCTTTTTTGGAGTATCTTACCCTCGCATCATTTCAATAATTTCCTATTCACCGTAGTTTTAATTAATGCACATTTTTTAATATTTTAATTCTTTTTATTTTTGTACTGCAATTAAAAATATTTTTCGTACATATAAAGTATGAACTCTTTACTTTTCACACAAAAAATCATTTAAATAAAATTCAAACCTCTTGTTTAATATATGATTTCTGTAACGTCCTTCAATTATTGAGAGAAAAAGAAAAAATGCGAACCTCTTTATTTAATTTTTTTACTTGAATATTATTTATTTGAAAAAAAAAAACTACTAAAAAACTTTAAAGGGAAACATTTTTTTTATTATTATTTTACCATCAATCCTTTTTTGGAGTATCTTACCCTCGCATCATTTCAATAATTTCCTATTCACCGTAGTTTTAATTAATGCAAATTTTTTAATATTTTAATTCTTTTTATTTTTGTACTGCAATTAAAAATATTTTTCGTACATATAAAGTATGAACTCTTTACTTTTCACACAAAAAATCATTTAAATAAAATTCAAACCTCTTGTTTAATATATGATTTCTGTAACGTCCTTCAATTATTGAGAGAAAAAGAAAAAATGCGAACCTCTTTATTTAATATTTTTACTTGAATATTATTTATTTGAAAAAAAAAACTACTAAAAAACTTTAAAGGGAAACATTTTTTTTATTATTATTTTACCATCAATCCTTTTTTGGAGTATCTTACCCTCGCATCTTTTCAATAATTTCTTATTCACCGTAGTTTTAATTAATGCACATTTTTTAATTCTTTTTATTTTTGTATTGCAATTAAAAATATTTTTCGTACATATAAAGTATGAACTCTTTACTTTCTCACACAAAAAATCATTTAAATAAAATTATAACCTCTTGTATAATATATGATTTCTGTAACGTCCTTCAATTATTGAGAGAAAAAGAAAAAATGCGAACCTCTTTATTTAATTTTTTTACATGAATATTAATTATTTTTTTTTTAAAAAAAAAAACTACTAAAAAACTCTAAAGGGAAATTTTTTTTTTATTATTATTTTACCATCAATCCTTTTTTGGAGTATCTTACCCTCGCATCATTTCAATAATTTCCTATTCACCGTAGTTTTAATTAATGCACATTTTTTAATATTTTAATTCTTTTTATTTTTGTACTGCAATTAAAAATATTTTTCGTACATATAAAGTATGAACCCTTTACTTTTCACACAAAAAATCATTTAAATAAAATTCAAACCTCTTGTTTAATATATGATTTCTGTAACGTCCTTCAATTATTGAGAGAAAAAGAAAAAATGCGAACCTCTTTATTTAATTTTTTTACTTGAATATTATTTATTTGAAAAAAAAAACTACTAAAAAACTTTAAAGGGAAACATTTTTTTTATTATTATTTTACCATCAATCCTTTTTTGGAGTATCTTACCCTCGCATCTTTTCATTAATTTCTTATTCACCGTAGTTTTAATTAATGCACATTTTTTAATATTTTAATTCTTTTTATTTTTGTATTGCAATTAAAAATATTTTTCGTACATATAAAGTATGAACTCTTTACTTTCTCACACAAAAAATCATTTAAATAAAATTCCCAACTCTTGTATAATATATGATTTCTGTAACGTCCTTCAATTATTGAGAGAAAAAGAAAAAATGCGAACCTCTTTATTTAATTTTTTTACTTGAATATTAATTATTTTTTTAAAAAAAAAAAACTACTAAAAAACTATAAAGGGAAAAAAAAATTTTATTATTATTTTACCATCAATCCTTTTTTGGAGTATCTTACCCTCGCATCTTTTCAATAATTTCCTATTCACCGTAGTTTTAATTAATGCACATTTTTTAATATTTTAATTCTTTTTATTTTTGTATTGCAATTAAAAATATTTTTCGTACATATAAAGTATGAACTCTTTACTTTCTCACACAAAAAATCATTTAAATAAAATTATAACCTCTTGTATAATATATGATTTCTGTAACGTCCTTCAATTATTGAGAGAAAAAGAAAAAATGCGAACCTCTTTATTTAATTTTTTTACTTGAATATTATTTATTTGAAAAAAAAAACTACTAAAAAACTTTAAAGGGAAACATTTTTTTTATTATTATTTTACCATCAATCCTTTTTTGGAGTATCTTACCCTCGCATCTTTTCAATAATTTCTTATTCACCGTAGTTTTAATTAATGCACATTTTTTAATATTTTAATTCTTTTTATTTTTGTATTGCAATTAAAAATATTTTTCGTACATATAAAGTATGAACTCTTTACTTTCTCACACAAAAAATCATTTAAATAAAATTATAACCTCTTGTATAATATATGATTTCTGTAACGTCCTTCAATTATTGAGAGAAAAAGAAAAAATGCGAACCTCTTTATTTAATTTTTTTACTTGAATATTAATTATTTTTTTTTAAAAAAAAAAAACTACTAAAAAACTCTAAAGGGAAAATTTTTTTTTATTATTATTTTTCCATCAATCCTTTTTTGGAGTATCTTACCCTCGCATCATTTCAATAATTTCCTATTCACCGTAGTTTTAATTAATGCACATTTTTTAATATTTTAATTCTTTTTATTTTTGTACTGCAATTAAAAATATTTTTCGTACATATAAAGTATGAACTCTTTACTTTTCACACAAAAAATCATTTAAATAAAATTCAAACCTCTTGTTTAATATATGATTTCTGTAACGTCCTTCAATTATTGAGAGAAAAAGAAAAAATGCGAACCTCTTTATTTAATTTTTTTACTTGAATATTATTTATTTGAAAAAAAAAATTACTAAAAAACTTTAAAGGGAAACATTTTTTTTATTGTTATTTTACCATCAATCCTTTTTTGGAGTATCTTACCCTCGCATCTTTTCAATAATTTCTTATTCACCGTAGTTTTAATTAATGCACATTTTTTAATATTTTAATTCTTTTTATTTTTGTATTGCAATTAAAAATATTTTTCGTACATATAAAGTATGAACTCTTTACTTTCTCACACAAAAAATCATTTAAATAAAATTCCCAACTCTTGTATAATATATGATTTCTGTAACGTCCTTCAATTATTGAGAGAAAAAGAAAAAATGCGAACCTCTTTATTTAATTTTTTTACTTGAATATTAATTATTTTTTTTAAAAAAAAAAAAACTACTAAAAAACTATAAAGGGAAAAAAAAAATTTATTATTATTTTACCATCAATCCTTTTTTGGAGTATCTTACCCTCGCATCTTTTCAATAATTTCCTATTCACCGTAGTTTTAATTAATGCACATTTTTTAATATTTTAATTCTTTTTATTTTTGTATTGCAATTAAAAATATTTTTCGTACATATAAAGTATGAACTCTTTACTTTCTCACACAAAAAATCATTTAAATAAAATTATAACCTCTTGTATAATATATGATTTCTGTAACGTCCTTCAATTATTGAGAGAAAAAGAAAAAATGCGAACCTCTTTATTTAATTTTTTTACTTGAATATTATTTATTTAAAAAAAAAAACTACTAAAAAACTTTAAAGGGAAACATTTTTTTTATTATTATTTTACCATCAATCCTTTTTCTGAGTATCTTACCCTCGCTTCTTTTCAATAATTTCTTATTCACCGTAGTTTTAATTAATGCACATTTTTTAATATTTTAATTCTTTTTATTTTTCTATTGCAATTAAAAATATTTTTCGTACATATAAAGTATGAACGCTTTACTTTCTCACACAAAAAATCATTTAAATAAAATTCCCAACTCTTGTATAATATATGATTTCTGTAACGTCCTTCAATTAGTGAGAGAAAAAGAAAAAATGCGAACCTCTTTAATTAATTTTTTTACATTAATATTAATTTTTTTTTAAAAAAAAACTACTAAAAAACTCTAAAGGGAAAATTTTTTTTTATTATTATTTTACCATCAATCCTTTTTTGGAGTATCTTACCCTCGCATCATTTCAATAATTTCCTATTCACCGTAGTTTTAATTAATGCACATTTTTTAATATTTTAATTCTTTTTATTTTTGTACTGCAATTAAAAATATTTTTCGTACATATAAAGTATGAACTCTTTACTTTTCACACAAAAAATCATTTAAATAAAATTCAAACCTCTTGTTTAATATATGATTTCTGTAACGTCCTTCAATTATTGAGAGAAAAAGAAAAAATGCGAACCTCTTTATTTAATATTTTTACTTGAATATTATTTATTTGAAAAAAAAAACTACTAAAAAACTTTAAAGGGAAACATTTTTTTTATTATTATTTTACCATCAATCCTTTTTTGGAGTATCTTACCCTCGCATCTTTTCAATAATTTCTTATTCACCGTAGTTTTAATTAATGCACATTTTTTAATTCTTTTTATTTTTGTATTGCAATTAAAAATATTTTTCGTACATATAAAGTATGAACTCTTTACTTTCTCACACAAAAAATCATTTAAATAAAATTATAACCTCTTGTATAATATATGATTTCTGTAACGTACTTCAATTATTGAGAGAAAAAGAAAAAATGCGAACCTCTTTATTTAATTTTTTTACTTGAATATTATTTATTTAAAAAAAAAAACTACTAAAAAACTTTAAAGGGAAACATTTTTTTTATTATTATTTTACCATCAATCCTTTTTCTGAGTATCTTACCCTCGCTTCTTTTCAATAATTTCTTATTCACCGTAGTTTTAATTAATGCACATTTTTTAATATTTTAATTCTTTTTATTTTTGTATTGCAATTAAAAATATTTTTCGTACATATAAAGTATGAACTCTTTACTTTCTCACACAAAAAATCATTTAAATAAAATTATAACCTCTTGTATAATATATGATTTCTGTAACGTCCTTCAATTATTGAGAGAAAAAGAAAAAATGCGAACCTCTTTATTTAATTTTTTTACTTGAATATTATTTATTTGAAAAAAAAAACTACTAAAAAACTTTAAAGGGAAACATTTTTTTTATTATTATTTTACCATCAATCCTTTTTTGGAGTATCTTACCCTCGCATCTTTTCAATAATTTCTTATTCACCGTAGTTTTAATTAATGCACATTTTTTAATATTTTAATTCTTTTTATTTTTGTATTGCAATTAAAAATATTTTTCGTACATATAAAGTATGAACTCTTTACTTTCTCACACAAAAAATCATTTAAATAAAATTCCCAACTCTTGTATAATATATAATTTCTGTAACGTCCTTCAATTATTGAGAGAAAAAGAAAAAATGCGAACCTCTTTATTTAATTTTTTTACTTGAATATTAATTATTTTTTTAAAAAAAAAAAAAACTACTAAAAAACTATAAAGGGAAAAAAAAATTTTATTATTATTTTACCATCAATCCTTTTTTGGAGTATCTTACCCTCGCATCTTTTCAATAATTTCCTATTCACCGTAGTTTTAATTAATGCACATTTTTTAATATTTTAATTCTTTTTATTTTTGTATTGCAATTAAAAATATTTTTCGTACATATAAAGTATGAACTCTTTACTTTCTCACACAAAAAATCATTTAAATAAAATTATAACCTCTTGTATAATATATGATTTCTGTAACGTCCTTCAATTATTGAGAGAAAAAGAAAAAATGCGAACCTCTTTATTTAATTTTTTTACTTGAATATTATTTATTTAAAAAAAAAAACTACTAAAAAACTTTAAAGGAAAACATTTTTTTTATTATTATTTTACCATCAATCCTTTTTTGGAGTATCTTACCCTCGCTTCTTTTCAATAATTTCTTATTCACCGTAGTTTTAATTAATGCACATTTTTTAATATTTTAATTCTTTTTATTTTTGTATTGCAATTAAAAATATTTTTCGTACATATAAAGTATGAACTCTTTACTTTCTCACACAAAAAATCATTTAAATAAAATTATAACCTCTTGTATAATATATGATTTCTGTAACGTCCTTCAATTATTGAGAGAAAAAGAAAAAATGCGAACCTCTTTAATTAATTTTTTTACATTAATATTAATTTTTTTTTTTAAAAAAACTACTAAAAAACTCTAAAGGGAAATTTTTTTTTTATTATTATTTTACCATCAATCCTTTTTTGGAGTATCTTACCCTCGCATCATTTCAATAATTTCCTATTCACCGTAGTTTTAATTAATGCACATTTTTTAATATTTTAATTCTTTTTATTTTTGTACTGCAATTAAAAATATTTTTCGTACATATAAAGTATGAACTCTTTACTTTTCACACAAAAAATCATTTAAATAAAATTCAAACCTCTTGTTTAATATATGATTTCTGTAACGTCCTTCAATTATTGAGAGAAAAAGAAAAAATGCGAACCTCTTTATTTAATATTTTTACTTGAATATTATTTATTTGAAAAAAAAAACTACTAAGAAACTTTAAAGGGAAACATTTTTTTTATTATTATTTTACCATCAATCCTTTTTTGGAGTATCTTACCCTCGCATCTTTTCAATAATTTCTTATTCACCGTAGTTTTAATTAATGCACATTTTTTAATATTTTAATTCTTTTTATTTTTGTATTGCAATTAAAAATATTTTTCGTACATATAAAGTATGAACTCTTTACTTTCTCACACAAAAAATCATTTAAATAAAATTATAACCTCTTGTATAATATATGATTTCTGTAACGTCCTTCAATTATTGAGAGAAAAAGAAAAAATGCGAACCTCTTTATTTAATTTTTTTACTTGAATATTAATTATTTTTTTAAAAAAAAAAAAACTACTAAAAACTCTAAAGGGAAACATTTTTTTTATTATTATTTTACCATCAATCCTTTTTTGGAGTATCTTACCCTCGCATCTTTTCAATAATTTCCTATTCACCGTAGTTTTAATTAATGCACATTTTTTAATATTTTAATTCTTTTTATTTTTGTATTGCAATTAAAAATATTTTTCGTACATATAAAGTATGAACTCTTTACTTTCTCACACAAAAAATCATTTAAATAAAATTATAACCTCTTGTATAATATATGATTTCTGTAACGTCCTTCAATTATTGAGAGAAAAAGAAAAAATGCGAACCTCTTTATTTAATTTTTTTACTTGAATATTATTTATTTGAAAAAAAAAACTACTAAAAAACTTTAAAGGGAAACATTTTTTTTATTATTATTTTACCATCAATCCTTTTTTGGAGTATCTTACCCTCGCATCTTTTCAATAATTTCTTATTCACCGTAGTTTTAATTAATGCACATTTTTTAATATTTTAATTCTTTTTATTTTTGTATTGCAATTAAAAATATTTTTCGTACATATAAAGTATGAACTCTTTACTTTCTCACACAAAAAATCATTTAAATAAAATTCCCAACTCTTGTATAATATATGATTTCTGTAACGTCCTTCAATTATTGAGAGAAAAAGAAAAAATGCGAACCTCTTTATTTAATTTTTTTACTTGAATATTAATTATTTTTTTAAAAAAAAAAAAAAAACTACTAAAAAACTATAAAGGGAAAAAAAAATTTTATTATTATTTTACCATCAATCCTTTTTTGGAGTATCTTACCCTCGCATCTTTTCAATAATTTCCTATTCACCGTAGTTTTAATTAATGCACATTTTTTAATATTTTAATTCTTTTTATTTTTGTATTGCAATTAAAAATATTTTTCGTACATATAAAGTATGAACTCTTTACTTTCTCACACAAAAAATCATTTAAATAAAATTATAACCTCTTGTATAATATATGATTTCTGTAACGTCCTTCAATTATTGAGAGAAAAAGAAAAAATGCGAACCTCTTTATTTAATTTTTTTACTTGAACATTAATTATTTTTAAAAAAAAAAAAAAAAACTACTAAAAAACTATAAAGGGAAAAAAAAAATTTATTATTATTTTACCATCAATCCTTTTTTGGAGTATCTTACCCTCGCATCTTTTCAATAATTTCCTATTCACCGTAGTTTTAATTAATGCACATTTTTTAATATTTTAATTCTTTTTATTTTTGTATTGCAATTAAAAATATTTTTCGTACATATAAAGTATGAACTCTTTACTTTCTCACACAAAAAATCATTTAAATAAAATTATAACCTCTTGTATAATATATGATTTCTGTAACGTCCTTCAATTATTGAGAGAAAAAGAAAAAATGCGAACCTCTTTATTTAATTTTTTTACTTGAACATTAATTATTTTTAAAAAAAAAAAAAAAAAACTACTAAAAAACTATAAAGGGAAAAAAAAAATTTATTATTATTTTACCATCAATCCTTTTTTGGAGTATCTTACCCTCGCATCTTTTCAATAATTTCCTATTCACCGTAGTTTTAATTAATGCACATTTTTTAATATTTTAATTCTTTTTATTTTTGTATTGCAATTAAAAATATTTTTCGTACATATAAAGTATGAACTCTTTACTTTCTCACACAAAAAATCATTTAAATAAAATTATAACCTCTTGTATAATATATGATTTCTGTAATGTCCTTCAATTATTGAGAGAAAAAGAAAAAATGCGAACCTCTTTATTTAATTTTTTTACTTGAATATTATTTATTTAAAAAAAAAACTACTAAAACACTTTAAAGGGAAACATTTTTTTTATTATTATTTTACCATCAATCCTTTTTCTGAGTATCTTACCCTCGCTTCTTTTCAATAATTTCTTATTCACCGTAGTTTTAATTAATGCACATTTTTTAATATTTTAATTCTTTTTATTTTTCTATTGCAATTAAAAATATTTTTCGTACATATAAAGTATGAACGCTTTACTTTCTCACACAAAAAATCATTTAAATAAAATTCCCAACTCTTGTATAATATATGATTTCTGTAACGTCCTTCAATTAGTGAGAGAAAAAGAAAAAATGCGAACCTCTTTAATTAATTTTTTTACATTAATATTAATTTTTTTTTAAAAAAAACTACTAAAAAACTCTAAAGGGAAAATTTTTTTTTATTATTATTTTACCATCAATCCTTTTTTGGAGTATCTTACCCTCGCATCATTTCAATAATTTCCTATTCACCGTAGTTTTAATTAATGCACATTTTTTAATATTTTAATTCTTTTTATTTTTGTACTGCAATTAAAAATATTTTTCGTACATATAAAGTATGAACTCTTTACTTTTCACACAAAAAATCATTTAAATAAAATTCAAACCTCTTGTTTAATATATGATTTCTGTAACGTCCTTCAATTATTGAGAGAAAAAGAAAAAATGCGAACCTCTTTATTTAATATTTTTACTTGAATATTATTTATTTGAAAAAAAAAACTACTAAAAAACTTTAAAGGGAAACATTTTTTTTATTATTATTTTACCATCAATCCTTTTTTGGAGTATCTTACCCTCGCATCTTTTCAATAATTTCTTATTCACCGTAGTTTTAATTAATGCACATTTTTTAATTCTTTTTATTTTTGTATTGCAATTAAAAATATTTTTCGTACATATAAAGTATGAACTCTTTACTTTCTCACACAAAAAATCATTTAAATAAAATTATAACCTCTTGTATAATATATGATTTCTGTAACGTCCTTCAATTATTGAGAGAAAAAGAAAAAATGCGAACCTCTTTATTTAATTTTTTTACTTGAATATTAATTATTTTTTTTTAAAAAAAAAAAACTACTAAAAAACTCTAAAGGGAAAATTTTTTTTTATTATTATTTTACCATCAATCCTTTTTTGGAGTATCTTACCCTCGCATCATTTCAATAATTTCCTATTCACCGTAGTTTTAATTAATGCACATTTTTTAATATTTTAATTCTTTTTATTTTTGTACTGCAATTAAAAATATTTTTCGTACATATAAAGTATGAACTCTTTACTTTTCACACAAAAAATCATTTAAATAAAATTCAAACCTCTTGTTTAATATATGATTTCTGTAACGTCCTTCAATTATTGAGAGAAAAAGAAAAAATGCGAACCTCTTTATTTAATTTTTTTACTTGAATATTATTTATTTGAAAAAAAAAACTACTAAAAAACTTTAAAGGGAAACATTTTTTTTATTATTATTTTACCATCAATCCTTTTTTGGAGTATCTTACCCTCGCATCTTTTCAATAATTTCTTATTCACCGTAGTTTTAATTAATGCACATTTTTTAATATTTTAATTCTTTTTATTTTTGTATTGCAATTAAAAATATTTTTCGTACATATAAAGTATGAACTCTTTACTTTCTCACACAAAAAATCATTTAAATAAAATTCCCAACTCTTGTATAATATATGATTTCTGTAACGTCCTTCAATTATTGAGAGAAAAAGAAAAAATGCGAACCTCTTTATTTAATTTTTTTACTTGAATATTAATTATTTTTTTAAAAAAAAAAAAAAACTACTAAAAAACTATAAAGGGAAAAAAAAATTTATTTATTATTTTACCATCAATCCTTTTTTGGAGTATCTTACCCTCGCATCTTTTCAATAATTTCCTATTCACCGTAGTTTTAATTAATGCACATTTTTTAATATTTTAATTCTTTTTATTTTTGTATTGCAATTAAAAATATTTTTCGTACATATAAAGTATGAACTCTTTACTTTCTCACACAAAAAATCATTTAAATAAAATTATAACCTCTTGTATAATATATGATTTCTGTAACGTCCTTCAATTATTGAGAGAAAAAGAAAAAATGCGAACCTCTTTATTTAATTTTTTTACTTGAATATTATTTATTTAAAAAAAAAACTACTAAAAAACTTTAAAGGGAAACATTTTTTTTATTATTATTTTACCATCAATCCTTTTTCTGAGTATCTTACCCTCGCTTCTTTTCAATAATTTCTTATTCACCGTAGTTTTAATTAATGCACATTTTTTAATATTTTAATTCTTTTTATTTTTGTATTGCAATTAAAAATATTTTTCGTACATATAAAGTATGAACTCTTTACTTTCTCACACAAAAAATCATTTAAATAAAATTATAACCTCTTGTATAATATATGATTTCTGTAACGTCCTTCAATTATTGAGAGAAAAAGAAAAAATGCGAACCTCTTTAATTAATTTTTTTACATTAATATTAATTTTTTTTTTTAAAAAAACTACTAAAAAACTCTAAAGGGAAAATTTTTTTTTATTATTATTTTACCATCAATCCTTTTTTGGAGTATCTTACCCTCGCATCATTTCAATAATTTCCTATTCACCGTAGTTTTAATTAATGCACATTTTTTAATATTTTAATTCTTTTTATTTTTGTACTGCAATTAAAAATATTTTTCGTACATATAAAGTATGAACTCTTTACTTTTCACACAAAAAATCATTTAAATAAAATTCAAACCTCTTGTTTAATATATGATTTCTGTAACGTCCTTCAATTATTGAGAGAAAAAGAAAAAATGCGAACCTCTTTATTTAATATTTTTACTTGAATATTATTTATTTGAAAAAAAAAACTACTAAAAAACTTTAAAGGGAAACATTTTTTTTATTATTATTTTACCATCAATCCTTTTTCTGAGTATCTTACCCTCGCTTCTTTTCAATAATTTCTTATTCACCGTAGTTTTAATTAATGCACATTTTTTAATATTTTAATTCTTTTTATTTTTGTATTGCAGTTAAAAATATTTTTCGTACATATAAAGTATGAACTCTTTACTTTCTCACACAAAAAATCATTTAAATAAAATTATAACCTCTTGTATAATATATGATTTCTGTAACGTCCTTCAATTATTGAGAGAAAAAGAAAAAATGCGAACCTCTTTAATTAATTTTTTTACATTAATATTAATTTTTTTTTTTAAAAAAACTACTAAAAAACTCTAAAGGGAAATTTTTTTTTTATTATTATTTTACCATCAATCCTTTTTTGGAGTATCTTACCCTCGCATCATTTCAATAATTTCCTATTCACCGTAGTTTTAATTAATGCACATTTTTTAATATTTTAATTCTTTTTATTTTTGTACTGCAATTAAAAATATTTTTCGTACATATAAAGTATGAACTCTTTACTTTTCACACAAAAAATCATTTAAATAAAATTCAAACCTCTTGTTTAATATATGATTTCTGTAACGTCCTTCAATTATTGAGAGAAAAAGAAAAAATGCGAACCTCTTTATTTAATATTTTTACTTGAATATTATTTATTTGAAAAAAAAAACTACTAAAAAACTTTAAAGGGAAACATTTTTTTTATTATTATTTTACCATCAATCCTTTTTTGGAGTATCTTACCCTCGCATCTTTTCAATAATTTCTTATTCACCGTAGTTTTAATTAATGCACATTTTTTAATATTTTAATTCTTTTTATTTTTGTATTGCAATTAAAAATATTTTTCGTACATATAAAGTATGAACTCTTTACTTTCTCACACAAAAAATCATTTAAATAAAATTATAACCTCTTGTATAATATATGATTTCTGTAACGTCCTTCAATTATTGAGAGAAAAAGAAAAAATGCGAACCTCTTTATTTAATTTTTTTACTTGAATATTATTTATTTAAAAAAAAAACTACTAAAAAACTTTAAAGGGAAACATTTTTTTTATTATTATTTTACCATCAATCCTTTTTCTGAGTATCTTACCCTCGCTTCTTTTCAATAATTTCTTATTCACCGTAGTTTTAATTAATGCACATTTTTTAATATTTTAATTCTTTTTATTTTTGTATTGCAATTAAAAATATTTTTCGTACATATAAAGTATGAACTCTTTACTTTCTCACACAAAAAATCATTTAAATAAAATTATAACCTCTTGTATAATATATGATTTCTGTAACGTCCTTCAATTATTGAGAGAAAAAGAAAAAATGCGAACCTCTTTAATTAATTTTTTTACATTAATATTAATTTTTTTTTTTAAAAAAACTACTAAAAAACTCTAAAGGGAAAATTTTTTTTTATTATTATTTTACCATCAATCCTTTTTTGGAGTATCTTACCCTCGCATCATTTCAATAATTTCCTATTCACCGTAGTTTTAATTAATGCACATTTTTTAATATTTTAATTCTTTTTATTTTTGTACTGCAATTAAAAATATTTTTCGTACATATAAAGTATGAACTCTTTACTTTTCACACAAAAAATCATTTAAATAAAATTCAAACCTCTTGTTTAATATATGATTTCTGTAACGTCCTTCAATTATTGAGAGAAAAAGAAAAAATGCGAACCTCTTTATTTAATATTTTTACTTGAATATTATTTATTTGAAAAAAAAAACTACTAAAAAACTTTAAAGGGAAACATTTTTTTTATTATTATTTTACCATCAATCCTTTTTTGGAGTATCTTACCCTCGCATCTTTTCAATAATTTCTTATTCACCGTAGTTTTAATTAATGCACATTTTTTAATATTTTAATTCTTTTTATTTTTGTATTGCAATTAAAAATATTTTTCGTACATATAAAGTATGAACTCTTTACTTTCTCACACAAAAAATCATTTAAATAAAATTCCCAACTCTTGTATAATATATGATTTCTGTAACGTCCTTCAATTATTGAGAGAAAAAGAAAAAATGCGAACCTCTTTATTTAATTTTTTTACTTGAATATTAATTATTTTTTTAAAAAAAAAAAAAAACTACTAAAAAACTATAAAGGGAAAAAAAAATTTTATTATTATTTTACCATCAATCCTTTTTTGGAGTATCTTACCCTCGCATCTTTTCAATAATTTCCTATTCACCGTAGTTTTAATTAATGCACATTTTTTAATATTTTAATTATTTTTATTTTTGTATTGCAATTAAAAATATTTTTCGTACATATAAAGTATGAACTCTTTACTTTCTCACACAAAAAATCATTTAAATAAAATTATAACCTCTTGTATAATATATGATTTCTGTAACGTCCTTCAATTATTGAGAGAAAAAGAAAAAATGCGAACCTCTTTATTTAATTTTTTTACTTGAATATTATTTATTTAAAAAAAAAACTACTAAAAAACTTTAAAGGGAAACATTTTTTTTATTATTATTTTACCATCAATCCTTTTTCTGAGTATCTTACCCTCGCTTCTTTTCAATAATTTCTTATTCACCGTAGTTTTAATTAATGCACATTTTTTAATATTTTAATTCTTTTTATTTTTGTATTGCAATTAAAAATATTTTTCGTACATATAAAGTATGAACTCTTTACTTTCTCACACAAAAAATCATTTAAATAAAATTATAACCTCTTGTATAATATATGATTTCTGTAACGTCCTTCAATTATTGAGAGAAAAAGAAAAAATGCGAACCTCTTTAATTAATTTTTTTACATTAATATTAATTTTTTTTTTTAAAAAAACTACTAAAAAACTCTAAAGGGAAAATTTTTTTTTATTATTATTTTACCATCAATCCTTTTTTGGAGTATCTTACCCTCGCATCATTTCAATAATTTCCTATTCACCGTAGTTTTAATTAATGCACATTTTTTAATATTTTAATTCTTTTTATTTTTGTACTGCAATTAAAAATATTTTTCGTACATATAAAGTATGAACTCTTTACTTTTCACACAAAAAATCATTTAAATAAAATTCAAACCTCTTGTTTAATATATGATTTCTGTAACGTCCTTCAATTATTGAGAGAAAAAGAAAAAATGCGAACCTCTTTATTTAATATTTTTACTTGAATATTATTTATTTGAAAAAAAAAACTACTAAAAAACTTTAAAGGGAAACATTTTTTTTATTATTATTTTACCATCAATCCTTTTTTGGAGTATCTTACCCTCGCATCTTTTCAATAATTTCTTATTCACCGTAGTTTTAATTAATGCACATTTTTTAATATTTTAATTCTTTTTATTTTTGTATTGCAATTAAAAATATTTTTCGTACATATAAAGTATGAACTCTTTACTTTCTCACACAAAAAATCATTTAAATAAAATTATAACCTCTTGTATAATATATGATTTCTGTAACGTCCTTCAATTATTGAGAGAAAAAGAAAAAATGCGAACCTCTTTATTTAATATTTTTACTTGAATATTATTTATTTAAAAAAAAAAAACTACTAAAAAACTTTAAAGGGAAACATTTTTTTTATTATTATTTTACCATCAATCCTTTTTCTGAGTATCTTACCCTCGCTTCTTTTCAATAATTTCTTATTCACCGTAGTTTTAATTAATGCACATTTTTTAATATTTTAATTCTTTTTATTTTTCTATTGCAATTAAAAATATTTTTCGTACATATAATGTATGAACGCTTTACTTTCTCACACAAAAAATCATTTAAATAAAATTCCCAACTCTTGTATAATATATGATTTCTGTAACGTCCTTCAATTATTGAGAGAAAAAGAAAAAATGCGAACCTCTTTATTTAATTTTTTTACTTGAATATTAATTATTTTTTTTAAAAAAAAAAACTACTAAAAAACTATAAAGGGAAAAAAAAAATTTATTATTATTTTACCATCAATCCTTTTTTGGAGTATCTTACCCTCGCATCTTTTCAATAATTTCCTATTCACCGTAGTTTTAATTAATGCACATTTTTTAATATTTTAATTATTTTTATTTTTGTATTGCAATTAAAAATATTTTTCGTACATATAAAGTATGAACTCTTTACTTTCTCACACAAAAAATCATTTAAATAAAATTATAACCTCTTGTATAATATATGATTTCTGTAACGTCCTTCAATTAATGAGAGAAAAAGAAAAAATGCGAACCTCTTTATTTAATTTTTTTACTTGAATATTATTTATTTAAAAAAAAAACTACTAAAAAACTTTAAAGGGAAACATTTTTTTAATTATTATTTTACCATCAATCCTTTTTCTGAGTATCTTACCCTCGCTTCTTTTCAATAATTTCTTATTCACCGTAGTTTTAATTAATGCACATTTTTTAATATTTTAATTCTTTTTATTTTTCTATTGCAATTAAAAATATTTTTCGTACATATAAAGTATGAACGCTTTACTTTCTCACACAAAAAATCATTTAAATAAAATTGCCAACTCTTGTATAATATATGATTTCTGTAACGTCCTTCAATTAGTGAGAGAAAAAGAAAAAATGCGAACCTCTTTAATTAATTTTTTTACATTAATATTAATTTTTTTTAAAAAAAAACTACTAAAAAACTCTAAAGGGAAACATTTTTTTTATTATTATTTTACCATCAATCCTTTTTTGGAGTATCTTACCCTCGCATCATTTCAATAATTTCCTATTCACCGTAGTTTTAATTAATGCACATTTTTTAATATTTTAATTCTTTTTATTTTTGTACTGCAATTAAAAATATTTTTCGTACATATAAAGTATGAACTCTTTACTTTTCACACAAAAAATCATTTAAATAAAATTCAAACCTCTTGTTTAATATATGATTTCTGTAACGTCCTTCAATTATTGAGAGAAAAAGAAAAAATGCGAACCTCTTTATTTAATTTTTTTACTTGAATATTATTTATTTGAAAAAAAAAAACTACTATAAAACTTTAAAGGGAAACATTTTTTTTATTATTATTTTACCATCAATCCTTTTTCTGAGTATCTTACCCTCGCATCTTTTCAATAATTTCTTATTCACCGTAGTTTTAATTAATGCACATTTTTTAATATTTTAATTCTTTTTATTTTTGTATTGCAATTAAAAATATTTTTCGTACATATAAAGTATGAACTCTTTACTTTCTCACACAAAAAATCATTTAAATAAAATTATAACCTCTTGTATAATATATGATTTCTGTAACGTCCTTCAATTATTGAGAGAAAAAGAAAAAATGCGAACCTCTTTATTTAATTTTTTTACTTGAATATTAATTATTTTTTTTTAAAAAAAAAAAACTACTAAAAAACTCTAAAGGGAAAATTTTTTTTTATTATTATTTTACCATCAATCCTTTTTTGGAGTATCTTACCCTCGCATCATTTCAATAATTTCCTATTCACCGTAGTTTTAATCAATGCACATTTTTTAATATTTTAATTCTTTTTATTTTTGTACTGCAATTAAAAATATTTTTCGCACATATAAAGTATGAACTCTTTACTTTTCACACAAAAAATCATTTAAATAAAATTCAAACCTCTTGTTTAATATATGATTTCTGTAACGTCCTTCAATTATTGAGAGAAAAAGAAAAAATGCGAACCTCTTTATTTAATTTTTTTACTTGAATATTATTTTTTTGAAAAAAAAAACTACTAAAAAACTTTAAAGGGAAACATTTTTTTTATTATTATTTTACCATCAATCCTTTTTTGGAGTATCTTACCCTCGCATCTTTTCAATAATTTCTTATTCACCGTAGTTTTAATTAATGCACATTTTTTAATATTTTAATTCTTTTTATTTTTGTATTGCAATTAAAAATATTTTTCGTACATATAAAGTATGAACTCTTTACTTTCTCACACAAAAAATCATTTAAATAAAATTATAACCTCTTGTATAATATATGATTTCTGTAACGTCCTTCAATTATTGAGAGAAAAAGAAAAAATGCGAACCTCTTTATTTAATTTTTTTACTTGAATATTAATTATTTTTTTTTAAATAAAAAAAACTACTAAAAAACTCTAAAGGGAAAAAAATTTTTTATTATTATTTTACCATCAATCCTTTTTTGGAGTATCTTACCCTCGCATCATTTCAATAATTTCCTATTCACCGTAGTTTTAATCAATGCACATTTTTTAATATTTTAATTCTTTTTATTTTTGTACTGCAATTAAAAATATTTTTCGTACATATAAAGTATGAACTCTTTACTTTTCACACAAAAAATCATTTAAATAAAATTCAAACCTCTTGTTTAATATATGATTTCTGTAACGTCCTTCAATTATTGAGAGAAAAAGAAAAAATGCGAACCTCTTTATTTAATTTTTTTACTTGAATATTATTTATTTGAAAAAAAAAACTACTAAAAAACTTTAAAGGGAAACATTTTTTTTATTATTATTTTACCATCAATCCTTTTTTGGAGTATCTTACCCTCGCATCTTTTCAATAATTTCTTATTCACCGTAGTTTTAATTAATGCACATTTTTTAATATTTTAATTCTTTTTATTTTTGTATTGCAATTAAAAATATTTTTCGTACATATAAAGTATGAACTCTTTACTTTCTCACACAAAAAATCATTTAAATAAAATTATAACCTCTTGTATAATATATGATTTCTGTAACGTCCTTCAATTATTGAGAGAAAAAGAAAAAATGCGAACCTCTTTATTTAATTTTTTTACTTGAATATTATTTATTTAAAAAAAAAAACTACTAAAAAACTTTAAAGGGAAACATTTTTTTTATTATTATTTTACCATCAATCCTTTTTCTGAGTATCTTACCCTCGCTTCTTTTCAATAATTTCTTATTCACCGTAGTTTTAATTAATGCACATTTTTTAATATTTTAATTCTTTTTATTTTTGTATTGCAATTAAAAATATTTTTCGTACATATAAAGTATGAACTCTTTACTTTCTCACACAAAAAATCATTTAAATAAAATTATAACCTCTTGTATAATATATGATTTCTGTAACGTCCTTCAATTATTGAGAGAAAAAGAAAAAATGCGAACCTCTTTATTTAATTTTTTTACTTGAATATTAATTATTTTTTTTTAAAAAAAAAAAACTACTAAAAAACTCTAAAGGGAAAATTTTTTTTTATTATTATTTTACCATCAATCCTTTTTTGGAGTATCTTACCCTCGCATCATTTCAATAATTTCCTATTCACCGTAGTTTTAATCAATGCACATTTTTTAATATTTTAATTCTTTTTATTTTTGTACTGCAATTAAAAATATTTTTCGCACATATAAAGTATGAACTCTTTACTTTTCACACAAAAAATCATTTAAATAAAATTCAAACCTCTTGTTTAATATATGATTTCTGTAACGTCCTTCAATTATTGAGAGAAAAAGAAAAAATGCGAACCTCTTTATTTAATTTTTTTACTTGAATATTATTTTTTTGAAAAAAAAAACTACTAAAAAACTTTAAAGGGAAACATTTTTTTTATTATTATTTTACCATCAATACTTTTTTGGAGTATCTTACCCTCGCATCTTTTCAATAATTTCTTATTCACCGTAGTTTTAATTAATGCACATTTTTTAATATTTTAATTCTTTTTATTTTTGTATTGCAATTAAAAATATTTTTCGTACATATAAAGTATGAACTCTTTACTTTCTCACACAAAAAATCATTTAAATAAAATTATAACCTCTTGTATAATATATGATTTCTGTAACGTCCTTCAATTATTGAGAGAAAAAGAAAAAATGCGAACCTCTTTATTTAATTTTTTTACTTGAATATTAATTATTTTTTTTTAAATAAAAAAAACTACTAAAAAACTCTAAAGGGAAAATTTTTTTTTATTATTATTTTACCATCAATCCTTTTTTGGAGTATCTTACCCTCGCATCATTTCAATAATTTCCTATTCACCGTAGTTTTAATCAATGCACATTTTTTAATATTTTAATTCTTTTTATTTTTGTACTGCAATTAAAAATATTTTTCGTACATATAAAGTATGAACTCTTTACTTTTCACACAAAAAATCATTTAAATAAAATTCAAACCTCTTGTTTAATATATGATTTCTGTAACGTCCTTCAATTATTGAGAGAAAAAGAAAAAATGCGAACCTCTTTATTTAATTTTTTTACTTGAATATTATTTATTTGAAAAAAAAAACTACTAAAAAACTTTAAAGGGAAACATTTTTTTTATTATTATTTTACCATCAATCCTTTTTTGGAGTATCTTACCCTCGCATCTTTTCAATAATTTCTTATTCACCGTAGTTTTAATTAATGCACATTTTTTAATATTTTAATTCTTTTTATTTTTGTATTGCAATTAAAAATATTTTTCGTACATATAAAGTATGAACTCTTTACTTTCTCACACAAAAAATCATTTAAATAAAATTATAACCTCTTGTATAATATATGATTTCTGTAACGTCCTTCAATTATTGAGAGAAAAAGAAAAAATGCGAACCTCTTTATTTAATTTTTTTACTTGAATATTATTTATTTAAAAAAAAAAACTACTAAAAAACTTTAAAGGGAAACATTTTTTTTATTATTATTTTACCATCAATCCTTTTTCTGAGTATCTTACCCTCGCTTCTTTTCAATAATTTCTTATTCACCGTAGGTTTAATTAATGCACATTTTTTAATATTTTAATTCTTTTTATTTTTCTATTGCAATTAAAAATATTTTTCGTACATATAAAGTATGAACGCTTTACTTTCTCACACAAAAAATCATTTAAATAAAATTCCCAACTCTTGTATAATATATGATTTCTGTAACGTCCTTCAATTATTGAGAGAAAAAGAAAAAATGCGAACCTCTTTATTTAATTTTTTTACTTGAATATTAATTATTTTTTAAAAAAAAAAAAAACTACTAAAAAACTATAAAGGGAAAAAAAAATTTTATTATTATTTTACCATCAATCCTTTTTTGGAGTATCTTACCCTCGCATCTTTTCAATAATTTCCTATTCACCGTAGTTTTAATTAATGCACATTTTTTAATATTTTAATTCTTTTTATTTTTGTATTGCAATTAAAAATATTTTTCGTACATATAAAGTATGAACTCTTTACTTTCTCACACAAAAAATCATTTAAATAAAATTATAACCTCTTGTATAATATATGATTTCTGTAACGTCCTTCAATTATTGAGAGAAAAAGAAAAAATGCGAACCTCTTTATTTAATTTTTTTACTTGAATATTATTTATTTAAAAAAAAAACTTCTAAAAAACTTTAAAGGGAAACATTTTTTTTATTATTATTTTACCATCAATCCTTTTTCTGAGTATCTTACCCTCGCTTCTTTTCAATAATTTCTTATTCACCGTAGTTTTAATTAATGCACATTTTTTAATATTTTAATTCTTTTTATTTTTCTATTGCAATTAAAAATATTTTTCGTACATATAAAGTATGAACGCTTTACTTTCTCACACAAAAAATCATTTAAATAAAATTCCCAACTCTTGTATAATATATGATTTCTGTAACGTCCTTCAATTATTGAGAGAAAAAGAAAAAATGCGAACCTCTTTATTTAATTTTTTTACTTGAATATTAATTATTTTTTTAAAAAAAAAAAAAACTACTAAAAAACTATAAAGGGAAAAAAAAATTTTATTATTATTTTACCATCAATCCTTTTTTGGAGTATCTTACCCTCGCATCTTTTCAATAATTTCCTATTCACCGTAGTTTTAATTAATGCACATTTTTTAATATTTTAATTCTTTTTATTTTTGTATTGCAATTAAAAATATTTTTCGTACATATAAAGTATGAACTCTTTACTTTCTCACACAAAAAATCATTTAAATAAAATTATAACCTCTTGTATAATATATGATTTCTGTAACGTCCTTCAATTATTGAGAGAAAAAGAAAAAATGCGAACCTCTTTATTTAATTTTTTTACTTGAATATTAATTATTTTTTAAAAAAAAAAAAAACTACTAAAAAACTATAAAGGGAAAAAAAAATTTTATTATTATTTTACCATCAATCCTTTTTTGGAGTATCTTACCCTCGCATCTTTTCAATAATTTCCTATTCACCGTAGTTTTAGTTAATGCACATTTTTTAATATTTTAATTCTTTTTATTTTTGTATTGCAATTAAAAATATTTTTCGTACATATAAAGTATGAACTCTTTACTTTCTCACACAAAAAATCATTTAAATAAAATTATAACCTCTTGTATAATATATGATTTCTGTAACGTCCTTCAATTAATGAGAGAAAAAGAAAAAATGCGAACCTCTTTATTTAATTTTTTTACTTGAATATTATTTATTTAAAAAAAAAAACTACTAAAAAACTTTAAAGGGAAACATTTTTTTAATTATTATTTTACCATCAATCCTTTTTCTGAGTATCTTACCCTCGCTTCTTTTCAATAATTTCTTATTCACCGTAGTTTTAATTAATGCACATTTTTTAATATTTTAATTCTTTTTATTTTTCTATTGCAATTAAAAATATTTTTCGTACATATAAAGTATGAACGCTTTACTTTCTCACACAAAAAATCATTTAAATAAAATTGCCAACTCTTGTATAATATATGATTTCTGTAACGTCCTTCAATTAGTGAGAGAAAAAGAAAAAATGCGAACCTCTTTAATTAATTTTTTTACATTAATATTAATTTTTTTTAAAAAAAAACTACTAAAAAACTCTAAAGGGAAACATTTTTTTTATTATTATTTTACCATCAATCCTTTTTTGGAGTATCTTACCCTCGCATCATTTCAATAATTTCCTATTCACCGTAGTTTTAATTAATGCACATTTTTTAATATTTTAATTCTTTTTATTTTTGTACTGCAATTAAAAATATTTTTCGTACATATAAAGTATGAACTCTTTACTTTTCACACAAAAAATCATTTAAATAAAATTCAAACCTCTTGTTTAATATATGATTTCTGTAACGTCCTTCAATTATTGAGAGAAAAAGAAAAAATGCGAACCTCTTTATTTAATTTTTTTACTTGAATATTATTTATTTGAAAAAAAAAAACTACTATAAAACTTTAAAGGGAAACATTTTTTTTATTATTATTTTACCATCAATCCTTTTTTGGAGTATCTTACCCTCGCATCTTTTCAATAATTTCTTATTCACCGTAGTTTTAATTAATGCACATTTTTTAATATTTTAATTCTTTTTATTTTTGTATTGCAATTAAAAATATTTTTCGTACATATAAAGTATGAACTCTTTACTTTCTCACACAAAAAATCATTTAAATAAAATTATAACCTCTTGTATAATATATGATTTCTGTAACGTCCTTCAATTATTGAGAGAAAAAGAAAAAATGCGAACCTCTTTATTTAATTTTTTTACTTGAATATTAATTATTTTTTTTAAAAAAAAAAAAACTACTAAAAAACTCTAAAGGGAAAATTTTTTTTTATTATTATTTTACCATCAATCCTTTTTTGGAGTATCTTACCCTCGCATCATTTCAATAATTTCCTATTCTATAGCGACTCAGAATTTTTATGCAATAAATAATTATTTTAATATTTAGAAAATTGTATCGCTACTATTTCATTTATTATTTTGAAATTAATGCCGCGACGGATTCGTCTAGCCAAGTCAAGAAATATCGAATTTGTTCGATTTTAAATTTAATATTCGAATTTCTAAAAGTATATTATTTTATTCATAGTATTATTTTCAAAATCATTTTAGATTCCAATTTTCCGTATTGAATTATTTTAGTCCAAAATCTCAACATTTATTTATTCTCAAACTTATTATTTTCAGTCCAAAATATATCTGTTTTCAATACGTTTCTTGATCGAAATTAGTCAAATTTGTAGTGATTTATCTTAAATTAATCCTATAATTTTCTAAACAATCCAACACTCCCACGTTTTTATCAACCTTCCATCTACTTTACAACCCATCTGCACTCATCATCCTATAGCCGAAAGTGATAGCTATACCCACTCCTTCAATTATTTTTCCTTTCTTTCTCTTTCAGTATATCATCCACGAGCAGCCTATTTCATCAACTCTACCACCAACCATATTCATCATCATCAATCAGGCCAGTTTCCTCCATTTCAACTCCATCCAATTCAATTTCCATTTTGAGCAAGTCTCATTTGCAAGATCAACAATCTCAGCCATTATCATCAATTCTGATTTCCTGCAAGCATCTTCAACATGGACACCACTAAAAACCATCATTATTTATCCAACCTCTATTTCATTCTGAATCGAATCTAAACATCACAACTGCTATATTGAATTCCCTCTACAAGCATCACACATCTATTATGCAAATTCCAAATACATCCATATCAGCTCCATTACTATCCAACCAACCCAATTGATCAACACACTGAAACCAATCTACCATCATCACCACAGCCTTCCTTCCACTGAATCAATACAGAACCAAGCAGCCACCATTGTCAACCACTCAACACCACAGTCCCAACACCAATCCAATCACGCAGTTAACCTCACATAACCATCTCAACATCACACAATTCTCAATTCCATCAAGTTTTCAGAAATCATTCTCATTATCAATAACCTCACCACTGCAAATCACCATTTATCATCATCACCAAATTGGCAAGCCATAACCAAGATCCACAGCCTGCATATACAATAACCAAATACAACCAATGCCACCTTCAACACCATTTCAGTATTATCTCTACCACCGGTAGCATCACCAGCCCTTTCACTGTCACCACCCCTGCAGCTCCAACAAACCAGCACCCAACATCACTGTGATACGACCACCACCGCTGCAATACTGCCCAAGTCCGCGCACCACCGTAACCTCCGACCCAAAATTTCAACTCCACAATCCCCAAATCAAAACCCAAAACAAAACCCAAAACCAAAGAAATAGAATACCCAAATACTTACCTCAACCTTAAGCCCTTCACTGCCAGATTTAATACCGGAGATTAATCGCGATTCAAGCCTAGTTTAGCCTCGGTTTTTATCCCCATCTCACACCAAACTCTTTCAAAACCGGAACCCCTTCTTTGCCGCACCTTACGCCGGTGTCTCGCCGACGTTTCTTCAGTAGAACCACTGCCCAGTTCGTCGGCCGGTTGAGAGAAACGGGTAGAGAGAGAGAGAGTATGGAAGTGAGAGAGAGAGTATAACGAGAGAATGGTTAGAGAGAGAGAGAAAGATCTGATATATTTAACTTTCCAGAATTTGCAAATCAGTCCCTGACATTTTAATTTGTTTCCATTCAGTCCTTTTAGTTTTAAAATCATCAATTTCAGCCCTTAAGTTTTAAATGATTTTAATCAGCCCTTTCATTTTAAAATTCTGATCAATTCAGTCCCTGCTGATTTACTTTATTTGATTTTAAGCTCAAGTTTCAAAAGTATTCATTTTAATCCCTCAACTTTCAAAGTATCTATTTTAGTCCCTGAACTTTCAAAAGTATTCATTTTAGTCCCTCAACTTTCAAAACATCAATTTTAGTCCTCAAATTATAATTTATCATTTTGAACTATATATTCGATAAACTAAAGTGACTTATTGGCTAAGACGAAGCGTACGGAGAATTTAAAGAAATTGAAGTCATTCCCGCTCAACTTTGCACTCGTCGGATTTGAGGTAGACTCGCACTTATTAATTGATTTAAATTATGATTTCATATAAATGTCATGTGACTTGTGAAAGTCAATTTTCAAGAAAATTAAGTATGTTTTATGAAAGGTAAATATACCTTATGTTTTTATGAAAAGTAAGTATACCCTATGTTTTTACGATAATGTTTTATATGTTTTGGATCATTGCTATGCACATAAGAATTCTTACCACCTAAGTTCGGTAGAATTCTGTGTCTCCATAAGTTTATGAGGATTTACCACCTAAGTTCGGTAAAATTCCTGCCTTTCCATATGTTTATGAGGATTTACCACCTAAGTTCGGTAAAATTCCTGTCGCGTATGTTTATGAGGATTTCGATCCTATCTTATGTTATGATGGAAATGATCCCTATGAATTTCATGAATTATGTTTTGGTATACTTACTGTTATTATGATCTTACTGTTATTATGATCTTACTGTTATTATGACTTACTACATAAGAATTCTTGCCACCTAAGTTCGGTAAAATTCTTATGTTTATGAGGATTTCGATATTATCCTATGTTATGATGAAAACTTACTGTTATTATGATTTTACTGCATAAGAATTCTTGCCACCTAAGTTCGGTAAAGTTCTTGTGTCTATTTATGTTTATGAGGATTTAAATCCTATCTTATGTTATGCTTTCAAAAGAAATTATGCTTGGCATAATTAAAATGTTTTTATAAGTATATGGTTTTCAAAGAGCTGTTTTCAAAGAGCTATTTTCAAAGAGCCTATGATTTGTAAAATATGTCCCGTGCTGTAATGCACAATATGAGTTTTATCAAGAGCAGTTTTATAAAGAAGCTCTATCAATGCCCGTTTTATAAAGAGCCGGGATTTATGTGTTTAATCATCTTATAAATTAAATTAATTTGCGATGAGTCTACTGAGTATTTCCCCCATGAAATACTCACCCTACTTTTTAACAGTTTTGCAGATTTCGGAGACGGTGGCGAGCGATGAATGATGGTGGCAATAATCGTTGAACGGTTGAAAGTTTGACGTTAATGATTTCCGTATTTTCCAAACAATCGAATAATTTAGAGAAGTTCATTTATTTGAGAAATTATGATATTGGCAATTTCTTTACAATATTAATGGTTCGATTTACTATTTCAAATGGTTTCATAAATGTTTTCAATTTTAGCGGCCATTACAGTTTATTTAATGTTGCCAAAATATGAATTTCAATTATTTCTTCCGCAAAAATATTATTCGAAAAATTTAGACAGAAAATGACGTAGTGAATCGGGTATACGGAACTCGGGGCGCTACATATTCACCGTAGTTTTAATCAATGCACATTTTTTAATATTTTAATTCTTTTTATTTTTGTACTGCAATTAAAAATATTTTTCGCACATATAAAGTATGAACTCTTTACTTTTCACACAAAAAATCATTTAAATAAAATTCAAACCTCTTGTTTAATATATGATTTCTGTAACGTCCTTCAATTATTGAGAGAAAAAGAAAAAATGCGAACCTCTTTATTTAATTTTTTTACTTGAATATTATTTTTTTGAAAAAAAAAACTACTAAAAAACTTTAAAGGGAAACATTTTTTTTATTATTATTTTACCATCAATCCTTTTTTGGAGTATCTTACCCTCGCATCTTTTCAATAATTTCTTATTCACCGTAGTTTTAATTAATGCACATTTTTTAATATTTTAATTCTTTTTATTTTTGTATTGCAATTAAAAATATTTTTCGTACATATAAAGTATGAACTCTTTACTTTCTCACACAAAAAATCATTTAAATAAAATTATAACCTCTTGTATAATATATGATTTCTGTAACGTCCTTCAATTATTGAGAGAAAAAGAAAAAATGCGAACCTCTTTATTTAATTTTTTTACTTGAATATTAATTATTTTTTTTAAAAAAAAAAAAACTACTAAAAAACTCTAAAGGGAAAAAAAAATTTTATTATTATTTTACCATCAATCCTTTTTTGGAGTATCTTACCCTCGCATCATTTCAATAATTTCCTATTCACCGTAGTTTTAATCAATGCACATTTTTTAATATTTTAATTCTTTTTATTTTTGTACTGCAATTAAAAATATTTTTCGCACATATAAAGTATGAACTCTTTACTTTTCACACAAAAAATCATTTAAATAAAATTCAAACCTCTTGTTTAATATATGATTTCTGTAACGTCCTTCAATTATTGAGAGAAAAAGAAAAAATGCGAACCTCTTTATTTAATTTTTTTACTTGAATATTATTTTTTTGAAAAAAAAAACTACTAAAAAACTTTAAAGGGAAACATTTTTTTTATTATTATTTTACCATCAATCCTTTTTTGGAGTATCTTACCCTCGCATCTTTTCAATAATTTCTTATTCACCGTAGTTTTAATTAATGCACATTTTTTAATATTTTAATTCTTTTTATTTTTGTATTGCAATTAAAAATATTTTTCGTACATATAAAGTATGAACTCTTTACTTTCTCACACAAAAAATCATTTAAATAAAATTATAACCTCTTGTATAATATATGATTTCTGTAACGTCCTTCAATTATTGAGAGAAAAAGAAAAAATGCGAACCTCTTTATTTAATTTTTTTACTTGAATATTAATTATTTTTTTTAAAAAAAAAAAAACTACTAAAAAACTCTAAAGGGAAAAAAAAATTTTATTATTATTTTACCATCAATCCTTTTTTGGAGTATCTTACCCTCGCATCATTTCAATAATTTCCTATTCACCGTAGTTTTAATCAATGCACATTTTTTAATATTTTAATTCTTTTTATTTTTGTACTGCAATTAAAAATATTTTTCGCACATATAAAGTATGAACTCTTTACTTTTCACACAAAAAATCATTTAAATAAAATTCAAACCTCTTGTTTAATATATGATTTCTGTAACGTCCTTCAATTATTGAGAGAAAAAGAAAAAATGCGAACCTCTTTATTTAATTTTTTTACTTGAATATTATTTTTTTGAAAAAAAAAACTACTAAAAAACTTTAAAGGGAAACATTTTTTTTATTATTATTTTACCATCAATCCTTTTTTGGAGTATCTTACCCTCGCATCTTTTCAATAATTTCTTATTCACCGTAGTTTTAATTAATGCACATTTTTTAATATTTTAATTCTTTTTATTTTTGTATTGCAATTAAAAATATTTTTCGTACATATAAAGTATGAACTCTTTACTTTCTCACACAAAAAATCATTTAAATAAAATTATAACCTCTTGTATAATATATGATTTCTGTAACGTCCTTCAATTATTGAGAGAAAAAGAAAAAATGCGAACCTCTTTATTTAATTTTTTTACTTGAATATTATTTATTTAAAAAAAAAAACTACTAAAAAACTTTAAAGGGAAACATTTTTTTTATTATTATTTTACCATCAATCCTTTTTCTGAGTATCTTACCCTCGCTTCTTTTCAATAATTTCTTATTCACCGTAGTTTTAATTAATGCACATTTTTTAATATTTTAATTCTTTTTATTTTTCTATTGCAATTAAAAATATTTTTCGTACATATAAAGTATGAACGCTTTACTTTCTCACACAAAAAATCATTTAAATAAAATTCCCAACTCTTGTATAATATATGATTTCTGTAACGTCCTTCAATTAGTGAGAGAAAAAGAAAAAATGCGAACCTCTTTAATTAATTTTTTTACATGAATATTAATTTTTTTTTAAATAAAAACTACTAAAAAACTCTAAAGGGAAACATTTTTTTTATTATTATTTTACCATCAATCCTTTTTTGGAGTATCTTACCCTCGCATCTTTTCAATAATTTCCTATTCACCGTAGTTTTAATTAATGCACATTTTTTAATATTTTAATTCTTTTTATTTTTGTATTGCAATTAAAAATATTTTTCGTACATATAAAGTATGAACTCTTTACTTTCTCACACAAAAAATCATTTAAATAAAATTATAACCTCTTGTATAATATATGATTTCTGTAACGTCCTTCAATTATTGAGAGAAAAAGAAAAAATGCGAACCTCTTTATTTAATTTTTTTACTTGAATATTATTTATTTAAAAAAAAAAATACTACTAAAAAACTTTAAAGGGAAACATTTTTTTTATTATTATTTTACCATCAATCCTTTTTCTGAGTATCTTACCCTCGCTTCTTTTCAATAATTTCTTATTCACCGTAGTTTTAATTAATGCACATTTTTTAATATTTTAATTCTTTTTATTTTTCTATTGCAATTAAAAATATTTTTCGTACATATAAAGTATGAACGCTTTACTTTCTCACACAAAAAATCATTTAAATAAAATTCCCAACTCTTGTATAATATATGATTTCTGTAACGTCCTTCAATTATTGAGAGAAAAAGAAAAAATGCGAACCTCTTTATTTAATTTTTTTACTTGAATATTAATTATTTTTTTAAAAAAAAAAAAAAAACTAAAAAACTATAAAGGGAAAAAAAAATTTTATTATTATTTTACCATCAATCCTTTTTTGGAGTATCTTACCCTCGCATCTTTTCAATAATTTCCTATTCACCGTAGTTTTAATTAATGCACATTTTTTTAATATTTTAATTCTTTTTATTTTTGTATTGCAATTAAAAATATTTTTCGTACATATAAAGTATGAACGCTTTACTTTCTCACACAAAAAATCATTTAAATAAAATTCCCAACTCTTGTATAATATATGATTTCTGTAACGTCCTTCAATTAGTGAGAGAAAAAGAAAAAATGCGAACCTCTTTAATTAATTTTTTTACATGAATATTAATTTTTTTTTAAATAAAAACTACTAAAAAACTCTAAAGGGAAACATTTTTTTTATTATTATTTTACCATCAATCCTTTTTTGGAGTATCTTACCCTCGCATCTTTTCAATAATTTCCTATTCACCGTAGTTTTAATTAATGCACATTTTTTAATTTTTTAATTCTTTTTATTTTTGTATTGCAATTAAAAATATTTTTCGTACATATAAAGTATGAACTCTTTACTTTCTCACACAAAAAATCATTTAAATAAAATTATAACCTCTTGTATAATATATGATTTCTGTAACGTCCTTCAATTATTGAGAGAAAAAGAAAAAATGCGAACCTCTTTATTTAATTTTTTTACTTGAATATTATTTATTTAAAAAAAAAAACTACTAAAAAACTTTAAAGGGAAACATTTTTTTTATTATTATTTTACCATCAATCCTTTTTCTGAGTATCTTACCCTCGCTTCTTTTCAATAATTTCTTATTCACCGTAGTTTTAATTAATGCACATTTTTTAATATTTTAATTCTTTTTATTTTTCTATTGCAATTAAAAATATTTTTCGTACATATAAAGTATGAACGCTTTACTTTCTCACACAAAAAATCATTTAAATAAAATTCCCAACTCTTGTATAATATATGATTTCTGTAACGTCCTTCAATTAGTGAGAGAAAAAGAAAAAATGCGAACCTCTTTAATTAATTTTTTTACATGAATATTAATTTTTTTTTAAATAAAAACTACTAAAAAACTCTAAAGGGAAACATTTTTTTTATTATTATTTTACCATCAATCCTTTTTTGGAGTATCTTACCCTCGCATCTTTTCAATAATTTCCTATTCACCGTAGTTTTAATTAATGCACATTTTTTAATATTTTAATTCTTTTTATTTTTGTATTGCAATTAAAAATATTTTTCGTACATATAAAGTATGAACTCTTTACTTTCTCACACAAAAAATCATTTAAATA
Source organism: Ligustrum vulgare (assembly GCA_963555705.1). Lineage (NCBI taxonomy): Eukaryota > Viridiplantae > Streptophyta > Magnoliopsida > Lamiales > Oleaceae > Ligustrum > Ligustrum vulgare. Next base: position 29,318,861 of record OY743174.1, read on the forward strand.
AAATTATAACCTCTTGTATAATATATGATTTCTGTAACGTCCTTCAATTATTGAGAGAAAAAGAAAAAATGCGAACCTCTTTATTTAATTTTTTTACTTGAATATTATTTATTTAAAAAAAAAAATACTACTAAAAAACTTTAAAGGGAAACATTTTTTTTATTATTATTTTACCATCAATCCTTTTTCTGAGTATCTTACCCTCGCTTCTTTTCAATAATTTCTTATTCACCGTAGTTTTAATTAATGCACATTTTTTAATATTTTAATTCTTTTTATTTTTCTATTGCAATTAAAAATATTTTTCGTACATATAAAGTATGAACGCTTTACTTTCTCACACAAAAAATCATTTAAATAAAATTCCCAACTCTTGTATAATATATGATTTCTGTAACGTCCTTCAATTATTGAGAGAAAAAGAAAAAATGCGAACCTCTTTATTTAATTTTTTCACTTGAATATTAATTATTTTTTTTAAAAAAAAAAAACTACTAAAAAACTATAAAGGGAAAAAAAAATTTTATTATTATTTTACCATCAATCCTTTTTTGGAGTATCTTACCCTCGCATCTTTTCAATAATTTCCTATTCACCGTAGTTTTAATTAATGCACATTTTTTAATTTTTTAATTCTTTTTATTTTTGTATTGCAATTAAAAATATTTTTCGTACATATAAAGTATGAACTCTTTACTTTTCACTCAAAAAATCATTTAAATAAAATTCAAACCTCTTGTTTAATATATGATTTCTGTAACGTCCTTCAATTATTGAGAGAAAAAGAAAAAATGCGAACCTCTTTATTTAATTTTTTTACATGAATATTATTTTTTTGAAAAAAAAAACTACTAAAAAACTTTAAAGGGAAACATTTTTTTTATTATTATTTTACCATCAATCCTTTTTTGGAGTATCTTACCCTCGCATCTTTTCAATAATTTGTTATTCACCGTAGTTTTAATTAATGCACATTTTTTAATTTTTTAATTCTTTTTATTTTTGTATTGCAATTAAAAATATTTTTCGTACATATAAAGTATGAACTCTTTACTTTCTCACACAAAAAATCATTTAAATAAAATTATAACCTCTTGTATAATATATGATTTCTGTAACGTCCTTCAATTATTGAGAGAAAAAGAAAAAATGCGAACCTCTTTATTTAATTTTTTTACTTGAATATTATTTATTTAAAAAAAAAAACTACTAAAAAACTTTAAAGGGAAACATTTTTTTTATTATTATTTTACCATCAATCCTTTTTCTGAGTATCTTACCCTCGCTTCTTTTCAATAATTTCTTATTCACCGTAGTTTTAATTAATGCACATTTTTTAATATTTTAATTCTTTTTATTTTTCTATTGCAATTAAAAATATTTTTCGTACATATAAAGTATGAACGCTTTACTTTCTCACACAAAAAATCATTTAAATAAAATTCCCAACTCTTGTATAATATATGATTTCTGTAACGTCCTTCAATTAGTGAGAGAAAAAGAAAAAATGCGAACCTCTTTAATTAATTTTTTTACATTAATATTAATTTTTTTTAAAAAAAAACTACTAAAAAACTCTAAAGGGAAACATTTTTTTTATTATTATTTTACCATCAATCCTTTTTTGGAGTATCTTACCCTCGCATCATTTCAATAATTTCCTATTCACCGTAGTTTTAATTAATGCACATTTTTTAATATTTTAATTCTTTTTATTTTTGTACTGCAATTAAAAATATTTTTCGTACATATAAAGTATGAACTCTTTACTTTTCACACAAAAAATCATTTAAATAAAATTCAAACCTCTTGTTTAATATATGATTTCTGTAACGTCCTTCAATTATTGAGAGAAAAAGAAAAAATGCGAACCTCTTTATTTAATTTTTTTACTTGAATATTATTTATTTGAAAAAAAAAAACTACTATAAAACTTTAAAGGGAAACATTTTTTTTATTATTATTTTACCATCAATCCTTTTTTGGAGTATCTTACCCTCGCATCTTTTCAATAATTTCTTATTCACCGTAGTTTTAATTAATGCACATTTTTTAATATTTTAATTCTTTTTATTTTTGTATTGCAATTAAAAATATTTTTCGTACATATAAAGTATGAACTCTTTACTTTCTCACACAAAAAATCATTTAAATAAAATTATAACCTCTTGTATAATATATGATTTCTGTAACGTCCTTCAATTATTGAGAGAAAAAGAAAAAATGCGAACCTCTTTATTTAATTTTTTTACTTGAATATTAATTATTTTTTAAAAAAAAAAAAAACTACTAAAAAACTCTAAAGGGAAAATTTTTTTTTATTATTATTTTACCATCAATCCTTTTTTGGAGTATCTTACCCTCGCATCATTTCAATAATTTCCTATTCACCGTAGTTTTAATCAATGCACATTTTTTAATATTTTAATTCTTTTTATTTTTGTACTGCAATTAAAAATATTTTTCGCACATATAAAGTATGAACTCTTTACTTTTCACTCAAAAAATCATTTAAATAAAATTCAAACCTCTTGTTTAATATATGATTTCTGTAACGTCCTTCAATTATTGAGAGAAAAAGAAAAAATGCGAACCTCTTTATTTAATTTTTTTACTTGAATATTATTTTTTTGAAAAAAAAAAACTACTAAAAAACTTTAAAGGGAAACATTTTTTTTATTATTATTTTACCATCAATCCTTTTTTGGAGTATCTTACCCTCGCATCTTTTCAATAATTTCTTATTCACCGTAGTTTTAATTAATGCACATTTTTTAATTTTTTAATTCTTTTTATTTTTGTATTGCAATTAAAAATATTTTTCGTACATATAAAGTATGAACTCTTTACTTTCTCACACAAAAAATCATTTAAAATAAATTATAACCTCTTGTATAATATATGATTTCTGTAACGTCCTTCAATTATTGAGAGAAAAAGAAAAAATGCGAACCTCTTTATTTAATTTTTTTACTTGAATATTATTTATTTAAAAAAAAAAACTACTAAAAAACTTTAAAGGGAAACATTTTTTTTATTATTATTTTACCATCAATCCTTTTTCTGAGTATCTTACCCTCGCTTCTTTTCAATAATTTCTTATTCACCGTAGTTTTAATTAATGCACATTTTTTAATATTTTAATTCTTTTTATTTTTCTATTGCAATTAAAAATATTTTTCGTACATATAAAGTATGAACGCTTTACTTTCTCACACAAAAAATCATTTAAATAAAATTCCCAACTCTTGTATAATATATGATTTCTGTAACGTCCTTCAATTAGTGAGAGAAAAAGAAAAAATGCGAACCTCTTTAATTAATTTTTTTACATGAATATTAATTTTTTTTTAAATAAAAACTACTAAAAAACTCTAAAGGGAAACATTTTTTTTATTATTATTTTACCATCAATCCTTTTTTGGAGTATCTTACCCTCGCATCTTTTCAATAATTTCCTATTCACCGTAGTTTTAATTAATGCACATTTTTTTAATATTTTAATTCTTTTTATTTTTGTATTGCAATTAAAAATATTTTTCGTACATATAAAGTATGAACTCTTTACTTTCTCACACAAAAAATCATTTAAATAAAATTATAACCTCTTGTATAATATATGATTTCTGTAACGTCCTTCAATTATTGAGAGAAAAAGAAAAAATGCGAACCTCTTTATTTAATTTTTTTACTTGAATATTATTTATTTAAAAAAAAAAATACTACTAAAAAACTTTAAAGGGAAACATTTTTTTTATTATTATTTTACCATCAATCCTTTTTCTGAGTATCTTACCCTCGCTTCTTTTCAATAATTTCTTATTCACCGTAGTTTTAATTAATGCACATTTTTTAATATTTTAATTCTTTTTATTTTTCTATTGCAATTAAAAATATTTTTCGTACATATAAAGTATGAACGCTTTACTTTCTCACACAAAAAATCATTTAAATAAAATTCCCAACTCTTGTATAATATATGATTTCTGTAACGTCCTTCAATTATTGAGAGAAAAAGAAAAAATGCGAACCTCTTTATTTAATTTTTTCACTTGAATATTAATTATTTTTTTTAAAAAAAAAAACTACTAAAAAACTATAAAGGGAAAAAAAAATTTTATTATTATTTTACCATCAATCCTTTTTTGGAGTATCTTACCCTCGCATCTTTTCAATAATTTCCTATTCACCGTAGTTTTAATTAATGCACATTTTTTAATTTTTTAATTCTTTTTATTTTTGTATTGCAATTAAAAATATTTTTCGTACATATAAAGTATGAACTCTTTACTTTTCACTCAAAAAATCATTTAAATAAAATTCAAACCTCTTGTTTAATATATGATTTCTGTAACGTCCTTCAATTATTGAGAGAAAAAGAAAAAATGCGAACCTCTTTATTTAATTTTTTTACTTGAATATTATTTTTTTGAAAAAAAAAACTACTAAAAAACTTTAAAGGGAAACATTTTTTTTATTATTATTTTACCATCAATCCTTTTTTGGAGTATCTTACCCTCGCATCTTTTCAATAATTTGTTATTCACCGTAGTTTTAATTAATGCACATTTTTTAATTTTTTAATTCTTTTTATTTTTGTATTGCAATTAAAAATATTTTTCGTACATATAAAGTATGAACTCTTTACTTTCTCACACAAAAAATCATTTAAATAAAATTATAACCTCTTGTATAATATATGATTTCTGTAACGTCCTTCAATTATTGAGAGAAAAAGAAAAAATGCGAACCTCTTTATTTAATTTTTTTACTTGAATATTATTTATTTAAAAAAAAAAACTACTAAAAAACTTTAAAGGGAAACATTTTTTTTATTATTATTTTACCATCAATCCTTTTTCTGAGTATCTTACCCTCGCTTCTTTTCAATAATTTCTTATTCACCGTAGTTTTAATTAATGCACATTTTTTAATATTTTAATTCTTTTTATTTTTCTATTGCAATTAAAAATATTTTTCGTACATATAAAGTATGAACGCTTTACTTTCTCACACAAAAAATCATTTAAATAAAATTCCCAACTCTTGTATAATATATGATTTCTGTAACGTCCTTCAATTAGTGAGAGAAAAAGAAAAAATGCGAACCTCTTTAATTAATTTTTTTACATTAATATTAATTTTTTTTAAAAAAAAACTACTAAAAAACTCTAAAGGGAAACATTTTTTTTATTATTATTTTACCATCAATCCTTTTTTGGAGTATCTTACCCTCGCATCATTTCAATAATTTCCTATTCACCGTAGTTTTAATTAATGCACATTTTTTAATATTTTAATTCTTTTTATTTTTGTACTGCAATTAAAAATATTTTTCGTACATATAAAGTATGAACTCTTTACTTTTCACACAAAAAATCATTTAAATAAAATTCAAACCTCTTGTTTAATATATGATTTCTGTAACGTCCTTCAATTATTGAGAGAAAAAGAAAAAATGCGAACCTCTTTATTTAATTTTTTTACTTGAATATTATTTATTTGAAAAAAAAAAACTACTATAAAACTTTAAAGGGAAACATTTTTTTTATTATTATTTTACCATCAATCCTTTTTTGGAGTATCTTACCCTCGCATCTTTTCAATAATTTCTTATTCACCGTAGTTTTAATTAATGCACATTTTTTAATATTTTAATTCTTTTTATTTTTGTATTGCAATTAAAAATATTTTTCGTACATATAAAGTATGAACTCTTTACTTTCTCACACAAAAAATCATTTAAATAAAATTATAACCTCTTGTATAATATATGATTTCTGTAACGTCCTTCAATTATTGAGAGAAAAAGAAAAAATGCGAACCTCTTTATTTAATTTTTTTACTTGAATATTAATTATTTTTTAAAAAAAAAAAAAACTACTAAAAAACTCTAAAGGGAAAATTTTTTTTTATTATTATTTTACCATCAATCCTTTTTTGGAGTATCTTACCCTCGCATCATTTCAATAATTTCCTATTCACCGTAGTTTTAATCAATGCACATTTTTTAATATTTTAATTCTTTTTATTTTTGTACTGCAATTAAAAATATTTTTCGCACATATAAAGTATGAACTCTTTACTTTTCACTCAAAAAATCATTTAAATAAAATTCAAACCTCTTGTTTAATATATGATTTCTGTAACGTCCTTCAATTATTGAGAGAAAAAGAAAAAATGCGAACCTCTTTATTTAATTTTTTTACTTGAATATTATTTTTTTGAAAAAAAAAAACTACTAAAAAGTTTTAAAGGGAAACATTTTTTTTATTATTATTTTACCATCAATCCTTTTTTGGAGTATCTTACCCTCGCATCTTTTCAATAATTTCTTATTCACCGTAGTTTTAATTAATGCACATTTTTTAATTTTTTAATTCTTTTTATTTTTGTATTGCAATTAAAAATATTTTTCGTACATATAAAGTATGAACTCTTTACTTTCTCACACAAAAAATCATTTAAAATAAATTATAACCTCTTGTATAATATATGATTTCTGTAACGTCCTTCAATTATTGAGAGAAAAAGAAAAAATGCGAACCTCTTTATTTAATTTTTTTACTTGAATATTATTTATTTAAAAAAAAAAACTACTAAAAAACTTTAAAGGGAAACATTTTTTTTATTATTATTTTACCATCAATCCTTTTTCTGAGTATCTTACCCTCGCTTCTTTTCAATAATTTCTTATTCACCGTAGTTTTAATTAATGCACATTTTTTAATATTTTAATTCTTTTTATTTTTGTATTGCAATTAAAAATATTTTTCGTACATATAAAGTATGAACTCTTTACTTTCTCACACAAAAAATCATTTAAATAAAATTATAACCTCTTGTATAATATATGATTTCTGTAACGTCCTTCAATTATTGAGAGAAAAAGAAAAAATGCGAACCTCTTTATTTAATTTTTTTACTTGAATATTATTTATTTAAAAAAAAAACTACTAAAAAACTTTAAAGGGAAACATTTTTTTTATTATTATTTTACCATCAATCCTTTTTCTGAGTATCTTACCCTCGCTTCTTTTCAATAATTTCTTATTCACCGTAGTTTTAATTAATGCACATTTTTTAATATTTTAATTCTTTTTATTTTTCTATTGCAATTAAAAATATTTTTCGTACATATAAAGTATGAACGCTTTACTTTCTCACACAAAAAATCATTTAAATAAAATTATAACCTCTTGTATAATATATGATTTCTGTAACGTCCTTCAATTATTGAGAGAAAAAGAAAAAATGCGAACCTCTTTATTTAATTTTTTTACTTGAATATTATTTATTTAAAAAAAAAAACTACTAAAAAACTTTAAAGGGAAACATTTTTTTTATTATTATTTTACCATCAATCCTTTTTCTGAGTATCTTACCCTCGCTTCTTTTCAATAATTTCTTATTCACCGTAGTTTTAATTAATGCACATTTTTTAATATTTTAATTCTTTTTATTTTTCTATTGCAATTAAAAATATTTTTCGTACATATAAAGTATGAACGCTTTACTTTCTCACACAAAAAATCATTTAAATAAAATTCCCAACTCTTGTATAATATATGATTTCTGTAACGTCCTTCAATTAGTGAGAGAAAAAGAAAAAATGCGAACCTCTTTAATTAATTTTTTTACATTAATATTAATTTTTTTTAAAAAAAAACTACTAAAAAACTCTAAAGGGAAACATTTTTTTTATTATTATTTTACCATCAATCCTTTTTTGGAGTATCTTACCCTCGCATCATTTCAATAATTTCCTATTCACCGTAGTTTTAATTAATGCACATTTTTTAATATTTTAATTCTTTTTATTTTTGTACTGCAATTAAAAATATTTTTCGTACATATAAAGTATGAACTCTTTACTTTTCACTCAAAAAATCATTTAAATAAAATTCAAACCTCTTGTTTAATATATGATTTCTGTAACGTCCTTCAATTATTGAGAGAAAAAGAAAAAATGCGAACCTCTTTATTTAATTTTTTTACTTGAATATTATTTATTTGAAAAAAAAAAACTACTATAAAACTTTAAAGGGAAACATTTTTTTTATTATTATTTTACCATCAATCCTTTTTTGGAGTATCTTACCCTCGCATCTTTTCAATAATTTCTTATTCACCGTAGTTTTAATTAATGCACATTTTTTAATATTTTAATTCTTTTTATTTTTGTATTGCAATTAAAAATATTTTTCGTACATATAAAGTATGAACTCTTTACTTTCTCACACAAAAAATCATTTAAATAAAATTATAACCTCTTGTATAATATATGATTTCTGTAACGTCCTTCAATTATTGAGAGAAAAAGAAAAAATGCGAACCTCTTTATTTAATTTTTTTACTTGAATATTAATTATTTTTTAAAAAAAAAAAAAAACTACTAAAAAACTCTAAAGGGAAAATTTTTTTTTATTATTATTTTACCATCAATCCTTTTTTGGAGTATCTTACCCTCGCATCATTTCAATAATTTCCTATTCACCGTAGTTTTAATCAATGCACATTTTTTAATATTTTAATTCTTTTTATTTTTGTACTGCAATTAAAAATATTTTTCGCACATATAAAGTATGAACTCTTTACTTTTCACTCAAAAAATCATTTAAATAAAATTCAAACCTCTTGTTTAATATATGATTTCTGTAACGTCCTTCAATTATTGAGAGAAAAAGAAAAAATGCGAACCTCTTTATTTAATTTTTTTACTTGAATATTATTTTTTTGAAAAAAAAAAACTACTAAAAAACTTTAAAGGGAAACATTTTTTTTATTATTATTTTACCATCAATCCTTTTTTGGAGTATCTTACCCTCGCATCTTTTCAATAATTTCTTATTCACCGTAGTTTTAATTAATGCACATTTTTTAATTTTTTAATTCTTTTTATTTTTGTATTGCAATTAAAAATATTTTTCGTACATATAAAGTATGAACTCTTTACTTTCTCACACAAAAAATCATTTAAAATAAATTATAACCTCTTGTATAATATATGATTTCTGTAACGTCCTTCAATTATTGAGAGAAAAAGAAAAAATGCGAACCTCTTTATTTAATTTTTTTACTTGAATATTATTTATTTAAAAAAAAAAACTACTAAAAAACTTTAAAGGGAAACATTTTTTTTATTATTATTTTACCATCAATCCTTTTTCTGAGTATCTTACCCTCGCTTCTTTTCAATAATTTCTTATTCACCGTAGTTTTAATTAATGCACATTTTTTAATATTTTAATTCTTTTTATTTTTGTATTGCAATTAAAAATATTTTTCGTACATATAAAGTATGAACTCTTTACTTTCTCACACAAAAAATCATTTAAATAAAATTATAACCTCTTGTATAATATATGATTTCTGTAACGTCCTTCAATTATTGAGAGAAAAAGAAAAAATGCGAACCTCTTTATTTAATTTTTTTACTTGAATATTATTTATTTAAAAAAAAAAACTACTAAAAAACTTTAAAGGGAAACATTTTTTTTATTATTATTTTACCATCAATCCTTTTTCTGAGTATCTTACCCTCGCTTCTTTTCAATAATTTCTTATTCACCGTAGTTTTAATTAATGCACATTTTTTAATATTTTAATTCTTTTTATTTTTCTATTGCAATTAAAAATATTTTTCGTACATATAAAGTATGAACGCTTTACTTTCTCACACAAAAAATCATTTAAATAAAATTCCCAACTCTTGTATAATATATGATTTCTGTAACGTCCTTCAATTAGTGAGAGAAAAAGAAAAAATGCGAACCTCTTTAATTAATTTTTTTACATGAATATTAATTTTTTTTTAAATAAAAACTACTAAAAAACTCTAAAGGGAAACATTTTTTTTATTATTATTTTACCATCAATCCTTTTTTGGAGTATCTTACCCTCGCATCTTTTCAATAATTTCCTATTCACCGTAGTTTTAATTAATGCACATTTTTTAATATTTTAATTCTTTTTATTTTTGTATTGCAATTAAAAATATTTTTCGTACATATAAAGTATGAACTCTTTACTTTCTCACACAAAAAATCATTTAAATAAAATTATAACCTCTTGTATAATATATGATTTCTGTAACGTCCTTCAATTATTGAGAGAAAAAGAAAAAATGCGAACCTCTTTATTTAATTTTTTTACTTGAATATTATTTATTTAAAAAAAAAAACTACTAAAAAACTTTAAAGGGAAACATTTTTTTTATTATTATTTTACCATCAATCCTTTTTCTGAGTATCTTACCCTCGCTTCTTTTCAATAATTTCTTATTCACCGTAGTTTTAATTAATGCACATTTTTTAATATTTTAATTCTTTTTATTTTTGTATTGCAATTAAAAATATTTTTCGTACATATAAAGTATGAACTCTTTACTTTCTCACACAAAAAATCATTTAAATAAAATTATAACCTCTTGTATAATATATGATTTCTGTAACGTCCTTCAATTATTGAGAGAAAAAGAAAAAATGCGAACCTCTTTATTTAATTTTTTTACTTGAATATTATTTATTTAAAAAAAAAAACTACTAAAAAACTTTAAAGGGAAACATTTTTTTTATTATTATTTTACCATCAATCCTTTTTCTGAGTATCTTACCCTCGCTTCTTTTCAATAATTTCTTATTCACCGTAGTTTTAATTAATGCACATTTTTTAATATTTTAATTCTTTTTATTTTTCTATTGCAATTAAAAATATTTTTCGTACATATAAAGTATGAACGCTTTACTTTCTCACACAAAAAATCATTTAAATAAAATTCCCAACTCTTGTATAATATATGATTTCTGTAACGTCCTTCAATTATTGAGAGAAAAAGAAAAAATGCGAACCTCTTTATTTAATTTTTTTACTTGAATATTAATTATTTTTTTTAAAAAAAAAAAAAACTACTAAAAAACTCTAAAGGGAAATTTTTTTTTTATTATTATTTTACCATCAATCCTTTTTTGGAGTATCTTACCCTCGCATCATTTCAATAATTTCCTATTCACCGTAGTTTTAATCAATGCACATTTTTTAATATTTTAATTCTTTTTATTTTTGTACTGCAATTAAAAATATTTTTCGCACATATAAAGTATGAACTCTTTACTTTTCACTCAAAAAATCATTTAAATAAAATTCAAACCTCTTGTTTAATATATGATTTCTGTAACGTCCTTCAATTATTGAGAGAAAAAGAAAAAATGCGAACCTCTTTATTTAATTTTTTTACTTGAATATTATTTTTTTGAAAAAAAAAACTACTAAAAAACTTTAAAGGGAAACATTTTTTTTATTATTATTTTACCATCAATCCTTTTTTGGAGTATCTTACCCTCGCATCTTTTCAGTAATTTCTTATTCACCGTAGTTTTAATTAATGCACATTTTTTAATTTTTTAATTCTTTTTATTTTTGTATTGCAATTAAAAATATTTTTCGTACATATAAAGTATGAACTCTTTACTTTCTCACACAAAAAATCATTTAAATAAAATTATAACCTCTTGTATAATATATGATTTCTGTAACGTCCTTCAATTATTGAGAGAAAAAGAAAAAATGCGAACCTCTTTATTTAATTTTTTTACTTGAATATTATTTATTTAAAAAAAAAAACTACTAAAAAACTTTAAAGGGAAACATTTTTTTTATTATTATTTTACCATCAATCCTTTTTCTGAGTATCTTACCCTCGCTTCTTTTCAATAATTTCTTATTCACCGTAGTTTTAATTAATGCACATTTTTTAATATTTTAATTCTTTTTATTTTTCTATTGCAATTAAAAATATTTTTCGTACATATAAAGTATGAACGCTTTACTTTCTCACACAAAAAATCATTTAAATAAAATTCCCAACTCTTGTATAATATATGATCTCTGTAACGTCCTTCAATTAGTGAGAGAAAAAGAAAAAATGCGAACCTCTTTAATTAATTTTTTTACATGAATATTAATTTTTTTTTAAATAAAAACTACTAAAAAACTCTAAAGGGAAACATTTTTTTTATTATTATTTTACCATCAATCCTTTTTTGGAGTATCTTACCCTCGCATCTTTTCAATAATTTCCTATTCACCGTAGTTTTAATTAATGCACATTTTTTAATATTTTAATTCTTTTTATTTTTGTATTGCAATTAAAAATATTTTTCGTACATATAAAGTATGAACTCTTTACTTTCTCACACAAAAAATCATTTAAATAAAATTATAACCTCTTGTATAATATATGATTTCTGTAACGTCCTTCAATTATTGAGAGAAAAAGAAAAAATGCGAACCTCTTTATTTAATTTTTTTACTTGAATATTAATTATTTTTTTTAAAAAAAAAAAAAACTACTAAAAAACTCTAAAGGGAAATTTTTTTTTTATTATTATTTTACCATCAATCCTTTTTTGGAGTATCTTACCCTCGCATCATTTCAATAATTTCCTATTCACCGTAGTTTTAATCAATGCACATTTTTTAATATTTTAATTCTTTTTATTTTTGTACTGCAATTAAAAATATTTTTCGCACATATAAAGTATGAACTCTTTACTTTTCACTCAAAAAATCATTTAAATAAAATTCAAACCTCTTGTTTAATATATGATTTCTGTAACGTCCTTCAATTATTGAGAGAAAAAGAAAAAATGCGAACCTCTTTATTTAATTTTTTTACTTGAATATTATTTTTTTGAAAAAAAAAACTACTAAAAAACTTTAAAGGGAAACATTTTTTTTATTATTATTTTACCATCAATCCTTTTTTGGAGTATCTTACCCTCGCATCTTTTCAATAATTTCTTATTCACCGTAGTTTTAATTAATGCACATTTTTTAATTTTTTAATTCTTTTTATTTTTGTATTGCAATTAAAAATATTTTTCGTACATATAAAGTATGAACTCTTTACTTTCTCACACAAAAAATCATTTAAATAAAATTATAACCTCTTGTATAATATATGATTTCTGTAACGTCCTTCAATTATTGAGAGAAAAAGAAAAAATGCGAACCTCTTTATTTAATTTTTTTACTTGAATATTATTTATTTAAAAAAAAAAACTACTAAAAAACTTTAAAGGGAAACATTTTTTTTATTATTATTTTACCATCAATCCTTTTTCTGAGTATCTTACCCTCGCTTCTTTTCAATAATTTCTTATTCACCGTAGTTTTAATTAATGCACATTTTTTAATATTTTAATTCTTTTTATTTTTCTATTGCAATTAAAAATATTTTTCGTACATATAAAGTATGAACGCTTTACTTTCTCACACAAAAAATCATTTAAATAAAATTCCCAACTCTTGTATAATATATGATTTCTGTAACGTCCTTCAATTATTGAGAGAAAAAGAAAAAATGCGAACCTCTTTATTTAATTTTTTTACTTGAATATTAATTATTTTTTTTAAAAAAAAAAAACTACTAAAAAACTATAAAGGGAAAAAAAAATTTTATTATTATTTTACCATCAATCCTTTTTTGGAGTATCTTACCCTCGCATCTTTTCAATAATTTCCTATTCACCGTAGTTTTAATTAATGCACATTTTTTAATATTTTAATTCTTTTTATTTTTGTATTGCAATTAAAAATATTTTTCGTACATATAAAGTATGAACTCTTTACTTTCTCACACAAAAAATCATTTAAATAAAATTATAACCTCTTTTATAATACATGATTTCTGTAACGTCCTTCAATTATTGAGAGAAAAAGAAAAAATGCGAACCTCTTTAATTAATTTTTTTACATTAATATTAATTTTTTTTAAAAAAAAACTACTAAAAAACTCTAAAGGGAAACATTTTTTTTATTATTATTTTACCATCAATCCTTTTTTGGAGTATCTTACCCTCGCATCTTTTCAATAATTTCTTATTCACCGTAGTTTTAATTAATGCACATTTTTTAATATTTTAATTCTTTTTATTTTTGTACTGCAATTAAAAATATTTTTCGTACATATAAAGTATGAACTCTTTACTTTTCACACAAAAAATCATTTAAATAAAATTCAAACCTCTTGTTTAATATATGATTTCTGTAACGTCCTTCAATTATTGAGAGAAAAAGAAAAAATGCGAACCTCTTTATTTAATTTTTTTACTTGAATATTATTTATTTGAAAAAAAAAAACTACTATAAAACTTTAAAGGGAAACATTTTTTTTATTATTATTTTACCATCAATCCTTTTTTGGAGTATCTTACCCTCGCATCTTTTCAATAATTTCTTATTCACCGTAGTTTTAATTAATGCACATTTTTTAATATTTTAATTCTTTTTATTTTTGTATTGCAATTAAAAATATTTTTCGTACATATAAAGTATGAACTCTTTACTTTCTCACACAAAAAATCATTTAAATAAAATTATAACCTCTTGTATAATATATGATTTCTGTAACGTCCTTCAATTATTGAGAGAAAAAGAAAAAATGCGAACCTCTTTATTTAATTTTTTTACTTGAATATTAATTATTTTTTTTAAAAAAAAAAAAAACTACTAAAAAACTCTAAAGGGAATTTTTTTTTTTATTATTATTTTACCATCAATCCTTTTTTGGAGTATCTTACCCTCGCATCATTTCAATAATTTCCTATTCACCGTAGTTTTAATCAATGCACATTTTTTAATATTTTAATTCTTTTTATTTTTGTACTGCAATTAAAAATATTTTTCGCACATATAAAGTATGAACTCTTTACTTTTCACTCAAAAAATCATTTAAATAAAATTCAAACCTCTTGTTTAATATATGATTTCTGTAACGTCCTTCAATTATTGAGAGAAAAAGAAAAAATGCGAACCTCTTTATTTAATTTTTTTACTTGAATATTATTTTTTTGAAAAAAAAAACTACTAAAAAACTTTAAAGGGAAACATTTTTTTTATTATTATTTTACCATCAATCCTTTTTTGGAGTATCTTACCCTCGCATCTTTTCAATAATTTCTTATTCACCGTAGTTTTAATTAATGCACATTTTTTAATTTTTTAATTCTTTTTATTTTTGTATTGCAATTAAAAATATTTTTCGTACATATAAAGTATGAACTCTTTACTTTCTCACACAAAAAATCATTTAAATAAAATTATAACCTCTTGTATAATATATGATTTCTGTAACGTCCTTCAATTATTGAGAGAAAAAGAAAAAATGCGAACCTCTTTATTTAATTTTTTTACTTGAATATTATTTATTTAAAAAAAAAAACTACTAAAAAACTTTAAAGGGAAACATTTTTTTTATTATTATTTTACCATCAATCCTTTTTCTGAGTATCTTACCCTCGCTTCTTTTCAATAATTTCTTATTCACCGTAGTTTTAATTAATGCACATTTTTTAATATTTTAATTCTTTTTATTTTTCTATTGCAATTAAAAATATTTTTCGTACATATAAAGTATGAACGCTTTACTTTCTCACACAAAAAATCATTTAAATAAAATTCCCAACTCTTGTATAATATATGATTTCTGTAACGTCCTTCAATTAGTGAGAGAAAAAGAAAAAATGCGAACCTCTTTAATTAATTTTTTTACATGAATATTAATTTTTTTTTAAATAAAAACTACTAAAAAACTCTAAAGGGAAACATTTTTTTTATTATTATTTTACCATCAATCCTTTTTTGGAGTATCTTACCCTCGCATCTTTTCAATAATTTCCTATTCACCGTAGTTTTAATTAATGCACATTTTTTAATATTTTAATTCTTTTTATTTTTGTATTGCAATTAAAAATATTTTTCGTACATATAAAGTATGAACTCTTTACTTTCTCACACAAGAAATCATTTAAATAAAATTATAACCTCTTGTATAATATATGATTTCTGTAACGTCCTTCAATTATTGAGAGAAAAAGAAAAAATGCGAACCTCTTTATTTAATTTTTTTACTTGAATATTAATTATTTTTTTTAAAAAAAAAAAAAACTACTAAAAAACTCTAAAGGGAAATTTTTTTTTTTATTATTATTTTACCATCAATCCTTTTTTGGAGTATCTTACCCTCGCATCATTTCAATAATTTCCTATTCACCGTAGTTTTAATCAATGCACATTTTTTAATATTTTAATTCTTTTTATTTTTGTACTGCAATTAAAAATATTTTTCGCACATATAAAGTATGAACTCTTTACTTTTCACTCAAAAAATCATTTAAATAAAATTCAAACCTCTTGTTTAATATATGATTTCTGTAACGTCCTTCAATTATTGAGAGAAAAAGAAAAAATGCGAACCTCTTTATTTAATTTTTTTACTTGAATATTATTTTTTTGAAAAAAAAAACTACTAAAAAACTTTAAAGGGAAACATTTTTTTTATTATTATTTTACCATCAATCCTTTTTTGGAGTATCTTACCCTCGCATCTTTTCAATAATTTCTTATTCACCGTAGTTTTAATTAATGCACATTTTTTAATTTTTTAATTCTTTTTATTTTTGTATTGCAATTAAAAATATTTTTCGTACATATAAAGTATGAACTCTTTACTTTCTCACACAAAAAATCATTTAAATAAAATTATAACCTCTTGTATAATATATGATTTCTGTAACGTCCTTCAATTATTGAGAGAAAAAGAAAAAATGCGAACCTCTTTATTTAATTTTTTTACTTGAATATTATTTATTTAAAAAAAAAAACTACTAAAAAACTTTAAAGGGAAACATTTTTTTTATTATTATTTTACCATCAATCCTTTTTCTGAGTATCTTACCCTCGCTTCTTTTCAATAATTTCTTATTCACCGTAGTTTTAATTAATGCACATTTTTTAATATTTTAATTCTTTTTATTTTTCTATTGCAATTAAAAATATTTTTCGTACATATAAAGTATGAACGCTTTACTTTCTCACACAAAAAATCATTTAAATAAAATTCCCAACTCTTGTATAATATATGATTTCTGTAACGTCCTTCAATTAGTGAGAGAAAAAGAAAAAATGCGAACCTCTTTAATTAATTTTTTTACATGAATATTAATTTTTTTTTAAATAAAAACTACTAAAAAACTCTAAAGGGAAACATTTTTTTTATTATTATTTTACCATCAATCCTTTTTTGGAGTATCTTACCCTCGCATCTTTTCAATAATTTCCTATTCACCGTAGTTTTAATTAATGCACATTTTTTAATATTTTAATTCTTTTTATTTTTGTATTGCAATTAAAAATATTTTTCGTACATATAAAGTATGAACTCTTTACTTTCTCACACAAGAAATCATTTAAATAAAATTATAACCTCTTGTATAATATATGATTTCTGTAACGTCCTTCAATTATTGAGAGAAAAAGAAAAAATGCGAACCTCTTTATTTAATTTTTTTACTTGAATATTAATTATTTTTTTTAAAAAAAAAAAAAACTACTAAAAAACTCTAAAGGGAAATTTTTTTTTTTATTATTATTTTACCATCAATCCTTTTTTGGAGTATCTTACCCTCGCATCATTTCAATAATTTCCTATTCACCGTAGTTTTAATCAATGCACATTTTTTAATATTTTAATTCTTTTTATTTTTGTACTGCAATTAAAAATATTTTTCGCACATATAAAGTATGAACTCTTTACTTTTCACTCAAAAAATCATTTAAATAAAATTCAAACCTCTTGTTTAATATATGATTTCTGTAACGTCCTTCAATTATTGAGAGAAAAAGAAAAAATGCGAACCTCTTTATTTAATTTTTTTACTTGAATATTATTTTTTTGAAAAAAAAAACTACTAAAAAACTTTAAAGGGAAACATTTTTTTTATTATTATTTTACCATCAATCCTTTTTTGGAGTATCTTACCCTCGCATCTTTTCAATAATTTCTTATTCACCGTAGTTTTAATTAATGCACATTTTTTAATTTTTTAATTCTTTTTATTTTTGTATTGCAATTAAAAATATTTTTCGTACATATAAAGTATGAACTCTTTACTTTCTCACACAAAAAATCATTTAAATAAAATTATAACCTCTTGTATAATATATGATTTCTGTAACGTCCTTCAATTATTGAGAGAAAAAGAAAAAATGCGAACCTCTTTATTTAATTTTTTTACTTGAATATTATTTATTTAAAAAAAAAAACTACTAAAAAACTTTAAAGGGAAACATTTTTTTTATTATTATTTTACCATCAATCCTTTTTCTGAGTATCTTACCCTCGCTTCTTTTCAATAATTTCTTATTCACCGTAGTTTTAATTAATGCACATTTTTTAATATTTTAATTCTTTTTATTTTTCTATTGCAATTAAAAATATTTTTCGTACATATAAAGTATGAACGCTTTACTTTCTCACACAAAAAATCATTTAAATAAAATTCCCAACTCTTGTATAATATATGATTTCTGTAACGTCCTTCAATTAGTGAGAGAAAAAGAAAAAATGCGAACCTCTTTAATTAATTTTTTTACATGAATATTAATTTTTTTTTAAATAAAAACTACTAAAAAACTCTAAAGGGAAACATTTTTTTTATTATTATTTTACCATCAATCCTTTTTTGGAGTATCTTACCCTCGCATCTTTTCAATAATTTCCTATTCATCGTAGTTTTAATTAATGCACATTTTTTAATATTTTAATTCTTTTTATTTTTGTATTGCAATTAAAAATATTTTTCGTACATATAAAGTATGAACTCTTTACTTTCTCACACAAAAAATCATTTAAATAAAATTATAACCTCTTGTATAATATATGATTTCTGTAACGTCCTTCAATTATTGAGAGAAAAAGAAAAAATGCGAACCTCTTTATTTAATTTTTTTACTTGAATATTATTTATTTAAAAGAAAAAACTACTAAAAAACTTTAAAGGGAAACATTTTTTTTATTATTATTTTACCATCAATCCTTTTTCTGAGTATCTTACCCTCGCTTCTTTTCAATAATTTCTTATTCACCGTAGTTTTAATTAATGCACATTTTTTAATATTTTAATTCTTTTTATTTTTCTATTGCAATTAAAAATATTTTTCGTACATATAAAGTATGAACGCTTTACTTTCTCACACAAAAAATCATTTAAATAAAATTCCCAACTCTTGTATAATATATGATTTCTGTAACGTCCTTCAATTATTGAGAGAAAAAGAAAAAATGCGAACCTCTTTATTTAATTTTTTTACTTGAATATTAATTATTTTTTTAAAAAAAAAAAAACTACTAAAAAACTATAAAGGGAAAAAAAAAATTTATTATTATTTTACCATCAATCCTTTTTTGGAGTATCTTACCCTCGCATCTTTTCAATAATTTCCTATTCACCGTAGTTTTAATTAATGCACGTTTTTTAATATTTTAATTCTTTTTATTTTTGTACTGCAATTAAAAATATTTTTCGTACATATAAAGTATGAACTCTTTACTTTTCACACAAAAAATCATTTAAATAAAATTCAAACCTCTTGTTTAATATATGATTTCTGTAACGTCCTTCAATTATTGAGAGAAAAATAAAAAATGCGAACCTCTTTATTTAATTTTTTTACTTGAATATTATATATTTGAAAAAAAAAACTACTAAAAAACTTTAAAGGGAAACATTTTTTTTATTATTATTTTACCATCAATCCTTTTTTGGAGTATCTTACCCTCGCATCTTTTCAATAATTTCTTATTCACCGTTGTTTTAATTAATGCACATTTTTTAATATTTTAATTCTTTTTATTTTTGTATTGCAATTAAAAATATTTTTCGTACATATAAAGTATGAACTCTTTACTTTCTCACACAAAAAAATCATTTAAATAAAATTATAACCTCTTGTATAATATATGATTTCTGTAACGTCCTTCAATTATTGAGAGAAAAAGAAAAAATGCGAACCTCTTTATTTAATTTTTTTACTTGAATATTAATTATTTTTTTTTAAAAAAAAAAACTACTAAAAAACTCTAAAGGGAAAAAAAAATTTTATTATTATTTTACCATCAATCCTTTTTTGGAGTATCTTACCCTCGCATCTTTTCAATAATTTCCTATTCACCGTAGTTTTAATTAATGCACATTTTTTAATATTTTAATTCTTTTTATTTTTGTATTGCAATTAAAAATATTTTTCGTACATATAAAGTATGAACTCTTTACTTTCTCACACAAAAAATCATTTAAATAAAATTATAACCTCTTGTATAATATATGATTTCTGTAACGTCCTTCAATTATTGAGAGAAAAAGAAAAAATGCGAACCTCTTTATTTAATTTTTTTACTTGAATATTAATTATTTTTTTTTAAAAAAAAAAACAACTAAAAAACTCTTAAGGGAAAATTTTTTTTTATTATTATTTTACCATCAATCCTTTTTTGGAGTATCTTACCCTCGCATCTTTTCAATAATTTCCTATTCACCGTAGTTTTAATTAATGCACATTTTTTAATATTTTAATTCTTTTTATTTTTGTATTGCAATTAAAAATATTTTTCGTACATATAAAGTATGAACTCTTTACTTTCTCACACAAAAAATCATTTAAATAAAATTATAACCTCTTGTATAATATATGATTTCTGTAACGTCCTTCAATTATTGAGAGAAAAAGAAAAAATGCGAACCTCTTTAATTAATTTTTTTACATTAATATTAATTTTTTTTTAAAAAAAAACTACTAAAAAACTCTAAAGGGAAACATTTTTTTTATTATTATTTTACCATCAATCCTTTTTTGGAGTATCTTACCCTCGCATCATTTCAATAATTTCCTATTCACCGTAGTTTTAATTAATGCACATTTTTTAATATTTTAATTCTTTTTATTTTTGTACTGCAATTAAAAATATTTTTCGTACATATAAAGTATGAACTCTTTACTTTTCACACAAAAAATCATTTAAATAAAATTCAAACCTCTTGTTTAATATATGATTTCTGTAACGTCCTTCAATTATTGAGAGAAAAAGAAAAAATGCGAACCTCTTTATTTAATTTTTTTACTTGAATATTAATTATTTTTTTTAAAAAAAAAAAACTACTAAAAAACTCTAAAGGGAAAAAAAAATTTTATTATTATTTTACCATCAATCCTTTTTTGGAGTATCTTACCCTCGCATCTTTTCAATAATTTCCTATTCACCGTAGTTTTAATTAATGCACATTTTTTAATATTTTAATTCTTTTTATTTTTGTATTGCAATTAAAAATATTTTTCGTACATATAAAGTATGAACTCTTTACTTTCTCACACAAAAAATCATTTAAATAAAATTATAACCTCTTGTATAATATATGATTTCTGTAACGTCCTTCAATTATTGAGAGAAAAAGAAAAAATGCGAACCTCTTTATTTAATTTTTTTACTTGAATATTAATTATTTTTTTTTTTAAAAAAAAACAACTAAAAAACTCTTAAGGGAAAATTTTTTTTTATTATTATTTTACCATCAATCCTTTTTTGGAGTATCTTACCCTCGCATCTTTTCAATAATTTCCTATTCACCGTAGTTTTAATTAATGCACATTTTTTAATATTTTAATTCTTTTTATTTTTGTATTGCAATTAAAAATATTTTTCGTACATATAAAGTATGAACTCTTTACTTTCTCACACAAAAAATCATTTAAATAAAATTATAACCTCTTGTATAATATATGATTTCTGTAACGTCCTTCAATTATTGAGAGAAAAAGAAAAAATGCGAACCTCTTTAATTAATTTTTTTACATTAATATTAATTTTTTTTTAAAAAAAAACTACTAAAAAACTCTAAAGGGAAACATTTTTTTTATTATTATTTTACCATCAATCCTTTTTTGGAGTATCTTACCCTCGCATCATTTCAATAATTTCCTATTCACCGTAGTTTTTAATTAATGCACATTTTTTAATATTTTAATTCTTTTTATTTTTGTACTGCAATTAAAAATATTTTTCGTACATATAAAGTATGAACTCTTTACTTTTCACACAAAAAATCATTTAAATAAAATTCAAACCTCTTGTTTAATATATGATTTCTGTAACGTCCTTCAATTATTGAGAGAAAAAGAAAAAATGCGAACCTCTTTATTTAATTTTTTTACTTGAATATTAATTATTTTTTTTAAAAAAAAAAAACTACTAAAAAACTCTAAAGGGAAAAAAAAATTTTATTATTATTTTACCATCAATCCTTTTTTGGAGTATCTTACCCTCGCATCTTTTCAATAATTTCCTATTCACCGTAGTTTTAATTAATGCACATTTTTTAATATTTTAATTCTTTTTATTTTTGTATTGCAATTAAAAATATTTTTCGTACATATAAAGTATGAACGCTTTACTTTCTCACACAAAAAATCATTTAAATAAAATTCCCAACTCTTGTATAATATATGATTTCTGTAACGTCCTTCAATTATTGAGAGAAAAAGAAAAAATGCGAACCTCTTTAATTAATTTTTTTACATTAATATTAATTTTTTTTAAAAAAAAAACTACTAAAATACTCTTAAGGGAAACATTTTTTTTATTATTATTTTACCATCAATCCTTTTTTGGAGTATCTTACCCTCGCATCTTTTCAATAATTTCCTATTCACCGTAGTTTTAATTAATGCACATTTTTTAATATTTTAATTCTTTTTATTTTTGTATTGCAATTAAAAATATTTTTCGTACATATAAAGTATGAACTCTTTACTTTCTCACACAAAAAAATCATTTAAATAAAATTATAAACTCTTGTATAATATATGATTTCTGTAACGTCCTTCAATTATTGAGAGAAAAAGAAAAAATGCGAACCTCTTTATTTAATTTTTTTACTTGAATATTAATTATTTTTTTTTAAAAAAAAAACTACTAAAAAACTCTAAAGGGAAAAAAAATTTTATTATTATTTTACCATCAATCCTTTTTTGGAGTATCTTACCCTCGCATCTTTTCAATAATTTCCTATTCACCGTAGTTTTAATTAATGCACATTTTTTAATATTTTAATTCTTTTTATTTTTGTATTGCAATTAAAAATATTTTTCGTACATATAAAGTATGAACTCTTTACTTTCTCACACAAAAAATCATTTAAATAAAATTATAACCTCTTGTATAATATATGATTTCTGTAACGTCCTTCAATTATTGAGAGAAAAAGAAAAAATGCGAACCTCTTTATTTAATTTTTTTACTTGAATATTAATTATTTTTTTTTAAAAAAAAAAACAACTAAAAAACTCTTAAGGGAAATTTTTTTTTTATTATTATTTTACCATCAATCCTTTTTTGGAGTATCTTACCCTCGCATCTTTTCAATAATTTCCTATTCACCGTAGTTTTAATTAATGCACATTTTTTAATATTTTAATTCTTTTTATTTTTGTATTGCAATTAAAAATATTTTTCGTACATATAAAGTATGAACTCTTTACTTTCTCACACAAAAAATCATTTAAATAAAATTATAACCTCTTGTATAATATATGATTTCTGTAACGTCCTTCAATTATTGAGAGAAAAAGAAAAAATGCGAACCTCTTTAATTAATTTTTTTACATTAATATTAATTTTTTTTTAAAAAAAAACTACTAAAAAACTCTAAAGGGAAACATTTTTTTTATTATTATTTTACCATCAATCCTTTTTTGGAGTATCTTACCCTCGCATCATTTCAATAATTTCCTATTCACCGTAGTTTTAATTAATGCACATTTTTTAATATTTTAATTCTTTTTATTTTTGTACTGCAATTAAAAATATTTTTCGTACATATAAAGTATGAACTCTTTACTTTTCACACAAAAAATCATTTAAATAAAATTCAAACCTCTTGTTTAATATATGATTTCTGTAACGTCCTTCAATTATTGAGAGAAAAAGAAAAAATGCGAACCTCTTTATTTAATTTTTTTACTTGAATATTAATTATTTTTTTAAAAAAAAAAAAAACTACTAAAAAACTCTAAAGGGAAAAAAAAATTTTATTATTATTTTACCATCAATCCTTTTTTGGAGTATCTTACCCTCGCATCTTTTCAATAATTTCCTATTCACCGTAGTTTTAATTAATGCACATTTTTTAATATTTTAATTCTTTTTATTTTTGTATTGCAATTAAAAATATTTTTCGTACATATAAAGTATGAACTCTTTACTTTCTCACACAAAAAATCATTTAAATAAAATTATAACCTCTTGTATAATATATGATTTCTGTAACGTCCTTCAATTATTGAGAGAAAAAGAAAAAATGCGAACCTCTTTAATTAATTTTTTTACATTAATATTAATTTTTTTTAAAAAAAAAACTACTAAAATACTCTTAAGGGAAACATTTTTTTTATTATTATTTTACCATCAATCCTTTTTTGGAGTATCTTACCCTCGCATCTTTTCAATAATTTCCTATTCACCGTAGTTTTAATTAATGCACATTTTTTAATATTTTAATTCTTTTTATTTTTGTATTGCAATTAAAAATATTTTTCGTACATATAAAGTATGAACTCTTTACTTTCTCACACAAAAAAATCATTTAAATAAAATTATAAACTCTTGTATAATATATGATTTCTGTAACGTCCTTCAATTATTGAGAGAAAAAGAAAAAATGCGAACCTCTTTATTTAATTTTTTTACTTGAATATTAATTATTTTTTTTTAAAAAAAAAACTACTAAAAAACTCTAAAGGGAAAAAAAAATTTTATTATTATTTTACCATCAATCCTTTTTTGGAGTATCTTACCCTCGCATCTTTTCAATAATTTCCTATTCACCGTAGTTTTAATTAATGCACATTTTTTAATATTTTAATTCTTTTTATTTTTGTATTGCAATTAAAAATATTTTTCGTACATATAAAGTATGAACTCTTTACTTTCTCACACAAAAAATCATTTAAATAAAATTATAACCTCTTGTATAATATATGATTTCTGTAACGTCCTTCAATTATTGAGAGAAAAAGAAAAAATGCGAACCTCTTTATTTAATTTTTTTACTTGAATATTAATTATTTTTTTTTAAAAAAAAAAACAACTAAAAAACTCTTAAGGGAAATTTTTTTTTTATTATTATTTTACCATCAATCCTTTTTTGGAGTATCTTACCCTCGCATCTTTTCAATAATTTCCTATTCACCGTAGTTTTAATTAATGCACATTTTTTAATATTTTAATTCTTTTTATTTTTGTATTGCAATTAAAAATATTTTTCGTACATATAAAGTATGAACTCTTTACTTTCTCACACAAAAAATCATTTAAATAAAATTATAACCTCTTGTATAATATATGATTTCTGTAACGTCCTTCAATTATTGAGAGAAAAAGAAAAAATGCGAACCTCTTTAATTAATTTTTTTACATTAATATTAATTTTTTTTTAAAAAAAAACTACTAAAAAACTCTAAAGGGAAACATTTTTTTTATTATTATTTTACCATCAATCCTTTTTTGGAGTATCTTACCCTCGCATCATTTCAATAATTTCCTATTCACCGTAGTTTTAATTAATGCACATTTTTTAATATTTTAATTCTTTTTATTTTTGTACTGCAATTAAAAATATTTTTCGTACATATAAAGTATGAACTCTTTACTTTTCACACAAAAAATCATTTAAATAAAATTCAAACCTCTTGTTTAATATATGATTTCTGTAACGTCCTTCAATTATTGAGAGAAAAAGAAAAAATGCGAACCTCTTTATTTAATTTTTTTACTTGAATATTAATTATTTTTTTAAAAAAAAAAAAAACTACTAAAAAACTCTAAAGGGAAAAAAAAATTTTATTATTATTTTACCATCAATCCTTTTTTGGAGTATCTTACCCTCGCATCTTTTCAATAATTTCCTATTCACCGTAGTTTTAATTAATGCACATTTTTTAATATTTTAATTCTTTTTATTTTTGTATTGCAATTAAAAATATTTTTCGTACATATAAAGTATGAACTCTTTACTTTCTCACACAAAAAATCATTTAAATAAAATTATAACCTCTTGTATAATATATGATTTCTGTAACGTCCTTCAATTATTGAGAGAAAAAGAAAAAATGCGAACCTCTTTAATTAATTTTTTTACATTAATATTAATTTTTTTTAAAAAAAAAAACTACTAAAATACTCTTAAGGGAAACATTTTTTTTATTATTATTTTACCATCAATCCTTTTTTGGAGTATCTTACCCTCGCATCTTTTCAATAATTTCCTATTCACCGTAGTTTTAATTAATGCACATTTTTTAATATTTTAATTCTTTTTATTTTTGTATTGCAATTAAAAATATTTTTCGTACATATAAAGTATGAACTCTTTACTTTCTCACACAAAAAAATCATTTAAATAAAATTATAAACTCTTGTATAATATATGATTTCTGTAACGTCCTTCAATTATTGAGAGAAAAAGAAAAAATGCGAACCTCTTTATTTAATTTTTTTACTTGAATATTAATTATTTTTTTTTAAAAAAAAAACTACTAAAAAACTCTAAAGGGAAAAAAAAATTTTATTATTATTTTACCATCAATCCTTTTTTGGAGTATCTTACCCTCGCATCTTTTCAATAATTTCCTATTCACCGTAGTTTTAATTAATGCACATTTTTTAATATTTTAATTCTTTTTATTTTTGTATTGCAATTAAAAATATTTTTCGTACATATAAAGTATGAACTCTTTACTTTCTCACACAAAAAATCATTTAAATAAAATTATAACCTCTTGTATAATATATGATTTCTGTAACGTCCTTCAATTATTGAGAGAAAAAGAAAAAATGCGAACCTCTTTATTTAATTTTTTTACTTGAATATTAATTATTTTTTTTTAAAAAAAAAAACAACTAAAAAACTCTTAAGGGAAATTTTTTTTTTATTATTATTTTACCATCAATCCTTTTTTGGAGTATCTTACCCTCGCATCTTTTCAATAATTTCCTATTCACCGTAGTTTTAATTAATGCACATTTTTTAATATTTTAATTCTTTTTATTTTTGTATTGCAATTAAAAATATTTTTCGTACATATAAAGTATGAACTCTTTACTTTCTCACACAAAAAATCATTTAAATAAAATTATAACCTCTTGTATAATATATGATTTCTGTAACGTCCTTCAATTATTGAGAGAAAAAGAAAAAATGCGAACCTCTTTAATTAATTTTTTTACATTAATATTAATTTTTTTTTAAAAAAAAACTACTAAAAAACTCTAAAGGGAAACATTTTTTTTATTATTATTTTACCATCAATCCTTTTTTGGAGTATCTTACCCTCGCATCATTTCAATAATTTCCTATTCACCGTAGTTTTAATTAATGCACATTTTTTAATATTTTAATTCTTTTTATTTTTGTACTGCAATTAAAAATATTTTTCGTACATATAAAGTATGAACTCTTTACTTTTCACACAAAAAATCATTTAAATAAAATTCAAACCTCTTGTTTAATATATGATTTCTGTAACGTCCTTCAATTATTGAGAGAAAAAGAAAAAATGCGAACCTCTTTATTTAATTTTTTTACTTGAATATTAATTATTTTTTTAAAAAAAAAAAAAACTACTAAAAAACTCTAAAGGGAAAAAAAAATTTTATTATTATTTTACCATCAATCCTTTTTTGGAGTATCTTACCCTCGCATCTTTTCAATAATTTCCTATTCACCGTAGTTTTAATTAATGCACATTTTTTAATATTTTAATTCTTTTTATTTTTGTATTGCAATTAAAAATATTTTTCGTACATATAAAGTATGAACTCTTTACTTTCTCACACAAAAAATCATTTAAATAAAATTATAACCTCTTGTATAATATATGATTTCTGTAACGTCCTTCAATTATTGAGAGAAAAAGAAAAAATGCGAACCTCTTTATTTAATTTTTTTACTTGAATATTAATTATTTTTTTTTAAAAAAAAAAACAACTAAAAAACTCTTAAGGGAAAATTTTTTTTTATTATTATTTTACCATCAATCCTTTTTTGGAGTATCTTACCCTCGCATCTTTTCAATAATTTCCTATTCACCGTAGTTTTAATTAATGCACATTTTTTAATATTTTAATTCTTTTTATTTTTGTATTGCAATTAAAAATATTTTTCGTACATATAAAGTATGAACTCTTTACTTTCTCACACAAAAAATCATTTAAATAAAATTATAACCTCTTGTATAATATATGATTTCTGTAACGTCCTTCAATTATTGAGAAAAAAAGAAAAAATGCGAACCTCTTTATTTAATTTTTTTACTTGAATATTAATTATTTTTTTTAAAAAAAAAAAACAACTAAAAAACTCTTAAGGGAAAATTTTTTTTTATTATTATTTTACCATCAATCCTTTTTTGGAGTATCTTACCCTCGCATCTTTTCAATAATTTCCTATTCACCGTAGTTTTAATTAATGCACATTTTTTAATATTTTAATTCTTTTTATTTTTGTACTGCAATTAAAAATATTTTTCGTACATATAAAGTATGAACTCTTTACTTTTCACACAAAAAATCATTTAAATAAAATTCAAACCTCTTGTTTAATATATGATTTCTGTAACGTCCTTCAATTATTGAGAGAAAAAGAAAAAATGCGAACCTCTTTATTTAATTTTTTTACTTGAATATTAATTATTTTTTTTAAAAAAAAAAAAACTACTAAAAAACTCTAAAGGGAAAAAAAAATTTTATTATTATTTTACCATCAATCCTTTTTTGGAGTATCTTACCCTCGCATCTTTTCAATAATTTCCTATTCACCGTAGTTTTAATTAATGCACATTTTTTAATATTTTAATTCTTTTTATTTTTGTATTGCAATTAAAAATATTTTTCGTACATATAAAGTATGAACTCTTTACATTCTCACACAAAAAATCATTTAAATAAAATTATAACCTCTTGTATAATATATGATTTCTGTAACGTCCTTCAATTATTGAGAGAAAAAGAAAAAATGCGAACCTCTTTATTTAATTTTTTTACTTGAATATTAATTATTTTTTTTTAAAAAAAAAAACAACTAAAAAACTCTTAAGGGAAAATTTTTTTTTATTATTATTTTACCATCAATCCTTTTTTGGAGTATCTTACCCTCGCATCTTTTCAATAATTTCCTATTCACCGTAGTTTTAATTAATGCACATTTTTTAATATTTTAATTCTTTTTATTTTTGTATTGCAATTAAAAATATTTTTCGTACATATAAAGTATGAACTCTTTACTTTCTCACACAAAAAATCATTTAAATA
Source organism: Ligustrum vulgare (assembly GCA_963555705.1). Taxonomy (NCBI): domain Eukaryota; kingdom Viridiplantae; phylum Streptophyta; class Magnoliopsida; order Lamiales; family Oleaceae; genus Ligustrum; species Ligustrum vulgare. Next base: position 29,348,061 of record OY743174.1, read on the forward strand.
AAATTATAACCTCTTGTATAATATATGATTTCTGTAACGTCCTTCAATTATTGAGAAAAAAAGAAAAAATGCGAACCTCTTTAATTAATTTTTTTACATTAATATTAATTTTTTTTTAAAAAAAAACTACTAAAAAACTCTAAAGGGAAACATTTTTTTTATTATTATTTTACCATCAATCCTTTTTTGGAGTATCTTACCCTCGCATCATTTCAATAATTTCCTATTCACCGTAGTTTTAATTAATGCACATTTTTTAATATTTTAATTCTTTTTATTTTTGTACTGCAATTAAAAATATTTTTCGTACATATAAAGTATGAACTCTTTACTTTTCACACAAAAAATCATTTAAATAAAATTCAAACCTCTTGTTTAATATATGATTTCTGTAACGTCCTTCAATTATTGAGAGAAAAAGAAAAAATGCGAACCTCTTTATTTAATTTTTTTACTTGAATATTAATTATTTTTTTTAAAAAAAAAAAACTACTAAAAAACTCTAAAGGGAAAAAAAAATTTTATTATTATTTTACCATCAATCCTTTTTTGGAGTATCTTACCCTCGCATCTTTTCAATAATTTCCTATTCACCGTAGTTTTAATTAATGCACATTTTTTAATATTTTAATTCTTTTTATTTTTGTATTGCAATTAAAAATATTTTTCGTACATATAAAGTATGAACGCTTTACTTTCTCACACAAAAAATCATTTAAATAAAATTCCCAACTCTTGTATAATATATGATTTCTGTAACGTCCTTCAATTATTGAGAGAAAAAGAAAAAATGCGAACCTCTTTAATTAATTTTTTTACATTAATATTAATTTTTTTTAAAAAAAAAACTACTAAAATACTCTAAAGGGAAACATTTTTTTTATTATTATTTTACCATCAATCCTTTTTTGGAGTATCTTACCCTCGCATCTTTTCAATAATTTCCTATTCACCGTAGTTTTAATTAATGCACATTTTTTAATATTTTAATTCTTTTTATTTTTGTATTGCAATTAAAAATATTTTTCGTACATATAAAGTATGAACTCTTTACTTTCTCACACAAAAAATCATTTAAATAAAATTATAACCTCTTGTATAATATATGATTTCTATAACGTCCTTCAATTATTGAGAGAAAAAGAAAAAATGCGAACCTCTTTATTTAATTTTTTTACTTGAATATTATTTATTTAAAAAAAAAAAACTACTAAAAAACTTTAAAGGGAAACATTTTTTTTATTATTATTTTACCATCAATCCTTTTTCTGAGTATCTTACCCTCGCTTCTTTTCAATAATTTCTTATTCACCGTAGTTTTAATTAATGCACATTTTTTAATATTTTAATTCTTTTTATTTTTCTATTGCAATTAAAAATATTTTTCGTACATATAAAGTATGAACGCTTTACTTTCTCACACAAAAAATCATTTAAATAAAATTCCCAACTCTTGTATAATATATGATTTCTGTAACGTCCTTCAATTAGTGAGAGAAAAAGAAAAAATGCGAACCTCTTTAATTAATTTTTTTACATTAATATTAATTTTTTTTTAAAAAAAACTACTAAAAAACTCTAAAGGGAAACATTTTTTTTATTATTATTTTACCATCAATCCTTTTTTGGAGTATCTTACCCTCGCATCATTTCAATAATTTCCTATTCACCATAGTTTTAATTAATGCACGTTTTTTAATATTTTAATTCTTTTTATTTTTGTACTGCAATTAAAAATATTTTTCGTACATATAAAGTATGAACTCTTTACTTTTCACACAAAAAATCATTTAAATAAAATTCAAACCTCTTGTTTAATATATGATTTCTGTAACGTCCTTCAATTATTGAGAGAAAAAGAAAAAATGCGAACCTCTTTATTTAATTTTTTTACTTGAATATTATTTATTTGAAAAAAAAAACTACTAAAAAACTTTAAAGGGAAACATTTTTTTTATTATTATTTTACCATCAATCCTTTTTTGGAGTATCTTACCCTCGCATCTTTTCAATAATTTCTTATTCACCGTTGTTTTAATTAATGCACATTTTTTAATATTTTAATTCTTTTTATTTTTGTATTGCAATTAAAAATATTTTTCGTACATATAAAGTATGAACTCTTTACTTTCTCACACAAAAAAATCATTTAAATAAAATTATAACCTCTTGTATAATATATGATTTCTGTAACGTCCTTCAATTATTGAGAGAAAAAGAAAAAATGCGAACCTCTTTATTTAATTTTTTTACTTGAATATTAATTATTTTTTTTAAAAAAAAAAACTACTAAAAAACTCTAAAGGGAAAAAAAAATTTTATTATTATTTTACCATCAATCCTTTTTTGGAGTATCTTACCCTCGCATCTTTTCAATAATTTCCTATTCACCGTAGTTTTACTTAATGCACATTTTTTAATATTTTAATTCTTTTTATTTTTGTATTGCAATTAAAAATATTTTTCGTACATATAAAGTATGAACTCTTTACTTTCTCACACAAAAAATCATTTAAATAAAATTATAACCTCTTGTATAATATATGATTTCTATAACGTCCTTCAATTATTGAGAGAAAAAGAAAAAATGCGAACCTCTTTATTTAATTTTTTTACTTGAATATTAATTATTTTTTTTTAAAAAAAAAAACTACTAAAAAACTCTAAAGGGAAAAAAAAATTTTATTATTATTTTACCATCAATCCTTTTTTGGAGTATCTTACCCTCGCATCTTTTCAATAATTTCTTATTCACCGTAGTTTTAATTAATGCACATTTTTTAATATTTTAATTCTTTTTATTTTTTTATTGCAATTAAAAATATTTTTCGTACATATAAAGTATGAACTCTTTACTTTCTCACACAAAAAATCATTTAAATAAAATTATAACCTCTTGTATAATATATGATTTCTGTAACGTCCTTCAATTATTGAGAGAAAAAGAAAAAATGCGAACCTCTTTATTTAATTTTTTTACTTGAATATTATTTATTTAAAAAAAAAAACTACTAAAAAACTTTAAAGGGAAACATTTTTTTTATTATTATTTTACCATCAATCCTTTTTTGGAGTATCTTACCCTCGCATCATTTCAATAATTTCCTATTCACCGTAGTTTTAATTAATGCACATTTTTTAATATTTTAATTCTTTTTATTTTTGTATTGCAATTAAAAATATTTTTCGTACATATAAAGTATGAACTCTTTACTTTCTCACACAAAAAATCATTTAAATAAAATTATAACCTCTTGTATAATATATGATTTCTGTAACGTCCTTCAATTATTGAGAGAAAAAGAAAAAATGCGAACCTCTTTATTTAATTTTTTTACTTGAATATTAATTATTTTTTTTTAAAAAAAAAAACAACTAAAAAACTCTTAAGGGAAATTTTTTTTTTATTATTATTTTACCATCAATCCTTTTTTGGAGTATCTTACCCTCGCATCTTTTCAATAATTTCCTATTCACCGTAGTTTTAATTAATGCACATTTTTTAATATTTTAATTCTTTTTATTTTTGTATTGCAATTAAAAATATTTTTCGTACATATAAAGTATGAACTCTTTACTTTCTCACACAAAAAATCATTTAAATAAAATTATAACCTCTTGTATAATATATGATTTCTGTAACGTCCTTCAATTATTGAGAGAAAAAGAAAAAATGCGAACCTCTTTAATTAATTTTTTTACATTAATATTAATTTTTTTTTAAAAAAAAACTACTAAAAAACTCTAAAGGGAAACATTTTTTTTATTATTATTTTACCATCAATCCTTTTTTGGAGTATCTTACCCTCGCATCTTTTCAATAATTTCTTATTCACCGTAGTTTTAATTAATGCACATTTTTTAATATTTTAATTCTTTTTATTTTTTTATTGCAATTAAAAATATTTTTCGTACATATAAAGTATGAACTCTTTACTTTCTCACACAAAAAATCATTTAAATAAAATTATAACCTCTTGTATAATATATGATTTCTGTAACGTCCTTCAATTATTGAGAGAAAAAGAAAAAATGCGAACCTCTTTATTTAATTTTTTTACTTGAATATTAATTATTTTTTTTAAAAAAAAAAACTACTAAAAAACTCTAAAGGGAAAAAAAAAATTTATTATTATTTTACCATCAATCCTTTTTTGGAGTATCTTACCCTCGCATCTTTTCAATAATTTCCTATTCACCGTAGTTTTAATTAATGCAAATTTTTTAATATTTTAATTCTTTTTATTTTTGTATTGCAATTAAAAATATTTTTCGTACATATAAAGTATGAACTCTTTACTTTCTCACACAAAAAATCATTTAAATAAAATTATAACCTCTTGTATAATATATGATTTCTGTAACGTCCTTCAATTATTGAGAGAAAAAGAAAAAATGCGAACCTCTTTAATTAATTTTTTTACATTAATATTAATTTTTTTTTAAAAAAAAACTACTAAAAAACTCTAAAGGGAAACATTTTTTTTATTATTATTTTACCATCAATCCTTTTTTGGAGTATCTTACCCTCGCATCATTTCAATAATTTCCTATTCACCGTAGTTTTAATTAATGCACATTTTTTAATATTTTAATTCTTTTTATTTTTGTACTGCAATTAAAAATATTTTTCGTACATATAAAGTATGAACTCTTTACTTTTCACACAAAAAATCATTTAAATAAAATTCAAACCTCTTGTTTAATATATGATTTCTGTAACGTCCTTCAATTATTGAGAGAAAAAGAAAAAATGCGAACCTCTTTATTTAATTTTTTTACTTGAATATTAATTATTTTTTTTAAAAAAAAAAAACTACTAAAAAACTCTAAAGGGAAAAAAAATTTTTATTATTATTTTACCATCAATCCTTTTTTGGAGTATCTTACCCTCGCATCTTTTCAATAATTTCCTATTCACCGTAGTTTTAATTAATGCACATTTTTTAATATTTTAATTCTTTTTATTTTTGTATTGCAATTAAAAATATTTTTCGTACATATAAAGTATGAACTCTTTACTTTCTCACACAAAAAATCATTTAAATAAAATTATAACCTCTTGTATAATATATGATTTCTGTAACGTCCTTCAATTATTGAGAGAAAAAGAAAAAATGCGAACCTCTTTATTTAATTTTTTTACTTGAATATTAATTATTTTTTTTAAAAAAAAAAAACTACTAAAAAACTCTAAAGGGAAAAAAAAAATTTATTATTATTTTACCATCAATCCTTTTTTGGAGTATCTTACCCTCGCATCTTTTCAATAATTTCCTATTCACCGTAGTTTTAATTAATGCACATTTTTTAATATTTTAATTCTTTTTATTTTTGTATTGCAATTAAAAATATTTTTCGTACATATAAAGTATGAACTCTTTACTTTCTCACACAAAAAATCATTTAAATAAAATTATAACCTCTTGTATAATATATGATTTCTGTAACGTCCTTCAATTATTGAGAGAAAAAGAAAAAATGCGAACCTCTTTAATTAATTTTTTTACATTAATATTAATTTTTTTTTAAAAAAAAACTACTAAAAAACTCTAAAGGGAAACATTTTTTTTATTATTATTTTACCATCAATCCTTTTTTGGAGTATCTTACCCTCGCATCTTTTCAATAATTTCTTATTCACCGTAGTTTTAATTAATGCACATTTTTTAATATTTTAATTCTTTTTATTTTTTTATTGCAATTAAAAATATTTTTCGTACATATAAAGTATGAACTCTTTACTTTCTCACACAAAAAATCATTTAAATAAAATTATAACCTCTTGTATAATATATGATTTCTGTAACGTCCTTCAATTATTGAGAGAAAAAGAAAAAATGCGAACCTCTTTATTTAATTTTTTTACTTGAATATTAATTATTTTTTTTAAAAAAAAAAACTACTAAAAAACTCTAAAGGGAAAAAAAAATTTTATTATTATTTTACCATCAATCCTTTTTTGGAGTATCTTACCCTCGCATCTTTTCAATAATTTCCTATTCACCGTAGTTTTAATTAATGCAAATTTTTTAATATTTTAATTCTTTTTATTTTTGTATTGCAATTAAAAATATTTTTCGTACATATAAAGTATGAACTCTTTACTTTCTCACACAAAAAATCATTTAAATAAAATTATAACCTCTTGTATAATATATGATTTCTGTAACGTCCTTCAATTATTGAGAGAAAAAGAAAAAATGCGAACCTCTTTAATTAATTTTTTTACATTAATATTAATTTTTTTTTAAAAAAAAACTACTAAAAAACTCTAAAGGGAAACATTTTTTTTATTATTATTTTACCATCAATCCTTTTTTGGAGTATCTTACCCTCGCATCATTTCAATAATTTCCTATTCACCGTAGTTTTAATTAATGCACATTTTTTAATATTTTAATTCTTTTTATTTTTGTACTGCAATTAAAAATATTTTTCGTACATATAAAGTATGAACTCTTTACTTTTCACACAAAAAATCATTTAAATAAAATTCAAACCTCTTGTTTAATATATGATTTCTGTAACGTCCTTCAATTATTGAGAGAAAAAGAAAAAATGCGAACCTCTTTATTTAATTTTTTTACTTGAATATTAATTATTTTTTTTAAAAAAAAAAAACTACTAAAAAACTCTAAAGGGAAAAAAAATTTTTATTATTATTTTACCATCAATCCTTTTTTGGAGTATCTTACCCTCGCATCTTTTCAATAATTTCCTATTCACCGTAGTTTTAATTAATGCACATTTTTTAATATTTTAATTCTTTTTATTTTTGTATTGCAATTAAAAATATTTTTCGTACATATAAAGTATGAACTCTTTACTTTCTCACACAAAAAATCATTTAAATAAAATTATAACCTCTTGTATAATATATGATTTCTGTAACGTCCTTCAATTATTGAGAGAAAAAGAAAAAATGCGAACCTCTTTATTTAATTTTTTTACTTGAATATTAATTATTTTTTTTAAAAAAAAAAAACTACTAAAAAACTCTAAAGGGAAAAAAAAAATTTATTATTATTTTACCATCAATCCTTTTTTGGAGTATCTTACCCTCGCATCTTTTCAATAATTTCCTATTCACCGTAGTTTTAATTAATGCACATTTTTTAATATTTTAATTCTTTTTATTTTTGTATTGCAATTAAAAATATTTTTCGTACATATAAAGTATGAACTCTTTACTTTCTCACACAAAAAATCATTTAAATAAAATTATAACCTCTTGTATAATATATGATTTCTGTAACGTCCTTCAATTATTGAGAGAAAAAGAAAAAATGCGAACCTCTTTAATTAATTTTTTTACATTAATATTAATTTTTTTTTAAAAAAAAACTACTAAAAAACTCTAAAGGGAAACATTTTTTTTATTATTATTTTACCATCAATCTTTTTTTGGAGTATCTTACTCGCGCATCATTTCAATAATTTCCTATTCACCGTAGTTTTAATTAATGCACATTTTTTAATATTTTAATTCTTTTTATTTTTGTATTGCAATTAAAAATATTTTTCGTACATATAAAGTATGAACTCTTTACTTTCTCACACAAAAAATCATTTAAATAAAATTATAACCTCTTGTATAATATATGATTTCTGTAACGTCCTTCAATTATTGAGAGAAAAAGAAAAAATGCGAACCTCTTTATTTAATTTTTTTACTTGAATATTAATTATTTTTTTTTAAAAAAAAAAACTACTAAAAAACTCTAAAGGGAAAAAAAAAATTTATTATTATTTTACCATCAATCCTTTTTTGGAGTATCTTACCCTCGCATCTTTTCAATAATTTCTTATTCACCGTAGTTTTAATTAATGCACATTTTTCAATATTTTAATTCTTTTTATTTTTTTATTGCAATTAAAAATATTTTTCGTACATATAAAGTATGAACTCTTTACTTTCTCACACAAAAAATCATTTAAATAAAATTATAACCTCTTGTATAATATATGATTTCTGTAACGTCCTTCAATTATTGAGAGAAAAAGAAAAAATGCGAACCTCTTTATTTAATTTTTTTACTTGAATATTAATTATTTTCTTTAAAAAAAAAAACTACTAAAAAACTCTAAAGGGAAAAAAAAAATTTATTATTATTTTACCATCAATCCTTTTTTGGAGTATCTTACCCTCGCATCTTTTCAATAATTTCCTATTCACCGTAGTTTTAATTAATGCACATTTTTTAATATTTTAATTCTTTTTATTTTTGTATTGCAATTAAAAATATTTTTCGTACATATAAAGTATGAACTCTTTACTTTCTCACACAAAAAATCATTTAAATAAAATTATAACCTCTTGTATAATATATGATTTCTGTAACGTCCTTCAATTATTGAGAGAAAAAGAAAAAATGCGAACCTCTTTATTTAATTTTTTTACTTGAATATTATTTATTTAAAAAAAAAAACTACTAAAAAACTTTAAAGGGAAACATTTTTTTTATTATTATTTTACCATCAATCCTTTTTTGGAGTATCTTACCCTCGCATCATTTCAATAATTTCCTATTCACCGTAGTTTTAATTAATGCACATTTTTTAATATTTTAATTCTTTTTATTTTTGTATTGCAATTAAAAATATTTTTCGTACATATAAAGTATGAACTCTTTACTTTCTCACACAAAAAATCATTTAAATAAAATTATAACCTCTTGTATAATATATGATTTCTGTAACGTCCTTCAATTATTGAGAGAAAAAGAAAAAATGCGAACCTCTTTATTTAATTTTTTTACTTGAATATTAATTATTTTTTTTTAAAAAAAAAAACAACTAAAAAACTCTTAAGGGAAAATTTTTTTTTATTATTATTTTACCATCAATCCTTTTTTGGAGTATCTTACCCTCGCATCTTTTCAATAATTTCCTATTCACCGTAGTTTTAATTAATGCACATTTTTTAATATTTTAATTCTTTTTATTTTTGTATTGCAATTAAAAATATTTTTCGTACATATAAAGTATGAACTCTTTACTTTCTCACACAAAAAATCATTTAAATAAAATTATAACCTCTTGTATAATATATGATTTCTGTAACGTCCTTCAATTATTGAGAGAAAAAGAAAAAATGCGAACCTCTTTATTTAATTTTTTTACTTGAATATTATTTATTTAAAAAAAAAAACTACTAAAAAACTTTAAAGGGAAACATTTTTTTTATTATTATTTTACCATCAATCCTTTTTTGGAGTATCTTACCCTCGCATCATTTCAATAATTTCCTATTCACCGTAGTTTTAATTAATGCACATTTTTTAATATTTTAATTCTTTTTATTTTTGTATTGCAATTAAAAATATTTTTCGTACATATAAAGTATGAACTCTTTACTTTCTCACACAAAAAATCATTTAAATAAAATTATAACCTCTTGTATAATATATGATTTCTGTAACGTCCTTCAATTATTGAGAGAAAAAGAAAAAATGCGAACCTCTTTATTTAATTTTTTTACTTGAATATTAATTATTTTTTTTTAAAAAAAAAAACAACTAAAAAACTCTTAAGGGAAAATTTTTTTTTATTATTATTTTACCATCAATCCTTTTTTGGTGTATCTTACCCTCGCATCTTTTCAATAATTTCCTATTCACCGTAGTTTTAATTAATGCACATTTTTTAATATTTTAATTCTTTTTATTTTTGTATTGCAATTAAAAATATTTTTCGTACATATAAAGTATGAACTCTTTACTTTCTCACACAAAAAATCATTTAAATAAAATTATAACCTCTTGTATAATATATGATTTCTGTAACGTCCTTCAATTATTGAGAGAAAAAGAAAAAATGCGAACCTCTTTAATTAATTTTTTTACATTAATATTAATTTTTTTTTAAAAAAAAACTACTAAAAAACTCTAAAGGGAAACATTTTTTTTATTATTATTTTACCATCAATCCTTTTTTGGAGTATCTTACCCTCGCATCATTTCAATAATTTCCTATTCACCGTAGTTTTAATTAATGCACATTTTTTAATATTTTAATTCTTTTTATTTTTGTACTGCAATTAAAAATATTTTTCGTACATATAAAGTATGAACTCTTTACTTTTCACACAAAAAATCATTTAAATAAAATTCAAACCTCTTGTTTAATATATGATTTCTGTAACGTCCTTCAATTATTGAGAGAAAAAGAAAAAATGCGAACCTCTTTATTTAATTTTTTTACTTGAATATTAATTATTTTTTTTAAAAAAAAAAACTACTAAAAAACTCTAAAGGGAAAAAAAAATTTTATTATTATTTTACCATCAATCCTTTTTTGGAGTATCTTACCCTCGCATCTTTTCAATAATTTCCTATTCACCGTAGTTTTAATTAATGCAAATTTTTTAATATTTTAATTCTTTTTATTTTTGTATTGCAATTAAAAATATTTTTCGTACATATAAAGTATGAACTCTTTACTTTCTCACACAAAAAATCATTTAAATAAAATTATAACCTCTTGTATAATATATGATTTCTGTAACGTCCTTCAATTATTGAGAGAAAAAGAAAAAATGCGAACCTCTTTAATTAATTTTTTTACATTAATATTAATTTTTTTTTAAAAAAAAACTACTAAAAAACTCTAAAGGGAAACATTTTTTTTATTATTATTTTACCATCAATCCTTTTTTGGAGTATCTTACCCTCGCATCATTTCAATAATTTCCTATTCACCGTAGTTTTAATTAATGCACATTTTTTAATATTTTAATTCTTTTTATTTTTGTACTGCAATTAAAAATATTTTTCGTACATATAAAGTATGAACTCTTTACTTTTCACACAAAAAATCATTTAAATAAAATTCAAACCTCTTGTTTAATATATGATTTCTGTAACGTCCTTCAATTATTGAGAGAAAAAGAAAAAATGCGAACCTCTTTATTTAATTTTTTTACTTGAATATTAATTATTTTTTTTAAAAAAAAAAACTACTAAAAAACTCTAAAGGGAAAAAAAATTTTATTATTATTTTACCATCAATCCTTTTTTGGAGTATCTTACCCTCGCATCTTTTCAATAATTTCCTATTCACCGTAGTTTTAATTAATGCACATTTTTTAATATTTTAATTCTTTTTATTTTTGTATTGCAATTAAAAATATTTTTCGTACATATAAAGTATGAACTCTTTACTTTCTCACACAAAAAATCATTTAAATAAAATTATAACCTCTTGTATAATATATGATTTCTGTAACGTCCTTCAATTATTGAGAGAAAAAGAAAAAATGCGAACCTCTTTATTTAATTTTTTTACTTGAATATTAATTATTTTTTTTAAAAAAAAAAACTACTAAAAAACTCTAAAGGGAAAAAAAAAATTTATTATTATTTTACCATCAATCCTTTTTTGGAGTATCTTACCCTCGCATCTTTTCAATAATTTCCTATTCACCGTAGTTTTAATTAATGCACATTTTTTAATATTTTAATTCTTTTTATTTTTGTATTGCAATTAAAAATATTTTTCGTACATATAAAGTATGAACTCTTTACTTTCTCACACAAAAAATCATTTAAATAAAATTATAACCTCTTGTATAATATATGATTTCTGTAACGTCCTTCAATTATTGAGAGAAAAAGAAAAAATGCGAACCTCTTTAATTAATTTTTTTACATTAATATTAATTTTTTTTTAAAAAAAAACTACTAAAAAACTCTAAAGGGAAACATTTTTTTTATTATTATTTTACCATCAATCTTTTTTTGGAGTATCTTACTCGCGCATCATTTCAATAATTTCCTATTCACCGTAGTTTTAATTAATGCACATTTTTTAATATTTTAATTCTTTTTATTTTTGTATTGCAATTAAAAATATTTTTCGTACATATAAAGTATGAACTCTTTACTTTCTCACACAAAAAATCATTTAAATAAAATTATAACCTCTTGTATAATATATGATTTCTGTAACGTCCTTCAATTATTGAGAGAAAAAGAAAAAATGCGAACCTCTTTATTTAATTTTTTTACTTGAATATTAATTATTTTTTTTTAAAAAAAAAAACTACTAAAAAACTCTAAAGGGAAAAAAAAATTTTATTATTATTTTACCATCAATCCTTTTTTGGAGTATCTTACCCTCGCATCTTTTCAATAATTTCCTATTCACCGTAGTTTTAATTAATGCAAATTTTTTAATATTTTAATTCTTTTTATTTTTGTATTGCAATTAAAAATATTTTTCGTACATATAAAGTATGAACTCTTTACTTTCTCACACAAAAAATCATTTAAATAAAATTATAACCTCTTGTATAATATATGATTTCTGTAACGTCCTTCAATTATTGAGAGAAAAAGAAAAAATGCGAATCTCTTTAATTAATTTTTTTACATTAATATTAATTTTTTTTTAAAAAAAAACTACTAAAAAACTCTAAAGGGAAACATTTTTTTTATTATTATTTTACCATCAATCCTTTTTTGGAGTATCTTACCCTCGCATCATTTCAATAATTTCCTATTCACCGTAGTTTTAATTAATGCACATTTTTTAATATTTTAATTCTTTTTATTTTTGTACTGCAATTAAAAATATTTTTCGTACATATAAAGTATGAACTCTTTACTTTTCACACAAAAAATCATTTAAATAAAATTCAAACCTCTTGTTTAATATATGATTTCTGTAACGTCCTTCAATTATTGAGAGAAAAAGAAAAAATGCGAACCTCTTTATTTAATTTTTTTACTTGAATATTAATTATTTTTTTTAAAAAAAAAAAACTACTAAAAAACTCTAAAGGGAAAAAAAAATTTTATTATTATTTTACCATCAATCCTTTTTTGGAGTATCTTACCCTCGCATCTTTTCAATAATTTCCTATTCACCGTAGTTTTAATTAATGCACATTTTTTAATATTTTAATTCTTTTTATTTTTGTATTGCAATTAAAAATATTTTTCGTACATATAAAGTATGAACTCTTTACTTTCTCACACAAAAAATCATTTAAATAAAATTATAACCTCTTGTATAATATATGATTTCTGTAACGTCCTTCAATTATTGAGAGAAAAAGAAAAAATGCGAACCTCTTTATTTAATTTTTTTACTTGAATATTAATTATTTTTTTTAAAAAAAAAAAACTACTAAAAAACTCTAAAGGGAAAAAAAAAATTTATTATTATTTTACCATCAATCCTTTTTTGGAGTATCTTACCCTCGCATCTTTTCAATAATTTCCTATTCACCGTAGTTTTAATTAATGCACATTTTTTAATATTTTAATTCTTTTTATTTTTGTATTGCAATTAAAAATATTTTTCGTACATATAAAGTATGAACTCTTTACTTTCTCACACAAAAAATCATTTAAATAAAATTATAACCTCTTGTATAATATATGATTTCTGTAACGTCCTTCAATTATTGAGAGAAAAAGAAAAAATGCGAACCTCTTTAATTAATTTTTTTACATTAATATTAATTTTTTTTTAAAAAAAAACTACTAAAAAACTCTAAAGGGAAACATTTTTTTTATTATTATTTTACCATCAATCTTTTTTTGGAGTATCTTACTCGCGCATCATTTCAATAATTTCCTATTCACCGTAGTTTTAATTAATGCACATTTTTTAATATTTTAATTCTTTTTATTTTTGTATTGCAATTAAAAATATTTTTCGTACATATAAAGTATGAACTCTTTACTTTCTCACACAAAAAATCATTTAAATAAAATTATAACCTCTTGTATAATATATGATTTCTGTAACGTCCTTCAATTATTGAGAGAAAAAGAAAAAATGCGAACCTCTTTATTTAATTTTTTTACTTGAATATTAATTATTTTTTTTTTAAAAAAAAAACTACTAAAAAACTCTAAAGGGAAAAAAAAAATTTATTATTATTTTACCATCAATCCTTTTTTGGAGTATCTTACCCTCGCATCTTTTCAATAATTTCTTATTCACCGTAGTTTTAATTAATGCACATTTTTTAATATTTTAATTCTTTTTATTTTTTTATTGCAATTAAAAATATTTTTCGTACATATAAAGTATGAACTCTTTACTTTCTCACACAAAAAATCATTTAAATAAAATTATAACCTCTTGTATAATATATGATTTCTGTAACGTCCTTCAATTATTGAGAGAAAAAGAAAAAATGCGAACCTCTTTATTTAATTTTTTTACTTGAATATTATTTATTTAAAAAAAAAAACTACTAAAAAACTTTAAAGGGAAACATTTTTTTTATTATTATTTTACCATCAATCTTTTTTTGGAGTATCTTACTCGCGCATCATTTCAATAATTTCCTATTCACCGTAGTTTTAATTAATGCACATTTTTTAATATTTTAATTCTTTTTATTTTTGTATTGCAATTAAAAATATTTTTCGTACATATAAAGTATGAACTCTTTACTTTCTCACACAAAAAATCATTTAAATAAAATTATAACCTCTTGTATAATATATGATTTCTGTAACGTCCTTCAATTATTGAGAGAAAAAGAAAAAATGCGAACCTCTTTATTTAATTTTTTTACTTGAATATTAATTATTTTTTTTTAAAAAAAAAAACTACTAAAAAACTCTAAAGGGAAAAAAAAAATTTATTATTATTTTACCATCAATCCTTTTTTGGAGTATCTTACCCTCGCATCTTTTCAATAATTTCTTATTCACCGTAGTTTTAATTAATGCACATTTTTTAATATTTTAATTCTTTTTATTTTTTTATTGCAATTAAAAATATTTTTCGTACATATAAAGTATGAACTCTTTACTTTCTCACACAAAAAATCATTTAAATAAAATTCAAACCTCTTGTATAATATATGATTTCTGTAACGTCCTTCAATTATTGAGAGAAAAAGAAAAAATGCGAACCTCTTTATTTAATTTTTTTACTTGAATATTAATTATTTTTTTTAAAAAAAAAAAACTACTAAAAAACTCTAAAGGGAAAAAAAAATTTTATTATTATTTTACCATCAATCCTTTTTTGGAGTATCTTACCCTCGCATCTTTTCAATAATTTCCTATTCACCGTAGTTTTAATTAATGCAAATTTTTTAATATTTTAATTCTTTTTATTTTTGTATTGCAATTAAAAATATTTTTCGTACATATAAAGTATGAACTCTTTACTTTCTCACACAAAAAATCATTTAAATAAAATTATAACCTCTTGTATAATATATGATTTCTGTAACGTCCTTCAATTATTGAGAGAAAAAGAAAAAATGCGAACCTCTTTAATTAATTTTTTTACATTAATATTAATTTTTTTTAAAAAAAAAACTACTAAAAAACTCTAAAGGGAAACATTTTTTTTATTATTATTTTACCATCAATCCTTTTTTGGAGTATCTTACCCTCGCATCATTTCAATAATTTCCTATTCACCGTAGTTTTAATTAATGCACATTTTTTAATATTTTAATTCTTTTTATTTTTGTACTGCAATTAAAAATATTTTTCGTACATATAAAGTATGAACTCTTTACTTTTCACACAAAAAATCATTTAAATAAAATTCAAACCTCTTGTTTAATATATGATTTCTGTAACGTCCTTCAATTATTGAGAGAAAAAGAAAAAATGCGAACCTCTTTATTTAATTTTTTTACTTGAATATTAATTATTTTTTTTAAAAAAAAAAAACTACTAAAAAACTCTAAAGGGAAAAAAAATTTTATTATTATTTTACCATCAATCCTTTTTTGGAGTATCTTACCCTCGCATCTTTTCAATAATTTCCTATTCACCGTAGTTTTAATTAATGCACATTTTTTAATATTTTAATTCTTTTTATTTTTGTATTGCAATTAAAAATATTTTTCGTACATATAAAGTATGAACTCTTTACTTTCTCACACAAAAAATCATTTAAATAAAATTATAACCTCTTGTATAATATATGATTTCTGTAACGTCCTTCAATTATTGAGAGAAAAAGAAAAAATGCGAACCTCTTTATTTAATTTTTTTACTTGAATATTAATTATTTTTTTTAAAAAAAAAAACTACTAAAAAACTCTAAAGGGAAAAAAAAAATTTATTATTATTTTACCATCAATCCTTTTTTGGAGTATCTTACCCTCGCATCTTTTCAATAATTTCCTATTCACCGTAGTTTTAATTAATGCACATTTTTTAATATTTTAATTCTTTTTATTTTTGTATTGCAATTAAAAATATTTTTCGTACATATAAAGTATGAACTCTTTACTTTCTCACACAAAAAATCATTTAAATAAAATTATAACCTCTTGTATAATATATGATTTCTGTAACGTCCTTCAATTATTGAGAGAAAAAGAAAAAATGCGAACCTCTTTAATTAATTTTTTTACATTAATATTAATTTTTTTTTAAAAAAAAACTACTAAAAAACTCTAAAGGGAAACATTTTTTTTATTATTATTTTACCATCAATCTTTTTTTGGAGTATCTTACTCGCGCATCATTTCAATAATTTCCTATTCACCGTAGTTTTAATTAATGCACATTTTTTAATATTTTAATTCTTTTTATTTTTGTATTGCAATTAAAAATATTTTTCGTACATATAAAGTATGAACTCTTTACTTTCTCACACAAAAAATCATTTAAATAAAATTATAACCTCTTGTATAATATATGATTTCTGTAACGTCCTTCAATTATTGAGAGAAAAAGAAAAAATGCGAACCTCTTTATTTAATTTTTTTACTTGAATATTAATTATTTTTTTTTTAAAAAAAAACTACTAAAAAACTCTAAAGGGAAAAAAAAATTTTATTATTATTTTACCATCAATCCTTTTTTGGAGTATCTTACCCTCGCATCTTTTCAATAATTTCCTATTCACCGTAGTTTTAATTAATGCAAATTTTTTAATATTTTAATTCTTTTTATTTTTGTATTGCAATTAAAAATATTTTTCGTACATATAAAGTATGAACTCTTTACTTTCTCACACAAAAAATCATTTAAATAAAATTATAACCTCTTGTATAATATATGATTTCTGTAACGTCCTTCAATTATTGAGAGAAAAAGAAAAAATGCGAACCTCTTTAATTAATTTTTTTACATTAATATTAATTTTTTTTTAAAAAAAAACTACTAAAAAACTCTAAAGGGAAACATTTTTTTTATTATTATTTTACCATCAATCCTTTTTTGGAGTATCTTACCCTCGCATCATTTCAATAATTTCCTATTCACCGTAGTTTTAATTAATGCACATTTTTTAATATTTTAATTCTTTTTATTTTTGTACTGCAATTAAAAATATTTTTCGTACATATAAAGTATGAACTCTTTACTTTTCACACAAAAAATCATTTAAATAAAATTCAAACCTCTTGTTTAATATATGATTTCTGTAACGTCCTTCAATTATTGAGAGAAAAAGAAAAAATGCGAACCTCTTTATTTAATTTTTTTACTTGAATATTATTTATTTAAAAAAAAAACTACTAAAAAACTTTAAAGGGAAACATTTTTTTTATTATTATTTTACCATCAATCCTTTTTTGGAGTATCTTACCCTCGCATCATTTCAATAATTTCCTATTCACCGTAGTTTTAATTAATGCACATTTTTTAATATTTTAATTCTTTTTATTTTTGTATTACAATTAAAAATATTTTTCGTACATATAAAGTATGAACTCTTTACTTTCTCACACAAAAAATCATTTAAATAAAATTATAACCTCTTGTATAATATATGATTTCTGTAACGTCCTTCAATTATTGAGAGAAAAAGAAAAAATGCGAACCTCTTTATTTAATTTTTTTACTTGAATATTAATTATTTTTTTTTAAAAAAAAAAACAACTAAAAAACTCTTAAGGGAAAATTTTTTTTTATTATTATTTTACCATCAATCCTTTTTTGGAGTATCTTACCCTCGCATCTTTTCAATAATTTCCTATTCACCGTAGTTTTAATTAATGCACATTTTTTAATATTTTAATTCTTTTTATTTTTGTATTGCAATTAAAAATATTTTTCGTACATATAAAGTATGAACTCTTTACTTTCTCACACAAAAAATCATTTAAATAAAATTATAACCTCTTGTATATTATATATGATTTCTGTAACGTCCTTCAATTATTGAGAGAAAAAGAAAAAATGCGAACCTCTTTAATTAATTTTTTTACATTAATATTAATTTTTTTTTAAAAAAAAACTACTAAAAAACTCTAAAGGGAAACATTTTTTTTATTATTATTTTACCATCAATCCTTTTTTGGAGTATCTTACCCTCGCATCATTTCAATAATTTCCTATTCACCGTAGTTTTAATTAATGCACATTTTTTAATATTTTAATTCTTTTTATTTTTGTACTGCAATTAAAAATATTTTTCGTACATATAAAGTATGAACTCTTTACTTTTCACACAAAAAATCATTTAAATAAAATTCAAACCTCTTGTTTAATATATGATTTCTGTAACGTCCTTCAATTATTGAGAGAAAAAGAAAAAATGCGAACCTCTTTATTTAATTTTTTTACTTGAATATTAATTATTTTTTTTAAAAAAAAAAACTACTAAAAAACTCTAAAGGGAAAAAAAAAATTTTATTATTATTTTACCATCAATCCTTTTTTGGAGTATCTTACCCTCGCATCTTTTCAATAATTTCCTATTCACCGTAGTTTTAATTAATGCAAATTTTTTAATATTTTAATTCTTTTTATTTTTGTATTGCAATTAAAAATATTTTTCGTACATATAAAGTATGAACTCTTTACTTTCTCACACAAAAAATCATTTAAATAAAATTATAACCTCTTGTATAATATATGATTTCTGTAACGTCCTTCAATTATTGAGAGAAAAAGAAAAAATGCGAACCTCTTTAATTAATTTTTTTACATTAATATTAATTTTTTTTTAAAAAAAAACTACTAAAAAACTCTAAAGGGAAACATTTTTTTTATTATTATTTTACCATCAATCCTTTTTTGGAGTATCTTACCCTCGCATCATTTCAATAATTTCCTATTCACCGTAGTTTTAATTAATGCACATTTTTTAATATTTTAATTCTTTTTATTTTTGTACTGCAATTAAAAATATTTTTCGTACATATAAAGTATGAACTCTTTACTTTTCACACAAAAAATCATTTAAATAAAATTCAAACCTCTTGTTTAATATATGATTTCTGTAACGTCCTTCAATTATTGAGAGAAAAAGAAAAAATGCGAACCTCTTTATTTAATTTTTTTACTTGAATATTAATTATTTTTTTTAAAAAAAAAAAACTACTAAAAAACTCTAAAGGGAAAAAAAAAATTTATTATTATTTTACCATCAATCCTTTTTTGGAGTATCTTACCCTCGCATCTTTTCAATAATTTCCTATTCACCGTAGTTTTAATTAATGCACATTTTTTAATATTTTAATTCTTTTTATTTTTGTATTGCAATTAAAAATATTTTTCGTACATATAAAGTATGAACTCTTTACTTTCTCACACAAAAAATCATTTAAATAAAATTATAACCTCTTGTATAATATATGATTTCTGTAACGTCCTTCAATTATTGAGAGAAAAAGAAAAAATGCGAACCTCTTTATTTAATTTTTTTACTTGAATATTAATTATTTTTTTAAAAAAAAAAAAAACTACTAAAAAACTCTAAAGGGAAAAAAAAAATTTATTATTATTTTACCATCAATCCTTTTTTGGAGTATCTTACCCTCGCATCTTTTCAATAATTTCCTATTCACCGTAGTTTTAATTAATGCAAATTTTTTAATATTTTAATTCTTTTTATTTTTGTATTGCAATTAAAAATATTTTTCGTACATATAAAGTATGAACTCTTTACTTTCTCACACAAAAAATCATTTAAATAAAATTATAACCTCTTGTATAATATATGATTTCTGTAACGTCCTTCAATTATTGAGAGAAAAAGAAAAAATGCGAACCTCTTTAATTAATTTTTTTACATTAATATTAATTTTTTTTTAAAAAAAAACTACTAAAAAACTCTAAAGGGAAACATTTTTTTTATTATTATTTTACCATCAATCCTTTTTTGGAGTATCTTACCCTCGCATCATTTCAATAATTTCCTATTCACCGTAGTTTTAATTAATGCACATTTTTTAATATTTTAATTCTTTTTATTTTTGTACTGCAATTAAAAATATTTTTCGTACATATAAAGTATGAACTCTTTACTTTTCACACAAAAAATCATTTAAATAAAATTCAAACCTCTTGTTTAATATATGATTTCTGTAACGTCCTTCAATTATTGAGAGAAAAAGAAAAAATGCGAACCTCTTTATTTAATTTTTTTACTTGAATATTAATTATTTTTTTTAAAAAAAAAAACTACTAAAAAACTCTAAAGGGAAAAAAAAAATTTATTATTATTTTACCATCAATCCTTTTTTGGAGTATCTTACCCTCGCATCTTTTCAATAATTTCCTATTCACCGTAGTTTTAATTAATGCACATTTTTTAATATTTTAATTCTTTTTATTTTTGTATTGCAATTAAAAATATTTTTCGTACATATAAAGTATGAACTCTTTACTTTCTCACACAAAAAATCATTTAAATAAAATTATAACCTCTTGTATAATATATGATTTCTGTAACGTCCTTCAATTATTGAGAGAAAAAGAAAAAATGCGAACCTCTTTATTTAATTTTTTTACTTGAATATTAATTATTTTTTTAAAAAAAAAAAAAACTACTAAAAAACTCTAAAGGGAAAAAAAAAATTTATTATTATTTTACCATCAATCCTTTTTTGGAGTATCTTACCCTCGCATCTTTTCAATAATTTCCTATTCACCGTAGTTTTAATTAATGCACATTTTTTAATATTTTAATTCTTTTTATTTTTGTATTGCAATTAAAAATATTTTTCGTACATATAAAGTATGAACTCTTTACTTTCTCACACAAAAAATCATTTAAATAAAATTATAACCTCTTGTATAATATATGATTTCTGTAACGTCCTTCAATTATTGAGAGAAAAAGAAAAAATGCGAACCTCTTTAATTAATTTTTTTACATTAATATTAATTTTTTTTTAAAAAAAAACTACTAAAAAACTCTAAAGGGAAACATTTTTTTTATTATTATTTTACCATCAATCTTTTTTTGGAGTATCTTACTCGCGCATCATTTCAATAATTTCCTATTCACCGTAGTTTTAATTAATGCACATTTTTTAATATTTTAATTCTCTTTATTTTTGTATTGCGATTAAAAATATTTTTCGTACATATAAAGTATGAACTCTTTACTTTTCACACAAAAAATCATTTAAATAAAATTATAACCTCTTGTATAATATATGATTTCTGTAACGTCCTTCAATTATTGAGAGAAAAAGAAAAAATGCGAACCTCTTTATTTAATTTTTTTACTTGAATATTAATTATTTTTTTTTAAAAAAAAAAACTACTAAAAAACTCTAAAGGGAAAAAAAAATTTTATTATTATTTTACCATCAATCCTTTTTTGGAGTATCTTACCCTCGCATCTTTTCAATAATTTCTTATTCACCGTAGTTTTAATCAATGCACATTTTTTAATATTTTAATTCTTTTTATTTTTTTATTGCAATTAAAAATATTTTTCGTACATATAAAGTATGAACTCTTTACTTTCTCACACAAAAAATCATTTAAATAAAATTATAACCTCTTGTATAATATATGATTTCTGTAACGTCCTTCAATTATTGAGAGAAAAAGAAAAAATGCGAACCTCTTTATTTAATTTTTTTACTTGAATATTAATTATTTTTTTTAAAAAAAAACTACTAAAAAACTCTAAAGGGAAAAAAAAAATTTATTATTATTTTACCATCAATCCTTTTTTGGAGTATCTTACCCTCGCATCTTTTCAATAATTTCCTATTCACCGTAGTTTTAATTAATGCAAATTTTTTAATATTTTAATTCTTTTTATTTTTGTATTGCAATTAAAAATATTTTTCGTACATATAAAGTATGAACTCTTTACTTTCTCACACAAAAAATCATTTAAATAAAATTATAACCTCTTGTATAATATATGATTTCTGTAACGTCCTTCAATTATTGAGAGAAAAAGAAAAAATGCGAACCTCTTTAATTAATTTTTTTACATTAATATTAATTTTTTTTTAAAAAAAAACTACTAAAAAACTCTAAAGGGAAACATTTTTTTTATTATTATTTTACCATCAATCCTTTTTTGGAGTATCTTACCCTCGCATCATTTCAATAATTTCCTATTCACCGTAGTTTTAATTAATGCACATTTTTTAATATTTTAATTCTTTTTATTTTTGTACTGCAATTAAAAATATTTTTCGTACATATAAAGTATGAACTCTTTACTTTTCACACAAAAAATCATTTAAATAAAATTCAAACCTCTTGTTTAATATATGATTTCTGTAACGTCCTTCAATTATTGAGAGAAAAAGAAAAAATGCGAACCTCTTTATTTAATTTTTTTACTTGAATATTAATTATTTTTTTTAAAAAAAAAAAACTACTAAAAAACTCTAAAGGGAAAAAAAAAATTTATTATTATTTTACCATCAATCCTTTTTTGGAGTATCTTACCCTCGCATCTTTTCAATAATTTCCTATTCACCGTAGTTTTAATTAATGCACATTTTTTAATATTTTAATTCTTTTTATTTTTGTATTGCAATTAAAAATATTTTTCGTACATATAAAGTATGAACTCTTTACTTTCTCACACAAAAAATCATTTAAATAAAATTATAACCTCTTGTATAATATATGATTTCTGTAACGTCCTTCAATTATTGAGAGAAAAAGAAAAAATGCGAACCTCTTTATTTAATTTTTTTACTTGAATATTAATTATTTTTTTAAAAAAAAAAAAAACTACTAAAAAACTCTAAAGGGAAAAAAAAAATTTATTATTATTTTACCATCAATCCTTTTTTGGAGTATCTTACCCTCGCATCTTTTCAATAATTTCCTATTCACCGTAGTTTTAATTAATGCACATTTTTTAATATTTTAATTCTTTTTATTTTTGTATTGCAATTAAAAATATTTTTCGTACATATAAAGTATGAACTCTTTACTTTCTCACACAAAAAATCATTTAAATAAAATTATAACCTCTTGTATAATATATGATTTCTGTAACGTCCTTCAATTATTGAGAGAAAAAGAAAAAATGCGAACCTCTTTAATTAATTTTTTTACATTAATATTAATTTTTTTTTAAAAAAAAACTACTAAAAAACTCTAAAGGGAAACATTTTTTTTATTATTATTTTACCATCAATCTTTTTTTGGAGTATCTTACTCGCGCATCATTTCAATAATTTCCTATTCACCGTAGTTTTAATTAATGCACATTTTTTAATATTTTAATTCTCTTTATTTTTGTATTGCGATTAAAAATATTTTTCGTACATATAAAGTATGAACTCTTTACTTTTCACACAAAAAATCATTTAAATAAAATTATAACCTCTTGTATAATATATGATTTCTGTAACGTCCTTCAATTATTGAGAGAAAAAGAAAAAATGCGAACCTCTTTATTTAATTTTTTTACTTGAATATTAATTATTTTTTTTTAAAAAAAAAAACTACTAAAAAACTCTAAAGGGAAAAAAAAATTTTATTATTATTTTACCATCAATCCTTTTTTGGAGTATCTTACCCTCGCATCTTTTCAATAATTTCTTATTCACCGTAGTTTTAATCAATGCACATTTTTTAATATTTTAATTCTTTTTATTTTTTTATTGCAATTAAAAATATTTTTCGTACATATAAAGTATGAACTCTTTACTTTCTCACACAAAAAATCATTTAAATAAAATTATAACCTCTTGTATAATATATGATTTCTGTAACGTCCTTCAATTATTGAGAGAAAAAGAAAAAATGCGAACCTCTTTATTTAATTTTTTTACTTGAATATTAATTATTTTTTTTAAAAAAAAACTACTAAAAAACTTTAAAGGGAAACATTTTTTTTAATATTATTTTACCATCAATCCTTTTTTGGAGTGTCTTACCCTCGCATCTTTTCAATAATTTCTTATTCACCGTAGTTTTAATTAATGCACATTTTTTAATATTTTAATTCTTTTTATTTTTGTATTGCAATTAAAAATATGAACGCTTTACTTTCTCACACAAAAAATCATTTAAATAAAATTCCCAACTCTTGTATAATATATGATTTCTGTAACGTCCTTCAATTATTGAGAGAAAAAGAAAAAATGCGAACCTCTTTATTTAATTTTTTTTCTTGAATATTAATTATTTTTTTTAAAAAAAAAAACTACTAAAAAACTTTAAAGGGAAACATTTTTTTTAATATTATTTTACCATCAATCCTTTTTTGGAGTGTCTTACCCTCGCATCTTTTCAATAATTTCTTATTCACCGTAGTTTTAATTAATGCACATTTTTTAATATTTTAATTCTTTTTATTTTTGTATTGCAATTAAAAATATGAACGCTTTACTTTCTCACACAAAAAATCATTTTAATAAAATTCCCAACCCTTGTATAATATATGATTTCTGTAACGTCCTTCAATTAGTGAGAGAAAAAGAAAAAATGCGAACCTCTTTAATTAATTTTTTTACATTAATATTAATTTTTTTTAAAAAAAAAACTACTAAAAAACTCTAAAGGGAAACATTTTTTTTATTATTATTTTACCATCAATCTTTTTTTGGAGTATCTTACTCGCGCATCATTTCAATAATTTCCTATTCACCATAGTTTTAATTAATGCACATTTTTTAATATTTTAATTCTCTTTATTTTTGTATTGCGATTAAAAATATTTTTCGTACATATAAAGTATGAACTCTTTACTTTTCACACAAAAAATCATTTAAATAAAATTCAAACCTCTTGTTTAATATATGATTTCTGTAACGTCCTTCAATTATTGAGAGAAAAAGAAAAAATGCGAACCTCTTTATTTAATTTTTTTACTTGAATATTATTTATTTAAAAAAAAAAAACTACTAAAAAACTTTAAAGGGAAACATTTTTTTTATTATTATTTTACCATCAATCCTTTTTTGGAGTATCTTACCCTCGCATCTTTTCAATAATTTCTTATTCACCGTAGTTTTAATTAATGCACATTTTTTAATATTTTAATTCTTTTTATTTTTGTATTGCAATTAAAAATATTTTTCGTACATATAAAGTATGAACGCTTTACTTTCTCACACAAAAAATCATTTAAATAAAATTCCCAACTCTTGTATAATATATGATTTCTGTAACGTCCTTCAATTAGTGAGAGAAAAAGAAAAAATGCGAACCTCTTTAATTAATTTTTTTACATTAATATTAATTTTTTTTTAAAAAAAAACTACTAAAAAACTCTAAAGGGAAACATTTTTTTTATTATTATTTTACCATCAATCTTTTTTTGGAGTATCTTACCCTCGCATCATTTCAATAATTTCCTATTCACCGTAGTTTTAATTAATGCACATTTTTTAATATTTTAATTCTTTTTATTTTTGTATTGCAATTAAAAATATTTTTCGTACATATAAAGTATGAAATCTTTACTTTTCACACAAAAAATCATTTAAATAAAATTCAAACCTCTTGTTTAATATATGATTTCTGTAACGTCCTTCAATTATTGAGTGAAAAAGAAAAAATGCGAACCTCTTTATTTAATTTTTTTACTTGAATATTATTTATTTAAAAAAAAAAACTACTAAAAAACTATAAAGGGAAACATTTTTATTTTTATTATTTTACCATCAATCCTTTTTTGGAGTATCTTACCCTCGCATCTTTTCAATAATTTCTTATTCACCGTAGTTTTAATTAATGCACATTTTTTAATATTTTAATTCTTTTTATTTTTGTATTGCAATTAAAAATATTTTTCGTACATATAAAGTATGAACACTTTACTTTCTCACACAAAAAATCATTTAAATAAAATTCCCAACTCTTGTATAATATATAATTTCTGTAACGTCCTTCAATTAGTGAGAGAAAAAGAAAAAATGCGAACCTCTTTAATTAATTTTTTTACATTAATATTAATTTTTTTAAAAAAAAAAACTACTAAAAAACTCTAAAGGGAAATATTTTTTTTATTATTATTTTACCATCAATCTTTTTTTGGAGTATCTTACCCTCGCATCATTTCAATAATTTCCTATTCACCGTAGTTTTAATTAATGCACATTTTTTAATATTTTAATTCTTTTTATTTTTGTATTGCGATTAAAAATATTTTTCGTACATATAAAGTATGAACTCTTTACTTTTCACACAAAAAATCATTTAAATAAAATTCAAACCTCTTGTTTAATATATGATTTCTGTAACGTCCTTCAATTATTGAGAGAAAAAGAAAAAATGCGAACCTCTTTATTTAATTTTTTTACTTGAATATTATTTATTTAAAAAAAAAAACTACTAAAAAACTTTAAAGGGAAACATTTTTTTTATTATTATTTCACCATCAATCCTTTTTTGGAGTATCTTACCCTCGCATCTTTTCAATAATTTCTTATTCACCGTAGTTTTAATTAATGCACATTTTTTAATATTTTAATTCTTTTTATTTTTGTATTACAATTAAAAATATTTTTCGTACATATAAAGTATGAACGCTTTAATTTTCACACAAAAAATCATTTAAATAAAATTCAAACCTCTTGTTTAATATATGATTTCTGTAACGTCCTTCAATTATTGAGAGAAAAAGAAAAAATGCGAACCTCTTTATTTAATTTTTTTACTTGAATATTATTTATTTAAAAAAAAAAACTACTAAAAAACTTTAAAGGGAAACATTTTTTTTATTATTATTTTACCATCAATCCTTTTTTGGAGTATCTTACCCTCGCATCTTTTCAATAATTTCTTATTCACCGTAGTTTTAATTAATGCACATTTTTTAATATTTTAATTCTTTTTATTTTTGTATTGCAATTAAAAATATTTTTCGTACATATAAAGTATGAACGCTTTACTTTCTCACACAAAAAATCATTTAAATAAAATTCCCAACTCTTGTATAATATATGATTTCTGTAACGTCCTTCAATTAGTGAGAGAAAAAGAAAAAATGCGAACCTCTTTAATTAATTTTTTTTTTAAAAAAAACTACTAAAAAACTCTAAAGGGAAACATTTTTTTTATTATTATTTTACCATCAATCTTTTTTTGGAGTATCTTACCCTCGCATCATTTCAATAATTTCCTATTCACCGTAGTTTTAATTAATGCACATTTTTTAATATTTTAATTCTTTTTATTTTTGTATTGCAATTAAAAATATTTTTCGTACATATAAAGTATGAACTCTTTACTTTCACACAAAAAATAATTTAAATAAAATTCAAACCTCTTGTTTAATATATGATTTCTGTAACGTCCTTCAATTATTGAGAGAAAAAGAAAAAATGCGAACCTCTTTATTTAATTTTTTTACTTGAATATTAATTATTTTTTTTAAAAAAAAAAACTACTAAAAAACTCTAAAGGGAAAAAAAAATTTTATTATTATTTTACCATCAATCCTTTTTTGGAGTATCTTACCCTCGCATCTTTTCAATAATTTCCTATTCACCGTAGTTTTAATTAATGCAAATTTTTTAATATTTTAATTCTTTTTATTTTTGTATTGCAATTAAAAATATTTTTCGTACATATAAAGTATGAACTCTTTACTTTCTCACACAAAAAATCATTTAAATAAAATTATAACCTCTTGTATAATATATGATTTCTGTAACGTCCTTCAATTATTGAGAGAAAAAGAAAAAATGCGAACCTCTTTAATTAATTTTTTTACATTAATATTAATTTTTTTTTAAAAAAAAACTACTAAAAAACTCTAAAGGGAAACATTTTTTTTATTATTATTTTACCATCAATCCTTTTTTGGAGTATCTTACCCTCGCATCATTTCAATAATTTCCTATTCACCGTAGTTTTAATTAATGCACATTTTTTAATATTTTAATTCTTTTTATTTTTGTACTGCAATTAAAAATATTTTTCGTACATATAAAGTATGAACTCTTTACTTTCTCACACAAAAAATCATTTAAATAAAATTCCCAACTCTTGTATAATATATGATTTCTGTAACGTCCTTCAATTAGTGAGAGAAAAAGAAAAAATGCGAACCTCTTTAATTAATTTTTTTACATTAATATTAATTTTTTTTTAAAAAAAAACTACTAAAAAACTCTAAAGGGAAACATTTTTTTTATTATTATTTTACCATCAATCTTTTTTTGGAGTATCTTACCCTCGCATCATTTCAATAATTTCCTATTCACCGTAGTTTTAATTAATGCACATTTTTTAATATTTTAATTCTTTTTATTTTTGTATTACAATTAAAAATATTTTTCGTACATATAAAGTATGAACGCTTTAATTTTCACACAAAAAATCATTTAAATAAAATTCAAACCTCTTGTTTAATATATGATTTCTGTAACGTCCTTCAATTATTGAGAGAAAAAGAAAAAATGCGAACCTCTTTATTTAATTTTTTTACTTGAATATTATTTATTTAAAAAAAAAAACTACTAAAAAACTTTAAAGGGAAACATTTTTTTTATTATTATTTTACCATCAATCCTTTTTTGGAGTATCTTACCCTCGCATCTTTTCAATAATTTCTTATTCACCGTAGTTTTAATTAATGCACATTTTTTAATATTTTAATTCTTTTTATTTTTGTATTGCAATTAAAAATATTTTTCGTACATATAAAGTATGAACGCTTTACTTTCTCACACAAAAAATCATTTAAATAAAATTCCCAACTCTTGTATAATATATGATTTCTGTAACGTCCTTCAATTAGTGAGAGAAAAAGAAAAAATGCGAACCTCTTTAATTAATTTTTTTTTTAAAAAAAACTACTAAAAAACTCTAAAGGGAAACATTTTTTTTATTATTATTTTACCATCAATCTTTTTTTGGAGTATCTTACCCTCGCATCATTTCAATAATTTCCTATTCACCGTAGTTTTAATTAATGCACATTTTTTAATATTTTAATTCTTTTTATTTTTGTATTGCAATTAAAAATATTTTTCGTACATATAAAGTATGAACTCTTTACTTTCACACAAAAAATAATTTAAATAAAATTCAAACCTCTTGTTTAATATATGATTTCTGTAACGTCCTTCAATTATTGAGAGAAAAAGAAAAAATGCGAACCTCTTTATTTAATTTTTTTACTTGAATATTAATTATTTTTTTTAAAAAAAAAAACTACTAAAAAACTCTAAAGGGAAAAAAAAATTTTATTATTATTTTACCATCAATCCTTTTTTGGAGTATCTTACCCTCGCATCTTTTCAATAATTTCCTATTCACCGTAGTTTTAATTAATGCAAATTTTTTAATATTTTAATTCTTTTTATTTTTGTATTGCAATTAAAAATATTTTTCGTACATATAAAGTATGAACTCTTTACTTTCTCACACAAAAAATCATTTAAATAAAATTATAACCTCTTGTATAATATATGATTTCTGTAACGTCCTTCAATTATTGAGAGAAAAAGAAAAAATGCGAACCTCTTTAATTAATTTTTTTACATTAATATTAATTTTTTTTTAAAAAAAAACTACTAAAAAACTCTAAAGGGAAACATTTTTTTTATTATTATTTTACCATCAATCCTTTTTTGGAGTATCTTACCCTCGCATCATTTCAATAATTTCCTATTCACCGTAGTTTTAATTAATGCACATTTTTTAATATTTTAATTCTTTTTATTTTTGTACTGCAATTAAAAATATTTTTCGTACATATAAAGTATGAACTCTTTACTTTTCACACAAAAAATCATTTAAATAAAATTCAAACCTCTTGTTTAATATATGATTTCTGTAACGTCCTTCAATTATTGAGAGAAAAAGAAAAAATGCGAACCTCTTTATTTAATTTTTTTACTTGAATATTAATTATTTTTTTTAAAAAAAAAAAACTACTAAAAAACTCTAAAGGGAAAAAAAAATTTTATTATTATTTTACCATCAATCCTTTTTTGGAGTATCTTACCCTCGCATCTTTTCAATAATTTCCTATTCACCGTAGTTTTAATTAATGCACATTTTTTAATATTTTAATTCTTTTTATTTTTGTATTGCAATTAAAAATATTTTTCGTACATATAAAGTATGAACTCTTTACTTTCTCACACAAAAAATCATTTAAATAAAATTATAACCTCTTGTATAATATATGATTTCTGTAACGTCCTTCAATTATTGAGAGAAAAAGAAAAAATGCGAACCTCTTTATTTAATTTTTTTACTTGAATATTAATTATTTTTTTAAAAAAAAAAAAAACTACTAAAAAACTCTAAAGGGAAAAAAAAAATTTATTATTATTTTACCATCAATCCTTTTTTGGAGTATCTTACCCTCGCATCTTTTCAATAATTTCCTATTCACCGTAGTTTTAATTAATGCACATTTTTTAATATTTTAATTCTTTTTATTTTTGTATTGCAATTAAAAATATTTTTCGTACATATAAAGTATGAACTCTTTACTTTCTCACACAAAAAATCATTTAAATAAAATTATAACCTCTTGTATAATATATGATTTCTGTAACGTCCTTCAATTATTGAGAGAAAAAGAAAAAATGCGAACCTCTTTATTTAATTTTTTTACTTGAATATTAATTATTTTTTTAAAAAAAAAAAAAACTACTAAAAAACTCTAAAGGGAAAAAAAAAATTTATTATTATTTTACCATCAATCCTTTTTTGGAGTATCTTACCCTCGCATCTTTTCAATAATTTCCTATTCACCGTAGTTTTAATTAATGCACATTTTTTAATATTTTAATTCTTTTTATTTTTGTATTGCAATTAAAAATATTTTTCGTACATATAAAGTATGAACTCTTTACTTTCTCACACAAAAAATCATTTAAATAAAATTATAACCTCTTGTATAATATATGATTTCTGTAACGTCCTTCAATTATTGAGAGAAAAAGAAAAAATGCGAACCTCTTTAATTAATTTTTTTACATTAATATTAATTTTTTTTTTTAAAAAAACTACTAAAAAACTCTAAAGGGAAACATTTTTTTTATTATTATTTTACCATCAATCTTTTTTTGGAGTATCTTACTCGCGCATCATTTCAATAATTTCCTATTCACCGTTGTTTTAATTAATGCACATTTTTTAATATTTTAATTCTCTTTATTTTTGTATTGCGATTAAAAATATTTTTCGTACATATAAAGTATGAACTCTTTACTTTTCACACAAAAAATCATTTAAATAAAATTATAACCTCTTGTATAATATATGATTTCTGTAACGTCCTTCAATTATTGAGAGAAAAAGAAAAAATGCGAACCTCTTTATTTAATTTTTTTACTTGAATATTAATTATTTTTTTTTAAAAAAAAAAACTACTAAAAAACTCTAAAGGGAAAAAAAAATTTTATTATTATTTTACCATCAATCCTTTTTTGGAGTATCTTACCCTCGCATCTTTTCAATAATTTCTTATTCACCGTAGTTTTAATCAATGCACATTTTTTAATATTTTAATTCTTTTTATTTTTTTATTGCAATTAAAAATATTTTTCGTACATATAAAGTATGAACTCTTTACTTTCTCACACAAAAAATCATTTAAATAAAATTATAACCTCTTGTATAATATATGATTTCTGTAACGTCCTTCAATTATTGAGAGAAAAAGAAAAAATGCGAACCTCTTTATTTAATTTTTTTACTTGAATATTAATTATTTTTTTAAAAAAAAAACTACTAAAAAACTTTAAAGGGAAACATTTTTTTTAATATTATTTTACCATCAATCCTTTTTTGGAGTGTCTTACCCTCGCATCTTTTCAATAATTTCTTATTCACCGTAGTTTTAATTAATGCACATTTTTTAATATTTTAATTCTTTTTATTTTTGTATTGCAATTAAAAATATGAACGCTTTACTTTCTCACACAAAAAATCATTTAAATAAAATTCCCAACTCTTGTATAATATATGATTTCTGTAACGTCCTTCAATTATTGAGAGAAAAAGAAAAAATGCGAACCTCTTTATTTAATTTTTTTTCTTGAATATTAATTATTTTTTTTAAAAAAAAAAACTACTAAAAAACTTTAAAGGGAAACATTTTTTTTAATATTATTTTACCATCAATCCTTTTTTGGAGTGTCTTACCCTCGCATCTTTTCAATAATTTCTTATTCACCGTAGTTTTAATTAATGCACATTTTTTAATATTTTAATTCTTTTTATTTTTGTATTGCAATTAAAAATATGAACGCTTTACTTTCTCACACAAAAAATCATTTTAATAAAATTCCCAACCCTTGTATAATATATGATTTCTGTAACGTCCTTCAATTAGTGAGAGAAAAAGAAAAAATGCGAACCTCTTTAATTAATTTTTTTACATTAATATTAATTTTTTTTAAAAAAAAAACTACTAAAAAACTCTAAAGGGAAACATTTTTTTTATTATTATTTTACCATCAATCTTTTTTTGGAGTATCTTACTCGCGCATCATTTCAATAATTTCCTATTCACCATAGTTTTAATTAATGCACATTTTTTAATATTTTAATTCTCTTTATTTTTGTATTGCGATTAAAAATATTTTTCGTACATATAAAGTATGAACTCTTTACTTTTCACACAAAAAATCATTTAAATAAAATTCAAACCTCTTGTTTAATATATGATTTCTGTAACGTCCTTCAATTATTGAGAGAAAAAGAAAAAATGCGAACCTCTTTATTTAATTTTTTTACTTGAATATTATTTATTTAAAAAAAAAAAACTACTAAAAAACTTTAAAGGGAAACATTTTTTTTATTATTATTTTACCATCAATCCTTTTTTGGAGTATCTTACCCTTGCATCTTTTCAATAATTTCTTATTCACCGTAGTTTTAATTAATGCACATTTTTTAATATTTTAATTCTTTTTATTTTTGTATTGCAATTAAAAATATTTTTCGTACATATAAAGTATGAACGCTTTACTTTCTCACACAAAAAATCATTTAAATAAAATTCCCAACTCTTGTATAATATATGATTTCTGTAACGTCCTTCAATTAGTGAGAGAAAAAGAAAAAATGCGAACCTCTTTAATTAATTTTTTTACATTAATATTAATTTTTTTTTAAAACAAAACTACTAAAAAACTCTAAAGGGAAACATTTTTTTTATTATTATTTTACCATCAATCTTTTTTTGGAGTATCTTACCCTCGCATCATTTCAATAATTTCCTATTCACCGTAGTTTTAATTAATGCACATTTTTTAATATTTTAATTCTTTTTATTTTTGTATTGCAATTAAAAATATTTTTCGTACATATAAAGTATGAAATCTTTACTTTTCACACAAAAAATCATTTAAATAAAATTAAAACCTCTTGTTTAATATATGATTTCTGTAACGTCCTTCAATTATTGAGTGAAAAAGAAAAAATGCGAACCTCTTTATTTAATTTTTTTACTTGAATATTATTTATTTAAAAAAAAAAACTACTAAAAAACTATAAAGGGAAACATTTTTATTTTTATTATTTTACCATCAATCCTTTTTTGGAGTATCTTACCCTCGCATCTTTTCAATAATTTCTTATTCACCGTAGTTTTAATTAATGCACATTTTTTAATATTTTAATTCTTTTTATTTTTGTATTGCAATTAAAAATATTTTTCGTACATATAAAGTATGAACGCTTTACTTTCTCACACAAAAAATCATTTAAATAAAATTCCCAACTCTTGTATAATATATAATTTCTGTAACGTCCTTCAATTAGTGAGAGAAAAAGAAAAAATGCGAACCTCTTTAATTAATTTTTTTACATTAATATTAATTTTTTTTAAAAAAAAAAACTACTAAAAAACTCTAAAGGGAAATATTTTTTTTATTATTATTTTACCATCAATCTTTTTTTGGAGTATCTTACCCTCGCATCATTTCAATAATTTCCTATTCACCGTAGTTTTAATTAATGCACATTTTTTAATATTTTAATTCTTTTTATTTTTGTATTGCGATTAAAAATATTTTTCGTACATATAAAGTATGAACTCTTTACTTTTCACACAAAAAATCATTTAAATAAAATTCAAACCTCTTGTTTAATATATGATTTCTGTAACGTCCTTCAATTATTGAGAGAAAAAGAAAAAATGCGAACCTCTTTATTTAATTTTTTTACTTGAATATTATTTATTTAAAAAAAAAAACTACTAAAAAACTTTAAAGGGAAACATTTTTTTTATTATTATTTTACCATCAATCCTTTTTTGGAGTATCTTACCCTCGCATCTTTTCAATAATTTCTTATTCACCGTAGTTTTAATTAATGCACATTTTTTAATATTTTAATTCTTTTTATTTTTGTATTACAATTAAAAATATTTTTCGTACATATAAAGTATGAACGCTTTACTTTCTCACACAAAAAATCATTTAAATAAAATTCCTAACTCTTGTATAATATATGATTTCTGTAACGTCCTTCAATTAGTGAGAGAAAAAGAAAAAATGCGAACCTCTTTAATTAATTTTTTTTTTAAAAAAAACTACTAAAAAACTCTAAAGGGAAACATTTATTTTATTATTATTTTACCATCAATCTTTTTTTGGAGTATCTTACCCTCGCATCATTTCAATAATTTCCTATTCACCGTAGTTTTAATTAATGCACATTTTTTAATATTTTAATTCTTTTTATTTTTGTATTGCAATTAAAAATATTTTTCGTACATATAAAGTATGAACTCTTTACTTTCACACAAAAAATAATTTAAATAAAATTCAAACCTCTTGTTTAATATATGATTTCTGTAACGTCCTTCAATTATTGAGAGAAAAAGAAAAAATGCGAACCTCTTTATTTAATTTTTTTACTTGAATATTATTTATTTAAAAAAAAAAAACTACTAAAAAACTTTAAAGGGAAACATTTTTTTTATTATTATTTTACCATCAATCCTTTTTTGGAGTATCTTACCCTCGCATCTTTTCAATAATTTCTTATTCACCGTAGTTTTAATTAATGCACATTTTTTAATATTTTAATTCTTTTTATTTTTGTATTGCAATTAAAAATATTTTTCGTACATATAAAGTATGAACTCTTTACTTTCTCACACAAAAAATCATTTAAATAAAATTATAACCTCTTGTATAATATATGATTTCTGTAACGTCATTCAATTATTGAGAGAAAAAGAAAAAATGCGAACCTCTTTATTTAATTTTTTTACTTGAATATTAATTATTTTTTTTAAAAAAAAAAAACAACTAAAAAACTCTAAAGGGAAACATTTTTTTTATTATTATTTTACCATCAATCCTTTTTTGGAGTATCTTACCCTCGCATCTTTTCAATAATTTCCTATGCACCGTAGTTTTAATTAATGCACATTTTTTAATATTTTTATTCTTTTTATTTTTGTATTGCAATTAAAAATATGAACGCTTTACTTTCTCACACAAAAAATCATTTAAATAAAATTCCCAACTCTTGTATAATATATGATTTCTGTAACGTCCTTCAATTATTGAGAGAAAAAGAAAAAATGCGAACCTCTTTATTTAATTTTTTTTCTTGAATATTAATTATTTTTTTTAAAAAAAAAAACTACTAAAAAACTTTAAAGGGAAACATTTTTTTTAATATTATTTTACCATCAATCCTTTTTTGGAGTGTCTTACCCTCGCATCTTTTCAATAATTTCTTATTCACCGTAGTTTTAATTAATGCACATTTTTTAATATTTTAATTCTTTTTATTTTTGTATTGCAATTAAAAATATGAACGCTTTACTTTCTCACACAAAAAATCATTTTAATAAAATTCCCAACCCTTGTATAATATATGATTTCTGTAACGTCCTTCAATTAGTGAGAGAAAAAGAAAAAATGCGAACCTCTTTAATTAATTTTTTTACATTAATATTAATTTTTTTTAAAAAAAAAACTACTAAAAAACTCTAAAGGGAAACATTTTTTTTATTATTATTTTACCATCAATCTTTTTTTGGAGTATCTTACTCGCGCATCATTTCAATAATTTCCTATTCACCATAGTTTTAATTAATGCACATTTTTTAATATTTTAATTCTCTTTATTTTTGTATTGCGATTAAAAATATTTTTCGTACATATAAAGTATGAACTCTTTACTTTTCACACAAAAAATCATTTAAATAAAATTCAAACCTCTTGTTTAATATATGATTTCTGTAACGTCCTTCAATTATTGAGAGAAAAAGAAAAAATGCGAACCTCTTTATTTAATTTTTTTACTTGAATATTATTTATTTAAAAAAAAAAAACTACTAAAAAACTTTAAAGGGAAACATTTTTTTTATTATTATTTTACCATCAATCCTTTTTTGGAGTATCTTACCCTCGCATCTTTTCAATAATTTCTTATTCACCGTAGTTTTAATTAATGCACATTTTTTAATATTTTAATTCTTTTTATTTTTGTATTGCAATTAAAAATATTTTTCGTACATATAAAGTATGAACGCTTTACTTTCTCACACAAAAAATCATTTAAATAAAATTCCCAACTCTTGTATAATATATGATTTCTGTAACGTCCTTCAATTAGTGAGAGAAAAAGAAAAAATGCGAACCTCTTTAATTAATTTTTTTACATTAATATTAATTTTTTTTTAAAAAAAAACTACTAAAAAACTCTAAAGGGAAACATTTTTTTTATTATTATTTTACCATCAATCTTTTTTTGGAGTATCTTACCCTCGCATCATTTCAATAATTTCCTATTCACCGTAGTTTTAATTAATGCACATTTTTTAATATTTTAATTCTTTTTATTTTTGTATTGCAATTAAAAATATTTTTCGTACATATAAAGTATGAAATCTTTACTTTTCACACAAAAAATCATTTAAATAAAATTCAAACCTCTTGTTTAATATATGATTTCTGTAACGTCCTTCAATTATTGAGTGAAAAAGAAAAAATGCGAACCTCTTTATTTAATTTTTTTACTTGAATATTATTTATTTAAAAAAAAAAACTACTAAAAAACTATAAAGGGAAACATTTTTATTTTTATTATTTTACCATCAATCCTTTTTTGGAGTATCTTACCCTCGCATCTTTTCAATAATTTCTTATTCACCGTAGTTTTAATTAATGCACATTTTTTAATATTTTAATTCTTTTTATTTTTGTATTGCAATTAAAAATATTTTTCGTACATATAAAGTATGAACGCTTTACTTTCTCACACAAAAAATCATTTAAATAAAATTCCCAACTCTTGTATAATATATAATTTCTGTAACGTCCTTCAATTAGTGAGAGAAAAAGAAAAAATGCGAACCTCTTTAATTAATTTTTTTACATTAATATTAATTTTTTTAAAAAAAAAAAACTACTAAAAAACTCTAAAGGGAAATATTTTTTTTATTATTATTTTACCATCAATCTTTTTTTGGAGTATCTTACCCTCGCATCATTTCAATAATTTCCTATTCACCGTAGTTTTAATTAATGCACATTTTTTAATATTTTAATTCTTTTTATTTTTGTATTGCGATTAAAAATATTTTTCGTACATATAAAGTATGAACTCTTTACTTTTCACACAAAAAATCATTTAAATAAAATTCAAACCTCTTGTTTAATATATGATTTCTGTAACGTCCTTCAATTATTGAGAGAAAAAGAAAAAATGCGAACCTCTTTATTTAATTTTTTTACTTGAATATTATTTATTTAAAAAAAAAAACTACTAAAAAACTTTAAAGGGAAACATTTTTTTTATTATTATTTTACCATCAATCCTTTTTTGGAGTATCTTACCCTCGCATCTTTTCAATAATTTCTTATTCACCGTAGTTTTAATTAATGCACATTTTTTAATATTTTAATTCTTTTTATTTTTGTATTACAATTAAAAATATTTTTCGTACATATAAAGTATGAACGCTTTACTTTCTCACACAAAAAATCATTTAAATAAAATTCCTAACTCTTGTATAATATATGATTTCTGTAACGTCCTTCAATTAGTGAGAGAAAAAGAAAAAATGCGAACCTCTTTAATTAATTTTTTTTTTAAAAAAAACTACTAAAAAACTCTAAAGGGAAACATTTTTTTTATTATTATTTTACCATCAATCTTTTTTTGGAGTATCTTACCCTCGCATCATTTCAATAATTTCCTATTCACCGTAGTTTTAATTAATGCACATTTTTTAATATTTTAATTCTTTTTATTTTTGTATTGCAATTAAAAATATTTTTCGTACATATAAAGTATGAACTCTTTACTTTCACACAAAAAATAATTTAAATAAAATTCAAACCTCTTGTTTAATATATGATTTCTGTAACGTCCTTCAATTATTGAGAGAAAAAGAAAAAATGCGAACCTCTTTATTTAATTTTTTTACTTGAATATTATTTATTTAAAAAAAAAAAACTACTAAAAAACTTTAAAGGGAAACATTTTTTTTATTATTATTTTACCATCAATCCTTTTTTGGAGTATCTTACCCTCGCATCTTTTCAATAATTTCTTATTCACCGTAGTTTTAATTAATGCACATTTTTTAATATTTTAATTCTTTTTATTTTTGTATTGCAATTAAAAATATTTTTCGTACATATAAAGTATGAACTCTTTACTTTCTCACACAAAAAATCATTTAAATAAAATTATAACCTCTTGTATAATATATGATTTCTGTAACGTCATTCAATTATTGAGAGAAAAAGAAAAAATGCGAACCTCTTTATTTAATTTTTTTACTTGAATATTAATTATTTTTTTTAAAAAAAAAAAAACAACTAAAAAACTCTAAAGGGAAACATTTTTTTTATTATTATTTTACCATCAATCCTTTTTTGGAGTATCTTACCCTCGCATCTTTTCAATAATTTCCTATGCACCGTAGTTTTAATTAATGCACATTTTTTAATATTTTAATTCTTTTTATTTTTGTATTGCAATTAAAAATATTTTTCGTACATATAAAGTATGAACTCTTTACTTTCTCACACAAAAAATCATTTAAATAAAATTATAACCTCTTGTATAATATATGATTTCTGTAACGTCCTTCAATTATTGAGAGAAAAAGAAAAAATGCGAACCTCTTTATTTAATTTTTTTACTTGAATATTAATTATTTTTTTAAAAAAAAAACTACTAAAAAACTATAAAGGGAAACATTTTTTTTATTATTATTTTACCATCAATCCTTTTTTGGAGTATCTTACCCTCGCATCTTTTCAATAATTTCTTATTCACCGTAGTTTTAATTAATGCACATTTTTTAATATTTTAATTCTTTTTATTTTTGTATTGCAATTAAAAATATTTTTCGTACATATAAAGTATGAACGCTTTACTTTATCACACAAAAAATCATTTAAACAAAATTCCCAACTCTTGTATAATATATAATTTCTGTAACGTCCTTCAATTAGTGAGAGAAAAAGAAAAAATGCGAACCTCTTTAATTAATTTTTTTACATTAATATTAATTTTTTTAAAAAAAAAAACTACTAAAAAACTCTAAAGGGAAACATTTTTTTTATTATTATTTTACCATCAATCTTTTTTTGGAGTATCTTACCCTCGCATCATTTCAATAATTTCCTATTCACCGTAGTTTTAATTAATGCACATTTTTTAATATTTTAATTCTTTTTATTTTTGTATTGCGATTAAAAATATTTTTCGTACATATAAAGTATGAACTCTTTACTTTTCACACAAAAAATCATTTAAATAAAATTCAAACCTCTTGTTTAATATATGATTTCTGTAACGTCCTTCAATTATTGAGAGAAAAAGAAAAAATGCGAACCTCTTTATTTAATTTTTTTACTTGAATATTATTTATTTAAAAAAAAAAACTACTAAAAAACTTTAAAGGGAAACATTTTTTTTATTATTATTTTACCATCAATCCTTTTTTGGAGTGTCTTACCCTCGCATCTTTTCAATAATTTCTTATTCACCGTAGTTTTAATTAATGCACATTTTTTAATATTTTAATTCTTTTTATTTTTGTATTGCAATTAAAAATATTTTTCGTACATATAAAGTATGAACGCTTTACTTTCTCACACAAAAAATCATTTAAATAAAATTCCCAACTCTTGTATAATATATGATTTCTGTAACGTCCTTCAATTAGTGAGAGAAAAAGAAAAAATGCGAACCTCTTTAATTAATTTTTTTTTAAAAAAAAACTACTAAAAAACTCTAAAGGGAAACATTTTTTTTATTATTATTTTACCATCAATCTTTTTTTGGAGTATCTTACCCTCGCATCATTTCAATAATTTCCTATTCACCGTAGTTTTAATTAATGCACATTTTTTAATATTTTAATTCTTTTTATTTTTGTATTGCAATTAAAAATATTTTTCGTACATAAAAAGTATGAACTCTTTACTTTCACACAAAAAATAATTTAAATAAAATTCAAACCTCTTGTATAATATATGATTTCTGTAACGTCCTTCAATTATTGAGAGAAAAAGAAAAAATGCGAACCTCTTTATTTAATTTTTTTACTTGAATATTAATTATTTTTTTTAAAAAAAAAACTACTAAAAAACTATAAAGGGAAACATTTTTTTTATTATTATTTTACCATCAATCCTTTTTTGGAGTATCTTACCCTCGCATCTTTTCAATAATTTCTTATTCACCGTAGTTTTAATTAATGCACATTTTTTAATATTTTAATTCTTTTTATTTTTGTATTGCAATTAAAAATATTTTTCGTACATATAAAGTATGAACGCTTTACTTTCTCACACAAAAAATCATTTAAACAAAATTCCCAACTCTTGTATAATATATAATTTCTGTAACGTCCTTCAATTAGTGAGAGAAAAAGAAAAAATGCGAACCTCTTTAATTAATTTTTTTACATTAATATTAATTTTTTTTAAAAAAAAAACTACTAAAAAACTCTAAAGGGAAACATTTTTTTTATTATTATTTTACCATCAATCTTTTTTTGGAGTATCTTACCCTCGCATCATTTCAATAATTTCCTATTCACCGTAGTTTTAATTAATGCACATTTTTTAATATTTTAATTCTTTTTATTTTTGTATTGCGATTAAAAATATTTTTCGTACATATAAAGTATGAACTCTTTACTTTTCACACAAAAAATCATTTAAATAAAATTCAAACCTCTTGTTTAATATATGATTTCTGTAACGTCCTTCAATTATTGAGAGAAAAATAAAAAATGCGAACCTCTTTATTTAATTTTTTTACTTGAATATTATTTATTTAAAAAAAAAAACTACTAAAAAACTTTAAAAGGGAAACATTTTTTTTATTATTATTTTACCATCAATCCTTTTTTGGAGTGTCTTACCCTCGCATCTTTTCAATAATTTCTTATTCACCGTAGTTTTAATTAATGCACATTTTTTAATATTTTAATTCTTTTTATTTTTGTATTGCAATTAAAAATATTTTTCGTACATATAAAGTATGAACGCTTTACTTTCTCACACAAAAAATCATTTAAATAAAATTCCCAACTCTTGTATAATATATGATTTCTGTAACGTCCTTCAATTAGTGAGAGAAAAAGAAAAAATGCGAACCTCTTTAATTAATTTTTTTTTAAAAAAAAACTACTAAAAAACTCTAAAGGGAAACATTTTTTTTATTATTATTTTACCATCAATCTTTTTTTGGAGTATCTTACCCTCGCATCATTTCAATAATTTCCTATTCACCGTAGTTTTAATTAATGCACATTTTTTAATATTTTAATTCTTTTTATTTTTGTATTGCAATTAAAAATATTTTTCGTACATAAAAAGTATGAACTCTTTACTTTCACACAAAAAATAATTTAAATAAAATTCAAACCTCTTGTATAATATATGATTTCTGTAACGTCCTTCAATTATTGAGAGAAAAAGAAAAAATGCGAACCTCTTTATTTAATTTTTTTACTTGAATATTAATTATTTTTTTTAAAAAAAAAACTACTAAAAAACTATAAAGGGAAACATTTTTTTTATTATTATTTTACCATCAATCCTTTTTTGGAGTATCTTACCCTCGCATCTTTTCAATAATTTCTTATTCACCGTAGTTTTAATTAATGCACATTTTTTAATATTTTAATTCTTTTTATTTTTGTATTGCAATTAAAAATATTTTTCGTACATATAAAGTATGAACGCTTTACTTTCTCACACAAAAAATCATTTAAACAAAATTCCCAACTCTTGTATAATATATAATTTCTGTAACGTCCTTCAATTAGTGAGAGAAAAAGAAAAAATGCGAACCTCTTTAATTAATTTTTTTACATTAATATTAATTTTTTTTAAAAAAAAAACTACTAAAAAACTCTAAAGGGAAACATTTTTTTTATTATTATTTTACCATCAATCTTTTTTTGGAGTATCTTACCCTCGCATCATTTCAATAATTTCCTATTCACCGTAGTTTTAATTAATGCACATTTTTTAATATTTTAATTCTTTTTATTTTTGTATTGCGATTAAAAATATTTTTCGTACATATAAAGTATGAACTCTTTACTTTTCACACAAAAAATCATTTAAATAAAATTCAAACCTCTTGTTTAATATATGATTTCTGTAACGTCCTTCAATTATTGAGAGAAAAAGAAAAAATGCGAACCTCTTTATTTAATTTTTTTACTTGAATATTATTTATTTAAAAAAAAAAAACTACTAAAAAACTTTAAAGGGAAACATTTTTTTTATTATTATTTTACCATCAATCCTTTTTTGGAGTGTCTTACCCTCGCATCTTTTCAATAATTTCTTATTCACCGTAGTTTTAATTAATGCACATTTTTTAATATTTTAATTCTTTTTATTTTTGTATTGCAATTAAAAATATTTTTCGTACATATAAAGTATGAACGCTTTACTTTCTCACACAAAAAATCATTTAAATAAAATTCCCAACTCTTGTATAATATATGATTTCTGTAACGTCCTTCAATTAGTGAGAGAAAAAGAAAAAATGCGAACCTCTTTAATTAATTTTTTTTTAAAAAAAAACTACTAAAAAACTCTAAAGGGAAACATTTTTTTTATTATTATTTTACCATCAATCTTTTTTTGGAGTATCTTACCCTCGCATCATTTCAATAATTTCCTATTCACCGTAGTTTTAATTAATGCACATTTTTTAATATTTTAATTCTTTTTATTTTTGTATTGCAATTAAAAATATTTTTCGTACATAAAAAGTATGAACTCTTTACTTTCACACAAAAAATAATTTAAATAAAATTCAAACCTCTTGTTTAATATATGATTTCTGTAACGTCCTTCAATTATTGAGAGAAAAAGAAAAAATGCGAACCTCTTTATTTAATTTTTTTACTTGAATATTATTTATTTAAAAAAAAAAAACTACTAAAAAACTTTAAAGGGAAACATTTTTTTTATTATTATTTTACCATCAATCCTTTTTTGGAGTATCTTACCCTCGCATCTTTTCAATAATTTCTTATTCACCGTAGTTTTAATTAATGCACATTTTTTAATATTTTAATTCTTTTTATTTTTGTATTGCAATTAAAAATATTTTTCGTACATATAAAGTATGAACTCTTTACTTTCTCACACAAAAAATCATTTAAATAAAATTATAACCTCTTGTATAATATATGATTTCTGTAACGTCATTCAATTATTGAGAGAAAAAGAAAAAATGCGAACCTCTTTATTTAATTTTTTTACTTGAATATTAATTATTTTTTTTTAAAAAAAAAAAACTACTAAAAAACTCTAAAGGGAAACATTTTTTTTATTATTATTTTACCATCAATCCTTTTTTAGAGTATCTTACCCTCGCATCTTTTCAATAATTTCCTATGCACCGTAGTTTTAATTAATGCACATTTTTTAATATTTTAATTCTTTTTATTTTTGTATTGCAATTAAAAATATT
The DNA here is from genome assembly GCA_963555705.1 of Ligustrum vulgare. Classification (NCBI taxonomy): domain Eukaryota; kingdom Viridiplantae; phylum Streptophyta; class Magnoliopsida; order Lamiales; family Oleaceae; genus Ligustrum; species Ligustrum vulgare. The sequence goes on from OY743174.1 coordinate 29,392,088, forward strand.
TTTCGTACATAAAAAGTATGAACTCTTTACTTTCACACAAAAAATAATTTAAATAAAATTCAAACCTCTTGTTTAATATATGATTTCTGTAACGTCCTTCAATTATTGAGAGAAAAAGAAAAAATGCGAACCTCTTTATTTAATTTTTTTACTTGAATATTATTTATTTAAAAAAAAAAAACTACTAAAAAACTTTAAAGGGAAACATTTTTTTTATTATTATTTTACCATCAATCCTTTTTTGGAGTATCTTACCCTCGCATCTTTTCAATAATTTCTTATGCACCGTAGTTTTAATTAATGCACATTTTTTAATATTTTAATTCTTTTTATTTTTGTATTGCAATTAAAAATATTTTTCGTACATATAAAGTATGAACTCTTTACTTTCTCACACAAAAAATCATTTAAATAAAATTATAACCTCTTGTATAATATATGATTTCTGTAACGTCCTTCAATTATTGAGAGAAAAAGAAAAAATGCGAACCTCTTTATTTAATTTTTTTACTTGAATATTAATTATTTTTTAAAAAAACAAAACTACTAAAAAACTTTAAAGGGAAACATTTTTTTTAATATTATTTTACCATCAATCCTTTTTTGGAGTGTCTTACCCTCGCATCTTTTCAATAATTTCTTATTCACCGTAGTTTTAATTAATGCACATTTTTTAATATTTTAATTCTTTTTATTTTTGTATTGCAATTAAAAATATTTTTCGTACATATAAAGTATGAACGCTTTACTTTCTCACACAAAAAATCATTTAAATAAAATTCCCAACTCTTGTATAATATATGATTTCTGTAACGTCCTTCAATTAGTGAGAGAAAAAGAAAAAATGCGAACCTCTTTAATTAATTTTTTTACATTAATATTAATTTTTTAAAAAAAAAAACTACTAAAAACTCTAAAGGGAAATTTTTTTTTATTATTATTTTACCATCAATCTTTTTTTGGAGTATCTTACCCTCGCATCATTTCAATAATTTCCTATTCACCGTAGTTTTAATTAATGCACATTTTTTAATATTTTAATTCTTTTTATTTTTGTATTGCGATTAAAAATATTTTTCGTACATATAAAGTATGAACTCTTTACTTTTCACACAAAAAATCATTTAAATAAAATTCAAACCTCTTGTTTAATATATGATTTCTGTAACGTCCTTCAATTATTGAGAGAAAAAGAAAAAATGCGAACCTCTTTATTTAATTTTTTTACTTGAATATTATTTATTTAAAAAAAAAAACTACTAAAAAACTTTAAAGGGAAACATTTTTTTTATTATTATTTTACCATCAATCCTTTTTTGGAGTGTCTTACCCTCGCATCTTTTCAATAATTTCTTATTCACCGTAGTTTTAATTAATGCACATTTTTTAATATTTTAATTCTTTTTATTTTTGTATTGCAATTAAAAATATTTTTCGTACATATAAAGTATGAACGCTTTACTTTCTCACACAAAAAATCATTTAAATAAAATTCCCAACTCTTGTATAATATATGATTTCTGTAACGTCCTTCAATTAGTGAGAGAAAAAGAAAAAATGCGAACCTCTTTAATTAATTTTTTTTAAAAAAAAAACTACTAAAAAACTCTAAAGGGAAACATTTTTTTTATTATTATTTTACCATCAATCTTTTTTTGGAGTATCTTACCCTCGCATCATTTCAATAATTTCCTATTCACCGTAGTTTTAATTAATGCACATTTTTTAATATTTTAATTCTTTTTATTTTTGTATTGCAATTAAAAATATTTTTCGTACATAAAAAGTATGAACTCTTTACTTTCACACAAAAAATAATTTAAATAAAATTCAAACCTCTTGTTTAATATATGATTTCTGTAACGTCCTTCAATTATTGAGAGAAAAAGAAAAAATGCGAACCTCTTTATTTAATTTTTTTACTTGAATATTATTTATTTAAAAAAAAAAAACTACTAAAAAACTTTAAAGGGAAACATTTTTTTTATTATTATTTTACCATCAATCCTTTTTTGGAGTATCTTACCCTCGCATCTTTTCAATAATTTCTTATTCACCGTAGTTTTAATTAATGCACATTTTTTAATATTTTAATTCTTTTTATTTTTGTATTGCAATTAAAAATATTTTTCGTACATATAAAGTATGAACTCTTTACTTTCTCACACAAAAAATCATTTAAATAAAATTATAACCTCTTGTATAATATATGATTTCTGTAACGTCATTCAATTATTGAGAGAAAAAGAAAAAATGCGAACCTCTTTATTTAATTTTTTTACTTGAATATTAATTATTTTTTTTTAAAAAAAAAAAACTACTAAAAAACTCTAAAGGGAAACATTTTTTTTATTATTATTTTACCATCAATCCTTTTTTAGAGTATCTTACCCTCGCATCTTTTCAATAATTTCCTATGCACCGTAGTTTTAATTAATGCACATTTTTTAATATTTTAATTCTTTTTATTTTTGTATTGCAATTAAAAATATTTTTCGTACATAAAAAGTATGAACTCTTTACTTTCACACAAAAAATAATTTAAATAAAATTCAAACCTCTTGTTTAATATATGATTTCTGTAACGTCCTTCAATTATTGAGAGAAAAAGAAAAAATGCGAACCTCTTTATTTAATTTTTTTACTTGAATATTATTTATTTAAAAAAAAAAACTACTAAAAAACTTTAAAGGGAAACATTTTTTTTATTATTATTTTACCATCAATCTTTTTTTGGAGTATCTTACCCTCGCATCTTTTCAATAATTTCCTATTCACCGTAGTTTTAATTAATGCACATTTTTTAATATTTTAATTCTTTTTATTTTTGTATTGCAATTAAAAATATTTTTCGTACATATAAAGTATGAACTCTTTAATTTCTCACAAAAAAAAATCATTTAAATAAAATTATAACCTCTTGTATAATATATGATTTCTGTAACGTCCTTCAATTATTGAGAGAAAAAGAAAAAATGCGAACCTCTTTATTTAATTTTTTTACTTGAATATTAATTATTTTTTTTTTAAAAAAAAACTACTAAAAAACTTTAAAGGGAAACATTTTTTTTAATATTATTTTACCATCAATCCTTTTTTGGACTATCTTACCCTCGCATCTTTTCAATAATTTCCTATTCACCGTAGTTTTAATTAATGCACATTTTTTAATATTTTAATTCTTTTTATTTTTGTATTGCAATTAAAAATATGAACGCTTTACTTTCTCACACAAAAAATCATTTAAATAAAATTCCCAACTCTTGTATAATATATGATTTCTGTAACGTCCTTCAATTAGTGAGAGAAAAAGAAAAAATGCGAACCTCTTTAATTAATTTTTTTACATGAATATTAATTTTTTTTTAAATAAAAACTACTAAAAAACTCTAAAGGGAAACATTTTTTTTATTATTATTTTACCATCAATCCTTTTTTGGAGTATCTTACCCTCGCATCTTTTCAATAATTTCCTATTCACCGTAGTTTTAATTAATGCACATTTTTTAATATTTTAATTCTTTTTATTTTTGTATTGCAATTAAAAATATTTTTCGTACATATAAAGTATGAACGCTTTACTTTCTCACACAAAAAATCATTTAAATAAAATTCCCAACTCTTGTATAATATATGATTTCTGTAACGTCCTTCAATTAGTGAGAGAAAAAGAAAAAATGCGAACCTCTTTAATTAATTTTTTTACATGAATATTAATTTTTTTTAAATAAAAACTACTAAAAAACTCTAAAGGGAAACATTTTTTTTATTATTATTTTACCATCAATCCTTTTTCTGAGTATCTTACCCTCGCATCTTTTCAATAATTTCCTATTCACCGTAGTTTTAATTAATGCACATTTTTTAATATTTTAATTCTTTTTATTTTTGTATTGCAATTAAAAATATTTTTCGTACATATAAAGTATGAACGCTTTACTTTCTCACACAAAATATCATTTAAATAAAATTATAACCTCTTGTATAATATATGATTTCTGTAACGTCCTTCAATTATTGAGAGAAAAAGAAAAAATGCGAACCTCTTTATTTAATTTTTTTACTTGAATATTAATTATTTTTTTTTAAAAAAAAAACTACTAAAAAACTTTAAAGGGAAACATTTTTTTTAATATTATTTTACCATCAATCCTTTTTTGGAGTGTCTTACCCTCGCATCTTTTCAATAATTTCTTATTCACCGTAGTTTTAATTAATGCACATTTTTTAATATTTTAATTCTTTTTATTTTTGTATTGCAATTAAAAATATTTTTCGTACATATAAAGTATGAACGCTTTACTTTCTCACACAAAATATCATTTAAATAAAATTATAACCTCTTGTATAATATATGATTTCTGTAACGTCCTTCAATTATTGAGAGAAAAAGAAAAAATGCGAACCTCTTTATTTAATTTTTTTACTTGAATATTAATTATTTTTTTTAAAAAAAAAAAACTACTAAAAAACTTTAAAGGGAAACATTTTTTTTAATATTATTTTACCATCAATCCTTTTTCTGAGTATCTTACCCTAGCATCTTTTCAATAAGTTCCTATTCACCGTAGTTTTAATTAATGCACATTTTTTAATATTTTAATTCTTTTTATTTTTGTATTGCAATTAAAAATATTTTTCGTACATATAAAGTATGAACTCTTTACTTTCTCACACAAAAAATCATTTAAATAAAATTATAACCTCTTGTATAATATATGATTTCTGTAACGTCCTTCAATTAGTGAGAGAAAAAGAAAAAATGCGAACCTCTTTAATTAATTTTTTTACATGAATATTAATTTTTTTTTAAAAAAAACTACTAAAAAACTCTAAAGGGAAACATTTTTTTTTTTATTATTTTACCATCAATCCTTTTTTGGAGTATCTTACCCTCGCATCTTTTCAATAATTTCCTATTCACCGTAGTTTTAATTAATGCACATTTTTTAATATTTTAATTCTTTTTATTTTTGTATTGCAATTAAAAATATTTTTCGTACATATAAAGTATGAACTCTTTACTTTCTCACACAAAAAATCATTTAAATAAAATTCCCAACTCTTGTATAATATATGATTTCTGTAACGTCCTTCAATTAGTGAGAGAAAAAGAAAAAATGCGAACCTCTTTAATTAATTTTTTTACATGAATATTAATTTTTTTTTAAAAAAAAACTACTAAAAAACTCTAAAGGGAAACATTTTTTTTATTATTATTTTACCATCAATCCTTTTTTGGAGTATCTTACCCTCGCATCTTTTCAATAATTTCCTATTCACCGTAGTTTTAATTAATGCACATTTTTTAATATTTTAATTCTTTTTATTTTTGTATTGCAATTAAAAATATTTTTCGTACATATAAAGTATGAACTCTTTACTTTCTCAAACAAAAAATCATTTAAATAAAATTATAACCTCTTGTATAATATATGATTTCTGTAACGTCCTTCAATTATTGAGAGAAAAAGAAAAAATGCGAACCTCTTTATTTAATTTTTTTACTTGAATATTAATTATTTTTTTAAAAAAAAAAAAACTACTAAAAAACTTTAAAGGGAAACATTTTTTTTAATATTATTTTACCATCAATCCTTTTTCTGAGTATCTTACCCTAGCATCTTTTCAATAAGTTCCTATTCACCGTAGTTTTAATTAATGCACATTTTTTAATATTTTAATTCTTTTTATTTTTGTATTGCAATTAAAAATATTTTTCGTACATATAAAGTATGAACTCTTTACTTTCTCACACAAAAAATCATTTAAATAAAATTATAACCTCTTGTATAATATATGATTTCTGTAACGTCATTCAATTATTGAGAGAAAAAGAAAAAATGCGAACCTCTTTATTTAATTTTTTTACTTGAATATTAATTATTTTTTTTTAAAAAAAAAAAACTACTAAAAAACTCTAAAGGGAAACATTTTTTTTATTATTATTTTACCATCAATCCTTTTTTAGAGTATCTTACCCTCGCATCTTTTCAATAATTTCCTATGCACCGTAGTTTTAATTAATGCACATTTTTTAATATTTTAATTCTTTTTATTTTTGTATTGCAATTAAAAATATTTTTCGTACATAAAAAGTATGAACTCTTTACTTTCACACAAAAAATAATTTAAATAAAATTCAAACCTCTTGTTTAATATATGATTTCTGTAACGTCCTTCAATTATTGAGAGAAAAAGAAAAAATGCGAACCTCTTTATTTAATTTTTTTACTTGAATATTATTTATTTAAAAAAAAAAACTACTAAAAAACTTTAAAGGGAAACATTTTTTTTATTATTATTTTACCATCAATCTTTTTTTGGAGTATCTTACCCTCGCATCTTTTCAATAATTTCCTATTCACCGTAGTTTTAATTAATGCACATTTTTTAATATTTTAATTCTTTTTATTTTTGTATTGCAATTAAAAATATTTTTCGTACATATAAAGTATGAACTCTTTAATTTCTCACAAAAAAAAATCATTTAAATAAAATTATAACCTCTTGTATAATATATGATTTCTGTAACGTCCTTCAATTATTGAGAGAAAAAGAAAAAATGCGAACCTCTTTATTTAATTTTTTTACTTGAATATTAATTATTTTTTTTTTAAAAAAAAACTACTAAAAAACTTTAAAGGGAAACATTTTTTTTAATATTATTTTACCATCAATCCTTTTTTGGACTATCTTACCCTCGCATCTTTTCAATAATTTCCTATTCACCGTAGTTTTAATTAATGCACATTTTTTAATATTTTAATTCTTTTTATTTTTGTATTGCAATTAAAAATATGAACGCTTTACTTTCTCACACAAAAAATCATTTAAATAAAATTCCCAACTCTTGTATAATATATGATTTCTGTAACGTCCTTCAATTAGTGAGAGAAAAAGAAAAAATGCGAACCTCTTTAATTAATTTTTTTACATGAATATTAATTTTTTTTTAAATAAAAACTACTAAAAAACTCTAAAGGGAAACATTTTTTTTATTATTATTTTACCATCAATCCTTTTTTGGAGTATCTTACCCTCGCATCTTTTCAATAATTTCCTATTCACCGTAGTTTTAATTAATGCACATTTTTTAATATTTTAATTCTTTTTATTTTTGTATTGCAATTAAAAATATTTTTCGTACATATAAAGTATGAACGCTTTACTTTCTCACACAAAAAATCATTTAAATAAAATTCCCAACTCTTGTATAATATATGATTTCTGTAACGTCCTTCAATTAGTGAGAGAAAAAGAAAAAATGCGAACCTCTTTAATTAATTTTTTTACATGAATATTAATTTTTTTAAAATAAAAACTACTAAAAAACTCTAAAGGGAAACATTTTTTTTATTATTATTTTACCATCAATCCTTTTTCTGAGTATCTTACCCTCGCATCTTTTCAATAATTTCCTATTCACCGTAGTTTTAATTAATGCACATTTTTTAATATTTTAATTCTTTTTATTTTTGTATTGCAATTAAAAATATTTTTCGTACATATAAAGTATGAACGCTTTACTTTCTCACACAAAATATCATTTAAATAAAATTATAACCTCTTGTATAATATATGATTTCTGTAACGTCCTTCAATTATTGAGAGAAAAAGAAAAAATGCGAACCTCTTTATTTAATTTTTTTACTTGAATATTAATTATTTTTTTTTAAAAAAAAAACTACTAAAAAACTTTAAAGGGAAACATTTTTTTTAATATTATTTTACCATCAATCCTTTTTTGGAGTGTCTTACCCTCGCATCTTTTCAATAATTTCTTATTCACCGTAGTTTTAATTAATGCACATTTTTTAATATTTTAATTCTTTTTATTTTTGTATTGCAATTAAAAATATTTTTCGTACATATAAAGTATGAACGCTTTACTTTCTCACACAAAATATCATTTAAATAAAATTATAACCTCTTGTATAATATATGATTTCTGTAACGTCCTTCAATTATTGAGAGAAAAAGAAAAAATGCGAACCTCTTTATTTAATTTTTTTACTTGAATATTAATTATTTTTTTTAAAAAAAAAAAACTACTAAAAAACTTTAAAGGGAAACATTTTTTTTAATATTATTTTACCATCAATCCTTTTTCTGAGTATCTTACCCTAGCATCTTTTCAATAAGTTCCTATTCACCGTAGTTTTAATTAATGCACATTTTTTAATATTTTAATTCTTTTTATTTTTGTATTGCAATTAAAAATATTTTTCGTACATATAAAGTATGAACTCTTTACTTTCTCACACAAAAAATCATTTAAATAAAATTATAACCTCTTGTATAATATATGATTTCTGTAACGTCCTTCAATTAGTGAGAGAAAAAGAAAAAATGCGAACCTCTTTAATTAATTTTTTTACATGAATATTAATTTTTTTTTAAAAAAAACTACTAAAAAACTCTAAAGGGAAACATTTTTTTTTTTATTATTTTACCATCAATCCTTTTTTGGAGTATCTTACCCTCGCATCTTTTCAATAATTTCCTATTCACCGTAGTTTTAATTAATGCACATTTTTTAATATTTTAATTCTTTTTATTTTTGTATTGCAATTAAAAATATTTTTCGTACATATAAAGTATGAACTCTTTACTTTCTCACACAAAAAATCATTTAAATAAAATTCCCAACTCTTGTATAATATATGATTTCTGTAACGTCCTTCAATTAGTGAGAGAAAAAGAAAAAATGCGAACCTCTTTAATTAATTTTTTTACATGAATATTAATTTTTTTTTAAAAAAAAACTACTAAAAAACTCTAAAGGGAAACATTTTTTTTATTATTATTTTACCATCAATCCTTTTTTGGAGTATCTTACCCTCGCATCTTTTCAATAATTTCCTATTCACCGTAGTTTTAATTAATGCACATTTTTTAATATTTTAATTCTTTTTATTTTTGTATTGCAATTAAAAATATTTTTCGTACATATAAAGTATGAACTCTTTACTTTCTCAAACAAAAAATCATTTAAATAAAATTATAACCTCTTGTATAATATATGATTTCTGTAACGTCCTTCAATTATTGAGAGAAAAAGAAAAAATGCGAACCTCTTTATTTAATTTTTTTACTTGAATATTAATTATTTTTTTTTAAAAAAAAAACTACTAAAAAACTTTAAAGGGAAACATTTTTTTTAATATTATTTTACCATCAATCCTTTTTTGGAGTGTCTTACCCTCGCATCTTTTCAATAATTTCCTATTCACCGTAGTTTTAATTAATGCACATTTTTTAATATTTTAATTCTTTTTATTTTTGTATTGCAATTAAAAATATATTTCGTACATATAAAGTATGAACTCTTTACTTTCTCACACAAAAAATCATTTAAATAAAATTATAACCTCTTGTATAATATATGATTTCTGTAACGTCCTTCAATTAGTGAGAGAAAAAGAAAAAATGCGAACCTCTTTAATTAATTTTTTTACATGAATATTAATTTTTTTTTAAAAAAAACTACTAAAAAACTCTAAAGGGAAACATTTTTTTTTTATTATTTTACCATCAATCCTTTTTTGGAGTATCTTACCCTCGCATCTTTTCAATAATTTCCTATTCACCGTAGTTTTAATTAATGCACATTTTTTAATATTTTAATTCTTTTTATTTTTGTATTGCAATTAAAAATATTTTTCGTACATATAAAGTATGAACTCTTTACTTTCTCACACAAAAAATCATTTAAATAAAATTCCCAACTCTTGTATAATATATGATTTCTGTAACGTCCTTCAATTAGTGAGAGAAAAAGAAAAAATGCGAACCTCTTTAATTAATTTTTTTACATTAATATTAATTTTTTTTTAAAAAAAAACTACTAAAAAACTCTAAAGGGAAACATTTTTTTTATTATTATTTTACCATCAATCCTTTTTTGGAGTATCTTACCCTCGCATCTTTTCAATAATTTCCTATTCACCGTAGTTTTAATTAATGCACATTTTTTAATATTTTAATTCTTTTTATTTTTGTATTGCAATTAAAAATATTTTTCGTACATATAAAGTATGAACTCTTTACTTTCTCACACAAAAAATCATTTAAATAAAATTATAACCTCTTGTATAATATATGATTTCTGTAACGTCCTTCAATTATTGAGAGAAAAAGAAAAAATGCGAACCTCTTTATTTAATTTTTTTACTTGAATATTAATTATTTTTTTTTAAAAAAAAAACTACTAAAAAACTTTAAAGGGAAACATTTTTTTTAATATTATTTTACCATCAATCCTTTTTCTGAGTATCTTACCCTCGCATCTTTTCAATAATTTCCTATTCACCGTAGTTTTAATTAATGCACATTTTTTAATATTTTAATTCTTTTTATTTTTGTATTGCAATTAAAAATATTTTTCGTACATATAAAGTATGAACTCTTTACTTTCTCACACAAAAAATCATTTAAATAAAATTATAACCTCTTGTATAATATATGATTTCTGTAACGTCCTTCAATTATTGAGAGAAAAAGAAAAAATTCGAACCTCTTTATTTAATTTTTTTACTTGAATATTAATTATTTTTTTTTAAAAAAAAAACTACTAAAAAACTTTAAAGGGAAACATTTTTTTTAATATTATTTTACCATCAATCCTTTTTTGGAGTGTCTTACCCTCGCATCTTTTCAATAATTTCTTATTCACCGTAGTTTTAATTAATGCACATTTTTTAATATTTTAATTCTTTTTATTTTTGTATTGCAATTAAAAATATTTTTCGTACATATAAAGTATGAACGCTTTACTTTCTCACTCAAAAAATCATTTAAATAAAATTCCCAACTCTTGTATAATATATGATTTCTGTAACGTCCTTCAATTATTGAGAGAAAAAGAAAAAATGCGAACCTCTTTAATTAATTTTTTTTTAAAAAAAAACTACTAAAAAACTCTAAAGGGAAACATTTTTTTTATTATTATTTTACCATCAATCCTTTTTTGGAGTATCTTACCCTCGCATCTTTTCAATAATTTCTTATTCACCGTAGTTTTAATTAATGCATATTTTTTAATATTTTAATTCTTTTTATTTTTGTATTGCAATTAAAAATATTTTTCGTACATATAAAGTATGAACTCTTTACTTTCTCACACAAAAAATCATTTAAATAAAATTATAACCTCTTGTATAATATATGATTTCTGTAACGTCATTCAATTATTGAGAGAAAAAGAAAAAATGCGAACCTCTTTATTTAATTTTTTTACTTGAATATTAATTATTTTTTTTAAAAAAAAAAAACTACTAAAAAACTTTAAAGGGAAACATTTTTTTTAATATTATTTTACCATCAATCCTTTTTCTGAGTATCTTACCCTCTCATCTTTTCAATAATTTCCTATTCACCGTAGTTTTAATTAATGCACATTTTTTAATATTTTAATTCTTTTTATTTTTGTATTGCAATTAAAAATATTTTTCGTACATATAAAGTATGAACTCTTTACTTTCTCACACAAAAAATCATTTAAATAAAATTATAACCTCTTGTATAATATATGATTTCTGTAACGTCCTTCAATTATTGAGAGAAAAAGAAAAAATGCGAACCTCTTTATTTAATTTTTTTACTTGAATATTAATTATTTTTTTTTAAAAAAAAAACTACTAAAAAACATTAAAGGGAAACATTTTTTTTATTATTATTTTACCATCAATCCTTTTTCTGAGTATCTTACCCTCGCATCTTTTCAATAATTTCCTATTCACCGTAGTTTTAATTAATGCACATTTTTTAATATTTTAATTCTTTTTATTTTTGTATTGCAATTAAAAATATTTTTCGTACATATAAAGTATGAACTCTTTACTTTCTCAAACAAAAAATCATTTAAATAAAATTATAACCTCTTGTATAATATATGATTTCTGTAACGTCCTTCAATTATTGAGAGAAAAAGAAAAAATGCGAACCTCTTTATTTAATTTTTTTACTTGAATATTATTTATTTAAAAAAAAAAACTACTAAAAAACTTTAAAGGGAAACATTTTTTTTTTTATTATTTAACCATCAATCCTTTTTTGGAGTATCTTACCCTCGCATCTTTTCAATAATTTCCTATTCACCGTAGTTTTAATTAATGCACATTTTTTAATATTTTAATTCTTTTTATTTTTGTATTGCAATTAAAAATATGAACGCTTTACTTTCTCACACAAAAAATCATTTAAATAAAATTCCCAACTCTTGTATAATATATGATTTCTGTAACGTCCTTCAATTAGTGAGAGAAAAAGAAAAAATGCGAACCTCTTTAATTAATTTTTTTACATTAATATTAATTTTTTTTAAAAAAAAAACTACTAAAAAACTCTAAAGGAAAACATTTTTTTTATTATTATTTTACCATCAATCTTTTTTTGGAGTATCTTACCCTCGCATCATTTCAATAATTTCCTATTCACCGTAGTTTTAATTAATGCACATTTTTTAATATTTTAATTCTTTTTATTTTTGTATTGCGATTAAAAATATTTTTCGTACATATAAAGTATGAACTCTTTACTTTTCACACAAAAAATCATTTAAATAAAATTCCAACCTCTTGTTTAATATATGATTTCTGTAACGTCCTTCAATTATTGAGAGAAAAAGAAAAAATGCGAACCTCTTTATTTAATTTTTTTACTTGAATATTATTTATTTAAAAAAAAAAACTACTAAAAAACTTTAAAGGGAAACATTTTTTTTATTATTATTTTACCATCAATCCTTTTTTGGAGTATCTTACCCTCGCATCTTTTCAATAATTTCCTATTCACCGTAGTTTTAATTAATGCACATTTTTTAATATTTTAATTCTTTTTATTTTTGTATTGCAATTAAAAATATTTTTCGTACATATAAAGTATGAACTCTTTACTTTCTCACACAAAAAATCATTTAAATAAAATTATAACCTCTTGTATAATATATGATTTCTGTAACGTCCTTCAATTATTGAGAGAAAAAGAAAAAATGCGAAACACTTTATTTAATTTTTTTACTTGAATATTAATTATTTTTTTTTAAAAAAAAAAACTACTAAAAAACTTTAAAGGGAAACATTTTTTTTAATATTATTTTACCATCAATCCTTTTTCTGAGTATCTTACCCTCGCATCTTTTCAATAATTTCCTATTCACCGTAGTTTTAATTAATGCACATTTTTTAATATTTTAATTCTTTTTATTTTTGTATTGCGATTAAAAATATTTTTCGTACATATAAAGTATGAACTCTTTACTTTTCACACAAAAAATCATTTAAATAAAATTCCAACCTCTTGTTTAATATATGATTTCTGTAACGTCCTTCAATTATTGAGAGAAAAAGAAAAAATGCGAACCTCTTTATTTAATTTTTTTACTTGAATATTATTTATTTAAAAAAAAAAACTACTAAAAAACTTTAAAGGGAAACATTTTTTTTATTATTATTTTACCATCAATCCTTTTTTGGAGTATCTTACCCTCGCATCTTTTCAATAATTTCTTATTCACCGTAGTTTTAATTAATGCACATTTTTTAATATTTTAATTCTTTTTATTTTTGTATTGCAATTAAAAATATTTTTCGTACATATAAAGTATGAACGCTTTACTTTCTCACACAAAAAATCATTTAAATAAAATTCCCAACTCTTGTATAATATATGATTTCTGTAACGTCCTTCAATTAGTGAGAGAAAAAGAAAAAATGCGAACCTCTTTAATTAATTTTTTTACATTAATATTAATTTTTTTTTAAAAAAAAACTACTAAAAAACTCTAAAGGGAAACATTTTTTTTATTATTATTTTACCATCAATCTTTTTTTGGAGTATCTTACCCTCGCATCATTTCAATAATTTCCTATTCACCGTAGTTTTAATTAATGCACATTTTTTAATATTTTAATTCTTTTTATTTTTGTATTGCAATTAAAAATATTTTTCGTACATATAAAGTATGAACTCTTTACTTTTCACACAAAAAATCATTTAAATAAAATTCAAACCTCTTGTTTAATATATGATTTCTGTAACGTCCTTCAATTATTGAGAGAAAAAGAAAAAATGCGAACCTCTTTATTTAATTTTTTTACTTGAATATTAATTATTTTTTTTTTAAAAAAAAACTACTAAAAAACTTTAAAGGGAAACATTTTTTTTAATATTATTTTACCATCAATCCTTTTTTGGAGTGTCTTACCCTCGCATCTTTTCAATAATTTCTTATTCACCGTAGTTTTAATTAATGCACATTTTTTAATATTTTAATTCTTTTTATTTTTTATTGCAATTAAAAATATTTTTCGTACATATAAAGTATGAACTCTTTACTTTCTCACACAAAAAATCATTTAAATAAAATTATAACCTCTTGTATAATATATGATTTCTGTAACGTCCTTCAATTATTGAGAGAAAAAGAAAAAATGCGAACCTCTTTATTTAATTTTTTTACTTGAATATTAATTATTTTTTTTTAAAAAAAAAACTACTAAAAAACTTTAAAGGGAAACATTTTTTTTAATATTATTTTACCATCAATCCTTTTTTGGAGTGTCTTACCCTCGCATCTTTTCAATAATTTCCTATTCACCGTAGTTTTAATTAATGCACATTTTTTAATATTTTAATTCTTTTTATTTTTGTATTGCAATTAAAAATATATTTCGTACATATAAAGTATGAACTCTTTACTTTCTCACACAAAAAATCATTTAAATAAAATTATAACCTCTTGTATAATATATGATTTCTGTAACGTCCTTCAATTAGTGAGAGAAAAAGAAAAAATGCGAACCTCTTTAATTAATTTTTTTACATGAATATTAATTTTTTTTAAAAAAAAACTACTAAAAAACTCTAAAGGGAAACATTTTTTTTTTTATTATTTTACCATCAATCCTTTTTTGGAGTATCTTACCCTCGCATCTTTTCAATAATTTCCTATTCACCGTAGTTTTAATTAATGCACATTTTTTAATATTTTAATTCTTTTTATTTTTGTATTGCAATTAAAAATATTTTTCGTACATATAAAGTATGAACTCTTTACTTTCTCACACAAAAAATCATTTAAATAAAATTCCCAACTCTTGTATAATATATGATTTCTGTAACGTCCTTCAATTAGTGAGAGAAAAAGAAAAAATGCGAACCTCTTTAATTAATTTTTTTACATTAATATTAATTTTTTTTTTTAAAAAAAACTACTAAAAAACTCTAAAGGGAAACATTTTTTTTATTATTATTTTACCATCAATCCTTTTTTGGAGTATCTTACCCTCGCATCTTTTCAATAATTTCCTATTCACCGTAGTTTTAATTAATGCACATTTTTTAATATTTTAATTCTTTTTATTTTTGTATTGCAATTAAAAATATTTTTCGTACATATAAAGTATGAACTCTTTACTTTCTCACACAAAAAATCATTTAAATAAAATTATAACCTCTTGTATAATATATGATTTCTGTAACGTCCTTCAATTATTGAGAGAAAAAGAAAAAATGCGAACCTCTTTATTTAATTTTTTTACTTGAATATTAATTATTTTTTTTTAAAAAAAAAACTACTAAAAAACTTTAAAGGGAAACATTTTTTTTAATATTATTTTACCGTCAATCCTTTTTCTGAGTATCTTACCCTCGCATCTTTTCAATAATTTCCTATTCACCGTAGTTTTAATTAATGCACATTTTTTAATATTTTAATTCTTTTTATTTTTGTATTGCAATTAAAAATATTTTTCGTACTTATAAAGTATGAACTCTTTACTTTCTCACACAAAAAATCATTTAAATAAAATTATAACCTCTTGTATAATATATGATTTCTGCAACGTCCTTCAATTATTGAGAGAAAAAGAAAAAATTCGAACCTCTTTATTTAATTTTTTTACTTGAATATTAATTATTTTTTTTTAAAAAAAAAACTACTAAAAAACTTTAAAGGGAAACATTTTTTTTAATATTATTTTACCATCAATCCTTTTTTGGAGTGTCTTACCCTCGCATCTTTTCAATAATTTCTTATTCACCGTAGTTTTAATTAATGCACATTTTTTAATATTTTAATTCTTTTTATTTTTGTATTGCGATTAAAAATATTTTTCGTACATATAAAGTATGAACTCTTTACTTTTCACACAAAAAATCATTTAAATAAAATTCCAACCTCTTGTTTAATATATGATTTCTGTAACGTCCTTCAATTATTGAGAGAAAAAGAAAAAATGCGAACCTCTTTAATTAATTTTTTTTTAAAAAAAAACTACTAAAAAACTCTAAAGGGAAACATTTTTTTTATTATTATTTTACCATCAATCCTTTTTTGGAGTATCTTACCCTCGCATCTTTTCAATAATTTCTTATTCACCGTAGTTTTAATTAATGCACATTTTTTAATATTTTAATTCTTTTTATTTTTGTATTGCAATTAAAAATATTTTTCGTACATATAAAGTATGAACTCTTTACTTTCTCACACAAAAAATCATTTAAATAAAATTATAACCTCTTGTATAATATATGATTTCTGTAACGTCATTCAATTATTGAGAGAAAAAGAAAAAATGCGAACCTCTTTATTTAATTTTTTTACTTGAATATTAATTATTTTTTTTTAAAAAAAAAAACTACTAAAAAACTTTAAAGGGAAACATTTTTTTTAATATTATTTTACCATCAATCCTTTTTCTGAGTATCTTACCCTCTCATCTTTTCAATAATTTCCTATTCACCGTAGTTTTAATTAATGCACATTTTTTAATATTTTAATTCTTTTTATTTTTGTATTGCAATTAAAAATATTTTTCGTACATATAAAGTATGAACTCTTTACTTTCTCACACAAAAAATCATTTAAATAAAATTATAACCTCTTGTATAATATATGATTTCTGTAACGTCCTTCAATTATTGAGAGAAAAAGAAAAAATGCGAACCTCTTTATTTAATTTTTTTACTTGAATATTAATTATTTTTTTTTAAAAAAAAAACTACTAAAAAACATTAAAGGGAAACATTTTTTTTATTATTATTTTACCATCAATCCTTTTTCTGAGTATCTTACCCTCGCATCTTTTCAATAATTTCCTATTCACCGTAGTTTTAATTAATGCACATTTTTTAATATTTTAATTCTTTTTATTTTTGTATTGCAATTAAAAATATTTTTCGTACATATAAAGTATGAACTCTTTACTTTCTCAAACAAAAAATCATTTAAATAAAATTATAACCTCTTGTATAATATATGATTTCTGTAACGTCCTTCAATTATTGAGAGAAAAAGAAAAAATGCGAACCTCTTTATTTAATTTTTTTACATGAATATTATTTATTTAAAAAAAAAAACTACTAAAAAACTTTAAAGGGAAACATTTTTTTTTTTATTATTTAACCATCAATCCTTTTTTGGAGTATCTTACCCTCGCATCTTTTCAATAATTTCCTATTCACCGTAGTTTTAATTAATGCACATTTTTTAATATTTTAATTCTTTTTATTTTTGTATTGCAATTAAAAATATGAACGCTTTACTTTCTCACACAAAAAATCATTTAAATAAAATTCCCAACTCTTGTATAATATATGATTTCTGTAACGTCCTTCAATTAGTGAGAGAAAAAGAAAAAATGCGAACCTCTTTAATTAATTTTTTTACATTAATATTAATTTTTTTTAAAAAAAAAACTACTAAAAAACTCTAAAGGAAAACATTTTTTTTATTATTATTTTACCATCAATCTTTTTTTGGAGTATCTTACCCTCGCATCATTTCAATAATTTCCTATTCACCGTAGTTTTAATTAATGCACATTTTTTAATATTTTAATTCTTTTTATTTTTGTATTGCGATTAAAAATATTTTTCGTACATATAAAGTATGAACTCTTTACTTTTCACACAAAAAATCATTTAAATAAAATTCCAACCTCTTGTTTAATATATGATTTCTGTAACGTCCTTCAATTATTGAGAGAAAAAGAAAAAATGCGAACCTCTTTATTTAATTTTTTTACTTGAATATTATTTATTTAAAAAAAAAACTACTAAAAAACTTTAAAGGGAAACATTTTTTTTATTATTATTTTACCATCAATCCTTTTTTGGAGTATCTTACCCTCGCATCTTTTCAATAATTTCCTATTCACCGTAGTTTTAATTAATGCACATTTTTTAATATTTTAATTCTTTTTATTTTTGTATTGCAATTAAAAATATTTTTCGTACATATAAAGTATGAACTCTTTACTTTCTCACACAAAAAATCATTTAAATAAAATTATAACCTCTTGTATAATATATGATTTCTGTAACGTCCTTCAATTATTGAGAGAAAAAGAAAAAATGCGAAACACTTTATTTAATTTTTTTACTTGAATATTAATTATTTTTTTTAAAAAAAAAAAACTACTAAAAAACTTTAAAGGGAAACATTTTTTTTAATATTATTTTACCATCAATCCTTTTTCTGAGTATCTTACCCTCGCATCTTTTCAATAATTTCCTATTCACCGTAGTTTTAATTAATGCACATTTTTTAATATTTTAATTCTTTTTATTTTTGTATTGCGATTAAAAATATTTTTCGTACATATAAAGTATGAACTCTTTACTTTTCACACAAAAAATCATTTAAATAAAATTCCAACCTCTTGTTTAATATATGATTTCTGTAACGTCCTTCAATTATTGAGAGAAAAAGAAAAAATGCGAACCTCTTTATTTAATTTTTTTACTTGAATATTATTTATTTAAAAAAAAAACTACTAAAAAACTTTAAAGGGAAACATTTTTTTTATTATTATTTTACCATCAATCCTTTTTTGGAGTATCTTACCCTCGCATCTTTTCAATAATTTCTTATTCACCGTAGTTTTAATTAATGCACATTTTTTAATATTTTAATTCTTTTTATTTTTGTATTGCAATTAAAAATATTTTTCGTACATATAAAGTATGAACGCTTTACTTTCTCACACAAAAAATCATTTAAATAAAATTCCCAACTCTTGTATAATATATGATTTCTGTAACGTCCTTCAATTAGTGAGAGAAAAAGAAAAAATGCGAACCTCTTTAATTAATTTTTTTACATTAATATTAATTTTTTTTTAAAAAAAAACTACTAAAAAACTCTAAAGGGAAACATTTTTTTTATTATTATTTTACCATCAATCTTTTTTTGGAGTATCTTACCCTCGCATCATTTCAATAATTTCCTATTCACCGTAGTTTTAATTAATGCACATTTTTTAATATTTTAATTCTTTTTATTTTTGTATTGCAATTAAAAATATTTTTCGTACATATAAAGTATGAACTCTTTACTTTTCACACAAAAAATCATTTAAATAAAATTCAAACCTCTTGTTTAATATATGATTTCTGTAACGTCCTTCAATTATTGAGAGAAAAAGAAAAAATGCGAACCTCTTTATTTAATTTTTTTACTTGAATATTAATTTTTTTTTTTTTTAAAAAAAACTACTAAAAAACTTTAAAGGGAAACATTTTTTTTAATATTATTTTACCATCAATCCTTTTTTGGAGTGTCTTACCCTCGCATCTTTTCAATAATTTCTTATTCACCGTAGTTTTAATTAATGCACATTTTTTAATATTTTAATTCTTTTTATTTTTTATTGCAATTAAAAATATTTTTCGTACATATAAAGTATGAACTCTTTACTTTCTCAAACAAAAAATCATTTAAATAAAATTATAACCTCTTGTATAATATATGATTTCTGTAACGTCCTTCAATTATTGAGAGAAAAAGAAAAAATGCGAACCTCTTTATTTAATTTTTTTACTTGAATATTAATTATTTTTTTTTAAAAAAAAAACTACTAAAAAACTTTAAAGGGAAACATTTTTTTTAATATTATTTTACCATCAATCCTTTTTTGGAGTGTCTTACCCTCGCATCTTTTCAATAATTTCCTATTCACCGTAGTTTTAATTAATGCACATTTTTTAATATTTTAATTCTTTTTATTTTTGTATTGCAATTAAAAATATTTTTCGTACATATAAAGTATGAACTCTTTACTTTCTCACACAAAAAATCATTTAAATAAAATTATAACCTCTTGTATAATATATGATTTCTGTAACGTCCTTCAATTAGTGAGAGAAAAAGAAAAAATGCGAACCTCTTTAATTAATTTTTTTACATGAATATTAATTTTTTTTAAAAAAAAACTACTAAAAAACTCTAAAGGGAAACATTTTTTTTTTTATTATTTTACCATCAATCCTTTTTTGGAGTATCTTACCCTCGCATCTTTTCAATAATTTCCTATTCACCGTAGTTTTAATTAATGCACATTTTTTAATATTTTAATTCTTTTTATTTTTGTATTGCAATTAAAAATATTTTTCGTACATATAAAGTATGAACTCTTTACTTTCTCACACAAAAAATCATTTAAATAAAATTCCCAACTCTTGTATAATATATGATTTCTGTAACGTCCTTCAATTAGTGAGAGAAAAAGAAAAAATGCGAACCTCTTTAATTAATTTTTTTACATTAATATTAATTTTTTTTTAAAAAAAAACTACTAAAAAACTCTAAAGGGAAACATTTTTTTTATTATTATTTTACCATCAATCCTTTTTTGGAGTATCTTACCCTCGCATCTTTTCAATAATTTCCTATTCACCGTAGTTTTAATTAATGCACATTTTTTAATATTTTAATTCTTTTTATTTTTGTATTGCAATTAAAAATATTTTTCGTACATATAAAGTATGAACTCTTTACTTTCTCACACAAAAAATCATTTAAATAAAATTATAACCTCTTGTATAATATATGATTTCTGTAACGTCCTTCAATTATTGAGAGAAAAAGAAAAAATGCGAACCTCTTTATTTAATTTTTTTACTTGAATATTAATTATTTTTTTTAAAAAAAAAACTACTAAAAAACTTTAAAGGGAAACATTTTTTTTAATATTATTTTACCATCAATCCTTTTTCTGAGTATCTTACCCTCGCATCTTTTCAATAATTTCCTATTCACCGTAGTTTTAATTAATGCACATTTTTTAATATTTTAATTCTTTTTATTTTTGTATTGCAATTAAAAATATTTTTCGTACATATAAAGTATGAACTCTTTACTTTCTCACACAAAAAATCATTTAAATAAAATTATAACCTCTTGTATAATATATGATTTCTGTAACGTCCTTCAATTATTGAGAGAAAAAGAAAAAATTCGAACCTCTTTATTTAATTTTTTTACTTGAATATTAATTATTTTTTTTTAAAAAAAAAACTACTAAAAAACTTTAAAGGGAAACATTTTTTTTAATATTATTTTACCATCAATCCTTTTTTGGAGTGTCTTACCCTCGCATCTTTTCAATAATTTCTTATTCACCGTAGTTTTAATTAATGCACATTTTTTAATATTTTAATTCTTTTTATTTTTGTATTGCAATTAAAAATATTTTTCGTACATATAAAGTATGAACGCTTTACTTTCTCACTCAAAAAATCATTTAAATAAAATTCCCAACTCTTGTATAATATATGATTTCTGTAACGTCCTTCAATTATTGAGAGAAAAAGAAAAAATGCGAACCTCTTTAATTAATTTTTTTTTAAAAAAAAACTACTAAAAAACTCTAAAGGGAAACATTTTTTTTATTATTATTTTACCATCAATCCTTTTTTGGAGTATCTTACCCTCGCATCTTTTCAATAATTTCTTATTCACCGTAGTTTTAATTAATGCACATTTTTTAATATTTTAATTCTTTTTATTTTTGTATTGCAATTAAAAATATTTTTCGTACATATAAAGTATGAACTCTTTACTTTCTCACACAAAAAATCATTTAAATAAAATTATAACCTCTTGTATAATATATGATTTCTGTAACGTCATTCAATTATTGAGAGAAAAAGAAAAAATGCGAACCTCTTTATTTAATTTTTTTACTTGAATATTAATTATTTTTTTAAAAAAAAAAAAACTACTAAAAAACTTTAAAGGGAAACATTTTTTTTAATATTATTTTACCATCAATCCTTTTTCTGAGTATCTTACCCTCTCATCTTTTCAATAATTTCCTATTCACCGTAGTTTTAATTAATGCACATTTTTTAATATTTTAATTCTTTTTATTTTTGTATTGCAATTAAAAATATTTTTCGTACATATAAAGTATGAACTCTTTACTTTCTCACACAAAAAATCATTTAAATAAAATTATAACCTCTTGTATAATATATGATTTCTGTAACGTCCTTCAATTATTGAGAGAAAAAGAAAAAATGCGAACCTCTTTATTTAATTTTTTTACTTGAATATTAATTATTTTTTTTTAAAAAAAAAACTACTAAAAAACATTAAAGGGAAACATTTTTTTTATTATTATTTTACCATCAATCCTTTTTCTGAGTATCTTACCCTCGCATCTTTTCAATAATTTCCTATTCACCGTAGTTTTAATTAATGCACATTTTTTAATATTTTAATTCTTTTTATTTTTGTATTGCAATTAAAAATATTTTTCGTACATATAAAGTATGAACTCTTTACTTTCTCACACAAAAAATCATTTAAATAAAATTATAACCTCTTGTATAATATATGATTTCTGTAACGTCCTTCAATTATTGAGAGAAAAAGAAAAAATGCGAACCTCTTTATTTAATTTTTTTACTTGAATATTATTTATTTAAAAAAAAAACTACTAAAAAACTCTAAAGGAAAACATTTTTTTTATTATTATTTTACCATCAATCTTTTTTTGGAGTATCTTACCCTCGCATCATTTCAATAATTTCCTATTCACCGTAGTTTTAATTAATGCACATTTTTTAATATTTTAATTCTTTTTATTTTTGTATTGCGATTAAAAATATTTTTCGTACATATAAAGTATGAACTCTTTACTTTTCACACAAAAAATCATTTAAATAAAATTCCAACCTCTTGTTTAATATATGATTTCTGTAACGTCCTTCAATTATTGAGAGAAAAAGAAAAAATGCGAACCTCTTTATTTAATTTTTTTACTTGAATATTATTTATTTAAAAAAAAAAACTACTAAAAAACTTTAAAGGGAAACATTTTTTTTATTATTATTTTACTATCAATCCTTTTTTGGAGTATCTTACCCTCGCATCTTTTCAATAATTTCCTATTCACCGTAGTTTTAATTAATGCACATTTTTTAATATTTTAATTCTTTTTATTTTTGTATTGCAATTAAAAATATTTTTCGTACATATAAAGTATGAACTCTTTACTTTCTCACACAAAAAATCATTTAAATAAAATTATAACCTCTTGTATAATATATGATTTCTGTAACGTCCTTCAATTATTGAGAGAAAAAGAAAAAATGCGAAACACTTTATTTAATTTTTTTACTTGAATATTAATTATTTTTTTTTAAAAAAAAAAACTACTAAAAAACTTTAAAGGGAAACATTTTTTTTAATATTATTTTACCATCAATCCTTTTTCTGAGTATCTTACCCTCGCATCTTTTCAATAATTTCCTATTCACCGTAGTTTTAATTAATGCACATTTTTTAATATTTTAATTCTTTTTATTTTTGTATTGCGATTAAAAATATTTTTCGTACATATAAAGTATGAACTCTTTACTTTTCACACAAAAAATCATTTAAATAAAATTCCAACCTCTTGTTTAATATATGATTTCTGTAACGTCCTTCAATTATTGAGAGAAAAAGAAAAAATGCGAACCTCTTTATTTAATTTTTTTACTTGAATATTATTTATTTAAAAAAAAAAACTACTAAAAAACTTTAAAGGGAAACATTTTTTTTATTATTATTTTACCATCAATCCTTTTTTGGAGTATCTTACCCTCGCATCTTTTCAATAATTTCTTATTCACCGTAGTTTTAATTAATGCACATTTTTTAATATTTTAATTCTTTTTATTTTTGTATTGCAATTAAAAATATTTTTCGTACATATAAAGTATGAACGCTTTACTTTCTCACACAAAAAATCATTTAAATAAAATTCCCAACTCTTGTATAATATATGATTTCTGTAACGTCCTTCAATTAGTGAGAGAAAAAGAAAAAATGCGAACCTCTTTAATTAATTTTTTTACATTAATATTAATTTTTTTTTAAAAAAAAACTACTAAAAAACTCTAAAGGGAAACATTTTTTTTATTATTATTTTACCATCAATCTTTTTTCGGAGTATCTTACCCTCGCATCATTTCAATAATTTCCTATTCACCGTAGTTTTAATTAATGCACATTTTTTAATATTTTAATTCTTTTTATTTTTGTATTGCAATTAAAAATATTTTTCGTACATATAAAGTATGAACTCTTTACTTTTCACACAAAAAATCATTTAAATAAAATTCAAACCTCTTGTTTAATATATGATTTCTGTAACGTCCTTCAATTATTGAGAGAAAAAGAAAAAATGCGAACCTCTTTATTTAATTTTTTTACTTGAATATTAATTTTTTTTTTTTTAAAAAAAAACTACTAAAAAACTTTAAAGGGAAACATTTTTTTTAATATTATTTTACCATCAATCCTTTTTTGGAGTGTCTTACCCTCGCATCTTTTCAATAATTTCTTATTCACCGTAGTTTTAATTAATGCACATTTTTTAATATTTTAATTCTTTTTATTTTTTATTGCAATTAAAAATATTTTTCGTACATATAAAGTATGAACTCTTTACTTTCTCAAACAAAAAATCATTTAAATAAAATTATAACCTCTTGTATAATATATGATTTCTGTAACGTCCTTCAATTATTGAGAGAAAAAGAAAAAATGCGAACCTCTTTATTTAATTTTTTTACTTGAATATTAATTATTTTTTTTTAAAAAAAAAACTACTAAAAAACTTTAAAGGGAAACATTTTTTTTAATATTATTTTACCATCAATCCTTTTTTGGAGTGTCTTACCCTCGCATCTTTTCAATAATTTCCTATTCACCGTAGTTTTAATTAATGCACATTTTTTAATATTTTAATTCTTTTTATTTTTGTATTGCAATTAAAAATATATTTCGTACATATAAAGTATGAACTCTTTACTTTCTCACACAAAAAATCATTTAAATAAAATTATAACCTCTTGTATAATATATGATTTCTGTAACGTCCTTCAATTAGTGAGAGAAAAAGAAAAAATGCGAACCTCTTTAATTAATTTTTTTACATGAATATTAATTTTTTTTTAAAAAAAACTACTAAAAAACTCTAAAGGGAAACATTTTTTTTTTTATTATTTTACCATCAATCCTTTTTTGGAGTATCTTACCCTCGCATCTTTTCAATAATTTCCTATTCACCGTAGTTTTAATTAATGCACATTTTTTAATATTTTAATTCTTTTTATTTTTGTATTGCAATTAAAAATATTTTTCGTACATATAAAGTATGAACTCTTTACTTTCTCACACAAAAAATCATTTAAATAAAATTCCCAACTCTTGTATAATATATGATTTCTGTAACGTCCTTCAATTAGTGAGAGAAAAAGAAAAAATGCGAACCTCTTTAATTAATTTTTTTACATTAATATTAATTTTTTTTTAAAAAAAAACTACTAAAAAACTCTAAAGGGAAACATTTTTTTTATTATTATTTTACCATCAATCCTTTTTTGGAGTATCTTACCCTCGCATCTTTTCAATAATTTCCTATTCACCGTAGTTTTAATTAATGCACATTTTTTAATATTTTAATTCTTTTTATTTTTGTATTGCAATTAAAAATATTTTTCGTACATATAAAGTATGAACTCTTTACTTTCTCACACAAAAAATCATTTAAATAAAATTATAACCTCTTGTATAATATATGATTTCTGTAACGTCCTTCAATTATTGAGAGAAAAAGAAAAAATGCGAACCTCTTTATTTAATTTTTTTACTTGAATATTAATTATTTTTTTAAAAAAAAAAAACTACTAAAAAACTTTAAAGGGAAACATTTTTTTTAATATTATTTTACCATCAATCCTTTTTCTGAGTATCTTACCCTCGCATCTTTTCAATAATTTCCTATTCACCGTAGTTTTAATTAATGCACATTTTTTAATATTTTAATTCTTTTTATTTTTGTATTGCAATTAAAAATATTTTTCGTACATATAAAGTATGAACTCTTTACTTTCTCACACAAAAAATCATTTAAATAAAATTATAACCTCTTGTATAATATATGATTTCTGTAACGTCCTTCAATTATTGAGAGAAAAAGAAAAAATTCGAACCTCTTTATTTAATTTTTTTACTTGAATATTAATTATTTTTTTTAAAAAAAAAAACTACTAAAAAACTTTAAAGGGAAACATTTTTTTTAATATTATTTTACCATCAATCCTTTTTTGGAGTGTCTTACCCTCGCATCTTTTCAATAATTTCTTATTCACCGTAGTTTTAATTAATGCACATTTTTTAATATTTTAATTCTTTTTATTTTTGTATTGCAATTAAAAATATTTTTCGTACATATAAAGTATGAACGCTTTACTTTCTCACTCAAAAAATCATTTAAATAAAATTCCCAACTCTTGTATAATATATGATTTCTGTAACGTCCTTCAATTATTGAGAGAAAAAGAAAAAATGCGAACCTCTTTAATTAATTTTTTTTTAAAAAAAAACTACTAAAAAACTCTAAAGGGAAACATTTTTTTTATTATTATTTTACCATCAATCCTTTTTTGGAGTATCTTACCCTCGCATCTTTTCAATAATTTCTTATTCACCGTAGTTTTAATTAATGCACATTTTTTAATATTTTAATTCTTTTTATTTTTGTATTGCAATTAAAAATATTTTTCGTACATATAAAGTATGAACTCTTTACTTTTCACACAAAAAATCATTTAAATAAAATTCAAACCTCTTGTTTAATATATGATTTCTGTAACGTCCTTCAATTATTGAGAGAAAAAGAAAAAATGCGAACCTCTTTATTTAATTTTTTTACTTGAATATTAATTTTTTTTTTTTTTAAAAAAAACTACTAAAAAACTTTAAAGGGAAACATTTTTTTTAATATTATTTTACCATCAATCCTTTTTTGGAGTGTCTTACCCTCGCATCTTTTCAATAATTTCTTATTCACCGTAGTTTTAATTAATGCACATTTTTTAATATTTTAATTCTTTTTATTTTTTATTGCAATTAAAAATATTTTTCGTACATATAAAGTATGAACTCTTTACTTTCTCAAACAAAAAATCATTTAAATAAAATTATAACCTCTTGTATAATATATGATTTCTGTAACGTCCTTCAATTATTGAGAGAAAAAGAAAAAATGCGAACCTCTTTATTTAATTTTTTTACTTGAATATTAATTATTTTTTTTTAAAAAAAAAACTACTAAAAAACTTTAAAGGGAAACATTTTTTTTAATATTATTTTACCATCAATCCTTTTTTGGAGTGTCTTACCCTCGCATCTTTTCAATAATTTCCTATTCACCGTAGTTTTAATTAATGCACATTTTTTAATATTTTAATTCTTTTTATTTTTGTATTGCAATTAAAAATATATTTCGTACATATAAAGTATGAACTCTTTACTTTCTCACACAAAAAATCATTTAAATAAAATTATAACCTCTTGTATAATATATGATTTCTGTAACGTCCTTCAATTAGTGAGAGAAAAAGAAAAAATGCGAACCTCTTTAATTAATTTTTTTACATGAATATTAATTTTTTTTTAAAAAAAACTACTAAAAAACTCTAAAGGGAAACATTTTTTTTTTTATTATTTTACCATCAATCCTTTTTTGGAGTATCTTACCCTCGCATCTTTTCAATAATTTCCTATTCACCGTAGTTTTAATTAATGCACATTTTTTAATATTTTAATTCTTTTTATTTTTGTATTGCAATTAAAAATATTTTTCGTACATATAAAGTATGAACTCTTTACTTTCTCACACAAAAAATCATTTAAATAAAATTCCCAACTCTTGTATAATATATGATTTCTGTAACGTCCTTCAATTAGTGAGAGAAAAAGAAAAAATGCGAACCTCTTTAATTAATTTTTTTACATTAATATTAATTTTTTTTTAAAAAAAAACTACTAAAAAACTCTAAAGGGAAACATTTTTTTTATTATTATTTTACCATCAATCCTTTTTTGGAGTATCTTACCCTCGCATCTTTTCAATAATTTCCTATTCACCGTAGTTTTAATTAATGCACATTTTTTAATATTTTAATTCTTTTTATTTTTGTATTGCAATTAAAAATATTTTTCGTACATATAAAGTATGAACTCTTTACTTTCTCACACAAAAAATCATTTAAATAAAATTATAACCTCTTGTATAATATATGATTTCTGTAACGTCCTTCAATTATTGAGAGAAAAAGAAAAAATGCGAACCTCTTTATTTAATTTTTTTACTTGAATATTAATTATTTTTTTAAAAAAAAAAAACTACTAAAAAACTTTAAAGGGAAACATTTTTTTTAATATTATTTTACCATCAATCCTTTTTCTGAGTATCTTACCCTCGCATCTTTTCAATAATTTCCTATTCACCGTAGTTTTAATTAATGCACATTTTTTAATATTTTAATTCTTTTTATTTTTGTATTGCAATTAAAAATATTTTTCGTACATATAAAGTATGAACTCTTTACTTTCTCACACAAAAAATCATTTAAATAAAATTATAACCTCTTGTATAATATATGATTTCTGTAACGTCCTTCAATTATTGAGAGAAAAAGAAAAAATTCGAACCTCTTTATTTAATTTTTTTACTTGAATATTAATTATTTTTTTTAAAAAAAAAAACTACTAAAAAACTTTAAAGGGAAACATTTTTTTTAATATTATTTTACCATCAATCCTTTTTTGGAGTGTCTTACCCTCGCATCTTTTCAATAATTTCTTATTCACCGTAGTTTTAATTAATGCACATTTTTTAATATTTTAATTCTTTTTATTTTTGTATTGCAATTAAAAATATTTTTCGTACATATAAAGTATGAACGCTTTACTTTCTCACTCAAAAAATCATTTAAATAAAATTCCCAACTCTTGTATAATATATGATTTCTGTAACGTCCTTCAATTATTGAGAGAAAAAGAAAAAATGCGAACCTCTTTAATTAATTTTTTTTTAAAAAAAAACTACTAAAAAACTCTAAAGGGAAACATTTTTTTTATTATTATTTTACCATCAATCCTTTTTTGGAGTATCTTACCCTCGCATCTTTTCAATAATTTCTTATTCACCGTAGTTTTAATTAATGCACATTTTTTAATATTTTAATTCTTTTTATTTTTGTATTGCAATTAAAAATATTTTTCGTACATATAAAGTATGAACTCTTTACTTTTCACACAAAAAATCATTTAAATAAAATTCAAACCTCTTGTTTAATATATGATTTCTGTAACGTCCTTCAATTATTGAGAGAAAAAGAAAAAATGCGAACCTCTTTATTTAATTTTTTTACTTGAATATTAATTTTTTTTTTTTTTAAAAAAAACTACTAAAAAACTTTAAAGGGAAACATTTTTTTTAATATTATTTTACCATCAATCCTTTTTTGGAGTGTCTTACCCTCGCATCTTTTCAATAATTTCTTATTCACCGTAGTTTTAATTAATGCACATTTTTTAATATTTTAATTCTTTTTATTTTTTATTGCAATTAAAAATATTTTTCGTACATATAAAGTATGAACTCTTTACTTTCTCAAACAAAAAATCATTTAAATAAAATTATAACCTCTTGTATAATATATGATTTCTGTAACGTCCTTCAATTATTGAGAGAAAAAGAAAAAATGCGAACCTCTTTATTTAATTTTTTTACTTGAATATTAATTATTTTTTTTTAAAAAAAAAACTACTAAAAAACTTTAAAGGGAAACATTTTTTTTAATATTATTTTACCATCAATCCTTTTTTGGAGTGTCTTACCCTCGCATCTTTTCAATAATTTCCTATTCACCGTAGTTTTAATTAATGCACATTTTTTAATATTTTAATTCTTTTTATTTTTGTATTGCAATTAAAAATATATTTCGTACATATAAAGTATGAACTCTTTACTTTCTCACACAAAAAATCATTTAAATAAAATTATAACCTCTTGTATAATATATGATTTCTGTAACGTCCTTCAATTAGTGAGAGAAAAAGAAAAAATGCGAACCTCTTTAATTAATTTTTTTACATGAATATTAATTTTTTTTTAAAAAAAACTACTAAAAAACTCTAAAGGGAAACATTTTTTTTTTTATTATTTTACCATCAATCCTTTTTTGGAGTATCTTACCCTCGCATCTTTTCAATAATTTCCTATTCACCGTAGTTTTAATTAATGCACATTTTTTAATATTTTAATTCTTTTTATTTTTGTATTGCAATTAAAAATATTTTTCGTACATATAAAGTATGAACTCTTTACTTTCTCACACAAAAAATCATTTAAATAAAATTCCCAACTCTTGTATAATATATGATTTCTGTAACGTCCTTCAATTAGTGAGAGAAAAAGAAAAAATGCGAACCTCTTTAATTAATTTTTTTACATTAATATTAATTTTTTTTTAAAAAAAAACTACTAAAAAACTCTAAAGGGAAACATTTTTTTTATTATTATTTTACCATCAATCCTTTTTTGGAGTATCTTACCCTCGCATCTTTTCAATAATTTCCTATTCACCGTAGTTTTAATTAATGCACATTTTTTAATATTTTAATTCTTTTTATTTTTGTATTGCAATTAAAAATATTTTTCGTACATATAAAGTATGAACTCTTTACTTTCTCACACAAAAAATCATTTAAATAAAATTATAACCTCTTGTATAATATATGATTTCTGTAACGTCCTTCAATTATTGAGAGAAAAAGAAAAAATGCGAACCTCTTTATTTAATTTTTTTACTTGAATATTAATTATTTTTTTAAAAAAAAAAAACTACTAAAAAACTTTAAAGGGAAACATTTTTTTTAATATTATTTTACCATCAATCCTTTTTCTGAGTATCTTACCCTCGCATCTTTTCAATAATTTCCTATTCACCGTAGTTTTAATTAATGCACATTTTTTAATATTTTAATTCTTTTTATTTTTGTATTGCAATTAAAAATATTTTTCGTACATATAAAGTATGAACTCTTTACTTTCTCACACAAAAAATCATTTAAATAAAATTATAACCTCTTGTATAATATATGATTTCTGTAACGTCCTTCAATTATTGAGAGAAAAAGAAAAAATTCGAACCTCTTTATTTAATTTTTTTACTTGAATATTAATTATTTTTTTTAAAAAAAAAAACTACTAAAAAACTTTAAAGGGAAACATTTTTTTTAATATTATTTTACCATCAATCCTTTTTTGGAGTGTCTTACCCTCGCATCTTTTCAATAATTTCTTATTCACCGTAGTTTTAATTAATGCACATTTTTTAATATTTTAATTCTTTTTATTTTTGTATTGCAATTAAAAATATTTTTCGTACATATAAAGTATGAACGCTTTACTTTCTCACTCAAAAAATCATTTAAATAAAATTCCCAACTCTTGTATAATATATGATTTCTGTAACGTCCTTCAATTATTGAGAGAAAAAGAAAAAATGCGAACCTCTTTAATTAATTTTTTTTTAAAAAAAAACTACTAAAAAACTCTAAAGGGAAACATTTTTTTTATTATTATTTTACCATCAATCCTTTTTTGGAGTATCTTACCCTCGCATCTTTTCAATAATTTCTTATTCACCGTAGTTTTAATTAATGCACATTTTTTAATATTTTAATTCTTTTTATTTTTGTATTGCAATTAAAAATATTTTTCGTACATATAAAGTATGAACTCTTTACTTTTCACACAAAAAATCATTTAAATAAAATTCAAACCTCTTGTTTAATATATGATTTCTGTAACGTCCTTCAATTATTGAGAGAAAAAGAAAAAATGCGAACCTCTTTATTTAATTTTTTTACTTGAATATTAATTTTTTTTTTTTTAAAAAAAACTACTAAAAAACTTTAAAGGGAAACATTTTTTTTAATATTATTTTACCATCAATCCTTTTTTGGAGTGTCTTACCCTCGCATCTTTTCAATAATTTCTTATTCACCGTAGTTTTAATTAATGCACATTTTTTAATATTTTAATTCTTTTTATTTTTTATTGCAATTAAAAATATTTTTCGTACATATAAAGTATGAACTCTTTACTTTCTCAAACAAAAAATCATTTAAATAAAATTATAACCTCTTGTATAATATATGATTTCTGTAACGTCCTTCAATTATTGAGAGAAAAAGAAAAAATGCGAACCTCTTTATTTAATTTTTTTACTTGAATATTAATTATTTTTTTTTAAAAAAAAAACTACTAAAAAACTTTAAAGGGAAACATTTTTTTTAATATTATTTTACCATCAATCCTTTTTTGGAGTGTCTTACCCTCGCATCTTTTCAATAATTTCCTATTCACCGTAGTTTTAATTAATGCACATTTTTTAATATTTTAATTCTTTTTATTTTTGTATTGCAATTAAAAATATATTTCGTACATATAAAGTATGAACTCTTTACTTTCTCACACAAAAAATCATTTAAATAAAATTATAACCTCTTGTATAATATATGATTTCTGTAACGTCCTTCAATTAGTGAGAGAAAAAGAAAAAATGCGAACCTCTTTAATTAATTTTTTTACATGAATATTAATTTTTTTTTAAAAAAAACTACTAAAAAACTCTAAAGGGAAACATTTTTTTTTTTATTATTTTACCATCAATCCTTTTTTGGAGTATCTTACCCTCGCATCTTTTCAATAATTTCCTATTCACCGTAGTTTTAATTAATGCACATTTTTTAATATTTTAATTCTTTTTATTTTTGTATTGCAATTAAAAATATTTTTCGTACATATAAAGTATGAACTCTTTACTTTCTCACACAAAAAATCATTTAAATAAAATTCCCAACTCTTGTATAATATATGATTTCTGTAACGTCCTTCAATTAGTGAGAGAAAAAGAAAAAATGCGAACCTCTTTAATTAATTTTTTTACATTAATATTAATTTTTTTTTAAAAAAAAACTACTAAAAAACTCTAAAGGGAAACATTTTTTTTATTATTATTTTACCATCAATCCTTTTTTGGAGTATCTTACCCTCGCATCTTTTCAATAATTTCCTATTCACCGTAGTTTTAATTAATGCACATTTTTTAATATTTTAATTCTTTTTATTTTTGTATTGCAATTAAAAATATTTTTCGTACATATAAAGTATGAACTCTTTACTTTCTCACACAAAAAATCATTTAAATAAAATTATAACCTCTTGTATAATATATGATTTCTGTAACGTCCTTCAATTATTGAGAGAAAAAGAAAAAATGCGAACCTCTTTATTTAATTTTTTTACTTGAATATTAATTATTTTTTTAAAAAAAAAAAACTACTAAAAAACTTTAAAGGGAAACATTTTTTTTAATATTATTTTACCATCAATCCTTTTTCTGAGTATCTTACCCTCGCATCTTTTCAATAATTTCCTATTCACCGTAGTTTTAATTAATGCACATTTTTTAATATTTTAATTCTTTTTATTTTTGTATTGCAATTAAAAATATTTTTCGTACATATAAAGTATGAACTCTTTACTTTCTCACACAAAAAATCATTTAAATAAAATTATAACCTCTTGTATAATATATGATTTCTGTAACGTCCTTCAATTATTGAGAGAAAAAGAAAAAATTCGAACCTCTTTATTTAATTTTTTTACTTGAATATTAATTATTTTTTTTAAAAAAAAAAACTACTAAAAAACTTTAAAGGGAAACATTTTTTTTAATATTATTTTACCATCAATCCTTTTTTGGAGTGTCTTACCCTCGCATCTTTTCAATAATTTCTTATTCACCGTAGTTTTAATTAATGCACATTTTTTAATATTTTAATTCTTTTTATTTTTTATTGCAATTAAAAATATTTTTCGTACATATAAAGTATGAACTCTTTACTTTCTCAAACAAAAAATCATTTAAATAAAATTATAACCTCTTGTATAATATATGATTTCTGTAACGTCCTTCAATTATTGAGAGAAAAAGAAAAAATGCGAACCTCTTTATTTAATTTTTTTACTTGAATATTAATTATTTTTTTTTAAAAAAAAAACTACTAAAAAACTTTAAAGGGAAACATTTTTTTTAATATTATTTTACCATCAATCCTTTTTTGGAGTGTCTTACCCTCGCATCTTTTCAATAATTTCCTATTCACCGTAGTTTTAATTAATGCACATTTTTTAATATTTTAATTCTTTTTATTTTTGTATTGCAATTAAAAATATATTTCGTACATATAAAGTATGAACTCTTTACTTTCTCACACAAAAAATCATTTAAATAAAATTATAACCTCTTGTATAATATATGATTTCTGTAACGTCCTTCAATTAGTGAGAGAAAAAGAAAAAATGCGAACCTCTTTAATTAATTTTTTTACATGAATATTAATTTTTTTTTAAAAAAAACTACTAAAAAACTCTAAAGGGAAACATTTTTTTTTTTATTATTTTACCATCAATCCTTTTTTGGAGTATCTTACCCTCGCATCTTTTCAATAATTTCCTATTCACCGTAGTTTTAATTAATGCACATTTTTTAATATTTTAATTCTTTTTATTTTTGTATTGCAATTAAAAATATTTTTCGTACATATAAAGTATGAACTCTTTACTTTCTCACACAAAAAATCATTTAAATAAAATTCCCAACTCTTGTATAATATATGATTTCTGTAACGTCCTTCAATTAGTGAGAGAAAAAGAAAAAATGCGAACCTCTTTAATTAATTTTTTTACATTAATATTAATTTTTTTTTTTAAAAAAAACTACTAAAAAACTCTAAAGGGAAACATTTTTTTTATTATTATTTTACCATCAATCCTTTTTTGGAGTATCTTACCCTCGCATCTTTTCAATAATTTCCTATTCACCGTAGTTTTAATTAATGCACATTTTTTAATATTTTAATTCTTTTTATTTTTGTATTGCAATTAAAAATATTTTTCGTACATATAAAGTATGAACTCTTTACTTTCTCACACAAAAAATCATTTAAATAAAATTATAACCTCTTGTATAATATATGATTTCTGTAACGTCCTTCAATTATTGAGAGAAAAAGAAAAAATGCGAACCTCTTTATTTAATTTTTTTACTTGAATATTAATTATTTTTTTTTAAAAAAAAAACTACTAAAAAACTTTAAAGGGAAACATTTTTTTTAATATTATTTTACCATCAATCCTTTTTCTGAGTATCTTACCCTCGCATCTTTTCAATAATTTCCTATTCACCGTAGTTTTAATTAATGCACATTTTTTAATATTTTAATTCTTTTTATTTTTGTATTGCAATTAAAAATATTTTTCGTACATATAAAGTATGAACTCTTTACTTTCTCACACAAAAAATCATTTAAATAAAATTATAACCTCTTGTATAATATATGATTTCTGTAACGTCCTTCAATTATTGAGAGAAAAAGAAAAAATTCGAACCTCTTTATTTAATTTTTTTACTTGAATATTAATTATTTTTTTTAAAAAAAAAAACTACTAAAAAACTTTAAAGGGAAACATTTTTTTTAATATTATTTTACCATCAATCCTTTTTTGGAGTGTCTTACCCTCGCATCTTTTCAATAATTTCTTATTCACCGTAGTTTTAATTAATGCACATTTTTTAATATTTTAATTCTTTTTATTTTTGTATTGCAATTAAAAATATTTTTCGTACATATAAAGTATGAACGCTTTACTTTCTCACTAAAAAATCATTTAAATAAAATTCCCAACTCTTGTATAATATATGATTTCTGTAACGTCCTTCAATTAGTGAGAGAAAAAGAAAAAATGCGAACCTCTTTAATTAATTTTTTTACATTAATATTAATTTTTTTTTAAAAAAAAACTACTAAAAAACTCTAAAGGGAAACATTTTTTTTATTATTATTTTACCATCAATCCTTTTTTGGAGTATCTTACCCTCGCATCTTTTCAATAATTTCCTATTCACCGTAGTTTTAATTAATGCACATTTTTTAATATTTTAATTCTTTTTATTTTTGTATTGCAATTAAAAATATTTTTCGTACATATAAAGTATGAACTCTTTACTTTCTCACACAAAAAATCATTTAAATAAAATTATAACCTCTTGTATAATATATGATTTCTGTAACGTCCTTCAATTATTGAGAGAAAAAGAAAAAATGCGAACCTCTTTATTTAATTTTTTTACTTGAATATTAATTATTTTTTTTTAAAAAAAAAACTACTAAAAAACTTTAAAGGGAAACATTTTTTTTAATATTATTTTACCATCAATCCTTTTTCTGAGTATCTTACCCTCGCATCTTTTCAATAATTTCCTATTCACCGTAGTTTTAATTAATGCACATTTTTTAATATTTTAATTCTTTTTATTTTTGTATTGCAATTAAAAATATTTTTCGTACATATAAAGTATGAACTCTTTACTTTCTCACACAAAAAATCATTTAAATAAAATTATAACCTCTTGTATAATATATGATTTCTGTAACGTCCTTCAATTATTGAGAGAAAAAGAAAAAATGCGAACCTCTTTATTTAATTTTTTTACTTGAATATTAATTATTTTTTTTTAAAAAAAAAACTACTAAAAAACTTTAAAGGGAAACATTTTTTTTAATATTATTTTACCATCAATCCTTTTTCTGAGTATCTTACCCTCGCATCTTTTCAATAATTTCCTATTCACCGTAGTTTTAATTAATGCACATTTTTTAATATTTTAATTCTTTTTATTTTTGTATTGCAATTAAAAATATTTTTCGTACATATAAAGTATGAACTCTTTACTTTCTCACACAAAAAATCATTTAAATAAAATTATAACCTCTTGTATAATATATGATTTCTGTAACGTCATTCAATTATTGAGAGAAAAAGAAAAAATGCGAACCTCTTTATTTAATTTTTTTACTTGAATATTAATTATTTTTTTTTAAAAAAAAAAACTACTAAAAAACTTTAAAGGGAAACATTTTTTTTAATATTATTTTACCATCAATCCTTTTTCTGAGTATCTTACCCTCTCATCTTTTCAATAATTTCCTATTCACCGTAGTTTTAATTAATGCACATTTTTTAATATTTTAATTCTTTTTATTTTTGTATTGCAATTAAAAATATTTTTCGTACATATAAAGTATGAACTCTTTACTTTCTCACACAAAAAATCATTTAAATAAAATTATAACCTCTTGTATAATATATGATTTCTGTAACGTCCTTCAATTATTGAGAGAAAAAGAAAAAATGCGAACCTCTTTATTTAATTTTTTTACTTGAATATTAATTATTTTTTTTTAAAAAAAAAACTACTAAAAAACATTAAAGGGAAACATTTTTTTTATTATTATTTTACCATCAATCCTTTTTCTGAGTATCTTACCCTCGCATCTTTTCAATAATTTCCTATTCACCGTAGTTTTAATTAATGCACATTTTTTAATATTTTAATTCTTTTTATTTTTGTATTGCAATTAAAAATATTTTTCGTACATATAAAGTATGAACTCTTTACTTTCTCAAACAAAAAATCATTTAAATAAAATTATAACCTCTTGTATAATATATGATTTCTGTAACGTCCTTCAATTATTGAGAGAAAAAGAAAAAATGCGAACCTCTTTATTTAATTTTTTTACTTGAATATTATTTATTTAAAAAAAAAAACTACTAAAAAACTTTAAAGGGAAACATTTTTTTTTTTATTATTTAACCATCAATCCTTTTTTGGAGTATCTTACCCTCGCATCTTTTCAATAATTTCCTATTCACCGTAGTTTTAATTAATGCACATTTTTTAATATTTTAATTCTTTTTATTTTTGTATTGCAATTAAAAATATGAACGCTTTACTTTCTCACACAAAAAATCATTTAAATAAAATTCCCAACTCTTGTATAATATATGATTTCTGTAACGTCCTTCAATTAGTGAGAGAAAAAGAAAAAATGCGAACCTCTTTAATTAATTTTTTTACATTAATATTAATTTTTTTTAAAAAAAAAACTACTAAAAAACTCTAAAGGAAAACATTTTTTTTATTATTATTTTACCATCAATCTTTTTTTGGAGTATCTTACCCTCGCATCATTTCAATAATTTCCTATTCACCGTAGTTTTAATTAATGCACATTTTTTAATATTTTAATTCTTTTTATTTTTGTATTGCGATTAAAAATATTTTTCGTACATATAAAGTATGAACTCTTTACTTTTCACACAAAAAATCATTTAAATAAAATTCCAACCTCTTGTTTAATATATGATTTCTGTAACGTCCTTCAATTATTGAGAGAAAAAGAAAAAATGCGAACCTCTTTATTTAATTTTTTTACTTGAATATTATTTATTTAAAAAAAAAAACTACTAAAAAACTTTAAAGGGAAACATTTTTTTTATTATTATTTTACCATCAATCCTTTTTTGGAGTATCTTACCCTCGCATCTTTTCAATAATTTCCTATTCACCGTAGTTTTAATTAATGCACATTTTTTAATATTTTAATTCTTTTTATTTTTGTATTGCAATTAAAAATATTTTTCGTACATATAAAGTATGAACTCTTTACTTTCTCACACAAAAAATCATTTAAATAAAATTATAACCTCTTGTATAATATATGATTTCTGTAACGTCCTTCAATTATTGAGAGAAAAAGAAAAAATGCGAAACTCTTTATTTAATTTTTTTACTTGAATATTAATTATTTTTTTTAAAAAAAAAAAACTACTAAAAAACTTTAAAGGGAAACATTTTTTTTAATATTATTTTACCATCAATCCTTTTTCTGAGTATCTTACCCTCGCATCTTTTCAATAATTTCCTATTCACCGTAGTTTTAATTAATGCACATTTTTTAATATTTTAATTCTTTTTATTTTTGTATTGCGATTAAAAATATTTTTCGTACATATAAAGTATGAACTCTTTACTTTTCACACAAAAAATCATTTAAATAAAATTCCAACCTCTTGTTTAATATATGATTTCTGTAACGTCCTTCAATTATTGAGAGAAAAAGAAAAAATGCGAACCTCTTTATTTAATTTTTTTACTTGAATATTATTTATTTAAAAAAAAAAACTACTAAAAAACTTTAAAGGGAAACATTTTTTTTATTATTATTTTACCATCAATCCTTTTTTGGAGTATCTTACCCTCGCATCTTTTCAATAATTTCTTATTCACCGTAGTTTTAATTAATGCACATTTTTTAATATTTTAATTCTTTTTATTTTTGTATTGCAATTAAAAATATTTTTCGTACATATAAAGTATGAACGCTTTACTTTCTCACACAAAAAATCATTTAAATAAAATTCCCAACTCTTGTATAATATATGATTTCTGTAACGTCCTTCAATTAGTGAGACAAAAAGAAAAAATGCGAACCTCTTTAATTAATTTTTTTACATTAATATTAATTTTTTTTTAAAAAAAAACTACTAAAAAACTCTAAAGGGAAACATTTTTTTTATTATTATTTTACCATCAATCTTTTTTTGGAGTATCTTACCCTCGCATCATTTCAATAATTTCCTATTCACCGTAGTTTTAATTAATGCACATTTTTTAATATTTTAATTCTTTTTATTTTTGTATTGCAATTAAAAATATTTTTCGTACATATAAAGTATGAACTCTTTACTTTTCACACAAAAAATCATTTAAATAAAATTTATACCTCTTGTTTAATATATGATTTCTGTAACGTCCTTCAATTATTGAGAGAAAAAGAAAAAATGCGAACCTCTTTATTTAATTTTTTTACTTGAATATTAATTATTTTTTTTAAAAAAAAAAACTACTAAAAAACTTTAAAGGGAAACATTTTTTTTTAATATTATTTTACCATCAATCCTTTTTTGGAGTGTCTTACCCTCGCATCTTTTCAATAATTTCTTATTCACCGTAGTTTTAATTAATGCACATTTTTTAATATTTTAATTCTTTTTATTTTTTATTGCAATTAAAAATATTTTTCGTACATATAAAGTATGAACGCTTTACTTTCTCACACAAAAAATCATTTAAATAAAATTCCCAACTCTTGTATAATATATGATTTCTGTAACGTCCTTCAATTAGTGAGAGAAAAAGAAAAAATGCGAACCTCTTTAATTAATTTTTTTACATTAATATTAATTTTTTTTAAAAAAAAAACTACTAAAAAACTCTAAAGGGAAACATTTTTTTTATTATTATATTACCATCAATCTTTTTTTGGAGTATCTTACCCTCGCATCATTTCAATAATTTCCTATTCACCGTATTTTTAATTAATGCACATTTTTTAATATTTTAATTCTTTTTATTTTTGTATTGCGATTAAAAATATTTTTCGTACATATAAAGTATGAACTCTTTACTTTTCACACAAAAAATCATTTAAATAAAATTCAAACCTCTTGTTTAATATATGATTTCTGTAACGTCCTTCAATTATTGAGAGAAAAAGAAAAAATGCGAACCTCTTTATTTAATTTTTTTACTATAATATTATTTATTTAAAAAAAAAAAACTACTAAAAAACTTTAAAGGGAAACATTTTTTTTATTATTATTTTACCATCAATCCTTTTTTGGAGTGTCTTACCCTCGCATCTTTTCAATAATTTCTTATTCACCGTAGTTTTAATTAATGCACATTTTTTAATATTTTAATTCTTTTTATTTTTGTATTGCAATTAAAAATATTTTTCGTACATATAAAGTATGAACGCTTTACTTTCTCACACAGAAAATCATTTAAATAAAATTCCCAACTCTTGTATAATATATGATTTCTGTAACGTCCTTCAATTAGTGAGAGAAAAAGAAAAAATGCGAACCTCTTTAATTAATTTTTTTACATTAATATTATTTTTTTTAAAAAAAAAAAACTACTAAAAAACTCTAAAGGGAAACATTTTTTTTATTATTATTTTACCATCAATCTTTTTTTGGAGTATCTTACCCTCGCATCATTTCAATAATTTCCTATTCACCGTAGTTTTAATAAATGCAAATTTTTTAATATTTTAATTCTTTTTATTTTTGTATTGCAATTAAAAATATTTTTCGTACATATAAAGTATGAACTCTTTACTTTTCACACAAAAAATAATTTAAATAAAATTCAAACCTCTTGTTTAATATATGATTTCTGTAACGTCCTTCAATTATTGAGAGAAAAAGAAAAAATGCGAACCTCTTTATTTAATTTTTTTACTATAATATTATTTATTTAAAAAAAAAAAACTACTAAAAAACTTTAAAGGGAAACATTTTTTTTATTATTATTTTACCATCAATCCTTTTTTGGAGTGTCTTACCCTCGCATCTTTTCAATAATTTCTTATTCACCGTAGTTTTAATTAATGCACATTTTTTAATATTTTAATTCTTTTTATTTTTGTATTGCAATTAAAAATATTTTTCGTACATATAAAGTATGAACGCTTTACTTTCTCACACAGAAAATCATTTAAATAAAATTCCCAACTCTTGTATAATATATGATTTCTGTAACGTCCTTCAATTAGTGAGAGAAAAAGAAAAAATGCGAACCTCTTTAATTAATTTTTTTACATTAATATTATTTTTTTTAAAAAAAAAAAACTACTAAAAAACTCTAAAGGGAAACATTTTTTTTATTATTATTTTACCATCAATCTTTTTTTGGAGTATCTTACCCTCGCATCATTTCAATAATTTCCTATTCACCGTAGTTTTAATAAATGCAAATTTTTTAATATTTTAATTCTTTTTATTTTTGTATTGCAATTAAAAATATTTTTCGTACATATAAAGTATGAACTCTTTACTTTTCACACAAAAAATAATTTAAATAAAATTCAAACCTCTTGTTTAATATATGATTTCTGTAACGTCCTTCAATTATTGAGAGAAAAAGAAAAAATGCGAACCTCTTTATTTAATTTTTTTACTTGAATATTATTTATTTAAAAAAAAAAAAACTACTAAAAAACTTTAAAGGGAAACATTTTTTTTATTATTATTTTACCATCAATCCTTTTTTGGAGTATCTTACCCTCGCATCTTTTCAATAATTTCTTATTCACCGTAGTTTTAATTAATGCACATTTTTTAATATTTTAATTCTTTTTATTTTTGTATTGCAATTAAAAATATTTTTCGTACATATAAAGTATGAACTCTTTACT
The DNA here is from genome assembly GCA_963555705.1 of Ligustrum vulgare. NCBI lineage: Eukaryota > Viridiplantae > Streptophyta > Magnoliopsida > Lamiales > Oleaceae > Ligustrum > Ligustrum vulgare. Next base: position 29,434,410 of record OY743174.1, read on the forward strand.
TTCTCACACAAAAAATCATTTAAATAAAATTATAACCTCTTGTATAATATATGATTTCTGTAACGTCATTCAATTATTGAGAGAAAAAGAAAAAATGCGAACCTCTTTATTTAATTTTTTTACTTGAATATTAATTATTTTTTTTAAAAAAAAAAAACTACTAAAAAACTTTAAAGGGAAACATTTTTTTTAATATTATTTTACCATCAATCCTTTTTTGGAGTGTCTTACCCTCGCATCTTTTCAATAATTTCTTATTCACCGTAGTTTTAATTAATGCACATTTTTTAATATTTTAATTCTTTTTATTTTTGTATTGCAATTAAAAATATTTTTCGTACATATAAAGTATGAACGCTTTACTTTCTCACACAAAAAATTATTTAAATAAAATTCCCAACTCTTGTATAATATATGATTTCTGTAACGACCTTCAATTAGTGAGAGAAAATGAAAAAATGCGAACCTCTTTATTAATTTTTTTACATGAATATTAATTTTTTTTTAAATAAAAACTACTAAAAAACTCTAAAGGGAAACATTTTTTTTATTATTATTTTACCATCAATCCTTTTTTGGACTATCTTACCCTCGCATCTTTTCAATAATTTCCTATTCACCGTAGTTTTAATTAATGCACATTTTTTAATATTTTAATTCTTTTTATTTTTGTATTGCAATTAAAAATATTTTTCGTACATATAAAGTATGAACTCTTTACTTTCTCACACAAAAAATCATTTAAATAAAATTATAACCTCTTGTATAATATATGATTTCTGTAACGTCCTTCAATTATTGAGAGAAAAAGAAAAAATGCGAACCTCTTTATTTAATTTTTTTACTTGAATATTAATTATTTTTTTAAAAAAAAAAAAACTACTAAAAAACTTTAAAGGGAAACATTTTTTTTAATATTATTTTACCATCAATCCTTTTTTGGAGTGTCTTACCCTCGCATCTTTTCAATAATTTCTTATTCACCGTAGTTTTAATTAATGCACATTTTTTAATATTTTAATTCTTTTTATTTTTGTATTGCAATTAAAAATATTTTTCGTACATATAAAGTATGAACTCTTTACTTTCTCACACAAAAAATCATTTAAATAAAATTATAACCTCTTGTATAATATATGATTTCTGTAACGTCATTCAATTATTGAGAGAAAAAGAAAAAATGCGAACCTCTTTATTTAATTTTTTTACTTGAATATTAATTATTTTTTTTAAAAAAAAAAAACTACTAAAAAACTTTAAAGGGAAACATTTTTTTTAATATTATTTTACCATCAATCCTTTTTTGGAGTGTCTTACCCTCGCATCATTTCAATAATTTCCTATTCACCGTAGTTTTAATAAATGCAAATTTTTTAATATTTTAATTCTTTTTATTTTTGTATTGCAATTAAAAATATTTTTCGTACATATAAAGTATGAACTCTTTACTTTTCACACAAAAAATAATTTAAATAAAATTCAAACCTCTTGTTTAATATATGATTTCTGTAACGTCCTTCAATTATTGAGAGAAAAAGAAAAAATGCGAACCTCTTTATTTAATTTTTTTACTATAATATTATTTATTTAAAAAAAAAAAACTACTAAAAAACTTTAAAGGGAAACATTTTTTTTATTATTATTTTACCATCAATCCTTTTTTGGAGTGTCTTACCCTCGCATCTTTTCAATAATTTCTTATTCACCGTAGTTTTAATTAATGCACATTTTTTAATATTTTAATTCTTTTTATTTTTGTATTGCAATTAAAAATATTTTTCGTACATATAAAGTATGAACGCTTTACTTTCTCACACAGAAAATCATTTAAATAAAATTCCCAACTCTTGTATAATATATGATTTCTGTAACGTCCTTCAATTAGTGAGAGAAAAAGAAAAAATGCGAACCTCTTTAATTAATTTTTTTACATTAATATTATTTTTTTTAAAAAAAAAAAACTACTAAAAAACTCTAAAGGGAAACATTTTTTTTATTATTATTTTACCATCAATCTTTTTTTGGAGTATCTTACCCTCGCATCATTTCAATAATTTCCTATTCACCGTAGTTTTAATAAATGCAAATTTTTTAATATTTTAATTCTTTTTATTTTTGTATTGCAATTAAAAATATTTTTCGTACATATAAAGTATGAACTCTTTACTTTTCACACAAAAAATAATTTAAATAAAATTCAAACCTCTTGTTTAATATATGATTTCTGTAACGTCCTTCAATTATTGAGAGAAAAAGAAAAAATGCGAACCTCTTTATTTAATTTTTTTACTTGAATATTATTTATTTAAAAAAAAAAAAACTACTAAAAAACTTTAAAGGGAAACATTTTTTTTATTATTATTTTACCATCAATCCTTTTTTGGAGTATCTTACCCTCGCATCTTTTCAATAATTTCTTATTCACCGTAGTTTTAATTAATGCACATTTTTTAATATTTTAATTCTTTTTATTTTTGTATTGCAATTAAAAATATTTTTCGTACATATAAAGTATGAACTCTTTACTTTCTCACACAAAAAATCATTTAAATAAAATTATAACCTCTTGTATAATATATGATTTCTGTAACGTCATTCAATTATTGAGAGAAAAAGAAAAAATGCGAACCTCTTTATTTAATTTTTTTACTTGAATATTAATTATTTTTTTTAAAAAAAAAAAACTACTAAAAAACTTTAAAGGGAAACATTTTTTTTAATATTATTTTACCATCAATCCTTTTTTGGAGTGTCTTACCCTCGCATCTTTTCAATAATTTCTTATTCACCGTAGTTTTAATTAATGCACATTTTTTAATATTTTAATTCTTTTTATTTTTGTATTGCAATTAAAAATATTTTTCGTACATATAAAGTATGAACGCTTTACTTTCTCACACAAAAAATTATTTAAATAAAATTCCCAACTCTTGTATAATATATGATTTCTGTAACGACCTTCAATTAGTGAGAGAAAATGAAAAAATGCGAACCTCTTTATTAATTTTTTTACATGAATATTAATTTTTTTTTAAATAAAAACTACTAAAAAACTCTAAAGGGAAACATTTTTTTTATTATTATTTTACCATCAATCCTTTTTTGGACTATCTTACCCTCGCATCTTTTCAATAATTTCCTATTCACCGTAGTTTTAATTAATGCACATTTTTTAATATTTTAATTCTTTTTATTTTTGTATTGCAATTAAAAATATTTTTCGTACATATAAAGTATGAACTCTTTACTTTCTCACACAAAAAATCATTTAAATAAAATTATAACCTCTTGTATAATATATGATTTCTGTAACGTCCTTCAATTATTGAGAGAAAAAGAAAAAATGCGAACCTCTTTATTTAATTTTTTTACTTGAATATTAATTATTTTTTTAAAAAAAAAAAAACTACTAAAAAACTTTAAAGGGAAACATTTTTTTTAATATTATTTTACCATCAATCCTTTTTTGGAGTGTCTTACCCTCGCATCTTTTCAATAATTTCTTATTCACCGTAGTTTTAATTAATGCACATTTTTTAATATTTTAATTCTTTTTATTTTTGTATTGCAATTAAAAATATTTTTCGTACATATAAAGTATGAACTCTTTACTTTCTCACACAAAAAATCATTTAAATAAAATTATAACCTCTTGTATAATATATGATTTCTGTAACGTCATTCAATTATTGAGAGAAAAAGAAAAAATGCGAACCTCTTTATTTAATTTTTTTACTTGAATATTAATTATTTTTTTAAAAAAAAAAAAACTACTAAAAAACTTTAAAGGGAAACATTTTTTTTAATATTATTTTACCATCAATCCTTTTTTGGAGTGTCTTACCCTCGCATCTTTTCAATAATTTCTTATTCACCGTAGTTTTAATTAATGCACATTTTTTAATATTTTAATTCTTTTTATTTTTGTATTGCAATTAAAAATATTTTTCGTACATATAAAGTATGAACGCTTTACTTTCTCACACAAAAAATTATTTAAATAAAATTCCCAACTCTTGTATAATATATGATTTCTGTAACGACCTTCAATTAGTGAGAGAAAATGAAAAAATGCGAACCTCTTTATTAATTTTTTTACATGAATATTAATTTTTTTTTAAATAAAAACTACTAAAAAACTCTAAAGGGAAACATTTTTTTTATTATTATTTTACCATCAATCCTTTTTTGGACTATCTTACCCTCGCATCTTTTCAATAATTTCCTATTCACCGTAGTTTTAATTAATGCACATTTTTTAATATTTTAATTCTTTTTATTTTTGTATTGCAATTAAAAATATTTTTCGTACATATAAAGTATGAACTCTTTACTTTCTCACACAAAAAATCATTTAAATAAAATTATAACCTCTTGTATAATATATGATTTCTGTAACGTCCTTCAATTATTGAGAGAAAAAGAAAAAATGCGAACCTCTTTATTTAATTTTTTTACTTGAATATTAATTATTTTTTTTAAAAAAAAAAACTACTAAAAAACTTTAAAGGGAAACATTTTTTTTAATATTATTTTACCATCAATCCTTTTTCTGAGTATCTTACCCTCGCATCTTTTCAATAATTTCCTATTCACCGTAGTTTTAATTAATGCACATTTTTTAATATTTTAATTCTTTTTATTTTTGTATTGCAATTAAAAATATTTTTCGTACATATAAAGTATGAACTCTTTACTTTCTCACACAAAAAATCATTTAAATAAAATTATAACCTCTTGTATAATATATGATTTCTGTAACGTCCTTCAATTATTGAGAGAAAAAGAAAAAATTCGAACCTCTTTATTTAATTTTTTTACTTGAATATTAATTATTTTTTTTTAAAAAAAAAACTACTAAAAAACTTTAAAGGGAAACATTTTTTTTAATATTATTTTACCATCAATCCTTTTTTGGAGTGTCTTACCCTCGCATCTTTTCAATAATTTCTTATTCACCGTAGTTTTAATTAATGCACATTTTTTAATATTTTAATTCTTTTTATTTTTGTATTGCAATTAAAAATATTTTTCGTACATATAAAGTATGAACGCTTTACTTTCTCACTCAAAAAATCATTTAAATAAAATTCCCAACTCTTGTATAATATATGATTTCTGTAACGTCCTTCAATTATTGATAGAAAAAGAAAAAATGCGAACCTCTTTAATTAATTTTTTTTTAAAAAAAAACTACTAAAAAACTCTAAAGGGAAACATTTTTTTTATTATTATTTTACCATCAATCCTTTTTTGGAGTATCTTACCCTCGCATCTTTTCAATAATTTCTTATTCACCGTAGTTTTAATTAATGCACATTTTTTAATATTTTAATTCTTTTTATTTTTGTATTGCAATTAAAAATATTTTTCGTACATATAAAGTATGAACTCTTTACTTTCTCACACAAAAAATCATTTAAATAAAATTATAACCTCTTGTATAATATATGATTTCTGTAACGTCATTCAATTATTGAGAGAAAAAGAAAAAATGCGAACCTCTTTATTTAATTTTTTTACTTGAATATTAATTATTTTTTTTTAAAAAAAAAAACTACTAAAAAACTTTAAAGGGAAACATTTTTTTTAATATTATTTTACCATCAATCCTTTTTCTGAGTATCTTACCCTCTCATCTTTTCAATAATTTCCTATTCACCGTAGTTTTAATTAATGCACATTTTTTAATATTTTAATTCTTTTTATTTTTGTATTGCAATTAAAAATATTTTTCGTACATATAAAGTATGAACTCTTTACTTTCTCACACAAAAAATCATTTAAATAAAATTATAACCTCTTGTATAATATATGATTTCTGTAACGTCCTTCAATTATTGAGAGAAAAAGAAAAAATGCGAACCTCTTTATTTAATTTTTTTACTTGAATATTAATTATTTTTTTTAAAAAAAAAACTACTAAAAAACATTAAAGGGAAACATTTTTTTTATTATTATTTTACCATCAATCCTTTTTCTGAGTATCTTACCCTCGCATCTTTTCAATAATTTCCTATTCACCGTAGTTTTAATTAATGCACATTTTTTAATATTTTAATTCTTTTTATTTTTGTATTGCAATTAAAAATATTTTTCGTACATATAAAGTATGAACTCTTTACTTTCTCAAACAAAAAATCATTTAAATAAAATTATAACCTCTTGTATAATATATGATTTCTGTAACGTCCTTCAATTATTGAGAGAAAAAGAAAAAATGCGAACCTCTTTATTTAATTTTTTTACTTGAATATTATTTATTTAAAAAAAAAAACTACTAAAAAACTTTAAAGGGAAACATTTTTTTTTTATTATTTAACCATCAATCCTTTTTTGGAGTATCTTACCCTCGCATCTTTTCAATAATTTCCTATTCACCGTAGTTTTAATTAATGCACATTTTTTAATATTTTAATTCTTTTTATTTTTGTATTGCAATTAAAAATATGAACGCTTTACTTTCTCACACAAAAAATCATTTAAATAAAATTCCCAACTCTTGTGTAATATATGATTTCTGTAACGTCCTTCAATTAGTGAGAGAAAAAGAAAAAATGCGAACCTCTTTAATTAATTTTTTTACATTAATATTAATTTTTTTTAAAAAAAAAACTACTAAAAAACTCTAAAGGAAAACATTTTTTTTATTATTATTTTACCATCAATCTTTTTTTGGAGTATCTTACCCTCGCATCATTTCAATAATTTCCTATTCACCGTAGTTTTAATTAATGCACATTTTTTAATATTTTAATTCTTTTTATTTTTGTATTGCGATTAAAAATATTTTTCGTACATATAAAGTATGAACTCTTTACTTTTCACACAAAAAATCATTTAAATAAAATTCCAACCTCTTGTTTAATATATGATTTCTGTAACGTCCTTCAATTATTGAGAGAAAAAGAAAAAATGCGAACCTCTTTATTTAATTTTTTTACTTGAATATTATTTATTTAAAAAAAAAACTACTAAAAAACTTTAAAGGGAAACATTTTTTTTATTATTATTTTACCATCAATCCTTTTTTGGAGTATCTTACCCTCGCATCTTTTCAATAATTTCCTATTCACCGTAGTTTTAATTAATGCACATTTTTTAATATTTTAATTCTTTTTATTTTTGTATTGCAATTAAAAATATTTTTCGTACATATAAAGTATGAACTCTTTACTTTCTCACACAAAAAATCATTTAAATAAAATTATAACCTCTTGTATAATATATGATTTCTGTAACGTCCTTCAATTATTGAGAGAAAAAGAAAAAATGCGAAACTCTTTATTTAATTTTTTTACTTGAATATTAATTATTTTTTTTAAAAAAAAAAAACTACTAAAAAACTTTAAAGGGAAACATTTTTTTTAATATTATTTTACCATCAATCCTTTTTCTGAGTATCTTACCCTCGCATCTTTTCAATAATTTCCTATTCACCGTAGTTTTAATTAATGCACATTTTTTAATATTTTAATTCTTTTTATTTTTGTATTGCGATTAAAAATATTTTTCGTACATATAAAGTATGAACTCTTTACTTTTCACACAAAAAATCATTTAAATAAAATTCCAACCTCTTGTTTAATATATGATTTCTGTAACGTCCTTCAATTATTGAGAGAAAAAGAAAAAATGCGAACCTCTTTATTTAATTTTTTTACTTGAATATTATTTATTTAAAAAAAAAAACTACTAAAAAACTTTAAAGGGAAACATTTTTTTTATTATTATTTTACCATCAATCCTTTTTTGGAGTATCTTACCCTCGCATCTTTTCAATAATTTCTTATTCACCGTAGTTTTAATTAATGCACATTTTTTAATATTTTAATTCTTTTTATTTTTGTATTGCAATTAAAAATATTTTTCGTACATATAAAGTATGAACGCTTTACTTTCTCACACAAAAAATCATTTAAATAAAATTCCCAACTCTTGTATAATATATGATTTCTGTAACGTCCTTCAATTAGTGAGAGAAAAAGAAAAAATGCGAACCTCTTTAATTAATTTTTTTACATTAATATTAATTTTTTTTTAAAAAAAAACTACTAAAAAACTCTAAAGGGAAACATTTTTTTTATTATTATTTTACCATCAATCTTTTTTTGGAGTATCTTACCCTCGCATCATTTCAATAATTTCCTATTCACCGTAGTTTTAATTAATGCACATTTTTTAATATTTTAATTCTTTTTATTTTTGTATTGCAATTAAAAATATTTTTCGTACATATAAAGTATGAACTCTTTACTTTTCACACAAAAAATCATTTAAATAAAATTCAAACCTCTTGTTTAATATATGATTTCTGTAACGTCCTTCAATTATTGAGAGAAAAAGAAAAAATGCGAACCTCTTTATTTAATTTTTTTACTTGAATATTAATTATTTTTTTAAAAAAAAAAAACTACTAAAAAACTTTAAAGGGAAACATTTTTTTTTAATATTATTTTACCATCAATCCTTTTTTGGAGTGTCTTACCCTCGCATCTTTTCAATAATTTCTTATTCACCGTAGTTTTAATTAATGCACATTTTTTAATATTTTAATTCTTTTTATTTTTTATTGCAATTAAAAATATTTTTCGTACATATAAAGTATGAACGCTTTACTTTCTCACACAAAAAATCATTTAAATAAAATTCCCAACTCTTGTATAATATATGATTTCTGTAACGTCCTTCAATTAGTGAGAGAAAAAGAAAAAATGCGAACCTCTTTAATTAATTTTTTTACATTAATATTAATTTTTTTTAAAAAAAAAACTACTAAAAAACTCTAAAGGGAAACATTTTTTTTATTATTATTTTACCATCAATCTTTTTTTGGAGTATCTTACCCTCGCATCATTTCAATAATTTCCTATTCACCGTAGTTTTAATTAATGCACATTTTTTAATATTTTAATTCTTTTTATTTTTGTATTGCGATTAAAAATATTTTTCGTACATATAAAGTATGAACTCTTTACTTTTCACACAAAAAATCATTTAAATAAAATTCAAACCTCTTGTTTAATATATGATTTCTGTAACGTCCTTCAATTATTGAGAGAAAAAGAAAAAATGCGAACCTCTTTATTTAATTTTTTTACTATAATATTATTTATTTAAAAAAAAAAAACTACTAAAAAACTTTAAAGGGAAACATTTTTTTTATTATTATTTTACCATCAATCCTTTTTTGGAGTATCTTACCCTCGCATCTTTTCAATAATTTCTTATTCACCGTAGTTTTAATTAATGCACATTTTTTAATATTTTAATTCTTTTTATTTTTGTATTGCAATTAAAAATATTTTTCGTACATATAAAGTATGAACGCTTTACTTTCTCACACAGAAAATCATTTAAATAAAATTCCCAACTCTTGTATAATATATGATTTCTGTAACGTCCTTCAATTAGTGAGAGAAAAAGAAAAAATGCGAACCTCTTTAATTAATTTTTTTACATTAATATTATTTTTTTTAAAAAAAAAAAACTACTAAAAAACTCTAAAGGGAAACATTTTTTTTATTATTATTTTACCATCAATCTTTTTTTGGAGTATCTTACCCTCGCATCATTTCAATAATTTCCTATTCACCGTAGTTTTAATTAATGCAAATTTTTTAATATTTTAATTCTTTTTATTTTTGTATTGCAATTAAAAATATTTTTCGTACATATAAAGTATGAACTCTTTACTTTTCACACAAAAAATAATTTAAATAAAATTCAAACCTCTTGTTTAATATATGATTTCTGTAACGTCCTTCAATTATTGAGAGAAAAAGAAAAAATGCGAACCTCTTTATTTAATTTTTTTACTTGAATATTATTTATTTAAAAAAAAAAAAACTACTAAAAAACTTTAAAGGGAAACATTTTTTTTATTATTATTTTACCATCAATCCTTTTTTGGAGTATCTTACCCTCGCATCTTTTCAATAATTTCTTATTCACCGTAGTTTTAATTAATGCACATTTTTTAATATTTTAATTCTTTTTATTTTTGTATTGCAATTAAAAATATTTTTCGTACATATAAAGTATGAACTCTTTACTTTCTCACACAAAAAATCATTTAAATAAAATTATAACCTCTTGTATAATATATGATTTCTGTAACGTCATTCAATTATTGAGAGAAAAAGAAAAAATGCGAACCTCTTTATTTAATTTTTTTACTTGAATATTAATTATTTTTTTAAAAAAAAAAAAACTACTAAAAAACTTTAAAGGGAAACATTTTTTTTAATATTATTTTACCATCAATCCTTTTTTGGAGTGTCTTACCCTCGCATCTTTTCAATAATTTCTTATTCACCGTAGTTTTAATTAATGCACATTTTTTAATATTTTAATTCTTTTTATTTTTGTATTGCAATTAAAAATATTTTTCGTACATATAAAGTATGAACGCTTTACTTTCTCACACAAAAAATTATTTAAATAAAATTCCCAACTCTTGTATAATATATGATTTCTGTAACGACCTTCAATTAGTGAGAGAAAATGAAAAAATGCGAACCTCTTTATTAATTTTTTTACATGAATATTAATTTTTTTTTAAATAAAAACTACTAAAAAACTCTAAAGGGAAACATTTTTTTTATTATTATTTTACCATCAATCCTTTTTTGGACTATCTTACCCTCGCATCTTTTCAATAATTTCCTATTCACCGTAGTTTTAATTAATGCACATTTTTTAATATTTTAATTCTTTTTATTTTTGTATTGCAATTAAAAATATTTTTCGTACATATAAAGTATGAACTCTTTACTTTCTCACACAAAAAATCATTTAAATAAAATTATAACCTCTTGTATAATATATGATTTCTGTAACGTCCTTCAATTATTGAGAGAAAAAGAAAAAATGCGAACCTCTTTATTTAATTTTTTTACATGAATATTAATTTTTTTTTAAATAAAAACTACTAAAAAACTCTAAAGGGAAACATTTTTTTTATTATTATTTTACCATCAATCCTTTTTTGGACTATCTTACCCTCGCATCTTTTCAATAATTTCCTATTCACCGTAGTTTTAATTAATGCACATTTTTTAATATTTTAATTCTTTTTATTTTTGTATTGCAATTAAAAATATTTTTCGTACATATAAAGTATGAACTCTTTACTTTCTCACACAAAAAATCATTTAAATAAAATTATAACCTCTTGTATAATATATGATTTCTGTAACGTCCTTCAATTATTGAGAGAAAAAGAAAAAATTCGAACCTCTTTATTTAATTTTTTTACTTGAATATTAATTATTTTTTTTAAAAAAAAAAACTACTAAAAAACTTTAAAGGGAAACATTTTTTTTAATATTATTTTACCATCAATCCTTTTTTGGAGTGTCTTACCCTCGCATCTTTTCAATAATTTCTTATTCACCGTAGTTTTAATTAATGCACATTTTTTAATATTTTAATTCTTTTTATTTTTGTATTGCAATTAAAAATATGAACGCTTTACTTTCTCACACAAAAAATCATTTAAATAAAATTCCCAACTCTTGTATAATATATGATTTCTGTAACTTCCTTCAATTAGTGAGAGAAAAAGAAAAAATGCGAACCTCTTTAATTAATTTTTTTACATGAATATTAATTTTTTTTAAAATAAAAACTACTAAAAAACTCTAAAGGGAAACATTTTTTTTTATTATTATTTTACCATCAATCGTTTTTTGGAGTATCTTACCCTCGCATCTTTTCAATAATTTCCTATTCACCGTAGTTTTAATTAATGCACATTTTTTAATATTTTAATTCTTTTTATTTTTGTATTGCAATTAAAAATATTTTTCGTACATATAAAGTATGAACGCTTTACTTTCTCACACAAAAAATCATTTAAATAAAATTCCCAACTCTTGTATAATATATGATTTCTGTAACGTCCTTCAATTAGTGAGAGAAAAAGAAAAAATGCGAACCTCTTTAATTAATTTTTTTACATGAATATTAATTTTTTTTAAATAAAAACTACTAAAAAACTCTAAAGGGAAACATTTTTTTTATTATTATTTTACCATCAATCCTTTTTTGGAGTATCTTACCCTCGCATCTTTTCAATAATTTCCTATTCACCGTAGTTTTAATTAATGCACATTTTTTAATATTTTAATTCTTTTTATTTTTGTATTGCAATTAAAAATATTTTTCGTACATATAAAGTATGAACTCTTTACTTTCTCACACAAAAAATCATTTAAATAAAATTATAACCTCTTGTATAATATATGATTTCTGTAACGTCCTTCAATTATTGAGAGAAAAAGAAAAAATTCGAACCTCCTTATTTAATTTTTTTACTTGAATATTAATTATTTTTTTTAAAAAAAAAAACTACTAAAAAACTTTAAAGGGAAACATTTTTTTTAATATTATTTTACCATCAATCCTTTTTTGGAGTGTCTTACCCTCGCATCTTTTCAATAATTTCCTATTCACCGTAGTTTTAATTAATGCACATTTTTTAATATTTTAATTCTTTTTATTTTTGTATTGCAATTAAAAATATTTTTCGTACATATAAAGTATGAACTCTTTACTTTCTCACACAAAAAATCATTTAAATAAAATTATAACCTCTTGTATAATATATGATTTCTGTAACGTCCTTCAATTATTGAGAGAAAAAGAAAAAATGCGAACCTCTTTATTTAATTTTTTTACTTGAATATTAATTATTTTTTTTTAAAAAAAAAAAACTACTAAAAAACTTTAAAGGGAAACATTTTTTTTTAATATTATTTTACCATCAATCCTTTTTTGGAGTATCTTACCCTCGCATCTTTTCAATAATTTCTTATTCACCGTAGTTTTAATTAATGCACATTTTTTAATATTTTAATTCTTTTTATTTTTGTATTGCAATTAAAAATATTTTTCGTACATATAACGTATGAACTCTTTACTTTCTCACACAAAAAATCATTTAAACAAAATTATAACCTCTTGTATAATATATGATTTCTGTAACGTCCTTCAATTATTGAGAGAATAAGAAAAAATGCGAACCTCTTTATTTAATTTTTTTACTTGAATATTAATTATTTTTTTTAAAAAAAAAAAACTACTAAAAAACTTTAAAGGGAAACATTTTTTTTAATATTATTTTACCATCAATCCTTTTTTGGAGTGTCTTACCCTCGCATCTTTTCAATAATTTCTTATTCACCGTAGTTTTAATTAATGCACATTTTTTAATATTTTAATTCTTTTTATTTTTGTATTGCAATTAAAAATATGAACGCTTTACTTTCTCACACAAAAAATCATTTAAATAAAATTCCCAACTCTTGTATAATATATGATTTCTGTAACGTCCTTCAATTAGTGAGAGAAAAAGAAAAAATGCGAACCTCTTTAATTAATTTTTTTACATGAATATTAATTTTTTTTAAAATAAAAACTACTAAAAAACTCTAAAGGGAAACATTTTTTTTTATTATTATTTTACCATCAATCGTTTTTTGGAGTATCTTACCCTCGCATCTTTTCAATAATTTCCTATTCACCGTAGTTTTAATTAATGCACATTTTTTAATATTTTAATTCTTTTTATTTTTGTATTGCAATTAAAAATATTTTTCGTACATATAAAGTATGAACGCTTTACTTTCTCACACAAAAAATCATTTAAATAAAATTCCCAACTCTTGTATAATATATGATTTCTGTAACGTCCTTCAATTAGTGAGAGAAAAAGAAAAAATGCGAACCTCTTTAATTAATTTTTTTACACGAATATTAATTTTTTTTAAATAAAAACTACTAAAAAACTCTAAAGGGAAACATTTTTTTTATTATTATTTTACCATCAATCCTTTTTTGGAGTATCTTACCCTCGCATCTTTTCAATAATTTCCTATTCACCGTAGTTTTAATTAATGCACATTTTTTAATATTTTAATTCTTTTTATTTTTGTATTGCAATTAAAAATATTTTTCGTACATATAAAGTATGAACTCTTTACTTTCTCACACAAAAAATCATTTAAACAAAATTATAACCTCTTGTATAATATATGATTTCTGTAACGGCCTTCAATTATTGAGAGAAAAAGAAAAAATGCGAACCTCTTTATTTAATTTTTTTACTTGAATATTATTTATTTAAAAAAAAAAAACTACTAAAAAACTTTAAAGGGAAACATTTTTTTTATTATTATTTTACCATCTATCCTTTTTCTGAGTATCTTACCCTCGCATCTTTTCAATAATTTCCTATTCACCGTAGTTTTAATTAATGCACAATTTTTAATATTTTAATTCTTTTTATTTTTGTATTGCAATTAAAAATATTTTTCGTACATATAAAGTATGAACTCTTTACTTTCTCACACAAAAAATCATTTAAGTAAAATTATAACCTCTTGTATAATATATGATTTCTGTAACGTCCTTCAATTATTGAGAGAAAAAGAAAAAATGCGAACCTCTTTATTTAATTTTTTTACTTGATTATTAATTATTTTTTTTAAAAAAAAAAACTACTAAAAAACTTTAAAGGGACACATTTTTTTTAATATTATTTTACCATCAATCCTTTTTTGGAGTATCTTACCCTTGCATCTTTTCAATAATTTCTTATTCACCGTAGTTTTAATTAATGCACATTTTTTAATATTTTAATTCTTTTTATTTTTGTATTGCAATTAAAAATATTTTTCGTACATATAAAGTATGAACTCTTTACTTTCTCACACAAAAAATCATTTAAATAAAATTATAACCTCTTGTATAATATGTGATTTCTGTAACGTCCTTCAATTATTGAGAGAAAAAGAAAAAATGCGAACCTCTTTATTTAATTTTTTTACTTGAATATTAATTATTTTTTTTAAAAAAAAAAAAACTACTAAAAAACTTTAAAGGGAAACATTTTTTTTAATATTATTTTACCATCAATCCTTTTTTGGAGTATCTTACCCTCGCATCTTTTCAATAATTTCCTATTCACCGTAGTTTTAATTAATGCACATTTTTTAATATTTTAATTCTTTTTATTTTTGTATTGCAATTAAAAATATTTTTCGTACATATAAAGTATGAACGCTTTACTTTCTCACACAAAAAATCATTTAAATAAAATTCCCAACTCTTGTATAATATATGATTTCTGTAACGTCCTTCAATTAGTGAGAGAAAAAGAAAAAATGCGAACCTCTTTAATTAATTTTTTTACATTAATATTAATTTTTTTTTTAAAAAAAAACTACTAAAAAACTCTTAAGGGAAACATTTTTTTTATTATTATTTTACCATCAATCCTTTTTTGGAGTATCTTAACCTCGCATCTTTTCAATAATTTCCTATTCACCGAAGTTTTAATTAATGCACATTTTTTAATATTTTAATTCTTTTTATTTTTGTATTGCAATTAAAAATATGAACGCTTTACTTTCTCACACAAAAAATCATTTAAATAAAATTCCCAACTCTTGTATAATATATGATTTCTGTAACGTCCTTCAATTAGTGAGAGAAAAAGAAAAAATGCGAACCTCTTTAATTAATTTTTTTACATGAATATTAATTTTTTTTAAAATAAAAACTACTAAAAAACTCTAAAGGGAAACATTTTTTTTTATTATTATTTTACCATCAATCGTTTTTTGGAGTATCTTACCCTCGCATCTTTTCAATAATTTCCTATTCACCGTAGTTTTAATTAATGCACATTTTTTAATATTTTAATTCTTTTTATTTTTGTATTGCAATTAAAAATATTTTTCGTACATATAAAGTATGAACGCTTTACTTTCTCACACAAAAAATCATTTAAATAAAATTCCCAACTCTTGTATAATATATGATTTCTGTAACGTCCTTCAATTAGTGAGAGAAAAAGAAAAAATGCGAACCTCTTTAATTAATTTTTTTACATGAATATTAATTTTTTTTAAATAAAAACTACTAAAAAACTCTAAAGGGAAACATTTTTTTTATTATTATTTTACCATCAATCCTTTTTTGGAGTATCTTACCCTCGCATCTTTTCAATAATTTCCTATTCACCGTAGTTTTAATTAATGCACATTTTTTAATATTTTAATTCTTTTTATTTTTGTATTGCAATTAAAAATATTTTTCGTACATATAAAGTATGAACTCTTTACTTTCTCACACAAAAAATCATTTAAACAAAATTATAACCTCTTGTATAATATATGATTTCTGTAACGGCCTTCAATTATTGAGAGAAAAAGAAAAAATGCGAACCTCTTTATTTAATTTTTTTACTTGAATATTATTTATTTAAAAAAAAAAAAACTACTAAAAAACTTTAAAGGGAAACATTTTTTTTATTATTATTTTACCTTCTATCCTTTTTCTGAGTATCTTACCCTCGCATCTTTTCAATAATTTCCTATTCACCGTAGTTTTAATTAATGCACAATTTTTAATATTTTAATTCTTTTTATTTTTGTATTGCAATTAAAAATATTTTTCGTACATATAAAGTATGAACTCTTTACTTTCTCACACAAAAAATCATTTAAATAAAATTATAACCTCTTGTATAATATATGATTTCTGTAACGTCCTTCAATTATTGAGAGAAAAAGAAAAAATGCGAACCTCTTTATTTAATTTTTTTACTTGATTATTAATTATTTTTTTAAAAAAAAAAACTACTAAAAAACTTTAAAGGGACACATTTTTTTTAATATTATTTTACCATCAATCCTTTTTTGGAGTATCTTACCCTCGCATCTTTTCAATAATTTCCTATTCACCGTAGTTTTAATTAATGCACATTTTTTAATATTTTAATTCTTTTTATTTTTGTATTGCAATTAAAAATATTTTTCGTACATATAAAGTATGAACGCTTTACTTTCTCACACAAAAAATCATTTAAATAAAATTCCCAACTCTTGTATAATATATGATTTCTGTAACGTCCTTCAATTAGTGAGAGAAAAAGAAAAAATGCGAACCTCTTTAATTAATTTTTTTACATTAATATTAATTTTTTTTTAAAAAAAAAACTACTAAAAAACTCTTAAGGGAAACATTTTTTTTATTATTATTTTACCATCAATCCTTTTTTGGAGTATCTTACCCTCGCATCTTTTCAATAATTTCCTATTCACCGAAGTTTTAATTAATGCACATTTTTTAATATTTTAATTCTTTTTATTTTTGTATTGCAATTAAAAATATGAACGCTTTACTTTCTCACACAAAAAATCATTTAAATAAAATTCCCAACTCTTGTATAATATATGATTTCTGTAACGTCCTTCAATTAGTGAGAGAAAAAGAAAAAATGCGAACCTCTTTAATTAATTTTTTTACATGAATATTAATTTTTTTTAAAATAAAAACTACTAAAAAACTCTAAAGGGAAACATTTTTTTTTATTATTATTTTACCATCAATCGTTTTTTGGAGTATCTTACCCTCGCATCTTTTCAATAATTTCCTATTCACCGTAGTTTTAATTAATGCACATTTTTTAATATTTTAATTCTTTTTATTTTTGTATTGCAATTAAAAATATTTTTCGTACATATAAAGTATGAACGCTTTACTTTCTCACACAAAAAATCATTTAAATAAAATTCCCAACTCTTGTATAATATATGATTTCTGTAACGTCCTTCAATTAGTGAGAGAAAAAGAAAAAATGCGAACCTCTTTAATTAATTTTTTTACATGAATATTAATTTTTTTTAAATAAAAACTACTAAAAAACTCTAAAGGGAAACATTTTTTTTATTATTATTTTACCATCAATCCTTTTTTGGAGTATCTTACCCTCGCATCTTTTCAATAATTTCCTATTCACCGTAGTTTTAATTAATGCACATTTTTTAATATTTTAATTCTTTTTATTTTTGTATTGCAATTAAAAATATTTTTCGTACATATAAAGTATGAACTCTTTACTTTCTCACACAAAAAATCATTTAAACAAAATTATAACCTCTTGTATAATATATGATTTCTGTAACGGCCTTCAATTATTGAGAGAAAAAGAAAAAATGCGAACCTCTTTATTTAATTTTTTTACTTGAATATTATTTATTTAAAAAAAAAAAACTACTAAAAAACTTTAAAGGGAAACATTTTTTTTATTATTATTTTACCATCTATCCTTTTTCTGAGTATCTTACCCTCGCATCTTTTCAATAATTTCCTATTCACCGTAGTTTTAATTAATGCACAATTTTTAATATTTTAATTCTTTTTATTTTTGTATTGCAATTAAAAATATTTTTCGTACATATAAAGTATGAACTCTTTACTTTCTCACACAAAAAATCATTTAAATAAAATTATAACCTCTTGTATAATATATGATTTCTGTAACGTCCTTCAATTATTGAGAGAAAAAGAAAAAATGCGAACCTCTTTATTTAATTTTTTTACTTGATTATTAATTATTTTTTTTAAAAAAAAAAACTACTAAAAAACTTTAAAGGGACACATTTTTTTTAATATTATTTTACCATCAATCCTTTTTTGGAGTATCTTACCCTCGCATCTTTTCAATAATTTCCTATTCACCGTAGTTTTAATTAATGCACATTTTTTAATATTTTAATTCTTTTTATTTTTGTATTGCAATTAAAAATATTTTTCGTACATATAAAGTATGAACGCTTTACTTTCTCACACAAAAAATCATTTAAATAAAATTCCCAACTCTTGTATAATATATGATTTCTGTAACGTCCTTCAATTAGTGAGAGAAAAAGAAAAAATGCGAACCTCTTTAATTAATTTTTTTACATTAATATTAATTTTTTTTTTAAAAAAAAACTACTAAAAAACTCTTAAGGGAAACATTTTTTTTATTATTATTTTACCATCAATCCTTTTTTGGAGTATCTTACCCTCGCATCTTTTCAATAATTTCCTATTCACCGAAGTTTTAATTAATGCACATTTTTTAATATTTTAATTCTTTTTATTTTTGTATTGCAATTAAAAATATGAACGCTTTACTTTCTCACACAAAAAATCATTTAAATAAAATTCCCAACTCTTGTATAATATATGATTTCTGTAACGTCCTTCAATTAGTGAGAGAAAAAGAAAAAATGCGAACCTCTTTAATTAATTTTTTTACATGAATATTAATTTTTTTTTTAAATAAAAACTACTAAAAAACTCTAAAGGGAAACATTTTTTTTATTATTATTTTACCATCAATCCTTTTTTGGAGTATCTTACCCTCGCATCTTTTCAATAATTTCCTATTCACCGTAGTTTTAATTAATGCACATTTTTTAATATTTTAATTCTTTTTATTTTTGTATTGCAATTAAAAATATTTTTCGTACATATAAAGTATGAACTCTTTACTTTCTCACACAAAAAATCATTTAAACAAAATTATAACCTCTTGTATAATATATGATTTCTGTAACGGCCTTCAATTATTGAGAGAAAAAGAAAAAATGCGAACCTCTTTATTTAATTTTTTTACTTGAATATTATTTATTTAAAAAAAAAAAACTACTAAAAAACTTTAAAGGGAAACATTTTTTTTATTATTATTTTACCATCAATCCTTTTTCTGAGTATCTTACCCTCGCATCTTTTCAATAATTTCCTATTCACCGTAGTTTTAATTAATGCACATTTTTTAATATTTTAATTCTTTTTATTTTTGTATTGCAATTAAAAATATTTTTCGTACATATAAAGTATGAACTCTTTACTTTCTCACACAAAAAATCATTTAAATAAAATTATAACCTCTTGTATAATATATGATTTCTGTAACGTCCTTCAATTATTGAGAGAAAAAGAAAAAACTCGAACCTCTTTATTTAATTTTTTTACTTGAATATTAATTATTTTTTTTTAAAAAAAAAACCTACTAAAAAACTTTAAAGGGAAACATTTTTTTTAATATTATTTTACCATCAATCCTTTTTTGGAGTGTCTTACCCTCGCATCTTTTCAATAATTTCTTATTCACCGTAGTTTTAATTAATGCACATTTTTTAATATTTTAATTCTTTTTATTTTTGTATTGCAATTAAAAATATTTTTCGTACATATAAAGTATGAACGGTTTACTTTCTCACACAAAAAATCATTTAAATAAAATTCCCAACTCTTGTATAATATATGATTTCTATAACGTCCTTCAATTATTGAGAGAAAAAGAAAAAATGCGAACCTCTTTAATTAATTTTTTTTAAAAAAAAAACTACTAAAAAACTCTAAAGGGAAACATTTTTTTTTTTTATTATTTTACCATCAATCCTTTTTTGGAGTATCTTACCCTCGCATCTTTTCAATAATTTCCTATTCACCGTAGTTTTAATTAATGCACATTTTTTAATATTTTAATTCTTTTTATTTTTGTATTGCAATTAAAAATATTTTTCGTACATATAAAGTATGAACTCTTTACTTTCTCACACAAAAAATCATTTAAATAAAATTATAACCTCTTGTATAATATATGATTTCTGTAACGTCCTTCAATTATTGAGAGAAAAAGAAAAAATGCGAACCTCTTTATTTAATTTTTTTACTTGAATATTAATTATTTTTTAAAAAAAAAAAAAAACTACTAAAAAACTTTAAAGGGAAACATTTTTTTTAATATTATTTTACCATCAATCCTTTTTTGGAGTATCTTACCCTCGCATCTTTTCAATAATTTCTTATTCATCGTAGTTTTAATTAATGCACATTTTTTAATATTTTAATTCTTTTTATTTTTGTATTGCAATTAAAAATATTTTTCGTACATATAAAGTATGAACTCTTTACTTTCTCACACAAAAAATCATTTAAATAAAATTATAACCTCTTGTATAATATATGATTTCTGTAACGGCCTTCAATTATTGATAGAAAAAGAAAAAATGCGAACCTCTTTATTTAATTTTTTCACTTGAATATTATTTATTTTAAAAAAAAAAAACTACTAAAAAACATTAAAGGGAAACATTTTTTTTATTATTATTTTACCATCAATCCTTTTTCTGAGTATCTTACCCTCGCATCTTTTCAATAATTTCCTATTCACCGTAGTTTTAATTAATGCACATTTTTTAATATTTTAATTCTTTTTATTTTTGTATTGCAATTAAAAATATTTTTCGTACATATAAAGTATGAACTCTTTACTTTCTCACACAAAAAATCATTTAAATAAAATTATAACCTCTTGTATAATATATGATTTCTGTAACGTCCTTCAATTATTGAGAGAAAAAGAAAAAATGCGAACCTCTTTATTTAATTTTTTTACTTGAATATTAATTATTTTTTTTTAAAAAAAAAACTACTAAAAAACTTTAAAGGGAAACATATTTTTTAATATTATTTTACCATCAATCCTTTTTTGGAGTGTCTTACCCTCGCATCTTTTCAATAATTTCTTATTCACCGTAGTTTTAATTAATGCACATTTTTTAATATTTTAATTCTTTTTATTTTTGTATTGCAATTAAAAATATTTTTCGTACATATAAAGTATGAACGCTTTACTTTCTCACACAAAAAATCATTTAAATAAAATTCCCAACTCTTGTATAATATATGATTTCTGTAACGTCCTTCAATTAGTGAGAGAAAAAGAAAAAATGCGAACCTCTTTAATAAATTTTTTTACATTAATATTAATTTTTTTTTAAAAAAAAACTACTAAAAAACTCTAAAGGGAAACATTTTTTTTATTATTATTTTACCATCAATCCTTTTTCTGAGTATCTTACCCTCGCATCTTTTCAATAATTTCCTATTCACCGTAGTTTTAATTAATGCACATTTTTTAATATTTTAATTCTTTTTATTTTTGTATTGCAATTAAAAATATTTTTCGTACATATAAAGTATGAACTCTTTACTTTCTCACACAAAAAATCATTTAAATAAAATTATAACCTCTTGTATAATATATGATTTCTGTAACGTCCTTCAATTATTGAGAGAAAAAGAAAAAATTCGAACCTCTTTATTTAATTTTTTTACTTGAATATTAATTATTTTTTTTTAAAAAAAAAAACTACTAAAAAACTTTAAAGGGAAACATTTTTTTTAATATTATTTTACCATCAATCCTTTTTTGGAGTGTCTTACCCTCGCATCTTTTCAATAATTTCCTATTCACCGTAGTTTTAATTAATGCACATTTTTTAATATTTTAATTCTTTTTATTTTTGTATTGCAATTAAAAATATTTTTCGTACATATAAAGTATGAACTCTTTATTTTCTCACACAAAAAATCATTTAAATAAAATTATAACCTCTTGTATAATATATGATTTCTGTAACGTCCTTCAATTATTGAGAGAAAAAGAAAAAATGCGAACCTCTTTATTTAATTTTTTTACTTGAATATTAATTATTTTTTTAAAAAAAAAAAAACTACTAAAAAACTTTAAAGGGAAACATTTTTTTTAATATTATTTTACCATCAATCCTTTTTCTGAGTATCTTACCCTCGCATCTTTTCAATAATTTCCTATTCACCGTAGTTTTAATTAATGCACATTTTTTATTATTTTAATTCTTTTTATTTTTGTATTGCAATTAAAAATATTTTTCGTACATATAAAGTATGAACTCTTTACTTTCTCACACAAAAAATCATTTAAATAAAATTATAACCTCTTGTATAATATATGATTTCTGTAACGTCATTCAATTATTGAGAGAAAAAGAAAAAATGCGAACCTCTTTATTTAATTTTTTTACTTGAATATTATTTATTTTTTTTTAAAAAAAAAAACTACTAAAAAACTTTAAAGGGAAACATTTTTTTTAATATTATTTTACCATTAATCCTTTTTCTGAGTATCTTACCCTCGCATCTTTTCAATAATTTCCTATTCACCGTAGTTTTAATTAATGCACATTTTTTAATATTTTAATTCTTTTTATTTTTGTATTGCAATTAAAAATATTTTTCGTACATATAAAGTATGAACTCTTTACTTTGTCACACAAAAAATCATTTAAATAAAATTATAACCTCTTGTATAATATATGATTTCTGTAACGTCCTTCAATTATTGAGAGAAAAAGAAAAAATGCGAACCTCTTTATTTAATTTTTTTACTTGAATATTAATTATTTTTTTTTAAAAAAAAAACTACTAAAAAACTTTAAAGGGAAACATATTTTTTAATATTATTTTACCATCAATCCTTTTTTGGAGTGTCTTACCCTCGCATCTTTTCAATAATTTCTTATTCACCGTAGTTTTAATTAATGCACATTTTTTAATATTTTAATTCTTTTTATTTTTGTATTGCAATTAAAAATATTTTTCGTACATATAAAGTATGAACGCTTTACTTTCTCACACAAAAAATCATTTAAATAAAATTCCCAACTCTTGTATAATATATGATTTCTGTAACGTCCTTCAATTAGTGAGAGAAAAAGAAAAAATGCGAACCTCTTTAATAAATTTTTTTACATTAATATTAATTTTTTTTTAAAAAAAAACTACTAAAAAACTCTAAAGGGAAACATTTTTTTTATTATTATTTTACCATCAATCCTTTTTCTGAGTATCTTACCCTCGCATCTTTTCAATAATTTCCTATTCACCGTAGTTTTAATTAATGCACATTTTTTAATATTTTAATTCTTTTTATTTTTGTATTGCAATTAAAAATATTTTTCGTACATATAAAGTATGAACTCTTTACTTTCTCACACAAAAAATCATTTAAATAAAATTATAACCTCTTGTATAATATATGATTTCTGTAACGTCCTTCAATTATTGAGAGAAAAAGAAAAAATTCGAACCTCTTTATTTAATTTTTTTACTTGAATATTAATTATTTTTTTTTAAAAAAAAAAACTACTAAAAAACTTTAAAGGGAAACATTTTTTTTAATATTATTTTACCATCAATCCTTTTTTGGAGTGTCTTACCCTCGCATCTTTTCAATAATTTCCTATTCACCGTAGTTTTAATTAATGCACATTTTTTAATATTTTAATTCTTTTTATTTTTGTATTGCAATTAAAAATATTTTTCGTACATATAAAGTATGAACTCTTTATTTTCTCACACAAAAAATCATTTAAATAAAATTATAACCTCTTGTATAATATATGATTTCTGTAACGTCCTTCAATTATTGAGAGAAAAAGAAAAAATGCGAACCTCTTTATTTAATTTTTTTACTTGAATATTAATTATTTTTTTAAAAAAAAAAAAACTACTAAAAAACTTTAAAGGGAAACATTTTTTTTAATATTATTTTACCATCAATCCTTTTTCTGAGTATCTTACCCTCGCATCTTTTCAATAATTTCCTATTCACCGTAGTTTTAATTAATGCACATTTTTTATTATTTTAATTCTTTTTATTTTTGTATTGCAATTAAAAATATTTTTCGTACATATAAAGTATGAACTCTTTACTTTCTCACACAAAAAATCATTTAAATAAAATTATAACCTCTTGTATAATATATGATTTCTGTAACGTCATTCAATTATTGAGAGAAAAAGAAAAAATGCGAACCTCTTTATTTAATTTTTTTACTTGAATATTATTTATTTTTTTTTAAAAAAAAAAACTACTAAAAAACTTTAAAGGGAAACATTTTTTTTAATATTATTTTACCATTAATCCTTTTTCTGAGTATCTTACCCTCGCATCTTTTCAATAATTTCCTATTCACCGTAGTTTTAATTAATGCACATTTTTTAATATTTTAATTCTTTTTATTTTTGTATTGCAATTAAAAATATTTTTCGTACATATAAAGTATGAACTCTTTACTTTGTCACACAAAAAATCATTTAAATAAAATTATAACCTCTTGTATAATATATGATTTCTGTAACGTCCTTCAATTATTGAGAGAAAAAGAAAAAATGCGAACCTCTTTATTTAATTTTTTTACTTGAATATTAATTATTTTTTTTTTTAAAAAAAAACTACTAAAAAACTTTAAAGGGAAACATTTTTTTTAATATTATTTTACCATCAATCCTTTTTTGGAGTGTCTTACCCTCGCATCTTTTCAATAATTTCTTATTCACCGTAGTTTTAATTAATGCACATTTTTTAATATTTTAATTCTTTTTATTTTTGTATTGCAATTAAAAATATTTTTCGTACATATAAAGTATGAACGCTTTACTTTCTCACACAAAAAATCATTTAAATAAAATTCCCAACTCTTGTATAATATATGATTTCTATAACGTCCTTCAATTATTGAGAGAAAAAGAAAAAATGCGAACCTCTTTAATTAATTTTTTTTAAAAAAAAAACTACTAAAAAACTCTAAAGGGAAACATTTTTTTTTTTTATTATTTTACCATCAATCCTTTTTTGGAGTATCTTACCCTCGCATCTTTTCAATAATTTCCTATTCACCGTAGTTTTAATTAATGCACATTTTTTAATATTTTAATTCTTTTTATTTTTGTATTGCAATTAAAAATATTTTTCGTACATATAAAGTATGAACTCTTTACTTTCTCACACGAAAAATCATTTAAATAAAATTATAACCTCTTGTATAATATATGATTTCTGTAACGTCCTTCAATTATTGAGAGAAAAAGAAAAAATGCGAACCTCTTTATTTAATTTTTTTACTTGAATATTAATTATTTTTTTTTAAAAAAAAAAACTACTAAAAAACTTTAAAGGGAAACATTTTTTTTAATATTATTTTACCATCAATCCTTTTTCTGAGTATCTTACCCTCGCATCTTTTCAATAATTTCCTATTCACCGTAGTTTTAATTAATGCACATTTTTTATTATTTTAATTCTTTTTATTTTTGTATTGCAATTAAAAATATTTTTCGTACATATAAAGTATGAACTCTTTACTTTCTCACACAAAAAATCATTTAAATAAAATTATAACCTCTTGTATAATATATGATTTCTGTAACGTCATTCAATTATTGAGAGAAAAAGAAAAAATGCGAACCTCTTTATTTAATTTTTTTACTTGAATATTATTTATTTTTTTTTAAAAAAAAAAACTACTAAAAAACTTTAAAGGGAAACATTTTTTTTAATATTATTTTACCATTAATCCTTTTTCTGAGTATCTTACCCTCGCATCTTTTCAATAATTTCCTATTCACCGTAGTTTTAATTAATGCACATTTTTTAATATTTTAATTCTTTTTATTTTTGTATTGCAATTAAAAATATTTTTCGTACATATAAAGTATGAACTCTTTACTTTGTCACACAAAAAATCATTTAAATAAAATTATAACCTCTTGTATAATATATGATTTCTGTAACGTCCTTCAATTATTGAGAGAAAAAGAAAAAATGCGAACCTCTTTATTTAATTTTTTTACTTGAATATTAATTATTTTTTTTTTTAAAAAAAAACTACTAAAAAACTTTAAAGGGAAACATTTTTTTTAATATTATTTTACCATCAATCCTTTTTTGGAGTGTCTTACCCTCGCATCTTTTCAATAATTTCTTATTCACCGTAGTTTTAATTAATGCACATTTTTTAATATTTTAATTCTTTTTATTTTTGTATTGCAATTAAAAATATTTTTCGTACATATAAAGTATGAACGCTTTACTTTCTCACACAAAAAATCATTTAAATAAAATTCCCAACTCTTGTATAATATATGATTTCTATAACGTCCTTCAATTATTGAGAGAAAAAGAAAAAATGCGAACCTCTTTAATTAATTTTTTTTAAAAAAAAAACTACTAAAAAACTCTAAAGGGAAACATTTTTTTTTTTTATTATTTTACCATCAATCCTTTTTTGGAGTATCTTACCCTCGCATCTTTTCAATAATTTCCTATTCACCGTAGTTTTAATTAATGCACATTTTTTAATATTTTAATTCTTTTTATTTTTGTATTGCAATTAAAAATATTTTTCGTACATATAAAGTATGAACTCTTTACTTTCTCACACGAAAAATCATTTAAATAAAATTATAACCTCTTGTATAATATATGATTTCTGTAACGTCCTTCAATTATTGAGAGAAAAAGAAAAAATGCGAACCTCTTTATTTAATTTTTTTACTTGAATATTAATTATTTTTTTTTAAAAAAAAAAACTACTAAAAAACTTTAAAGGGAAACATTTTTTTTAATATTATTTTACCATCAATCCTTTTTTGGAGTATCTTACCCTCGCATATTTTCAATAATTTCTTATTCATCGTAGTTTTAATTAATGCACATTTTTTAATATTTTAATTCTTTTTATTTTTGTATTGCAATTAAAAATATTTTTCGTACATATAAAGTATGAACTCTTTACTTTCTCACACAAAAAATCATTTAAATAAAATTATAACCTCTTGTATAATATATGATTTCTGTAACGGCCTTCAATTATTGATAGAAAAAGAAAAAATGCGAACCTCTTTATTTAATTTTTTTACTTGAATATTATTTATTTTAAAAAAAAAAAACTACTAAAAAACATTAAGGGGAAACATTTTTTTTATTATTATTTTACCATCAATCCTTTTTCTGAGTATCTTACCCTCGCATCTTTTCAATAATTTCCTATTCACCGTAGTTTTAATTAATGCACATTTTTTAATATTTTAATTCTTTTTATTTTTGTATTGCAATTAAAAATATTTTTCGTACATATAAAGTATGAACTCTTTACTTTCTCACACAAAAAATCATTTAAATAAAATTATAACCTCTTGTATAATATATGATTTCTGTAACGGCCTTCAATTATTGATAGAAAAAGAAAAAATGCGAACCTCTTTATTTAATTTTTTTACTTGAATATTATTTATTTTAAAAAAAAAAAACTACTAAAAAACATTAAAGGGAAACATTTTTTTTATTATTATTTTACCATCAATCCTTTTTCTGAGTATCTTACCCTCGCATCTTTTCAATAATTTCCTATTCACCGTAGTTTTAATTAATGCACATTTTTTAATATTTTAATTCTTTTTATTTTTGTATTGCAATTAAAAATATTTTTCGTACATATAAAGTATGAACTCTTTACTTTCTCACACAAAAAATCATTTAAATAAAATTATAACCTCTTGTATAATATATGATTTCTGTAACGGCCTTCAATTATTGATAGAAAAAGAAAAAATGCGAACCTCTTTATTTAATTTTTTTACTTGAATATTAATTATTTTTTTTAAAAAAAAAAACTACTAAAAAACTTTAAAGGGAAACATATTTTTTAATATTATTTTACCATCAATCCTTTTTT
The DNA here is from genome assembly GCA_963555705.1 of Ligustrum vulgare. Classification (NCBI taxonomy): domain Eukaryota; kingdom Viridiplantae; phylum Streptophyta; class Magnoliopsida; order Lamiales; family Oleaceae; genus Ligustrum; species Ligustrum vulgare. The sequence continues at coordinate 29,462,600 of OY743174.1, forward strand.
GGAGTGTCTTACCCTCGCATCTTTTCAATAATTTCTTATTCATCGTAGTTTTAATTAATGCACATTTTTTAATATTTTAATTCTTTTTATTTTTGTATTGCAATTAAAAATATTTTTCGTACATATAAAGTATGAACTCTTTACTTTCTCACACAAAAAATCATTTAAATAAAATTCCCAACTCTTGTATAATATATGATTTCTGTAACGTCCTTCAATTAGTAAGAGAAAAAGAAAAAATGCGAACCTCTTTAATTAATTTTTTTACATTAATATTAATTTTTTTTAAAAAAAAAACTACTAAAAAACTCTAAAGGGAAACATTTTTTTTATTATTATTTTACCATCAATCCTTTTTTGGAGTATCTTACCCTCGCATCTTTTCAATAATTTCCTATTCACCGTAGTTTTAATTATTGCACATTTTTTAATATTTTTATTCTTTTTATTTTTGTATTGCAATTAAAAATATTTTTCGTACATATAAAGTATGAACTCTTTACTTTCTCACACGAAAAATCATTTAAATAAAATTATAACCTCTTGTATAATATATGATTTCTGTAACGTCCTTCAATTATTGAGAGAAAAAGAAAAAATGCGAACCTCTTTATTTAATTTTTTTACTTGAATATTAATTATTTTTTTTTAAAAAAAAAAACTACTAAAAAACTTTAAAGGGAAACATTTTTTTTAATATTATTTTACCATCAATCCTTTTTTGGAGTATCTTACCCTCGCATCTTTTCAATAATTTCTTATTCATCGTAGTTTTAATTAATGCACATTTTTTAATATTTTAATTCTTTTTATATTTGTATTGCAATTAAAAATATTTTTCGTACATATAAAGTATGAACTCTTTACTTTCTCACACAAAAAATCATTTAAATAAAATTATAACCTCTTTTATAATATATGATTTCTGTAACGGCCTTCAATTATTGATAGAAAAAGAAAAAATGCGAACCTCTTTATTTAATTTTTTTACTTGAATATTATTTATTTTAAAAAAAAAAAACTACTAAAAAATATTAAAGGGAAACATTTTTTTTATTATTATTTTACCATCAATCCTTTTTCTGAGTATCTTACCCTCGCATCTTTTCAATAATTTCCTATTCACCGTAGTTTTAATTAATGCACATTTTTTAATATTTTAATTCTTTTTATTTTTGTATTGCAATTAAAAATATTTTTCGTACATATAAAGTATGAACTCTTTACTTTCTCACACAAAAAATCATTTAAATAAAATTATAACCTCTTGTATAATATATGATTTCTGTAACGGCCTTCAATTATTGATAGAAAAAGAAAAAATGCGAACCTCTTTATTTAATTTTTTTACTTGAATATTATTTATTTTAAAAAAAAAAAACTACTAAAAAACATTAAAGGGAAACATTTTTTTTATTATTATTTTACCATCAATCCTTTTTCTGAGTATCTTACCCTCGCATCTTTTCAATAATTTCCTATTCACCGTAGTTTTAATTAATGCACATTTTTTAATATTTTAATTCTTTTTATTTTTGTATTGCAATTAAAAATATTTTTCGTACATATAAAGTATGAACTCTTTACTTTCTCACACAAAAAATCATTTAAATAAAATTATAACCTCTTGTATAATATATGATTTCTGTAACGTCCTTCAATTATTGAGAGAAAAAGAAAAAATGCGAACCTCTTTATTTAATTTTTTTACTTGAATATTAATTATTTTTTTTTAAAAAAAAAACTACTAAAAAACTTTAAAGGGAAACATATTTTTTAATATTATTTTACCATCAATCCTTTTTTGGAGTGTCTTACCCTCGCATCTTTTCAATAATTTCTTATTCATCGTAGTTTTAATTAATGCACATTTTTTAATATTTTAATTCTTTTTATTTTTGTATTGCAATTAAAAATATTTTTCGTACATATAAAGTATGAACTCTTTACTTTCTCACACAAAAAATCATTTAAATAAAATTCCCAACTCTTGTATAATATATGATTTCTGTAACGTCCTTCAATTAGTAAGAGAAAAAGAAAAAATGCGAACCTCTTTAATTAATTTTTTTACATTAATATTAATTTTTTTTTAAAAAAAAACTACTAAAAAACTCTAAAGGGAAACATTTTTTTTATTATTATTTTACCATCAATCCTTTTTTGGAGTATCTTACCCTCGCATCTTTTCAATAATTTCCTATTCACCGTAGTTTTAATTATTGCACATTTTTTAATATTTTTATTCTTTTTATTTTTGTATTGCAATTAAAAATATTTTTCGTACATATAAAGTATGAACTCTTTACTTTCTCACACGAAAAATCATTTAAATAAAATTATAACCTCTTGTATAATATATGATTTCTGTAACGTCCTTCAATTATTGAGAGAAAAAGAAAAAATGCGAACCTCTTTATTTAATTTTTTTACTTGAATATTATTTATTTTTTTTAAAAAAAAAAAACTATTAAAAAACTTTAAAGGGAAACATTTTTTTTAATATTATTTTACCATCAATCCTTTTTCTGAGTATCTTACCCTCGCATCTTTTCAATAATTTCCTATTCACCGTAGTTTTAATTAATGCACATTTTTTAATATTTTAATTCTTTTTATTTTTGTATTGCAATTAAAAATATTTTTCGTACATATAAAGTATGAACTCTTTACTTTCTCACACAAAAAATCATTTAAATAAAATTATAACCTCTTGTATAATATATGATTTCTGTAACGTCATTCAATTATTGAGAGAAAAAGAAAAAATGCGAACCTCTTTATTTAATTTTTTTACTTGAATATTAATTATTTTTTTTTAAAAAAAAAAAACTACTAAAAAACTTTAAAGGGAAACATTTTTTTTAATATTATTTTACCATCAATCCTTTTTCTGAGTATCTTACCCTCGCATCTTTTCAATAATTTCCTATTCACCGTAGTTTTAATTAATGCACATTTTTTAATATTTTAATTCTTTTTATTTTTGTATTGCAATTAAAAATATTTTTCGTACATATAAAGTATGAACTCTTTACTTTCTCACACAAAAAATCATTTAAATAAAATTATAACCTCTTGTATAATATATGATTTCTGTAACGTCCTTCAATTATTGATAGAAAAAGAAAAAATGCGAACCTCTTTATTTAATTTTTTTACTTGAATATTATTTATTTTAAAAAAAAAAAACTACTAAAAAACATTAAAGGGAAACATTTTTTTTATTATTATTTTACCATCAATCCTTTTTCTGAGTATCTTACCCTCGCATCTTTTCAATAATTTCCTATTCACCGTAGTTTTAATTAATGCACATTTTTTAATATTTTAATTCTTTTTATTTTTGTATTGCAATTAAAAATATTTTTCGTACATATAAAGTATGAACTCTTTACTTTCTCACACAAAAAATCATTTAAATAAAATTATAACCTCTTGTATAATATATGATTTCTGTAACGTCATTCAATTATTGAGAGAAAAAGAAAAAATGCGAACCTCTTTATTTAATTTTTTTACTTGAATATTAATTATTTTTTTTTAAAAAAAAAACTACTAAAAAACTTTAAAGGGAAACATATTTTTTAATATTATTTTACCATAAATCCTTTTTTGGAGTGTCTTACCCTCGCATCTTTTCAATAATTTCCTATTCACCGTAGTTTTAATTAATGCACATTTTTTAATATTTTAATTCTTTTTATTTTTGTATTGCAATTAAAAATATTTTTCGTACATATAAAGTATGAACTCTTTACTTTCTCACACAAAAAATCATTTAAATAAAATTATAACCTCTTGTATAATATATGATTTCTGTAACGTCCTTCAATTATTGATAGAAAAAGAAAAAATGCGAACCTCTTTATTTAATTTTTTTACTTGAATATTATTTATTTTAAAAAAAAAAAAACTACTAAAAAACATTAAAGGGAAACATTTTTTTTATTATTATTTTACCATCAATCCTTTTTCTGAGTATCTTACCCTCGCATCTTTTCAATAATTTCCTATTCACCGTAGTTTTAATTAATGCACATTTTTTAATATTTTAATTCTTTTTATTTTTGTATTGCAATTAAAAATATTTTTCGTACATATAAAGTATGAACTCTTTACTTTCTCACACAAAAAATCATTTAAATAAAATTATAACCTCTTGTATAATATATGATTTCTGTAACGTCATTCAATTATTGAGAGAAAAAGAAAAAATGCGAACCTCTTTATTTAATTTTTTTACTTGAATATTAATTATTTTTTTTTAAAAAAAAAACTACTAAAAAACTTTAAAGGGAAACATATTTTTTAATATTATTTTACCATCAATCCTTTTTTGGAGTGTCTTACCCTCGCATCTTTTCAATAATTTCTTATTCATCGTAGTTTTAATTAATGCACATTTTTTAATATTTTAATTCTTTTTATTTTTGTATTGCAATTAAAAATATTTTTCGTACATATAAAGTATGAACTCTTTACTTTCTCACACAAAAAATCATTTAAATAAAATTCCCAACTCTTGTATAATATATGATTTCTGTAACGTCCTTCAATTAGTAAGAGAAAAAGAAAAAATGCGAACCTCTTTAATTAATTTTTTTACATTAATATTAATTTTTTTTTAAAAAAAAACTACTAAAAAACTCTAAAGGGAAACATTTTTTTTATTATTATTTTACCATCAATCCTTTTTTGGAGTATCTTACCCTCGCATCTTTTCAATAATTTCCTATTCACCGTAGTTTTAATTATTGCACATTTTTTAATATTTTTATTCTTTTTATTTTTGTATTGCAATTAAAAATATTTTTCGTACATATAAAGTATGAACTCTTTACTTTCTCACACGAAAAATCATTTAAATAAAATTATAACCTCTTGTATAATATATGATTTCTGTAACGTCCTTCAATTATTGAGAGAAAAAGAAAAAATGCGAACCTCTTTATTTAATTTTTTTACTTGAATATTATTTATTTTTTTTAAAAAAAAAAAACTATTAAAAAACTTTAAAGGGAAACATTTTTTTTAATATTATTTTACCATCAATCCTTTTTCTGAGTATCTTACCCTCGCATCTTTTCAATAATTTCCTATTCACCGTAGTTTTAATTAATGCACATTTTTTAATATTTTAATTCTTTTTATTTTTGTATTGCAATTAAAAATATTTTTCGTACATATAAAGTATGAACTCTTTACTTTCTCACACAAAAAATCATTTAAATAAAATTATAACCTCTTGTATAATATATGATTTCTGTAACGTCATTCAATTATTGAGAGAAAAAGAAAAAATGCGAACCTCTTTATTTAATTTTTTTACTTGAATATTAATTATTTTTTTTTAAAAAAAAAAAACTACTAAAAAACTTTAAAGGGAAACATTTTTTTTAATATTATTTTACCATCAATCCTTTTTCTGAGTATCTTACCCTCGCATCTTTTCAATAATTTCCTATTCACCGTAGTTTTAATTAATGCACATTTTTTAATATTTTAATTCTTTTTATTTTTGTATTGCAATTAAAAATATTTTTCGTACATATAAAGTATGAACTCTTTACTTTCTCACACAAAAAATCATTTAAATAAAATTATAACCTCTTGTATAATATATGATTTCTGTAACGTCCTTCAATTATTGATAGAAAAAGAAAAAATGCGAACCTCTTTATTTAATTTTTTTACTTGAATATTATTTATTTTAAAAAAAAAAAACTACTAAAAAACATTAAAGGGAAACATTTTTTTTATTATTATTTTACCATCAATCCTTTTTCTGAGTATCTTACCCTCGCATCTTTTCAATAATTTCCTATTCACCGTAGTTTTAATTAATGCACATTTTTTAATATTTTAATTCTTTTTATTTTTGTATTGCAATTAAAAATATTTTTCGTACATATAAAGTATGAACTCTTTACTTTCTCACACAAAAAATCATTTAAATAAAATTATAACCTCTTGTATAATATATGATTTCTGTAACGTCATTCAATTATTGAGAGAAAAAGAAAAAATGCGAACCTCTTTATTTAATTTTTTTACTTGAATATTAATTATTTTTTTTTAAAAAAAAAACTACTAAAAAACTTTAAAGGGAAATATATTTTTTAATATTATTTTACCATAAATCCTTTTTTGGAGTGTCTTACCCTCGCATCTTTTCAATAATTTCCTATTCACCGTAGTTTTAATTAATGCACATTTTTTAATATTTTAATTCTTTTTATTTTTGTATTGCAATTAAAAATATTTTTCGTACATATAAAGTATGAACTCTTTACTTTCTCACACAAAAAATCATTTAAATAAAATTATAACCTCTTGTATAATATATGATTTCTGTAACGTCCTTCAATTATTGATAGAAAAAGAAAAAATGCGAACCTCTTTATTTAATTTTTTTACTTGAATATTATTTATTTTAAAAAAAAAAAAACTACTAAAAAACATTAAAGGGAAACATTTTTTTTATTATTATTTTACCATCAATCCTTTTTCTGAGTATCTTACCCTCGCATCTTTTCAATAATTTCCTATTCACCGTAGTTTTAATTAATGCACATTTTTTAATATTTTAATTCTTTTTATTTTTGTATTGCAATTAAAAATATTTTTCGTACATATAAAGTATGAACTCTTTACTTTCTCACACAAAAAATCATTTAAATAAAATTATAACCTCTTGTATAATATATGATTTCTGTAACGTCATTCAATTATTGAGAGAAAAAGAAAAAATGCGAACCTCTTTATTTAATTTTTTTACTTGAATATTAATTATTTTTTTTTAAAAAAAAAACTACTAAAAAACTTTAAAGGGAAACATATTTTTTAATATTATTTTACCATAAATCCTTTTTTGGAGTGTCTTACCCTCGCATCTTTTCAATAATTTCTTATTCACCGTAGTTTTAATTAATGCACATTTTTTAATATTTTAATTCTTTTTATTTTTGTATTGCAATTAAAAATATTTTTCGTACATATAAAGTATGAACGCTTTACTTTCTCACACAAAAAATCATTTAAATAAAATTCCCAACTCTTGTATAATATATGATTTCTGTAACGTCCTTCAATTAGTGAGAGAAAAAGAAAAAATGCGAACCTCTTTAATTAATTTTTTTACATTAATATTAATTTTTTTTTAAAAAAAAACTACTAAAAAACTCTAAAGGGAAACATTTTTTTTATTATTATTTTACCATCAATCCTTTTTTGGAGTATCTTACCCTCGCATCTTTTCAATAATTTCCTATTCACCGTAGTTTTAATTATTGCACATTTTTTAATATTTTTATTCTTTTTATTTTTGTATTGCAATTAAAAATATTTTTCGTACATATAAAGTATGAACTCTTTACTTTCTCACACAAAAAATCATTTAAATAAAATTATAACCTCTTGTATAATATATGATTTCTGTAACGTCCTTCAATTATTGAGAGAAAAAGAAAAAATGCGAACCTCTTTATTTAATTTTTTTACTTGAATATTAATTATTTTTTTTTAAAAAAAAAACTACTAAAAAACTTTAAAGGGAAACATATTTTTTAATATTATTTTACCATAAATCCTTTTTTGGAGTGTCTTACCCTCGCATCTTTTCAATAATTTCTTATTCACCGTAGTTTTAATTAATGCACATTTTTTAATATTTTAATTCTTTTTATTTTTGTATTGCAATTAAAAATATTTTTCGTACATATAAAGTATGAACGCTTTACTTTCTCACACAAAAAATCATTTAAATAAAATTCCCAACTCTTGTATAATATATGATTTCTGTAACGTCCTTCAATTAGTAAGAGAAAAAGAAAAAATGCGAACCTCTTTAATTAATTTTTTTACATTAATATTAATTTTTTTTTAAAAAAAAACTACTAAAAAACTCTAAAGGGAAACATTTTTTTTATTATTATTTTACCATCAATCCTTTTTTGGAGTATCTTACCCTCGCATCTTTTCAATAATTTCCTATTCACCGTAGTTTTAATTAATGCACATTTTTTAATATTTTAATTCTTTTTATTTTTGTATTGCAATTAAAAATATTTTTCGTACATATAAAGTATGAACTCTTTACTTTCTCACACAAAAAATCATTTAAATAAAATTATAACCTCTTGTATAATATATGATTTCTGTAACGTCCTTCAATTATTGATAGAAAAAGAAAAAATGCGAACCTCTTTATTTAATTTTTTTACTTGAATATTATTTATTTTAAAAAAAAAAAACTACTAAAAAACATTAAAGGGAAACATTTTTTTTATTATTATTTTACCATCAATCCTTTTTCTGAGTATCTTACCCTCGCATCTTTTCAATAATTTCCTATTCACCGTAGTTTTAATTAATGCACATTTTTTAATATTTTAATTCTTTTTATTTTTGTATTGCAATTAAAAATATTTTTCGTACATATAAAGTATGAACTCTTTACTTTCTCACACAAAAAATCATTTAAATAAAATTATAACCTCTTGTATAATATATGATTTCTGTAACGTCCTTCAATTATTGAGAGAAAAAGAAAAAATGCGAACCTCTTTATTTAATTTTTTTACTTGAATATTAATTATTTTTTTTTAAAAAAAAAACTACTAAAAAACTTTAAAGGGAAACATATTTTTTAATATTATTTTACCATAAATCCTTTTTTGGAGTGTCTTACCCTCGCATCTTTTCAATAATTTCTTATTCACCGTAGTTTTAATTAATGCACATTTTTTAATATTTTAATTCTTTTTATTTTTGTATTGCAATTAAAAATATTTTTCGTACATATAAAGTATGAACGCTTTACTTTCTCACACAAAAAATCATTTAAATAAAATTCCCAACTCTTGTATAATATATGATTTCTGTAACGTCCTTCAATTAGTAAGAGAAAAAGAAAAAATGCGAACCTCTTTAATTAATTTTTTTACATTAATATTAATTTTTTTTTAAAAAAAAACTACTAAAAAACTCTAAAGGGAAACATTTTTTTTATTATTATTTTACCATCAATCCTTTTTTGGAGTATCTTACCCTCGCATCTTTTCAATAATTTCCTATTCACCGTAGTTTTAATTAATGCACATTTTTTAATATTTTAATTCTTTTTATTTTTGTATTGCAATTAAAAATATTTTTCGTACATATAAAGTATGAACTCTTTACTTTCTCACACAAAAAATCATTTAAATAAAATTATAACCTCTTGTATAATATATGATTTCTGTAACGTCCTTCAATTATTGATAGAAAAAGAAAAAATGCGAACCTCTTTATTTAATTTTTTTACTTGAATATTATTTATTTTAAAAAAAAAAAAACTACTAAAAAACATTAAAGGGAAACATTTTTTTTATTATTATTTTACCATCAATCCTTTTTCTGAGTATCTTACCCTCGCATCTTTTCAATAATTTCCTATTCACCGTAGTTTTAATTAATGCACATTTTTTAATATTTTAATTCTTTTTATTTTTGTATTGCAATTAAAAATATTTTTCGTACATATAAAGTATGAACTCTTTACTTTCTCACACAAAAAATCATTTAAATAAAATTATAACCTCTTGTATAATATATGATTTCTGTAACGTCATTCAATTATTGAGAGAAAAAGAAAAAATGTGAACCTCTTTATTTAATTTTTTTACTTGAATATTAATTATTTTTTTTTAAAAAAAAAACTACTAAAAAACTTTAAAGGGAAACATATTTTTTAATATTATTTTACCATAAATCCTTTTTTGGAGTGTCTTACCCTCGCATCTTTTCAATAATTTCTTATTCACCGTAGTTTTAATTAATGCACATTTTTTAATATTTTAATTCTTTTTATTTTTGTATTGCAATTAAAAATATTTTTCGTACATATAAAGTATGAACGCTTTACTTTCTCACACAAAAAATCATTTAAATAAAATTCCCAACTCTTGTATAATATATGATTTCTGTAACGTCCTTCAATTAGTAAGAGAAAAAGAAAAAATGCGAACCTCTTTAATTAATTTTTTTACATTAATATTAATTTTTTTTAAAAAAAAAACTACTAAAAAACTCTAAAGGGAAACATTTTTTTTATTATTATTTTACCATCAATCCTTTTTTGGAGTATCTTACCCTCGCATCTTTTCAATAATTTCCTATTCACCGTAGTTTTAATTAATGCACATTTTTTAATATTTTAATTCTTTTTATTTTTGTATTGCAATTAAAAATATTTTTCGTACATATAAAGTATGAACTCTTTACTTTCTCACACAAAAAATCATTTAAATAAAATTATAACCTCTTGTATAATATATGATTTCTGTAACGTCCTTCAATTATTGAGAGAAAAAGAAAAAATGCGAACCTCTTTATTTAATTTTTTTACTTGAATATTAATTATTTTTTTTTAAAAAAAAAACTACTAAAAAACTTTAAAGGGAAACATATTTTTTAATATTATTTTACCATAAATCCTTTTTTGGAGTGTCTTACCCTCGCATCTTTTCAATAATTTCTTATTCACCGTAGTTTTAATTAATGCACATTTTTTAATATTTTAATTCTTTTTATTTTTGTATTGCAATTAAAAATATTTTTCGTACATATAAAGTATGAACTCTTTACTTTCTCACACAAAAAATCATTTAAATAAAATTATAACCTCTTGTATAATATATGATTTCTGTAACGGCCTTCAATTATTGATAGAAAAAGAAAAAATGCGAACCTCTTTATTTAATTTTTTTACTTGAATATTATTTATTTAAAAAAAAAAAAACTACTAAAAAACATTAAAGGGAAACATTTTTTTTATTATTATTTTACCATCAATCCTTTTTCTGAGTATCTTACCCTCGCATCTTTTCAATAATTTCCTATTCACCGTAGTTTTAATTAATGCACATTTTTTAATATTTTAATTCTTTTTATTTTTGTATTGCAATTAAAAATATTTTTCGTACATATAAAGTATGAACTCTTTACTTTCTCACACAAAAAATCATTTAAATAAAACTATAACCTCTTGTATAATATATGATTTCTGTAACGTCCTTCAATTATTGAGAGAAAAAGAAAAAATGCGAACCTCTTTATTTAGTTTTTTTACTTGAATATTAATTATTTTTTTAAAAAAAAAAAAACTACTAAAAAACTTTAAAGGGAAACATTTTTTTTAATATTATTTTACCATCAATCCTTTTTCTGAGTATCTTACCCTCGCATCTTTTCAATAATTTCCTATTCACCGTAGTTTTAATTAATGCACATTTTTTAATATTTTAATTCTTTTTATTTTTGTATTGCAATTAAAAATATTTTTCGTACATATAAAGTATGAACTCTTTACTTTCTCACACAAAAAATCATTTAAATAAAATTATAACCTCTTGTATAATATATGATTTCTGTAACGTCCTTCAATTAGTGAGAGAAAAAGAAAAAATGCGAACCTCTTTAATTAATTTTTTTACATGAATATTAATTTTTTTTAAAAAAAAACTACTAAAAAACATTAAAGGGAAACATTTTTTTTATTATTATTTTACCATCAATCCTTTTTCTGAGTATCTTACCCTCGCATCTTTTCAATAATTTCCTATTCACCGTAGTTTTAATTAATGCACATTTTTTAATATTTTAATTCTTTTTATTTTTGTATTGCAATTAAAAATATTTTTCGTACATATAAAGTATGAACTCTTTACTTTCTCACACAAAAAATCATTTAAATAAAATTATAACCTCTTGTATAATATATGATTTCTGTAACGGCCTTCAATTATTGATAGAAAAAGAAAAAATGCGAACCTCTTTATTTAATTTTTTTACTTGAATATTATTTATTTTAAAAAAAAAAAACTACTAAAAAACATTAAAGGGAAACATTTTTTTTAATATTATTTTACCATAAATCCTTTTTTGGAGTGTCTTACCCTCGCATCTTTTCAATAATTTCTTATTCACCGTAGTTTTAATTAATGCACATTTTTTAATATTTTAATTCTTTTTATTTTTGTATTGCAATTAAAAATATTTTTCGTACATATAAAGTATGAACGCTTTACTTTCTCACACAAAAAATCATTTAAATAAAATTCCCAACTCTTGTATAATATATGATTTCTGTAACGTCCTTCAATTAGTGAGAGAAAAAGAAAAAATGCGAACCTCTTTAATTAATTTTTTTACATTAATATTAATTTTTTTTTAAAAAAAAACTACTAAAAAACTCTAAAGGGAAACATTTTTTTTATTATTATTTTACCATCAATCCTTTTTTGGAGTATCTTACCCTCGCATCTTTTCAATAATTTCCTATTCACCGTAGTTTTAATTATTGCACATTTTTTAATATTTTTATTCTTTTTATTTTTGTATTGCAATTAAAAATATTTTTCGTACATATAAAGTATGAACTCTTTACTTTCTCACACAAAAAATCATTTAAATAAAATTATAACCTCTTGTATAATATATGATTTCTGTAACGTCATTCAATTATTGAGAGAAAAAGAAAAAATGCGAACCTCTTTATTTAATTTTTTTACTTGAATATTATTTATTTTTTTAAAAAAAAAAAAAAAACTACTAAAAAACTTTAAAGGGAAACATTTTTTTTAATATTATTTTACCATCAATCCTTTTTCTGAGTATCTTACCCTCGCATCTTTTCAATAATTTCCTATTCACCGTAGTTTTAATTAATGCACATTTTTTAATATTTTAATTCTTTTTATTTTTGTATTGCAATTAAAAATATTTTTCGTACATATAAAGTATGAACTCTTTACTTTCTCACACAAAAAATCATTTAAATAAAATTATAACCTCTTGTATAATATATGATTTCTGTAACGTCATTCAATTATTGAGAGAAAAAGAAAAAATGCGAACCTCTTTATTTAATTTTTTTACTTGAATATTAATTATTTTTTTTTAAAAAAAAAAAACTACTAAAAAACTTTAAAGGGAAACATTTTTTTTAATATTATTTTACCATCAATCCTTTTTCTGAGTATCTTACCCTCGCATCTTTTCAATAATTTCCTATTCACCGTAGTTTTAATTAATGCACATTTTTTAATATTTTAATTCTTTTTATTTTTGTATTGCAATTAAAAATATTTTTCGTACATATAAAGTATGAACTCTTTACTTTCTCACACAAAAAATCATTTAAATAAAATTATAACCTCTTGTATAATATATGATTTCTGTAACGTCCTTCAATTATTGATAGAAAAAGAAAAAATGCGAACCTCTTTATTTAATTTTTTTACTTGAATATTATTTATTTTAAAAAAAAAAAACTACTAAAAAACATTAAAGGGAAACATTTTTTTTATTATTATTTTACCATCAATCCTTTTTCTGAGTATCTTACCCTCGCATCTTTTCAATAATTTCCTATTCACCGTAGTTTTAATTAATGCACATTTTTTAATATTTTAATTCTTTTTATTTTTGTATTGCAATTAAAAATATTTTTCGTACATATAAAGTATGAACTCTTTACTTTCTCACACAAAAAATCATTTAAATAAAATTATAACCTCTTGTATAATATATGATTTCTGTAACGTCCTTCAATTATTGAGAGAAAAAGAAAAAATGCGAACCTCTTTATTTAATTTTTTTACTTGAATATTAATTATTTTTTTTTAAAAAAAAAACTACTAAAAAACTTTAAAGGGAAACATATTTTTTAATATTATTTTACCATAAATCCTTTTTTGGAGTGTCTTACCCTCGCATCTTTTCAATAATTTCTTATTCACCGTAGTTTTAATTAATGCACATTTTTTAATATTTTAATTCTTTTTATTTTTGTATTGCAATTAAAAATATTTTTCGTACATATAAAGTATGAACGCTTTACTTTCTCACACAAAAAATCATTTAAATAAAATTCCCAACTCTTGTATAATATATGATTTCTGTAACGTCCTTCAATTAGTAAGAGAAAAAGAAAAAATGCGAACCTCTTTAATTAATTTTTTTACATTAATATTAATTTTTTTTTAAAAAAAAACTACTAAAAAACTCTAAAGGGAAACATTTTTTTTATTATTATTTTACCATCAATCCTTTTTTGGAGTATCTTACCCTCGCATCTTTTCAATAATTTCCTATTCACCGTAGTTTTAATTAATGCACATTTTTTAATATTTTAATTCTTTTTATTTTTGTATTGCAATTAAAAATATTTTTCGTACATATAAAGTATGAACGCTTTACTTTCTCACACAAAAAATCATTTAAATAAAATTCCCAACTCTTGTATAATATATGATTTCTGTAACGTCCTTCAATTAGTGAGAGAAAAAGAAAAAATGCGAACCTCTTTAATTAATTTTTTTACATTAATATTAATTTTTTTTTAAAAAAAAACTACTAAAAAACTCTAAAGGGAAACATTTTTTTTATTATTATTTTACCATCAATCCTTTTTTGGAGTATCTTACCCTCGCATCTTTTCAATAATTTCCTATTCACCGTAGTTTTAATTATTGCACATTTTTTAATATTTTTATTCTTTTTATTTTTGTATTGCAATTAAAAATATTTTTCGTACATATAAAGTATGAACTCTTTACTTTCTCACACAAAAAATCATTTAAATAAAATTATAACCTCTTGTATAATATATGATTTCTGTAACGTCATTCAATTATTGAGAGAAAAAGAAAAAATGCGAACCTCTTTATTTAATTTTTTTACTTGAATATTATTTATTTTTTTAAAAAAAAAAAAAAAACTACTAAAAAACTTTAAAGGGAAACATTTTTTTTAATATTATTTTACCATCAATCCTTTTTCTGAGTATCTTACCCTCGCATCTTTTCAATAATTTCCTATTCACCGTAGTTTTAATTAATGCACATTTTTTAATATTTTAATTCTTTTTATTTTTGTATTGCAATTAAAAATATTTTTCGTACATATAAAGTATGAACTCTTTACTTTCTCACACAAAAAATCATTTAAATAAAATTATAACCTCTTGTATAATATATGATTTCTGTAACGTCATTCAATTATTGAGAGAAAAAGAAAAAATGCGAACCTCTTTATTTAATTTTTTTACTTGAATATTAATTATTTTTTTTTTAAAAAAAAAAACTACTAAAAAACTTTAAAGGGAAACATTTTTTTTAATATTATTTTACCATCAATCCTTTTTCTGAGTATCTTACCCTCGCATCTTTTCAATAATTTCCTATTCACCGTAGTTTTAATTAATGCACATTTTTTAATATTTTAATTCTTTTTATTTTTGTATTGCAATTAAAAATATTTTTCGTACATATAAAGTATGAACTCTTTACTTTCTCACACAAAAAATCATTTAAATAAAATTATAACCTCTTGTATAATATATGATTTCTGTAACGTCCTTCAATTATTGATAGAAAAAGAAAAAATGCGAACCTCTTTATTTAATTTTTTTACTTGAATATTATTTATTTTAAAAAAAAAAACTACTAAAAAACATTAAAGGGAAACATTTTTTTTATTATTATTTTACCATCAATCCTTTTTCTGAGTATCTTACCCTCGCATCTTTTCAATAATTTCCTATTCACCGTAGTTTTAATTAATGCACATTTTTTAATATTTTAATTCTTTTTATTTTTGTATTGCAATTAAAAATATTTTTCGTACATATAAAGTATGAACTCTTTACTTTCTCACACAAAAAATCATTTAAATAAAATTATAACCTCTTGTATAATATATGATTTCTGTAACGTCCTTCAATTATTGAGAGAAAAAGAAAAAATGCGAACCTCTTTATTTAATTTTTTTACTTGAATATTAATTATTTTTTTTTAAAAAAAAAAACTACTAAAAAACTTTAAAGGGAAACATATTTTTTAATATTATTTTACCATAAATCCTTTTTTGGAGTGTCTTACCCTCGCATCTTTTCAATAATTTCTTATTCACCGTAGTTTTAATTAATGCACATTTTTTAATATTTTAATTCTTTTTATTTTTGTATTGCAATTAAAAATATTTTTCGTACATATAAAGTATGAACGCTTTACTTTCTCACACAAAAAATCATTTAAATAAAATTCCCAACTCTTGTATAATATATGATTTCTGTAACGTCCTTCAATTAGTAAGAGAAAAAGAAAAAATGCGAACCTCTTTAATTAATTTTTTTACATTAATATTAATTTTTTTTTAAAAAAAAACTACTAAAAAACTCTAAAGGGAAACATTTTTTTTATTATTATTTTACCATCAATCCTTTTTTGGAGTATCTTACCCTCGCATCTTTTCAATAATTTCCTATTCACCGTAGTTTTAATTAATGCACATTTTTTAATATTTTAATTCTTTTTATTTTTGTATTGCAATTAAAAATATTTTTCGTACATATAAAGTATGAACTCTTTACTTTCTCACACAAAAAATCATTTAAATAAAATTATAACCTCTTGTATAATATATGATTTCTGTAACGTCCTTCAATTATTGATAGAAAAAGAAAAAATGCGAACCTCTTTATTTAATTTTTTTACTTGAATATTATTTATTTTAAAAAAAAAAAACTACTAAAAAACATTAAAGGGAAACATTTTTTTTATTATTATTTTACCATCAATCCTTTTTCTGAGTATCTTACCCTCGCATCTTTTCAATAATTTCCTATTCACCGTAGTTTTAATTAATGCACATTTTTTAATATTTTAATTCTTTTTATTTTTGTATTGCAATTAAAAATATTTTTCGTACATATAAAGTATGAACTCTTTACTTTCTCACACAAAAAATCATTTAAATAAAATTATAACCTCTTGTATAATATATGATTTCTGTAACGTCCTTCAATTATTGATAGAAAAAGAAAAAATGCGAACCTCTTTATTTAATTTTTTTACTTGAATATTATTTATTTTAAAAAAAAAAAACTACTAAAAAACATTAAAGGGAAACATTTTTTTTATTATTATTTTACCATCAATCCTTTTTCTGAGTATCTTACCCTCGCATCTTTTCAATAATTTCCTATTCACCGTAGTTTTAATTATTGCACATTTTTTAATATTTTTATTCTTTTTATTTTTGTATTGCAATTAAAAATATTTTTCGTACATATAAAGTATGAACTCTTTACTTTCTCACACAAAAAATCATTTAAATAAAATTATAACCTCTTGTATAATATATGATTTCTGTAACGTCATTCAATTATTGAGAGAAAAAGAAAAAATGCGAACCTCTTTATTTAATTTTTTTACTTGAATATTATTTATTTTTTTAAAAAAAAAAAAAACTACTAAAAAACTTTAAAGGGAAACATTTTTTTTAATATTATTTTACCATCAATCCTTTTTCTGAGTATCTTACCCTCGCATCTTTTCAATAATTTCCTATTCACCGTAGTTTTAATTAATGCACATTTTTTAATATTTTAATTCTTTTTATTTTTGTATTGCAATTAAAAATATTTTTCGTACATATAAAGTATGAACTCTTTACTTTCTCACACAAAAAATCATTTAAATAAAATTATAACCTCTTGTATAATATATGATTTCTGTAACGTCCTTCAATTATTGATAGAAAAAGAAAAAATGCGAACCTCTTTATTTAATTTTTTTACTTGAATATTATTTATTTTAAAAAAAAAAAACTACTAAAAAACATTAAAGGGAAACATTTTTTTTATTATTATTTTACCATCAATCCTTTTTCTGAGTATCTTACCCTCGCATCTTTTCAATAATTTCCTATTCACCGTAGTTTTAATTATTGCACATTTTTTAATATTTTTATTCTTTTTATTTTTGTATTGCAATTAAAAATATTTTTCGTACATATAAAGTATGAACTCTTTACTTTCTCACACAAAAAATCATTTAAATAAAATTATAACCTCTTGTATAATATATGATTTCTGTAACGTCATTCAATTATTGAGAGAAAAAGAAAAAATGCGAACCTCTTTATTTAATTTTTTTACTTGAATATTATTTATTTTTTAAAAAAAAAAAAAAAACTACTAAAAAACTTTAAAGGGAAACATTTTTTTTAATATTATTTTACCATCAATCCTTTTTCTGAGTATCTTACCCTCGCATCTTTTCAATAATTTCCTATTCACCGTAGTTTTAATTAATGCACATTTTTTAATATTTTAATTCTTTTTATTTTTGTATTGCAATTAAAAATATTTTTCGTACATATAAAGTATGAACTCTTTACTTTCTCACACAAAAAATCATTTAAATAAAATTATAACCTCTTGTATAATATATGATTTCTGTAACGTCATTCAATTATTGAGAGAAAAAGAAAAAATGCGAACCTCTTTATTTAATTTTTTTACTTGAATATTAATTATTTTTTTTTAAAAAAAAAAAACTACTAAAAAACTTTAAAGGGAAACATTTTTTTTAATATTATTTTACCATCAATCCTTTTTCTGAGTATCTTACCCTCGCATCTTTTCAATAATTTCCTATTCACCGTAGTTTTAATTATTGCACATTTTTTAATATTTTTATTCTTTTTATTTTTGTATTGCAATTAAAAATATTTTTCGTACATATAAAGTATGAACTCTTTACTTTCTCACACAAAAAATCATTTAAATAAAATTATAACCTCTTGTATAATATATGATTTCTGTAACGTCATTCAATTATTGAGAGAAAAAGAAAAAATGCGAACCTCTTTATTTAATTTTTTTACTTGAATATTATTTATTTTTTAAAAAAAAAAAAAAAACTACTAAAAAACTTTAAAGGGAAACATTTTTTTTAATATTATTTTACCATCAATCCTTTTTCTGAGTATCTTACCCTCGCATCTTTTCAATAATTTCCTATTCACCGTAGTTTTAATTAATGCACATTTTTTAATATTTTAATTCTTTTTATTTTTTTATTGCAATTAAAAATATTTTTCGTACATATAAAGTATGAACTCTTTACTTTCTCACACAAAAAATCATTTAAATAAAATTATAACCTCTTGTATAATATATGATTTCTGTAACGTCATTCAATTATTGAGAGAAAAAGAAAAAATGCGAACCTCTTTATTTAATTTTTTTACTTGAATATTAATTATTTTTTTTTAAAAAAAAAAAACTACTAAAAAACTTTAAAGGGAAACATTTTTTTTAATATTATTTTACCATCAATCCTTTTTCTGAGTATCTTACCCTCGCATCTTTTCAATAATTTCCTATTCACCGTAGTTTTAATTAATGCACATTTTTTAATATTTTAATTCTTTTTATTTTTGTATTGCAATTAAAAATATTTTTCGTACATATAAAGTATGAACTCTTTACTTTCTCACACAAAAAATCATTTAAATAAAATTATAACCTCTTGTATAATATATGATTTCTGTAACGTCCTTCAATTATTGATAGAAAAAGAAAAAATGCGAACCTCTTTATTTAATTTTTTTACTTGAATATTATTTATTTTAAAAAAAAAAAACTACTAAAAAACATTAAAGGGAAACATTTTTTTTATTATTATTTTACCATCAATCCTTTTTCTGAGTATCTTACCCTCGCATCTTTTCAATAATTTCCTATTCACCGTAGTTTTAATTAATGCACATTTTTTAATATTTTAATTCTTTTTATTTTTGTATTGCAATTAAAAATATTTTTCGTACATATAAAGTATGAACTCTTTACTTTCTCACACAAAAAATCATTTAAATAAAATTATAACCTCTTGTATAATATATGATTTCTGTAACGTCCTTCAATTATTGAGAGAAAAAGAAAAAATGCGAACCTCTTTATTTAATTTTTTTACTTGAATATTAATTATTTTTTTTTAAAAAAAAAACTACTAAAAAACTTTAAAGGGAAACATATTTTTTAATATTATTTTACCATAAATCCTTTTTTGGAGTGTCTTACCCTCGCATCTTTTCAATAATTTCTTATTCACCGTAGTTTTAATTAATGCACATTTTTTAATATTTTAATTCTTTTTATTTTTGTATTGCAATTAAAAATATTTTTCGTACATATAAAGTATGAACGCTTTACTTTCTCACACAAAAAATCATTTAAATAAAATTCCCAACTCTTGTATAATATATGATTTCTGTAACGTCCTTCAATTAGTAAGAGAAAAAGAAAAAATGCGAACCTCTTTAATTAATTTTTTTACATTAATATTAATTTTTTTTTAAAAAAAAACTACTAAAAAACTCTAAAGGGAAACATTTTTTTTATTATTATTTTACCATCAATCCTTTTTTGGAGTATCTTACCCTCGCATCTTTTCAATAATTTCCTATTCACCGTAGTTTTAATTAATGCACATTTTTTAATATTTTAATTCTTTTTATTTTTGTATTGCAATTAAAAATATTTTTCGTACATATAAAGTATGAACTCTTTACTTTCTCACACAAAAAATCATTTAAATAAAATTATAACCTCTTGTATAATATATGATTTCTGTAACGTCCTTCAATTATTGATAGAAAAAGAAAAAATGCGAACCTCTTTATTTAATTTTTTTACTTGAATATTATTTATTTTAAAAAAAAAAACTACTAAAAAACATTAAAGGGAAACATTTTTTTTATTATTATTTTACCATCAATCCTTTTTCTGAGTATCTTACCCTCGCATCTTTTCAATAATTTCCTATTCACCGTAGTTTTAATTAATGCACATTTTTTAATATTTTAATTCTTTTTATTTTTGTATTGCAATTAAAAATATTTTTCGTACATATAAAGTATGAACTCTTTACTTTCTCACACAAAAAATCATTTAAATAAAATTATAACCTCTTGTATAATATATGATTTCTGTAACGTCCTTCAATTATTGAGAGAAAAAGAAAAAATGCGAACCTCTTTATTTAATTTTTTTACTTGAATATTAATTATTTTTTTTAAAAAAAAAAAACTACTAAAAAACTTTAAAGGGAAACATTTTTTTTAATATTATTTTACCATAAATCCTTTTTTGGAGTGTCTTACCCTCGCATCTTTTCAATAATTTCTTATTCACCGTAGTTTTAATTAATGCACATTTTTTAATATTTTAATTCTTTTTATTTTTGTATTGCAATTAAAAATATTTTTCGTACATATAAAGTATGAACGCTTTACTTTCTCACACAAAAAATCATTTAAATAAAATTCCCAACTCTTGTATAATATATGATTTCTGTAACGTCCTTCAATTAGTAAGAGAAAAAGAAAAAATGCGAACCTCTTTAATTAATTTTTTTACATTAATATTAATTTTTTTTTAAAAAAAAACTACTAAAAAACTCTAAAGGGAAACATTTTTTTTATTATTATTTTACCATCAATCCTTTTTTGGAGTATCTTACCCTCGCATCTTTTCAATAATTTCCTATTCACCGTAGTTTTAATTATTGCACATTTTTTAATATTTTTATTCTTTTTATTTTTGTATTGCAATTAAAAATATTTTTCGTACATATAAAGTATGAACTCTTTACTTTCAGACACAAAAAATCATTTAAATAAAATTATAACCTCTTGTATAATATATGATTTCTGTAACGTCATTCAATTATTGAGAGAAAAAGAAAAAATGCGAACCTCTTTATTTAATTTTTTTACTTGAATATTAATTATTTTTTTTTAAAAAAAAAAAACTACTAAAAAACTTTAAAGGGAAACATTTTTTTTTAATATTATTTTTCCATCAATCCTTTTTCTGAGTATCTTACCCTCGCATCTTTTCAATAATTTCCTATTCACCGTAGTTTTAATTAATGCACATTTTTTAATATTTTTATTCTTTTTATTTTTGTATTGCAATTAAAAATATTTTTCGTACATATAAAGTATGAACTCTTTACTTTCTCACACAAAAAATCATTTAAATAAAATTATAACCTCTTGTATAATATATGATTTCTGTAACGTCATTCAATTATTGAGAGAAAAAGAAAAAATGCGAACCTCTTTATTTAATTTTTTTACTTGAATATTATTTATTTTTTTTAAAAAAAAAAAAACTACTAAAAAACTTTAAAGGGAAACATTTTTTTTTAATATTATTTTACCATCAATCCTTTTTCTGAGTATCTTACCCTCGCATCTTTTCAATAATTTCCTATTCACCGTAGTTTTAATTAATGCACATTTTTTAATATTTTAATTCTTTTTATTTTTGTATTGCAATTAAAAATATTTTTCGTACATATAAAGTATGAACTCTTTACTTTCTCACACAAAAAATCATTTAAATAAAATTATAACCTCTTGTATAATATATGATTTCTGTAACGTCATTCAATTATTGAGAGAAAAAGAAAAAATGCGAACCTCTTTATTTAATTTTTTTACTTGAATATTAATTATTTTTTTTTAAAAAAAAAAAACTACTAAAAAACTTTAAAGGGAAACATTTTTTTTAATATTATTTTACCATCAATCCTTTTTCTGAGTATCTTACCCTCGCATCTTTTCAATAATTTCCTATTCACCGTAGTTTTAATTAATGCACATTTTTTAATATTTTAATTCTTTTTATTTTTGTATTGCAATTAAAAATATTTTTCGTACATATAAAGTATGAACTCTTTACTTTCTCACACAAAAAATCATTTAAATAAAATTATAACCTCTTGTATAATATATGATTTCTGTAACGTCCTTCAATTATTGAGAGAAAAAGAAAAAATGCGAACCTCTTTAATTAATTTTTTTACATGAATATTAATTTTTTTTAAAAAAAAACTACTAAAAAACTCTAAAGGGAAACATTTTTTTTTTTATTATTTTACCATCAATCCTTTTTCTGAGTATCTTACCCTCGCATCTTTTCAATAATTTCCTATTCACCGTAGTTTTAATTAATGCACATTTTTTAATATTTTAATTCTTTTTATTTTTGTATTGCAATTAAAAATATTTTTCGTACATATAAAGTATGAACTCTTTACTTTCTCACACAAAAAATCATTTAAATAAAATTATAACCTCTTGTATAATATATGATTTCTGTAACGTCCTTCAATTAGTGAGAGAAAAAGAAAAAATGCGAACCTCTTTAATTAATTTTTTTACAGGAATATTAATTTTTTTTAAAAAAAAACTACTAAAAAACTCTAAAGGGAAACATTTTTTTTTTTATTATTTTACCATCAATCCTTTTTCTGAGTATCTTACCCTCGCATCTTTTCAATAATTTCCTATTCACCGTAGTTTTAATTAATGCACATTTTTTAATATTTTAATTCTTTTTATTTTTGTATTGCAATTAAAAATATTTTTCGTACATATAAAGTATGAACTCTTTACTTTCTCACACAAAAAATCATTTAAATAAAATTATAACCTCTTGTATAATATATGATTTCTGTAACGTCATTCAATTATTGAGAGAAAAAGAAAAAATGCGAACCTCTTTATTTAATTTTTTTACTTGAATATTAATTATTTTTTTTTTAAAAAAAAAAACTACTAAAAAACTTTAAAGGGAAACATTTTTTTTAATATTATTTTACCATCAATCCTTTTTCTGAGTATCTTACCCTCGCATCTTTTCAATAATTTCCTATTCACCGTAGTTTTAATTATTGCACATTTTTTAATATTTTAATTCTTTTTATTTTTGTATTGCAATTAAAAATATTTTTCGTACATATAAAGTATGAACTCTTTACTTTCTCACACAAAAAATCATTTAAATAAAATTATAACCTCTTGTATAATATATGATTTCTGTAACGTCCTTCAATTAGTGAGAGAAAAAGAAAAAATGCGAACCTCTTTAATTAATTTTTTTACATGAATATTAATTTTTTTTAAAAAAAAACTACTAAAAAACTCTAAAGGGAAACATTTTTTTTTTTATTATTTTACCATCAATCCTTTTTCTGAGTATCTTACCCTCGCATCTTTTCAATAATTTCCTATTCACCGTAGTTTTAATTAATGCACATTTTTTAATATTTTAAT
Organism: Ligustrum vulgare; assembly: GCA_963555705.1. Lineage (NCBI taxonomy): Eukaryota > Viridiplantae > Streptophyta > Magnoliopsida > Lamiales > Oleaceae > Ligustrum > Ligustrum vulgare. Next base: position 29,486,561 of record OY743174.1, read on the forward strand.
TCTTTTTATTTTTGTATTGCAATTAAAAATATTTTTCGTACATATAAAGTATGAACTCTTTACTTTCTCACACAAAAAATCATTTAAATAAAATTATAACCTCTTGTATAATATATGATTTCTGTAACGTCCTTCAATTAGTGAGAGAAAAAGAAAAAATGCGAACCTCTTTAATTAATTTTTTTACATGAATATTAATTTTTTTTAAAAAAAAACTACTAAAAAACTCTAAAGGGAAACATTTTTTTTTTATTATTTTACCATCAATCCTTTTTCTGAGTATCTTACCCTCGCATCTTTTCAATAATTTCCTATTCACCGTAGTTTTAATTAATGCACATTTTTTAATATTTTAATTCTTTTTATTTTTGTATTGCAATTAAAAATATTTTTCGTACATATAAAGTATGAACTCTTTACTTTCTCACACAAAAAATCATTTAAATAAAATTATAACCTCTTGTATAATATATGATTTCTGTAACGTCATTCAATTATTGAGAGAAAAAGAAAAAATGCGAACCTCTTTATTTAATTTTTTTACTTGAATATTAATTATTTTTTTTAAAAAAAAAAAAACTACTAAAAAACTTTAAAGGGAAACATTTTTTTTTAATATTATTTTACCATCAATCCTTTTTCTGAGTATCTTACCCTCGCATCTTTTCAATAATTTCCTATTCACCGTAGTTTTAATTAATGCACATTTTTTAATATTTTAATTCTTTTTATTTTTGTATTGCAATTAAAAATATTTTTCGTACATATAAAGTATGAACTCTTTACTTTCTCACACAAAAAATCATTTAAATAAAATTATAACCTCTTGTATAATATATGATTTCTGTAACGTCATTCAATTATTGAGAGAAAAAGAAAAAATGCGAACCTCTTTATTTAATTTTTTTACTTGAATATTAATTATTTTTTTTTTAAAAAAAAAAAACTACTAAAAAACTTTAAAGGGAAACATTTTTTTTAATATTATTTTACCATCAATCCTTTTTCTGAGTATCTTACCCTCGCATCTTTTCAATAATTTCCTATTCACCGTAGTTTTAATTAATGCACATTTTTTAATATTTTAATTCTTTTTATTTTTGTATTGCAATTAAAAATATTTTTCGTACATATAAAGTATGAACTCTTTACTTTCTCACACAAAAAATCATTTAAATAAAATTATAACCTCTTGTATAATATATGATTTCTGTAACGTCCTTCAATTATTGAGAGAAAAAGAAAAAATTCGAACCTCTTTATTTAATTTTTTTACTTGAATATTAATTATTTTTTTTAAAAAAAAAAAACTACTAAAAAACTTTAAAGGGAAACATTTTTTTTAATATTATTTTACCATCAATCCTTTTTTGGAGTGTCTTACCCTCGCATCTTTTCAATAATTTCTTATTCACCGTAGTTTTAATTAATGCACATTTTTTAATATTTTAATTCTTTTTATTTTTGTATTGCAATTAAAAATATTTTTCGTACATATAAAGTATGAACGCTTTACTTTCTCACACAAAAAATCATTTAAATAAAATTCCCAACTCTTGTATAATATATGATTTCTGTAACGTCCTTCAATTAGTGAGAGAAAAAGAAAAAATGCGAACCTCTTTAATTAATTTTTTTACATTAATATTAATTTTTTTTTAAAAAAAAACTACTAAAAAACTCTAAAGGGAAACATTTTTTTTATTATTATTTTACCATCAATCCTTTTTTGGAGTATCTTACCCTCGCATCTTTTCAATAATTTCCTATTCACCGTAGTTTTAATTATTGCACTTTTTTTAATATTTTTATTCTTTTTATTTTTGTATTGCAATTAAAAATATTTTTCGTACATATAAAGTATGAACTCTTTACTTTCTCACACAAAAATCATTTAAATAAAATTATAACCTCTTGTATAATATATGATTTCTGTAACGTCCTTCAATTATTGAGAGAAAAAGAAAAAATGCGAACCTCTTTATATAATTTTTTTACTTGAATATTAATTATTTTTTTTTTAAAAAAAAACTACTAAAAAACTTTAAAGGGAAACATTTTTTTTAATATTATTTTACCATCAATCCTTTTTTGGAGTATCTTACCCTCGCATCTTTTCAATAATTTCTTATTCACCGTAGTTTTAATTAATGCACATTTTTTAATATTTTAATTCTTTTTATTTTTGTATTGCAATTAAAAATATTTTTCGTACATATAAAGTATGAACTCTTTACTTTCTCACACAAAAAATCATTTAAATAAAATTATAACCTCTTGTATAATATATGATTTCTGTAACGGCCTTCAATTATTGATAGAAAAAGAAAAAATGCGAACCTCTTTATTTAATTTTTTTACTTGAATATTATTTATTTTAAAAAAAAAAAACTACTAAAAAACATTAAAGGGAAACATTTTTTTTATTATTATTTTACCATCAATCCTTTTTCTGAGTATCTTACCCTCGCATCTTTTCAATAATTTCCTATTCACCGTAGTTTTAATTAATGCACATTTTTTAATATTTTAATTCTTTTTATTTTTGTATTGCAATTAAAAATATTTTTCGTACATATAAAGTAAGAACTCTTTACTTTCTCACACAAAAAATCATTTAAATAAAATTATAACCTCTTGTATAATATATGATTTCTGTAACGTCATTCAATTATTGAGAGAAAAAGAAAAAATGCGAACCTCTTTATTTAATTTTTTTACTTGAATATTAATTATTTTTTTTTAAAAAAAAAAAAACTACTAAAAAACTTTAAAGGGAAACATTTTTTTTAATATTATTTTACCATCAATCCTTTTTCTGAGTATCTTACCCTCGCATCTTTTCAATAATTTCCTATTCACCGTAGTTTTAATTAATGCACATTTTTTAATATTTTAATTCTTTTTATTTTTGTATTGCAATTAAAAATATTTTTCGTACATATAAAGTATGAACTCTTTACTTTCTCACACAAAAAATCATTTAAATAAAATTATAACCTCTTGTATAATATATGATTTCTGTAACGTCCTTCAATTATTGAGAGAAAAAGAAAAAATTCGAACCTCTTTATTTAATTTTTTTACTTGAATATTAATTATTTTTTTTAAAAAAAAAAAACTACTAAAAAACTTTAAAGGGAAACATTTTTTTTAATATTATTTTACCATCAATCCTTTTTTGGAGTGTCTTACCCTCGCATCTTTTCAATAATTTCTTATTCACCGTAGTTTTAATTAATGCACATTTTTTAATATTTTAATTCTTTTTATTTTTGTATTGCAATTAAAAATATTTTTCGTACATATAAAGTATGAACGCTTTACTTTCTCACACAAAAAATCATTTAAATAAAATTCCCAACTCTTGTATAATATATGATTTCTGTAACGTCCTTCAATTAGTGAGAGAAAAAGAAAAAATGCGAACCTCTTTAATTAATTTTTTTACATTAATATTAATTTTTTTTTAAAAAAAAACTACTAAAAAACTCTAAAGGGAAACATTTTTTTATTATTATTTTACCATCAATCCTTTTTTGGAGTATCTTACCCTCGCATCTTTTCAATAATTTCCTATTCACCGTAGTTTTAATTATTGCACATTTTTTAATATTTTTATTCTTTTTATTTTTGTATTGCAATTAAAAATATTTTTCGTACATATAAAGTATGAACTCTTTACTTTCTCACACAAAAATCATTTAAATAAAATTATAACCTCTTGTATAATATATGATTTCTGTAACGTCCTTCAATTATTGAGAGAAAAAGAAAAAATGCGAACCTCTTTATATAATTTTTTTACTTGAATATTAATTATTTTTTTTTTTTAAAAAAAACTACTAAAAAACTTTAAAGGGAAACATTTTTTTTAATATTATTTTACCATCAATCCTTTTTTGGAGTATCTTACCCTCGCATCTTTTCAATAATTTCTTATTCACCGTAGTTTTAATTAATGCACATTTTTTAATATTTTAATTCTTTTTATTTTTGTATTGCAATTAAAAATATTTTTCGTACATATAAAGTATGAACTCTTTACTTTCTCACACAAAAAATCATTTAAATAAAATTATAACCTCTTGTATAATATATGATTTCTGTAACGTCCTTCAATTAGTGAGAGAAAAAGAAAAAATGCGAACCTCTTTAATTAATTTTTTTACATGAATATTAATTTTTTTTAAAAAAAAACTACTAAAAAACATTAAAGGGAAACATTTTTTTTATTATTATTTTACCATCAATCCTTTTTCTGAGTATCTTACCCTCGCATCTTTTCAATAATTTCCTATTCACCGTAGTTTTAATTAATGCACATTTTTTAATATTTTAATTCTTTTTATTTTTGTATTGCAATTAAAAATATTTTTCGTACATATAAAGTATGAACTCTTTACTTTCTCACACAAAAAATCATTTAAATAAAATTATAACCTCTTGTATAATATATGATTTCTGTAACGGCCTTCAATTATTGATAGAAAAAGAAAAAATGCGAACCTCTTTATTTAATTTTTTTACTTGAATATTATTTATTTTAAAAAAAAAAAACTACTAAAAAACATTAAAGGGAAACATTTTTTTTATTATTATTTTACCATCAATCCTTTTTCTGAGTATCTTACCCTCGCATCTTTTCAATAATTTCCTATTCACCGTAGTTTTAATTAATGCATATTTTTTAATATTTTAATTCTTTTTATTTTTGTATTGCAATTAAAAATATTTTTCGTACATATAAAGTATGAACTCTTTACTTTCTCACACAAAAAATCATTTAAATAAAATTATAACCTCTTGTATAATATATGATTTCTGTAACGTCATTCAATTATTGAGAGAAAAAGAAAAAATGCGAACCTCTTTATTTAATTTTTTTACTTGAATATTAATTATTTTTTTTTAAAAAAAAAAAAACTACTAAAAAACTTTAAAGGGAAACATTTTTTTTAATATTATTTTACCATCAATCCTTTTTCTGAGTATCTTACCCTCGCATCTTTTCAATAATTTCCTATTCACCGTAGTTTTAATTAATGCACATTTTTTAATATTTTAATTCTTTTTATTTTTGTATTGCAATTAAAAATATTTTTCGTACATATAAAGTATGAACTCTTTACTTTCTCACACAAAAAATCATTTAAATAAAATTATAACCTCTTGTATAATATATGATTTCTGTAACGTCCTTCAATTATTGAGAGAAAAAGAAAAAATTCGAACCTCTTTATTTAATTTTTTTACTTGAATATTAATTATTTTTTTTAAAAAAAAAAAACTACTAAAAAACTTTAAAGGGAAACATTTTTTTTAATATTATTTTACCATCAATCCTTTTTTGGAGTGTCTTACCCTCGCATCTTTTCAATAATTTCTTATTCACCGTAGTTTTAATTAATGCACATTTTTTAATATTTTAATTCTTTTTATTTTTGTATTGCAATTAAAAATATTTTTCGTACATATAAAGTATGAACGCTTTACTTTCTCACACAAAAAATCATTTAAATAAAATTCCCAACTCTTGTATAATATATGATTTCTGTAACGTCCTTCAATTAGTGAGAGAAAAAGAAAAAATGCGAACCTCTTTAATTAATTTTTTTACATTAATATTAATTTTTTTTTAAAAAAAAACTACTAAAAAACTCTAAAGGGAAACATTTTTTTTATTATTATTTTACCATCAATCCTTTTTTGGAGTATCTTACCCTCGCATCTTTTCAATAATTTCCTATTCACCGTAGTTTTAATTATTGCACATTTTTTAATATTTTTATTCTTTTTATTTTTGTATTGCAATTAAAAATATTTTTCGTACATATAAAGTATGAACTCTTTACTTTCTCACACAAAAATCATTTAAATAAAATTATAACCTCTTGTATAATATATGATTTCTGTAACGTCCTTCAATTATTGAGAGAAAAAGAAAAAATGCGAACCTCTTTATATAATTTTTTTACTTGAATATTAATTATTTTTTTTTTTAAAAAAAACTACTAAAAAACTTTAAAGGGAAACATTTTTTTTAATATTATTTTACCATCAATCCTTTTTTGGAGTATCTTACCCTCGCATCTTTTCAATAATTTCTTATTCACCGTAGTTTTAATTAATGCACATTTTTTAATATTTTAATTCTTTTTATTTTTGTATTGCAATTAAAAATATTTTTCGTACATATAAAGTATGAACTCTTTACTTTCTCACACAAAAAATCATTTAAATAAAATTATAACCTCTTGTATAATATATGATTTCTGTAACGGCCTTCAATTATTGATAGAAAAAGAAAAAATGCGAACCTCTTTATTTAATTTTTTTACTTGAATATTATTTATTTTAAAAAAAAAAAACTACTAAAAAACATTAAAGGGAAACATTTTTTTTATTATTATTTTACCATCAATCCTTTTTCTGAGTATCTTACCCTCGCATCTTTTCAATAATTTCCTATTCACCGTAGTTTTAATTAATGCACATTTTTTAATATTTTAATTCTTTTTATTTTTGTATTGCAATTAAAAATATTTTTCGTACATATAAAGTAAGAACTCTTTACTTTCTCACACAAAAAATCATTTAAATAAAATTATAACCTCTTGTATAATATATGATTTCTGTAACGTCATTCAATTATTGAGAGAAAAAGAAAAAATGCGAACCTCTTTATTTAATTTTTTTACTTGAATATTAATTATTTTTTTTTAAAAAAAAAAAAACTACTAAAAAACTTTAAAGGGAAACATTTTTTTTAATATTATTTTACCATCAATCCTTTTTCTGAGTATCTTACCCTCGCATCTTTTCAATAATTTCCTATTCACCGTAGTTTTAATTAATGCACATTTTTTAATATTTTAATTCTTTTTATTTTTGTATTGCAATTAAAAATATTTTTCGTACATATAAAGTATGAACTCTTTACTTTCTCACACAAAAAATCATTTAAATAAAATTATAACCTCTTGTATAATATATGATTTCTGTAACGTCCTTCAATTATTGAGAGAAAAAGAAAAAATTCGAACCTCTTTATTTAATTTTTTTACTTGAATATTAATTATTTTTTTTTAAAAAAAAAAACTACTAAAAAACTTTAAAGGGAAACATTTTTTTTAATATTATTTTACCATCAATCCTTTTTTGGAGTGTCTTACCCTCGCATCTTTTCAATAATTTCTTATTCACCGTAGTTTTAATTAATGCACATTTTTTAATATTTTAATTCTTTTTATTTTTGTATTGCAATTAAAAATATTTTTCGTACATATAAAGTATGAACGCTTTACTTTCTCACACAAAAAATCATTTAAATAAAATTCCCAACTCTTGTATAATATATGATTTCTGTAACGTCCTTCAATTAGTGAGAGAAAAAGAAAAAATGCGAACCTCTTTAATTAATTTTTTTACATTAATATTAATTTTTTTTTAAAAAAAAACTACTAAAAAACTCTAAAGGGAAACATTTTTTTTATTATTATTTTACCATCAATCCTTTTTTGGAGTATCTTACCCTCGCATCTTTTCAATAATTTCCTATTCACCGTAGTTTTAATTATTGCACATTTTTTAATATTTTTATTCTTTTTATTTTTGTATTGCAATTAAAAATATTTTTAGTACATATAAAGTATGAACTCTTTACTTTCTCACACAAAAATCATTTAAATAAAATTATAACCTCTTGTATAATATATGATTTCTGTAACGTCCTTCAATTATTGAGAGAAAAAGAAAAAATGCGAACCTCTTTATATAATTTTTTTACTTGAATATTAATTATTTTTTTTTTTAAAAAAAACTACTAAAAAACTTTAAAGGGAAACATTTTTTTTAATATTATTTTACCATCAATCCTTTTTTGGAGTATCTTACCCTCGCATCTTTTCAATAATTTCTTATTCACCGTAGTTTTAATTAATGCACATTTTTTAATATTTTAATTCTTTTTATTTTTGTATTGCAATTAAAAATATTTTTCGTACATATAAAGTATGAACTCTTTACTTTCTCACACAAAAAATCATTTAAATAAAATTATAACCTCTTGTATAATATATGATTTCTGTAACGGCCTTCAATTATTGATAGAAAAAGAAAAAATGCGAACCTCTTTATTTAATTTTTTTACTTGAATATTATTTATTTTAAAAAAAAAAAACTACTAAAAAACATTAAAGGGAAACATTTTTTTTATTATTATTTTACCATCAATCCTTTTTCTGAGTATCTTACCCTCGCATCTTTTCAATAATTTCCTATTCACCGTAGTTTTAATTAATGCACATTTTTTAATATTTTAATTCTTTTTATTTTTGTATTGCAATTAAAAATATTTTTCGTACATATAAAGTATGAACTCTTTACTTTCTCACACAAAAAATCATTTAAATAAAATTATAACCTCTTGTATAATATATGATTTCTGTAACGTCCTTCAATTATTGAGAGAAAAAGAAAAAATGCGAACCTCTTTATTTAGTTTTTTTACTTGAATATTAATTATTTTTTTAAAAAAAAAAAAACTACTAAAAAACTTTAAAGGGAAACATTTTTTTTAATATTATTTTACCATCAATCCTTTTTCTGAGTATCTTACCCTCGCATCTTTTCAATAATTTCCTATTCACCGTAGTTTTAATTAATGCACATTTTTTAATATTTTAATTCTTTTTATTTTTGTATTGCAATTAAAAATATTTTTCGTACATATAAAGTATGAACTCTTTACTTTCTCACACAAAAAATCATTTAAATAAAATTATAACCTCTTGTATAATATATGATTTCTGTAACGTCCTTCAATTAGTGAGAGAAAAAGAAAAAATGCGAACCTCTTTAATTAATTTTTTTACATGAATATTAATTTTTTAAAAAAAAAACTACTAAAAAACATTAAAGGGAAACATTTTTTTTATTATTATTTTACCATCAATCCTTTTTCTGAGTATCTTACCCTCGCATCTTTTCAATAATTTCCTATTCACCGTAGTTTTAATTAATGCACATTTTTTAATATTTTAATTCTTTTTATTTTTGTATTGCAATTAAAAATATTTTTCGTACATATAAAGTATGAACTCTTTACTTTCTCACACAAAAAATCATTTAAATAAAATTATAACCTCTTGTATAATATATGATTTCTGTAACGTCCTTCAATTAGTGAGAGAAAAAGAAAAAATGCGAACCTCTTTAATTAATTTTTTTACATGAATATTAATTTTTTTTAAAAAAAAACTACTAAAAAACATTAAAGGGAAACATTTTTTTTATTATTATTTTACCATCAATCCTTTTTCTGAGTATCTTACCCTCGCATCTTTTCAATAATTTCCTATTCACCGTAGTTTTAATTAATGCACATTTTTTAATATTTTAATTCTTTTTATTTTTGTATTGCAATTAAAAATATTTTTCGTACATATAAAGTATGAACTCTTTACTTTCTCACACAAAAAATCATTTAAATAAAATTATAACCTCTTGTATAATATATGATTTCTGTAACGGCCTTCAATTATTGATAGAAAAAGAAAAAATGCGAACCTCTTTATTTAATTTTTTTACTTGAATATTATTTATTTTAAAAAAAAAAAACTACTAAAAAACATTAAAGGGAAACATTTTTTTTATTATTATTTTACCATCAATCCTTTTTCTGAGTATCTTACCCTCGCATCTTTTCAATAATTTCCTATTCACCGTAGTTTTAATTAATGCACATTTTTTAATATTTTAATTCTTTTTATTTTTGTATTGCAATTAAAAATATTTTTCGTACATATAAAGTATGAACTCTTTACTTTCTCACACAAAAAATCATTTAAATAAAATTATAACCTCTTGTATAATATATGATTTCTGTAACGTCATTCAATTATTGAGAGAAAAAGAAAAAATGCGAACCTCTTTATTTAATTTTTTTACTTGAATATTAATTATTTTTTTTTTAAAAAAAAAAACTACTAAAAAACTTTAAAGGGAAACATTTTTTTTAATATTATTTTACCATCAATCCTTTTTCTGAGTATCTTACCCTCGCATCTTTTCAATAATTTCCTATTCACCGTAGTTTTAATTAATGCACATTTTTTAATATTTTAATTCTTTTTATTTTTGTATTGCAATTAAAAATATTTTTCGTACATATAAAGTATGAACTCTTTACTTTCTCACACAAAAAATCATTTAAATAAAATTATAACCTCTTGTATAATATATGATTTCTGTAACGTCCTTCAATTAGTGAGAGAAAAAGAAAAAATGCGAACCTCTTTAATTAATTTTTTTACATGAATATTAATTTTTTTTAAAAAAAAACTACTAAAAAACTCTAAAGGGAAACATTTTTTTTTTTATTATTTTACCATCAATCCTTTTTCTGAGTATCTTACCCTCGCATCTTTTCAATAATTTCCTATTCACCGTAGTTTTAATTAATGCACATTTTTTAATATTTTAATTCTTTTTATTTTTGTATTGCAATTATAAATATTTTTCGTACATATAAAGTATGAACTCTTTACTTTCTCACACAAAAAATCATTTAAATAAAATTATAACCTCTTGTATAATATATGATTTCTGTAACGTCCTTCAATTAGTGAGAGAAAAAGAAAAAATGCGAACCTCTTTAATTAATTTTTTTACATGAATATTAATTTTTTTTAAAAAAAAACTACTAAAAAACTCTAAAGGGAAACATTTTTTTTTTTATTATTTTACCATCAATCCTTTTTCTGAGTATCTTACCCTCGCATCTTTTCAATAATTTCCTATTCACCGTAGTTTTAATTAATGCACATTTTTTAATATTTTAATTCTTTTTATTTTTGTATTGCAATTAAAAATATTTTTCGTACATATAAAGTATGAACTCTTTACTTTCTCACACAAAAAATCATTTAAATAAAATTATAACCTCTTGTATAATATATGATTTCTGTAACGTTATTCAATTATTGAGAGAAAAAGAAAAAATGCGAACCTCTTTATTTAATTTTTTTACTTGAATATTAATTATTTTTTTTTAAAAAAAAAAAACTACTAAAAAACTTTAAAGGGAAACATTTTTTTTTAATATTATTTTACCATCAATCCTTTTTCTGAGTATCTTACCCTCGCATCTTTTCAATAATTTCCTATTCACCGTAGTTTTAATTAATGCACATTTTTTAATATTTTTATTCTTTTTATTTTTGTATTGCAATTAAAAATATTTTTCGTACATATAAAGTATGAACTCTTTACTTTCTCACACAAAAAATCATTTAAATAAAATTATAACCTCTTGTATAATATATGATTTCTGTAACGTCATTCAATTATTGAGAGAAAAAGAAAAAATGCGAACCTCTTTATTTAATTTTTTTACTTGAATATTATTTATTTTTTTAAAAAAAAAAAAAAACTACTAAAAAACTTTAAAGGGAAACATTTTTTTTTAATATTATTTTACCATCAATCCTTTTTCTGAGTATCTTACCCTCGCATCTTTTCAATAATTTCCTATTCACCGTAGTTTTAATTAATGCACATTTTTTAATATTTTAATTCTTTTTATTTTTGTATTGCAATTAAAAATATTTTTCGTACATATAAAGTATGAACTCTTTACTTTCTCACACAAAAAATCATTTAAATAAAATTATAACCTCTTGTATAATATATGATTTCTGTAACGTCATTCAATTATTGAGAGAAAAAGAAAAAATGCGAACCTCTTTATTTAATTTTTTTACTTGAATATTAATTATTTTTTTTTTTTAAAAAAAAACTACTAAAAAACTTTAAAGGGAAACATTTTTTTTTAATATTATTTTACCATCAATCCTTTTTCTGAGTATCTTACCCTCGCATCTTTTCAATAATTTCCTATTCACCGTAGTTTTAATTAATGCACATTTTTTAATATTTTAATTCTTTTTATTTTTGTATTGCAATTAAAAATATTTTTCGTACATATAAAGTATGAACTCTTTACTTTCTCACACAAAAAATCATTTAAATAAAATTATAACCTCTTGTATAATATATGATTTCTGTAACGTCATTCAATTATTGAGAGAAAAAGAAAAAATGCGAACCTCTTTATTTAATTTTTTTACTTGAATATTAATTATTATTTTTTTAAAAAAAAAAACTACTAAAAAACTTTAAAGGGAAACATTTTTTTTTAATATTATTTTACCATCAATCCTTTTTCTGAGTATCTTACCCTCGCATCTTTTCAATAATTTCCTATTCACCGTAGTTTTAATTAATGCACATTTTTTAATATTTTTATTCTTTTTATTTTTGTATTGCAATTAAAAATATTTTTCGTACATATAAAGTATGAACTCTTTACTTTCTCACACAAAAAATCATTTAAATAAAATTATAACCTCTTGTATAATATATGATTTCTGTAACGTCATTCAATTATTGAGAGAAAAAGAAAAAATGCGAACCTCTTTATTTAATTTTTTTACTTGAATATTATTTATTTTTTTTAAAAAAAAAAAACTACTAAAAAACTTTAAAGGGAAACATTTTTTTTTAATATTATTTTACCATCAATCCTTTTTCTGAGTATCTTACCCTCGCATCTTTTCAATAATTTCCTATTCACCGTAGTTTTAATTAATGCACATTTTTTAATATTTTAATTCTTTTTATTTTTGTATTGCAATTAAAAATATTTTTCGTACATATAAAGTATGAACTCTTTACTTTCTCACACAAAAAATCATTTAAATAAAATTATAACCTCTTGTATAATATATGATTTCTGTAACGTCATTCAATTATTGAGAGAAAAAGAAAAAATGCGAACCTCTTTATTTAATTTTTTTACTTGAATATTAATTATTTTTTTTTTAAAAAAAAAAACTACTAAAAAACTTTAAAGGGAAACATTTTTTTTAATATTATTTTACCATCAATCCTTTTTCTGAGTATCTTACCCTCGCATCTTTTCAATAATTTCCTATTCACCGTAGTTTTAATTAATGCACATTTTTTAATATTTTAATTCTTTTTATTTTTGTATTGCAATTAAAAATATTTTTCGTACATATAAAGTATGAACTCTTTACTTTCTCACACAAAAAATCATTTAAATAAAATTATAACCTCTTGTATAATATATGATTTCTGTAACGTCATTCAATTATTGAGAGAAAAAGAAAAAATGCGAACCTCTTTATTTAATTTTTTTACTTGAATATTAATTATTTTTTTTTTAAAAAAAAAAACTACTAAAAAACTTTAAAGGGAAACATTTTTTTTTAATATTATTTTACGATCAATCCTTTTTCTGAGTATCTTACCCTCGCATCTTTTCAATAATTTCCTATTCACCGTAGTTTTAATTAATGCACATTTTTTAATATTTTTATTCTTTTTATTTTTGTATTGCAATTAAAAATATTTTTCGTACATATAAAGTATGAACTCTTTACTTTCTCACACAAAAAATCATTTAAATAAAATTATAACCTCTTGTATAATATATGATTTCTGTAACGTCATTCAATTATTGAGAGAAAAAGAAAAAATGCGAACCTCTTTATTTAATTTTTTTACTTGAATATTATTTATTTTTTTTAAAAAAAAAAAAACTACTAAAAAACTTTAAAGGGAAACATTTTTTTTTAATATTATTTTACCATCAATCCTTTTTCTGAGTATCTTACCCTCGCATCTTTTCAATAATTTCCTATTCACCGTAGTTTTAATTAATGCACATTTTTTAATATTTTAATTCTTTTTATTTTTGTATTGCAATTAAAAATATTTTTCGTACATATAAAGTATGAACTCTTTACTTTCTCACACAAAAAATCATTTAAATAAAATTATAACCTCTTGTATAATATATGATTTCTGTAACGTCATTCAATTATTGAGAGAAAAAGAAAAAATGCGAACCTCTTTATTTAATTTTTTTACTTGAATATTAATTATTTTTTTTTTAAAAAAAAAACTACTAAAAAACTTTAAAGGGAAACATTTTTTTTAATATTATTTTACCATCAATCCTTTTTCTGAGTATCTTACCCTCGCATCTTTTCAATAATTTCCTATTCACCGTAGTTTTAATTAATGCACATTTTTTAATATTTTAATTCTTTTTATTTTTGTATTGCAATTAAAAATATTTTTCGTACATATAAAGTATGAACTCTTTACTTTCTCACACAAAAAATCATTTAAATAAAATTATAACCTCTTGTATAATATATGATTTCTGTAACGTCCTTCAATTATTGAGAGAAAAAGAAAAAATTCGAACCTCTTTATTTAATTTTTTTACTTGAATATTAATTATTTTTTTTAAAAAAAAAAAACTACTAAAAAACTTTAAAGGGAAACATTTTTTTTAATATTATTTTACCATCAATCCTTTTTTGGAGTGTCTTACCCTCGCATCTTTTCAATAATTTCTTATTCACCGTAGTTTTAATTAATGCACATTTTTTAATATTTTAATTCTTTTTATTTTTGTATTGCAATTAAAAATATTTTTCGTACATATAAAGTATGAACGCTTTACTTTCTCACACAAAAAATCATTTAAATAAAATTCCCAACTCTTGTATAATATATGATTTCTGTAACGTCCTTCAATTAGTGAGAGAAAAAGAAAAAATGCGAACCTCTTTAATTAATTTTTTTACATTAATATTAATTTTTTTTAAAAAAAAAACTACTAAAAAACTCTAAAGGGAAACATTTTTTTTATTATTATTTTACCATCAATCCTTTTTTGGAGTATCTTACCCTCGCATCTTTTCAATAATTTCCTATTCACCGTAGTTTTAATTATTGCACATTTTTAAATATTTTTATTCTTTTTATTTTTGTATTGCAATTAAAAATATTTTTCGTACATATAAAGTATGAACTCTTTACTTTCTCACACAAAAATCATTTAAATAAAATTATAACCTCTTGTATAATATATGATTTCTGTAACGTCCTTCAATTATTGAGAGAAAAAGAAAAAATGCGAACCTCTTTATATAATTTTTTTACTTGAATATTAATTATTTTTTTTTTTTAAAAAAAACTACTAAAAAACTTTAAAGGGAAACATTTTTTTTAATATTATTTTACCATCAATCCTTTTTTGGAGTATCTTACCCTCGCATCTTTTCAATAATTTCTTATTCACCGTAGTTTTAATTAATGCACATTTTTTAATATTTTAATTCTTTTTATTTTTGTATTGCAATTAAAAATATTTTTCGTACATATAAAGTATGAACTCTTTACTTTCTCACACAAAAAATCATTTAAATAAAATTATAACCTCTTGTATAATATATGATTTCTGTAACGGCATTCAATTATTGATAGAAAAAGAAAAAATGCGAACCTCTTTATTTAATTTTTTTACTTGAATATTATTTATTTTAAAAAAAAAAAACTACTAAAAAACATTAAAGGGAAACATTTTTTTTATTATTATTTTACCATCAATCCTTTTTCTGAGTATCTTACCCTCGCATCTTTTCAATAATTTCCTATTCACCGTAGTTTTAATTAATGCACATTTTTTAATATTTTAATTCTTTTTATTTTTGTATTGCAATTAAAAATATTTTTCGTACATATAAAGTATGAACTCTTTACTTTCTCACACAAAAAATCATTTAAATAAAATTATAACCTCTTGTATAATATATGATTTCTGTAACGTCCTTCAATTATTGAGAGAAAAAGAAAAAATGCGAACCTCTTTATTTAGTTTTTTTACTTGAATATTAATTATTTTTTTTAAAAAAAAAAAACTACTAAAAAACTTTAAAGGGAAACATATTTTTTAATATTATTTTACCATCAATCCTTTTTTGGAGTGTCTTACCCTCGCATCTTTTCAATAATTTCTTATTCACCGTAGTTTTAATTAATGCACATTTTTTAATATTTTAATTCTTTTTATTTTTGTATTGCAATTAAAAATATTTTTCGTACATATAAAGTATGAACGCTTTACTTTCTCACACAAAAAATCATTTAAATAAAATTCCCAACTCTTGTATAATATATGATTTCTGTAACGTCCTTCAATTAGTGAGAGAAAAAGAAAAAATGCGAACCTCTTTAATTAATTTTTTTACATTAATATTAATTTTTTTTTAAAAAAAAACTACTAAAAAACTCTAAAGGGAAACATTTTTTTTATTATTATTTTACCATCAATCCTTTTTTGGAGTATCTTACCCTCGCATCTTTTCAATAATTTCCTATTCACCGTAGTTTTAATTATTGCACATTTTTTAATATTTTTATTCTTTTTATTTTTGTATTGCAATTAAAAATATTTTTCGTACATATAAAGTATGAACTCTTTACTTTCTCACACAAAAAATCATTTAAATAAAATTATAACCACTTGTATAATATATGATTTCTGTAACGTCATTCAATTATTGAGAGAAAAAGAAAAAATGCGAACCTCTTTATTTAATTTTTATACTTGAATATTATTTATTTTTTTAAAAAAAAAAAAAACTACTAAAAAACTTTAAAGGGAAACATTTTTTTTTAATATTATTTTACCATCAATCCTTTTTCTGAGTATCTTACCCTCGCATCTTTTCAATAATTTCCTATTCACCGTAGTTTTAATTAATGCACATTTTTTAATATTTTAATTCTTTTTATTTTACTATTGCAATTAAAAATATTTTTCGTACATATAAAGTATGAACTCTTTACTTTCTCACACAAAAAATCATTTAAATAAAATTATAACCTCTTGTATAATATATGATTTCTGTAACGTCATTCAATTATTGAGAGAAAAAGAAAAAATGCGAACCTCTTTATTTAATTTTTTTACTTGAATATTAATTATTTTTTTTTTCAAAAAAAAACTACTAAAATACTTTAAAGGGAAACATTTTTTTTAATATTATTTTACCATCAATCCTTTTTCTGAGTATCTTACCCTCGCATCTTTTCAATAATTTCCTATTCACCGTAGTTTTAATTAATGCACATTTTTTAATATTTTAATTCTTTTTATTTTTGTATTGCAATTAAAAATATTTTTCGTACATATAAAGTATGAACTCTTTACTTTCTCACACAAAAAATCATTTAAATAAAATTATAACCTCTTGTATAATATATGATTTCTGTAACGTCCTTCAATTATTGAGAGAAAAAGAAAAAATTCGAACCTCTTTATTTAATTTTTTTACTTGAATATTAATTATTTTTTTTAAAAAAAAAAACTACTAAAAAACTTTAAAGGGAAACATTTTTTTTAATATTATTTTACCATCAATCCTTTTTTGGAGTGTCTTACCCTCGCATCTTTTCAATAATTTCTTATTCACCGTAGTTTTAATTAATGCACATTTTTTAATATTTTAATTCTTTTTATTTTTGTATTGCAATTAAAAATATTTTTCGTACATATAAAGTATGAACGCTTTACTTTCTCACACAAAAAATCATTTAAATAAAATTCCCAACTCTTGTATAATATATGATTTCTGTAACGTCCTTCAATTAGTGAGAGAAAAAGAAAAAATGCGAACCTCTTTAATTAATTTTTTTACATTAATATTAATTTTTTTTTAAAAAAAAACTACTAAAAAACTCTAAAGGGAAACATTTTTTTTATTATTATTTTACCATCAATCCTTTTTTGGAGTATCTTACCCTCGCATCTTTTCAATAATTTCCTATTCACCGTAGTTTTAATTATTGCACATTTTTTAATATTTTTATTCTTTTTATTTTTGTATTGCAATTAAAAATATTTTTCGTACATATAAAGTATGAACTCTTTACTTTCTCACACAAAAATCATTTAAATAAAATTATAACCTCTTGTATAATATATGATTTCTGTAACGTCCTTCAATTATTGAGAGAAAAAGAAAAAATGCGAACCTCTTTATATAATTTTTTTACTTGAATATTAATTATTATTTTTTTTTAAAAAAAACTACTAAAAAACTTTAAAGGGAAACATTTTTTTTAATATTATTTTACCATCAATCCTTTTTTGGAGTATCTTACCCTCGCATCTTTTCAATAATTTCTTATTCACCGTAGTTTTAATTAATGCACATTTTTTAATATTTTAATTCTTTTTATTTTTGTATTGCAATTAAAAATATTTTTCGTACATATAAAGTATGAACTCTTTACTTTCTCACACAAAAAATCATTTAAATAAAATTATAACCTCTTGTATAATATATGATTTCTGTAACGGCCTTCAATTATTGATAGAAAAAGAAAAAATGCGAACCTCTTTATTTAATTTTTTTACTTGAATATTATTTATTTTAAAAAAAAAAACTACTAAAAAACATTAAAGGGAAACATTTTTTTTATTATTATTTTACCATCAATCCTTTTTCTGAGTATCTTACCCTCGCATCTTTTCAATAATTTCCTATTCACCGTAGTTTTAATTAATGCACATTTTTTAATATTTTAATTCTTTTTATTTTTGTATTGCAATTAAAAATATTTTTCGTACATATAAAGTATGAACTCTTTACTTTCTCACACAAAAAATCATTTAAATAAAATTATAACCTCTTGTATAATATATGATTTCTGTAACGTCCTTCAATTATTGAGAGAAAAAGAAAAAATGCGAACCTCTTTATTTAATTTTTTTACTTGAATATTAATTATTTTTTTTTTAAAAAAAAAAAACTACTAAAAAACTTTAAAGGGAAACATTTTTTTTAATATTATTTTACCATCAATCCTTTTTCTGAGTATCTTACCCTCGCATCTTTTCAATAATTTCCTATTCACCGTAGTTTTAATTAATGCACATTTTTTAATATTTTAATTCTTTTTATTTTTGTATTGCAATTAAAAATATTTTTCGTACATATAAAGTATGAACTCTTTACTTTCTCACACAAAAAATCATTTAAATAAAATTCCCAACTCTTGTATAATATATGATTTCTGTAACGTCCTTCAATTAGTGAGAGAAAAAGAAAAAATGCGAACCTCTTTAATTAATTTTTTTACATTAATATTAATTTTTTTTTAAAAAAAAACTACTAAAAAACTCTAAAGGGAAACATTTTTTTTATTATTATTTTACCATCAATCCTTTTTTGGAGTATCTTACCCTCGCATCTTTTCAATAATTTCCTATTCACCGTAGTTTTAATTATTGCACATTTTTTAATATTTTTATTCTTTTTATTTTTGTATTGCAATTAAAAATATTTTTCGTACATATAAAGTATGAACTCTTTACTTTCTCACACAAAAATCATTTAAATAAAATTATAACCTCTTGTATAATATATGATTTCTGTAACGTCCTTCAATTATTGAGAGAAAAAGAAAAAATGCGAACCTCTTTATATAATTTTTTTACTTGAATATTAATTATTTTTTTTTTTAAAAAAAAACTACTAAAAAACTTTAAAGGGAAACATTTTTTTTAATATTATTTTACCATCAATCCTTTTTTGGAGTATCTTACCCTCGCATCTTTTCAATAATTTCTTATTCACCGTAGTTTTAATTAATGCACATTTTTTAATATTTTAATTCTTTTTATTTTTGTATTGCAATTAAAAATATTTTTCGTACATATAAAGTATGAACTCTTTACTTTCTCACACAAAAAATCATTTAAATAAAATTATAACCTCTTGTATAATATATGATTTCTGTAACGGCCTTCAATTATTGATAGAAAAAGAAAAAATGCGAACCTCTTTATTTAATTTTTTTACTTGAATATTATTTATTTTAAAAAAAAAAACTACTAAAAAACATTAAAGGGAAACATTTTTTTTATTATTATTTTACCATCAATCCTTTTTCTGAGTATCTTACCCTCGCATCTTTTCAATAATTTCCTATTCACCGTAGTTTTAATTAATGCACATTTTTTAATATTTTAATTCTTTTTATTTTTGTATTGCAATTAAAAATATTTTTCGTACATATAAAGTATGAACTCTTTACTTTCTCACACAAAAAATCATTTAAATAAAATTATAACCTCTTGTATAATATATGATTTCTGTAACGTCCTTCAATTATTGAGAGAAAAAGAAAAAATGCGAACCTCTTTATTTAGTTTTTTTACTTGAATATTAATTATTTTTTTTAAAAAAAAAAACTACTAAAAAACTTTAAAGGGAAACATATTTTTTAATATTATTTTACCATCAATCCTTTTTTGGAGTGTCTTACCCTCGCATCTTTTCAATAATTTCTTATTCACCGTAGTTTTAATTAATGCACATTTTTTAATATTTTAATTCTTTTTATTTTTGTATTGCAATTAAAAATATTTTTCGTACATATAAAGTATGAACGCTTTACTTTCTCACACAAAAAATCATTTAAATAAAATTCCCAACTCTTGTATAATATATGATTTCTGTAACGTCCTTCAATTAGTGAGAGAAAAAGAAAAAATGCGAACCTCTTTAATTAATTTTTTTACATTAATATTAATTTTTTTTTTAAAAAAAACTACTAAAAAACTCTAAAGGGAAACATTTTTTTTTTTATTATTTTACCATCAATCCTTTTTTGGAGTATCTTACCCTCGCATCTTTTCAATAATTTCCTATTCACCGTAGTTTTAATTATTGCACATTTTTTAATATTTTTATTCTTTTTATTTTTGTATTGCAATTAAAAATATTTTTCGTACATATAAAGTATGAACTCTTTACTTTCTCACACAAAAATCATTTAAATAAAATTATAACCTCTTGTATAATTTATGATTTCTGTAACGTCATTCAATTATTGAGAGAAAAAGAAAAAATGCGAACCTCTTTATTTAATTTTTTTACTTGAATATTAATTATTTTTTTTAAAAAAAAAAAAACTACTAAAAAACTTTAAAGGGAAACATTTTTTTTAATATTATTTTACCATCAATCCTTTTTCTGAGTATCTTACTCTCGCATCTTTTCAATAATTTCCTATTCACCGTAGTTTTAATTAATGCACATTTTTTAATATTTTAATTCTTTTTATTTTTGTATTGCAATTAAAAATATTTTTCGTACATATAAAGTATGAACTCTTTACTTTCTCACACAAAAAATCATTTAAATAAAATTATAACCTCTTGTATAATATATGATTTCTGTAACGTCCTTCAATTATTGAGAGAAAAAGAAAAAATTCGAACCTCCTTATTTAATTTTTTTACTTGAATATTAATTATTTTTTTTAAAAAAAAAAACTACTAAAAAACTTTAAAGGGAAACATTTTTTTTAATATTATTTTACCATCAATCCTTTTTTGGAGTGTCTTACCCTCGCATCTTTTCAATAATTTCCTATTCACCGTAGTTTTAATTAATGCACATTTTTTAATATTTTAATTCTTTTTATTTTTGTATTGCAATTAAAAATATTTTTCGTACATATAAAGTATGAACTCTTTACTTTCTCACACAAAAAATCATTTAAATAAAATTATAACCTCTTGTATAATATATGATTTCTGTAACGTCCTTCAATTATTGAGAGAAAAAGAAAAAATGCGAACCTCTTTATTTAATTTTTTTACTTGAATATTAATTATTTTTTTTTAAAAAAAAAAACTACTAAAAAACTTTAAAGGGAAACATTTTTTTTAATATTATTTTACCATCAATCCTTTTTCTGAGTATCTTACCCTCGCATCTTTTCAATAATTTCCTATTCACCGTAGTTTTAATTAATGCACATTTTTTATTATTTTAATTCTTTTTATTTTTGTATTGCAATTAAAAATATTTTTCGTACATATAAAGTATGAACTCTTTACTTTCTCACACAAAAAATCATTTAAATAAAATTATAACCTCTTGTATAATATATGATTTCTGTAACGTCATTCAATTATTGAGAGAAAAAGAAAAAATTCGAACCTCTTTATTTAATTTTTTTACTTGAATATTATTTATTTTTTTTTTAAAAAAAAACTACTAAAAAACTTTAAAGGGAAACATTTTTTTTAATATTATTTTACCATCAATCCTTTTTCTGAGTATCTTACCCTCGCATCTTTTCAATAATTTCCTATTCACCGTAGTTTTAATTAATGCACATTTTTTAATATTTTAATTCTTTTTATTTTTGTATTGCAATTAAAAATCTTTTTCGTACATATAAAGTATGAACTCTTTATTTTCTCACACAAAAAATCATTTAAATAAAATTCCCAACTCTTGTATAATATATGATTTCTATAACGTCCTTCAATTATTGAGAGAAAAAGAAAAAATGCGAACCTCTTTAATTAATTTTTTTTAAAAAAAAAACTACTAAAAAACTCTAAAGGGAAACATTTTTTTTTTTATTATTTTACCATCAATCCTTTTTTGGAGTATCTTACCCTCGCATCTTTTCAATAATTTCCTATTCTCCGTAGTTTTAATTAATGCACATTTTTTAATATTTTAATTCTTTTTATTTTTGTATTGCAATTAAAAATATTTTTCGTACATATAAAGTATGAACTCTTTACTTTCTCACACGAAAAATCATTTAAATAAAATTATAACCTCTTGTATAATATATGATTTCTGTAACGTCCTTCAATTATTGAGAGAAAAAGAAAAAATTCGAACCTCTTTATTTAATTTTTTTAATTGAATATTAATTATTTTTTTTTAAAAAAAAAAACTACTAAAAAACTTTAAAGGGAAACATTTTTTTTAATATTATTTTACCATCAATCCTTTTTTGGAGTGTCTTACCCTCGCATCTTTTCAATAATTTCCTATTCACCGTAGTTTTAATTAATGCACATTTTTTAATATTTTAATTCTTTTTATTTTTGTATTGCAATTAAAAATAGTTTTCGTACATATAAAGTATGAACTCTTTACTTTCTCACACAAAAAATCATTTAAATAAAATTATAACCTCTTGTATAATATATGATTTCTGTAACGTCCTTCAATTATTGAGAGAAAAAGAAAAAATGCGAACCTCTTTATTTAATTTTTTTACTTGAATATTAATTATTTTTTTAAAAAAAAAAAAACTACTAAAAAACTTTAAAGGGAAACATTTTTTTTAATATTATTTTACCATCAATCCTTTTTCTGAGTATCTTACCCTCGCATCTTTTCAATAATTTCCTATTCACCGTAGTTTTAATTAATGCACATTTTTTATTATTTTAATTCTTTTTATTTTTGTATTGCAATTAAAAATATTTTTCGTACATATAAAGTATGAACTCTTTACTTTCTCACACAAAAAATCATTTAAATAAAATTATAACCTCTTGTATAATATATGATTTCTGTAACGTCATTCAATTATTGAGAGAAAAAGAAAAAATGCGAACCTCTTTATTTAATTTTTTTACTTGAATATTATTTATTTTTTTTTAAAAAAAAAAAACTACTAAAAAACTTTAAAGGGAAACATTTTTTTTAATATTATTTTACCATCAATCCTTTTTCTGAGTATCTTACCCTCGCATCTTTTCAATAATTTCCTATTCACCGTAGTTTTAATTAATGCACATTTTTTAATATTTTAATTCTTTTTATTTTTGTATTGCAATTAAAAATATTTTTCGTACATATAAAGTATGAACTCTTTACTTTCTCACACAAAAAATCATTTAAATAAAATTATAACCTCTTGTATAATATATGATTTCTGTAACGTCCTTCAATTATTGAGAGAAAAAGAAAAAATGCGAAACTCTTTATTTAATTTTTTTACTTGAATATTAATTATTTTTTTTTTTAAAAAAAAAACTACTAAAAAACTTTAAAGGGAAACATTTTTTTTAATATTATTTTACCATCAATCCTTTTTTGGAGTGTCTTACCCTCGCATCTTTTCAATAATTTCTTATTCACCGTAGTTTTAATTAATGCACATTTTTTAATATTTTAATTCTTTTTATTTTTGTATTGCAATTAAAAATATTTTTCGTACATATAAAGTATGAACGCTTTACTTTCTCACACAAAAAATCATTTAAATAAAATTCCCAACTCTTGTATAATATATGATTTCTATAACGTCCTTCAATTATTGAGAGAAAAAGAAAAAATGCGAACCTCTTTAATTAATTTTTTTTTAAAAAAAAACTACTAAAAAACTCTAAAGGGAAACATTTTTTTTTTATTATTTTACCATCAATCCTTTTTTGGAGTATCTTACCCTCGCATCTTTTCAATAATTTCCTATTCACCGTAGTTTTAATTAACGCACATTTTTTAATATTTTAATTCTTTTTATTTTTGTATTGCAATTAAAAATATTTTTCGTACATATAAAGTATGAACTCTTTACTTTCTCACACGAAAAATCATTTAAATAAAATTATAACCTCTTGTATAATATATGATTTTTGTAACGTCCTTCAATTATTGAGAGAAAAAGAAAAAATGCGAACCTCTTTATTTAATTTTTTTACTTGAATATTAATTATTTTTTTTTAAAAAAAAAAAACTACTAAAAAACTTTAAAGGGAAACATTTTTTTTAATATTATTTTACCATCAATCCTTTTTTGGAGTATCTTACCCTCGCATCTTTTCAATAATTTCTTATTCATCGTAGTTTTAATTAATGCACATTTTTTAATATTTTAATTCTTTTTATTTTTGTATTGCAATTAAAAATATTTTTCGTACATATAAAGTATGAACTCTTTACTTTCTCACACAAAAAATCATTTAAATAAAATTATAACCTCTTGTATAATATATGATTTCTGTAACGGCCTTCAATTATTGATAGAAAAAGAAAAAATGCGAACCTCTTTATTTAATTTTTTTACTTGAATATTATTTATTTTAAAAAAAAAAACTACTAAAAAACATTAAAGGGAAACATTTTTTTTATTATTATTTTACCATCAATCCTTTTTCTGAGTATCTTACCCTCGCATCTTTTCAATAATTTCCTATTCACCGTAGTTTTAATTAATGCACATTTTTTAATATTTTAATTCTTTTTATTTTTGTATTGCAATTAAAAATATTTTTCGTACATATAAAGTATGAACTCTTTACTTTCTCACACAAAAAATCATTTAAATAAAATTATAACCTCTTGTATAATATATGATTTCTGTAACGTCCTTCAATTATTGAGAGAAAAAGAAAAAATGCGAACCTCTTTATTTAATTTTTTTACTTGAATATTAATTATTTTTTTTAAAAAAAAAAACTACTAAAAAACTTTAAAGGGAAACATATTTTTTAATATTATTTTACCATCAATCCTTTTTTGGAGTGTCTTACCCTCGCATCTTTTCAATAATTTCTTATTCACCGTAGTTTTAATTAATGCACATTTTTTAATATTTTAATTCTTTTTATTTTTGTATTGCAATTAAAAATATTTTTCGTACATATAAAGTATGAACGCTTTACTTTCTCACACAAAAAATCATTTAAATAAAATTCCCAACTCTTGTATAATATATGATTTCTGTAACGTCCTTCAATTAGTGAGAGAAAAAGAAAAAATGCGAACCTCTTTAATTAATTTTTTTACATTAATATTAATTTTTTTTTAAAAAAAAACTACTAAAAAACTCTAAAGGGAAACATTTTTTTTATTATTATTTTACCATCAATCCTTTTTTGGAGTATCTTACCCTCGCATCTTTTCAATAATTTCCTATTCACCGTAGTTTTAATTATTGCACATTTTTTAATATTTTTATTCTTTTTATTTTTGTATTGCAATTAAAAATATTTTTCGTACATATAAAGTATGAACTCTTTACTTTCTCACACAAAAAATCATTTAAATAAAATTATAACCTCTTGTATAATATATGATTTCTGTAACGTCATTCAATTATTGAGAGAAAAAGAAAAAATGCGAACCTCTTTATTTAATTTTTTTACTTGAATATTATTTATTTTTTTTAAAAAAAAAAAAACTAATAAAAAACTTTAAAGGGAAACATTTTTTTTAATATTATTTTACCATCAATCCTTTTTCTGAGTATCTTACCCTCGCATCTTTTCAATAATTTCCTATTCACCGTAGTTTTAATTAATGCACATTTTTTAATATTTTAATTCTTTTTATTTTTGTATTGCAATTAAAAATATTTTTCGTACATATAAAGTATGAACTCTTTACTTTCTCACACAAAAAATCATTTAAATAAAATTATAACCTCTTGTATAATATATGATTTCTGTAACGTCATTCAATTATTGAGAGAAAAAGAAAAAATTCGAACCTCTTTATTTAATTTTTTTACTTGAATATTATTTATTTTTTTTAAAAAAAAAAAAACTACTAAAAAACTTTAAAGGGAAAAATTTTTTTTAATATTATTTTACCATCAATCCTTTTTCTGAGTATCTTACCCTCGCATCTTTTCAATAATTTCCTATTCACCGTAGTTTTAATTAATGCACATTTTTTAATATTTTAATTCTTTTTATTTTTGTATTGCAATTAAAAATATTTTTCGTACATATAAAGTATGAACTCTTTACTTTCTCACACAAAAAATCATTTAAATAAAATTATAACCTCTTGTATAATATATGATTTCTGTAACGTCCTTCAATTATTGAGAGAAAAAGAAAAAATGCGAACCTCTTTATTTAATTTTTTTACTTGAATATTAATTATTTTTTTAAAAAAAAAAAAAACTACTAAAAAACTTTAAAGGGAAACATTTTTTTTAATATTATTTTACCATCAATCCTTTTTTGGAGTGTCTTACCCTCGCATCTTTTCAATAATTTCTTATTCACCGTAGTTTTAATTAATGCACATTTTTTAATATTTTAATTCTTTTTATTTTTGTATTGCAATTAAAAATATTTTTCGTACATATAAAGTATGAACGCTTTACTTTCTCACACAAAAAATCATTTAAATAAAATTCCCAACTCTTGTATAATATATGATTTCTATAACGTCCTTCAATTATTGAGAGAAAAAGAAAAAAATGCGAACCTCTTTAATTAATTTTTTTTTAAAAAAAAACTACTAAAAAACTCTAAAGGGAAACATTTTTTTTTTATTATTTTACCATCAATCCTTTTTTGGAGTATCTTACCCTCGCATCTTTTCAATAATTTCCTATTCACCGTAGTTTTAATTAACGCACATTTTTTAATATTTTAATTCTTTTTATTTTTGTATTGCAATTAAAAATATTTTTCGTACATATAAAGTATGAACTCTTTACTTTCTCACACGAAAAATCATTTAAATAAAATTATAACCTCTTGTATAATATATGATTTTTGTAACGTCCTTCAATTATTGAGAGAAAAAGAAAAAATGCGAACCTCTTTATTTAATTTTTTTACTTGAATATTAATTATTTTTTTTTAAAAAAAAAAAACTACTAAAAAACTTTAAAGGGAAACATTTTTTTTAATATTATTTTACCATCAATCCTTTTTTGGAGTATCTTACCCTCGCATCTTTTCAATAATTTCTTATTCATCGTAGTTTTAATTAATGCACATTTTTTAATATTTTAATTCTTTTTATTTTTGTATTGCAATTAAAAATATTTTTCGTACATATAAAGTATGAACTCTTTACTTTCTCACACAAAAAATCATTTAAATAAAATTATAACCTCTTGTATAATATATGATTTCTGTAACGGCCTTCAATTATTGATAGAAAAAGAAAAAATGCGAACCTCTTTATTTAATTTTTTTACTTGAATATTATTTATTTTAAAAAAAAAAACTACTAAAAAACATTAAAGGGAAACATTTTTTTTATTATTATTTTACCATCAATCCTTTTTCTGAGTATCTTACCCTCGCATCTTTTCAATAATTTCCTATTCACCGTAGTTTTAATTAATGCACATTTTTTAATATTTTAATTCTTTTTATTTTTGTATTGCAATTAAAAATATTTTTCGTACATATAAAGTATGAACTCTTTACTTTCTCACACAAAAAATCATTTAAATAAAATTATAACCTCTTGTATAATATATGATTTCTGTAACGTCCTTCAATTATTGAGAGAAAAAGAAAAAATGCGAACCTCTTTATTTAATTTTTTTACTTGAATATTAATTATTTTTTTTAAAAAAAAAAACTACTAAAAAACTTTAAAGGGAAACATATTTTTTAATATTATTTTACCATCAATCCTTTTTTGGAGTGTCTTACCCTCGCATCTTTTCAATAATTTCTTATTCACCGTAGTTTTAATTAATGCACATTTTTTAATATTTTAATTCTTTTTATTTTTGTATTGCAATTAAAAATATTTTTCGTACATATAAAGTATGAACGCTTTACTTTCTCACACAAAAAATCATTTAAATAAAATTCCCAACTCTTGTATAATATATGATTTCTGTAACGTCCTTCAATTAGTGAGAGAAAAAGAAAAAATGCGAACCTCTTTAATTAATTTTTTTACATTAATATTAATTTTTTTTTAAAAAAAAACTACTAAAAAACTCTAAAGGGAAACATTTTTTTTATTATTATTTTACCATCAATCCTTTTTTGGAGTATCTTACCCTCGCATCTTTTCAATAATTTCCTATTCACCGTAGTTTTAATTATTGCACATTTTTTAATATTTTTATTCTTTTTATTTTTGTATTGCAATTAAAAATATTTTTCGTACATATAAAGTATGAACTCTTTACTTTCTCACACAAAAAATCATTTAAATAAAATTATAACCTCTTGTATAATATATGATTTCTGTAACGTCATTCAATTATTGAGAGAAAAAGAAAAAATGCGAACCTCTTTATTTAATTTTTTTACTTGAATATTATTTATTTTTTTTAAAAAAAAAAAAACTAATAAAAAACTTTAAAGGGAAACATTTTTTTTAATATTATTTTACCATCAATCCTTTTTCTGAGTATCTTACCCTCGCATCTTTTCAATAATTTCCTATTCACCGTAGTTTTAATTAATGCACATTTTTTAATATTTTAATTCTTTTTATTTTTGTATTGCAATTAAAAATATTTTTCGTACATATAAAGTATGAACTCTTTACTTTCTCACACAAAAAATCATTTAAATAAAATTATAACCTCTTGTATAATATATGATTTCTGTAACGTCATTCAATTATTGAGAGAAAAAGAAAAAATTCGAACCTCTTTATTTAATTTTTTTACTTGAATATTATTTATTTTTTTTAAAAAAAAAAAAACTACTAAAAAACTTTAAAGGGAAAAATTTTTTTTAATATTATTTTACCATCAATCCTTTTTCTGAGTATCTTACCCTCGCATCTTTTCAATAATTTCCTATTCACCGTAGTTTTAATTAATGCACATTTTTTAATATTTTAATTCTTTTTATTTTTGTATTGCAATTAAAAATATTTTTCGTACATATAAAGTATGAACTCTTTACTTTCTCACACAAAAAATCATTTAAATAAAATTATAACCTCTTGTATAATATATGATTTCTGTAACGTCCTTCAATTATTGAGAGAAAAAGAAAAAATGCGAACCTCTTTATTTAATTTTTTTACTTGAATATTAATTATTTTTTTAAAAAAAAAAAAAACTACTAAAAAACTTTAAAGGGAAACATTTTTTTTAATATTATTTTACCATCAATCCTTTTTTGGAGTGTCTTACCCTCGCATCTTTTCAATAATTTCTTATTCACCGTAGTTTTAATTAATGCACATTTTTTAATATTTTAATTCTTTTTATTTTTGTATTGCAATTAAAAATATTTTTCGTACATATAAAGTATGAACGCTTTACTTTCTCACACAAAAAATCATTTAAATAAAATTCCCAACTCTTGTATAATATATGATTTCTATAACGTCCTTCAATTATTGAGAGAAAAAGAAAAAAATGCGAACCTCTTTAATTAATTTTTTTTTAAAAAAAAACTACTAAAAAACTCTAAAGGGAAACATTTTTTTTTTATTATTTTACCATCAATCCTTTTTTGGAGTATCTTACCCTCGCATCTTTTCAATAATTTCCTATTCACCGTAGTTTTAATTAACGCACATTTTTTAATATTTTAATTCTTTTTATTTTTGTATTGCAATTAAAAATATTTTTCGTACATATAAAGTATGAACTCTTTACTTTCTCACACGAAAAATCATTTAAATAAAATTATAACCTCTTGTATAATATATGATTTTTGTAACGTCCTTCAATTATTGAGAGAAAAAGAAAAAATGCGAACCTCTTTATTTAATTTTTTTACTTGAATATTAATTATTTTTTTTTAAAAAAAAAAAACTACTAAAAAACTTTAAAGGGAAACATTTTTTTTAATATTATTTTACCATCAATCCTTTTTTGGAGTATCTTACCCTCGCATCTTTTCAATAATTTCTTATTCATCGTAGTTTTAATTAATGCACATTTTTTAATATTTTAATTCTTTTTATTTTTGTATTGCAATTAAAAATATTTTTCGTACATATAAAGTATGAACTCTTTACTTTCTCACACAAAAAATCATTTAAATAAAATTATAACCTCTTGTATAATATATGATTTCTGTAACGGCCTTCAATTATTGATAGAAAAAGAAAAAATGCGAACCTCTTTATTTAATTTTTTTACTTGAATATTATTTATTTTAAAAAAAAAAACTACTAAAAAACATTAAAGGGAAACATTTTTTTTATTATTATTTTACCATCAATCCTTTTTCTGAGTATCTTACCCTCGCATCTTTTCAATAATTTCCTATTCACCGTAGTTTTAATTAATGCACATTTTTTAATATTTTAATTCTTTTTATTTTTGTATTGCAATTAAAAATATTTTTCGTACATATAAAGTATGAACTCTTTACTTTCTCACACAAAAAATCATTTAAATAAAATTATAACCTCTTGTATAATATATGATTTCTGTAACGTCCTTCAATTATTGAGAGAAAAAGAAAAAATGCGAACCTCTTTATTTAATTTTTTTACTTGAATATTAATTATTTTTTTTAAAAAAAAAAACTACTAAAAAACTTTAAAGGGAAACATATTTTTTAATATTATTTTACCATCAATCCTTTTTTGGAGTGTCTTACCCTCGCATCTTTTCAATAATTTCTTATTCACCGTAGTTTTAATTAATGCACATTTTTTAATATTTTAATTCTTTTTATTTTTGTATTGCAATTAAAAATATTTTTCGTACATATAAAGTATGAACGCTTTACTTTCTCACACAAAAAATCATTTAAATAAAATTCCCAACTCTTGTATAATATATGATTTCTGTAACGTCCTTCAATTAGTGAGAGAAAAAGAAAAAATGCGAACCTCTTTAATTAATTTTTTTACATTAATATTAATTTTTTTTTAAAAAAAAACTACTAAAAAACTCTAAAGGGAAACATTTTTTTTATTATTATTTTACCATCAATCCTTTTTTGGAGTATCTTACCCTCGCATCTTTTCAATAATTTCCTATTCACCGTAGTTTTAATTATTGCACATTTTTTAATATTTTTATTCTTTTTATTTTTGTATTGCAATTAAAAATATTTTTCGTACATATAAAGTATGAACTCTTTACTTTCTCACACAAAAAATCATTTAAATAAAATTATAACCTCTTGTATAATATATGATTTCTGTAACGTCATTCAATTATTGAGAGAAAAAGAAAAAATGCGAACCTCTTTATTTAATTTTTTTACTTGAATATTATTTATTTTTTTTTAAAAAAAAAAAAACTAATAAAAAACTTTAAAGGGAAACATTTTTTTTAATATTATTTTACCATCAATCCTTTTTCTGAGTATCTTACCCTCGCATCTTTTCAATAATTTCCTATTCACCGTAGTTTTAATTAATGCACATTTTTTAATATTTTAATTCTTTTTATTTTTGTATTGCAATTAAAAATATTTTTCGTACATATAAAGTATGAACTCTTTACTTTCTCACACAAAAAATCATTTAAATAAAATTATAACCTCTTGTATAATATATGATTTCTGTAACGTCATTCAATTATTGAGAGAAAAAGAAAAAATTCGAACCTCTTTATTTAATTTTTTTACTTGAATATTATTTATTTTTTTTAAAAAAAAAAAAACTACTAAAAAACTTTAAAGGGAAAATTTTTTTTTAATATTATTTTACCATCAATCCTTTTTCTGAGTATCTTACCCTCGCATCTTTTCAATAATTTCCTATTCACCGTAGTTTTAATTAATGCACATTTTTTAATATTTTAATTCTTTTTATTTTTGTATTGCAATTAAAAATATTTTTCGTACATATAAAGTATGAACTCTTTACTTTCTCACACAAAAAATCATTTAAATAAAATTATAACCTCTTGTATAATATATGATTTCTGTAACGTCCTTCAATTATTGAGAGAAAAAGAAAAAATGCGAACCTCTTTATTTAATTTTTTTACTTGAATATTAATTTTTTTTTTTTAAAAAAAAAACTACTAAAAAACTTTAAAGGGAAACATTTTTTTTAATATTATTTTACCATCAATCCTTTTTTGGAGTGTCTTACCCTCGCATCTTTTCAATAATTTCTTATTCACCGTAGTTTTAATTAATGCACATTTTTTAATATTTTAATTCTTTTTATTTTTGTATTGCAATTAAAAATATTTTTCGTACATATAAAGTATGAACGCTTTACTTTCTCACACAAAAAATCATTTAAATAAAATTCCCAACTCTTGTATAATATATGATTTCTATAACGTCCTTCAATTATTGAGAGAAAAAGAAAAAAATGCGAACCTCTTTAATTAATTTTTTTTAAAAAAAAAACTACTAAAAAACTCTAAAGGGAAACATTTTTTTTTTTTATTATTTTACCATCAATCCTTTTTTGGAGTATCTTACCCTCGCATCTTTTCAATAATTTCCTATTCACCGTAGTTTTAATTAATGCACATTTTTTAATATTTTAATTCTTTTTATTTTTGTATTGCAATTAAAAATATTTTTCGTACATATAAAGTATGAACTCTTTACTTTCTCACACGAAAAATCATTTAAATAAAATTATAACCTCTTGTATAATATATGATTTCTGTAACGTCCTTCAATTATTGAGAGAAAAAGAAAAAATGCGAACCTCTTTATTTAATTTTTTTACTTGAATATTAATTATTTTTTTTTAAAAAAAAAAAACTACTAAAAAACTTTAAAGGGAAACATTTTTTTTAATATTATTTTACCATCAATCCTTTTTTGGAGTATCTTACCCTCGCATCTTTTCAATAATTTCTTATTCATCGTAGTTTTAATTAATGCACATTTTTTAATATTTTAATTCTTTTTATTTTTGTATTGCAATTAAAAATATTTTTCGTACATATAAAGTATGAACTCTTTACTTTCTCACACAAAAAATCATTTAAATAAAATTATAACCTCTTGTATAATATATGATTTCTGTAACGACCTTCAATTATTGATAGAAAAAGAAAAAATGCGAACCTCTTTATTTAATTTTTTTACTTGAATATTATTTATTTTAAAAAAAAAAAACTACTAAAAAACATTAAAGGGAAACATTTTTTTTATTATTATTTTACCATCAATCCTTTTTCTGAGTATCTTACCCTCGCATCTTTTCAATAATTTCCTATTCACCGTAGTTTTAATTAATGCACATTTTTTAATATTTTAATTCTTTTTATTTTTGTATTGCAATTAAAAATATTTTTCGTACATATAAAGTATGAACTCTTTACTTTCTCACACAAAAAATCATTTAAATAAAATTATAACCTCTTGTATAATATATGATTTCTGTAACGTCCTTCAATTATTGAGAGAAAAAGAAAAAATGCGAACCTCTTTATTTAATTTTTTTACTTGAATATTAATTATTTTTTTTAAAAAAAAAAACTACTAAAAAACTTTAAAGGGAAACATATTTTTTAATATTATTTTACCATCAATCCTTTTTTGGAGTGTCTTACCCTCGCATCTTTTCAATAATTTCTTATTCACCGTAGTTTTAATTAATGCACATTTTTTAATATTTTAATTCTTTTTATTTTTGTATTGCAATTAAAAATATTTTTCGTACATATAAAGTATGAACGCTTTACTTTCTCACACAAAAAATCATTTAAATAAAATTCCCAACTCTTGTATAATATATGATTTCTGTAACGTCCTTCAATTAGTGAGAGAAAAAGAAAAAATGCGAACCTCTTTAATTAATTTTTTTACATTAATATTAATTTTTTTTTAAAAAAAAACTACTAAAAAACTCTAAAGGGAAACATTTTTTTTATTATTATTTTACCATCAATCCTTTTTTGGAGTATCTTACCCTCGCATCTTTTCAATAATTTCCTATTCACCGTAGTTTTAATTATTGCACATTTTTTAATATTTTTATTCTTTTTATTTTTGTATTGCAATTAAAAATATTTTTCGTACATATAAAGTATGAACTCTTTACTTTCTCACACAAAAAATCATTTAAATAAAATTATAACCTCTTGTATAATATATGATTTCTGTAACGTCATTCAATTATTGAGAGAAAAAGAAAAAATGCGAACCTCTTTATT
The DNA here is from genome assembly GCA_963555705.1 of Ligustrum vulgare. Lineage (NCBI taxonomy): Eukaryota > Viridiplantae > Streptophyta > Magnoliopsida > Lamiales > Oleaceae > Ligustrum > Ligustrum vulgare. The sequence continues at coordinate 29,521,061 of OY743174.1, forward strand.
TAATTTTTTTACTTGAATATTAATTATTTTTTTTAAAAAAAAAAAAACTACTAAAAAACTTTAAAGGGAAACATTTTTTTTAATATTATTTTACCATCAATCCTTTTTCTGAGTATCTTACCCTCGCATCTTTTCAATAATTTCCTATTCACCGTAGTTTTAATTAATGCACATTTTTTAATATTTTAATTCTTTTTATTTTTGTATTGCAATTAAAAATATTTTTCGTACATATAAAGTATGAACTCTTTACTTTCTCACACAAAAAATCATTTAAATAAAATTATAACCTCTTGTATAATATATGATTTCTGTAACGTCATTCAATTATTGAGAGAAAAAGAAAAAATTCGAACCTCTTTATTTAATTTTTTTACTTGAATATTATTTATTTTTTTTTAAAAAAAAAAAAACTACTAAAAAACTTTAAAGGGAAACATTTTTTTTAATATTATTTAACCATCAATCCTTTTTCTGAGTATCTTACCCTCGCATCTTTTCAATAATTTCCTATTCACCGTAGTTTTAATTAATGCACATTTTTTAATATTTTAATTCTTTTTATTTTTGTATTGCAATTAAAAATATTTTTCGTACATATAAAGTATGAACTCTTTACTTTCTCACACAAAAAATCATTTAAATAAAATTATAACCTCTTGTATAATATATGATTTCTGTAACGTCCTTCAATTATTGAGAGAAAAAGAAAAAATGCGAACCTCTTTATTTAATTTTTTTACTTGAATATTAATTATTTTTTTTTAAAAAAAAAACTACTAAAAAACTTTAAAGGGAAACATTTTTTTTAATATTATTTTACCATCAATCCTTTTTTGGAGTGTCTTACCCTCGCATCTTTTCAATAATTTCTTATTCACCGTAGTTTTAATTAATGCACATTTTTTAATATTTTAATTCTTTTTATTTTTGTATTGCAATTAAAAATATTTTTCGTACATATAAAGTATGAACGCTTTACTTTCTCACACAAAAAATCATTTAAATAAAATTCCCAACTCTTGTATAATATATGATTTCTATAACGTCCTTCAATTATTGAGAGAAAAAGAAAAAATGCGAACCTCTTTAATTAATTTTTTTTAAAAAAAAAAACTACTAAAAAACTCTAAAGGGAAACATTTTTTTTTTTATTATTTTACCATCAATCCTTTTTTGGAGTATCTTACCCTCGCATCTTTTCAATAATTTCCTATTCACCGTAGTATTAATTAATGCACATTTTTTAATATTTTAATTCTTTTTATTTTTGTATTGCAATTAAAAATATTTTTCGTACATATAAAGTATGAACTCTTTACTTTCTCACACGAAAAATCATTTAAATAAAATTATAACCTCTTGTATAATATATGATTTCTGTAACGTCCTTCAATTATTGAGAGAAAAAGAAAAAATGCGAACCTCTTTATTTAATTTTTTTACTTGAATATTAATTATTTTTTTTTAAAAAAAAAAAACTACTAAAAAACTTTAAAGGGAAACATTTTTTTTAATATTATTTTACCATCAATCCTTTTTTGGAGTATCTTACCCTCGCATCTTTTCAATAATTTCTTATTCATTGTAGTTTTAATTAATGCACATTTTTTAATATTTTAATTCTTTTTATTTTTGTATTGCAATTAAAAATATTTTTCGTACATATAAAGTATGAACTCTTTACTTTCTCACACAAAAAATCATTTAAATAAAATTATAACCTCTTGTATAATATATGATTTCTGTAACGGCCTTCAATTATTGATAGAAAAAGAAAAAATGCGAACCTCTTTATTTAATTTTTTTACTTGAATATTATTTATTTTTTTTAAAAAAAAAAAAAACTACTAAAAAACTTTAAAGGGAAACATTTTTTTTAATATTATTTTACCATCAATCCTTTTTCTGAGTATCTTACCCTCGCATCTTTTCAATAATTTCCTATTCACCGTAGTTTTAATTAATGCACATTTTTTAATATTTTAATTCTTTTTATTTTTGTATTGCAATTAAAAATATTTTTCGTACATATAAAGTATGAACTCTTTACTTTCTCACACAAAAAATCATTTAAATAAAATTATAACCTCTTGTATAATATATGATTTCTGTAACGTCATTCAATTATTGAGAGAAAAAGAAAAAATTCGAACCTCTTTATTTAATTTTTTTACTTGAATATTATTTATTTTTTTTAAAAAAAAAAAACTACTAAAAAACTTTAAAGGGAAACATTTTTTTTAATATTATTTTACCATCAATCCTTTTTCTGAGTATCTTACCCTCGCATCTTTTCAACAATTTCCTATTCACCGTAGTTTTAATTAATGCACATTTTTTAATATTTTAATTCTTTTTATTTTTGTATTGCAATTAAAAATATTTTTCGTACATATAAAGTATGAACTCTTTACTTTCTCACACAAAAAATCATTTAAATAAAATTATAACCTCTTGTATAATATATGATTTCTGTAACGTCCTTCAATTATTGAGAGAAAAAGAAAAAATGCGAACCTCTTTATTTAATTTTTTTACTTGAATATTAATTATTTTTTTTAAAAAAAAAAACTACTAAAAAACTTTAAAGGGAAACATTTTTTTTAATATTATTTTACCATCAATCCTTTTTTGGAGTGTCTTACCCTCGCATCTTTTCAATAATTTCTTATTCACCGTAGTTTTAATTAATGCACATTTTTTAATATTTTAATTCTTTTTATTTTTGTATTGCAATTAAAAATATTTTTCGTACATATAAAGTATGAACGCTTTACTTTCTCACACAAAAAATCATTTAAATAAAATTCCCAACTCTTGTATAATATATGATTTCTATAACGTCCTTCAATTATTGAGAGAAAAAGAAAAAATGCGAACCTCTTTAATTAATTTTTTTTAAAAAAAAAACTACTAAAAAACTCTAAAGGGAAACATTTTTTTTTTTTATTATTTTACCATCAATCCTTTTTTGGAGTATCTTACCCTCGCATCTTTTCAATAATTTCCTATTCACCGTAGTTTTAATTAATGCACATTTTTTAATATTTTAATTCTTTTTATTTTTGTATTGCAATTAAAAATATTTTTCGTACATATAAAGTATGAACTCTTTACTTTCTCACACAAAAAATCATTTAAATAAAATTATAACCTCTTGTATAATATATGATTTCTGTAACGTCCTTCAATTATTGAGAGAAAAAGAAAAAATGCGAACCTCTTTATTTAATTTTTTTACTTGAATATTAATTATTTTTTTTTAAAAAAAAAAACTACTAAAAAACTTTAAAGGGAAACATTTTTTTTAATATTATTTTACCATCAATCCTTTTTTGGAGTATCTTACCCTCGCATCTTTTCAATAATTTCTTATTCATTGTAGTTTTAATTAATGCACATTTTTTAATATTTTAATTCTTTTTATTTTTGTATTGCAATTAAAAATATTTTTCGTACATATAAAGTATGAACTCTTTATTTTCTCACACAAAAAATCATTTAAATAAAATTATAACCTCTGCTATAATATATGATTTCTGTAACGGCCTTCAATTATTGATAGAAAAAGAAAAAATGCGAACCTCTTTATTTAATTTTTTTACTTGAATATTATTTATTTTAAAAAAAAAAAACTACTAAAAAACATTAAAGGGAAACATTTTTTTTATTATTATTTTACCATCAATCCTTTTTCTGAGTATCTTACCCTCGCATCTTTTCAATAATTTCCTATTCACCGTAGTTTTAATTAATGCACATTTTTTAATATTTTAATTCTTTTTATTTTTGTATTGCAATTAAAAATATTTTTCGTACATATAAAGTATGAACTCTTTACTTTCTCACACAAAAAATCATTTAAATAAAATTATAACCTCTTGTATAATATATGATTTCTGTAACGTCCTTCAATTATTGAGAGAAAAAGAAAAAATGCGAACCTCTTTATTTAATTTTTTTAATTGAATATTAATTATTTTTTTTAAAAAAAAAACTACTAAAAAACTTTAAAGGGAAACATATTTTTTAATATTATTTTACCATCAATCCTTTTTTGGAGTGTCTTACCCTCGCATCTTTTCAATAATTTCTTATTCACCGTAGTTTTAATTAATGCACATTTTTTAATATTTTAATTCTTTTTATTTTTGTATTGCAATTAAAAATATTTTTCGTACATATAAAGTATGAACGCTTTACTTTCTCACACAAAAAATCATTTAAATAAAATTCCCAACTCTTGTATAATATATGATTTCTGTAACGTCCTTCAATTAGTGAGAGAAAAAGAAAAAATGCGAACCTCTTTAAATAATTTTTTTACATTAATATTAATTTTTTTTAAAAAAAAAACTACTAAAAAACTCTAAAGGGAAACATTTTTTTTATTATTATTTTACCATCAATCCTTTTTTGGAGCATCTTACCCTCGCATCTTTTCAATAATTTCCTATTCACCGTAGTTTTAATTATTGCACATTTTTTAATATTTTTATTCTTTTTATTTTTGTATTGCAATTAAAAATATTTTTCGTACATATAAAGTATGAACTCTTTACTTTCTCACACAAAAATAATTTAAATAAAATTATAACCTCTTGTATAATATATGATTTCTGTAACGTCCTTCAATTATTGAGAGAAAAAGAAAAAATGCGAACCTCTTTATATAATTTTTTTACTTGAATATTAATTATTTTTTTTTTTAAAAAAACTACTAAAAAACTTTAAAGGGAAACATTTTTTTTAATATTATTTTACCATCAATCCTTTTTTGGAGTATCTTACCCTCGCATCTTTTCAATAATTTCTTATTCACCGTAGTTTTAATTAATGCAAATTTTTTAATATTTTAATTCTTTTTATTTTTGTATTGCAATTAAAAATATTTTTCGTACATATAAAGTATGAACTCTTTACTTTCTCACACAAAAAATCATTTAAATAAAATTATAACCTCTTGTATAATATATGATTTCTGTAACGTCCTTCAATTATTGAGAGAAAAAGAAAAAATGCGAACCTCTTTATTTAATTTTTTTACTTGAATATTAATTATTTTTTTTAAAAAAAAAAAACTACTAAAAAACTTTAAAGGGAAACATATTTTTTAATATTATTTTACCATCAATCCTTTTTTGGAGTGTCTTACCCTCGCATCTTTTCAATAATTTCTTATTCACCGTAGTTTTAATTAATGCACATTTTTTAATATTTTAATTCTTTTTATTTTTGTATTGCAATTAAAAATATTTTTCGTACATATAAAGTATGAACGCTTTACTTTCTCACACAAAAAATCATTTAAATAAAATTCCCAACTCTTGTATAATATATGATTTCTGTAACGTCCTTCAATTATTGAGAGAAAAAGAAAAAATGCGAACCTCTTTAATTAATTTTTTTAAAAAAAAAAACTACTAAAAAACTCTAAAGGGAAACATTTTTTTTTTTTATTATTTTACCATCAATCCTTTTTTGGAGTATCTTACCCTCGCATCTTTTCAATAATTTCCTATTCACCGTAGTTTTAATTAATGCACATTTTTTAATATTTTAATTCTTTTTATTTTTGTATTGCAATTAAAAATATTTTTCGTACATATAAAGTATGAACTCTTTACTTTCTCACACAAAAAATCATTTAAATAAAATTATAACCTCTTGTATAATATATGATTTCTGTAACGTCCTTCAATTATTGAGAGAAAAAGAAAAAATGCGAACCTCTTTATTTAATTTTTTTACTTGAATATTAATTATTTTTTTTAAAAAAAAAAAAACTACTAAAAAACTTTAAAGGGAAACATTTTTTTTAATATTATTTTACCATCAATCCTTTTTCTGAGTATCTTACCCTCGCATCTTTTCAATAATTTCCTATTCACCGTAGTTTTAATTAATGCACATTTTTTAATATTTTAATTCTTTTTATTTTTGTATTGCAATTAAAAATATTTTTCGTACATATAAAGTATGAACTCTTTACTTTCTCACACAAAAAATCATTTAAATAAAATTATAACCTCTTGTATAATATATGATTTCTGTAACGTCATTCAATTATTGAGAGAAAAAGAAAAAATTCGAACCTCTTTATTTAATTTTTTTACTTGAATATTATTTATTTTTTTTTAAAAAAAAAAAACTACTAAAAAACTTTAAAGGGAAACATTTTTTTTAATATTATTTTACCATCAATCCTTTTTCTGAGTATCTTACCCTCGCATCTTTTCAATAATTTCCTATTCACCGTAGTTTTAATTAATGCACATTTTTTAATATTTTAATTCTTTTTATTTTTGTATTGCAATTAAAAATATTTTTCGTACATATAAAGTATGAACTCTTTACTTTCTCACACAAAAAATCATTTAAATAAAATTATAACCTCTTGTATAATATATGATTTCTGCAACGTCCTTCAATTATTGAGAGAAAAAGAAAAAATGCGAACCTCTTTATTTAATTTTTTTACTTGAATATTATTTATTTTTTTTAAAAAAAAAAAACTACTAAAAAACTTTAAAGGGAAACATTTTTTTTAATATTATTTTACCATCAATCCTTTTTCTGAGTATCTTACCCTCGCATCTTTTCAATAATTTCCTATTCACCGTAGTTTTAATTAATGCACATTTTTTAATATTTTAATTCTTTTTATTTTTGTATTGCAATTAAAAATATTTTTCGTACATATAAAGTATGAACGCTTTACTTTCTCACACAAAAAATCATTTAAATAAAATTCCCAACTCTTGTATAATATATGATTTCTATAACGTCCTTCAATTATTGAGAGAAAAAGAAAAAATGCGAACCTCTTTAATTAATTTTTTTACATTAATATTAATTTTTTTTTAAAAAAAAACTACTAAAAAACTCTAAAGGGAAACATTTTTTTTATTATTATTTTACCATCAATCCTTTTTTGGAGTATCTTACCCTCGCATCTTTTCAATAATTTCCTATTCACCGTAGTTTTAATTATTGCACATTTTTTAATATTTTTATTCTTTTTATTTTTGTATTGCAATTAAAAATATTTTTCGTACATATAAAGTATGAACTCTTTACTTTCTCACACAAAAAATCATTTAAATAAAATTATAACCTCTTGTATAATATATGATTTCTGTAACGTCCTTCAATTATTGAGAGAAAAAGAAAAAATGCGAACCTCTTTATATAATTTTTTTACTTGAATATTAATTATTTTTTTTTTTAAAAAAAAACTACTAAAAAACTTTAAAGGGAAACATTTTTTTTAATATTATTTTACCATCAATCCTTTTTTGGAGTGTCTTACCCTCGCATCTTTTCAATAATTTCTTATTCACCGTAGTTTTAATTAATGCACATTTTTTAATATTTTAATTCTTTTTATTTTTGTATTGCAATTAAAAATATTTTTCGTACATATAAAGTATGAACGCTTTACTTTCTCACACAAAAAATCATTTAAATAAAATTCCCAACTCTTGTATAATATATGATTTCTATAACGTCCTTCAATTATTGAGAGAAAAAGAAAAAATGCGAACCTCTTTAATTAATTTTTTTTAAAAAAAAAACTACTAAAAAACTCTAAAGGGAAACATTTTTTTTTTTTATTATTTTACCATCAATCCTTTTTTGGAGTATCTTACCCTCGCATCTTTTCAATAATTTCCTATTCACCGTAGTTTTAATTAATGCACATTTTTTAATATTTTAATTCTTTTTATTTTTGTATTGCAATTAAAAATATTTTTCGTACATATAAAGTATGAACTCTTTACTTTCTCACACAAAAAATCATTTAAATAAAATTATAACCTCTTGTATAATATATGATTTCTGTAACGTCCTTCAATTATTGAGAGAAAAAGAAAAAATGCGAACCTCTTTATTTAATTTTTTTACTTGAATATTAATTATTTTTTTTTAAAAAAAAAAACTACTAAAAAACTTTAAAGGGAAACATTTTTTTTAATATTATTTTACCATCAATCCTTTTTTGGAGTATCTTACCCTCGCATCTTTTCAATAATTTCTTATTCATTGTAGTTTTAATTAATGCACATTTTTTAATATTTTAATTCTTTTTATTTTTGTATTGCAATTAAAAATATTTTTCGTACATATAAAGTATGAACTCTTTATTTTCTCACACAAAAAATCATTTAAATAAAATTATAACCTCTGCTATAATATATGATTTCTGTAACGGCCTTCAATTATTGATAGAAAAAGAAAAAATGCGAACCTCTTTATTTAATTTTTTTACTTGAATATTATTTATTTTAAAAAAAAAAAACTACTAAAAAACATTAAAGGGAAACATTTTTTTTATTATTATTTTACCATCAATCCTTTTTCTGAGTATCTTACCCTCGCATCTTTTCAATAATTTCCTATTCACCGTAGTTTTAATTAATGCACATTTTTTAATATTTTAATTCTTTTTATTTTTGTATTGCAATTAAAAATATTTTTCGTACATATAAAGTATGAACTCTTTACTTTCTCACACAAAAAATCATTTAAATAAAATTATAACCTCTTGTATAATATATGATTTCTGTAACGTCCTTCAATTATTGAGAGAAAAAGAAAAAATGCGAACCTCTTTATTTAATTTTTTTAATTGAATATTAATTATTTTTTTTAAAAAAAAAACTACTAAAAAACTTTAAAGGGAAACATATTTTTTAATATTATTTTACCATCAATCCTTTTTTGGAGTGTCTTACCCTCGCATCTTTTCAATAATTTCTTATTCACCGTAGTTTTAATTAATGCACATTTTTTAATATTTTAATTCTTTTTATTTTTGTATTGCAATTAAAAATATTTTTCGTACATATAAAGTATGAACGCTTTACTTTCTCACACAAAAAATCATTTAAATAAAATTCCCAACTCTTGTATAATATATGATTTCTGTAACGTCCTTCAATTAGTGAGAGAAAAAGAAAAAATGCGAACCTCTTTAAATAATTTTTTTACATTAATATTAATTTTTTTTAAAAAAAAAACTACTAAAAAACTCTAAAGGGAAACATTTTTTTTATTATTATTTTACCATCAATCCTTTTTTGGAGCATCTTACCCTCGCATCTTTTCAATAATTTCCTATTCACCGTAGTTTTAATTATTGCACATTTTTTAATATTTTTATTCTTTTTATTTTTGTATTGCAATTAAAAATATTTTTCGTACATATAAAGTATGAACTCTTTACTTTCTCACACAAAAATAATTTAAATAAAATTATAACCTCTTGTATAATATATGATTTCTGTAACGTCCTTCAATTATTGAGAGAAAAAGAAAAAATGCGAACCTCTTTATATAATTTTTTTACTTGAATATTAATTATTTTTTTTTTTAAAAAAACTACTAAAAAACTTTAAAGGGAAACATTTTTTTTAATATTATTTTACCATCAATCCTTTTTTGGAGTATCTTACCCTCGCATCTTTTCAATAATTTCTTATTCACCGTAGTTTTAATTAATGCAAATTTTTTAATATTTTAATTCTTTTTATTTTTGTATTGCAATTAAAAATATTTTTCGTACATATAAAGTATGAACTCTTTACTTTCTCACACAAAAAATCATTTAAATAAAATTATAACCTCTTGTATAATATATGATTTCTGTAACGTCCTTCAATTATTGAGAGAAAAAGAAAAAATGCGAACCTCTTTATTTAATTTTTTTACTTGAATATTAATTATTTTTTTTAAAAAAAAAAAACTACTAAAAAACTTTAAAGGGAAACATATTTTTTAATATTATTTTACCATCAATCCTTTTTTGGAGTGTCTTACCCTCGCATCTTTTCAATAATTTCTTATTCACCGTAGTTTTAATTAATGCACATTTTTTAATATTTTAATTCTTTTTATTTTTGTATTGCAATTAAAAATATTTTTCGTACATATAAAGTATGAACGCTTTACTTTCTCACACAAAAAATCATTTAAATAAAATTCCCAACTCTTGTATAATATATGATTTCTGTAACGTCCTTCAATTATTGAGAGAAAAAGAAAAAATGCGAACCTCTTTAATTAATTTTTTAAAAAAAAAAAACTACTAAAAAACTCTAAAGGGAAACATTTTTTTTTTTTATTATTTTACCATCAATCCTTTTTTGGAGTATCTTACCCTCGCATCTTTTCAATAATTTCCTATTCACCGTAGTTTTAATTAATGCACATTTTTTAATATTTTAATTCTTTTTATTTTTGTATTGCAATTAAAAATATTTTTCGTACATATAAAGTATGAACTCTTTACTTTCTCACACAAAAAATCATTTAAATAAAATTATAACCTCTTGTATAATATATGATTTCTGTAACGTCCTTCAATTATTGAGAGAAAAAGAAAAAATGCGAACCTCTTTATTTAATTTTTTTACTTGAATATTAATTATTTTTTTTAAAAAAAAAAAAACTACTAAAAAACTTTAAAGGGAAACATTTTTTTTAATATTATTTTACCATCAATCCTTTTTCTGAGTATCTTACCCTCGCATCTTTTCAATAATTTCCTATTCACCGTAGTTTTAATTAATGCACATTTTTTAATATTTTAATTCTTTTTATTTTTGTATTGCAATTAAAAATATTTTTCGTACATATAAAGTATGAACTCTTTACTTTCTCACACAAAAAATCATTTAAATAAAATTATAACCTCTTGTATAATATATGATTTCTGTAACGTCATTCAATTATTGAGAGAAAAAGAAAAAATTCGAACCTCTTTATTTAATTTTTTTACTTGAATATTATTTATTTTTTTTTAAAAAAAAAAAACTACTAAAAAACTTTAAAGGGAAACATTTTTTTTAATATTATTTTACCATCAATCCTTTTTCTGAGTATCTTACCCTCGCATCTTTTCAATAATTTCCTATTCACCGTAGTTTTAATTAATGCACATTTTTTAATATTTTAATTCTTTTTATTTTTGTATTGCAATTAAAAATATTTTTCGTACATATAAAGTATGAACTCTTTACTTTCTCACACAAAAAATCATTTAAATAAAATTATAACCTCTTGTATAATATATGATTTCTGCAACGTCCTTCAATTATTGAGAGAAAAAGAAAAAATGCGAACCTCTTTATTTAATTTTTTTACTTGAATATTATTTATTTTTTTTAAAAAAAAAAAACTACTAAAAAACTTTAAAGGGAAACATTTTTTTTAATATTATTTTACCATCAATCCTTTTTCTGAGTATCTTACCCTCGCATCTTTTCAATAATTTCCTATTCACCGTAGTTTTAATTAATGCACATTTTTTAATATTTTAATTCTTTTTATTTTTGTATTGCAATTAAAAATATTTTTCGTACATATAAAGTATGAACGCTTTACTTTCTCACACAAAAAATCATTTAAATAAAATTCCCAACTCTTGTATAATATATGATTTCTATAACGTCCTTCAATTATTGAGAGAAAAAGAAAAAATGCGAACCTCTTTAATTAATTTTTTTTAAAAAAAAAACTACTAAAAAACTCTAAAGGGAAACATTTTTTTTTTTTATTATTTTACCATCAATCCTTTTTTGGAGTATCTTACCCTCGCATCTTTTCAATAATTTCCTATTCACCGTAGTTTTAATTAATGCACATTTTTTAATATTTTAATTCTTTTTATTTTTGTATTGCAATTAAAAATATTTTTCGTACATATAAAGTATGAACTCTTTACTTTCTCACACAAAAATCATTTAAATAAAATTATAACCTCTTGTATAATATATGATTTCTGTAACGTCCTTCAATTATTGAGAGAAAAAGAAAAAATGCGAACCTCTTTATATAATTTTTTTACTTGAATATTAATTATTATTTTTTTTAAAAAAAAACTACTAAAAAACTTTAAAGGGAAACATTTTTTTTAATATTATTTTACCATCAATCCTTTTTTGGAGTATCTTACCCTCGCATCTTTTCAATAATTTCTTATTCACCGTAGTTTTAATTAATGCACATTTTTTAATATTTTAATTCTTTTTATTTTTGTATTGCAATTAAAAATATTTTTCGTACATATAAAGTATGAACTCTTTACTTTCTCACACAAAAAATCATTTAAATAAAATTATAACCTCTTGTATAATATATGATTTCTGTAACGTCCTTCAATTATTGAGAGAAAAAGAAAAAATGCGAACCTCTTTATTTAATTTTTTTACTTGAATATTAATTATTTTTTTTAAAAAAAAAAAACTACTAAAAAACTTTAAAGGGAAACATATTTTTTAATATTATTTTACCATCAATCCTTTTTTGGAGTGTCTTACCCTCGCATCTTTTCAATAATTTCTTATTCACCGTAGTTTTAATTAATGCACATTTTTTAATATTTTAATTCTTTTTATTTTTGTATTGCAATTAAAAATATTTTTCGTACATATAAAGTATGAACGCTTTACTTTCTCACACAAAAAATCATTTAAATAAAATTCCCAACTCTTGTATAATATATGATTTCTGTAACGTCCTTCAATTAGTGAGAGAAAAAGAAAAAATGCGAACCTCTTTAATTAATTTTTTTACATTAATATTAATTTTTTTTTTAAAAAAAAACAACTAAAAAACTCTAAAGGGAAACATTTTTTTTATTATTATTTTACCATCAATCCTTTTTTGGAGTATCTTACCCTCGCATCTTTTCAATAATTTCCTATTCACCGTAGTTTTAATTATTGCACATTTTTTAATATTTTTATTCTTTTTATTTTTGTATTGCAATTAAAAATATTTTTCGTACATATAAAGTATGAACTCTTTACTTTCTCACACAAAAATCATTTAAATAAAATTATAACCTCTTGTATAATATATGATTTCTGTAACGTCCTTCAATTATTGAGAGAAAAAGAAAAAATGCGAACCTCTTTATATAATTTTTTTACTTGAATATTAATTATTATTTTTTTTAAAAAAAAACTACTAAAAAACTTTAAAGGGAAACATTTTTTTTAATATTATTTTACCATCAATCCTTTTTTGGAGTATCTTACCCTCGCATCTTTTCAATAATTTCTTATTCACCGTAGTTTTAATTAATGCACATTTTTTAATATTTTAATTCTTTTTATTTTTGTATTGCAATTAAAAATATTTTTCGTACATATAAAGTATGAACTCTTTACTTTCTCACACAAAAAATCATTTAAATAAAATTATAACCTCTTGTATAATATATGATTTCTGTAACGTTATTCAATTATTGAGAGAAAAAGAAAAAATGCGAACCTCTTTATTTAATTTTTTTACTTGAATATTAATTATTTTTTTTAAAAAAAAAAACTACTAAAAAACTTTAAAGGGAAACATTTTTTTTAATATTATTTTACCATCAATCCTTTTTTGGAGTATCTTACCCTCGCATCTTTTCAATAATTTCTTATTCACCGTAGTTTTAATTAATGCACATTTTTTAATATTTTAATTCTTTTTATTTTTGTATTGCAATTAAAAATATTTTTCGTACATATAAAGTATGAACTCTTTACTTTCTCACACAAAAAATCATTTAAATAAAATTATAACCTCTTGTATAATATATGATTTCTGTAACGTCATTCAATTATTGAGAGAAAAAGAAAAAATGCGAACCTCTTTATTTAATTTTTTTACTTGAATATTAATTATTATTTTTTTAAAAAAAAAACTACTAAAAAACTTTAAAGGGAAACATTTTTTTTAATATTATTTTACCATCAATCCTTTTTTGGAGTGTCTTACCCTCGCATCTTTTCAATAATTTCTTATTCACCGTAGTTTTAATTAATGCACATTTTTTAATATTTTAATTCTTTTTATTTTTGTATTGCAATTAAAAATATTTTTCGTACATATAAAGTATGAACGCTTTACTTTCTCACACAAAAAATCATTTAAATAAAATTCCCAACTCTTGTATAATATATGATTTCTGTAACGTCCTTCAATTATTGAGAGAAAAAGAAAAAATGCGAACCTCTTTAATTAATTTTTTTTTAAAAAAAAACTACTAAAAAACTCTAAAGGGAAACATTTTTATTATTATTATTTTACCATCAATCCTTTTTTGGAGTATCTTACCCTCGCATCTTTTCAATAATTTCTTATTCACCGTAGTTTTAATTAATGCACATTTTTTAATATTTTAATTCTTTTTATTTTTGTATTGCAATTAAAAATATTTTTCGTACATATAAAGTATGAACGCTTTACTTTCTCACACAAAAAATCATTTAAATAAAATTCCCAACTCTTGTATAATATATGATTTCTGTAACGTCCTTCAATTAGTGAGAGAAAAAGAAAAAATGCGAACCTCTTTAATTAATTTTTTTACATGAATATTAATTTTTTTTTTAAAAAAAACTACTAAAAAACTCTAAAGGGAAACATTTTTTTTATTATTATTTTACCATCAATCCTTTTTTGGAGTATCTTACCCTCGCATCTTTTCAATAATTTCCTATTCACCGTAGTTTTTATTAATGCACATTTTTTAATATTTTAATTCTTTTTATTTTTGTATTGCAATTAAAAATATTTTTCGTACATATAAAGTATGAACTCTTTACTTTCTCACACAAAAAATCATTTAAATAAAATTATAACCTCTTGTATAATATATGATTTATGTAACGTCCTTCAATTATTGAGAGAAAAAGAAAAAAATGCGAACCTCTTTATTTAATTTTTTTACTTGAATATTAATTATTTTTTTTAAAAAAAAAAACTACTAAAAAACTTTGAAGGGAAACATTTTTTTTTATTATTTTACCATCAATCCTTTTTTGGAGTATTTTACCCTCGCATCCTTTCAATAATTTCCTATTCACCTTAGTTTTAATTAATGCACATTTTTTAATATTTTAATTCTTTTTATTTTTGTATTGCAATTAAAAATATTTTTCGTACATATAAAGTATGAACTCTTTAGTTTCTCACACAAAAAATCATTTAAATAAAATTCAAACCTCTTGTATAATATATGATTTCTGTAACGTCCTTCAATTATTGAGAGAAAAAGAAAAAATGCGAACCTCTTTATTTAATTTTTTTACTTGAATATTAATTTTTTTTTAAAAAAAAAACTACTAAAAATTCTTAAGGGAAACAGTTTTTTTTTTATTATTTTACCATCAATCCTTTTTTGGAGTATCTTACCCTCGCATCTTTTCAATAATTTCCTATTCACCGTAGTTTTAATTAATGCACATTTTTTAATATTTTAATTCTTTTTATTTTTGTATTGCAATTAAAAATATTTTTCGTACATATAAAGTATGAACTCTTTACTTTCTCACACAAAAAATCATTTAAATAAAATTCACAACTCTTGTATAATATATGATTTCTGTAACGTCCTTCAATTAGTGAGAGAAAATGAAAAAATGCGAACCTCTTTAATTAATTTTTTTACATGAATATTAATTATTTTTTTTTAAAAAAACTACTAAAAACTGTAAAGGGAAATATTTTTATTATTATTATTTTACCATCAATCCTTTTTTCGTACATATAAAGTATGAATTTTTTACTTTCTCACACAAAAAATCATTTAAATAAAATTCAAACCTCTTGTATAATATATGATTTCTGTAACGTCCTTCAATTATTGAGAGAAAAAGAAAAAATGCGAACCTCTTTATTTAATTTTTTTACTTGAATATTAATTATTTTTTTTTTAAAAAAAAAACTACTAAGAAACTTTAAAGGGAAACATTTTTTTTATTATTATTTTACCATAAATCCTTTTTTGGAGTATCTTACCCTCGCATCTTTTCAATAATTTACTATTCACCGTAGTTTTAATTAATGCACATTTTTTAATTCTTTTTATTTTTGTATTGCAATTAAAAATATTTTTCGTACATATAAAGTATGAACTCTTTAATTTTCACACAAAAAATCATTTAAATAAAATTCAAACCTCTTGTATAATATATGATTTCTGTAACGTCCTTCAATTATTGAGAGAAAAAGAAAAAATGCGAACCTCTTTATTTAATTTTTTTTCTTGAATATTATTTATTTAAAAAAGAAAACTACAAAAAAACTTTAAAGGGAAAGATTTTTTTTAATATTATTTTACCATCAATCCTTTTTTGGAGTATATTACCCTCGCATCCTTTCAATAATTTCCTATTCACCTTAGTTTTAATTAATGCACATTTTTTAATATTTTAATTCTTTTTATTTTTGTATTGCAATTAAAAATATTTTTCGTACATATAAAGTATGAACTCTTTACTTTCTCACACAAAAAATCATTTAAATAAAATTCAAACCTCTTGTATAATATATGATTTCTGTAACGTCCTTCAATTATTGAGAGAAAAAGAAAAAATGCGAACCTCTTTATTTAATTTTTTTACTTGAATATTAATTTTTTTTTAAAAAAAAAACTACTAAAAATTCTTAAGGGAAACAGTTTTTTTTTTATTATTTTACCATCAATCCTTTTTTGGAGTATCTTACCCTCGCATCTTTTCAATAATTTCCTATTCACCGTAGTTTTAATTAATGCACATTTTTTAATATTTTAATTCTTTTTATTTTTGTATTGCAATTAAAAATATTTTTCGTACATATAAAGTATGAACTCTTTAGTTTCTCACACAAAAAATCATTTAAATAAAATTCACAACTCTTGTATAATATATGATTTCTGTAACGTCCTTCAATTAGTGAGAGAAAATGAAAAAATGCGAACCTCTTTAATTAATTTTTTTACATGAATATTAATTTTTTTTTAAAAAAAACTACTAAAAACTGTAAAGGGAAATATTTTTTTTATTATTATTTTACCATCAATCCATTTTTCGTACATATAAAGTATGAATTTTTTACTTTCTCACACAAAAAATCATTTAAATAAAATTCAAACCTCTTGTATAATATATGATTTCTGTAACGTCCTTCAATTATTGAGAGAAAAAGAAAAAATGCGAACCTCTTTATTTAATTTTTTTACTTGAATATTAATTATTTTTTTTAAAAAAAAAAAACTACTAAGAAACTTTAAAGGGAAACATTTTTTTTATTATTATTTTACCATAAATCCTTTTTTGGAGTATCTTACCCTCGCATCTTTTCAATAATTTACTATTCACCGTAGTTTTAATTAATGCACATTTTTTAATTCTTTTTATTTTTGTATTGCAATTAAAAATATTTTTCGTACATATAAAGTATGAACTCTTTAATTTTCACACAAAAAATCATTTAAATAAAATTCAAACCTCTTGTATAATATATGATTTCTGTAACGTCCTTCAATTATTGAGAGAAAAAGAAAAAATGCGAACCTCTTTATTTAATTTTTTTTCTTGAATATTATTTATTTAAAAAAGAAAACTACAAAAAAACTTTAAAGGGAAAGATTTTTTTTAATATTATTTTACCATCAATCCTTTTTTGGAGTATTTTACCCTCGCATCCTTTCAATAATTTCCTATTCACCTTAGTTTTAATTAATGCACATTTTTTAATATTTTAATTCTTTTTATTTTTGTATTGCAATTAAAAATATTTTTCGTACATATAAAGTATGAACTCTTTAGTTTCTCACACAAAAAATCATTTAAATAAAATTCAAACCTCTTGTATAATATATGATTTCTGTAACGTCCTTCAATTATTGAGAGAAAAAGAAAAAATGCGAACCTCTTTATTTAATTTTTTTACTTGAATATTAATTTTTTTTTAAAAAAAAAACTACTAAAAATTCTTAAGGGAAACAGTTTTTTTTTTATTATTTTACCATCAATCCTTTTTTGGAGTATCTTACCCTCGCATCTTTTCAATAATTTCCTATTCACCGTAGTTTTAATTAATGCACATTTTTTAATATTTTAATTCTTTTTATTTTTGTATTGCAATTAAAAATATTTTTCGTACATATAAAGTATGAACTCTTTACTTTCTCACACAAAAAATCATTTAAATAAAATTCACAACTCTTGTATAATATATGATTTCTGTAACGTCCTTCAATTAGTGAGAGAAAATGAAAAAATGCGAACCTCTTTAATTAATTTTTTTACATGAATATTAATTTTTTTTTTTAAAAAAACTACTAAAAACTGTAAAGGGAAATATTTTTATTATTATTATTTTACCATCAATCCTTTTTTCGTACATATAAAGTATGAATTTTTTACTTTCTCACACAAAAAATCATTTAAATAAAATTCAAACCTCTTGTATAATATATGATTTCTGTAACGTCCTTCAATTATTGAGAGAAAAAGAAAAAATGCGAACCTCTTTATTTAATTTTTTTACTTGAATATTAATTATTTTTTTTTAAAAAAAAACTACTAAGAAACTTTAAAGGGAAACATTTTTTTTATTATTATTTTACCATAAATCCTTTTTTGGAGTATCTTACCCTCGCATCTTTTCAATAATTTACTATTCACCGTAGTTTTAATTAATGCACATTTTTTAATTCTTTTTATTTTTGTATTGCAATTAAAAATATTTTTCGTACATATAAAGTATGAACTCTTTACTTTCTCACACAAAAAATCATTTAAATAAAATTATAACATCTTGTATAATATATGATTTATGTAACGTCCTTCAATTATTGAGAGAAAAAGAAAAAATGCGAACCTCTTTATTTAATTTTTTTACTTGAATATTAATTATTTTTTTTAAAAAAAAAAAAACTACTAAAAAACTTTAAAGGGAAACATTTTTTTTAATATTATTTTACCATCAATCCTTTTTTGGAGTGTCTTACCCTCGCATCTTTTCAATAATTTCTTATTCACCGTAGTTTTAATTAATGGACATTTTTTAATATTTTAATTCTTTTTATTTTTGTATTGCAATTAAAAATATTTTTCGTACATATAAAGTATGAACTCTTTACTTTTCACACAAAAAATCATTTAAATAAAATTCAAACCTCTTGTTTAATATATGATTTCTATAACGTCCTTCAATTATTGAGAGAAAAAGAAAAAATGCGAACCTCTTTATTTAATTTTTTTACTTGAATATTATTTATTTAAAAAAAAAAAAAAAACTACTAAAAAACTTTAAAGGGAAACATTTTTTTTAATATTATTTTACCATCAATCCTTTTTTGGAGTATCTTACCCTCGCATCTTTTCAATAATTTCTTATTCACCGTAGTTTTAATTAATGCACATTTTTTAATATTTTAATTCTTTTTATTTTTGTATTGCAATTAAAAATATTTTTCGTACATATAAAGTATGAACTCTTTACTTTCTCACACAAAAAATCATTTAAATAAAATTATAACCTCTTGTATAATATATGATTTCTGTAACGTCCTTCAATTATTGAGAGAAAAAGAAAAAATGCGAACCTCTTTATTTAATTTTTTTACTTGAATATTAATTATTTTTTTTAAAAAAAAAAAACTACTAAAAAACTTTAAAGGGAAACATATTTTTTAATATTATTTTACCATCAATCCTTTTTTGGAGTGTCTTACCCTCGCATCTTTTCAATAATTTCTTATTCACCGTAGTTTTAATTAATGCACATTTTTTAATATTTTAATTCTTTTTATTTTTGTATTGCAATTAAAAATATTTTTCGTACATATAAAGTATGAACGCTTTACTTTCTCACACAAAAAATCATTTAAATAAAATTCCCAACTCTTGTATAATATATGATTTCTGTAACGTCCTTCAATTAGTGAGAGAAAAAGAAAAAATGCGAACCTCTTTAATTAATTTTTTTACATTAATATTAATTTTTTTTTTAAAAAAAAACAACTAAAAAACTCTAAAGGGAAACATTTTTTTTATTATTATTTTACCATCAATCCTTTTTTGGAGTATCTTACCCTCGCATCTTTTCAATAATTTCCTATTCACCGTAGTTTTAATTATTGCACATTTTTTAATATTTTTATTCTTTTTATTTTTGTATTGCAATTAAAAATATTTTTCGTACATATAAAGTATGAACTCTTTACTTTCTCACACAAAAATCATTTAAATAAAATTATAACCTCTTGTATAATATATGATTTCTGTAACGTCCTTCAATTATTGAGAGAAAAAGAAAAAATGCGAACCTCTTTATATAATTTTTTTACTTGAATATTAATTATTATTTTTTTTAAAAAAAAACTACTAAAAAACTTTAAAGGGAAACATTTTTTTTAATATTATTTTACCATCAATCCTTTTTTGGAGTATCTTACCCTCGCATCTTTTCAATAATTTCTTATTCACCGTAGTTTTAATTAATGCACATTTTTTAATATTTTAATTCTTTTTATTTTTGTATTGCAATTAAAAATATTTTTCGTACATATAAAGTATGAACTCTTTACTTTCTCACACAAAAAATCATTTAAATAAAATTATAACCTCTTGTATAATATATGATTTCTGTAACGTTATTCAATTATTGAGAGAAAAAGAAAAAATGCGAACCTCTTTATTTAATTTTTTTACTTGAATATTAATTATTTTTTTTAAAAAAAAAAACTACTAAAAAACTTTAAAGGGAAACATTTTTTTTAATATTATTTTACCATCAATCCTTTTTTGGAGTATCTTACCCTCGCATCTTTTCAATAATTTCTTATTCACCGTAGTTTTAATTAATGCACATTTTTTAATATTTTAATTCTTTTTATTTTTGTATTGCAATTAAAAATATTTTTCGTACATATAAAGTATGAACTCTTTACTTTCTCACACAAAAAATCATTTAAATAAAATTATAACCTCTTGTATAATATATGATTTCTGTAACGTCATTCAATTATTGAGAGAAAAAGAAAAAATGCGAACCTCTTTATTTAATTTTTTTACTTGAATATTAATTATTTTTTTTTTAAAAAAAAAACTACTAAAAAACTTTAAAGGGAAACATTTTTTTTAATATTATTTTACCATCAATCCTTTTTTGGAGTGTCTTACCCTCGCATCTTTTCAATAATTTCTTATTCACCGTAGTTTTAATTAATGCACATTTTTTAATATTTTAATTCTTTTTATTTTTGTATTGCAATTAAAAATATTTTTCGTACATATAAAGTATGAACGCTTTACTTTCTCACACAAAAAATCATTTAAATAAAATTCCCAACTCTTGTATAATATATGATTTCTGTAACGTCCTTCAATTATTGAGAGAAAAAGAAAAAATGCGAACCTCTTTAATTAATTTTTTTTTAAAAAAAAACTACTAAAAAACTCTAAAGGGAAACATTTTTATTATTATTATTTTACCATCAATCCTTTTTTGGAGTATCTTACCCTCGCATCTTTTCAATAATTTCTTATTCACCGTAGTTTTAATTAATGCACATTTTTTAATATTTTAATTCTTTTTATTTTTGTATTGCAATTAAAAATATTTTTCGTACATATAAAGTATGAACGCTTTACTTTCTCACACAAAAAATCATTTAAATAAAATTCCCAACTCTTGTATAATATATGATTTCTGTAACGTCCTTCAATTAGTGAGAGAAAAAGAAAAAATGCGAACCTCTTTAATTAATTTTTTTACATGAATATTAATTTTTTTTTAAAAAAAAACTACTAAAAAACTCTAAAGGGAAACATTTTTTTTATTATTATTTTACCATCAATCCTTTTTTGGAGTATCTTACCCTCGCATCTTTTCAATAATTTCCTATTCACCGTAGTTTTTATTAATGCACATTTTTTAATATTTTAATTCTTTTTATTTTTGTATTGCAATTAAAAATATTTTTCGTACATATAAAGTATGAACTCTTTACTTTCTCACACAAAAAATCATTTAAATAAAATTATAACCTCTTGTATAATATATGATTTATGTAACGTCCTTCAATTATTGAGAGAAAAAGAAAAAAATGCGAACCTCTTTATTTAATTTTTTTACTTGAATATTAATTATTTTTTTTAAAAAAAAAAACTACTAAAAAACTTTGAAGGGAAACATTTTTTTTTATTATTTTACCATCAATCCTTTTTTGGAGTATTTTACCCTCGCATCCTTTCAATAATTTCCTATTCACCTTAGTTTTAATTAATGCACATTTTTTAATATTTTAATTCTTTTTATTTTTGTATTGCAATTAAAAATATTTTTCGTACATATAAAGTATGAACTCTTTAGTTTCTCACACAAAAAATCATTTAAATAAAATTCAAACCTCTTGTATAATATATGATTTCTGTAACGTCCTTCAATTATTGAGAGAAAAAGAAAAAATGCGAACCTCTTTATTTAATTTTTTTACTTGAATATTAATTTTTTTTTAAAAAAAAAACTACTAAAAATTCTTAAGGGAAACAGTTTTTTTTTTATTATTTTACCATCAATCCTTTTTTGGAGTATCTTACCCTCGCATCTTTTCAATAATTTCCTATTCACCGTAGTTTTAATTAATGCACATTTTTTAATATTTTAGTTCTTTTTATTTTTGTATTGCAATTAAAAATATTTTTCGTACATATAAAGTATGAACTCTTTACTTTCTCACACAAAAAATCATTTAAATAAAATTCACAACTCTTGTATAATATATGATTTCTGTAACGTCCTTCAATTAGTGAGAGAAAATGAAAAAATGCGAACCTCTTTAATTAATTTTTTTACATGAATATTAATTATTTTTTTTTAAAAAAACTACTAAAAACTGTAAAGGGAAATATTTTTATTATTATTATTTTACCATCAATCCTTTTTTCGTACATATAAAGTATGAATTTTTTACTTTCTCACACAAAAAATCATTTAAATAAAATTCAAACCTCTTGTATAATATATGATTTCTGTAACGTCCTTCAATTATTGAGAGAAAAAGAAAAAATGCGAACCTCTTTATTTAATTTTTTTACTTGAATATTAATTATTTTTTTTTTAAAAAAAAAACTACTAAGAAACTTTAAAGGGAAACATTTTTTTTATTATTATTTTACCATAAATCCTTTTTTGGAGTATCTTACCCTCGCATCTTTTCAATAATTTACTATTCACCGTAGTTTTAATTAATGCACATTTTTTAATTCTTTTTATTTTTGTATTGCAATTAAAAATATTTTTCGTACATATAAAGTATGAACTCTTTAATTTTCACACAAAAAATCATTTAAATAAAATTCAAACCTCTTGTATAATATATGATTTCTGTAACGTCCTTCAATTATTGAGAGAAAAAGAAAAAATGCGAACCTCTTTATTTAATTTTTTTTCTTGAATATTATTTATTTAAAAAAGAAAACTACAAAAAAACTTTAAAGGGAAAGATTTTTTTTAATATTATTTTACCATCAATCCTTTTTTGGAGTATATTACCCTCGCATCCTTTCAATAATTTCCTATTCACCTTAGTTTTAATTAATGCACATTTTTTAATATTTTAATTCTTTTTATTTTTGTATTGCAATTAAAAATATTTTTCGTACATATAAAGTATGAACTCTTTACTTTCTCACACAAAAAATCATTTAAATAAAATTCAAACCTCTTGTATAATATATGATTTCTGTAACGTCCTTCAATTATTGAGAGAAAAAGAAAAAATGCGAACCTCTTTATTTAATTTTTTTACTTGAATATTAATTTTTTTTTAAAAAAAAAACTACTAAAAATTCTTAAGGGAAACAGTTTTTTTTTTATTATTTTACCATCAATCCTTTTTTGGAGTATCTTACCCTCGCATCTTTTCAATAATTTCCTATTCACCGTAGTTTTAATTAATGCACATTTTTTAATATTTTAATTCTTTTTATTTTTGTATTGCAATTAAAAATATTTTTCGTACATATAAAGTATGAACTCTTTAGTTTCTCACACAAAAAATCATTTAAATAAAATTCACAACTCTTGTATAATATATGATTTCTGTAACGTCCTTCAATTAGTGAGAGAAAATGAAAAAATGCGAACCTCTTTAATTAATTTTTTTACATGAATATTAATTTTTTTTTAAAAAAAACTACTAAAAACTGTAAAGGGAAATATTTTTTTTATTATTATTTTACCATCAATCCATTTTTCGTACATATAAAGTATGAATTTTTTACTTTCTCACACAAAAAATCATTTAAATAAAATTCAAACCTCTTGTATAATATATGATTTCTGTAACGTCCTTCAATTATTGAGAGAAAAAGAAAAAATGCGAACCTCTTTATTTAATTTTTTTACTTGAATATTAATTATTTTTTTTAAAAAAAAAAAACTACTAAGAAACTTTAAAGGGAAACATTTTTTTTATTATTATTTTACCATAAATCCTTTTTTGGAGTATCTTACCCTCGCATCTTTTCAATAATTTACTATTCACCGTAGTTTTAATTAATGCACATTTTTTAATTCTTTTTATTTTTGTATTGCAATTAAAAATATTTTTCGTACATATAAAGTATGAACTCTTTAATTTTCACACAAAAAATCATTTAAATAAAATTCAAACCTCTTGTATAATATATGATTTCTGTAACGTCCTTCAATTATTGAGAGAAAAAGAAAAAATGCGAACCTCTTTATTTAATTTTTTTTCTTGAATATTATTTATTTAAAAAAGAAAACTACAAAAAAACTTTAAAGGGAAAGATTTTTTTTAATATTATTTTACCATCAATCCTTTTTTGGAGTATTTTACCCTCGCATCCTTTCAATAATTTCCTATTCACCTTAGTTTTAATTAATGCACATTTTTTAATATTTTAATTCTTTTTATTTTTGTATTGCAATTAAAAATATTTTTCGTACATATAAAGTATGAACTCTTTAGTTTCTCACACAAAAAATCATTTAAATAAAATTCAAACCTCTTGTATAATATATGATTTCTGTAACGTCCTTCAATTATTGAGAGAAAAAGAAAAAATGCGAACCTCTTTATTTAATTTTTTTACTTGAATATTAATTTTTTTTTAAAAAAAAAACTACTAAAAATTCTTAAGGGAAACAGTTTTTTTTTTATTATTTTACCATCAATCCTTTTTTGGAGTATCTTACCCTCGCATCTTTTCAATAATTTCCTATTCACCGTAGTTTTAATTAATGCACATTTTTTAATATTTTAATTCTTTTTATTTTTGTATTGCAATTAAAAATATTTTTCGTACATATAAAGTATGAACTCTTTACTTTCTCACACAAAAAATCATTTAAATAAAATTCACAACTCTTGTATAATATATGATTTCTGTAACGTCCTTCAATTAGTGAGAGAAAATGAAAAAATGCGAACCTCTTTAATTAATTTTTTTACATGAATATTAATTTTTTTTTTTAAAAAAACTACTAAAAACTGTAAAGGGAAATATTTTTATTATTATTATTTTACCATCAATCCTTTTTTCGTACATATAAAGTATGAATTTTTTACTTTCTCACACAAAAAATCATTTAAATAAAATTCAAACCTCTTGTATAATATATGATTTCTGTAACGTCCTTCAATTATTGAGAGAAAAAGAAAAAATGCGAACCTCTTTATTTAATTTTTTTACTTGAATATTAATTATTTTTTTTTAAAAAAAAACTACTAAGAAACTTTAAAGGGAAACATTTTTTTTATTATTATTTTACCATAAATCCTTTTTTGGAGTATCTTACCCTCGCATCTTTTCAATAATTTACTATTCACCGTAGTTTTAATTAATGCACATTTTTTAATTCTTTTTATTTTTGTATTGCAATTAAAAATATTTTTCGTACATATAAAGTATGAACTCTTTAATTTTCACACAAAAAATCATTTAAATAAAATTCAAGCCTCTTGTATAATATATGATTTCTGTAACGTCCTTCAATTATTGAGAGAAAAAGAAAAAATGCGAACCTCTTTATTTAATTTTTTTTCTTGAATATTATTTATTTAAAAAAGAAAACTACAAAAAAACTTTAAAGGGAAAGATTTTTTTTAATATTATTTTACCATCAATCCTTTTTTGGAGTATTTTACCCTCGCATCCTTTCAATAATTTCCTATTCACCTTAGTTTTAATTAATGCACATTTTTTAATATTTTAATTCTTTTTATTTTTGTATTGCAATTAAAAATATTTTTCGTACATATAAAGTATGAACTCTTTAGTTTCTCACACAAAAAATCATTTAAATAAAATTCAAACCTCTTGTATAATATATGATTTCTGTAACGTCCTTCAATTATTGAGAGAAAAAGAAAAAATGAGAACCTCTTTATTTAATTTTTTTACTTGAATATTAATTTTTTTTTAAAAAAAAAACTACTAAAAATTCTTAAGGGAAACAGTTTTTTTTTTATTATTTTACCATCAATCCTTTTTTGGAGTATCTTACCCTCGCATCTTTTCAATAATTTACAATTCACCGTAGTTTTAATTAATGCACATTTTTTAATTTTTTAATTCTTTTTATTTTTGTATTGCAATTAAAAATATTTTTCGTACATATAAAGTATGAACTCTTTACTTTCTCACAGAAAAAATCATTTAAATAAAATTATAACCTCTTGTATAATATATGATTTCTGTAACGTCCTTCAATTATTGAGAGAAAAAGAAAAAATGCGAACCTCTTTATTTAATTTTTTTACTTGAATATTAATTATCTTTTTACTTGAATATTAATTATTTTTTTTTAAAAAAAAAAACTACTAAAAAACTTTGAAGGGAAACATTTTTTTTTTATTATTTTACCATCAATCCTTTTTTGGAGTATCTTACCCTCGCATCTTTTCAATAATTTCCTATTCACCGTAGTTTTAATTAATGCACATTTTTTAATATTTTAATTCTTTTTATTTTTGTATTGCAATTAAAAATATTTTTCGTACATATAAAGTATGAACTCTTTACTTTCTCACAGAAAAAATTATTTAAATAAAATTATAACCTCTTGTATAATATATGATTTCTGTAACGTCCTTCAATTAGTGAGAGAAAATGAAAAAATGCGAACCTCTTTAATTAATTTTTTTACATGAATATTAATTTTTTTTAAAAAAAAAACTACTAAAAACTATAAAGGGAAACATTTTTTTTATTATTATTTTACCATCAATCCTTTTTTCGTACATATAAAGTATGAATTTTTTACTTTCTCACACAAAAAATCATTTAAATAAAATTCAAACCTCTTGTATAATATATGATTTCTGTAACGTCCTTCAATTATTGAGAGAAAAAGAAAAAATGCGAACCTCTTTATTTAATTTTTTTACTTGAATATTAATTATTTTTTTTAAAAAAAAAAACTACTAAAAAACTTTAAAGGGAAACAGTTTTTTTTTTTATTATTTTACCATCAATCCTTTTTTTGAGTATCCTACCCTCGCATCTTTTCAATAATTTCCTATTCACCGTAGTTTTAATTAATGCACATTTTTTAATACTTTAATTCTTTTTATTTTTGTATTGCAATTAAAAATATTTTTCGTACATATAAAGTATGAACTCTTTACTTTCTCACACAAAAAATCATTTAAATAAAATTCACAACTCTTGTATAATATATGATTTCTGTAACGTCCTTCAATTAGTGAGAGAAATTGAAAAAATGCGAACCTCTTTAATTAATTTTTTTACATGAATATAAATTTTTTTTAAAAAAAAAAAACTACTAAAAACTCTAAAGGGAAACATTTTTTTTATTATTATTTTACCATATATCCTTTTTTGGAGTATCTTACCCTCGCATCTTTTCAATAATTTCTTATTCACCGTAGTTTTAATTAATGCACATTTTTTAATATTTTAATTCTTTTTATTTTTGTGTTGCAATTAAAAATATTTTTCGTACATATAAAGTATGAACTCTTTACTTTCTTACACAAAAAATCATTTAAATAAAATTCAAACCTCTTGTATAATATATAATTTCTGTAACGTCCTTCAATTATTGAGAGAAAAAGAAAAAATACGAACCTCTTTATAATATTATTTATTTTTAAAAAAAAAACTACAAAAAAACTTTAAAGGGAAACATTTTTTTTAATATTATTTTACCATCAATCCTTTTTTTGAGTATCCTACCCTCGCATCTTTTCAATAATTTCCTATTCACCGTAGTTTTAATTAATGCACATTTTTTAATATTTTAATTTTTTTATTTTTGTTTTGCAATTAAAAATATTTTTCGTACATATAAAGTATGAACTCTTTACTTTCCACACAAAAAATCATTTAAAAAAAATTCAAACCACTATTTTAATATATGATTTCTGTAACGTCCTTCAATTATTGAGAGAAAAAGAAAAAATGCGAACCACTTTGTTTAATTTTTTTATTTGAATATTATTTATTTAAAAAAAAAACTACTAAAAAGCTTTAAAGGGAAACATTTTTTTATTATTATTTTACCATCAATCCTTTTTTGGAGTATCTTACCCTCGCATCTTTTCAATAATTTACAATTCACCGTAGTTTTAATTAATGCACATTTTTTAATTTTTTAATTCTTTTTATTTTTGTATTGCAATTAAAAATATTTTTCGTACATATAAAGTATGAACTCTTTACTTTCTCACAGAAAAAATCATTTAAATAAAATTATAACCTCTTGTATAATATATGATTTCTGTAACGTCCTTCAATTATTGAGAGAAAAAGAAAAAATGCGAACCTCTTTATTTAATTTTTTTACTTGAATATTAATTATCTTTTTACTTGAATATTAATTATTTTTTTTTAAAAAAAAAACTACTAAAAAACTTTGAAGGGAAACATTTTTTTTTTATTATTTTACCATCAATCCTTTTTTGGGGTAAGAGGAGTATCTTACCCTCGCATCTTTTCAATAATTTCCTATTCACCGTAGTTTTAATTAATGCACATTTTTTAATATTTTAATTCTTTTTATTTTTGTATTGCAATTAAAAATATTTTTCGTACATATAAAGTATGAACTCTTTACTTTCTCACAGAAAAAATCATTTAAATAAAATTATAACCTCTTGTATAATATATGATTTCTGTAACGTCCTTCAATTAGTGAGAGAAAATGAAAAAATGCGAACCTCTTTAATTAAGTTTTTTTACATGAATATTAATTTTTTTTTAAAAAAAAACTACTAAAAACTATAAAGGGAAACATTTTTTTTGTTATTATTTTACCATCAATCCTTTTTTCGTACATATAAAGTATGAATTTTTTACTTTCTCACACAAAAAATCATTTAAATAAAATTCAAACCTCTTGTATAATATATGATTTCTGTAACGTCCTTCAATTATTGAGAGAAAAAGAAAAAATGCGAACCTCTTTATTTAATTTTTTTACTTGAATATTAATTATTTTTTTAAAAAAAAAACTACTAAAAAACTTTAAAGGGAAACAGTTTTTTTTTTTTATTATTTTACCATCAATCCTTT
The DNA here is from genome assembly GCA_963555705.1 of Ligustrum vulgare. Classification (NCBI taxonomy): domain Eukaryota; kingdom Viridiplantae; phylum Streptophyta; class Magnoliopsida; order Lamiales; family Oleaceae; genus Ligustrum; species Ligustrum vulgare. The sequence goes on from OY743174.1 coordinate 29,550,406, forward strand.
TTTTGAGTATCCTACCCTCGCATCTTTTCAATAATTTCCTATTCACCGTAGTTTTAATTAATGCACATTTTTTAATATTTTAATTCTTTTTATTTTTGTATTGCAATTAAAAATATTTTTCGTACATATAAAGTATGAACTCTTTACTTTCTCACACAAAAAATCATTTAAATAAAATTCACAACTCTTGTATAATATATGATTTCTGTAACGTCCTTCAATTAGTGAGAGAAATTGAAAAAATGCGAACCTCTTTAATTAATTTTTTTACATGAATATAAATTTTTTTTAAAAAAAAAAAACTACTAAAAACTCTAAAGGGAAACATTTTTTTTATTATTATTTTACCATATATCCTTTTTTGGAGTATCTTACCCTCGCATCTTTTCAATAATTTCTTATTCACCGTAGTTTTAATTAATGCACATTTTTAAATATTTTAATTCTTTTTATTTTTGTGTTGCAATTAAAAATATTTTTCGTACATATAAAGTATGAACTCTTTACTTTCTTACACAAAAAATCATTTAAATAAAATTCAAACCTCTTGTATAATATATAATTTCTGTAACGTCCTTCAATTATTGAGAGAAAAAGAAAAAATACGAACCTCTTTATAATATTATTTATTTTTAAAAAAAAAACTACAAAAAAACTTTAAAGGGAAACATTTTTTTTAATATTATTTTACCATCAATCCTTTTTTGGAGTATTTTACCCTCGCATCTTTTCAATAATTTCCTATTCACCGTAGTTTTAATTAATGCACATTTTTTAATATTTTAATTTTTTTATTTTTGTTTTGCAATTAAAAATATTTTTCGTACATATAAAGTATGAACTCTTTACTTTCCACACAAAAAATCATTTAAAAAAAATTCAAACCACTATTTTAATATATGATTTCTGTAACGTCCTTCAATTAGTGAGAGAAAATGAAAAAATGCGAACCTCTTTAATTAATTTTTTTACATGAATATTAATTTTTTTTTAAAAAAAACTACTAAAAACTGTAAAGGGAAATATTTTTTTTATTATTATTTTACCATCAATCCATTTTTCGTACATATAAAGTATGAATTTTTTACTTTCTCACACAAAAAATCATTTAAATAAAATTCAAACCTCTTGTATAATATATGATTTCTGTAACGTCCTTCAATTATTGAGAGAAAAAGAAAAAATGCGAACCTCTTTATTTAATTTTTTTACTTGAATATTAATTATTTTTTTTAAAAAAAAAAAACTACTAAGAAACTTTAAAGGGAAACATTTTTTTTATTATTATTTTACCATAAATCCTTTTTTGGAGTATCTTACCCTCGCATCTTTTCAATAATTTACTATTCACCGTAGTTTTAATTAATGCACATTTTTTAATTCTTTTTATTTTTGTATTGCAATTAAAAATATTTTTCGTACATATAAAGTATGAACTCTTTAATTTTCACACAAAAAATCATTTAAATAAAATTCAAACCTCTTGTATAATATATGATTTCTGTAACGTCCTTCAATTATTGAGAGAAAAAGAAAAAATGCGAACCTCTTTATTTAATTTTTTTTCTTGAATATTATTTATTTAAAAAAGAAAACTACAAAAAAACTTTAAAGGGAAAGATTTTTTTTAATATTATTTTACCATCAATCCTTTTTTGGAGTATTTTACCCTCGCATCCTTTCAATAATTTCCTATTCACCTTAGTTTTAATTAATGCACATTTTTTAATATTTTAATTCTTTTTATTTTTGTATTGCAATTAAAAATATTTTTCGTACATATAAAGTATGAACTCTTTAGTTTCTCACACAAAAAATCATTTAAATAAAATTCAAACCTCTTGTATAATATATGATTTCTGTAACGTCCTTCAATTATTGAGAGAAAAAGAAAAAATGCGAACCTCTTTATTTAATTTTTTTACTTGAATATTAATTTTTTTTTAAAAAAAAAACTACTAAAAATTCTTAAGGGAAACAGTTTTTTTTTTATTATTTTACCATCAATCCTTTTTTGGAGTATCTTACCCTCGCATCTTTTCAATAATTTCCTATTCACCGTAGTTTTAATTAATGCACATTTTTTAATATTTTAATTCTTTTTATTTTTGTATTGCAATTAAAAATATTTTTCGTACATATAAAGTATGAACTCTTTACTTTCTCACACAAAAAATCATTTAAATAAAATTCACAACTCTTGTATAATATATGATTTCTGTAACGTCCTTCAATTAGTGAGAGAAAATGAAAAAATGCGAACCTCTTTAATTAATTTTTTTACATGAATATTAATTTTTTTTTTTAAAAAAACTACTAAAAACTGTAAAGGGAAATATTTTTATTATTATTATTTTACCATCAATCCTTTTTTCGTACATATAAAGTATGAATTTTTTACTTTCTCACACAAAAAATCATTTAAATAAAATTCAAACCTCTTGTATAATATATGATTTCTGTAACGTCCTTCAATTATTGAGAGAAAAAGAAAAAATGCGAACCTCTTTATTTAATTTTTTTACTTGAATATTAATTATTTTTTTTTAAAAAAAAACTACTAAGAAACTTTAAAGGGAAACATTTTTTTTATTATTATTTTACCATAAATCCTTTTTTGGAGTATCTTACCCTCGCATCTTTTCAATAATTTACTATTCACCGTAGTTTTAATTAATGCACATTTTTTAATTCTTTTTATTTTTGTATTGCAATTAAAAATATTTTTCGTACATATAAAGTATGAACTCTTTAATTTTCACACAAAAAATCTTTTAAATAAAATTCAAGCCTCTTGTATAATATATGATTTCTGTAACGTCCTTCAATTATTGAGAGAAAAAGAAAAAATGCGAACCTCTTTATTTAATTTTTTTTCTTGAATATTATTTATTTAAAAAAGAAAACTACAAAAAAACTTTAAAGGGAAAGATTTTTTTTAATATTATTTTACCATCAATCCTTTTTTGGAGTATTTTACCCTCGCATCCTTTCAATAATTTCCTATTCACCTTAGTTTTAATTAATGCACATTTTTTAATACTTTAATTCTTTTTATTTTTGTATTGCAATTAAAAATATTTTTCGTACATATAAAGTATGAACTCTTTACTTTCTCACACAAAAAATCATTTAAATAAAATTCACAACTCTTGTATAATATATGATTTCTGTAACGTCCTTCAATTAGTGAGAGAAATTGAAAAAATGCGAACCTCTTTAATTAATTTTTTTACATGAATATAAATTTTTTTTAAAAAAAAAAAACTACTAAAAACTCTAAAGGGAAACATTTTTTTTATTATTATTTTACCATATATCCTTTTTTGGAGTATCTTACCCTCGCATCTTTTCAATAATTTCTTATTCACCGTAGTTTTAATTAATGCACATTTTTTAATACTTTAATTCTTTTTATTTTTGTATTGCAATTAAAAATATTTTTCGTACATATAAAGTATGAACTCTTTACTTTCTCACACAAAAAATCATTTAAATAAAATTCACAACTCTTGTATAATATATGATTTCTGTAACGTCCTTCAATTAGTGAGAGAAATTGAAAAAATGCGAACCTCTTTAATTAATTTTTTTACATGAATATAAATTTTTTTTAAAAAAAAAAAACTACTAAAAACTCTAAAGGGAAACATTTTTTTTATTATTATTTTACCATATATCCTTTTTTGGAGTATCTTACCCTCGCATCTTTTCAATAATTTCTTATTCACCGTAGTTTTAATTAATGCACATTTTTTAATATTTTAATTCTTTTTATTTTTGTGTTGCAATTAAAAATATTTTTCGTACATATAAAGTATGAACTCTTTACTTTCTTACACAAAAAATCATTTAAATAAAATTCAAACCTCTTGTATAATATATAATTTCTGTAACGTCCTTCAATTATTGAGAGAAAAAGAAAAAATACGAACCTCTTTATAATATTATTTATTTTTAAAAAAAAAACTACAAAAAAACTTTAAAGGGAAACATTTTTTTTAATATTATTTTACCATCAATCCTTTTTTTGAGTATCCTACCCTCGCATCTTTTCAATAATTTCCTATTCACCGTAGTTTTAATTAATGCACATTTTTTAATATTTTAATTTTTTTATTTTTGTTTTGCAATTAAAAATATTTTTCGTACATATAAAGTATGAACTCTTTACTTTCCACACAAAAAATCATTTAAAAAAAATTCAAACCACTATTTTAATATATGATTTCTGTAACGTCCTTCAATTATTGAGAGAAAAAGAAAAAATGCGAACCACTTTGTTTAATTTTTTTATTTGAATATTATTTATTTAAAAAAAAAACTACTAAAAAGCTTTAAAGGGAAACATTTTTTTATTATTATTTTACCATCAATCCTTTTTTGGAGTATCTTACCCTCGCATCTTTTCAATAATTTACAATTCACCGTAGTTTTAATTAATGCACATTTTTTAATTTTTTAATTCTTTTTATTTTTGTATTGCAATTAAAAATATTTTTCGTACATATAAAGTATGAACTCTTTACTTTCTCACAGAAAAAATCATTTAAATAAAATTATAACCTCTTGTATAATATATGATTTCTGTAACGTCCTTCAATTATTGAGAGAAAAAGAAAAAATGCGAACCTCTTTATTTAATTTTTTTACTTGAATATTAATTATCTTTTTACTTGAATATTAATTATTTTTTTTTAAAAAAAAAACTACTAAAAAACTTTGAAGGGAAACATTTTTTTTTTATTATTTTACCATCAATCCTTTTTTGGGGTAAGAGGAGTATCTTACCCTCGCATCTTTTCAATAATTTCCTATTCACCGTAGTTTTAATTAATGCACATTTTTTAATATTTTAATTCTTTTTATTTTTGTATTGCAATTAAAAATATTTTTCGTACATATAAAGTATGAACTCTTTACTTTCTCACAGAAAAAATCATTTAAATAAAATTATAACCTCTTGTATAATATATGATTTCTGTAACGTCCTTCAATTAGTGAGAGAAAATGAAAAAATGCGAACCTCTTTAATTAAGTTTTTTTACATGAATATTAATTTTTTTTTAAAAAAAAACTACTAAAAACTATAAAGGGAAACATTTTTTTTGTTATTATTTTACCATCAATCCTTTTTTCGTACATATAAAGTATGAATTTTTTACTTTCTCACACAAAAAATCATTTAAATAAAATTCAAACCTCTTGTATAATATATGATTTCTGTAACGTCCTTCAATTATTGAGAGAAAAAGAAAAAATGCGAACCTCTTTATTTAATTTTTTTACTTGAATATTAATTATTTTTTTAAAAAAAAAACTACTAAAAAACTTTAAAGGGAAACAGTTTTTTTTTTTTATTATTTTACCATCAATCCTTTTTTTGAGTATCCTACCCTCGCATCTTTTCAATAATTTCCTATTCACCGTAGTTTTAATTAATGCACATTTTTTAATATTTTAATTCTTTTTATTTTTGTATTGCAATTAAAAATATTTTTCGTACATATAAAGTATGAACTCTTTACTTTCTCACACAAAAAATCATTTAAATAAAATTCACAACTCTTGTATAATATATGATTTCTGTAACGTCCTTCAATTAGTGAGAGAAATTGAAAAAATGCGAACCTCTTTAATTAATTTTTTTACATGAATATAAATTTTTTTTAAAAAAAAAAAACTACTAAAAACTCTAAAGGGAAACATTTTTTTTATTATTATTTTACCATATATCCTTTTTTGGAGTATCTTACCCTCGCATCTTTTCAATAATTTCTTATTCACCGTAGTTTTAATTAATGCACATTTTTAAATATTTTAATTCTTTTTATTTTTGTGTTGCAATTAAAAATATTTTTCGTACATATAAAGTATGAACTCTTTACTTTCTTACACAAAAAATCATTTAAATAAAATTCAAACCTCTTGTATAATATATAATTTCTGTAACGTCCTTCAATTATTGAGAGAAAAAGAAAAAATACGAACCTCTTTATAATATTATTTATTTTTAAAAAAAAAACTACAAAAAAACTTTAAAGGGAAACATTTTTTTTAATATTATTTTACCATCAATCCTTTTTTGGAGTATTTTACCCTCGCATCTTTTCAATAATTTCCTATTCACCGTAGTTTTAATTAATGCACATTTTTTAATATTTTAATTTTTTTATTTTTGTTTTGCAATTAAAAATATTTTTCGTACATATAAAGTATGAACTCTTTACTTTCCACACAAAAAATCATTTAAAAAAAATTCAAACCACTATTTTAATATATGATTTCTGTAACGTCCTTCAATTAGTGAGAGAAAATGAAAAAATGCGAACCTCTTTAATTAATTTTTTTACATGAATATTAATTTTTTTTTAAAAAAAACTACTAAAAACTGTAAAGGGAAATATTTTTTTTATTATTATTTTACCATCAATCCATTTTTCGTACATATAAAGTATGAATTTTTTACTTTCTCACACAAAAAATCATTTAAATAAAATTCAAACCTCTTGTATAATATATGATTTCTGTAACGTCCTTCAATTATTGAGAGAAAAAGAAAAAATGCGAACCTCTTTATTTAATTTTTTTACTTGAATATTAATTATTTTTTTTAAAAAAAAAAAACTACTAAGAAACTTTAAAGGGAAACATTTTTTTTATTATTATTTTACCATAAATCCTTTTTTGGAGTATCTTACCCTCGCATCTTTTCAATAATTTACTATTCACCGTAGTTTTAATTAATGCACATTTTTTAATTCTTTTTATTTTTGTATTGCAATTAAAAATATTTTTCGTACATATAAAGTATGAACTCTTTAATTTTCACACAAAAAATCATTTAAATAAAATTCAAACCTCTTGTATAATATATGATTTCTGTAACGTCCTTCAATTATTGAGAGAAAAAGAAAAAATGCGAACCTCTTTATTTAATTTTTTTTCTTGAATATTATTTATTTAAAAAAGAAAACTACAAAAAAACTTTAAAGGGAAAGATTTTTTTTAATATTATTTTACCATCAATCCTTTTTTGGAGTATTTTACCCTCGCATCCTTTCAATAATTTCCTATTCACCTTAGTTTTAATTAATGCACATTTTTTAATATTTTAATTCTTTTTATTTTTGTATTGCAATTAAAAATATTTTTCGTACATATAAAGTATGAACTCTTTAGTTTCTCACACAAAAAATCATTTAAATAAAATTCAAACCTCTTGTATAATATATGATTTCTGTAACGTCCTTCAATTATTGAGAGAAAAAGAAAAAATGCGAACCTCTTTATTTAATTTTTTTACTTGAATATTAATTTTTTTTTAAAAAAAAAACTACTAAAAATTCTTAAGGGAAACAGTTTTTTTTTTATTATTTTACCATCAATCCTTTTTTGGAGTATCTTACCCTCGCATCTTTTCAATAATTTCCTATTCACCGTAGTTTTAATTAATGCACATTTTTTAATATTTTAATTCTTTTTATTTTTGTATTGCAATTAAAAATATTTTTCGTACATATAAAGTATGAACTCTTTACTTTCTCACACAAAAAATCATTTAAATAAAATTCACAACTCTTGTATAATATATGATTTCTGTAACGTCCTTCAATTAGTGAGAGAAAATGAAAAAATGCGAACCTCTTTAATTAATTTTTTTACATGAATATTAATTTTTTTTTTTAAAAAAACTACTAAAAACTGTAAAGGGAAATATTTTTATTATTATTATTTTACCATCAATCCTTTTTTCGTACATATAAAGTATGAATTTTTTACTTTCTCACACAAAAAATCATTTAAATAAAATTCAAACCTCTTGTATAATATATGATTTCTGTAACGTCCTTCAATTATTGAGAGAAAAAGAAAAAATGCGAACCTCTTTATTTAATTTTTTTACTTGAATATTAATTATTTTTTTTTAAAAAAAAACTACTAAGAAACTTTAAAGGGAAACATTTTTTTTATTATTATTTTACCATAAATCCTTTTTTGGAGTATCTTACCCTCGCATCTTTTCAATAATTTACTATTCACCGTAGTTTTAATTAATGCACATTTTTTAATTCTTTTTATTTTTGTATTGCAATTAAAAATATTTTTCGTACATATAAAGTATGAACTCTTTAATTTTCACACAAAAAATCATTTAAATAAAATTCAAGCCTCTTGTATAATATATGATTTCTGTAACGTCCTTCAATTATTGAGAGAAAAAGAAAAAATGCGAACCTCTTTATTTAATTTTTTTTCTTGAATATTATTTATTTAAAAAAGAAAACTACAAAAAAACTTTAAAGGGAAAGATTTTTTTTAATATTATTTTACCATCAATCCTTTTTTGGAGTATTTTACCCTCGCATCCTTTCAATAATTTCCTATTCACCTTAGTTTTAATTAATGCACATTTTTTAATATTTTAATTCTTTTTATTTTTGTATTGCAATTAAAAATATTTTTCGTACATATAAAGTATGAACTCTTTAGTTTCTCACACAAAAAATCATTTAAATAAAATTCAAACCTCTTGTATAATATATGATTTCTGTAACGTCCTTCAATTATTGAGAGAAAAAGAAAAAATGAGAACCTCTTTATTTAATTTTTTTACTTGAATATTAATTTTTTTTTAAAAAAAAAACTACTAAAAATTCTTAAGGGAAACAGTTTTTTTTTTATTATTTTACCATCAATCCTTTTTTGGAGTATCTTACCCTCGCATCTTTTCAATAATTTACAATTCACCGTAGTTTTAATTAATGCACATTTTTTAATTTTTTAATTCTTTTTATTTTTGTATTGCAATTAAAAATATTTTTCGTACATATAAAGTATGAACTCTTTACTTTCTCACAGAAAAAATCATTTAAATAAAATTATAACCTCTTGTATAATATATGATTTCTGTAACGTCCTTCAATTATTGAGAGAAAAAGAAAAAATGCGAACCTCTTTATTTAATTTTTTTACTTGAATATTAATTATCTTTTTACTTGAATATTAATTATTTTTTTTTAAAAAAAAAAACTACTAAAAAACTTTGAAGGGAAACATTTTTTTTTTATTATTTTACCATCAATCCTTTTTTGGAGTATCTTACCCTCGCATCTTTTCAATAATTTCCTATTCACCGTAGTTTTAATTAATGCACATTTTTTAATATTTTAATTCTTTTTATTTTTGTATTGCAATTAAAAATATTTTTCGTACATATAAAGTATGAACTCTTTACTTTCTCACAGAAAAAATTATTTAAATAAAATTATAACCTCTTGTATAATATATGATTTCTGTAACGTCCTTCAATTAGTGAGAGAAAATGAAAAAATGCGAACCTCTTTAATTAATTTTTTTACATGAATATTAATTTTTTTTAAAAAAAAAACTACTAAAAACTATAAAGGGAAACATTTTTTTTATTATTATTTTACCATCAATCCTTTTTTCGTACATATAAAGTATGAATTTTTTACTTTCTCACACAAAAAATCATTTAAATAAAATTCAAACCTCTTGTATAATATATGATTTCTGTAACGTCCTTCAATTATTGAGAGAAAAAGAAAAAATGCGAACCTCTTTATTTAATTTTTTTACTTGAATATTAATTATTTTTTTTAAAAAAAAAAACTACTAAAAAACTTTAAAGGGAAACAGTTTTTTTTTTTATTATTTTACCATCAATCCTTTTTTTGAGTATCCTACCCTCGCATCTTTTCAATAATTTCCTATTCACCGTAGTTTTAATTAATGCACATTTTTTAATATTTTAATTCTTTTTATTTTTGTATTGCAATTAAAAATATTTTTCGTACATATAAAGTATGAACTCTTTACTTTCTCACACAAAAAATCATTTAAATAAAATTCACAACTCTTGTATAATATATGATTTCTGTAACGTCCTTCAATTATTGAGAGAAAAAGAAAAAATGCGAACCACTTTGTTTAATTTTTTTATTTGAATATTATTTATTTAAAAAAAAAACTACTAAAAAGCTTTAAAGGGAAACATTTTTTTATTATTATTTTACCATCAATCCTTTTTTGGAGTATCTTACCCTCGCATCTTTTCAATAATTTACAATTCACCGTAGTTTTAATTAATGCACATTTTTTAATTTTTTAATTCTTTTTATTTTTGTATTGCAATTAAAAATATTTTTCGTACATATAAAGTATGAACTCTTTACTTTCTCACAGAAAAAATCATTTAAATAAAATTATAACCTCTTGTATAATATATGATTTCTGTAACGTCCTTCAATTATTGAGAGAAAAAGAAAAAATGCGAACCTCTTTATTTAATTTTTTTACTTGAATATTAATTATCTTTTTACTTGAATATTAATTATTTTTTTTTAAAAAAAAAACTACTAAAAAACTTTGAAGGGAAACATTTTTTTTTTATTATTTTACCATCAATCCTTTTTTGGGGTAAGAGGAGTATCTTACCCTCGCATCTTTTCAATAATTTCCTATTCACCGTAGTTTTAATTAATGCACATTTTTTAATATTTTAATTCTTTTTATTTTTGTATTGCAATTAAAAATATTTTTCGTACATATAAAGTATGAACTCTTTACTTTCTCACAGAAAAAATCATTTAAATAAAATTATAACCTCTTGTATAATATATGATTTCTGTAACGTCCTTCAATTAGTGAGAGAAAATGAAAAAATGCGAACCTCTTTAATTAAGTTTTTTTACATGAATATTAATTTTTTTTTAAAAAAAAACTACTAAAAACTATAAAGGGAAACATTTTTTTTGTTATTATTTTACCATCAATCCTTTTTTCGTACATATAAAGTATGAATTTTTTACTTTCTCACACAAAAAATCATTTAAATAAAATTCAAACCTCTTGTATAATATATGATTTCTGTAACGTCCTTCAATTATTGAGAGAAAAAGAAAAAATGCGAACCTCTTTATTTAATTTTTTTACTTGAATATTAATTATTTTTTTAAAAAAAAAACTACTAAAAAACTTTAAAGGGAAACAGTTTTTTTTTTTTATTATTTTACCATCAATCCTTTTTTTGAGTATCCTACCCTCGCATCTTTTCAATAATTTCCTATTCACCGTAGTTTTAATTAATGCACATTTTTTAATATTTTAATTCTTTTTATTTTTGTATTGCAATTAAAAATATTTTTCGTACATATAAAGTATGAACTCTTTACTTTCTCACACAAAAAATCATTTAAATAAAATTCACAACTCTTGTATAATATATGATTTCTGTAACGTCCTTCAATTAGTGAGAGAAATTGAAAAAATGCGAACCTCTTTAATTAATTTTTTTACATGAATATAAATTTTTTTTAAAAAAAAAAAACTACTAAAAACTCTAAAGGGAAACATTTTTTTTATTATTATTTTACCATATATCCTTTTTTGGAGTATCTTACCCTCGCATCTTTTCAATAATTTCTTATTCACCGTAGTTTTAATTAATGCACATTTTTAAATATTTTAATTCTTTTTATTTTTGTGTTGCAATTAAAAATATTTTTCGTACATATAAAGTATGAACTCTTTACTTTCTTACACAAAAAATCATTTAAATAAAATTCAAACCTCTTGTATAATATATAATTTCTGTAACGTCCTTCAATTATTGAGAGAAAAAGAAAAAATACGAACCTCTTTATAATATTATTTATTTTTAAAAAAAAAACTACAAAAAAACTTTAAAGGGAAACATTTTTTTTAATATTATTTTACCATCAATCCTTTTTTGGAGTATTTTACCCTCGCATCTTTTCAATAATTTCCTATTCACCGTAGTTTTAATTAATGCACATTTTTTAATATTTTAATTTTTTTATTTTTGTTTTGCAATTAAAAATATTTTTCGTACATATAAAGTATGAACTCTTTACTTTCCACACAAAAAATCATTTAAAAAAAATTCAAACCACTATTTTAATATATGATTTCTGTAACGTCCTTCAATTATTGAGAGAAAAAGAAAAAATGCGAACCACTTTGTTTAATTTTTTTATTTGAATATTATTTATTTAAAAAAAAAAAACTACTAAAAAGCTTTAAAGGGAAACATTTTTTTATTATTATTTTACCATCAATCCTTTTTTGGAGTATCTTACCCTCGCATCTTTTCAATAATTTCCTATTCACCGTAGTTTTAATTAATGCACATTTTTTAATATTTTAATTCTTTTTATTTTTGTATTGCAATTAAAAATATTTTTCGTACATATAAAGTATGAACTCTTTAGTTTCTCACACAAAAAATCATTTAAATAAAATTCAAACCTCTTGTATAATATATGATTTCTGTAACGTCCTTCAATTATTGAGAGAAAAAGAAAAAATGCGAACCTCTTTATTTAATTTTTTTACTTGAATATTAATTATTTTTTTAAAAAAATAAAACTACTAAAAAACTTTAAAGGGAAACAGTTTTTTTTTTTTATTATTTTACCATCAATCCTTTTTTTGAGTATCCTACCCTCGCATCTTTTCAATAATTTCCTATTCACCGTAGTTTTAATTAATGCACATTTTTTAATATTTTAATTCTTTTTATTTTTGTATTGCAATTAAAAATATTTTTCGTACATATAAAGTATGAACTCTTTACTTTCCACACAAAAAATCATTTAAAAAAAATTCAAACCACTATTTTAATATATGATTTCTGTAACGTCCTTCAATTATTGAGAGAAAAAGAAAAAATGCGAACCACTTTGTTTAATTTTTTTATTTGAATATTATTTATTTAAAAAAAAAAAACTACTAAAAAGCTTTAAAGGGAAACATTTTTTTATTATTATTTTACCATCAATCCTTTTTTGGAGTATCTTACCCTCGCATCTTTTCAATAATTTCCTATTCACCGTAGTTTTAATTAATGCACATTTTTTAATATTTTAATTCTTTTTATTTTTGTATTGCAATTAAAAATATTTTTCGTACATATAAAGTATGAACTCTTTAGTTTCTCACACAAAAAATCATTTAAATAAAATTCAAACCTCTTGTATAATATATGATTTCTGTAACGTCCTTCAATTATTGAGAGAAAAAGAAAAAATGCGAACCTCTTTATTTAATTTTTTTACTTGAATATTAATTATTTTTTTAAAAAAATAAAACTACTAAAAAACTTTAAAGGGAAACAGTTTTTTTTTTTTATTATTTTACCATCAATCCTTTTTTTGAGTATCCTACCCTCGCATCTTTTCAATAATTTCCTATTCACCGTAGTTTTAATTAATGCACATTTTTTAATATTTTAATTCTTTTTATTTTTGTATTGCAATTAAAAATATTTTTCGTACATATAAAGTATGAACTCTTTACTTTCTCACACAAAAAATCATTTAAATAAAATTCACAACTCTTGTATAATATATGATTTCTGTAACGTCCTTCAATTAGTGAGAGAAATTGAAAAAATGCGAACCTCTTTAATTAATTTTTTTACATGAATATAAATTTTTTTTAAAAAAAAAAAACTACTAAAAACTCTAAAGGGAAACATTTTTTTTATTATTATTTTACCATATATCCTTTTTTGGAGTATCTTACCCTCGCATCTTTTCAATAATTTCTTATTCACCGTAGTTTTAATTAATGCACATTTTTAAATATTTTAATTCTTTTTATTTTTGTGTTGCAATTAAAAATATTTTTCGTACATATAAAGTATGAACTCTTTACTTTCTTACACAAAAAATCATTTAAATAAAATTCAAACCTCTTGTATAATATATAATTTCTGTAACGTCCTTCAATTATTGAGAGAAAAAGAAAAAATACGAACCTCTTTATAATATTATTTATTTTTAAAAAAAAAACTACAAAAAAACTTTAAAGGGAAACATTTTTTTTAATATTATTTTACCATCAATCCTTTTTTGGAGTATTTTACCCTCGCATCTTTTCAATAATTTCCTATTCACCGTAGTTTTAATTAATGCACATTTTTTAATATTTTAATTTTTTTATTTTTGTTTTGCAATTAAAAATATTTTTCGTACATATAAAGTATGAACTCTTTACTTTCCACACAAAAAATCATTTAAAAAAAATTCAAACCACTATTTTAATATATGATTTCTGTAACGTCCTTCAATTATTGAGAGAAAAAGAAAAAATGCGAACCACTTTGTTTAATTTTTTTATTTGAATATTATTTATTTAAAAAAAAAAAAACTACTAAAAAGCTTTAAAGGGAAACATTTTTTTATTATTATTTTACCATCAATCCTTTTTTGGAGTATCTTACCCTCGCATCTTTTCAATAATTTCCTATTCACCGTAGTTTTAATTAATGCACATTTTTTAATATTTTAATTCTTTTTATTTTTGTATTGCAATTAAAAATATTTTTCGTACATATAAAGTATGAACTCTTTAGTTTCTCACACAAAAAATCATTTAAATAAAATTCAAACCTCTTGTATAATATATGATTTCTGTAACGTCCTTCAATTATTGAGAGAAAAAGAAAAAATGCGAACCTCTTTATTTAATTTTTTTACTTGAATATTAATTATTTTTTTTTTAAAAAAAACTACTAAAAAACTTTAAAGGGAAACAGTTTTTTTTTTTTATTATTTTACCATCAATCCTTTTTTTGAGTATCCTACCCTCGCATCTTTTCAATAATTTCCTATTCACCGTAGTTTTAATTAATGCACATTTTTTAATATTTTAATTCTTTTTATTTTTGTATCGCAATTAAAAATATTTTTCGTACATATAAAGTATGAACTCTTTACTTTCTCACACAAAAAATCATTTAAATAAAATTCACAACTCTAGTATAATATATGATTTCTGTAACGTCCCTTAACGAGTGAGAGAAAATGAAAAAATGCGAACCTCTTTAATTAATTTTTTTACATGAATATTAATTTTTTTTTAAAAAAAAAACTACTAAAAACTCTAAAGGGAAACATTTTTTTATTATTATTTTACCATCAATCCTTTTTTGGAGTATCTTACCCTCGCATCCTTTCAATAATTTCTTATTCACCGTAGTTTTAATTAATGCACATTTTTTAATATTTTAATTCTTTTTATTTTTGTGTTGCAATTAAAAATATTTTTCGTACATATAAAGTATGAACTCTTTACTTTCTCACACTAAAAATCATTTAAATAAAATTCAAACCTCTTGTATAATATATAATTTCTGTAACGTCCTTCAATTATTGAGAGAAAAAGAAAAAAATGCGAACCTCTTTATTTAATTTTTTTACTTGAATATTAATTATTTTTTTTTAAAAAAAAAACTACTAAGAAACTTTAAAGGGAAACATTTTTTTTTATTATTTTACCATAAATCCTTTTTTGGAGTATCTTACCCTCGCATCTTTTCAATAATTTACTATTCACCGTAGTTTTAATTAATGCACATTTTTTAATTTTTTAATTCTTTTTATTTTTGTATTGCAATTAAAAATATTTTTCGTACATATAAAGTATGAACTCTTTAATTTTCACACAAAAAATCATTTAAATAAAATTCAAACCTCTTGTATAATATATGATTTCTGTAACGTCCTTCAATTATTGAGAGAAAAAGAAAAAATGCGAACCTCTTTATTTAATTTTTTTTCTTGAATATTATTTATTTAAAAAAAAAAACTACAAAAAAACTTTAAAGGGAAAGATTATTTTTAATATTATTTTACCATCAATCCTTTTTTGGAGTATTTTACCCTCGCATCCTTTCAATAATTTCCTATTCACCGTAGTTTTAATTAATGCACATTTTTTAATATTTTAATTCTTTTTATTTTTGTATTGCAATTAAAAATATTTTTCGTACATATAAAGTATGAACTCTTTACTTTCTCACAGAAAAAATCATTTAAATAAAATTATAACCTCTTGTATAATATATGATTTCTGTAACGTCCTTCAATTATTGAGAGAAAAAGAAAAAATGCGAACCTCTTTATTTAATTTTTTTACTTGAATATTAATTATTTTTTTTTAAAAAAAAACCTACTAAAAAACTTTGAAGGGAAACATTTTTTTTTATTATTTTACCATCAATCCTTTTTTGGAGTATTTTACCCTCGCATCCTTTCAATAAATTCCTATTCACCTTAGTTTTAATTAATGCACATTTTTTAATATTTAAATTCTTTTTATTTTTGTATTGCAATTAAAAATATTTTTCGTACATATAAAGTATGAACTCTTTACTTTTCACACAAAAAATCATTTAAATAAAATTCAAACCTCTTGTATAATATATGATTTCTGTAACGTCCTTCAATTATTGAGAGAAAAAGAAAAAAATGCGAACCTCTTTATTTAATTTTTTTACTTGAATATTAATTATTTTTTTTAAAAAAAAAACTGCTAAAAAACTTTAAAGGGAAACATTTTTTTTTTATTATTTTTCCATAAATCCTTTTTTGGAGTATCTTACCCTCGCATCTTTTCAATAATTTACAATTCACCGTAGTTTTAATTAATGCACATTTTTTAATATTTTAATTCTTTTTATTTTTGTATTGCAATTAAAAATATTTTTCGTACATATAAAGTATGAACTCTTTACTTTCTCACAGAAAAAATCATTTAAATAAAATTATAACCTCTTGTATAATATATGATTTCTGTAACGTCCTTCAATTATTGAGAGAAAAAGAAAAAATGCGAACCTCTTTATTTAATTTTTTTTCTTGAATATTAATTATTTTTTTTAAAAAAAAAAACTACTAAAAAACTTTGAAGGGAAACATTTTTTTTTTATTATTTTACCATCAATCCTTTTTTGGAGTATCTTACCCTCGCATCTTTTCAATAATTTCCTATTCACCGTAGTTTTAATTAATGCAAATTTTTTAATTTTTTAATTCTTTTTATTTTTGTATTGCAATTAAAAATATTTTTCGTACATATAAAGTATGAACTCTTTACTTTCTCACAGAAAAAATCATTTAAATAAAATTATAACTTCTTGTATAATATATGATTTCTGTAACGTCCTTCAATTAGTGAGAGAAAATGAAAAAACGCACATTTTTTAATTCTTTTTATTTTTGTATTGCAATTAAAAATATTTTTCGTACATATAAAGTATGAACTCTTTAATTTTCACACAAAAAATCATTTAAATAAAATTCAAACCTCTTGTATAATATATGATTTCTGTAACGTCCTTCAATTATTGAGAGAAAAAGAAAAAAATGCGAACCTCTTTATTTAATTTTTTTTCTTGAATATTATTTATTTAAAAAAGAAAACTACAAAAAAACTTTAAAGGGAAAGATTTTTTTTAATATTATTTTACCATCAATCCTTTTTTGGAGTATTTTACCCTCGCATCCTTTCAATAATTTCCTATTCACCTTAGTTTTAATTAATGCACATTTTTTAATATTTTAATTCTTTTTATTTTTGTATTGCAATTAAAAATATTTTTCGTACATATAAAGTATGAACTCTTTAGTTTCTCACACAAAAAATCATTTAAATAAAATTCAAACCTCTTGTATAATATATGATTTCTGTAACGTCCTTCAATTATTGAGAGAAAAAGAAAAAATGCGAACCTCTTTATTTAATTTTTTTACTTGAATATTAATTTTTTTTTAAAAAAAAAACTACTAAAAATTCTTAAGGGAAACAGTTTTTTTTTTATTATTTTACCATCAATCCTTTTTTGGAGTATCTTACCCTCGCATCTTTTCAATAATTTCCTATTCACCGTAGTTTTAATTAATGCACATTTTTTAATATTTTAATTCTTTTTATTTTTGTATTGCAATTAAAAATATTTTTCGTACATATAAAGTATGAACTCTTTACTTTCTCACACAAAAAATCATTTAAATAAAATTCACAACTCTTGTATAATATATGATTTCTGTAACGTCCTTCAATTAGTGAGAGAAAATGAAAAAATGCGAACCTCTTTAATTAATTTTTTTACATGAATATTAATTTTTTTTTTTTAAAAAAAACTACTAAAAACTGTAAAGGGAAATATTTTTATTATTATTATTTTACCATCAATCCTTTTTTCGTACATATAAAGTATGAATTTTTTACTTTCTCACACAAAAAATCATTTAAATAAAATTCAAACCTCTTGTATAATATATGATTTCTGTAACGTCCTTCAATTATTGAGAGAAAAAGAAAAAATGCTAACCTCTTTATTTAATTTTTTTACTTGAATATTAATTATTTTTTTTTTAAAAAAAAAACTACTAAGAAACTTTAAAGGGAAACATTTTTTTTATTATTATTTTACCATAAATCCTTTTTTGGAGTATCTTACCCTCGCATCTTTTCAATAATTTACTATTCACCGTAGTTTTAATTAATGCACATTTTTTAATTCTTTTTATTTTTGTATTGCAATTAAAAATATTTTTCGTACATATAAAGTATGAACTCTTTAATTTTCACACAAAAAATCATTTAAATAAAATTCAAACCTCTTGTATAATATATGATTTCTGTAACGTCCTTCAATTATTGAGAGAAAAAGAAAAAATGCGAACCTCTTTATTTAATTTTTTTTCTTGAATATTATTTATTTAAAAAAGAAAACTACAAAAAAACTTTAAAGGGAAAGATTTTTTTTAATATTATTTTACCATCAATCCTTTTTTGGAGTATATTACCCTCGCATCCTTTCAATAATTTCCTATTCACCTTAGTTTTAATTAATGCACATTTTTTAATATTTTAATTCTTTTTATTTTTGTATTGCAATTAAAAATATTTTTCGTACATATAAAGTATGAACTCTTTAGTTTCTCACACAAAAAATCATTTAAATAAAATTCAAACCTCTTGTATAATATATGATTTCTGTAACGTCCTTCAATTATTGAGAGAAAAAGAAAAAATGCGAACCTCTTTATTTAATTTTTTTACTTGAATATTAATTTTTTTTTAAAAAAAAAACTACTAAAAATTCTTAAGGGAAACAGTTTTTTTTTTATTATTTTACCATCAATCCTTTTTTGGAGTATCTTACCCTCGCATCTTTTCAATAATTTCCTATTCACCGTAGTTTTAATTAATGCACATTTTTTAATATTTTAATTCTTTTTATTTTTGTATTGCAATTAAAAATATTTTTCGTACATATAAAGTATGAACTCTTTAGTTTCTCACACAAAAAATCATTTAAATAAAATTCACAACTCTTGTATAATATATGATTTCTGTAACGTCCTTCAATTAGTGAGAGAAAATGAAAAAATGCGAACCTCTTTAATTAATTTTTTTACATGAATATTAATTTTTTTTTAAAAAAAACTACTAAAAACTGTAAAGGGAAATATTTTTTTTATTATTATTTTACCATCAATCCATTTTTCGTACATATAAAGTATGAATTTTTTACTTTCTCACACAAAAAATCATTTAAATAAAATTCAAACCTCTTGTATAATATATGATTTCTGTAACGTCCTTCAATTATTGAGAGAAAAAGAAAAAATGCGAACCTCTTTATTTAATTTTTTTACTTGAATATTAATTATTTTTTTTAAAAAAAAAAAACTACTAAGAAACTTTAAAGGGAAACATTTTTTTTATTATTATTTTACCATAAATCCTTTTTTGGAGTATCTTACCCTCGCATCTTTTCAATAATTTACTATTCACCGTAGTTTTAATTAATGCACATTTTTTAATTCTTTTTATTTTTGTATTGCAATTAAAAATATTTTTCGTACATATAAAGTATGAACTCTTTAATTTTCACACAAAAAATCATTTAAATAAAATTCAAACCTCTTGTATAATATATGATTTCTGTAACGTCCTTCAATTATTGAGAGAAAAAGAAAAAATGCGAACCTCTTTATTTAATTTTTTTTCTTGAATATTATTTATTTAAAAAAGAAAACTACAAAAAAACTTTAAAGGGAAAGATTTTTTTTAATATTATTTTACCATCAATCCTTTTTTGGAGTATTTTACCCTCGCATCCTTTCAATAATTTCCTATTCACCTTAGTTTTAATTAATGCACATTTTTTAATATTTTAATTCTTTTTATTTTTGTATTGCAATTAAAAATATTTTTCGTACATATAAAGTATGAACTCTTTAGTTTCTCACACAAAAAATCATTTAAATAAAATTCAAACCTCTTGTATAATATATGATTTCTGTAACGTCCTTCAATTATTGAGAGAAAAAGAAAAAATGCGAACCTCTTTATTTAATTTTTTTACTTGAATATTAATTTTTTTTTAAAAAAAAAACTACTAAAAATTCTTAAGGGAAACAGTTTTTTTTTTATTATTTTACCATCAATCCTTTTTTGGAGTATCTTACCCTCGCATCTTTTCAATAATTTCCTATTCACCGTAGTTTTAATTAATGCACATTTTTTAATATTTTAATTCTTTTTATTTTTGTATTGCAATTAAAAATATTTTTCGTACATATAAAGTATGAACTCTTTACTTTCTCACACAAAAAATCATTTAAATAAAATTCACAACTCTTGTATAATATATGATTTCTGTAACGTCCTTCAATTAGTGAGAGAAAATGAAAAAATGCGAACCTCTTTAATTAATTTTTTTACATGAATATTAATTTTTTTTTTAAAAAAACTACTAAAAACTGTAAAGGGAAATATTTTTATTATTATTATTTTACCATCAATCCTTTTTTCGTACATATAAAGTATGAATTTTTTACTTTCTCACACAAAAAATCATTTAAATAAAATTCAAACCTCTTGTATAATATATGATTTCTGTAACGTCCTTCAATTATTGAGAGAAAAAGAAAAAATGCGAACCTCTTTATTTAATTTTTTTACTTGAATATTAATTATTTTTTTTAAAAAAAAAACTACTAAGAAACTTTAAAGGGAAACATTTTTTTTATTATTATTTTACCATATATCCTTTTTTGGAGTATCTTACCCTCGCATCTTTTCAATAATTTACTATTCACCGTAGTTTTAATTAATGCACATTTTTTAATTCTTTTTATTTTTGTATTGCAATTAAAAATATTTTTCGTACATATAAAGTATGAACTCTTTAATTTTCACACAAAAAATCATTTAAATAAAATTCAAACCTCTTGTATAATATATGATTTCTGTAACGTCCTTCAATTATTGAGAGAAAAAGAAAAAATGCGAACCTCTTTATTTAATTTTTTTTCTTGAATATTATTTATTTAAAAAAGAAAACTACAAAAAAACTTTAAAGGGAAAGATTTTTTTTAATATTATTTTACCATCAATCCTTTTTTGGAGTATTTTACCCTCGCATCCTTTCAATAATTTCCTATTCACCTTAGTTTTAATTAATGCACATTTTTTAATATTTTAATTCTTTTTATTTTTGTATTGCAATTAAAAATATTTTTCGTACATATAAAGTATGAACTCTTTAGTTTCTCACACAAAAAATCATTTAAATAAAATTCAAACCTCTTGTATAATATATGATTTCTGTAACGTCCTTCAATTATTGAGAGAAAAAGAAAAAATGCGAACCTCTTTATTTAATTTTTTTACTTGAATATTAATTTTTTTTAAAAAAAAAAACTACTAAAAATTCTTAAGGGAAACAGTTTTTTTTTTATTATTTTACCATCAATCCTTTTTTGGAGTATCTTACCCTCGCATCTTTTCAATAATTTCCTATTCACCGTAGTTTTAATTAATGCACATTTTTTAATATTTTAATTCTTTTTATTTTTGTATTGCAATTAAAAATATTTTTCGTACATATAAAGTATGAACTCTTTACTTTCTCACACAAAAAATCATTTAAATAAAATTCACAACTCTTGTATAATATATGATTTCTGTAACGTCCTTCAATTAGTGAGAGAAAATGAAAAAATGCGAACCTCTTTAATTAATTTTTTTACA
Source organism: Ligustrum vulgare (assembly GCA_963555705.1). Lineage (NCBI taxonomy): Eukaryota > Viridiplantae > Streptophyta > Magnoliopsida > Lamiales > Oleaceae > Ligustrum > Ligustrum vulgare. Next base: position 29,572,288 of record OY743174.1, read on the forward strand.
TGAATATTAATTTTTTTTTTAAAAAAAACTACTAAAAACTGTAAAGGGAAATATTTTTATTATTATTATTTTACCATCAATCCTTTTTTCGTACATATAAAGTATGAATTTTTTACTTTCTCACACAAAAAATCATTTAAATAAAATTCAAACCTCTTGTATAATATATGATTTCTGTAACGTCCTTCAATTATTGAGAGAAAAAGAAAAAATGCGAACCTCTTTATTTAATTTTTTTACTTGAATATTAATTATTTTTTTTAAAAAAAAAACTACTAAGAAACTTTAAAGGGAAACATTTTTTTTATTATTATTTTACCATATATCCTTTTTTGGAGTATCTTACCCTCGCATCTTTTCAATAATTTACTATTCACCGTAGTTTTAATTAATGCACATTTTTTAATTCTTTTTATTTTTGTATTGCAATTAAAAATATTTTTCGTACATATAAAGTATGAACTCTTTAATTTTCACACAAAAAATCATTTAAATAAAATTCAAGCCTCTTGTATAATATATGATTTCTGTAACGTCCTTCAATTATTGAGAGAAAAAGAAAAAATGCGAACCTCTTTATTTAATTTTTTTTCTTGAATATTATTTATTTAAAAAAGAAAACTACAAAAAAACTTTAAAGGGAAAGATTTTTTTTAATATTATTTTACCATCAATCCTTTTTTGGAGTATTTTACCCTCGCATCCTTTCAATAATTTCCTATTCACCTTAGTTTTAATTAATGCACATTTTTTAATATTTTAATTCTTTTTATTTTTGTATTGCAATTAAAAATATTTTTCGTACATATAAAGTATGAACTCTTTAGTTTCTCACACAAAAAATCATTTAAATAAAATTCAAACCTCTTGTATAATATATGATTTCTGTAACGTCCTTCAATTATTGAGAGAAAAAGAAAAAATGAGAACCTCTTTATTTAATTTTTTTACTTGAATATTAATTTTTTTTAAAAAAAAAAACTACTAAAAATTCTTAAGGGAAACAGTTTTTTTTTTATTATTTTACCATCAATCCTTTTTTGGAGTATCTTACCCTCGCATCTTTTCAATAATTTCCTATTCACCGTAGTTTTAATTAATGCACATTTTTTAATATTTTAATTCTTTTTATTTTTGTATTGCAATTAAAAATATTTTTCGTACATATAAAGTATGAACTCTTTAGTTTCTCACACAAAAAATCATTTAAATAAAATTCAAACCTCTTGTATAATATATGATTTCTGTAACGTCCTTCAATTATTGAGAGAAAAAGAAAAAATGCGAACCTCTTTATTTAATTTTTTTACTTGAATATTATTTTTTTTAAAAAAAAAACTACTAAAAATTCTTAAGGGAAACAGTTTTTTTTTTATTATTTTACCATCAATCCTTTTTTGGAGTATCTTACCCTCGCATCTTTTCAATAATTTCCTATTCACCGTAGTTTTAATTAATGCACATTTTTTAATATTTTAATTCTTTTTATTTTTGTATTGCAATTAAAAATATTTTTCGTACATATAAAGTATGAACTCTTTACTTTCTCACACAAAAAATCATTTAAATAAAATTCACAACTCTTGTATAATATATGATTTCTGTAACGTCCTTCAATTAGTGAGAGAAAATGAAAAAATGCGAACCTCTTTAATTAATTTTTTTACATGAATATTAATTTTTTTTTTAAAAAAAACTACTAAAAACTGTAAAGGGAAATATTTTTTTTATTATTATTTTACCATCAATCCATTTTTCGTACATATAAAGTATGAATTTTTTACTTTCTCACACAAAAAATCATTTAAATAAAATTCAAACCTCTTGTATAATATATGATTTCTGTAACGTCCTTCAATTATTGAGAGAAAAAGAAAAAATGCGAACCTCTTTATTTAATTTTTTTACTTGAATATTAATTATTTTTTTTTAAAAAAAAAAACTACTAAGAAACTTTAATGGGAAACATTTTTTTTTATTATTTTACCATAAATCCTTTTTTGGAGTATCTTACCCTCGCATCTTTTCAATAATTTACTATTCACCGTAGTTTTAATTAATGCACATTTTTTAATTCTTTTTATTTTTGTATTGCAATTAAAAATATTTTTCGTACATATAAAGTATGAACTCTTTAATTTTCACACAAAAAATCATTTAAATAAAATTCAAGCCTCTTGTATAATATATGATTTCTGTAACGTCCTTCAATTATTGAGAGAAAAAGAAAAAATGCGAACCTCTTTATTTAATTTTTTTTCTTGAATATTATTTATTTAAAAAAGAAAACTACAAAAAAACTTTAAAGGGAAAGATTTTTTTTAATATTATTTTACCATCAATCCTTTTTTGGAGTATTTTACCCTCGCATCCTTTCAATAATTTCCTATTCACCTTAGTTTTAATTAATGCACATTTTTTAATATTTTAATTCTTTTTATTTTTGTATTGCAATTAAAAATATTTTTCGTACATATAAAGTATGAACTCTTTAGTTTCTCACACAAAAAATCATTTAAATAAAATTCAAACCTCTTGTATAATATATGATTTCTGTAACGTCCTTCAATTATTGAGAGAAAAAGAAAAAATGAGAACCTCTTTATTTAATTTTTTTACTTGAATATTAATTTTTTTTTAAAAAAAAAACTACTAAAAATTCTTAAGGGAAACAGTTTTTTTTTTATTATTTTACCATCAATCCTTTTTTGGAGTATCTTACCCTCGCATCTTTTCAATAATTTCCTATTCACCGTAGTTTTAATTAATGCACATTTTTTAATATTTTAATTCTTTTTATTTTTGTATTGCAATTAAAAATATTTTTCGTACATATAAAGTATGAACTCTTTACTTTCTCACACAAAAAATCATTTAAATAAAATTCACAACTCTTGTATAATATATGATTTCTGTAACGTCCTTCAATTAGTGAGAGAAAATGAAAAAATGCGAACCTCTTTAATTAATTTTTTTACATGAATATTAATTTTTTTTTTAAAAAAAACTACTAAAAACTGTAAAGGGAAATATTTTTATTATTATTATTTTACCATCAATCCTTTTTTCGTACATATAAAGTATGAATTTTTTACTTTCTCACACAAAAAATCATTTAAATAAAATTCAAACCTCTTGTATAATATATGATTTCTGTAACGTCCTTCAATTATTGAGAGAAAAAGAAAAAATGCGAACCTCTTTATTTAATTTTTTTACTTGAATATTAATTATTTTTTTTAAAAAAAAAACTACTAAGAAACTTTAAAGGGAAACATTTTTTTTATTATTATTTTACCATATATCCTTTTTTGGAGTATCTTACCCTCGCATCTTTTCAATAATTTACTATTCACCGTAGTTTTAATTAATGCACATTTTTTAATTCTTTTTATTTTTGTATTGCAATTAAAAATATTTTTCGTACATATAAAGTATGAACTCTTTAATTTTCACACAAAAAATCATTTAAATAAAATTCAAGCCTCTTGTATAATATATGATTTCTGTAACGTCCTTCAATTATTGAGAGAAAAAGAAAAAATGCGAACCTCTTTATTTAATTTTTTTTCTTGAATATTATTTATTTAAAAAAGAAAACTACAAAAAAACTTTAAAGGGAAAGATTTTTTTTAATATTATTTTACCATCAATCCTTTTTTGGAGTATTTTACCCTCGCATCCTTTCAATAATTTCCTATTCACCTTAGTTTTAATTAATGCACATTTTTTAATATTTTAATTCTTTTTATTTTTGTATTGCAATTAAAAATATTTTTCGTACATATAAAGTATGAACTCTTTAGTTTCTCACACAAAAAATCATTTAAATAAAATTCAAACCTCTTGTATAATATATGATTTCTGTAACGTCCTTCAATTATTGAGAGAAAAAGAAAAAATGAGAACCTCTTTATTTAATTTTTTTACTTGAATATTAATTTTTTTTAAAAAAAAAAACTACTAAAAATTCTTAAGGGAAACAGTTTTTTTTTTATTATTTTACCATCAATCCTTTTTTGGAGTATCTTACCCTCGCATCTTTTCAATAATTTCCTATTCACCGTAGTTTTAATTAATGCACATTTTTTAATATTTTAATTCTTTTTATTTTTGTATTGCAATTAAAAATATTTTTCGTACATATAAAGTATGAACTCTTTAGTTTCTCACACAAAAAATCATTTAAATAAAATTCAAACCTCTTGTATAATATATGATTTCTGTAACGTCCTTCAATTATTGAGAGAAAAAGAAAAAATGCGAACCTCTTTATTTAATTTTTTTACTTGAATATTATTTTTTTTAAAAAAAAAACTACTAAAAATTCTTAAGGGAAACAGTTTTTTTTTTATTATTTTACCATCAATCCTTTTTTGGAGTATCTTACCCTCGCATCTTTTCAATAATTTCCTATTCACCGTAGTTTTAATTAATGCACATTTTTTAATATTTTAATTCTTTTTATTTTTGTATTGCAATTAAAAATATTTTTCGTACATATAAAGTATGAACTCTTTACTTTCTCACACAAAAAATCATTTAAATAAAATTCACAACTCTTGTATAATATATGATTTCTGTAACGTCCTTCAATTAGTGAGAGAAAATGAAAAAATGCGAACCTCTTTAATTAATTTTTTTACATGAATATTAATTTTTTTTTTAAAAAAAACTACTAAAAACTGTAAAGGGAAATATTTTTTTTATTATTATTTTACCATCAATCCATTTTTCGTACATATAAAGTATGAATTTTTTACTTTCTCACACAAAAAATCATTTAAATAAAATTCAAACCTCTTGTATAATATATGATTTCTGTAACGTCCTTCAATTATTGAGAGAAAAAGAAAAAATGCGAACCTCTTTATTTAATTTTTTTACTTGAATATTAATTATTTTTTTTTAAAAAAAAACTACTAAGAAACTTTAAAGGGAAACATTTTTTTTATTATTATTTTACCATATATCCTTTTTTGGAGTATCTTACCCTCGCATCTTTTCAATAATTTACTATTCACCGTAGTTTTAATTAATGCACATTTTTTAATTCTTTTTATTTTTGTATTGCAATTAAAAATATTTTTCGTACATATAAAGTATGAACTCTTTAATTTTCACACAAAAAATCATTTAAATAAAATTCAAGCCTCTTGTATAATATATGATTTCTGTAACGTCCTTCAATTATTGAGAGAAAAAGAAAAAATGCGAACCTCTTTATTTAATTTTTTTTCTTGAATATTATTTATTTAAAAAAGAAAACTACAAAAAAACTTTAAAGGGAAAGATTTTTTTTAATATTATTTTACCATCAATCCTTTTTTGGAGTATTTTACCCTCGCATCCTTTCAATAATTTCCTATTCACCTTAGTTTTAATTAATGCACATTTTTTAATATTTTAATTCTTTTTATTTTTGTATTGCAATTAAAAATATTTTTCGTACATATAAAGTATGAACTCTTTAGTTTCTCACACAAAAAATCATTTAAATAAAATTCAAACCTCTTGTATAATATATGATTTCTGTAACGTCCTTCAATTATTGAGAGAAAAAGAAAAAATGAGAACCTCTTTATTTAATTTTTTTACTTGAATATTAATTTTTTTTTAAAAAAAAAACTACTAAAAATTCTTAAGGGAAACAGTTTTTTTTTTATTATTTTACCATCAATCCTTTTTTGGAGTATCTTACCCTCGCATCTTTTCAATAATTTCCTATTCACCGTAGTTTTAATTAATGCACATTTTTTAATATTTTAATTCTTTTTATTTTTGTATTGCAATTAAAAATATTTTTCGTACATATAAAGTATGAACTCTTTAGTTTCTCACACAAAAAATCATTTAAATAAAATTCAAACCTCTTGTATAATATATGATTTCTGTAACGTCCTTCAATTATTGAGAGAAAAAGAAAAAATGCGAACCTCTTTATTTAATTTTTTTACTTGAATATTATTTTTTTTTTTTTAAAAAAACTACTAAAAATTCTTAAGGGAAACAGTTTTTTTTTTATTATTTTACCATCAATCCTTTTTTGGAGTATCTTACCCTCGCATCTTTTCAATAATTTCTTATTCACCGTAGTTTTAATTAATGCACATTTTTAAATATTTTAATTCTTTTTATTTTTGTGTTGCAATTAAAAATATTTTTCGTACATATAAAGTATGAACTCTTTACTTTCTTACACAAAAAATCATTTAAATAAAATTCAAACCTCTTGTATAATATATAATTTCTGTAACGTCCTTCAATTATTGAGAGAAAAAGAAAAAATGCGAACCTCTTTATAATATTATTTATTTAAAAAAAAAAAACTACAAAAAAACTTTAAAGGGAAACATTTTTTTTAATATTATTTTACCATCAATCCTTTTTTGGAGTATTTTACCCTCGCATCTTTTCAATAATTTCCTATTCACCGTAGTTTTAATTAATGTACATTTTTTAATATTTTAATTTTTTTATTTTTGTTTTGCAATTAAAAATATTTTTCGTACATATAAAGTATGAACTCTTTACTTTCCACACAAAAAATCATTTAAAAAAAATTCAAACCACTATTTTAATATATGATTTCTGCAACGTCCTTCAATTATTGAGAGAAAAAGAAAAAATGCGAACCACTTTGTTTAATTTTTTTATTTGAATATTATTTATTTAAAAAAAAAAAAACTACTAAAAAGCTTTAAAGGGAAACATTTTTTTATTATTATTTTACCATCAATCCTTTTTTGGAGTATCTTACCCTCGCATCTTTTCAATAATTTCCTATTCACCGTAGTTTTAATTAATGCACATTTTTTAATATTTTAATTCTTTTTATTTTTGTATTGCAATTAAAAATATTTTTCGTACATATAAAGTATGAACTCTTTAGTTTCTCACACAAAAAATCATTTAAATAAAATTCAAACCTCTTGTATAATATATGATTTCTGTAACGTCCTTCAATTATTGAGAGAAAAAGAAAAAATGCGAACCTCTTTATTTAATTTTTTTACTTGAATATTAATTTTTTTTTAAAAAAAAACTACTAAAAATTCTTAAGGGAAACATTTTTTTTATTATTATTTTACCATCAATCCTTTTTTGGAGTATCTTACCCTCGCATCCTTTCAATAATTTCTTATTCACCGTAGTTTTAATTAATGCACATTTTTTAATATTTTAATTCTTTTTATTTTTGTGTTGCAATTAAAAATATTTTTCTTACATATAAAGTATGAACTCTTTACTTTCTCACACAAAAAATCATTTAAATAAAATTCAAACCTCTTGTATAATATATGATTTCTGTAACGTCCTTCAATTATTGAGAGAAAAAGAAAAAATGCGAACCTCTTTATTTAATTTTTTTACTTGAATATTATTTTTTTTTTTTAAAAAAAACTACTAAAAATTCTTAAGGGAAACAGTTTTTTTTTTATTATTTTACCATCAATCCTTTTTTGGAGTATCTTACCCTCGCATCTTTTCAATAATTTCTTATTCACCGTAGTTTTAATTAATGCACATTTTTAAATATTTTAATTCTTTTTATTTTTGTGTTGCAATTAAAAATATTTTTCGTACATATAAAGTATGAACTCTTTACTTTCTTACACAAAAAATCATTTAAATAAAATTCAAACCTCTTGTATAATATATAATTTCTGTAACGTCCTTCAATTATTGAGAGAAAAAGAAAAAATGCGAACCTCTTTATAATATTATTTATTTAAAAAAAAAAAACTACAAAAAAACTTTAAAGGGAAACATTTTTTTTAATATTATTTTACCATCAATCCTTTTTTGGAGTATTTTACCCTCGCATCTTTTCAATAATTTCCTATTCACCGTAGTTTTAATTAATGTACATTTTTTAATATTTTAATTTTTTTATTTTTGTTTTGCAATTAAAAATATTTTTCGTACATATAAAGTATGAACTCTTTACTTTCCACACAAAAAATCATTTAAAAAAAATTCAAACCACTATTTTAATATATGATTTCTGCAACGTCCTTCAATTATTGAGAGAAAAAGAAAAAATGCGAACCACTTTGTTTAATTTTTTTATTTGAATATTATTTATTTAAAAAAAAAAAAACTACTAAAAAGCTTTAAAGGGAAACATTTTTTTATTATTATTTTACCATCAATCCTTTTTTGGAGTATCTTACCCTCGCATCTTTTCAATAATTTCCTATTCACCGTAGTTTTAATTAATGCACATTTTTTAATATTTTAATTCTTTTTATTTTTGTATTGCAATTAAAAATATTTTTCGTACATATAAAGTATGAACTCTTTAGTTTCTCACACAAAAAATCATTTAAATAAAATTCAAACCTCTTGTATAATATATGATTTCTGTAACGTCCTTCAATTATTGAGAGAAAAAGAAAAAATGCGAACCTCTTTATTTAATTTTTTTACTTGAATATTAATTTTTTTTAAAAAAAAAACTACTAAAAATTCTTAAGGGAAACATTTTTTTTATTATTATTTTACCATCAATCCTTTTTTGGAGTATCTTACCCTCGCATCCTTTCAATAATTTCTTATTCACCGTAGTTTTAATTAATGCACATTTTTTAATATTTTAATTCTTTTTATTTTTGTGTTGCAATTAAAAATATTTTTCTTACATATAAAGTATGAACTCTTTACTTTCTCACACAAAAAATCATTTAAATAAAATTATAACCTCTTGTATAATATATGATTTCTGTAACGTCCTTCAATTAGTGAGAGAAAATGAAAAAATGCGAACCACTTTAATTAATTTTTTTACATGAATATTAATTTTTTTTTTAAAAAAACTACTAAAAACTATAAAGGGAAACATTTTTTTTATTATTATTTTACCATCAATCCTTTTTTCGTACATATAAAGTATGAATTTTTTACTTTCTCACACAAAAAATCATTTAAATAAAATTCAAACCTCTTGTATAATATATGATTTCTGTAACGTCCTTCAATTATTGAGAGAAAAAGAAAAAATGCGAACCTCTTTATTTAATTTTTTTACTTGAATATTAATTTTTTTTTAAAAAAAAACTACTAAAAATTCTTAAGGGAAACATTTTTTTTATTATTATTTTACCATCAATCCTTTTTTTGAGTATCTTACCCTCGCATCCTTTGAATAATTTCTTATTCACCGTAGTTTTAATTAATGCACATTTTTTAATTTTTTAATTCTTTTTATTTTTGTATTGCAATTAAAAATATTTTTCGTACATATAAAGTATGAACTCTTTACTTTCTCACACAAAAAATCATTTAAATAAAATTCAAACCTCTTGTATAATATATGATTTCTGTAACGTCCTTCAATTATTGAGAGAAAAAGAAAAAATGCGAACCTCTTTATTTAATTTTTTTACTTGAATATTAATTTTTTTTTTAAAAAAAACTACTAAAAATTCTTAAGGGAAACATTTTTTTTATTATTATTTTACCATCAATCCTTTTTTTGAGTATCTTACCCTCGCATCCTTTGAATAATTTCTTATTCACCGTAGTTTTAATTAATGCACATTTTTTAATTTTTTAATTCTTTTTATTTTTGTATTGCAATTAAAAATATTTTTCGTACATATAAAGTATGAACTCTTTACTTTCTCACACAAAAAATCATTTAAATAAAATTCAAACCTCTTGTATAATATATGATTTCTGTAACGTCCTTCAATTATTGAGAGAAAAAGAAAAAATGAGAACCTCTTTATTTAATTTTTTTACTTGAATATTAATTTTTTTTTAAAAAAAAAACTACTAAAAATTCTTAAGGGAAACAGTTTTTTTTTTATTATTTTACCATCAATCCTTTTTTGGAGTATCTTACCCTCGCATCTTTTCAATAATTTACTATTCACCGTAGTTTTAATTAATGCACATTTTTTAATTCTTTTTATTTTTGTATTGCAATTAAAAATATTTTTCGTACATATAAAGTATGAACTCTTTAATTTTCACACAAAAAATCATTTAAATAAAATTCAAGCCTCTTGTATAATATATGATTTCTGTAACGTCCTTCAATTATTGAGAGAAAAAGAAAAAATGCGAACCTCTTTATTTAATTTTTTTTCTTGAATATTATTTATTTAAAAAAGAAAACTACAAAAAAACTTTAAAGGGAAAGATTTTTTTTAATATTATTTTACCATCAATCCTTTTTTGGAGTATTTTACCCTCGCATCCTTTCAATAATTTCCTATTCACCTTAGTTTTAATTAATGCACATTTTTTAATATTTTAATTCTTTTTATTTTTGTATTGCAATTAAAAATATTTTTCGTACATATAAAGTATGAACTCTTTAGTTTCTCACACAAAAAATCATTTAAATAAAATTCAAACCTCTTGTATAATATATGATTTCTGTAACGTCCTTCAATTATTGAGAGAAAAAGAAAAAATGAGAACCTCTTTATTTAATTTTTTTACTTGAATATTAATTTTTTTTAAAAAAAAAAACTACTAAAAATTCTTAAGGGAAACAGTTTTTTTTTTATTATTTTACCATCAATCCTTTTTTGGAGTATCTTACCCTCGCATCTTTTCAATAATTTCCTATTCACCGTAGTTTTAATTAATGCACATTTTTTAATATTTTAATTCTTTTTATTTTTGTATTGCAATTAAAAATATTTTTCGTACATATAAAGTATGAACTCTTTAGTTTCTCACACAAAAAATCATTTAAATAAAATTCAAACCTCTTGTATAATATATGATTTCTGTAACGTCCTTCAATTATTGAGAGAAAAAGAAAAAATGCGAACCTCTTTATTTAATTTTTTTACTTGAATATTATTTTTTTTAAAAAAAAAACTACTAAAAATTCTTAAGGGAAACAGTTTTTTTTTTATTATTTTACCATCAATCCTTTTTTGGAGTATCTTACCCTCGCATCCTTTCAATAATTTCTTATTCACCGTAGTTTTAATTAATGCACATTTTTTAATATTTTAATTCTTTTTATTTTTGTGTTGCAATTAAAAATATTTTTCTTACATATAAAGTATGAACTCTTTACTTTCTCACACAAAAAATCATTTAAATAAAATTATAACCTCTTGTATAATATATGATTTCTGTAACGTCCTTCAATTAGTGAGAGAAAATGAAAAAATGCGAACCACTTTAATTAATTTTTTTACATGAATATTAATTTTTTTTTTAAAAAAACTACTAAAAACTATAAAGGGAAACATTTTTTTTATTATTATTTTACCATCAATCCTTTTTTCGTACATATAAAGTATGAATTTTTTACTTTCTCACACAAAAAATCATTTAAATAAAATTCAAACCTCTTGTATAATATATGATTTCTGTAACGTCCTTCAATTATTGAGAGAAAAAGAAAAAATGCGAACCTCTTTATTTAATTTTTTTACTTGAATATTAATTTTTTTTAAAAAAAAAACTACTAAAAATTCTTAAGGGAAACATTTTTTTTATTATTATTTTACCATCAATCCTTTTTTTGAGTATCTTACCCTCGCATCCTTTGAATAATTTCTTATTCACCGTAGTTTTAATTAATGCACATTTTTTAATTTTTTAATTCTTTTTATTTTTGTATTGCAATTAAAAATATTTTTCGTACATATAAAGTATGAACTCTTTACTTTCTCACACAAAAAATCATTTAAATAAAATTCAAACCTCTTGTATAATATATGATTTCTGTAACGTCCTTCAATTATTGAGAGAAAAAGAAAAAATGCGAACCTCTTTATTTAATTTTTTTACTTGAATATTAATTTTTTTTTTAAAAAAAACTACTAAAAATTCTTAAGGGAAACATTTTTTTTATTATTATTTTACCATCAATCCTTTTTTTGAGTATCTTACCCTCGCATCCTTTGAATAATTTCTTATTCACCGTAGTTTTAATTAATGCACATTTTTTAATTTTTTAATTCTTTTTATTTTTGTATTGCAATTAAAAATATTTTTCGTACATATAAAGTATGAACTCTTTACTTTCTCACACAAAAAATCATTTAAATAAAATTCAAACCTCTTGTATAATATATGATTTCTGTAACGTCCTTCAATTATTGAGAGAAAAAGAAAAAATGAGAACCTCTTTATTTAATTTTTTTACTTGAATATTAATTTTTTTTTAAAAAAAAAACTACTAAAAATTCTTAAGGGAAACAGTTTTTTTTTTATTATTTTACCATCAATCCTTTTTTGGAGTATCTTACCCTCGCATCTTTTCAATAATTTACTATTCACCGTAGTTTTAATTAATGCACATTTTTTAATTCTTTTTATTTTTGTATTGCAATTAAAAATATTTTTCGTACATATAAAGTATGAACTCTTTAATTTTCACACAAAAAATCATTTAAATAAAATTCAAGCCTCTTGTATAATATATGATTTCTGTAACGTCCTTCAATTATTGAGAGAAAAAGAAAAAATGCGAACCTCTTTATTTAATTTTTTTTCTTGAATATTATTTATTTAAAAAAGAAAACTACAAAAAAACTTTAAAGGGAAAGATTTTTTTTAATATTATTTTACCATCAATCCTTTTTTGGAGTATTTTACCCTCGCATCCTTTCAATAATTTCCTATTCACCTTAGTTTTAATTAATGCACATTTTTTAATATTTTAATTCTTTTTATTTTTGTATTGCAATTAAAAATATTTTTCGTACATATAAAGTATGAACTCTTTAGTTTCTCACACAAAAAATCATTTAAATAAAATTCAAACCTCTTGTATAATATATGATTTCTGTAACGTCCTTCAATTATTGAGAGAAAAAGAAAAAATGAGAACCTCTTTATTTAATTTTTTTACTTGAATATTAATTTTTTTTAAAAAAAAAAACTACTAAAAATTCTTAAGGGAAACAGTTTTTTTTTTATTATTTTACCATCAATCCTTTTTTGGAGTATCTTACCCTCGCATCTTTTCAATAATTTCCTATTCACCGTAGTTTTAATTAATGCACATTTTTTAATATTTTAATTCTTTTTATTTTTGTATTGCAATTAAAAATATTTTTCGTACATATAAAGTATGAACTCTTTAGTTTCTCACACAAAAAATCATTTAAATAAAATTCAAACCTCTTGTATAATATATGATTTCTGTAACGTCCTTCAATTATTGAGAGAAAAAGAAAAAATGCGAACCTCTTTATTTAATTTTTTTACTTGAATATTATTTTTTTTAAAAAAAAAACTACTAAAAATTCTTAAGGGAAACAGTTTTTTTTTTATTATTTTACCATCAATCCTTTTTTGGAGTATCTTACCCTCGCATCTTTTCAATAATTTCCTATTCACCGTAGTTTTAATTAATGCACATTTTTTAATATTTTAATTCTTTTTATTTTTGTATTGCAATTAAAAATATTTTTCGTACATATAAAGTATGAACTCTTTACTTTCTCACACAAAAAATCATTTAAATAAAATTCACAACTCTTGTATAATATATGATTTCTGTAACGTCCTTCAATTAGTGAGAGAAAATGAAAAAATGCGAACCTCTTTAATTAATTTTTTTACATGAATATTAATTTTTTTTTTAAAAAAAACTACTAAAAACTGTAAAGGGAAATATTTTTTTTATTATTATTTTACCATCAATCCATTTTTCGTACATATAAAGTATGAATTTTTTACTTTCTCACACAAAAAATCATTTAAATAAAATTCAAACCTCTTGTATAATATATGATTTCTGTAACGTCCTTCAATTATTGAGAGAAAAAGAAAAAATGCGAACCTCTTTATTTAATTTTTTTACTTGAATATTAATTATTTTTTTTTAAAAAAAAAAACTACTAAGAAACTTTAATGGGAAACATTTTTTTTTATTATTTTACCATAAATCCTTTTTTGGAGTATCTTACCCTCGCATCTTTTCAATAATTTACTATTCACCGTAGTTTTAATTAATGCACATTTTTTAATTCTTTTTATTTTTGTATTGCAATTAAAAATATTTTTCGTACATATAAAGTATGAACTCTTTAATTTTCACACAAAAAATCATTTAAATAAAATGCAAGCCTCTTGTATAATATATGATTTCTGTAACGTCCTTCAATTATTGAGAGAAAAAGAAAAAATGCGAACCTCTTTATTTAATTTTTTTTCTTGAATATTATTTATTTAAAAAAGAAAACTACAAAAAAACTTTAAAGGGAAAGATTTTTTTTAATATTATTTTACCATCAATCCTTTTTTGGAGTATTTTACCCTCGCATCCTTTCAATAATTTCCTATTCACCTTAGTTTTAATTAATGCACATTTTTTAATATTTTAATTCTTTTTATTTTTGTATTGCAATTAAAAATATTTTTCGTACATATAAAGTATGAACTCTTTAGTTTCTCACACAAAAAATCATTTAAATAAAATTCAAACCTCTTGTATAATATATGATTTCTGTAACGTCCTTCAATTATTGAGAGAAAAAGAAAAAATGAGAACCTCTTTATTTAATTTTTTTACTTGAATATTAATTTTTTTTTAAAAAAAAAACTACTAAAAATTCTTAAGGGAAACAGTTTTTTTTTTATTATTTTACCATCAATCCTTTTTTGGAGTATCTTACCCTCGCATCTTTTCAATAATTTCCTATTCACCGTAGTTTTAATTAATGCACATTTTTTAATATTTTAATTCTTTTTATTTTTGTATTGCAATTAAAAATATTTTTCGTACATATAAAGTATGAACTCTTTAGTTTCTCACACAAAAAATCATTTAAATAAAATTCAAACCTCTTGTATAATATATGATTTCTGTAACGTCCTTCAATTATTGAGAGAAAAAGAAAAAATGCGAACCTCTTTATTTAATTTTTTTACTTGAATATTATTTTTTTTTAAAAAAAAAACTACTAAAAATTCTTAAGGGAAACAGTTTTTTTTTTATTATTTTACCATCAATCCTTTTTTGGAGTATCTTACCCTCGCATCTTTTCAATAATTTCTTATTCACCGTAGTTTTAATTAATGCACATTTTTAAATATTTTAATTCTTTTTATTTTTGTGTTGCAATTAAAAATATTTTTCGTACATATAAAGTATGAACTCTTTACTTTCTTACACAAAAAATCATTTAAATAAAATTCAAACCTCTTGTATAATATATAATTTCTGTAACGTCCTTCAATTATTGAGAGAAAAAGAAAAAATGCGAACCTCTTTATAATATTATTTATTTAAAAAAAAAAAACTACAAAAAAACTTTAAAGGGAAACATTTTTTTTAATATTATTTTACCATCAATCCTTTTTTGGAGTATTTTACCCTCGCATCTTTTCAATAATTTCCTATTCACCGTAGTTTTAATTAATGTACATTTTTTAATATTTTAATTTTTTTATTTTTGTTTTGCAATTAAAAATATTTTTCGTACATATAAAGTATGAACTCTTTACTTTCCACACAAAAAATCATTTAAAAAAAATTCAAACCACTATTTTAATATATGATTTCTGTAACGTCCTTCAATTATTGAGAGAAAAAGAAAAAATGCGAACCACTTTGTTTAATTTTTTTATTTGAATATTATTTATTTAAAAAAAAAAAAACTACTAAAAAGCTTTAAAGGGAAACATTTTTTTATTATTATTTTACCATCAATCCTTTTTTGGAGTATCTTACCCTCGCATCTTTTCAATAATTTCCTATTCACCGTAGTTTTAATTAATGCACATTTTTTAATATTTTAATTCTTTTTATTTTTGTATTGCAATTAAAAATATTTTTCGTACATATAAAGTATGAACTCTTTAGTTTCTCACACAAAAAATCATTTAAATAAAATTCAAACCTCTTGTATAATATATGATTTCTGTAACGTCCTTCAATTATTGAGAGAAAAAGAAAAAATGCGAACCTCTTTATTTAATTTTTTTACTTGAATATTAATTTTTTTTTAAAAAAAAACTACTAAAAATTCTTAAGGGAAACATTTTTTTTATTATTATTTTACCATCAATCCTTTTTTGGAGTATCTTACCCTCGCATCCTTTCAATAATTTCTTATTCACCGTAGTTTTAATTAATGCACATTTTTTAATATTTTAATTCTTTTTATTTTTGTGTTGCAATTAAAAATATTTTTCTTACATATAAAGTATGAACTCTTTACTTTCTCACACAAAAAATCATTTAAATAAAATTATAACCTCTTGTATAATATATGATTTCTGTAACGTCCTTCAATTAGTGAGAGAAAATGAAAAAATGCGAACCACTTTAATTAATTTTTTTACATGAATATTAATTTTTTTTTTAAAAAAACTACTAAAAACTATAAAGGGAAACATTTTTTTTATTATTATTTTACCATCAATCCTTTTTTCGTACATATAAAGTATGAATTTTTTACTTTCTCACACAAAAAATCATTTAAATAAAATTCAAACCTCTTGTATAATATATGATTTCTGTAACGTCCTTCAATTATTGAGAGAAAAAGAAAAAATGCGAACCTCTTTATTTAATTTTTTTACTTGAATATTAATTTTTTTTAAAAAAAAAACTACTAAAAATTCTTAAGGGAAACATTTTTTTTATTATTATTTTACCATCAATCCTTTTTTGGAGTATCTTACCCTCGCATCCTTTGAATAATTTCTTATTCACCGTAGTTTTAATTAATGCACATTTTTTAATTTTTTAATTCTTTTTATTTTTGTATTGCAATTAAAAATATTTTTCGTACATATAAAGTATGAACTCTTTACTTTCTCACACAAAAAATCATTTAAATAAAACTCAAACCTCTTGTATAATATATGATTTCTGTAACGTCCTTCAATTATTGAGAGAAAAAGAAAAAATGCGAACCTCTTTATTTAATTTTTTTACTTGAATATTAATTTTTTTTTAAAAAAAAACTACTAAAAATTCTTAAGGGAAACATTTTTTTTATTATTATTTTACCATCAATCCTTTTTTGGAGTATCTTACCCTCGCATCCTTTGAATAATTTCTTATTCACCGTAGTTTTAATTAATGCACATTTTTTTAATTTTTTAATTCTTTTTATTTTTGTATTGCAATTAAAAATATTTTTCGTACATATAAAGTATGAACTCTTTACTTTCTCACACAAAAAATCATTTAAAAAAAATTCAAACCTCTTGTATAATATATGATTTCTGTAACGTCCTTCAATTATTGAGAGAAAAAGAAAAAATGCGAACCTCTTTATTTAATTTTTTTACTTGAATATTAATTTTTTTTTAAAAAAAAACTACTAAAAATTCTTAAGGGAAACATTTTTTTTATTATTATTTTACCATCAATCCTTTTTTGGAGTATCTTACCCTCGCATCCTTTCAATAATTTCTTATTCACCGTAGTTTTAATTAATGCACATTTTTTAATATTTTAATTCTTTTTATTTTTGTGTTGCAATTAAAAATATTTTTCTTACATATAAAGTATGAACTCTTTACTTTCTCACACAAAAAATCATTTAAATAAAATTATAACCTCTTGTATAATATATGATTTCTGTAACGTCCTTCAATTAGTGAGAGAAAATGAAAAAATGCGAACCACTTTAATTAATTTTTTTACATGAATATTAATTTTTTTTAAAAAAAAACTACTAAAAACTATAAAGGGAAACATTTTTTTTATTATTATTTTACCATCAATCCTTTTTTCGTACATATAAAGTATGAATTTTTTACTTTCTCACACAAAAAATCATTTAAATAAAATTCAAACCTCTTGTATAATATATGATTTCTGTAACGTCCTTCAATTATTGAGAGAAAAAGAAAAAATGAGAACCTCTTTATTTAATTTTTTTACTTGAATATTAATTTTTTTAAAAAAAAAAACTACTAAAAATTCTTAAGAGAAACATTTTTTTTATTATTATTTTACCATCAATCCTTTTTTGGAGTATCTTACCCTCGCATCCTTTGAATAATTTCTTATTCACCGTAGTTTTAATTAATGCACATTTTTTAATTTTTTAATTCTTTTTATTTTTGTATTGCAATTAAAAATATTTTTCGTACATATAAAGTATGAACTCTTTACTTTCTCACACAAAAAATCATTTAAATAAAATTCAAACCTCTTGTATAATATATGATTTCTGTAACGTCCTTCAATTATTGAGATAAAAAGAAAAAATGCGAACCTCTTTATTTAATTTTTTTACTTGAATATTAATTTTTTTTTTAAAAAAAACTACTAAAAATTCTTAAGGGAAACATTTTTTTTATTATTATTTTACCATCAATCCTTTTTTGGAGTATCTTACCCTCGCATCCTTTGAATAATTTCTTATTCACCGTAGTTTTAATTAATGCACATTTTTTAATTTTTTAATTCTTTTTATTTTTGTATTGCAATTAAAAATATTTTTCGTACATATAAAGTATGAACTCTTTACTTTCTCACACAAAAAATCATTTAAATAAAATTCAAACCTCTTGTATAATATATGATTTCTGTAATGTCCTTCAATTATTGAGAGAAAAAGAAAAAATGAGAACCTCTTTATTTAATTTTTTTACTTGAATTTTAATTTTTTTTAAAAAAAAAACTACTAAAAATTCTTAAGGGAAACATTTTTTTTATTATTATTTTACCATCAATCCTTTTTTGGAGTATCTTACCCTCGCATCCTTTGAATAATTTCTTATTCACCGTAGTTTTAATTAATGCACATTTTTTAATTTTTTAATTCTTTTTATTTTTGTATTGCAATTAAAAATATTTTTCGTACATATAAAGTATGAACTCTTTACTTTCTCACACAAAAAATCATTTAAATAAAATTCAAACCTCTTGTATAATATATGATTTCTGTAACGTCCTTCAATTATTGAGAGAAAAAGAAAAAATGCGAACCTCTTTATTTAATTTTTTTACTTGAATATTAATTTTTTTTTAAAAAAAAACTACTAAAAATTCTTAAGGGAAACATTTTTTTTATTATTATTTTACCATCAATCCTTTTTTGGAGTATCTTACCCTCGCATCCTTTGAATAATTTCTTATTCACCGTAGTTTTAATTAATGCACATTTTTTAATTTTTTAATTCTTTTTATTTTTGTATTGCAATTAAAAATATTTTTCGTACATATAAAGTATGAACTCTTTACTTTCTCACACAAAAAATCATTTAAATAAAATTCAAACCTCTTGTATAATATATGATTTCTGTAACGTCCTTCAATTATTGAGAGAAAAAGAAAAAATGCGAACCTCTTTATTTAATTTTTTTACTTGAATATTAATTTTTTTTAAAAAAAAAACTACTAAAAATTCTTAAGGGAAACATTTTTTTTATTATTATTTTACCATCAATCCTTTTTTGGAGTATCTTACCCTCGCATCCTTTGAATAATTTCTTATTCACCGTAGTTTTAATTAATGCACATTTTTTAATTTTTTAATTCTTTTTATTTTTGTATTGCAATTAAAAATATTTTTCGTACATATAAAGTATGAACTCTTTACTTTCTCACACAAAAAATCATTTAAATAAAATTCAAACCTCTTGTATAATATATGATTTCTGTAACGTCCTTCAATTATTGAGAGAAAAAGAAAAAATGCGAACCTCTTTATTTAATTTTTTTACTTGAATATTATTTTTTTTTTAAAAAAAACTACTAAAAATTCTTAAGGGAAACAGTTTTTTTTTTATTATTTTACCATCAATCCTTTTTTGGAGTATCTTACCCTCGCATCTTTTCAATAATTTCTTATTCACCGTAGTTTTAATTAATGCACATTTTTAAATATTTTAATTCTTTTTATTTTTGTGTTGCAATTAAAAATATTTTTCGTACATATAAAGTATGAACTCTTTACTTTCTTACACAAAAAATCATTTAAATAAAATTCAAACCTCTTGTATAATATATAATTTCTGTAACGTCCTTCAATTATTGAGAGAAAAAGAAAAAATGCGAACCTCTTTATAATATTATTTATTTTAAAAAAAAAAACTACAAAAAAACTTTAAAGGGAAACATTTTTTTTAATATTATTTTACCATCAATCCTTTTTTGGAGTATTTTACCCTCGCATCTTTTCAATAATTTCCTATTCACCGTAGTTTTAATTAATGCACATTTTTTAATATTTTAATTTTTTTATTTTTGTTTTGCAATTAAAAATATTTTTCGTACATATAAAGTATGAACTCTTTACTTTCCACACAAAAAATCATTTAAAAAAAATTCAAACCACTATTTTAATATATGATTTCTGTAACGTCCTTCAATTATTGAGAGAAAAAGAAAAAATGCGAACCACTTTGTTTAATTTTTTTATTTGAATATTATTTATTTAAAAAAAAAAAAACTACTAAAAAGCTTTAAAGGGAAACATTTTTTTATTATTATTTTACCATCAATCCTTTTTCGGAGTATCTTACCCTCGCATCTTTTCAATAATTTCCTATTCACCGTAGTTTTAATTAATGCACATTTTTTAATATTTTAATTCTTTTTATTTTTGTATTGCAATTAAAAATATTTTTCGTACATATAAAGTATGAACTCTTTAGTTTCTCACACAAAAAATCATTTAAATAAAATTCAAACCTCTTGTATAATATATGATTTCTGTAACGTCCTTCAATTATTGAGAGAAAAAGAAAAAATGCGAACCTCTTTATTTAATTTTTTTACTTGAATATTAATTTTTTTTTAAAAAAAAACTACTAAAAATTCTTAAGGGAAACATTTTTTTTATTATTATTTTACCATCAATCCTTTTTTGGAGTATCTTACCCTCGCATCCTTTCAATAATTTCTTATTCACCGTAGTTTTAATTAATGCACATTTTTTAATATTTTAATTCTTTTTATTTTTGTGTTGCAATTAAAAATATTTTTCTTACATATAAAGTATGAACTCTTTACTTTCTCACACAAAAAATCATTTAAATAAAATTATAACCTCTTGTATAATATATGATTTCTGTAACGTCCTTCAATTAGTGAGAGAAAATGAAAAAATGCGAACCACTTTAATTAATTTTTTTACATGAATATTAATTTTTTTTTAAAAAAAACTACTAAAAACTATAAAGGGAAACATTTTTTTTTTTATTATTTTACCATCAATCCTTTTTTCGTACATATAAAGTATGAATTTTTTACTTTCTCACACAAAAAATCATTTAAATAAAATTCAAACCTCTTGTATAATATATGATTTCTGTAACGTCCTTCAATTATTGAGAGAAAAAGAAAAAATGCGAACCTCTTTATTTAATTTTTTTACTTGAATATTAATTTTTTTTAAAAAAAAAACTACTAAAAATTCTTAAGGGAAACATTTTTTTTATTATTATTTTACCATCAATCCTTTTTTGGAGTATCTTACCCTCGCATCCTTTGAATAATTTCTTATTCACCGTAGTTTTAATTAATGCACATTTTTTAATTTTTTAATTCTTTTTATTTTTGTATTGCAATTAAAAATATTTTTCGTACATATAAAGTATGAACTCTTTACTTTCTCACACAAAAAATCATTTAAATAAAATTCAAACCTATTGTATAATATATGATTTCTGTAACGTCCTTCAATTATTGAGAGAAAAAGAAAAAATCCGAACCTCTTTATTTAATTTTTTTACTTGAATATTAATTTTTTTTAAAAAAAAAACTACTAAAAATTCTTAAGGGAAACATTTTTTTTATTATTATTTTACCATCAATCCTTTTTTGGAGTATCTTACCCTCGCATCCTTTCAATAATTTCTTATTCACCGTAGTTTTAATTAATGCACATTTTTTAATATTTTAATTCTTTTTATTTTTGTGTTGCAATTAAAAATATTTTTCTTACATATAAAGTATGAACTCTTTACTTTCTCACACAAAAAATCATTTAAATAAAATTATAACCTCTTGTATAATATATGATTTCTGTAACGTCCTTCAATTAGTGAGAGAAAATGAAAAAATGCGAACCACTTTAATTAATTTTTTTACATGAATATTAATTTTTTTTTAAAAAAAACTACTAAAAACTATAAAGGGAAACATTTTTTTTTTTATTATTTTACCATCAATCCTTTTTTCGTACATATAAAGTATGAATTTTTTACTTTCTCACACAAAAAATCATTTAAATAAAATTCAAACCTCTTGTATAATATATGATTTCTGTAACGTCCTTCAATTATTGAGAGAAAAAGAAAAAATGCGAACCTCTTTATTTAATTTTTTTACTTGAATATTAATTTTTTTTAAAAAAAAAACTACTAAAAATTCTTAAGGGAAACATTTTTTTTATTATTATTTTACCATCAATCCTTTTTTGGAGTATCTTACCCTCGCATCCTTTGAATAATTTCTTATTCACCGTAGTTTTAATTAATGCACATTTTTTAATTTTTTAATTCTTTTTATTTTTGTATTGCAATTAAAAATATTTTTCGTACATATAAAGTATGAACTCTTTACTTTCTCACACAAAAAATCATTTAAATAAAATTCAAACCTATTGTATAATATATGATTTCTGTAACGTCCTTCAATTATTGAGAGAAAAAGAAAAAATCCGAACCTCTTTATTTAATTTTTTTACTTGAATATTAATTTTTTTTTAAAAAAAAACTACTAAAAATTCTTAAGGGAAACATTTTTTTTATTATTATTTTACCATCAATCCTTTTTTGGAGTATCTTACCCTCGCATCCTTTGAATAATTTCTTATTCACCGTAGTTTTAATTAATGCACATTTTTTAATTTTTTAATTCTTTTTATTTTTGTATTGCAATTAAAAATATTTTTCGTACATATAAAGTATGAACTCTTTACTTTCTCACACAAAAAATCATTTAAATAAAATTCAAACCTCTTGTATAATATATGATTTCTGTAACGTCCTTCAATTATTGAGAGAAAAAGAAAAAATGCGAACCTCTTTATTTAATTTTTTTACTTGAATATTAATTTTTTTTAAAAAAAAAACTACTAAAAATTCTTAAGGGAAACATTTTTTTTATTATTATTTTACCATCAATCCTTTTTTGGAGTATCTTACCCTCGCATCCTTTGAATAATTTCTTATTCACCGTAGTTTTAATTAATGCACATTTTTTAATTTTTTAATTCTTTTTATTTTTGTATTGCAATTAAAAATATTTTTCGTACATATAAAGTATGAACTCTTTAATTTTCACACAAAAAATCATTTAAATAAAATTCAAACCTCTTGTATAATATATGATTTCTGTAACGTCCTTCAATTATTGAGAGAAAAAGAAAAAATGCGAACCTCTTTATTTAATTTTTTTACTTGAATATTAATTTTTTTTAAAAAAAAACTACTAAAAATTCTTAAGGGAAACATTTTTTTTATTATTATTTTACCATCAATCCTTTTTTGGAGTATCTTACCCTCGCATCCTTTCAATAATTTCTTATTCACCGTAGTTTTAATTAATGCACATTTTTTAATATTTTAATTCTTTTTATTTTTGTGTTGCAATTAAAAATATTTTTCGTACATATAAAGTATGAACTCTTTACTTTCTCACACAAAAAATCATTTAAATAAAATTATAACCTCTTGTATAATATATGATTTCTGTAACGTCCTTCAATTAGTGAGAGAAAATGAAAAAATGCGAACCACTTTAATTAATTTTTTTACATGAATATTAATTTTTTTTTAAAAAAAACTACTAAAAACTATAGAGGGAAACATTTTTTTTATTATTATTTTACCATCAATCCTTTTTTCGTACATATAAAGTATGAACTCTTTAGTTTCTCACACAAAAAATCATTTAAATAAAATTCAAACCTCTTGTATAATATATGATTTCTGTAACGTCCTTCAATTATTGAGAGAAAAAGAAAAAATGCGAACCTCTTTATTTAATTTTTTTACTTGAATATTAATTTTTTTTTAAAAAAAAACTACTAAAAATTCTTAAGGGAAACATTTTTTTTATTATTATTTTACCATCAATCCTTTTTTGAAGTATCTTACCCTCGCATCCTTTCAATAATTTCTTATTCACCGTAGTTTTAATTAATGCACATTTTTTAATATTTTAATTCTTTTTATTTTTGTGTTGCAATTAAAAATATTTTTCTTACATATAAAGTATGAACTCTTTACTTTCTCACAGAAAAAATCATTTAAATAAAATTATAACCTCTTGTATAATATATGATTTCTGTAACGTCCTTCAATTAGTGAGAGAAAATGAAAAAATGCGAACCTCTTTAATTAATTTTTTTACATGAATATTAATTTTTTTTAAAAAAAAACTACTAAAAACTATAAAGGGAAACATTTTTTTTATTATTATTTTACCATCAATCCTTTTTTCGTACATATAAAGTATGAACTCTTTACTTTCTTACACAAAAAATCATTTAAATAAAATTCAAACCTCTTGTATAATATATAATTTCTGTAACGTCCTTCAATTATTGAGAGAAAAAGAAAAAATGCGAACCTCTTTATAATATTATTTATTTTAAAAAAAAAAACTACAAAAAAACTTTAAAGGGAAACATTTTTTTTAATATTATTTTACCATCAATCCTTTTTTGGAGTATTTTACCCTCGCATCTTTTCAATAATTTCCTATTCACCGTAGTTTTAATTAATGCACATTTTTTAATATTTTAATTTTTTTATTTTTGTTTTGCAATTAAAAATATTTTTCGTACATATAAAGTATGAACTCTTTACTTTCCACACAAAAAATCATTTAAAAAAAATTCAAACCACTATTTTAATATATGATTTCTGTAACGTCCTTCAATTATTGAGAGAAAAAGAAAAAATGCGAACCACTTTGTTTAATTTTTTTATTTGAATATTATTTATTTAAAAAAAAAAAAACTACTAAAAAGCTTTAAAGGGAAACATTTTTTTATTATTATTTTACCATCAATCCTTTTTTGGAGTATCTTACCCTCGCATCTTTTCAATAATTTCCTATTCACCGTAGTTTTAATTAATGCACATTTTTTAATATTTTAATTCTTTTTATTTTTGTATTGCAATTAAAAATATTTTTCGTACATATAAAGTATGAACTCTTTAGTTTCTCACACAAAAAATCATTTAAATAAAATTCAAACCTCTTGTATAATATATGATTTCTGTAACGTCCTTCAATTATTGAGAGAAAAAGAAAAAATGCGAACCTCTTTATTTAATTTTTTTACTTGAATATTAATTTTTTTTTTAAAAAAAAACTACTAAAAATTCTTAAGGGAAACATTTTTTTTATTATTATTTTACCATCAATCCTTTTTTGGAGTATCTTACCCTCGCATCCTTTCAATAATTTCTTATTCACCGTAGTTTTAATTAATGCACATTTTTTAATATTTTAATTCTTTTTATTTTTGTGTTGCAATTAAAAATATTTTTCTTACATATAAAGTATGAACTCTTTACTTTCTCACACAAAAAATCATTTAAATAAAATTATAACCTCTTGTATAATATATGATTTCTGTAACGTCCTTCAATTAGTGAGAGAAAATGAAAAAATGCGAACCACTTTAATTAATTTTTTTACATGAATATTAATTTTTTTTTTAAAAAAACTACTAAAAACTATAAAGGGAAACATTTTTTTTTTATTATTTTACCATCAATCCTTTTTTCGTACATATAAAGTATGAATTTTTTACTTTCTCACACAAAAAATCATTTAAATAAAATTCAAACCTCTTGTATAATATATGATTTCTGTAACGTCCTTCAATTATTGAGAGAAAAAGAAAAAATGCGAACCTCTTTATTTAATTTTTTTACTTGAATATTAATTTTTTTTAAAAAAAAAACTACTAAAAATTCTTAAGGGAAACATTTTTTTTATTATTATTTTACCATCAATCCTTTTTTGGAGTATCTTACCCTCGCATCCTTTGAATAATTTCTTATTCACCGTAGTTTTAATTAATGCACATTTTTTAATTTTTTAATTCTTTTTATTTTTGTATTGCAATTAAAAATATTTTTCGTACATATAAAGTATGAACTCTTTACTTTCTCACACAAAAAATCATTTAAATAAAATTCAAACCTATTGTATAATATATGATTTCTGTAACGTCCTTCAATTATTGAGAGAAAAAGAAAAAATCCGAACCTCTTTATTTAATTTTTTTACTTGAATATTAATTTTTTTTAAAAAAAAAACTACTAAAAATTCTTAAGGGAAACATTTTTTTTATTATTATTTTACCATCAATCCTTTTTTGGAGTATCTTACCCTCGCATCCTTTGAATAATTTCTTATTCACCGTAGTTTTAATTAATGCACATTTTTTAATTTTTTAATTCTTTTTATTTTTGTATTGCAATTAAAAATATTTTTCGAACATATAAAGTATGAACTCTTTACTTTCTCACACAAAAAATCATTTAAATAAAATTCAAACCTCTTGTATAATATATGATTTCTGTAACGTCCTTCAATTATTGAGAGAAAAAGAAAAAATGCGAACCTCTTTATTTAATTTTTTTACTTGAATATTAATTTTTTTAAAAAAAAAAAACTACTAAAAATTCTTAAGGGAAACATTTTTTTTATTATTATTTTACCATCAATCCTTTTTTCGTACATATAAAGTTTGAATTTTTTACTTTCTCACACAAAAAATCATTTAAATAAAATTATAACCTCTTGTATAATATATGATTTCTGTAACGTCCTTCAATTAGTGAGAGAAAATGAAAAAATGCGAACCACTTTAATTAATTTTTTTACATGAATATTAATTTTTTTTAAAAAAAACTACTAAAAACTATAAAGGGAAACATTTTTTTTATTATTATTTTACCATCAATCCTTTTTTCGTACATATAAAGTATGAACTCTTTAGTTTCTCACACAAAAAATCATTTAAATAAAATTCAAACCTCTTGTATAATATATGATTTCTGTAACGTCCTTCAATTATTGAGAGAAAAAGAAAAAATGCGAACCTCTTTATTTAATTTTTTTACTTGAATATTAATTTTTTTTTAAAAAAAAACTACTAAAAATTCTTAAGGGAAACATTTTTTTTATTATTATTTTACCATCAATCCTTTTTTGAAGTATCTTACCCTCGCATCCTTTCAATAATTTCTTATTCACCGTAGTTTTAATTAATGCACATTTTTTAATATTTTAATTCTTTTTATTTTTGTGTTGCAATTAAAAATATTTTTCTTACATATAAAGTATGAACTCTTTACTTTCTCACAGAAAAAATCATTTAAATAAAATTATAACCTCTTGTATAATATATGATTTCTGTAACGTCCTTCAATTAGTGAGAGAAAATGAAAAAATGCGAACCTCTTTAATTAATTTTTTTACATGAATATTAATTTTTTTTTAAAAAAAACTACTAAAAACTATAAAGGGAAACATTTTTTTTATTATTATTTTACCATCAATCCTTTTTTCGTACATATAAAGTATGAATTTTTTACTTTCTCACACAAAAAATCATTTAAATAAAATTCAAACCTCTTGTATAATATATGATTTCTGTAACGTCCTTCAATTATTGAGAGAAAAAGAAAAAATGCGAACCTCTTTATTTAATTTTTTTACTTGAATATTAATTATTTTTTTAAAAAAAAAAACTACTAAAAAACTTTAAAGGGAAACAGTTTTTTTTTTTATTATTTTACCATCAATCCTTTTTTTGAGTATCCTACCCTCGCATCTTTTCAATAATTTCCTATTCACCGTAGTTTTAATTAATGCACATTTTTTAATTTTTTAATTCTTTTTATTTTTGTATTGCAATTAAAAATATTTTTCGTACATATAAAGTATGAACTCTTTACTTTCTCTCACAAAAAATCATTTAAACAAAATTCACAACTCTAGTATAATATATGATTTCTGTAACGTCCTTCAACGAGTGAGAGAAAATGAAAAAATGCGAACCTCTTTAATTAATTTTTTCACATGAATATTAATTTTTTTTTAAAAAAAAAACTACTAAAAACTCTAAAGGGAAACATTTTTTTTATTATTATTTTACCATCAATCCTTTTTTGGAGTTTCTTACCCTCGCATCCTTTCAATAATTTCTTATTCACCGTAGTTTTAATTAATGCACATTTTTTAATTTTTTAATTCTTTTTATTTTTGTATTGCAATTAAAAATATTTTTCGTACATATAAAGTATGAACTCTTTAATTTTCACACAAAAAATCATTTAAATAAAATTCAAACCTCTTGTATAATATATGATTTCTGTAACGTCCTTCAATTATTGAGAGAAAAAGAAAAAATGCGAACCTCTTTATAATATTATTTATTTTTAAAAAAAAAACTACAAAAAAACTTTAAAGGGAAACATTTTTTTTAATATTATTTTACCATCAATCCTTTTTTGGAGTATCTTACCCTCGCATCCTTTGAATAATTTCTTATTCACCGTAGTTTTAATTAATGCACATTTTTTAATTTTTTAATTCTTTTTATTTTTGTATTGCAATTAAAAATATTTTTCGTACATATAAAGTATGAACTCTTTACTTTCTCACACAAAAAATCATTTAAATAAAATTCAAACCTATTGTATAATATATGATTTCTGTAACGTCCTTCAATTATTGAGAGAAAAAGAAAAAATCCGAACCTCTTTATTTAATTTTTTTACTTGAATATTAATTTTTTTTTAAAAAAAAACTACTAAAAATTCTTAAGGGAAACATTTTTTTTATTATTATTTTACCATCAATCCTTTTTTGGAGTATCTTACCCTCGCATCCTTTGAATAATTTCTTATTCACCGTAGTTTTAATTAATGCACATTTTTTAATTTTTTAATTCTTTTTATTTTTGTATTGCAATTAAAAATATTTTTCGTACATATAAAGTATGAACTCTTTACTTTCTCACACAAAAAATCATTTAAATAAAATTCAAACCTCTTGTATAATATATGATTTCTGTAACGTCCTTCAATTATTGAGAGAAAAAGAAAAAATGCGAACCTCTTTATTTAATTTTTTTACTTGAATATTAATTTTTTTTTTAAAAAAAACTACTAAAAATTCTTAAGGGAAACATTTTTTTTATTATTATTTTACCATCAATCCTTTTTTGGAGTATCTTACCCTCGCATCCTTTCAATAATTTCTTATTCACCGTAGTTTTAATTAATGCACATTTTTTAATATTTTAATTCTTTTTATTTTTGTGTTGCAATTAAAAATATTTTTCTTACATATAAAGTATGAACTCTTTACTTTCTCACACAAAAAATCATTTAAATAAAATTATAACCACTTGTATAATATATGATTTCTGTAACGTCCTTCAACGAGTGAGAGAAAATGAAAAAATGCGAACCTCTTTAATTAATTTTTTCACATGAATATTAATTTTTTTTAAAAAAAAAACTACTAAAAATTCTTAAGGGAAACATTTTTTTTATTATTATTTTACCATCAATCCTTTTTTCGTACATATAAAGTATGAATTTTTTACTTTCTCACACAAAAAATCATTTAAATAAAATTCAAACCTCTTGTATAATATATGATTTCTGTAACGTCCTTCAATTATTGAGAGAAAAAGAAAAAATGCGAACCTCTTTATTTAATTTTTTTACTTGAATATTAATTATTTTTTTTTAAAAAAAAAACTACTAAGAAACTTTAAAGGGAAACATTTTTTTTATTATTATTTTACCATATATCCTTTTTTGGAGTATCTTACCCTCGCATCTTTTCAATAATTTACTATTCACCGTAGTTTTAATTAATGCACATTTTTTAATATTTTAATTCTTTTTATTTTTGTGTTGCAATTAAAAATATTTTTCTTACATATAAAGTATGAACTCTTTACTTTCTCACAGAAAAAATCATTTAAATAAAATTATAACCTCTTGTATAATATATGATTTCTGTAACGTCCTTCAATTAGTGAGAGAAAATGAAAAAATGCGAACCTCTTTAATTAATTTTTTTACATGAATATTAATTTTTTTTTTAAAAAAAACTACTAAAAACTATAAAGGGAAACATTTTTTTTATTATTATTTTACCATCAATCCTTTTTTCGTACATATAAAGTATGAATTTTTTACTTTCTCACACAAAAAATCATTTAAATAAAATTCAAACCTCTTGTATAATATATGATTTCTGTAACGTCCTTCAATTATTGAGAGAAAAAGAAAAAATGCGAACCTCTTTATTTAATTTTTTTACTTGAATATTAATTATTTTTTTTAAAAAAAAAACTACTAAAAAACTTTAAAGGGAAACAGTTTTTTTTTTTATTATTTTACCATCAATCCTTTTTTTGAGTATCCTACCCTCGCATCTTTTCAATAATTTCCTATTCACCGTAGTTTTAATTAATGCACATTTTTTAATTTTTTAATTCTTTTTATTTTTGTATTGCAATTAAAAATATTTTTCGTACATATAAAGTATGAACTCTTTACTTTCTCTCACAAAAAATCATTTAAACAAAATTCACAACTCTAGTATAATATATGATTTCTGTAACGTCCTTCAACGAGTGAGAGAAAATGAAAAAATGCGAACCTCTTTAATTAATTTTTTCACATGAATATTAATTTTTTTTTAAAAAAAAAACTACTAAAAACTCTAAAGGGAAACATTTTTTTTATTATTATTTTACCATCAATCCTTTTTTGGAGTATCTTACCCTCGCATCCTTTCAATAATTTCTTATTCACCGTAGTTTTAATTAATGCACATTTTTTAATTTTTTAATTCTTTTTATTTTTGTATTGCAATTAAAAATATTTTTCGTACATATAAAGTATGAACTCTTTAATTTTCACACAAAAAATCATTTAAATAAAATTCAAACCTCTTGTATAATATATGATTTCTGTAACGTCCTTCAATTATTGAGAGAAAAAGAAAAAATGCGAACCTCTTTATAATATTATTTATTTTTTAAAAAAAAACTACAAAAAAACTTTAAAGGGAAACATTTTTTTTAATATTATTTTACCATCAATCCTTTTTTGGAGTATCTTACCCTCGCATCCTTTGAATAATTTCTTATTCACCGTAGTTTTAATTAATGCACATTTTTTAATTTTTTAATTCTTTTTATTTTTGTATTGCAATTAAAAATATTTTTCGTACATATAAAGTATGAACTCTTTACTTTCTCACACAAAAAATCATTTAAATAAAATTCAAACCTATTGTATAATATATGATTTCTGTAACGTCCTTCAATTATTGAGAGAAAAAGAAAAAATCCGAACCTCTTTATTTAATTTTTTTACTTGAATATTAATTTTTTTTTAAAAAAAAACTACTAAAAATTCTTAAGGGAAACATTTTTTTTATTATTATTTTACCATCAATCCTTTTTTGGAGTATCTTACCCTCGCATCCTTTGAATAATTTCTTATTCACCGTAGTTTTAATTAATGCACATTTTTTAATTTTTTAATTCTTTTTATTTTTGTATTGCAATTAAAAATATTTTTCGTACATATAAAGTATGAACTCTTTACTTTCTCACACAAAAAATCATTTAAATAAAATTCAAACCTCTTGTATAATATATGATTTCTGTAACGTCCTTCAATTATTGAGAGAAAAAGAAAAAATGCGAACCTCTTTATTTAATTTTTTTACTTGAATATTAATTTTTTTTTTAAAAAAAACTACTAAAAATTCTTAAGGGAAACATTTTTTTTATTATTATTTTACCATCAATCCTTTTTTGGAGTATCTTACCCTCGCATCCTTTCAATAATTTCTTATTCACCGTAGTTTTAATTAATGCACATTTTTTAATATTTTAATTCTTTTTATTTTTGTGTTGCAATTAAAAATATTTTTCTTACATATAAAGTATGAACTCTTTACTTTCTCACACAAAAAATCATTTAAATAAAATTATAACCACTTGTATAATATATGATTTCTGTAACGTCCTTCAACGAGTGAGAGAAAATGAAAAAATGCGAACCTCTTTAATTAATTTTTTCACATGAATATTAATTTTTTTTTAAAAAAAAAACTACTAAAAATTCTTAAGGGAAACATTTTTTTTATTATTATTTTACCATCAATCCTTTTTTCGTACATATAAAGTATGAATTTTTTACTTTCTCACACAAAAAATCATTTAAATAAAATTCAAACCTCTTGTATAATATATGATTTCTGTAACGTCCTTCAATTATTGAGAGAAAAAGAAAAAATGCGAACCTCTTTATTTAATTTTTTTACTTGAATATTAATTATTTTTTTAAAAAAAAAAACTACTAAAAAACGTTAAAGGGAAACAGTTTTTTTTTTTATTATTTTACCATCAATCCTTTTTTTGAGTATCCTACCCTCGCATCTTTTCAATAATTTCCTATTCACCGTAGTTTTAATTAATGCACATTTTTTAATTTTTTAATTCTTTTTATTTTTGTATTGCAATTAAAAATATTTTTCGTACATATAAAGTATGAACTCTTTACTTTCTCTCACAAAAAATCATTTAAATAAAATTATAACCTCTTGTATAATATATGATTTCTGTAACGTCCTTCAATTAGTGAGAGAAAATGAAAAAATGCGAACCACTTTAATTAATTTTTTTACATGAATATTAATTTTTTTTTAAAAAAAACTACTAAAAACTATAAAGGGAAACATTTTTTTTATTATTATTTTACCATCAATCCTTTTTTCGTACATATAAAGTATGAATTTTTTACTTTCTCACACAAAAAATCATTTAAATAAAATTCAAACCTCTTGTATAATATATGATTTCTGTAACGTCCTTCAATTATTGAGAGAAAAAGAAAAAATGCGAACCTCTTTATTTAATTTTTTTACTTGAATATTAATTTTTTTTAAAAAAAAAACTACTAAAAATTCTTAAGGGAAACATTTTTTTTTATTATTATTTTACCATCAATCCTTTTTTGGAGTATCTTACCCTCGCATCCTTTCAATAATTTCTTATTCACCGTAGTTTTAATTAATGCACATTTTTTAATATTTTAATTCTTTTTATTTTTGTGTTGCAATTAAAAATATTTTTCGTACATATAAAGTATGAACTCTTTACTTTCTCACACAAAAAATCATTTAAATAAAATTCAAACCTCTTGTATAATATATGATTTCTGTAACGTCCTTCAATTATTGTGAGAAAAAGAAAAAATGCGAACCTCTTTATTTAATTTTTTTACTTGAATATTAATTTTTTTAAAAAAAAAAACTACTAAAAATTCTTAAGGGAAACATTTTTTTTATTATTATTTTACCATCAATCCTTTTTTGGAGTATCTTACCCTCGCATCCTTTCAATAATTTCTTATTCACCGTAGTTTTAATTAATGCACATTTTTTAATTTTTTAATTCTTTTTATTTTTGTATTGCAATTAAAAATATTTTTCGTACATATAAAGTATGAACTCTTTAATTTTCACACAAAAAATCATTTAAATAAAATTCAAACCTCTTGTATAATATATGATTTCTGTAACGTCCTTCAATTATTGAGAGAAAAAGAAAAAATGCGAACCTCTTTATAATATTATTTATTTTTAAAAAAAAAACTACAAAAAAACTTTAAAGGGAAACATTTTTTTTAATATTATTTTACCATCAATCCTTTTTTGGAGTATCTTACCCTCGCATCCTTTGAATAATTTCTTATTCACCGTAGTTTTAATTAATGCACATTTTTTAATTTTTTAATTCTTTTTATTTTTGTATTGCAATTAAAAATATTTTTCGTACATATAAAGTATGAACTCTTTACTTTCTCACACAAAAAATCATTTAAATAAAATTCAAACCTATTGTATAATATATGATTTCTGTAACGTCCTTCAATTATTGAGAGAAAAAGAAAAAATCCGAACCTCTTTATTTAATTTTTTTACTTGAATATTAATTTTTTTTTAAAAAAAAACTACTAAAAATTCTTAAGGGAAACATTTTTTTTATTATTATTTTACCATCAATCCTTTTTTGGAGTATCTTACCCTCGCATCCTTTGAATAATTTCTTATTCACCGTAGTTTTAATTAATGCACATTTTTTAATTTTTTAATTCTTTTTATTTTTGTATTGCAATTAAAAATATTTTTCGTACATATAAAGTATGAACTCTTTACTTTCTCACACAAAAAATCATTTAAATAAAATTCAAACCTCTTGTATAATATATGATTTCTGTAACGTCCTTCAATTATTGAGAGAAAAAGAAAAAATGCGAACCTCTTTATTTAATTTTTTTACTTGAATATTAATTTTTTTTTTAAAAAAAACTACTAAAAATTCTTAAGGGAAACATTTTTTTTATTATTATTTTACCATCAATCCTTTTTTGGAGTATCTTACCCTCGCATCCTTTCAATAATTTCTTATTCACCGTAGTTTTAATTAATGCACATTTTTTAATATTTTAATTCTTTTTATTTTTGTGTTGCAATTAAAAATATTTTTCTTACATATAAAGTATGAACTCTTTACTTTCTCACACAAAAAATCATTTAAATAAAATTATAACCACTTGTATAATATATGATTTCTGTAACGTCCTTCAACGAGTGAGAGAAAATGAAAAAATGCGAACCTCTTTAATTAATTTTTTCACATGAATATTAATTTTTTTTTAAAAAAAAAACTACTAAAAATTCTTAAGGGAAACATTTTTTTTATTATTATTTTACCATCAATCCTTTTTTCGTACATATAAAGTATGAATTTTTTACTTTCTCACACAAAAAATCATTTAAATAAAATTCAAACCTCTTGTATAATATATGATTTCTGTAACGTCCTTCAATTATTGAGAGAAAAAGAAAAAATGCGAACCTCTTTATTTAATTTTTTTACTTGAATATTAATTATTTTTTTTTAAAAAAAAAACTACTAAGAAACTTTAAAGGGAAACATTTTTTTTATTATTATTTTACCATATATCCTTTTTTGGAGTATCTTACCCTCGCATCTTTTCAATAATTTACTATTCACCGTAGTTTTAATTAATGCACATTTTTTAATATTTTAATTCTTTTTATTTTTGTGTTGCAATTAAAAATATTTTTCTTACATATAAAGTATGAACTCTTTACTTTCTCACAGAAAAAATCATTTAAATAAAATTATAACCTCTTGTATAATATATGATTTCTGTAACGTCCTTCAATTAGTGAGAGAAAATGAAAAAATGCGAACCTCTTTAATTAATTTTTTTACATGAATATTAATTTTTTTTTAAAAAAAACTACTAAAAACTATAAAGGGAAACATTTTTTTTATTATTATTTTACCATCAATCCTTTTTTCGTACATATAAAGTATGAATTTTTTACTTTCTCACACAAAAAATCATTTAAATAAAATTCAAACCTCTTGTATAATATATGATTTCTGTAACGTCCTTCAATTATTGAGAGAAAAAGAAAAAATGCGAACCTCTTTATTTAATTTTTTTACTTGAATATTAATTATTTTTTTTTAAAAAAAAACTACTAAAAAACTTTAAAGGGAAACAGTTTTTTTTTTTATTATTTTACCATCAATCCTTTTTTTGAGTATCCTACCCTCGCATCTTTTCAATAATTTCCTATTCACCGTAGTTTTAATTAATGCACATTTTTTAATTTTTTAATTCTTTTTATTTTTGTATTGCAATTAAAAATATTTTTCGTACATATAAAGTATGAACTCTTTACTTTCTCTCACAAAAAATCATTTAAACAAAATTCACAACTCTAGTATAATATATGATTTCTGTAACGTCCTTCAACGAGTGAGAGAAAATGAAAAAATGCGAACCTCTTTAATTAATTTTTTCACATGAATATTAATTTTTTTTTAAAAAAAAAACTACTAAAAACTCTAAAGGGAAACATTTTTTTTATTATTATTTTACCATCAATCCTTTTTTGGAGTATCTTACCCTCGCATCCTTTCAATAATTTCTTATTCACCGTAGTTTTAATTAATGCACATTTTTTAATTTTTTAATTCTTTTTATTTTTGTATTGCAATTAAAAATATTTTTCGTACATATAAAGTATGAACTCTTTAATTTTCACACAAAAAATCATTTAAATAAAATTCAAACCTCTTGTATAATATATGATTTCTGTAACGTCCTTCAATTATTGAGAGAAAAAGAAAAAATGCGAACCTCTTTATAATATTATTTATTTTTTAAAAAAAAACTACAAAAAAACTTTAAAGGGAAACATTTTTTTTAATATTATTTTACCATCAATCCTTTTTTGGAGTATCTTACCCTCGCATCCTTTGAATAATTTCTTATTCACCGTAGTTTTAATTAATGCACATTTTTTAATTTTTTAATTCTTTTTATTTTTGTATTGCAATTAAAAATATTTTTCGTACATATAAAGTATGAACTCTTTACTTTCTCACACAAAAAATCATTTAAATAAAATTCAAACCTATTGTATAATATATGATTTCTGTAACGTCCTTCAATTATTGAGAGAAAAAGAAAAAATCCGAACCTCTTTATTTAATTTTTTTACTTGAATATTAATTTTTTTTTAAAAAAAAACTACTAAAAATTCTTAAGGGAAACATTTTTTTTATTATTATTTTACCATCAATCCTTTTTTGGAGTATCTTACCCTCGCATCCTTTGAATAATTTCTTATTCACCGTAGTTTTAATTAATGCACATTTTTTAATTTTTTAATTCTTTTTATTTTTGTATTGCAATTAAAAATATTTTTCGTACATATAAAGTATGAACTCTTTACTTTCTCACACAAAAAATCATTTAAATAAAATTCAAACCTCTTGTATAATATATGATTTCTGTAACGTCCTTCAATTATTGAGAGAAAAAGAAAAAATGCGAACCTCTTTATTTAATTTTTTTACTTGAATATTAATTTTTTTTTTAAAAAAAACTACTAAAAATTCTTAAGGGAAACATTTTTTTTATTATTATTTTACCATCAATCCTTTTTTGGAGTATCTTACCCTCGCATCCTTTCAATAATTTCTTATTCACCGTAGTTTTAATTAATGCACATTTTTTAATATTTTAATTCTTTTTATTTTTGTGTTGCAATTAAAAATATTTTTCTTACATATAAAGTATGAACTCTTTACTTTCTCACACAAAAAATCATTTAAATAAAATTATAACCTCTTGTATAATATATGATTTCTGTAACGTCCTTCAACGAGTGAGAGAAAATGAAAAAATGCGAACCTCTTTAATTAATTTTTTCACATGAATATTAATTTTTTTTTTAAAAAAAAACTACTAAAAATTCTTAAGGGAAACATTTTTTTTATTATTATTTTACCATCAATCCTTTTTTCGTACATATAAAGTATGAATTTTTTACTTTCTCACACAAAAAATCATTTAAATAAAATTCAAACCTCTTGTATAATATATGATTTCTGTAACGTCCTTCAATTATTGAGAGAAAAAGAAAAAATGCGAACCTCTTTATTTAATTTTTTTACTTGAATATTAATTATTTTTTTTAAAAAAAAAACTACTAAAAAACTTTAAAGGGAAACAGTTTTTTTTTTTATTATTTTACCATCAATCCTTTTTTTGAGTATCCTACCCTCGCATCTTTTCAATAATTTCCTATTCACCGTAGTTTTAATTAATGCACATTTTTTAATTTTTTAATTCTTTTTATTTTTGTATTGCAATTAAAAATATTTTTCGTACATATAAAGTATGAACTCTTTACTTTCTCTCACAAAAAATCATTTAAACAAAATTCACAACTCTAGTATAATATATGATTTCTGTAACGTCCTTCAACGAGTGAGAGAAAATGAAAAAATGCGAACCTCTTTAATTAATTTTTTCACATGAATATTAATTTTTTTTTAAAAAAAAAACTACTAAAAACTCTAAAGGGAAACATTTTTTTTATTATTATTTTACCATCAATCCTTTTTTGGAGTATCTTACCCTCGCATCCTTTCAATAATTTCTTATTCACCGTAGTTTTAATTAATGCACATTTTTTAATTTTTTAATTCTTTTTATTTTTGTATTGCAATTAAAAATATTTTTCGTACATATAAAGTATGAACTCTTTAATTTTCACACAAAAAATCATTTAAATAAAATTCAAACCTCTTGTATAATATATGATTTCTGTAACGTCCTTCAATTATTGAGAGAAAAAGAAAAAATGCGAACCTCTTTATAATATTATTTATTTTAAAAAAAAAAACTACAAAAAAACTTTAAAGGGAAACATTTTTTTTAATATTATTTTACCATCAATCCTTTTTTGGAGTATTTTACCCTCGCATCTTTTCAATAATTTCCTATTCACCGTAGTTTTAATTAATGCACATTTTTTAATATTTTAATTTTTTTATTTTTGTTTTGCAATTAAAAATATTTTTCGTACATATAAAGTATGAACTCTTTACTTTCCACACAAAAAATCATTTAAAAAAAATTCAAACCACTATTTTAATATATGATTTCTGTAACGTCCTTCAATTATTGAGAGAAAAAGAAAAAATGCGAACCACTTTGTTTAATTTTTTTATTTGAATATTATTTATTTAAAAAAAAAAAAACTACTAAAAAGCTTTAAAGGGAAACATTTTTTTATTATTATTTTACCATCAATCCTTTTTTGGAGTATCTTACCCTCGCATCTTTTCAATAATTTCCTATATACCGTAGTTTTAATTAATGCACATTTTTTAATATTTTAATTCTTTTTATTTTTGTATTGCAATTAAAAATATTTTTCGTACATATAAAGTATGAACTCTTTAGTTTCTCACACAAAAAATCATTTAAATAAAATTCAAACCTCTTGTATAATATATGATTTCTGTAACGTCCTTCAATTATTGAGAGAAAAAGAAAAAATGCGAACCTCTTTATTTAATTTTTTTACTTGAATATTAATTTTTTTTTTAGAAAAAACTACTAAAAATTCTTAAGGGAAACATTTTTTTTATTATTATTTTACCATCAATCCTTTTTTGGAGTATCTTACCCTCGCATCCTTTCAATAATTTCTTATTCACCGTAGTTTTAATTAATGCACATTTTTTAATATTTTAATTCTTTTTATTTTTGTGTTGCAATTAAAAATATTTTTCTTACATATAAAGTATGAACTCTTTACTTTCTCACACAAAAAATCATTTAAATAAAATTATAACCTCTTGTATAATATATGATTTCTGTAACGTCCTTCAACGAGTGAGAGAAAATGAAAAAATGCGAACCTCTTTAATTAATTTTTTCACATGAATATTAATTTTTTTTAAAAAAAAAAAACTACTAAAAATTCTTAAGGGAAACATTTTTTTTATTATTATTTTACCATCAATCCTTTTTTCGTACATATAAAGTATGAATTTTTTACTTTCTCACACAAAAAATCATTTAAATAAAATTCAAACCTCTTGTATAATATATGATTTCTGTAACGTCCTTCAATTATTGAGAGAAAAAGAAAAAATGCGAACCTCTTTATTTAATTTTTTTACTTGAATATTAATTTTTTTTTTAAAAAAAACTACTAAAAATTCTTAAGGGAAACATTTTTTTTATTATTATTTTACCATCAATCCTTTTTTGGAGTATCTTACCCTCGCATCCTTTCAATAATTTCTTATTCACCGTAGTTTTAATTAATGCACATTTTTTAATATTTTAATTCTTTTTATTTTCGTGTTGCAATTAAAAATATTTTTCTTACATATAAAGTATGAACTCTTTACTTTCTCACACAAAAAATCATTTAAATAAAATTATAACCTCTTGTATAATATATGATTTCTGTAACGTCCTTCAATTAGTGAGAGAAAATGAAAAAATGCG
The DNA here is from genome assembly GCA_963555705.1 of Ligustrum vulgare. NCBI lineage: Eukaryota > Viridiplantae > Streptophyta > Magnoliopsida > Lamiales > Oleaceae > Ligustrum > Ligustrum vulgare. The sequence continues at coordinate 29,612,131 of OY743174.1, forward strand.
AACCTCTTTAATTAATTTTTTTACATGAATATTAATTTTTTTTAAAAAAAAACTACTAAAAACTATAAAGGGAAACATTTTTTTTATTATTATTTTACCATCAATCCTTTTTTCGTACATATAAAGTATGAACTCTTTACTTTCTTACACAAAAAATCATTTAAATAAAATTCAAACCTCTTGTATAATATATAATTTCTGTAACGTCCTTCAATTATTGAGAGAAAAAGAAAAAATGCGAACCTCTTTATAATATTATTTATTTTAAAAAAAAAAACTACAAAAAAACTTTAAAGGGAAACATTTTTTTTAATATTATTTTACCATCAATCCTTTTTTGGAGTATTTTACCCTCGCATCTTTTCAATAATTTCCTATTCACCGTAGTTTTAATTAATGCACATTTTTTAATATTTTAATTTTTTTATTTTTGTTTTGCAATTAAAAATATTTTTCGTACATATAAAGTATGAACTCTTTACTTTCCACACAAAAAATCATTTAAAAAAAATTCAAACCACTATTTTAATATATGATTTCTGTAACGTCCTTCAATTATTGAGAGAAAAAGAAAAAATGCGAACCACTTTGTTTAATTTTTTTATTTGAATATTATTTATTTAAAAAAAAAAAACTACTAAAAAGCTTTAAAGGGAAACATTTTTTTATTATTATTTTACCATCAATCGTTTTTTGGAGTATCTTACCCTCGCATCTTTTCAATAATTTCCTATATACCGTAGTTTTAATTAATGCACATTTTTTAATATTTTAATTCTTTTTATTTTTGTATTGCAATTAAAAATATTTTTCGTACATATAAAGTATGAACTCTTTAGTTTCTCACACAAAAAATCATTTAAATAAAATTCAAACCTCTTGTATAATATATGATTTCTGTAACGTCCTTCAATTATTGAGAGAAAAAGAAAAAATGCGAACCTCTTTATTTAATTTTTTTACTTGAATATTAATTTTTTTTTTAGAAAAAACTACTAAAAATTCTTAAGGGAAACATTTTTTTTATTATTATTTTACCATCAATCCTTTTTTGGAGTATCTTACCCTCGCATCCTTTCAATAATTTCTTATTCACCGTAGTTTTAATTAATGCACATTTTTTAATATTTTAATTCTTTTTATTTTTGTGTTGCAATTAAAAATATTTTTCTTACATATAAAGTATGAACTCTTTACTTTCTCACACAAAAAATCATTTAAATAAAATTATAACCTCTTGTATAATATATGATTTCTGTAACGTCCTTCAACGAGTGAGAGAAAATGAAAAAATGCGAACCTCTTTAATTAATTTTTTCACATGAATATTAATTTTTTTTAAAAAAAAAAACTACTAAAAATTCTTAAGGGAAACATTTTTTTTATTATTATTTTACCATCAATCCTTTTTTCGTACATATAAAGTATGAATTTTTTACTTTCTCACACAAAAAATCATTTAAATAAAATTCAAACCTCTTGTATAATATATGATTTCTGTAACGTCCTTCAATTATTGAGAGAAAAAGAAAAAATGCGAACCTCTTTATTTAATTTTTTTACTTGAATATTAATTTTTTTTTAAAAAAAAACTACTAAAAATTCTTAAGGGAAACATATTTTTTATTATTATTTTACCATCAATCCTTTTTTGGAGTATCTTACCCTCGCATCCTTTCAATAATTTCTTATTCACCGTAGTTTTAATTAATGCACATTTTTTAATATTTTAATTCTTTTTATTTTTGTGTTGCAATTAAAAATATTTTTCTTACATATAAAGTATGAACTCTTTACTTTCTCACACAAAAAATCATTTAAATAAAATTATAACCTCTTGTATAATATATGATTTCTGTAACGTCCTTCAATTAGTGAGAGAAAATGAAAAAATGCGAACCTCTTTAATTAATTTTTTTACATGAATATTAATTTTTTTTTAAAAAAAACTACTAAAAACTATAAAGGGAAACATTTTTTTTATTATTATTTTACCATCAATCCTTTTTTCGTACATATAAAGTATGAATTTTTTACTTTCTCACACAAAAAATCATTTAAATAAAATTCAAACCTCTTGTATAATATATGATTTCTGTAACGTCCTTCAATTATTGAGAGAAAAAGAAAAAATGCGAACCTCTTTATTTAATTTTTTTACTTGAATATTAATTATTTTTTTAAAAAAAAAAACTACTAAAAAACTTTAAAGGGAAACAGTTTTTTTTTTTATTATTTTACCATCAATCCTTTTTTTGAGTATCCTACCCTCGCATCTTTTCAATAATTTCCTATTCACCGTAGTTTTAATTAATGCACATTTTTTAATTTTTTAATTCTTTTTATTTTTGTATTGCAATTAAAAATATTTTTCGTACATATAAAGTATGAACTCTTTACTTTCTCTCACAAAAAATCATTTAAATAAAATTATAACCTCTTGTATAATATATGATTTCTGTAACGTCCTTCAATTAGTGAGAGAAAATGAAAAAATGCGAACCACTTTAATTAATTTTTTTACATGAATATTAATTTTTTTTTAAAAAAAACTACTAAAAACTATAAAGGGAAACATTTTTTTTATTATTATTTTACCATCAATCCTTTTTTCGTACATATAAAGTATGAATTTTTTACTTTCTCACACAAAAAATCATTTAAATAAAATTCAAACCTCTTGTATAATATATGATTTCTGTAACGTCCTTCAATTATTGAGAGAAAAAGAAAAAATGCGAACCTCTTTATTTAATTTTTTTACTTGAATATTAATTTTTTTTAAAAAAAAAACTACTAAAAATTCTTAAGGGAAACATTTTTTTTTATTATTATTTTACCATCAATCCTTTTTTGGAGTATCTTACCCTCGCATCCTTTCAATAATTTCTTATTCACCGTAGTTTTAATTAATGCACATTTTTTAATATTTTAATTCTTTTTATTTTTGTGTTGCAATTAAAAATATTTTTCGTACATATAAAGTATGAACTCTTTACTTTCTCACACAAAAAATCATTTAAATAAAATTCAAACCTCTTGTATAATATATGATTTCTGTAACGTCCTTCAATTATTGTGAGAAAAAGAAAAAATGCGAACCTCTTTATTTAATTTTTTTACTTGAATATTAATTTTTTTTAAAAAAAAAACTACTAAAAATTCTTAAGGGAAACATTTTTTTTATTATTATTTTACCATCAATCCTTTTTTGGAGTATCTTACCCTCGCATCCTTTCAATAATTTCTTATTCACCGTAGTTTTAATTAATGCACATTTTTTAATTTTTTAATTCTTTTTATTTTTGTATTGCAATTAAAAATATTTTTCGTACATATAAAGTATGAACTCTTTAATTTTCACACAAAAAATCATTTAAATAAAATTCAAACCTCTTGTATAATATATGATTTCTGTAACGTCCTTCAATTATTGAGAGAAATTGAAAAAATGCGAACCTCTTTAATTAATTTTTTTACATGAATATAAATTTTTTTTTTAAAAAAAAAAAACTACTAAAAACTCTAAAGGGAAACATTTTTTTTATTATTATTTTACCATATATCCTTTTTTGGAGTATCTTACCCTCGCATCTTTTCAATAATTTTTTATTCACCGTAGTTTTAATTAATGCACATTTTTAAATATTTTAATTCTTTTTATTTTTCTGTTGCAATTAAAAATATTTTTCCTACATATAAAGTATGAACTCTTTACTTTCTTACACAAAAAATCATTTAAATAAAATTCAAACCTCTTGTATAATATATGATTTCTGTAACGTCCTTCAATTATTGAGAGAAAAAGAAAAAATGCGAACCTCTTTATTTAATTTTTTTACTTGAATATTAATTATTTTTTTTTAAAAAAAAAACTACTAAAAAACTTTAAAGGGAAACAGTTTTTTTTTTTATTATTTTACCATCAATCCTTTTTTTAAGTATCCTACCCTCGCATCTTTTCAATAATTTCCTATTCACCGTAGTTTTAATTAATGCACATTTTTTAATATTTTAATTCTTTTTATTTTTGTATTGCAATTAAAAATATTTTTCGTACATATAAAGTATGAACTCTTTACTTTCTCACACAAAAAATCATTTAAATAAAATTCAAAACTCTTGTATAATATATGATTTCTGTAACGTCCTTCAATTAGTGAGAGAAATTGAAAAAATGCGAACCTCTTTAATTAATTTTTTTACATGAATATAAATTTTTTTTAAAAAAAAAAAAAACTACTAAAAACTCTAAAGGGAAACATTTTTTTTATTATTATTTTACCATATATCCTTTTTTGGAGTATCTTACCCTCGCATCTTTTCAATAATTTTTTATTCACCGTAGTTTTAATTAATGCACATTTTTAAATATTTTAATTCTTTTTATTTTTCTGTTGCAATTAAAAATATTTTTCGTACATATAAAGTATGAACTCTTTACTTTCTTACACAAAAAATCATTTAAATAAAATTCAAACCTCTTGTATAATATATAATTTCTGTAACGTCCTTCAATTATTGAGAGAAAAAGAAAAAATACGAACCTCTTTATAATATTATTTATTTTTAAAAAAAAAAACTACTAAAAAACTTTAAAGGGAAACAGTTTTTTTTTTATTATTTTACCATCAATCCTTTTTTTGAGTATCCTACCCTCGCATCTTTTCAATAATTTCCTATTCACCGTAGTTTTAATTAATGCACATTTTTTAATATTTTAATTCTTTTTATTTTTGTATTGCAATTAAAAATATTTTTCGTACATATAAAGTATGAACTCTTTACTTTCTCTCACAAAAAATCATTTAAACAAAATTCACAACTCTAGTATAATATATGATTTCTGTAACGTCCTTCAACGAGTGAGAGAAAATGAAAAAATGCGAACCTCTTTAATTAATTTTTTCACATGAATATTAATTTTTTTTTTAAAAAAAAACTACTAAAAACTCTAAAGGGAAACATTTTTTTTATTATTATTTTACCATCAATCCTTTTTTGGAGTATCTTACCCTCGCATCCTTTCAATAATTTCTTATTCACCGTAGTTTTAATTAATGCACATTTTTTAATTTTTTAATTCTTTTTATTTTTGTATTGCAATTAAAAATATTTTTCGTACATATAAAGTATGAACTCTTTAATTTTCACACAAAAAATCATTTAAATAAAATTCAAACCTCTTGTATAATATATGATTTCTGTAACGTCCTTCAATTATTGAGAGAAAAAGAAAAAATGCGAACCTCTTTATAATATTATTTATTTTAAAAAAAAAAACTACAAAAAAACTTTAAAGGGAAACATTTTTTTTAATATTATTTTACCATCAATCCTTTTTTGGAGTATTTTACCCTCGCATCTTTTCAATAATTTCCTATTCACCGTAGTTTTAATTAATGCACATTTTTTAATATTTTAATTTTTTTATTTTTGTTTTGCAATTAAAAATATTTTTCGTACATATAAAGTATGAACTCTTTACTTTCAACACAAAAAATCATTTAAAAAAAATTCAAACCACTATTTTAATATATGATTTCTGTAACGTCCTTCAATTATTGAGAGAAAAAGAAAAAATGCGAACCACTTTGTTTAATTTTTTTATTTGAATATTATTTATTTAAAAAAAAAAAACTACTAAAAAGCTTTAAAGGGAAACATTTTTTTATTATTATTTTACCATCAATCCTTTTTTGGAGTATCTTACCCTCGCATCTTTTCAATAATTTCCTATTCACCGTAGTTTTAATTAATGCACATTTTTTAATATTTTAATTCTTTTTATTTTTGTATTGCAATTAAAAATATTTTTCGTACATATAAAGTATGAACTCTTTAGTTTCTCACACAAAAAATCATTTAAATAAAATTCAAACCTCTTGTATAATATATGATTTCTGTAACGTCCTTCAATTATTGAGAGAAAAAGAAAAAATGCGAACCTCTTTATTTAATTTTTTTACTTGAATATTAATTTTTTTTTTAAAAAAAACTACTAAAAATTCTTAAGGGAAACATTTTTTTTATTATTATTTTACCATCAATCCTTTTTTGGAGTATCTTACCCTCGCATCCTTTCAATAATTTCTTATTCACCGTAGTTTTAATTAATGCACATTTTTTAATATTTTAATTCTTTTTATTTTCGTGTTGCAATTAAAAATATTTTTCTTACATATAAAGTATGAACTCTTTACTTTCTCACACAAAAAATCATTTAAATAAAATTATAACCTCTTGTATAATATATGATTTCTGTAACGTCCTTCAACGAGTGAGAGAAAATGAAAAAATGCGAACCTCTTTAATTAATTTTTTCACATGAATATTAATTTTTTTTTTAAAAAAAAAACTACTAAAAATTCTTAAGGGAAACATTTTTTTTATTATTATTTTACCATCAATCCTTTTTTCGTACATATAAAGTATGAATTTTTTACTTTCTCACACAAAAAATCATTTAAATAAAATTCAAACCTCTTGTATAATATATGATTTCTGTAACGTCCTTCAATTATTGAGAGAAAAAGAAAAAATGCGAACCTCTTTATTTAATTTTTTTACTTGAATATTAATTTTTTTTTTAAAAAAAACTACTAAAAATTCTTAAGGGAAACATTTTTTTTATTATTATTTTACCATCAATCCTTTTTTGGAGTATCTTACCCTCGCATCCTTTCAATAATTTCTTATTCACCGTAGTTTTAATTAATGCACATTTTTTAATATTTTAATTCTTTTTATTTTCGTGTTGCAATTAAAAATATTTTTCTTACATATAAAGTATGAACTCTTTACTTTCTCACACAAAAAATCATTTAAATAAAATTATAACCTCTTGTATAATATATGATTTCTGTAACGTCCTTCAACGAGTGAGAGAAAATGAAAAAATGCGAACCTCTTTAATTAATTTTTTCACATGAATATTAATTTTTTTTTAAAAAAAAAAACTACTAAAAATTCTTAAGGGAAACATTTTATTTATTATTATTTTACCATCAATCCTTTTTTCGTACATATAAAGTATGAATTTTTTACTTTCTCACACAAAAAATCATTTAAATAAAATTCAAACCTCTTGTATAATATATGATTTCTGTAACGTCCTTCAATTATTGAGAGAAAAAGAAAAAATGCGAACCTCTTTATTTAATTTTTTTACTTGAATATTAATTTTTTTTTAAAAAAAAACTACTAAAAATTCTTAAGGGAAACATTTTTTTTATTATTATTTTACCATCAATCCTTTTTTGGAGTATCTTACCCTCGCATCCTTTCAATAATTTCTTATTCACCGTAGTTTTAATTAATGCACATTTTTTAATTTTTTAATTCTTTTTATTTTTGTGTTGCAATTAAAAATATTTTTCTTACATATAAAGTATGAACTCTTTACTTTCTCACACAAAAAATCATTTAAATAAAATTATAACCTCTTGTATAATATATGATTTCTGTAACGTCCTTCAATTAGTGAGAGAAAATGAAAAAATGCGAACCTCTTTAATTAATTTTTTTACATGAATATTAATTTTTTTTTAAAAAAAACTACTAAAAACTATAAAGGGAAACATTTTTTTTATTATTATTTTACCATCAATCCTTTTTTCGTACATATAAAGTATGAATTTTTTACTTTCTCACACAAAAAATCATTTAAATAAAATTCAAACCTCTTGTATAATATATGATTTCTGTAACGTCCTTCAATTATTGAGAGAAAAAGAAAAAATCCGAACCTCTTTATTTAATTTTTTTACTTGAATATTAATTTTTTTTTTAGAAAAAACTACTAAAAATTCTTAAGGGAAACATTTTTTTTATTATTATTTTACCATCAATCCTTTTTTGGAGTATCTTACCCTCGCATCCTTTGAATAATTTCTTATTCACCGTAGTTTTAATTAATGCACATTTTTTAATTTTTTAATTCTTTTTATTTTTGTATTGCAATTAAAAATATTTTTCGTACATATAAAGTATGAACTCTTTACTTTCTCACACAAAAAATCATTTAAATAAAATTCAAACCTCTTGTATAATATATGATTTCTGTAACGTCCTTCAATTATTGAGAGAAAAAGAAAAAATGCGAACCTCTTTATTTAATTTTTTTACTTGAATATTAATTTTTTTTTTAAAAAAAACTACTAAAAATTCTTAAGGGAAACATTTTTTTTATTATTATTTTACCATCAATCCTTTTTTGGAGTATCTTACCCTCGCATCCTTTCAATAATTTCTTATTCACCGTAGTTTTAATTAATGCACATTTTTTAATATTTTAATTCTTTTTATTTTTGTGTTGCAATTAAAAATATTTTTCTTACATATAAAGTATGAACTCTTTACTTTCTCACACAAAAAATCATTTAAATAAAATTATAACCTCTTGTATAATATATGATTTCTGTAACGTCCTTCAACGAGTGAGAGAAAATGAAAAAATGCGAACCTCTTTAATTAATTTTTTCACATGAATATTAATTTTTTTTTTAAAAAAAAACTACTAAAAATTCATAAGGGAAACATTTTTTTTATTATTATTTTACCATCAATCCTTTTTTCGTACATATAAAGTATGAATTTTTTACTTTCTCACACAAAAAATCATTTAAATAAAATTCAAACCTCTTGTATAATATATGATTTCTGTAACGTCCTTCAATTATTGAGAGAAAAAGAAAAAATGCGAACCTCTTTATTTAATTTTTTTACTTGAATATTAATTATTTTTTTTAAAAAAAAAACTACTAAAAAACTTTAAAGGGAAACAGTTTTTTTTTTTATTATTTTACCATCAATCCTTTTTTTGAGTATCCTACCCTCGCATCTTTTCAATAATTTCCTATTCACCGTAGTTTTAATTAATGCACATTTTTTAATTTTTTAATTCTTTTTATTTTTGTATTGCAATTAAAAATATTTTTCGTACATATAAAGTATGAACTCTTTACTTTCTCTCACAAAAAATCATTTAAACAAAATTCACAACTCTAGTATAATATATGATTTCTGTAACGTCCTTCAACGAGTGAGAGAAAATGAAAAAATGCGAACCTCTTTAATTAATTTTTTCACATGAATATTAATTTTTTTTTTAAAAAAAAACTACTAAAAACTCTAAAGGGAAACATTTTTTTTATTATTATTTTACCATCAATCCTTTTTTGGAGTATCTTACCCTCGCATCCTTTCAATAATTTCTTATTCACCGTAGTTTTAATTAATGCACATTTTTTAATTTTTTAATTCTTTTTATTTTTGTATTGCAATTAAAAATATTTTTCGTACATATAAAGTATGAACTCTTTAATTTTCACACAAAAAATCATTTAAATAAAATTCAAACCTCTTGTATAATATATGATTTCTGTAACGTCCTTCAATTATTGAGAGAAAAAGAAAAAATGCGAACCTCTTTATAATATTATTTATTTTAAAAAAAAAAACTACAAAAAAACTTTAAAGGGAAACATTTTTTTTAATATTATTTTACCATCAATCCTTTTTTGGAGTATTTTACCCTCGCATCTTTTCAATAATTTCCTATTCACCGTAGTTTTAATTAATGCACATTTTTTAATATTTTAATTTTTTTATTTTTGTTTTGCAATTAAAAATATTTTTCGTACATATAAAGTATGAACTCTTTACTTTCCACACAAAAAATCATTTAAAAAAAATTCAAACCACTATTTTAATATATGATTTCTGTAACGTCCTTCAATTATTGAGAGAAAAAGAAAAAATGCGAACCACTTTGTTTAATTTTTTTATTTGAATATTATTTATTTAAAAAAAAAAAAACTACTAAAAAGCTTTAAAGGGAAACATTTTTTTATTATTATTTTACCATCAATCCTTTTTTGGAGTATCTTACCCTCGCATCTTTTCAATAATTTCCTATATACCGTAGTTTTAATTAATGCACATTTTTTAATATTTTAATTCTTTTTATTTTTGTATTGCAATTAAAAATATTTTTCGTACATATAAAGTATGAACTCTTTAGTTTCTCACACAAAAAATCATTTAAATAAAATTCAAACCTCTTGTATAATATATGATTTCTGTAACGTCCTTCAATTATTGAGAGAAAAAGAAAAAATGCGAACCTCTTTATTTAATTTTTTTACTTGAATATTAATTTTTTTTTTAGAAAAAACTACTAAAAATTCTTAAGGGAAACATTTTTTTTATTATTATTTTACCATCAATCCTTTTTTGGAGTATCTTACCCTCGCATCCTTTCAATAATTTCTTATTCACCGTAGTTTTAATTAATGCACATTTTTTAATATTTTAATTCTTTTTATTTTTGTGTTGCAATTAAAAATATTTTTCTTACATATAAAGTATGAACTCTTTACTTTCTCACACAAAAAATCATTTAAATAAAATTATAACCTCTTGTATAATATATGATTTCTGTAACGTCCTTCAACGAGTGAGAGAAAATGAAAAAATGCGAACCTCTTTAATTAATTTTTTCACATGAATATTAATTTTTTTTAAAAAAAAAAACTACTAAAAATTCTTAAGGGAAACATTTTTTTTATTATTATTTTACCATCAATCCTTTTTTCGTACATATAAAGTATGAATTTTTTACTTTCTCACACAAAAAATCATTTAAATAAAATTCAAACCTCTTGTATAATATATGATTTCTGTAACGTCCTTCAATTATTGAGAGAAAAAGAAAAAATGCGAACCTCTTTATTTAATTTTTTTACTTGAATATTAATTTTTTTTTAAAAAAAAACTACTAAAAATTCTTAAGGGAAACATATTTTTTATTATTATTTTACCATCAATCCTTTTTTGGAGTATCTTACCCTCGCATCCTTTCAATAATTTCTTATTCACCGTAGTTTTAATTAATGCACATTTTTTAATATTTTAATTCTTTTTATTTTTGTGTTGCAATTAAAAATATTTTTCTTACATATAAAGTATGAACTCTTTACTTTCTCACACAAAAAATCATTTAAATAAAATTATAACCTCTTGTATAATATATGATTTCTGTAACGTCCTTCAATTAGTGAGAGAAAATGAAAAAATGCGAACCTCTTTAATTAATTTTTTTACATGAATATTAATTTTTTTTTAAAAAAAACTACTAAAAACTATAAAGGGAAACATTTTTTTTATTATTATTTTACCATCAATCCTTTTTTCGTACATATAAAGTATGAATTTTTTACTTTCTCACACAAAAAATCATTTAAATAAAATTCAAACCTCTTGTATAATATATGATTTCTGTAACGTCCTTCAATTATTGAGAGAAAAAGAAAAAATGCGAACCTCTTTATTTAATTTTTTTACTTGAATATTAATTATTTTTTTAAAAAAAAAAACTACTAAAAAACTTTAAAGGGAAACAGTTTTTTTTTTTATTATTTTACCATCAATCCTTTTTTTGAGTATCCTACCCTCGCATCTTTTCAATAATTTCCTATTCACCGTAGTTTTAATTAATGCACATTTTTTAATTTTTTAATTCTTTTTATTTTTGTATTGCAATTAAAAATATTTTTCGTACATATAAAGTATGAACTCTTTACTTTCTCTCACAAAAAATCATTTAAATAAAATTATAACCTCTTGTATAATATATGATTTCTGTAACGTCCTTCAATTAGTGAGAGAAAATGAAAAAATGCGAACCACTTTAATTAATTTTTTTACATGAATATTAATTTTTTTTAAAAAAAAACTACTAAAAACTATAAAGGGAAACATTTTTTTTATTATTATTTTACCATCAATCCTTTTTTCGTACATATAAAGTATGAATTTTTTACTTTCTCACACAAAAAATCATTTAAATAAAATTCAAACCTCTTGTATAATATATGATTTCTGTAACGTCCTTCAATTATTGAGAGAAAAAGAAAAAATGCGAACCTCTTTATTTAATTTTTTTACTTGAATATTAATTTTTTTTAAAAAAAAAACTACTAAAAATTCTTAAGGGAAACATTTTTTTTTATTATTATTTTACCATCAATCCTTTTTTGGAGTATCTTACCCTCGCATCCTTTCAATAATTTCTTATTCACCGTAGTTTTAATTAATGCACATTTTTTAATATTTTAATTCTTTTTATTTTTGTGTTGCAATTAAAAATATTTTTCGTACATATAAAGTATGAACTCTTTACTTTCTCACACAAAAAATCATTTAAATAAAATTCAAACCTCTTGTATAATATATGATTTCTGTAACGTCCTTCAATTATTGTGAGAAAAAGAAAAAATGCGAACCTCTTTATTTAATTTTTTTACTTGAATATTAATTTTTTTAAAAAAAAAAACTACTAAAAATTCTTAAGGGAAACATTTTTTTTATTATTATTTTACCATCAATCCTTTTTTGGAGTATCTTACCCTCGCATCCTTTCAATAATTTCTTATTCACCGTAGTTTTAATTAATGCACATTTTTTAATTTTTTAATTCTTTTTATTTTTGTATTGCAATTAAAAATATTTTTCGTACATATAAAGTATGAACTCTTTAATTTTCACACAAAAAATCATTTAAATAAAATTCAAACCTCTTGTATAATATATGATTTCTGTAACGTCCTTCAATTATTGAGAGAAATTGAAAAAATGCGAACCTCTTTAATTAATTTTTTTACATGAATATAAATTTTTTTTTTAAAAAAAAAAAACTACTAAAAACTCTAAAGGGAAACATTTTTTTTATTATTATTTTACCATATATCCTTTTTTGGAGTATCTTACCCTCGCATCTTTTCAATAATTTTTTATTCACCGTAGTTTTAATTAATGCACATTTTTAAATATTTTAATTCTTTTTATTTTTCTGTTGCAATTAAAAATATTTTTCCTACATATAAAGTATGAACTCTTTACTTTCTTACACAAAAAATCATTTAAATAAAATTCAAACCTCTTGTATAATATATGATTTCTGTAACGTCCTTCAATTATTGAGAGAAAAAGAAAAAATGCGAACCTCTTTATTTAATTTTTTTACTTGAATATTAATTATTTTTTTTTAAAAAAAAAACTACTAAAAAACTTTAAAGGGAAACAGTTTTTTTTTTTATTATTTTACCATCAATCCTTTTTTTAAGTATCCTACCCTCGCATCTTTTCAATAATTTCCTATTCACCGTAGTTTTAATTAATGCACATTTTTTAATATTTTAATTCTTTTTATTTTTGTATTGCAATTAAAAATATTTTTCGTACATATAAAGTATGAACTCTTTACTTTCTCACACAAAAAATCATTTAAATAAAATTCAAAACTCTTGTATAATATATGATTTCTGTAACGTCCTTCAATTAGTGAGAGAAATTGAAAAAATGCGAACCTCTTTAATTAATTTTTTTACATGAATATAAATTTTTTTTAAAAAAAAAAAAAACTACTAAAAACTCTAAAGGGAAACATTTTTTTTATTATTATTTTACCATATATCCTTTTTTGGAGTATCTTACCCTCGCATCTTTTCAATAATTTTTTATTCACCGTAGTTTTAATTAATGCACATTTTTAAATATTTTAATTCTTTTTATTTTTCTGTTGCAATTAAAAATATTTTTCGTACATATAAAGTATGAACTCTTTACTTTCTTACACAAAAAATCATTTAAATAAAATTCAAACCTCTTGTATAATATATAATTTCTGTAACGTCCTTCAATTATTGAGAGAAAAAGAAAAAATACGAACCTCTTTATAATATTATTTATTTTTAAAAAAAAAAACTACTAAAAAACTTTAAAGGGAAACAGTTTTTTTTTTATTATTTTACCATCAATCCTTTTTTTGAGTATCCTACCCTCGCATCTTTTCAATAATTTCCTATTCACCGTAGTTTTAATTAATGCACATTTTTTAATATTTTAATTCTTTTTATTTTTGTATTGCAATTAAAAATATTTTTCGTACATATAAAGTATGAACTCTTTACTTTCTCTCACAAAAAATCATTTAAACAAAATTCACAACTCTAGTATAATATATGATTTCTGTAACGTCCTTCAACGAGTGAGAGAAAATGAAAAAATGCGAACCTCTTTAATTAATTTTTTCACATGAATATTAATTTTTTTTTTAAAAAAAAACTACTAAAAACTCTAAAGGGAAACATTTTTTTTATTATTATTTTACCATCAATCCTTTTTTGGAGTATCTTACCCTCGCATCCTTTCAATAATTTCTTATTCACCGTAGTTTTAATTAATGCACATTTTTTAATTTTTTAATTCTTTTTATTTTTGTATTGCAATTAAAAATATTTTTCGTACATATAAAGTATGAACTCTTTAATTTTCACACAAAAAATCATTTAAATAAAATTCAAACCTCTTGTATAATATATGATTTCTGTAACGTCCTTCAATTATTGAGAGAAAAAGAAAAAATGCGAACCTCTTTATAATATTATTTATTTTAAAAAAAAAAACTACAAAAAAACTTTAAAGGGAAACATTTTTTTTAATATTATTTTACCATCAATCCTTTTTTGGAGTATTTTACCCTCGCATCTTTTCAATAATTTCCTATTCACCGTAGTTTTAATTAATGCACATTTTTTAATATTTTAATTTTTTTATTTTTGTTTTGCAATTAAAAATATTTTTCGTACATATAAAGTATGAACTCTTTACTTTCAACACAAAAAATCATTTAAAAAAAATTCAAACCACTATTTTAATATATGATTTCTGTAACGTCCTTCAATTATTGAGAGAAAAAGAAAAAATGCGAACCACTTTGTTTAATTTTTTTATTTGAATATTATTTATTTAAAAAAAAAAAACTACTAAAAAGCTTTAAAGGGAAACATTTTTTTATTATTATTTTACCATCAATCCTTTTTTGGAGTATCTTACCCTCGCATCTTTTCAATAATTTCCTATTCACCGTAGTTTTAATTAATGCACATTTTTTAATATTTTAATTCTTTTTATTTTTGTATTGCAATTAAAAATATTTTTCGTACATATAAAGTATGAACTCTTTAGTTTCTCACACAAAAAATCATTTAAATAAAATTCAAACCTCTTGTATAATATATGATTTCTGTAACGTCCTTCAATTATTGAGAGAAAAAGAAAAAATGCGAACCTCTTTATTTAATTTTTTTACTTGAATATTAATTTTTTTTTTAAAAAAAACTACTAAAAATTCTTAAGGGAAACATTTTTTTTATTATTATTTTACCATCAATCCTTTTTTGGAGTATCTTACCCTCGCATCCTTTCAATAATTTCTTATTCACCGTAGTTTTAATTAATGCACATTTTTTAATATTTTAATTCTTTTTATTTTCGTGTTGCAATTAAAAATATTTTTCTTACATATAAAGTATGAACTCTTTACTTTCTCACACAAAAAATCATTTAAATAAAATTATAACCTCTTGTATAATATATGATTTCTGTAACGTCCTTCAACGAGTGAGAGAAAATGAAAAAATGCGAACCTCTTTAATTAATTTTTTCACATGAATATTAATTTTTTTTTAAAAAAAAAAACTACTAAAAATTCTTAAGGGAAACATTTTTTTTATTATTATTTTACCATCAATCCTTTTTTCGTACATATAAAGTATGAATTTTTTACTTTCTCACACAAAAAATCATTTAAATAAAATTCAAACCTCTTGTATAATATATGATTTCTGTAACGTCCTTCAATTATTGAGAGAAAAAGAAAAAATGCGAACCTCTTTATTTAATTTTTTTACTTGAATATTAATTTTTTTTTTAAAAAAAACTACTAAAAATTCTTAAGGGAAACATTTTTTTTATTATTATTTTACCATCAATCCTTTTTTGGAGTATCTTACCCTCGCATCCTTTCAATAATTTCTTATTCACCGTAGTTTTAATTAATGCACATTTTTTAATATTTTAATTCTTTTTATTTTCGTGTTGCAATTAAAAATATTTTTCTTACATATAAAGTATGAACTCTTTACTTTCTCACACAAAAAATCATTTAAATAAAATTATAACCTCTTGTATAATATATGATTTCTGTAACGTCCTTCAACGAGTGAGAGAAAATGAAAAAATGCGAACCTCTTTAATTAATTTTTTCACATGAATATTAATTTTTTTTAAAAAAAAAAAACTACTAAAAATTCTTAAGGGAAACATTTTTTTTATTATTATTTTACCATCAATCCTTTTTTCGTACATATAAAGTATGAATTTTTTACTTTCTCACACAAAAAATCATTTAAATAAAATTCAAACCTCTTGTATAATATATGATTTCTGTAACGTCCTTCAATTATTGAGAGAAAAAGAAAAAATGCGAACCTCTTTATTTAATTTTTTTACTTGAATATTAATTTTTTTTTAAAAAAAAACTACTAAAAATTCTTAAGGGAAACATTTTTTTTATTATTATTTTACCATCAATCCTTTTTTGGAGTATCTTACCCTCGCATCCTTTCAATAATTTCTTATTCACCGTAGTTTTAATTAATGCACATTTTTTAATATTTTAATTCTTTTTATTTTTGTGTTGCAATTAAAAATATTTTTCTTACATATAAAGTATGAACTCTTTACTTTCTCACACAAAAAATCATTTAAATAAAATTATAACCTCTTGTATAATATATGATTTCTGTAACGTCCTTCAATTAGTGAGAGAAAATGAAAAAATGCGAACCTCTTTAATTAATTTTTTTACATGAATATTAATTTTTTTTTAAAAAAAACTACTAAAAACTATAAAGGGAAACATTTTTTTTATTATTATTTTACCATCAATCCTTTTTTCGTACATATAAAGTATGAATTTTTTACTTTCTCACACAAAAAATCATTTAAATAAAATTCAAACCTCTTGTATAATATATGATTTCTGTAACGTCCTTCAATTATTGAGAGAAAAAGAAAAAATGCGAACCTCTTTATTTAATTTTTTTACTTGAATATTAATTATTTTTTTAAAAAAAAAAACTACTAAAAAACTTTAAAGGGAAACAGTTTTTTTTTTTATTATTTTACCATCAATCCTTTTTTTGAGTATCCTACCCTCGCATCTTTTCAATAATTTCCTATTCACCGTAGTTTTAATTAATGCACATTTTTTAATTCTTTTTATTTTTGTATTGCAATTAAAAATATTTTTCGTACATATAAAGTATGAACTCTTTACTTTCTCTCACAAAAAATCATTTAAATAAAATTATAACCTCTTGTATAATATATGATTTCTGTAACGTCCTTCAATTAGTGAGAGAAAATGAAAAAATGCGAACCACTTTAATTAATTTTTTTACATGAATATTAATTTTTTTTAAAAAAAAACTACTAAAAACTATAAAGGGAAACATTTTTTTTATTATTATTTTACCATCAATCCTTTTTTCGTACATATAAAGTATGAATTTTTTACTTTCTCACACAAAAAATCATTTAAATAAAATTCAAACCTCTTGTATAATATATGATTTCTGTAACGTCCTTCAATTATTGAGAGAAAAAGAAAAAATGCGAACCTCTTTATTTAATTTTTTTACTTGAATATTAATTTTTTTTTAAAAAAAAACTACTAAAAATTCTTAAGGGAAACATTTTTTTTTATTATTATTTTACCATCAATCCTTTTTTGGAGTATCTTACCCTCGCAACCTTTCAATAATTTCTTATTCACCGTAGTTTTAATTAATGCACATTTTTTAATATTTTAATTCTTTTTATTTTTGTGTTGCAATTAAAAATATTTTTCGTACATATAAAGTATGAACTCTTTACTTTCTCACACAAAAAATCATTTAAATAAAATTCAAACCTCTTGTATAATATATGATTTCTGTAACGTCCTTCAATTATTGTGAGAAAAAGAAAAAATGCGAACCTCTTTATTTAATTTTTTTACTTGAATATTAATTTTTTTAAAAAAAAAAACTACTAAAGATTCTTAAGGGAAACATTTTTTTTATTATTATTTTACCATCAATCCTTTTTTGGAGTATCTTACCCTCGCATCCTTTCAATAATTTCTTATTCACCGTAGTTTTAATTAATGCACATTTTTTAATTTTTTAATTCTTTTTATTTTTGTATTGCAATTAAAAATATTTTTCGTACATATAAAGTATGAACTCTTTAATTTTCACACAAAAAATCATTTAAATAAAATTCAAACCTCTTGTATAATATATGATTTCTGTAACGTCCTTCAATTATTGAGAGAAAAAGAAAAAATGCGAACCTCTTTATTTAATTTTTTTACTTGAATATTAATTTTTTTTTAAAAAAAAACTACTAAAAATTCTTAAGGGAAACATTTTTTTTATTATTATTTTACCATCAATCCTTTTTTGGAGTATCTTACCCTCGCATCCTTTCAATAATTTCTTATTCACCGTAGTTTTAATTAATGCACATTTTTTAATTTTTTAATTCTTTTTATTTTTGTATTGCAATTAAAAATATTTTTCGTACATATAAAGTATGAACTCTTTAATTTTCACACAAAAAATCATTTAAATAAAATTCAAACCTCTTGTATAATATATGATTTCTGTAACGTCCTTCAATTATTGAGAGAAAAAGAAAAAATGCGAACCTCTTTATTTAATTTTTTTACTTGAATATTAATTTTTTTTTTAAAAAAAAACTACTAAAAATTCTTAAGGGAAACATTTTTTTTATTATTATTTTACCATCAATCCTTTTTTGGAGTATCTTACCCTCGCATCCTTTCAATAATTTCTTATTCACCGTAGTTTTAATTAATGCACATTTTTTAATATTTTAATTCTTTTTATTTTCGTGTTGCAATTAAAAATATTTTTCTTACATATAAAGTATGAACTCTTTACTTTCTCACACAAAAAATCATTTAAATAAAATTATAACCTCTTGTATAATATATGATTTCTGTAACGTCCTTCAACGAGTGAGAGAAAATGAAAAAATGCGAACCTCTTTAATTAATTTTTTCACATGAATATTAATTTTTTTTTTAAAAAAAAACTACTAAAAATTCTTAAGGGAAACATTTTTTTTATTATTATTTTACCATCAATCCTTTTTTCGTACATATAAAGTATGAATTTTTTACTTTCTCACACAAAAAATCATTTAAATAAAATTCAAACCTCTTGTATAATATATGATTTCTGTAACGTCCTTCAATTATTGAGAGAAAAAGAAAAAATGCGAACCTCTTTATTTAATTTTTTTACTTGAATATTAATTTTTTTTTAAAAAAAAACTACTAAAAATTCTTAAGGGAAACATTTTTTTTATTATTATTTTACCATCAATCCTTTTTTGGAGTATCTTACCCTCGCATCCTTTCAATAATTTCTTATTCACCGTAGTTTTAATTAATGCACATTTTTTAATATTTTAATTCTTTTTATTTTTGTGTTGCAATTAAAAATATTTTTCTTACATATAAAGTATGAACTCTTTACTTTCTCACACAAAAAATCATTTAAATAAAATTATAACCTCTTGTATAATATATGATTTCTGTAACGTCCTTCAATTAGTGAGAGAAAATGAAAAAATGCGAACCTCTTTAATTAATTTTTTTACATGAATATTAATTTTTTTTTAAAAAAAACTACTAAAAACTATAAAGGGAAACATTTTTTTTATTATTATTTTACCATCAATCCTTTTTTCGTACATATAAAGTATGAATTTTTTACTTTCTCACACAAAAAATCATTTAAATAAAATTCAATCCTCTTGTATAATATATGATTTCTGTAACGTCCTTCAATTATTGAGAGAAAAAGAAAAAATGCGAACCTCTTTATTTAATTTTTTTACTTGAATATTAATTATTTTTTTAAAAAAAAAAACTACTAAAAAACTTTAAAGGGAAACAGTTTTTTTTTTTATTATTTTACCATCAATCCTTTTTTTGAGTATCCTACCCTCGCATCTTTTCAATAATTTCCTATTCACCGTAGTTTTAATTAATGCACATTTTTTAATTTTTTAATTCTTTTTATTTTTGTATTGCAATTAAAAATATTTTTCGTACATATAAAGTATGAACTCTTTACTTTCTCTCACAAAAAATCATTTAAATAAAATTATAACCTCTTGTATAATATATGATTTCTGTAACGTCCTTCAATTAGTGAGAGAAAATGAAAAAATGCGAACCACTTTAATTAATTTTTTTACATGAATATTAATTTTTTTTAAAAAAAAACTACTAAAAACTATAAAGGGAAACATTTTTTTTATTATTATTTTACCATCAATCCTTTTTTCGTACATATAAAGTATGAATTTTTTACTTTCTCACACAAAAAATCATTTAAATAAAATTCAAACCTCTTGTATAATATATGATTTCTGTAACGTCCTTCAATTATTGAGAGAAAAAGAAAAAATGCGAACCTCTTTATTTAATTTTTTTACTTGAATATTAATTTTTTTTTAAAAAAAAACTACTAAAAATTCTTAAGGGAAACATTTTTTTTTATTATTATTTTACCATCAATCCTTTTTTGGAGTATCTTACCCTCGCAACCTTTCAATAATTTCTTATTCACCGTAGTTTTAATTAATGCACATTTTTTAATATTTTAATTCTTTTTATTTTTGTGTTGCAATTAAAAATATTTTTCGTACATATAAAGTATGAACTCTTTACTTTCTCACACAAAAAATCATTTAAATAAAATTCAAACCTCTTGTATAATATATGATTTCTGTAACGTCCTTCAATTATTGAGAGAAAAAGAAAAAATGCGAACCTCTTTATTTAATTTTTTTACTTGAATATTAATTTTTTTTTAAAAAAAAACTACTAAAAATTCTTAAGGGAAACATTTTTTTTTATTATTATTTTACCATCAATCCTTTTTTGGAGTATCTTACCCTCGCAACCTTTCAATAATTTCTTATTCACCGTAGTTTTAATTAATGCACATTTTTTAATATTTTAATTCTTTTTATTTTTGTGTTGCAATTAAAAATATTTTTCGTACATATAAAGTATGAACTCTTTACTTTCTCACACAAAAAATCATTTAAATAAAATTCAAACCTCTTGTATAATATATGATTTCTGTAACGTCATTCAATTATTGTGAGAAAAAGAAAAAATGCGAACCTCTTTATTTAATTTTTTTACTTGAATATTAATTTTTTTAAAAAAAAATACTACTAAAAATTCTTAAGGGAAACATTTTTTTTATTATTATTTTACCATCAATCCTTTTTTGGAGTATCTTACCCTCGCATCCTTTCAATAATTTCTTATTCACCGTAGTTTTAATTAATGCACATTTTTTAATTTTTTAATTCTTTTTATTTTTGTATTGCAATTAAAAATATTTTTCGTACATATAAAGTATGAACTCTTTAATTTTCACACAAAAAATCATTTAAATAAAATTCAAACCTCTTGTATAATATATGATTTCTGTAACGTCCTTCAATTATTGAGAGAAAAAGAAAAAATGCGAACCTCTTTATTTAATTTTTTTACTTGAATATTAATTTTTTTTAAAAAAAAAACTACTAAAAATTCTTAAGGGAAACATTTTTTTTATTATTATTTTACCATCAATCCTTTTTTGGAGTATCTTACCCTCGCATCCTTTCAATAATTTCTTATTCACCGTAGTTTTAATTAATGCACATTTTTTAATTTTTTAATTCTTTTTATTTTTGTATTGCAATTAAAAATATTTTTCGTACATATAAAGTATGAACTCTTTAATTTTCACACAAAAAATCATTTAAATAAAATTCAAACCTCTTGTATAATATATGATTTCTGTAACGTCCTTCAATTATTGAGAGAAAAAGAAAAAATGCGAACCTCTTTATTTAATTTTTTTACTTGAATATTAATTTTTTTTAAAAAAAAAACTACTAAAAATTCTTAAGGGAAACATTTTTTTTATTATTATTTTACCATCAATCCTTTTTTGGAGTATCTTACCCTCGCATCCTTTCAATAATTTCTTATTCACCGTAGTTTTAATTAATGCACATTTTTTAATTTTTTAATTCTTTTTATTTTTGTATTGCAATTAAAAATATTTTTCGTACATATAAAGTATGAACTCTTTAATTTTCACACAAAAAATCATTTAAATAAAATTCAAACCTCTTGTATAATATATGATTTCTGTAACGTCCTTCAATTATTGAGAGAAAAAGAAAAAATGCGAACCTCTTTATTTAATTTTTTTACTTGAATATTAATTTTTTTTAAAAAAAAAACTACTAAAAATTCTTAAGGGAAACATTTTTTTTATTATTATTTTACCATCAATCCTTTTTTGGAGTATCTTACCCTCGCATCCTTTCAATAATTTCTTATTCACCGTAGTTTTAATTAATGCACATTTTTTAATTTTTTAATTCTTTTTATTTTTGTATTGCAATTAAAAATATTTTTCGTACATATAAAGTATGAACTCTTTAATTTTCACACAAAAAATCATTTAAATAAAATTCAAACCTCTTGTATAATATATGATTTCTGTAACGTCCTTCAATTATTGAGAGAAAAAGAAAAAATGCGAACCTCTTTATTTAATTTTTTTACTTGAATATTAATTTTTTTTTTTAAAAAAAACTACTAAAAATTCTTAAGGGAAACATTTTTTTTATTATTATTTTACCATCAATCCTTTTTTGGAGTATCTTACCCTCGCATCCTTTCAATAATTTCTTATTCACCGTAGTTTTAATTAATGCACATTTTTTAATATTTTAATTCTTTTTATTTTCGTGTTGCAATTAAAAATATTTTTCTTACATATAAAGTATGAACTCTTTACTTTCTCACACAAAAAATCATTTAAATAAAATTATAACCTCTTGTATAATATATGATTTCTGTAACGTCCTTCAACGAGTGAGAGAAAATGAAAAAATGCGAACCTCTTTAATTAATTTTTTCACATGAATATTAATTTTTTTTTAAAAAAAAAACTACTAAAAATTCTTAAGGGAAACATTTTTTTTATTATTATTTTACCATCAATCCTTTTTTCGTACATATAAAGTATGAATTTTTTACTTTCTCACACAAAAAATCATTTAAATAAAATTCAAACCTCTTGTATAATATATGATTTCTGTAACGTCCTTCAATTATTGAGAGAAAAAGAAAAAATGCGAACCTCTTTATTTAATTTTTTTACTTGAATATTAATTTTTTTTTAAAAAAAAACTACTAAAAATTCTTAAGGGAAACATTTTTTTTTATTATTATTTTACCATCAATCCTTTTTTGGAGTATCTTACCCTCGCAACCTTTCAATAATTTCTTATTCACCGTAGTTTTAATTAATGCACATTTTTTAATATTTTAATTCTTTTTATTTTTGTGTTGCAATTAAAAATATTTTTCGTACATATAAAGTATGAACTCTTTACTTTCTCACACAAAAAATCATTTAAATAAAATTCAAACCTCTTATATAATATATGATTTCTGTAACGTCCTTCAATTATTGAGAGAAAAAGAAAAAATGCGAACCTCTTTATTTAATTTTTTTACTTGAATATTAATTTTTTTTAAAAAAAACTACTAAAAATTCTTAAGGGAAACATTTTTTTTTATTATTATTTTACCATCAATCCTTTTTTGGAGTATCTTACCCTCGCAACCTTTCAATAATTTCTTATTCACCGTAGTTTTAATTAATGCACATTTTTTAATATTTTAATTCTTTTTATTTTTGTGTTGCAATTAAAAATATTTTTCGTACATATAAAGTATGAACTCTTTACTTTCTCACACAAAAAATCATTTAAATAAAATTCAAACCTCTTGTATAATATATGATTTCTGTAACGTCCTTCAATTATTGTGAGAAAAAGAAAAAATGCGAACCTCTTTATTTAATTTTTTTACTTGAATATTAATTTTTTTAAAAAAAAAAACTACTAAAAATTCTTAAGGGAAACATTTTTTTTATTATTATTTTACCATCAATCCTTTTTTGGAGTATCTTACCCTCGCATCCTTTCAATA
This sequence comes from Ligustrum vulgare, assembly GCA_963555705.1. Lineage (NCBI taxonomy): Eukaryota > Viridiplantae > Streptophyta > Magnoliopsida > Lamiales > Oleaceae > Ligustrum > Ligustrum vulgare. The sequence goes on from OY743174.1 coordinate 29,636,138, forward strand.
ATTTCTTATTCACCGTAGTTTTAATTAATGCACATTTTTTAATTTTTTAATTCTTTTTATTTTTGTATTGCAATTAAAAATATTTTTCGTACATATAAAGTATGAACTCTTTAATTTTCACACAAAAAATCATTTAAATAAAATTCAAACCTCTTGTATAATATATGATTTCTGTAACGTCCTTCAATTATTGAGAGAAAAAGAAAAAATGCGAACCTCTTTATTTAATTTTTTTACTTGAATATTAATTTTTTTTAAAAAAAAAACTACTAAAAATTCTTAAGGGAAACATTTTTTTTATTATTATTTTACCATCAATCCTTTTTTGGAGTATCTTACCCTCGCATCCTTTCAATAATTTCTTATTCACCGTAGTTTTAATTAATGCACATTTTTTAATTTTTTAATTCTTTTTATTTTTGTATTGCAATTAAAAATATTTTTCGTACATATAAAGTATGAACTCTTTAATTTTCACACAAAAATCATTTAAATAAAATTCAAACCTCTTGTATAATATATGATTTCTGTAACGTCCTTCAATTATTGAGAGAAAAAGAAAAAATGCGAACCTCTTTATTTAATTTTTTTACTTGAATATTAATTTTTTTTAAAAAAAAAACTACTAAAAATTCTTAAGGGAAACATTTTTTTTATTATTATTTTACCATCAATCCTTTTTTGGAGTATCTTACCCTCGCATCCTTTCAATAATTTCTTATTCACCGTAGTTTTAATTAATGCACATTTTTTAATTTTTTAATTCTTTTTATTTTTGTATTGCAATTAAAAATATTTTTCGTACATATAAAGTATGAACTCTTTAATTTTCATACAAAAAATCATTTAAATAAAATTCAAACCTCTTGTATAATATATGATTTCTGTAACGTCCTTCAATTATTGAGAGAAAAAGAAAAAATGCGAACCTCTTTATTTAATTTTTTTACTTGAATATTAATTTTTTTTAAAAAAAAAACTACTAAAAATTCTTAAGGGAAACATTTTTTTTATTATTATTTTACCATCAATCCTTTTTTGGAGTATCTTACCCTCGCATCCTTTCAATAATTTCTTATTCACCGTAGTTTTAATTAATGCACATTTTTTAATTTTTTAATTCTTTTTATTTTTGTATTGCAATTAAAAATATTTTTCGTACATATAAAGTATGAACTCTTTAATTTTCACACAAAAAATCATTTAAATAAAATTCAAACCTCTTGTATAATATATGATTTCTGTAACGTCCTTCAATTATTGAGAGAAAAAGAAAAAATGCGAACCTCTTTATTTAATTTTTTTACTTGAATATTAATTTTTTTTTTAAAAAAAACTACTAAAAATTCTTAAGGGAAACATTTTTTTTATTATTATTTTACCATCAATCCTTTTTTGGAGTATCTTACCCTCGCATCCTTTCAATAATTTCTTATTCACCGTAGTTTTAATTAATGCACATTTTTTAATATTTTAATTCTTTTTATTTTCGTGTTGCAATTAAAAATATTTTTCTTACATATAAAGTATGAACTCTTTACTTTCTCACACAAAAAATCATTTAAATAAAATTATAACCTCTTGTATAATATATGATTTCTGTAACGTCCTTCAACGAGTGAGAGAAAATGAAAAAATGCGAACCTCTTTAATTAATTTTTTCACATGAATATTAATTTTTTTTTAAAAAAAAAACTACTAAAAATTCTTAAGGGAAACATTTTTTTTATTATTATTTTACCATCAATCCTTTTTTCGTACATATAAAGTATGAATTTTTTACTTTCTCACACAAAAAATCATTTAAATAAAATTCAAACCTCTTGTATAATATATGATTTCTGTAACGTCCTTCAATTATTGAGAGAAAAAGAAAAAATGCGAACCTCTTTATTTAATTTTTTTACTTGAATATTAATTTTTTTTTAAAAAAAAACTACTAAAAATTCTTAAGGGAAACATTTTTTTTATTATTATTTTACCATCAATCCTTTTTTGGAGTATCTTACCCTCGCATCCTTTCAATAATTTCTTATTCACCGTAGTTTTAATTAATGCACATTTTTTAATATTTTAATTCTTTTTATTTTTGTGTTGCAATTAAAAATATTTTTCTTACATATAAAGTATGAACTCTTTACTTTCTCACACAAAAAATCATTTAAATAAAATTATAACCTCTTGTATAATATATGATTTCTGTAACGTCCTTCAATTAGTGAGAGAAAATGAAAAAATACGAACCTCTTTAATTAATTTTTTTACATGAATATTAATTTTTTTTTAAAAAAAACTACTAAAAACTATAAAGGGAAACATTTTTTTTATTATTATTTTACCATCAATCCTTTTTTCGTACATATAAAGTATGAATTTTTTACTTTCTCACACAAAAAATCATTTAAATAAAATTCAAACCTCTTGTATAATATATGATTTCTGTAACGTCCTTCAATTATTGAGAGAAAAAGAAAAAATGCGAACCTCTTTATTTAATTTTTTTACTTGAATATTAATTATTTTTTTTAAAAAAAAAAACTACTAAAAAACTTTAAAGGGAAACAGTTTTTTTTTTTATTATTTTACCATCAATCCTTTTTTTGAGTATCCTACCCTCGCATCTTTTCAATAATTTCCTATTCACCGTAGTTTTAATTAATGCACATTTTTTAATATTTTAATTCTTTTTATTTTTGTATTGCAATTAAAAATATTTTTCGTACATATAAAGTATGAACTCTTTACTTTCTCACACAAAAAATCATTTAAATAAAATTCACAACTCTTGTATAATATATGATTTCTGTAACGTCCTTCAATTAGTGAGAGAAATTGAAAAAATGCGAACCTCTTTAATTAATTTTTTTACATGAATATAAATTTTTTTTTAAAAAAAAAAAAACTACTAAAAACTCTAAAGGGAAACATTTTTTTTATTATTATTTTACCATATATCCTTTTTTGGAGTATATTACCCTCGCATCTTTTCAATAATTTTTTATTCACCGTAGTTTTAATTAATGCACATTTTTAAATATTTTAATTCTTTTTATTTTTCTGTTGCAATTAAAATTATTTTTCGTACATATAAAGTATGAACTCTTTACTTTCTTACACAAAAAATCATTTAAATAAAATTCAAACCTCTTGTATAATATATAATTTCTGTAACGTCCTTCAATTATTGAGAGAAAAAGAAAAAATACGAACCTCTTTATAATATTATTTATTTTTAAAAAAAAAACTACAAAAAAACTTTAAAGGGAAACATTTTTTTTAATATTATTTTACCATCAATCCTTTTTTGGAGTATTTTACCCTCGCATCTTTTCAATAATTTCCTATTCACCGTAGTTTTAATTAATGCACATTTTTTAATATTTTAATTTTTTTATTTTTGTTTTGCAATTAAAAATATTTTTCGTACATATAAAGTATGAACTCTTTACTTTCCACACAAAAAATCATTTAAAAAAAATTCAAACCACTATTTTAATATATGATTTCTGTAACGTCCTTCAATTATTGAGAGAAAAAGAAAAAATGCGAACCACTTTGTTTAATTTTTTTATTTGAATATTATTTATTTAAAAAAATAAAACTACTAAAAAGCTTTAAAGGGAAACATTTTTTTATTATTATTTTACCATCAATCCTTTTTTTGGAGTATCTTACCCTCGCATCTTTTCAATAATTTCCTATTCACCGTAGTTTTAATTAATGCACATTTTTTAATATTTTAATTCTTTTTATTTTTGTATTGCAATTAAAAATATTTTTCGTACATATAAAGTATGAACTCTTTAGTTTCTCACACAAAAAATCATTTAAATAAAATTCAAACCTCTTGTATAATATATGATTTCTGTAACGTCCTTCAATTATTGAGAGAAAAAGAAAAAATGCGAACCTCTTTATTTAATTTTTTTACTTGAATATTAATTTTTTTTTAAAAAAAAACTACTAAAAACTCTTAAGGGAAACATTTTTTTTATTATTATTTTACCATCAATCCTTTTTTGGAGTATCTTACCCTCGCATCCTTTCAATAATTTCTTATTCACCGTAGTTTTAATTAATGCACATTTTTTAATATTTTAATTCTTTTTATTTTTGTGTTGCAATTAAAAATATTTTTCTTACATATAAAGTATGAACTCTTTACTTTCTCAGACAAAAAATCATTTAAATAAAATTATAACCTCTTGTATAATATATGATTTCTGTAACGTCCTTCAATTAGTGAGAGAAAATGAAAAAATGCGAACCTCTTTAATTAATTTTTTTACACTAATATTAATTTTTTTTTAAAAAAAACTACTAAAAACTATAAAGGGAAACATTTTTTTTATTATTATTTTACCATCAATCCTTTTTTCGTACATATAAAGTATGAATTCTTTACTTTCTCACACAAAAAATCATTTAAATAAAATTCAAACCTCTTGTATATTATATGATTTCTGTAACGTCCTTCAATTATTGAGAGAAAAAGAAAAAACGCGAACCTCTTTATTTAATTTTTTGATTTGAATATTATTTTTTTTTAAAAAAAAACTACTAAAAACTCTAAAGGGAAACATTTTTTTTATTATTATTTTACCATCAATCCTTTTTTGGAGTATCTTACCCTCGCATCCTTTCAATAATTTCTTATTCACCGTAGTTTTAATTAATGCACATTTTTTAATTTTTTAATTCTTTTTATTTTTGTATTGCAATTAAAAATATTTTTCGTACATATAAAGTATGAACTCTTTAATTTTCACACAAAAAATCATTTAAATAAAATTCAAACCTCTTGTATAATATATGATTTCTGTAACGTCCTTCAATTATTGAGAGAAAAAGAAAAAATGCGAACCTCTTTATTTAATTTTTTTACTTGAATATTAATTTTTTTTAAAAAAAAAACTACTAAAAATTCTTAAGGGAAACATTTTTTTTATTATTATTTTACCATCAATCCTTTTTTGGAGTATCTTACCCTCGCATCCTTTCAATAATTTCTTATTCACCGTAGTTTTAATTAATGCACATTTTTTAATTTTTTAATTCTTTTTATTTTTGTATTGCAATTAAAAATATTTTTCGTACATATAAAGTATGAACTCTTTAATTTTCACACAAAAAATCATTTAAATAAAATTCAAACCTCTTGTATAATATATGATTTCTGTAACGTCCTTCAATTATTGAGAGAAAAAGAAAAAATGCGAACCTCTTTATTTAATTTTTTTACTTGAATATTAATTTTTTTTTAAAAAAAAACTACTAAAAATTCTTAAGGGAAACATTTTTTTTATTATTATTTTACCATCAATCCTTTTTTGGAGTATCTTACCCTCGCATCCTTTCAATAATTTCTTATTCACCGTAGTTTTAATTAATGCACATTTTTTAATTTTTTAATTCTTTTTATTTTTGTATTGCAATTAAAAATATTTTTCGTACATATAAAGTATGAACTCTTTAATTTTCACACAAAAAATCATTTAAATAAAATTCAAACCTCTTGTATAATATATGATTTCTGTAACGTCCTTCAATTATTGAGAGAAAAAGAAAAAATGCGAACCTCTTTATTTAATTTTTTTACTTGAATATTAATTTTTTTTTTAAAAAAAACTACTAAAAATTCTTAAGGGAAACATTTTTTTTATTATTATTTTACCATCAATCCTTTTTTGGAGTATCTTACCCTCGCATCCTTTCAATAATTTCTTATTCACCGTAGTTTTAATTAATGCACATTTTTTAATATTTTAATTCTTTTTATTTTCGTGTTGCAATTAAAAATATTTTTCTTACATATAAAGTATGAACTCTTTACTTTCTCACACAAAAAATCATTTAAATAAAATTATAACCTCTTGTATAATATATGATTTCTGTAACGTCCTTCAACGAGTGAGAGAAAATGAAAAAATGCGAACCTCTTTAATTAATTTTTTCACATGAATATTAATTTTTTTTTAAAAAAAAAACTACTAAAAATTCTTAAGGGAAACATTTTTTTTATTATTATTTTACCATCAATCCTTTTTTCGTACATATAAAGTATGAATTTTTTACTTTCTCACACAAAAAATCATTTAAATAAAATTCAAACCTCTTGTATAATATATGATTTCTGTAACGTCCTTCAATTATTGAGAGAAAAAGAAAAAATGCGAACCTCTTTATTTAATTTTTTTACTTGAATATTAATTTTTTTTTAAAAAAAAACTACTAAAAATTCTTAAGGGAAACATTTTTTTTATTATTATTTTACCATCAATCCTTTTTTGGAGTATCTTACCCTCGCATCCTTTCAATAATTTCTTATTCACCGTAGTTTTAATTAATGCACATTTTTTAATATTTTAATTCTTTTTATTTTTGTGTTGCAATTAAAAATATTTTTCTTACATATAAAGTATGAACTCTTTACTTTCTCACACAAAAAATCATTTAAATAAAATTATAACCTCTTGTATAATATATGATTTCTGTAACGTCCTTCAATTAGTGAGAGAAAATGAAAAAATACGAACCTCTTTAATTAATTTTTTTACATGAATATTAATTTTTTTTTAAAAAAAACTACTAAAAACTATAAAGGGAAACATTTTTTTTATTATTATTTTACCATCAATCCTTTTTTCGTACATATAAAGTATGAATTTTTTACTTTCTCACACAAAAAATCATTTAAATAAAATTCAAACCTCTTGTATAATATATGATTTCTGTAACGTCCTTCAATTATTGAGAGAAAAAGAAAAAATGCGAACCTCTTTATTTAATTTTTTTACTTGAATATTAATTATTTTTTTTAAAAAAAAAAACTACTAAAAAACTTTAAAGGGAAACAGTTTTTTTTTTTATTATTTTACCATCAATCCTTTTTTTGAGTATCCTACCCTCGCATCTTTTCAATAATTTCCTATTCACCGTAGTTTTAATTAATGCACATTTTTTAATATTTTAATTCTTTTTATTTTTGTATTGCAATTAAAAATATTTTTCGTACATATAAAGTATGAACTCTTTACTTTCTCACACAAAAAATCATTTAAATAAAATTCACAACTCTTGTATAATATATGATTTCTGTAACGTCCTTCAATTAGTGAGAGAAATTGAAAAAATGCGAACCTCTTTAATTAATTTTTTTACATGAATATAAATTTTTTTTTAAAAAAAAAAAAACTACTAAAAACTCTAAAGGGAAACATTTTTTTTATTATTATTTTACCATATATCCTTTTTTGGAGTATATTACCCTCGCATCTTTTCAATAATTTTTTATTCACCGTAGTTTTAATTAATGCACATTTTTAAATATTTTAATTCTTTTTATTTTTCTGTTGCAATTAAAATTATTTTTCGTACATATAAAGTATGAACTCTTTACTTTATTACACAAAAAATCATTTAAATAAAATTCAAACCTCTTGTATAATATATAATTTCTGTAACGTCCTTCAATTATTGAGAGAAAAAGAAAAAATACGAACCTCTTTATAATATTATTTATTTTTAAAAAAAAAACTACAAAAAAACTTTAAAGGGAAACATTTTTTTTAATATTATTTTACCATCAATCCTTTTTTGGAGTATTTTACCCTCGCATCTTTTCAATAATTTCCTATTCACCGTAGTTTTAATTAATGCACATTTTTTAATATTTTAATTTTTTTATTTTTGTTTTGCAATTAAAAATATTTTTCGTACATATAAAGTATGAACTCTTTACTTTCCACACAAAAAATCATTTAAAAAAAATTCAAACCACTATTTTAATATATGATTTCTGTAACGTCCTTCAATTATTGAGAGAAAAAGAAAAAATGCGAACCACTTTGTTTAATTTTTTTATTTGAATATTATTTATTTAAAAAAATAAAACTACTAAAAAGCTTTAAAGGGAAACATTTTTTTATTATTATTTTACCATCAATCCTTTTTTTGGAGTATCTTACCCTCGCATCTTTTCAATAATTTCCTATTCACCGTAGTTTTAATTAATGCACATTTTTTAATATTTTAATTCTTTTTATTTTTGTATTGCAATTAAAAATATTTTTCGTACATATAAAGTATGAACTCTTTAGTTTCTCACACAAAAAATCATTTAAATAAAATTCAAACCTCTTGTATAATATATGATTTCTGTAACGTCCTTCAATTATTGAGAGAAAAAGAAAAAATGCGAACCTCTTTATTTAATTTTTTTACTTGAATATTAATTTTTTTTTAAAAAAAAACTACTAAAAACTCTTAAGGGAAACATTTTTTTTATTATTATTTTACCATCAATCCTTTTTTGGAGTATCTTACCCTCGCATCCTTTCAATAATTTCTTATTCACCGTAGTTTTAATTAATGCACATTTTTTAATATTTTAATTCTTTTTATTTTTGTGTTGCAATTAAAAATATTTTTCTTACATATAAAGTATGAACTCTTTACTTTCTCACACAAAAAATCATTTAAATAAAATTATAACCTCTTGTATAATATATGATTTCTGTAACGTCCTTCAATTAGTGAGAGAAAATGAAAAAATGCGAACCTCTTTAATTAATTTTTTTACACTAATATTAATTTTTTTTTAAAAAAAACTACTAAAAACTATAAAGGGAAACATTTTTTTTATTATTATTTTACCATCAATCCTTTTTTCGTACATATAAAGTATGAATTCTTTACTTTCTCACACAAAAAATCATTTAAATAAAATTCAAACCTCTTGTATATTATATGATTTCTGTAACGTCCTTCAATTATTGAGAGAAAAAGAAAAAACGCGAACCTCTTTATTTAATTTTTTGATTTGAATATTATTTTTTTTTAAAAAAAAACTACTAAAAAACTTTAAAGGGAAACAGTTTTTTTTTTTTATTATTTTACCATCAATCCTTTTTTGGAATATCTTACCCTCGCATCTTTTCAATAATTTCCTATTCACCGTAGTTTTAATTAATGCACATTTTTTAATTTTTTAATTCTTTTTATTTTTGTATTGCAATTAAAAATATTTTTCGTACATATAAAGTATGAACTCTTTACTTTCTCACACAAAAAATCATTTAAATAAAATTCACAACTCTTGTATAATATATGATTTCTGTAACGTCCTTCAATTAGTGAGAGAAAATGAAAAAATGCGAACCTCTTTAATTAATTTTTTTACATGAATATAAATTTTTTTTAAAAAAAAAAAAAACTACTAAAAACTCTAAAGGGAAACATTTTTTTTATTATTATTTTACCATATATCCTTTTTTGGAGTATCTTACCCTCGCATCTTTTCAATAATTTCTTATTCACCGTAGTTTTAATTAATGCACATTTTTAAATATTTTAATTCTTTTTATTTTTGTGTTGCAATTAAAAATATTTTTCGTACATATAAAGTATGAACTCTTTACTTTCTCACACAAAAAATCATTTAAATAAAATTCAAACCTCTTGTATAATATATAATTTCTGTAACGTCCTTCAATTATTGAGAGAAAAAGAAAAAATGCGAACCTCTTTATAATATTATTTATTTTAAAAAAAAAAAACTACAAAAAAACTTTAAAGGGAAACATTTTTTTTTAATATTATTTTACCATCAATCCTTTTTTTGAGTATTTTACCCTCGCATCTTTTCAATAATTTCCTATTCACCGTAGTTTTAATTAATGCACATTTTTTAATATTTTAATTTTTTTATTTTTGTTTTGCAATTAAAAATATTTTTCGTACATATAAAGTATGAACTCTTTACTTTCCACACAAAAAATCATTTAAAAAAAATTCAAACCTCTATTTTAATATATGATTTCTGTAACGTCCTTCAATTATTGAGAGAAAAAGAAAAAATGCGAACCACTTTGTTTAATTTTTTTATTTGAATATTATATATTTAAAAAAAAAAACTACTAAAAAGCTTTAAAGGGAAACATTTTTTTATTATTATTTTACCATCAATCCTTTTTTGGAGTATCTTACCCTCGCATCCTTTCAATAATTTCTTATTCACCGTAGTTTTAATTAATGCACATTTTTTAATTTTTTAATTCTTTTTATTTTTGTATTGCAATTAAAAATATTTTTCGTACATATAAAGTATGAACTCTTTAATTTTCACACAAAAAATCATTTAAATAAAATTCAAACCTCTTGTATAATATATGATTTCTGTAACGTCCTTCAATTATTGAGAGAAAAAGAAAAAATGCGAACCTCTTTATTTAATTTTTTTACTTGAATATTAATTTTTTAAAAAAAAAAACTACTAAAAATTCTTAAGGGAAACATTTTTTTTATTATTATTTTACCATCAATCCTTTTTTGGAGTATCTTACCCTCGCATCCTTTCAATAATTTCTTATTCACCGTAGTTTTAATTAATGCACATTTTTTAATATTTTAATTCTTTTTATTTTTGTGTTGCAATTAAAAATATTTTTCGTACATATAAAGTATGAAATCTTTACTTTCTCACACAAAAAATCATTTAAATAAAATTATAACCTCTTGTATAATATATGATTTCTGTAACGTCCTTCAATTAGTGAGAGAAAATGAAAAAATGCGAACCACTTTAATTAATTTTTTTACATGAATATTAATTTTTTTTTAAAAAAAACTACTAAAAACTATAAAGGGAAACATTTTTTTTATTATTATTTTACCATCAATCCTTTTTTCGTACATATAAAGTATGAATTTTTTACTTTCTCACACAAAAAATCATTTAAATAAAATTCAAACCTCTTGTATAATATATGATTTCTGTAACGTCCTTCAATTATTGAGAGAAAAAGAAAAAATGCGAACCTCTTTATTTAATTTTTTTACTTGAATATTAATTTTTTTTTAAAAAAAAACTACTAAAAATTCTTAAGGGAAACATTTTTTTTATTATTATTTTACCATCAATCCTTTTTTGGAGTATCTTACCCTCGCATCCTTTCAATAATTTCTTATTCACCGTAGTTTTAATTAATGCACATTTTTTAATTTTTTAATTCTTTTTATTTTTGTATTGCAATTAAAAATATTTTTCGTACATATAAAGTATGAACTCTTTAATTTTCACACAAAAAATCATTTAAATAAAATTCAAACCTCTTGTATAATATATGATTTCTGTAACGTCCTTCAATTATTGAGAGAAAAAGAAAAAATGCGAACCTCTTTATTTAATTTTTTTACTTGAATATTAATTTTTTAAAAAAAAAAACTACTAAAAATTCTTAAGGGAAACATTTTTTTTATTATTATTTTACCATCAATCCTTTTTTGGAGTATCTTACCCTCGCATCCTTTCAATAATTTCTTATTCACCGTAGTTTTAATTAATGCACATTTTTTAATATTTTAATTCTTTTTATTTTTGTATTGCAATTAAAAATATTTTTCTTACATATAAAGTATGAACTCTTTACTTTCTCACACAAAAAATCATTTAAATAAAATTATAACCTCTTGTATAATATATGATTTCTGTAACGTCCTTCAATTAGTGAGAGAAAATGAAAAAATGCGAACCTCTTTAATTAATTTTTTTACACTAATATTAATTTTTTTTTAAAAAAAACTACTAAAAACTATAAAGGGAAACATTTTTTTTATTATTATTTTACCATCAATCCTTTTTTCGTACATATAAAGTATGAATTCTTTACTTTCTCACACAAAAAATCATTTAAATAAAATTCAAACCTCTTGTATATTATATGATTTCTGTAACGTCCTTCAATTATTGAGAGAAAAAGAAAAAACGCGAACCTCTTTATTTAATTTTTTGATTTGAATATTATTTTTTTTTAAAAAAAAACTACTAAAAAACTTTAAAGGGAAACAGTTTTTTTTTTTTATTATTTTACCATCAATCCTTTTTTGGAATATCTTACCCTCGCATCTTTTCAATAATTTCCTATTCACCGTAGTTTTAATTAATGCACATTTTTTAATTTTTTAATTCTTTTTATTTTTGTATTGCAATTAAAAATATTTTTCGTACATATAAAGTATGAACTCTTTACTTTCTCACACAAAAAATCATTTAAATAAAATTCACAACTCTTGTATAATATATGATTTCTGTAACGTCCTTCAATTAGTGAGAGAAAATGAAAAAATGCGAACCTCTTTAATTAATTTTTTTACATGAATATAAATTTTTTTTAAAAAAAAAAAAAACTACTAAAAACTCTAAAGGGAAACATTTTTTTTATTATTATTTTACCATATATCCTTTTTTGGAGTATCTTACCCTCGCATCTTTTCAATAATTTCTTATTCACCGTAGTTTTAATTAATGCACATTTTTAAATATTTTAATTCTTTTTATTTTTGTGTTGCAATTAAAAATATTTTTCGTACATATAAAGTATGAACTCTTTACTTTCTCACACAAAAAATCATTTAAATAAAATTCAAACCTCTTGTATAATATATAATTTCTGTAACGTCCTTCAATTATTGAGAGAAAAAGAAAAAATGCGAACCGCTTTATAATATTATTTATTTTAAAAAAAAAAAACTACAAAAAAACTTTAAAGGGAAACATTTTTTTTAATATTATTTTACCATCAATCCTTTTTTGGAGTATTTTACCCTCGCATCTTTTCAATAATTTCCTATTCACCGTAGTTTTAATTAATGCACATTTTTTAATATTTTTAATTTTTTAATTTTTGTTTTGCAATTAAAAATATTTTTCGTACATATAAAGTATGAACTCTTTACTTTTCACACAAAAAATCATTTAAAAAAAATTCAAACCACTATTTTAATATATGATTTCTGTAACGTCCTTCAATTATTGAGAGAAAAAGAAAAAATGCGAACCACTTTGTTTAATTTTTTTATTTGAATATTATATATTTAAAAAAAAAAACTACTAAAAAGCTTTAAAGGGAAACATTTTTTTATTATTATTTTACCATCAATCCTTTTTTGGAGTATCTTACCCTCGCATCCTTTCAATAATTTCTTATTCACCGTAGTTTTAATTAATGCACATTTTTTAATTTTTTAATTCTTTTTATTTTTGTATTGCAATTAAAAATATTTTTCGTACATATAAAGTATGAACTCTTTAATTTTCACACAAAAAATCATTTAAATAAAATTCAAACCTCTTGTATAATATATGATTTCTGTAACGTCCTTCAATTATTGAGAGAAAAAGAAAAAATGCGAACCTCTTTATTTAATTTTTTTACTTGAATATTAATTTTTTAAAAAAAAAAACTACTAAAAATTCTTAAGGGAAACATTTTTTTTATTATTATTTTACCATCAATCCTTTTTTGGAGTATCTTACCCTCGCATCCTTTCAATAATTTCTTATTCACCGTAGTTTTAATTAATGCACATTTTTTAATATTTTAATTCTTTTTATTTTTGTATTGCAATTAAAAATATTTTTCTTACATATAAAGTATGAACTCTTTACTTTCTCACACAAAAAATCATTTAAATAAAATTATAACCTCTTGTATAATATATGATTTCTGTAACGTCCTTCAATTAGTGAGAGAAAATGAAAAAATGCGAACCTCTTTAATTAATTTTTTTACACTAATATTAATTTTTTTTTAAAAAAAACTACTAAAAACTATAAAGGGAAACATTTTTTTTATTATTATTTTACCATCAATCCTTTTTTCGTACATATAAAGTATGAATTTTTTACTTTCTCACACAAAAAATCATTTAAATAAAATTCAAACCTCTTGTATAATATATGATTTCTGTAACGTCCTTCAATTATTGAGAGAAAAAGAAAAAATGCGAACCTCTTTATTTAATTTTTTTACTTGAATATTAATTATTTTTTTTTTAAAAAAAAAACTACTAAAAAACTTTAAAGGGAAACAGTTTTTTTTTTTATTATTTTACCATCAATCCTTTTTTTGAGTATCCTACCCTCGCATCTTTTCAATAATTTCCTATTCACCGTAGTTTTAATTAATGCACATTTTTTAATATTTTAATTCTTTTTATTTTTGTATTGCAATTAAAAATATTTTTCGTACATATAAAGTATGAACTCTTTACTTTCTCACACAAAAAATCATTTAAATAAAATTCACAACTCTTGTATAATATATGATTTCTGTAACGTCCTTCAATTAGTGAGAGAAATTGAAAAAATGCGAACCTCTTTAATTAATTTTTTTACATGAATATAAATTTTTTTTAAAAAAAAAAAAAACTACTAAAAACTCTAAAGGGAAACATTTTTTTTATTATTATTTTACCATATATCCTTTTTTGGAGTATCTTACCCTCGCATCTTTTCAATAATTTCTTATTCACCGTAGTTTTAATTAATGCACATTTTTAAATATTTTTATTCTTTTTATTTTTGTGTTGCAATTAAAAATATTTTTCGTACATATAAAGTATGAACTCTTTACTTTCTTACACAAAAAATCATTTAAATAAAATTCAAACCTCTTGTATAATATATAATTTCTGTAACGTCCTTCAATTATTGAGAGAAAAAGAAAAAATACGAACCTCTTTATAATATTATTTATTTTTAAAAAAAAACTACAAAAAAACTTTAAAGGGAAACATTTTTTTTAATATTATTTTACCATCAATCCTTTTTTTGAGTATTTTACCCTCGCATCTTTTCAATAATTTCCTATTCACCGTAGTTTTAATTAATGCACATTTTTTAATATTTTAATTTTTTTTATTTTTGTTTTGCAATTAAAAATATTTTTCGTACATATAAAGTATGAACTCTTTACTTTCCACACAAAAAATCATTTAAAAAAAATTCAAACCACTATTTTAATATATGATTTCTGTAACGTCCTTCAATTATTGAGAGAAAAAGAAAAAATGCGAACCACTTTGTTTAATTTTTTTATTTGAATATTATTTATTTAAAAAAAAAAAACTACTAAAAAGCTTTAAAGGGAAACGTTTTTTTATTATTATTTTACCATCAATCCTTTTTTGGAGTATCTTGCCCTCGCATCTTTTCAATAATTTCCTATTCACCGTAGTTTTAATTAATGCACATTTTATAATATTTTAATTCTTTTTATTTTTGTATTGCAATTAAAAATATTTTTCGTACATATAAAGTATGAACTCTTTACTTTCTCACACAAAAAATCATTTAAATAAAATTCACAACTCTTGTATAATATATGATTTCTGTAACGTCCTTCAATTAGTGAGAGAAATTGAAAAAATGCGAACCTCTTTAATTAATTTTTTTACATGAATATAAATTTTTTTTAAAAAAAAAAAAAACTACTAAAAACTCTAAAGGGAAACATTTTTTTTATTATTATTTTACCATATATCCTTTTTTGGAGTATCTTACCCTCGCATCTTTTCAATAATTTCTTATTCACCGTAGTTTTAATTAATGCACATTTTTAAATATTTTTATTCTTTTTATTTTTGTGTTGCAATTAAAAATATTTTTCGTACATATAAAGTATGAACTCTTTAGTTTCTCACACAAAAAATCATTTAAATAAAATTCAAACCTCTTGTATAATATATGATTTCTGTAACGTCCTTCAATTATTGAGAGAAAAAGAAAAAATGCGAACCTCTTTATTTAATTTTTTTACTTGAATATTAATTTTTTTTTAAAAAAAAAACTACTAAAAACTCTTAAGGGAAACATTTTTTTTATTATTATTTTACCATCAATCCTTTTTTGGAGTATCTTACCCTCGCATCCTTTCAATAATTTCTTATTCACCGTAGTTTTAATTAATGCACATTTTTTAATATTTTAATTCTTTTTATTTTTGTGTTGCAATTAAAAATATTTTTCTTACATATAAAGTATGAACTCTTTACTTTCTCACACAAAAAATCATTTAAATAAAATTATAACCTCTTGTATAATATATGATTTCTGTAACGTCCTTCAATTAGTGAGAGAAAATGAAAAAATGCGAACCTCTTTAATTAATTTTTTTACACTAATATTAATTTTTTTTAAAAAAAAACTACTAAAAACTATAAAGGGAAACATTTTTTTTATTATTATTTTACCATCAATCCTTTTTTCGTACATATAAAGTATGAATTCTTTACTTTCTCACACAAAAAATCATTTAAATAAAATTCAAACCTCTTGTATAATATATGATTTCTGTAACGTCCTTCAATTATTGAGAGAAAAAGAAAAAATGCGAACCTCTTTATTTAATTTTTTGATTTGAATATTATTTTTTTTAAAAAAAAAACTACTAAAAAACTTTAAAGGGAAATATTTTTTTTTTGGAATATCTTACCCTCGCATCTTTTCAATAATTTCCTATTCACCGTAGTTTTAATTAATGCACATTTTTTAATTTTTTAATTCTTTTTATTTTTGTATTGCAATTAAAAATATTTTTCGTACATATAAAGTATGAACTCTTTACTTTCTCACACAAAAAATCATTTAAATAAAATTCACAACTCTTGTATAATATATGATTTCTGTAACGTCCTTCAATTAGTGAGAGAAAATGAAAAAATGCGAACCTCTTTAATTAATTTTTTTACATGAATATAAATTTTTTTAAAAAAAAAAAAACTACTAAAAACTCTAAAGGGAAACATTTTTTTTATTATTATTTTACCATATATCCTTTTTTGGAGTATCTTACCCTCGCATCTTTTCAATAATTTCTTATTCACCGTAGTTTTAATTAATGCACATTTTTAAATATTTTAATTCTTTTTATTTTTGTGTTGCAATTAAAAATATTTTTCGTACATATAAAGTATGAACTCTTTACTTTCTTACACAAAAAATCATTTAAATAAAATTCAAACCTCTTGTATAATATATAATTTCTGTAACGTCCTTCAATTATTGAGAGAAAAAGAAAAAATGCGAACCTCTTTATAATATTATTTATTTTAAAAAAAAAAAAACTACAAAAAAATTTAAAGGGAAACATTTTTTTTTAATATTATTTTACCATCAATCCTTTTTTTGAGTATTTTACCCTCGCATCTTTTCAATAATTTCCTATTCACCGTAGTTTTAATTAATGCACATTTTTTAATATATTAATTTTTTTATTTTTGTTTTGCAATTAAAAATATTTTTCGTACATATAAAGTATGAACTCTTTACTTTCCACACAAAAAATCATTTAAAAAAAATTCAAACCTCTATTTTAATATATGATTTCTGTAACGTCTTTCAATTATTGAGAGAAAAAGAAAAAATGCGAACCACTTTGTTTAATTTTTTTATTTGAATATTATTTATTTAAAAAAAAAAACTACTAAAAAGCTTTAAAGGGAAACGTTTTTTTATTATTATTTTACCATCAATCCTTTTTTGGAGTATCTTACCCTCGCATCTTTTCAATAATTTCCTATTCACCGTAGTTTTAATTAATGCACATTTTATAATATTTTAATTCTTTTTATTTTTGTATTGCAATTAAAAATATTTTTCGTACATATAAAGTATGAACTCTTTAGTTTCTCACACAAAAAATCATTTAAATAAAATTCAAACCTCTTGTATAATATATGATTTCTGTAACGTCCTTCAATTATTGAGAGAAAAAGAAAAAATGCGAACCTCTTTATTTAATTTTTTTACTTGAATATTAATTTTTTTTTAAAAAAAAACTACTAAAAACTCTTAAGGGAAACATTTTTTTTATTATTATTTTACCATCAATCCTTTTTTGGAGTATCTTACCCTCGCATCCTTTCAATAATTTCTTATTCACCGTAGTTTTAATTAATGCACATTTTTTAATATTTTAATTCTTTTTATTTTTGTGTTGCAATTAAAAATATTTTTCTTACATATAAAGTATGAACTCTTTACTTTCTCACACAAAAAATCATTTAAATAAAATTATAACCTCTTGTATAATATATGATTTCTGTAACGTCCTTCAATTAGTGAGAGAAAATGAAAAAATGCGAACCTCTTTAATTAATTTTTTTACACTAATATTAATTTTTTTTAAAAAAAAACTACTAAAAACTATAAAGGGAAACATTTTTTTTATTATTATTTTACCATCAATCCTTTTTTCGTACATATAAAGTATGAATTCTTTACTTTCTCACACAAAAAATCATTTAAATAAAATTCAAACCTCTTGTATAATATATGATTTCTGTAACGTCCTTCAATTATTGAGAGAAAAAGAAAAAATGCGAACCTCTTTATTTAATTTTTTGATTTGAATATTATTTTTTTTAAAAAAAAAAACTACTAAAAAACTTTAAAGGGAAATATTTTTTTTTTGGAATATCTTACCCTCGCATCTTTTCAATAATTTCCTATTCACCGTAGTTTTAATTAATGCACATTTTTTAATTTTTTAATTCTTTTTATTTTTGTATTGCAATTAAAAATATTTTTCGTACATATAAAGTATGAACTCTTTACTTTCTCACACAAAAAATCATTTAAATAAAATTCACAACTCTTGTATAATATATGATTTCTGTAACGTCCTTCAATTAGTGAGAGAAAATGAAAAAATGCGAACCTCTTTAATTAATTTTTTTACATGAATATAAATTTTTTTTAAAAAAAAAAAAACTACTAAAAACTCTAAAGGGAAACATTTTTTTTATTATTATTTTACCATATATCCTTTTTTGGAGTATCTTACCCTCGCATCTTTTCAATAATTTCTTATTCACCGTAGTTTTAATTAATGCACATTTTTAAATATTTTAATTCTTTTTATTTTTGTGTTGCAATTAAAAATATTTTTCGTACATATAAAGTATGAACTCTTTACTTTCTTACACAAAAAATCATTTAAATAAAATTCAAACCTCTTGTATAATATATAATTTCTGTAACGTCCTTCAATTATTGAGAGAAAAAGAAAAAATGCGAACCTCTTTATAATATTATTTATTTTAAAAAAAAAAAAACTACAAAAAAATTTAAAGGGAAACATTTTTTTTTAATATTATTTTACCATCAATCCTTTTTTTGAGTATTTTACCCTCGCATCTTTTCAATAATTTCCTATTCACCGTAGTTTTAATTAATGCACATTTTTTAATATTTTAATTTTTTTATTTTTGTTTTGCAATTAAAAATATTTTTCGTACATATAAAGTATGAACTCTTTACTTTCCACACAAAAAATCATTTAAAAAAAATTCAAACCTCTATTTTAATATATGATTTCTGTAACGTCCTTCAATTATTGAGAGAAAAAGAAAAAATGCGAACCACTTTGTTTAATTTTTTTATTTGAATATTATTTATTTAAAAAAAAAAAAACTACTAAAAAGCTTTAAAGGGAAACGTTTTTTTATTATTATTTTACCATCAATCCTTTTTTGGAGTATCTTACCCTCGCATCTTTTCAATAATTTCCTATTCACCGTAGTTTTAATTAATGCACATTTTTTAATATTTTAATTCTTTTTATTTTTGTATTGCAATTAAAAATATTTTTCGTACATATAAAGTATGAACTCTTTAGTTTCTCACACAAAAAATCATTTAAATAAAATTCAAACCTCTTGTATAATATATGATTTCTGTAACGTCCTTCAATTATTGAGAGAAAAAGAAAAAATGCGAACCTCTTTATTTAATTTCTTTACTGGAATATTATTTATTTAAAAAAAAAAAACTACTAAAAACTCTAAAGGGAAACATTTTTTTTATTATTATTTTACCATCAATCCTTTTTTTGAGTATCTTACCCTCGCATCTTTTCAATAATATCCTATTCACCGTAGTTTTAATTAATGCACATTTTTTAATATTTTAATTCTTTTTATTTTTGTGTTGCAATTAAAAATATTTTTCTTACATATAAAGTATGAACTCTTTACTTTCTCACACAAAAAATCATTTAAATAAAATTATAACCTCTTGTATAATATATGATTTCTGTAACGTCCTTCAATTAGTGAGAGAAAATGAAAAAATGCGAACCTCTTTAATTAATTTTTTTACACTAATATTAATTTTTTTTAAAAAAAAACTACTAAAAACTATAAAGGGAAACATTTTTTTTATTATTATTTTACCATCAATCCTTTTTTCGTACATATAAAGTATGAATTCTTTACTTTCTCACACAAAAAATCATTTAAATAAAATTCAAACCTCTTGTATAATATATGATTTCTGTAACGTCCTTCAATTATTGAGAGAAAAATAAAAAATGCGAACCTCTTTATTTAATTTTTTGATTTGAATATTATTTTTTTTTAAAAAAAAAACTACTAAAAAACTTTAAAGGGAAACGTTTTTTTATTATTATTTTACCATCAATCCTTTTTTGGAGTATCTTACCCTCGCATCTTTTCAATAATTTCCTATTCACCGTAGTTTTAATTAATGCACATTTTTTAATATTTTAATTCTTTTTATTTTTGTATTGCAATTAAAAATATTTTTCGTACATATAAAGTATGAACTCTTTAGTTTCTCACACAAAAAATCATTTAAATAAAATTCAAACCTCTTGTATAATATATGATTTCTGTAACGTCCTTCAATTATTGAGAGAAAAAGAAAAAATGCGAACATCTTTATTTAATTTCTTTACTGGAATATTATTTATTTTAAAAAAAAAAACTACTAAAAACTCTAAAGGGAAACATTTTTTTTATTATTATTTTACCATCAATCCTTTTTTTGAGTATCTTACCCTCGCATCTTTTCAATAATATCCTATTCACCGTAGTTTTAATTAATGCACATTTTTTAATATTTTAATTCTTTTTATTTTTGTGTTGCAATTAAAAATATTTTTCTTACATATAAAGTATGAACTCTTTACTTTCTCACACAAAAAATCATTTAAATAAAATTATAACCTCTTGTATAATATATGATTTCTGTAACGTCCTTCAATTAGTGAGAGAAAATGAAAAAATGCGAACCTCTTTAATTAATTTTTTTACACTAATATTAATTTTTTTAAAAAAAAAACTACTAAAAACTATAAAGGGAAACATTTTTTTTATTATTATTTTACCATCAATCCTTTTTTCGTACATATAAAGTATGAATTCTTTACTTTCTCACACAAAAAATCATTTAAATAAAATTCAAACCTCTTGTATAATATATAATTTCTGTAACGTCCTTCAATTATTGAGAGAAAAAGAAAAAATGCGAACCTCTTTATAATATTATTTATTTTAAAAAAAAAAAAACTACAAAAAAACTTTAAAGGGAAACATTTTTTTTTAATATTATTTTACCATCAATCCTTTTTTTGAGTATTTTACCCTCGCATCTTTTCAATAATTTCCTATTCACCGTAGTTTTAATTAATGCACATTTTTTAATATTTTAATCTTTTTATTTTTGTTTTCTAATTAAAAATATTTTTCGTACATATAAAGTATGAACTCTTTACTTTCCACACAAAAAATCATTTAAAAAAAATTCAAACCTCTATTTTAATATATGATTTCTGTAACGTCCTTCAATTATTGAGAGAAAAAGAAAAAATGCGAACCACTTTGTTTAATTTTTTTATTTGAATATTATTTATTTAAAAAAAAAAAAACTACTAAAAAACTTTAAAGGGAAACGTTTTTTTATTATTATTTTACCATCAATCCTTTTTTGGAGTATCTTACCCTCGCATCTTTTCAATAATTTCCTATTCACCGTAGTTTTAATTAATGCACATTTTTTAATATTTTAATTCTTTTTATTTTTGTATTGCAATTAAAAATATTTCTCGTACATATAAACTATGAACTCTTTACTTTCTCACACAAAAAATCATTTAAATAAAATTATAACCTCTTGTATAATATATGATTTCTGTAACGTCCTTCAATTAGTGAGAGAAAATGAAAAAATGCGAACCTCTTTAATTAATTTTTTTACACTAATGTTAATTTTTTTTAAAAAAAAACTACTAAAAACTATAAAGGGAAACATTTTTTTTATTATTATTTTACCATCAATCCTTTTTTCGTACATATAAAGTATGAATTCTTTACTTTCTCACACAAAAAATCATTTAAATAAAATTCAAACCTCTTGTATAATATATGATTTCTGTAACGTCCTTCAATTATTGAGAGAAAAAGAAAAAATGCGAACCTCTTTATTTAATTTTTTGATTTGAATATTATTTTTTTAAAAAAAAAAAACTACTAAAAAACTTTAAAGGGAAACAGTTTTTTTTTTATTATTTTACCATCAATCCTTTTTTGGAATATCTTACCCTCGCATCTTTTCAATAATTTTTTGTACGAAAAAATTAATGCACATTTTTTAATTCTTTTTATTTTTGTATTGCAATTAAAAATATTTTTCGTACATATAAAGTATGAACTCTTTACTTTCTCACACAAAAAATCATTTAAATAAAATTCACAACTCTTGTATAATATATGATTTCTGTAACGTCCTTCAATTAGTGAGAGAAAATGAAAAAATGCGAACCTCTTTAATTAATTTTTTTACATGAATATAAATTTTTTTAAAAAAAAAAAAACTACTAAAAACTCTAAAGGGAAACATTTTTTTTATTATTATTTTACCATATATCCTTTTTTGGAGTATCTTACCCTCGCATCTTTTCAATAATTTCTTATTCACCGTAGTTTTAATTAATGCACATTTTTAAATATTTTAATTCTTTTTATTTTTGTGTTGCAATTAAAAATATTTTTCGTACATATAAAGTATGAACTCTTTACTTTCTTACACAAAAAATCATTTAAATAAAATTCAAACCTCTTGTATAATATATAATTTCTGTAACGTCCTTCAATTATTGAGAGAAAAAGAAAAAATGCGAACCTCTTTATAATATTATTTATTTTAAAAAAAAAAAACTACAAAAAAACTTTAAAGGGAAACATTTTTTTTAATATTATTTTACCATCAATCCTTTTTTTGAGTATTTTACCCTCGCATCTTTTCAATAATTTCCTATTCACCGTAGTTTTAATTAATGCACATTTTTTAATATTTTAATTTTTTTATTTTTGTTTTGCAATTAAAAATATTTTTCGTACATATAAAGTATGAACTCTTTACTTTCCACACAAAAAATCATTTAAAAAAAATTCAAACCTCTATTTTAATATATGATTTCTGTAACGTCCTTCAATTATTGAGAGAAAAAGAAAAAATGCGAACCACTTTGTTTAATTTTTTTATTTGAATATTATTTATTTAAAAAAAAAAAAAACTACTAAAAAGCTTTAAAGGGAAACGTTTTTTTATTATTATTTTACCATCAATCCTTTTTTGGAGTATCTTACCCTCGCATCTTTTCAATAATTTCCTATTCACCGTAGTTTTAATTAATGCACATTTTTTAATATTTTAATTCTTTTTATTTTTGTATTGCAATTAAAAATATTTTTCGTACATATAAAGTATGAACTCTTTAGTTTCTCACACAAAAAATCATTTAAATAAAATTCAAACCTCTTGTATAATATATGATTTCTGTAACGTCCTTCAATTATTGAGAGAAAAAGAAAAAATGCGAACCTCTTTATTTAATTTCTTTACTGGAATATTATTTATTTTAAAAAAAAAAACTACTAAAAACTCTAAAGGGAAACATTTTTTTTATTATTATTTTACCATCAATCCTTTTTTTGAGTATCTTACCCTCGCATCTTTTCAATAATATCCTATTCACCGTAGTTTTAATTAATGCACATTTTTTAATATTTTAATTCTTTTTATTTTTGTGTTGCAATTAAAAATATTTTTCTTACATATAAAGTATGAACTCTTTACTTTCTCACACAAAAAATCATTTAAATAAAATTATAACCTCTTGTATAATATATGATTTCTGTAACGTCCTTCAATTAGTGAGAGAAAATGAAAAAATGCGAACCTCTTTAATTAATTTTTTTACACTAATGTTAATTTTTTTTAAAAAAAAACTACTAAAAACTATAAAGGGAAACATTTTTTTTATTATTATTTTACCATCAATCCTTTTTTCGTACATATAAAGTATGAATTCTTTACTTTCTCACACAAAAAATCATTTAAATAAAATTCAAACCTCTTGTATAATATATGATTTCTGTAACGTCCTTCAATTATTGAGAGAAAAAGAAAAAATGCGAACCTCTTTATTTAATTTTTTGATTTGAATATTATTTTTTTTAAAAAAAAAAACTACTAAAAAACTTTAAAGGGAAACAGTTTTTTTTTTATTATTTTACCATCAATCCTTTTTTGGAATATCTTACCCTCGCATCTTTTCAATAATTTTTTGTACGAAAAAATTAATGCACATTTTTTAATTTTTTAATTCTTTTTATTTTTGTATTGCAATTAAAAATATTTTTCGTACATATAAAGTATGAACTCTTTACTTTCTCACACAAAAAATCATTTAAATAAAATTCACAACTCTTGTATAATATATGATTTCTGTAACGTCCTTCAATTAGTGAGAGAAAATGAAAAAATGCGAACCTCTTTAATTAATTTTTTTACATGAATATAATTTTTTTTAAAAAAAAAAAAACTACTAAAAACTCTAAAGGGAAACATTTTTTATTATTATTATTTTACCATATATCCTTTTTTGGAGTATCTTACCCTCGCATCTTTTCAATAATTTCTTATTCACCGTAGTTTTAATTAATGCACATTTTTAAATATTTTAATTCTTTTTATTTTTGTGTTGCAATTAAAAATATTTTTCGTACATATAAAGTATGAACTCTTTACTTTCTTACACAAAAAATCATTTAAATAAAATTCAAACCTCTTGTATAATATATAATTTCTGTAACGTCCTTCAATTATTGAGAGAAAAAGAAAAAATGCGAACCGCTTTATAATATTATTTATTTTAAAAAAAAAAAACTACAAAAAAACTTTAAAGGGAAACATTTTTTTTAATATTATTTTACCATCAATCCTTTTTTTGAGTATTTTACCCTCGCATCTTTTCAATAATTTCCTATTCACCGTAGTTTTAATTAATGCACATTTTTTAATATTTTAATTTTTTTATTTTTGTTTTGCAATTAAAAATATTTTTCGTACATATAAAGTATGAACTCTTTACTTTCCACTAAAAAAATCATTTAAAAAAAATTCAAACCTCTATTTTAATATATGATTTCTGTAACGTCCTTCAATTATTGAGAGAAAAAGAAAAAATGCGAACCACTTTGTTTAATTTTTTTATTTGAATATTATTTATTTAAAAACAAAAAAAACTACTAAAAAGCTTTAAAGGGAAACGTTTTTTTATTATTATTTTACCATCAATCCTTTTTTGGAGTATCTTACCCTCGCATCTTTTCAATAATTTCCTATTCACCGTAGTTTTAATTAATGCACATTTTTTAATATTTTAATTCTTTTTATTTTTGTATTGCAATTAAAAATATTTTTCGTACATATAAAGTATGAACTCTTTACTTTCTCACACAAAAAATCATTTAAATAAAATTCAAACCTCTTGTATAACATATGATTTCTGTAACGTCCTTCAATTATTGAGAGAAAAAGAAAAAATGCGAACCTCTTTATTTAATTTTTTTACTTGAATATTAATTTTTTTTAAAAAAAAAAACTACTAAAAACTCTTAAGGGAAACATTTTTTTTATTATTATTTTACCATCAATCCTTTTTTGGAGTATCTTACCCTCGCATCCTTTCAATAATTTCTTATTCACCGTAGTTTTAATTAATGCACATTTTTTAATATTTTAATTCTTTTTATTTTTGTGTTGCAATTAAAAATATTTTTCGTACATATAAAGTATGAACTCTTTACTTTCTTACACAAAAAATCATTTAAATAAAATTCAAACCTCTTGTATAATATATAATTTCTGTAACGTCCTTCAATTATTGAGAGAAAAAGAAAAAATGCGAACCTCTTTATAATATTATTTATTTTAAAAAAAAAAAACTACAAAAAAACTTTAAAGGGAAACATTTTTTTTTAATATTATTTTACCATCAATCCTTTTTTTGAGTATTTTACCCTCGCATCTTTTCAATAATTTCCTATTCACCGTAGTTTTAATTAATGCACATTTTTTAATATTTTAATTTTTTTATTTTTGTTTTGCAATTAAAAATATTTTTCGTACATATAAAGTATGAACTCTTTACTTTCCACACAAAAAATCATTTAAAAAAAATTCAAACCTCTATTTTAATATATGATTTCTGTAACGTCCTTCAATTATTGAGAGAAAAAGAAAAAATGCGAACCACTTTGTTTAATTTTTTTATTTGAATATTATTTATTTTAAAAAAAAAAAACTACTAAAAAACTTTAAAGGGAAACGTTTTTTTATTATTATTTTACCATCAATCCTTTTTTGGAGAATCTTACCCTCGCATCTTTTCAATAATTTCCTATTCACCGTAGTTTTAATTAATGCACATTTTTTAATATTTTAATTCTTTTTATTTTTGTATTGCAATTAAAAATATTTCTCGTACATATAAACTATGAACTCTTTACTTTCTCACACAAAAAATCATTTAAATAAAATTATAACCTCTTGTATAATATATGATTTCTGTAACGTCCTTCAATTAGTGAGAGAAAATGAAAAAATGCGAACCTCTTTAATTAATTTTTTTACACTAATGTTAATTTTTTTTAAAAAAAAACTACTAAAAACTATAAAGGGAAACATTTTTTTTATTATTATTTTACCATCAATCCTTTTTTCGTACATATAAAGTATGAATTCTTTACTTTCTCACACAAAAAATCATTTAAATAAAATTCAAACCTCTTGTATAATATATGATTTCTGTAACGTCCTTCAATTATTGAGAGAAAAAGAAAAAATGCGAACCTCTTTAATTAATTTTTTGATTTGAATATTATTTTTTTTTAAAAAAAAAACTACTAAAAAACTTTAAAGGGAAACAGTTTTTTTTTTATTATTTTACCATCAATCCTTTTTTGGAATATCTTACCCTCGCATCTTTTCAATAATTTTTTGTACGAAAAAATTAATGCACATTTTTTAATTTTTTAATTCTTTTTATTTTTGTATTGCAATTAAAAATATTTTTCGTACATATAAAGTATGAACTCTTTACTTTCTCACACAAAAAATCATTTAAATAAAATTCACAACTCTTGTATAATATATGATTTCTGTAACGTCCTTCAATTAGTGAGAGAAAATGAAAAAATGCGAACCTCTTTAATTAATTTTTTTACATGAATATAATTTTTTTTTAAAAAAAAAAAACTACTAAAAACTCTAAAGGGAAACATTTTTTATTATTATTATTTTACCATATATCCTATTTTGGAGTATCTTACCCTCGCATCTTTTCAATAATTTCTTATTCACCGTAGTTTTAATTAATGCACATTTTTAAATATTTTAATTCTTTTTATTTTTGTGTTGCAATTAAAAATATTTTTCGTACATATAAAGTATGAACTCTTTACTTTCTTACACAAAAAATCATTTAAATAAAATTCAAACCTCTTGTATAATATATAATTTCTGTAACGTCCTTCAATTATTGAGAGAAAAAGAAAAAATGCGAACCGCTTTATAATATTATTTATTTTAAAAAAAAAAAACTACAAAAAAACTTTAAAGGGAAACATTTTTTTTAATATTATTTTACCATCAATCCTTTTTTTGAGTATTTTACCCTCGCATCTTTTCAATAATTTCCTATTCACCGTAGTTTTAATTAATGCACATTTTTTAATATTTTAATTTTTTTATTTTTGTTTTGCAATTAAAAATATTTTTCGTACATATAAAGTATGAACTCTTTACTTTCCACTAAAAAAATCATTTAAAAAAAATTCAAACCTCTATTTTAATATATGATTTCTGTAACGTCCTTCAATTATTGAGAGAAAAAGAAAAAATGCGAACCACTTTGTTTAATTTTTTTATTTGAATATTATTTATTTAAAAACAAAAAAAACTACTAAAAAGCTTTAAAGGGAAACGTTTTTTTATTATTATTTTACCATCAATCCTTTTTTGGAGTATCTTACCCTCGCATCTTTTCAATAATTTCCTATTCACCGTAGTTTTAATTAATGCACATTTTTTAATATTTTAATTCTTTTTATTTTTGTATTGCAATTAAAAATATTTTTCGTACATATAAAGTATGAACTCTTTACTTTCTCACACAAAAAATCATTTAAATAAAATTCAAACCTCTTGTATAACATATGATTTCTGTAACGTCCTTCAATTATTGAGAGAAAAAGAAAAAATGCGAACCTCTTTATTTAATTTTTTTACTTGAATATTAATTTTTTTTAAAAAAAAAACTACTAAAAACTCTTAAGGGAAACATTTTTTTTATTATTATTTTACCATCAATCCTTTTTTGGAGTATCTTACCCTCGCATCCTTTCAATAATTTCTTATTCACCGTAGTTTTAATTAATGCACATTTTTTAATATTTTAATTCTTTTTATTTTTGTGTTGCAATTAAAAATATTTTTCGTACAT
Organism: Ligustrum vulgare; assembly: GCA_963555705.1. Taxonomy (NCBI): domain Eukaryota; kingdom Viridiplantae; phylum Streptophyta; class Magnoliopsida; order Lamiales; family Oleaceae; genus Ligustrum; species Ligustrum vulgare. Next base: position 29,664,571 of record OY743174.1, read on the forward strand.
ATAAAGTATGAACTCTTTACTTTCTTACACAAAAAATCATTTAAATAAAATTCAAACCTCTTGTATAATATATAATTTCTGTAACGTCCTTCAATTATTGAGAGAAAAAGAAAAAATGCGAACCTCTTTATAATATTATTTATTTTAAAAAAAAAAAACTACAAAAAAACTTTAAAGGGAAACATTTTTTTTTAATATTATTTTACCATCAATCCTTTTTTTGAGTATTTTACCCTCGCATCTTTTCAATAATTTCCTATTCACCGTAGTTTTAATTAATGCACATTTTTTAATATTTTAATTTTTTTATTTTTGTTTTGCAATTAAAAATATTTTTCGTACATATAAAGTATGAACTCTTTACTTTCCACACAAAAAATCATTTAAAAAAAATTCAAACCTCTATTTTAATATATGATTTCTGTAACGTCCTTCAATTATTGAGAGAAAAAGAAAAAATGCGAACCACTTTGTTTAATTTTTTTATTTGAATATTATTTATTTAAAAAAAAAAAAACTACTAAAAAACTTTAAAGGGAAACGTTTTTTTATTATTATTTTACCATCAATCCTTTTTTGGAGTATCTTACCCTCGCATCTTTTCAATAATTTCCTATTCACCGTAGTTTTAATTAATGCACATTTTTTAATATTTTAATTCTTTTTATTTTTGTATTGCAATTAAAAATATTTCTCGTACATATAAACTATGAACTCTTTACTTTCTCACACAAAAAATCATTTAAATAAAATTATAACCTCTTGTATAATATATGATTTCTGTAACGTCCTTCAATTAGTGAGAGAAAATGAAAAAATGCGAACCTCTTTAATTAATTTTTTTACACTAATGTTAATTTTTTTTAAAAAAAAACTACTAAAAACTATAAAGGGAAACATTTTTTTTATTATTATTTTACCATCAATCCTTTTTTCGTACATATAAAGTATGAATTCTTTACTTTCTCACACAAAAAATCATTTAAATAAAATTCAAACCTCTTGTATAATATATGATTTCTGTAACGTCCTTCAATTATTGAGAGAAAAAGAAAAAATGCGAACCTCTTTATTTAATTTTTTGATTTGAATATTATTTTTTTTTAAAAAAAAAACTACTAAAAAACTTTAAAGGGAAACAGTTTTTTTTTTATTATTTTACCATCAATCCTTTTTTGGAATATCTTACCCTTGCATCTTTTCAATAATTTTTTGTACGAAAAAATTAATGCACATTTTTTAATTTTTTAATTCTTTTTATTTTTGTATTGCAATTAAAAATATTTTTCGTACATATAAAGTATGAACTCTTTACTTTCTCACACAAAAAATCATTTAAATAAAATTCACAACTCTTGTATAATATATGATTTCTGTAACGTCCTTCAATTAGTGAGAGAAAATGAAAAAATGCGAACCTCTTTAATTAATTTTTTTACATGAATATAAATTTTTTTTTAAAAAAAAAACTACTAAAAACTCTAAAGGGAAACATTTTTTTTATTATTATTTTACCATATATCCTTTTTTGGAGTATCTTACCCTCGCATCTTTTCAATAATTTCTTATTCACCGTAGTTTTAATTAATGCACATTTTTAAATATTTTAATTCTTTTTATTTTTGTGTTGCAATTAAAAATATTTTTCGTACATATAAAGTATGAACTCTTTACTTTCTTACACAAAAAATCATTTAAATAAAATTCAAACCTCTTGTATAATATATAATTTCTGTAACGTCCTTCAATTATTGAGAGAAAAAGAAAAAATGCGAACCTCTTTATAATATTATTTATTTTAAAAAAAAAAAACTACAAAAAAACTTTAAAGGGAAACATTTTTTTTAATATTATTTTACCATCAATCCTTTTTTTGAGTATTTTACCCTCGCATCTTTTCAATAATTTCCTATTCACCGTAGTTTTAATTAATGCATATTTTTTAATATATTAATTTTTTTATTTTTGTTTTGCAATTAAAAATATTTTTCGTACATATAAAGTATGAACTCTTTACTTTCCACACAAAAAATCATTTAAAAAAAATTCAAACCTCTATTTTAATATATGATTTCTGTAACGTCCTTCAATTATTGAGAGAAAAAGAAAAAATGCGAACCACTTTGTTTAATTTTTTTATTTGAATATTATTTATTTAAAAAAAAAAAAACTACTAAAAAGCTTTAAAGGGAAACGTTTTTTTATTATTATTTTACCATCAATCCTTTTTTGGAGTATCTTACCCTCGCATCTTTTCAATAATTTCCTATTCACCGTAGTTTTAATTAATGCACATTTTTTAATATTTTAATTCTTTTTATTTTTGTATTGCAATTAAAAATATTTTTCGTACATATAAAGTATGAACTCTTTAGTTTCTCACACAAAAAATCATTTAAATAAAATTCAAACCTCTTGTATAATATATGATTTCTGTAACGTCCTTCAATTATTGAGAGAAAAAGAAAAAATGCGAACCTCTTTATTTAATTTCTTTACTGGAATATTATTTATTTAAAAAAAAAACTACTAAAAACTCTAAAGGGAAACATTTTTTTTATTATTATTTTACCATCAATCCTTTTTTTGAGTATCTTACCCTCGCATCTTTTCAATAATATCCTATTCACCGTAGTTTTAATTAATGCACATTTTTTAATATTTTAATTCTTTTTATTTTTGTGTTGCAATTAAAAATATTTTTCTTACATATAAAGTATGAACTCTTTACTTTCTCACACAAAAAATCATTTAAATAAAATTATAACCTCTTGTATAATATATGATTTCTGTAACGTCCTTCAATTAGTGAGAGAAAATGAAAAAATGCGAACCTCTTTAATTAATTTTTTTACACTAATATTAATTTTTTTAAAAAAAAAACTACTAAAAACTATAAAGGGAAACATTTTTTTTATTATTATTTTACCATCAATCCTTTTTTCGTACATATAAAGTATGAATTCTTTACTTTCTCACACAAAAAATCATTTAAATAAAATTCAAACCTCTTGTATAATATATGATTTCTGTAACGTCCTTCAATTATTGAGAGAAAAAGAAAAAATGCGAACCTCTTTATTTAATTTTTTGATTTGAATATTATTTTTTAAAAAAAAAAACTACTAAAAAACTTTAAAGGGAAACAGTTTTTTTTTTATTATTTTACCATCAATCCTTTTTTGGAATATCTTACCCTCGCATCTTTTCAATAATTTCCTATTCACCGTAGTTTTAATTAATGCACATTTTTTAATTTTTTAATTCTTTTTATTTTTGTATTGCAATTAAAAATATTTTTCGTACATATAAAGTATGAACTCTTTACTTTCTCACACAAAAAATCATTTAAATAAAATTCAAACCTCTTGTATAATATATGATTTCTGTAACGTCCTTCAATTATTGAGAGAAAAAGAAAAAATGCGAACCTCTTTATTTAATTTTTTTACTTGAATATTAATTTTTTTTAAAAAAAAAACTACTAAAAACTCTTAAGGGAAACATTTTTTTTATTATTATTTTACCATCAATCCTTTTTTGGAGTATCTTACCCTCGCATCCTTTCAATAATTTCTTATTCACCGTAGTTTTAATTAATGCACATTTTTTAATATTTTAATTCTTTTTATTTTTGTGTTGCAATTAAAAATATTTTTCGTACATATAAAGTATGAACTCTTTACTTTCTTACACAAAAAATCATTTAAATAAAATTCAAACCTCTTGTATAATATATAATTTCTGTAACGTCCTTCAATTATTGAGAGAAAAAGAAAAAATGCGAACCTCTTTATAATATTATTTATTTTAAAAAAAAAAAACTACAAAAAAACTTTAAAGGGAAACATTTTTTTTTAATATTATTTTACCATCAATCCTTTTTTTGAGTATTTTACCCTCGCATCTTTTCAATAATTTCCTATTCACCGTAGTTTTAATTAATGCACATTTTTTAATATTTTAATTTTTTTATTTTTGTTTTGCAATTAAAAATATTTTTCGTACATATAAAGTATGAACTCTTTACTTTCCACACAAAAAATCATTTAAAAAAAATTCAAACCTCTATTTTAATATATGATTTCTGTAACGTCCTTCAATTATTGAGAGAAAAAGAAAAAATGCGAACCACTTTGTTTAATTTTTTTATTTGAATATTATTTATTTAAAAAAAAAAAAAACTACTAAAAAACTTTAAAGGGAAACGTTTTTTTATTATTATTTTACCATCAATCCTTTTTTGGAGTATCTTACCCTCGCATCTTTTCAATAATTTCCTATTCACCGTAGTTTTAATTAATGCACATTTTTTAATATTTTAATTCTTTTTATTTTTGTATTGCAATTAAAAATATTTCTCGTACATATAAACTATGAACTCTTTAGTTTCTCACACAAAAAATCATTTAAATAAAATTATAACCTCTTGTATAATATATGATTTCTGTAACGTCCTTCAATTAGTGAGAGAAAATGAAAAAATGCGAACCTCTTTAATTAATTTTTTTACACTAATGTTAATTTTTTTTAAAAAAAAACTACTAAAAACTATAAAGGGAAACATTTTTTTTATTATTATTTTACCATCAATCCTTTTTTCGTACATATAAAGTATGAATTCTTTACTTTCTCACACAAAAAATCATTTAAATAAAATTCAAACCTCTTGTATAATATATGATTTCTGTAACGTCCTTCAATTATTGAGAGAAAAAGAAAAAAATGCGAACCTCTTTATTTAATTTTTTGATTTGAATATTATTTTTTTTAAAAAAAAAAACTACTAAAAAACTTTAAAGGGAAACAGTTTTTTTTTTATTATTTTACCATCAATCCTTTTTTGGAATATCTTACCCTCGCATCTTTTCAATAATTTTTTGTACGAAAAAATTAATGCACATTTTTTAATTTTTTAATTCTTTTTATTTTTGTATTGCAATTAAAAATATTTTTCGTACATATAAACTATGAACTCTTTACTTTCTCACACAAAAAATCATTTAAATAAAATTCACAACTCTTGTATAATATATGATTTCTGTAACGTCCTTCAATTAGTGAGAGAAAATGAAAAAATGCGAACCTCTTTAATTAATTTTTTTACATGAATATAAATTTTTTAAAAAAAAAAAAAAACTACTAAAAACTCTAAAGGGAAACATTTTTTTTATTATTATTTTACCATATATCCTTTTTTGGAGTATCTTACCCTCGCATCTTTTCAATAATTTCTTATTCACCGTAGTTTTAATTAATGCACATTTTTAAATATTTTAATTCTTTTTATTTTTGTGTTGCAATTAAAAATATTTTTCGTACATATAAAGTATGAACTCTTTACTTTCTTACACAAAAAATCATTTAAATAAAATTCAAACCTCTTGTATAATATATAATTTCTGTAACGTCCTTCAATTATTGAGAGAAAAAGAAAAAATGCGAACCTCTTTATAATATTATTTATTTTTAAAAAAAAAACTACAAAAAAACTTTAAAGGGAAACATTTTTTTTAATATTATTTTACCATCAATCCTTTTTTTGAGTATTTTACCCTCGCATCTTTTCAATAATTTCCTATTCACCGTAGTTTTAATTAATGCACATTTTTTAATATTTTAATTTTTTTATTTTTGTTTTGCAATTAAAAATATTTTTCGTACATATAAAGTATGAACTCTTTACTTTCCACACAAAAAATCATTTAAAAAAAATTCAAACCTCTATTTTAATATATGATTTCTGTAACGTCCTTCAATTATTGAGAGAAAAAGAAAAAATGCGAACCACTTTGTTTAATTTTTTTATTTGAATATTATTTATTTTTAAAAAAAAAAAACTACTAAAAAGCTTTAAAGGGAAACGTTTTTTTATTATTATTTTACCATCAATCCTTTTTTGGAGTATCTTACCCTCGCATCTTTTCAATAATTTCCTATTCACCGTAGTTTTAATTAATGCACATTTTTTAATATTTTAATTCTTTTTATTTTTGTATTGCAATTAAAAATATTTTTCGTACATATAAAGTATGAACTCTTTAGTTTCTCACACAAAAAATCATTTAAATAAAATTCAAACCTCTTGTATAATATATGATTTCTGTAACGTCCTTCAATTATTGAGAGAAAAAGAAAAAATGCGAACCTCTTTATTTAATGTCTTTACTGGAATATTATTTATTTTAAAAAAAAAAACTACTAAAAACTCTAAAGGGAAACATTTTTTTTATTATTATTTTACCATCAATCCTTTTTTTGAGTATCTTACCCTCGCATCTTTTCAATAATATCCTATTCACCGTAGTTTTAATTAATGCACATTTTTTAATATTTTAATTCTTTTTATTTTTGTATTGCAATTAAAAATATTTCTCGTACATATAAACTATGAACTCTTTACTTTCTCACACAAAAAATCATTTAAATAAAATTCAAACCTCTTGTATAATATATGATTTCTGTAACGTCCTTCAATTATTGAGAGAAAAAGAAAAATTGCGAACTTCTTTATTTAATTTTTTTACTTGAATATTAATTATTTTTTAAAAAAAAAACTACTAAAAAACTTTAAAGGGAAATATTTTTTTTATTATTATTTTACCATCAATCCTTTTTTGGAGTATCTTACCCTCGCATCTTTTCAATAATTTCTTATTGACCGTAGTTTTAATTAATGCACATTTTTTAATTCTTTTTATTTTTGTATTGCAATTAAAAATATTTTTCTTACATATAAAGTATGAACTCTTTACTTTCTCACATAAAAAATCATTTAAATAAAATTCACAACTCTTGTATAATATATGATTTTTGTAACGTCCTTCAATTTGTGAGAGAAAAAGTAAAAATGCGAACCTCTTTAATTAATTTTTTTACATGAATATTAATTTTGTTTTTAAAAAAAAACTACTAAAAACTCTAAAGGGAAACATTTTTTTTATTATCATTTTACCATCAATCCTTTTTTCATACATATAAAGTATGAACTCTTTACTTTCTCACACAAAAAATCATTTAAATAAAATTCAAACCTCTTGTATAATATATGATTTCTGTAACGTCCTTCAATTATTGAGAGAAAAAGAAAAAATGCGAACCTCTTTATTTAATTTTTTTAGTTGAATATTAATTATTTTTTTTTTAAAAAAAAAGTACTATAAAACTTTAAAGGGAAACATTTTTTTTTATTATTATTTTACCATCAATCCTTTTTTGGAGTATTTTACCCTCGCATCTTTTCAATAATTTCCTATTCACCGTAGTTTTAATTAATGCACATTTTTTAATATTTTAATTCTTTTTATTTTTGTATTGCAATTAAAAATATTTTTCGTACATATAAAGTATGAACTCTTTACTTTTCACGCAAAAAATCATTTAAATAAAATTCAAACCTCTTGTATAATATATGATTTCTGTAACGTCCTTCAATTATTGAGAGAAAAAGAAAAAATGCGAACCTCTTTATTTAATTTTTTTACTTGAATATTAATTATTTTTTTTTTAAAAAAAAAACTACTAAAAAACTTTAAAGGGAAACATTTTTTTTATTATTATTTTACCATCAATCCTTTTTTGGAGTATCTTACCCTCGCATCTTTACAATAATTTCCTATTCACCGTAGTTTTAATTAATGCACATTTTTTAATATTTTAATTCTTTTTATTTTTGTATTGCAATTAAAAATATTTTTCGTACATATAAAGTATGAACTCTTTACTTTCTCACACAAAAAATCATTTAAATAAAATTCAAACCTCTTGTATAATATATGATTTCTGTAACGTCCTTCAATTATTGAGAGAAAAAGAAAAAATGCGAACCTCTTTATTTAATTTTTTTAGTTGAATATTAATTATTTTTTTTAAAAAAAAAACTTCTAAAAAATTTTAAAGGGAAACATTTTTTTTGTTATTATTTTACCATCAAGTCTTTTTTGGAGTATCTTACCCTCGCATCTTTTCAATAATTTCTTATTGACCGTAATTTTAATTAATGCACATTTTTTAATATTTTAATTCTTTTTATTTTTGTATTGCAATTAAAAATATTTTTCGTACATATAAAGTATGAACTCTTTACTTTCTCACACAAAAAATCATTTAAATAAAATTCACAACTCTTGTATAATATATGATTTCTGTAACGTCCTTCAATTAGTGAGAGAAAATGAAAAAATGCGAACCTCTTTAATTAATTTTTTTACATGAATATAAATTTTTTTAAAAAAAAAAAACTACTAAAAACTCTAAAGGGAAACATTATTTTTATTATTATTTTACCATATATCCTTTTTTGGAGTATCTTACCCTCGCATCTTTTCAATAATTTCTTATTCACCGTAGTTTTAATTAATGCACATTTTTAAATATTTTAATTCTTTTTATTTTTGTGTTGCAATTAAAAATATTTTTCGTACATATAAAGTATGAACTCTTTACTTTCTTACACAAAAAATCATTTAAATAAAATTCAAACCTCTTGTATAATATATAATTTCTGTAACGTCCTTCAATTATTGAGAGAAAAAGAAAAAATGCGAACCTCTTTATAATATTATTTATTTTAAAAAAAAAAAACTACAAAAAAACTTTAAAGGGAAACATTTTTTTTAATATTATTTTACCATCAATCCTTTTTTTGAGTATTTTACCCTCGCATCTTTTCAATAATTTCCTATTCACCGTAGTTTTAATTAATGCACATTTTTTAATATTTTAATTTTTTTATTTTTGTTTTGCAATTAAAAATATTTTTCGTACATATAAAGTATGAACTCTTTACTTTCCACACAAAAAATCATTTAAAAAAAATTCAAACCTCTATTTTAATATATGATTTCTGTAACGTCCTTCAATTATTGAGAGAAAAAGAAAAAATGCGAACCACTTTGTTTAATTTTTTTATTTGAATATTATTTATTTAAAAAAAAAAAAAACTACTAAAAAGCTTTAAAGGGAAACGTTTTTTTATTATTATTTTACCATCAATCCTTTTTTGGAGTATCTTACCCTCGCATCTTTTCAATAATTTCCTATTCACCGTAGTTTTAATTAATGCACATTTTTTAATATTTTAATTCTTTTTATTTTTGTATTGCAATTAAAAATATTTTTCGTACATATAAAGTATGAACTCTTTAGTTTCTCACACAAAAAATCATTTAAATAAAATTCAAACCTCTTGTATAATATATGATTTCTGTAACGTCCTTCAATTATTGAGAGAAAAAGAAAAAATGCGAACCTCTTTATTTAATTTCTTTACTGGAATATTATTTATTTTAAAAAAAAAAACTACTAAAAACTCTAAAGGGAAACATTTTTTTTATTATTATTTTACCATCAATCCTTTTTTTGAGTATCTTACCCTCGCATCTTTTCAATAATATCCTATTCACCGTAGTTTTAATTAATGCACATTTTTTAATATTTTAATTCTTTTTATTTTTGTATTGCAATTAAAAATATTTCTCGTACATATAAACTATGAACTCTTTACTTTCTCACACAAAAAATCATTTAAATAAAATTCAAACCTCTTGTATAATATATGATTTCTGTAACGTCCTTCAATTATTGAGAGAAAAAGAAAAAATGCGAACTTCTTTATTTAATTTTTTTACTTGAATATTAATTATTTTTTTAAAAAAAAAAAACTACTAAAAAACTTTAAAGGGAAATATTTTTTTTATTATTATTTTACCATCAATCCTTTTTTGGAGTATCTTACCCTCGCATCTTTTCAATAATTTCTTATTGACCGTAGTTTTAATTAATGCACATTTTTTAATTCTTTTTATTTTTGTATTGCAATTAAAAATATTTTTCTTACATATAAAGTATGAACTCTTCAATTTCTCACATAAAAAATCATTTAAATAAAATTCACAACTCTTGTATAATATATGATTTTTGTAACGTCCTTCAATTTGTGAGAGAAAAAGTAAAAATGCGAACCTCTTTAATTAATTTTTTTACATGAATATTAATTTTGTTTTTAAAAAAAAACTACTAAAAACTCTAAAGGGAAACATTTTTTTTATTATCATTTTACCATCAATCCTTTTTTCATACATATAAAGTATGAACTCTTTACTTTCTCACACAAAAAATCATTTAAATAAAATTCAAACCTCTTGTATAATATATGATTTCTGTAACGTCCTTCAATTATTGAGAGAAAAAGAAAAAATGCGAACCTCTTTATTTAATTTTTTTAGTTGAATATTAATTATTTTTTTTTAAAAAAAAAAGTACTATAAAACTTTAAAGGGAAACATTTTTTTTTTATTATTATTTTACCATCAATCCTTTTTTGGAGTATTTTACCCTCGCATCTTTTCAATAATTTCCTATTCACCGTAGTTTTAATTAATGCACATTTTTTAATATTTTAATTCTTTTTATTTTTGTATTGCAATTAAAAATATTTTTCGTACATATAAAGTATGAACTCTTTACTTTTCACGCAAAAAATCATTTAAATAAAATTCAAACCTCTTGTATAATATATGATTTCTGTAACGTCCTTCAATTATTGAGAGAAAAAGAAAAAATGCGAACCTCTTTATTTAATTTTTTTACTTGAATATTAATTATTTTTTTTTTAAAAAAAAAACTACTAAAAAACTTTAAAGGGAAACATTTTTTTTATTATTATTTTACCATCAATCCTTTTTTGGAGTATCTTACCCTCGCATCTTTACAATAATTTCCTATTCACCGTAGTTTTAATTAATGCACATTTTTTAATATTTTAATTCTTTTTATTTTTGTATTGCAATTAAAAATATTTTTCGTACATATAAAGTATGAACTCTTTACTTTCTCACACAAAAAATCATTTAAATAAAATTCAAACCTCTTGTATAATATATGATTTCTGTAACGTCCTTCAATTATTGAGAGAAAAAGAAAAAATGCGAACCTCTTTATTTAATTTTTTTAGTTGAATATTAATTATTTTTTTTAAAAAAAAAACTTCTAAAAAATTTTAAAGGGAAACATTTTTTTTGTTATTATTTTACCATCAAGTCTTTTTTGGAGTATCTTACCCTCGCATCTTTTCAATAATTTCTTATTGACCGTAATTTTAATTAATGCACATTTTTTAATATTTTAATTCTTTTTATTTTTGTATTGCAATTAAAAATATTTTTCGTACATATAAAGTATGAACTCTTTACTTTCTCACACAAAAAATCATTTAAATAAAATTCACAACTCTTGTATAATATATGATTTCTGTAACGTCCTTCAATTAGTGAGAGAAAATGAAAAAATGCGAACCTCTTTAATTAATTTTTTTACATGAATATAAATTTTTTTTAAAAAAAAAAAAACTACTAAAAACTCTAAAGGGAAACATTATTTTTATTATTATTTTACCATATATCCTTTTTTGGAGTATCTTACCCTCGCATCTTTTCAATAATTTCTTATTCACCGTAGTTTTAATTAATGCACATTTTTAAATATTTTAATTCTTTTTATTTTTGTGTTGCAATTAAAAATATTTTTCGTACATATAAAGTATGAACTCTTTACTTTCTTACACAAAAAATCATTTAAATAAAATTCAAACCTCTTGTATAATATATAATTTCTGTAACGTCCTTCAATTATTGAGAGAAAAAGAAAAAATGCGAACCTCTTTATAATATTATTTATTTTAAAAAAAAAAAACTACAAAAAAACTTTAAAGGGAAACATTTTTTTTAATATTATTTTACCATCAATCCTTTTTTTGAGTATTTTACCCTCGCATCTTTTCAATAATTTCCTATTCACCGTAGTTTTAATTAATGCACATTTTTTAATATTTTAATTTTTTTATTTTTGTTTTGCAATTAAAAATATTTTTCGTACATATAAAGTATGAACTCTTTACTTTCCACACAAAAAATCATTTAAAAAAAATTCAAACCTCTATTTTAATATATGATTTCTGTAACGTCCTTCAATTATTGAGAGAAAAAGAAAAAATGCGAACCACTTTGTTTAATTTTTTTATTTGAATATTATTTATTTAAAAAAAAAAAAAACTACTAAAAAGCTTTAAAGGGAAACGTTTTTTTATTATTATTTTACCATCAATCCTTTTTTGGAGTATCTTACCCTCGCATCTTTTCAATAATTTCCTATTCACCGTAGTTTTAATTAATGCACATTTTTTAATATTTTAATTCTTTTTATTTTTGTATTGCAATTAAAAATATTTTTCGTACATATAAAGTATGAACTCTTTAGTTTCTCACACAAAAAATCATTTAAATAAAATTCAAACCTCTTGTATAATATATGATTTCTGTAACGTCCTTCAATTATTGAGAGAAAAAGAAAAAATGCGAACCTCTTTATTTAATTTCTTTACTGGAATATTATTTATTTTAAAAAAAAAAACTACTAAAAACTCTAAAGGGAAACATTTTTTTTATTATTATTTTACCATCAATCCTTTTTTTGAGTATCTTACCCTCGCATCTTTTCAATAATATCCTATTCACCGTAGTTTTAATTAATGCACATTTTTTAATATTTTAATTCTTTTTATTTTTGTATTGCAATTAAAAATATTTCTCGTACATATAAACTATGAACTCTTTACTTTCTCACACAAAAAATCATTTAAATAAAATTCAAACCTCTTGTATAATATATGATTTCTGTAACGTCCTTCAATTATTGAGAGAAAAAGAAAAAATGCGAACTTCTTTATTTAATTTTTTTACTTGAATATTAATTATTTTTTTTAAAAAAAAAAACTACTAAAAAACTTTAAAGGGAAATATTTTTTTTATTATTATTTTACCATCAATCCTTTTTTGGAGTATCTTACCCTCGCATCTTTTCAATAATTTCTTATTGACCGTAGTTTTAATTAATGCACATTTTTTAATTCTTTTTATTTTTGTATTGCAATTAAAAATATTTTTCTTACATATAAAGTATGAACTCTTCAATTTCTCACATAAAAAATCATTTAAATAAAATTCACAACTCTTGTATAATATATGATTTTTGTAACGTCCTTCAATTTGTGAGAGAAAAAGTAAAAATGCGAACCTCTTTAATTAATTTTTTTACATGAATATTAATTTTGTTTTTAAAAAAAAACTACTAAAAACTCTAAAGGGAAACATTTTTTTTATTATCATTTTACCATCAATCCTTTTTTCATACATATAAAGTATGAACTCTTTACTTTCTCACACAAAAAATCATTTAAATAAAATTCAAACCTCTTGTATAATATATGATTTCTGTAACGTCCTTCAATTATTGAGAGAAAAAGAAAAAATGCGAACCTCTTTATTTAATTTTTTTAGTTGAATATTAATTATTTTTTTTTTAAAAAAAAAGTACTATAAAACTTTAAAGGGAAACATTTTTTTTTATTATTATTTTACCATCAATCCTTTTTTGGAGTATTTTACCCTCGCATCTTTTCAATAATTTCCTATTCACCGTAGTTTTAATTAATGCACATTTTTTAATATTTTAATTCTTTTTATTTTTGTATTGCAATTAAAAATATTTTTCGTACATATAAAGTATGAACTCTTTACTTTTCACGCAAAAAATCATTTAAATAAAATTCAAACCTCTTGTATAATATATGATTTCTGTAACGTCCTTCAATTATTGAGAGAAAAAGAAAAAATGCGAACCTCTTTATTTAATTTTTTTACTTGAATATTAATTATTTTTTTTTTAAAAAAAAAACTACTAAAAAACTTTAAAGGGAAACATTTTTTTTATTATTATTTTACCATCAATCCTTTTTTGGAGTATCTTACCCTCGCATCTTTACAATAATTTCCTATTCACCGTAGTTTTAATTAATGCACATTTTTTAATATTTTAATTCTTTTTATTTTTGTATTGCAATTAAAAATATTTTTCGTACATATAAAGTATGAACTCTTTACTTTCTCACACAAAAAATCATTTAAATAAAATTCAAACCTCTTGTATAATATATGATTTCTGTAACGTCCTTCAATTATTGAGAGAAAAAGAAAAAATGCGAACCTCTTTATTTAATTTTTTTAGTTGAATATTAATTATTTTTTTTAAAAAAAAAACTTCTAAAAAATTTTAAAGGGAAACATTTTTTTTGTTATTATTTTACCATCAAGTCTTTTTTGGAGTATCTTACCCTCGCATCTTTTCAATAATTTCTTATTGACCGTAATTTTAATTAATGCACATTTTTTAATATTTTAATTCTTTTTATTTTTGTATTGCAATTAAAAATATTTTTCGTACATATAAAGTATGAACTCTTTACTTTCTCACACAAAAAATCATTTAAATAAAATTCACAACTCTTGTATAATATATGATTTCTGTAACGTCCTTCAATTAGTGAGAGAAAATGAAAAAATGCGAACCTCTTTAATTAATTTTTTTACATGAATATAAATTTTTTTTAAAAAAAAAAAAACTACTAAAAACTCTAAAGGGAAACATTATTTTTATTATTATTTTACCATATATCCTTTTTTGGAGTATCTTACCCTCGCATCTTTTCAATAATTTCTTATTCACCGTAGTTTTAATTAATGCACATTTTTAAATATTTTAATTCTTTTTATTTTTGTGTTGCAATTAAAAATATTTTTCGTACATATAAAGTATGAACTCTTTACTTTCTTACACAAAAAATCATTTAAATAAAATTCAAACCTCTTGTATAATATATAATTTCTGTAACGTCCTTCAATTATTGAGAGAAAAAGAAAAAATGCGAACCTCTTTATAATATTATTTATTTTAAAAAAAAAAAACTACAAAAAAACTTTAAAGGGAAACATTTTTTTTAATATTATTTTACCATCAATCCTTTTTTTGAGTATTTTACCCTCGCATCTTTTCAATAATTTCCTATTCACCGTAGTTTTAATTAATGCACATTTTTTAATATTTTAATTTTTTTATTTTTGTTTTGCAATTAAAAATATTTTTCGTACATATAAAGTATGAACTCTTTACTTTCCACACAAAAAATCATTTAAAAAAAATTCAAACCTCTATTTTAATATATGATTTCTGTAACGTCCTTCAATTATTGAGAGAAAAAGAAAAAATGCGAACCACTTTGTTTAATTTTTTTATTTGAATATTATTTATTTAAAAAAAAAAAAAACTACTAAAAAGCTTTAAAGGGAAACGTTTTTTTATTATTATTTTACCATCAATCCTTTTTTGGAGTATCTTACCCTCGCATCTTTTCAATAATTTCCTATTCACCGTAGTTTTAATTAATGCACATTTTTTAATATTTTAATTCTTTTTATTTTTGTATTGCAATTAAAAATATTTTTCGTACATATAAAGTATGAACTCTTTAGTTTCTCACACAAAAAATCATTTAAATAAAATTCAAACCTCTTGTATAATATATGATTTCTGTAACGTCCTTCAATTATTGAGAGAAAAAGAAAAAATGCGAACCTCTTTATTTAATTTCTTTACTGGAATATTATTTATTTTAAAAAAAAAAACTACTAAAAACTCTAAAGGGAAACATTTTTTTTATTATTATTTTACCATCAATCCTTTTTTTGAGTATCTTACCCTCGCATCTTTTCAATAATATCCTATTCACCGTAGTTTTAATTAATGCACATTTTTTAATATTTTAATTCTTTTTATTTTTGTATTGCAATTAAAAATATTTCTCGTACATATAAACTATGAACTCTTTACTTTCTCACACAAAAAATCATTTAAATAAAATTCAAACCTCTTGTATAATATATGATTTCTGTAACGTCCTTCAATTATTGAGAGAAAAAGAAAAAATGCGAACTTCTTTATTTAATTTTTTTACTTGAATATTAATTATTTTTTTAAAAAAAAAAAACTACTAAAAAACTTTAAAGGGAAATATTTTTTTTATTATTATTTTACCATCAATCCTTTTTTGGAGTATCTTACCCTCGCATCTTTTCAATAATTTCTTATTGACCGTAGTTTTAATTAATGCACATTTTTTAATTCTTTTTATTTTTGTATTGCAATTAAAAATATTTTTCTTACATATAAAGTATGAACTCTTTAATTTCTCACATAAAAAATCATTTAAATAAAATTCACAACTCTTGTATAATATATGATTTTTGTAACGTCCTTCAATTTGTGAGAGAAAAAGTAAAAATGCGAACCTCTTTAATTAATTTTTTTACATGAATATTAATTTTGTTTTTAAAAAAAAACTACTAAAAACTCTAAAGGGAAACATTTTTTTTATTATCATTTTACCATCAATCCTTTTTTCATACATATAAAGTATGAACTCTTTACTTTCTCACACAAAAAATCATTTAAATAAAATTCAAACCTCTTGTATAATATATGATTTCTGTAACGTCCTTCAATTATTGAGAGAAAAAGAAAAAATGCGAACCTCTTTATTTAATTTTTTTAGTTGAATATTAATTATTTTTTTTTAAAAAAAAAAACTACTATAAAACTTTAAAGGGAAACATTTTTTTTTATTATTATTTTACCATCAATCCTTTTTTTGAGTATCCTACCCTCGCATCTTTTCAATAATTTCCTATTCACCGTAGTTTTAATTAATGCACATTTTTTAATTTTTTAATTCTTTTTATTTTTGTATTGCAATTAAAAATATTTTTCGTACATATAAAGTATGAACTCTTTACTTTCTCACACAAAAAATCATTTAAATAAAATTCACAACTCTTGTATAATATATGATTTCTGTAACGTCCTTCAATTAGTGAGAGAAAATGAAAAAATGCGAACCTCTTTAATTAATTTTTTTACATGAATATAAATTTTTTTAAAAAAAAAAAAAACTACTAAAAACTCTAAAGGGAAACATTTTTTTTATTATTATTTTACCATATATCCTTTTTTGGAGTATCTTACCCTCGCATCTTTTCAATAATTTCTTATTCACCGTAGTTTTAATTAATGCACATTTTTAAATATTTTAATTCTTTTTATTTTTGTGTTGCAATTAAAAATATTTTTCGTACATATAAAGTATGAACTCTTTACTTTCTTACACAAAAAATCATTTAAATAAAATTCAAACCTCTTGTATAATATATAATTTCTGTAACGTCCATCAATTATTGAGAGAAAAAGAAAAAATGCGAACCTCTTTATAATATTATTTATTTAAAAAAAAAAAAAACTACAAAAAAACTTTAAAGGGAAACATTTTTTTTAATATTATTTTACCATCAATCCTTTTTTTGAGTATTTTACCCTCGCATCTTTTCAATAATTTCCTATTCACCGTAGTTTTAATTAATGCACATTTTTTAATATTTTAATTTTTTTATTTTTGTTTTGCAATTAAAAATATTTTTCGTACATATAAATTATGAACTCTTTACTTTCCACACAAAAAATCATTTAAAAAAAATTCAAACCTCTATTTTAATATATGATTTCTGTAACGTCCTTCAATTATTGAGAGAAAAAGAAAAAATGCGAACCACTTTGTTTAATTTTTTTATTTGAATATTATTTATTTAAAAAAAAAAAAAACTACTAAAAAGCTTTAAAGGGAAACGTTTTTTTATTATTATTTTACCATCAATCCTTTTTTGGATTATCTTACCCTCGCATCTTTTCAATAATTTCCTATTCACCGTAGTTTTAATTAATGCACATTTTTTAATATTTTAATTCTTTTTATTTTTGTATTGCAATTAAAAATATTTTTCGTACATATAAAGTATGAACTCTTTAGTTTCTCACACAAAAAATCATTTAAATAAAATTCAAACCTCTTGTATAATATATGATTTCTGTAACGTCCTTCAATTATTGAGAGAAAAAGAAAAAATGCGAACCTCTTTATTTAATTTCTTTACTGGAATATTATTTATTTTAAAAAAAAAAACTACTAAAAACTCTAAAGGGAAACATTTTTTTTATTATTATTTTACCATCAATCCTTTTTTTGAGTATCTTACCCTCGCATCTTTTCAATAATATCCTATTCACCGTAGTTTTAATTAATGCACATTTTTTAATATTTTAATTCTTTTTATTTTTGTATTGCAATTAAAAATATTTCTCGTACATATAAACTATGAACTCTTTACTTTCTCACACAAAAAATCATTTAAATAAAATTCAAACCTCTTGTATAATATATGATTTCTGTAACGTCCTTCAATTATTGAGAGAAAAAGAAAAAATGCGAACCTCTTTATTTAGTTTTTTTAGTTGAATATTAATTATTTTTTTTAAAAAAAAAACTTCTAAAAAATTTTAAAGGGAAACATTTTTTTTGTTATTATTTTACCATCAAGTCTTTTTTGGAGTATCTTACCCTCGCATCTTTTCAATAATTTCTTATTGACCGTAGTTTTAATTAATGCACGTTTTTTAATATTTTAATTCTTTTTATTTTTGTATTGAAATTAAAAATATTTTTCATACATATAAAGTATGAACTCTTTACTTTCTCACACAAAAAATCATTTAAATAAAATTCACAACTCTTGTATAATATATGATTTCTGTAACGTCCTTCAATTAGTGAGAGAAAAAGAAAAAATGCGAACCTCTTTATTTAATTTTTTTACTGGAATATTGATTATATTTTTTTTTTAAAAAAAAACTACTAAAAAACTTTAAGCGGAAACATTTTTTTTATTATTATTTTACCATCAATCCTTTTTTGGAGTATCTTATTCACCGTAGTTTTAATTAATGCACATTTTTTAATATTTTAATTCTATTTATTTTTGTATTGCAATTAAAAATATTTTTCAAACATATAAAGTATGAACTCTTTACTATCTCACACAAAAAATCATTTAAATAAAATTCACAACTTTTTTATAATATATGATTTCTGTGACGTCCTTCAATTAGTGAGAGAAAAAGAAAAACTGGGCACTTCTTTAATTAATTTTTTTTACATGAATATTAATTTTTTTTTAAAAAAAATACTAAAAAACTTTAAAGGGAAATATTTTTATTATTATTATTTTACCATCTATCCTTTTTTGGAGTATCTTACCCTCGCTTCTTTTCAATAATTTCCTATTCACCGTTGTTTTAATTAACGCACATTTTTTAATTTTTTAATTCTTTTTATTTTTGTATTGCAATTAAAAATATTTTTCATACATATAAAGTATGAACTCTTTACTTTCTAACACAAAAAATCATTTAAATAAAATTCACAACTCTTGTATAATATATGATTTCTGTAACGTCCTTCAATTAGTGAGCGAAAAAGAAAAAATGCGAACCTCTTTAATTAATTTTTTTACATGAATATTATTATTTTTTTTAAAAAAAAACTACTAAAAACTCTAAAGGGAAACATTTTTTTTATTATTATTTTACCATCAATCCGTTTTTGGAGTATCTTACCCTCGCATCTTTTCAATAATTTCCTATTCACCGTAGTTTTAATTAATGCACATTTTTTAATATTTTAATTCTTTTTATTTTTGTATTGCAATTAAAAATATTTTTCGTACATATAAAGTATGAACTCTTTAGTTTCTCACACAAAAAATCATTTAAATAAAATTCAAACCTCTTGTATAATATATAATTTCTGTAACGTCCTTCAATTATTGAGAGAAAAAGAAAAAATGCGAACCTCTTTATAATATTATTTATTTTAAAAAAAAAAAACTACAAAAAAACTTTAAAGGGAAACATTTTTTTTAATATTATTTTACCATCAATCCTTTTTTTGAGTATTTTACCCTCGCATCTTTTCAATAATTTCCTATTCACCGTAGTTTTAATTAATGCACATTTTTTAAAATTTTAATTTTTTTATTTTTGTTTTGCAATTAAAAATATTTTTGGTACATATAAAGTATGAACTCTTTACTTTCCACACAAAAAATCATTTAAAAAAAATTCAAACCTCTATTTTAATATATGATTTCTGTAACGTCCTTCAATTATTGAGAGAAAAAGAAAAAATGCGAACCACTTTGTTTAATTTTTTTATTTGAATATTATTTATTTAAAAAAAAAAAAAACTACTAAAAAGCTTTAAAGGGAAACGTTTTTTTATTATTATTTTACCATCAATCCTTTTTTGGAGTATCTTACCCTCGCATCTTTTCAATAATTTCCTATTCACCATAGTTTTAATTAATGCACATTTTTTAATATTTTAATTCTTTTTATTTTTGTATTGCAATTAAAAATATTTTTCGTACATATAAAGTATGAACTCTTTAGTTTCTCACACAAAAAATCATTTAAATAAAATTCAAACCTCTTGTATAATATATGATTTCTGTAACGTCCTTCAATTATTGAGAGAAAAAGAAAAAATGCGAACCTCTTTATTTAATTTCTTTACTGGAATATTATTTATTTTAAAAAAAAAACTACTAAAAACTCTAAAGGGAAACATTTTTTTTATTATTATTTTACCATCAATCCTTTTTTTGAGTATCTTACCCTCGCATCTTTTCAATAATATCCTATTCACCGTAGTTTTAATTAATGCACATTTTTTAATATTTTAATTCTTTTTATTTTTGTATTGCAATTAAAAATATTTCTCGTACATATAAACTATGAACTCTTTACTTTCTCACACAAAAAATCATTTAAATAAAATTCAAACCTCTTGTATAATATATGATTTCTGTAACGTCCTTCAATTATTGAGAGAAAAAGAAAAAATGCGAACCTCTTTATTTAGTTTTTTTAGTTGAATATTAATTATTTTTTTTAAAAAAAAAACTTCTAAAAATTTTTAAAGGGAAACATTTTTTTTGTTATTATTTTACCATCAAGTCTTTTTTGGAGTATCTTACCCTCGCATCTTTTCAATAATTTCTTATTGACCGTAGTTTTAATTAATGCACGTTTTTTAATATTTTAATTCTTTTTATTTTTGTATTGCAATTAAAAATATTTCTCGTACATATAAACTATGAACTCTTTACTTTCTCACACAAAAAATCATTTAAATAAAATTCAAACCTCTTGTATAATATATGATTTCTGTAACGTCCTTCAATTATTGAGAGAAAAAGAAAAAATGCGAACCTCTTTATTTAGTTTTTTTAGTTGAATATTAATTATTTTTTTTAAAAAAAAAACTTCTAAAAATTTTTAAAGGGAAACATTTTTTTTGTTATTATTTTACCATCAAGTCTTTTTTGGAGTATCTTACCCTCGCATCTTTTCAATAATTTCTTATTGACCGTAGTTTTAATTAATGCACGTTTTTTAATATTTTAATTCTTTTTATTTTTGTATTGAAATTAAAAATATTTTTCATACATATAAAGTATGAACTCTTTACTTTCTCACACAAAAAATCATTTAAATAAAATTCACAACTCTTGTATAATATATGATTTCTGTAACGTCCTTCAATTAGTGAGAGAAAAAGAAAAAATGCGAACCTCTTTATTTAATTTTTTTACTGGAATATTGATTATATTTTTTTTTTAAAAAAAAACTACTAAAAAACTTTAAGCGGAAACATTTTTTTTATTATTATTTTACCATCAATCCTTTTTTGGAGTATCTTATTCACCGTAGTTTTAATTAATGCACATTTTTTAATATTTTAATTCTATTTATTTTTGTATTGCAATTAAAAATATTTTTCAAACATATAAAGTATGAACTCTTTACTATCTCACACAAAAAATCATTTAAATAAAATTCACAACTTTTTTATAATATATGATTTCTGTGACGTCCTTCAATTAGTGAGAGAAAAAGAAAAACTGGGCACTTCTTTAATTAATTTTTTTTACATGAATATTAATTTTTTTTTAAAAAAAATACTAAAAAACTTTAAAGGGAAATATTTTTATTATTATTATTTTACCATCTATCCTTTTTTGGAGTATCTTACCCTCGCTTCTTTTCAATAATTTCCTATTCACCGTTGTTTTAATTAACGCACATTTTTTAATTTTTTAATTCTTTTTATTTTTGTATTGCAATTAAAAATATTTTTCATACATATAAAGTATGAACTCTTTACTTTCTAACACAAAAAATCATTTAAATAAAATTCACAACTCTTGTATAATATATGATTTCTGTAACGTCCTTCAATTAGTGAGCGAAAAAGAAAAAATGCGAACCTCTTTAATTAATTTTTTTACATGAATATTATTATTTTTTTTAAAAAAAAACTACTAAAAACTCTAAAGGGAAACATTTTTTTTATTATTATTTTACCATCAATCCGTTTTTGGAGTATCTTACCCTCGCATCTTTTCAATAATTTCCTATTCACCGTAGTTTTAATTAATGCACATTTTTTAAAATTTTAATTTTTTTATTTTTGTTTTGCAATTAAAAATATTTTTGGTACATATAAAGTATGAACTCTTTACTTTCCACACAAAAAATCATTTAAAAAAAATTCAAACCTCTATTTTAATATATGATTTCTGTAACGTCCTTCAATTATTGAGAGAAAAAGAAAAAATGCGAACCACTTTGTTTAATTTTTTTATTTGAATATTATTTATTTAAAAAAAAAAAAAAACTACTAAAAAGCTTTAAAGGGAAACGTTTTTTTATTATTATTTTACCATCAATCCTTTTTTGGAGTATCTTACCCTCGCATCTTTTCAATAATTTCCTATTCACCATAGTTTTAATTAATGCACATTTTTTAATATTTTAATTCTTTTTATTTTTGTATTGCAATTAAAAATATTTTTCGTACATATAAAGTATGAACTCTTTAGTTTCTCACACAAAAAATCATTTAAATAAAATTCAAACCTCTTGTATAATATATGATTTCTGTAACGTCCTTCAATTATTGAGAGAAAAAGAAAAAATCCGAACCTCTTTATTTAATTTCTTTACTGGAATATTATTTATTTTAAAAAAAAAACTACTAAAAACTCTAAAGGGAAACATTTTTTTTATTATTATTTTACCATCAATCCTTTTTTTGAGTATCTTACCCTCGCATCTTTTCAATAATATCCTATTCACCGTAGTTTTAATTAATGCACATTTTTTAATATTTTAATTCTTTTTATTTTTGTATTGCAATTAAAAATATTTCTCGTACATATAAACTATGAACTCTTTACTTTCTCACACAAAAAATCATTTAAATAAAATTCAAACCTCTTGTATAATATATGATTTCTGTAACGTCCTTCAATTATTGAGAGAAAAAGAAAAAATGCGAACCTCTTTATTTAGTTTTTTTAGTTGAATATTAATTATTTTTTTTAAAAAAAAAACTTCTAAAAAATTTTAAAGGGAAACATTTTTTTTGTTATTATTTTACCATCAAGTCTTTTTTGGAGTATCTTACCCTCGCATCTTTTCAATAATTTCCTATTCACCGTAGTTTTAATTAATGCACATTTTTTAATTTTTTAATTCTTTTTATTTTTGTATTGCAATTAAAAATATTTTTCGTACATATAAAGTATGAACTCTTTACTTTCTCACACAAAAAATCATTTAAATAAAATTCACAACTCTTGTATAATATATGATTTCTGTAACGTCCTTCAATTAGTGAGAGAAAATGAAAAAATGCGAACCTCTTTAATTAATTTTTTTACATGAATATAAATTTTTAAAAAAAAAAAAAAAAACTACTAAAAACTCTAAAGGGAAACATTTTTTTTATTATTATTTTACCATATATCCTTTTTTGGAGTATCTTACCCTCGCATCTTTTCAATAATTTCTTATTCACCGTAGTTTTAATTAATGCACATTTTTAAATATTTTAATTCTTTTTATTTTTGTGTTGCAATTAAAAATATTTTTCGTACATATAAAGTATGAACTCTTTACTTTCTTACACAAAAAATCATTTAAATAAAATTCAAACCTCTTGTATAATATATAATTTCTGTAACGTCCTTCAATTATTGAGAGAAAAAGAAAAAATGCGAACCTCTTTATAATATTATTTATTTTAAAAAAAAAAAACTACAAAAAAACTTTAAAGGGAAACATTTTTTTTAATATTATTTTACCATCAATCCTTTTTTTGAGTATTTTACCCTCGCATCTTTTCAATAATTTCCTATTCACCGTAGTTTTAATTAATGCACATTTTTTAAAATTTTAATTTTTTTATTTTTGTTTTGCAATTAAAAATATTTTTGGTACATATAAAGTATGAACTCTTTACTTTCCACACAAAAAATCATTTAAAAAAAATTCAAACCTCTATTTTAATATATGATTTCTGTAACGTCCTTCAATTATTGAGAGAAAAAGAAAAAATGCGAACCACTTTGTTTAATTTTTTTATTTGAATATTATTTATTTAAAAAAAAAAAAAAACTACTAAAAAGCTTTAAAGGGAAACGTTTTTTTATTATTATTTTACCATCAATCCTTTTTTGGAGTATCTTACCCTCGCATCTTTTCAATAATTTCCTATTCACCATAGTTTTAATTAATGCACATTTTTTAATATTTTAATTCTTTTTATTTTTGTATTGCAATTAAAAATATTTTTCGTACATATAAAGTATGAACTCTTTAGTTTCTCACACAAAAAATCATTTAAATAAAATTCAAACCTCTTGTATAATATATGATTTCTGTAACGTCCTTCAATTATTGAGAGAAAAAGAAAAAATGCGAACCTCTTTATTTAATTTCTTTACTGGAATATTATTTATTTTAAAAAAAAAAACTACTAAAAACTCTAAAGGGAAACATTTTTTTTATTATTATTTTACCATCAATCCTTTTTTTGAGTATCTTACCCTCGCATCTTTTCAATAATATCCTATTCACCGTAGTTTTAATTAATGCACATTTTTTAATATTTTAATTCTTTTTATTTTTGTATTGCAATTAAAAATATTTCTCGTACATATAAACTATGAACTCTTTACTTTCTCACACAAAAAATCATTTAAATAAAATTCAAACCTCTTGTATAATATATGATTTCTGTAACGTCCTTCAATTATTGAGAGAAAAAGAAAAAATGCGAACCTCTTTATTTAGTTTTTTTAGTTGAATATTAATTATTTTTTTTAAAAAAAAAACTTCTAAAAAATTTTAAAGGGAAACATTTTTTTTGTTATTATTTTACCATCAAGTCTTTTTTGGAGTATCTTACCCTCGCATCTTTTCAATAATTTCCTATTCACCGTAGTTTTAATTAATGCACATTTTTTAATTTTTTAATTCTTTTTATTTTTGTATTGCAATTAAAAATATTTTTCGTACATATAAAGTATGAACTCTTTACTTTCTCACACAAAAAATCATTTAAATAAAATTCACAACTCTTGTATAATATATGATTTCTGTAACGTCCTTCAATTAGTGAGAGAAAATGAAAAAATGCGAACCTCTTTAATTAATTTTTTTACATGAATATAAATTTTTAAAAAAAAAAAAAAAAAACTACTAAAAACTCTAAAGGGAAACATTTTTTTTATTATTATTTTACCATATATCCTTTTTTGGAGTATCTTACCCTCGCATCTTTTCAATAATTTCTTATTCACCGTAGTTTTAATTAATGCACATTTTTAAATATTTTAATTCTTTTTATTTTTGTGTTGCAATTAAAAATATTTTTCGTACATATAAAGTATGAACTCTTTACTTTCTTACACAAAAAATCATTTAAATAAAATTCAAACCTCTTGTATAATATATAATTTCTGTAACGTCCTTCAATTATTGAGAGAAAAAGAAAAAATGCGAACCTCTTTATAATATTATTTATTTTAAAAAAAAAAAACTACAAAAAAACTTTAAAGGGAAACATTTTTTTTAATATTATTTTACCATCAATCCTTTTTTTGAGTATTTTACCCTCGCATCTTTTCAATAATTTCCTATTCACCGTAGTTTTAATTAATGCACATTTTTTAATATTTTAATTTTTTTATTTTTGTTTTGCAATTAAAAATATTTTTCGTACATATAAAGTATGAACTCTTTACTTTCCACACAAAAAATCATTTAAAAAAAATTCAAACCTCTATTTTAATATATGATTTCTGTAACGTCCTTCAATTATTGAGAGAAAAAGAAAAAATGCGAACCACTTTGTTTAATTTTTTTATTTGAATATTATTTATTTAAAAAAAAAAAAAAAAACTACTAAAAAGCTTTAAAGGAAAACGTTTTTTTATTATTATTTTACCATCAATCCTTTTTTGGAGTATCTTACCCTCGCATCTTTTCAATAATTTCCTATTCACCGTAGTTTTAATTAATGCACATTTTTTAATATTTTAATTCTTTTTATTTTTGTATTGCAATTAAAAATATTTTTCGTACATATAAAGTATGAACTCTTTAGTTTCTCACACAAAAAATCATTTAAATAAAATTCAAACCTCTTGTATAATATATGATTTCTGTAACGTCCTTCAATTATTGAGAGAAAAAGAAAAAATGCGAACCTCTTTATTTAATTTCTTTACTGGAATATTATTTATTTTAAAAAAAAAAACTACTAAAAACTCTAAAGGGAAACATTTTTTTTATTATTATTTTACCATCAATCCTTTTTTTGAGTATCTTACCCTCGCGTCTTTTCAATAATATCCTATTCACCGTAGTTTTAATTAATGCACATTTTTTAATATTTTAATTCTTTTTATTTTTGTATTGCAATTAAAAATATTTCTCGTACATATAAACTATGAACTCTTTACTTTCTCACACAAAAAATCATTTAAATAAAATTCAAACCTCTTGTATAATATATGATTTCTGTAACGTCCTTCAATTATTGAGAGAAAAAGAAAAAATGCGAACTTCTTTATTTAATTTTTTTACTTGAATATTAATTATTTTTTTAAAAAAAAAAAACTACTAAAAAACTTTAAAGGGAAATATTTTTTTTTTTATTATTTTACCATCAATCCGTTTTTGGAGTATCTTACCCTCGCATCTTTTCAATAATTTCTTATTCACCGTAGTTTTAATTAATGCACATTTTTAAATATTTTAATTCTTTTTATTTTTGTGTTGCAATTAAAAATATTTTTCGTACATATAAAGTATGAACTCTTTACTTTCTTACACAAAAAATCATTTAAATAAAATTCAAACCTCTTGTATAATATATAATTTCTGTAACGTCCTTCAATTATTGAGAGAAAAAGAAAAAATGCGAACCTCTTTATAATATTATTTATTTTAAAAAAAAAAACTACAAAAAAACTTTAAAGGGAAACATTTTTTTTAATATTATTTTACCATCAATCCTTTTTTTGAGTATTTTACCCTCGCATCTTTTCAATAATTTCCTATTCACCGTAGTTTTAATTAATGCACATTTTTTAATATTTTAATTTTTTTATTTTTGTTTTGCAATTAAAAATATTTTTCGTACATATAAAGTATGAACTCTTAACTTTCCACACAAAAAATCATTTAAAAAAAATTCAAACCTCTATTTTAATATATGATTTCTGTAACGTCCTTCAATTATTGAGAGAAAAAGAAAAAATGCGAACCACTTTGTTTAATTTTTTTATTTGATTATTATTTATTTAAAAAAAAAAAAAACTACTAAAAAGCTTTAAAGGGAAACGTTTTTTTATTATTATTTTACCATCAATCCTTTTTTGGAGTATCTTACCCTCGCATCTTTTCAATAATTTCCTATTCACCGTAGTTTTAATTAATGCACATTTTTTAATATTTTAATTCTTTTTATTTTTGTATTGCAATTAAAAATATTTTTCGTACATATAAAGTATGAACTCTTTAGTTTCTCACACAAAAAATCATTTAAATAAAATTCAAACCTCTTGTATAATATATGATTTCTGTAACGTCCTTCAATTATTGAGAGAAAAAGAAAAAATGCGAACCTCTTTATTTAATTTCTTTACTGGAATATTATTTATTTTAAAAAAAAAAACTACTAAAAACTCTAAAGGGAAACATTTTTTTTATTATTATTTTACCATCAATCCTTTTTTTGAGTATCTTACCCTCGCATCTTTTCAATAATATCCTATTCACCGTAGTTTTAATTAATGCACATTTTTTAATATTTTAATTCTTTTTATTTTTGTATTGCAATTAAAAATATTTCTCGTACATATAAACTATGAACTCTTTACTTTCTCACACAAAAAATCATTTAAATAAAATTCAAACCTCTTGTATAATATATGATTTCTGTAACGTCCTTCAATTATTGAGAGAAAAAGAAAAAATGCGAACTTCTTTATTTAATTTTTTTACTTGAATATTAATTATTTTTTAAAAAAAAAAAAACTACTAAAAAACTTTAAAGGGAAATATTTTTTTTTTATTATTTTACCATCAATCCTTTTTTGGAGTATCTTACCCTCGCATCTTTTCAATAATTTCTTATTGACCGTAGTTTTAATTAATGCACATTTTTTAATTCTTTTTATTTTTGTATTGCAATTAAAAATATTTTTCTTACATATAAAGTATGAACTCTTTACTTTCTCACATAAAAAATCATTTAAATAAAATTCACAACTCTTGTATAATATATGATTTTTGTAACGTCCTTCAATTTGTGAGAGAAAAAGTAAAAATGCGAACCTCTTTAATTAATTTTTTTACATGAATATTAATTTTGTTTTTAAAAAAAAACTACTAAAAACTCTAAAGGGAAACATTTTTTTTATTATCATTTTACCATCAATCCTTTTTTCATACATATAAATATGAACTCTTTACTTTCTCACACAAAAAATCATTTAAATAAAATTCAAACCTCTTGTATAATATATGATTTCTGTAACGTCCTTCAATTATTGAGAGAAAAAGAAAAAATGCGAACCTCTTTATTTAATTTTTTTAGTTGAATATTAATTATTTTTTAAAAAAAAAAAAAACTACTATAAAACTTTAAAGGGAAACATTTTTTTTTTATTATTATTTTACCATCAATCCTTTTTTGGAGTATTTTACCCTCGCATCTTTTCAATAATTTCCTATTCACCGTAGTTTTAATTAATGCACATTTTTTAATATTTTAATTCTTTTTATTTTTGTATTGCAATTAAAAATATTTTTCGTACATATAAAGTATGAACTCTTTACTTTTCACGCAAAAAATCATTTAAATAAAATTCAAACCTCTTGTATAATATATGATTTCTGTAACGTCCTTCAATTATTGAGAGAAAAAGAAAAAATGCGAACCTCTTTATTTAATTTTTTTACTTGAATATTAATTATTTTTTTTTAAAAAAAAAACTACTAAAAAACTTTAAAGGGAAACATTTTTTTTATTATTATTTTACCATCAATCCTTTTTTGGAGTATCTTACCCTCGCATCTTTACAATAATTTCCTATTCACCGTAGTTTTAATTAATGCACATTTTTTAATATTTTAATTCTTTTTATTTTTGTATTGCAATTAAAAATAGTTTTCGTACATATAAAGTATGAACTCTTTACTTTCTCACACAAAAAATCATTTAAATAAAATTCAAACCTCTTGTATAATATATGATTTCTGTAACGTCCTTCAATTATTGAGAGAAAAAGAAAAAATGCGAACCTCTTTATTTAGTTTTTTTAGTTGAATATTAATTATTTTTTTTAAAAAAAAAACTTCTAAAAATTTTTAAAGGGAAACATTTTTTTTGTTATTATTTTACCATCAAGTCTTTTTTGGAGTATCTTACCCTCGCATCTTTTCAATAATTTCTTATTGACCGTAGTTTTAATTAATGCAAGTTTTTTAATATTTTAATTCTTTTTATTTTTGTATTGAAATTAAAAATATTTTTCATACATATAAAGTATGAACTCTTTAATTTCTCACACAAAAAATCATTTAAATAAAATTCACAACTCTTGTATAATATATGATTTCTGTAACGTCCTTCAATTAGTGAGAGAAAAAGAAAAAATGCGAACCTCTTTATTTAATTTTTTTACTGGAATATTGATTATATTTTTTTTAAAAAAAAAAACTACTAAAAAACTTTAAGCGGAAACATTTTTTTATTATTATTTTACCATCAATCCTTTTTTGGAGTATCTTATTCACCGTAGTTTTAATTAATGCACATTTTTTAATATTTTAATTCTATTTATTTTTGTATTGCAATTAAAAATATTTTTCAAACATATAAAGTATGAACTCTTTACTATCTCACACAAAAAATCATTTAAATAAAATTCACAACTTTTTTATAATATATGATTTCTGTGACGTCCTTCAATTAGTGAGAGAAAAAGAAAAACTGGGCACTTCTTTAATTAATTTTTTTTACATGAATATTAATTTTTTTTTAAAAAAAATACTAAAAAACTTTAAAGGGAAATATTTTTATTATTATTATTTTACCATCTATCCTTTTTTGGAGTATCTTACCCTCGCTTCTTTTCAATAATTTCCTATTCACCGTTGTTTTAATTAACGCACATTTTTTAATTTTTTAATTCTTTTTATTTTTGTATTGCAATTAAAAATATTTTTCATACATATAAAGTATGAACTCTTTACTTTCTAACACAAAAAATCATTTAAATAAAATTCACAACTCTTGTATAATATATGATTTCTGTAACGTCCTTCAATTAGTGAGCGAAAAAGAAAAAATGCGAACCTCTTTAATTAATTTTTTTACATGAATATTATTATTTTTTTTTAAAAAAAACTACTAAAAACTCTAAAGGGAAACATTTTTTTTATTATTATTTTACCATCAATCCGTTTTTGGAGTATCTTACCCTCGCATCTTTTCAATAATTTCCTATTCACCGTAGTTTTAATTAATGCACATTTTTTAATATTTTAATTCTTTTTATTTTTGTATTGCAATTGAAAATATTTTTCGTACATATAAAGTATGAACTCTTTACATTCTCACACAAAAAATCATTTAAATAAAATTCAAACCTCTTGTATAATATATGATTTCTGTAACGTCCTTCAATTATTGAGAGAAAAAGAAAAAATGCGAACCTCTTTATTTAATTTTTTTACTTGAATATTAATTATTTTTTTTTTAAAAAAAACTACTAAAAAACTTTAAAGGGAAACATTTTTTTTATTATTATTTTACCATCAATCCTTTTTTGGAGTATCTTACCCTCGCGTCTTTTCAATAATTTCTTATTCACCGTAATTTTAATTAATGCACATTTTTTAATATTTTAATTATTTTTATTTTTGTATTGCAATTAAAAATATTTTTCAAACATATAGAGTATGAACTCTTTACTTTCTCACACAAAAAATCATTTAAATAAAATTCAAACCTCTTGTATAATATATGATTTCTGTAACGTCCTTCAATTATTGAGAGAAAAAGAAAAAATGCGAACCTCTTTATTTAATTTTTTTACTTGAATATTAATTAATTATTTTTTTTTAAAAAAAAACTACTAAAAAACTTTAAAGGGAAACATTTTTTTTATAATTATTTTACCATCAATCCTTTTTTGGAGTATCTTACCCTCGCGTCTTTTCAATAATTTCTTATTCACCGTAGTTTTAATTAATGCACATTTTTTAATATTTTAATTATTTTTATTTTTGTATTGCAATTAAAAATATTTTTCAAACATATAGAGTATGAACTCTTTACTTTCTCACACAAAAAAATCATTTAAATAAAATTCAAACCTCTTGTATAATATATGATTTCTGTAACGTCCTTCAATTATTGAGAGAAAAAGAAAAAATGCGAACCTCTTTATTTAATTTTTTTAGGATAATATTAATTATTTTTTTTTAAAAAAAAACTTCTAAAAAATTTTAAAGGGAAACATTTTTTTTGTTATTAGTTTACCATCAAGCCTTTTTTGGAGTATCTTACCCTCGCATCTTTTCAATAATTTCTTATTGACCGTAGTTTTAATTAATGCACATTTTTTAATATTTTAATTCTTTTTATTTTTTTATTGAAATTAAAAATATTTTTCATACATATAAAGTATGAACTCTTTACTTTCTCACACAAAAAATCATTTAAATAAAATTCACAACTCTTGTATAATATATGATTTCTGTAACGTCCTTCAATTAGTGAGAGAAAAAGAAAACATGCGAACCTCTTTATTTAATTTTTTTACTTGAATATTGATTATTTTTTTTAAAAAAAAAAACTACTAAAAAACTTTAAGGGGAAACATTTTTTTTATTATTATTTTACCATCAATCCTTTTTTGGAGATTCTTATTCACCGTAGTTTTAATTAATGCACATTTTTTAATATTTTAATTCTATTTATTTTTGTATTGCAATTAAAAATATTTTTCAAACATATAAAGTATGAACTCTTCACACAAAAAATCATTTAAATAAAATTCACAACTTTTTTATAATATATGATTTCTGTGACGTCCTTCAATTAGTGAGAGAAAAAGAAAAACTGGGCACTTCTTTAATTAATTTTTTTTACATGAATATTAATTTTTTTTTAAAAAAAATACTAAAAAACTTTAAAGGGAAATATTTTTATTATTATTATTTTACCATCTATCCTTTTTTGGAGTATCTTACCCTCGCTTCTTTTCAATAATTTCCTATTCACCGTAGTTTTAATTAACGCACATTTTTTAATTTTTTAATTCTTTTTATTTTTGTATTGCAATTAAAAATATTTTTCATACATATAAAGTATGAACTCTTTACTTTCTAACACAAAAAATCATTTAAATAAAATTCACAACTCTTGTATAATATATGATTTCTGTAACGTCCTTCAATTAGTGAGCGAAAAAGAAAAAATGCGAACCTCTTTAATTAATTTTTTTACATGAATATTAATTTTTTTTTTAAAAAAAAAACTACT
The DNA here is from genome assembly GCA_963555705.1 of Ligustrum vulgare. Lineage (NCBI taxonomy): Eukaryota > Viridiplantae > Streptophyta > Magnoliopsida > Lamiales > Oleaceae > Ligustrum > Ligustrum vulgare. The sequence continues at coordinate 29,697,317 of OY743174.1, forward strand.
AAAAACTCTAAAGGGAAACATTTTTTTTATTATTATTTTACCATCAATCCGTTTTTGGAGTATCTTACCCTCGCATCTTTTCAATAATTTCCTATTCACCGTAGTTTTAATTAATGCACATTTTTTAATATTTTAATTCTTTTTATTTTTGTATTGCAATTGAGAATATTTTTCGTCCATATAAAGTATGAACTCTTTACTTTCTCACACAAAAAATCATTTAAATAAAATTCAAACCTCTTGTATAATATATGATTTCTGTAACGTCTGAGAGAAAAAGAAAAAATGCGAACCTCTTTATTTAATTTTTTTACTTGAATATTAATTATTTTTTTTAAAAAAAAAACTACTAAAAAACTTTAAAGGGAAACATTTTTTTTATTATTATTTTACCATCAATCCTTTTTTGGAGTATCTTACCCTCGCGTCTTTTCAATAATTTCTTATTCACCGTAGTTTTAATTAATGCACATTTTTTAATATTTTAATTATTTTTATTTTTGTATTGCAATTAAAAATATTTTTCGTACATATAGAGTATGAACTCTTTACTTTCTCACACAAAAAATCATTTAAATAAAATTCAAACCTCTTGTATAATATATGATTTCTGTAACGTCCTTCAATTATTGAGAGAAAAAGAAAAAATGCGAACCTCTTTATTTAATTTTTTACTTGAATATTAATTATTTTAAAAAAAAAACTACTAAAAAACTTTAAAGGGAAACATTTTTTTTATTATTATTTTACCATCAATCATTTTTTGGAGTATCTTACCCTCGCACATTTTCAATAATTTCCTATTCACCGTAGTTTTAATTAATGCACATTTTTTAATATTTTAATTCTTTTTATTTTTGTATTGCAGTTAAAAATATTTTTCGTACATATAAAGTATGAACTCTTTACTTTCTCACACAAAAAATCATTTGAATAAAATTCACAACTCTTGTATAATATATGATTTCTGTAGCGTCCTTCAATTAGTGAGAGAAAAAGAAAAAATGCGAACCTATTTATTTAATTTTTTTACTTGAATATTAATTATTTTTTTTAAAAAAAAAAACTTCTAAAAAACTTTAAAGGGAAACATTTTTTTTATTATTATTTTACCATCAAGCCTTTTTTGGAGTATCTTACCCTCGCATCTTTTCAATAATTTCCTATTCACCGTAGTTTTAATTAATGCACATTTTTTAATATTTTAATTCTTTTTATTTTTGTATTGCAATTAAAAATATTTTTCATACATATAAAGTATGAACTCTTTACTTTCTCAGACAAAAAATCATTTAAATAAAATTCACAACTATTGTATAATATATGATTTCTGTAACGTCATTCAATTAGTGAGAGAAAAAGAAAAAATGCGAAACTCTTTATTTAATTTTTTTACTTGAATATTAATTATTTTTTTAAAAAAAAAACTACAAAAAATCTTTAAAGGGAAACATTTTTTTTATTATTACTTTACCATCTAGCCTTTTTTGGAGTATTTGTAGCGACCAAGAATTTTGGTTTATCCTAGAGATTGTAAACAATATGAGGAATATTTGAGGATTTTGTTGGAAACACTTCGAGATTATGAAAGGGAAATTTTGGTTGAACCATGAACAATGAGGAAATATTATTTTTCAAATATAAGTTGGTTGAGAAGATGATGATACACTTCATAATGATTAATTATTATGGTGTGATATTTATTCTTAAAGAAATAGTAGAGATTAATAAAGAGGTTTCTCTAGTCAAAGTCCAATGGGGTAGACGAGGTAGTGCTGAAACTACTTGAGAAAAGAAAGAAGAAAGAAATCGGGCTTAATACCCAGATATATTTAGATCAAGAAAGTTTAAAATTTCGAGGACGAAATTGTTTTAAGGGGGTAGGGTTGTAGCGACCAAGAATTTTCGTGATTTTATTCAAATAAATATTTTTATTTTAAAAAACGTGTCGCTTCGACTTTGCTCATTCATTCATTTATTTTTTTAAACGCGTGTTCGTCTAACCAATTAAGTGAAATTAAATTTATTTAAATACTTAGTCAAATTTTAAATTTTATCAAAAATATTTCAATATCACAGTTTATTTTCAAAGTCCAAGTATTAATTATATTAGTCCCAAATTTTAAATGTTTTAATCCAATCCAATTTATCGAGTCCAAATATTTTTACCAATCATTCAAGCTCATTTAAAACTCAATAAGTCTTTTCTTGGCCCAATCAATTTAATAGCTTCTTCCTCCCCAAGTCATTCCTTACACAATCGATACTCATTTCCAAAATTCTCACAATTTTCCATAAATCAAGATTTAACCTAAACTACCATGTTTAACACCTAAATCAGCTATTAAATAGATCCCTCACCTCTTTCCCCTCGACACATCAAAACATCTTCTATCTAACCTAATTGATTCACAAACAAAATTTCGTTCACTACCTATCCAAATCCATGATCAAAATCCCACAATAATCAAACCAATTTACTCAACATATTCATCTTCTTGGTGCCATTACTCAAGCCCTCTATCTTCTGAGCCAAATTGCCAAACGGTCGTCGGCCAAGAATTGAACCTTCTTCATCTACATTCAAACCACAACGCACCATCACCTCCAAATCACGGCTGCCTAACCCACACACAGACAACTCCAGCAAGGTAACATTCTTCCTCCCACCTTCCAAACTGTGAACTTAACTGTCTAACCCAACCACCGCAGCCACCACGGTCCCATAATCGGCAGAAACCAATCCGACCACCATCACGTTGATTATGTCCAAGCAATCACGCAACCGCCACCATCATCACCTCATTACACACAATTTTGAATCCACTATCGCAACCCAATCTGAAAACCAGAACCAGCTCGAACCTCCATGGCCAAATTGAACTTCCAAGTGCCCCTGCCACTGCCATAATTCGAGCACCACCAAGATCTGCACCCTCAGTCATTCGACTGAACCTCAACCTTCATTTTCAAACCCAACTACCACCTCACATCTTCCTCCAATCAATTTCACAACCAAAACAAACAAACTCCACTGCACAATCTGCAATCAATCCCAAACTTCAACCAATGTCCGAATCGAGCCTCATTTTTTATGCCAAAACAGAATTGACCACCGTCAATTCTCCATTACCGCCTCCTACAACCAACCGAAAATCCAAAATAAAAACCCGGAACCAAGAATCAAATTAACCCATAAACTCACCTCGACCGCCATCCTCTTCGCCGAAGTTATCACTGGAATCGCAGCCCCAATCACCACACACTAGCCTCGGTTTTGCACAAAGATTGAACTCTTTTCGCCCACTTTTTTGTAGTCCCTTACCCACCTTCATTGCCGCCACTCGACAGCGTCATCATCGCCGGCAGACCGTCGGCGGCAGCTCTCAAACTGGGAAGACCCGGTGTCCTCCTCCCCCTCTTCGTTCTCTCTCTGTTTCACGAAATGGAGAGAGAAAGAGAGTTGATATTTTTATGTGTTGATTTTTTAAAATTTTCATTTTAGTCCCCAGCCTTTGTAAAGTTTTTTTATTTCGGTCCCTGTTGATTTAAAACCATTTAGTTCAGCCCCATCTAGTTTTAAAAGTCTTATTTTACTCCTTTGATTTTCAATTGTTTTGTTTTAGCCCTGCACTTTTATTTAAAATAAATTAGTCAGCTCAAATGTTTTGAAATCCTAAGAGTCAGTGCTTTTATTTCTCGAAGTCGGTTATTTTAGTCCAAAGCTTTGCAAATATTTTATTCAGCACTTAAGTTTTGCAAAACATTTATCTTAGTCCAATTATTTTTAAAATAATGTTAGTCCCCAAGATTTCTTAAGTCATGAGTCAATCCAATAGTTTTCAAAATTATTTATTTCGGTCCAAATCTTTTCAAATCCCAATTATGCTAGATTTTTCGATTTAAACCCTAAACATTTATCCTTCTTTTAAAACTTTTGAATTCCAAAAATACTAGTTTAAGAATTAAACTATTTAATGGCTAGACGAGGAGCTTAAACGTTTAGAAGATTAACGTTTTTCCGCTCAACAAACTCGAGAATACTTTCAGGTAGGTTCATTACTTCAAAAATCTTTTATCTTAAATGCGCAATATTAAGTAAACCCGTATTGTAAATTTATGCATGTGATTACGTAATTTATGAGAATTAATTGCCTTCGGGCCTAGATCTACATGTCTTCGGGCATGGACCAATTGCCTTCGGGCCTAGATCCACATGTCTTCAGGCATGGATCAATTGCCTTCGGGCCTAGATCCACATGTCTTCGGGCATGGACCAGTTGCCTTCGGGCCCAGATCCACATGTCTTCGGGCATGAAAATTTATGATGTATGAGATCCAATTGCTTATTGCATGAGAATGAGAATTTATGAATTAAGTTGCATGATTATATGTGTTATTTACTGTATAGTTTATTTAATTTGCCCCGAACCTACTGAGTATTTCTACGAAATGCTCACTCCTATTTTTAAACTTACAAATTGCAGATTTCGGAGATGATGGTGAATGAAAGGGCAGTGGTGGCAAATAATAGTGAAGCTATATTTTTTTAAAGTCACGATTCATGAATATTGTCAATTTATTAACATGTCGTTATTTTAAATATGATATTTAAAGTCATGAACATCGTCAATTTAATTATTTGTCGTTACTTTATTTGAAAGTTAAGATTTCAACGTTTTTATGCATTTATCAAATTTAATTTATTTACTGTTAAATTTTTTCACATAAATATGATGTTTAGAATTCAATTATTTTCCTCAATAAAATTAAATCTAAAGGAGAAGTAACGTCCCGAGCTTCACGGAATTTGGGGCGTTACAGTATCTTACCCTCGAATCTTTTCAATAATTTCCTATTCACCGTAGTTTTAATTAATTCACATTTTTTTAATATATTAATTCTTTTTATTTTTGTATTGCAATTAAAAATATTTTTCATACGTATAAAGTATGAACTCTTTACTTCTCACACAAAAAATCATTTAAATAAAATTCACAACTCTTGTATAATATATGATTTCTGGAACGTCCTTCAATTAGTGAGAGAAAAAGAAAAAAATGCGAACTTCTTTAATTAATTTTTTTACATGAATATTAATTTTTTTTTAAAACAAATACTAAAAAACTTTAAAGGGAAATAGTTTTTTTATTATTATTTTACCATCAAGCCTTTTTTGGAGTATCTTAACCTCGTATCTTTTCAATAATTTCCTATTCACCGTAGTTTTAATTAATGCACATTTTTTAATATTTTAATTCTTTTTATTTTTGTATTGCAATTAAAAATATTTTTCATACATATACAGTATGAACTCTTTACTTTCTCACACAAAAAATCATTTAAAAAAAATTCACAACTCTTGTATAATATATGATTTCTGTAACGTCCTTCAATTAGTGAGAGAAAAAGAAAAAAAATGCGAACTTCTTTAATTAATTTTTTTACATGAATATAAATTTTTTTTAAAAAAAAAAACTACTAAAAAATTTAAAGGGAAACATTTTTTTTATTATTATTTTACCATCAAGCCTTTTTTGGAGTATCTTACCCTCGCATCTTTTCAATAATTTCCTATTCACCGTAGTTTTAATTAATGCACATTTTTTAATATTTTAATTCTTTTTATTTTTGTATTGCAATTAAAAATATTTTTCATACATATAAAGTATGAACTCTTTACTTTCTAAGACAAAAAATCATTTAAATAAAATTCACAACTCTTGTATAATATATGATTTCTGTAACGTCCTTCAATTAGTCAGAGAAAAAGAAAAAAATGCGAACCTTTTTATTTAATTTTTTTACTTGAATATTAGTTATTTTTATAAAAGAAAACTACTAAAAAACTTTAAAGGGAAACATTTTTTTTTAATTATTATTTTATCACCAAGCCTTTTTTGGAGTATCTTACCCTCGCATCTTTTCAATAATTTCCTATTCACCTTAGTTTTAATTAATGCACATTTATTAATATTTTAATTCTTTTTATTTTTGTGTTGCAATTAAAAACATTTTTCATACCTATAAAGTATGAACTCTTTACTTTCTCACACAAAAAAATCATTTAAATAAAATTCACAACTCTTGTATAATATATGATTTCTGTAACGTCCTTCTATTAGTGAGAGAAAAAGAAAAAATGCGAAACTCTTTATTTAATTTTTTTACTTGAATATTAATTATTTTTTTTAAAAAAAAAACTACAAAAAATCTTTAAAGGGAAACATTTTTTTTATTATTACTTTACCATCAAGCCTTTTTTGGAGTATCTTACCCTCGCATCTTTTCAATAATTTCCTATTCACCGTAGTTTTAATTAATTCACATTTTTTAATATTTTAATTCTTTTTTATTTTTGTATTGCAATTAAAAATATTTTTCATACGTATAAAGTATGAACTCTTTACTTTCTCACACAAAAAATCATTTAAATAAAATTCACAACTCTTGTATAATATATGATTTCTGGAACGTCCTTCAATTAGTGAGAGAAAAAGAAAAAAATGCGAACTTCTTTAATTAATTTTTTTACATGGATATTAATTTTTTTTTAAAACAAATACTAAAAAACTTTGAAGGGAAATATCTTTTTTATTATTATTTTACCATCAAGCCTTTTTTGGAGTATCTTAACCTCGTATCTTTTCAATAATTTCCTATTCACCGTAGTTTTAATTAATGCACATTTTTTAATATTTTAATTCTTTTTATTTTTGTGTTGCAATTAAAAATATTTTTCATACATATACAGTATGAACTCTTTACTTTCTCACACAAAAAATCATTTAAATAAAATTCACAACTCTTGTATAATATATGATTTCTGTAACGTCCTTCAATTAGTGAGAGAAAAAGAAAAAAATGCGAACTTCTTTAATTAATTTTTTTACACGAATATTAATTTTTTTTAAAACAAATACTAAAAAACTTTAAAGGGAAATATTTTTTTTATTATTATTTTACCATCAAGCCTTTTTTGGAGTATCTTAACCTCGTATCTTTTCAATAATTTCCTATTCACCGTAGTTTTAATTAATGCACATTTTTTAATATTTTAATTCATTTTATTTTTCTATTGCAATTAAAAATATTTTTCATACATATACAGTATGAACTCTTTACTTTCTCACACAAAAAATCATTTAAATAAAATTCACAACTCTTGTATAATATATGATTTTTGTAACGTCCTTCAATTAGTGAGAGAAAAAGAAAAAATTTCGAACTTCTTTAATTAATTTTTTTACTTGAATATTAATTATTTTTTAAAAAAAAAACTACTAAAAAACTTTAAAGGGAAACATTTTTTTTATTATTATTTTACCATCAAGCCTTTTTTGGAGTATCTTAACCTCGCACATTTTCAATAATTTCCTATTCACCGTAGTTTTAATTAATGCACATTTTTTAATATTTTAATTCTTTTTATTTTTGTATTGCAATTAAAAATATTTTTCATACATATAAAGTATGAACTCTTTACTTTCTCACACAAAAAATCATTTAAATAAAATTCACAACTCTTGTATAATATATGATTTCTGTAACGTCCTTCAATTAGTGAGAGAAAAAGAAAAAATGCAAACTTCTTTATTTAATTTTTTTACATGAATATTAATTTTTTTAAAAAAAGAAAACTATTAAAAAACTTTAAAGGGAAATATTTTTGTTCCATCAAGCCTTTTTTGGAGCATTTTACCCTCATATCTTTTTAATAATTTCTTGTTCACGTTAGTTTTAATTAATGCACATTTTTTAATATACTTGTTATTTTTATTTTCGAATTGCCAATAAAATTTTTTTTCATATATATATAATATAAACTCTTCACTTTCTCACTAAAAAATATTTTAAATAAAATCGAAAACTCTTGTATAATATATGATTTCTATTACGTTCAATTCTTGAGATAAAAAGAAAAAATGCTTACTTTTTGAATTAATTTTTTTACATGAATATTAATTTTTTTTTTTTAAAGAAAAAACTACTACAAAGCTTTAAGGGGAACTTTTTTTTTTATTATTATTTTACCATCAAGCCTTTTTTGTAGTATCTTACCCTCGCATATTTTCAATAATTTCCTATTCACCGCGTATTTAATTAATTCACATTTTTTAATTTTTTAATTCTTTTTATTTTTGTATTGCAATGAAAAATATTTTTCATACATATAAAGTATGAACTCTTTACTTTCTCACAAAAAAATCTTTTAAATAAAATCAACAACTCTTGTATAATATATGATTTCTGTAACGTCCTTCATTTAGTGAGAGAAAAAAGAAAAATTGCGAAATTCTTTAATTAATTTTTTTACATGAATATTAATTTTTTAAAAAAAAAAACTACTAAAAACCTTTAAATGGGAAACCTTTTTTTAATTATAATTTTGCCATCAAGCCTTTTTTGGAGTATCTTACCCTCGCATCTTTTTTATAATTTCCTATTCACCGTAGTTTTAATTAATGCACATTTTTTTAATATTTTAATTCTTTTTATTTTTATATTGCTACTGAAAATATTTTTATTACATATACAATATAAAATCTTTACTTTCTCACCAAAAAATCTTTTAAATAAAATCAGCAACTCTTGTATAATATATGATTTTTGTAACGTCCTTCAATTAGTGAGAGAAAAAGAAAAAATGCGAACTTCTTGATTTAATTTTTTTACATGAATATTAATTTTTTTTAAAAAAAAAACTACTAAAAAGCTTTAAATGGGAAACCTTTTTTTTATTATTATTTTACCATCAAGCCTTTTTTGGAGCATTTTACCCTCGCATCTTTTTAATAATTTCCTGTTCACGTTAGTTTTAGTTAATGCACATTTTTTAATATATTTGTTATTTTTATTTTCAAATTGCCAATAAAAATATTTTTCATATATATATAATATAAACTCTTCACTTTCTCACTAAAAAATCTTTTAAATAAAATCGAAAACTCTTGTATAATATATAATTTCTATTACGTCCTTCAATTAGTGAGATAAAAAGAAAAAATGCTTACTTTTTGAATTAATTTTTTTACATGAATATTAATTTTTTTTAAAAAAAAAAACTACTAAAAAGCTTTAAGGGGAAACCTTTTTTTTATTATTATTTTACCATCAAGCCTTTTTTTGAGTATCTTACCCTCGCATCTTTTCAATAATTTCCTATTCATCGTAGTTTAAATTAATGCACATTTTTTAATATTTTAATTCTTTTTATTTTCGTATTGCAATTAAAAATATTTTTAATACATATACAATATAAACTCTTTACTTTCTCACATAAAAAATCTTTTAAATAAAATTCACAACTCTGGTACAATATATGATTTCTGTAACATCCTTCAATTAGTGAGAGAAAAAGAAAAATTGCGAAATTCTTTTATTAATTTTTTTACATGAATATTAGTTTTTTCTTAAAAAAACTACTAAAACTCACTATTTTATGTATTTGACTTGATTATATAATTTTGAACAGATAAGAGTCAAGTGATCATTGCCCTTGTAGCGTGCTTTGACATTTACCTGTGTTGCTCTTGATTCCACCAATCTCCAAACTTTCAAGTTTTCCTTGGTGTTCTCTAATAGAGGCTATGCAAGTGTGTGGTCACTTTTCTCTGGGTTTAGGTTACACTAGGGTTAGGTTTTAATCAAGAGAAGAAAACACACACTACACACTTTAGCGTGGGTCCCACCCACAAGTGTATTAGGTTAAGAAAAATAGTCTTAGAAGACTATTTATAACCTCTTTACCCTCTAAAACCCTACCAACCCTAATACTATAACTCATGCCCATTTCTGTTGGGTACAATACAAGTTATAAGCCTGTATATGCTAATTATACTGAAGTCGCCAAGGGAACCTGATCAGACCCAATTAAACTAAGCTTCAATAAATTAATTTTGATCTGGTCATGTCACCCCCGTCGATCAACTGAACATTTGAAGTAAGGTTAAATGACCAAAATACCCTTATTTGAATATTCATAAATTCTCAACTCTCATATTCTATCTGACAGTTCTATGTTATCACATCACATCACATCATAGAATTCCAAAATTACAGTCGAATTACTGAGCTCAGATTTAATTGTCCACTAGAAGAACCAGTGAGATCATGATCATACCTAAAGGTGACGGATTCCATAATACGAACATATGTTTCTCGTTAGTTTATTTTAATTCCCAAAGCATAGAGTTATTGACCAACAATTTGATCTAACCCATTGATACATCAAAGAACTTCAAGTTAGTAATCAAAGTTCATTATCCAATTAGGATTAAGGTTTCATGTATGATAGTCAAGTGAAATTAAATTTATATGGTCAATGTCACAAATTAATTTCACATGGCCCCGTTCAATACATATCAAATGTACCCTCAATTTCACTTTCAAAATCAAAGATAGATTTTAATAAAATCGAGACGATCAAAATAAATAGTCCATATTTATTTACTGATCGTGAACAATAATTTTAGATCGAATTAAAAATTGAATCTTTCTGTGTTTAACAACTTAAATACTCAATTAGTAATATCGAATTGATCTATGGACTAATGCAAGCTCAAATTAATATAATCAAAGATTTAATCAAAATAATATTTTATTCAAAAATGTTACGAGTACAAATAAATTAACTCGACGGGCATATACTATCCAACAATTCTCCCACTTGCCCTAGAGTAAATGAGACATGTTAAGTACTCCCATATTTTCAATATGACCCTCAAAACGTTTAGCTGGTAAGCTTTTGGTAAAGGGGTTTGCAAGATTTTTTGCTGATGCTATCTTGCTCACTGTCACATCTCCCCGTTGAACGATTTCTCTAACCAAGTGGTATTTACGCTCAATGTGTTTTCCATGCTGATGGCTGCTGGGCTCTTTTACATTCGCCACTGCTCCACTGTTATCACAGTATAGAGTAATGGCCTGAGATGCAGATGGAACCACCTCAAGGTCCAGTAAGAATTTCTTCAACCATACTGCCTCTTTGGCCAAGCTGCCATATATTCTGCCTCCATGGTGGAATCAGCAATGCATGATTGCTTGATACTCCTCCAAACAACGGCACCACCACCCAGTGTGAACACTGATCCAGATGTGGATTTTAGGGAGTCCCTATCAGCTTGAAAATCAGAATCAGTGTAACCCATGGGCACCAAATCTGGAGCTGAATAAACCAGCATATAATCTCGAGTTCTGTAAAGATACTTGAGTATATGCTTCACAGCAATCCAATGCTTTGGTCCAGGATTTGCCTGATATCTACTAACAATCCCAATAGCATAACAGATATCTAGGAGAGTACATAGCATAGCATACATGAGACTTCCTACAGCTGAGGCGTAAGGAACCTCTTTCATCTGTTCCACTTCACTAGGAGTCTTAGGACAATGCTCCCGTGACAAGTGAATTCCATGTCTGAAAGGTGTTTGACCTTTCTTGGAATTTTGCATAGCGAACCTCACCACAATCACAACTATATATGAAGCTTGAGATAGCGCAATTCTCCTGTTCTTCCTATCCTGAAGGATCTGGATTCCTAGAAAATAATTGGCTTCTCCCAAATCCTTCATATCAAACTGTTGCGCCAATCAGTTGTTAACTAATGTTAATGCTCCTACATCATTCCCAATAAGCAGGATGTCATCTACATATAGTATGAGAAAAATTACCTTGTTGTCTTTAATTTTCTTATAAACACAATGCTCATCAAGATTCTGATCAAAACCCTAACCTTTTACATCTTGATCAATTATGATATTCCAGGACCTAGACGCCTGCTTAAGTCCATAAATAGACCTACGCAGTTTGCATACTTTATGCTCTTGACCCTTTTGGATAAAACCGATTGGTTGCATCATTTAGATGCTTTCGTCAAGATTTCCATGAAGGAATGCTGTCTTGACATCCATTTGCCACACCTCATAATCAAAATGAGCTGCAATGGATAAGAGGATCCGAAGACTTAAGCATGGCCACAGGTTAGAAGGTTTCCTCATAATCGATACCTTCTCTTTGGGTGAAACCCTTAACAACCAGTCTAGCTTTAAAGGTCTCTACCTTTCCGTCTACCCCTCTTTTTCTCTTGTAGACCCATTTGCATCCTATGGGTTTTACCCCATTAGGTGCAGCAACAAGATCCCAGACAGAGTTAGTATACATGGATTTCATTTCTGAGTCCATGACACTCCTCCAATGGTCAGCGTCTACATCCTCCACAGCTTCTTTATACGAGGTAGGATCCTCCTCTTGTTCAGTGGAGACTGCCTCGAAAGACTCTCCACAGAGCAAGTATCTGGAGGGTGGTCTAATGACTCTCTCACTACGTCTATCCTGACGAGGCTCCTGGTTGATTGGAATTTGTATTTGTTCTACCACCGCCTCTCTTGATGTGATCCGGGATAGGAGCTCAAAGGAGAAGTCAAGTCACGGACGACACAACAACATTCTACATAGGAAAATGAATAATTTCCATGTTGGAGTCGAGCCGAGAAGACGAACGAATCAAGCCGAGTCGAAAGATCAAAGTTTGAGGACCAGAAGGGCTTTCACGGCCGTAACCAACATATGTCACGGCCTTAACCTCCTCTCAGGTGAAAGCGCAAGATGTCAAAGATTTTGGACTTACGGCTGTAAATCTCAGGTCACGACCGTAACCTTTGGACAGAATTACACTTACGGCCGTAAGTATCTTTCCACGGCCGTAAGTGTCTTTTCACGACCGTAACTGCTCGGGGAGATAAGATTTCACAAAATTTTGATCATTTTATTTTCTTTTACATTTTAGTTATTTTAGTTTAATTAGGACTCTATTTTGAGCTCATTCGCGGCTTGGGTTTGTTTTACTTATTTATATCATTTTCTTTCATTGTAACAATTAGATTTGATTTGATTAAAAACAGTTTATTGAGGATTCAATAAAAGTTATAGGTGGATTCCTATATTTTCTTTCGAACTTATCAAGATTATTTCTTGTATCGTTCATCCGGAACTTATCAAATATTCGCGAGAGTATTTGTGGCGTTCAAACCAGAAACTTATCAAGGAAGCTGGACAAATCTTTGTGGCGTTTCGCAACTCTTGGATCTTCAATCCACAACGTCGAATCATCGCATCGTGACTGTCGGGTCAAGATTCCACCGTCCATCCACAACCTGGGTTCGAAACTTTTCGGCCTTTATTCCGCTTATCTCGATCATATCATGTGGTATCAGTGCTGGACTCTGAATTCAGGTTTATTCTATCCCATTTTGATTTTGTGTTTTTATCATAGAGTCTACACAAAATCATCCATATCTTGTTATTGAGTCTTTTTATTTCTTGAGTTTTCTTGTTCTTCGTGTTTTTTGTGCCAGTAAATTTTTCCAGTTTTGATCCATATAAAAAAATTCAACAAAATTAAAAAGCGTTTATCTTTTTCATTTTTCGTCCAATTTAAGTCTCGTTTATTTTGTTTCGATCGTGTCGAATATTCAAATTTATTAAAAAAAATTAATTTTATTTATTTATTTAATTCCAAAATTCATCCATTATTCAAAAAAAAAAAAAGAGTCATTCCAAAATTCAAGAACCACTTTCTTGAGTTTCTTTAAAAGTCTTGGTATTCATTTCCTCCCAAGTCAATAAAAGTCGTTCTTGCTATTTGATGTCTAAGTCCTCTTCGTTCTTGAATTTTTTTTAACGCCACATAAGGAATGGATTATGATCCGGGCTCCTTGTTCAAAACTAGATGTTATGTGGATCATAAGGGGCATAGTGTAGCAATTGATGGAGAGTGCTTTACTAATTTTGTTAGTAGCACCGTGGTTGAAAAATTAGGATTACCACTAGTACCACACTATAAACCTTATAGGATGACGTGGATGAGGAAGTTTGGGAAGTTCAAAGTAACTAAACAAGTTCTAGTGCCTATTGCCCATGGAAGGTATAGTGAGGATGTATGGTGTGATGTAGTGCCATTAAAATCTTATCATATTTTATTGGGAAAACCATGGAGATGTAGGAGGGATGCTGTTTATGATAAGAATATGCACATATTCAAATTCCTTAAGAAAGGAAAAACATGCACGCTATATGGGTTGACATTAGAGGACGCACTAGAAGATTCACGAAGAGTAAGTAAGGAGAGTGAAAGGTGGTGTAATAGGAAGCATCGTGAGGATAAGGTTATTGATAAGGAGGGGGAGTTGAAAATAAAAATAGATGATCAAACTCCAAAATTTGATGAGGAAAATGTAGAGTTGGATAGCGAGGGAATTATTGAAAATACAATTGTTGATGATGGGAAGCATAAATTGGAAGTGGGGGTAGAAGTGCGAGTTTTGAATTTTGAAATTGAAGATCCACATTTGATTTGTGGGGAGGAATTGCATAAAATTATTGATAGAAATATAGAGTTAGAAGGGGTGGTTGGGTGTGAAGAAAATGAGAAAGAGGTGGTTGAGCAAAAAGTTGAAAAGATTGGGGAAGGAGAATAGAAGGGTCTCGTTGTGGGGGAAAATAAATTGTTGGGGATGATGAGCCATAAGTACAAGGATTATGGACCTTGTACAATTTGAAACTAACATTCCCCACCCTATTTTATTTAAATCTTTTTTGCAGGTCAAAGGCATTTGGAAAAATTGGTCACGCCACCTACATCTAAAGGTGTTCCTACTTCAAGCCATTCATGTAACCCCAGTTGCAAAATACTATAGGTTATTCCTCTAGTATGGAAGCAATAATTTTTCATTCGATCTAGGTGGAGCAGTTCTACATCAAAGTCCCAAGAGTAGGAAGTGTTTGAAAAGCAGGCCCAAATTTGATTCTAGGTCGAATCCTTGTCAAGAGAGGGGGGATGATGTGATCCAGGATAGGAGCTCAAAGGAGAAGTCAAGTCACGGGAAACAAAACCACATTCTACATAGGAAAATGAATAATTTCCATGTTGGAGTCGAGCCGAGAAGACAAATAGATCAAGCCGAGTTGAGAGATCAAAGTTTGAGGACCAAAAGGGCTTTCACGACCGTAACCAACATATGTCATGGCCGTAACCTCCCCTCAGGCGAAAGCGCAAGATTTCAAAGATTTTGGACTTACGACCGTAAATATCATGTCACGGCTTTAACCTTTGGACAGAATTACACTTACGGCCGTAAGTGTCTTTTCACCGCCGTAATTGCTCGGCAGGATAAGATTTCACATAATTTTGATTATTTTATTTCCTTTTACGTTTTAGTTATTTTAGTTTAATTAGGACTCTATTTTGAGCCCATTCGCGGCTAGGGTTTGTTTTACTTATTTATATCATTTTCTTTCATTGTAACAATTAGATTTGATTTGATTAAAAACAGTTTATTGAGGATTCGATATAAGTTATAGGTGGATTCCTATATTTTCTTTCAAACTTATCAAGACTATTTCTTGTGGCGTTCATCCGGAACTTATCAAATATTCGCGAGAGTATTTGTGGTGTTCAAACTAGAAACTTATCAAGGAAGCTGGACAGATCCTTGTGACATTTTGCAAATCTTGGTTCTTCATTCTGCATCGTCGAATCTTCGCACCATGATTGTCGGGTCAAGATTCCACCATCTATCCACAACCTGGGTTCGAAACTTTTAGGCGTTTATTCCATTCATCTCGATTCATATCATCTCTTGTATCAAGTCCCCTGTTTCCAACTTTAATACCAAGTGGTGATCAATGGGGACTTGATCCTCCTCCAAGTTACGTGTTAGTGATCCAGCTGACATGGAAGGTATAACCTCCACTTGTTTCCCACTGAATTCAGGTACCGTAACTGGTGGGGACGTGAATTCATCCTGAGTAAGTTCAATGCGGATTACTTGGGTTGATGAACTAGGAACTTTTCCCTTCATCTCTTCCAAAAGAACCTTGCTCTTTGACTCACGCTCTTTTATATACTTGTCCTCTAAGAAAGTTGCATTTGTACTCACAAAAACTTTCTTAAGGACTATAGAAGTAATATCCTCTTGTTCCCTTTGGATATCCTACAAAAATGCATACTTGTGATCTTGATTCCATCTTTTCCACCTTTCCCTTAAGCACGTGTGCAGGACATGCCCATATCCATATATGTGCCAGATTAGGCTTTCGCCCATTCCACAATTTCAGGGGTGTCTTAGGGATAGATTTAGATGGAAGCATGTTAAGGAAGTATATTACAGTTTGTAGAGCATATCCCCAAAAGGATGTTGTGAGAGTTGAGAAGCCTAGCATTGATCTGACCATGTCCAACAAGGTCCTGTTTCTCCTTTAAGATACATCATTCTGTTGGGGAGTACCTGGTGCACTTAATTGGGATACAATCCCATTTTCTGATAGATATGACCTAAAGTCATGGGATAGATATTCTCCACCTCGATCTGATCGAAGTGTTTTCATGTTCTTACCTAATTGCTTCTCCACTTCAGTCTTGAATAAATTAGTACAATGCATACACAAATTTTTACTAATGGACTAATAAGGGAGACCGTGGGTTCAAGAATTTGCACCCTCACTCACTTAATATTTTTAAACTCTTGGGTTTTTCATTTAATAATTATATAATCAATTTTAACTTTTAAAATTGATTTAATAATTATCAAATTTATTTTCTAATCTAACATTTAGAAAAGAAAAGAAAATATAAAACAATGCACGACAGTATAGTACCTAGAGCGGTATTTATGCGATCTATATGACACGTTATCAAATGACATTCATCCACAATTCAATTAAAGCAATGAATAAATACAATAAAAAAATAAAAAAGAACATGATTTATGGCCAAAACCTAGACACAAAATTACAAATTAACCATCAACTACTGATCACAGTGGTAGCACCCACGAGTCCCGTCGACCGGCTGCATACCGTTCATGGTTGATTTCCAGAAATTGTAAGCCAAATCCTTCATGTGTTGAGGAAGATGAAGTTAAGTCCTTTTTTGTAGTATTTTACCCTCGCGTCTTTTTAATAATTTCCTGTTCACACTTAGCTTTAATTAATGCACATTTTTTACTATTTTATTTCTTTTTATTTTGATATTGCTAGTAAAAATATTTTTCATACATATATAATATAAACTTTTTACTTAGTCACTAAAAAATCTTTTAAATACAATCAACAACTCTCGTATGATTTATGATTTCTAATAAATCCGTCAATTAATGAGAGAAAAAGAAAAAATAAGTACTTCTTAAATTAATTTTTTTACATGATATTAGTTTTTCTTTTAAAAAAGAAAAAAAAAACTGTTTAAAAAGCCTTAAAGGGGAAACTTTTTTTTTATTATTATTATTATTTTACACTCAAACCTTTTATGGAGTATTTTACCCTCGAATCTTTTTAATAATTTCGTATTCACCCTTAGTTTTAATTAGTGCACATTTTTCAATATTATTTTTCTTTTTATTTTTTTATTGCCACTAAAAATATTTTTCATAAATATATAATATAGACTTTTTACTTTCTCACTAAAAAATCTTTTAAATAAAATCAACAACTTCGTATAATTTATGATTTCTAATACGTCCTATAATTAATTAGAGAAAAAGAAAAAATGTATAGTTCTTGAATTAATTTTTTTACATGCATATGATATTTAAAAAAAGAAAAAAAAAAAAAAAAACTACTTCTAAAAAGCCTTAAAGGGGGAATCTTTTTCTTATTATTTTACGCTCAAACCGTTTTTGGAGTATTTTCCCTCGAATATTTTTTATAACATCATATTCACCCTTAGTTTTAATTAATGCACATTTTTCTACATTTTATTTCTTTTTAATCTTGTATTTTCGATAAATGTATCTTTTATATATATATAATATAAACTCTTCACTTTCTCATAAAAAAATCTTTTAAATAAAATCAACAACTCTCATATAATTTACGATTTTCAGTACGTCCTTCAATTAATGACAGAAAAAGAAAAAAGTTGTACTTTTTGAATTAATATTTTTACATGCATATTAAATTTTCTTTTTGGAAAAAAAAAACTACTTCTAAAAAGCCTTAAAGGGGGGAACTTTTTTTTTATATATATTTTACCCTCAAACCTTTTTTGGTTACCCTCGTATCTTTTTAATAATTTCGTATTCACCCTTAGTATTAATTAATGCTATTTTTTATGTTTTAATTCTTTTTATTTACCTATTTCCAGTAAAAATATTTTTCAAACATATATAATATAAATTCTTTACTTTCTCTCAAAAAAACTTTAAAATAAAATCAATAACTCTCTTATAATTTATAATTTATGATTTGTAATACGTCTTTCAATTAATGAGAGAAAAAGAAAAAATGTGTACTTCTTAAATTAATTTTTTTACACGCGTATGATATTTTTTTAAAAAAATCTACTTCTAAAACTCCTTAAAGGGGGAAACTTTTTTTATTATTTTACCCTCGAATCTTTTTAATAATTTCATTTTCACCCTTAGTTTTAAATAAAGCACAATTTAGAATATTTTATTTCTTTTTATTTTCGTATTGTCAATAAAAATATTTTTCATACATATATAATATAAACTCTTAACTTACTCAAAAAAAAATTTTAAATAAATAAAAAACTCTCATATAATTTATGATTTCCTATACTTCCTTCAATTAATGAGAGAAAAAGAAAAAATGTGTACTTTTTAAATTAATATTTTTACATGCATATTAAATTTTCTTTTTCGAAAAAAAAAAAAACTACCTTAAAGGGGAAACTTTTTTATATATTTTACCCTCAAACCTTTTTTGGTTACCCTCGCATCTTTTTAATAATTTCGTATTCACCCTTAGTTTTAATTAATGCACATTTTTTAATATTTTATTTTTCTTTTTATTTTCGTATTGCCAATAAAAATATCTTTCATACATATATAGTATAGACTCTTTACTTTCTGACCAAAAAAACTTTTAAATAAAATCAACACTCTCGTATAATTTATGATTTCGACTAAGTCCTTCAATTAGTGAGAGAAAAAGAAAAAATGTGTAGTTCTTGAAATAATTTTTTTACACTCATATTAATTTTTTTTTTTTTTTAAAGAAAACCAACTTCTAAAAAGCCATAAAGGGGAAACTTCTTTCGTTATTTTACCCTCAAACCCTTTTTGGAGTATTTTATCTTCCCATCTTTTTAATAATTTCGCATTCACCCTTAGTTTTAATTAATAATCATTTTTTAATATTTTATTTATTTTTATTTTCATATTGTCAATATATATATTTTTCATACATATATAATATAAACTCTTCACTTTCTCACTAAAAAATCATTTAAATAAAATCAACAACACTTATATAATTTATGATTTCTAATTTGTCCTTCAATTAATAAGAGAAAAGGAAAAAATGTTACTTCTTGAATTAATTTTTTAACATGCATATTAATTTTTTTTCTTTTTGTCCAAAAAAAAAAAAAAAAAACTAATTCTTAAAAGCCGTAAAGAGGGAAACTTTTTTATTATTATTATTTTACCCCCAAACCTGTTTTGGAGTATTTTATCTTCGAATCTTTTTAATAATTTCTTATTCACCCTTAGTTTTAATTAGTGCACATTTTTCAATATTATTTTTCTTTTTATTTTTCTATTGACAGTAAAAATATTTTTCATACATATTTAATATAGACTCTTTACTTTCTGACTAAAAAATATTTTAAATAAAATTAACAACTCTAGTATAATTTATGATTTCTAATATGTCTTTCAATTAATGAGAAAAAAGAAAAAAATGTGTAGTTCTTGAACTAATGTTTTTACATGAATTTTTTTTTTTTTTTTTAAAGTTACTTCTAAAAAGCCTTAAAGTGGAAACTTTTTTTTTTATTTTACCATCGCAACTTTTTAATAATTTTGTACTCACCCTTACTTTTAATTAAAACTATTTTTTAATATTTTATTTACGCATTTTCAATACAAATATTTTCCATACATATATAATATAAACGTTTTACTTTTTCACTAAAAAATCTTTTAAATAAAATAAACAACACTCGTATAATTTATGATTTCAAATACGTCCTTCAATTAATGAGAGAAAAAGAAAAAATGTATACTTCTTAAATTAATTTTTTTACATGTATATGATATCTTTTTAAAAAAAATAATCTCCTTCTAAAAAGCCTTAAAGGGGAAATTTTTATTATTATTTTACCCTCAAACCATTTTTTGAGTATTTTACCCTCGAATCTTTTTAATAATTTCATATTCATCCTTAGTTTTAATTAATGCACAATTTTAAATATTTTAATTCTTTTTATTTTCGTATTGTCAATAAAAATATTTTTCACATAATATAAACTCTTCAGTTTCTCACTAAAAAATCTTTTAAAGAAAATGAAAAACTCTCATATAATTTATGATTTCCAATACGTCCTTCAATTAATTAGAGAAAAAGAAAAAATGTGTACTTTTTGAATTAATATCTTTACACGCATATTAATTTTATTTTTTTTTAAAAAAAAAACTACTTCTAAAAAGACTAAAAGGGGGAAACTTTTTTTTATATATATTTTACCCTCAAACCTTTTTTGGTTACCCTCGCATCTTTTTAATAATTTCGTATTCACCCTTAGTTTAATTAATGCATTTTTTAAAATTTTATTTTTATTTTCGTATTGCCAGTAAAAATATTTTTCATACATATATAATAGAATCTATAGTTTCTCACCAAAAATTCTTTTAAATAAAATCAACGTCTCTCGTATAATTTATGATTTCGAGTACGTCCTTCAATTAATGAGAGAAAAAGAAAAAATGTGTAGTTCTTGAATTCATTTTTTTACATTCATATTAATTTTTTTTTTTAAAAAAAAACAACTTCTAAAAATTCATAAAAGGGGAAACGTTTCTTGTATTTTACCCACAGTATTTTATCCTACCATCTTTTTAATAATTTCGTATTCACCCATAGTTTTAATTAATGCTCATTTTTTAATATTTTATTTCTTTTTATTTACGTATTGTCCATAAAAATATTTTTCATACATATATAATATAAAATTTTCACTTTCTCACGAAAAAATCTTTTAAATAAAATAAACAACCCTCGTATAATTTATGATTTCAAATACGTCCTTCAATTAATGAAAGAAAAAGAAAAAATGTGTACTTCTTAAATTAATTATTTTACATGATATTTTAAAAAAAGAAAAATCTTCTTCTAAAAAGCCTTAAAGGGGGAATTTTTTTTATTATTTTACCCTCAAACTGTTTTTGAGTATTTTACCCTAGAATCTATTTAATAATTTCATATTCATCCTTAGTTTTAATTAATGCACAATTTTCAATATTTTATTTATTTTTATTTTCGTATTGTCAATAAAAATATTTTTCATACATATATAATATAAACTCTAAACTTTCTCACAAAAAATCTTTTAAATAAAATAAAATAACTCTCATATAATTTATGATTTCTTATACGTCCTTCAATTAATGAGAGAAAAAAAAATGTGTACTTTTTAAATTAATATTTTTACATGAATATTAAATTTTCTTTTTTAAAAAATAAAAATAAAAAAACTACTTCTAAAAAGCCTTAAAGGGGAAAACCTTTTTATATATCTTACCCTCAAACTTTTTTTGGTTACCATCGCATCTTTTTAATAATTTTGTATTTACCCTTAGTTTTAATTAATGCACATTTTTTAATATTTTATTTTTCTATTTATTTTCATATTTCCAGTAAAAATATTTCTCATACATATATAATGTAGACTCTTTACTTTCTCACAAAAAAATCTTTTAAATAAAATCAACAATTCTCGTATAATTTATGATTTCAAATACGTCCTTCAATTAATGAGAGAAAAAGAAAAAATGCGTAGTTCTTAAAATAATTTTATTACATTCATATTAATTTTTTAAAATTTTTTTTTTTTCTAAAAAGCCATAAAGGGGTAAATTTTTTTTTGTTATTTTACCCTCAAACCCTTTTTGGAGTATTTTACTTCCCATCTTTTTAATAATTTCATATTCACCCTTAGTTTTAATTAATGCACATTTTTTAATATTTTATTTTCGTATTTCCAGTAAAAATATTTTTCATACATATATAATATAAACTCTTTATTTTCTCACTAAAAAATCTTTAAAATAAAATCAACAATTCGCGTATAATTTATGATTTCTAATACGTCATTCAATTAATGAGATAAAAATAAAAAAAAGCGTACGTCTTGAATTAATCTTTTTTCATGCATATTAAATAAAATAAAATAAAAAAACTTACTAAAAAGCCTTAAAGGGGGAAACTTTTTTTTTTTTTTTTAATTATTTTACCCTCAAACATTTTTTGAAGTATTTTACCCTCGAATCTTTTTAATAATTTCATATTCACCCTTAGTTTTAATTAATACAAGTTTTTTTAATATTTAATTTCTTTTTCTTTTCGTAATTTCAATTAAAATATTTTTCTTACATATATAATATAAACTCTTAACTTTCTCACAAAAAAATCTTTTAAATAAAATCAACAACACTCGTATAATTTATAATTTCAAATAAGTCCTTCAATTATTGAAAGAAAAAGAAAAATTTGTAGTTTTTTAATTAATTTTTTTACATGCATATTAATTTTTTTTTTTTTGAAAAAAAAATAAAAAAACTCTTTCTTAAAAGCCTTAAAGGGGAAATTTTTTATTATATTTTACCCTTAAACCTTTTTTGGAATATTTTACCCTTGCATCTTTTTAATAATTTCATATTCACCCTTAGTTTTAATTAATTTACATTTTTTAATATATTATTTTTCTTTTTATTTTAGTATTTCCTGCAAAAATATTTTTCGTACATATACAATATATACACTTTACTTTCTCAATAAAAATCTTTTAAATAAAGTCAACAACTCTCGTATAATTTATGATTTCTAATACGTCCTTCAATTATTGAGAGAAAAAGAAAAAAATGTGTAGTTCTTGAATTAATTTTTTTACCTACAAATTAATTAATTTTTTAAAAAAAAACCACTAAAAAGCTTTAAACGTGGAAACTTTATTTTTTACTCTCAAACTTTTTTGGAGTATTTTACTCTCACATCTTTTTAATAATTTCGTATTCCCCCTTAGTTTTAGTTAATGCTATTTTGTAATATTTTAATTCTTTTTGCTTACGTATTGTCAATAAAAATATTTTTCATACATATATAAAAATCTTTAAATAAAATAAACAACACCCGTATAAATTTTTTTTTTTTTTCAAATAGGTTCTTCAATTAATAAGAGAAAAAGAAAAATTGTGTACTTCTTAAACAAATTTGTTACATGCATACGATATTTATAAAAAAAAAAATTAAAAAAAAAATTACTTCTAAAAAGCCTAAAAGGGGAAACTTTTTTTATTATTTTATCCTAAAACCATTTTTTGTGTATTTTACCCTCGAATCTTTTAAAAAAAAATCATATTCACCCTTAATTTAATTAATGCACAATTTTCAATATTTATTTCTTTTTATTTTCTTATTGTTAATACAAATATTTTTTATACATATATAATATAAACTCTGAACTTTCTTACAAAAAAATCTTTTAATTAAAATAAAAAACTCTCATGGAATTTATGATTTCAATACGTCCTTCAATTAATGAGAGAAAAAGAAAAAAATGTGTACGTTTTGAATTAATATTTTTACATGCACATTAAATTTTCATTTTTGAAAAAAAAAAAAAAAAAAAAAAAACTACTTCTAAAAATCCTTAAAGGGGGAACCTTTTTTTTATATTTTACCCTCAAACTTTTTGGTAACCCTCCCATCTTTTTAATAATTTCATATTCACCTTAGTTTTAATTAATGCACATTTTTTAATATTTTCTTTTTCTTTTTATTTTCGTATTACCAGTGAAAATATTTTTCATACATATATAATATAGACTCTTTACTTTCTCACAAATTTTTTTTAAAAATAAAATCAACAACTCTCGTATAATTTATGATTTCTACCACGTCCTTCAATTAATTAGAGAAAAAGAATAAAATTGTAGTTCTTGTATTAAATTTTTTTTTTTTTTTAAATAAGAAAACAACTTCTAAAAAGCCATAAAGGGGGAAACATTTTTTGTTATTTTACCCTAAAACCCTTTTGGAGTATTTTAGCCTCCCATGATTTTAATATTTTCGTATTCACCCTTAGTTATACTTAATGCACATTTTTTAATATTTTATTTCTTTTTATTTTCTTGTTGCCAATATAAATATTTTTCATACATATATATTATAAAATAAACTCTTCACTTTCTCACTAAAATACCTTTTAAATAAAATCAACAACGCTTGTATAATTTATAATTTCGAATTTATCCTTATGGAGTACTTTACCCTCGAATCTTTTTAATTTCGTATTCACCCTTAGTTTTAATTAATGCACATTTTTTAATATTTTATTTTTCTTTTTATTTTCTTATTATCAGTAAAAATAGTTTTCATACATATATAATATAGACTCTTTACTATCTCACCAAAAATCTTTTAAATAAAATCAACAACCCTCGTATAATTTATGATTTCTAATTTGTCCTTCCATTAATGAGAGAAAATGAAAAAATGTGCACTTTTTGAATTAATTTTTTTAAATACATATTAAATTTCTTTTTTTTTTTTTCAAAAAAAAAAAAAACTACTTCTAAAAAGCCATGAAGGGGAATTTTTTTTTGTTATTTTACCCTAAAACCTTTTATGGAGTATTTTACCCTCGAATCTTTTTAATAATTTCCTTTTCACCCTTAGTTTTCATTAATGCAAATTTTTTAATATTTCATTTCATTTTATTTTAGTATTTCGAGTAAAAATATTTTTCTTACATATATAATATAAACCCTTTAATTTCTCACTACAAAATCTTTTAAATAAAATCAACAGATCTCGTATAATTTATGATTTCTAATACGTCCTTCAATTAATGAGAGAAAAAGAAAAAATATGCAGTTCTTGAATTAGTTTTTTTTTACTTGAATATCATTTTTTTTTTTTAAAAAAAGTTACTTCTAAAAACCCTTAAAGGGGAAACTTTTTTTGTTATTTTACCCTCAAACCTTTTTTGGAGTATTTTACCACTGCATATTTTTAATAATTTTGTATTCAACCTCAGTTTTAATTAATGCTATTTTTTAATATTTTATTTCTTTTTATCTACGTACCTTCAATAAAAATATTTTTCATACATATATAATATAAACTTTTCACTTTTTCCACGAAAAAATCTTTTAAATAAAATAAACAACACTCGTATAATTTATGATTTCAAATACGTCCTTCAATTAATGAGAGAAAAAGAAAAAATGTTTACTTCTTAAATTAATTATTTTACATCCGTGTGATATTTTTTAAAAATAAATAAAAAAATTCTACTTCTAGAAAGCCTTAAAGGGGGAAATTTTTTTAATTATTTTACCCTCAAACCATTTTTGGAGTATTTTACCCTCAAATTTTTTTAATAATTTCATTTTCACCCTAGTTTTAAATTAATGCACAATTTTCAATATTTTATTTCTTTTTATCTTCGTAATGTCAATAAAAATATTTTTCATACATGTACAATATAAACTCTTAACTTTCTACTAAAAAAATCTTTTAAATAAAATTAAAAACTCTCATATAATTTATGATTTCTAATATGTCCTTCAATTAATGAGAGAGAAAGAAAAAATGTGCAATTTTTGAATTAATATTTTTACATGAATATTGATTTTTCTTTTTTGAAAAAAAAAAATACTTCTAAAAAGTTTTAAAGGGGAAAACCTTTTTTTTTATATATTTTACCCTCAAACCTTTTTTGGTTACGCTCGCATCTTTTTAATAATTTTGTATACACCTAAGTTTTAATTAATGCACATTTTTTTAATATTTTATTTTTCTTTTTATTTTCGTATTGTCAGTAAAATTAGTTTTCGTACATATATAATATAGACTCTTTACTATCTCATCAAAAAATCTTTTAAATAAGATCAACAACCCTCATATAATTTATGATTTCTAATTTGTCCTTCCATTAATGAGAGAAAATGAAAAAATGTGTACTTTTTGAATTAAATTTCTTTAAATGCATATAAAATTTCATTTTTTTTTTCCAAAAAAAAAAAACTACTTCTAAAAAGCCATGAAGGGGAATTTTTTTTTTTTTTTTTGTTATTTTATCCTAAAACCTTTTATAGAGTATTTTACCCTCGATTCTTTTTAATAATTTCGTATTCACCCTTAGTTTTCATTAATGCACATTTTTTAATATTTCATTTCTTTTTATTTTTCGTATTTCCAGTAAAAATATTTTTCATACATATATAATATAAACTCTTTACTTTCTCACTAAAAAATCTTTTAAATAAAATCAACAGATTTCGTATAATTTATGATTTCTAATACGTCCTTCAATTAATGAGAGAAAAAGAAAAAATGTACAGCTCTTGAATTTGTTTTTTTTACTTGAATATTAATTTTTTTTTTTAAAAAAAAAGTTACTTCTAAAAAGCCTTAAAGGAGAAACTTTTTTTTTTGTTATTTTACCCTCAAACCTTTTTTGGAGTATTTTATCACCGCATATTTTTAATAATTTTGTATTCACCTTTAGTTTTAATTAATGTTGTTTTTTAATATTTATTTCTTTTTAGCTACGTACTATCAATAAAAATATTTTTCATACATATATAATATAAACTTTTCACTTTCTCGTGAAAAAATCTTTTAAATAAAATAAACAATACTCGTATAATTTATGATTTCAAATACTTCCTTCAATTAATGAGAGAAAAAGAAAAAAAAGTTTAATTCTTAAATTAATTATTTTACATCCGTGTGATATTTTTTAAAAATAAAAAAAAAATCTACTTCTAGAAAGCCTTAAAGGGGGAAACGTTTTTAATTATTTTACCCTCAAACCGTTTTTGGAGTATTTTACCCTCGAATCTTTTTAATAATTTCATTTTCACCCTTAGTTTTTAATTAATTCACAATTCTCAATATTTTATTTCTTTCTATTTTCGTATTGTCAATAAAAATATTTTTCATACAATATAAACTCTTAACTTTCTACCAAAAAAATCTTTTAAATAAAATTAAAAACTCTCATATAATTTATGATTTCTAATACGTCCTTCAATTAATGAGAGAGAAAGAAAAAAACGTGTTATTTTTGAATTAATGTTTTTACATGAATATTAAATTTTCTTTTTTGAAAAAAAAAATAATTCTAAAAAGTTTTAAAGGGGAAAACTTTTTTTTTTTTTTACATATTTTACCCTCAAACCTATTTTGGTTACCCTCGCATCTTTTTAATAATTTCGTATGCACCCTTAGTTCCTTAGTTATAATTAATGCACATTTTTTAATATTTTATTTTTCTTTTTATTTTCATATTGTCAGTAATATAGACTCTTTACTTTCTCACCAAAAAATCTTTTAAATAAAATCAACAACTCTCGTATAATTTATGATTTCTACTACGTCCTTCAATTAATGAGAGAAAAAGAATAAAATTGTGGTTCTTGTATTTTTTTACATTCATAATAATTTTTTTTTAAAAAAAAAAGAAAACAAATTCTAAAAAGCCATAAAGGGGGAAGCTTTTTTTGTTATTTTATCCTAAAACTCTTTTGGAGTATTTTAGCCTCCAATCTTTTTAATAATTTCGTATTCACCCTTAGTTTTAATTATTGCACATTTATTGCTATTTATTTCTTTTTATTTTCGTGTTGCCAATATAAATAGTTTTCATACATATATAATATAAAATAAACTCTTCACTTTCTCACTAAAATACCTTTTAAATAAAATCAACAACGCTTGTATAATTTATAATTTCTAATTTGTCCTTGTGGAGTATTTTACCCACGAATCTTTTTAATAATTTCGTATTCACCCTTAGTTTTAATCAATGCACATTTTTTAATATTTTATTTCTTTTTATTTTCATATTTCCAGAAAAATATTTTTCATACATATATAATTTAAACTCTTTACTTTCACACTAAAAAATCTTTTAAATAAAATCAACAGCTCTCGTATAATTTATGATTTCTTATACGTCTTTCAATTAATTGGAGAAAAACAAAAAACGTGTAGTTCTTGAAATAATTTTTTTACAAGCACATTATTTTTTTTAAAAAAAAGTTACGTCTAAAAAGCCTTAAAGGGGAAACTTTTTTTTTTTTTTTTTTATCTTACCCACAAACCCTTTTTGGAATATTTTACAATGGCATCTTTTTAATAATTTCGTATTCAGCCTTAGTTTTAGTTAATGCACATTTTTTAATAATTTAAATCTTTTTATTTACTTATTGTCAATAAAATTGTTTTTCATATATATATAATATAAACTTTTAAATTTCTCACTAAAAAAATCTTTTAAATAAATAAACTACACTCGTATAATTTATGATTTCAAATACATCCTTCATTTAATGAGAGTAAAATAAAAAATGTGTACTTCTTGACATTTAAAAAAAAAAAATCTACTTCTAAAAAGACTTAAAGGAGGAAGCTTTTTTTTTTTTTTTTATTATTTTACCCTCAAACCGTTTTTGGAGTATTTTACCCTCGAATCTTTTTAATAATTTCATATTCACCCTTAGTTTTAATTAATGCATAATTTTCAATTTTTTATTTCTTTTTATATTCGTATTGTCAATAAATTTTTTTTTCATACATATATAATATTAACTCTTAAGTTTCTCATAAAAAAATCTCTTAAATAAATTAATAAACTCTCATATAATTTATGACTTTCAATACGACCTTCAATTAATGAGCGAAATAGAAAAAATGTGTAGTTTTAGAATTAATATTTTTACATGCATATTAAATTTTCGTTTTTGAAAAAAAAAAAATAAATAAAAAAAACTATTTCTTAAATGCCTTAAAGGGGAAAACCTTTTTTGGTCACCCTAGCATCTTTTTAATAATTTCGTATTCACCCTTAGTTTTAATTAATGTACATTTTTTAATATTTTATTTTTCTTTTTATTTTTCGTATTTCCAGTAAAAATATTATTCATACATATATAATATAGACTCTTTACTTTCTAGCCAAAAAATCTTTTAAATAAAATCAACAACTCTTGTATAATTTATGATTTCTAAAACGTCCTTCAACTAATGAGAAAAAAAGAAAAAATATGCAGTTCTTGAATTATTTTTTTACATTCATATTAATTTTTTTTTAAAAAAAAATTAATGCACAATTTTCAATTTTTTATTTCTTTTTATATTCGTATTGTCAATAAAAATATTTTTCATACATAGATAATATTAACTCTTAACTTTCTCATAAAAAAATCTCTTAAATAAATTAATAAACTCTCATATAATTTATGATTTTCAATACGACCTTCAATTAATGAGCGAAATAGAAAAAATGTGTAGTTTTAGAATTAATATTTTTACATGCATATTAAATTTTCGTTTTTGAAAAAAATAAAAAAAAATAAAAACTATTTCTTAAAAGCCTTAAAGGGGAAAACCGTTTTTGGTCACCCTAGCATCTTTTTAATAATTTTGTATTCACCCTTAGTTTTAATTAATGTACATTTTTTAATATTTTATTTTTCTTTTTATTTTTCGTATTTCCAGTAAAAATATTATTCATACATATATAATATAGACTCTTTACTTTCTAGCCAAAAAATCTTTTAAATAAAATCAACAACTCTTGTATAATTTATGATTTCTAAAACGTCCTTCAACTAATGAGAAAAAAAGAAAAAATATGCAGTTCTTGAATTATTTTTTTATATTCATATTATTTTTTTTAAAAAAAAAATTAATGCACAATTTTCAATTTTTTATTTCTTTTTATATTCGTATTGTCAATAAAAATATTTTTCATACATATATAATATTAACTCTTAACTTTCTCATAAAAAAATCTCTTAAATAAATTAATAAACTCTCATATAATTTATGATTTTCAATACGACCTTCAATTAATGAGCGAAATAGAAAAAAATGTGTACTTTTAGAATTAATATTTTTACATGCATATTAAATTTTCGTTTTTGAAAAAAATAAAAAAAAATAAAAACTATTTCTTAAAAGCCTTAAAGGGGAAAACCTTTTTTTGGTCACCCTAGCATCTTTTTAATAATTTCGTATTCACCCTTAGTTTTAATTAATGTACATTTTTTAATATTTTATTTTTCTTTTTATTTTTCGTATTTCCAGTAAAAATATTTTTCATACATATATAATATAGACTCTTTACTTTCTAGCCAAAAAATCTTTTAAATAAAATCAACAACTCTTGTATAATTTATGATTTCTAAAACGTCCTTCAACTAATGAGAAAAAAAGAAAAAATATGCAGTTCTTGAATTATTTTTTTACATTCATATTAATCTTTTTTTAAAAAAAATCTAAAAAAGCCATTCCCATCTTTTCAATAATTTTGTATTTAGTTTTAATTAATGCACATTTTTTAATATTTTATTTCTTTTTATTTTCGTATTGTCAATATTAATATTTTTCATACATATATAATATAAACTCTTCTCGTTCTCACAAAAAAAATCTTTCAAATAAATCAACAACACTCGTATAATTTATGATTTCTAATTTGTCCTTCAATCAATGAGAGAAATGGAAAAATGTGTACATCTTGAATTAATTTTTTTAAAATCATACTAATTACTATTTTTATTTTTTTAACTTCTAAGCAGCCATGAAGGGGAAACTTTTTTTGTTATTTTACCCTCAAACCTTTTATGGAGTATTTTACCCTCTAATCTTTTTAATAATTTCGCATTCACCCTTACTTTTAATTATTGTACATTTTTTTTTCTTTTTTTTTTTTTTTTCATATTTCCATTAAAAATATTTTTCATACATATATAATATAAACTTTTACTTTCACACTAAAAAAATCTTTTAAATAAAATCAACGACTCTCGTATAATTTATGATTTCTAATACGTCCTTCAATTAATTGGAGAAAATGAAAAAATGTGCAGTTCTTGAACTAATTTTTTTACAGGCATATTAATTTTTTTTTTATTAAAAAATCTACTTCTAAAAACCCTTAAAGGGGGAAACTTTATTTGTTATTTTACCCTGAAAACCTTTTTGAAGTATTTTACCATCGCATCATTTTAATAATTTTGTATTCACCCTTAATTTTAATTAAAGATATTTTTTAATATTTTATTTCTTTTTATTTACGTATTGTCAATAAAAATATTTTTCATATATATATAATATAAAATTTTCACTTTAAGTAAAATAAACTACACTCGTATAATTTATGATTTCAAATACGTCCTTCAATTAGTGAGAGAAAAAAGAAAATATGTGTACTTCTTAAAATAATTTTTTTACATGCATATGATATATATATATATATATATATATATATATATATATATATATATATATATATATATATATTTTTAAAAAAAAATATCTACTTCTAAAAAGCCTTAAAGGGGGGAAGCATTTTTTATTATTTTACCTTCAAACCGTTTTTTGAGTATTTTACCTCGAATCGTTTTAATAATTTCATATTCATCCTTAGTTTTAATTAAACCACAATTTTCAATATTTTATTTATTTTTATTTTCGTATTGTAATAAAAATATTTTTCATACATATATAATATAAACTCTTAACTTTCTAATAAAAAAATCTTTTAAATAAAATAATAAACTCTCATATAATTTATGATTTCTTATACGTCCTTCAATTAATGAGAGAAAAAGAAAAAATGTGTAATCTTGGAATTAATATTTTCACAGGCATATTAAATTTCCTTGTTTGAATAAAAAAAAAAAAAAAACATCTAAAAAGCCTTAAAGTGGAAAACTATTTTTTTTTTATATTTTACTCTCAAACATTTTTTGGACTATTTTACCCTTGAACATTTTGAATAACTTCATATTCACCCTTAGTTTTAATTAATTCACATTTTTTAATATTTTATTTTTCTTTTTATTTTCATATTTCCTGTAAAAATATTTTTCATACATACATAATATAGACTCTTTACTTTCTCACTAAAAAATCTTTTAAATAAAATCAACAACTTTCGTATAATTTATGATTTCTAATATGTCCTTCAATTAATGAGTGAAAAAGAAAAAAATGTGCAGTTCTTGAATTAATTTTTTAACTCCATATTATTATTTTTTTTTTTAAAAAAAAACTACTTCTAAACAGCCTTAATGGGGGAATCTTTTTTGTGATTTTACCCACAAATCTTTTTTGGATTATTTTACCCTCGTATCTATTTAATAATTTCGTATTCACCCTTAGTTTTAATTAATGTACATTTTTTAATATTTTATTTTTCTTTTATTTTCGTATTGCAAGTAAAAATATTTTTCATACATATATAATATAGACTATTTACTTTCTCACCAAAAAGCTTTTAATTAAAATAAAAAACTCCCGTATAATTTATGATTCTAATACGTCCTTCAATTAATGAAATTTTTTTTTTAGTACTTCTGGAATTATTTTTTTTTTTTTTTTGAAAAAAAGCAACTTCTAAAAAGCCATAAAGGGGAGACTTTTTTTGTTATTATACCCTCAAACCATTTTTGGAGTATTTTACCATCGAATTTTTTTAATAATTTCGTATTCACCCTTAGTTTTAATTAATACACATTTTTTAGTATTTTATTTCTTTTTATTTTTTGTATTCGCAGTAAAAATATTTTTCATACATATATAATATAAAACTCTTTACTTTCTCCCTAAAAGATGTTTAAAATAAAATAAAAAACTCTTGCATAATTTATGATTTCTAATACGTCCTTCAATTAATGAGAGAAAAAGAAGAAATGCGTAGGCCTTGAATTAATTTTTTTTTTCTTGCATCTAATTTTTTTTTTATAAAACAGGAAAAAGAAACTACCGAAAAGCCTTAAAGGGTGAAACTTTATTTTATTATTTTAGCCTCAAACCTTTTTTGGAGTATTTTACACGCTCATCTTTTTAATAATTTCATATTCACCATTAGTTTTAATTAATAAATTTTTTTTAGTATTTTAATTCTTTTTATTTTCGTACTTTCAATAAAAATATTTTTCATACATATATAATATAAACTCTTCACCTTCTCACTAAAAAATCTTTTAAATAAAATCAAAAACACTTGCATAATTTATAATTTCAAATACGTCCTTCAATTAATTAAAGAAAAAGAAAAAATGTGCAGTTTCTGAATTAATTTTTTTACTTGCATATTAATTTTTTTTTTGGAAAAAAAAACTACTTCTAAAAAGCCTTAAAGGGGGAAACTTTTTATTATATTTTACCCTCAAACCTTTTTTGGAATATTTTACCCTTGCATCTTTTTTAATAACTTCATATTCACCCTTAGTTTTAATTAAGTCATATTTTTTATATTTTATTTTTATTCTTATTTTCGTATTTCCTTTTAAAATATTTTTCATACATATATAATATAGACTTTTTACTTTCTCACTAAAAAATCTTTTAAATAAAATCAACAACTCTCGTATAATTTATTATTTCTAATACGTACTTCAATTAATGAGAGAAAAAAAAATGTGTTGTTCTTAAATTAAATTTTTTACTTGCATATTTTTCTTTTTTTAAAAAAAAGGTACTTCTAAAAAGCCTTAAAAGAGGAATCTTTTTTTGTAATTTTACCCTCAAACCTTTATTGAAGTATTTTACCCTCAGTATCTATTTAATAATTTCGTATTAAGCCTTAGTTTTAATTAATGCACTTTTTTAATATTTTATTTTCGAATTGCCAGTAAAAAATATTTTTCATACATATATAATATAAACTCTTTACTTTATCACCAAAAAATCTTTTAAATAAAATTAAAAACTCCTGTATAATTTATGATTTCTAATACGCCCTTCAATTAATGAGAAATTTTTTTTGTATTTTTTGAATTAATTTTTTTACATGCATATTAATTATTATTTTTTTAAAAAAAAAACAACTTCTAAAAAGCCACAAAGGGGGAAACTTTTTTTGTTATTTTACCCTCAAACCCTTTTTGGAGTATTTTACCATCGAATCTTTTTAATAATTTTGTATTCACCCTTATTTTCAATTAATACAATTTTTTAGTATTTATTTCTTTTTATTTTCGTATTTTCAATAAAAATATTTTTCATACATATATAATATAAACTCTTCACCTTCTCACTAAAAAATCTTTTAAATAAAATCAACAACACTAGCATAATTTATAATTTCAAATATGTCCTTCAATTAATAAGAGAAAAAGAAAAAATGTGTAGTCTTTGAATTAATTTTTTTACTTGCATATTAATTTTTTTTTTGGCAAAAAAAAAAAAAAAAAAAAAAAACTACTTGTAAAAAACCTAAAAGGGGAAACTTTTTATTATATTTTACCCCTGCATCTTTTTAATAACTTCATATTCTCCCTTAGTTTTAATTAATTCATATTTTTATTATTTTATTTTTCTTTTTATTTTCGTATTTCCTTTAAAAATATTTTTCATATATATATATAATATACTCTTTACTTTTGTTGAGATCAAGCCCAAAAAGGAGTACAGTGATCCACCAGCGAATGTCCAATAGAGGCCCAATGGACCTTGGCCCATGGCTAAAGCTTAAGATGTCTTCTTGGGTTAATTGCCGAGGTGGTATAGCACATGAACTTCTTTAGTCGAACTGGTTTTTGACTAGCCGAGGTGATTTATGTTTAGACGGATGACCTCCTTAATAACAGCTCGAATGAGTGATGGGACAATGGATGTAGTCGGAGATGTGACGCCGCATTTATCAAAAAGTGACAGGCGCCCATTCCCTACCAAACGTAGCAATGATTACTGTCAAAAAGTAAGATCCGCTTCTCCAAAAGCTAGGGTAAATACACGTGTAAAGTCCACCACATGTCGCGATCCAAAACAACAAATTCCTCTATAAATAGAGCACTCCTCCCGCTTTGTAAGGGGTTAGGAATCTGATACTCTGAACTAAATATTTTATTCTCACTCCCTTTTCTCTCTTTTACACAATTATATTTCTCACACTCAATTTATATTCGCTTGAAATGAGCACCGACTTGGCATCGGAGTGCAAACGGGAGCCACCTCGCCCCCCTTTGCAAACTGATTGTTTGTCACAGTGCGCAGGAGGTCCACGTGTTCAAGAGGGAGGAGTTGAGACGTGTTGGTCCAAGGTCCAGCTGGATTTCGTGGTCAACAACTTTCTCACTAAAAAATCTTTTAAATAAAAGCAACGACTCTCTTATAATTTATGATTTCTAATACGTCCTTAAATTAATGAGAGAAAAAGAAAAAATGTGTTGTTTTTGAATTTTTTTTTACATGCATATTAATTTTTTTTAAAAAAAAAAACCTACTTCTAAAAAGCCTTAAAGGTGGAAACTTTTATATATATATATATATATATATATATATATATATATATATAGATATATATTTTACTCTCAAACCTTTTTTGGTTACCCTCTCATCTTTTTAATAATTTCGTATTCACCCTTAGTTTTAATTAATGCGCATTTTTTGATATTTTATTTTTATTTTTATTTTCGTATTGCCAGTAAAAATATTTTTCATACATGAGTAACATAGACTCTTTACTTTCTCACAAAAAAATTGTTTAAATAAAATCAACAACTCTCATATAATTTATGATTGCTAATACATCCTTCAATTAATGAGAGAAAATAAAAAATTTGTACTTCTTGAATTAATTTTTTTACATGCATATGATATTTTTTTAATAACAAACAAAAAACTACTTCTAAAAAGCCTTAAAGGGGGAAACTTTTTTTTATTATTTTACTCTCAAACTTGTTTTCAAGTATTTTACCCTTGCATCTTTTTATTTTCATATTTTCTATAAAAATATTTCTCATACATATATAATATAAACTCTTCACTTTCTCACTAAAAAATCTTTCAAATAAAATCAAAAATAGTCTTATAATTTTTAATTTCAAATACATCCTTCAATTAATGGGGGAAAAAGAAAAAATGTGTGGTTTTTTTAATTAATTTTTTACATGCATATTATTATTATTATTTTTTTGAAAAAAAAAAATACTTCAAAAAAGCCTTAAAGGGGGAAACTTTTTATCATATTTTACCCTCAAACATTTTTTGGACTATTTTACCCTTGAACATTTTGAATAACTTCATATTCACCCTTAGTTTTTATTAATTCACATTTTTTAATATTTTATTTTTCTTTTTATTTTCATATTGCCTGTAAAAATATTTTTCATACATACATAATATAGACTCTTTACTTTCTCACTAAAAAATCTTTTAAATAAAATCAACAACTTTCGTATAATTTATGATATCTAATATGTCCTTCAATTAATGAGTGAAAAAGAAAAAAATGTGCAGTTCTTGAATTAATTTTTTAACTCCATATTATTATTATTTTTTTTTTAAAAAAAAAACTACTTCTAAACAGCCTTAATGGGGGAATCTTTTTTGTGATTTTACCCACAAATCTTTTTTGGATTATTTTACCCTCGTATCTATTTAATAATTTCGTATTCACCCTTAGTTTTAATTAATGTACATTTTTTAATATTTTATTTTTCTTTTATTTTCGTATTGCAAGTAAAAATATTTTTCATGCATATATAATATAGACTATTTACTTTCTCACCAAAAAGCTTTTAATTAAAATAAAAAAACTCCCGTATAATTTATGATTCTAATACGTCCTTCAATTAATGAAATTTTTTTTTTAGTACTTCTTGAATTAATTTTTTTTTTTTTTGAAAAAAAGCAACTTCTAAAAAGCCATAAAGGGGAGACTTTTTTTGTTATTATACCCTCAAACCATTTTTGGAGTATTTTACCATCGAATCTTTTTAATAATTTCGTATTCACCCTTAGTTTTAATTAATACAC
Source organism: Ligustrum vulgare (assembly GCA_963555705.1). NCBI lineage: Eukaryota > Viridiplantae > Streptophyta > Magnoliopsida > Lamiales > Oleaceae > Ligustrum > Ligustrum vulgare. Next base: position 29,734,124 of record OY743174.1, read on the forward strand.
ATTTTTTAGTATTTTATTTCTTTTTATTTATTGTATTCGCAGTAAAAATATTTTTCATACATATATAATATAAAACTCTTTACTTTCTCCCTAAAACATGTTTAAAATAAAATAAAAAACTCTTGCATAATTTATGATTTCTAATACGTCCTTCAATTAATGAGAGAAAAAGAAGAAATGCGTAGGCCTTGAATTAATTTTTTTTTCTTGCATCTATTTTTTTTTTTTTTTTTATAAAACAGGTTAAAGAAACTACCGAAAAGCCTTAAAGGGTGAAACTTTATTTTATTATTTTAGCCTCAAACCTTTTTTGGAGTATTTTACACGCTCATCTTTTTAATAATTTCATATTCACCCTTAGTTTTAATTAATAAAATTTTTTTAGTATTTTAATTCTTTTTATTTTCGTACTTTCATTAAAAATATTTTTCATACATATATAATATAAACTCTTCACCTTCTCACTAAAAAATCTTTTAAATAAAATCAAAAACACTTGCATAATTTATAATTTCAAATACGTCCTTCAATTAATTAGAGAAAAAGAAAAAATGTGCAGTTTCTGAATTAATTTTTTTACTTGCATATTAATTTAGCTACTGCATAGTCTCCATCATCATTTTCACTAACATCCTCTAGAGCTGGCATTAAATGAAGCAGACACATTATACTCACCTGGAAGATCGAGCTTATATGCATTCTCATTTATCTTTTCAAGAATCTGAAAAGGTACATCGCCTCTTGGCTGCAACTTAGACTTTCTTAGGGTTGGGAATCGCTCTTTTCGCAAGTGCACCCACACCCAATCACCTGGCTCGAACGTCACTTGCCTCCTACCTTTGTTGGCATGAGTCGCATAACGCTCATTTTTCTTTTCAATTTGTTCTTTCACCTTTTCATGAAGTGCCTTCACAAGTTTAGCCTTTTTCGCCCCTTCCAAACTGCCCCGTTCATCTTGCTTATAGCGAATGACATATGGAAAGGTCTCAATGAATTCCATCCAACGGGCGTGTCTTTTGTTTAGCTTACCTTGTCCCTTGAGGTGTTTCAGTGACTCGTGGTCAGTGTGTATAACGAATTCCTTTGGCCACAGATAGTGCTGCCATGTCTCCAAGGCACGAACAAGAGCATAAAGCTCCTTGTCGTAGGTAGGATAATTCAAGACTGCCCCACTCAGCTTTTCACTGAAAAATGCAATCGGTATTTTTTCCTGCATAAGAACAGCTCCAATACCTATTCCTGATGCATCACATTCAATCTCAAAGGTTTGGTTAAAGTTAGGTAAAGCTAAAACCGGTGCAAAACATAACCTATCCTTAAGCATTTTAAAAGCATTTTCTTGTGCTTCCCCCTAATGGAATCCTACACTTTTCTTGACTATTTCTGTTAGTGGTGCTGCAAGTGTGCTAAAATCTTTAACAAACCTCTTATAAAACCCAGCCAACCCGTGGAAGCTCCTAACCTCCGTAATACTTTTGGGACTTGGCCATTCTTTAATAGCACGAATTTTCTCCTCATCTACCTCAACACCATTAGAACTAACGACAAAACCAAGAAAAATTACCTTTTCCATGCAAAAAGTACACTTTTTAAAATTAGCATATAGTTTCTTAGTTTTCAAAACTTCCAAAACAAATCTTAAATGTTCAATGTGATCACCTAAGTTCTTACTATATACCAGAATGTCATCAAAGTATACCACGACAAATTTACCAATGTAAGCACGCAAGACATGACTCATTAATCTCATAAAAGTGCTAGGTGCATTTGAGAGGCCGAACGGCATAACCATCCATTCATATAAACCATATTTGGTTTTGAAGGCGGTTTTCCATTCATCACCTTCTTTCATACGAATTTGGTGATAACCACTCTTAAGGTCTATTTTACTAAAAATACTAGCACCATAAATGATGTGATCCGTTATGGGGATCACCAAGAACACGAGGAATTAAACGCCGGAAAGCTCTAAAATCCAAGATAGTAGACGGTAACAATGCAACCCCGACCTCACGACGCAAGAACTATGGGTATATTAAACCCAAAACCCGTTACGATGCGGAGATAAGAACCACAAAGGGGGAACGCCACAAAGGTTGTCAAATCCTTTGATAAGTTTAATTTGTTCGACGAGAACACGAAGAAAATATAAGGGAATATCTCCCCTTCAATATCATTAATCTCAAGAATAAAAGCTGTCTTTTACAATGCTGAATAAAGCCATATATATAGGCAAAGAAAATAAAGCAACTAAAAATAAACTAGAATTCAACCTAAACTAAAAAGCTAAAAACGCCTAATATTAACTTAAAATTCGGAACCTAGCTCACGGCCGTGAAAACGACCTTTACGGCCGTAATCACGCTACGGATTAAAAATTGACAACATATGTTACGACCGTGAAAATGACCTTTACGGCCGTAATCAATATTCTGAATTAAAACTACTAAACTTTTTACGGCCGTGAAATAGAGGGTTACGGCCGTAAGTCCTCTTCTGCATAATTTCGCCATTGTAGTGTTACGGCCGTAATTTTGGCTTTACGGCCGTGAATCCGTTACGGCCGTAATATCAGGCTTTACGGCCGTGATTCCATTGCTGCCCAATTTCTTGTACTTCCTTGATCCTAATGTATTGCAATAACTTTGGCTCCTCTTCCACATTGTTATGCAATGTAAATGAAGTCTTTGCACTAGAGCACTCGTCCATCCACGCTTGCATGAATCCTTGCATTGCCTGCTTGATTCTTTTGGCTCTTTATCTCGTTATTGGTCCTACGGGCACGTGCAACGGGTCAATGTTCTTCGAGCCACTCCGGAACTCATCAATAAAGTTCATCAAGCATGTCATCAAGCATGTCATCAAGTCTAGGTATGGGATGACGATACTTTACCGTAATATTGTTGACTGCCCTACAGTCCACGCACATCCTCCAAGTCCCATCCTTTTTGGGTACCAACAGAACTGGTACTGCACATGGGCTCATGCTTTCCCGAACATAGCCCTTTTTCAGCAGCTCTTCAACCTGCTTTTGTAGCTCCTTGGTCTCTTCTGGATTGCTCCTATAAGCTGGCCTGTTTGGAATGACCGCTCCTGGCACGAAGTCAATCTGGTGTTCAATCCCTCGAATTGGCGGCAGCCCACTCGGAATCTCCTCGGGAAATAAATCTGCAAATTCCTGTAAAAGAGACACAGCTAAACTGGGGAGGGAGTGGTTAGCTTCATCGAGCACAAGGAGAGATTCCTTGTACATTAGTAAAATCACAGGTTTATTTGTAGAAATAGCTTTGGTGATATCACTCTGTTTTGCGTAGAAGCTTACCTTTGTTTTCTCTCTTTTACTGGCACTCTTCACACCCTCTCCTTTTTCTGGGATCGTGGTCCCAACTCTCGATTTTTCACACAACTCTCCTTTTTCCGGGATCGTGGTCCCGACCCTCTTCTATTCACTCAACTCTCCTTTTTCCGGGATCGTGGTCCCGACCCTCTTTCTCTCTTCCTCACTTTTTAATTTCAGTTGGTCTTCATAGACCTGTTGAGGTGACAAAGGCATTAGTTTGACATTTTTCCCATCCTTAGTGAAGGTATACCTATTTTTAAATCCATCATGAATAACCTTCCTATCGAATTGCCATGGCCTGCCCAACAAGATGTCACAAGATTCTAGAGGCACCACATCACACCAAAATTCATCGCTATATCTTCCAACTGCCAATTTCACAATAACCCCATGGGTTACATTTACCTGCCCACACTCCTTTAATCACGTCAGCCTATAAGGATTGGGATGTGGTAGTAAAGGTAAGCCCAACTCCTCAACCATGGTGGTACTGGCCAGATCGCAATAATACTCCTTATCAATAATAATATTGCACACTTTACTGCCCACATGACACCTAGTCTGGAAGGTAGGATCGAACTCATAATTCATCCCTTTATGTAGCTTTTAAAAATTTGAGAGACTCAAAATAAGAGGGTCCAGATATTGACAAATATCAAGAAGGAATTTAATGTTGACTCGAAAAGGAAACCAATATCAAGAATTTTAAAGAAATTCAAGAAAGTGGTTCTTGAATTTGACTCGAAAGGAAAGAATATCAAGAATATTGTAGAAATTCAAGAAAGTGGTTCTTGAATTTCGGAGTGACTTTTTTTTTTTTTTTTTTTGAATTATGATGAATTTTCGGAATTAATAAAAATAAAAATAAAAAATAATAATTTTTTTTTTTTTAATAAAATCCGAAAATTCGACACGAACGCAACAAAACAAACGGGACAGGATTTGGAAAACAATCGAATAAGAAAAACACTTTTGATTTTTTTAGGACGACTCTTATGGATCAAACTGGAAAAAAATTTACTGGAAAGAAGAACAAGAAAAATTGAAAACAAAGACTCAAACAACAAAAATAGGATATGGATGATTTTTATGGGACTCGATGATAAACACAAAAATCAAACTGGATAGAAAAACACAAGAACCTGAATTCAGAGTCCAGCTCTGATACCAGATGATGTGATCCGATACGGGGATCACCAAGAACACGCGGAATTAAACGCCGGAAAGCTCTAAAATCCAAGATAGTAGACGGTAACAATGCAACCCCGACCTCACGACGCAAGAACTATGGGTATATTAAACCCAAAACCCGTTACGATGCGGAGATAAGAACCACAAAGGGGGAACGCCACAAAGGTTGTCAAATCCTTTGATAAGTTTAATTTGTTCGACGAGAACACGAAGAAAATATAAGGGAATATCTCACCTTCAATATCATTAATCTCAATAATAAAAGTTGTCTTTTACAATGCTGAATAAAGCCATATATATAGGCAAAGAAAATAAAGCAACTAAAAATAAACTAGAATTCAACCTAAACTAAAAAGCTAAAAACGCCTAACATTAACCTAAATTTCGGAACCTAAGTTACGGCCGTGACTTATGAGTTTACGGCCGTAAGCAACTACGGACTCAAAATTAAACACATTTGTTACGGCCGTGACAATCCCCTTTACGGCCGTAATCAACCTTCTGAAAAAATATAAGTTATAAAATCTTGGGTTACGGCCGTGAGACATTTATTACGGCCGTAAGTCTTCTATTTCAGTTACGGCCGTAAGAAAAGAGAGTTACAGCCGTGATCCTTCTTCTGCCTTATTTTCTTGTTCTTCCTTGATCCAAATGTATTGTAATAACTTTGGTACCTCTTCCACTTTGTTATGCAATGTAAATGAAGTCTTTGCACTCGAGCACTCGTCCATCCATGCTTGCATGAATCCTTGCATCGCCTGCTTGATTCTTTTGGCTCTTTGTCTCGTTATTGGTCCTACGGGCACGTGCAACGGGTCAACGCTCGTCGAGCCACTCCGGAACTCATCAAGTTCAATTGTTTTGAACGCCACAAGATTTGAATCTTGATAAGTTCGTTGTTTAAAGGGAAAATTCTCACCTTTAGAGAGAGTAAAAACACTCAATAATTTTATTCATCAAAAGTCTTCTCCTTTTACATTGAATGGAAAAGCATATAAATAGGCAAAATAAAACCTAATCGCTAACTGACTCTGAATAGAATTCTAATTAAACTAGAATACTAAATTAGGAAAATAACCTAAAAACCAAAAGGAAACAAAATAATTAAAAATCCTATAATTATGGAAATATAGTAAATTTCCCTCTGCATCATTGATTTGTCAATTTGAAGCCCCAAACGATGAAATTTGTCCCTAAAATCAATGGGCTCAAGGGCTTTTGCCTATGAGTCTTGCTCAGTGACCTGTTTCTACTCGAAAAACATATATTATCCATCCAATTCCGACATGGTTGACTGGACTGCACTTTTATTTGGCTTGAATATTTAACTTTTTTCGTCAAGCCTGCTATGACTCCGATTGTTGAGGGTCCGGAACACATCAATAAGGCCGTAAGTCCCTATCGGATCAAAATGTCTCAATATTAGTTACGGTCGTGAAGATTGATGTTACGACCATGAAATTCCATGTAGAATATTGTTGAATTGCCCGTGTCTTGATTTCTCCTTTTTCGTCGCCTTTTCCGGATCACATCATCCCCTCTTCCTTTAAGATGATTCGTCCTGAATCATAACATTGTTCTTTGCTTCTTTTCCGGATCACATCATCCCCTCTTCCTTTAAGATGATTCGTCCTGAATCATAAAGCTGTTCTTGGCTTGCTTACTTGATTTAGCCTCGAACCTTCTTCGTATAAGCAATGTTTGATCTTTGACGTTCTCCAAACCTGCTTGACTTCTTGTTTGGCTTGAATTATAGATTTTCCCGTCAAGCCCACCCTGATTCGTACCATTCCCTCATTCTTTAGGATGATTCGTCCCGAATCATGGTGTTGTTCTTGAAAAATCAAACTGTACCTCCTGGATCAAACGGAAAATTGTCGATTCCCTGACATGTATACAAAAATGATGCTCCTCCAATTTGTAGACAAGAAGGTATTGAAACACGAGGGGAATTGACCAAGGTTGATGGAAATCAAAATTCCATGCACAATAAACCTGCAAGAAAGATTTAAAAAAAATGGGGAGGGAAATGTTAGCGTCTTCATGCACAAGGTATGGATCCTTGTACTCATGATAAAAAACCTCCACAACTTTTTTTCCCACCACAAGGCCCTTCTCGTCGCCTCCAAAAGTCAATATACTTTCTTGCTCATTCTCTTCTTTTTTCTCAACCACTTCTTCTAATTTTTCACATTCAACCACCTCTTCAATATTTTTATTGAAAAATTCAACATTCAAATGTTGAACTTCTACCCCAACTTCCAATTCATTCCTATCATTGTCAACAATGTTATTTTCAATCTCCTCTTCCACAATTTTATTCTGTACTTCAAGACTCGGAGTTTGATCAACTACTTCAATTTCTTTTTTCGCACACTCAACCTCCACTTCTAAATTTATAGGCTCAATCACCTCTCCTAATTTCTCATGCTTTTGCTCATGCACCTCCTCATAAATAATTTTATCTTCTAATTCGTTCCTCAAGTCTCCCTCCTTCTTCTTAAAAATCATATCCAAAGGCTTTTCTTGTAATTTAACTACTTCCTCTCTTCCCCTTTCTCTCTCTTGCAACTCGGCTAACTTTTTTCTAACCTCTTGTGCCTTTATCTCTTCATTTAACTGTATTAATTTCTTGGCCATCTCCCAGAATTCATCCTTCATACTCCATTAATCATCTCCGAAGTTTCTTTGCTCATTCCTCTTTTCTCGCAATACTTTCTCTTCAAGTATTTGTTCTGGGGTTAACGGCATAAGCTTAATACTTTTCCCATCCTTAACAAATTTATATATATTCCTGCGCTTATCATAGACCGCTTTCCTCTCATGCTTCCACGATCTACTCAACAAGATGTCACACGATTCTAGAGGCACCACATCACACCACAGTTCATCGCTATATCTTCCAAGTGTCAATTTCACCATAACCCCATGGGTTACATTTACCTGCCCACACTCCTTTAACCACCACGTCAGCCTATAAGGATTGGGATGTGGTTGTAAAGGTAAGCCCAACTCCTCAACCATGGTGGTACTAGCCAGATCGCAATAATACTCCTTATAAATAATAATATTGCACACTTTACTGCCCACATGACACCTAGTCTGGAAGGTAGGATCGAACTCATAATTCATCCCTTTATGTAGCTTTCAAAAATTTGAGAGATTCAAAATAAGAGGATCTAGATATTGACAAATATCAAGAAGGAATTTAATGTTGACTCGAAAAGGAAAATAATATCAAGAATTTTAAAGAAATTTAAGAAAGTGGTTCTTGAATTTTGACTAGAAAGGAAAGAATATCAAGAATTTTAATTTGACTTGCAAGGCAAGGAATTATCAAGAATTTAAGGAAATTCAAGAAAGTGGTTCTTGAATTTCGTAGTGACTTTTTTTTTTTTTTTTTTTGAATTATGATGAATTTTCGGAATTAATAATAAAAAAAAAATTAATTTTTTTTTATAATAAAATCCGAAAACTTGACACGAACGCAACGAAACAAACGGTACTGGATTTGGATGAAAAAAGAACAAGAAAAACACTTTTAATTTTTTGGGACTGACTCTTATGGATCAAACTGGAAAAAAATTTACTGGCAAGAAGAACAAGAAAAATTGAAAACAGAGACTAAAATAACAAAAATAGGATATCGATGATTTTTATGGGACTCGATGATAAACATAAAAATCAAACTGGATAGAAAAAACACAAGAACTTGAATCCAGAGTCCAGCTCTGATACCATATGATGAGAACCCGGGAGGGGGTCCTCGTCGTAGCTCACGGAATAACGCCGGGAAAGTTCCGAATCCAAGTTGGAACGGACGATAACAATGCAACCCCGACCTCACGACGCAAGAACCAGAGGTATATTAAACCCGAGACCCGTTACGATGCGGAGATAAGAACCACAAAGGGGGAACGCCGCAAGGAATGTCCAGATCCTTGATAAGTTCAATTGTTTTGAACGCCACAAGATTTGAATCTTGATAAGTTCGTTGTTTAAAGGGAAAATTCTCACCTTTAGAGAGAGTAAAAACACTCAATAATTTTATTCATCAAAAGTCTTTCCTTTTACATTGAATGAAAAAGCATATAAATAGGCAAAATAAAACCTAATCGCTAACTGACTCTGAATAGAATTCTAATTAAACTAGAATACTAAATTAGGAAAATAACCTAAAAACCAAAAGGAAACAAAATAATTAAAAATCCTATAATTATGGAAATATAGTAAATTTCCGTCTGCATCATTGATTTGTCAATTTGAAGCCCCAAACGATGAAATTTGTCCCTAAAATCAATGGGCTCAAGGGCTTTTGCCCATGAGTCTTGCTCAGTGACCTGTTTCTACTCGAAAAACATATATTATCCATCCAATTCCGACATGGTTGACTGGACTGCACTTTTATTTGGCTTGAATATTTAACTTTTTTCGTCAAGCCTGCTATTACTCCGATTGTTGAGGGTCCGGAACACATCAATAAGGCCGTAAGTCCCTATCGGATCAAAATGTCTCAATATTAGTTACGGTCGTGAAGATTGATGTTACGACCATGAAATTCCATGTAGAATATTGTTGAATTGCCCGTGTCTTGATTTCTCATTTTTCGTCGCCTTTTCCGGATCACATCAATATTAGTAATAATAGTATATGAAATTTGATGTTTTGTTATTGCGATATATTTATTATTGTATGGTTTATTATTGTTTTCTTTAAAATATTTGTAATTTACTTGAGAATGTTAGTTTGTAATGATTGCAGAAGCTGCGCTCGTAGAATCTGTGATGTGATCCTTGATGGGGGGATCACGCAATCTCGCGGAAATTGTATAACAATATGACCCGACACTCACGACTCAAGAACCTAGGATGTATCAAATCCAAGACCCGTTAAGATGCGGAATGAAGGACCATAAAGGGGTGAACGCCACAAAGGTTGTCAAATCCTTTGATAAGTTCAAGGGGTTCAATCAAGAACGAAGAAGAATAGGGATAAACTCACCTAATTCAAGTAATCTCATTAATCATCAAAGTTGTGTTTTTACAATGATAAAGAAAACCTAATATAGTCCAAAAATGCGTCAAAAAATAACCCTAGCTGCAAAATCTTTAAATAAAAAGTGGCACTAGTTACGGCCGCAACATACGGGCTTACAGCCGTAATTGACCCTCGGGTCCAAAAACTGTTTTATCTCTTACGGCCGTGACATGGGTTCTTACGGCCGTAAGTCACATACTGAATAAAATTCCACAACTCAGTTACGGCCGTGAAAATGATAGTTACGACCGTAAGTCACTTTCTGCCCAATTTGTGCGATATCAAAGTTACGGCCGTAACTCCAGCACTTAGGCCGTAAAAGATCTTCTGCCTTCTTATCTCCTTGTTCTTTGACCCAAATGCATTGTAACGGTTTTGGCTCATCTTCCATCTTGTCATGCATTGAAAATGGAGTCTTCGACCTTGCACTTGAATATTCATCCACCCAAACTTGGATAAACCCCTGCATTGCTTGCTTGATCTTCTTAGCCCTCAGCCTCATTATTGGTCCCACCAGTACATGCAACGGGTCCTTACTCGTTGGGCCACTCAGGTACTCGTCATCCCCTCCCTGTTGAAAAGGATTCGTCCTCGAATCATCACCTGCATCAAATAAAGAGAGATCAGCAAAGCTGAAAGTAGCAGATATATTATACTCACCTGGGAGATCCAACTTATAAGCATTGTCATTGACTCTCTCAATGACTTGAAACGGCCCATCTCCTCTAGGCTGCAGCTTAGATTTCCGTTGTGTTGGAAATCGTTTCTTTCGCATGTGAACCCACACCCAATCGCCTGGTTAAAAAATCACCTGCTTTCTGCCCTTATTCGCATGGGAAGCATAGTGCTCATTCTTCCTTTCTATTTGTAGCCTGACCTTTTCATGGAGTGATTTCACAAGCTCGGCTTTCTTCTTGCCATCTAAACTATTCCTGTCATCTACAGGAAAAGGAATTAGATCCATAGGGGTTAGTGGATTGAAGCCATACACAATTTCAAAAGGAGAGTAAGTAGTAGTAGAATGTATAGCCCTGTTATTTGCAAATTCCACAAATGGTGAACATTCCTCCCAACTCTTCAAATTTTTATTTATGACAACACGCAAGAGTTGTGTTAACGTCCTATTGACTACTTATGTCTGGCCATCCGTTTGAGGATGACATGTAGTGGAAAACAACAGTTTAGTACCCATTTTCTCCCACAGAACCTTCCAGAAGTAATTAAGGAATTTGACATCTCTGTCAGACACAATACTCCTAGGCACCCCATGAAGTCTGACAACTTCCCTAAAAAATAAGTCTGCTATGTTCACGGCATCATCAGTTTTATGACAAGGAATGAAGTGTGCCATTTTACTGAACTTGTCCACCACCACAAATATGGAATCTCGACCCTTTTTTGTCCTAGGCAGTCCTAACACAAAATCCATGGGATATATCTACCCAAGGTTCACTAGGGACAGGTAAAGGAGTATACAAACCATGTGGCAAGAACTTAGACTTAGCCTGTTTACAAGTTATGCATTTATCACAAATTTGGTGAACATCCCGTTTCATCCTAGGCCAATAAAAATTAGGAAAAGATCACTCCCTTAGGTCTGTATAAGGTAAGGCTCTCTAACTGGCTTTCTCACATGCTTGTACTAAAGTGCAGGAAACTCGATGCTCCTTTAATGCTTCCAATGTTTTAAAAACACCAAAATGACCCATCAAACCACCACCCTGAGCTTCACGTTCACGCATAGAACAGTTAGGCACACACAATTTATTTTCCTTAAACAAATAACCATCATGCCTATAAAATATATCAATTGCTCCCTTTTCGCATGAGACATAAATAGTGGAGAAATCATGATCGTTAGCATACAAGTCTCGAACATATTCAAATCCCAACAATTTAGCATTCAAGGAAGTAAGGAGCACATACCTTCTTGACAATGCACTTGCAACTATATTTTCCTTACCTTGTTTGTATTGAATGACATAAGGAAAAGTCTCCACGAACTCCATCCATCGGGCATGTCTTTTGTTCAACTTACCTTGCCCCTTAAGGTGCTTTAATGACTCGTGATCCATATGGATGACAAATTCTTTTGGCCAGAGGTAATGCTGCCACGTCTCCAATGCCCTGACTAGAGCATAAAGCTCCTTATCATACGTCGGATAGTTCAACGCTGCCCCACTCAGCTTTTTCACTAAAATAAGCTATAAGCCTCCTTTCCTGCATAAGAACAGCTCCAATCCCTATTCCTGATGCATCACATTCAATCTCAAAGGCCTGGTTAAAATTAGGTAATGCTAAGACTGGTGCAGAACATAGCCTATCTTTAAGCAATTTGAAGGCATTTTCCTATGCATCCCCCCAATGGAAAACCACACTCTTTTTAATTACCTCAGTGAGTGGTGTGGCGATTGTACTAAAATCTTTCACAAACCTCCTATAAAAACTTGCTAACCCATGAAATCTCCTTACCTCAGTTACACTCTTAGGTGTTGGCCATTCTCTAATAGCTCGGATTTTCTTCTCGTCAACTTCAATACCATCCTTACTAACAACATAACCAAGGAATATGACCTTATCTATGCAAAAAGTACACTTTTTAAAGTTAGCATACAATTTTTCAGTGCGTAAAACCTCAAGTACAAACCTCAAATGTCCAATATGCTCATCTACATTCTTACTATAAATTAAAATGTCATCAAAATACACGACCAAAAATTTACCAATGAAAGCTCGTAAAACATGGTTCATCAACCTCATGAATGTACTAGGTGCATTGGTGAGACCAAATGACATAACTAACCATTCATAAAGCCCATACTTGGTCTTGAATGCAGTTTTCCATTCGTCCCCCTCCTTCATGCGTATTTGGTGATACCCACTCTTAAGGTCAATTTTACTAAAGACACATGAACCATATAATTCATCAAGCATGTCATCTAACCTAGGTATAGGATGGCGATACTTTACCGTGATATTGTTGATAGCTCTACAATCCACGCACATCCTCCAGGTTCCATCCTTCTTGGGCACCAATAAGACCGGCAAAGCACATGAGCTCATGCTTTCTCGGACATAGCCCTTGCTCAACAGCTCGTCAACTTGTTGCTGAAGCTCCTTTGTTTCTTCCGGATTGCTTCTATATGCAGGCCTATTTGGAATGACAGCTCCTAGTGCAAAATCAATCTGGTGCTCGATGCCCCGAATGGGTGGCAGCCCATTGGGTATGTCTTCCGGGAATACATCATCAAATTTCTGTAAAAGAGAAACAGCTAAACGGGGGAGGGAAGAGTTAGTGTCATCGATTGCAAGGAAGGATTCCTTGTACAATGTAAGACCATTGGTTAGTGGTCAAGGACAGCTCTTTTGATCTTACTCTTTTTGGCAAGGAAGCTCACTTTGGTTTTCTCTCCTCTTTCTTTTCTGGAACTCTTCACTCCCTCTCATTTTTCTAAGGTGGAACCCTCAACTCTCTATTTTTCTCTCAGCTCTCCTTTTTCTGGGATCGTGGTCCCAACTCTCTTTGTCTTCTCTTCCTCACTTTTTAGTTTCGGCTGATCTTCATAAACTTGCTGTGGAGTTAATGGCATAAGTCTAATACTTTTCTCATCCTTTGTAAAACTGTACCTATTTTTGTACCCATCATGTACCACCCTCCTGTCATATTGCCATGGCCCACCCAACAGGATGTGTCCAGCATGCATTGGAACCACATCACAAACTAATTCATCCTCATACTTCCCGATAGAAAGGTTGATTAACACCTGCTTATTCACCTTGATCTCACCGGACTCATTCAGCCATTGTAACTTATAAGGTCTACGGTGTTTGATTATAGGTAAACACAATTTCTCAACAAGAGTGGTACTAACCCCGTTGGTACAACTCCCACCATCAATTATCAAACTACACACCTTATTATTAACAAAGCATCTAGTATGAAATATATTTTCCCTTTACTCACCCGACTCCTCCACCTTAATTTGGGTACTAAGAGCACGCCTCGTAATAAGGGATTGAGCTACTGCATAATCTCCGTCGTCACAATCATTAGCTTCCTAAGGCAGGCATATCCTTAAACTCATCATGTAACACCCCAAGTTTAAAATCTAAGACCTAGGCATGTTAATTTCCATTCACATTTAGCAATCGTCACCGCAAAGCGGTTTAATATTTTCCACCGCCAAGCGATTAAGCAATCGTCACCGCAAAGCGGTCTAATATTTGCCACTGCCAAGCGGTTTAGCAATCGTCACCGCAAAGCGGTTTATTATTTGCCACCGCCAAGCGGTTTAGCAATCGTCACCGCAAAGCTGTTTAATATTTGCCACCGCCAAGCGGTTAAGCAATCGTCACCACATAGCGGTTTAATATTTGCCACCGCAAGGCAGTTTAATATTTGCCACCGCCAAACGGTTAGGCAATCGTCACCGCAAAACGGTTTAATATTTACTACTGCAATAGTGATTTAATTCGGGTACGCCAGTTGATGTGATCTGATACAGGGATCACCAAGAACACGCGGAATTAAACGCCGGAAAGCTCTAAAATCCAAGATAGTAGACGGTAACAATGCAACCCCGACCTCACGACGTAAGAACTATGGGTATATTAAACCCAAAACCCGTTAAGATGCGGAGATAAGAACCACAAAGGGGGAACGCCACAAAGGTTGTCAAATCCTTTGATAAGTTCAATTTGTTCGATGAGAACACGAAGAAATTAAGGGAATATCTCACCTTCAATATCATTAATCTCAAGAATAATAGTTGTGTTTTACAATGCTGAATAAAGCCATATATATGGGCTAACAAAATAAAGAAACCTAAATAAAGATAAATTGCAAATAAACTAAACGCTGAAACTAGGTTAAAAAATACGCCACCTAATTTACGGCCGTAACTTTTAAGTTTACGGCCGTAAGTGACGTACGGACTAAAAAACAAAACATATGTTACGGCCATGACAAATTTATATACGGCCGTAATCGACTCTCTAAATAAAAATATAAAAACTACTAAACTTTATTTACGACCGTGAGGATGTCCTTTACGGCCGTGAGTCCTCTTCTGCATAATTTTGTCTTGATAATGTTACGGTCGTGAGATCATGGTTTACGGCCGTGACTGCTTTTCTGCACAAATTTAGCCAAGATGATTTTACGGCCGTAAAAATGGGTGTTACGGCCGTGAGAATGCTTCTGTCCCAATTTCTTGTTGTTCTTTGATCCAAATGTATTGTAACAACTTTGGCTCCTCTTCCACTTTGTTATGCGACGTAAATGATGTCTTTGCACTCGAACACTCATCCATCCACGGTTGCATGAATCCTTGGATTGTCTGCTTGATTCTTTTGACTCTTTGCCTTGTTATTGGTCCTACGGGCACGTGCAACGGGTCAACGTTCGTCGAGCCACTCCGGAACTCATCATCCCCTCCCTGTTGAAAAGGATTCGTCCTCGAATCATCACCTGCATCAAACAGAGAAAGATCAGGAACATTAAAAGAAGCAGACACGTTATACTCACCTGGAAGATCGAGCTTATATGCATTCTCATTTATCATTTCAAGGATCTGAAAAGGTCCATCGCCTCTTGGCTGCAACTTAGACTTTCTTTAGGTTGGAAATCGCTCCTTTCGCAAGTGCACCCACACCCAATCACCCGGCTCGAACGTCACTTGCCTCCTACCTTTGTTGGCATGAGTCGTATAACGCTCATTTTTCTTTTCAATTTGCCCTTTCACCTTCTCATGAAGTTCTTTCACAACCTTAGCTTTTTTCGCCCCGTCCAAACTGCTCCGTTCATCTACAGGTAAAGGAATTAAATTAAGAGGAGTTAGCGGGTTGAAACCACAAACAACTTCAAAAGGTGAACATGAAGTAGTAGAATGCACATATCGATTATAAGCAAATTCCACAAATGGCAAACATTCCTCCCAACTTTTTAAATTCTTATTTATTATAGTGCGCAAAAGTTGGATTAATGTCCTATTAACTACCTCCGTTTGGGCATCAGTTTGCGAGTGACATGTAGTAGAAAATAATAATTTAGTACTCATCTTCCCCCACAAGACATTCCAAAAGTAGCTTAGGAACTTAACATCCCTATCAGACACAATACTCCTAGGTACCCCATGGAGTCTCACAACCTCCCTAAGAATAGGTCAGCTATGTTTGTTGCGTCATCAGTTTTATTACAAGTAATAAAATGCGCCATTTTGCTAAATCTGTCTACCACCACAAATATCGAGTCTCTACCTTTTTTTGTCCAAGGAAAACTTAACACAAAATCTATAGATATATCTACCCAAGGTTCATTAGGTACGGGCAAAGGTGTATACAAACCTTGTGGTAAGACCCTAGACTGAGATTGTTTACAAGTTATGCACCTTTCACAAATATGGTGAACATCCCTTTTCATTTTAGGCCAATAAAAGTGCTCTTGTAAAGTTTCTAAAGTCTTAATTACACCAAAGTGTCCCATTAACCCCCCCACATGAGCCTCACGCACTAGTAATTCACGCATAGAACAATTAGACACGCAAAGTTTACTTTCTCTAAATAAATAGCCATCATGCCTATAAAATTTATCAATTGCACCCTTTTCACATGAAGCATAAATGGTAGAAAAATCAGGGTCATTAGCATACATACCTCTTATATATTCAAATCCAAGCAACTTCGCATTTAAAGAGTTTAGAAGTACGTACCTGCGAGAAATGGCATCTGCTACCACATTCTCCTTACCTTTCTTATAGCGAATGACGTATGGAAAAGTCTCAATGAATTCCATCCAACGGGCGTGCCTTTTGTTTAGCTTACCTTGTCCCTTGAGGTGTTTCAGTAACTCGTGGTCAGTGTGTATGATGAATTCCTTTGGCCACAGATAGTGCTGCCATGTCTCCAAGGCACGAACTAGAGCATAAAACTCTTTGTCGTAGGTAGGATAATTCAAAACTGCCCCACTCGGCTTTTCACTGCAAAATGCAAGCGGCCTTTTTTCCTGCATAAGAACGGCTCCAATACCTATTCCTGATGTATCACATTCAATCTCAAAGGTTTGGTTAAAGTTAGGTAAAGCTAAAACCGGTGCAGAACATAACCTATCCTTAAGTACTTTAAAAGCATTTTCTTGTGCTTCCCCCCAATGGAATCCTACACTTTTCTTCACTATTTCTGTGAGTGGTGCTGCAAGTGTGCTAAAGTCTTTAACAAATCTCCTATAAAACCCAGCCAACCCGTGGAAGCTCCTAACCTCCGTAATACTTTTGGGAGTTGGTCATTCTTTAATAGCATGAATTTTCTCCTCATCTACCTCTACACCATTAGCACTAACAACAAACCCAAGAAAAATTACCTTTTTCATGCAAAAAGTACACTTTTTAAAATTAGCATATAGTTTTTCAGTTTTCAAAACTTCCAAAACAGATCTTAAATGCTCAATGTGATCACCTAAGTTCTTACTATATACCAAAATGTCATCAAAGTATACCACAAAAAATTTACCAATGTAAGCACGTAAAACATGGTTCATTAGTCTCATAAAAGTGCTAGGTGCATTTGAGAGGCCGAACGGCATAACCATCCATTCATATAAACCATATTTGGTTTTGAAGGCGGTTTTCCATTCATCACCTTCTTTCATTCGAATTTGGTGATAACTACTCTTAAGGTCTATTTTGCTAAACATACAAGCACCATATAGTTCATCAAGTATGTCATCAAGTCTAGGTATGGGATGGCGATACTTTACCGTAATATTGTTTACTGCTCTACAATCCACGCACATCCTCCAAGTCCCATCTTTTTTTGGCACCAACAAAACTGGTACTGCACATGGGCTCATGCTTTCCCTAACATAGCCCTTTTTCAACAGCTCTTCAACTTGCTTTTGTAGCTCTTTGGTCTCTTCGGGATTGCTCCTATAAGCTGGCCTGTTTGGGATGACTGCTCCCGGCACGAAGTCAATCTGGTGTTCAATCCCACGAATTGGCGACAGCACACTAGGAATCTCCTCGGGAAATAAATCTGCAAATTCCTGCAAAAGAGACACAGCTAAACTGGGGAGGGAGTGGTTAGTGTCATCAAGTACAAGGATAGATTCCTTATACATGAGTAAAATCACTGGTTTATTTGTAGAAATAGCTTTGGTGATATCACTCTGTTTTGCGTAGAAGCTCACCTTTGTTTTCTCTCTTTTATTTTTACTGGCACTCTTCACACCCTCTCTTTTTTCTGGGATCGTGGTCCCAAATCTTGGTTTTTCACACAACTCTCCTTTTTCCGGGATCGTGGTCCCGACCCTCGTTCACTCAACTCTCCTTTTTCCGGGATCGTGGTCCCGACCCTCTTTCTCTCTTCCTCACCTTTTAATTTCAATTGGTCTTCATAGACATGTTGAGGTGACAAAGGCATTAGTTTGATATCTTTCCCATCCTTAGTGAAGGTATACCTATTTTTAAAACCATCATGAATAACCTTCCTATCGAATTGCCATGGCCTGCCCAACAAGATGTGCCCCGCATGCATTGGTACCACATCACAAACCACGCTATCTTCATACTTCCCACTCGCCAAATCAACTACCACTTGTTTATTCACCTTAATCTCATCCGATTCATTTAACCATTGTAGCTTATATGGCCTAGGGTGTTTTAGTATAGGTAGGCATAATTTCTCCACTAGAGTAGTGCTAGAAACGTTCGCACAACTACCACCATCTATTTTCAAACTACACACTTATTCACAAAGCATCTAGTATGAAATATATTTTCTCGCTGCTCACCCTACTCTTCCACCTTAACTTGAGTACTAAGGGCTCTCCTAGTGACAAGTGATTTAGCTACTGCATAGTCTCCATCATCATTTTCACTAACATCCTCTAGAGCTGGCATATCCTTATACTCGTCCTCCACTTCTCCCTCTTTCTCATCCTCCGAACTTAATACCCTGTCACGCATAACCAATATTCGTTTATTTGGACATTGTGAAGAAATATGTCCTGAGCCGGAACATTTAAAACAACGAATATATCTAGTCCTAGGAGTCTGAGAATCAAAAGCAATTTTACCTTTGTTGGGTGGCTCTATTTTTTCCTTCGGTGCCTCAAATTTATTTTTCTGCACAACCCCATCATTTTTAGATGTCCCGCTCCATGTAGACTTACCAAAAAGAATTTGAACTTGTAGAGAATTTTGAAGTTCCCTTCCTTCTTAATTGTCGCTCCACTTTCATGGCCATGTGAAGCATCTCCTCCAAATCGATGTAATGCTGCAATTCAATAACATTAGCAATATCTCGATTTAAACCATTTAAAAACCTAGCCATGGTTGCCTCCGGGTCTTCCTCTATATTTGCCCTAATCATGGCAACCTCCATCTCCCTATGGTAATCCTCCACACTCTTACTACCTTGGGAAAGGGTTTGTAGTTTTTGGTAGAGATCCCTATAGTAATGTCCAGGCACAAATCGTTTTCTCATAAGGGCCTTCAACTCATCCCAAGTTTCAATAGGCATCTCCCCATTCCTCCTTTTACTAGTAACCAATTGATCCCACCATACTATAGCATAATCAGTAAATTCTACGACTGCCAATTTAACCTTTTTAGCTTCAGAATAATTATGACAATCAAAAATTAATTCTACCCTCTTTTCCCATTCAAAATAAACGCCCGGATTACTCTTACCCTGAAACGAGGGAATGGACATTTTAATGTTACCAACATGTCCATCTACATCATCCCTACGATCACGCCTATATCCCCTATCACGTCTTTCTCCCCGATCTCGTCTCCTACCAACACTAGTAATAGACAATTCACCACTATCCTCATCACTATCAACAACCTCAACACGTTCATTCCTAGCTCTAATTTGTGGGTTGAAGTCATACCTTAGTGGCCTCCGTAAATTAGGGAAATTGCATAGTTGTTCCTGACGTGGTTGAACAATTCCCGCACCACGCGTCTCCCTCGGATTATTAGGTTTTTCCACATTTACGCCGGATTTTGTACCAAATTTTGCTTCCAACTTGGCATCCAACCTCGCCTCCAATTTTGCAAAACGTTCCTCCACCATTACAAACATTTTAAAATCTTGAAGATCCCTTTCTGTCGACGAAACTTCCTTCTGTGACATGGTTAGTAATTAAGAAAAGAGAAAAAAATTAAATAAAGATCCTCACGTGTTTTATCACTCGTGTACTACTCGATTTTAGCTTTTTCCGTCTATTAATCTCACCACTCTGCCTTTTTCCTCTCTATTTCCTTTTTCCCACGTTCTCAAAGAACCCACCAAACTAGTCACGGATTTGGTCCTTGTGGAATAAACCCCAAAGTGCAAATAAGGAAAGTTGATGGAAAAATTGGAATTAGGAAATTTGAAGATGGAATTATGAAACAAGAATTTTATTGCAAGAAGAAGTTTTATGGAATAAGGAATTTAATGGAAACAAGAATTGTTGGAAAGATTTGCCAAAGATTATTTTCTTGATTTCTTGTTCAAATCAACGGCTCTTCTTTTCAATTTTTTTTTTTTGTAAATTTCGGATTTTTTTTTTTTTTTTTGCTACTCAACAAAAATAATCAAGAACAAGAAACAGAAATTGGCAAATCTTGAATTGCTGACGAATTTCAAGAAACAAGAATTGGAATGAATTTTTTTTTGAATGATTAATAACTGGAAATAAAAGAAAAAGAACTGGAATACTAAATAATTTGATTTAGAGACAGGCTCTGATACCAGATGATGTGATCCGATACGGGGATCACCAAGAACACGCGGAATTAAACTCCGGAAAGCTCTAAAATCCAAGATAGTAGACGGTAACAATGCAACCCCGACCTCACGACGCAAGAACTGTGGGTATATTAAACCCAAAACCCGTTACGATGCGGAGATAAGAACCACAAAGGGGGAACGCCACAAAGGTTGTCAAATCCTTTGATAAGTTCAATTTGTTCGACGAGAACACGAAGAAATTAAGGGAATATCTCACCTTCAATATCATTAATCTCAAGAATAATAGTTGTGTTTTACAATGCTGAATAAAGCCATATATATAGGCTAACAAAATAAAGAAATCTAAATAAACTAGAATTGCAAATAAACTAAACGCTGAAACTAGGTTAAAAAATACGCCGCCTAATTTACGGCCGTAACTTTTAAGTTTACGGCCATAAGTGACGTACGGACTAAAAAGCAAAACATATGTTACGACCGTGAAAAATTTATATACGGCCGTAATCGACTCTCTGAATAAAAATATAAAAATTACTAAACTTTATTTACGGCCGTGAGGATGTCCTTTACGGCCGTGAGTCCTATTCTGCATAATTTTGTCTTGATAATGTTACGGTCGTGAGATCATGGTTTACGGCCGTGACTGCCTTTCTGCACAAATTTAGCCAAGATGATTTTACGGTGGTAAAAATGGGTGTTACGGCCGTGAGAATGCTTCTGCCCCAGTTTCTTGTTGTTCTTTGATCCAAATGCATTGTAACAACTTTGGCTCCTCTTCCACTTTGTTATGCGACGTAAATGATGTCTTTGCACTCGAACACTCATCCATCCATGCTTGCATGAATCCTTGCATTGTCTGCTTGATTCTTTTGGCTCTTTGCCTCGTTATTGGTCCTACGAGCACGTGCAACGGGTCAACGTTCGTCGAGCCACTCCGGAACTCATCACCAGTCCCCCGGGTCCCCTTTTCCACTAACACCTTTCATGACATAGAAGTACATCCATTTATTCTTAGAACTTGGGATACATACTTTTTGAGAAAAATTGAACTTTCCACACTTTTCATTTAAAATCATTTTACTTCCCCAGTACTCCATGACAGATGCATACTTGGTGATGGAATGACAAAATATATGAATGCTTGGGTAGTTTCCAAATTGAACAATATACACTTATATAAAGTAATGAAAGCATCGAAATAAGCAATTTACATAACTTTCACTTGAGTACAGTAATTTCACATTAACTTTCAACTTTAATAAAAATAGGGGGAGTTTACTTACTTGACGTCCTTAGTATTTACCGTCTTAAATTGTGTGTGGAAGTATCTTGGTCGCCCGTAACGTCAATGTACCAAAAGTCCTAATTATTTTCATTCGTCAAAACGTGTAACTTTCAGTTCACCAACACATTCATTATCCATTTTAATAATAATCAAACGTTTACCGAGATTAAAATTTCAATTTAACCCAAACGTGACTTTACATAATAACCAAAACACATAAAACCATATTCGAAAATAAGAGATAAATTTCAATCCACGTTAGAAACTCTCATCCTTTAATTCAAACTCAAACTGAAATATTTAACTTAACTCAAACTTTACTCAATATCAATTTACCAATTTAAACATTACAAAATATGAATTTTACTTGTATGTATATGCATTACCCAAATCAAAAATTTTATATTTCTTACCAAAATTTAATATGAACTTCAATTAAACAAATTTATAATTTTCGAAATTTAAAACTTACCATAAAATCTTTTGCACCTTTGAAAACATCAAAATTCCAAAAATTAAAACGGAAGAAATTAATCAAACGATTAATGTCATATTTCCAAAATCTAAAGTTGATATACATATTCACAAAATTTTCCCTCAATTTCGAAAATCACCGTTTCTAAATCAAAATGAAACTAAACATTTCAATTACACTAATTAATTCACAAATTTAAATACAAACTCAATTTAAACTAAAAAATTCCTAAATTTCTAAAATTTGAAACTTAATCCACATACCTTTATCATTCTTTTCCAAAACTGAAAGTTAAAAACTCATTTATATAACTTTCCCCAAATTTTGATATTTACAGAATTACTCGAAGATTAACCAAAATTTCAATTAGCCTAATTATGAATTTCATGATTCTTTACACACACAAAAGTCAATATATACATACATATATACACATTACCCATTGAAATTAGCATCTAAAATCTGAGAAATAACTCCCAAAAACTGAATTTATATATATGTCCACATAAAATCCGAAATTTACATATTTACATATACCTATACATACATAATAATATATATCTATACCTAAGCATCTTGCCCATCAATTTTAACAACAAACAAATCTGGAATTTGCTCTTAATTTCTGAAATTTTATATGGAAAGTACATTTATCAACCATTTACACAGAAATCCATGTATATATATATATATATGTGTGTGTGTGTGTGTGTATCGAAGTGTGTATGTGTGTGCATGTTGTGTGTGTGGACAGTGTGTTGGGGGCGGGGAGGAGATACTTACCACCGGTGTGGTTGACGGCAAGGTGAGGAACCGAGACCTAGACAACGGTTTGGGGGTTTGTGCGTGAGGCAAGGCATGAGGGAGAGACCGAGACAGAGCGACAGATTGAGAGGCCGAGAGGAGAGAGAGAGGCAGAGCGAGAGAGTGAGAGGTTGAGGGATAGAGAGTGTCTGGTGAGGCTGAGAGAGGTCGAGGTAAGGGAAATAGGGTAGGTTTAAATGTAAAACTTGTTAAATTGCAAATCAGTCCCTCGACTCTCATACATTGGTAATTTAAGTCCACAGCCCTCAAATAAAATTTAAAGTGTCACTAAACTTTTCCCAATTTCCATTTAAAAAACTTTAGGCCACTTTCAACTTAATTAAATAGAAAATAGAAAGATTAATAAATAACGTTAATAATCACACATAGAATTGCACACAAATAATTTATGAACTTTCTATTTGGCACATTGATTAAGACGGCGTCCAAGTCCTTCCACTGCAAATATTCAAATAAAACCATAATAATAATAATATTAGTTAAATCATTTATAATGATATTAATATAAACTTTACGTGAAAATCAAGAAAGCATGTAAATCGAAAGGCTACCTTACACAACATCATCCTCATCCTCCGACACCACCACCCCATTACGCACAAGC
Source organism: Ligustrum vulgare (assembly GCA_963555705.1). Taxonomy (NCBI): domain Eukaryota; kingdom Viridiplantae; phylum Streptophyta; class Magnoliopsida; order Lamiales; family Oleaceae; genus Ligustrum; species Ligustrum vulgare. The sequence continues at coordinate 29,757,621 of OY743174.1, forward strand.
ATTATTTTTTTGTTCGGACATTGTGATGCAATGTGCCCGATTCCCATACACCTAAAACACTTAATGTCCCTACTTCTAGTAGGTTGAGAGTCAGAAGTGGGTTTACCTTTATTAGTAGATTCCTCTCGAGCTTTTGGTGGTTCTGACTTCCCCTTTGCAGCAGCTCCTTCATTACTGTTATTTCCACTCCATGTAGGTTTCCAAGGAGCAGAACCCGAAGAGTATTTCGCTGTTCCTTTCCTTTTCAGCTGTCTTTCCACCTTCATCACCATGTGCAACATCTCCTCCAGTTCAACATAATGTTGCAGTTCTATAACATTTGCAATGTCAGAGGTTCAAACCACTCAAAAACCTGGTCATTGTGGCCTCCGAATCCTCCTCAATATTCGCTCGAATCATAGCAATCTCCTTATGGTATTCTTCTATACTCTTCGAACCCTGAGACAGATTTTGTAGTTTCTGGTACAAGTCCATATAGTAATGGTTGGACACAAACCTTTTCCTCATTAAACCCTTCAACTAATTCCAGGTCTCAATAGGCCTTTCACGGTTCCTCCTCCTACATGTCACTAATTGATCCCACCACACAAGTGCATAGTCCGTGAACTCTATAACTGCCAACTTCACCTTTTTTCCCTTTGAGTAGTTATGGCACTCAAAAATCAGTTCTACCTTCTTCTCCCACTCAAAGTACACCTCCGGGTCACTTTTACCTTGGAAAGCTGGTATAGTCATTTTAATATTTCCTAAGCTTCTATCCATCCCATCATCATCCCTATATTCACACCTATTTCCTCTTCCACGTTGACCACCACGACCTCTTCTCCTACCCAAGCTAGCCACTGACACATTCTCACTATCATCATCAACACTATCTCCTATCTCAACATCATCATCATCCCAAACTCCATTCCTAGGATTATTGTCATACCTTTGCGGTCTCCAGATATTAGGAGCCGTGTGCGGCTGCTCTCTACGTAATTCGACAATCGCTGCACTATGCGTGTTCACAGAGTTTTTAATCTCTCCCAACTTCGCATCCCACCTCTCGAATCGTTTTTCCAACATTACAAGAAAGTGGAACTGTTGGTTATCCTCCCCTATCGATGATGCTTCCTTTTGTGATATGGTTAGTGATCAAAGAAAAGAAAAGAAATTGTAAAGAAAGAAAATATATCCTCACGTGTTTATCACTCGTGTATCATTCGATTCGGCTTTTTCCCTCTATTGACCTCACCACTCTGCCTTTTTTCTCTCTATTCCCATTTCTCAAGTTCTCAAAGAACCCACCAAACTAGTCACAGACTTGGTCTTTGTGGAATTAACCCAAAGTGAAAGACACCAATTGATGTGAAGAAAAAAATTGATGGAATACTGGACTCAAGAAAATTTGATGCAATAAGGAATGAAAGATTTTCAACAAAGTGACGGATGACGAAAACTACCAAGAATGTAGGAAAAGAAAAATGTATCAAGAAAGGTCTTCTTGAATATAGAATTGTGTCCTTGATCTTGAACTTCAATAATAACCACTTCTTTTTTATATATATTTAATCAAGAAAAATCAATAATAACAAGAATTGAAACTACAACCAATCTTGAATTAATGAAGAATCTCAAGAAACCCAAGAATTTAATATCGATTCAACGATGACACAAGAACAATGGAATTTAATGAAGAAAACGAAACAAAACAAAAATTATATCAAAACCTGGATTTAGAGCCAAGCACTGATACCAAATGATGTGATCCTTGATGGGGGGATATGCAATCTCGCGGAAATTGTATAAATACTTGGAAAGTTCCAAATCCAGATTATTAGACGATAACAATATGACCCGACACTCACGACAAAAGAACCAAGGATGTATCAAATCCAAGACCAGTTAAGATGCGGAATGAAGAACCATAAAGGGGTGAACACCACAAAGGTTGTCAAATCCTTTGATAAGTTCAAGGGGTTCAATCAAGAACGAAGAAGAATAGGGATAAACTCGCCTAATTCAAGTAATCTCATTAATCATCAAAGTTGTGTTTTTACAATGACAAAGAAAACTTAATATAGTCCAAAAATCCGTCAAAAAATAACCCTAGCCGTAAAATCAGTAAATAAATCGTGGAGCTAGTTACGGCTGTAACATACGGGCTTATGGCCGTAATTGACCCTCGGGTCCAAAAATTGTTTTATGTAGATTGCCTGAGTTAACAGGAGTTGGAGATGGGATTGATGTGAGTAGTAACTTTTATACGGGTTGGGGTATGACTAGGAGTAGGTAAGTCCGTTTGAGTGAGAGTCGAAGTAGGTACTAAAGTTTTACGGATTGGGGTAAGATTAAAACAGTAGGCAGGAACAGTCACTTCAATTTCATGAGTAGGATCAATTGGAGTATATGAAATTTCCTGTTTTGGTATCTGCGATATATTAATTATTGTATAATTTATTATTATTATTATTATTATTATTTTTATCATATTTGTTAGGATTTGCTTTAAAATAATCGTTTGTAATGGTTGCAGAAACTGTTCTCGTAGAATTCAGGTCCTTTGGGGATACTTTTGACCCTATACACTTCGACCGACGACAATCCAACTACTTATAAGTGAAGTATTTCATTTATTTAAATATCTGTGGCTGGTTCGATTTAGTTTTTGGTTTTGAATTCATTATTATTGTATGTTTGATCTAGATTGCTAGATTTAATAGGAGCCGGAGTAGGAGTTGAAGTAGGTACTAAAATTTCACGAATAGGGGTAAGAGTAACAGTAGGGAGGAGTAGTTACTGAAATTTTTTGAATACGAGTAAGAGTTGTATATGAAATTTGATGTTTTCGTATTGCGATATATTTATTGTTGTGCACTTTATTATCGTTTTCTTTAAAATATTTGTTATGAATTGCTTCGGAATGTTTGTCTGTAACGATTGCAGAAGCTGCGCTCCTGTTAAAACTAAATATTTCTTTAGTTTTCAACTTTGGACTCACTATTATCTTATGTTTGATTTAGATTGCCTCAGTTAATAGGAGTTGGAGTCTGGATTGATGCGAGTAATAACTTTTATACGGGTAGGAGTAGGACTAGGAGTAGGTAAGTCAAAGTTTAAATAAGAGTCGAAGTAGGTACTAAAGTTTTAAGCATAGGGGTAAGAGTAACGGTGGGTCGGAATAGTCACTTAAATTTAATGAGTAAGATTAAGATCCTGTATATAAAATCTCGTGTGTTTGGTATACACGCTATATATATATATATAGTTTATTAACATTTTCTTTACGATATTTGTGAAGATTTGCTTTAAAACGACTGTTTGTAATTATTGCGGAAACAGTGCTCGTAGAATTATGGTCGTTTGGGATGCTTTTGAATCAATGCACTTCGACCGTCAACAACCCAACTACTTATAAGGGAAGTATTTCATTTATTTAAATATCTATAGTCGGTTCGATTTAATTTTCGATTTTGAATTCCTTATTATTGTTTGTTCGATGTAGATTGAGAGAGTTAATAGGAGCCAGAGTAGGAGTTGAAGAAAGCACTAAAATTTCACGAATATGGGTAAGAGTAACAGTAGGTAGGAATAGTTTACTGAAATTTCTTGAATATTAGTAATAATAGTAAATGAAATTTGATGTCTTGTTATTGCGATATATTTATTATTGTATGGTGTATTATTGTTTTCTTTAAAATATTTGTTAAGATTTGCTTGAGAATGTTAGTTTGTAATGACTGCAGAAGCTGCGCTCGTAGAATCTGAGTCTTTTGGGGATGCTTTTGACTCTACGCACTTTGACCGTCGACAAACCGGCTGCTCAAAAGGGAAGTGGATCATTTATTTAAATGTTCTTGGCTAATTCTATTTAGTTTTTCAAGTTTGGATTCATTATTGTTGTACGTTTTATGTAGATTGTTAACAGGAGTTGGAGATGTGATTGATGTGAGTAGTAACTTTTATACGGGTATGGGTATGACTAGGAGCAGGTAAGTCAATTTGAGTGGGAGTCGAAGTAGGTACTAAAGTTTTACGGATTGGGGTAAGAGTAAAACAGTAGGCAGGAACAGTCACTTAAATTTCACGAGTAGGATCAAGAGGAGTATATGAAATTTCATTGGTATCTGGGATATATTAATTATTGTATAATTTAATATCATTTTTTTATCATATTTGTTAGGATTTGCTTTAAAATAATCGTTTGTAATGGTTGCAGAAACTATTCTCGTAGAATTCAGGTCCTTTGGGGATGCTTTTGACCCTATACACTTCGACCCACGACAACCCAACTACTTATAAGGGAAGTATTTCATTTATTTAAATATCTGTGGCTGGTTCCATTTAGTTTTCGTTTTGAATTCATTATTATTGTATGTTTGATCTAGATTGCAAGATTTAATAGGAGCCGGAGTAGGAGTTGAAGTAGGTACTAAAATTTCACGAATAGGGGTAAGAGTAACTGTAGGGAGGAGTAGTTACTGAAATTTTTTGAGTACGAGTAAGAGTTGTATATGAAAATTGATGTTTCCGCATTGCGATATATTTATTATTGTGTAGTTTATTATTCTTTTCTTTAAAATATTTGTTATGAATTGCTTCAGAATGTTTGTCTGTAACGATTGCAGAAGCTGCCCTCCTAGAATTTTGATCTTATGTGGATCCTCTTGACTTTACACACTTCGACCGTCAACAAACCAGCTGCTTAAAAGGGAAGTAGTTCATTTATTTAAATGTTCATGGATAATTCTACTTAGTTTTCAACTTTGGATTCACTATTATCTTATGTTTGATTTATATTGCCTTAGTTAATAATAGGAGTTGGAGTCGGGATTGATGTGAGTAATAACTTTTATACGGGTAGGAGTAGGACTAGGAGTAGGTATGATGTGATCCGATACGGGGATCACCAATAACACGCGGAATTAAACGCGGGAAAGCTCCAAAATCCAAGATAGTAGACGGTAACAATGCAACCCCTCACGACGCAAGAACTATGGGTATATTAAACCCAAAACCCGTTACGATGCAGAGATAAGAACCACAAAGGGGGAACGCCACAAAGGTTGTCAAATCCTTTGATAAGTTCAATTTGTTCGACGAGAACACGAAGAAATTAAGGGAATATCTCACCTTCAATATCATTAATCTCAAGAATAATAGTTGTGTTTTACAATGCTGAATAAAGCCATATATATAGGCTTAAAAAAATAAAGCAACTAAAAATAAAGTAGAATTCAACGTAAACTAAAAAGCCCAAAATTAGGTTTTAATTACGGTGCCAAGTTACGGCCGTGACTTATACTCTTACGGCCGTAAGCAAGCTACGGATTAAAATTGAAAACATATGTTACGACCGTGAAAATGCCCTTTACGGCCTTAATCAACCTTGTGAACAAAAAAATATAAAATCTGCTAACTCTATTTACGGCCGTGAGGATTTGGTTTACGGCCGTAAATCCCCTTCTGCTTAATTTCGCCTTTGTAGTGTTACGGCCGTAATTTTGGCTTTACGGCCGTGAATCCGTTACGGCCGTGATTTCAGGCTTTACGACCGTGAATCAGCTGCTGCCCAATTTCTTGTTCTTCCTTGATCCCAATGCATTGCAATAACTTTGGCTCCTCTTCCACATTGTTATGCAACGTAAATGAAGTCTTTGCACTAGAGCACTCGTCCATCCACGCTTGCATGAATCCTTGCATTGCCTGCTTGATTCTTTTGGCTCTTTGTCTCGTTATTGGTCCTACGGGCACGTGCAACGGGTCAACACTCGTTGAGCCACTCCGGAACTCATCATCCCCTCCCTGTTGAAAAGGATTCATCCTCGAATCATCACCTGCATCAAACAGAGAAAGATCAGCAACATTAAAAGAAGCAGACGCGTTATACTCACCTGGAAGATCGAGTTTATATGCATTCTCATTTATCTTTTCAAGGATCTGAAAAGGTCCATCGCCTCGTGGCTGCAACTTAGACTTTCTTTCGGTTGGAAATCGCTCCTTTCGCAAGTGCACCCACACCCGATTACCCGGCTCGAACGTCACTTGCCTCCTACCTTTGTTGGCATGAGTCGCATAATGCTCATTTTATTTTTTCAATTTGCCCTTTCACCTTCTCATGAAGCTCTTTCACAAGCTTAGCTTTTTTCGCCCCGTCCAAACTGCTCCGTTCATCTGCAGGTAAAGGAATTAAATCAAGAGGAGTTAGCGGGTTGAAACCATAAACAACTTCAAAAGGTGAACATGAAGTAGTAGAATGCACAGATCGATTATAAGCAAATTCCACAAATGGCAAACATTCCTCCCAACTTTTTAAATTCTTATTTATTATAGTGCGCAAAAGTTGGATTAATGTCCTATTAACTACCTCCGTTTGGCCATCAGTTTGCGGGTAACATGTAGTAGAAAATAATAATTTAGTACCCATCTTTCCCCACAAGACTTTCCAAAAGTAGCTTAGGAACTTAACATCCCTATCAGACACAATACTCCTAGGTACCCCATGGAGTCTCACAACCTCCCTAAAGAATAGGTCAGCTATGTTTGTTGCGTCATCAATTTTATTACAAGGAATAAAATGCGCCATTTTGCTAAACCTGTCTACCACCACAAAGATCGAGTCTCTACCTTTTTTTGTCCTAGGCAGACCTAACACAAAATCCATGGATATATCTACCCAAGGTTCATTAGGTACGGGCAAAGGTGTATACAAACCTTGTGGTAAGACTCTAGACTTAGATTGCTTACAAGTTATGCACCTTTCACAAATATGGTGAACATCCTTTTTCATTTTAGGCCAATAAAAGTTCTCTTGTAAAGTTTCTAATGTCTTAATAACACCAAAGTGTCCCATTAACCCCCCACCATGAGCCTCACGCACTAGCAATTCACGCATAGAACAATTAGGCACACAAAGTTTACTTTCCCTAAACAAATAGCCATCATCCCTATAAAATTTATCAATTGCACATTTTTCACATGAAGCGTAAATGATAGAAAAATCAGGGTCATTAGCATACATACCTCTTATATATTCAAACCCAAGCAACTTCGCATTTAAAGAGTTTAGAAGTACGTACCTGCGAGAAAGGGCATCTGCTACCACATTCTCCTTACCTTGCTTATAGCGAATGACGTATGGAAAAGTCTCAATGAATTCCATCCAACGGGCGTGCCTTTTGTTTAGCTTACCTTGTCCCTTGAGGTGTTTCAGTGACTCGTGGTCAGTGTGTATGACGAATTCCTTTGGCCACAGATAGTGCTGCCATGTCTCCAAGGCACGAACAAGAGCATAAAGCTCCTTGTCGTAGGTAGGATAATTCAAAACTGCCCCACTCGGCTTTTCACAGCAAAATGCAAGTGGCCTTTTTTCCTGCATAAGAACGGCTCCAATACCTATTCCTGATGCATCACATTCAATCTCAAATGTTTGGTTAAAGTTAGGTAAAGCCAAAACCGGTGCAGAACATAACCTATCCTTAAGCATTTTAAAAGCATTTTCTTGTGCTACCCCCCAATGGAATCCTACACTTTTCTTGACTATTTCTGTGAGTGGTGCTGCAAGTGTGCTAAAGTCTTTAACAAATCTCCTATAAAACCCAGACAACCCGTGGAAGCTCCTAACCTCCGTAATACTTTTGGGAGTTGGCCATTCTTTAATAGCACGAATTTTCTCCTCATCTACCTCAACACCATTAGCACTAACGAAAAAACCAAGAAAAATTACCTTTTCCATGCAAAAAGTACACTTTTTAAAATTAGCATATAGTTTTTCAGTTTTCAAAACTTCCAAAACAGATCTTAAATGTTCAATGTGATCACCTAAGTTCTTACTATATACCGAAATGTCATCAAAGTATACCACAACGAATTTACCAATGTAAGCACGCAAGACATGATTCATTAATCTCATAAAAGTGCTAGGTGCATTTGAGAGGCCGAACGGCATAACCATCCATTCATATAAACCATATTTGGTTTTGAAGGCGGTTTTCCATTCATCACCTTCTTTCATACGAATTTGGTGATAACCACTCTTAAGGTCTATTTTGCTAAAAATACAAGCACCATAAAGTTCATCAAGCATGTCATCAAGTCTAGGTATGGGATGGCGATACTTTACCGTAATATTGTTGACTGCTCTACCATCCACGCACATCCTCCAAGTCCGATCCGTTTTAGGTACCAACAGAACTGGTACTGCACATGGGCTCATGCTTTCCCGAACATAGCCCTTTTTCAACAGCTCTTCAACCTGCTTTTGTAGCTCTTTGGTCTCTTCGGGATTGCTCCTATAAGCTGGCCTGTTTGGAATGACTGCTCCTGGTACAAAGTCAATCTGGTGTTCAATCCCTCGAATTGGCGGCAGCCCACTAGGAATCTCCTCGGGAAATAAATCTTCAAATTCCTGCAAAAGAGACACAGCTAAACTGGGGAGGGAGTGGTTAGCTTCATCAAGTACAAGGAGAGATTCCTTATACATGAGTAAAATGACGGGTTTATTTGTAGAAATAGCATTGGTGATATCACTCTGTTTTGCGTAGAAGCTCATCTTTGTTTTCTCTCTTTTATTTTTACTGGCACTCGTCACACCCTCTCCTTTTTCTGGGACCAAACTGCATAACTAACCATTCATAAAGCCCATATTTGGTCTTTAATGCAGTTTCCCATTCGCCCCCTCCTTCATACGTATTTGGTGATATCCACTCTTAAGGTCAATTTTACTAAAGACACATGATCCATATAATTCATCAAGCATATCATCTAACCTAGGTATAGGATGGTTTTTCTTTACCGTGATATTGTTGATAGCTCTACAATCCACGTACAGCCTCCAGGTTCCATCCTTCTTGGGCACCAATAAGACCGGCACAGCACATGGGCTCATGCTTTCCCGGACATAGCCCTTGCTCAACAGCTCCTCAACTTTTCTTTGAAACTCCTTTGTTTCTTCCGGATTGCTCCTATATGCAGGCCTATTTTGAATGACAGCACCTGGTGCAAGATCAATCTGGTGCTCGATGCCCCAAGTGGGTGGTAGTCCACTCGGTATGTCTTCTCGGAATACATTATCAAATTCTTGTAAAAGAGAAACAGCTAAACAGGGAGGGAAGGGTTAGTGTCATCGAGTGCAAGGAAGGATTCCTTGTACATTAGTAAGAACATTGGTTGGTTGTCAAGGACAACTTTATGATTCGGGACGAATCATCTTAAAGGAAGAGGGGATGAAGTGATCCGGAAAAGAAGTTACGCTTTTCAATAAATAGTCACTTAAATTTCATGAGTACGATCAAGAGGAGTATATGAAATCTCATGTTTTGGTATCTGTGATATATTAATTATTGTATAGTTCATTAATATTTTTTATCATATTTGTTAGGATTTGCTTTAAAATAATCATTTGTAATGGTTGCAGAAACTTTTCTCGTAGAATTAAGGACCTGTGGGGATGCTTTTGACCCTATACATTTCGACTGACGACAACCCAACTACTTATAGGGGAAGTATTTCATTTATTTAAATATCCGTGGCTGGTTCGATATAGTTTTCGATTTTGAATTCCTTATTGTTGTTTGTTCGATGTTGATTGACAGAGTTAATAGGAGCCGGAGTAGGAATTGAAGTAGGTACTAAAATTTCACGAATAGGGGTAAGAGTAAAAGTAGGGAGGAGTAGTTACTGAAATTTTTTGAATACGATTAAGAGTTGTATATGAAATTTAATGTTTCCGTATTGTGATACATATATTGTGTAGTTTATTATTGTTTTCTTTAAAATATTTGTTATGAATTTGATGAGAACCCGGGAGGGGGTCCTTGTCGTAGCTCGTGAAATAACGCTCGGAAAGTTCCGAATCCAGGTTGCAACGGACGGTAACACTACAACCCGAGCCTCACGACGTAAGAACCATGGGGATATTAAACCCAAGACCCGTTACGATGAGGAAACAAGAACCGTAATGGTTTGAACGCCACAAAGGATGTCCAGATCCTTGATAAGTTCGATTTGTTGAACACCACAAGATTTGAATCTTGATAAGTTCGTTGTTTAAAGGGAAAATCCTCACCTTTAGAGAGAGTAAAAACACTCAATAATTTTATTCATCCAAAATATTCTATTTATACATTGAATGGAAAAGCATATAAATAGGCAAAATAAAACCTAATCGCTAACTGACTCTGAATAAAATTCTAATTAAACTAGAATACTAAATTAGGAAAATAACCTAAAAAACAAAAGGAAACAAAATAATTAAAAATCATATAATTATGGAAATATAGTAAATTTCCGTCTGCATCATTGATTTGCCAATTTGAAGCCCCAAACGATGTAATTTGTCCCTAAAATCAATGGGCTCAAGGGCTTTTGCCCATGAGTCTTGCTCAGTGACCTGTTTCTACTCGAAAAACATATATTATCCATCTAATTCTGACATGGTTGACTGGATTGCACTTTTATTTGGCTTGAATATTTAACTTTTTCCGTCAAGCCTGCTATGACTCCGATTGTCGAGGGTCCGGAACACATCAATAAGGCCGTAAGTCCCTCTCGGATCAAAATGTCTAAATATTAGTTACGGTCGTGAAGATTGATGTTACGACCATGAAATTCCATGTAGAATATTGTTGAATTGCCCGTGTCTTGATTTCTCCTTTTTTGTCGCCTTTTCCGGATCACATCATTCCCTCTTCATTTAAGATGATTCGTCCTGAATCATAAAATTGTTCTTAGAGCTTCTTTTCCGGATCACATCATCCCCTCATCCTTTAAGATGATTCGTCCCGAATCATAAAGCTGTTCTTGGCTTGCTCATTTGGTTTAGCCTTGAACCTTCTTCGTATAAGCAATGTTTGATCTTTGACGTTCTCCGAACCTGCTTGACTTCTTGTTTTGGCTTGAATTATAGATTTTCCCGTCAAGCCCACCCAGATTCGTACCATTCCCTCCTTCTTTAGGATGATTCGTCCCGAATCATGGTGTTGTTCTTGAAAAATCAAACTGTACCTCCTGGATCAAACGGAAAATTGTCGATTCCCTGACATGTATACAATAAATGATGCTCCTCCAATTTGTAGACTAGAAGGTATTGAAACACGAGGGGAATTGACGAAGGTTGATGTAAATCAAAATTCCATACACAATAAACCTGCAAGAAAGATTTTAAAAAAATGGGGAGGGAAATGTTAGCATCTCTTCATGCACAAGGTATGGATCCTTGTACTCATGATAAAAAACCTCCAACTCTTTTTTCCCACCACAAGGCCCTTCTCGTCGCCTCCAAAAGTCAATATACTTTCTTGCTCATTCTCTTCTTTTTTCTCAACCACTTCTTCTAATTTTTCAAATTCAACCACCTCTTCAATATTTTTATTGAAAAATTCAACATACAAATGTTGAACTTCTACCCCAACTTCCAATTCATTCCTATCATTGTCAAAAATGTTATTTTCAATCTCCTCTTCCACAATTTTATTCTGTACTTCAAGACTCGGAGTTTGATCAACTACTTCAATTTCTTTTTTCGCACACTCAACCTCCACTTCTAAATTTATGGGCTCAATCACCTCTCCTAATTTCTCATGCTTTTGCTCATGCACCTCCTCATAAATAATTTTATCTTCTAACTCGTTCCTCAAGTCTCCCTCCTTCTTCTTAACAATCATATCCAAAGGCTTTTCTTGTAATTTAACTACATCCTCTCTTCCCCTTTCTCTCTCTTGCAACTCGGCTAACTTTTTTCTAGCCTCTTGTGCCTTTATCTCTTCATTTAACTGTATTAATTTCTTGGGCATCTCCCTGAATTCATCCTTCATACTCCATTCATCATCTCCAAAGTTTCTTTGCTCATTCCTCTTTTCTCGCAATACTTTCTCTTCAAGTATTTGTTCCGGGGTTAACGGCATAAGCTTAATACTTTTCCCATCCTTAACAAATTTATATATATTCCTGCGCTTATCATAGACTGCTTTCCTCTCATGCTTCCACGATCTACTCAACAAGATGTCACACGATTCTAGAGGCACCACATCACACCACAGTTCATCGCTATATCTTCCAAGTGTCAATTTCACCATAACCCCAAGGGTTACATTTACCTGCCCACACTCCTTTAACCACGTCGGCCTATAAGGATTGGGATGTGGTAGTAAAGGTAAGCCCAACTCCTCAACCATGGTGGTACTAGCCAGATCGCAATAATACTCCTTATCAATAATAATATTACACACTTTACTGCCCACATGACACCTAGTCTGGCGGGTAGGATCAAACTCATAATTCACCCCTTTATGTAGCTTTCAAAAAATTGAGAGACTAAAAATAAGAGGGTCCAGATATTGACAAATATCAAGAAGGAATTTAATGTTGACTCGAAAAGGAAAACAATATCAAGAATTTTAAATAAATTCAAGAAAGTTGTTCTTAAATTTGACTCGAGAGGAAAGAAACTCAAGAATATTGTAGAAATTCAAGAAGTGGTTCTTGAATGTTGACTAGAAAGGAAAGAATAACAAGAATTTTAATTTGACTTAGAAGGTAAGGAATTATCAAAAATTCAAGGAAATTCAAGAAAGTGGTTCTTGAATTTCGTAGTGACTTTTTTTTTTTGAATTATGATGAATTTTCGGAATTAATAAAAAAATATAAAAAAATAAAATTTTTTTTTAATAAAATCCGAAAATTCGACACGAACGCAACAAAACAAACGGGACAGGATTTGGAAAACAATCGAATAAGAAAAACACTTTTGATTTTTTTAGGACGACTCTTATGGATCAAATTGGAAAAAAAATTACTGGCAAGAAGAACAAGAAAAATTGAACACAAAGACTCAAATAACATAAATAGGATATGGATGATTTTTATGGGACTCGATGATAAACATAAAAATCAAACTGGGAAGAAAAACACAAGAACCTGGGGTCCTCGTCGTAACTCGCGGAATAACACTTGGAAAGTTCCGAATCCAGGTTGCAACGGACGGTAACACTACAACCCGAGCCTCACGACGTAAGAACCATTGGTATATTAAACCCAAGACCCGTTACGATGCGGAAACAAGAACCGTAATGGTTTGAACGCCACAAAGGATGCCCACGCCTTTGATAAGTTCGATTTGTTGAACACCACAAATATCCCACAATATTTGATAAGTTCGAAGTTTGTTCAATCCCAGAACAATGTTGAGAAAACACTCAATATAATTTTTATTCATCCAAAATATTCTATTTTTACATTGAATGGAAAAGCATATAAATAGGCAAAATAAAACCTAATCGCTAACTGACTCTGAATAGAATTCTAATTAAACTAGAATACTAAATTAGGAAAATAACCTAAAAACCAAAAGGAAACAAAATAATTAAAAATCCTATAATTATGGAAATATAGGAAATTTCCGTCTGCATCATTTATTTGCCAATTTGAAGCCCCAAACGATGTAATTTGTCCCTAAAATCAATGGGCTCAAGGGCTTTAGCCCTTGAGTCTTGCTCAGTGACCTGTTTCTACTCGAAAAACATATATTATCCATCCAATTCTGACATGGTTGACTGGATTGCACTTTTATTTGGCTTGAATTTTAACTTTTTCCGTCAAGCCTGCTATGATTCCGATTGTCGAGGGTCCGGAACACATCAATAAGGCCGTAAGTCCCTCTCGGATGAAAATGTCTCAATATTAGTTACGGTCGTGAAGATTGATGTTACGACCATGAAATTCCATGTAGAATATTGTTGAATTGCCCGTGTCATGATTTCTCCTTTTTTGTCGCCTTTTCCGGATCACATCATCCCCTCTTCCTTTAAGATGATTCGTCCTGAATCATAACATTGTTCTTAGAGCTTCTATTCCGGATCACATCAGGAGCCAAAGTCACTACAATGCATTTGGATCAAAGAACAACAAGAAAATAATGCAGAAGCTGACTTACGGCCGTAACACCCATTTTTACGGCCGTAACATCATAATGGGGAAATTGGGCAGAAAGGCCATTACGGCCGTAACATATGATCTCAAGGCCGTAACTGAAGTAGAAGAACTTACGGCCGTAATCAAAATTCTCACGGCCGTAACCAAAGTTTTGTAACTTTTATTTTTTGTTCAGAAGTTCACTTACGGCGGTAAATAAAATTGTCACGGTCGTAACATATGTTTTGATTTTAAACCCGTAAGTCACTTACGGCCGTAAACGTAAAACTTACGGCCGTAACTAGGTGCCGCAAATTTTAACCTAGTTTTAGCGTTTAGGTTTAGTTTTAATTCTAGTTTGTTTTTGTTACTTTATTTAGTTAGCCTATTTAAAGGCTTCATTCAGTATTGTAAAACACAACTTTTATTCTTGAGATTAACGATATTGAAGGTCTGATATTCCCTTATATTTCTTCTTGTTCTCGTTGAACAAAGTCGAACTTATCAAAGGATTTGACAAACTTTGTGGCGTTCCCCCTCTGTGGTTCTTATCTCCGCATCATAACGGGTTTTGGGTTTTATATATCCATAGTTCTTGATTCGATAGGTCGGGGTTACATTGCTATCGTCTACTAATTGGATTTTAGAGCTTTCCTGTGCTTATTTCCGCGTGTTCTTAGTGATCCCTGTATCAGATCACATCATCTGGTATCAGAGCCTGTCTCTAAATCCAAGTATTTAGTATTCCAGTTTTACGCACTTTGACCGTCGACAAACTAGCCGCTCAAAAGGGAAGTGGATCATTTATTTAAATGTTCATGGCTAATTCTATTTAGTTTTTCAGGTTTGGATTCATTATTGTTGTACTTTTTTTGTAGATTGCTTGAGTTAACAGGAGTTGGAGATGGGATTGATGGGAGTAGTAACTTTCATACGGGTAGGGGTATTACTAGGAGTAGGTGAGTCAATTTGTGAGGGAGTCGAAGTAGGTACTAAAGTTTTACGGATTGGGGTAAGAGTAAAACAGTAGGCAGGAACAGTCACTTAAATTTCATGAGTAGGATTTGATGAGAACCCGGGAGGGGGTCCTCGTCGTAGCTCGTGGAATAACGTTTGGAAAGTTCCGAATCCAGGTTGGAACGGACGATAACAATGCAACCCCGACCTCACGACGCAAGAATCAGGAGTATATTAAACCCGAGACCCGTTACGATGCGGAGATAAGAACCACAAAGGGGAACGCCACAAGGAATGTCCAGATCCTTGATAAGTTTAATTAATTTGAACGCCACAAGATTTCAATCTTGATAAGTTCGATGTTTAAAGGGGAAAATCCTCACCTTTAGAGAGAGTAAAAACACTCAATAATTTTATTCATCAAAAGTATTCTGTTTTTACATTGAATGGAAAAGCATATAAATAGGCAAAATAAAACCTAATCGCTAACTGATTCTGAATAGAATTATAATTAGGCTAAAATAACTAAAATAACCAAAATTACCAAAATTGGAAAAAGAATTAAAAACCAATAAAGGAAATACAAATCAACTGAAATACTAAAATCCCGAAAATCTGATTCGCGCCGCTTACGGCCGTAAAAATCGGACTTACGGCTGTAAGTCCTTCTCTGATCAAAATGTCTCAATATTAGTTACGGCCGTAATTATGGAAGTTACGGCCGTAAAAGCCCTTCTACCTTAATTTCTGATCCTTTGATGTGAATTGAATCTTGACTCGAGCCCAACACGAAACTTGTTCATTTTCCCATGTAGAATATTGTTGAATTGCCCATATCTTGATTTCTCCTTTTTTTGACGCATTTTCCGGGTCACATCATCCTCTCTTCCTTTAAGATGATTCATCCCGAATCATAACATTGTTAGGTTCTTTTCCTAATCACATCCGGATTGTTCGCTCAAAATAGTGTACCGCAAGCGCACGGGTCGCGTACAAGTAATAAAGTGAACTTTTTGAGTCCGAAATGTCGATCTCACGAGGAATGTATACTATAGATTATATAACTTTAATTAATTTAATTCTAACAACAAAGAGAAACACACAATTAAAAAGATGGGTTTTTGGAAATTCTAAATTAAAGAAACTAATTTTAAACCAAATTAAAATAAGAAAAATGAAAGATAAAATAGTTGGGATTCATGATTTCACTTAACTCTCGCTTAAGTAATTTCTCAACACATGCAAATTAATAAATTACTCATTTACAATGTTAGACCCGATTTTCCAAGCTTAGCTAATTACCTCTCTCGAGTGAAATTAACCCTAATCAATTGGTCTAACCTACTATATCTCTATGTCGATTAAGGCCCAATCAATTGCATTAAATTTTTGTGAAAATAGCTCAATTGATTAAGGTATATCTCTACCCTTAACAAGAACCTAGAGCATTTGTTATTTGGTCTAAAATGCATAATATTTCTCGATTATCATACACTTCACAAAACACGTATTTGGTGATCAATTAAACACATGGAATAATCTCAATAACAAACACACATGAAATAAGCTCAACATTAATAAACAAACATTAAAATTACTTAAACTAAGTTAAGCTATATCAATCATCCCAAGATAAAACAACTAGCCCATTTTATAAATATTGCACAAAAGTTGAGGTTTACAAAAATACATCGCAAAATATAGAAATCAAAGATTAAAAATACAAGATAATGAAATAAATCACTTCCCTTGATTTTTGCCCCAAAATTTCTTGAACTTTGATTTGTATTTCCACTTGACTTCTTGCTCCTTTGATCCAAATGGTGCTAGTAACTTAGAAACACAACTAAACTACAAACTAATTTTACAACCAAAGAAAAGAAAAGAAAAGAAAGAAGAAGAAAAGAGAGAAGAAGAGAGGCTAGGGTTTGGTGAGGTGAGTTATTGTGATGAAGTATGGAAAAAACCTAGCAAAATTGACCTAAAAACAACCCTTTTCGCCCAGATTATCGCTCAATTTTTTGACCACGCGATCGCGTGGTTTAATGCCTCGCGATCGCGTGGTGGACTTGAAAACTCTCGGGTTGGATTATAGGCTGACTTCGCGAACGCGGCCTGGTCTAACCACGCGATCGCGTGGTTCACCTGGCAGCTTTGTCCTTCCATGATTGCTATTTGGTCTTCCATCTTCTGGTCTTCTTCAAATTAGTCCTCGAATTTTGACTTTTATTACAAATATGCCCTTGAAATATTTGCAAAGAAGGTCCTCCATCTTTCTGAGATGTTGCAATTGAGTCTCCATACTTTTAATTTCTTTCAATTAGGTCCTTGGACATCGAAATTGCTTTTCTTTTAGCTCAATTGGTCTCCAATCTCGTCTATTTTCTTTCCAATTGAATTTGTACCTAATTGTACAAGATAAACACAATTTATAAGTAGATATTTTGGTCAATTTGTCAATGAAATTGCTAATTTAGGAACTAAATAAGTGTGTAAGCACACTTATCAAGGATCAAGAGGAGTATATGAAATTTCATGTTTTGGTATCTGCGATATATTAATTATTGTACAGTTCATTAATATTTTTTTTTATCATATTTGTTAGGATTTGCTTTAAAATAATCATTTGTAATGGTTGCAGAAACTGTTCTCGTAGAATTAAGGACCTGTTGGGATGCTTTTGACCCTATACACTTCGGCTGACGACAACCCAACTACTTATAAGGGAAGTATTTCATTTATTTAAATATTTGTATCTGGTTCGATACAGTTTTCGATTTTGAATTCCTTATTGTTGTATGTTCGATGTTTATTGACAGAGTTAATAGGAGCCGGAGTAGGAGTTGAAGTAGGTACTAAAATTTCACGAATAGGGGTAAGAGTAAAAGTAGGGAGGAGTTGTTACTGAAATTTTTTGAATACGAGTAAGAGTTGTATATGAAATTTGATGTTTCCGTATTGCGATATATATATTGTGTAGTTTATTATTGTTTTCTTTAAAATATTTGTTATGAATTGCTTCAGAATGTTTGTCTGTAACGATTACAGAAGCTGCATTCCTAGAATTTTGATCTTATGTGGATTCTTTTGACTTTACATGCTTCGACCGTCAACAAACCAGCTGCTTAAAAGGGAAGTAGTTCATTTATTTAAATGTTCGTTGCTAATTCTATTTAGTTTTCAGTTTTGGGTTCACTTTTATTTTATGTTTGATTTAGATTGCCTTAGTTAATAGGAGTTGGAGTCGGGATTGGTGCGAGTAATAACTTTTATACGGGTAGGAGTAGGACTAGGAGTAGATAAGTCACAACTTGAATAAGAGTCAAAGTAGGTACTAAAGTTTTAAGCATAGGGGTAAGAGTAACGGTGGGTAGGAATTGTCACTTAAATTTAATGAGTAAGATTAAGATCCTGTATATAAAATTTCATGTGTTTGGTATATTCGTGATATATATATTATTGTATAGTTTATTAACATTTTCTTTATGATATTTGTTAAGATTTGCTTTAAAACAACTGTTTGTAATTATTGCAGAAACAGTGCTAGTAGAATTCTGGTCGTTTGGGGATGCTTTTGAATCAATGCACTTCGATCGTCGACAACCCAACTACTTATAAGTGAAGTATTTCATTTATTTAAATTTCTGTGGCCAGTTCGATTTAGTTTTAGATTTTGAATTCCTTAGTATTGTATGTTTTTATTTTTAAAACCGTAAGTCATTTACGGCCGTAAACATAAAAGTTACGGCCGTAACTGGGCACCGTAAGTTTAACCTAATTTAGGCGTTTTAGTTTAGGTTTTAATTCTAGTCTATTTTTGGTTGCTTTATTTAGTTAGCCATTTTAAAGGCTTCATTCAGCATTTTAAAACACAACTTTTATTCTTGAGATTAATGATATTGAAGGTCAGATATTCCCTTATATTTCTTCTTGTTCTCGTTGAACAAACTCGAACTTATCAAAGGATTTGACAACCTTTGTGGCGTTCCCCCTCTGTGGTTCTTATCTCCGCGTCGTAACGGGTTTTGGGTTTAATATACCCATAGTTCTTGCGTCGTGAGGTCGGGGTTACATTGCTATCGTCTACTAATTGGATTTTAGAGCTTTTCAGCGTTTATTTCCGCGTCTTCTTGGTGATCCCCATATCGGATCACATCATCTGGTATCAGAGCATGTCTCTAAATCCAAGTATTTAGTATTCTAGTTCTTTTTCTTTTATTTCCATAGTTTTATTCATTCAAAGAAAAAAAAATTTCCAATTCTTGTTTCTTGAAATTCGTTAGAAATTCAAGATTTGCCAAATTCCGTTTCTTGTTCTTGATTGTTTTGTTGAGTAGCAAAAAAAAAAAAAAAAAGAAATTTTTGATTTGATACAAGAATCAAGAAAATTTTTCCATGATAATTCAAGAAATCTTTTCTTGGAGAATAATTTTTGGCAAATCTTTCCAACAATCCTTGTTTCCATTAAATTCCTTATTCTTAATTCCATAAAACTTCTTCTTGAAATAGAATTCTTGTTTCCATAATTTCCTTCTTAAACTTCCTAATTCCAATTTTTCCATCAACTTTCCTTATTTGCACTTTGGGGTTAATTTCACAAAGACCAAATCTATTTCCAGTAAAAATAAAAGAGAGAAAACAAAAGTGAGCTTCTACGCCATACAGAGTGAAATCACCAAAGCTATTTCCACAAATAAACCCTTGATTTTACTAATGTACAAGGAATCCCTCCTTGTAATTGATGAAGCTAACCACTCCCTCCCCAATTTAGCTGTGTCTCTTTTGCAGGAATTTGTAGATTTATTTCCTTAAGAGATTCCTAGTGGGCGGCAGCCCATTCGTGGGATTGAGCACCAAATTGACTTCGTGTCGGGAGCAGTCATTCCAAACAGCCAGCTTGTAAGAACAATCCAGAAGAGACCAAAGACCTACAAAGGTAGGTTGAAGAGCTGCTGGAAAAGAGCTATGTTCGGGAAAGCATGAGCCCATGTGCAGTACCAGTTCTGTTGGTACCCAAAAAGGATGGGACTTGGAGGATGTGCGTGGATTGTAAAGCAGTCAACAATATTACGGTAAAGTATCGCCATCCCATACCTAGACTTGATGACATGCTTGATGAACTATATGGTGCTAGTACGTTTAGCAAAATAGACCTTAAGAGTGATTGGCACCAAATCCGTATGAAAGAAGGTGATGAGTGGAAAACTGCCTTCAAAACCAAATATTGTTTATATGAATGGATGGTTATGCCATTCGGTCTCTCAAATGCACCTAGCACTTTTATGAGACTTGTGAACCATGTTTTACTTGCTTACATTGGTAAATTCGTTGTGGTATACTTTGATGACATTTTGGTATATAGTAAGAACTTAGGTGATCACATTAAACATTTAAGATCTATTTTGGAAGTGTTGAAAACTGAAAAACTATATGCTAATTTTAAAAAGTGTACTTTTTGCATGGAAAATGTAATTTTTCTTGGGTTTGTTGTTAGTGCTAATGGAGTTGAGGTAGATGAGGAGAAAATTCGTGCTATTAACGACTTTAGCACACTTGCAGCACCACTCACAGAAATAGTCAAGAAAAGTGTAGGATTCCATTGGGGGGAAGCACAAGAAAATGCTTCTAAAGTGCTTAAGGATAGGCTATGTTCTGCACCGGTTTTGGCTTTACCTAACTTTAACCAAACCTTTGAGATTGACTGTGATGCATCAGGAATAGGGATTGGAGCTGTTCTTATGCAAGAAAAAAGGCCGATTGCATTTTTCAGTGAAAAGCTTAGTGGGGCAGTTTTGAATTATCCTACCTACGACAAGGAGCTTTATGCTCTTGTTCGTTCCTTGGAACATGGCAGCACTATCTGTGGCCAAAGGAATTCGTCATACACATGACCAAGAGTCATTGAAACACCTCAAGGGACAATGTAAGCTAAACAAAAGACACGCCCGTTGGATGTAATTCATTGAGACTTTTCCCTATGTCATTCGCTATAAGAAAGGTAAGTGGTAGCAGATGCACATTCTCGAAGGTATGTTCTCTTAACTTCTTTAAATGCGAAGTTGCTTGGGTTCGAATAAATAAGAGGTATGTAAACTGATGACCCTGATTTTTCTACTATTTATGCTTCATGTGAAAATGGCGCAATTGATAAATTTTATAGGCATGATGGCTATTTGTTTAGAGAAAGTAAAGTTTGTGTGCCTAATTGTTCTATGCGCGAATTGCTAGTGCATGAGGCTCATGGTGGGGGTTAATGGGACACTTTGGTTTTATTAAGACGTTTGAAATTTTACACGAGCACTTTTATTGGCCTAAAATGAAAAGGGATGTTCACCATACTTGGGATAGGTGCATAACTTGTAAACAATCTAAGTCTAGGGTCTTACCACAAGGTTTGTATACACCTTTGCCCATACCTATTGAACCTTGGGCAGATATATCTATGGATTTTGTGTTAGGTCTGCCTAGGATAAAAAAAGGTAGAGATTCGATATTTGTGGTGGTAGACAGGTTTAGCAAAATGACACATTTTATTCCTGGTCATAAAACTGATGACGCAACAAACATAGCTGACCTATTCTTTAAGGAAGTTGTGAGACTCCATAGTTGCTATTTTCTACTACATGTCACCCGCAAACTGATGGTCAAACGGAGGTAGTTAATACGACATTAATCCAAATTTTGCGCACTATAATAAATAAGAATTTAAAAAGTTGGGAGGAATGTTTGCCATTTGTGGAATTTGTTTATAATCGGTCTGTGCATTCTACTACTTTATGTTCACCTTTTGAAGTTGTTTATGGTTTCAACCCGCTAACTCCTCTTGATTTAATTCATTTACCTGTAGATGAAAGGAGTAGTTTGGACGGCGAGAAAAAGGCTAAGCTTGTGAAGGCACTTCATGAGAAGGTGAAAGGGAAAATTGAAAAGAAAAATGAGCATTATGCGACTCATGCCAACAAAGGTAGGAGGCAAGTTACGTTCGAGCCGGGGATTGGGTGTGGGTGCACTTGCGAAAGGAGCGATTCCCAACCCAAAGGAAGTCTAAGTTGCAGCTAAGAGGCGATGGACCTTTTCAAATCAATGAAAAGATAAACGAGAACGCATATAAGCTTGATCTTCCAGGTGAGTATAATGTGTCTGCTTCTTTTAATGTAGCTAATATTTCTTTGTTTGATGCAGGTGATGATTCGAGGACGAATCATTTTCAACAGGGAGGGGATGATGAGTTCTGGAGTGGCTCGGAGAACGTTGACCCGTTGTACGTGCCCGCGGGACCAATAACTAGGCAAAGAGCCAAAAGAATCAAGCGGCGATGCAAGGATTTATGCAAGCATGGATGGATGAGTGCTCGAGTGCAAAGACCTCATTTACATTGCATAACAAAGTGGAAGAGAAGTCAAAGTCATTACAATGCATTTGGATCAAAGAAAAACAAGAAAAAAATGCAGAAGCTGACTTACGGCCGACCGTAACACCCAAATTTACGGTCGTAACATTATTTTGGCGGAATTAAGCAGAAGAGAGATTACGGCCGTATGCTCATATCTCACGGCCGTAACTGAAGTTACTTACGGCCGTGATCGTAGGGATGATGTTGATGTGATCCGGAAAAGAAGCTAAGAACAATGTTATGATTCGGGACGAATCATCTTAAAGGAAGAGGGAATGATGTGATCCGGAAATGGCGTCAAAAATGAGAAATCAAGATACGGGCAATTCAACAATATTCTACATGGGAAAATGAACAAATTTCATGTTGGGCTCGAGTCGAGATTCAAATCAGATCAATTAATATCAAAGGATCAGAAAATTGGGCAGAAGATGCATTACGGCCGAAACATTGTTTCTCACGGCCGTAAATGAATATTGATATTTTTGTTCAGAAGGAGATTTACGGCCGTAACATCAATCTTCACGGCCGTAACAAATATTGAAACACTTTGATGCGAGAAGGACTTACGGCCGTAAGTCCGACTTTTACGGCCGTAAGCTGCGCGAATCAGATTTTCGGGATTTTTAGTATTTCAGTTGATTTGTATTTCCTTTATTTTTTTTAATTCTTTTTCCAATTTTGGTAATTTTGGTAATTTTAGTTATTTTAGCCTAATTACAATTTTATTCAGAGTCAGTTAGCGACTAGGGTTTATTTTGCCTATTTATATGTTTTCCGTTGAATGTAAAAGTTAGATTTTGATAAATGAAAAATATATTGAGTGTTTTCTCAACATTGTTCTGGAATTGAACAAACTTCGAGCTTATCAAATATTGTGAGATATTTGAGGCGTTCAACAAATCGAATTTATCAAATGCGTGGGCGGATTTGTAGCGTTCAAACCATTACGGTTCTTGTTTCAGCATCGTAACGGGTCTTGGGTTTAATAAACCCATGGTTCTTTCGTTGTGAGGCTCGGGTTGTACTGTTCTCATTCGTTCCAACACGAATTCGGAACTTTCCAAGCGATATTCCGCGAGCTACGACGCGGACCCCCTCCCGGGTTCGCATCATATGGTATCAGAGTTGGACTCTGAATTCAGGTTCTTGTGTTTTTCTATCCAGTTTGATTTTTATGTTTATCATCGAGTCCCATAAAAATCATCAACATCCTATTTTTGTTATTTGAGTCTTTGTTTTCAATTTTTCTTGTTCTTCTTGCCAGTAAATCTTTTTCCAGTTTGATCCATAAGTGATGTGATCCGGAAAAGGCGTCAAAATGAGAAATCAAGATACGGGCAATTCAACAATATTCTACATGGGAAAATGAACGAGTTTCATGTTGGGCTCGAGTCGAGATTCAAATCAGATCAATTAATGTCAAAGGATCAGAAAATTGGGCAGAAACAGACTCACGGCCGTAACACCCATTTTTACGGCCTAAAATCAATATGGCAGATTTGGACAGAAAGGCCTTTACGGCCGTAAACATATCATCTCACGGCCGTAAATGAAGAAGAAGACTTACGGCCGTAATCAAAATTCTCACGGCCGTAACAAACTAAACCACATTTTGATCCGAGAGGCTATTACGGCCGTAAAGAGAATTGTTACGGCCGTAATTCAAGTAACGCGTTTTTGGGCCTTGTTTTGCGGCTAGGGTTTAGTTTGTTATTTTTGGTTTTAATTATTTTTGATAATTTTGGTTATTTTGGTATTTTAGTTATTTTTGGTATTTTAGCCTAATTAGAATTCTATTCAGAGTCAGTTAGCGATTAGGTTTTATTTTGCCTATTTATATGTTTTTCCATTCAATGTAAAAACAGAATATTTTGATGAATGAAAATTATATTGAGTGTTTTCTCAACATTGTTCTGGAATTGAACAAACTTCGAACTTATCAAATATTGTGGGATATTTGTGGTGTTCAAGAACCACTTTCTTGAATTTCTACAATATTCTTGATATTCTTTCCTTTCGAGTCAAATTCAAGAACCACTTTCTTGAATTTCTTTAAAATTCTTGATATTGTTTTCCTTTTCAAGTCAACATTAAATTCCTTCTTGATATTTGTCAATATCTGGACCCTCTTATTTCGAGTCTCTCAAATTTTTGAAAGCTACATAAAGGGATGAATTATGAGTTCGATCCTACCTTCCAGACTAGGTGTCATGTGGGCTGTAAAGTGTGCAATATTATTATTGATAAGGAGTATTATTGCGATCTGGCCAGTACCACCATGGTTGAGGAGTTGGGCTTACCTTTACTACCACATCCCAATCCTTATAGGCTGACGTGGTTAAAGGAGTGTGGGCAGGTAAATGTGTAGCGCCCCGAGTTCCGTATACCCGATTCACTACGTCATTTTCTGTCTAAATTTTTTTCGAATAATATTTATGTGGAAGAAATAATTGAAATTCATTTTTGGCAACATTAAATAACTGTAATGGCCGATAAAATTGAAACATTTATGAAATCATTTGAAATAGTAAATCGAACCATTAATTTTGTAAAGAAATTGACAATGTCATAATTTCTCAAATAAATGAACTTCTCTAAATTATTCGATTGTTTGGAAAAATACGGAAATCATTAACGTCAAACTTTCAACCGTTTAACGATTATTGCCACCATCATTCATCGCTCGCCACCGTCTCCGAAATCTGCAAAACTGTTTAAAAGTAGGGTGAGTATTTCATGGGGAAAATACTCAGTAGACTCATCGCAAATTAATTTAATTTATAAGATGATTAAACACATAAATCCCGGCTCTTTATAAAACGGGCATTGATAGAGCTTCTTTATAAAACGGCTCTTGATAAAACTCATATTGTGCATTACAGCACGGAACATATTTTGCAAATCATAGGCTCTTTGAAATTAGCTCTTTGAAAACAGCTCTTTGAAAACCATATACTTATAAAAACATTTTAATTATGCCAAGCATAATTTCTTTTGAAAGCATAACATAAGATAGGATTGAAATCCTCATAAACATAGGGAGACACAAGAACTTTACCGAACTTAGGTGGCAAGAATTCTTATGCAGTAAAATCATAATAACAGTAAGTTTTCATCATAACATAGGATAAGATCGAAATCCTCATAAACATAAGAATTTTACCGAACTTAGGTGGCAAGAATTCTTATGTAGTAAGTATACCAAGCATAATTTTTGAAATTCATAGGGATCAATTGCATCATAACATAAGATAGGATCGAAATCCTCATAAACATATGCGACAGGAATTTTACCGAACTTAGGTGGCAAATCCTCATAAACATATGGAAACATAGGAATTTTACCGAACTTCGTGGCAAATCCTCATAAACATAGGAGACACAAGAATGTTACCGAACTTCGTGGCAAGAATTCTTATGTGTAGCGCTACTAAAACTCCGGTCCCCTTAACATATCATAACTTATCATATGGGACCCATAACAATCTTGGTAGATTGATTTCATAGCAATGATCCAAAAAAACATTTTCGTGAAGCATAGGGTATACTTACTTTTCGTAAAAACATAAAGTATATTTTCTTTTCATAAAAACATACTTACTCTTCATAAAACATAAGGTATATTTACCTTTCATAAAAACATACTTGCTTTTCTTAAAAATTGACTTTCACAAGTCACATGACATTCATATGAAATCATAATTTAAATCAATTAATAAGTGCGAGTCTACCTTAAATCCGACGAGTGCAAAGTTGAGCGGGAATGACTTCAATTTCTTTAAATTCTCCGTACGCTTCGTCTTAGCCAATAAGTCACTTTAGTCTATCGAATATATAGTTCAAAATGATAAATTATAATTTGAGGACTAAAATTGATGTTTTGAAAGTTGAGGGACTAAAATGAATACTTTTGAAAGTTGAGGGACAAAAATAGATATTTTGAAAGTTGAGGGATTAAAATGAATACTTTTGATAGTTGAGTCGGAAACTCAAAACAATAGGGTTGAAATAATATATTTTAAAAAATGAAGGCTGAATAAAATCATTTAAAACTTTAAAAGGGCTGAAATAAACTATTCAAATCTGTAGGGACTGATTTAAATCATTTAGCAAACTTAGGGACCAAAGTGTAAAATCTGGAAGTTAATATAATATCCTGTTTTCTCTCACTTTCCCCATTTCGTTAACAGAAAGAGAGAATACGCGAGAGAGAGAGACAGAGGAAGAACTAGGGCGTAAATCCGTCCTTCGACGGGAGATTCTGCCGGCGTAACACCGGAGTAAGGTGGCGGTGAGCGACGAGGCTGAAGTAGGTTAGGTTTGATGCGAGAAACAGAAAGGAAACCGCGGCTTAGATCGCGATTTGAGTTGGGTCTTAACTGCGAAATCCGGTGGTCGTGCCGGTAAATCAGTCGGCGGTCGAAGGTAAGTCTTGGGCTTGGTTTATTTCTTGTTTTGGGTTTCGATTGTTTGTCAAAACTGAAGTGGGCAGTGGGTGGTTTTGGTGTGTCGATTATGGCAGATTGATGATGAAAATTGGGTTGTTTCATTCATGGCTATGGTTGAAGATGATGGAGTTGCTGACGGTTTGAATTGGTAGTTATGAAGTATACTTATGGTTTGGGATAAGTCAAAATTACAAGGGAGACTCTGTCCAGAATTTTATCATTTGGAATTAAGAGCATAGTATGGTATGCAATCACTAATTCATAATCAAAATTTTACATCTATTTTCTATTTCATATTCCACCTAATTCTACACTATCTTATTCTACAATACCAATTTTCATCAAGAACTCGGCCAACCTCACAAATTTTCTTTTCTTTCCACAAAGTTATATCATTATGTTTTGAGACATAATGATTCTATCACACCATTTTTTACACCATTTTTACAACCTAATTCTTCACTATCTTTTATTCTATTTCATATGATTCTCCACTAACTCATAACCATTCATTTCAAATACACTACCTAATGCCAATTATAATGACAAGCGTTTTTCCATATCCTCTGTTTAAGCTCCATCCACAACCATTATCTTTATCATCATCACCAATTAACCCCACAACCCTCTTTAGCCAAAAGCTACACCTCCACTTCAAAAACAAATGGCACAACTCATATTTCCACCATTCAAGATTCCCATAATTTTCTAATCTATCTATATTTTAAATTTTTCCAACCCTTCTTACATAATCAGACTCTGATTTCCAGCCACCTGAATTCACAGCCAATTCAATTCAGCCATCACCACTGATTCCTCACAACACTTCACGAACTCCACATTCTTCCACAGCCTCGCCAATTACTCAGAATTATCATCTTCATCATCAATCAGTTACACCACAAAGCCATCTTCTACTGCCCAGATTGAACTCCAAACCAACATACTGTCTTAATCGAATTCATCACACTGAAATCAAACTAGTCGCCAATCAACCATGGCCAATTCACCATCACCAGATTTCTTCAAAATATTACACTTCAAAATTATTGGTTGTACTTTTGAAGTGAGTAAATATTTTGGCTACAATAATGGAAAATCTGAGATGATCAGTTGTGTGATTTTAAATTATGGGATTGTATCTTTGGGTTAAGCAAATTTGATGAGGAATCCTATATGATTTACAGAAGTCTTATTTAATGGTGATAAGATTAATCAGAGTATTGTTCATAAAGTGTGATATGAATTGAAGTTTGGGAGAATAGAAAATGTTAATTTTGAATTTCAGATTTGGGAAATTAGTGAAGTTCTTAAGTTTGAGAATAACATATCTGATCCTTGTGATGCTGTTTTAAGTTAGTATCTTAGCTCTCAGCAAGAATGAGTATTTGATACCGAGTACTTGATGTATGATTTAAAGTATAATGAAAAGTGGGAACAAGAGTTAATGCGCTGTTATTTTTCTCGACAAAAGAAAATTTGATGATAAGATTGGAGATATGGAATATTTTATTGGATTTTGGTACTGATATTTTTGGTATAATAATCAAGGTATAGTGAGATGATACGGGAATACGTGAAAGAGAAATAAGGACCGTATTGAATCAGAATTCATAAGTATGTATAAGTGAAAGAAATACTTTGCAGGAAATGTGATGACATTTAAGTAAAGAATCTTAGTTATTTGGAAGATATTTGTTTACTGAATTTTGGGTTACAATTATTGGAAAGATAAGTTGATGATATTATGTTGATATGTTTGGGTATATTACGTAGAGAGAATATTCAGGTAATTCTTTGATTATTTTTTTTTAATACTCGATGATGATAAGAAAGGAAAAATTATTATGATATGATATGTCAGTAAAGATTTGTTGAAATTTTAGAGATATATACGAATATCTGAGGTCACATGATACGATGATAAGTGACATGTTACATGAATACTACAAGATATGATGAAATTTTTACATTCGATTGGGAATTGTTTTGATTATTTTGGGAATATTCGATGATAAGAAGTTTAGAGATGACAAATTATTATGGTTTGATATATCAGTAAAGATTTATGGAAACTTGAAGAGATTTTTTTTGTGGAATTACAGAAATTAGTAAAGAGACATGATGTTGTTTGAGATTATGAAATAAGTTGATCATCTATGAATAAGTTATGTTGTTTTTGGTTCATAATAATGGAATTCAAATAATAGTGAACTTTCAGTCACTTACGATTCAGAAGAATTTTTGAGTAGACACATATGTCTATAGAAAAGTCCATGTTCTTGAGAAAACAAAGTGATGCATTTAGTCAAAGTCCAGTGGGTTAAATATGGTTGGGTTAAATATGGTAGCAATGATGCTACATAAGAGAAGAAGAAGAAGAGATTCTGATTAAGTATTCAGAAATCATAAGATCAAGTAAGTTTAATTTCGAGGACGAAATTATTTTAAGGGGGTAAGATTATAGCGACCCAGAATTTTTACGCAATTTTATAATTATTTTAATATTTAGAAAATTGTGTCGCTACTATTTCACCCATTATTTTGAAGTTAACGCCGCGACGGATTCGTCTAGCCAAGTCAAAAAAAAAAAAATATCGAATTTGTTCGATTTTAAATTAAATGTCCGAATTTCTAAAATTATATTATTTTAAAGTATTATTTTCAAAATCATTTTTAAATTCCAAATTTATTAAAATGATTTTGAAAATAATACTTTAAAATAATATAATTTTAGAAATTCGGACATTTAATTTAAAATCGAACAAATTCGATATTTTTTTTTTTGACTTGGCTAGACGAATCCGTCGCGGCGGTAACTTCAAAATAATGGGTGAAATAGTAGCGACACAATTTTCTAAATATTAAAATAATTATAAAATTGCGTAAAAATTCTGGGTCGCTATAAAATGTAACCCATGGGGTTATTGTGAAATTGGCACTTGGAAGATATAGCGATGAATTTTGGTGTGATGTGGTGCCTCTAGAATCTTGTGACATCTTGTTTAGTAGATCGTGGAAGTGTAAGAGGAAAGCAGTCTACGATAAGCATAGGAATATATATAAATTTGTTAAGGATGGGAAAAGTATTAAGCTTATGCCATTAACCCCGGAAGAAATACTTGAAGAGAAAGTATTGCGAGAAAAGAGAGATGAGCAAAGAAAATTCGGAGATAATGAATGGAGTATGAAGGATGAATTCATGGAGATGGCCAAGGAATTAATACAGTTAAATAGAGCGATGAAGGAACGAGAGGCTAGGAAAAAGTTAGCCGAGTTGCAAGAGAGAGAAAGGGGAAGAGAGGAAGTAGTTAAATTACAAGAAAAACCTTTAGAAATGATTGTTGAGAAGAAGGAGGAAGACTTGAGGAAAGAGTTAGAAGATAAAAATTTGTGTAGTGTTGAGGTGGTGCCTAATCATGTCAATAAAATTATTTATGAGGAGGTGCATGAGCAAAAGCATGAGAAATTAGGAGAGGTGGTAGAATCCATAAATTTAGGAGTGGAGGTTGAGTGTGCGAAAAAAGAATTAGAAGTAGTTGAAGAGACCCCGAATTTTTTGGTAGGAGATGAAAAGGTGGAGTTAGGTGATCAAACTCCAATATTTGATGAGGAAAAATTGGAAGTTGGGGATGAAGAATTAGAAGAGGTGGTAGAGTCCAAAAATTTGGAAGAGGAGGTTGTGCGTGAGAACGTGGAGCTAGAAGAATTGGTTGAGTTTGGGAGTAAAAAGATAGAAGAGGTTGAGCAAGAAATTGCAAAGAAGGAAGGAGGTGAAGAGCGGAATTTTGTTGTTGGGAAAAATGAATCGGAAATAATTCATCATGAATACAAGGATCCATACCTTGTGCATGGAGACGCTAACATTTCCCTCCCCATTTTTGTTAAATCTTTCTTGCAGGTTTATTGTGCATGGAAGTTTGATTTGCATCAACCTTGGTCAATTCCCCTCGTGTTTCAATACCTTATCGTCTACAAATTGGAGGAGCATCATTTATTGAATGCATGTCAGGGAATCGACAATTTTCCGTTTGATCCAGGAGGTACAGTTTGATTTTTCAAGAACAACACCATGATAGGGGACGAATCATCCTAAAGAAGGAGGGAATGGTACGAATCAGGGTGGGCTTGACGGGAAAATCTATAATTCAAGCCAAAAGAAGAATTCAATCAGGTTCGGAGAACATCAGATCAAACATTGCTTGTACGAAGAAGGTTCTAGGCTAAACCAAGTGAGCAAGCCAAGAACAGTTTTATGATTCGGGACGAATCATCTAAAAGGAAGAGGGGATGATGTGATCCGGAAAAGGCGTCAAAAATGAGAAATCAAGATACGGGCAATTCAACAATATTCTACATGGGAAAATGAACAAGTTTCATGTTGGGCTCGAGTCGAGATTCAAATCAGATCAATTAATGTCAAAGGATCAGAAAATTGGGCAGAAACAGACTCACGGCCGTAACACCCATTTTTACGGCCTAAAATCAATATGGCAGATTTGGACAGAAAGGCCTTTACGGCCGTAAACATATCATCTCACGGCCGTAAATGAAGAAGAAGACTTACGGCCGTAATCAAAATTCTCATGGCCGTAACAAACTAAACCACATTTTGATCCGAGAGGCTATTACGGCCGTAAAGAGAATTGTTACGGCCGTAATTCAAGTAACGCGTTTTTGGGCCTTGTTTTGCGGCTAGGGTTTAGTTTGTTATTTTTGGTTTTAATTATTTTTGATAATTTTGGTTATTTTTGTATTTTAGTTATTTTTGGTATTTTAGCCTAATTAGAATTCTATTCAGAGTCAATTAGCGATTAGGTTTTATTTTTCCTATTTATATGCTTTTCCATTCAATGTAAAAACAGAATATTTTGATGAATGAAAATTATATTGAGTGTTTTCTCAACATTGTTCTGGAATTGAACAAATTTCGAACTTATCAAATATTGTGGGATATTTGTGGTGTTCAACAAATCGAACTTATCAAAGGCGTGGGCATCCTTTGTGGCGTTCAAACCATTACGGTTCTTGTTTCCGCATCGTAACGGGTCTTGGGTTTAATATACCCATGGTTCTTGCGTCGTGAGGCTCAGGTTGTAGTGTTACCGTCCGTTCCAACCTGAATTCGAAACTTTCCAAGCGTTATTCCGCGAGTTACGACGAGGACCCCCTCCCGGGTTCTCATCAATAAGAGTAAGTCCCAAAAAAATCAAAAGTGTTTTTCTTGTTCATTTTCATCCAAATCCAGTTCCGTTTGTTTTGTTGTATTCGTTTCGAATTTTCGGATTTTATTAAAAAAAAAAACAAAATATTTTTTTTATTTTTATTAATTCCGAAATTTCATCATAATTCAAATAAAAAAAAAGTCACTCCGAAATTCAAGAACCACTTTCTTGAATTTCCCTAAATTCTTGATAATTCCATGTCTTCCAAGTCAAATCAAAATTCTTGATATTCTTTCCTTTCTAGTCAAAATTCAAGAACCATTTTCTTGAATTTCTATAATATTCTTGATATTCTTTCCTTTCGAGTCAAATTCAAGAACCACTTTCTTGAATTTCCTTAAAATTCTTGATATTGTTTTCCTTTTCGAGTCAACATTAAATTCCTTCTTGATATTTGTCAATATCTGGACCCTCTTATTTTGAGTCTCTAAAATTTTTGAAAGCTACATAAAGAAATGAATTATGAGTTTGATCCTACCTTCGAGACTAGGTGCCATGTGGGCAGTAAAGTGTTCGATATTATTATTGATAAGGAGTATTATTGCGATCTGGCTAGTACCACCATGGTTGAGGAGTTGGGCTTACCTTTACTACCACATCCCAATCCTTATAGGCTGACGTGGTTAAAGGAGTGTGGGCAAATGTAACCCATGGAGTTATGGTGAAATTGACACTTGGAAGATATAGCGATGAACTGTGGTGTGATGTGGTGCCTCTAGAATCTTGTGACATCTTGTTGAGTAGATCGTGGAAGTGTGAGAGGAAAGCAGTCTACGATAAGCGTAGGAATATATATAAATTTGTTAAGGATGGGAAAAGTATTAAGCTTATGCCGTTAACCCCGGAACAAATACTTGAAGAGAAAGTATTACGAGAAAAGAGGGATGAACAAAGAAATTCGGAGATGATGAATCGAGTATGAAGGATGAATTCATGGAGATGGCCAAGAAATTAATACAGTTAGTGATGAGAACCCGGGAGGAGGTCCTCGTCGTAGCTCGCGGAATAAGGCTTGGAAAGTTCCGAATTCAGGTTGGAACGGACAATAACAATGCAACCCCGACCTCACGACGCAAGAACCAGGTGTATATTAAACCCGAGACCCGTTACGATGCGGAGATAAGAACCACAAAGGGGGAACGCCACAAGGAATGTCCAGATCCTTGATAAGTTCAATTGTTTTGAACGCCACAAGATTTGAATCTTGATAAGTTCGTTGTTTAAAGGGAAAATCCTCACCTTTAGAGAGAGTAATAACATTCAATAATTTTATTCTACAAAAGTATTCTGTTTTTACATTGAATGGAAAAGCATATAAATAGGAAAAATAAAACCTAATAGCTAACTGACTCTGAATAGAATTCTAATTATGCTAAAATAACTTAAATAACGAAAATAAACTAGAACTAAACAAAACCCTAACCGCTTAATTAATTTAAAACTACGGCGCCTAAGTTACGGATTAAAAATTAAAAACATATGTTACGGCCGTGACAATTTTATTTACGGCCGTAAGTGACATTCTTAACAAAATAATAAAAGTTACAAAACTCTGTTTACATCCGTGAGTAAATGGATTACGGCCGTGAATACTTCCACTTCATTTACGGCCGTGAGATCATGCGTTACGGCCGTAATTGCCTTTCTGCCCAATTTCGTGATGTTGATGTTATGGCCGTAAAAATGGGTGTTACGGCCGTAAGTCAGCTTCTGCCCAATTTTCTGATCCTTTGACATTAATTGATCTGATTTGAATCTCGACTCGAGCCCAACATTAATTGATCTTGATTTCTCATTTTTGACGCCATTTCCGGATCACATCATCCCCTCTTCCTTTAAGATGATTCGTCCCGAATCATAACATTGTTCTTAACTTCGTCCCGAATCATAACACTGTTCTTGGCTTGCTCACTTGGTTTAGCCTCGAACCTTCTTCGTGTAAGCAATGTTTGATCTTTGACGTTCTCCGAACCTGCTTGACTTTTTGTTTTTGCTTGAATTATAGATTTTCCCGTCAAGCCCACCCTGATTCGTACCATTCCCTACTTCTTTAGGATGATTCGTCCCGAATCATGGTGTTGTTCTTGAAAAATCAAACTGTACCTCCTGGATCAAACGGAAAATTGTTGATTCCCTGACATGCGTTCAACAAATGATGCTCCTCCAATTTGTAGACAAGAAGGTATTGAAACACGAGGGAAATTGACCAAGGTTGATGTAAATCAAACTTCCATGCACAATAAACCTGCAAGAAAGATTTAAAAAAAAATGGGGAGGGAAATGTTAGCGTCTCCATGCACAAGGTATGGATCCTTGCACTCATGATACAAAACCTCCACAACTTTTTTCCCCACCACGAGGCCCTTCTCGTCGCCTCCAAAATTCAATATACTTTCCTGCTCATTCTCTTCTTTTTCTCAACCACTTCTTCTAATTTTTCACATTCAACCACCTCTTCAATATTTTTATTGACAATTTCAACATTCAAATGTTGAACTTCTACCCTAACTTCCAATTCATTTAACCATTGTAGCTTATATGGCCTAGGGTGTTTCAGTATAGGTAGGCATAATTTCTCCACTAGAGTAGTGCTAGCAACGTTCGCACAACAACCACCATCTATTATCAAACTACACACCTTGTTATTCACAAAGCACCTAATATGAAATATATTTTCTCGCTGCTCACCCGACTCTTCCACCTTAACTTGAGTACTAAGGGCTCTCCTAGTGACAAGTGATTTAGCTACTGCATAGTCCCCATCATCATTTTCACTAACATCCTCTAGAGCTGGCATATCCTTATACTCATCCTCCACTTCTCCCTCTTTCTCATCCTCCGAACTTAATACCCCGTCACGCATACCCAATATTCGTTTATTTGGACATTGTGAAGAAATATGTCCTAAGCCGGAACATTTAAAACAACGAATATCTCTAGTCCTAGGAGTTTGAGAATCAAAAGCAATTTTACCTTTGTTGGGTGGCTCTATTTTTCCATTCGGTGCCTCAAATTTATATTTCTGCACAACCCCATCATTTTTAGAAGTCCCGCTCCATGTAGACTTACCAAAAGAATTGGAACTTGAAGAGAATTTTGAAGTTCCTTTCCTTTTTAATTGTCGCTCCACTTTCATGGCCATGTGAAGCATCTCCTCCAAATCGATATAATGCTGCAATTCAATAACATTAGAAATATCTCGATTTAAACCATTTAAAAACCTAGCCATGGTTGCCTCCGGGTCTTCCTCTATATCTGCCCTAGTCATGGCAACCTCCATCTCCCTATGGTAATCCTCCACACTCTTACTACCTTGGGAAAGGGTTTGTAGTTTTTGGTAGAGATCCCTATAGTAATGTCCAGGCACAAATTGTTTTCTCATAAGGGACTTCAACTTATCCCAAGTTTCAATAGGCCTCTCCCCATTCCTCCTTTTACTAGTAACCAATTGATCTCACCATACTATAGCATAATCAGTAAATTCTACGACTGCCAATTTAACCTTTTTAGTTTCAGAATAATTATGACAATCAAAAATTAATTCTACCCTCTTTTCCCATTCAAAATAAACGTCCGGATTACTCTTACCCTGAAACGAGGGAATGGACATTTTAATGTTACCAACATGTCCATCTACATCATCCCTACGATCACGCCTATATCCCTTATCACGTCTTGATAATGTTACGGCCGTGAGATCATGGTTTACGGCCGTGACTGCCTTTCTGCCCAATTTCGTGATGTTGATGTTACGACCGTAAAAATGGGTGTTACGTCCGTAAGTCAGCTTCTGCCCAATTTTCTGATCCTTTGACATTAATTGATCTGATTTGAATCTCGACTCGAGCCCAACAAGAAACTTGTTCATTTTCCCATGTAGAATGTTGTTGAATTGCCCGTATTTTGATTTCTTATTTTTTTTTGCCTTTTTCGGATCACATCATCCCCTCTTCCTTTAAGATGATTCGTCCTGAATCATAACATTGTTCTTAGCTTCTTTTCCGGATCACATCAGAAGAGAAAGAAGACTTCAAAAGCTTCTATGCCAGATTAAGCGATCTCACCAACTGAGCTGAAGCGCTTGGGAAAACCTACTCAAATGAACAGATTCTACAAAAGATCCTTAGATCTTTACGAGACAGGTTCCATGCAAAAGTGACAGCAATTGAAGAAAGCAAGGATCTTTCAACCATGCGAGTTGAGGAACTTGTAGGGCCATTAATGACCTATGAGTTAAATCTGGCCCGAAGAAAGAAAGACAAATCACCAGGAATTGCTTTCAAGACGAACAGTGCAAACCCAGACGACTCTGGCGAGACTGACGAAGATGAAAATTTTGCACTTCTCACCAAACAATTTAAAAGGTTCCTCAAGGGCAAACAAAAAGAAAGGTCCAAAAATCTTCAAGGCCAGAATCAAAAACCACAAAAACAATGGAAGAAAAATAATTTCTATCCAAAGAATAATGCCAACACGTCTGAAGGGAAGCCTAGGAGTCGAATCCAATGCAGAGAATGTGAAGGATATGGACACATTGCAGCTGATTGTCCTAATACTCAAAAGAAGGCCAAGGAAAGGAAGGCCATGAATGTTACATGGAGTGATGGAGACTCAGATGAATCTGAATCAGAATTAGACAGCAGCAATTCTAAAAATTAGGTAACTACCTTTACTGTTTTACAGCTGTCTGGTGCTGAATCTGGTAACTCTTCTTATGCAGATAAATCTAGATCAAATACTGAAAACTTGAGGAAGGAACTTCAAGATGCAGAAGAGAAGATTCAACTGTTGCAGGCCTTCGCTGAACACAACAGGGAAGGTCAACTGGACGACTTATCTGCAGTCTCAGATGATGAACAAAATGAGGTGAGCAGGTTAAGTTCAGAACTTGCTAACGCACAAGACAAAGTCAAGAACCTGGCACGTGGATCCGTCCAGCTTGATGAAATCCTGAATAGTGGCAGACCTGTCAGCCTAAAAACAGGTCTTGGATATGAAGGTAAAGGTAAAAATCATGACCATAAAATAAACTTTGTAAGAGAATCTGGATACAGGTACATGGAACAGAATAAAAATCATACAGATGCATCTACCTCTCATCATCATCAATACAATGCGGCTAGGACTCAAAGCTCACATCCAGCCAGGAACTATGCAAGACGACAATTTCAGCTGAATCTGTACATGCCAGAACACTCTGTGATGTGATCCGATACGGGGATCACCAAGAACACGCGGAATTAAACGCCGAAAAGCTCTAAAATCCAAGATAGTAGACGGTAACAATGCAAACCCGACCTCACGACGCAAGAACTATGGGTATATTAAACCCAAAACCCGTTACGATGCGGAGATAAGAACCACAAAGGGGGAACGCCACAAAGGTTGTCAAATCCTTTGATAAGTTCAATTTGTTCGACGAGAACACGAAGAAATTAAGGGAATATCTCACCTTCAATATCATTAATCTCAAGAATAATAGTTGTCTTTTACAATGCTGAATAAAGCCATATATATAGTCTAACAAAATAAAGAAACCTAAATAAACTAGAATTGCAAATAAACTAAACGCTGAAACTACGTTCAAAAAATACGCCGCCTAATTTACGGCCATAACTTTTAAGTTTACGACCGTAAGTGACTTACGGACTAAAAAGCAAAACATATGTTACGTCCGTGACAAATTTATATACGGCCGTAATCGACTCTCTGAATAAAAATATAAAAACTACTAAACTTTATTTACGGGCGTGAGTCGTCTTCTGCATAATTTTGTCTTGATAATGTTACGGCCGTGAGATCATGGTTTACGGCCGTGACTGCCTTTTTGCACAAATTTAGCCAAGATGATTTTACGGCCGTGAAAGAGGTGTTACGGCCGTGATTCTTCTTCTGCATTATTTTCTTGTTCTTTTTTGATCCAAATGCATTGTAATAACTTTGGCTCTTCTTTCAAATGCAACATAAATGAGCGTTGACCCGTTGCACGTGCCCGTAGGACCAATAACGAGACAAAGAGACAAAAGAATCAAGCAGGCAATGCAAGGATTCATGCAAGCATGGATGGATGAGTGCTCGAGTGCAAAGACCTCATTTATGTTGCATAACAAAGTGGAAGAGGAGCCAACGTTATTACAATGCATTTGGATCGAAGAACAACAAGAAATTGAGGCAGAATCGAATTCACGGCCGTAACCCTACTTTTACGGCCGTAAAATCATGTTGTCAAAATTTGGACAGATTGGCAATCACGACCGTAAACAATGTTCTCACGGCCGTAACATCATCAAGACAAATTATGCAGAAGAGGACTTACGGCCGTAATACCAATCCTCACGGCCGTAAATAAAGTTTGGTAGTTTTTATATTTTTATTCAGAAAGTCGATTACGGCCGTATATAAATTTGTCACGGCCGTAACATATGTTTTTAATTTTAATCCGTAGCATTCTTACGGCCGTAAACTCATAAGTCACGGCCGTAACATAGGATCCGCAATTTAGGATAATGTTAGGCGGTTGGTTTATTGTTTTGTTTATTTACAATTCTAGTTTATTTAGGTTGCTTTATTTTGTTAAGCCTATATATATGGCTTTATTCAGCATTGTAAAATACAACTTTTATTCTTGAGATTAATGATATTGAAGGTGAGATATTCCCTTAATTTTCTTCGTGTTCTCGTCGAACAAATTGAACTTATCAAAGGATTTGACAACCTTTGTGGCGTTCCCCCTTTGTGGTTCTTCTCTCCGCATCGTAACGGGTTTTGGGTTTAATATACCCATAGTTCTTG
Source organism: Ligustrum vulgare (assembly GCA_963555705.1). NCBI lineage: Eukaryota > Viridiplantae > Streptophyta > Magnoliopsida > Lamiales > Oleaceae > Ligustrum > Ligustrum vulgare. Next base: position 29,796,329 of record OY743174.1, read on the forward strand.
CGTCGTGAGGTCGGGGTTGCATTGTTACCGTCTACTATCTTGGATTTTAGAGCTTTCCGGCGTTTAATTCCGCGTGTTCTTGGTGATCCCCGTATCGGATCACATCATCTGGTATCAGAGCCTGTCTCTAAATCCAATTATTTAGTATTCCAGTTCTTTTTTTTTCTTTCCAGTTATTAATCATTCAAAAAAAAAAAAAAAAAAAAATTTCATTCCAATTCTTGTTTCTTGAAATTTCTCCAGAAAATTCAAGATTTGCCAATTTCTGTTTTCTTGTTCTTGATTATTCTTGTTGAATAGGATATTAAAAAAGGAGAAAAAAATTTCGAAAATTACAAAAAAAAAAAAAAAAAAAAAAAAAAAAAAAAAAAAAAAAGATAGTTGTTGATTTGAATAAGAAATCAAGAAAATAATCTTGGGCAAATCTTTCCAACAAATCCTTGTTTCCATAAAATTCCTTATTCTTGTTTCCATAAAACTTCTTCTTGCAATAGAATTCTTGTTTCCATAATTTCTTTCTTAAATTTCCTCTTTCCAATATTTTCCATCAACTTTCCTTATTTGCACTTTGGGGTTTGTTCCACAAGGACCAAATCCGTGACTAGTTTGGTGGGTTCTTTGAGAACGTGGGAAAAAAGGGGAATAGAGAGGAAAAAGGCAGAGTGGTGAGATTAATAGAGGGAAAAAGCCAAATTGAGTGATACACGAGCGATAAAAAACACGTGAGGATCTTTATTTAAATTTTTCTCTTTTCCTTTATTACTAACCATGTCACAGAAGGAAGTTTCGTCGACGGAAAAGGATCTTCAAGATTTCAAAATGCTGGCAATGGTGGAGGAACGTTTTGCAAAACTGGAGGCGAGGTTGGATGCCAAGTTGGAAGCAAAATTTGGTCCACAATCCGGCGTGAATGTGGAAAGGGTTAATAATCTGGCGGAGACACGAGGTGCGGGAAATGTTCAACCACGTCAGGAACAACCGCTCAATTTCCCTAATTTACGGAGACCACTAAGGTATGACTTCAACCCACAATTTAGATTTAGGAATGAACGTGTTGAGGTTGTTGATAGTGATGAGGACAGGGGTGAATTATCTATTACTAGTGTTGGTAGGAGACGAGATCGGGGAGAAAGACGTGATAGGGGATATAGGCGTGATCGTAGGGATGATGTAGATGGACATGCTGGTAACATTAAGATGTCCATTCCCTCGTTTCAGGGTAAGAGTAATCCGGACGTTTATTTTGAATGGGAAAAGAGGGTAGAATTAATTTTTGATTGTCATAATTATTCTGAAGCTAAAAAGGTTAAATTGGCAGTCGTAGAATTTACTGATTATGCTATAGTATGGTGGGATCAATTGGTTACTAGTAAAAGGAGGAATGGGGAGAGGCCTATTGAAACTTGGGATGAGTTGAAGGCTCTTATGAGAAAACGATTCGTGCCTGGACATTACTATAGGGATCTCTACCAAAAATTACAAACCCTTTCCCAAGGTAGTAAAAGTGTCCAGGATTACCATAGGGAGATGGAGATTGCCATGATTAGGGCAAATATAGAGGAAGACCCGGAGGCAACCATGGCTAGGTTTTTAAATGGTTTAAATCGAGATATTGCTAATGTTATTGAATTGCAGCATTATATCGATTTGGAGGAGATGCTTCACATGGCCATGAAGGTGGAGCGACAATTAAAAAGGAAGGGAACTTCCAAATTCTCTACAAGTTCCAATTCTTTTGGTAAGTCTACATGGAGCGGGACTTCTAAAAATGAAGGGGTTCTGCAGAAAAATAAATTTGAGGCACCAAAGGGAAAAATAGAGCCACCCAACAAAGGTAAAATTGCTTTTGATTCTCAAACTCCTAGGACTAGAGATATTCGTTGTTTTAAATGTTCCGGCTTAGGACATATTTCTTCACAATGTCCAAATAAACGAATATTGGTTATGCGTGACGGGGTATTAAGTTCGGAGGATGAGAAAGAGGGAGAAGTGGAGGATGAGTATAAGGATATGCCAGCTCTAGAGGATGTTAGTGAAAATGATGATGGGGACTATGCAGTAGCTAAATCACTTGTCACTAGAAGAGCCCTTAGTACTCAAGTTAAGGTGGAAGAGTCGGGTGAGCAGCGAGAAAATATATTTTATACTAGGTGCTTTGTGAATAACAAGGTGTGTAGTTTGATAATAGATGGTGGTAGTTGTGCGAACGTTGCTAGCACTACTCTAGTGGAGAAATTATGCCTACCTATACTAAAACACCCTAGGCCATATAAGCTACAATAGTTAAATGAATCGGGTGAGATTAAGGTGAATAAACAGGTGGTAGTTGATTTGGCAATTAGGAAATATGAAGGTAGGGTGGTTTGCGATGTGGTACCCATGCATGCGGGGCACATCTTGGTGGGAAGGCCATGGCAATTCGATAGGAAGGTTATTCATGATGGCTTTAAAAATAGGTATACCTTCACTAAGGATGGGAAAAATATCAAACTAATGCCTTTATCACCTCAACATGTCTATGAAGACCAATTGAAATTAAAAAGTGAGGAAGAGAGAAAGAGGGTCGGGACCACGTTCCCGGAAAAAGGAGAGTTGAGTGAACAGAAGAGGGTCGGGACCACGATCCCGGAAAAAAGGGAGTTGTGTGAAAAACCGAGAGTTGGGACCACGATCCCAGAAAAAGGAGAGGGTGTGACGAGTGCCAGCAAAAATAAAAGAGAGAAAACAAAGATGAGCTTCTACGCAAAACAGAGTGATATCACCAAAGCTATTTGTACACATAAACCAGTGATTTTACTCATGTATAAGGAATCTCTCCTTGTACTTGATGAAGCTAACAACTCCCTCCCCAGTTTAGCTGTGTCTCTTTTGCAGGAATTTGCAGATTTATTTCCCGAGGAGATTCCTAGTGGGCTGCCGCCAATTCGAGGGATTGAACACCAGATTGACTTTGTGCCAGGAGCAGTAATTCCAAACAGGCCAGCTTATAAGAGCAATCCCGAAGAGACCAAAGAGCTACAAAAGCAGGTTGAAGAGCTGTTGAAAAAGGGCTATGTTCGGGAAAGCATGAGCCCATGTGCAGTATCAGTTCTGTTGATACCCAAAAATGATGGGACTTGGAGGATGTGCGTGGATTGTAGAGCAGTCAACAATATTACGGTAAAGTATCGCCATCCCATACCTAGACTTGATGACATGCTTGATGAACTTTATGGTGCTTGTATGTTTAGTAAAATAGACCTTAAGAGTGGTTATCACCAAATTCGTATGAAAGAAGGTGATGAATGGAAAACCGCCTTCAAAACCAAATATGGTTTATATGAATGGATGGTTATGCCGTTCGGCCTCTCAAATGCACCTAGCACTTTTATGAGGTTAATGAATCATGTCTTGCGTGGTTACATTGGTAAATTCGTTGTGGTATACTTTGATGACTTTCGGTATATAGTAAGAACTTAGGTGATCACATTGAACATTTAAGATCTGTTTTGGAAGGAAAATAAATTGTGTGTGCCTAACTGTTCTACCCGCTTTGACCTTCGACAAACCAGCTGCTCAAAAGGGAAGTGGATCATTTATTTAACTATTCTACGCGCTTTGACCTTTGACATTAATGGATCTGATTTGAATCTCGACTCGAGCCCAACATGAAACTTGTTCATTTTCCCATGTAGAATATTGTTGAATTGCCCGTATCTTGATTTCTCATTTTTGACGCCTTTTCCGGATCACATCATCCCCTCTTCCTTTAAGATGATTCGTCCCGAATCATAACATTGTTAGCTTCTTTTCCGGATCACATCAAATTCTATTCAGTTTTTCAGGTGTGGATTCTTTATTGTTGTACGTTTTACGCAGATTGCTTGAGTTAACAGGAGTTGGAGATTGGGTTTGGTGTGAGTAGTAACTTTTACACGGGTAGGGGTATGACTAGGAAAGGAGTAGGTAAGTCAGTTTGAGTGAGAGTGGAAGTAGGTACTAAAGTTTTACGGATTGGGGTAAGAGTAAAAAAAGTAGGCAGGAACAGTCACTTAAATTTCATGAGCAGGATCAAGAGGAGTACATGAAATTTCATGTCTTGGTATCAGCGACGTATTAATTACTGTACAATTTATTATTATTTTTTTATCATATTTGTTAGGATTTGCTTTAAAATAATCGTTTGTAATGGTTGCAGAAACTGTTCTCGTAGAATTCAGGTCCTTTGGGGATGCTTTTGACCCTATACACTTCGACCGATGAGAACCCAAATACTTATAAGGGAAATATTTCATGTATTTTTAAGTATCTGCGGCCGGTTCGATTTAGTTTTCGATTTTGAATTCATTAATATTGTATGTTTGATCTAGATTGCTAGATTTAATTGGAGCCGGACTAGGAGTTGAAGTAGGTACTAAAATTTCACGAATAGGGGTAAGAGTAACGGTGGGGAGGAGTAGTTACTGAATTTTTTTCAATACGAGCAAGTGTTGTGTATGAAATTTGATGTTTTTTGTATTGCGATATATTTATTATTGTATAGTTTATTATTGCTGTCTTTAAAATATTTGTCATTAATTGCTTCAAAATGTTTGTGTGTAACGATTGCACGCTCCTAGAATTTTGATCTTATGTGGATCCTTTTGACTTTACACACTTCGACCGTCGACAAACCAGCTGCTTAAAAGGGAAGTAGTTCATTTATTTAAATGTTCATGGTTAGTTCTATTTAGTTTTCAGTTTTGGATTCACTATTATTTTATGTTTGATTTAGATTGCCTTAGTTAATAGGAGTTGGAGTCGGGATTGATGCGAGTAACAACTTTTATACGGGTAGGAGTAGGATTAGGAGCGGGTAAGTCACAGTTTGAATAAGTGTCGAAGTGGGTATTAAAGTTTTAAGCGTAGGGTTAAGAGTAACAGTGGGTAGGAATAGTCACTTAAATTTAATGAGTAAGATTAAGATCCTGTATATATAAAAAAATTTCACGTGATTGGTATATTCGCGATATATATATTATTGTATAGTTTATTAACATTTTCCTTACGATATTTATTAATATTTGCTTTAAAACTAAAGTTTGTAATTATTACAAAAACAGTGCGCATAGAATTCTAGTCGTTTGGGGATGCTTTTGAATCAGTGCACTTCGACCGTCGACAACCTAACAACTTATAAGGGAAGTATTTCATTTATTTAAATGTCTATGGCTAGTTCGATTTAGTTTTCGGTTTTGAATTCCTTATTATTGTACGTTCGATGTAGATTGATGGAGTTAATAGGAGCCGGAGTAGGAGTGAAGAAAGCACTAAAATTTCACAAATATGGGAAAGAGTAACAGTAGGTAGGGATAGTTATTGAAATTTCTTGAATATCACTAATAATAGTATATGAAATTTTTTGTATTGTTATTGCGATATATTTATTATCGTGTGCTTTATTATTGTTTTATTTAAAATATTTGTTAAGGTTTGCTTGAGAATGTTAGTTTGTAATGATTGCAGAAGCTGCGCTCGTAGAATCTGAGTCTATTGGGGATGCTTTTGACTTTACGCGCTTTGACCGTCGACAAACCAGCTGCTCAAAAGGGAAGTGGTTCATTATTTATTTGTTCATGGCTAATTCTGATGAGAACCCCGGAGGCGGTCCTCGTCGTAGCTCGCGGAATAAGGCTTGGAAAGTTCCGAATCCAGGTTGGAACGGACGATAACAATGCAACCCCGACCTCACGACGTAAGAACCAGGGGTATATTAAACCCGGGACCCGTTACGATGCGGAGATAAGAACCACAAAGGGGGAACGACACAAGGAATGTCCAGATCCTTGATAAGTTCAATTGATTTGAACGCCACAAGATTTCAATCTTGATAAGTTCGATGTTTAAAGGGAAAATCCTCACCATTAGAGAGAGTTAAAACACTCAATAATTTTATTCATCAAAAATATTCTATTTTTACATTGAATGGAAAAGCATATAAATAGGAAAAATAAACCCTAGTCGCTAACTGACTCTGAATAGAATTCTAATTAACTAAAATAACAAAAATAACAAAAATAAACTAGAACTAAACAAAACCCTAACCGCCTAATTAATTCAAAACCGCGGTGCCTAAGTTACGGCCGTGACTTATGAGTTTACGGCCGTAAGTAAGCTACGGATTAAAAATTAAAAATATATGTTACGGCCGTGACAATTTTATTTACGGCCGTAAGTGACATTCTGAACAAAATAATAAAAGTTACAAAACTCTGTTTACGGCCGTGAGTATTTGGATTACGGTCGTGAATACTTCCGCTTCATTTACGGCTGTGAGATCATGCGTTACGCCCGTAATTGCCTTTCTGCCCAATTTCGTGTTGTGGATGTTACGGCCGTGTAAAAATGGGTGTTACGGCCGTAAGTCAGCTTCTGCCCAATTTTTTGATCTTTTGACATTAATGGATCTGATTTGAATCTCGACTCGAGCCCAACATGAAACTTGTTCATTTTCCCATGTAGAATATTGTTGAATTGCCCGTATCTTGATTTCTCATCGATGTGATTCTTGTTGGGGAATCACAAGATCTCGCGGAAATTGAATTAAACACTTGGAAAGTTCCAAATTCAGATTAATTGACGATAACAATACGACCCGACACTCACGACTCAAGAACCAAGGATGTATCAAATCCAAGACCCGTTAAGATAATGAAGAACCATAAAGGGTGAACGCCACAAAGGTTGTCAAATCCTTTGATAAGTTCAAGGGGTTCAATCAAGAACGACAAAGAATAGGGATAAACTCACCTAATTCAAGCAATCTCATTAATCATCAAAGTTGTATTGTTTACAATGACAAAGAAAAGTTAATATAGTCCAAAAATGCGTCCAAAATAACCCTAGCCACAAAATACCAAAAATAAGACGCGACGCATTTTTTCGGCCGTGAAAATATACCTTACGGCCGTAATTGACCCTCGGGTCCAAAACTGATTTTAGCTCTTACGGCCGTGACATTGGTTCTTACGGCCGTATGACACCTTCTGAATAAAAAAACTGCCTAATTCCTTACGGCCGTGAATTGGTTGTTACGGCCGTGCGATAGCAAATTTACGGCCATAACTCCAGACCCTACGGCCGTAAATTGTTTTCTGAATTCTTTTCTTCTTGTTCTTTGACCCAAATGCCTTGTAACGGTTTTGGCGCATCTCCCATATTGTCATGCATTGAAATTGGAGTCTTTGACCATGCATTTGAGTATTCATCCACCCAAGCTTGCATAAACCCCTGCATTGCTTGCTGGATCTTCTTAGCCCTCTGCCTCGTTATTGGTCCCACCGGTACATGGAACGGATCCTTGCTCGTTGGGCCACTCAGGTACTCATCATTCCCTCCCTGTTGAAAAGGATTTGTCCTCGAATCATCACCTGCATCAAACAAAGACAGATCAGCCACGTTGAATATAGCAGATATATTATACTCACCTGGGAGGTCCAACTTATAAGCATTGTCATTGATTCTCTCAATGACTTGAAACGGCCGATCTCCTCTAGGCTGCAGCTTAGACTTCCGTTGTGCTGGAAATCGTTCCTTTCGCATGTGAACCCACACCCAATCGCCTGGTTCAAAAATCACCTGCTTCCTGCCCTTATTCGCATGGGACGCATAGTGCTCATTCTTCCTTTCTATTTGTAGCCGGACATTTTCATGGAGCGACTTCACAAGCTCGGCTTTCTTCTTGCCATCCAAACTGTTCCTGTCATCTACAGGCAAAGGAATTAGATCCATAGGGGTTAGCGGGTTGAAACCATACACAATTTCAAAAGGAGAGTAAGCGGTAGTAGAATGTGTAGCCCTGTTATACGCAAATTCCACAAATGGTAAACATTCCTCCCAACTCTTCAAATTTTTATTTATGACAACACGCAAGAGTTGTGTTAACGTCCTATTGACTACTTCTGTCTGACCATCTGTTTGAGGATGGCATGTAGTGGAAAACAATAGTTTAGTACCTATTTTCCCCCACAGAACCTTCCAGAAGTAACTAAGGAATTTGACATCTCTGTCAGACACTATACTCCTAGGCACCCCATGTAGTCTGACAATTTCCCTAAAGAATAAGTCTGCTATGTTCACGGCATCATCAGTTTTATTGCAAGGAATGAAGTGTGCCATTTTACTAAACCTGTCCACCACCACAAAAATGGAATCTCGACCCTTCTTGGTCCTAGGTAATCCTAACACAAAATCCATGGATATATCTACCCAGGGCTCACTAGGAACAGGTAGAGGGGTGTACAAACCATGTGGTAATACCTTAGACTTGGCATGTTTACAAGTTATGCATTTATTACAAATTTGGTGAACATCCCGTTTCATCCTAGGCCAATAAAAATGTTCCTTCAACGTTTCCAATGTTTTTAAAACACCAAAATGACCCATCAAACCACCCCCGTGAGCTTCACGTACTAACAACTCAGGCATAGAACAGTCAGGCACACACAATTTATTTTCCTTAAACAAGTAACCATCATGCCTATAAAATTTATCAAGTGCCCCCTTTTCGCAAGAGACATAAATAGCGGAAAAATCAAGATCGTTAGCATACAAATCTCGAACATATTCAAATCCCAACAATTTAGCATTCAATGAATTAAGGAGCACATACCTTCTTGACAACGCATCTGCAACTATATTTTCCTTACCGTGTTTGTATTGAATGACATAAGGAAAGGTCTCCACAAACTCCATCCATCGGGCATGTCTTTTGTTCAGCTTACCTTGCCCCATGAGGTGCTTTAATGACTCGTGATCCGTGTGGATGACAAATTCTTTTGGCCAAAGGTAATGCTGCCAAGTCTCCAATGCCAACAAGAGCATAAAGCTCCTTATCATACGTTGGATAGTTCAACGCTACCCCGCTCAGCTTTTCACTGAAATAAGCTATAGGCCTCTTTTCCTGCATAAGAACAGCTCCAATCCCTAGTCCTGATGCATCGCATTCAATCTCAAAAGTCTGGTTAAAATTAGGTAAAGCTAAGACTGGTGCAGAACATAGCCTATCTTTAAGCAATTTAAAGGCGTTTTCCTGTGCATCCCCCCAATGGAAACCCACACTCTTTTTAATTACCTCAGTGAGTGGTGTGGCTATTGTACTGAAATCCTTCACAAACCTCCTATAAAAACTTGCTAACCCATGAAAACTCCTTACCTCAGTTACACTCTTAGGTGTTGGCCATTCTCTAATGGCTCGGATTTTTTCCTCCTCAACCTCAATACCATCCTTACTAACAACATAACCAAGGAATATGACCTTATCTATGCAAAACGTACACTTTTTAAAATTAGCAAACAATTTTTCAGTGCGTAAAACCTCAAGTACAAACCTCAAATGTATAACATGCTCATCTACATTCTTACTATAAATTAAAATATCATCAAAATACACGACCACAAATTTACCAATGAAAGCTAGTAAGACATGGTTCATCAACCTCATGAATGTACTAGGTGCATTGGTGAGACCAAACAGCATAACTAACCATTCATAAAGCCCGTATTTGGTCTTGAATGCAGTTTTCCATTGGTCCCCCTCTTTCATGCGTATTTGGTGATACCCACTCTTGAGGTCAATTTTACTAAAGACACATGAACCATATAATTCATCAAGCATGTCGTCTAACCTAGGTATAGGATGGCGATACTTTACCGTGATATTGTTCATAGCTGTACAATCCACGCACATCCTCCAGGTTCCATCTTTCTTGGGCACCAATAAGACCGGCACAGCACACGGGCTCATGCTTTCTCGAACATAGCCCTTGCTCAACAACTCCTCGACTTGCCTTTGAAGGTCCCTTGTTTCTTCCGGATTGCTCCTATATGCAGGCCTATTCGGAATAACAGCACCTGGAACAAGATCAATCTGGTGCTCGATGCCCCGAATTGGTGGCAGCCCACTGGGTATGTCTTCCGGGGATACATCATCAAATTCCTGTAAAAGAGACACAGCTAAATGGGGGAGGGAAGAGTTAGTGTCACCTAGTGCAAGGAAGGAGTCCTTGTACAGTAGTAAGACCATTGGTTGTTGGTCTAGGGTAGCTCTTTTGATCTCACACTTTTTGGAAAGGAAGCTCACTTTGGTTTTCTCTCCTCTTTCTTTTCTGGCACTCGTCACTCCCTCTCTTTTTTCTGAGGTGGAACCCTCAATTCTCTGTTTTTCTCTCAGCTCCCCTTTTTCTGGGATCGTGGTCCCAACTCTCTTTTGAACACTCAGCTCTCCTTTTTCTGGGATCGGGGTCAACCCTCTTTGTCTTCTCTTCCTCACTTTTTAGTTTCAGCTGATCCTCATAAACTTGCTGTGGGGTTAATGGCATAAGTCTAATGCTTTTCCCATCCTTCGTAAAACTGTTTCTATTTTTGTACCCGTCATGTACCACCCTCCTGTCATATTGCCATGGCCGACCCAACAGGATGTGTCCAGCATGCATTGGAACCACATCACAAATTAACGCATCCTCGTATTTCCCAATAGAAAGGTTGATTAACACCTGCTTATTTACTTTTATCTCACCGGACTCATTCAGTCATTGTAATTTATAAGGCCTAGGGTGTTTGATAATAGGTAAACACAATTTCTCAACAAGAGTGGTACTAACCACGTTGGTACAACTCCCCCCATCAATGATCAAACTAGACACTTTATTACTAACAAAGCATCTAGTATGGAATATGTTTTCCCTTTGCTCACCCGATTCCTCCACCTTAATTTGGGTACTAAGGGCACGCCTAGTAATAAGGGATTGAGCTACCACATAATCTCCATCATCACAATCACTAGCTTCTTCTAAGGCAGGCATATCCTTAAACTCATCATCATCCTCAACCTCATCCTCCGAAACCACCACCCCATTTGGCACAAGCATTATTTTTTTGTTCGGGCGTTGTGATGCAATGTGTCCGATTCCCATACACCTAAAACACTTGATGTCCCTACTTCTAGGAGGTTGAGAGTTAGAAGCAGGGTTACCTTTATTGGCAGATTCCTCTCGAGCCTTTGGTGGTTCTGGCTTCCCCTTTGGAGCAGCACCTTCATTTTTGTTATTTCCACTCCACGTAGGTTTCCAAGGAGTGGATCCCGAAGAGTATTTCGCAGTTACTTTCCTCTTCAGCTGCCTCTCCACCTTCATCGCCATGTGCAACATCTCCTCCAGTTCAACATAATGTTGCAGTTATATTACATTTGCAATGTCCCTGTTCAATCCACTCAAAACCAGGCCATTGTGGCCTCCGGATCCTCCTCAATATTCGCTCGGATCATAGCAATCTCCATCTCTTTATGGTATTCCTCTACACTCTTCGAACCCTGAGACAAAGTTTGGAGTTTCTGGTACAAGTCCCTATAGTAATGGTTAGGCACAAACCTTTTTCTCATCAAACCCTTCAACTCGATCCAGGTCACTATAGGCCTTTCACGGTTCCTCCTCCTACTCGTCACTAATTGATCCCACCACACAAGTGCATAATCTGCGAACTCTATAACAGCTAACTTCACCTTTTTTTTTTTTCCCTCTGAGTAGTTATGGCATTCAAAAATCAGTTCTACCTTCTTCTCCCACTCAAAGTACACATCCGGATCACTTTTCCCTTGGAAAGCTGGTATGGACATTTTAATGTTTCCTAAGCTTCTATCCATTCCATCATCATCCCAATTTTCACGCCTATTTCCTCTTCCACGCCGACCACCACGACCTCTTCTCCTACCCAAGCTAGCCACTGATACAATTTCACTATCATCGTCAACACTATCTCCTATCTCAACATCATCATCATCCCGAACTACATTTCTAGGATTATGGTCATACCTTTGCGGCTTCCGGATATTAGGAGCCGTGCGCGGCTGCTCTCTATGTAGTTGGACAATTTCTGCACTATGCGTGTCCACAGAATTTTTAATTTCCCCCAACTTCGCATCCAACTTCTCGAATCGTTTTTCCAACATTGCAAGAAAGTGGAACTGTTGGTTATCCTCCCCTGTCGATGATGCGTCTTTCTGTGACATGGTTAGTGGTCAAAAGAAAAAAAAAATGAATAAATTTCAAGAAAATATATCCTCACGTGTTTAGCACTCGTGTATCACTCTATTCAGCTTTTTCCCTCTATTGATCTCACCACTCTATCTTTTTCCTCTCTATCCCTTTTCTCAAGTTCTCAACCAAACCACCAAACTAGTCACGGACTTGGTCCTTGTGGAATTAACCCAAGGTGCAAGACACAAACAGATGAAAAGAAGATTTGATGGAATATTGGACTCAAGAAACTGATGTAACTGGAATGAAAAAATTTGAAGGTAGTGATGGATGACGAAAACTACTATGAATGTGGAAAAATTAAAAGGTATCAAGAAAGGTCTTCTTGACTATGGAATGATGTTCTTGATCTTGCTCTTCAATAATAATCACTTTCTTTTTTTTTTAATCAAGAACAATCAATAACAACAAGAATTGATACTAAGACCAATTTGTAACAGTGCAGAATTTTCAAGGACAACGAAATCTAATGAAGAAAAAAAAAATTAAACAAAACAAGGATTATATCAAAACCTGGATTTAGAGCCAAGCTCTGATACCAAATGATGTGATTCTTGTTGGGGAATCACGGGATCTCGCGGAAATTGAATTAAACACTTGGAAAGTTCCAAATCCCGATTAATTGACGATAACAATACGACCCGACACTCACGACTCAAGAACCAAGGTGGTACCAAATCCAAGACCCGTTAAGATGCGGAATGAAGAACCATAATGGGGTGAACGCCACAAAGGTTGTCAAATCCTTTGATAAGTTCAAGGGGTTCAATCAAGAACAACGAAGAATAGGGATAAACTCACCTAATTCAAGCAATCTCATTAATCATCAAAGTTGTATTGTTTACAATGACAAAGAAAAGTTAATATAGTCCAAAAACGCGTCCAAAATAACCCTAGCCACAAAATACCAAAAATAAGACGCGGCACATTTTTACGGCCGTGAAAATATACCTTACGGCCGTAATTGACCCTCGGGTCCAAAACTGATTTTAACTCTTACGGCCGTGACATTGGTTCTTACGGCCGTAAGACACCTTCTGAATAAAAAAACTGCCTAATTCCTTACGGCCGTGAATTGGTTGTTACGGCCGTGCGATAGAAAAGTTACGGCCGTAACTCCAGACCTTACGGCCGTAAATTGTTTTCTGAATTCTTTTCTTCTTGTTCTTTGACCCAAATGCCTTGTAACGATTTTGGCGCATCTCCCATATTGTCATGCATTGAAATTGGAGTCTTTGATCATGCATTTGAGTATTCATCCACCCAAGCTTGCATAAACCCCTGCATTGCTTGCTTGATCTTCTTAGCCCTCTGCCTCGTTATTGGTCCCACCGGTACATGCAACAGATCCTTGCTCGTTGGGCCACTCAGGTACTCATCACTCATTTTTGTCGCCTTTTCCGGATCACATTATCCCCTCTTCCTTTAAGATGATTCGTCCCGAATCATAACATTGTTAGCTTCTTTTCCGGATCACATCAAATTCTATTTAGTTTTTCAGGTGTGGATTCTTTATTGTTGTACGTTTTACGTAGATTGCTTGAGTTAACAGGAGTTGGAGATGGGATTGATGTGAGTACTAACTTTTATACGGGTAGGGGTATGACTAGGAAAGGAGTAGGTAAGTCAGTTTGAGTGAGAGTGGAAGTAGGTAATAAAGTTTTACGGATTGGGGTAAGAGTAAAACAGTAGGCAGGAACAGTCACTTAAATTTCATGAGCAGGATCAAGAGGAGTACATGAAATTTCATGTCTTGGTATCAGCGACGTATTAATTACTGTACAATTTATTATTATTTTTTTTATCATATTTGTTAGGATTTGCTTTAAAATAATCGTTTGTATTGGTTGCAGAAACTGTTCTCGTAGAATTCAGGTCCTTTGGGGATGCTTTTGACCCTATACACTTCGACCGATGAGAACCCAAATACTTATAAGGGAAATATTTCATGTATTTTTAAGTATCTGCGGCCGGTTCGATTTAGTTTTCGATTTTGAATTCATTAATATTGTATGTTTGATCTAGATTGCTAGATTTAATTGGAGCCGGACTAGGAGTTGAAGTAGGTACTAAAATTTCACGAATAGGGGTAAGAGTAACGGTGGGGAGGAGTAGTTACTGAATTTTTTTCAATACGAGCAAGTGTTGTGTATGAAATTTGATGTTTCTGTATTGCGATATATTTATTATGTTATAGTTTATTATTGCTGTCTTTAAAATATTTGTCATTAATTGCTTCAAAATGTTTGTGTGTAACGATTGCACGCTCCTAGAATTTTGATCATATGTGGATCCTTTTGACTTTACACACTTCGACCGTCGACAAACCAGCTGCTTAAAAGGGAAGTAGTTCATTTATTTAAATGTTCATGGTTAGTTCTATTTAGTTTTCAGTTTTGGATTCACTATTATTTTATGTTTGACTTAGATTGCCTTAGTTAATAGGAGTTGGAGTCGGGATTGATGCGAGTAACAACTTTTATACGGGTAGGAGTAGGACTAGGAGCGGGTAAGTCACAGTTTGAATAAGTGTCGAAGTGGTTATTAAAGTTTGAATAACGATCTCAAATCGTATTTTCCAATATCACAATATCACTTCTTCAATACATTAATTTGCTCAAATGACCACTCATTCGTCATACTTATAAAATATATGCCACAATTCAAAATTTCCAAATTTTATTCACAAAGTCAAACTTCATAATAAATTTCTCTTCAACATAGAGGCATAATTCATTTACTCAACATAATATTCATTACTTAATTCCAAATAACTAAAAACCAAATCTTTAAATCTCTAACTTCATAATGTTTCTCATAAAAGTCTCGATAAAATCATATTACTTGCAATTTCATCATCTCATAAAACTGGCTTGCCATTTCTCGTTGATTTACTGAAAATGTTGACAATAAATGACTAATGAATTTCGCAACAGTTGCTCTAAAACCACTAGTCATGGCCTCATAACGCGGCATAATAGTCGATAGTGTGGTTATACGTCTTAACATGAGGTGTTGATCAAAACGATATATATTCCGAAAATATTGTCTAATCCTTTCTGTTGACTTCTCGTAAATGGTGCCATGTCTAAAATCATTTATGCAATGTCCAGCTAGGGTTCATCATTTCTAAGTTCGAGGACAAAAATTATTATAAAATCATTCTTAAATCATTTTATTCCCATTATGCTCAACACTCGTTCTCTTTCTTTTCTTTTCTTTCTGATTCGGATAAAAATTCTCGTTATGCTCCGAAACTCATTTCTTTCTTTCTTTCTTTCTTATTCGGATACAATCTCTTTCTCTTTCTCTTCATTCTTTCCCATAAATTAGTAAAATAAGTATCTGAAATACTGAAATAACTTTAAACATCATAAACTTCTTTACCTCGGAGTTGGTGGAACGAGTGATGGCAGTGGCAATCTTCATCAATAATAATTAGATAATGTAAAATGTTTCTCGAAAAATTCACTTTGAAAATTTTCCAGTCTACAGAAACGCAGACTGGCTCTGATACCAAGCTGTAGCGCCCCGAGTTCCGTATACCCGGTTCACCACGTCATTTTCTGATTAAATTTTTCGAATAATATTTTAGCGGAAGAAATAATTGAAATTCATTTTTGGCAACGTTAAATAAATTGTAATGGTCGATAAAATCGAAAACATTTATGAAACAATTTAAAATAGTAAATGGAACCATTAATATTGTAAAGAAATTGATAATGTCATAATTTTTCAATAACTGAAGTTCTCAACACTATTCAAGGTTTGGAAAATACGGAAATCATTAAAGTAAGACTTTCAACCATTTAACGATTATTGCCACCATCATCCATCACTTGCCACCGTCTCCGAGATCTGCAAAACTGTTAAAATAACAGGTTGAGCATTTCGAATGAAATACTAAGTAGAGTCATCGCCAATTAATTAATCTACAATATAATTGAACACCTAAATGCAGACTCTTTAGAAAACATAGGGTGTGGGTTGCTCTTCTTGTGCATTTAAGCACTTGGCTTCTTTCTGAAAAATCATAGGCTCTTTAGAAATCATAGGGTATGGGTTGCTCTTCTTGTGCATTATAGCACGTGGCTTCTCTTTAAAATCATAGGGTGTGGGTTGCTCTTTCTTCTCGTGCACATAAGGCACATAAGTTATGCATAACATCATCATTTATCTTGCAAGACATTCTCTTCTTTCTTTCGCATGCATAAAAGCATATAAGTTATGACAAGCATAACAACATCATTATTTCCGAAGAAATACATTCTCATTTCTTTTCATAAAAGTGACTTTCACATAAGTCACATAACATAACATACACATTCACATGCAATCATAATTTAAATCAATTAATAGGGGCGAGTCTACCTTAAACTTGACGAGTGCAAAGTTGAGCGGGAAACGACTTCAATTCTTTCAAATCTTCGTACGCTTCGTCTAGTCAATTAGAAATTAAGTTAAATTAGTCCGTTGAAATTTATATTTTAAAATTGATAAATTAAAATTTGGGGACTGAAATTGATAATTTGAAAGTTTAGGGACTAAAATGAATACTTTGAAAGTTGAGGGACTAAAATGTAAATTTTCAAAAGTTGGGTCGAAGCTGGAAATGAATATTAAATTGGGGGCTCGAAAATTGATTTTAATAATGAGGGTCGATTTAAAAATTATTTTAAAAACTTAAGGGCTGAAATGATTGCTTTTAAAATGAATGGACTGAAATGATTAATTTCAAAACAAAAGGACTGAGTTTAATAGCTTCAATAAATAAAGGGACCAAGGTGCAATTTCTGAAATCAATAATAATATAACCAAACCTATACTCTCTCTCTCCTATTACCGTCCGAACGCAGAGGCGCGAGGGAGGAGGAGGTGGGTGCGGCGAGACCGTCGGTGGGGGTACTGCTGACGCCAAAATCCGACGGAGATTCCACGGCGGTGTCACCGCCGTCGTGTGGCGGTGATAAAGGGAAAGAGGTGGTAGAAAAAGGGCGAAGCTTGGTGCAAAACCGGGGCTGAGTTCGCAATTGGAGTGCGATTTCCGGCCACGAACCCGTCGATCCAGGTGAGATTTTTGGGTAGGTTTGATTCTTGGTTTATCCCTTATCTTGGGTTTTTGATTTTGGTTGGAATTGTAATTTATTTGGTGCGGGTTTGGTGACTGGTTGCGGTTTTGGGTGGTGATGATGATGCCGGTGGTGATGTTGGAAATGGGTTGGGCAGTGGCGGTTTCGAGCGGTGATTGGTGGTTCTGCTGCTGCAGGGGGTTTGGTCTTGGCCGTGATTGGTGGTGCTGATGATGATGATGAATGGCTGGGCAGTGGAGGCTGATGGTGCGTCGAGGTTTGTTGAGGACTGGTGGTTACTGTGGTGGTTTGCAGTTGGGTTGTCGTGAAGATGGGGTTGGAGTGTTGCCGTTGGGTTGTGGTCTGCGGTTGTGGTTGTAGTGATGATGGTGGTGCTGGGTGAGTGTTTTGGTTTAGATTGTGCAGTGGGCTGAACTGGAATTGGTGGTGGTTCTGGTGCTGATGATTTGGGGTCTTGGCAGTGGGCTGGCGATGAAGGTGGTGAGGGATGGTTGGTTGAAAGGGAGTTGAGGGAGGAGTTTGAAGCTTGCAGAGTCCAATGTCGTGAATGCTGGAAAATGGTATAAGGAGAAAGGGGGAGAAGTGGAGGATTACCAAAAATTACAAACCCTTTCCCAAGGTAGTAAGAGTGTGGAGGATTACCACAGGGAGATGGAGGTTGCCATGATTAGGGCAAATATAGAGGAAGACCCCGAGGCTACCATGGCTAGATTTTTAAATGGTTTAAATCGAGATATTGCTAATGTTATTGAATTGCAGCATTATATCGATTTGGAGGAGATGCTTCACATGGCCATGAAAGTGGAGTGACAATTAAAAAGGAAGGGAACTTCCAAATTCTCTACCAGTTCCAATTCTTTTGGAAGGTCTACATGGAGTGGGACTTCTAAAAATGAAGGGATTGTGCAGAAAAATAAATTTGAGGCACCAAAGGGAAAAGTATAGCCACCCAACAAAGGTAAAATTGCTTCTGATTCTCAAACTCCTAGGACTAGGGCTATTCGTTGTTTTAAATGTTCGGGTTTAGGACATATTTCTTCACAATGTCCAAATAAACGAATATTAGTTTTGCGTGATGGGGTATTAAGTTCGGAGGATGAGAAAGGGGGAGAAGTGGAGGATGAGTATAAGGATATGCCAGCTCTAGAGGATGTTAGTTAAAATGATGATGCGGACTATGCAGTAGCTAAATCACTTGTCACTAGGAGAGCCCTTAGTACTCAAGTTAATGTGGAAGAGTCGGGTGAGCAGCGAGAAAATATATTTCATACTAGGTGCTTTCTGAATAACAAGGTGTGTAGTTTGATAATAGATGGGGGTAGTTGTACGAACGTTGCTAGCACTACTCTAGTAGAGAAATTGTGCCTACCTATGCTAAAACACCCTAGGCTATATAAGCTACAGTGGTTAAATGAATCGGGCGAGATTAAGGTAAATAAACAGGTGGTAGTTGATTTGGCGATTGGGAAGTATGAAGATAGCGTGGTTTTTGATGTGGTACCCATGCATGCGGGGCACATCTTGTTGGGCAGGCCATGACAATTCGATAGGAAGGTTATTCATGATGGATTTAAAAATAGGTATACCTTCACTAAGGATGGGAAAAATGTCAAACTAATGCCTTTGTCACCTCAACAGGTCTATGAAGACCAACTGAAATTAAAAAGTGAGGAAGAGAGAAAGAGGGTCGGGACCACGATCCCGGAAAAAGGAGAGTTGAGTGAACAGAAGAGGGTCGGAACCACGATCCCAGAAAAAGGAGAGTTGTGTGAAAAACCGAGAGTTGGGACCACGATCCCAGAAAAAGGAGAGGGTGTGAAGAGTGCCAGTAAAAGAGAGAAAACCAAAGTGAGCTTCTACGCAAAACAGAGTGATATCACCAAAGCTATTTCTACAAATAAGCCAGTGATTTTACTAATGTACAAGGAATCTCTCCTTGTACTTGATGAAGCTAACCACTCCCTCCCCAGTTTAGCTGTGTCTCTTTTGCAGGAATTTGCAGATTTATTTCCCGAGGAGATTCCGAGTGGGCTGCCGCCAATTCGAGGGATTGAACACCAGATTGACTTCGTGCCAGGAGCGGTCATTCCAAACAGGCCAGCTTATAGGAGCAATCCCGAAGAGTCCAAAGAGCTACAAAAGCAGGTTGAAGAGCTGTTGAAAAAGGGCTATGTTCGGGAAAGCATGAGCCCATGTGCAGTACCAGTTTTGTTGGTGCCAAAAAAAGATGGGACTTGGAGGATGTGCGTGGATTGTAGAGCAGTCAACAATATTACGGTAAAGTATCGCCATCCCATACCTAGACTTGATGACATGCTTGATGAACTTTATGGTGCTTGTATTTTTAGCAAAATAGACCTTAAGAGTGGTTATCACCAAATTCGTATGAAAGAAGGTGATGAATGGAAAACCGCCTTCAAAACCAAATATGGTTTATATGAATGGATGGTTATGCCGTTCGGCCTCTCAAATGCACCTAGCACTTTTATGAGATTAATGAATCATGTCTTGCGTGCTTACATTGGTAAATTTGTCGTGGTATACTTTGATGACATTCTGGTATATAGTAAGAACTTTGGTGATCACATTGAACATTTAAGATCTGTTTTGGAAGTTTTGAAAACTGAGAAACTATATGCTAATTTTAAAAAGTGTACTTTTTGCATGGAAAAGGTAATTTTTCTTGGTTTTGTCGTTAGTTCTAATGGTGTTGAGGTAGATGAGGAGAAAATTCGTGCTATTAAAGAATGGCCAACTCCCAAAAGTATTACGGAGGTTAGGAGCTTCCACGGGTTGGCTGGGTTTTATAGGAGGTTTGTTAAAGATTTTAGCACACTTGCAGCACCACTGACAGAAATAGTCAAGAAAAGTGTAGGATTCCATTGGGGGGAAGCACAAGAAAATGCTTTTAAAATGCTTAAGGATAGGTTATGTTCTGCACCGGTTTTAGCTTTACCTAACTTTAACCAAACCTTTGAGATTGAATGTGATGCATCAGGAATAGGTATTGGAGCTGTTCTTATGCAGGAAAAAAGACCGATTGCATTTTTCAGTGAAAAGCTGAGTGGGGCAGTCTTGAATTATCCTACCTACGACAAGGAGCTTTATGCTCTTGTTCATGCCTTGGAAACATGGCAGCACTATCTGTGGCCAAAGGAATTCGTTATACACACTGACCACGAGTCACTGAAACACCTCAAGGGACAAGGTAAGCTAAACAAAAGACACGCCCGTTGGATGGAATTCATTGAGACCTTTCCATATGTCATTCGCTATAAGCAAGGTAAGGAGAATGTGGTAGCAGATGCCCTTTCTCCTAGGTATGTTCTCTTAACTTCTTTAAATGCGAAGTTGCTTGGGTTCGAATATATTAAAGGTATGTATGCTAATGACCCTAATTTTTCTACCATTTATGCTTCATGTGAAAAAGGTGCAATTGATAAATTTTATAGGCATGATGGCTATTTGTTTAGGGAAAGTAAACTTTGTGTGCCTAATTGTTCTATGCGTGAATTGCTTGTGCGTGAGGCTCATGGTGGGGGGTTAATGGGGGCACTTTGGTGTTTTTAAGACATTAGAAACTTTACAAGAGCATTTCTATTGGCCTAAAATGAAAAGGGATGTTCACCATATTTGTGAAAGATGCATAACTTGTAAACAATCTAAGTCTGGAGTCTTACCACAAGGTTTGTATACACCTTTGCCCGTACCTAATGAACCTTGGGTAGATATATCTATGGATTTTGTGTTAGGTCTGCCTAGGACAAAAAAAGGTAAAGACTCGATATTTGTGGTGGTAGACAGGTTTAGAAAAATGGCGCATTTTATTCCTTGTAATAAAACTGATGACACAACTAACATAGCGGACCTATTCTTTAGGGAAGTTGTAAGACTCCATGGGGTACCTAGGAGTATTGTGTCAGATAGGGATGTTAAGTTCCTAAGCTACTTTTGGAAAGTCTTGTGGGGGAAAATGGGTACTAAATTGTTATTTTCTACTACATGTCACCCGCAAACTGATGGTCAAACCGAGGTAGTTAATAGGACATTAATCCAACTTTTGCGCACTATGATAAATAAGAATCTAAAAAGTTGGGAGGAATGTTTGCCATTTGTGGATTTTGCTTATAATCGATCTGTGCATTCTAGTACTTCATGTTCACCTTTTGAAGTTGTTTATGGTTTCAACCCGCTAACTTCTCTTGATTTAATTCCTTTACCTGCAGATGAACGGAGCAGTTTTGACGGGGCGAAAAAGGCTAAACTTGTGAAGGCACTTCATGAAAAGGTGAAAGAACAAATTGAAAAGAAAAATGAGCGTTATGCGACTCATGCCAACAAAGGTAGGAGGCAAGTGACGTTCGAGCCAGGTGATTGGGTGTGGGTGCACTTGCGAAAAGAGCGATTCCCAACCCTAAGAAAGTCTAAGTTGCAGCCAAGAGGCGATGGACCTTTTCAGATTCTTGAAAAGATAAATGAGAATGCATATAAGCTCGATCTTCCAGGTGAGTATAATGTGTCTGCATCATTTAATGTTGCTGATCTTTCTCTGTTTGATGCAGGTGATGATTCGAAGACGAATCCTTTTCAACAGGGAGGGGATGATGAGTTCCGGAGTGGCTCGACGAGTGTTGACCCGTTGCACGTGCCCGTAGGACCAATAACGAGACAAAGAGCCAAAAGAATCAAGCAGGCGATGCAAGGATTCATGCAAGCATGGATGGACGAGTGCTCGAGTGCAAAGACTTCATTTACATTGCATAACAAAGTGGAAGAGGAGCCAAAGTTATTACAATGCATTTGGATGAAGGAAGAACAAGAAAATAAGGCAGAAGAAGGATCACGGCCGTAACTCTCTTTTCTTACGGCCGTAACTGAAATAGAAGACTTACGGCCGTAATAAATTTCTCACGGCCGTAACCCAAGATTTTATAACTTATATTTTTCAGGAGGTTGATTACGGCCGTAAAGGGGATTGTCACGGCCGTAACAAATGTGTTTAATTTTGAGTCCGTAGCTTGCTTACGGCCGTAAACTCATAAGTCACGGCCGTAACTTAGGTTCTGAATTTTAGGTTAATGTTAGGCGTTTTTAGCTTTTTAGTTTAGGTTGAATTCTAGTTTATTTTTAGTTGCTTTATTTTCTTTGCCTATATATATGGCTTTATTCAGCATTGTAAAACACAACTTTTTATCTTGAGATTAATGACATTGAAGGTGAGATATTCCCTTATATTTTCTTCGTGTTCTCGTCGAACAAATTAAACTTATCAAAGGATTTGACAACCTTTGTGGCGTTCCCCCTTTGTGGTTCTTATCTCCGCATCGTAACGGGTTTTGGGTTTAATATACCCATAGTTCTTGCGTCGTGAGGTCGGGGTTGCATTGTTACCGTCTATTATCTTGGATTTTAGAGCTTTCCGGCATTTAAATCCGCGTGTTCTTGGTGATCCCCGTATCGGATCACATCACTTTCGTTTTAAAGCAAATCTTAATAAATATCGTAAAGAAAATGTTAATAAACTATACAATAATATATATATCGCGAATGTACCAAACACGTGAAATTTTTTTTTATATACATGATCTTAATCTTACTCATTAAATTTAAGTGACTATTTCGACCCACCGTTACTCTTACCCCTACGCTTAAAACTTTAGTACCCACTTCGACGCTTATTCAAACTGTGACTTACCCGCTCCTAGTCCTACTCCTACCCGTATAAAAGTTATTACTCGCATCAATCCAGACTCCAACTCCAATTAACTAAGGCAATCTAAATCAAACATAAAATAACAGTGAATCCAAAACTGAAAACTAAATAGAATTAGCCATGAACACTTAAATAAATGAACTACTTCGGTTTTAAGCAGCTGGTTTGTTGACGGTCGAAGTGTGTAAAGTCAAAAGGATCCACATAAGGTCAAAATTCTAGGAGCGTGCAATCGTTACAGACAAACATTCTGAAGCAATTCATAACAAATATTTTAAAAACAACAATAATAAACTATACAATTATAAATATATCGCAATACTGAAACATAAAATTTCATACACAACACTTGCTCGTATTCAAAAAAATTCAGTAACTACTACTCCCCACGGTTACTCTTACCCCTATTCGTGAAATTTTAGTACCTACTTCAACTCCTCGTCTGGCTCCAATTGAATCTAGCAATCTAGATCAAACCTATAATAATAATATTATTGAATTCAAAATCGAAAATTAAATCGAACCAGCCACAGATACTTAAAAATAAATGAAATATTTCCCTTATAAGTACTTATTTGGGTTCTCGTCGGCCGAAGTGTATAGGGTCAAAAGCATCCCAAAAGGACCTGAATTCTACGAGAACAGTTTCTGCAACCACTACAAACGATTATTTTAAATCAAATCCTAACAAATATAATAAAAATAAATAAATAAATTGTACAGTAATTAATATATCTCAGATACCAAGACATGAAATTTCATATACTCCTCTTGATCCTACTCATGAAATTTAAGTGACTGTTCGTACCTATTGTTTTGCTCTTACCCCAATCCGTAAAACTTTAGTACCTACTTCGAATCTCACTCGAAATGACTTAACCTACTCCTTTCCTGGTCATACCCCTACCCGTATTAAAGTTACCACTCACATCAATCCCATCTCCAACTCCCGTTAACCCATAGAAATCTGCGTAAAACGTACAACAATAAAGAATCCACACCAGAAAAACTAAATAGAATTAGTTAGCTATGAACATTTAAATAAATGATCAACTTCCCTTTTGAGCAGCTGGTTTGTCGACGGTCAAAGTGCGTAAAGTCAAAAGTATCCCCAAAAGACTCAGATTCTACGAGCGCAGCTTCTGCAATCATTACTAACTAACATTCTCAAGCAAACCTTAACAAATATTTTAAATAAAACAATAATAAACCACACGATAATAAATATATCGCAATAACAATACATAAAATTTCATATACTATTATTAGTGATATTCAAGAAATTTCAGTAACTGTTCCTACCTACTGTTATTCTTTCCGATATTTGCGAAATTTTAGTGCTTTCCTCAACACCTACTCCGGCTCCTATTAACTCCATCAATCTACATCGAACGTACAATAATAAGGGATTCAATACCGAAAACAATATCGAACTAGCCATAGACATTTAAATAAATGAAATACTTCCCTCAAGTAGTTGGGTTGTCGACGGTCGAAGTGCACTGATTCAAAAGCATCCCCAAACGACCAGAATTCTACGCGCACTGTTTCTGCAATAATTAAAAGCTTTCGTTTTAAAGCAAATCTTAATAAATATCGTAAAGAAAATATGTTAATAAACTATACAATAATATATATCGCGAATGTTCCAAACACGTGAATTTTTTTTTTTTATATACAGGATCTTAATCTTACTCATTAAATTTAAGTGACTATTCCTACCCACCGTTACTCTTACCCCTACGCTTAAAACTTTAGTACCCACTTCCACTCTTATTCAAATTTTGACTTACCCGCTCCTAGTCCTACTCCTACCCGTATAAAAGTTATTACTCGCATCAATCCAGACTCCAACTCCAATTAACTAAGGCAATCTAAATCAAACATAAAATAACAGTGAATCCAAAACTGAAAACTAAATAGAATTAGCCATGAACATTTAAATAAATGAACTACTTCGGTTTTAAGCAGCTGGTTTGTTGACGGTCGAAGTGTGTAAAGTCAAAAGGATCCACATAAGATCAAAATTCTAGGAGCGTGCAGTCGTTACAGACAAACATTCCGAAGCAATTCATAACAAATATTTTAAAGACAACAATAATAAACTATACAATTATAAATATATCGCAATACTGAAACATCAAATTTCATACACAACACTTGCTCGTATTCAAAAAAATTCAGTAACTACTCCTCCCCACGGTTACTCTTACCCCTATTCGTGAAATTTTAGTACCTACTTCAACTCCTCGTCCGGCTCCAATTGAATCTAGCAATCTAGAACAAACCTATAATAGTATTATTGAATTCAAAACGGAAAACTAAATCGAACCAGCCCCAGATACTGAAAAATAAATGAAATATTTCCCTTATAAGTATTTGGGTTCTCGTCGGTCGAAGTGTATAGGGTCAAAAGCATCCCAAAAGGACCTGAATTCTACGAGAATTGTTTCTGCAACCACTACAAACGATTATTTTAAATCAAATCCTAACAAATATAATAAATATTAATAAATAAATTGTACAGTAATTAATATATCGCAAATACCAAGACATGAAATTTCATATACTCCTCTTGATCCTACTCATGAAATTTAAGTGACTGTTCCTAACTATTGTTTTGCTCTTACCCCAATCCATAAAACTTTAGTACCTACTTCGAATCTCACTCGAAATGACTTACCTACTCCTTTCCTAGTCATACCCCTACCCGTATAAAAGTTACCACTCACATCTATCCCATCTCCAACTCCCGTTAACCCATAGAAACTGCGTAAAACGTACAACAATAAAGAATCCACACACGAAAAACTATATAGAATTAGTTAGCTATGAACATTTAAATAAATGATCCACTTCCCTTTTGAGCAGCTGGTTTGTCGACGGTCAAAGTGCGTAAAGTCAAAAGCATCCCCAAAAGACTCAGATTCTACGAGCGCAGCTTCTGCAATCATTACTAACTAACATTCTCAAGCAAACCTTAACAAATATTTTGAACAAAACAATAATAAACCACACGATAATAAATATATCGCAATAACAATACATAAATTTTCATCTACTATTATTAGTGATATTCAAGAAATTTCAGTAACTGTTCCTACCTACTGTTATTCTTTCCGATATTTGTGAAATTTTAGTGCTTTCCTCAACACCTACTCCGGCTCCTATTAACTCCATCAATCTACATCGAACGTACAATAATAAGGAATTCAATACCGAAAACTAAATCGAACTAGCCATAGACATTTAAATAAATGAAATACTTCCCTTAAGTAGTTGGGTTGTCGACGGTCGAAGTGCACTGATTCAAAAGCATCCCCAAACGAACAGAATTCTACGCGCACTGTTTCTGCAATAATTAAAAACTTTAGTTTTAAAGCATATCTTAATAAATATCGTAAAGAAAATGTTAATAAACTATACAATAATATATATATCGCGAATGTACCAAACACGTGAATTTTTTTTTTATATACAGGATCTTAATCTTACTCATTAAATTTAAGTGACTATTCCTACCCACCGTTACTCTTACCCCTACGCTTAAAACTTTAGTACCAACTTCGACGCTTATTCAAACTGTGACTTACCCGCTCCTAGTCCTACTCCTACCCGTATAAAAGTTATTACTCGCATCAATCCAGACTCCAACTCCTATTAACTAAGGCAATCTAAATCAAACACATAAAATAATAGTGAATCCAAAACTGAAAACTAAATAGAATTAGCCATGAACATTTAAATAAATGAACTAGGGTTTTAAGCAGCTGGTTTGTTGACGGTCGAAGTGTATAGGGTCAAAAGCATCCAAAAAGGACCTGAATTCTACGAGACCAGTTTCTGCAACCACTACAAACGATTATTTTAAAGCAAATCCTAACAAATATGATAAAAATAATAATAATAAATTGTACAGTAATTAATATATCGCAGATACCAAGACATGAAATTTCATATACTCCTCTTGATCCTACTCATGAAATTTAAGTGACTGTTCCTACCTGTTGTTTTGCTTTTCCCCGAATCCGTAAAACTTTAGTACCTACTTCGAATCTCACTCAAAATGGCTTACCTACTCCTTTGCTAGTCATACCCCTACCCGTATAAAAGTTACCACTCACATCAATCCCATCTCCAACTCCTGTTAACCCAAAGCAATCTGCGTACAACAATAAAGAATCCACACCAGAAAAACTAAATAGAATTAGTTAGCTATGAACATTTAAATAAATGATCCACTTCCCTTTTGAGCAGCTGGTTTGTCGACGGTCAAAGTGCGTAAAGTCAAAAGCATCCCCTAAAGACTTAGATTCTACGAGTGCAGCTTCTGCAATCATTACTAACTAACATTCTCAAGCAAACCTTAACAAATATTTTAAATAAAACAATAATAAACCACACGATAATAAATATATTGCAATAACAATACATAAAAATTCATATACTATTATTAGTGATTTTCAAGAAATTTCTGTAACTATTCCTACCTACTGTTACTCTTTCCCATATTCGTGAAATTTTAGTGCTTTCCTCATAAGGGCCTTCAACTCATCCCAAGTTTCAATAGGCCTCTCCCCATTCCTCCTTTTACTAGTAACCAGTTGATCCCACATAATCTGTAAATTCTACGACTGCGAATTTAACCTTTTTAGCTTTAGAATAATTATGACAATCAAAAATTAATTCTACCCACTTTTCTCATTCAAAATAAACGTCTGGATTACTCTTACCCTGAAACGAAGGAATGGACATTTAAATGTTACCAACATGTCCATCAACATCATCCCTACGATCACGCCTATATCCCCTATCACGTCTTTCTCCCCGATCTCGTCTCCTACCAACACTAGTAATAGACAATTCACCACTATCCTCATCACTATCAACAACCTCAACACGTCCATTCCTAGCTCTAATTTGTGGGTTGAAGTCATACCTTAGTGGCCTATGTAAATTAGGGAAATTGCACGATTTTTCCTGACGTGGTTGAACAATTCCCGCACCACGTGTCTCCCCCGGATTATTAGGTTTTTCCACATTTACGCCGGATTGTGTAACAAACTTTGCTTCCAACTTGGCATCCAACGTCGCCTCCAATTTTGCAAAACGTTCCTCCACCATTGCAAGCATTTTAAAATCTTGAAGATCCCTTTCCGTCGACGAAACTTCCTTCTGTGACATGGTTAGTAACAAAGAAAAGAGAAAAAAAATTAAAGAAAGATCCTCACGTGTTTTATCACTCGCGTATCACTCGATTTTGGATTTTTCCCTCTATTAATCTCACAACTCTGCCTTTTTCCTCTCTATTCCCTATTTCCTACGTTCTCAAAGAACCCACCAAACTATTCACGGATTTGGTCCTTGTGGAATAAACCCCAAAGTGCAAATAAGGAAAGTTGATGGAAAAATTGGAATTAGGCAGTTTAAGAAGGAAATTATGGAAACAAGAATTCTATTTCAAGTAGAAGTTTTATGGAAACTAGAATAAGGAATTTAATGGAAACAAGAATTGTTGGAAAGATTTGCCAAATATTATTTTCTTGATTTATTGTTCAAATCAACAACACTTCTTTTCTATTTTTTTTTTTTTTTTTTGCTACTCAACAAAAATAATCAAGAACAAGAAACAGAAATTGGCAAATCTTGAATTTCTGACGAATTTCAAGAAACAAGAATTGAAATGATTTTTTTTTTTTTTTTGAATGATTAATAACTGGAAATAAAAGAAAAAGAATTGGAATACTAAATAATTGGATTTAGAGACAGGCTCTAATACCAGATGATGTGATCCGATACGGGGATCACCAAGAACACGCGGAATTAAACGCCGAAAAGCTCTAAAATCCAAGATAGTAGACGGTAACAATGCAACCCCGACCTCACGACGCAAGAACTATGGGTATATTAAACCCAAAACCCGTTACGATGCGGAGATAAGAGCCACAAAGGGGGAACGCCACAAAGGTTGTCAAATCCTTTGATAAGTTCAACTTGTTCGACGAGAACACGAAGAAATTAAGGGAATATCTCAACTTCAATATCATTAATCTCAAGAATAATAGTTGTCTTTTACAATGCTGAATAAAGCCATATATATAGGCTAACAAAATAAAGAAACCTAAATAAACTAGAATTGCAAATAAACTAAACGCTGAAACTAGGTTAAAAATACGCCGCCTAATTTACAGCCGTAATTTTTAAGTTTACAACCGTAAGTGACTTACGGACTAATAAAAAGCAAAACATATGTTACGGCCGTGACAAATTTATATACGGCCGTAATCGACTCTCTGAATAAAAATATAAAAACTACTAAACTTTATTTACGGCCGTGAGGATGTCCTTTATGGCCGTGAGTCCTCTTCTGCATAATTTTGTCTTGATAATGTTACGGCCGTGAGATCATGGTTTACGGCCGTGACTTCCTTTTTGCACGAATTTAGCCAAGATGATTTTACGGCCGTGAAAGAGGTGTTACGACCGTGATTCTACATCTGCCTTATTTTCTTGTTCTTCTTTGATCCAGATGCATTGTAGTAACTTTGGCTCTTCTTCCACTTTGTTATGCAACGTAAACGAGGTCTCTGCACTCGAACACTCATCCATCCACGCTTGCATGAATCCTTGCATTGTCTGCTTGATTCTTTTGGCTCTTTGCCTCGTTATTGGTCCTACGGGCATGTGCAACGGGTCAACGTTCGTCGAGCCACCCAGGAACTCATCACTCTCCCTCTTTTTTAACTCGCTTCTTTTCTAGCCTTCCGTTCATACATCATCCTTTCCTCATAAATTTCTATTCGACTCTTCAAAAGCGCCCTCGCATTAATCTCTTCATCCCAATCAACTCCAATCCCAATCCTAGGTTTGTGGTTATGCCTATATTCCCTTTCACGTCGTTGAGCAAGTTCTGCACTATGCATCTATTGAGTTCTTAACCATCCCAAACTTCACATCTAATCTCGCATCAAAATTCGCTTTCAATTTTGCAGCTAACTCCTCAAACCGTTTCTCCATCATGACAAGTAGAGAAGATTGATGGTTGTATTTCCTAGATGATGAATTTTCGTGAAATTTGGACATTGTGGAATGGAATGGAATAATAGTTTGACACAAGGACTAATAATGAATTTTAATTTTTGACTTGGATGGCAGGGAGTATTAAGAATTAAGGAAATTCAAGAAAGTGGTTCTTGAATTTTGACTAAAAAGGAAAGAATATCAAGAATTTTAATTTGACTTGGAAGGCAAGGAATTATCAAGAATTTAAGGAAATTCAAAATAGTGGTTCTTGAATTTCGGAGTGACTTTTTTTTTAATTATGATGAATTTTCGGAATTTATAAAAATAAAAAAAATAATTTTTTTTAATAAAATCCGAAAATTCGACAAGAACGCAACAAAACAAACGGGACAGAATTTGGATAAGAATCGAATAATATAAACAAGATTTAAATTTTTTATGGATTTTTGTATGGATCAAATAACGAAAAAAATTTCTGGCAAGAAGAACAAGAAAATTTGAAAACAAAGACTCAAATAACAAAAATAGTATATGGAAGATTTTTGTGGGACTCGATGTAAACATAAAAATCAAACTGGATAGAAAAACACAAGAACCTGAATTCAGAGTCCAGCTCTGATACCGTATGATGGGAACCCGGGAGGGGGTCCTCGTCGTAGCTCGTGGAATAACGCTTGGAAAGTTCCGAATCCAGGTTGGAACGGACGATAAAAATGCAACCCCGACCTCACGATGCAAGAACCAGGGGTATATTAAACCCGAGACCCGTTACGATGCGGAGATAAGAACCACAAAGGGAGAACGTCACAAGGAATGTCCAGATCCTTGATAAGTTCGATTTGTTGAACGCCACAAGATTTGAATCTTGATAAGTTCGTTGTTTAAAGGGAAAATCCTCACCTTTAGAGAGAGTAAAAACACTCAATAATTTTATTCATCAAAAGTCTTCAGTTTTTACATTCAATGGAAAAGCATATATGGCAAAATAAACCCTAGTCGCTAACTGACTCCGAATAGAATTCTAATTAGGCTAAAATAGCTAAAATAACCAAAATAACTAAAATAAACTAGAACTAAACAAATCCCTAACCGCCTAATTAATTCAAAATTGTGGCGCCTAAGTTACGGCCGTAACTTTTAAGTTTACGGCCGTAAGTGACTTACGGTTTAAAAATAAAAACATATGTTACGGCCGTGAAAATAATAAAAGTTACAAAACTCTGTTTACGGCCGTGAGTATTTGGATTACGGCCGTGAATACTTCCACTTCATTTACGGCCGTGAGATCATGAGTTACGGTTGTAATTGCCTTTCTGTCCAATTTCGTGTTGTTGATGTTACGGCAGTAAAAATGGGTGTTACGGCCGTAAGTAAGCTTCTGCCCAATTTTCTGATCATTTGACATTAATTGATCTGATTTGAATCTCGACTCGAGCCCAACATGAAACTTGTTCATTTTTCCATGTAGAATATTATTGAATTGCCCGTATCTTGATTTCTAATTTTTGACGCCTTTTCCGGATCACATCATCCCTTCTTCCTTTAAGATGATTCGTCCCGATCATAACATTGTTCTTAGCTTCTTTTCCGGATCACATCAATACTTCATTCGAAAAAATAGATTAACTCAAATGCCAAAATTGAAATCTAACTAATCAAATTACACAAAGGTTAAAGTTATGGAATCTTCATCATAACTTGAATTTCACAAAGACAATTCCAATTAGCATGTTAATTATTCGAAATCTGTAAATTCTCCAAAATGACAGTAAACCTTTCAATTGAATTAACAAATTCAAAATTTTGGAAATGTGAAATTATTCCATATAAATTAATAAATCTAAAAAAATAAGAACTATAATTAAAAATGTACACTAAAAATTCAATTTAAACAATTTTATTATTTGAAATCCCAAATTTAAAAATTTCTATTTAAAACAACCATAAGCCAATAGAAAGTCAATTAAATAGCCTCATTAGTTAAAATCTGAAAATTACATACATTCAATAGCTAGACATAGATACTAGCATCATCATCAAAATTCTCAATTTCGAAATATTTATATATAAAAATCGCAGTTTAAATCTAACAACTGAAATCTGGAAATTTCACATATTTAATATGAATACATACATACATACATATATGCAATAACATCTCTATGTTCAAGTGTGTGTTCGTGCGTGTGTGTGTCGTGTGCTGTGTGTGAGTGTGGTGCGCTCGAGTCAGTGTGTGCGCAGAAAGTGAAGGGGAAGGTGCCTTACTGGTGGTGGCCGGTGACTGGCTCGAAGTGCCGGCGTGAAGGAGAGGCGGGAGTGGCGACTTATGAGTGAGAGACGAGAGAGTGAGACGGAGGCGAGCGGGAGAGTGAGGCAGAGCGAGAGAGTGAGGGGTGTGAGCTAGAGAGAGGGATGATTGTTTGAGAAATTAGGTTAAGTTTAAATGTTTAAAATTTGGAAATTTGCAATTTAGTCCCTCAACTCTCATAAATTGGTAATTTAAGTCCACGACCCTCAAATAAATTTTCGAAAGTGTTACCAAACTCTTTCCACCTTCAATTTATGAAATCTAAGTCGCTCACCACCTAATACCAGTAGAAATCAACAAGTTTGACAAATAAAACAAACAAGACATAGAATTGTACATAAACAATATATCAACATTTTAATTGGCACATTGATCGTGACGGCGTCCAAGCCCTTCCACTGCAAGTATTCAAATAAAACCATAATAATCATAATATTAGTTAAATCATTTATAATGATATTAATATAAACTTTACGTGAAAATCAAGAAAGCATGTAAATTGAAATGCGGCATTACAATTCCTTACCCCCTAAAAGAAAATTTTTTCCTCGAAATTAAAATTTACCAAAACTTGTGGATACTTAGTACGCATTTCCTCTTCGCGTTCCCAAGTAGCCCCTTCTACTGCATGATTCCTCCAAAGCACCTTAACTAACGTAATCTTCCTTCTTCTAAGTTCCTTATTTACTTTCATTAGGATTTTCACAATTGACTCCTCATAAGTCAGATCCTCACAAAGATCTAATGACTCCTAACTGAGGCTATGGGAGGAATCTGAAATATACTTCCTTAACATTGAGACATGAAAAACGTTATGTAACCCTGACGGTGCTGGTGGCAATGCAATCCAATAAGCTAGGTTATCCACCCTTACAAGTATCTTAAAGGGGCCAACAAAACGCGAACTTAACTTCCCTTTCTTCCCAAGTCTCATAACTCCTTTCCTAGGAGCTACCAAAAAGTCATATCACCTACAGCAATTTCCAAAAGTTTCCTTCTTCTGTCCGCATAGCTTTTCTTTCTACTCTTAGCAGTTTTCATCCCCTGACGAATCTTTTCAACAACTTTTGTTGCTTGTTATACTATTTCTGGACCCAACAACTTTCTTTCTCCTAGCTCACCCTCATGAACTGACGATCTACACTTCCTATCACATAGTACTCAATACGGATCGAAGTTTGATAGCTATTGTTGTAGGAGACCATCAACCGACATTATCCCACTAATGAATCCATTCACTAACTTTCTATTTCCAGCCCTTCATAGGATATATTCTAACGTCTAAACCTTAATATATATATTGATTGATCACATTCTTAAAACTAAAATCAAGAAAGTTGATTTAAGAATGATTTTTAAATAATTTTTGTCCTCGAGTTAGAAATGATGAACCCTAGATGGACTTTGCATAATTGATTTTAGACATGGCACTAAGTATGAGAAGTCAACGGAAAGGATTTGATTATATGTTCAGATTATCTATCGTTTAGATTAAAACGAGAAATAGCAAGCCAGTTATGAAGTTGTGATAAGATGTTAAGATTATAAGTGATATGATTTTATTGAGAATTAAGTAATGGATATTATGTTGAGTAAGTGAATTATTTCCTCTATTTTGAAGAGAAATTTATTATGAAGTTTGGCTTTGTGAATATTTTGGGAATATGATTTATGGCATATATTTATAAGTATGAGTTATCTTTTGAGCCATTAAGGTATCGAAGGAAGTGATATTGTGATATTGAAAAAAATATAATTTGAAATTGTTATGTTGAGGAATTATGAATTGAATTATGGGATATTTTTGATGATATTGAAGTGTTGGAATCATTTTCAATATTTTTAGATCGTTGTGATCAAATGTGGAGTTATTTATTATTCTGAGTTATGAAGTATGCTTATGGAAAAGTCCAAATTACAAGGGAGACTCTGTCCAGAATTTTATCGTTTGGAAATAAGAGTATAATGTGGTATGCAATCACTAAGAGAATTGAGTTTAGAATTGCAAGTTAATAAGCAAGATTGAGTAAATGATAAGTTATATTTTGAAAGACGAGTGAAGACAAGTATAATGGCATTATTGGGAAGAATCTTAATTATTCTTGGGAATGGATTTATCACTTGTAAGGAATGATCACTTGTATTGGAGAGTATTATAAGGATATGAATTTTGAGGAAAATAGGGATAAGATTTTACAGTGATGACTTATTTTGGAATGGTGTTCAGAAGAGGGATCACGGTAGAATCCAAGATTTTTTTTTTAATCTGAGAAATTGATATATTATATTAGTGATCAGATTGACGTATAAGGTACGTGATAGATATGACGACTAGACGGTTAAGGGATGTGATGGTTATCCAGGGAAGAATCGTGTGAATATTGAGTTCGATGATCTTATTTTGATGGTTTATTGCATTATGGTGAAATATTATCTACGATTGAGAATTTTCTTATTTAAAGATTTAGTGATACAGTTTCGATTAATTATTATTGGTTGTACTTTTGAAGTGAGTAAATATTTTGGCTACAACAATGGAAAATCTGAGATAATCAGTTGTGTGATTTTTAATTATGGGATTGTATCTTTGGGTTAAGCAAATTTGATGAGGAATCCTATATGATTTACAGAAGTCTTATTTAATGGTGATAAAAATTAATCAGAGTATTGTTCATAAAGTGTGATATGAATTGAAGTTTGGAAGAATAGAAAATTTTAATTTTGAATTTCAGATTTGGGAAATTAGTGAAGTTTCTTAAGTTTGAGAATAACATATCTGATCCTTGTGATGCTGTTTTAAGTTAGTATCTTAGCTCTCAGCTAGAATGAGTATTTGATACCGAGTACTTGATGTATGATTTAAAGTATGGAATAGAAAAAAATGAAAAGTGGGAACAAGAGTTAATGCGCTGTTATTTTTCTCGACAAAAGAAAATTTGATGATAAGATTGGAGATATGGAATATTTTATTAGATTTTGGTACTGATATTTTTGATATAATAATCAAGGTATAGTGAGATGATACGGGAATACGTGAAAGAGAAATAAGGACCGTATTGAATCAGAATTCATAAGTATGTATAAGTGAAAGAAATACTTTGCAGGAAATGTGGTGACATTTAAGTAAAGAATCTTAGTTATTTGGAAGATATTTGTTTACTGAATTTTGAGTTACAAATATTGGAAAGATAAGTTGATGATATTATGTTGATATGTTTGGGTATATTACGTAGAGAGAATATATTCAGGTAATTCTTTGATTATTTTTTTGGAATATTCGATGATAAGAAGAAAGGAAAAATTATTATGATATGAGATGTCAGTAAAGATTTGTTGAAATTTTAGAGATATATACGAATATCTGAGGTCACATGATACGATGATAAGTGACATGTTACATGAATACTACTAGATATGATGAAATTTTTACATACGATTGGGAATTGTTTTGATTATTTTGGGAATATTCGATGATAAGAAGTTTAGAGATGACAAATTATTATGGTTTGATATATCAATAAAGATTTATGGAAACTTGAAGAGATTTTTTTTTATGGAATTACAGAAATTAGTAAAGAGACATGATGTTGTTTGGGATTATGTGAGATAATGATGATGAACGTAAGGTTAGTTGAATATAAAGGTACAATAGAAAATTGTAAGGAATGATATGATGATGATAATTGAAGATGATGATGTATTGAGATTATGAAATAAGTTGATCATCTATAAATAAGTTATGTTGTTTTTGGTTCATAATAATGGAATTCAAAGAATAGTGAACTTTCAGTCACTTACGATTCAGAAGAATTTTTGAGTAGACACATATGTCTATAGAAAAGTCCATGTTCTTGAGAAAACAAAGTGATGCATTTAGTCAAAGTCCAGTGGGTTAAATATGGTTGGGTTAAATACGGTAGCGATGATGCTACATAAGAAAAAAGAAGAAGAGATTCTGATTAAGTATTCAAAAATCATAAGATCAAGTAAGTTTAATTTCGAGGACGAAATTATTTTAAGGGGGTAAGATTATAGCGACCCAGAATTTTTACGCAATAAATAATTATTTTAATATTTAAAAAATTGTGTCGCTACTATTTCACCTATTATTTTGAAGTTAACGCCGCGACGGATTCGTCTAGCCAAGTCAAGAAATATCGAATTTGTTCGATTTTAAATTAAAATCCGAATTTCTAAAATTATGTTATTTTAATTATTTATTCAAAATATTATTTTCAAAATCATTTTTAATTCAAAATTTATTAAAATATCTCAATTTTCCTTATTCAAATTATTTCAAGTCCAAATACGTAATTCAATTTTTATCTCAATATTTATTTATTTTAATTTGATTATATTTAATTAAACCAAATTTTCTCCACATGTTTTCATATCTTTACACCATTTTCTTTATTCCTCTTTCCATCTCATTATACAACACATCTCCTTTTTCTTTTCACAAAGTCTAATC
Organism: Ligustrum vulgare; assembly: GCA_963555705.1. Taxonomy (NCBI): domain Eukaryota; kingdom Viridiplantae; phylum Streptophyta; class Magnoliopsida; order Lamiales; family Oleaceae; genus Ligustrum; species Ligustrum vulgare. The sequence goes on from OY743174.1 coordinate 29,832,984, forward strand.
ATTTTATTCTAAAACCTTACACCTAATCTAATTCCTACCCAACCTAAAACTCCACCACGGTTTCATCATACAACCACACCTCCATTCAACTCACATGGCACAACCTATATTCCCTTTCCATTATTTTTATTTGATGATTCCCCATGTCTCCTCTTTAATCATTTTAATTTCTTTCTCTTTTCCTTTAAAAACACCAACATTCATCACCCGTATCCATCATATTCTCCACCAAATCAACCATCAAAACATAATGATGATATTCTATTTCACACCAAATTCTCCACTAACCAAAACACAATTTCATTTCCACCTATCTTAATTCCACCACACTAACACAAATCTGTATAAAACCATAAGTACAGATCAAACCACCTTCATCCCCATGAATCATCACGTCTACCATCAATGCCTGCACCCAACTCCATCATCTTCAATAACCACAGCCATTCCAACAAACTGCTGCCTATCACCATACACTACACCATCGACTTGCAACCAAGACAACCATTTCAATAACCATCGCCCCACCAGTTCACTGCCAATCAGATTATCACCGGAAATTCATCACTGCATTAATGCCAATTCAATCAGAACCATCAACAACTAATATTCCCCAAAACAATCATCCTCAGCACTGCTCCATCACACAACAAACTGACCAAATCACTGCCAAATCATAACCAATGCCAATCATCATCATCACCAGTCCGCAGCCACGGCCACACTAAAGAACACCACCGTCTGCATCGACCCACAAACCAACATCAATCCATTTCCACCACTCTGCCTCCTTCCAGGATCGATCACACAATAGCCACCATCACAGTTCACTACCCTCACTTACCATCATCAGATTTTCATCCTCTGCTACAATCACCATAACCACCTACTGCAACCAACCTCCATCAAACACCCCGGCCAAACCACCACGCAGCCAACTCCAAGTTCAGCTCAAACTCAAAATAATAACTCAAATAAAACCCAAAAATCAGAAATAGATCTGTTACCTACCTCGACCGCCGTCCTCTTCGCCGGAAAACCATAACTTCCAGTCTTGATTTACTTTCTGTCTCGCACCTAAAACTCACACCCAAATCGTGACCTTCAAGCCTCGGTCTAGCCACTCACCGCACCTGAGCCGGCAGTACCTCCGCCGGATTTCCCCAGCTCTCGCCCTTCCCTGTCGCCGATCGCCGACCTCTCTCCTTTCGCTCTCTGTCTGTGATTGTATCGAACGAGAGACAATGATTTTGAGAGAGAGAAGTAAAGATCTGAATATATTATTAATTTTCGGAATTTGCACTTTGGTCCCCCAAGTTTTGAAATGTTTCAAATCAACCCCTATGATTTTAAAACAATCCAATTCAGTCCCTTTTAGTTTCAAATGTTTTCAAATCAGTCCTTTCAGCTTTTAAACTTATCAATTTCAACCCTTAAGTTTTAAATGAGTTTTAATCAGCCCTATTGTTTTAAAATATATTATTTCAACCCTATTGTTTTGAGTTTCCGACTCAACTATCAAAAAGTATTCATTTTAATCCCTCAACTTTCAAAGTATCTATTTTAGTCCCTGAACTTTCAAAAGTATTCATTTTAGTCCCTCGACTTTCAAAACATCAATTTTAGTCCTCAAATTATAATTTATCATTTTGAACTATATATTCGATAGACTAAAGTGACTTATTGGCTAAGACGAAGCGTACGGAGAATTTAAAGAAATTGAAGTCATTCCCGCTCAACTTTGCACTCGTCGGATTTGAGGTAGACTCGCACTTATTAATTGATTTAAATTATGATTTCATATAAATGTCATGTGACTTGTGAAAGTCAATTTTTATGAAAAGTAAGTATGTTTTATGAAAGGTAAATATACCTTATGTTTTTATGAAAAGTAAGTATACCCTATGTTTTTACGATAATGTTTTATATGTTTTGGATCATTGCTATGCACATAAGAATTCTTACCACCTAAGTTCGGTAAAATTCTTGTGTCTCCATAAGTTTATGAGGATTTACCACCTAAGTTCGGTAAAATTCCTGTCTTTCCATATGTTTATGAGGATTTACCACCTAAGTTCGGTAAAATTCCTGTCGCATATGTTTATGAGGATTTCGATCCTATCTTATGTTATGATGGAAATGATCCCTATGAATTTCATGAATTATGTTTTGGTATACTTACTGTTATTATGATTTTACTGTTATTATGATCTTACTGTGATTTTACTGTTATTATGATTTTACTGCATAAGAATTCTTGCCACCTAAGTTCGGTAAAGTTCTTGTATGTTTATGAGGATTTAAATCCTATCTTATGTTATGCTTTCAAAAGAAATTATGCTTGGCATAATTAAAATGTTTTTATAAGTATATGGTTTTCAAAGAGATGTTTTCAAAGAGATGTTTTCAAAGAGTTGTTTTCAAAGAGCTGTTTTCAAAGAGCTGTTTTCAAAGAGATGTTTTCAAAGAGCTGTTTTCAAAGAGCTATTTTCAAAAGAGATGTTTTCAAAGAGCTGTTTTCATAGAGCTATTTTCAAAGAGATGTTTTCAAAGAGCTGTTTTCAAAGAGCTATTTTCAAAGAGCATATGATTTGCAAAATATGTCCCGTGCTGTAATGCACAATATGAGTTTTATCAAGAGCAGTTTTATAAAGAAGCTCTATCAATGCCCGTTTTATAAAGAGCCGGGATTTATGTGTTTAATCATCTTATAAATTAAATTAATTTGCGATGAGTCTACTGAGTATTTCCCCCATGAAATACTCACCCTACTTTTTAACAGTTTTGCAGATTTCGGAGACGGTGGCGAGCGATGAATGATGGTGGCAATAATCGTTAAACGGTTGAAAGTTTGACGTTAATGATTTCCGTATTTTTCCAAACAATCGAATAATTTAGAGAAGTTCATTTATTTGAGAAATTATGACATTGTCAATTTCTTTACAAAATTAATGGTTCAATTTACTATTTCAAATGGTTTCATAAATGTTTCAATTTTATCGGCCATTACAGTTTATTTAATGTTGCCAAAAAATGAATTTCAATTATTTCTTCCGCAAAAATATTATTCGAAAAATTTAGACAGAAAATGACGTAGTGAATCGGGTATACGGAACTCGGGGCGCTACAACTAACTAAAAAATCCATGCTTTCAAAATTATCATAAGAACAATACTCTAACCAAGTATTTCATAAATAAATCATTGACCTATCCCAATGAATAAGACTTTTGTGATTCATATAGAATCCCTCATCAAGTTTACTTAACCCAAATATACAATCCCATTATAAGTAAAAGTCACACAGCTGACCTCAAATAATCATATCAATCTCTCTAAGATTACAACATAATAACCATCATATCCTTCACACAAACCTTTTACGTCAATATACTCACTAAAATTTTATATCAATCTCTCAAACTCAATAAATCTTGGACTCTGCCATTGTCACTCTTTCTGCAAAGGAATTAAATCAAGAGGAGTTAGCGGGTTGAAACCATAAACAACTTCAAAAGGTGAACATGAAGTAGTAGAATGCACAGACCGATTATAAGTAAATTCCACAAATGGCAAACATTCCTCCCAACTTTTTAAATTCTTATTTATTATAGTGTGCAAAAGTTGGATTAATGTCCTATTAACTACCTCCGTTTGACCATCAGTTTGCGGGTGACATGTAGTAGAAAATAGCAATTTAATACACATCTTTCTCCACAATACTTTCCAGAAGTAGCTTAGGAACTTAACATCCCTATCAGACACAATACTCCTAGGTACCCCCATGGAGTCGCACAACTTCCCTAAAGAATAGGTCAACTATGTTTGTTGCGTCATCAGTTTTATGACAAGGAATAAAATGTGTCATTTTGCTAAATCTGTCTACCACCACAAATATCGAGTCCCTACCTTTTTTTGTCCTAGGCAGACCTAAGACAAAATCCATAGATATATCTACCTAAGGTTCATTAGGTACGGGCAAAGGTGTATACAAACCTTGTGGTAAGACTCTAGACTTAGATTGCTTACAAGTTATGCACCTTTAACAAATACGGTGAACATCCCTTTTCATTTTAGGCCAATAAAAGTGCTCTTGTAAAGTTTCTAACGCCTTAATAACACCAAAGTGTCCCATTAACCCCCCACCATGAGCCTCACACACTAACAATTCACGCATAGAACAATTAGGCACACAAGGTTTACTTTCTCTAAACAAATAGCCATCATGCCTATAAAATTTATCAATTGTACCCTTTTCACATGAAGCATAAATAGTGGAAAAATCAGGGTCATCAACATACATACCTTTTATATACTCGAACTCAAGCAACTTCGCATTTAAAGAGTTTAGAAGTACGTACCTGCAAGAAAGGGCATCTACTACCACATTCTCCTTACCTTGCTTATAGCGGATGACATAGGGAAAAGTCTCAATGAATTCCATCCAACGGGCGTGTCTTTTGTTAGCTTACCTTGTCCCTTGATGTGTTTCAGTGACTCGTGGTCAGTGTGTGTGACGAATTCCTTTGGCCACAGATAGTGCTGCCATGTTTCCAAGGCACGAACAAGAGCATAAACCTCCTTGTCGTAGGTATGATAATTCAAAACTGCCCCACTCAGCTTTTCACAGAAAAATGCAATCGGCATTTTTTCCTGCATAACAGCTCTGATCCCTATTCCTGATGCGTCACATTCAATCTCAAAGGTTTGGTTAAAGTTAGGTAAAGCCAAAACCGGTGCAGAACATAACCTATCCTTAAGCACTTTAAAAGCATTTTCTTGTGCTACCCCCCAATGGAATCCTACACTTTTCTTAACTATCTCTGCGAGTGGTGGTGCAAGTGTGCTAAAGTCTTTAACAAATCTCCTATACAACCCAGCCAACCCGTGGAAGCTACTAACCTCCGTAATACTTTTGGGATTGGGTCATTCTTTAATAGCACGAATTTTCTCCTCATCTACCTCAACACCATTAGTACTAACAACAAACCCAAGAAAAATTACATTTTCTATGCAAAAATTACACTTTTTAAAAGTAGCATATAGTTTTTCAGTTTTCAACACTTCCAAAACAGATCTTAAATGTTTAATGTGATCATCTAAGTTCTTAGTATATACCAAAATGTCATCAAAGTATACCACAACGAATTTACCAATGTAAGCACGCAAAACATGGTTCATTAGCCTCATAAAAGTGCTAGGTGCATTTGAGAGTCCGAATGGCATAACCATCCATTCATATAAATCATATTTGGTTTTGAAGGCGGTTTTCCACTCATCACCTTCTTTCATACGAATTTGGTGATAGCCACTCTTAAGGTCTATTTTGCTAAACATACTACTACCATAAAGCTCATCAAGCATATCATCAAGTCCAGGTATGGGATGGCGATACTTTACCGTAATATTGTTGACTGCTCTACAATCCTCGCACATCCTCCAAGTCCCATCCTTTTTGGGTACCAACAGAACTGGTACTGCACATGGGCTCATGCTTTCCCGAACATAGCCCTTTTTCAGCAGCTCTTCAACCTGCTTTTGTAGCTCTTTGGTCTCTTCGGGATTGCTCCTATAAGCTGGCCTGTTTGGAATGACTGCTCCCAGCACGAAGTCAATCTGGTGCTCAATCCCACAAATGGGCAGCAGCCCACTAGGAATCTCCTCAGGAAATGAATCTGCAAATTCCTGCAAAAGAGACATAGCTAAACTGGGGAGGGAGTTGTTAGCTTCATCAAGTACAAGGAGATATTCCTTGTACATTAGTAAAATCACAGGTTTATTTGTAGAAATAGCTTTGGTGATATCACTCTGTTTTGCGTAGAAGCTCACTTTTATTTTCTCTCTTTTATTTTTACTGGCACTCTTCACACCCTCTCATTTTTATGGGATCATGGTCCCAACTCTCTATTTTTCACACAACTCTCCTTGAATATGAAATTTCTTGAATATTAGGAATAGTGTATGAAATTTGATGTTTCCGTATTGCGATATAATTATTATTGTTTTCGTTAAAATATTTGTCAAGATTTGCTTGAGAATGTTAGTTTGTAATGATTGCAGAAGCTGCCCTCGTAGAATTTTAGTCTTTTGCGGATGCTTTTGCCTTTACGCACTTTGATCGTCGACAAACCAGCTTCTTAGAAGGGAAGTAGATCATTTATTTAAATGTTCGTGGCCAATTCTAGTTAGTTTTTCAGGTTTGGATAAATCATTGTTGCATGTTTTATGTAGATTGCTTGAGTTAATTGGGGTTGGAGATGGGATTAATGCGAGTAGTAACTTTTATACGGGTTGGACAAGGATTAGATACGTCAGTTTGAGTGAGAGTCGAAGTAGGTACTAAAGTTTTAGGGATTGGGGTAAGAGTAAAACTGTAGGTAGGAACAGTCACTTAAATTTAATTAGTAGGATCAAGATTATATGAAATTCCATGTTTTGGTATTTGCGATATATTAATTATTGTATAATTTATTATTATTTTTTTATCGTATTTGTTAGGATTTGATTTAAAATAATCGTTTGTAATAGTTGCAGAAGCTATTCTCGTAGAATTCAGGTCCTTTAGGGATGCTTTTGACTCTATACACTTCGACCGACGACAACCCAACTAATTCTAAGGGAAGTATTTCATTAATTTAAATATTTGTGGCTAGATCGATTTAGTTTTCGGTTTTGAATTCATTATTATTGTATGTTTGATCTAGATTGCTAGATTTAATAGGTGTCGGAGTAGGAGTTTTAGTAGGTACTAAAATTTCACGAATAGGGTTAAGAGTAACAGTAGGGAAGAGTAGTTAGTGAAATCTTTTGAATACGAGTAAGAGTTGTGTATGAAATTTGATGTTTCCGTATTGCGATATATTTGTTATGAATTGCTATAGAATGTTTGTCTGTAACGCTTGCAGAAGTTGCGCTCCTAGAATTTTCATCTTATGTGGATCCTATTGACTTTATACACTTCGACCGTCAACAAACTAGCTGCTTAAAAGGAATGTAGTTCATTTATTTAAATGCTCATGGTTAATTCTATTTAGTTTGCAGTTTTGGATTCATTATTATTTTATGTTTGATTTAGATTGCCTGAGTTAATAGGAGTTGGAGTCGGGATTGATATGAGTAATAACTTTTATGCGGGTAGGAGTAGGACTAGTGATGCGAACCCGGGAGAGGGTCTATGTCGTAGCTCGCTGAATAACGCTTGGAAAGTTTCGAATTCAGGTTGGAACGGACGGTAACACTACGACCCGAGCCTCGCGACATAAGAAACAGGGGTATATTAAACCCGAGACCTGTTACGATGCAGAAACAATAACCATAATGCGGTGTGTGACGGCCCGAGTTCCGAGGAGCGCGGAAACGTCACTTTTCTAAATTCTTGAATAAACTTTGTTGCAGAAAAATGATTAAATATTAAATATCGCATTTATCGAATAAAAGTTTAGCGATAATTCAAACGGAATAAGTATTTTCGTACAAATTTGTAAAAATAACAATTCTTGATAAAATGAAATAATCATTTCAAAGTTCACGACTTTTAAAAAATATCTATTTGTAATTTGCCGTCATTGCCCATCACTCGCCACCGTCTCTGAAATCTGCCAAAATTGTTAAAACAACGGGTTGAGCATTTCAAAATGAAATACTCAGTAGACAATAATTAATCTACAAGATAATTGGACAAGTAAATATGCAATTAATGTAGTGACATTCTTTTCTTATTCATAGGCATCACATAGTGAACGCAAATGAACCATTCTTTTCTTGTATCATGCTAGCAGATAAGTTATGCCCAACATAACATAAATTCTTTATCTCAAAAGAGATATTCTTTTCTCATGTAATTAAGCATAAAATCACACAAATCCACATAACACATGCAATTATAATATAAATCAATTAGTGGGGGCGAGTCTACCTTAAATCCGACGAGTGCAAAGCGGGAAACGACTTAAATCCTTTAAATCTCCGTACGCTTCATCTTGCCAATAAGTTACATTAGTCTTTTGAAATTTATAGTTTAAACAAGAAATAATTTACAATTTGAGGACTGAAATTTATGATTTGAAAGTTGGGGGACTAAAATGAATACTCTGAACGTTGAGGGACTAAAATGAATACTTTGAAAGTTGATGGACTAAAATGAGTACTTTTGAAAGTTGAGGGACTAAAATGAGTACTTTTAAAATGTGAGGGACTAAAATGAATATTTTTGAAACTTGAGGGACCAAAATGTAAATTTTCAAAAGTTGGGTCGGAGCTCAAAACGAATATTAAATTGTGGGGATTGAGATAAGAAATTTTAAAAATGAAAGGCTTTATAACATCATTCAAGAACTTAAGGACTGAAATATAAGTTTTAAAACTACAGGGATTGATTTTAAATAACTTTGGAACCCAGGGACAAAAGTGCAATTTTCGAAAATCAAAATAAAAATATTAAAAACAAGGATTCTCACTCTCACTCTCTTATCTCACGACCCAGAAACGGAAGAGGGAGGTGCGACCGGCTGCCTCTTGCGCAATGGTGTCGCGCCGGTGGTTTCGCCTGCGAAATTGCCGACACAGGGTGCGGCGAGTGGCTCACAAGGAAAGTTTCAGATTCGAGGGGTTAATGTGCGAGATTTGGTGCAAAAATCGAGGCCAAATCGTGGCTGAGTTCGCTATTTTTCCGGCGAAGGAACCGGAGATTTAGAGGCGAACAGGGCGGTTGTCAAGGTAAGTGTTTGGGTTAAGTCTATTTATGGGTTTTCTTGAGTTTTTCATTGCGTTTGAGTTATGGATTTGGTTGAGGTTGTGCAGAGGAGGTAGTGGCCGTGTGTGACGGTAGGGTTGCGAAGGCAACTGGAGCGATGGCGCTGGGTTGGAGTGTTGCAGGTGGTTGTAGTCTATGGTGATGGTGGTTCTTGGTCGAGTTTTGATGGTGGACTGTGTATTGCAGCGGGGTGATGGTGAAGGTGGAAATGGAGTTGTGATTTGGTCAGTGTGATGGAGATTGATGTAGGTGGTGATGGGTTTTGGTTGTGGATTGAAGCTCTGCTGATGATGATGGTGATGATGAACGGTGGTGGTGGTGGCTGCATTGGTGGTTTGGGTTGTGGATGATTGTTTAATTGAGGAGGTGATGGTGTCTGATTGGGAGTTGGTTGTGCTCATAGTGGTGGTTTGGTTGGGTGATGATGGTGCTGGTTGGTGCAGTGTGGTTCATTGGTGATTGGCTATGGTGCTGCAGTTGACTGGTGGTGATAATGGTAAAATCCGATGGTGACCTACATGGTGCTTTGATTGTGAAATTGTGAGGAAGCAGTGATTGTTTTCTGATGGTGATGAAGATGATGAAAGAGTTTGATGGGAATAAGTGTTGGTTTAGAGGTGAATGGGAATGAAATCGTGTGTAGGTTTGTGCTGTGGAGATGATGATGAAGAAATAGGTGATGATAGATTTGTGGTAGGTGGGACTGTGGTAGGCGGAATTGGTGATGATAATGATGGTGCTTGGCTGTATTTCAAATGGTTAGATGCAAGAATTAGTGTATTGATTTAGGAATTATAGTAAAGAATAGTGGAATACATCAAAATTGGAGGAATCTTTGATATGAAATGATGGTTGCATTGGTGGAAAGATTAGTTGGAGATGCTTTGTGATTGGATAATGAGGTGGAGAGAAGAAGAAAGAATGAGCAAATGTGGAGGAAAATTTTAGGTATAATTAATTTAGGATAATTAACTAAAAATTTGACTAACTTCGATTTGGAAATGTATTTAAAACTGATATATTTTGGATTGAAGATAAATTTGCGAATAAATAAATTTTGAGATAAAAATGAATTTCGTATTTGGACTTAAAATAATTTAATAAGGAAAAATTTAGATATTTTTTTTATAAATTTGGAATTTAGAATGATTTTTTTTAAATATAATATTTTGAATGAATAATTAAAATAATATAATTTTAGAAATTCGGAAATTTAATTAAAAATCGAATATATTTGATATTTCTCGACTTTGCTAGACGATCGCGTCACGACTTTAACGTAAAAATAAAAATAAATGGGTGAGATAGTAGCGACACGATTTTCTAAATTTTAAAATAATTATCAATTGCGTAAAAATTTCTTGGTCGCTACAGGGTGAACGCCACAAGGAATGTCCAGATCCTTGATAAGTTCAATTTGGTGAACGCCACAAATATCTCACAATATTTGATAAGTTCGAATGTGTTCAATGAAGAACAATATTTGGGAGGGAAAACCACTCAACACAACTTTCATTAACCAAAATCTGTCTGTTACAATGAAAGAGAATGAATATAAATAAGCGAAATAAACCTAACTGCTAATTGGGCTCAAAATAGACTTCTAATTGACCTAAAATATTAAAATAGGAAAAGGAAATAAAATATACAAAAATGGAATTAAAAATCCTCATTATTTGCGTTAAACTGGATTTACGGCAGTAACAGCATACTTGCTCACTTGGTTTAGCCTCGAACCTTGTTCACTCTCGTAATGCTTGATCTGTGAAGTTCTTCGAACATGCTGGAAGCTTTTTTTGGCTTGATTTGTAGTTCTTCTCGTCAAGCCCACTACGATTCATATCATTCCCTCCTTGTTCAGGATGATTCGTCCCGAATCATAGTGTTGTTCATGTTGCGCAACTGCTCCACCTGGATCAAATGGAAAAAAAATTCCTCCATACCTTATGATCAACCAATAGTACTCCTTCAATGGGTAAACATGAAGGTATTGAAGCACGAGCTTGAAATGCCATGATTGGTGTGATTCAAGCTCCCAAGTGTAAGAAACCTGCAAGAAAGATTGAAATATAATGGGAAGGGAAATGTTAGTTTCATGAGATACAAGGTATGGATCCTTATATTCATGAATCATCACCGCAAATTCTACTTTTTTAACAACGAGGCCCTTCTCTTCACCCCGTTCTCCCTTTGAAACTTCTTTATCACCTTTCGTACTTTCAATCCCAACAACCTCTTCTAACTCCACATTTTCATCAACAATTCTTCCACTCCCTCATTGCTACCCAAATTTTTATCTTCTAATTCCTCACTTCCTAGCTCAAAATTCGGAGCTTGTTCCACTATTTCAATTTTCAACTCATGCACCTCCTCTTCAGAACTCGAATTTTTATTTTCTAATTCATGTTTCAAGCTTCCCTCCTTCTTTTCAACATCCATATCCTGAGACTCCAATTTTAAATCCCCTCCAACCTCACTTTCATTCCCCTTTAGCAATTTAGCTTCAGCTTCCCTTTCACTCTCCCATTGCAACTTGGCTAATTTTTCCCTTGCTCTCTAATGAGTTCCGGAGTGGCTTGACGAGCGTTGACCCGTTGCACGTGCCCGTAGGCCCAATAATAACACATATAATCATGCAACTTAATTCGTAAATTCTCTTTCTCATGCAATAAGCAAGTGGACCTCATACATCATAAATTTTCATGCCCGAAGACATGTGGATCTGGGCCCGAAGGCAACTGGTCCATGCCCGAAGACATGTGGATCTGGGCCCAAAGGCAATTGGTCCATGCCCAAAGACATGTGGATCTAGGCCCGAAGGCAATTGGTCCATACCCGAAAGCATGTGGATCTGGGCCCGAAGGCAACTAATTCTCATAAATTACGTAATCACATGCATAAATTTACAATACGGGTTTACTTAATATTGCGCATATAAGATAAAAGGTTTTTGAAGTAATGAACCTACCTGAAGATATTTCTGAGCTTGCTTAAAAAATGATTCTAGCTTTCTTGAAAATCCCGCGCCTCGTCTAGCCCTAAAATAAATAATTTTTTTTTGTATTAGAAACTTTAAATTAAAGTTTTGTAAATGAAAGTAAACTTGAGGGTTGAATTGAAAGAATTTAAAAGTGTAAAGCTCGGACTAAAATGATAACGTGTAAAGATTTGGGACTTTGTGTAAATAATTGAAATTAGGGACTAAATCGATAAACCCGAAAAGTTCCTGACCAAATTATATTTTAGTCAAAACTCAGGGTCATATTATACTCAATTGAAGACTTGGGGACTAATGATAAATATTTTAACACTAAAGGACTGAAATAAAACATTTTAAAAACTGTAAGGACTAAATTAAAAGACTTTACAAAGGCTGGGGACTAAAATGCAAATCTCAAAAATTTAAAACAATAACAACAAAACAACTCTCTCTCTCTCTCTCTCTCCCCATTTTCGTAAGCAGAGAGAGGAAGACGACACGAGAGAGGACGCTGGTGCTCTCGGTGCGAAGGCAATCGCCGGCGATCTGCCGGCGTTAATGCCGGGGGTCGAGTGGTACTACAAGGGGGTAAAAATATGGTAGAAAAGGGCAAAGTTTTGAGCTGGTTGGTGGATGAACACCGAGGCTCGAGGGTTGAATTTTGGCTGTGATTTCTGGTTAAACTCTGGCCGAGGCTTCAAGGTAAGTGGTGGGTTGGGTATTTTGTGTTGAGTTTTACTTTGGGTTTGATTTGAAGATTGATTTGGAAGTGGGGCAGTGGTGATTTTCTCGAATTTGTGGTGGCGGCTTGAGTGGCCGGTGATGATTTCGAGGTGAAGGGACATGGTGGTTTCTGTTTTGGACTGGTTTAATTGTGTATGGGGCTAAAACCGTGGCTTGAGGTCACTGTTTGATTGAAGGTAGCAAGAAGCTCAGTTCGTGGTGGCCGTTGATGGAGGTTGTCTGGGTTTGTGTTGTTGGAGTTGGTTGCACCGGTGATGGGAAGTGGTCACTGTAATGGTGAATTTGGATATAAAGGGCTGTGCATGTTTGAGGTGGTTGGTAGTTGTTCGGTCAAGGGCTGTTCGGTGGAGATGATGTTTCCATTATCTGTGGTTGTGAACATAGGGTAGTATTTTGGTTGTTACTAGCAGTGGTGGTTCTCCGGTGAAAATTGAGTAGTGGCGGTAATGGATTGAATTGGGTGCAGATTGTGGTTCACGTGTGGTTGGGTTAGGCAGTGAGTTCACGGTTTGGAAGGTGGTTCAAGTTGCTATGATGCAGATTGGAGGAGACGGTGGAGAAGTTTGAGAGAAAGAGGGAAGAGACATACCCAGAAGCTGTGAAGTTTGGTGTGTCGAGAGGAAAGAGGTGAAGGATCTATTTAATAGTTGATTTAGGTGTTAAACATGGTAGTTTAGGTTAAATCTTGATTCATGGAAAATTGTGAGAATTTTGGAAGTGAGTATCTATTGTGTAAGGAAAAACATGGAGAGGAAGAAGCCGTTGAATTGATTGGGCCAAGAGATGACTTATTGGGTTTTTAAATAGGTTTGAATGATTGGTAAAAACATTTGGGCTCGATAAGTTGGATTGGATTAAAACATTTAAGATTTGGACTTAATATAATTAATACTTAGACTTTTGAAAATAAACTGTGATATAGAAATATTTTTGATAAAGATTGAAATTTGACTAAGTTTTTAAATAAATTTAATTTTCCACTTAACTGGCTAGACGAACACGCGTTTAAAAATAAATGAAGGAATGAGCAAAGTCGAAGTGACACGTTTTTAAAATAAAAATATTTATTTGAATAAAATCACGAAAATTTCTCGGTCGCTACAATTTTAGAGCTTTTCGGCGTTTAAATCCGCGTGTTCTTGGTGATCTCCATATCAGATCACATCATTTGGTATCAGAGCCTGTCTCTAAAAAATTCCAGTTTTTCTTTTATTTCCAGATTTTATTCAGTCAAAAAAAAATTCCAATTCTAATTTCTTGAAATTCGTCAGAAATTCAAGATTTGTCAATTCCGTTTCTTGTTCTTGATCGTTCTTGAGTAGCAAAAAAAAAAAAAGAAAAAAAAAATCCGAAAAAAATTAGCAAAAAAAAAAAGTTGTTCATTTGATTCAAGAAATCAAGAAAATAATCTTTGGCAAATCTTTCCAACAATCCTTGTTTCCATTAAATTCCTTATTCTTGATTCCATAAAACTTCTTTTTGAAATAGAATTCTTGTTTCCATAATTTACTTCTTAAACTTCCTATTTCCAATTTTTACACCAACTTTCCTTATTTGCACTTTGGGGTTTATTCCATAAGGACCAAATTGAGTGATACACGAGTGATAAAATACGTGAGAACGTGGGAAAAAAAAGGGAATAGAGAGGAAAAAGGCAGAGTGGTGAGATTAATAGAGGGAGATAGCCAAATTGAGTGATACACGAGCGATAAAATACGTGAGGATCTTTATTTAATCTTTTTTCTATAATACTAACTATGTCACAGAAGGAAACTTCATCGACGGAAAATGATCTTCAAGACTTTAAAATGCTTTCAATAATGGAGGAACAGTTTGCAAAATTGGAGGCGAGGTTGGATGCCAAGTTGGAAGCCAAATTTGGTCCACAATCCGGCGTGAATGTGGAAAGAGCAAATAATCCGGGAGAGACACGTGGGTCGGGAATTGTTCAACCACGTCAGGAACAACCGCGCAATTTAGAGCTAGGAATGAACGTGTTGAGGTTGTTGATAGTGATGAAGATAGTGGTGAATTTTCTATTACTAGTGTTGGTAGGAGACGTTTCCAGGGAGAAAGACGTGATAGGGGATATAGGCGTGATCGTAGGGATGATGTAGATGGGCATGTTGGTAATATAAAAATGTCAATTCCCTCGTTTCAAGGTAAAAGTAATCCGGAGGTTTATTTTGAATGGGAAAAGAGGGTAGAATTGATTTTCGATTGCCATAATTATTCCGAATCTAAAAAGGTTAAATTGGCAGTCGTAGAATTTACTGATTATGCTATAGTATGGTGGGATCAACTGGTTACTAGTAAAAGGAAGAATGGGGAGAGGCCTATTGAAACTTGGGATGAGTTGAAGGCCCTTATGAGAAAACGATTTGTGCCTGGACATTAATATAGGGATCTCTACCAAAAACTACAAACCCTTTCCCAAGGTAGTAAGAGTGTGGAGGATTACCATAGAGTGATGGAGGTTGCCATGATTAGGGCAAATGTAGAGGAAGACCCGGAGGCAACCATGGCTAGATTTTTAAGTGGTTTAAATCGAGATATTGCTAATGTTATTGAATTGCTGCATTATATCGATTTGGAGGAAATGCTTCATATGGCCATGAAGGTGGAGCGACAACTAAAAAGGAAGGGAACTTCAAAATTCTCTACAAGTTCTAGTCCTTTTGGTAAGTCTGCATGGAGTGGGACTTCTAAAAATGATGGGGTTGTGCAGAAAAATAAATTTGAGGCACTGAAGGGAAAAGTAGAGCCACCCAACAAAGGTAAAATTGCTTCTGATTCTCAAACTTCTATGACTAGAGATATTCGCTGTTTTAAATGTTCTGAATTAGGACATATTTCTTCACAGTGTCCAAATAAACGAATATTGGTTGTGCGTAATGGGGTATTAAGTTCGGAGGAAGAGAAAGAGGAAGAAGTGGAGGATGAGTTTAAGGATATGCCAGCTCTAGAGGATGTTAGTAAAAATGATGATGGGAACTATGCAGTAGCTAAATCACTTGTCACTAGCAGAGCCCTTAGTACTCAAGTTAAGGTGGAAGAGTCGGGTGAACAGCGAGAAAATATATTTCATACCCGTTTTGTGAATAACAAGGTGTGTAGTTTGATAATAGATGGTGGTAGTTGTACGAACATTTCTAGCACTACCCTAGTGGAGAAATTATGCCTACCTATTGATGAGTTCCGGAGTGGCTCGAAGAACGTTGACCCGTTGCACGTGCCCGTAGGACCAATAACAAGACAAAGAGCCAAAAGAATCAAGCAGGCAATGCAAGGATTCATGCAAGCGTGGATGGACGAGTGCTCTAGTGCAAAGACTTCATTTACGTTGCATAAGAATGTGGAAGAGGAGCCAAAGTTATTGCAATGCATTTGGATCAAGGAAGAACGAGAAATTGGGCAGCAGCTGAGTCACGGCCGTAAAGACTGAAATCACGGCCGTAACGCATTCACGGCCGTAAAGCCAATATTACGGCCGTAACACGACAATGGCGAAATTTTGCAGAAGAGGACTTACGGCCGTAACCCACATCTTCACGGCCGTAAAGAGTTTGGTATCTTTTAGTTCAGAATGTTGATTACGGCCGTAAAGGTCATTTTCACGGCCGTAACATATGTTGTCAATTTTTAATCCGTAGCGTGATTACGGCCGTAAAGGTTGTTTTCACGGCCGTAAATTAGGTTCCGAATTTTAAGTTAATATTAGGCGTTTTTAGCTTTTTAGTTTAGGTTGAATTCTAGTTTATTTTTAGTTGCTTTATTTTCTTTGCCTATATATATGGCTTTATTCAGCATTGTAAAACACAACTTTTATCTTGAGATTAATGATATTGAAGGTGAGATATTCCCTTATATTTTCTTCGTGTTCTCGTCGAACAAATTAAACTTATCAAAGGATTTGACAACCTTTGTGGCGTTCCCCCTTTGTGGTTCTTATCTCCGCATCGTAACGGGTTTTGGGTTTAATATACCCATAGTTCTTGCGTCGTGAGGTCGGGGTTGCATTGTTACCGTCTACTATCTTGGATTTTAGAGCTTTCCGGCGTTTAATTCCGCGTGTTCTTGGTGATCCCCATAACGGATCACATCATCTGGTATCAGAGCCTGTCTCTAAATCCAATTATTTAGTATTCCAGTTATTTTTCTTTTATTTCCAGTTATTAATCATTCAAAAAAAAAAAAAAAAAAAAAAATTCCATTCCAATTCGTGTTTCTTGAAATTTCTCCAGAAAATTCAACATTTGCCAATTTCTGTTTTTCTTGTTCTTGATTATTCTTGTTGAATAAGATATTATTAAAAAAAAAAAAAAAAAAGAAGAAGAAGAAAAGATAGTTATTGATTTGGACAAGAAATCAAGAAAATAATATTTGGCAAATCTTTCCAACAAATCCTTGTTTTCATAAAATTCTTTATTCTTGTTTCCATAAAACTTCTTCTTGCAATAGAATTCTTGTTTCCATAATTTCTTTCTCAAATTTCCTAATTCCAATATTTTCCATCAACTTTCCTTATTTGCACTTTGGGGTTTATTCCACAAGGACCAAATCCGTGACTAGTTTGGTGGGTTCTTTGAGAACGTGAGAAAAAGGGAATCGAGAGGAAAAAGGCAGAGTGGTGAGAATAATAGAGGGAAAAAGCCAAATTGAGTGATACACGAGCGATAAAACACGTGAGGATCTTTATTTAATATTTTTTTTCTCTTTTCTTTATTACTAACCATGTCACAGAAGGAAGCTTCGTCAACGGAAAAGGATCTTCAAGATTTTAAAATGCTTGCAATGGTGGAGGAACGTTTGGCAAAATGGGAAGCGAGGTTGGATGCCAAGTTGGAAGCAAAATTTGGTCCACAATCCGGCGTGAATGTGGAAAGGGATAATAATCCGGGGGAGACACGAGGTGCGGGAAATGTTCAACCACGTCAGGAACAACCGCGCAATTTCCCTAATTTACGGAGACCACTAAGGTATGACTTCAACCCACAATTTAGAGCTAGGAATGAACATGTTGAGGTTGTTGATAGTGATGAGGATAGTGGTGAATTGTCTATTACTAGTGTTGGTAGGAGACGAGATCGGAGAGAAAGACGTGATAGGGGATATAGGCGTGATCGTAGGGATGATGTAGATGGACATGTTGGTAACATTAAAATGCCCATTCCCTCGTTTCAGGGTAAGAGTAATCCGGACGTTTATTTTGAATGGGAAAAGAGGGTAGAATTAATTTTCGATTGTCATAATTATTCTGAAGCTAAGAAGGTTAAATTGGCAGTCGTAGAATTTACTGATTATGCTATAGTATGGTGGGATCAATTGGTAACTAGTAAAAGGAGAAATGGGGAGAGGCCTATTGAAACTTGGGATGAGTTGAAGGCCCTTATGAGAAAACGATTTGTGCCTGGACATTACTATAGGGATCTTTACCAAAAATTACAAATCCTTTCCCAAGGTAGTAAGAGTGTAGAGGATTACCATAGGGAGATGGAGGTTGCCATTATTCGGGCTAATATAGAGGAAGACCCGGAGGCAACCATGGCTAGGTTTTTAAATGGTTTAAATCGAGATATTGCTAATGTTATTGAATTGCAGCATTATATCGATTTGGAGGAAATGCTTCACATGTCCATGAAAGTGGAGCGACAGTTAAAGAGGAAGGGAACTTCCAAATTCTCTACAAGTTCCAATTCTTTTGGTAAGTCTACGTGGAGTGGGATTTCCAAAAATGAAGGGGTTGTGCAGAAAAATAAATTTGAGGCATCGAAGGGAAAGGTAGAGCCACCCAACAAAGGTAAAATTACTTCTGACTCTCAAGCTTCTAGGACTAGAGATATCCGTTGCTTTAAATGTTCCAGTTTAGGACATATTTCTTCACAATGTCCAAATAAACGAATATTGGTTATGCATGATGGGGTATTAAGTTCGGAGGATGAGAAAGGGGGAGAAGTGGAGGATGAGTATAAGGATATGCCAGCTCTAGAGGATGTTAGTGAAAATGATGATGCGGACTATGCAGTAGCTAAATCACTTGTCACTAGGAGAGCCCTTAGTACTCAAGTTAAGGTGGAAGAGTCGGGTGAGCAGCGAGAAAATATATTTCATACTAGGTGTTTTGTGAATAACAAAGTGTGTAGTTTGATAATAGATGGGGGTAGTTGTGCGAACGTTGCCAGCACTACTTTAGTAGAGAAATTGTGCCTACCTATGCTAAAACACCCTAGGCCATATAAGCTACAGTGGTTAAATGAATCGGGTGAGATTAAGGTAAATAAACAGGTGGTAGTTGATTTGGCGATTGGGAAGTATGAAGATAGCGTGGTTTGTGATGTGGTACCCATGCATGCGGGGCACATCTTGTTGGGCAGGCCATGGCAATTCGATAGGAAGGTTATTCATGATGGATTTAAAAATAGGTATACCTTCACTAAGGATGGGAAAAATGTCAAACTAATGCCTTTGTCACCTCAACAGGTCTATGAAGACCAATTGAAATTAAAAAGTGAGGAAGAGAGAAAGAGGGTCAGGACCACGATCCTGGAAAAAGGAGAGTTGAGTGAACAGAAGAGGGTCGGGACCACGATCCCGGAAAAAGGAGAGTTGTGTGAAAAACCGAGAGTTGGGACCACGATCCCAGAAAAAGGAGAGGGTGTGAAGAGTGCCAGTAAAAGAGAGAAAACAAAGGTAAGCTTCTACGCAAAACAGAGTGATATCACCAAAGCTATTTCTACAAATAAACCTGTGATTTTACTAATGTACAAGGAATCCCTCCTTGTGCTTGATGAAGCTAACCACTCCCTCCCCAGTTTAGCTATGTCTCTTTTGCAGGAATTTGCAGATTTATTTCCCGAGGATATTCCTAGTGGGCTACCGCCAATTCGAGGGATTGAACACCAGATTGACTTCGTGCCAGGAGCGGTCATTCCAAACAGGCCAGCTTATAGGAGCAATCCAGAAGAGACCAAGGAGCTACAAAAGCAGGTTGAAGAGCTGCTGAAAAGGGGCTATGTTCGGGAAAGCATGAGCCCATGTGCAGTACCAGTTCTGTTGGTACCCAAAAAGGATGGGACTTGGAGGATGTGCGTGGACTGTAGGGCAGTCAACAATATTACGGTAAAGTATCGCCATCCCATACCTAGACTTGATGACATGCTTGATGAACTTTATGGTGCTAGTATTTTTAGTAAAATAGACCTTAAGAGTGGTTATCACCAAATTCGTATGAAAGAAGGTGATGAATGGAAAACCGCCTTCAAAACCAAATATGGTTTATATGAATGGATGGTTATGCCGTTCGGCCTCTCAAATGAACCTAGCACTTTTATGAGATTAATGAATCATGTCTTGCGTGCTTACATTGGTAAATTTGTCGTGGTATACTTTGATGACATTCTGGTATATAGCAAGAACTTAGGTGATCACATCGAACATTTAAGATCTGTTTTGGAAGTTTTGAAAACTGAGAAACTATATGCTAATTTTAAAAAGTGTACTTTTTGCATGGAAAAGGTAATTTTTCTTGGTTTTGTCGTTAGTTCTAATGGTGTTGAGGTAGATGAGGAGAAAATTCGTGCTATTAAAGAATGGCCAACTCCCAAAAGTATTACGGAGGTTAGGAGCTTCCACGGGTTGGCTGGGTTTTATAGGAGGTTTGTTAAAGATTTTAGCACACTTGCAGCACCACTAACAGAAATAGTCAAGAAAAGTGTAGGATTCGATTGGGGGGAAGCACAAGAAAATGCTTTTAAAATGCTTAAGGATAGGTTATGTTCTGCACCGGTTTTAGCTTTACCTAACTTTAACCAAACCTTTGAGATTGAATGTGATGCATCAGGAATAGGTATTGGAGCTGTTCTTATGCAGGAAAAAAGACCGATTGCATTTTTTAGTGAAAAGCTGAGTGGGGCAGTTTTGAATTATCCGACCTACGACAAGGAGCTTTATGCTCTTGTTCGTGCCTTGGAAACATGGCAGCACTATCTGTGGCCAAAGGAATTCCTTATACACACTGACCACGAGTCACTGAAACACCTCAAGGGACAAGGTAAACTAAACAAACGACACGCCCGTTGGATAGAATTCATTGAGACATTTCCATATGTCATTCGCTATAAGCAAGGTAAGGAGAATGTGGTAGCAGATGCCCTTTCTCGCAGGTATGTTCTCTTAACTTCTTTAAATGCGAAGTTGCTTGGGTTCGAGTATATAAAAGGTATATATGTTAATGACCCTGATTTTTCTACCATTTATGCTTCATGTGAAAAGGGTGCAATTGATAAATTTTATAGGCATGAAGGCTATTTGTTTAGGGAAAGTAAACTTTGTGTGCCTAATTGTTCTATGCGTGAATTGCTAGTGCGTGAGGCTCATGGTGGGGGGTTAATGGGACACTTTGGTGTTCTTAAGACGTTAGAAACCTTACAAGAACATTTTTATTGGCCTAAAATGAAAAGGGATGTTCACCATATTTGTGAAAGATGCATAACTTGTAAACAATCTAAGTCTAGAGTCTTGCCACAAGGTTTGTATACACCTTTGCCCGTACCTAATGAACCTTGGGTAGATATGTCTATGGATTATGTGTTAGGTCTGCCTAGGACAAAAAAAGGTAAAGACTCGATATTTGTGGTGGTAGACAGGTTTAGCAAAATGGCGCATTTTATTCCTTGTAATAAAACTGATGACGCAACTAACATAGCGGACCTATTCTTTAGGGAAGTTGTAAGACTCCATGGGATACCTAGGAGTATTGTATCTGATAGGGATGTTAAGTTCCTAAGCTACTTTTGGAAAGTCTTGTGGGGGAAAATGGGTACTAAATTGTTATTTTCAACTACATGTCACCCACAAACTGATGGTCAAACCGAGGTAGTTAATAGGACATTAATCCAACTTTTGCGCACTATAATAAATAAGAATCTAAAAAGTTGGGAGGAATGTTTGCCATTTGTGGAATTTGCTTATAATCGATCTGTGCATTCTACTACTTCATGTTCACCTTTTGAAGTTGTTTATGGTTTCAACCCGCTAACTCCTCTTGATTTAATTCCTTTACCTGCAGATGAATGGAGCAGTTTGGACGGGGCAAAAAAGGCTAAGTTTGTGAAAGAACTTCATGAGAGGGTGAAAGGACAAATTGAAAAGAAAAATGAGCGTTATGCGACTCATGCCAACAAAGGTAGGAGGCAAGTGACGTTCGAGCCAGGTGATTGGGTGTGGGTGCACTTGCGAAAGGAGCGATTCCCAACCCTAAGAAAGTCTAAGTTGCAGCCAAGAGGCGATGGCCCTTTTCAGATCCTTGAAAAGATAAATGAGAATGCATATAAGCTCGATCTTCCAGGTGAGTATAATGTGTCTGCTTCATTTAATGTTGCTGATCTTTCTCTGTTTGATGCAGGTGATGATTCGAGGACGAATCCTTTTCAACAGGGAGGGGATGATGAGTTCCGGAGTGGCTCGAAGAACGTTTAACCGTTGCACGTGCCCGTAGGACCAATAACAAGACAAAGAGCCAAAAGAATCAAGCAGGCAATGCAAGGATTCATGCAAGCGTGGATGGACGAGTGCTCTAGTGCAAAGACTTCATTTACGTTGCATAAGAATGTGGAAGAGGAGCCAAAGTTATTGCAATGCATTTGGATCAAGGAAGAACGAGAAATTGGGCAGCAGCTGAGTCACGGCCGTAAAGACTGAAATCACGGCCGTAACGCATTCACGGCCGTAAAGCCAATATTACGGCCGTAACACGACAATGGCGAAATTTTGCAGAAGAGGACTTACGGCCGTAACCCACATCTTCACGGCCGTAAAGAGTTTGGTATCTTTTAGTTCAGAATGTTGATTACGGCCGTAAAGGTCATTTTCACGGCCGTAACATATGTTGTCAATTTTTAATCCGTAGCGTGATTACGGCCGTAAAGGTTGTTTTCACGGCCGTAAATTAGGTTCCGAATTTTAAGTTAATATTAGGCGTTTTTAGCTTTTTAGTTTAGGTTGAATTCTAGTTTATTTTTAGTTGCTTTATTTTCTTTGCCTATATATATGGCTTTATTCAACATTGTAAAACACAACTTTTATCTTGAGATTAATGATATTGAAGGTGAGATATTCCCTTATATTTTCTTCGTGTTCTCGTCGAACAAATTAAACTTATCAAAGGATTTGACAACCTTTGTGGCGTTCCCCCTTTGTGGTTCTTATCTCCGCATCGTAACGGGTTTTGGGTTTAATATACCCATAGTTCTTGCGTCGTGAGGTCGGGGTTGCATTGTTACCGTCTACTATCTTGGATTTTAGAGCTTTCCGGCGTTTAATTCCGCGTGTTCTTGGTGATCCCCATTTGTAATAAATGCATAACTTGTAAACAGGCCAAGTCTAAGGTATTACCACATGGCTTGTACACTCCTCTACCTGTTCCTAGTGAGCCTTGGGTAGATATATCCATGGATTTTGTTTTAGGCTTCCTAGGACGAAGAAGGGTCGGGATTCCATTTTTGTGGTGGTGGACAGGTTTAGTAAAATGGCACACTTCATCCCTTGCCATAAAACTGATGACGCCGTGAACGTAGCAGACTTATTCTTTAGGGATGTTGTCAGGCTACATGGGGTGCCTAGGAGTATAGTGTCTGACAGAGATGTCAAATTCCTTAGTTATTTCTGGAAGGTCCTGTGGGGGAAAATGGGTACTAAACTATTGTTTTCCACTACATGCCACCCTCAGACGGATGGTCAGACAGAAGTTGTCAATAGGACGTTAATACAACTCTTGCGTGTTGTCATAAATAAAAATTTGAAGAGTTGGGAGGAATGTTTACCTTTTGTGGAATTTGCATATAACAGGGCTGTACATTCTACTACTACTTACTCTCCTTTTATCCACTAACCCCTTTGGACCTAATTCCTTTGCCTGTAGATGACAGGAACAGTTTAGATGGCAAGAAGAAAGCTGAGCTTGTGAAGTCACTCCATGAAAAGGTTAAGCTACAAATAGAAAGGAGGAATGAGCACTATGCGTCCCATGCGAATAAGGGTAGGAAGCAGGTGGTTTTTGAACCAGGCGATTGGGTGTGGGTTCACATGCGAAAGGAACGATTTCCAGCACAACGGAAGTCTAAGCTACAGCCTAGAGGAGATGGGCCGTTTCAAGTCATTGAGAGAATCAATGACAATGCTTATAAGTTGGATCTCCCAGGTGAGTTTAATATATCTGCTACTTTTAACGTTGCTGATCTCTCCTTGTTTGATGCAGGTGATGATTCGAGGACGAATCCTTTTCAACAGGGAGGGAATGATGAGTACCTGAGTGACCATACGAGTAAGGACCCGTTGCATGTACCAGTGGGACCAATAACGAGGCTGAGGGCTAAGAAGATCAAGCAAGCAATGCAGGGATTTATGCAAGCTTGGGTGGACGAATATTCGAATGCATGGTCAAAGACTCCATTTTCAATGCATGATAATATGGGAGGTGCGCCAAAAGCATTGCAAGGCATTTGGGTCAAAGAACAAGGAGAAAACAAGTCAGAGGGTCTTTTACGGCCGTAATGTTCGGAGTTACGGCCGTAACTTTGCTATCGCACGGCCGTAACAATCAATTTACGGCCGTAAAAGAGTTATGCGGGTTTTTATTCAGAAGCTGACTTACGGCCGTAAGCACCAATGTCACGGCCGTAAGTGATGAAAACAGTTTTAGACCCGAGGGTCAATTACGGCCGTAAACCCATATGTTACGACCGTAAAAATGCGCCGCATATTAATTTAGGTATTTTGCGGCTAGGTTATTTTTGGACGCGTTTTTGGACTATATTAATGAGATTGCTTGAATTAGGTGAGTTTATCCCTGTTCTTCTTCGTTCTTGATTGAACCCCTTGAACTTATCAAAGGATTTGACAACCTTTGTGGCGTTCACCCCTTTATGGTTCTTCATTCCGCATCTTAACGGGTCTTGGATTTGATACATCCTTGGTTCTTGAGTCGTGAGTGTCGGGTCATATTGTTATCGTCAATTAATCTGGATTTGGAACTTTCCAAGTGTTAATTCAATTTCCGCGAGATCCCGTGATTCCCCAACAAGAATCACATCACAACGTTTACGGCCGTAACTTGGGTTCTAATGACTGTAACTAATTAATGGAATTTCACGGCCGTAACATCAATCTTCACGGTCGTAACTAATATTGAGACATTTTGATCAGAGAAGGACTTACGGCCGTAAGTCCGACTTTTACGGCCGTAAGTCCGACTTTTACGGCCGTAAGCGGTGCAAATCAGATTTTTCGGGATTTTAGTATTTCAGTTGATTTGTATTTCCTTTATTGGTTTTTAATTCTTTTTCTAAATTTTGGTAATTTTGGTAATTTTGGTTATTTTAGTTATTTTAGCTATTTTAGCCTAATTAGAATTCTATTAAGAGTCAGTTAGCGATTATGGTTTATTTTGCCTATTTATATGCTTTTCCATTCAATGTAAAAATAGAATATTTTGGATGAATAAAAATTATATTGAGTGTTTTCTCAACATTGTTCTGGAATTGAACAAACTTCGAACTTATCAAATATTGTGGGATATTTGTGGTGTTCAACAAATCGAACTTATCAAAGGCGTGGGCATCCTTTGTGGCATTCAAACCATTACGGTTCTTGTTTCCGCATCGTAACGGGTCTTGGGTTTAATATACCCATGGTTCTTACGTCGTGAGGCTCGGGTTGTAGTGTTACCGTCCGTTGCAACCTAGATTCCGGACTTTCAAAGCGGTATTCCGCGAGCTACGACGAGGACCCCCTCCCGGGTTCTCATCATATGGTATCAGAGCTGGACTCTGAATTCAGGTTCTTGTGTTTTTCTATCCAGTTTGATTTTTGTGTTTATCATCGAGTCCCATAAAAATCATCCATATCCTATTTTTGTTATTTGAGTCTTTGTTTTCTATTTTTCTTTTTCTTCTTGCCAGTAAATTTTTTTCCAGTTTGATCCATAAGAGTCGTCCTAAAAAAATCAAAAGTGTTTTTCTTATTCGATTGTTTTCCAAATCCTGTCCCGTTTGTTTTGTTGCGTTCGTGTCGAATTTTGGGATTTTATTAGAAAAAAAAATTTATTTATTTATTTTTATTTTTTATTAATTCCGAAAATTCATCATAATTCAAAAAAAAAAAAAAAAAAAAACGTCACTCTGAAATTCAAGAACCACTTTCTTGAATTTTCTTAAATTCTTGATAATTCCTTGCCTTCCAAGTCAAATTAAAATTCTTGATATTCTTTCCTTTCT
This sequence comes from Ligustrum vulgare, assembly GCA_963555705.1. NCBI lineage: Eukaryota > Viridiplantae > Streptophyta > Magnoliopsida > Lamiales > Oleaceae > Ligustrum > Ligustrum vulgare. The sequence goes on from OY743174.1 coordinate 29,858,730, forward strand.
AGTCAAAATTCAAGAACCACTTTCTTGAATTTCTACAATATTCTTGAGTTTCTTTCCTCTCGAGTCAAATTCAAGAACAACTTTCTTGAATTTCTTAAAAATTCTTGATATTGTTTTGTCAATAACTGAACCCTCTTATTTTGAGTCTCTCAAATTTTTAAAAGCTACATAAAGGGATGAATTATAAGTTCGATCCTACCCTCCAGACTAGGTGTCATGTGGGCAATAAAGTGTGCGATATTATTATTGATAAGGAGTATTATTGCGTTCTGGCAAGTACCACCATGGTTGAAGAGTTGGGCTTACCTTTACTACCACATCCCAATCCTTATAGGCTTACGTGGTTAAAGGAGTGTGGGTAGGTAAATGTAACTCATGGGGTTATGGTGAAATTGACACTTGGAAGATATAGCGATGAACTGTGGTGTGATGTGGTGCCTCTAGAATCTTGTGACATCTTGTTGAGCAGATCGTGGAAGTGTAAGAGGAAAGCAGTCTACGATAAGCGTAGGAATATATATAAATTTGTTAAGGATGGGAAAAGTATTAAGCTTATGCCTTTAACCCCGGAACAAATACTTGAAGAGAAAGTATTGCGAGAAAAGAGGGATGAGCAAAGAAAATTCAGAGATGATGAATGGAGTATTAAGGCTAAATTCATGGAGATGGCCAAGAAATTAATACAGCTAAATAAAGAGATGAAGGCACCAGAGGCTAGAAAAAGGTTAGCCGAGTTGCAAGAGAGAGAAAGGGGAATAGAGGAGGTAATTAAATTACAAGAAAAGCCTTTGGATATGATTGTTAAGAAGGAGGGAGACTTGAGGAACGAATTAGAAGATAAAAATTTGTGTAGTGTTGAGAAGGTACCTAATCATGTATTTAAAATTATTTATGAGGTGGTGCATGAGCAAAAGCATGAGAAATTAGGAGAGGTGATTGAGCCCAGAAATTTAGAACTGGAGGTTGAGTGTGCGAAAAAAGAAATTGAAGTAGTTGATCAAACTCCGAGTCTTGAAGTAGAGAATCAAATTGTTGAAGAGGAGATTGAAAATAATAATATTGACAATGATAGGAATGAATTGGAAGTTGGGGTAGAAGTTCAACATTTGAATGTTGAAATTGTCAATAAAAATATTGAAGAGGTGGTTGAATGTAAAAAATTAGAAGAAGTGGTTGAGAAAAAAGAAGAGAATGAGCAAGAAAGTATATTGAATTTTGGAGGCGACGAGAAGGGCCTCGTGGTGGGAAAAAATGTTGTGGAGGTTTTGTATCATGAGTACAAGGATCCATACCTTGTGCATGGAGACGCTAACATTTCCCTCCCCATTTTTTTTAAATCTTTCTTGCAGGTTTATTGTGCATGGAAGTTTGATTTCCATCAACCTTGGTCAATTCCCCTCGTGTTTCAATACCTTCTTGTCTACAAATTGGAGGAGCATCATTTATTGAATGCATGTCAGGGAATCGACAATTTTCCGTTTGATCCAGGAGGTACAGTTAGATTTTTCAAGAACAACACCATGATTCGGGACGAATCATCCAAAAGAAGGAGGGAATGGTACGAATCAGGGTGGGCTTGACGGGAAAATCTATAATTCAAGCCAAAACAAGTAGTCAAGCAGGTCCGGAGAACGTCAAAGATCAAACATTGCTTGTACGAAGAAGGTTCGAGGCTAAACCAAGTGAGCAAGCCAAGAACAGCTTTATGATTCGGGACGAATCATTTTAAAGGAAGAGGGGATGATGTGATCCGGAAAAGAACCTAAGAACAATGTTATGATTCGGGACGAATCATCTTAAAGGAAGAGGGGATGATGTGATCCAGAAAAGGCGTCAAAATTGAGAAATTAAGATACGGGCAATTCAACAATATTATTCTACATAGGAAAATGAACAAGTTTCATGTTGGCCTCGAGTCAAGATTCAATTCACGTCAAATGATCATAAATCAAGGCAGAAGGGCTTTTACGGCCGTAACTTCCATAATTACGGCCGTAACATTATCAGCGCACAATTTGGGCAGAACAGCGTTTACGGCCGTAACTTGGGTTCTCATGACTGTAACTAATTAATGGAATTTCACGGCCGTAACATCAATCTTCACGGCCGTAACTAATATTGAGACATTTTGATCAGAGAAGGACTTACGGCCGTAAGTCCGACTTTTACGGCCGTAAGCGGTGCAAATCAAATTTTTCGGGATTTTAGTATTTCAGTTGATTTGTATTTCCTTTATTGGTTTTTAATTCTTTTTCTAAATTTTGGTAATTTTGGTAATTTTAGTTATTTTAGCTATTTTAGCCTAATTAGAATTCTATTAAGAGTCAGTTAGCGATTAGGGTTTATTTTGCCTATTTATATGCTTTTCCATTCAATGTAAAAATAGAATATTTTGGATGAATAAAAATTATATTGAGTGTTTTCTCAACATTGTTCTGGAATTGAACAAACTTCGAACTTATCAAATATTGTGGGATATTTGTAGTGTTCAACAAATCGAACTTATCAAAGGCGTGGACATCCTTTGTGGCGTTCAAACCATTACGGTTCTTGTTTCCGCATCGTAACGGGTCTTGGGTTTAATATATCCATGGTTCTTACGTCGTGATGCTCGGGGTGTAGTGTTACCGTTCGTTGCAACCTGGATTCGGAACTTTCCAAGCGTTATTCCGCGAGCTACGACGAGGACCCCCTCCTGGGTTCTCATCAAGATGCCCTTTCTCGCAGGTACGTACTTCTAAACTCTTTAAATGCGAAGTTGCTATGGTTCGAGAATATAAAAGGTATGTATGTTGATGACCCTGATTTTTCCACTATTTACGCTTCATGTGAAAAGGGTGCAATTGACAAATTTTATAGGCATGATGGCTATTTGTTTAGAGAAAGTAAACTTTGTGTGCCTAATTGTTCTATGTGTGAATTGCTAGTGCGTGAGGCTTATGGTAGGGGGTTAATGGGACATTTTGGTGTTGTTAAGACGTTAGAAACTTTACAAGAGCACTTTTATTGGCATAAAATGAAAAGGGATGCTCACCATATTTGTGATAGGTGCATAACTTGTAAACAATCTAAGTCTAGGGTCTTACCACAAGGTTTGTATACACCTTTACTAACGAACCTTGGGTAGATATATCTATGGATTTTGTGTTAGGTATGCCTAGGAAAAAAAAGGTAGAGACTCGATATTTGTGGTGGTAGACAGGTTTAGCAAAATGGCGTTCGAGCCGGGTTTTTGGGTGAGGGTGCACTTGCGAAAGGAGAGATTCCCAACCCAAATGAAGTATAAGTTGCAGCCAAGAGGCGATGGACCTTTTCAAATCATTGAAAAGACAAACGAGAACGCATATAAGCTCAATCTTCCCGGTGAGTATAATGTGTCTGCTTTTAATGTTGCTGATATTTCTCTGTTTGATGAAGGTGATGATTCGAGGACGAATCCTTTTTAACCGGGAGGGGATGATGATTTCCGGAGTGGCTCGATGAGCATTGACCCATTGCACGTGCCCGCGGGACAAATAACGAGGCAAAGAGCACTAAGAATCAAGCAGGCAATGCAAGGATTTATGCAAGCATGGATGGATGGGTGCTCGAGTGCAAAGACCACATTGACATTGCATAACAAAGTGGAAGAAAAGCCAAAGTCATTAGAATGCATTTGGATCAAAGAACAACAAGAAAATAATGCAGAAACTGACTTACGGTCGTAACACCCAAATTTACGGCCGTAACATTATCATGGCGAAATAAAGCAGAAGTGCGATTACGGCCGTAATGCATGATCTCACGGCCGTAACTGAAGTGGAAGTACTTACGGCCGTAATAAAAAATACTCACGGCCGTAACCAGAGTTTGGTCACTTTTTATTTTTATTCAGAGAGTCGCTTACGGCCGTAAAGGAAAGTGTCACGGCCGTAACCTATGTTTTTTATTTTTAAACCGTAAGTCACTTACGGCTGTAAACATATAAGTTACGTCCGTAACTAGGCACTGTGAATTTTGACCTAGTTTAGGCGGTTAGGGTTTTGTTTAATTCTAGTTAATTTTGGTTACTTTATTTTGTTAGTCACTTAAATTTAATGAGTATGATTAAGATCCGGTATATAAAATTTCACGGGTTCGGTATATTCGCGATATATATATTATTGTATCGTTTATTAACATTTCCTTTACGATATTTGTTAAGATTTGCTTTAAAACGATTGTTTGTGATTATTGCAGAAACTGTACTCGTAGAATTCTGGTCGTTTGGGGATGCTTTTGAATCAATGCTCTTCGACCGTCGACTACCCAACTACTTATAAGGGAAGTATTTCAATTATTTAAATGTTTATGGCTAGTTCAATTTAGTTTTCGATTTTGAATTCCTTATTATTGTATGTTCGATGTAGATTGATAGAGTTAATAGGAGCCGGAGTAGGAGTTGAAGAAAGCACTAAAATTTCTCGAATAGGGGTAAGAGTAACAGTAGGTAGGAATAGTTATTGAAATTTCTTGAATATTAGTAATAATAGTATATGAAATTTGATGTTTTGTTATTGCGTTATATTTATTATTGTATGGTTCATTATTGTTTTCTATAAAATATTTGTTAAGATTTTCTAGAGAATGTTAGTTTGTAATGATTGCAGAAGCTGCGCTCGTAGGATTTGAGTCTTTTGGGGATGCTTTTGACTTTACGCACTTTGACTGTCGACAAACCAGCTGCTTAAAAGGGAAGTTGACCATTTATTTAAATGTTCATGGCTAATTCTATTTAGTTTTTCAGGTTTGGATTCATTATTGTTGTATGTTTTATGTAGATTTCTTGAGTGAATAGGAGTTGGCGATGGGATTGATGTGAGTAGTAACTTTTATACGGGTAGGGGCTTGACTAGGAGTAGGTAAGTCAATTTGAGTGTGAGTCATAGTAGGTACTAAAGTTTTACGGATTACGGTAGGAGTAAAAAAAGTAGGTAGGAATAGTCACTTAAATTTCATGAGTAGGATCAAGAGGAGTATAAGAAATTTCATGTTTTGGTAATCGCGTTATATTTATTTATTGTATAATTTATTAATATTATTTTATCATATTTGTTAAGATTTGCTTCAAAATAATCGTTTGTAATGGTTGCAGAAGCTTTTCTCGTAGAATACAGATCCTTTTGGGGATGCTTTTGACTCTATACACTTCGACCGACGACAACCCAACTATTTCTAAGGGAAGTATTTTATTAATTTAAATATTTGTGGCTTGTTCGATTTAGTTTTCGGTTTTGAATTCATTATTATTGTATGTTTGATTTAGATAGCTAGATTTAATAGGAGCCAGAGTAGGAGTTGAAGTAGGTACTAAAATTTCACAAATAGGGGTAAGAGTAACAGTAGGGAAGAGTAGTTACTGAAATTTTTTGAATACGAGTAAGTGTTGTATATGAAATTTGATGTTTCCGTATTGCGATATATTTATTATTGTATATTTAATTAATATTTTCTTTAAAATATTTGTTATGAATTGCTTTAGAATGTTTGTCTGTAACGATTGCAGAATCTGCGCTCCTAGAATTTTGATCTTATGTGGATCCTTTGGACTTTACACACTTCGACCGTCAACGAACCAACTGCTTAAAAGGGAAGTAGTTCATTTATATAAATGTTCATGGCTAATTCTATTTAGTTTTCAGTTTTGGATTCATTATTATTTTATGTTTGATTTAGATTGCCTGAGTTAATAGGAGTTGGAGTCGGGATTGATGTAAGTAATAACTTTTATGCGGGTAGGAATAGGACTAGGAGTAGGTAAGTCACAGTTTGAATAAGAGTCGAAGTAGTTACTAAAGTTTTAAGCATAGGGGTAACAGTAGGTGGGTAGGAATAGTCACTTAAATTTAATGAGTATGATTAAGATCCGGTATATAAAATTTCACGGGTTCGGTATATTCGCGATATATATATTATTGTATAGTTTATTAATATTTTCTTTACGATATTTATTAAGATTTGCTTTAAAACGATTGTTTTTAATTATTGCAGAAACAGTGCTCGTAGAATTCTGGTCGTTTGGGGATGCTTTTGAATCAATGCACTTCGACCGTCGACAACCCAACTACTTACAAGGGACGTATTTCATTTATTTAAATGTTTATGGCTAGTTCAATTTAGTTTTCGGTTTTGAATTTCTTATTATTGCATGTTCAATTTAGTTTTCGGTTTTGAATTTCTTATTATTGCATGTTCGTATGGTTTATTATTGTTTTCGTTAAAATATTTGTCAAGATTTGCTTGAGAATGTTAGTTTATAATGATTGTTGAAGCTGCGCTCATAGGATTTGAGTCTTTTGGGGATGCTTTTGACTTTACGCACTTTGACTGTCGACAAACCAGCTGCTCAAAAGGGAAGTAGATCATTCATTTAAATGTTCATGGCCAATTCTAATTTGTTTTTCAGGTTTGGATTCATTATTGTTGTATGTTTTATGTAGATTACTTGAGTTAATAGGAGTTGGAGATGGGATTGATGCGAGTAGTAACTTTTATACTGGTAGGGGTATGACAAGGAGTAGATAAGTCAGTTTGAGTGAGAGTCGAAGTAGGTACTAAAGTGTTACGAATTGGGGTAAGAGTAAAACCGTAGGTAGGAACAGTCATTTAAATTTCATGAGTAGGATCAAGAGTATATGAAATTTCATGTTTTGGTATTTGCTATATTTTAATTATTGTATAATTTATTATTATTTTTTTTTATCAAGTTTTATGTGATCCTTGATGGGGAATCACGTGAACTCTCGGAAATTGTATAAATACTTGGAAAGTTCCAAATCCAGATTATTAGACGATAGCAATATGACCCGAATTTCACCTAAAAACGCGTAAACCCTAATTTTATAACTGCGCGATCGCGCAGGTGTTTCGGCCGCAATCGCGTGGAAGGGTCAAAATGTCTGGGGTCTCTTTTTCAGTATAGTTCGCGATCGCCCTAAATTTTATACCATGCGATCGCGTGGTTTTAAAGCGTAAAGGAGTGAACGCCACAAAGGTTGTTAAATCCTTTGATAAGTTCAAGGGGGTTCAATCAAGAACAATTAGAATAGGGATAATCTCACCTAATTCAAAGTAATTTCATTAATTATCAAAGTTGTGTTCTTACAATGAATCAAAAGGCATATAAATAAATAAAACAAAATTAAATAAGCCCTAGCCGCTATAAAAGCCCAAAATAATCCCTAAAATAAGCAAAGACGGAAATTAACCTAAAAACGCGTAAACCCTAATTTTATAACTGCGCGATCGCGTAGGTGCTTCGGCCGCGATCGCATGGTTCGAAACTGCAACTTCTTGATTTTGTCTTCAATATTTGATTTTTCTGTCAAGCCCACCATGATTCTCATCATTCCCCCCTTCTGTAGGATGATTCATCCCGAATCATAGCTTTGTTAATGATGTTTCAGTGCACCCCCTGGATCAAATGGAAATCCTTTGCTTTCATTCCATAGGACCAACCGATAGATCCCCATTTCTTGAATTATATCGATTGATCGAAATGTGAGCTTCGGCCATATGTGGTGGGGCTCAAACTTCTGGTTATTTCGAACCTGCAAGAAGGATTTAAAAAAAATGGGAAGGGAATTATTAGTTTCATAAGGTACAAGGTATGGATCCCTGTACTCATGAGGAATCGTCACCACCTCCTCTCTTCTCACAACGAGGCTATTTTTTCCCCTCTTTCAATCTTTTCACTCTCTCGCTCAATATTTTTACTCTCACGCCCAACCACACATTCATTTTCAAAATTTTCAAGCTCAAAAACCTCCACCACACTTTTATCCTCTACTTCAGAATTCGGAGTTTGATCAACTACTTCCATTTTCAACTCTTCAAATTCAATATTCTTAACGTGAGGCTCTACTACAATCTCACACTCACTTCCCCTTTGTAATTCAGGCTCAGCCTCCCTTTCACTTTCTCGTTGTAACTTGGCTAATTTTTCCCTTGCTCTCTTTGCAATCATCTCCTCCTTTAATTGCTTTAATATCATTCTCACCTCATCAAATTCATCCCTCATTTTGAGACACCATCTTCTATTTTTGAGGCACCATCTTCCAATACTTTCAGCTCATCCCCAATTCCAACTCTAGATTTATGATCAATCCTATTCTCCCTCCTAACTCTAGGAACTGTTCGAGGTTTTCCCCTGAATGTAGAAATTGTGGAGTTGGATGTGGAATGAAATGGAAATATTCAATAACAAGGAGCTATGAAACTCAAGAAAGTGGTCCTTGAATTTTGGAATGACTCTTTTTTTTTTTTTTCTTACTAATCAAGAACAATTAATAATAATAAATAATTGAAACTACGACCAATCTTGAATTAGTGAATGATGTGATCCGATATGGGGATCACCAAGAACACGCGGAATTAAATGTCGAAAAGCTCTAAAACTCAAATAGTAGACGATAGCAATGCAACCCCGACCTCACGACGCAAGAACTATGGGCATATTAAACCCAAAACCCATTACGATGCGGAGATAAGAACCACAAAGGGGGAACGCCACAAAGGTTGTCAAATCCTTTGATAAGTTCAAATTTGTTCAACGAGAACAAGAAGAAAATTAAGGGAATCCTTCAATATCATTAATCTCAAGAATAAAAGTTGTGTTTTACAATGCTGAATGAAGCCATATAAATAGGCTAACAAAATAAAGTAACCAAAAATAACTAGAATTAAAACTAACATAAAACGCCTAAACTAGGTTTAAGTTGCGGCGCTCAGTTACGGCCGTAACTTTTAAGTTTACGGCCGTAAGTGACTTACGGTCTAAAAATCAAAACATATGTTAAGGCCGTGACAATTTCTTTTACGGCCGTAAGCGCCCTTCTAAACAAAAAAATAAAAACTACTAAACTTTATTTACGGCCGTTAGGATTTGGATTACGGCCGTAAGTCCTCTTCTGCATAATTTTGTGTTGATGATGTTACGGCCGTGAGATCATAGTTTACGGCCGTAATTGCCTTTCTACACAATTTTGCCATGTTCATGTTACGGCCGTGAGAATGCTTCTGCCTCAATTTCTTGTTGTTCTTTGATCCAAATGCATAGTAACAACTTTGGTTCCTCTTCCACTTTGTTATGCAACGTAAATAAAGTCTTTGCACTCAAGCACTCATCCATCCACGCTTGCATGAATCCTTGCATTGCTTGCTTGATTCTTTTGGCTCTTTGTCTCGTTATTCGTCCTACGGGTACGTGCAACGGTTCAACGCTCGTTGAGCCACTCCGGAACTCATCAGTGAAGAATTTCAAGAAACCCAAGAATTTAATATCGATTCAACGATGACTCAAGAACAATGGAATTTAATGAAGAAAACGAAACAAAACAAGAATTATATCAAAACCTGGATTTAGAGCCAAGCTTTGATACCAAATGATGTGATCCCGATGGGGGTCACGATGAACACGCGGAATTAACGCCGGGAAAGTTCCGAATTTAGGTTGGAACGGACGATAACACTACGACTCGAGCCTCACAATGCAAGAACCAGGGGTATATTAAACCCGAGACCCATTACGATGTGGAAACAAGAACCATAATGGGGGAACGCCACAAAGGTTGTCCACGCCTTTGATAAGTTCAATTGGTGGACGCCACAGAGATATGATAATCTTTGATAAGTTCGAAAGTTAATTCACAAACAATATTTGGGAGAGAAATAACTCAACACAATTTTTATTCATCAAAGTCTGATTGTGACAATGAAAGAAAATGAATATAAAGTAAGCAAAATGGAATTAAAGAAGCCCTAGCCACTATAAAAGCCCATAATAAACCCTAAAACAAGTAAAGGCTGAATTTAACCTAAAACGCGGAAAACCCTAATATGTATACCCACGCGATCGCTTGGGCGTAATGGTCGCGATAGCGTGGTTGGCCCTTAAAGTTTCGGGTTGATTTTTGATGTTCTTGAGCAATCGCCCTCCATTTTATACCAGGCGATCGCGTGGTTCAAATTCTCCTATCTTTGTTTGGCTTGAATATTTGATTTTCTATCAAGCCCACTACGATTCGTATCATTCCTTCCTTCTTTAGGATGATTCGTCCCGAATCATAGTGTTGTTCATGAGTTACCGTTGCTCCTCCCGGATCAAATGGAAAATTTCTGCTTCCATGCCATAAATTCAATAAATTGGACTCCTTTGATTGGAAAACAACAAGAGATGGAGCTTGAACTCCTTTTGCCATTTGCAGTGTGGTTGAAGCTTCCAAACATAATTAGCCTGCAAGAAAGAATTAAATAAAACGGGATGGGAAATGTTAGTTTCATGAAGTACAAGGTATGGATCCTTGTATTCATAATCAACCATCACCAACTCCACTTTTTGGACCACGAGGCTCTTCTCTTCGCCTCTCTCCACCTTTGCAATTTCTTGTTCAATTTTTTTATCTTCAAACTGAACCACATCTCCTACCTCCACATTTGTATCACCATCTTCATGTACTACCTCATCCCTACAAAAATGTGGATCTTCCAATTCAAAGCTCAAATTTTGAACTTCTACCCCAACTTCCAATTTTTCCTCATCAAATATTGGAGCTCCACCTTTTCATCTCCTACCACAAAATTCAGGGTCTCTTCAACTACTTCTAATTCATGTTTCAAGTCTCCCTCCTTCTTTTCAACATCCATATCCTGAGACTCCAATTTTAAATCCCCTCCAATCTCGCTTTCATTCCCCTTTGGAAATTTAGCTTCAACTTCCCTTTCACTCTCCCTCTTTCTTAACTTAGCTTCTTATCTAGCCGTCCGTTCATACATCATCCTTTCCTCATAAGTTTATCTTCGACTCTTCAAAAGCGCCCTCGCATTAATCTCTTCATCCCAATAAACTCCAGTCCCAACCCTAGGTTTTTGGATACGCCTATATTCCCTTTCACGTCGTTGACCAAGTTCTGCACTATGCATATCTACTGAGTTCTTAACCTTCCCAAACTTTGCATCTAATCTCGTATCAAATTTCGCTTCCAATTTCGCAGCTAACTCCTCAAACCGTTTCTCCATCATGACAAGTAGAGAAGATTGATGGTTATCTTTCCTAGATGATGAATTTTCGTGAAATTTGGACATTGTGGAATGGAATGGAATAATAGTTTGACAAAAGGACTAATAATGAGTATTAATTTTGACTTGGAAGGTAAGAAATATCAATTAAGGAAATTCAAGAAAGTGGATCTTTAATTTTTGAATACTCCCTTTTTTTTTTTAATAATGGATGAATTTTCGGATTAAATAAAAAAAACTAGATTTTTTTTTAAATCCGAAATTCGACAACAAACACGGCAAAACAAACAGGACAAAATTTGGACAAGAATCGAATAAAATAAACAAGATTGAATTTTTGATGGATTTCTGTATGGATTAAATAATGGAAATTTTTTTACTGACACGAAGAACAAGATATGGATGATTTTTTGTAGACTCTATGATAAAAAATCAAAATCAAACTGGATAGACTAGAAAAACAAAACCTGAATCCAGATTCCAGCTCTGATACCAAATGATGTGATCCTTGATGGGGAATCACGTAAACTCGTGGAAATTGTATAAATACATGGAAAGTTCCAAATCCAGATTATTAGACGATAGCAATATGACCCGACACTCACGTCTCAAGAACCAAGGATGTATCAAATCCAAGACTCGTTAAGATGCGGAATGAAAAATCATAAAGGGGTGAACGCCACAAAGGTTGTCAAATCCTTTGATAAGTTCAAGCGGGTTCAATAAAAAACAATTAGAATAGGGATAATCTCACCTAATTCAAAGTAATTTCTTTAATTATCAAAGTTGTGTTCTTACAATGAATCAAAAGGCATATAAATAAACAAAACGAAATTAAATAAGCCCTAGCCGCTATAAAAGCCAAAATAAACCCTAAAATAAGCAAAGACGGAATTTAACCTAAAAAAGCGTAAACCCTAATTTTATAACTGCGCGATCGCGCAGGTGCTTCAGCCACGATCGCTTGGAAGGGTCAAAATGTCTCGGGTCTCCTTTTCAGTATAGTTCGCAATAGTTCGAAACTGCAACTTCTTGATTTTGGCGTGAATATTTGATTTTTCTGTCAAGCCCGCCATGATTCTCGTCAATATTACTTAGGATTTGCTTTAAAATAATCGTTTGTAATGGTTGCAGGAACTGTTCTCGTAGAATTCAGGTCCTTTGGGGATACTTTTGACTCTATACACTTCGACGGACGACAACCCAACTACTTATAAGGGAAGTATTTCATTTATTTAAATACCTGTGGCTAGTTCGATTTAGTTTTCGGGTTTGGATTCATCATTGTTTTATGTTTTTAGTAGATTGCTTGAGTTAATAGGAGTTGGAGATGGCATTGATGCGAGTAGTAACTTTTATACGGGTTGGGATGTGACAAGGAGTATATAAGTCAGTTTGAGTGAGAGACGAAGTAGGTACTAAAGTTTTACAGATTGGGGTAAGAGTAAAACAGTAGGTAGGAACAGTAACTTAAATTTCATGAGTAGGATCAAGAGTATATGAAATTTCATGTTTTGGTATTTGTGATATATTAATTATTGTATAATTTATTATTATTTTTTTTATCATATTTGTTAGGATTTGTTTTAAAATAATCGTTTGTAATGGTTGCAGAAACTATTCTCGTAGAATTCAGGTCCTTTGGGGATGCTTTTTACTCTATACACTTTGACCGAGACAACCCAACTACTTATAAAGGAAGTATTTCATTTATTTAAATATTTGTGGCTAGTTCGATTTAGTTTTCGGTTTTGAATTCATTGTTATTGTATGTTTGATCTATATTGCTACATTTAATAGGAGCCGGAGTTGAAGTTGAAGTTGGTACTAAAACTTCACGAATAGGGGTAAGAGTAAATGTAGGGAGGAGTAGTTACCAATTTTTTTTGAATACGAGTAAGAGTTGTATATGAAATTTGATGTTTCCGTATTGCGATATATTTATTATTGGATAGTTTATTATTGTTTTCTTTAAAATATTTGTTATGAATTGCTTTAGAATGTTGTCCGTAACAATTGCCGAAGCTGCGTTCCTAGAATTTTGATCTTATGTGGATCCTTTTGACTTTACAAACTTCGACCGTTAATGAACCGGCTGCTTAAAAGGGAAGTAGTTCATTTATTTTAATGTTCATGGCTAATTCTATTGAGTTTTCAGTTTTGGATTCATTATTATTTTATGTTTGATTTATATTGCCTGAGTTAACAGGAGTTGGAGTCGGGATTGATGTGAGTAATAACTTTTATACGATTAGGAGTTGGAGTAGTAGTAGGTAAGTCACAGTTTAAATAAGAGTGGAAGTAGGTACTAAAGTTTTAAGCATAGGGGTAAGAGTAACGGTGGGTAGGAATAGTCACTTAAATTTAATGAGTAAGATTAAGCTCCTGTATATAAAATTTCATGTGTTTGGTATATTCGCGATATATATATTATTGTATCGTTTATTAACATTTTCTTTACTATATTTGTTAAGATTTGCTTTGAAACGATTGTTTTTAATTATTGCAGAAACAGTGCTCGTATAATTCTGGTCGTTTGGGGATGCTTTCGAATCAATGCACTTCGACCGTCGACAACCCAACTACTTATTAGGGAAGTATTTCATTTATTTAAATGTTTATGGCTAGTTCGATTTAGTTTTCGGTCATGAATTCCTTATTATTGTATGTTCAATGTAGATTGATAGAGTTAATAGGAGCCTGAGTAGGAGTTGAAGAAAGCACTAAAATTTCACGAATATGGGTAAGAGTAACAGTAGGTAGGAATAGTTACTGAAATTTCTTGAATATTAGTAATAATAGTATATGAAATTTGTTGTTTCCGTATTGCGATATATTTATTATTGTATGGTTTATTATTGTTTTCGTTAAAATATTTGTCAAGATTTGCTTGAGAATGTTAGTTTGTAATTATTGCAGAAGCTGCGCTCGTAGAATTTTAGTCTTTTGGGGATGCTTTTAACTTTACGTACTTTGACCGTCCACAAACCAGCTGCTTAAAAGGGAAGTAGATCATTCATTTAAATGTTCATGGCCAATTCTAATTAGTTTTTCAGGTTTGGATTCACTATTGTTGTATGTTTTATGTAGATTGCTTGAGTTAATAGGAGTTGGAGATGGGATTGATGTGAATAGTAACTTTTATACGGGTAGGGGTATGACAAGGAGTAGATAAGTCAGTTTGAGTGAGAGTCGAAGTAGGTCCTAAAGTTTTACCGAGTGGCGTAAGAGTAAAACAGTAGGTAGGAACAGTCACTTAAATTTCATGAGTAGGATCAAGAGGAGTATATGAAATTTCATGTTTTGGTATTTGCAATATATTTATTATTGTACAATTTATTATTACTTTTTTATCATATTTGTTAGGATTTGCTTTAAAATAATCGTTTTAATGGTTGCAGAAACTGTTCTCGTAGAATTCAGGTCCTTTGGGGATGCTTTTGACGCTACACTTCGACCGACGATAACCCAACTACTTACAAGGGAAGTATTTCATTTATTTAAATATCTGTGGCTAGTTCTAAAACTTTCATTTTCTATTGAAATATTTTATAGAAATTTCGCCGAGTCTTCCTATAAATTGGACTTAGTCAACCTGTAGAGAGACATCACAACAATTTTAAAACATAAATCTCAACTCATTGAATATTGAATTTTCAACAATTTCAACCGCGATTAAAAATCAAATTAAACATCACCATACTACTCCAACAAACAATCCCAAACTCCACAACATAATAAATTTACATGATAAACTTTAATAAATGAAATAAGTGATAATCTAAATCTAAACATTTCTATAAGTACCATAATTTATTTAAAATAAATCCAACTAAAAAAATTTAAAGAATAAATTAATAAAGGAATAACCAATGAAAAACTTAGAAAAGTTTTAATTCAATTTAAAAAGGAATAAACTACAATTACTGCCTGAGTCACCACCATGCGCTCTCCTCAGATCATTAACTTTCATCACATGAAATGTTGGGGAGGTATTGGGGTGAGCTAAAATTTACACATGATGCATGCTCATGACATGATATGCTTTAAATACTTTGAAATATGTATCTCCATTTACTTTAACTTTTCAAAACTTTCAAAGTTTTCAAACTTTCACTTAAACATTTCAAGATTTTTACTTCATTTCTGATATGATCCCAATCAAGGAACGTGAAGAAAAACACAGAATAGCGACACAAATAATAGGAAAAATCTAAATTCAGCATGAAAAAAAAGACTCAAGAAATAATAAGATAAATAAATAAAAGATACGATGGCGATAAGACCTTGACCTAACCATCACGACTTGAAGATTGACGATGCGGATTGAAGAACCGAGGTTTTCGAAATGTCACAAGGGATGTCAAATTCCTTAATAAATTTCTGATTGGAACATCAAAAATATTTCACAATATTTGATAAGTTCGAAATTGGTATTCTTGAAGCACAAGAAAAGGAATCCTCCTTTTAGTAAAGAGAAAATCTCAATTTCAATTCAATAATATCAAAGTTGTCTAATTTTTCATAATGAAAAACATAACATAATATAGTCAAAAACACCTTAAACCTAGCCCTAGCCGTAATTAGGGTTCAAAATATGGAAATAATTAATTAAAAATGGAAAACAATTAAAATTCGCAAAAATCCCAAAAAATTGAAGTTACAACCGTGAAAGTGAGTCTTACAGCCGTAAGTAATTTTCTGATTGACCATTATGGTCGTGACTTTCGGACTTACGGCCGTAAGTATTGTTTTACTGAAATACTTCATGTTACCCAAGAACAAGTTACGGCCATGTGTTTTCTTGATTTACGATCGTAAGAGTCAAAAACTTGGAATTCATCCCGTTTTCACGAGAGAGAGTTACGGCCGTGAGAGTCCATTGTTAGGCCGTAATCATGCTTCTGGCTCTCGAACTTAGATCCTTCACCTTGGCTTGATCCGTCCATCTTCTTGGCTCGACCCCAACATGGAACTTGCTCCGTTTCTCACTTAGATCACTGTCCTATTGTCGATAGCTCGACTTCTCCTTTCGACGCCTACTTTGGATCAAATCAATTTCTATCATGAGCTCACTTGGTGTATCTTCTAGTCAATCAAATAACAGTGGGCAAATCTTATTTGGAACCAGATCATATTAACCCGCAAAATCGCAAAGCGGTTAAAATAACTTTTTGAACGAGTTTGGACCTTTACACATTCTTTTCATTTTAAAACATTTGACTTCCCAAATTTTATGTCAATGCATGCTCGATGATGCAATAACATGATAGTGTTCATGCTTGAATATTTCCTTAAATAGACGTACTTGCATATCCTAAACCAAAAGCTTCAAAAATAGGAAATTAACCAAAAGTTCACTTAAGCACAGTAATTCCACATTAACTGATGTAAATCTTGACCGAAACTTCACAACGTAAGAGAATTTGACGATGCGGAAGAAAAGGACAAAGATTTACAAAACGCCACAATGAGCTGTCCAGTTTCGTTGATAAGTTTCTAATTGTGAACACCACAAAGATGGTTAATCTTTGATAAGTTCATATTGAACGCTACAAGACAATTAATCTTGATAAGTTCGGGTTTGTAATATGAATCCACCTATGAAGCGTGGACATGGACACGAGTGTTGGATATGTCGACAGGTGATTTTCGAGAAAAGTTGGGACCCGACAAGTTAATTATTTATTTATTTTTAATTTTTTTTAATAAATATTTTTTGTACACTTGTTGTATAGAAAATTTATAGGCATATATATCAAACTTAGCATTTGTTTTGTAGTTCAAAATTCAAAATAAGGGAATAAATGTAAAAAATGTTATTACTTAACTTCTTGGGCAATTCATTACAATTTATCATTATTTTATTGTATACAAAAAAAGGAACACACATCCACTAACAGGAGACAATTAAAAAAAGAAAAGAAAAAGAAAACGAAAATGAAAATGAAAAAGGCGCAAAAGGCAGAAGCAACCCATCTTCTTCCCAAGTCTATGGCTCTTCAACTCTTCTTCCATCTCTTCTTCCTTTGGCGTTGTCTTTGTCATTCAATCTTCTTAGAATCCACATTTGATTCTGCCATCAAACACGAGATTAGGGCTTTTCCTCCTACACAGGTATGCTCTTCTTTGGTTCTTCCGACCTCTATTTTCTTTTTTCATTTTTTTTGTTGCTGGACGAGTCCGACACGTTCAGTATAAGCTCCATTTTTCCAACACGAAATGTAAGTGTCTGGCACGTGTCTCTGATGTGTCGCCTCGTGTCCATGTCCGATACGTGTCGGACACGGACTCGACGATTCCCTAAGCGTGTCCATGCTTCATAGGAATCCACACATTTACTATTGAAAGAACATTCAAATCTTTATTAGAAATCCTAGTCCCCCTTTTACGATGAAGAAATAGCATATAAATGAGTAAAAAAGACCTAACAACTAGGGTAGCCGTTATAACGGTAAAAACCTTAACAAAATAATTAAAAATGGAAAATTTCATAAAAATACGCAAAAACCCTAATCCGGAAAGCGATGCGACCAGAACCTCACTTACGGCCTTAAGGAATGTTGGTTATGGCCGTAACCTTAACACTGAAATTTAGTTACGGTCATAACTAAGGCTTTCCAACTTTGTTCTTGGCCCGTTTCCATCGAGCCCACTATGATTCGCATCATTAAGTTTTAACTTTGATGAAAGTAGGGGAAGTTTCTTAGAATTTATTTTACTTAAATACAGTTGAAAGTCTTGGTTGCCCGCGACGTCAATGTACCAAATGTCCTAATTATATACATTCATTAATAAAAATAACTTTTAGTTCACAAACGCATTTATAACTTCTAACCGAGGTTAAGACTTCTATGTGACCACAATTTAACTCAAACGTGCCTTAAGCCATGTCTTAACACGTATAATATCATATTCGAAGCAATATATTAGATTCAAAGAAAATTTTGAAATCTTACTTCTAAATTTACACAAGTCAAAATTAGACAATACTCATTCCAATGATCTTAAGCAGTTAAGCTATTACTATCAGCTATAAATTCATAAATTTAAACATAAATTCAATTTAAACTAATTCCTTAAATTTCTAAAATCTAAAAATTAATCCACATACCTTTATCCTTCTTCTCCAAAAAATAAAATAAAATAAAATATTAAAAACACATTCAAATTAATTTCCCCAAAATCTGATAATTACAAATTTACTCAAAGATTAATTAAAAATTTCAATTAAACCAATTCTCTAGTTCACCATTTCTTACACACACACGTCTATATTTACGTACAAATATAAACATTACCCAAATCTCTAATTTAATAGTCAGATGTCGACATCTAACAAAATTTTGAATCTGGAAATCGTCACATGTACATACATTCAACATATATATTGTCATTGAAATCAACATGCTTACGTGTTTTCGTGTGTTAACACCTCGTGCAAACACGTCAAACACGTGTGCGCTCATGAGGGGGAGGGGAAGAAGAGTGTTACCGTGGGGGGAGTGGTGGCGGTGGTCGACGTGGTTGGCGTCGGTGATTCTTGCATCGAGGTAGGATGAGAAGAGGGAGAGCCAAAAAGTTGAGTGAGAGAACCGAGGGAGTTGAGAGGCGGATGTGAGGTTAGATTAGGTTGGGTTTAAATATAAACTTTTGGAAATTTTCAAATCAATCCCCTGACTCTCATAAATAGGTAAATTAAGTCCACAACTCTCAAATAAAACTCAAAGTGCCACTGAACTTTTCCCAATTCCACTTAATGCAACTTAGGCAACTTATTACTCAATTAAAATAGAAATTGACAATAACAATTAAAATAAAGAATTAAATATAAAATTACATGTAAACAATTTATAAACTTTTTAATCGGTACATTGATCGAGACGGTGTCCAAGTCCTTCCTCTGCAAAATAATTCAAATTATAGACAATAATATTATCAATTTAAAGTTTATGATAACATTAACTTAAACATTACATGGAATTTAAAGATGCACGAAAATAGAAAAATATATCTTCCTTCATCTAAGCAATACACGTTCATCATAGTAGCTACAGATTTCTTCACTAAGTGGGTTGAAGTCATTATGAAACCAAGAGTTGTTAAGGACTGTAATGAACACAACTATGAGAACCTAAAGTGTTAGGGAAGATATTGTGTGAGCCTTATTGTTTTGATTTACATCAATGGATGAACATTTTAAGACATCATATTCACTAATTAGCTAAGTAAATCCGATAGTATTTCCCTAAGGCAGGTTCTGATAAGATCCCAATAAGGGAACACGACAAAAGGCGGAATTAAACGAAACAAAGATAAGAAAGATCCAGATTCAGCCAACAAACACAAGAACACAATAATTAAAATACTGGAAAAGATAAAATTGACGATAGGACCTGGACCCAACAATCACGACGCAATTAATGACGATGCGGATTGAAGAACTGGGGTTTTCGAAACGCCACAAGGGATGTCAAACTCCTTGATAAGTTTCTGATTGGAACGCCACAAATATTCAAGAAAAATATTTGATAAGTTCAATGGACTGTTCTTCAAGAACAAGAAAAAGAAATTGATGAGTTCCGGAGTGGCTCGACGAACGTTGACCCGTTGCACATGCCCGTAGGACCAATAACGAGGCAAATAGCCAAAAGAATCAAGCAGGAAATGCAAGGATTTATGCAAGTGTGGATGGACGAGTGTTCAAGTGCAAAGACCTCATTTTCGTTGCATAACAAAGTGGAAGAAGAACCAAAGTTGTTACTATGCATTTGGATCAAAGAACAACAAGAAATTGAGGCAGAAGCATTCTCACGGCCGTAACCCTACTTTTACGGCCGTAAAATCGTGTTGGCGAAAATTGAACAGAAAGGCCATTACGGCCGTAAAATATCATATTACGACCGTAACTGAAGGACTCACGGCCGTAATCAAATTCTCACGGCCGTAACCAGAATTTGTAACTTTTAATTTTGTTCAGAAGGTCGCTTACGGCCATAAAATAAATTGTCATGGCCGTAACATATGTTTTAATTTTTTTATCCGTAGCATTCTTACGGCTGTAAACTCATAAGTCACGGCCGTAATTTAGCGCCGCGAATTAAAACCTAATTTCAGCGTTTAGTTTATTTTGCAATTCTATTTTATTTAGGTTTCTTTATTTTGTTAGCCTATATATATGGCTTTATTCAGCATTGTAAAACACAACTTTTATTCTTGAGATTAATGATATTGAAGGTGAGATATTCCCTTAATTTTCTTCGAGTTCTCGTCGAACAAATTGAACTTATCAAAGGATTTGACAACCTTTGTGGCGTTCCCCCTTTGTGGTTCTTATCTCCGCATCGTAACGGGTTTTGGGTTTAATATACCCATAGTTCTCGCGTCGTGAGGTCGGGGTTGCATTGTTACCGCCTACTATCTTGGATTTTAGAGCTTTCTAGCATTTAATTCCGCGTGTTCTTGGTGATCCCCGTATCGGATCACATCAGAAATCCTCTTTTTCTAGAGAAAAAATTCTCACTTCAATTCAATAATATCCAAAGTTGTTATTTCATAATGAAAAACAAAGCAATATAATGTAAAACTGACCTAACTAGGTTTAGCCGCTAATTGGGCCCAAAACATAGAAGTAAATAATTAAAAATGGAATTAAATTAAAAAAACGCGAAATCTGGAAAATAGATGTTACGGCCGTAACAATGTCACTTACGGTTTTAAGTGACTCTCTGTTAATGAGTTACGGCCGTTACAAGAACTCTCATAGCCGTAAGTATCAAATTGCTGAATTTCTTCAATTCCACCAGAGAAGGAGTTACGGCCGTAAGTATAAAAATCTTGGAATTCTTTTTTTTGACCCGAGGGACTGTTACGGCCGTGAACAACTAGTTTTACGGCCGTGAATGTACTCTTGGTCTCCAAACCTTGACCCTTTGATTCGGCTCGATCCCTTTGTCTTCTCGGCTCAATTCTAACATGAAACTTGTGTCGTTTTCCGCGTAGATCACTGTCGCATTGCCAATATGTCGACTTCTCCTTTGGTCTCCTACTTCGGATCACATCATCCCCCCTTTCTTGGAAAGGATTCGACCTCGAATCTGTATATGACCTCTCCTTTATGTATCTCTTGCTTTCGTTGGTTCGAGGGACCTATTCATGTTTTGTGCTATCCATCATCCTTTGGAACTGTTCTGTCCGGCAATTAATTTCCTCTCTGGCCTTAGTTTTGTAATTTGATTGTAGTACCTGCAAAACAGAATTAGCCAAACTAGGGAGGGATGTGTTAGCAAATGCAAATAAACTCATTTTTGTTATTGACTCTCTTTTCTTTTTCATTTCACTCTCAAGCTCACCTTTTTCTGAGGTCGTGGCCTTGACTCTCTTGTTTTCAATTTTCACATCCTCTCCTTTTTCTGAGGTCGTTGTCTCAACGCTCTTATTTTTCCCCTCAAACTCGCTCTTTATTTTTAATTGGTCCTCTTGGACCTCTTTAGGTGATAGCGGAGCAAGAGTGATCATTTTTCCACCATTCACGAAAGAATATCGATTTTTAAACCCATCGTGCACCACTCTCTTATCATGTTGCCATGGCCTTCCCAACAAAATATGCCCAACATGCATAGGGACCACATCACACACAACCTCATCTCTATAACCCCCAATGGTGAATTTAATATTAACCTGCTTGTTCACCGTAAGTTCTCCCGACTCGGTTAACCACTGTAATTTATAGGGGTTGGGGTGTTTCACCTTAAGCAATCCCAACTTCTCCACCAATAATGTACTAACCATATTAGTACAACTTCCCCCATCAATTACCATCCCACAAACCTTTTTCCCCACCAAACACCTAGTGTGGAAAAGATTATCTCGCTATTCATCAATTTCAACCATCTTAGATCGAGAATTTAGGACACGTCTATTCACAAGGGACCCTTTTACCGCATAAGTTAACCCCTCTTCATCCCTACTACTAGACCCAACATCCACTAATTTAGGCATTCCCTTAAATTCATCCTCAGAACTAATTTCATCATTATCACGCAAGAGCATTACTTTCTTATTTGGACATTGTGATGCTATATGGCCCGACCTCAAACACTTAAAGCACTTAATATTTCTATCCCTAGTAGGTTGAAAATCAAAAATATTTTTACCTTTAGTTGTAAGTTCCTCCTTTCCCTTCGGGACGTGCTCATCATTGTGATCCTTCCTCGGTTGTGATGTAGGATAAGTTCCCGGTGATTGTTTAGATGTCCCCTTTCGCCTTAATTGCATTTCCACCTTCATTGCCATGTGCACCATGTCTTCTAGTTCCACATAATGTTGTAACTCAATGACGTTTGTAATATCTCCGTTCATCCCACTCAAAAATCTAGCCATTGTAGCTTCCCGATCCTCCACCACGTTGGCCCTAATCATGCCTACCTCCATGTCTCTATGATATTCCTCTACACTCCTAGAACCTTACGTGAGCCCTTGCAACCTTTGATAAATATCCCTATGATAGTGGCTTGGGACAAACCTCTTCCTCATTATGATTTTCATCTCACGCCATGTATCCACCGGCCCCTCACCATTCCTCCTTCGATCCTTCACCAACTGATCCCACCAATTAATGGCATAATCGGTGAACTCAACAACCGCTAACTTCACCTTCTTTCCTTCAGAATAATTGTGGCAATCAAACATCAACTCTACCTTCTTCTCCCAATCTAGGTAAGCCACCGGATCACTCCTCCCATGATAAGGTGGAATAGACATTTTTATTTTACCAAGATTATCATCTATCTAATCCCGATCACCACGATCTCTTCTATTATTTGCCCTTTCGTTCCTATCTCCTCTACCCCTTCTCCTCCTTACACTAGCCACAGATGATTGGATATTACTTCCTTCACTCGCAAACTCTTCATCATCAAACCCATATCCAACCATTTGATTATGTCTCCCCCTATGATATCTCCGGTCTTCCCTCCTAGCTCTAGGACCCACATGAGTTTGTTCCCTACGCAACTTATTAATCGTTTCTTCCTGCCTATCCATCCTAGTCATCAACTTCTCAAATTACTCATGTAAAGTCTCCATCACACCTACATCATTATTATTCACCCTATTCATACCTTCCAGTCGTTTGTTGTGGCTCGTTGATGAAGCTGCTGGCTCCCTTCTGTAAATTCCCTGGTTGTCCCCAACTGATGAAAATGATGAATCCCGTCTGCTAGACATTATTAGTCTTCACAGAAATAAGTAGTATATTCCTCGTAAAAATATATAGCTCGTGTATCACTTAAAATCCCCCTTCCAAGCACTTCAAAAACAGTCCAAGAACTCAAGTAAGGGTAGGACACGATAAGACACGAGTAAGAACAGGAGAGAATTTGGAAATTGAGACAAATTCGGAATATTCGGGAAAATAATGAAATTTTCGTTTTTTTTCCTTAAACTACTAGACAATTTGACTACGAATATGGCGGAAAAAAGGGAATTAGATTTGGATAAGAATTGACTAAGATAAACAAGTTTGAATTTTTTTGTGGAATTTTATATGAATCAAACAAAGAAAGAATTTACTGGCACGAAGAACAATAAAATCAAGAACTGAATCTAGATCCAAGTTCTGATACCAGATGATAAGATCACAATAAGGGAACACGACAAAATGCGGAATTAAACGAAACGAAGATAGGAAAGATCCAGATTCAGCCAAGAAACACAAGAACACAATAATTAAAATACTAGAAAAGATAAAATTGACGATAGGACCTGGACCCAACAATCACGACGCAGTGAATGACGATGCGGATTGAAGAACCGAGGTTTTCGAAATGCCACAAGGGATGTCAAACTCCTTGATAAGTTTCAGATTGGAACACCATAAATATTCAAGAAAAATATTTGATAAGTTCAATGAACTGTTCTTCAAGAACAAGAAAAAGAAATCCTCATTTTCTAGAGAGAAAATTCTCACTTCAATTCAATAATATCCAAAGTTGTTATTTCATAATGAAAAATAAAGCAATATAATGTAGAACTAACCTAACTATGTTTAGCCGCTAATTGGGCCCAAAACATAGAAGTAAATAATTAAAAACGGAATTAAATTTTAAAAAAAAACACGAAATCTGGAAAATAGATGTTACGGCCGTAACAATGTCACTTACGACCGTAAGTGACTCTCTATTAATGAGTTACGGCCGTAACAAGAACTCTCACGACCGTAAGTATCAAATTGCTGAATTTCTTCAATTCCACCAGAGAAAGAGTTACGGCCGTGAGTTATTGTCTTACGGCCGTAAGTATAAAAATCTTGGAATTCTTGTTTTTGACTCGAGGGGCTGTTACGGCCGTGAACAACTGGTTTTACGGCTGTGAATGTGCTCTTGGTCTCCAAACCTTGACCCTTTGATTCGGCTCGATCCCTTTGTCTTCTCGGTTCGATTCCAACATGAAACTTGTGCCGTTTCCAGTGTATATCACTGTCGCATTGCCGATAGGTCGACTTCTCCTTTGGTCTCCTACTTCGGATCACATCAGGTTCAAAGTCTAAAGCTACATCTACTAATGCAATAGCTTTCCGTTTATACTCTCTTTAGCATCTATATAATCATTTGCGTTAATTTTCATTAATATGGGGAGTGTTAGAATTTTTTTGTAAAAAATTGATTTTGACCAATTTTATGTGATTATTTAAGTGAAACCATTAGTCGACAAATGAGAAATTAATTTAAATTAAACGGCTTAAATAGGTGACAATATTGAAATATTAGCTATAATATTAAATATTCTAGAAATAATTTGAATGAAAATATTTCTTTTAATATGAAAGATCATGTCTTTTGAAATTGTTATTTTTCAATAGTTGTGTCTCTTTATTTTAGAGACAAGTCTCAAGTATCGTGTCTCTTGAATGGTTGTTTCTTTTGAGACACAACTTTCCAACAACTATATATAAACCCTTATGTGTTTGGAATTTATTAATCCTTCATTAGTTTTTTGATTATTGCATTATCATATTAGTGTGTGTTCACTTAAAAATATTTTGTTCATTTAAATCACAAACAAGATTTACATATGGTGGAAAAGTTAAATCTTGAGATCCGTGAATCAAACCTTGACAGCAATATCTTCAAATTATCCAGAAATTATTGCAATTCATATGTCAAGTCGAGAATGTGTATAGTTAAGGAACATGACCTATCATATCCAAGCATCACGTGGGTTAACTTCAACAAGAGATTGTATAGTATGAAGATAATGTAGTTTGTATTATACAACTCAAATGAGACTTCATCAAATGATACATAATAAAGCACATTTCTACAAAATTCTTCTATGTTAATGAGCTTCAGAGGAGAGGACTGGTAATATCGATGTTCAACTAATTCGCTCAAGTGATAGTGTAGCTGATTTATTCACAAAAGCACTGTCAACGTCTACATTCAAGAAATTTGTTCACAAAATTGGGATGTGTCGACTCAAGTATTTACGGTATCAACATAGGGAATAGATGTACTCTTTTTTCTTTGCTTAGGTTTTGTTCCACTGAATTTTCCTAACAAGATTTTAATGAGTCATCATTTATTTTAATACTCCAAAATAATTATATTTTTTCCTTTGTATGATTTTTTGTCTCATTATCAAATAAGATTTTAACGAGGCGAATATTTTATAATTTGTCATTCAAGTAGAGTGTTGTAGATATTATGTTCGTTAGTTATCACATTTACACCACAATCTCCAGTTAATATATTATCATTGCATTCCTAATTCTTCTCTATATATATGTGGATCTAGTTCTTAATAAAATTTACAAGTCTAGTGACTTCTCTATTCTCTTCTTTTTTTTCTCACTAGTTTATAACATAAACTACATTCGTCTTGTGAAAATAGGTTTGCTCCTATTTTTCGCAAAGATTAAGAAATGTTAATTAATTTAATTGAAAAACTGAATTCTACACTCATTTTTCCTAATATATCATTTATCAATACTTACTCGCTCAATCAATAATCTTAAATCTATATAACCATTGAATTATTATTGGAACAAGAAGAATATTAATTATTTAATTCATTGAAACAATAAGACAATTAACATTTTCGTTAATATACCCTTAATTTTCCTAATAGACTCTTAATTTATGGCTTAACGCATTTTTTAGATAAGAATGAAGTTTTTAGCGAATGGAAAATTTGAAAAATTAATTTGCACATTAAACTTTTAATATGACCTCGTACTACTTTATTTAAATAAATAATAAATTTTTGAAATTTTCCACAATATTTAAAAAAGTAAAAATTTACTTAAATTAATAACAAAACACATTAAATAAGTACAAATTAAGAAATGAAATATTAAATACAGACTTGGTAAGTCGACTATAATTAGAGAATATAAAATAAGGAGTGCAAGTCTATCTATCAGGACAAAGGGAGTACAACTCATTTTTTTTTTTTTTTTTTTATCTTTTCCGTTTTTTTTTTCTTTTTAACAAAGGAGTGGACGAACTTTAGTTCCATTCAAAAATTAGAGAATATATCTAGTACTTCATGAGGATGGGACAAATGTAGGACTGTCTCTTGCAATAGAGCATCCAATTAATTATATTTTTAGGCCCCTATTGTAAGGTGCAATTCAAATTGATTACGAAAAACATTTCAAGATATATATATATTTTCAAGATATATATATAACTAAGACTGTGTTCGGCGATCACATTAATTTGTGGTTTAAACTACAATTTAAATTATATAATTTTTTAAATCATTTTTTAACTGCAGACATTTTCTCTCTCCAATTTTTAACCACATATTTTATCTCGAAAATATCAAGTTTTTTTCTCTCACCTCATTAATCGGCCCCCGAACCGTCATTAAAAGTAGGGGTGAACAAAAAAATCGGAACCAATATAATCGAACCGGAATCAAACCGAAAAAACCGGAACCGTATGGTTTTAAAAAGATAAAATAGGAAATTAGTTTTGGAACCAAGAACCGATTGGTTTTCGGTTCGGTTCTCGGTTCCGCTTTTAGAACCGAAAAAACAAAGTTAGAATCGATCTTTGATCCTTGTTTTTTTAAATGGTCTTAATTGGTTGTCCTAAAACTAAAAATCAAAAGAAATTGTAATTGTAATTTTTTTTTTGGTAAAATGAAAATGATTTATTTCTTGTTATGAAATTTGTTACGTCTGTACGACTCTACCTCATTATAACTTTTAACTTCACACTTAGATTGAAAATCTTAGTAAATGAAAATCAAATGAGGCTAACTTATTAATAAGCGAAGTTGTAAATGACCACGATGGAGTTAATTAAATATTTAAATACAAATATAAAACAATTAATAATAATGCATTTAAAACTTATGATTCATCCCACAAGTTTACTACATTGCAATGCTCGAAAAACCTTCTAGACCATTTGTTTCCTATTTTTGTTTATGAATATCTTCTGCTTTATAGAGAATCCTATACTTACTTCGGAGTGAAAGGATTTTTGAAATCCTTGATCTTGGTATATTCAGTAGAAATTTATTTCAAGTCATTGGCTTACTTCCCGAGGCCTGATGCTCCTCGATAAGGCTCTCGAAAAATAATTATTATTGTAGAACCGAAATCGAATGGTTTGGTTCGGTTTGGTTCTTGCGATTCAATGGAACCAAATGGTTCCATTTTATAAAAATCGAAAAAGTTTTTTTCGATTTCGATTCTTGAGATATCCGAATCAAATCACCCGACGCTCACCGTTTAAAAGTAACAAAAAAATGGTTTAGAGATTACAACCGCCAAACAAGAATCGGAATAGGTGTGGTCGTGTGGAGTGTGGACCACCGACCGCAAATGTAATTCATCTAGAAAAAATAATTGGAATATAAGAATGTGGAAATAATTAATGGAAGACCCAAGTTGGACCAAGCTTGGTCTTGAACGTTGGAATATATTCCACCAAAAACCCGCCAATCACATTTATATTCTTATGACTTTTGCTAAACGTATCACTTGTTTACATTCACTATATATATATATTAAAGAATATGATCTTTCAGCTCAAAAAAAAAAAAAAAAAAAAAAAAGAATTTGATTTCTTCCAGAAGGGTTTGACCAATTGACCCCATTAACTTATTGGCACTAAAATAATTTCAAATTTTAATACATGATGTTACGATTTTTTGGATGCCCTCATAATCTCCATATCAAGAGGTCTATGGTTCAAATCTCTAGAGACGCGCCAAACCAAGGTTATGACAAAAAGCTCCTTAAAAATGAACAATTCGTGCTATGGAGTACGTCACAAGATTGCCAAAAAATCGTAAACTAGCTGAAAGCATCCAAACTCCATGAGGTTTAGATTCGAATTTTGGAGATTCGCCCAGTATAAAAATCCTCATCAAATGGAAACAATTCGTCTATTACGGAGTAAGCCACAAGACTGCCAAGAAATCGTAACACATGGTAACAACATAAGCTCCATGAATTTGACGATCAAATAGTAGTTATACTCTAGGGTGTGATAAAGAAGAAAGAAATTCTTATTATTAATGTTTTAGTAGAGCGGAGGAGATGTAACAGTATGACAAGTTTATATGAAGTTCTATGATTATCATTTAATATGATCAATGTAATTTTTTTTAGTTGGAGACTGGAGTTCTATTGCTGTAAAGTTGACCGTTCAGTTGTTTAATTTATGACGGTAAACACCATTTTGTTTTATTTTTTGAGTTGGGTGTTGAGGGGAGGGGTGATACCAATTCTCGAACTTTCACATTGGATGTGGAACAATAATCCTTAACAAACCAGGAAAATATAAATTGGTACAATTGGCTAGTTAGTTATAGTTGCTTTTACGTTATTAGAATATTTGAAGTTAATCTATTTTAATAATTTAGGTAGAATCTTACTGTTTTCTATTCAATTCAAAAGACCTATAAAATGAGCTGAGTCAAAATTATGATCATAACAACCATGAGCATACTGAAGAAATCTATCACGACATTTCACTAAGCTAACTTATAAGTGTAAAATTTTGACTAACCTAACTGATAAGTGTAAAATTTATACTTATGTAATTCATCAAAAGTGGCTCTTAAGAGTATTTTTTTGAATTTGACACTTAATTGTTGTGTTTTTGGATTATGTGTTGCGTATTTTTCTATCGCAAGTGTATGAATCGAGGATTATGAGTTCAAATATCGTACCCACAAGAATTAAGATAATTTATTTTCTAAATTACTAACATTTACCAAAACGCTAAATATTCAAGACGGGAGTTGTGAGTCAAAATAAAACTAAATAATACAATTTAAATTGAAAGAATATTTTGTTTTATATGCATGATTGTTGTGCTAGGATTTAGAATTAACTTTTTTTCATCTAATAAATTTTGATTTAACTGCTTAACAATAATTTATCGATGAGAAGATCATTGTTTCTTTAAGATCCTTTTTCGAGTGGAATTAAGTTATACTTTTTAACGTAATCATTACAATTTATATACCAATATACATTCAACACAATTTTTCAATCACCCGTTAACCAAAAACATTTTCTCTTTCAATTTTTTAACCACACATTTTATCTCAAAAATATAAATAAATCAATTTATAAATTTATAGTGTTACAGAATCTAGCCTTAATCTTATATGTGAACCTGCCTATATTTATATAACGAATGTGAACATACTAAAAGGCACTAATGGATATATGTAAACTTAGAGATCATATGAAGCATAGCGTTATATTTCTATTCCATGTCGAATTTTATGACAATTAATACATTTCTAACGAATTTTCAATCTTTCAAATCTAAAAACACGTCACAACAAATCATACAAATATTGAGCATATAATAGTAGAAGCAAGAAATAATAGTATTGATTACCCAAACTATTAAATTGTCTTTTAATCAAACAAAACTAAAATAAATAATCTAGAAATAAAGTTTCATCACGACCATAACACAAAGTAGTTTAATCTAGAAACATATTTGAGATTAAACAACAAGATTCTGTTGGGATGATGTATATCAATTTGCCAAGTCTCAAGCTCAAACCCCAAGTCCAAGTGAGGTTCCAACCCAAAATCAATTGTTAATGGGTAAAATAGCTAACTTAGGTCATATGGTGGTTTATTCTCACATTCACAACCGATGTTGGATTTGTTTGTATACATCACAATTCCTCCTTCAAATAATGTGCCCATGAGATAGATCGGGACCATCTGACCCTCCCTCAAAAAAAGTCCGTCACATCTCTCATATCCAGGGAAATCACTATTCACCGAGATAATCCTTCACAACTAGTGATCGCTTGATGCTAACCAAGTCGATCGCTTGATTTTATCAAGTGAAGTCCATCTTAGAAATCAATCCTTAGGCGATCACTTAGTTCAAATCAGGCAGTTTTTTGGGGATGATTTCCATCCCTTAAGTTTTGACTCTTCGCCCGGCAGGTTGACTCCTCATCTTTCGAGTTATGCAATTTAGTCTCTGTTTGACAAACATGTTTTTAAACAAAACATTTCCTTAAATCATTTTTTAACCATACACATTTTTTTCTCTCCACTTTTAAATCACATATTTTACCTCGAAAACATAACAGCGAATTAAGTAGAAACATTACAATATCATTCAATTGCCTTATCATTATGTTAGGAGAAACTCATAATTGAAGCAAATATTAATTAAGGAGGACGAAGTCAGTAAACTCACAATTTTTTGGGGATCAAATAAAAACTACAGAAATTCAAGGACTTGAAGTGAAGGAAAGAAATACATAGGTTGCAGAATTAAAGGGATACTAGGACAAAATTGCATTAATTAAAAGAATTGAGGCCTTGAAAGCAAATACTATACTAATTAGGACTTGGAGCAATTGGAAGAGGAATGGAAGTCAGAAGGGAATTAGAGTTCTTTGGTAGAGAGCAGAGCTGCAGAAGCAGGTGGCAGAAAAAGAAAAAGAAGATGAAGCCAGTGTTATTAAACTCGGATCAGACCAATCCAATCGAAAAATAGTCGACTTCATGTCCAAACTGATCTGATTTACTTAACTGGACGCTGAACAAGTGGCCCGAATTTAACCTAGAAAAATTGTCTATTATTTAAATAAAGAGTTAATTGTACAGGTTAGTTAATATAGATGGCAAAACTAATTTTTACTACCCAATTTTTTATTTTTTTATTTTTTTTCCTGGAAAATACTTTATTGTTATTAAAAAAATTGAAAAGTATCATATTATGATATTAACATATTTGAGAAGTATCATAAGTATCAAATTGTGATACTTCACGTAATTATGAAGTATTTTTCAATTTTTACGATTTTATTATAAGTAATTATCAAATTTTATAAAATTCAAGTAAATTTCAATATGATCCCTAAAAGTTTGGTACTTATGTGGACAACCCTTAAATAAATCAGTGACCCAAATTTTGATGACTTGTTTGGATCATTACTTATTTGAATTCATTTCTATTTTCTATTTTTTCAAACATTAATCTACTTTTCCTTCCTCAAAATGATTTCTCTTATGTTCAATTTATTAGTCTTTTGGCCTCTAATTTCTCTTGGAATGAGCTTTTGCTGGGTGAAGAATTCAATCTGACACTCCAGCTTGAATGTAATCTAATCCCTATTCACAAAATATATTATCTCAAGTGGTATATTTTGTTGAGGACATGCTTGATTGCTTTCTAATGAAAAACGTGTCTAACTTGATGCATAGAGATATTTTGTCACAAACTATTTGAATTCAAACGAAGATTTTATTGAGCAGATGAAAAAGAAACAAAAAACTTTCATTATGGAATTGCAAGATTATATATTTAAGCCCTGATTGGTCCGGAATAAATTCAATAATTTTTCCTCGAATTCATTTTCAACCACACATCTCTATGGGGCTCATCACTTTACACACTTTTCAAAAAATCTTCAACCACACATTTAAATTTTTTTCTAATTACTCCTACATCGAACGGGCTCTTAATGTGTGTAGAGAAGCAAAGATTATTTCATAGGACAAGAGTTTACAAGTGTATATCATATATTTGAAAATAATTGACCTATCGGTTCAACAATCAGGTCACCGATTGAACTAGCAACCAAGTGCCCCCGCCCTTTGTCAAGGACAATTTTGGAGCGGACTTTGATATCTGTAGAGGAAACAAGAAGCGAAGAATGACAGGGAAGTAAATAGACAAATGAAAATTTCAGGTTACTGTACGAAAAATCATCAATAAATTTACAAGAAATTAGGAATTAATCCCATCCATCAACGAAATATCGGAAAGTCTACAATGAGCATGGAAGGATACGAAGAAAAAATGTGGTGATTCATGTGGTTAAGATCAAAAAATAGCTGAGAGTGATTTTTATTTTATCTATATTATAATTGAACTCGATGATTTCTTTTAACGTTTATTTGTTTAATTTTAATACTATGAGTGACTAAATCCTTTTTATGCTAGGATGACGATGTAGCTTAAGATTTTTAATTTTTTTTTTTTTTTTTTTAATTTCAAGACTCGATGTCACTTTAATATGTATTAATTATTGCTTCATCTATCTTGCCAATGAGTGATTAATTTAGAGATGGTTTAATTATATAGAAATATAAAATTATATCTAAACAATACATTAAAAATAAACTTTATTAAAAGTTAAAATATATTGCGCTTAAAATTAAATTAATTGTTATTATTATTATTATTTTTTTTTTTGCATTGTTATTAAAAAATTAATTTGATTGCGTCATATGCAATGTGATGAGTACCAGAATGAATCAGCAAGCAAGGATCCATTGTATGTGTTCGTGGGACCGATAACAAGGTTGAGAGCAAAGAAGATCAATTAAGTCATGCGAGAATTTATACAAGCTTGGATGGATGAATGCTCGAGTTCACGATCAAAAGCTCTATTTTCAATGTATGACAATGTTGAAGGAGAGACAAAGATGTTACAATTGATTTGAACTGAAAAACCAAGTGGAAGAGGTGCAAAAGATCAGTTACGGCCGTAACTGTGGCAACACAGTTTTTAACCCGCAAGTAACTTACGGCCGTAACTCAATATTCACAGCCATGAAATTTGAACCGCGGGACTGCACGGTTATAGAAATTAGGTTTTCGCGAGTTTTTTTATTTCTTTTTTCGTTTGGGGCCCATATATTGCGACTGTAGCCTATTTTCGTGAGAAAACACTTTATTAGTTACTTTTCATTCATTGTATCAATTAACTTGGATATTATTAATATTGATGAAAGGAGAGATTTTTCCTTGTTCTTTGTTTTTATTGAACACGTCAAACTTATCAAATGATATTTGTTCCCTTTGTGGCGTTCACCCCTTTGTTCTTCTTTGTTTTTATTGAACACATCAAACTTATCAAATGATATTTGTTACAATATTTGTGGCGTTCACCCCTTTGTAATTCTTATCTCCGCACCTTAACAGGTCCAATGTTTAATATACTTGGGGTTCTTGAGTCGTGAGGTTTGGGTTGCATTGTTATAGCGACCCAGAATTTTTATGCAATAAATAATTATTTTAATATTTAGAAAATTGAGTCGCTATTGTTTTGAAATTTATGCCGCGACGAATTCGTCTAGCCAAGTCAAGAAATATCGAATTTGTTCGATTTTAAATTAAAATCCGAATTTCTAAAATTATGTTATTTTAATTATTTATTCAAAATATTATTTTCAAAATCATTTTGAATTCCAAATTTATTAAAATATCCCAATGATCCTTATTCAAATTATTTCAAGTCCAAATACGTATTTCAATTTTATTTCAAAATTTATTTACTCTCAAATTATTTTCAGTCCAAAATATATCTGTTTTAAATACATTTCTTAATCAAAATTAGTCTAATTTTCAGTTGATTATTTCCCACGTTTTGCATTCCTCTT
Organism: Ligustrum vulgare; assembly: GCA_963555705.1. Taxonomy (NCBI): domain Eukaryota; kingdom Viridiplantae; phylum Streptophyta; class Magnoliopsida; order Lamiales; family Oleaceae; genus Ligustrum; species Ligustrum vulgare. The sequence continues at coordinate 29,892,667 of OY743174.1, forward strand.
TATTCTCCTTTCCTTCTTATATTTATCACTCTTTCCACCTCATAACACCATCATTATCATACCAAATTAAATAAAACTTTTACCCCACATGTTTTCTCCTTTCCTCCTCGAATCCACACTTTACAACCCCATTCTTGAGCCAACCACTCTTTCCAGCAAAGCAAATGACACTCACTATTATCATTACCCATCCCCAGCCCACGAGATCACCTGTATAAACTCACCATCACCACAGTACATCATCACCCATCATCATCATCATCAGTTATCACCACCACTGCTCAAACCCGTCATCAATCGACCTCCAAACCAAAATCACCAAACTGCATTATGCTGCCCAGCTACAATCAGTCATCATCATCACCAAATCAACCACCCAACTTCACAATTTATCAACACCATTCAATATCAAACCAACGCAGCCACCTCCACAGATGGCCAAAACCAATCATCTACATCAATCTGAAACCAACACTGCTTCTGCCATTGCCAATTCAATCCTCTGCAATTCACAGCCGTTCAATACACAAATTTCACCAAAATCAAGTCTGCAGCAATTGCCTTCAGCACTCATCATCAGCAGTTCACAGCCGATCCAGTTCCACTGCCAAGTACCATCTCCAACTCACCTCCGATCTGTTAAAAAGCCACCAACACAGCAATGTTAATCACAACACTGGACTCCATCATCATCTCCTGCCACCACCACCAATTCCAGCCCAAACCATAGCCAAGATCCATTATCACCACCACTGCCAATCTAGCAACTGCAATAACCATCATCATTACCACAGCAAAACCAAATCCATCACCACCTCCTTCTCCAGTCACCATCCAGAAATTTAAAACCAACCAATTTGCATATTATCAATTCAATTCACCAGTCTTTAATCCTCAACCAAGCCTCACTTGCAACCATATTCAGAACCACCACAGCGTCACCATCACACAGACCACACCACCTCAATCCCCCAATACAGCTCACAGAAGAAAGACCATCATCACTGTCTCCACCACCGCCACTACCCAAACTTCAATCCCCAACAAATCAAACCCAAAATCAACTCAAAACCAAAGAACTAAGTTAAAGCTCATAACCTACCTCGACCGCCGACTGTTTTGACCGGATTTACCACCGGCAATCGCTACCTTCAATCGCGATTTAGTCTCAGTTTCTCACACCCAACTCGCACTGAAACCTTAATCTTCAACCCCCAGCCTTAGCGCTGTTCGCCACACCTTACGCCTACGGTTCGCCGGCGTTCCACCGGCTGTAGCCCGGACTTCACCCTCCGTCGCCAGTTTCATCTCCCCTCTCGCCTGTCTCTCTCTCTGATCGAATTTGAAAATAGAGAGAGAAGTAAAGATCTGAATATATTATATTAATTTTCAGAATCTGCAGTTTAGTCCCTGAAGTTTTAAATGTTTCAAAATCAGTCCCTGACATTTTAAAAGGTTTTATTTCAGTCCTTTCAGCTTTTAAACTTATCCATTTCAGCCCCAAAGTTTTAAATGAGTTTTAATCAGCCCTTTCATTTTCAAAATCTATTATTTCAGTCACTATTGATTTACTTTTAAGCCCAAGTTTCAAAAGTATTCATTTTAATCCCTCAACTTTCAAAAGTATTCATTTTAGTCCCTCAACTTTCAAAACATCAATTTTAGTCCTCAAATTATAATTTATCATTTTGAACTATATATTCGATAGACTAAAGTGACTTATTGGCTAAGACGAAGCGTACGGAGAATTTAAAGAAATTGAAGTCATTCCCGCTCAACTTTGCACTCGTCGGATTTGAGGTAGACTCGCACTTATTAATTGATTTAAATTATGATTTCATATAAATGTCATGTGACTTGTGAAAGTCAATTTTTAAGAAAAGCAAGTATGTTTTTATGAAAGGTAAATATACCTTATGTTGTTATGAAAAGTAAGTATGTTTTTATGAAAAGAAAATATACTTTATGTTTTTACGAAAAGTAAGTATACCCTATGCTTCACGAAAATGTTTTTTTTTGGATCATTGCTATGAAATCAATCTACCAAGATTGTTATGGGTCCCATATGATAAGTTATGATATGTTAAGGGGACCGGAGTTTTAGTAGCGCTACACATAAGAATTCTTGCCACGAAGTTCGGTAACATTCTTGTGTCTCCTATGTTTATGAGGATTTGCCACGAAGTTCGGTAAAATTCCTGTGTTTCCATATGTTTATCCGATTTACCACCTAAGTTCGGTAAAATTCCTGTCGCATATGTTTATGAGGATTTCGATCCTATCTTATGTTATGATGCAATTGATCCCTATGAATTTCAAAAATTATGCTTGGTATACTTACTACATAAGAATTCTTGCCACCTAAGTTCGGTAAAACTCTAGGATTTCGATCTTATCCTATGTTATGATGAAAACTTACTGTTATTATGATTTTACTACATAAGAATTCTTGCCACCTAAGTTCGGTAAAATTCTTATATTTATGAGGATTTCGATCTTATCCTATGTTATTATGATCTTACTGTTATTATGGTTTTACTGCATAAGAATTCTTGCCACCTAAGTTCGGTAAAGTTCTTGTGTCTATTTATGTTTATGAGGATTCCAATCCTATCTTATGTTATGCTTTCAAAAGAAATTATGCTTGGCATAATTAAAATATTTTTATAAGTATATGGTTTTCAAAGAGCTGTTTTCAAAGAGCTATTTTCAAAGAGCCTATGATTTGTAAAATATGTCCCGTGCTGTAATGCACAATATGAGTTTTATCAAGAGCAGTTTTATAAAGAAGCTCTATCAATGCCCGTTTTATAAAGAGCCGAGATTTATGTGTTTGATCATCTTATAAATTAAATTAATTTGCGATGAGTCTACTGAGTATTTCCCCCATGAAATACTCTCCTTGAACCAGATGTAGAAATTCAGTCTCCTTGTGGTCCCTAAGAGCTTGGGGGGAAAATTTATCTCTGACTTCAACCTTGAACTCTTCCCAAGTGAGAGCTGCCTGCTGTGCTACAGTCCTGGTCCGGGATGCAGATTCCCACCAGAAGCCGGCTCTACCATTTAACATAAATTCAGCGCATAAGACCTTCTTGTCCTCCGGGCAAGAAATGTGCCGGAAAATTCTCTCGATCGTCAGAAGCCATTCCTCAACAGCCAAGGGGTTATCGCCCCCATCAAAGGTAGGGGGACGGTACCTCCGAAACTGTTCGATAACTGGAACCGAGGGACCCGCTGGGGCTTGCCTCAATTCCTGGACAGCTTGCAGCAAGTCTCTGATAACTGTAGATTGGGTTGTGGGACCCTGTCCCGAAGCAGTCTGCTCATCAGTCGTCTGATTCGAAGCGGTTCTGATTACACGCCTCGACATTCCCTTTAAAAACGAAAAAAATCCGTGTTCACTACTACTTAATCCAATTCTCATCAATCATGTCATGTCCAAATAATTATTATGCAAAGTCCAGCTAGGGTTCATCATTTCTAATTTCGAGGACAAGAATTATTATAAAATCATTCTTAAATCATTTTATTGTTCCCATTATGCTCAACACTCATTCTGTCTTTTCTTTCTCTTTCTTATTCGGATACAAACTCTTTCTTTTCTTCTAAATCTCATAAATCATTAAAATAAGTATCCGAAATACTGAAATAACATTAAACATCATAAACTCTTTACCTCGGGGTTGGTGGGACGAATGATGGCAGTGGCAATCTTCATTAGTCATAATTAAAGTGTAAAATGTTTCTTGAAATTCATTTTGAAATTTTGCCAGTCTACAGAAACGCAGACTGGCTCTGATACCAAGTTGTAGCGCCCCGAGTTCTAAATACCCGGTTTACCACGTCATTTCTTGTCTACATTTTTAAAATAATATTTTAGCGGAAGAAATCACTGAAATTCGTTTTTGGAAATATTAAATCAACTGTAATGGTCGATAAAATTCGATGACATTTATGAAATATTTCAAACTAACGAGTCGAGCCATTAATAATACGAAACATTCGGCAACGCCATAATTTCCCAAATAATTGAAAATCTCAAAATTAGCCAAAGTTTAGAAATATGGAACATCAAAATAAGATTCTCAATTATTTAACGACTATTGCCACTATCATCCATCATTGGCCACCTTCTCCGAAATCTGCAAAGGTTGTTAAAAATAGACGTGAGCATTTCATAGAAATACTCAGTAGACTCGCGCATAATAATCATTTAACGTTATAAATTAAAACACATAATCATGATATTCAAGTCTCAGGTGTCTAACGATCACCAGTATTCTCATGAACATAAAGTTCAAGTCTCATGCATTTACGCAAGTAATTCTCATGAACAAAGAAAATGTTCAAGTCTCATGCATTTAAGCAAGTAATTCTCATGAACACAAAATCATATATGCTAAACTTATAAATCAAATAATTATTGATGCGCACTTTTGAAAAACGTAAATTTGTAGATAAGAGTCTACCTTAAATCTGACGAGTGTAAAGTTGAGCGGGAAATGACTTCAATTCCTTATTTCACCGTATGCTTCGTCTATCCAATTTGAAAATAAGTTAAATTAATCCGTTGAAATCTATAGTTTAAAATTGATAATTTGAAAGTTGAGGGACTAATAATGAATACTTATCAAACTTGCGGGACTAAAATGTAAACTTCAAAAGTTGGGTCGAAGCTCATAACGAAAATTAAACAATAGGGCTGAAAATAATAGATTTTTAAAAATGAAAGGCTGATTAAAATTATTTGGAACTTAAGGGGCTGAAATGGTAGGTTTTAAAACTATAGGGACCGATTTGAAACATTTTGGAACTTAGGGACTACATAAAATTTTTAGAAAACTTTCAAATAATAAAATTATATATATATACATATCCCATTTCTCCCTCTCTCACTAGGAGCGTATAGAGAGAGAGAGCGGAGACAGAGAGTAGAGGAGGGGAGGGGAGGGGGAGGAGCGGCGGAGGTTATTGCCGGCGAAGACTCCGGCACCGGGTACAGCGAACGACAAGGGTGGGGTAGGCTGGGTTCTTGTGGGGTTTAGGTGCGAAAAGGGTGTGAAAATGGTGCAAACCGGGGCTTTGAATCGCGATTTTCCGGCGAAGGTCGAGGTAAGGATTTGGGCTTCTATTTCTGGGTTTTGATTTTGGGTTTGTTTTGGGAAAATTGGAGAGGGCAGTGGGTGCGGTGATGATGAATGGTGGTGAGTTGGAGTTTTGTGGTGGTGCTGCAGGTGGTGGTTTGGCCGGTTCGTTGGAGGCTAACGTTTGGTGCAGTGGAGCTTGTGTTGGCTAAGCTTGGGACGGTTTTGGGATTGGTGAGGATGGTGGTTGGTTGTGTTGGGGGCAGTGGTGATTGAGGTTTGGTGATGGTTGATGAAGGGGGAGGGAGCATTACCTTGCTGGACTGTAGGCTGAAACAGGAGCTGGGGAAGATGCTGGTTTGAGGCGAATGGTGGAATTGTGCAGTGTATAAGGAGGGAGTGTGCTGGGTGAAGTGAGAGCAATAGAGTACGGGCTTAGGGTGGTGGAAGGATGGGTTGCGTAGAATATTTGTATGGGAATTTTATTGGGTTTGGTAGAGTGCGCAATTCAAGACAACCATGCACGTAGCTGGAGGAAAAATTCTCACGCGAATTCAACTGGATTGGAAGAATTAAACTGATAAAATGATATTGATGAAAATTGGAATTTAATATGATGTGAAAATAATAATTAAAACAATAATATTTGGAAATTCGGAATTTAATTAAAATCAAATTGACTTTACATTTCTCGACTTGGCTAGACGAACGCGTCGTGACGTTAACTTAAAAATGGGTGAGATCGCAGCGACACGATTTTCGAAATTTTGAAATAATTATTAAATTGCGTGAAAAATTCTTGGTCGTTACACTTCGTGATGTTCACAACGAATCACATCATAATGACAATTAACAAGATTTAGAGGTAATCAACCTCGCTTGTTGAAATGTATTTGAAAAATCTCTTGTGAAACTATCAGTATTAAAATTATATTTAAGCATGTGTTCGATAAACTTGTTTATAAATTATTTTATAAACCACACATTTTCTTAAACCGATTTTTAACCATACACATTTTCTCTCCAATTTTCAACCACTATTTTTTACCTCAAAAATATAAATAAATCAATTTATAAATCAAACAGTGTTACCAAACAGATCATTAACAATTAAAATCATTTATTATCCTTAATAATGTTATAAATTATATTTTTCTGAACTATATTTTATTATTATTAAGTATTTTTAAAACGTGTGACACATTGGAGTATTATTTTCTTTTTCTAATTTGATTAGTGTTATCTTTTTTAAAGTTTCAAATTCGATAAAATTTTGTAATAAATATTATTTGTATTATGTTTTTTTATTTGATTTGATTGTATAATCAAATATTTTCATTCTTTTTCATATAATCATTGAAAGAAATCTAAATCTATATCTATATTCTATATTTTCTATAAAAATAAAAATAAAAAAGCCAATGCCAAAAATAAGAAGCACATATTTTTCCTCCTAAAATGACTTTTTAAATCTGAAAATATATGAAAAAAAATAATGGAATAAATATTTTAGCAAATATAATGGTACATTTGTCATTAATACTTATTTTAATGTATAGAATATTTTCTCTCACAAAATGACTTTCATTATATTATTTTGAAGTCAAAAAAATATGAAATGTGGATGTCAAATCGAATATCTCAAAGAGAAATTCAATACAAGATAACAAGTGAGATTAAACAGAAAATATATTGTCAGTAAAATCGTCTCAAAGATCAAAAGTAAAAGTTTTTGTTTTTCCTCAATATCACATTCACTTTAAATTATATCATTTATCTAAGTTCTATAGTACTATTTATAAACTATTTTTTGTTATAATTATTTTTATTTTTTTTTTGAAATTATTGCATTATTTTGAAGTCGATAAATACGTATGTAATATAAGGTTGTGTTTGGCAAACACGTTTTTAAACATGTTTTTTCCTACACAATTTTCTAAATCACTTTTTAAACATGTTTTTTCTACATAATTCTCCAAATTAGCTACACACATTTTCTCTTTCCATTTTTCAACCACACATTCTACTTAAAAAACATAAAAAAAAAAAAAACAAATAAAAAACTTTTAACAAACAGAGGCTAAGTGTTATTTTGAAGATCTCAACGAGGAGTTAATACAAGATAACAAGTGAGAGCAAAGTAGCAAACTATAAATACATTGTCCATAAAGTCACAAAGATCAAATGTAAAAATTTATTATATATTTTTTACTTTTCCTTAATATCTCATTAATTTTAAATTATATCATTTAAGTTATATAATACTCAGTATTCAAAAAACCTAAAATCTATCAAATCCCAAAAAGGCAACATGTCAAAGATCGAAAGTTGAATCAGTCGAACCGATTTTAATTAAAAAAATAAATAATTATTTCATACATCATCAAATTTTCTAAAAAAAATTATTTTAGAAATAAAGCAACATTTATTAATTTGAAGATAAAATTAAATACACAGAAAATATAACAACAATATTCATTAATTTCAAAATTATCAATTCATAACAAATATAGATTTATGGCTTATTATATTATATTATATTTCAAATTAAAATAATTCATCATATAAAAAAAAAGATAAAAATAACTTATTTAGAAGAAAAAGTCCAACAAACAAATAAATAAATAATTTTTTAAAAAGAAAAAAAAATTAATAGATCGATGTCGCATTATATTATTTAATCGAAGAAGAAACGGATTTTAGTGATATTTTTGGTAGATTAAAATTATATAAGATATCTGAAAAATTTTATAGGACGTTGTTCTTCATTAATTATTTGTTTTTATCCAATCGTGCATATTTCAAGCAATTCCACTAAAGAACAAAAAAAAAAAAAAAAAAAAAAAATTGGGTTTAAGAAATTTATGACCAAGTCTATTTTACATTGTTCATGTCAATATCTTATTTTAATTTATATATCTTTACTTTATTATTTATTATTACACCTTATTTTATCCATTCTCCAACTACGAGGAAAGGTATTCAAATACACCCCCCACCCAAACCAAAAGACAGCTACTTGCAAAGATAGAGCTGCGATTCTTTTTACTATACTGAACTAGAAACTAGAAGACATAAGAAACTTTCACGACAAAATAGATCTTACAGGTAATTTTCTTGTTTTCATCGTTTATAGTTAAAATATATTTACATAAATTGAACTTATTAACTTAGAATCAATATTCTAAAAAGTCCGTCTATGTGAAACCTAAGTTTCACCTAAGCTAGAAGTTTAGACTAAACGTCTCACCCTGAATATTGCACGCCTAGGTGGACTTTATTAATTTTTTTTCTCTTTTTAGAAATACTTTATTTGACATTAATTTAAAGTTTTTAAATAATTTATCTATACAAAAGTAAAAAATGAAAATACTTTCGAAAATTTCAAACGAAATAGTGGCCAAAAGAAAACTTGAAAAACATTAAACTGAATATTGACTATTTTATGATTTTATTAAATAAATATAGTAATTTATAATTTTAGATGTTTGATATGTTTTATTTTTTAATTATTAATTATTTTTAGAATGATTAAAATTATAAAATAATAATAAAAATAAGGAAAGTTTTTTCCACGCTTAGGCAAGGCCTATATGCTTATTAGAACTTGAAGATTGGATTCCACCCCTAACCACTCTTCACACTTTTTAGAACAATACTTAGAACATCTTCAAGTGACTCTTTATTTATAAAGTGTTTTTTTATGCATAATGAGAGAACGTTTTTAAATTTAGAGAGTAATTCTTTTTATGGACCTTCCAATATTTTTTATTTTGACTCTTTATTTTATTTTTTCGATGAGCATTTATTGACTGCTCTAAATCTCAAATTTAACATAAATATTTTATATGTCAATGGCCAAACAACTCAAATGTAATTTGTAACAATTTAAATTGTAAAATACTGAAATTCGTAGTTAAACAACTAAAATTCGGTATAATTTAATTTAAATTTTTTTTTTTTAAATTGAAACTATAGCTTGTGGTCATGATAAGTAAAATATTCTGCTTATGTTAACCATAAATTTCGATAATTGTGAGTGCTTTGAAGTATGATATTGCTAATTATGTATTATTTTGATCGTTTTAGGTTAAATCTCGAATTTTGAGGGGATTTGAGCCTAAGTATGTGAAGGTTCATTGCATAACTTTTAGTATAGAGATCTTCATAGAACCCATAACATATCATTTGAAAGATAATTGAATTCAGAATGTAACAAGTCTAGAGATGAGTTACATATATCTAGCTCACTTAAAAAATTCCAACAATTTAGAAAAAAAGGAAGAGATACTTAATTGTGGTTGTTACTTGTATTGAATGTTACTTGAATTCCAGTTATTGAATGCATCTAGTTAGACTTATTCTAACCTAAGATAGAGAAACCTGGTTAACCTATTAGACAGAACTAGTTGGAACTCAAAAAAGGTAAGATATAAATTTGGGATGATAAATTGATTATGATAATTAAAGTTAGATCGTGAATTCCAACGCATTCACTTCTTACGAAAAACTTAAATCTTGATTCTCACATACATAGTTGATATTTGTTTCTTTCATTGTTTGTTTTAATTAGTAATAGATTAAAAAAACTGCGAGACCTCCGTTGGAATCTTCCCCACGAGCCACCACCATCTCCTACGCGCCGTCGTCAAACCCACACATAATCTATCCCGCGATGCCTCGACCTACTGAGTCCACTAATGATCTCTATTTCTCCAACAGATCAATAGTTTGGTTGAAAATCAGGATTTTCAATTCTAAATTTCAACAGTTTTTTTGGACAACTTCTGGATTTTGTTTTCTTCCTTTTTTCTAGTTGTTTCAAGTCATTTTCCATAGATTTATTAGGTCTTTCGATACATCTCCTGGGCTCGGTAAGCTCTCGAAAATGACACCTCGACTTCAAGCTCGACTCAATAATCACTCTACCTTGGTAACTCCATTATGAAAAGATGAAAAATATCGCGAAGTTATAAGAGGAAGATGAAGAATAACGGAAGGCTACCAAGAAAGACTCCAAGAATATCTGCTCTATTTTTTCCTCTATGTATCGTTCAAAAACACTCTAGCAAGACAAGAAACAAAGGATGGTTATATAACCTTAAGTAGGCTAGGTCGCAAATAGGGTCAATCAACGAAAAAAGCCCAAGGTAGAAACCAACCAAGTCTAAACACAAGACAATTCAATGGGTCGTCCAAGTGGGTGGGCTACCAGTGATTACCAATTAAATTATTGGGGTGTCCACTTAAATACCATACTTTTAAAGATCAATTTGAAATTTACTTGAATTTTATAAAATTTGAAAATTAGTTATAATAAAATCGTAAAAATTGAAAAATATTTCATAATCACGTGAAATATCATAATCTGAAACTTGAGTAACACAGTATGATATTTATGTTACTTTTCAATTTTTTTTAGTAACAATGAAGTGTTTTTTAAATTTTTTTTTTGCGTAGTAAAAATCAGTTTTGCTATTGAAAGTAAGTAATCTGTACAATTATCCTTAAATTGTTTCAAGTGTCCCGAGTCGATATCGAATCAAGCTATTCATTTTGATATTGATATAATCCCGCAATTATTTTACGAAATCGCATGAATTTATTGAGTATCAAAAAACACAACACGAGTAATTAAGGAAAATCACTAGAACGTTCCTTTTGTAATCTGAAAACCAAATTACCCTTAAAAAGTCGAAAAAACCTGCTTGTACTGCAGGGGAGTTTCCCCCGACGGTACATCCTCTATTGTTAGGGGCGGTATCCCTGTGATACAAGCCCCCCCCACCCCCCACCCCCCACCCCCCAAAAGTAATAAGTCAGACTTCCTTATAGTTTTTGTCTTGAAAAATGCTAAATAAACAATCAAATTGAAAAGGTTTTCGTAGTTGTTCAATTTAGGTTGTTCAAGTAGTAAAGTCATTCTTGTCTGTCTTTCCCTTGAATATCACAGTACCTCCTCCCTCTTTCCCTTTTCTTCCTCCCTCTCTCTTTCTTCATAAACATTCCTCCTTAAATCTGTACTACCCCCTCAGTCTCACCTTAATTCTTCCGCAGCCCACCAGCCTCGTGGAAACAGAAAAATATATAAAGTTTATGCTAAATTTTGTTGTTCCAATGAAAAGATTTTTTCAACGTGGGGTCGTTGCTTTTCTCGCCCGTTTCATCCTCTTGTTATTTTCCGAAATTTCCGTGGTTGGAGCTCAGTCGAAGTCGAATCCACCCGGTGGCAACAACAATGGGTACCCGTACCAATATGCAAAGTTCAGTCCTTCCATGGTGATTATCATAGTAGTTCTCATAGCAGCACTTTTCTTCATGGGCTTCTTCTCCATTTACATTCGTCACTGCTCCGACAATTCCAGTGCTGCAGGTAGAGCCATCTCTATGCGATCCCGCCGTGGACTCGACGCTTGGGTCTTAGAAACGTTTCCCACCTTATCATACTCAAAAGTGAAGAATGATAAGATTGGGAAAGAAGTGTTGGAGTGTGCGTGTGTTTAAATGAATTTGAAGATGATGAAACAATTCGTTTGATACCCAGGTGTGATCATGTAACGACCCGGTTTATAATAGTCAAAAAGTCAAGGAATTATTTAATCAAAGTCAATTGTCAAGTTAAATAAGGACTAAAGTTGAACAAATGATATTTCATGGGGTTTATTTTGTTATTACATATACTTGAAGACTAGAGATAATATAATAAGGAATTTAAGGACTTAGTTTCTATTATTGAGATTTTAAGGACTAAATCTTATATTATGTGCAAGTTGGGGACTTAACTTATTATCATTTATATTTGGGGATTTTATTGGAATGATATTTGAAGGACCAAGTATGCAATTCTACTTAAAGTTCTATTGTCTTGGAATTGGTAGACAAACATAACCAAACACACAACACACTCACACCAAATACACAAGCAGAGGCCAAGAGAGAGAGAGTGAGTCCGAGAGAAAATCGGTGGAAGAAAAAAAAAAGGGAAAGAATGAAGAAGAGGAAAAAGGAGAAAAAGAAGAGGTGTGGATAAATCCTTATTATTTTGGGCTCTTAATTTATCATTATTTCCAATAGGTATGTTAATTTAATTTCTAGGGTTTATGGATTATTAGCTTAAATTTGAAGTTTAGCTAGTATTAAGCTTTATTGACATGGATATGAGGTAATAAGCTAAATAGATTGAAAGGAAGTTGTATATGTGGATTTTGATGATTAAATTGATTTATTTATGGAATGGGTTTTTAAACTAGTGCCTTGATCTTTGATTTTGGTATGATTATGTAATTCTAAACACTTGATTTGATATATATATATATATATATATATATATATATATATATATAAGGGGTCGTGATAGGAAATGTGATTATATGATAATTGTGCCTAATCTCATGCTTTTGGTTATGAAAATGGGGTCATTAATATATGGAAACAAATGAGTACATTTTCAAATGATATAATCTTTTATGTGTACCAATCGTGAAGTATGTTGGAAATTTAATAAGTAAGGGCACGTGATTGGATGAAAAATGGGGAACAAGGACTAAAAGAGAGCTTTGTGAGATTTTATATATTAATCACGATTTGAGAATTATGGATTTTGATAGAAAGAAAAGTATAAAATATAGAATTCCTTAATTTTAGTAAGGAGATAGATGGAAATGAAATAAGTTTATAGGGGATATTAAACGATTTTCAATGGTTGATATAGTTGATTTTAATACAAAAGAATTATATTTTTATTTCAGGAATGATGTGGAAATTTGACAGGCTTTTCAAAACAGGAAAATTTCAGTCAATAGCTCTATGAGTGGAAAATACTTTTCTTAAGAAAATAAGTTTTTGTTTAATGTATATTAATTCTAAAAGCATTATGAAATATTTATTTATTATAGTGCTTGTACATAATTATATAAATTGCAGAACTTGATTATTTTCAAGTGTTAAGTTTACAACATGATTTTTAGAATAAAGTGAAGATTTATTAATAAGCAACTCTTTTTAAAGTTAGATTCAGTTCAGTTAAATCAAGTTTTGAGAAATATTACATCAGTAGTAGATATTCCAACATATGTAAAGAGATTTTAAAAACCACCAGAAAGTACCCGGGTGATTTTACCCGCTCTGCACTGATGTGAATCCGTTTTCACAGTGTATGACCAGATATAGTGATTTTACCCGTTCTGCGCTGATGTGAATCTGTTTCCACAATGTATGACCAGATATAGTGATTTTACCCGCTCTGCACTATTGTGAATGCGTTTCCATAGTGTATGACCAGTTCATAGCCTTCGAGCAGCTCTGCGCGCGTATGACCAGAATTTCAGAAGTTCAGAATCTCAGAATTATCAGATTATCATATTTTGGGTACCTTTGGTGTGATTTTTTTTTTCAGTATTTCACAGTTTATCGGAATTAAGAATTCAGAATTTAGTTTTCAGTTTACAGAATCAAGACTTCAGCTTATAGTATGATTCCAGTGATTTCAGTTTTAAAAGTAATTATCCGATTCTCGAACTTTTTTAAAGTTAAAGTATATAAATTTTCCAGCAAATATGTATAAATGAGAAAATACACGTATTTTATGAGCTGTATACTCACTGAGTTACAAACTCATTATTTTCCCATATATTTTTATATAATGCAGGAGAATGTGAGTTGCGAAGCATTTGAAGCATGTCGATTTGTCAAGTCGGGCCACAGATATAATAAGATAGTATGATTTATTTAATTAAGTATCTAAGTTTAAGGGCTCACTGCAATCTCTCAGCTTTATTTTCATTTGGGACGTACTGTAAATTATATTAAATGATCGAGTTGGTTACACTTAGTTGATTAGTATGTGCGTTAGATGCAGAGGTAGTTCCCACTCTTTATGAGATATATGTATGTGTTGGGAAATGTTGTTGCTATTCAGGTGACTTTAGTCTAATTTATAAGGGAGATCATGTCAAATTTTCAGTAAATTCTTTATAGTCGAAGAAAAGTCAAGGTTACCTTGGTAGTAGGTCCAATACCTAGCTGGCACCTGCTATTGGCACACGTCACGTTCTGGGTCTAGTAGGGTGATTCAGGATGGGTCGTGTCAGATCATGTCTTCCATCCAAAGTGCATCGATTCCTGGCTCGAGTCTCACATCACTTGCCCGGTCTATAGAGCTAATTTGGTTCCGGATTCGACCATACAGGAACCGAAGAACGACGAGAATGTGGAAAGAAGCAACAGTTCAAGAAATGAGCAAGTTGTTATACAAGTTGACGAAAATGGGCAAGCTAATAAACCGGGGATGAACTCAAGTTTTCAATATCGGCCCAAAATGTTTGGAGTAGGTAAGTTTAGATCACACTAAACTGGTCACTCCTTGCCCTTGGTTGGACGGGGCGAAATTCTGGACCGATTTACTTTGAAATTTTCGGAACGAGTTAGCAAAGAGGATATGGAGCGTGCTATGTTGAATAGGACTAAAAGTTGTGGGGAAGGCAGTTCAAGAAGGATTGAATTTGAAAGGGCGGATGGATGGAGTTTGTCATCTTTTTTCTCCAGAGCATTGTCTATGTCTATGTAACGACCCGGGTCCCACTTAATGGGTTGTCCCGGACGTTAGATTACGACGTACTGTCCCCACTGTACCAACACAAGTCTTTTCAGCATGCTTTGTCCTCACTCGCATGCTCCCCGAGAAAACTTCCCAGGAGGTCACCCATCCCAGAATTTCTCCAAGCCAAGCACACTTAACTGTGGAATTTCTAACGATGAACTTCCGGAAAAGAAGGTGCACCTTGTTGGTATGAGTAGTACCTATCATTTCTTTTAAGCTTTCTTGGTCGGGGTATTACAGTTTATGACTGTAAGATCACCAAAATTCTCATTTAAAAGCTTGTAGAATGGTGAAGTATCAATGTCCATCTCCCTCTCTACCAGTAAAATTGTTGTCTCTTCATCAAACTCATCTGGTATCAGATGACTCGGTTCGGTTGGAAAAGGTTGCTTGCTAAGACTAGGATTGATTGCAAAAATATTCAACGCTAAGAAATAAACTATTGTACCCCAATTTTTTATTTTTTATTTTATTTGAATTTCAATTAATTGAAAAGTTGGTAATAATATTTTAAAGGACAGTGGTGCCTATAAATTCAGATCGATCGACACCAATGCTACTAACATTCTGCTATTACATTTCATATGCACAAGTAAAAAATTCTATTTTAAAAAGTAAGCACTTAAATGGGTATCATTGTGATTAGAAGACATTCTTGTTTGAATTATGTGTTTCATAACTTTGTTTGTAAACAAAATTATAAATAATATAGTTTTAGAAATTACTTTTTAACAAGGTATTTTTTCAAATTTCTTTTTAATCACAAATTTTATCTCAAGTAAAATCAAAATTTTGTTTATAACCAAATAAAAGCTGCGGAACAGGGCTAAACTGTTATGAGCTTCCCCTTTTGACTGAACATTTGATGTTCTGACAATTCATTTGTTTTGCAAATAACCCTGATCGATCAACGAATGAGATTCTTCTTGTCCTTTTTTTGAAGGCTAAACACTATAAATGGTTTCATTTACATTTTAATTAGATAAATCAATAGTATAACGTTTATTTAAGTAATGATTAAGAGAAACTCATGTTAATATAAAGAGAATGTGCCTCCCAGGGGGAATGTTAAGTAGGAATGACAACAAGGAGGGTTCGGGACGGGGATGTCAATCTCCGTCCCCTCCTCGTAGGAGATTTATATCATCTCCATCCCCGGCCCTGCTCCATATAAACGGGGTTGGAGAGGGTCGGGAATGATCATGATCCCCGTTTATTATTGATCGGTATTATTTTCCTACTCCCTAAAATTAAGGAGAATTCCATGACCCGACCTCTTCGGACCTTGTTCTTCATTTGCCCGGGTAACCTCAACTATGGTATGGTCGGTACTGTACCGACCTTATTGCTACTCAACAATACCGGGCTTAGGTTTAACATCACGCTCGGTCTCACATAGGTCGGGTGAATCCCGATCTATTGGTTCGAGTTGACTCTTAAAGGTGAGGTCGGCTCTTCCCGGCTTATAGGCCATGCAGGTAGTGTGACGCCCCGAACCTTATCTTCGAGTGTCACGTATTAAACATAATAACTTTTGCTTTTGTCACATGGAAAAACTCTTAAATAAAATGAAATATATACTGGAAACTTATTTTCAACTTGTAGTAAAATATCTCTATAAAATTTAATGGCCAGCAGAAGTACATGCTAACCTGAAATTTTTCTTTACGTAAACGAACTCGGTGCAGTCACGGCTAGTTGGGGCAACCAGTTCAAAGATTTTTATAAAATTCATCCCAACTCCGTTTTCTATAAAATCTGTGGCATTGGAAAGATATTTTCAAGTAGTTTCCTATATTAAAATATGGAAAATTATTAAGATCATGTGATATAGACGTTTTATTAAAACAGTGAGGTCCTGCACAGAAACTTTAGATTGACCTTTCGACGCTTAAAAATTTATATCTCAGGCCACACAAATCCAAATGGAGTTATTCTTGAGCTCATATAAAGAAAACTCAAATAGGAACGCAGCAGTATTTTTGGAGTCTCAAATAGGTGTCTATAGAATTAGTAATAGTATTTTGAATTGACCCTAAAAACCTATCCAGTTTCTGCCTCTTTTATCATTGCAGGAAAAGGTCTATAAAAATTTCTCTTAGCATAACATGAAAGATATGATCACAAAATTTACTTTCATTACCATATTACATCATGTCTTATACATGTTTATATTTAATACCACAAGAAAAACATATGGAAAATAGTTTTTTGAACAAAACATACGAAAAGGAAACTAATGCAAAATAAATTTGTCCTCAGTCCATCATCGAGTAGGCGACTGACTTCCTCCGACTCAACGATCATGAATCTGAAAATTTAGTACAAAATACTATGAGTATAAAGAATACTCAGTAAGATATCATGCTCGGATTTAACATGTTAATATTACACAAAAGAAAGTATTCAAACACATACGTGCACATTCCGGCTTGCCGGTGCCCTTCGGATTTGTCCTAAGGTATAAATAGATATCTAACTTTGTGGACTTGTCCACATCTTTCATATTATGGTTTTTCATGCATAGCTTAAGCATAAATATTACCATGAAATCCTACCACTTGAGCATAGAAAGTATCTTACCTTAAAGCTTGGAGAAATTTTGGTGGAAAAGTATACTTGAAAGTGCTAGCCTTTGCTCTTCTTCTTCTATTCTTACTATATCTTTTCTCTTTACTCTCTTCCACTAACTCTTGCTGTTGGTTTTTTTTCTTTGAAAGTAATATTTTGGTTGTCAAGACATATAAAAAAAACGTCCCTTAATAATCCAAGGAAAGAAGGCCTATGAACTAAGTAAGGACAAGAGGTTAACTATTTCCTATTGGTGTATCCACATGCAAGATTTATCTCCAATAGCTCTTGCATGCTCTCCATGCATTTACCTCATATATTTAATTGGACACCTCATGCTTAAGTTAAACACCTCATGCTTAAGTTAGACACCTCATGCTTGCAATGCTAGGAAAAATTTCTTCACTATTAAGATAACTTGCAACTAGTTGACACCTCATGCTTGCTTGTTACCTAACTATACACCTCATGTCATGCTTGCCTTTACATTGCAAGAAAATTACTTCACTTCTAAGATAACTCTCGGCCAAGATTATATGAAATACTTATCACTAGGAATTAGGTATAAAATTTGATATTAATCCCCAAAAACTTAATTAACTAATCTTGGAAGATTTTTTAAATCAACCAACAATGCAAACTTGGCAATCATTAATAATTTTGGTCATAGAAAATTTGAAAAGTTAAATTATCATAAAAAAATTAAATGAATAAATTAAACGAGCATAAAAAATTTCGGAGTATTACAGGTAGGCTTCATAGCTCTTTCGAAAATGGGCCTCGTTAATGGGCCATATTCTTGAGCCTCAAGGCAATACACGATCCATAAGGAAACACTTTACAAAAAGGAAACTGAATCCCTATAAGTTTAGAATTCTTCTTAAAAGGTAAGTTTATAGCAAAAGGACTCCTTCCTTAAATAAAGGAAGTTATGGGCTTTTTCAGCCCTATAAATACAGCTCATTTGATCACATATATTCATTCATAATTCTTTACATACATTCCAGTTATATATATTCTCTCTCTACTCCAGAAAACTAATTCTCACACCGGAAGGGCGGTGGAGAGATTCCTCCTCGCCTTTTTTGCAGGTCATCCAAGGCGAATTCATTGATCTTTTCCAGCAATCAAGTATCATCAGATCTTGCCACGTCAAGGTTAGGATTTTTTACAGCATCAATTGGTGTTGTTTGTGGGAAGAGATACAATTAGCCATGAGACGTCAAGCCCGTCCCTCCGCATCCACTGGTCAATCCCTTCCGGCCAACACTTCGGCTGAGGATGAAAATCCTCCACCCCTTGAAGATGTTGGGGAAGAACAAAACCCAGAAATCACACCAGACAACGAGCTTGTTAGTCGAGAAGATTTCAATGAACTTCAGCAGTAACTCCGCGAACTCCGTCAAGCTCTTCAACAACAGAACAATCATCAAGCACAACTCGACCCGGACACTCAAGGCACGATTCATAGGGAAGATCCCCGACCAGTTAATCCTATGGCTGACAACTCCCCGGGAATCAGGGGCGCCCATCCCATGACCGAGGGATCTGCCAACTTGACACAGCAAGAGCTCTCAAGAATCATTCAGGAAGGAATTGCTGATGGGATACAGCAGAATACACAGGGTCGAACGTCATTCGTAAGAAGAACCCCTTTTACTCCCGAAATAACATCTTTTCCCTTGCCAGACCGATTTAAATATCCCCGGATAAAGGAATACGATGGAACAACAGACCCAAACAACCACCTGAATACCTACCTACACTAATGTCATGGACATGCAGAATGCTCCCGATCAGATTCTATGCAAGGCCTTCCCACAAACCTTAACAAATTTAGCTCGAGACTGGTTTTCTATAATACCTCCAGGGTCAATCTCTTCATTTTCCGATCTTACTGAGAAATTCACAGCTTTCTTCGCAAGTAGCAAAAGGATCAAGAAAACCGCCGCTTCCCTCATGCAGTTAAGGCAAGGACCGAATGAAACACTGCGAGAGTTCATGACTCGTTTTAACGCTGAAAGACTTCAAATTCCAGATCTCCATATATCATCAGCCATTTCAGCCCTGACCTTGGCTATTCGATGTCCGGAATTCAGAATCTTCCTGTCCAAGAATCCGCCCTCGAATATAACGGAGCTTCTCAGAAGAGCCGAGAAATACATAAACATGGAGGAAACACTTTTGTCAGTTCGGGCACAGGATCAAGTGCAGGGGACAGTAGCACAGTCTTCACAATCAATAAGACAGGAGAATAAAAGGTCAAGGCAGGAGGATGAGAAGAATTCTTCCCGACCTAACTCGAAGGGGAGTAACCAAGGGCATCAGAGTTTAACTCCGCTAAATGCACCTCGATCCCATATTTTTCATGGAAATCAAGGGGCGTGAAGATTTGCGATGGCCCAAGCCTATCAACGGGAAAATCGACGAAAAGAATTGACATAAGTTTTGTGACTTTCACAAGAGCCCGGGCCATACCACGGATGAGTGCAAAACATTAAAACAGGAGATAGAAGCCCTCATAAAAAGGGGCTTCTTGGGGCACTACATAAAGAAAGACGATAAAAAGCATGGAAAAGGGGAAGAGAAAAACAGATCCGCTGGCACCATAAACTTTATCGTTGGAGGAATAGCATTTGGAGGTGTTTCGAATAACGCACGCAAAAGTCATGCCCGGGCACTAGGTGATCGGGAAGAAAGGTCGGGATGTCATGACCATGAAGTTTCAAATAGCATCAGCTTCAGCAACGCTGACATGGAAGGAATTTTGTATCCTTATGACGATGTTGTTGTCATCAGTGCAACGATCGCCAGTTTTGATGTCAGAAGGGTGCTAGTTGACAATGGAAGCGCAGCCAATGTTCTTTCCTTAGAAGCTTTCAACCAGATGCAGCTCCCCAAAGATCGGCTTCGACAGGTCATTACTCCCCTAACCGGGTTTGGTGGAGGAACCGTGAAACCCGAAGGCCTAATCGACCTTCCTACCTCACTGGGATCAGAGGAGAAACGGGTAACAAAGATGACTCCGTTCCAGGTCGTCAAGACCCCTATGGCCTACAATGCTATCTTGGGAAGACAATTCCTGAACAGCCTAAGAGCTATAATCAAGATCCTGAATAGAATCATGTTTAAATATATATGTTTAATATCAAAATTTTAGTTTACATGTGATATCAGAACGCGGTTGGACTATAATACTTAGTTCTATGAATGAATATCAGACAATAATCACGTTGAATTATTAGATGATTCACGTATGCATGAAGAGATTTATTTTGGCCATGTGTGCATCTTTAATTTTGTTTCGAAACCCATCCTTTTGAGTTCGGGGGTTGAAGCTGTGGCTTTTATGTATATTAAAACTGACGTTTGAATCTGGCTTTACAAATTGGGTTTCGATTTGGCTTGGTTTATAATGCTGAATCGGTTCTAACCTGGTGTGGCTGCTGCATACGGTAGCCGAAACTCGCAGCACTGCTGCATGCGAGTTGCGTGCGATGATGAGGTGCGTAGCGCAGGGAATGGCGCTGCATCGGGCACGGCGCTGCACCGCACAAGTAAGGAGCGCCGGTAGGCGCGAAGGAGGGTTGCGAAAGTAGATCGTTTGTGGGTTGCGTCGCGTTTTCAAGAATGAGGGGCGGCGGTTAAGGTTAGTGAAACCCTAACTACTGCATAAGTCGATTTGAGGCAGGGGCTTGTGTCGGAATTTAGAAGTCTTCAAGGGTTTTTTGTGCAATTTTTGATATTTTGATTTATTTGCACCTCGGGACCTCTTGTTTGTTCTATATTAATGTTTATACCCTAGAGTTCTGGATATAAAATCAACCCCTGGAGTTATAAAATCACTTAAGTTGGGCCTTTAAAGTTTTGGATTTTCTAATTCAGTCCTTAAAGTTCGAAGATTTTCTAATTTAGTCCCTATAGTCTGAGATTATAACAAATTGACCACTAAAGTTTGGGAGAAATTGCAATTTAATCCTTCAAGTTTAAAATCTTTCATAATTGGTCAATCAAGTTTAATTAAATTGAATTTAACCTTCCAACTTAATGATTACTTAATCCTTAAGGTTTGAAGATATCATTATTTTGGCAAATATTATTATTTTGTCAATATTGATGATATGTTGTATGCTTCTATTAAGTTATGCATACGATTTGAACTGCAGTATACATATTATACTGAATTGATAATCACCACAGTGGTTTCAGTTTAGTACATGTATATTTGTTATCCTCTGTGACATTCATATTATTGGTTCGTGTTCACCACAGTGGACCCATATTATATTGATGAATGTTAGACTAAGTAATATCACTGTTAGTTTATTTACTTACATCATGTGTTACCCACAAGTATACAATGCATTAATAGTAGAATAAACGTTACGGGATTGATTTATTTCTGCAATTAAGCAAGTGTAGGATATCCACAGATACCATACTTGTTTGATTGTTAGTTTTAATCACTAACTTATGAATAAATCTTAGTCATATAATTGTGTTTATAACTCAAAGATTAAATGTAGTGAGCTTGTTTCTATAATGCCGTTCCACATCCTGCTCAACTTAATACATATATCAACTTCGTTCCTGAATTAGATGGAACTAACTACTCGAAGTGGAAGGAGCGCATTAAGTTCAGTTTGGGGGTTCTTGATATTGATTTGGCTCTTACTGACAAACCTACTGATCTTACTGCTTCGTCCACAGAAGATGAAGTTAAAACTTTCAATACTTGGAATAGAGCCAACAAACTGTGCCTAAAATACATGCGCCTAACCACTACTTCCAACATTAAATCTTCCATCAAAGAAACCGAGATAGCAAAGGAATATTTATCTACCATAACTGAACGCTTTAAGACTGCTAATAAAGCAATTGCTGGAAAACTTAGGCTGAACTCACCAAAATCCGTTTTGATGGCTTCAAAACTATGCAACAACATGTACTTGACATGACTAATCTGGCTGCAAAATTAGGTAAATTGTGCATGATAGTGGCTAATTCGTTCCTGGTCCAATTTATACTAAACTTATTGTCTCAACAATATGGTCATTTTCAAATTCATTATAACACGATTAAGGATACGTGGAATGTGAATGACTTGACCAACAAGCTGGTTCAGGAAGAGGCTCGAATTAAGCAGCAGGGCGGTCATGTTGCTCAAGCAAATTATATGGTTTGAAAAGTAATGTGATGAATGAAAGTTCTTCTTTCTTATGTCATAAAAGGATGGGTCATATGTCTAGGGAAAGAATCAATTTATTAGTAAAAAATGAGATTCTCACAAATCTTAATTTTACTGATTTTGGTACTTGTGTGGATTGTATAAACAAACCAAACATACCAAGAAAGGAGTCACAAGAAGTAACGATCTGCTTGAAATAATACATACAGACATTTGTGGACATTTTGATACTCCATCATTTGGTGGAGAAAAATATTTCATCACTTTTATTGATGACTTTTCACGTTATTTCTATATTTACCTTTTGCATGACAAATCTCAATCTGTAAATGCTGTAGAAATTTACATTATTGAAGTTGAGAGACAATTAGGTAAAAAGGTGAAAATTATTAGATCTCGTAGGAGTGGTAAATATTATGGAAAATATGATGAATCTGGACAACATCCTGGTCTATTTGCTAAACTCTTAGAAAAGTTAGGAATTTGTGCTAAATATACAATGCTGGGTTCTCCTTGACAGAATGGTGTAGCTGAAAGAGGCAATCGCACACTTATGGAAATGGTTAAGAGTATGATAAGTAATGCTAATTTACCCATATCATTGTGGATGCATGCATGCCCTTAGGATCGCGTTGTATATCTTAAATGGGTTCCCAGTAAATTCTTTCCTAAGACACCTTTCGAAATGTGGAAAGGATGGAAAACATTTGCATGTATGGGGTTGCCTAGCAGAGGCACGTATTTATAATCCACAATAAAAGAAACTGGATCCAAAAACCATTAGTGGTTATTTTATTGGATATCCAGAAAAATCAAAATGGTGTAGGTTTTACTGTCCTAATCGTAGTACGAGAATTGTAGAAACCGGTAACGCTAAATTCATTGAGAATTGAGAAGTCAGTGGGAGTAATAAAGTTAAAGAAGTGACTATCCAAGAAATTCGAGCACCAATTCCCTTATCACGAATATTGAATGACATAGTTCTGCCTAATGTCGTTGTTGATCCAATCAACAATGTAGAACAACATATCAATAATCCTGAATTCCATAATGAGACTGTCGTCATTGAACTAAATGTAAATGCAGTACCAGAAGTAGCATTAAGGATGTCCCAAAAACTCGAGAAATCAGCTATTTCGGATGATTACTTGTTGTACTTACAAGAAGCTGAATTTAACATAGAGATGAAGAAAGATCCGATTATGTACACACAAGCCATTAAATCTGAAGAATCTAAAAAATTGATCAATGTCATGGTTGAGGAGATGAAATCTATAGCTGCTAATAAAGTTTGGGATTTGATAGAATTACCAAAAGGGCACAAGAAAGTTGGTTGTAAATGGATTTTTAAAACCAAATGTGACTCTCATGGTAATATCGAACGATATAAAGCCAGACTTATAACCAAAGGTTTTAATCAGGAAGAAGGCATCGATTTCAATGAAACATCTCTCCAATTTCTAAAAAGGATTCATTACAAATCATTATGGCGTTAATTGCTCATTTTGATTTAGAGCTACATCAAATGGATGTGAAAACGGCTTTTCTTAATGGGAGTTTGGAAGGAGTCTATATGGCACAACCAGAAGGCTTCATTACAGATGGAAAGGAAAATATGGTATGTCTGTTAAAGAAGTCAATAAATGGACTAAAACAAGCTTCACGATAATGGTATATTAAGTTTCACGATACCATTAGTTCTTTTGGGTTTACTGAAAACATTGTTGATTAATGTATATACTTGAAGATCAGTGGGAGTAAGTTTGCATTTTTGGTTCTATATGTTGATGATATATTAATTGCCAGCAGTGACCTTGGCTTATTACGGGAAACTGGGGATTTTCTTTCTCAAAACTTTGAAATGAAAGATATGGGAGATGGATCATTCGTGATCGAAATAGAAATATTTCTTGATAGATCATGTAGATTTTTGGGAATGTCTCAGAATTCCTATATCACAAAAGTTTTGGAAAATTTTAATATGGCATCTCGCGATCCTAATGTTGTTCCAATTCAAAATGGGAATAAGTTCAGCCTAACCCAGTGTCCTCAAACTGAATTGGAACATGAACGAATGAAAAAATTTCCTTATGCTTCCCTTATAAGAAGCTTAATGTATGCATAGGTTTGCACCAAGCCAAACATTAGCTTTGCAATTGGTATGTTGGGCCGTTACCAAAGCAATGATGGAAATGATCATTGGAGAACTGCTAAAAAGGTGTTGAGATACTTATAGGGATCAAAGAAACATATACTCACATTTTTTTATACTGGTCATCTTGAGGTGATTGGTTACACAGATCCACTAACTAAAGGGTTATCACCCAAGACATTTAAGTAGCATGTTGACGCAATGGGTCTTGAGTGTAACGATTTCTTGCATGTGGATTGCTTCGTGTTCTTATTTTGACATTATTTTGAAATTTCATTATTGACAATTCTCAATTTTTATTTCCATTTTGTATACATTATGTAAATGGATAATAATAACAGAAATAGTCTTTTAATTAAGACATTACGGGGACCATTATGATTACTTCACTATACATACTTCGTTAAGTGAATTATTGATCAGTAGTACATGGAAGGGATCATGATCTTTAATTGACATGAAATCGCTATGACTCTTATCAGTGATTCAATTAACTAAGGTAATTACGATAAACCTTTTAAGTATATTAATTCAACATTTTTTGTGCGCCTTTTGATTCTTATATAAAATCATAAATAGGATTGTCAGATGGACCAAGTACGAGACTGTTAGAAATTTTGTATTCTCATTATGTGACTCATATAACGTTTCCTGACTTAATTAGGTAAACTGCTGAATTAATATAAACTTTGTTTAATTAGAATTTTTTTCTTATTAATACTACAACTTTGATAGACAGTTGAGATTAAAAGTCAATAGGAAACTCTCTCTCTCTCTCTCTCTCTCTCTCTCTCTCTCTCTCTCTCTCTCTCTCTCTCTCTCTCTCTCTCTCTCTCTCTCTCTCTCTCTCTCTCTCTCTCTCTCTCTGCCTATATATATTGAATTCGAATTCCATCATTATGGTTCAACATATGAAACAAAGACTTAGGTTAAGAGAGACAAAGCGAATTTCAGATTAATATTTCTTCAGGATTCAATTAAAGCTGTGACGGGATTTCATAACTTTTCAACATTATTGCTATGGATTCAAGTATGTCTTATGATTTACAGTAATTAATTTTATAATCGAGATCCTGAATAGAATCATATTTAAATTTATATGTTTAATATAAATATTCCAATTTACGGTTTAATTAAGTTTATCATTTAAAATAAGTTATGTTGAAGAAGGATGCTAACTTATATTCAATAATTTAAATTTTTATTGCGGAAACTCATTGAAACAATGATGAACAAATTATGATTTACTGACATAGAAAACACAAAATTAGAAGGAAATGAAATTAAACTAGGAGTGCAATTCCAAATCTCAAGAGATTTCATCTCATATATAATGTTGCTAACATGATCATATTGTAATGTTGCTTCATATTCAGTTTAACACCGTTTCGTTCGTCCTAATTTTGTATGGATTTTTTAAGAAGTAAACGTAACACTATTGGTATTTAGATTTATGAAAAATAATATAATTAATATTAACGTGACGTATATAACTTTCAGGAATTAAATTAGATTTGTTTAACTCGTGCTAATGTCGCAAATTAAATAATTTTTCTTGATATATAATTATTTCATTGTCAAAATATTTTATAATCAATTAACTAATGGCATTAAAATGAACAAAGAGACGTGTGTGGGGAGTGGGGACATCGAAACTGTGAAAAATTCAAAGTCAAACCATTAATTTTTTAAAAAATTTATAAAACTCTCAAAATTGTAAATGTAAAAGCCTTACAAACACAACCACCCACTCATAAAGCAGTATCAATGTAACGTACGGAAAAATGAATTGGGCGTCTGCGAGCGGCGTAAAGCAATCAATAATCATCCAAACCTTTTTTCAATAAATAAATAATAAAATGATAACAGTTAAAAGCTGCCCCAAAAAAAAAAAGAGAGAGAGAGAGACAAAAAATCAACGAATCCCATGTTTTTTGATTTTGATATTTTCAAAGTCATCTTTCTTCAAACTCATCCATTCTTCCCATAAATAATTTTCATTACTTTTCAATCTCTCATTCTTATCAAAAAAATTAAAATCAAACGGGAGCTAAATCTCTTTCCAAGTGGGGTTTGATGTATAACTATTGATCTACGCAACCTTGTTGAATAAGTGAAGTGTTATACATTAAATGCTAGGTGTCATTAGCCTCAAGGAAAGTTTATATAATTTTATAATAAAAAAAAGTTGATGAACTCACAAGTACACATTTGTAGATCACAAATAGAATAACCGACGGGTCACATCTGTGCCACAAACAGCCAACCACTGAAGCCAAAGATCCTGTAATGGGATAGGATTAGTGTTCGAACCTACAAAGATTCACGTTTCCATTAGTCACGAATTTAGCATGACATAAGAACAGGGGAAAATGTCAAGCCAAATGACACCATACAGCATGCTCCGCTAGTACATTTGTTTACTATGGAATATTCATTCTACATATTTGAGATGGGATATTTGAACATTTACTATCAATGTCTACATGCTTTGCAAAAACAAGGAAATTTAGCATCACATTTTAGCTCATGGACAAACATATTTAAAGAAATTTCTCCTAACATAAACACTACCAGAAAAATGATGCCCTATCATTTTTCTCCATTCACAGCAAAAGGTGCCTTTACTGCTCTGGTTCATATTGATCTCTTCATAAAGGAACAAGACCAATCAAGATAAATTACCAAGATCCAAGCTTTAACACATTCCTCCTACGTTTCTGCATCATCTTCTTCGTTTAGTTCAACATCATCAATTGGAATATCTTCAATGTTGCCTGCACTTGTACTTAAAATGAGTTAAAAGACAGCTTCATAATTTAGAACCATTGTGAATCTCATGCCCAAAATGTTCTAAATATTATCTTCACATGCTTTAAGAAGACTTAAATGTATGCCATGTAATAGATATTTTACCGACAAAAGTAGAGATGGCGATTTCCCCCGCGAGGACCCGCCCCGAATGGGACGGGGATGGTAATAATTTTATCCTCATTCCGGGGATGGAAATGAGATCCCCGACTCATCCCTACCCCGTTAATAATTTAAAAATTAAAAAATAGTAAAAATTTAAAAATTCAATACATTTTGAAACATTACATAATCTTTTAAACAAAGTTGGATAATTCCAACCTAGATTACTAACTTAAAGGAATGGGATAATAAGATTTTTTTTTTTTTTTTTTTTTTAAAAAAAGGTTGATCCAAAAAATAATAATAATAATAACGGGAATTTAAATGGGAAATTTTTAACCCCCGCCCCGAATGTAACGAGAACAGGGATGGGGATGTTAATGAGATCCCCGACCCATACCGATCCCGTTACCATCACTAGATCAAAGCAAACAAATTAACCAAGCATCGAGACTAGAACATCCTAGTGGCTACAATTAAAAGTACAAGGGAGAATAGTGTAAATGTTATGCCCCACGTCCAATCATTTGATCAAACACTCATTAATATATTTGATGCATTTTAAATACATAGCAAATTTGTCATTTCATTGTGATTTTAAATTTTAAATTATCCTTGATCGTAAAGTAAATATCGAGATATGGTTACACTTAGACCAACATGTGTCATTTCTCACTTTAGAGGTAAACATATGATTTCACAAGCTAAAATGTAGAGACATTTAAATGAACACGCAGATGTTTTCCAAAAGAAATTCTATATGAATAACTATCTGAACATCATTGGTTAGTCTCTAACGTTCATTAATGAAATTGATCATTTAACTTAAAGTCATCATATATTAACTTATATGAGAACAATCATACTTTAGTTTACAAAGAGTTGCTAATGCGATTTTGTTCGGTATGTCAAGAATCATATGAAAGTTATGAATGGTCAACATAAGATTCGTCACTCTTAGATAATAAGAGATAACTAGTTTCATACCCGTGCGATGCATAGACATATTCCAATGACAAAAAACTAAATTACAGAAAAACTAAAATGATTTTGCAACAAATTCATGTGGAAAGTGAAGACCAAAGGAATCTTGAGATTTATGGTGATAGTGGAGAAAAAAGTGGTTGGTGATGGAGACAAAAGCTAATGGCAAATGGATGTCAGATAGAGGAGAAAGAAGTAGCTGGTGATGGCAAAATGGATGTCAGACTTTTTTAACAAAATGGTAAAAGAGAGAAATTTGCAGCTAAAATTATTCACGCATTTTCCAAATCTGCCCCTGATTTTTCCCTATAAATTGAGGTTTTCATTTGCAGTAAGATATCACCACCAAAAACACACAATCACAAATAAAGAGATACGAGAAGTTTTCTTGTGTGGAGAGAATAGCCTTTGTGTAGGCAAATAAAAATACATTATAGTAATAACTGGTATCCAAGCTTTGGCTCATTAAGATCCTTTGAAATTCTTAGTATGCTCTGTGGTTACAGCTTTGACTGATCTTCCACATAAGATTTCCTTAAGACTGTTTTGTGATTGAGTGGGAGCAATGGCGACAGATGAGAAAATATCTAAAATTGACAAATTTGATAGCTCAGATTTTGGATTTTGAAAAATGCAAATGGAGGATTATCTGTACCAGAAGGATCTATACAAGCTACTAGGAGAAAAGCCAGACGATATGAGCGAGGAGGATTGTGAGCTACTTGATCGAAAAGCACTCGGCACAATCAGGCTGACATTGTCAAAGTTGGTGGCTTTCAACATCAAAAATGAGAAGACGATAGAGTCTCTCATTGCAATCCTTTCTAGCATGTATGAACAGCCATCTGCAGCAAATAAATTTCACTCAATTAAAAAGTTGTTCAATATGAAGATAACCGAAGGCGAGAGATTTGGAGAACACCTAAATGAATTTAATGAAGTGACGAACCAGCTAAACACAGTTGAAATCACCTTTAGTGATGAAGTTCGAGCTCTGTTAATTATTGGGCAGTTTCCAGACAGCTGGAATGGCACAGTTACAACAATTAGTAGCTCTACCGGAAAATCAAAATTGAAGTTCGATGATGGCATGATCTTAACTGAGGAGATTAGACGACAGTTAGAAGATGTCTCAGCTTCAGGAGCAGCGTTGAACATATAAAGCAGAGTCAGGAGTTCTAAGAGATGAAATGGGTGAGGCAACGGTAAATTCAGAAGTGGTAGATCAAGGTCCAGAAATCCAAACAAATCCAACAAATCTAAGGTTGTGGAATGTTGGAAGTGTGGCAAGATTGGTCATTACAAAAACCAGTGCACACCACCTCCAAAAGAAAAGGAGGACAGGATAGAGGTCAATGTTCTGGCAGAGGAAGGAGACGATGCTTTGATATGCTCTTTGGAGAGAAAAATGGAATACTGGGTGATTGATTCCGTAGCATCTTTTCACGTTACCTCAAACAGAGAGTTTTTGTATATTATACACTAGGTGATTTTGATAGTGTATCTTGATAATGATCAACCGTGCCATGTGGTCGGAAAAAGTTGTAGCGACCAAGAAATTTTATTATAATAAAAGTTAAATTTATTAATATGTGTCGCTACGATTTCACCCAATTACTAATGAAAACGTGTTCGTCTAGCCATGTCAATTATTTTACGAGAAAAGACATTTAAAATCATTTAAGTCTTTAAGTCCGATTTGCGAATTTAAATTTATCCGAAATTATTATTTCATTTTGAATCCAATTCTTTATTTTAATCCAATATCCAAATTTCTTATTTTAATATTATTATTTTAAATCTCAATCAATACAGGTTATGTGTAACCCCTAGCCAAAATGCAAATTCAGATTTCCCAAACGTCCCAAAAATGTTATTGCCATTCAATGGTAGATTAATTTCTTCATCAACATAGGTATTACAAACCTACTTCAGCTTCAGCCATATATAAATCACCTTCTCTCTTCATTTCTTGCTCCTCACTCGCACAGTCACTGCAAAAATTTAGGTAAGCATTTCTCTTGTCTCATCCACCAGCCTTCTACCTCACTTCCACAACCTAAAACCATAATCTGCAGCTCCTCATTCACCACTCACAACAATCTACAGTCCACAAACGAAAATGCAATCCCAGAAATCACCACAAATGCTCATCTCCAAAAAAAAAAAAAAAAAAAAAATCTCCCCAACCAATTGACCTCTCCCAATCATCAAGCCAATTCAATCCAAACAACACCACCATCTACCGAGACACTGATTCACGGCCAACACCAATCGCACCACCACTACTTCCCAACTCCAAGAATCCCAAAATCACCCCCCAAATCCATGGCACTGTTGCCGACCCGCTACTTCCATCTTAACCTTCAACCAATGACACACAAAGAACAAACCAAAAACCAAGAAATAAGTAACCCAACACTTACCTCAGTCACGGACCCTTTTCATCGGATTATCGCTCGGAAATCACCAAAAACCGAGCCCTTTTTATCTCGGTTTGCACACCAGAAACACCCAAGAACCCCTTTCACGCACCCCCGTTCACCCCTTCAATAGTCGCCGCGAGATGGCGGAGATGTCACCAAGGACGGCGGCATGGGACCGGGAAGGGCGACGCCCTCTCTCGCCCTCTCTCTCTCTCTCTCTCTCTCTCTCTCTCTCTCTCTGTGTGTGTGTGTGTGTTAACAGAGAGAGGAATGGATATTTTTTATTTATTATAAGTTGGTTTTCAAATTTGCTATTTAGTCCCAAGCTTCTAGAATTTAACAATTTCAGTCCCTCTAGTTAATGATGTTTCAAATCTTTAGCCCTAAGTTTTAAGAAGTTACTATTTAAGCCCTACAGTTTTAAAATATCCGAGTCAATCCCCTATTATTTTGAAAAATT
This sequence comes from Ligustrum vulgare, assembly GCA_963555705.1. NCBI lineage: Eukaryota > Viridiplantae > Streptophyta > Magnoliopsida > Lamiales > Oleaceae > Ligustrum > Ligustrum vulgare. The sequence goes on from OY743174.1 coordinate 29,924,043, forward strand.
TAATTAAGTCCCAAACCTTTTTAAAATTTAGTTATGTTAAATTCTCAAATTAGTCCTCAATCTTTTATTTTCTTTTTAAACTCAATTTTTCCAGAATTTCTAATTTAAATTTATTTTCCTTGGCTAGAGGACGCGAGCGGAAAGTTAGAGAATTAAAGTTTCCCTGCTCGACTCGAACTCATTAGAATTTGAGGTAGACTCATTCTTAATAATTGATTTTAGTTATGATGTGCATGTAAAATGCGATTATGTGATTTATTCATATGTTAATATGAATTGAGACGAGACGAAGTATTGATGTTATATGTGTTATAACTTATATGCATTATTGCATGTTGAGACGAGACGAGGCTACTTTTCCGCACTTATATGTTATATATGAACTGAGAATGTTATATGCGCTATAACTTACATGCAATCATTGCATGTTGAGACGAGACGAGGCTACTTTTACATACTTATGTGATATATGACATGATGTTATGTTTAGTATGATTTGCATGTTTATGTGTAATATCATAGTTTAAAATTAATTATTTTGTAATGAGTTTACCGAGTATTTCTTTAAAATACTCACTCCGTTATTAACAATTTTTGCAGACTTCGGAGGCAAATGATAGACATAAGTGGCAAAAGAATAAATAATGTTTTATTTCAAAGTTTAACCTTGCAGTTCACGTTAAATTAAATGTATGTTTTACCAACCGTTGAAGAATTTCAAGTTCAGTACTGTTGATGGTTTTGAATAATATTTTATTCGAATTTTAAAATTTCAGTTATTTTCCGCTCAAATTGTCAATTTGAAAGTTAATTTGAGACGATGAAGTGACGTTCTGGGTATTTAGAACTCGAGACGTTACAAAGGTGATGTACAGATCAAGATCAATGGATCTGTATGGAAATTGAAGGACGTGAGACATTCCAGAATTGAGGAAGAACTAGATCTCCGTCAAGTAATTGTTGGGAGGACATGTCACCTCCTTCTCTGGTGATAACTGGAAGATCACCAAGGGCGCCATGATTATTGCTTGTGGCAAAGATACCGGCACTTTATACACAACGGCGGATGCTTGTGTGACAATTGCAGTTGCTGATAGCAAGGAAGACCCAAGCTTGTGCCACCAGAGACTTAGGCATGTGAGTTAGAAGGGACTCAAGTATATGCATGCAAAGGGGAAACTACCAGAGCTTCAGTCTACTGACATAGACTTATGCGAGAGTTGCATCTTCATGAAGCAAAGCAGGGTAAGTTTCAACACTAGTGGCAGAACTCGGAAGCGAGAGAAGCTTGAGTTAGTCCACAAAGACGTCTGGGGACCAGCTGCAGTTTCATCAATTGGCGGAAAGTCATACTTTGTGACTTTCATTGATGACCACTCGAGAAGTGGGTTTACTTCTTGAGACACAAGTCCGAAGTATTCGATGTGTTCAAAAAGTGAAAAGCCATGGTAGAGAATGAAACGGGATCGCGAGTAAAGAAGCTAAGGTCCAACAATTGCGGAGAATATGAAGATATGGCGTTCAAGAAGTTCTGTTACCAGAATGACATCAAAATGGAAAGGACGTTGCCATGGACTCCACAGCAAAATGGAGTTGCAGAACGTATAAACGGGACGTTGACAGAAAGAGCCAGAAGCATGCAGGCTTTCCCAAACAATTCTGGGCAGAAACAGTCAACACAGTGGCGTACTTTATCAATCGAGGACCTCAGTACCATTTAAGTACATGATACAGGAGGAAGTATGGAGTAAAAAAGAAATAAAACTTTTTCACTTGAAAGTTTTTGGATGTGTTGCATATGCACATATTAGTGATCAGGCAAGGGGTAAGCTGGAGCCCAAATCACTAAAGTGCACATTCATTGGATATGGAGGAAATGAGTTCGACTAGCGCTTATGGGATGACTAGAACAGAAAGGTCATAAGAGGTAGGGATGTCATATTTAATGAAAAGCTTATGTACAAGAACAGAAATGACACGGTACATGATGATCCAACATATGTTGAGTTGGATGATGCTCCAGAAAGTAGTATGTCGCAACAGACAAAGGAGGGTCCGCAGTTACGAGAGCCTGTTCCAAAAACTTATGCATCACAGTCTCCAGTCCCTGTTACTAGAAGGTCAACCCGACCTCATATTCCAAATAGGAAGTACATGAGATGTCATGTTACTGATGCAGGTGAAACTTGAATGCTATCATGAGGCATGTCAAGTAGGGGATTCTGGTAAATGGGAGCTTGTAATGAAAAATGATATAAAGTCTCTCATCTCTAACTAGACGTGGGAACTAGCTGAGTTGCCTACAGGAAAAAAGCTCGGGACAACAAGTAGGTGTACAGAATCAAGGAGGAACATGATGGATCAAAGAAATACAAGACAAAATTGGTGGTCAAAGGTTTCCAGCAGAAAGGAGTTGACTACACGGAGATATTTTCGCCAGTAGTGAAGCTGACAACAATTAGATCAGTCTTGAGTATTGTCGCAGCAAAGGTTCTGCACTTGGAGCAGTTAGATGTAAAAACTATTTTCCTCCATGGCGACCTAGAGGAGGAAATATATATACAACTGCCAAAAGGCTTCTCGGTCAAAGGAAAGGAGAAGCTTGTTTGCAAATTGAAGAAAAACTTGTATGGCTTAAAGCAAGCCCTGAGACAGTAGTACAAAAAGTTTGATGGATTTATGCAGAAAAATAGCTACTTCAGATGTAACGCTGACCATTGTTGCTACTTCAGGAGATTCGAGTCCAGTTATATTATTTTGCTACTTTATGTCTATGATATATTAGTAGCAGACTCAGATATGGACGAAATCAAGAAGTTAAAGAAGTAGCTGTTAGCAGAGTTCGAAATGGACTTGAGTGAAGCGAAGCAGATTCTCGGAATGAGAATTTTCAGAGATAAGCAGAAGGGTATCTCCCAATTATTTCAGGCCAAGTACATTACTCAAGTTATACAAAGATTTAACATGTGCAGTGCGAAGGCTGCCAGCACGCCACTAGCTAATCACTTCCGTTTATCTAGTGATCAGAGTCCTAAGATAGAGGACGAGATAAACTTCATGGCTAAAATACCATATGTATCGACCATTGGAAGTTTGATGTATGTCATGATTTGTACTAGACCAGATATTGCTCATGCAGTAGGAGTTGTGAGCAGGTTTATGGCAAATCCTGGAAAGAAGCATTGGGAAGCAATAAATTGGATATTGAGATATCTACTGGGAACTACTGATAGATGCTTATGCTTTGGACGAGGCGAGGTGACTCTATACAAGGTTTTGTAGATGCAGATTTTGCTGGCGAGGTAAATCACATAAGGAGCACTACCGGTTATGTTTTCACAGTAGGTACTACTGCAATTAGCTGGATTTCGCAGATACAAAAGATTGTTGCTTTATCTACTACAGAAGCAGAGTACGTGGCAGTAATCGATGCTAGCAAAGAAATGATCCGGTTACAGGAGATTCAAATAGGAGAAGAATGTTTTGCACAGTGATAACCAGAGTGCGATACATCTGGCAAAGAATTCAGCATTTCATTCTAGTACATTGGACTCCTTTATCATTTCATCAGATCTCTTCTAAATGATGAAATATTAACATTAGAGAAGATCAAGGGAAAAACTGGGGATGATTATTAATACTTCCTCTTCAAGTTCCAATTTCCAGTTCAATAATTTATCCCTTTTGACCTTTGCTTAAAAGCAAATAAAAACTGTGGATACTTTATTGACACCACTCTTCAGGTTTCAATTACTGAAAATCCTGCTCTTCATAATATATATATATATATATATATATATATATATATATATATATAATTATTCTTATAAAATTATTTATTTATATTTGAAAAAAAAGTAATTATGCTCCCTATTTTTTCTGCTAGATGGTGAGTGGACAAGGACAAACAACCCGGACTGAGAGATGCAACCATTTTACTTGTTTGCATAGGAATTACAAAAGACACCCAAACCACGGTTTGCTACAACACTTGAATGTAATGGAAAAGATTTATTGAGTGACAAAGGCAAATGGATATCAATTTCATAGGGACCAGATCGTCTATCACTTAAACCGAACCCTATCTCCTTACTGGAGGTATTAATCTAAGATATCGAAGAAACCTTCAACTACCAAACATCTCCCGATACGTTACTCCAATGTATGAGGGAAAGGTGGAGGGTGAATCGTGAAGAAGGTAAGGATGCCAGAAAGATGTCAAACTACGAACCCAATTCGAGCAACGTCATAACAATACCCGAAGTTGATTGTGAGGGAAACTATGTTGAAGACGACCCAAGTGAAGAGTATAGCCCGCATCGCAGTCTGCGATTAACCCAAGACTAGTGGGAAACATGAGAATCCCAGGGAGGGCATTGGGAAGAATTATTAAATGATAGTTGCTTTTAAAATTATGTTCTTTAAATTTGAGTTTCTGTCGTTCGGACACTGGGTATGCCTTGTGGTCCATTATTTATGTAAACTTATGAATGTTTATGAATAAAACATGTTATTTCTTTAAGTTTCTTGTTCTCAAGTTGATTTCTTTCTAAATAGTTACCATTATTTAATTAAGGCTATGGCACCATTAAGAAGCAGAAGGACTAACAACAGCAATAACCAACCCCAAGAGCCCCCACAACCTATTCAACCACAGCCTATTGCAATTGACCCACAGTTTGCCCAGCAGTTTCTGGCTATGATGCAAACTTTTGTGCAAGCTACTGCACCATCACCTCCTCCTCCTCAACAGCCAACGCCACCACCTTCTCTGCCCATGGTTTAAAAAAAAGTTTCGCCTCAGCGTCTTGAGGCCGGCCTCAGGTTGAGGCACTAGAAAATGCCTCAGTACCCGTATTACTTAAGGGTTGAATGAGGCTTACGCCTCAGCTGATTGAGGCTTACGCCTCGAGGCATACACCTGATTAATTAAGAGGCGTGCGCCTCACAAATGCTTGGTCATTTACTTTTTAAAACAAAAAATTCACATAACATGCATATCAAATTTAATCATATCATTATGTTAAAACCTAAATTTGTTATTTATTTTGCTATAAATAAAAGTAAACAATTTAAACTAATCATAAAAAATAAAAAATTTAAAGATACTTTATTTGATTTAAGTTGCTACTTATCTTTATTGATACTTAGCCCCAGTTTGGTCCAGGAATCTTTTTACATCTCCCCTCAAAACTCATTTTCAACAACACATTTTTATAGGATCCACTACTTTCACACTTTTCAACCTCTTTTTAACCACACATTCTCTCAAAGATCAAATTTTTTTCCAAAATATCCTACATTAAATGGACTCTTAATAATTTGTTATTTTAAAGACTTTTACATTTTGTTTATGTTATTGAATATTCATTTGTATATATTTCAATATTTTTACTACATTTGTTGGTTCACGATGAGGCTTATGCCTCAAAGCGCCTCAAAAGTTACGTCTCGCCTCATGAAAGAAAAACGCCTCAGTACCCATTCCCCTTTTTTTAAACTATATGTCTCCGCCTCCTCAAGCAGAGCAACAACACGAAGTTGCACATGACACTAGGACCACTGTCACTATTGTTGAACAATTCAGAAAACAGCAACCCCTTATCTTCTATAGCAGTGCGAATCCTTTGGAAGTAGAGGACTGGCTGGTGGGAATGGAAAGGATTTTTGAACTCATTAACTGCCCAAACCCTAGAATGGTGATATGTGCAACCTTCATGCTACGTAAAGGAGCTAGACGTTAGTGGGACACCACTGCTAGATCAAGGACTCTCGGTCATGTTTGGATGTGGGATGAATTCAAGGAGGTATTTCTGAAAAAGTACTACCCTATGAGCCTCTGAAATCTAAAAGAAGTTGAATTTCTCACTTTGACTCAGGGTTCGATGTCGTTGATTGAGTACGAGCAAAAGTTTGATGAGTTGCTCATTATACTCCTGAGTTTGTGGATACGGAAGAGAAAAAGGTGAGACGTTTCGAGTAGGGTTTGAGGGATGACTTGAAACGGAATGTCATTATGCTCCAGCTTAAAAGTTACCATGATGTGTTGGCAAGGGCACAACTGGCATATTATAAAATTCGCACTAGCGGAGACGATAAGCAGCATGGTGAACAGTCAGAGAAGCAAAAGTGGGTGGATAATATACAGTCAAGGAAGCGAAAGTTGGTGGATAACAAAGGGCAAAGGAAAACAGAATTTTTCCAAGGAAGAAGAGATTCAACATAAGGTAGCAACGAGTTACCCACACTTGTCTCATGGGGACGAATATAATCAGAATAGACAAGGCAATGGACCTAGGGGGAAGGCTAGGGTTTATGCATTGGGTGGACAAGATGAGGATCAAAATCGAAATGTCTTGGCAGGTAAAGTCCTCATATCCAACTTAGAAGCTTATGTATTGATAGATTCTGGTGCTACTCACTCATTTATATCCCCTAAGTTTGTAAGTAAATTGAATATTATGGTTGAACATACACAATTCCCTTTAGAAGTGATGATGCCAGTAGAGGGGTTGAATACCAATCGCATAACTAGAGTGGCTAAAGTAGATATTGATAGTAGATCACTGGAGATGGAGCTATATGTACTAGATATAGATGAATTCGATGTAATTCTTGGAATGGACTGGCTATCCAAGAACCACACATTAATTCGTTGCTTTGAGAAAGAAGTAATTTTCCAAAGACCAAGGGAAGAAGAATTTTGACTATCTGTAGCTAGATGTGGACCCTTATCTCGTGTCATTTATGCATTGAAAGTGCAACAGGCCTTATCATTAGAAGACACGAAGGGTTTTCTGATGTCTGTAATAAGTAAGGATGAGAACAATGGACCAACAATTAGCAATGTTAAAGTGGTGTGTGAATATCTAGAAGTCTTCCCAGAGGAATTTCCTGGTATTCTGCTAGAACGAGAGGTAGAATTCATGATTCACCGTATTCCCGGCTCAGCACCTATCTCCAAAGCCCCGTATAGAATGGCGCAAAGAATTACAAGAGCTGAAGACGCAGATAGAAGAACTATTGGGGATAGGTTTCATCCAGCCCAATGTATCACCATGAGGAGTGCCAGTGTTATTTGTTAAGAAAAAGGATGGATCGATAAGAATGTGCATCGATTACAGAGAATTGAACCGAATCACCATCAGAAACAAGTATCCCCTTTTTAGAATTGAAGATTTATTTGATCAAATCCGAGGTGGAACGGTGTTTTCCAAGATTGACTTAAGGTCCGGTTACCATCAGTTTGAGAGTCAAAGCTAGTGATGCCTTTAAGACAGCATTTAGAACTCGGTACAAACAATACTAGTTCTTAGTTATGCCTTTTGGACTAACTAATGCTCCTAGGTTCTTTATGGATTTAATGAACCGTGTTTTTCATGATTATATGGATCAATTTGTTATCATGTTCATCAATGATATCTTGATCTATTCAATAAGTAAAGAAGAACGCGAGGAGCACTTAAAGATCGTGTTAGGGATTTTGAAGAAGGAGAAGCACTACAGCTAAATTCAAGAAGTGTGAGTTTTGGCTAGCCTTAGTAGCATTCCTTGAACATGTTACGTCACAAGGAATAGAGGTAGATTCCAGTAAAGTAGAGACGGCGTTGAATTGGCCAAGACCAACTAATGTAGGAGAAATTCGTAGTTTCTTGGGTTTGGCAGGATACTATCGAAGGTTCATTGAGGGGTTCTCCAAAATATCAAGACCTCTTACAAAACTAACGCGCAAGAATGCGACGTTTGATTGGACATAGGATTGTGAGCTAAGTTTCGAAAAGTTAAAACATGAATGCGTGGTCAGATGGTTTTGTGATTTATAGTGATGCTTCAAAGAAAGATTTGGGATGTGTCTTAAGGCAGCACGGTAAAGTGGTCGCTTGTGCATTGGGACCCACGCATGATTTAGAACTTGCCGCAGTGGTCCATGTACTAAAGATTTGGAGACACTACGTTTACGGAGGGAGATGTGACATTTATACGAACCATAAAAGCCTCAAATACATCTTCACCCAGAAGGAGTTGAATATGAGGCAGAGAAGATGGCTAGAATTAGTTAAAGATTATGACTGTGAAATTCATTATCACCTTGGCAAAGCAAATGTGGTAGTTGATGTCTTAACTCGTAAAGTCACAAGTCAGTTAGCCATGTGATAACGCAAGAACCACCATGGAGAGAATTTGAGAAATTGAATCTTGAAGTTGTCACCACTCAACCAGGTATGGTCGCTAGGGGTGAGCGTTTCGATTTTCGGTCCGGTTATTGAAGGAACCGAAACCGAAGCGAAAATTTCGGTTTCAGTTTCGGTTCTCAAAACTCAAGAACCGAACGATTCCGGTTCCGATTCGATTTCGGTTTCAGTTATTTTTCGGTTCTTTGTTCGGTTTTTTAATTAAAATATTCAACTTTGAGTAAACGCGAAAATGTGTGCGAAAAACAAATAAGTGTTGAGTCAAAATTTTCCAAATAAATCCATCAATGTGGCAAAATATTCAAATTGAATATATTCTTGTTCTAAAGACACTAAATATTGTTATAATATTCTGTATATTCCCATTAGCAATTAGAAATGTAGGATCTTCGTCTTTTGTTGTTCTATCTGTTGCTTATGCTGGAATGCCTAGATCATCCGAACTAAAAAAAATAATAATGATGGCATATAGACATATTTATCATAACATAAAATCATTTAGGTCATTTGAACCTAAGTATATTTCGAAGATAACAAACGATTTTTAATGAACTCTTATCTCGGACTTCAATATAAAATCACAATTCAGTGAATTCACTAATACACCTCCACAAAAGTCACATACAAGTCAAACCACACGTTCTTCCTAAAATTAATTCAATACATATCAACACAACAGTCATTATCTTAATTTGTAAATACTGCACCCAAAAAAATCACTGAACCAATGCGAGTGAGAGACTAGACATCCAATCTTCTAAAATTGACGCAAAGAATTTCATGTAAGATGCAACACGATATGAACAATTCAACAATTATCATAATACATCAAAGTAAGTTTGATTTGTACACTCTATCATGTAAAGTAACACAGAAAACGTCAAAAGTGTCACTTAGACTTAATTTTTAAATTAAGAATGTTTGATTCTTGGTTCGGTTTTCGGTTTTCAAATAGGAACCGATCGGTTTTCGGTTCTCCATTTTCATTTTCGGTTCTTATTTTTCACCTAAAGAATTGACTGGTTTCGATTTTTTTTTCCGGTTCCGGTTCGGTTCTTTCGGTTCCGATTTTTTTGTCCACCCCTAGTGGTCGCTCAAGTAGCAGCTATGTGGATCCAACCCACACAGCATGACAAAATTAAGAGTCATCAAAAGGGTGATCAGTCCTTTGAGTATATCAAGTTAGAGATTAACTCAGATAAACGGAAGGATTTCACCATTTCTGAAAATAAAGCATTATACTACCAAGGACCCCTGTGTGTAGCTAATTTTGAGTAACTCAAAAGAGAGATTCTAGAAGAGGCTCACTCATATCCTTATTTAGTACACCTAAGGGGCACAAAGATGTCTAAGGACTTGAAGGCAGTATTTTGGTGGGAAGGTATAAAGAAGGATATAGCTGAGTACGTCAGAAAATGTTTAGCGTGTCAGCAAGTGAAAGCTGAACATCAACTACCATCAGGGTTACTTGAACCATTGGAAGTCCCAAAATGGAAGTGGGAGCATATAACAATGGACTTTGTGATTGGTTTTCTAAGATTAGCAAAAGGTAACGAAGCAATTTAGGTCGTAGTAGATCGACTCACCAAATCAGCTCATTTCCTACCAATTCGGGTGACGTTCACTATGGATCAATTTGAGCAACTATATGTGAATGAAATAGTAAGGTTACATGGTGTTCCCATTTCTATAATATCTGATAAGAGATTCAAGGTTCACATCATACTTTTGGAAAAGTTTACACAAAGCTATATGAACTAAGCTAAAGTTTAGCACGACTTTCCACCCTCAAATGGATGGACAATCTGAACGAACAATCCAGACACTAGAGGATATGCTTCGAACATGCATCCTCGAGTTTGGTGGACAATGGGAGAAACATCTACCTTTAATTGAGTTCTCATACAAAAACAGTTATCACACTTCAACTGGCATGACGCCATATGAGGCATTGTATGGAAGAAAGTGTAGATCACAAGTTCATTATCTCTAGCATACAAGTGCAAGACTGGGTATACACAGTTTATACTACAACGAATGTGCACACATGAATAATAGCAATTCAAGGTGGTCAAGAAAGCTTTAGTCCATTTCCTATTACACTCCCTTTTAATCTTCTAAAATGTAAGTATGCTTTCTATGTTGGATCATTACTGTGAAACAATTTCAAGAAATTATTATGGGTCCCATAAGATACTATATATTTATGATTATGCTAAGGGAATCGGAGTTTAGTAGTGCTACACATAAGAATTCTTACCACTTATATTCGGTAAAATTTTTGTGTCTCCCTATGTTGATTATGATCCCTATGATATTCATGATAATTATTTTTTGCATGCTTACTGATGTTTTATAATGCTCATTTCACGATATTTCTTCATTTCAGAATTGATGTTTCGAGACAGTCAATATGAAGATGGCAGAAGTGGCTAAGATTTATGAGATAATTGGAGATCACCTTTTTTTTTTTTAATTTTTAATTTTATGTTTTGATTTTATGTAGAAACAATATCCTCTATTTTTATTTCTGCATCTAAATTATGAATTTTAAAGTCGCACTCTATTTATTCAATTGAGAAATAATTTTTTTATTATAATTGCTATTTAAGTCTCGAGAATATGATTTTAGTCTTTATTTAGTGGCACTCGAATAGCCAAGAATTCAGGTCGTCACACTTATGTACCATGTTTAATTAATTAATTGTATTAATTAAATCACATGGACCGAGTCATGTTTAAGTCATGTGTATCACCTTTGGAGGTTAAACAATTGGATAGTTATGGTGTGCACAGATTGGAGAAATCAAAATTCTCAAATTAGTTTGCAAGAACACTCAAGAGGTAATGTTCTTATCATGATATATCTATCTAAACACAAAGCATATTCATTTGGGAATTGAAATTATTTTAAATTCAGCTATGCATGATTAAGTAAATTCCAACAAATAGATCAGTCCTCAAATGTAGGCCTCAATAAGTAAATAACTGATGAATAACCTCATAATATAACAAACAAATTGAATATTTTAGCAACTCAAATTTGACAGTCAGCCAATAAAGCTGCATTTAGCATTCAGCAATCTATTATCTATATATGTGAGAATTAGTATCCTTCCCTTTATTCTGTATCTTTAATTGACAAGTAATAAGAATAATTTATTTGAACACAGGAATAAGATAAAGTCGAGCGTGTAGTGTCGTATGATATCAAGTTTATTTTCTTCCCTTCCAAACCAAAGGATAAAGCTGAACATTTCCACTGAACATTTCCTTAAACATCAAATCTGAATTTATAGTTGAATTCGTTAGAAATTAAGCAATGGACCTAACTTACCAAAGATCTAATGAAGGGTCACGGACGTGGCTGTCAAATATCAAGCAGTTCGGCAAAGGAATTTCAACACACTAAGATGACCACAATTATAAGCACATTTTAAATGTATTATAGCACACATTCGCGGTGGGATATGGGAATCATCCCCACTACATTTGTTTCGGCGCTAGATCTAGTGACAGATCAACTGCAACCATATCCTTAGAAATCAAATTCTAATTTTGGTCTGCCTCTCCCCACTCTCAACCTTATCAACCAAAATCTCTGCAGATTTTCAGCAAGTGTTGTGCAAGCTTAACAAACATCAAAATTGGTGACATCATATTTACCTGTACAGAAAAATGATCCTGGACTTTGAGATAGCTCCTCTAATTCCGCCGTGTCATCAAGAAGATATTGAAGGTCTAAAAACTTTAATAGAGCTTCTGTCTGAGAGTTCCGACAGTGTCCTGGAGAGAAGGAAAATAATAGATCATTAAAACAAATTAACCAACCCCAGCAACATAATATCAGATACAAGAAAGAACTTCCAATATTTCATGTCAACTTGCCATCCGTTGTTGACATATAACATGATTGATTTTTTGGACTCATCATTAATCTCACTTTACAAGGGGACAGAAGGGATCCCAACCAAGGATGTTAAACTGGAATTTTGGAAATCATAATGAAATCTCATATAACATACAACACTTAAAATTTGGTTTAAGAATATCCTTACTTCACAAGTTGACTGTCCAATATCTTTTAGTTGAAGCACTTGCTTCATCCAATCCAATATAGCAATTTATGAATTTATGTCCATTTCACGTAACTAAATCCATCCAACATAGGTAGCAAATTTAATAAAACTCTTTGGTACCTTACATTTAAATAAAGTGAGCTACAAATTTTATATATCCTTGTTTGTCACAGCCACGATAAGATTGGATAGAATATCTTATAATTGTAAGTCGAGGATTCTCTATCAATAGATCATGTGTTTGGTTTCTCAACATAGAAGTGTGACTAAAATAAGAAATTTATAATCAACAACTTGCTCTCCAATTAAATTTCAGGAAATTTGGAGCTAGGTTCCTATCCTTTGCAAAATAAAGTACTTAGGCCCCCATTCAATTTTTTGAGGTCCTTAGGCCCCAACCTTAGCGAATTAGGCACACAGGTCATCACTAGATGGAAGTCATTAATATTTATGTTAAAGTGGCATATACCTTGCACATGAGGTCAAACTTTTTTTAGGGGTATTTATTTCAATTTATTTTTGTATAACTATAAAACAAAATCAAAATTTCGAGAAACCAGAGACTTTTCTCACCCTTTAGTTCTGCAAGTCAGTTGATTTCTCTCTCTTAATTTTTTGGAGAATGTGGTTGAAAATGAGTATGGAGATCAAACAAAGACCAAGTAATTGGGGTATAGCCTTATAGGTAAGAAGCTCAAGCAAATAATGTTTAAATAGCAGAATTTCTCCATAACAACTTGGCATATGAATTTGTAGGCAGTAAACATCTTTCAAAAATTCATTGTTTCCTGTGTAATTATATATTTTAGTTCACCAGTTAGCACGAAAATCAAGTGAAGACTTCATTATTTCACTGTGAAGTTACTGGACTTCATCTGAAATGATTGTAACGTTCTTCATTTGATGAAATGGTCGAAAAACCAATTTATTCTAAATTTAACCAAAGACAGTAAATTTATTTAATCTGAAAAAGAAGTGATTATAAACTGCATCAAAGTGTTGCCAAGATACTCACCAGCAGGTAAATAATTAGCATTAAACTGAGAAGGATTGTGGCACGGCGCGGTATGTACAAATTCAAAAGGTTTGCCACCTCTTGTTTGGAGCTTATTCTTCACAAATTGACGACACTCTTGTATGCCAAGCTTGGCATCACTATAACCAAAAACGAAACAGTTATCAGTCGATTGTTAACACTTGCAAAAAGAATATTATCTTAAGCAAATCCATATTATAAACACCTAAAATTAGCACGTTTTCTAGTCAGAGGGAACGCAGAGTTGAACTTCCTTGTGATTGCAAGCCATTCTTCATCATAGAGAAGCTCATAAGGCCCTGGTTCTGATTCAATGTCGACAATCTATAAGTCCAAGAGTAAAAGTTAGCTTCAAGTAATAGCAACAAAAAGATTCTGTAATAAATAACTAAGGGCGCTAACAAACACCTGCAAGAACTTCCGTCCAGGGAGACATTTATCGAGGGCAAGAAACTTTGTAGAAGGGCCACCTTCCCCGTGTTGAACTAGAGCAGAAAATTTGCAGTGTAGATGTGCAGAAAACCAATAAGAAGGTCTCAACTTTCCCAGCAATTCAGCAGCAGGCTGGCTTCCCAATGTTCCTTCCAGTATCTAAATATAATACAGACTACCACAACATGAGGAAAAGCAAAAAAGTGGCACCTCAAACCGAGTAAACAATAAATCAGCCTTTAAAAAAAAACAGCCGTAGCACCACGCATTTTCAATTTAGATGGCCATTATATAGGGAACGCTTAGCAAAATAGGCCCATAGAGACCCTTGTGAACAGACACTTAGCCAGAAACACTAAAATCAGGATACAGATTATTCTGTCACATGGTGAACGACAGCACCCAATATTTTTCCAAAATCATCTTCCAGAAATCAATCATAGCATATCGCCAAAGAGATGCCAACCATAGTTGGCAGATGTACAAATTGGGTTTTCTTGTTTTCTTCCTTCTGTTTATTAGGTTGAGGGGTAGGGACAAACTGTAAGTATGATAAAGAAGTATCGAGTGACAATATGTTTTACATCAGCATAGTAAATGGAAAAATGGAACCTTGAGGAACTTGCAGAAGAAATATTTTGCACAAAGTTTCCATTACACGAGAGACATATATATTGGCCTAATGTCTATGCTTTAACAATCATGCTCATGTCAAGCCTAACCAAGTTATGTGAATGGTCTTAGCAAAAATTAGGCAAAAAATATCAAGCTTTAGAATTATTTGTTATATGTTCTCTATTTTATTCGCAATGGACCTTGATGCATTTTGCTTGTGAAGGTGCAAGAAAGATGGGCAGCGGCTCCATTATTTCTCTGTGCTCCATTCATCTAGGCACGGGTTAGTCGGAATATGAAGTATCTTTTTATTATCTTATAGAAATTTTATTGATTCGTGAGGAACATTTTACTAGAAGATATAAAAGAAGTTTTAAATTCTGAACAAATATCAGATCGAAAGTAGAGTAGGAATGAATCATGTATTGACGTCATGTAAAGATTTTAGTTAAGTAACCATGATAAAACAAAATTATTTTGGTGGAATCTCAACATTGTGCCATGGAAAATCCTCAAAATACTTTTACATTTCACATACCAAGATATATTTATTTAATATTCAACATCACTTTTTGATTCATGTTCCTCTCAATTTGAGAAATTTTCAGTTGTTTGACTAATGGCAACTTTCCGTAAACTTCTTTGTATCTTTTCAGATATGAGTTTATTAGAATTTGGTTGTAGACCAAATCTTAAACAAGAAAAATTTATTTTACATGGTTATGGAAGCAAAAGTAAGCACTTTGTTGAGCCCCATTATTTACAAAAATGAGTTTTGTAATAGTGATTTTTGGGAGAATGTGATTAAAATTTGAAGATTTTTGAGTTTATGTGTAGAAGATTTTTGAATAATGAGGCTCAAACAGGAGCTAAAAGTGCAAGGTAAAGTGTGCTTGAATACGGTTTCCGTATCACACTTCAATTCAAGTTATCATCAAACTGGCATCTCCCCTTCCCTCACCATCGACATATCTGTCACTAGCAATCAAAGTTCTCAGGAAACATAGGCACATCCAAAATTCACAATCAGTATATCAACCCAAGCACCCTCATCAAATGTCCACAGATCACACAAGTCAGGCCAACTATCATAGTGTTTATTAAGCTACATTGAAAGGCCATCACGGCCACCAAACACTACTTCCTCAACTAATTAAGATATGGTATTGTTAAATCCGTAGAAAATTAGACAAAGAAATAATAGCAAGACCAACATCATAGTTTACTCTCTTAAAACAGTGACCTAGGGAGGTCTTGCGATCAAGGATGAATATACAAAATCAGTATCATCAATTACATATAAAAAATGATAATTTTGAAATCCCGTATGATCCAACCTAATTTTCGATCATGACAATGTCAAGAATAAGGCAATAGACCTCTTAGGTGAATATAGTTAACCTTTATTGGCCTCATAACATGAATTGGCAAACTAATATAAATAAATGTAAATAAACTGAACGTTTTAATAGAAAAAGTTTGGAGCTTTGTGTCAGTACAACATGCCAAAAGTTAAAACTCCAAACCGTGATTAACAGACAAAATAGGTGATATAACAAACCAATTTAAAGTAATTATTCTTATATAAATAATACTTTCTACCTGTCAGCCTCAGGTTGTGTGTGTGCGTGTATGCATGAGCACAAAATTCATTCTATGCAATACTCTAGTTTGATTGGGAAACATGGCAATTCTTGAATTCTGTTAAAAAGATATTTATAATACCTCTTCTTCAAAGAAAGGTTTTTGACAAAGAAGGTTCTTCAAATTCCCATAATGAGTGATGCCAACAGGCCAATCATGCGAAAGAAAGATATCAATTGGTTCCTCAACTTGCATAAGCTTATGAACATCATATTCACGAACGTGATATATGGATCTGATTTCGTGTTCATTGTAAGGGAGCTTTTCATAGTGTCCTGCACATCCAAAATGTCATTCCACATATTTTGCAACCAATACCCAGTAAAAGCAATAAAAAAAATGTAAGACGTATTTAGGAATGAGATTTAAACTTTTTGGTCCTTAAAAGAAAGCTTTCCATACAAATGTCAAAAATCATGATCAAATTAACCTAACTAAACATTGCAACCTCTGCTACAAATTAGGATTTGTGAATTGATTTCAAAAATAAATAAATAAAAACAAAAATAAGGACATTCATTCTCCTGCAATATGAATTTTGGTAAACCTGACAGTGAGTTATCAATATAATACCCGAATAATAGTGGTTTCTTTTGTATATCCCAGAAAGTCCACCAATACGAACATTACCAAACTTGACCACTCCTGCAAACCCAAGGAAGTAGATTTGAGGTGCAACCCATCCGCCATAGTATCTGAGAACATAGAAGAATTTTCCATTAGTTAACCGTCCTACTTTCCTACGAGGCAATCTAATAAACAATTTTGTTGAATAATTCTGTTCTATCCACTGTGAAACTTTCATATAGACCTAAGATTGTACTTCATTATACTGATTCAATAAACTTGATGCAAACTTATGCATCATAATACCATAGCCCAAAAAAAAAAAAATGTTATTTGGGAAGCCGAATACGATAATCTTATCAGTACATTATAGTTTTTATAGGTTTTTAAGGAACCTTTCACAGTATCTATTGTAGATATATAAGTTCAGAATCCATGTGAACCAGAAAACGTCCATTCTTGTCAATATAACTGCTAACCAACATATCTAGTGAAGTAGAAGAATAAAATAACTTATCTTCAATTGAGAAGAAGTAAGAACTCTTCTTAAAAGATTACAGATATTAAAAGCAATATCCATCTATAAGAGGTTTACGGTTTACCTAAAGATTGGCGATACAAATAAATCCAAGTATATTTATTAATGAATGGATTATTGAAAAAGTGTACAATGCATTTATATTTATAGACAAAATTATTCCATAATCCTATTAATATAAGGAAATTAAAATAAAGAAACAAGCTAAAATCTTAATCTAAAACAAAGAAGAAATCATATTCCAATCAATAAAGAAAAGAAATCTTATTCTAAAATCTAATCTAAATAAATAAAAAGAGATAAAACCTCTTACAACTAAAATAGATAAAATCAAATAGACTTAAAATAGGAAACTAAGGTGGCGTTCTGTTTGTATTTTATTTTGTATTTTCATTTTCGAAAATGTTTTGTATTTCCTGTTTTCATTTTTGTTTTCAAATTTGCTGAAAACGCGTTTGGTTTGTCATTTCTGAAAACTGTTTTTGAAAATAAAAAGCTGAAAAACACGTTCTGTTTGAAATTTTGCAGAATACTACTTAAACTATTTTTAATTAATTTGCTTGCAGAATATTACTAATTCAAACTCAAATTTCCTTTCACAATACATTGAAAACATGGTTACATGCAACATACTAATGTGAGTATTAAGAGTTTATATTAACACAGCTTGGTCAGGTTCGAGATTTGAAAAAGCTCTACTTCTATTAAAATTCAGAAAATGCAAGTTCTTTCAAAACCACCAGAGTCCATTTATCAGTGCATTTTTTGAAATATAATAACAAGAATTCTCACTTAATTTTTTTTTGTAATGTTATTGAATTCAATAAAAGTTTATTTAAACTTAATTCCAAGTTAGGATAATTCTCAAAAACAAAAAACAAAAAAAAAAATTATTTAGACTTAGTTCCAAGTTAGGATAATTCTAAAAAAAGTAATAAAAAAATAAAAATTTTATATTAAGCTTAGTTCTAAGTTAAGATAATTCTTAAAAAAAAATCCCAAAATGCGTTTTCCGCGTTTTAGACATTTTTTGTCGAAATACACACAAAACGCCCAAAACGAGGTTTTGGGCGTTTTACGTTTTGTGTACAATTTTTTTTTTTTTTTGTTTTTCAAAATGCGTTTTCGAAAATGGTAAAGAGAACGCGTTTTTAGCGTTTTCGAAAATAAAAACAGAAAACGACCTCAAAACAGCAAAGAGAACAAGGGCTTATATTTTGCGAAATAGGAAACTAATCCCAATCAAACTTGGTTTTGACCTACATCAATATTTATTAGGATGAACAAGTAATTATTATGAGTATGAATTATGATCTTATAATATTTTTTGGGTACAAACATGGAATCGTGTATGAGTTTGAAGAGAAGAAATCTTTTTTTTTCAATACTAATACATAAGGAAATTATTTACATTTCCTTGTAGTGAAAGTTAAACCCTAAAAACTAATTTATATTTATAAATGTGCACACACAACCAAGCCAACCCCCACCCATATCCCCATATGTCTTCTATCATACAACAAGCATATACACACATCATAAAAGCTTGTTATTATTATAGTTAGGGAAAGGCCAAAGCAAGAAGTGGGGTTTCCTTGAATCTCCAAATTAGTCACCAAGATTTTTCCCTTTTTTTGTCATAGATCTTCAAAGTATTGATGTGCATGTCTACATGAATTGTATTTCGTACTTCTAAATTTTGGAAACATTTACATAGGTCATATATGAATAAGACAAGAGGATCAGAGTTTAGTAACGCTATGTACAAGACTATTACCACTTCAGTTTGGTATAAATTATAATTATCGTACCTTCATTATGTACATCAAAAATTTTCCTCTCCAAATCAAAATACGAATTTCAATTCATCTCACACACTTACTAGGATTTTTAATCTTATTCTTTATGTTTTCCCTAAAGGAAACAACAGTTTGCGAGGAAATGGCTTGCAATGGCAAAACACAATTAAAGATTTTATGGATTTCTAAGTATTTATTTGTTATAATTTTTTTGTCTTTAAGTCTTGCTCCTTTCAAGTCAAAATCATTTGAAACTTTTTTAAAAAGATTAAGCTTATCGTTATGAATGTGTTTAGCGATTATTCTTTTTAAATTATATTAATAATCTTATTAGGGGGTTTTCTTTACACTTCTGATATAGGTTTAAGAAGGTTTTAGCGACACTTGGAAAATTAAGACTCAAGGCATCACTAGAATTAACCATAGCAATTCCCTCAAAATCTATTCTATTCAATTCATCTTCCTTTTCTCAGTATTTCTTTCAATTGTCTAAGTACGTAAATAACTTCTATACTCTATAGTAGACCCCCTTGCATCAAACCAAATTGATTCTCCACGACCTTTAAAATACAAAAATAATATCAAATGTAAACCGAAAAAATCAAAAATATCATCCTCCTTGTGATTTAATGTAGGTAGAAAGAATACAAAATATTGACCTATTATTTTAAAAAAAAAAATACAAATCAACCTATTTTTATATAGAAACTTCATTTAAAAGATAAGAAAAGGTTTATTAGATAATAAAAGCAGAAGAATATTTTTCCATCTTAAAATTAAAATAAGATAGTGGAGTCTCAAGGCATGTAAAACATACTATAAGTGAGTAAATGACAAGAAGCAAATAATTGTTTTGTTGTAAGCAAAGGACATAAGAGGATTTAAAAATAAACTCTTAAGAGACTTTATTGATAACGAACTTCACTCATAATGACTGATATAATTTTTTATACAACAATCACTTGTAATGTTCTACACCATTAAGATCAAGACCCTATTCATTAACTCTCATCCCCACCCAAGAAAACCTTGAGAACACGTGAATTAAAAAGATGACAAGTGTAAGAGAGGCATGTGTCTAGTCACCTTAATTTTAAAAATTAAATAGATATTTGTAGTGCAATAGGGAATATGCATGAAAACTAACCTCAATTTCAAGAAAGAATACAAGTTAAATATTCTCACAATTAAACACCAATAGATCTAACACAAAGTAGACGACTCACAATTCCCAAAGATAATTGGATGCTTCATGGTTTCCACCAATAAATATAGTCGGAATTGGTGCAACTTTCTCTCCCGAGTAATACATCCAAAAAGAGTTCATGCTTCGATATTTAGGTGGAACATTTAAACTTTCCAAATCCTTCTCATTCCTAACCGCCTGCATGCACAAAACATTAAAAAAAATAAAAATAATAAATAAATAAGCTTGAGGTCATCTATCTATAGAAACTGATGTTTATAAAGCATTGTTTTTCTTCTAAAGCTAATATGACAATAACTAGTGGACATGAGAATGCACAGCTAAACTTCTGAAGGCTTCAAATTAACCAGCTACACTACGTGATATTTTGTAAGATCCTACAATTCATTTTCTTTTGTGGAATTTAAAATGACCGTTGACTATGATTATAATCAAGGCTTTAAAGAATATGGGGTCTATTGAACTGAACCTCGTGTTAGAAAACTCCATGCAATAACATGAAATGTGCATCTTGGTAAACCTATCTTCCTTATGATATACCCTGTCTCTCTACCCAGGTTGGAAAATCATAAGACAAAGGTTATAAGCACTAAAAGGTGCAAGGGGTTTTGAACTACTTGCTTATTTGCAACCCACGAACGCCAATTGTAAAGTCATTATTCCTAAAGTAGGCAGACAACAAGCTGAATCAAGTGTCTGTCCTTCGTCACATTCATCAAACAAGATAGATAAAGACAACAAACCATCTTTAGCAAAAAACTGACACAGAGAATACCAAGGAGAGAAACTGAATCTGAAACAAATCCTAAAACAGCTTCAATACAATTACAATAAGTATCAAAAACTGTGATATTTTCAAGCGAGTCAATTCATTCTAAAGCTGCCTTTCACAATATCATAACAAAGATTTTTTCTAACTTTCTCAATGAAGCAAAAACTGAACCCTCAAGACATTAATTCAAAAAAATTGCCTGCTGCTACAAGTTCATGAAATCATATGCATAAAAAAAGAAAGTTAATGTTATCGATTGAAGGGTGGAAAAGAAAGAAATAAGAACAGTACCTGAAAGTCCCCACAACAAATAAGAAGATCAATCTTCATATTCTCGACTTCTTGCAGATGTAAAAGAGTTGCATATACATTGTCCAAATCTCCGTGCATACATCCCTCAACTGCTATTTTCATCTTCAATTATTAATAGTAAAATTGCCTTCAGAGCTCTTCCAAATCTCCGTGCATACTCCAACGCGACACGGAGGCGGGTACGGAATCCGTACCGGATCCTTCAAGTTTCAAGTGGACACCAAGAGGAAGAAAGCCAGCGACGCAGTAGATGAGTGTTGTGTGTGTGTGTGTGTGTGTGTTGGGTGCGAGTGTTCGGGAGGAAGAAGGGGAGGGGGAGGACTTACCGAGAAGAGAATCGAGAGGGAGAGGAGATAATTTCGAGAGAGGAGGGAGGAATTAGTGCCAATAGCCGGATCATCCAATCCTTTTACCTATTTGTAAGTTAAAAAAGAAAAAATCCAATCCTTTTATCCATTTGTAAGTTCAAAAGAAAAAATGAAAATAATTTATTATTACAAAATCTAAAATATTCTTACACTTATTTAAAAATACCATCTTTGAGTCGAACTAAATCAATGTGAACTTACCATTCTCGCCTTCAGTCCGTCTAAGAGAAGAAGAAAACTCCGAGTTGTTTAAGAAGGAGATTTATTCATCATAATCTTCAAACATTAAACAAAGTTAGATTACAATTTTAGCTTTAATTCCTAGATTTATAGTTTGAAGTTTGAATTTTTTCTTATGTAAATCGAGTTTGAGAACATATTCTACAATTTTATGACGGAGCTCGTCGAAAATGGCGAGCTCCGCCATTGTTGTCGTCTTCACTGGGAATGGCGTTCCCAGCGAAGAAGATGGTCCGGCCGAACCAAAAATATTTTGGTCCGACCGGACCAAAGTGGTCCGGTTGGACCATTTTTTAGGCCTTTTTTAGGTTCGGTCAAAACACTTTGAGGCCAAAAATTTGGAGGTCGAGCCAATATGTTTTGGTTCGATCGGACTGTTTTGACTACCTCTTTTACATTATAAATAAATTATAAAATTCTAAATATTTTTTTTATTCTTAATATTATTTATCATTTATTACAAAAATAATTTCGTTACTAATGATAATAAATATAATTAAAATTAACAAATGTGATTTATGATTTCATAATTGTAACAAAAAATTAATAATTTCACAATGTTATAAAATGTAATTATAATGTCATAATTTGTTAATAATAATTTCATAATAATTAGAAATAAGATATGTAATTATAATTTCATAATTTTTTAATAAAAATGAATTAATAATTTCATAATAATTAGAAGTAAGATATGTAATTATAATTTCATAATTTGTTAATAAAAATGAATTAATAATTTCATAATAATTAGAAATAAGATATGTAATTATAATTTCATAAAGCAAATAAGAAATTTATTAATAATATTAAAATAAATGTAATTATAATTAAATAATGTTGATAAAAAATTATTAATATTTTTCATAATAATTAGAAATAATAAATATGTATTATAATTTCATAAATGTAAAAATATATATAATAGTTTCATAACATTAATAATTGTAATTATAATTTCACAACTTTAATAAAAAAAAAATACAATAATAATTAATAATGTTTATACATATACCATAATAATAAAAAATAATAATAATAAAGTTTTTCCTGTAATGTTTAATTTTCCTACTTGTTCATTTACGTGTGGTAGTTTACAATGTAAAATGGTTAAATATTGCGGCATACTTTCTTGAACTATGATTTTAACAATTGAAATTATTATAGGATGGAGTATGCGATTGATCTTGAACTAAGAGAGCTTCCAGCTAAAGTTTCCCAGTACAGGAACTGTAACTGCTTCTACACAGTTCTAAATAGTCTTGATGATGATGATATCTTGAAGCGATCTTTCCTATGGCGATTCGAAGAATTGACCCAGATACAGTTTGCACCGCAGATTATAAATTCTCTGGTTCTTCGACTTCTGAAGCCAGTAGACGGTGATGTATTTAGTTTTTGCTTCGGGTGTAGCGACCCAGAATTTTTACGCAATTAATGATTATTTTAATATTTAGAAAATTATGTCGCTACTATTTCACCCATTATTTCGAAGTTAACGCCGTGACGGATTCGTCTAACCAAGTCAAGAAATATCGAATTTGTTCGATTTTAAATTAAATGTCCGAATTTCTAAAATTATATTATTTTAAAGTATTATTTTCAAAATCATTTTTCAGTCCAAAATATATCAGTTTTAAATACTTTTCTTGATCGAAGTTAGTCAAATTTTTAGTTGATTACCTTAAATTAATCCTACCATCATTTCCATAAGATTCTCAAAAAACGTCATCATTATATATATATATAATTTTGTATCTATTTTCTATTTCATATACATCAACCCCACCTCCACGTCCAGCTTCAATAATGCAGAAATTCCCTTCAATCACACAAAGTATTTCCAACTCATCTTGACCCAATTTCATCATCAAATCCACATCAAACAATTATGATGTTTTCCACCCTCTCACATTACCTAATTCTCCACTATCTTTCTTAATTAGCCAGCAAAACATATCATTATTATAAATTCTGATATCCTGCACCACCATTTCAGTCGACCAAGTTCGAGAAAAATAACCAACACTACTATCATTATCTCAACCGCCGCCTGTACTCAATTTTCATTGAACCACCATTTCCCCAATTTCATTTCAGGCAATCACTTCAGCTTCATCCATTTTCACTCCCTGTCACTAAATTCAATCCACCATCAGAGTCTTTGAATCATCACTATCATCAACTGCCATCATCAGCAGTTCACAGCCAATTCCAGTACACTGCTGCAACTCATAGCCAGACCACCGTTACCACCTCCTTTCCTCATCTTCATCTTCATCATCATCACTTCAACCAATCCACTGCAACCATTGTCTACACAATCACAGTCCAACCACCACAGTTCATCACCACTCCTGCAGCTACATCACCCAAGAAATCTGTATCATCACCTTCACTGCCATTCTTGCTCACTGCACCCAATCACTGCCCCAGAAACACCACCCCTTTTCACCAAAATCACCCACTGCCCACTTCAGTTTTGACAACCAATCGAAGCCCAGAACTTTACCTAATCTCGAATCCTCTCTAGTCTGATTTCAGCAGATTGTATCGTCGGGTTCTCGGAGCCAAATCGCGATCTTCTTGCATCAAACTCGCACCTAAGCCCTCCAATCTAAACCCTACTCTGATCGCCACCAGTAGCCGCACCCTACGCCGGTGTGCGCCGGCGAATCGCCGGTTGAAGACCGTATTACGCCATCTCTCTATCTCTCGCTTTACTCTCCCTCTGTCTCTTCTCTCGATCTGAAATGAGAGAGAGGAGTAAAGAATTGATATTATATTTTTCATTTTCAGAATTTGCAGCATTGGTCCCCCTCTTTTAATTTGTTTCAAATCAGTCCCTGACATTTTAAAAAGGTTTTATTTCAGTCCTTTCAGCTTTTAAACTTATCAATTTCAGCCCTTAAGTTTTAAATGAGTTTTAATCAGCCCCTATTGTTTTAAAATATATTATTTCAACCCTATTGTTTTGAGTTTCCAACTCAACTTTCAAAATATTCATTTTAAATCCCAACTTTTGAAAATATTCATTTTAGTCCCTCAACTATCAAAAGTATTCATTTTAATCCTTCAACTTTCAAAATATCTATTTTAGTCCCTAAACTTTCAGAAGTATTCATTTTAGTCCCTCAACTTTCAAAACATCAATTTTAGTCCTCAAATTATAATTTATCATTTTGAACTATATATTCGATAGACTAAAGTGACTTATTGGCTAAGACGAAGCGTATGGAGAATTTAAAGAAATTGAAGTCATTCCCGCTCAACTTTGCACTCGTCGGATTTGAGGTAGACTCGCACTTATTAATTGATTTAAATTATGATTTCATATGAATGTCATGTGACTTGTGAAAGTCAATTTTTAAGAAAAGCAAGTATGTTTTTATGAAAGGTAAATATACCTTATGTTTTTATGAAAAGTAAGTATGTTTTTATGAAAAGAAAATATACTTTATGTTTTTACGAAAAGTAAGTATACCCTATACTTCACGAAAATGTTTTTTTGGATCATTGCTATGAAATCAATCTACCAAGATTGTTATGGGTCCCATATGATAAGTTATGATATGTTAAGGGGACCGGAGTTTTAGTAGCGCTACACATAAGAATTATTGCCACGAAGTTCGGTAACATTCTTGTGTCTCCTATATTTATGAGGATTTGCCACGAAGTTCGGTAAAATTCCTATGTTTCCATATGTTTATGAGGATTTGCCACCTAAGTTCGGTAAAATTCCTGTCGCATATGTTTATGAGGATTTCGATCCTATCTTATGTTATGATGCAATTGATCCCCATGAATTTCAAAAATTATGCTTGGTATACTTACTACATAAGAATTCTTGCCACCGAAGTTCGGTAAAATTCTTATGTTTATGAGGATTTCGATCTTATCCTGTGTTATGATGGAAAGGATCCCTATGCTTTCAAAAGAAAATTATGCTTGGCATAATTAAAATGTGTTTTATAAGTATATGGTTTTTAAAGAGCTGTTTTCAAAGAGCTATTTTCAAAGAGCTGTTTTCAAAGAGCTGTTTTCAAAGAGATGTTTTCAAAGAGCTATTTTCAAAGAGTTGTTTTCAAAGAGCTGTTTTCAAAGAACTATTTTCAAAGAGATGTTTTCAAAGAGCTATTTTCAAAGAGTTGTTTTCAAAGAGCTGTTTTCAAAGAACTATTTTCAAAGAGATGTTTTCAAAGAGCTGTTTTCAAAGAGATGTTTTCAAAGAGCTGTTTTCAAAGAGATGTTTTCAAAGAGCTGTTTTCAAAGAGCCTATTATTTTCACAATATGTCTCGTGCTGTAATGCACAATATGAGTTTTATCAAGAGCCGTTTTATAAAGAAGCTCTATCAATGCCCGTTTTATAAAGAGCCGGGATTTATGTGTTTAATCATCTTATAAATTAAATTAATTTGCGATGAGTCTACTGAGTATTTCCCCCATGAAATACTCACCCTACTTTTTAACAGTTTTGCAGATTTCGGAGACGGTGGCGAGCGATGAATGATGGTGGCAATAATCGTTAAACGGTTGAAAGTTTGACGTTAATGATTTTCGTATTTTTCCAAACAATCGAATAATTTAGAGAAGTTCATTTATTTGAGAAATTATGACATTGTCAATTTCTTTACAAAATTAATGGTTCGATTTACTATTTCAAATGGTTTCATAAATGTTTCAATTTTATCGGCCATTACAGTTTATTTAATGTTGCCAAAAATGAACTTCAATTATTTCTTCCGCAAAAATATTATTCGAAAAATTTAGACAGAAAATGACGTAGTGAATCGGGTATACGGAACTCGGGGCGCTACATCGGGGATGGCAAGATAGTCACATTCTCGAGCGGAGGAGGAGGTGCCTCAGGTGTCGGAGGTGCCGGAGGATAAGTCGATTGAGGTGCCGACGGAGATGGTCGAGAAGAGGGGACGGGAACGTACTGTCGAGGTGAAGGAGTAAATTATTACTAAGAGGACAAGACAACCCTCACTGCATGTTCTTTCTCCCTTCACGGTCGAGGCAAAGAAGAGGACATTCGTGGACGGCACTTATGTCAACTTATTCAGCGAAGTCGATCCGGCGAAGAAAAAGGTGTTCGATATGTTGTACTATAAACTTAAGTCGAAGTAAGTTTCTTATGATTTTGTTTATTTATTTCTTAACTGTTAAAATGATTGTATATGAATTTTTAATTATTTATTCATTCAGGTTTCGCTTCGCCATTGGGAACATAACAATATCTGATGCCAAAGATTGGTTTGGAATAGTCCTCAAGAGCGGAGCTTGGCTTGCTGACGATGTGAGTACATGATCATAATTATGTGAACTCACTATATTATTTGTTGATTAGATAATATTTAATTCGCTTATGTTTTATGTTGTAGCACGTTGATATTGCGATGGAGTTGCTGCGCGATAGGGCAAGGAGGTACTCGAAATCATTCGGCTTCCCCGAGCGAGTTATCATGTGTTGCGGCTTCAAGAATGCTGTTGACATCGAGTATGCAAATTACGACAGCAACCCTGCATCGTACATTTTTCCAGAATATATGTTGGAATATGTGGCAGGGGTAGAGCGGTGTGTGGCCAGTCGTGGACGAGTTGTACACACCTTTATGTTCCGGTGATCACTAACTCACACATTATTGCTGTTGAGATCGTGTTTGCTCAATCGCAGATGTATGTGTACGACTCCAATCATGGTTGTCTCGCAATGTCCCAGCTGCAAGAAGCTCTACTATCATTGGCAGTCATCGTTCCCCTTATGACTAAGCGTGCTGGAATTGCTGTTAATGATATACTAGTCATTGAGAGGATCAAGGGGACTTCCAAACAAGGTTTCAGGTAAATTTTTCCTTACAATCGTATTCTAGTATTTAATTAAATTCTTAACTATGTTTATTTATTTCACTAACTTTTTTTTAACATACAGTGGCGATTGTGGCATTTTTGCAATAAAGTATACTGAGTTCTTGAGCATTGAACGAGATGTTAGGATGATCAATCAAGAACATATACAGAAATGGAGGATTAAATTAGATACTGATTTATATATGTACAATTGTGATCCATAATAATTTGAAATGTAAAATTGTAATTTTTTATATGTAATGTATATTTATTTAATTGCCAATTTTTTATTACTATTAAAATTACTATTACACAATTAAATTACATCTCAGATGATTCTTTACTTCGGGTTAAATCAAAAAACCTATGAAAATTTGTCAGTCCAGGCCGGACCGTCTTTGGTCCGACCGGACCACAGTAGATCAAGCCAAAAAAGTGACCCGTCGGACCACTATCGAGTCCTGGTCCTGCCGGACCAAGGTCAGTCCAGTCGGTTCTACATGATTGGTCCGGCCAGTAATGTTTGGTGGTCCGGCTGATGGGGTTTAGGTTTTAGGATATGTGAAATAATTGTTAATTTAGAGTAAATTGTGTGATTATTACTAAACAATTTTAAAACAAAATTTATTCATTTCACTTTCTCGAGATTGCTTTCACAAAATTGTACAAGGCACACGCCACACGGATAACCGAAAATCATTTTTATCTTCATCTGATTCTCCACATTTACAGCTTCACTTTAGCATAATCTAACACTAAAATAAAAAAACTAAATTACTAATGACATTAGCAGATTAATTTTCCGTTTTAGTGTTTGATTCCGAGGAATGAAGTCGTAAAGGTGGAGATCGCAGAAAGTTGAAAATGGATTCCAATAATCTATGCAGCATATGCATTGACGACTTATGTGAAAGTAATCTCGCGAAGGCGTTTGAAACGTTCATGAATTGCTTATCTTATCGAGGAATAGGATAAATGTTCTTTGGAAAAAAAAAACGATTATGGGGCACCACAAACGTGTCATTATTAAATAATACCGAAACAAAAAATTTATGCATTTCACCTTCACTGGATTGTTTTCACAAAAAAGATCGAGATACATGCTACGCTGATTCATTTCCATTTTCCTTCGGTTCTTCACCTTTACAGAAGATGAAAATGGATTCAGATAATTAGTGTACCATATGCCTCGACCGCTTTTGTGAGAGCAATCCAGGGAAGGTGATATGCATAATTTTTTTTGTTTCGCAATTAATTAATAATGACACGTTTCTGATGGCCTAAAATATCTTTTTTTGTTCCCCAAGAAACATTTATCATATTTCATCGTATGATAAGCAATTCACGAACTTTATTAACATCGAAAAAATAAGATAATTTATTATCAACAACACTACAATTACAATAAAAGTTTTAATAGTGAAAAAATTAATTATTCAAGGGAATCTGACTAGTACAAGTTTTGGCGAGTATGACCGACTGCACCGCACCTGCCGCACTTTCGCTGTCTTGGAAACTCTCCAGTAGATGATATTCTAGACGTACGTACACGTCCAGGAATACGTCGACGGACATTCGGTGGCAGTAAATTATCAAGCGGGAGCAAGTGTTCGGGAAGTTCCCACTCAGCCTCATTTGGTAGAGGAAACATAGTTTCAGCATATGCTTCTCTCCAAAAAGTAGTCATGTTGTACTCAGTTGATAATGACTGTGGTGAAAAGCCCCGATGTCTAGCAACTGCTTGCATGAGCGCATGGAAAGCTCTTAAGCTGAAACTGTCTACACGTGCACGTGTTGTCATTCAAGTCAACAACATAACCAACATTACGTCCGCATACGACGTTGAATCAAAATTGATCCAGTGGCTCCACGCCCAACCTTCTAGCCAGGTCTAATGTCTTGAAGAGTTTGGTTTCCATGGCAGGGGTGAGATAAGATGTGCATGATTGAGATTCCTCACGTCTATCGTGAAACCAAACTTGTAAGTTCTCCCTAATGTTCTCAATCAATGCCAGAATTGGTAACTCTCGATCCTTCTTAAATAATATATTCATAGACTCCACGTTATTTGACGTCATCATATTGTATCGACGTCCTGGAAATTGACACCGTGCCCAATGTTGAATCCCCAATTTATCTATTAAGTACTCCGAGGCAGCCTTACTCTTGTTATCTATTTCGATCATGAACTTATTATAATCTTCAAAAGTGTAAGCCTTTGCCGCTCTCTTAAACAAGGAAACAATCCTGGTGCCACAATACGTCGTCTTCAAATTGCCTTGTATATGGTACATGCAATAACCTTGGTGTGCCTCGGAAAAACTTCAGCTATACCATTTATGATAGAATTTCCTCGATCAGTTATAAAAGCAAGGTCATCGACATCTCCAATTACTTCCCTCAACTTTGAGAAAAATCAATTCATCGCTAGATCATTTTCGCTATCCACTATGCCGAACGCAAGAGGGTATATTTAAATGCTGGCATCTTGACATGTAGCAATAATTAACTAGCCTTCATATCTAGCTTTCAGTGTTGTACCATCTACTAGAATTAGATGTCGCATCGATCTTCTAAATCCATTTATGCATTGTCCAAGAGCCATGAAAAAATACTTGAAGCGATTGTCGTCGTTAGCCTCAATAAAGAATGTCGAACCAGGATTAGTTCTCGACATGTTATGATAATACCTGGCTAATTTCGTATAACTTTCCTCGGGTGAACCCATTAAATCCTCTAACATACATTCTCTAGCCTTCCAGGCCTTCTGGTAGCTCATGGTCACCTCAAAATCTCTCTGCACATCATTAATGATGTCTCTAGGTCTGTAAATATTCCTTGGGTCACCAAACTTATGCATTATTTGTCATCCTATAAACCATGAACGCGCTTGCCTGTGATCATTTCGACGAATGCCCACTTGACAAGTATGTTCTCGTGAATACTTGCGAACTACGAAGAATTGATTTGTGTCCATCCTCGTTGCTCGCAGATGCCAACTACAATTATCATCTACACAGACAATTGTGTAGGTACTCCTGTCTGACTTCTTCACTTTAAACTCGAAATTGTGCTTAAGTGCAATATTGTGCACCGCTTCTTGGAGATCTTGCTTGGTATTAAACAATTGCTGGACTTCCACATCTTCATCATCTAGAACCACATGTGGACAATTAGTTGATCGTGAACTTGGCCTAGCCTGTGAGTTCTCGAAGTGCTCATGTCGACGTCTGGATAAATTAATCAGATCATTATTTGTAAATGGAATGTCCTCCTGATTGTCTCCGACTACATCGTGACCTCTATGGGTGATAAGAGGATCATGGCGTATAGCAACTATATCAGGAATAATATCGTCATCTTCACGAGCTATTTCTAATGTGTCCCAAATATCATTCCCATTCTGATCCCCACCATCGAATTCTTCATTCTGATTATCGGGTGTATCCTTTCGTACTAAAGTTACACAGAGGAATTGTTTCCTTTTTATTCGCCTCAATTAACCATATAATTTGCACATCAGAAGTAACAAATAAGGGTTGCAATGCAACAGTAGAATTTGAGTTATATAGAAATCCAAATTTCATATCATATTCAGATGGATCAACTTCGAGTTGATCTTGTAGTTTGTTGTACAAGTCTGTGAATGACATACCTGGTGTTAACAAAATTACAGAAATGTTTTGATCACTTGTATATTTCCATGACCATCGCAGATTTTCATCAACCACGAATTCACCAAAATAAGAAACTGAGATAAAAGCCATATCTTTATTAATTAAAAATAATAATTTTTCAAACAACAAGTTAGGGAAAATTAGAGTAACTGTGATAAAAAATAATTTTAAAAAACATAGTCGGTCCGGCCGGACTGGAAGGTCATATGCTTTGGCCGGACCGAGACATGGTCCGGCCGGACCAATGACCAGCATTTTTGGTCCGGTCTAACGGTCAATTCTTCCGATTTTGTTACTAAACCGATAAAAATCACACTTCGCCATATTAATTTTCCACTGTTTAGTCTACATAATTATAGATCTATAACAATCTATAATTATTAACTAAAAAATTAATAATAGATGAATTTTTCGATAATTTTTGGTTACTGAAATTATAGATCTGTTGAATAAGTTTAACACAACAAGAACGAAATTAAATATAATATAATAAATATCGCTAAATCAACTTACCGATAATAAGTAGCGAATGAAATCTTTCAGCTGAGTTTTGTATTTTTTTTTAGCACAAGCAAATAAAAAAATGAGAGAATAATTTATCTGTGTATTGAGCACAAGCAGATAAAAAATGAGAGAATAATGAAAATGAGAATTGTTTGATTTTTGTTTTAATATAAATATGAAATAAATGAAGGGTATAAGAGAAATATGGTTATTAAGGGTATTCACGACTTTTTAAAGGAAAAATGGTATTGTGGTTAGTTTTTGAAAAGTTGGGGTATTTTGACTTAGCCCATGTTTGACTTGGGCATTTTGGAAATTCCCCCAAGAGGAGGCGGCATGAATCTAAATTGGGACGATAGGAGGGCTGGGCATTTACGGTTTTGTTATTTTTCGGTTTCAATTAAAAAAATTAAATTTAATACGAATACAAAAAAATCTAATTATTTGTAAAAATTAAAGATAAATACAATCAAATAAAATTTTCAATTAAAATTAAACTCTAAATTCATGTAAAATATACTATGAATTTTAATCTCAAAATCTTGATGATTAAAAACTTTTTTTCTACTCTAATACCATTTTTATTTGAAAAAAGAAATTACGTCGAGGAAGCAAGAACATTTGAATCTCAGTAAAAGTAAATTCCACAAAATAATAATACTATAATAGTGGATGAAATGACTTAAAAGTAAATTACTAAATTTCATAATAATAGTGTATCAAACAGATAATATTTCATACACTGTCTAAGAGCATCTCCAATGTACTCCGTGGATTGTGGCTGATGTGGCAATAGAAAGACGGACTTCTAGAAAGCGTGGATAAATAGACGGAGAAGTAAAAATTTTACTCTCCAATGGTTCCTTCTACATTTAAATAATATTTATTATGTGGCATTTTTTATTTAAATTTAAAATTAATTACTATGCATAAATTGAGTCTCATCTACAGACTTTCTCACTGTATAAAGAATCCAAATAGAAATAATTTGTATCATAAAACCTAATTGGCCAAATTCCTTAGTTATAATATTTAAATAATTAAAAAATAAAAGTTAATGCTGAGTCAACATGTCTCACGGAAAGTCTAGATGTAGACGTTCCACCCCACAATGTCTATTTTTAGCGTCATGTCAGCCTAAACATCCTAATTCACGTTGTACATTAGAGAATGATTTTTATCATATTTCATCTACTTGCTGACGTGTCATTTGTATTTTTCCGATCCACGGAATGCATTGGAGATGCTCTAAGTGTCTATACATTAAAGCGTGGTCCTATTTGAAGAAGATTTTGAGTCGTGAATTTCTAATTAAAATACCTTATTAATCTAGACAATATTTCCCAAATAGAAAGATTGTGAGTAAATTCATAATCCTCTGACTCACTGTCTACACATTAAAGCATGGGTATGAATATATTTTGCTGTATAATTCAATGAAAAATTTTAAAAAAAATGTTTTTATCGATTTTTTATTCGGCTTTCAGTTTTTATTTTGAGAACCGATCAGTTTCGGGGGGTTTTTTTTTTTAATCGGTTTCGGTTTCCCTTTTGAACTTTTTTTAAGAATCGAAATATTTCAATTTTTTCGATTCGGTTTATTCGGTTCTGATTTTTTTGTCCACCCCTAAATAGGAGTTAATTGTCCCATTCAACTTACACCCATGTCTTCTATCAGTTCCGATCTGTACAACATAATAATTGGCCGCATTCATTGAAAAACAAAAGTGTCAAATTTTAAAATTTAGGGACACTTACTTGTTTTACATTGTTGGTGGGCAAGGGCAACAAATCATTTTCATGTCTTCTGTTATCACTAGTAAGTTGAACACACGTAGCGTGTATGGTGCAAATATAGATAAGCGTTGCGTGTAATTTAGTCATTATTGAATACTTTGAGTTTGTTTTTAAAAAAAAAATGGGCAGCTCTAAAATTAGGACGAAATTGGCACTGTACTGCCCTTTTTGTTCCCTTATTTATATATATATAAGGGATGTAGCACTTGTTTGATTGTCATACTTTTTGAAAAAAAAATTAGTAATTTTGGGAAATAGTATAGTTAAAAAGTGGTTTGAAAAGTAAAAATTGTGGACTTGAATTTTTTGGATGCTTGAAATTGGTTATTGCATAAAAAAAAAAAAAGCAGTTTTTTTATAAAAAATATGGTTGTAAAACAAAGGCTTAATTTTGAATTTTAATTTAATGTTTAAAATGTCAAGTTTTAATTATTGAACTTATTATTTAACTATCTCAATAATCACTGAACTATGCCTACGTCTTCAATTGGTCACTGAATTCTAAAATGTCGAATTTTGATCACTAAACTATTGGTTAATTAATTATCTCACTAATCATTGAACTTAAGTAAAAGTTGAGTTTTAATCACTAAACTTATCAAAATAGTGGACGTTAGTTATTGATTTAACTTTCGTAACAGAATTGACAAGATGACTGACGAAGTGTACACGTGGCATCACATTACCTTCAACCTACCAATCATGACACACCAAATTACAACGTAAAAAAGCTTTCAAAATGTCATCGATTAGTTACTAAACTTTTAAAATGTATTCGATTGTTCACTAAACTTTACGTTGATTGAGTTTTGGTCACTGAAATTGTAAAGATGATACGACTGACCGGAAAATTTATAAACACTCTTTCAAATTATTAGTTATATACAACAAATCAACAGTAAAAATTTATGTTTAAAAATTTAGCACCAATCAAAGACGTTCTTAAAAATTTCTTATTTAGCAATTTGGTGGCCCCGTGATTGGTTGATGGGCATTCCGTCTGCCATGTCGTTAATTTTGTTACGAAAGTTAAGTTAATGACTAACGTCCACCATTTTGATAAATTTAGTTTGCGTTCGGGAATGATTATAACATGTAATGATTAGTGTTATTTGTGTTTTCGATGTAGAATTTGTGATTAGAAATTAGAGAGATAAAATTTGTGTAATTAAAAAAGTAGTTTGAAATCAGTGCCAATTATAAACAAAGTTTACCGAACACTCACTTAATGATAAGCTCAGTGATTATTAGAACAATTAACTTATAGTTTAGTGATCAAAACTCGACATTTTAAAGTTCAATGACTAGTCATGTTTACATAAGTTCAGTGATCAAAACTTGACAATTTAAAGTTCAGTGATCGATTGAAGACATAGGTATAAGTTCAGTTATCATTGAGACAATAAACTCTTGATTTGGTGAGATAAGGGTTAGGTGTAACTTTTTTTTTTTAACTTTGTAAAATTGCACTTTAAGTCCCTCTTCTATATATTAATTTATAATTAAGGTCAAAACTTTCTTTTAAATGTTAGAGATTCGTGGAGATAACTTGCAATGGGATACACAATAATTTTATATCATTGCTTCCCCTTAAACTATTGGTTCTTTCAAGTCAAATTTGTAGGGGACATGACATTTTATATTATTATTACTTGCCCTTAAACTCTTGTTTTCTATTATATTAAGTCAAAGTCGTAGCGGACACAACATTTTTAAATTTCTTTCTTTTTTATTTTTTTTGCTTACTGTTATGAATGGAAATTATATCAAGTTTTTTTAGCTTATTGTTATGAATATAATTTTTTTTCATTATTGTTTTGAATGAGATTTCCTAGATGTCTCGACAAGCAACAGCGATTGTGGATGCAGAGAGGATGATGGTAGGGGTCAAAAGTTAGGGTTAATGTGATGATAATGGTGTTAGTGGTGGTTGTTCAGAAGGTGGGGCTTGCATTTCAGGTTAGCGGGCTCGGGATGGGATTTATATGTGGGCTGAGAAAACGAGCTTCATCTATTAATTAAGGGAAAAGTACATAACTACAAACTTAGAATTTTTTTTTTCAAAAACCAAGTATTAATTAGTAATTAGTAAATATAATATTGTATAATATAAAAATAATTATCTATTTATATATTAAATTAAAAATAATATAATATTTAAATAAAAAAAGGTATCAAACAACATAAATCCGTCCATCACAGCTTCTACCCCAACCCCACCCACCCCGATCCCAAAAAATGATTTTTTTCTTCTATTTTTCCCCACCCCCACCCCCACCCCACCACACCACACCACAAAAATGAGGTTTTTTTTCTTTTCTTCTCTCTCTCTCTCTCTCGATTTTTCCCACTCTACCCTACCCTGCCACCCTCACCCCACCTACAAAGTTACAATTGATCACACAAAATCGCAAATCACAATTACAAATTTAACCGCAAATTTCACTCCAACCCCTCCCCACCCCATATGCAAAGTCACATTTGATCACACAAACTTACAATTCGATTATAATTACAAATTTAGTTGCAAAAATTACCCCACCTGATGTGATCCGTTATGGAGATCACGAAGAACATGCGGAATTAAGACTCGAAACGCCGCAAAGCCCCAAATCCAATTGGTCTGATAGCAATGCAAGGTGTCAAGACGGACGGGCCGACCAGACCCGTGAAAATCGGCCCGGATTGTCCCGGGACCGCGGGCCGACCCGTGACCCGTGTGGGCGGTTCACGGGTCAAGAAGTTGTGAACCGCGGGTTTTGCAGGTCAAACCTTTGCGGGCCGCGGTTAACCCACTGGCCCGTAAAAAAAAATAAAAATAAAAATAAATTGTTTTATTAAATATGGTAACATTGAAAATCTCTCTTCTTCTAAAAACTCTAATACAACTTTTAAAGTAAAATCTTATTTTTTTTCTCCCTAATAGCTAAAAAAGTAACGTTTTTTGATAATAGTAATTAAAAATACATTTATCACTTAATTGTTATTTGTTTATGTTTTATTTAAATTTGCAAATTTAGAAGTAATTCATATAACGTAAACTATAATTTTAAATTCTATGTAAATATTTTATGGTATAAATATGAATTTATCATTTTAATCATTTTGTATTTAGAAATTTGACAAAAAATTTGCTATAAATATGAAAAAATCTATATTTTTATTCATACGAGCCAAATTAGAACAAACCGCGACCCGTATGGGCTCGACCCAGATGGGCCAGCGGGCGGGCCTGGGTTGTAGTTCAAAATTTGCGGGCTGGCCCGTAACCCGTAGTGGGCGGGCTTTTTTTCAAGCGGGCTTTTATTGGCGGGCCGACCCGGCCCGGACCACCCGGATTGACACCTCTTATGCAACCCCGACCTCACGACGCAAGAATCAGGGGTATATTAAACCCGAGACCCGTTAAGATGCGGAGATAAGAACTACAAAGGGTGAACGCCACAAATGTTGTCTAATCTTTTGATAAGTTCGATTTGTTCGTTAAGAACGAAGAAGAACAAGGGAATAACTCACCTCAAATTATCAATAATCTCAAAGTTATGTTTTACAATGAAAAAGAAACCTAATATAGCAAAAAAAACGCGTAAAGAAATAACCCTAACCGCAAAATAACAATTAAAAACGCAGCGCTAGTTACGGCCGTAACACATGGATTTACAGCCGTAAGTGATGTGATCCGGACCAGGCATCGAGGGGCGAAGTCGAGCCATCGGCAATATGACAATGATCTACGTGCAAAACGGAGCAAGTTCCGTGTTGGAGTCGAGCCGAGAAGGCAAAAGGATCAAGCCGAGGCAAATAATCAAGAAATTGTGCAGAAAGTGATTCACGGCCGTAAAGATATTCCTCACGGCCGTAAAAATGGAATTGAAATTGATCACAGCCGTAACATATTGATCACGGCCGTAACATCTGATTTAGAATTTGAGGCAGAATATTAGTTACGGTCGTAAACTAGATATTCACGGCCGTAATTCCCGATTTTCCAGATTTTGCGGATTTTTAATTATTTTATTTCCTTTTATTATTTTAGGTTATTTTCCTAGTTTAGAATTTTAGTATAATTAGAATTCTATTTTGAGTAAATTAGATGCTAGGTTATTTTGTTTATTTATACGTTTTTTCAATTCATTGTAAACAGTTAATATTGATTTTGAGATTAATATAGTTGAGAGAGTTTTCTCCAATTGAAAGGTTGAGGAGTCCCTTTTGTGTTCTTCACGAACAAATCCGACCTATCAAATATTGTGGAAATATTTGTGGCGTTGTACTTATCAAATATTCGCGAGAATATTTGTGGCGTGTCCGATTAGAATCTATCTTATCAAGGAAATTGACAAGTCCTTGTGGTGTTTCGAAAACCTTGGATCTCGATTCCGCATCGTCAATTAATTGCGTCGTGAATCTTGGGTCAAGGTCCTATCGTCAATCTATCTTTTAATTTCTGTTCAATTATTCGTGTTCTTGTTATTTTTCGTGTCAGATCTGATTTAGATCTTTCCTAGGGTTTTAAATTTCGTTATTCCGCATGTCCGACGAGATTCCCCTCCCGGGATCACGTCAGTAAGTGACCCTCGGGTCCAAAAGTTGTTTTATTTCTTACGGCCGTGACATAGGTTGTTACGGCCGTAAGTTACATGCTGAATCAAAATCCTATAATTCAATTACGGCCGTGAAAGGATGTTTACGGCCGTAAGTCCCTTGCTGCCCAATTTATGCAATGGAGAAGTTACGGCCGTAAAAGGTATTCTGCCTTCTTTTCCGGTTGTTCTTTGACCCAAATGCATTGTAATGGTTTTGGCTCTTCTTCCATCTTGTCATGCATTGAAAATGGAGTCTTCGACCTTGCACTCTAGCACTCATCCATCCAAGCTTGCATAAATCCTTGCATTACCTGCTTGATCTTCTTAGCTCTCAGCTTCATTATTGGTCCCACCGGCACATGCAATAGGTCCTTGCTCATTGGGCCACTCTGGTACTCATCATCCCCTCCTTGTTGAAAAGGATTCGTCCTCGAATCATCACCTGCATCAAACAGAGAAAGGTCAGCAACGTTAAAAGAAGCAGATACGTTATACTCACCTAGAAGATCCAGATTGTATGCATTGTCGTTTATCTTTTCGATGACTTGAAAAGGTCCATTTCCCCGTGGCTGTAACTTAGATTTCCGTTGTGCTGGGAACCGCTCCTTCCGTAAGTGCACCCACATCCAATCACCCGGTTCAAACGTCACATGCCTCCGACCTTTGTTTGCTTGGGATGCATAACGCTTGTTCTTGTCTATTTGGTCCTTCACCTTCTCGTGGATTGACTTCACAAGCTTAGCCTTTTACTCCCCATCCAAACTGCTCCTTTCATCTACAGGCAAAGGAATTAAATCAAGAGGAGTTAGTGGGTTGAAACCATAAACAACTTCAAAAGGGAAATATGATGTAGTAGAATGCACAGCCCTATTATAAGCAAATTCAACATAAGGTAAACATTCTTCCCAACTCTTCAGGTTCTTATTTATGATAGTGCGCAGAAGTTGAATTAACGTTCTATTAACTACATCTGTTTGTCCATCAGTCTGAGGGTGACATGTAGTAGAAAACAACAATTTAGTACCCATCTTCCCCCACAAAACCTTCCAGAAGTAACTAAGAAATTTAACGTCCCTATCAGATACAATGCTCCTAGGTACCCATGTAGTCTCACAATTTCCCTAAAGAACAAATCTGCTATGTTTATAGCGTCATCAGTTTTATGACATGGGATAAAATGCGCCATTTTACTAATCTACCACCACAAATATAGAATCCCTGCCTTTTTTTGTCCTGGGTAAGCCTAAAACAAAGTCCATAGATATGTCTACCCAAGGTTCATTAGGCACAGGTAAAGGAGTGTATAGTCCCTGTGGTAGGACCCTAGACTTAGCCTGTTTACAAGTCACAAACTGGTCACAAATGTGATAAACACCCCTTTTCATTTTAGGCCAATAAAAATGTTCCCATTTCCAAGATTTTTAAGACACCAAAATGCCCCATTAACCCTCCACCATGAGCTTCACGCACTAATAGTTCACGTATAGAACAATTTGGCACACACAGCTTATTCTCCCTAAAAAGATATCCATCATGCCTATAAAATTTATCAACTGCACATTTTTCACATGAAGCATAAATGGTAGAAAAATCAGGGTCATCAACATACATACCTCTAATATATTCAAACAAAAGCAACCTTGCATTTAAAGAATTTAGAAGTACGTACCTGCGAGACGGGGCATCTGCTACCACATTCTCCTTACCTTATTTGTAGCGGATGACATAAGGAAAGGTCTATATGAATTCCATCCATCGAGCATGCATTTTATTTAACTTACCTTGCCCCTTGAGATGCTTTAGTGACTCATGATCGGAGTGTATGACAAATTCTTTTGGCCATATATAATGCTGCCATGTCTCCAGAGCATAAAGCTCCTTGCCGTATGTAGGATAATTCAAAGCTGCCCCACTCAGCTTTTCACTGAAGAATGCAATTGGCCTTTTTTCCTGCATAAGAATAACCTCAATCCCTATTCCTGATGCATCACATTCAATCTCAAAGATTTGGTTATAGTTAGGTAACGCCAAAACCGGTGCAGAACATAACCTATCCTTAAGCAAATTAAAGGCATTTTCTTGTACAACCCCCAATGAAATCCTGCACTTTTCTTAACTATTTTTGTTAGTGGTGCTGTAAGTGTACTAAAGTCTTTAACAAATCTCCTATAAAACCCAGCCAACCCGTGAAAGCTTAACCTCTGTAATACTTTTGGGAGTTGGCCACTCTTTAATAGCACGATTTTTCTCCTCATCTACCTCAACACCATTTGCACTAACAACAAATCCTAAAAAAACCACATTTTCCATGCAAAAAGTACACTTCTTAAAATTAGCACATAGTTTTTTAGTTTTCAAGACTTCCAATACGGATCTTAAATGTTCAATATGATCACCTAAGTCCCTACTATATACCAATATGTCATCAAAGTATACCAAAACAAATTTACCAATGTTAGCACGCAAAACATGGTTCATTGGTCTCATAAAAGTGCTAGGGGCATTAGAGAGACCGAATGGCATAACCATCAATTCATATAAACCATACTTGGTTTTGAATGCGGTTTTCCATTCATCACCTTCTTTCATGCGAATTTGGTGATAGCTACTTTTGAGATCTATTTTGCTAAACATACATGCTCCATGTAACTCATCAAGCATATCATCTAATCTAGGTATAGGATGGCGATTCTTTACCGTGATATTGTTGACTGCTCTACAATTCACGCAAATCCTCCAAATTCCATCCTTTTTGGGCACTAGCAAAACTGGTATTGCACATGGGCTCATGCTTTCTCTGACGTAGCCCTTGCTCAACAACTCCTCAACTTGTCTTTGAAGCTCCTTCGTTTCTTCCGGATTACTCCTATAAGCTGGCATGTTTGGGATGACAGCTCCGGGCACGAAATCAATTTGGTGCTCAATCCCACGAATAGGTGGAAGCCCACTAGGTATTTCCTCGGGAAACAAGTCTTCGAATTCCTGCAAAAGAAATACAGCTAAACTAGGGAGGGGGTGGTCAGCTTCATCAAGTGCAAGGAAAGATTCCTTGTACATTAACAAAATCACTGGTTTGTTTTCATAAATGGCTCTGGTGATCTCACTTTGTTTTGCGTAGAAGCTCACTTTTATTTTCTGGCACCCTTCACACCCTCTCCTTTTTTTGGGATCGTGGTCCCAACTCTCTTTTGATCACTCGACTCTCCTTTTTCTAGGATCGTGGTCCTAACTCTCTTTTGATCACTCAACTCTCCTTTTTCTGGGAACGTGGTCCCAACTCTCCTTTTGTCTTCCTCACTTTTTAGTTTTAACTTGTCCTCGTAGACCTGTTGTGGTGACAAAGGCATAAGTTTGACATTTTTCCCTTCCTTGGTGAAGGTGTATCTATTTTTATAACCATCGTTAATAACCTTCCTATTAAATTGCCACGACCTGCCCAACAAGATGTTCCCCGCATGCATCGGAACCACATCACAAACCACCCTATCATCATACTTCCCAATTGCAAGATCAATTACCACTTGCTTATTCACCTTAATCTCTCCCGACTCATTTAACCACTACAATCTGTAAGGCCTAAGGTGTTTTAGCATAGGTAGACACAATTTCTCCACTAGAGTAGTACTGGCCACGTTCGTACAACTACCCCCATCAATTATCAAACTACATACCTTATTATTCACAACACGCATAGTATGAAAGATATTTTCCCTTTACTTACCCGACTCTTCCACCTTAACTTGAGTACTAATGGCCCTCCTAGTGACAAGTGATCTAGCTACAGCGCAGTCCCCATCCTCACAATCATTAGCCTTCTCTAAAGCTGGTATATCCTTATACTCATCCTCTTCTTCCTTCTCATCCTCCTAACACAATATCCCGTCACGCACAATCAACACCCATTTATTCGGACATTGTGAAGAGATATGTCCTAAGCCCGTACATTTAAAACATCTAATATCTCTACTTCTAGGAGTTTGAGAATCAGAAGTAATTTTACCTTTGTTGGGTGGCTCTTCCTTTCCCTTCGGTCTTTCAAACTTGCTTTTCTGAACAACCCCTTCATTTTTAGGGGTCCCACTCCATGTAGGTTTCCCTTCGGTCTTTTTAGCTGCCGCTCCACTTTCATGGCCATATGCAACATGTCCTCCAAATCGATATAATGCTGCAATTCAATAACATTAGCAATATCTCGATTCAAACCACTTAAAAAATCTTACCATGGTCGCCTCCGGATCCTCTTCAATATTTGCTCTAATCATAGCAATTTCCATTTCCCTATGGTAATCTTCCACACTCCTACTACCTTGGGACAGGGTTTGTAATTTTTGGTAAAGATCCCTATAGTAATGGTTAGGCACAAACCTCTTCCTCATAAGGGCCTTCAACTCATCCCATGTTTCAATAGGTCTCTCCATATTCCTTCTTTTATTAGTCACCAACTGATCCCACCATACTATAGCATAATCTGTGAATTCTACAACCGCCAATTTAACCTTTTTAGCCTCAGAATAGTTATGACAATCAAAAATTAGTTCTACCCTCTTTTTCCACTCAAAATAGATTTCCGGATTGCTTTTACCTTGAAAAGGGGGGATGGACATTTTTATATTACCAACATGCCCATCTATGTCATCTCTATCCCTACGTTCACGCCTATAACCCCTTTCGCGCCTTTCTCCTCGATCCCGTCTCCTACCCAGCTATGGACAAGTCTCCACTATCACCATCACTATCAACTTCCTCAACATTTTCATTTTTAACTCCATATTGAGGGTTGAAGTTATAACTTAGTGGTCTAATCAAATTAGGGAATGTTCGTGGTTGTTCCTGATGCGGTTGAACATTCCCTGGGCGAAGCGTATCCACCGAGTCATTAGCCCTTCCTAAATTCACGCCTGACGGCGTACCCAACCTTGCTTCCCATTTGGCATCC
Source organism: Ligustrum vulgare (assembly GCA_963555705.1). Taxonomy (NCBI): domain Eukaryota; kingdom Viridiplantae; phylum Streptophyta; class Magnoliopsida; order Lamiales; family Oleaceae; genus Ligustrum; species Ligustrum vulgare. The sequence goes on from OY743174.1 coordinate 29,967,198, forward strand.
ATCTTTGCTTCCAATTTCACCATCTTTTTTCCTCCAACAGTTCAAGCATCTGAAATTTCATGTTATCCTCCCCTGTTGATGATGCTTCCTTCTGTGACATGGTTAGTAATTTAAAGAAAAGAAAAGAAAATTTATGTAATGATCCTCACGTGTTTGTCACTCGTGTATCACTTAATTCGGCTTTTTCCCACTAATATTCTCACCACTCTGCCTTTTTCCTCTCGTTTCCCTTTTCTCTAGTTCTCAATGAACCAACCAAACTAGTTAAGGATTTGACCTCCGTGGAATTAACCCCAAAGCTCAAAGACAAGAATTGAACGAGAACACACAACAATGGAAGAATGAATTGACGATTTTCAAGAAGGTGATTTTCTTTAAAAAAAAAATTGAAATTTTAATTGCACGAACCAAGAATGAATTTTTAGTGTAGTACCAATAAAGAGAGACTATCAAGAATGTAGGAAATAATGTAAAAGATAGAAATGTCTTCTTGAATATGGAATTGTGTTCTTGATCTTGATTTCAATAATAATCACTTTTTTTTTTTTTTTTTGCTGAATTTCGTACTTTTTTTATTTTTATTTTTTTGCTAATCAAGAACAATCAATAATAACAAGAATTGAAACTACGACCAATCTTGAATTAGTGAAGAATTTTAAGAAACCCAAGAGTTGAATGGAATTTCAATGAAGGAACATAAACAAAAATCAGAACAAGAAATATAAAAAAAAGTTGGATTTAGAGACCAGCTCTAAAACCAGATGATGTGATCCGTTATGAAGATCACGAAGATCACGCAGAATTAAGACTTGAAACGCCGGAAAGCCCCAAATCCAATTGGTATACGATAGCAATGAAACTTAACCTCATGACGCATGAACCGGGGGTATATTAAACCCGAGACCCGTTACGATGCGGAGATAAGAAAAATGAATAAATAGAACCTTCTTCATTTTAGGTCTAAATTCTTCGCTTTTGTGAATACGAAAATGTGCCAATCCTTTTCTCTCCCTATCTAAATCACCACAAAGGGTGAACACCACAAAGGTTGTCTAATCCTTTGATAAGTTCGATTTGTTCGTTAAGAACGAAGAAGAACAATAACTCACCTCAAATTATCAATAATCTCAAAGTTATGTTTTACAATGAAAAAGAAACCTAATATAGCAAAAAACACGTAAAGAAATAACCCTAACCGCACAACAACAATTAAAAACGCGGCGCTAGTTACGACCATAACATATGGCTTTACGGCCGTAAGTGACCCTCAGGTCCAAAAGTTGTTTTATTTCTTACGACCGTGACATAGGTTCTTACGGCCATAAGTTACATACTGAATCAAAATCCTATAGTTCAATTACGACCATGAAAGGATGTTTACGGCCGTAAGTCCTTTGCTGTCCAATTTATGCGATGGAGAAGTTACGGCCGTAACTTCAGCCTTTACGGTCGTAAAAGGTCTTCTGCCTTCTTTTCCATCTTGTCATGCATTAAAAATGGAGTCTTCGACCTTGCACTCGAGCACTCATCCATCCAGGCTTGCATAAATCCCTGCATTGTCTGCTTGATCTTCTTAGCTCTTAAACTTGTTATTGGTCCCATCGGTACACGCAACGGGTCCTTGCTCGTTGGACCACTCCGGTACTCATCACCACCCCACCCTACCTCACCTCATCCAACATGCAAATTCATAGCTGGTCACATAAAGTCACAATTATAAACTTAGTTACAAAACCCCACCCCACCACACCACACCCACCCCAAAGTCACAATTGATCACACAAGGTCATTGTTCGGTCACACAAAGTCGTAATTATATCACACGAGATCACACCCACCCCATAAATATTTTTTTTCTCTATGTTCCCAAACCACCCCAACCCAAGACCTACCCCACTCCCACCCACCTACCCCTAAAGTTACAATTGGTCACATAAAGTCAAAATTTGGTCGCATTTACAAATTTAACCCTCCATCCAGCACCTTCTCCTCCCCTCGAAGTCACAGTTGGTCACATAAAATCATAATTAGGTCACAATTACAAATTTAGTAACAAATTATGCCCCACCCATCTCACCCTCAAAGTCACAGTTGGTCACACAATAAATTTTAGTCACAATTACAACTTTAGTCGCAAATTTCACAAACGCCCTTACCCCATCCCCACAACCTCACCCCTTCCCGTCCCACAAAGTCACAGTTGATTATAGGGGTGGGCGTGGGTTGGGTCGGGTCGGTTTTTTGCCCAACCCGAACCCAACCCACTATGGTCGGGTTGATAAAAAATCAACCCAACCCAACCCAAATATGAATTCAAACCCAACCCAACCCAACCCAACCCAATCAAGTTTCGGTCGGGTTGGGTTGGATTGGGTGGTTTGGACTTTGGTCCAATTAAATAAAATTCTTAGAAAATTAAAAAATTATGTACATAAATCAACTATTAACTCAAATAAATTATGTACAATACAATAAGCTCAAATATAATAAATTAAATACTTGCTAATAAAACTAAAATATGTTCAAATTATATTTGAGTTTCATCCAAGTTAAAAATGAATTTAAGATTCTTGAAATTTAAATAGTCTTATATTTTTAAAATTTTGCTTGGGTCGGGTTGAGTTTGTCATCCAACCCCCAACCCAACCCAAACAATTTTTTTTTTTTTTATAACCCAACCCAACCCAATTTTCATCAAAACCCAACCCAACCCGATCGGGTTGGGTTGGGCGGTTTTGGCGGGTTGGGCGGGTTGATGCCCACCCCTAGTTGATTATACAAAGTCAATTTGGTCACAATTATAAATCTAGTAACAAATTTTGCCCCCTCATACCCAACCCCCCACCCATCCCCACCAATAAAGTCACATTTGGTCACACAAAGTTAAATTTTAGCCTTTGTTTGATACTCTTTAATTTTTTCACTTTTTTTCTAGACTAATCAATCTCAACCAACCATTAAAAGTCAAACCCACAATATTTGACTTTTCAATCAAATTTCTACCATTCATTCTCCTAAAAATCACTATTCATTTTAAAAAAAAAAACTCTTTTTTAAAAATACCAAACACACACTTAGTCACAATTACAACTTTACCTGTGAATTTCACTATCATCCCACCCCACTTAACCCCATCCTATCCCACCAGCAAAGTTATAGTTGGTCACAAAATGTCACATTTTCGATCACAATTAAAAATTTAGTTGCAAAATTCACTCCACTCCACTCCATCTCACCCCACCCCACCTCACCCACAAAGTCACAGTTAGTCACACATAATCACAATTTTGTCACATATACAAATTTAATTGCAAGTTTAACCCTCCACCCCCACCACGCAAAGTCACATTTGGTCACGCACATTTCAGTCACAATTATAAATTATATAACAAATTTCACCTCACCCCACCCCACCAGCAAAGTCACAGTTAGTCATACAAAGTTATAGTTTGATTATAGTCACAATTGGTCACACAAAGTCGTAGTTCGATTACATGATGTCACAGTTCGATCATATAAAGTCACAGTTCATTCAAACCAAATCACAACTCGATCACATATAGTCATATTTGACACAACTGTAGTTCACATCACCTCTTCATCCAATGGTCACACAAAATCATGGTCACAATCATCAATAATTGATCACATATTATTTATTTATTTGTCACGACTTACTCGTTTCTTGATCATAGTTAGTCAATAATTTTTGTTACAATTACTTAATAATTAGTCACAATTCGTACTCGTTACAAATCACACTTTGTCCACATTTTGATCACAATAGCTTAATAATTGGTTGCAATCATTATTCAAAGTCACATTTAGTCAATACTTGTTCACAATTACTCATAATTGGTTAAGGACACTACTCAAAGCCACCAATCCCCCACCCGCATCTTCCCAAGCCAAACCATTTCCTCCTCCTCAACCACCATCACGACCACCACCAGCCCCCGGCACTCCCCACCATCACCACCACAAATCTACCATTAAATAAAAATTCAATACCAAATGAACCACCACCACCACTACCACAATATTGATCACACAACCTAACCTCCACTTGAGCACTGTTGCTGCCAGACGTCGAGTTGCTGCCGGAAATTAAATAAAATGGATGAAGGTGCTCCTCAACATCACAAATCCAAATCTGGTGTCAACTTGCTTAACGAATTAGCGCTTTGGTCGAATCTGAAATTTAATCTGGGCAAATTATCTTCTCCCGCCAAATCTCAGCCCGCAACACTCACTGCAAGCCACAAACTATACCCTGTAACACCCCACAGCAAGCCACAAACCATGGCCTGCACATACCACACAAGCCCACCGCAAACCATCGTTGCAAACCACCAGAAACCACAAATCACCACCTGCACCACCCACAGCACATCTAACCCCAAACCACCGCCTGCACCACCCACCACACATGTTGGAGAATGAAGCTGCAGCAGCAAGATCGCCGCTGCTACACCGACGATCTCGCCGCTATGCCATTGGTAGTCTAGGTGGATCGCTGGTAGCAGATTAGATGAGAGATGGGAGAATCAGAGAGGGTTTGATTGCGTTTGAAGGGTTTGATTTTGATATGTCTTATAAATTATTTAGTTAATAAAATAGTTAATTAACCAATGTTAAGTTAACATCTGAAGTTTAAAAATATAAAACTTCTCAACTGATTATTAAAATGTGATCTTTAAAAGTAGGTTTCCATGAAATTTTCCCATTAATTAAAGAGGAAATTATACCCCAACCTACATTTCAACAATCAATTTAAAAAACCAAAATTTCAAGATATTAGTTCAAAATCAGATGATTATCTAGACTTTTAATGCAAATAATATTATTAAATTAAATTACATTTCTCTGAGCCCTATTTACCCCATCTATCCCATCCTCTTACACCATCATTTATGTTTCAAATTGAATGACATTATCTCCTTCCTCTGCCATCGCCATAGTCGTCACCGCTACTACAAACACCACATGTTTCCAACGACGACAGCACTAAGAGGAGATGACAACACTCAGTGCAAGCGAGGTGACTATGAGTTGTGGGGGTCCTCCTACTTGCAAAAGTGATCCTATTGTCGATCTGTGTGGGAGTTGGGACTCTTTTTTTAGGCTCGTTCTATGTTTTGCGTGCGTGCGATGGTGTTAGTTGCGCATCGAAAGTGATGGCGGTTGAGTTGCATCGAAGTTGATGATTTTACTCATGGTTCGTCGAAGTAGTGGCTTTGGCGATTGGCGATCCAAGTGGTTGTTGGTGTTGGAGTCGGTGGTAATGGAGATGTGATGTAGTGGCGGCAGCGGCGACGGCGATAGTGTAGGTAGTGTGTGGCGGTGCATGTGTTGATTGTAGTGTGTAGATGGTGGATTTGAGGCTTAGGTGTGGCTATGACATAGTGGTTTGGGATATGAGTCTTCTTAGGTGATGTCGGGGCTAACGTCGACAACGACTGTGATGGGTTCTGAGGGTTAAGATCTGGATCTAAGGCTGCTACCATTGGACAGTTACTGGCAGTGCTGGCATTGTGAGTGTTGGAGTAGTTAGAGATGAAAGGTATTGGTGGGGGTTTGGTGGGGGTGAGGTGGGGGTAGAGTGATATTTTGTGACTAAAAAAATAAATCATAGTTTATTGATTTGATAATTTATAACCTATAAAATTTGTGGTTTGATTGAGAAATGGATTGTGATAAATTAAATCATTAATTTGTGAACGAAAAATAAATCATAGTTAATTAATTTGTTAATGTTTGTCCCGTAAAATTTGTGGTTTGTGACCGAGAAATATATTGTAACAAGTTAAATTGATAACCGAAAAATGAGTTGTGGTCAATTAATTTGAAATTTGTCATCGGTACCGAAAAAATATGTTGTAACTTATAAACTTGTAATTTGTGACCCTAAAATAAGTCTTGGCCGATTATTTTCATAATTTGTTACCAAGAATGAAGTTGTGACATGTTATATTCATAATTTGTGATCGAGAAATAAGTCACGACTTATAACATTGGTGATTTGTGACCAAGTAATAAATTGTGATCAATTAATTTTATAAATTGTGACCTACAAATTTATAATTTATGGCCGAGTTATAAGTTATGATCGATTATTTTCGTAATTTGTGATCAAGAATGAAGTTGTGATATGTTATATTTATAACTTTTTATCGAGAAATAAGTAATGACCTGTAACATTGGTGATTTGTGACCTATTGATAAATTGTGATTGATTAATTTTATAAATTGTGATCGAAAAATAAGTTGTGACCTTTAAGTTTGAAATTTAATATCGAAAATAAGTTGCAACTTAAAAATTTTAAATTTCTAACCGAAAAATAAGTCTTGATCATATAATTTTGTATTTTTGACCGACCATAAATTTTGTGATCTGTAACAGAAATAAGTCATGACCTTTAATATTTGGATTGAATAATGAATTTGACCAATTAATTTGATACTTTGTGACCGAAAATAAGTTGTGACATATAAATTTATAATTTGTGATCGGGAATTAAGTTATCACCAAATAATTTTATAATTTATTACCAAGAAACCTCATAATTTGTGATCTACAAAATTTCTGATTTGTAACCGTGACCATAAATTGTATAATTTTGAATGTTTTTCTTTGAATCTGATTTTGTTTCCCTAAAATTGGCCTTCCAAGTTCATCCAAGAAACTTGAACGTCGATGCTAATGGTGATTACCTATTCATACCGATTGAAAGGCAAGCACGTCCTTAAATCGAAACATGATTTGATACCTAATAAGACACCGATTCAAGCGGAAGTGCCATGAAAAGGAGGTTAGGGAAAAATAAGGGTTCATCAAAGAAGAAGCAAGCGAAATCTCCATCGTCATTCCTCAAATGGTATGTTTTCAGAGTTTTTTTAATTTTCACTACCTTAATATCTTAATATATTAGAACAATAACATGGCATTACCCAATTTTCTAGATACTTTTTATAATAGAGATTGTAATCAAGTTTGAAGCCAAAATACAAGTCCACGCAATGTAAAAATGAGATTTCGGTGAGTTTATTTTGTGCAATTCGTGTAACTAAATTGCGTGGCGAATATATTGCTTAGAAGAGAACTTGGATGTGAAAATGATGATTAGTGATTTGGAACAAAAAACATAAACGATTATATATAACAATGAAAATATTTAACACATTGATCAATAGTAATTTGGGTCATTACATGTGCCGTAATTGCACTATTTTCCTTGGCATGAATCTACCCTTTTAGAAGTAGAATTAAAATAAGAGGAAATTAGTCCAACACCATCTATATTTGAAAAAACTAGTTTTTGCCCATAAACAAAATATATATATATATATTGATATTTGCCATTTTCTTAAAAACTTTTCAGTGTTTTACCTCCTATTTTAAAAGATAACTAGTAATCGCACCCGTGCGATGCACGAAAAATATAATTGACAAATATTTATTGAATAAGTTGTAAAAATATAATGTCCGGCATAAATTGTGCATTCATATGAAATACCCAGAAAAATAAAATATAAAATTACGACTTGCATATTTCTTTTAACAACTAATTATTCATTCTCTAATTTTCTTAATCTATTTAAACTACGTAAGATATCTACATGTGAATTATTCTATACTTTACAATTTAGATATGACTAATAAAGTTTAAGTCAAGCTTACGATTATTTGATTTTTGAAAGTTGAAATATTTACAATTTTCAACTCGTAAAATGAAATATCTGAAATACAGATTTTGATTAAATTTTATTGAATAAATATTATAAATATAATTAACTTTATATATATAAAAAAAAAATCACCAATACATCTCAATTTATAAATGGAAGCTTAACCCACAAGATATAAGACTTTATCACTCATTCGTATAAAATTGATTCTTCAAAAATAATTTTTTTAATGTTCATTCTCAACCAAACATTATTTAAAACTCATTTTTCATAATTGCACATACTATTTTTATGCATGTTAAATAAACATGTGGTATGTATTCTATTTTTAAGTAGAACGATCTTACTAACACCTTCTATTTTACAAATTTAATTGAATTTATTTAGAAAGATCGGATATCTATTATTTCAATTTTTTTCAATTGGATATTGAAAAAAGTTAAAAATATAAATAAAACTTTTACTTTTAGTATTTAAGACGATTTTACGAATGATATGTTTAGAATTTACTTTCATTTGTTGGCTTGTATTAAATTTTTCATTGAGATCTTGAATTTGACACCATTATTGGATATTTTTCGATTTGAAAATAATATAATAATTATTAAAAGAATAAAAATAATCTATAATTTGACTTTTATAGATATTTTCTTTTTCACAAATCCATAAATCATTTACTACATGTATTAATTGAACTTTTCTAATTCATATATTAAAATAAATTGATAAAATTAAAAAATTTCCTAAAATGACAAGTGAAAATAGGAGGGAAACTATGTATATAATATGATGATAGTTATATATATATATATATATATATTAGGGGTGTAAACGGTTTGGTTTGGGCGGTTTTTGATAATTTTTCAAACCAAACCATTTAAAGCGGTTTGACGTTTTTCCAACCCAAACCAAACCATTTCATTTTCAAAACCAAACCAAACCAAACCATTTTTTGCGGTTTGGTGCGGTTTTAAACCGCGGTTTGCAATGAAATTAAAATAATACATGTAGTTCGTGCTAAAATAAATTTTGAAATAGACTTTTGAATTAAGACATCAAAATTAATTATAAATTACCCAACAACAATACAACATTATAGATTTAAGACTAACAAAATTAAAACATATGGGCAAACAACTTTTAAGATAGATACAAAGGCACAATCACAAACAAATTATCACAATAATATAAAAACAACCTAATAGATAATACAAAAGTAAAAACTAGTGATCACAACATTACAAAATAGATTTAGTGATTCCAAAATGGTTTGATTAACGGAAATAATGGCTGCTTTTCATTTGTCAAACTAACTCATATGGACAAAATGATGAAAATGTAAATTTTTGTCAAAAATAATAAAGTTAAACAACTCAATTGAAACAAAAGAAATACCAAGATCAGTTAACTAACCTACCTCACTTTGTTAAGTTTGAGAATCCAATATTAGAAGGCTAAGAGCACCATCTACTTTGGTTAAATCATTTGCCCGGATTAGATACACCTATAAAAGAAATATTACACGTTATATTGTGCTATCAAGTAACATGAAGAATCAGTCGGTAAAGAACACATAATTCTATGCTAGGAACCACCTTAAATTTGTAAGGTTCGCCTAGTTGAAAGATCAGAACGTCTCCTTTTGACAATAAAATGGAACTTCAAAAATGATATCTGGAAATGAAGTAGAAGAGCAGAAAAAATGAAATAAATCATCACCATCATAACTCATCGCTATGAAAAAACTCTCACAATCAATTCTTGAATGCATAATCTTGTACACCGTATACCAAAATTGACAAAAACTTGTACATTCCAGAAGAGGCACCGCTGGGGGTAGCACCGCGGAAGACCCCTTTGTTGGTGAACAAATCAACTTCAACAGTGGGAATTCCTCTGCATCCTAAATCTATCCCTATTTCTACTCCAAAACCACCCACACTATACGGTATACAAAATGGTGAACAGCAACCGGAAATTGGATTATCATATTCAAAAATCAAACTCAAAATAAGGAAACAAGAGAGAATAAGGCTTACCCAGAAGTCTAGCTACGTGAAAAGCTTCTGTTCAGTTCCTTATTTATCATTCCTCAAAGTTTTGCAAAAACTAGAAAAAAAAATTTATATGGTAAGAAAACGCAGCAAGCATATGTTGCGCATCTACATTGCTTGGAATGGTTGGAAGAATGATATTTACTTACCGGCGATGACGAGTGAAGAACGTAGTCGGCGATGACGAGTGAAGAACGCAGAACACAGGGAGAGAAAGCTAGGTCTTCTCTTCTGAGCACTACGTAGCGTCTGGGAGAAGTGGAATTGGAGGCTGGAGCAGCGGAGCTCGTCTTTTACGGTTTAGGGCCTTATGCTTTAGTTTTGTGAGTGTCATCAGTGCTTGCGGGTTATTGGGCTGGACTGGGTATTCCACATTTTAAGCTCCTGTTAGTCTGTAACTATATTTTATAATAAAAATAAGATGTTAAACCTTTTATTTTAACTGTAAAAAATCAGAAAAAAATTCTATAATTTTCCAATTGAAAAATTAAATATTAATTATAATTTTTTTGGCGGGTTGGCGGTTTGAAACGGGTTTTGAAAATTGAAACCTAAATCAAACCATTCGAAAGAGGTTCGGTTTGGGTCAAAACCGAAACGTTGAGGGGTCCGCGTGGATCCGAACCAACGGTTTCGAAATTGCGGGTTCATTTCGATTTAGCGGTTTGACGGTTTCGTTGTACAACCTAATATATATAGATGTATTCAGCGGCCAGTAATCGTCCCTAATTTTACTCTAACATTCGTGAAAGATTCTCAAAATTCAAATCAAATCTCATTTCATCACCGGTCGGCTTCAACTGGATTACAGAAATCTCGGCTTCAACGGTAATTTCGAGCCTTCATTGTTAAACAAGATTCCAGGTTAGCATCAAACTTACGTATTCTGCAATTGATGTACGAATTTGGATAATATCTGCTAAAGGTTATCCTGGAACCACATTCAATCGGCCACAGAAATAGAGCATCATTGAATTCGTTGTTTCTTGATGTAGGGTTTCAAATTCGAGCAAGAGTCTGCATTTGCATTCAATTAGCTTTAAAGAGTTATTGCTTCACAAAATCCAGATAGGGACTGATTCGAATTGTATGTTTATTGGTCAATGATATCGTCTTAACGTAAGGAGTGTCGTGTTGTCTCGGAGTTGATTCTAAACTCTGCTAACGAGGTGATTTTTCTGCAGATTTCTATTTGCATTAGCGGTATTTTGATCTTAATTTTTCTAGGCTCTTGATTTTATCTAAAACTAATTTGCTGCAATACTGCGGCTAAGTGTAGGAATTCTTTAGGGCATCTCCAACGTGACTGCAAAATGGAGGAAAACTTCAAAATAGTGCCATTTTCTTGCTCCAACCGGGACTTCAACTTGGACAGTAAAGTGGAGTTTGCTACAGACTGTAAAAAAATTGGAGTAACTATGCTGTTGCCTCAATTTTGTCCCAAACTTTATTTTTGTTCAATTTTACCCCAAATATTGATTTGATGACCTTTTTTTTCCCCTTATTTTGAACACATAGTTATTTCATGATAATTCAATTTTGGTCCCAAAAAAATTATTTAGAAATTTCATTTTAATTTATTTTGTTGTAGTAAAAACAATGGTTATTTCATCTATATTGAAATTTATTTTAATTTTTGTTTCTTATTTGTCCATTATTTTTACCACATAATTAACTTATTATAAATCAAAACATTAAAATTAAATGACAACAAAATAGATTACTCAACAATATTTAGGAACTTGGAACCATAATTAGTACGGTGACATAGACATTGAAAATTAAAATACGATGGAAGCTACTTAAAAGATAATAATCTAATAATCAGGTAGATCGGATCCAGATCCTCCAAGATCGTCAAAAAAACGACCATATGGAGTTGCTGAACTTTCTTCACTTCTTTTCAGCATGATTCTTTTTTGTTCATTTCGAAAAAACTCCCTTAGCTCCGGATCTGCAATGGAGTTCAAGTCTTTGGCTAGAATGGTATTATCAGAACAATATTCAGCCGATTGCATTCGAGCCCTTTGAATTTCGTAGTTTTTCAGTCTGTCCTCATTCCCAATGGGTCGTTGGCTTGGACTGTCACTGTCATTGTCTTCATTAATATCTAGAGAAAATGAAGACAATCCTTGATATCCTGATGTTGGGGAATCAGAAATTGGGGAATCCACGTGTGCCGATCCAGAGTATGTTTTCTGGCTATGAAAGTCAGGTAACTCCACTTGAACATCTTTTCCAAATTTTTCACTATCCTTAAGGATAGGCCACACGTGATCGAATTTAAATCCTTTCTTGAATTTTTCGTCTTTGCATAATAATATTTTAGCTCGATCTATCTGCAAATTGATATGATAAATTTATTACATTAAAGTTAATTGTAACATACAAATTGAACTTTTTGTAATAAATGCACTTACAATGTCTTGTTCGGATGCTCCGCTTGGGTTTAAATTTTCCACTTGACGTATGCACCCATGTAGTTTACTAATGGATGCATTGATCAATGTGAAACGGGATTGCAGTGATCTTAAAGGTCGGGACTGAGTAATATGTGTTGGTAATGAACTATTATACTCCAACTCGACGTGGCTCCAGAAACGATCTTTTGACTGATTAATACCAACAATCGGGTTTTGAGAAATATCCAAATATACACGACACAAATGAATGTCTTCTTCAACATTGTATGAGGCACTCCGCGTGCTGATACTCATTTTTTTTTTTTTTTTGTAATATCTAAACGGTGATATTGTTATGGAAATATGAATTGGAGACTTGTTTATTTATAATGCAATTGATGTCTTGGATTGATTTGATAACACGATCTCATCTAACGACTCGGATCTCTTGCAATCTGATTTATGGCTGGGATTAAATTGTGATCTTCGATGTTATCCTGACATGGTAAATTATTGCATCTAATCTAACGGCTCAGATCTTGTACTTTCTGATCGATGGCTAGGATTGAAGTACGTAAATCAAAGTAAGGCTGACATGACAGAGATATTTAATTTAATTTAACGGCTCAGATATCTTGTAATCTGATCAATGGCTGGGATTAAAGTACGTAAATCAAAGTAAGGATGACATGACAGAGATATTTGATTTAATCTAACGGTTCAGATCTCTTTTGATCTTATCAATGGCTGGGAGCAAATTACACAAATCGAAGTTATTCTGGCATGATATAGATAAGGAATCCATTCTAACGGTTCATATTTCATGCATTCTGGTTAACGGCTAGGATTGAAGTACGCAAAACGAAGTTATCTTAAATGAATCAGATGAAAATATTCTCATCTAACGGCTTATATCTCCCGTAATCTGATCTACCATTGAGATTGGTTCATACAAATTAACCTTATCAATGAAAATGCAATTATAAAAGGTGAGTACCTAATATACAATTCATCATTCATATCTAACACTTCAAAATTCATATATCAATTTTACGTCTCGCAAAAATGAATTTCAATGTTGGCGGATCTTCCAATGTAAACGACAGTGTTCATGACGAAGACGAACAGATCATGAATGACCTTGAGGCACTTGAGGCCCGTCATGATGCTGTGGTTCGCATGTATTTGAATAACAACATCCTTCTAACTGAAATGGTCGAACATCAACAAACTCCCCCAACACATGGCGGCTCGATCTCTGGACACATTGTCATAAATCGCGATAGAGAATCTACCCATGAACGATTGTTCAACGACTACTTCGCACCGAACCCACAGTACGACGAAAAGTTGTTTCGACGACGTTATCGTATGTCAAGAAATTTATTCTTACGCATAGTGCAGTCTGTGGAGGCGCATGATAGTTACTTTGTTCAGAAAAGGGATGGACTGGGTAGGCTAGGGTTGCCCTCTCTCCAAAAGATTACTGCCATATTTCGGATGCTGGCATATGGCATTGCGGCGGATGCAACTGATGAGTATTGCAAGATTGGTGAGTCAACAACTATTGAAAGTTTGAAAAGGTTTTGTCGTGCAGTCGTGGAGGTATTTGGAAGCCGTGGCATATGGCATTGCGGCGGATGCAACACTAATGACATTGCACGGCTTCTTCACGTTGGTCAACAACGTGATTTTACCGGAATGTTGGGTAGTCTTGACTGTATGCATTGGAAGTGGAAAAATTGTCCAACTGCATGGGCAGGCCAATACGCAGGACGGAGTGGATCACCAACCATTGTCTTAGAGGCCGTAGCCGATTATGATCTTTGGATATGGCACGCATACTTTGGTATGCCAGGTTCAAACAACGACATCAATGTTTTAGAGGCCTCCCATCTATTTGCCAACCTCGCTAAAGGTATTGCTCCCCCCGCTAATTACGTCATACATGGACGTGAATACAATATGGGTTACTATTTAGCTGATGGTATATATCCGAAGTGGGCCACTCTCGTACAAACAATTCACGAGCCACGTGGACCAAAGAAAAAATATTTCGCAATGAAACAAGAAAGCTGTAGAAAAGACGTTGAACGGGCATTTGGGGTTTTACAATCTAGGTTCGAAATTATTGCAGGATCGTCACGATTTTGGAAGAAAAGCATCTTACACGATATCTTGACTGCATGCATCATTATGCACAACATGATCATAGAGGATGAACGTGATGTTGAAACACCTATTCGAGATTGGGTAGAAGCACCGAGCCCACGAGTTGGGATGGTTGTAGATGAAAATGTTCGTTTCCAGGAGTTTCTCGCTCGTCATCGTCAAATTAAGGATAAGGATGCATTGCACTCCGAAATGCTTTAATTGAACATTTGTGGGAACAACATTCAAATTCCGAGAATTAAATTAGTGAAATAAATATATTTGGTGTATTTCTCGTTTTAATTTAATGATCAAATAAATATTTCAAATATAATAATAATAAAAAGTATGTTAAAAAAGAAAAATAAAAATATTATGTTTATTTGGTGTGAAATTTGAAGTTTTGGGTTTGATATGAGTTATATTATGTTTATTTGGTGTGAAATTTGAAGTTCTGGGTTGGAGATGAGTTATGAAGATAGAGTGAGAGAAACTGTATTTTAGTGTAAAGCTGACTGCATTTTAGAGTTCCTAGTTGGAGATGGCCTAGTCTTTACTTTGAATATCTACTTGCATTGCTCCTTTATTTTGATCTTGGGAAGCCAACCTGTAGAGGGACATCATACCCATATTACAAATACAATTCTCAACTCATTCAAACCCAACATTCCACATCCGACCACAATTCCAAAATCAAACTTCAACATCAATTCCCAAACTCCTCAACAATAACATCTTAAAGTAAATAATTTTTTTAAACTTATGAAATATGATATAAACTAATCACAGGGAAATACCATAACTTATTTTAACTAAAAACCAACAAACTAATCAAAGGAATTTATCAATAAAAGAAAATAAATAAAAATAACTTGTGAAAGCCCTCGATTCAGTCCTAAAGTAAATGGAATTATGAGTACTATCTGAGTCTGCCGCCAAGTGCTCTCCTCGGATCACCTAACTTTCATCACCTGAAATGTTGGGGAGAGATTGGGGTGAGCTAAAGCTCAGTAAGTAAACTTTATGCATGAAATGCATGCTTATGTCATGAATGCTTTAAAAATTCCATATATGTATTCCCATTTACTTTACTTTCGAGAACTTTCAAACTTTTCAAACTTTCACTTCATTTCAAAACTTTCCCTTCATTTCCATCGTGAGCTCACTTGGTGTATCTTCTAGTCAATTAGATAACAGTGGGCAATTCTTATTTGGAACCAGATTAACTTTCACATTCCACCGCAAAGCGGCTCATTCACTTCATTCCACCACAAAGCGGTTTAACAGTCCACCGTAAAACGGTTGAACATTCCGTCGCAAAGCGACTTAATTTGGGTACGCCGGTCCCCCGCGCCCCATTTCCCACTCGCATCCTTCATGAACTAGAAGTACACCCATTCTTTCTTAAAAACTTGGGATACATAACTTTTGAACAAACTTGCACCTTGACACATTTCTTTCATTTAAAAACATTTGACTTCCCAATTCCGATGCCAATGTATGCTTGATGATGCAATGATATGATAATGTGCATGCTTGAACATTCTTCATTATAATATATACTTTCATAAAGTAAATGAAACTCATTAAAACAAGTAAGTTGCAAACAGTCATTTACACATTCCACATTTACATTTAACTTCTATGAAAATAGGGGAAGTTTACTTACCTGACATCCTTAGTATTTACCGTTATCTTGACTTGCAAGTGGAAGAGTCTCAGATTCCCGTGACGTCAATGTACCAATTCTCCTAATTATTTCAATTCATTAATAAAATATGTTTTTAGTTTAAAATTCACATTTAAAACTCCTAAATGAGGATGAGACTTCCATGTGACTTACAATTCAAATCAAATGGAATCTTAAACTGTGTCAATTACAGATTATACTACATTCGGAACAAGAGATTTACTTAAATGCCAAAATTGAAACCTAACTTATCAATTTACACAAAGGTTAAAGCTATGAAAACTTCATCACAACTTGAATTTCATAAAGACAAATCAAATTAGCATTCTAACTATTCGTAAATTTAAAAATCACCATTTAATCAACTTTACCCGAACAGTTAATTAAACTACAATTTTCATAAATTTCGAAATTCTGAAAATAGTACTATAAGTCAAACATATACACTAAAAATTGAATTAAAAACCACATCATTACTTGAATTCCTAATTTGAAAATTTCAATTTAAAACAACATTAAACTAATAGAGAATCAATTAAACAACTTCGTCGTTTTAAAAATCCAAAAATTACATACATTCAATGTGTGTGTATATATTAAATTAAAAATCTACCAATTCATGAATTCCACATTTAACCACAACTAGTTATTTAATTTCTTAAATTCGAAAAATCTGAAATATATGCATATACATTATCCAAATCCGAAAATAATTCAAATTTCCAGCCAAAAACCTAACCTTAGCACTTAACTAACAATTGAAAATCTGAAATTTACTTGTATGTATAACATTACCCAATTCAAAAAAAAAAAAAAAAAAAATTATAGTTCTTCCTAAAATTTAATATGAAACTTCAATTAAACAAAAATTTAAAATTTTCGAAATTTAAAACTTTCTATAAAATCTTCCGCACATTTGAAAACATCATAATTTTAAAATTGAAGTGGAGGCAATTAATTAAAGGATTAACATCATATTTCCAAAATCTGAAGTTGATATAACCTTCACAAAATTTTCCTTCAAATTTCGAGAATTACCATTCCTAAATAAAAATGAAACTAAACATTTCAATTATAATAACTAATTCATAATTTTGAATTGAAAATTACTCTACCTAACCTAAAAATCTGAATTTATACATGAGGTTCATATATAAACATCAATATATACTCACAACTCCATATATACATACAACAAATACATGTGTGCTGTGTGCGTGTTGTGTGCCTTCTATCAGAGGAGGGGAAAAACGGAGGCAGAAAGGGTGCCTTACCGTGGTGGTTACCGGCGGTGTGGTGGTGGCTGGCGACCAAGGGAGAAGCCGAGAGAGAGACGGAGGCGAGAGGGAGAGACCGAGGCGAGCGAGAGGGTGAGAGACCGAGACAGAGAGGGAGATGTTGTGAGTGAGAGAGAGGTAATGAGGGTTAGATATAAACTTTTGGTGATTTGTAAATTGGTCCCTCAATTCTCTCTAAGGACATAATTTAGTCCATAAGTCCTATCTACTTTCCACTCGCCGCCAAACTACTCCCCAACTTTCAATTTAATGAAATTTTACCGTTCACAAATTTAAATAAATTGTAATAAGCATCCTTAGCAATTAAAATAACCACTTAGACACCTAATTGCAGGTAAAGAAAATTTATAAACTTTTTAATTGGCACATTGATCGAGACGGCGTCCAAGTCCTTCCACTGCAAAATAATTCAAATTATAGACATTAAAGATCATAAATTTATAATTTATAATAACATTCATATGAATATTACGTGAGATTTCAGAATTGCCCATAAAATGAAAAGCGGTCTTACATTTTCCGTTTTTATTTATGTTAAGTTTATTTTTGGGCCTAGAGTGGTTAGGGTTTGTTTAGTTCTATTTTGCTTATTTATATATTATTATTATCCAACTAGTCGTTGTTCGGTTCGAATCCCGCAAGTGCACGAGATCGTTGACAAGTAATAATTGTGATGAGTTGAGAGTATCGTTCCCACGAGGAATAATGTTTTGTCCTAATTAGTAGTTTATCGTCGACTCAATTAATGAAAACAATTAAATAAAAACAAATGTTTGGGAGTAAAATATGAATGGAGAGCATGTATTGGAATCCGAATCCACTTGTTATCACCTATCTCAATTCAACAATTCGAAGTTTAAATCATTCATGTGTTGCTTGACAATCGATAATTCACATGCAATTAAGTTTCTTTTCCAAGACAAATTAAATCTATTCTAAACATGAAACGAATCTATTCCTAATCCGAATACGAATGTTTAGAACACATTAAATCACACAATTATCAATTAGATTGCACATGTCATAGTGTTATTCCTAACATCTAGTGTTCATGTGTTGATCATGCAATGTTCCAACTTATTGTGACTTTTCCAAGACTACAACAAGCAACAATATATTTAATTGGTGGCCAATCAATCAAATAATAACAATAAAGCATGCAAGATCAATCAAGACAACACAAAAAGTTATTAAGCTACTAGTTATCGAATTGAAATAAATTAATAGCAAGTTTCATCTTCATCCAATACATAAGGGAATTAGTGTAGCATATTAATTGATGGATAATCAATAAAAGAATTGATAGCCATCACCTCATAAATTGCACAAAATAAACTGAAATACTACCTTTACTCCACAACCGACTGCTCCTTGTTGAATGATCGAATCCACCAGCAGCCGCTTCTAATTCCAGTCGTGTGCTTCTTTTTGTTCCAGCCGAATGACCTCTGCGAATTGATCCACCAAATTCAGCCCCTAACTTTCTTAATTACACAGCCGCTGCACTCCAATGTATATGCCCAGCAAACTCCCTAAGTCACCCTCTAATTTTGTCTTCTAGCCGAGCACTATTCCACCAATATTCTTCAACAGCCGACCACTATTTTAGTCCCTTTCACTTTGTCTCCTCAATTAGGCTGCTATCTTAATTCCCCCAATACAATACCTGCCGACCTCTTTGTTTTAATTCCCCAAGTGCACCTCTGATTTCCTCCTCCACTCGGCTCTCCCTCGTTTTTGACCCCTCATGGCTGTATCAATTAGGTCCAGAATAGGCTGCTCTTTCAATTGCCGTGTGTATATCTTATATATATACCAATTAATTCAAGGCCCAATTGCACTAAGTAGGGTTATGTTTAAAGACTCAATTCCTCAAATAAATCAAATTGGTCCTTGTGTTTTTAATTGTGCAATACATGTCTCCATTTATGTCACTTCGAGTTCCTCAATTTTTGGAAGTTGCACTTAAGTCCCACTTTGTTCCTTTTTTGTACGGCTTTTGTCCATTTTTTCCGTTTCGCATCCAAACGCATTCAAAATTTGATTTTTCCTGAAACAAACAAAATAAATATATAATTAGCAATATCATATTCTAAAAGACCTACAATTGTCTAAAATTAAAGCCAAGATAAGTACGCAAAACGTACTTATCAGTCGTCTACCCATGCGATGCACGAAATATATAATTTTTAAATCATAATTTTGAAAATATCTTGATTATACAATCATATCAAATAAAAAACATAATTCAAATAAAATTTCAGTACAAAATGTTTTTGAATTTGAAACATTAAAAAAGACAAAACTAATCAAAATGAAAAATGATACATGTACACTAAGTATACCGCGCCACTCAAAATTTGACACTTAATTAAATTTGTTATATAAAATGTCTTTTGACTTTTAATTACGTTTATCTCTGAAAATTTGCCCACATTATCACCTATTTCCCTTTTAATATGTTATAATTTTTTATTAACTATATTTTTTAATGTGTTGCTTATATATATTTTATGTGAAATTCAATATATTAAATAATATATTTTATTTTCCTTGTTTTTTAAACATGTCAATTTTTGTCAAAATGATGAAATAATAAAACTTCCATTTGGTAATACTGTTTGGTTTATAAACTTGTATATTTATAATTTTGAGGTTAAAAAATATTGACTGAAAATTGGAGAGAAAAAATATGTGTGGTTAAAAAGTTGATAGAAAATAATTAATTATTTTGTAACATGCGTATTGAAGAGCCTACTCATTTATTGACATATTATAAAGTAAAATTTTAATGATTTTATTTATTTATTTTCAAAATATATTAATTTAATTTTTTGTCATTTTTAACTTAACAAATTTATATAACATATATTTATTTATTTTAAAATATATTAATCCAAAATTTTCATTTTTAATATAACACATTTACATATATATGACGTTTATTTATGTTCAAATATATTGATATAATTTTTTTATTTCCTGCATAACACATTTACATAAATATCACATTTATTTATGTTCAAATATATTAATCCAATTTTTTTATTTCCTACATAACACATTTACATAGATATCACATTATTTATGTTCAAATATATTAATCTAATTTCCAATGTAACACATTTACACATAGTACATTTATTACAACTTTTATTAAAATATGTAATAAATAATAAATTTTCAGTTACAGCCGTAATTAGACCAACACAAATTTTAACTCGCAAGACACTTACGGCTGTAATTGACTATTTCACGACCGTAACAATTTTCACCACGCGATCTGCATGGATTTTATGTTATTTTCCGTTTTTATTTATGTTAAGTTTATTTTTTGACCTCTAAAGTGGCTAGGGTTTGATTAGTTCTATTTTGGTTATTTATATATTATTATTATTATCCAATGTAATGGAGTAGACTTTTGATAAATAAAAATTGTGTTGAATTTTTCTCTCTCAAATATTATTCTTATTGAACATTTTCGAACTTATCAAAGATTATTCAAATCTTTGCGGCGTTCACCAAAGTCGAACTTATCAAAGGCGTGGACAACATTTGTGGTGTTCAACCCATGTGGGTTCTTGTCTTCGCATCTTAACGGGTCCAAGGTTTAATATGCCTTGGGTTCTTGAGTCATGAGGCTCGGGTCTCCATGTCATCGTCCGTCAACAACCTGAATTCGGAACTTTCCCTGCATTCTAATTCAATTCTGCGAGTTCTTCGTGATTTCTACAACGGGATGGGATCATTTGGTATCAGAGTTAGACTCTGAATTCAGGTTTTTTTTATTCTATCCCAGTTTGATTCTACGTTTTTATCATAGAGTCTGTATAGAATCATCCATATCCTACTTTTTTTTGTCGAGTCTTGTTCTTCATGTTCTTCGTGTTTGTTAGTCTTTAATCCATGAAAAAATCCCAAAAATATTTCAACAGTGTTTATATATATATAAAAGGTCATTTCAAAAATTCAAGAACCACTTTATTGAATTTCATCAATTCTTAACTTTTCTTGAATCCCATATTTCGTTGTTTATTGAACCTTTTTCCTTTTCATTCCACATTCAACTCTACGATGTCTAAACTCAGGGAAAAATTTCATGTAAGAGGGAGAATAGGCTTGAACATAAACCTAGGGTTGAAATTGGGGATAAGTTGAAACTATTGTGCGATGATCTCTCGAAAGTAAGTGATGTTGTCTCGGAATTGAGGGATGAATTCAATGATGTGGGCAATATATTAAAACAGTTAAAAGAGGAGATGATTGCACAGAGGGCAAGAAAAAAATTAGTTGAAAAAGGAGAGTGAAAGGGAAGCTGAGGCTGAATTACAAAATGTTGAAAGTGAGATTGTAGGGGATTTACAATTGGAGCCTTGGGGTAAGAATATTGAAACTGAAGGGTTGAAGGTAGAAATAGTTGAAAATCCAAAATTTGAGGTAGGAGATGAGGAACTGGGTGGTAAAGAGGTGGAAGAACATGAAGTTAAAATTATTGATGAGGAGATGCATGAATTGGAGGTTGGGCATGAAAAATTAGGAGAGGTGGTAGAGTCCAAAAGTTTAGAAGAGGAGGTTGTGCGTGAGAATGTGGAGTTGGAAGAAGTGGTTGACCTTGAGAGTAAGAAAATTGAAGAGGTTGAGCAAGAAGTTGCAAGGGAGGAAGGAGGCGAAGAGAAGAGCCTCGTGGTTTCCAAAGAGGAGTTAGAGATGATGATTCATCATGAATACAGGGATCCATACCTTGTACTTCATGAAACTAACTTTCTCCTCCCCATTTTATTTGAATCTTTCTTGCAGGTTGAAAATTATTGGAAGCTTGACCAACACCAACCTTGGCTAGTCAAGTTTGTGTTTCAATACATTCATACTTACCGACTGAATTAGTGCAACTTATTGAATCCCTGTCATGGAGGCCATAATTTTTCATTTGAACCAGGTGGAGCACTAACATCATGAACAAAGCTATGATTTGGCAAATCATCCTGAAGAAGGAGGGAATTATGTGAATCATGGTCGGCTTGACAGAAAGAACTACAATTCAAGCCAAACTAAAGTTCAAACATGTTTGAAGAGCTTCAAAGATCAAGCATGGCAGGAATAAAGGAGGTTCAAAGCTATTTGCAGCCGAAAACAAAGTTAAAGCGGAGCAGAAAGTCAGTTACGGCCGTAACAGGTGCATTCACGGCCTTAAGAATTTTCACCATGCGATCGCATGGATTTTTCCTGCGCGATCGCACGGCTATAGCTTTTAGGGTTCCCGCGGATTTTATGTTATTTTCCATTTTTAATTATGTTAAGTTTATTTTTGGGCCTCTATAGCGGCTAGGGTTTGTTTAGTTCTATTTTGCTTATTTATATATTATTATTATCCAATGTAATGGAGTAGACTTTTGATAAATAAAAATTGTGTTGAGTTTTTCTCTCTGAAATATTGTTCTTATTGAACATTTCCGAACTTATCAAAGATTATTTGAATCTTTGTGGCATTCACCAAACTCGAACTTATCAAAGGCGTGGGTAACCTTTGTGGAGTTCAACCCATGGGTTCTTGTCTCTGCATCCTAATGGGTCCAAGGTTTAATATACCTTGGGTTCTTGAGTCGTGAGGCTCAGGTCTCCATGTTACCGTCCGTCAATAACTTGAATTTGGAACTTTCCTGATGTGATCCGATACGGGGATCACCAAGAACACGCGGAATTAAACGCCGGAAAGCTCTAAAATCCAAGATAGTAGACGGTAACAATGCAACCCCGACCTCACGACGCAAGAACTATGAGTATATTAAACCCAAAACCCGTTACGATGCGGAGATAAGAACCACAAAGGGGGAATGCCACAAAGGTTGTCAAATCCTTTGATAAGTTCAATTTGTTCGACGAGAACACGAAGAAAATTAAGGGAATATCTCACCTTCAATATCATTAATCTCAAGAATAAAAGTTGTTGTTTACAATGCTGAATAAAGCCATATATATAGGCTAACAAAATAAAGAAACATAAATAAACTAGAATTGCAAATAAACTAAACGCTGAAATTAGGTTTTAAATCGCGGTGCTAAATTACGGCCGTGACTTATGAGTTTACGGCCGTAAGAATGCTACGGATTAAAAAATTAAAACATATGTTACGGCCGTAAGCGACCTTCTGAACAAAATTAAAAGTTACAAATTCTGGTTACGGCCGTGAGAATTTGATTACGGCCGTGAGTCCTTCTACTTCAGTTACGGCCGTAAGATGATATTTTACGACCGTAATGGCCTTTCTGTTCAATTTTCGCCAACACGATTTTACGACCGTAAAAGTAGGGTTACGGCTGTCAGTGAGAAACCACACTTCTAACCACGGGATCACGTGGTAAAAGGCTACACAAAAACCTTGAAAAAAGCAGTATAATCTCTTGAAAAAGAGCGAAGAACAACAATCACCTTGAAAAAAGGTGATTAATCTCTTGAAAAAGAGAGAAGAACAACAAGAACCTTGAAAAAAGGCGAAGAACCTCTTGAAAAAGAGTAGAAAATCGTAAAGAACCTTGAGAAAAGGCTTAAAACTTTGAAATATGAGTTTACCCACCTTAAAAAGACTTAAAACTTTGAAATATAAGTTTACTCACCTTGAAAAAAGGCATAAAACTTTGAAAGATAAGTTTACCCACTTTGAAGAAAGGACGGTACATAGCCACTGCAGCTATGAGTGAAAGTGATAATGACGTAAACCCCGGCAGAAGCAGGGACGAGCAGTATGCTGCCAATGAGGGAATGCATACACATAATCAGCCTCAGGGTGTTGACGAGGAGGTCCCTCAACCTAACCCCCTTCGTAGGCACCGAAACAGGCACTTGATGAGAAAATGACTCCCATGGCCGCCCAAATGATAGAAATGTAAAGACAGCTGATCGAGCAAACTGCTGGCATGAATGCTTACATGGCAAGGGGATATATGGCAAACAACCAGATTGAGCCACCACATTATCCCCAGACTCACGCACTAGCAATTCACGAATAGAACAATTAGGCACACAAAGTTTACTTTCCCTAAACAAATAGCCATCATGCCTATAAAATTTATCAATTGCACCTTTTTCACATGAAGCATAAATGATAGAAAAATCAGGGTCATTAGCATACATACCTCTTATATATTCAAACCCAAGCAGCTTCGCATTTAAAGAGTTTAGAAGTACGTACCTGCGAGAAAGGGCATCTGCTACCACATTCTCCTTACCTTGCTTATAACGAATGATGTATGGAAAAGTCTCAATGAATTCCATCCAACGGGCGTGTCTTTTGTATAGCTTACCTTGTCCCTTGAGGTGTTTCAGTGACTCGTGGTCAGTGTGTATGACGAATTCCTTTGGCCACAGATAGTGTTGCCATGTCTCCAAGGCACGAACAAGAGCATAAAGCTCCTTGTCGTAGGTAGGATAATTCAAAACTGCCCCACTCAGCTTTTCACTGAAAAATGCAAGCGGCCTTTTTTCTCAAGATTGCTGCACAGCTCTGGCTGAAAAGGTGGAGTGCTTCTCCATGGATCCCACATATCCAATGAAGGAGTTGCAGATAGGGCAAGACTCTGAAAGTGAGGTGAAAGATGAGCTGAAAAGCTTTCTCAAAGAAGATCTTGATGTTTTTGCACGGAAGCATGAGGACATGGTGATGTGATCCGGGATAGGAGCTCAAAGGAGAAGTCAAGTCACGGACGACGCAACAACATTCGACATAGGGAAATGAACAATTTCCATGTTGGAAGCTAGTCGAGACGACGAGTGGATCAACCTCATTCAAACCATCGAAGAAAATTAAAGAAAATTCAATGTTACGGCCGTAACAAGTAATTCCTCACGGCCGTAACTAGCTCACTGTTAAAATTGATAATTCGAGAAACAAAGGATCACAGCCGTAAAAGTTAAGGTTCACGGCAGTAAAAGAGTCACTGCACAAAAATCAGAATTTGAATTGTTTTGACTTACGGCCGTAAGGAAATATGTCACGGCCGTAAATATGGTTCAGTAATAAGGTTACGGCCGTAAAAGGAAGGGTTACGGCCGTAAAAACATATACGCGTAATTTTAGGGTTTTAATTATTTCCTTATTTTTAGGTAGTTGTTTCCTTGTTTAATTAGAACTCTTAACCTAGATTTTGACCCTATTTATAGGGATGTAATTTTCATTAGACTTTACACAACTTTGATATTATAATTGAGAGGCTATTTTGCTTTCATATTCTTATTCTTCATTGAATAAAATCCGAACTTGCGAGTTAATCTTGTTTGTTCAAATCTTGGGTGAGATTTACTTTTATTGCGATCAAGAGGTCAACATATCTATTGATTGTGTTGGTTGCTTGGTTCAATTAATTTGAATCAATCTCTAAATCGCGGTTCTTTGGCGTTCTTGGGTCGATTCCAATAATTTGTGGGTTGCGTAGCTACAATTGCTACGTGGCTTGCATCATCTGGTATCAGAGCTTAGGCTCCAAAAATCAAGGTTATATCTTTGTTTGTTTTCTTGAGTCTTCTTTAATCTTGTTCTTCGTGTTCTTCCAGTTCTTGAGTCTTTAATAAAAAAAAAAAGTGTCACAAAAAAATTCAATAGTTGTTATTTCCTTCGTTTGTTATCCAAATTAAACTTCGTTTGTTTCGTCTTTCTCGAAGTTGAATTTTCGAGAAATCTAAAAAAAAACGAAAATTCTCAGTTCAATTACAATAGCAGTTATTTGATTTCAAAAAAAATATATATTCTTGACTCAATCTTAGTTTCCATAAAAAGTGTCAAGTTCTATATCGAGTCAAATTCCATTCTCTAAAAGTCTTATTTGAGTTTTCCCAACAAGGTGATAACTTCTCACTCGCATTCGGTTTTAGTCATTCAAGTTTAAACTTGTTTGAGTTCGGGTTCGTTCTTTGAAGCAATTGGGGTGAAAGCCATTGAGTGGAAAAAGGCAGAGAGGTGAGATCAATAGAGGGTAAAAGCCAAATTTGAGTGATACACGAGCGAAATACACGTGAGGCATATAATATTTAGTTTTAGGATGTCTGAACAATCTGCTACTATAAAAAACAACGATCGAGTCAACATGACGGAATAGATGGTACAACGGTTTGAGCGGTTGTTTGGGGATGTGTTAGGTAGGTTAGAAAGGCTTGAGCAACCTCGGGAAGTGCCTAATGCCCGCAGGCAAGGTGGGCAAGGTCGTAGAGTAGAGGGGGTCGATGAGAATGAAGAAGGTAGTGATTTTGACGATGGGGTAATTGTGGATAGAGTAGTTTGGCATGGAAGAAGGGATAGAGATCTTGGTGTCGATAGGATGGATGGTAGTATGAGCAACATCAAAATGAAAATTCCGTAATTCAAGGGTAGGAGTGATCCGGAAGCATACCAAGAATGGGAAAAGAAGATAGAATTAATTTTCAATTGCCACACTTATTCGGAAGAGAAAAAGGTTAAGGTAGCTGTACTTGAATTCTCCGATTACGCTATTACTTGGTGGGATCAATTGGTGACTTCTAGGAGGAGGAATCGCGAGAGGTCCATTAATTGAACCAAGCAACCAACACAATCAATAGATATGCTGACCTCTTGATCACAATAAAAGTAATTCTCACCCAAGATTTGAACAAACAAGATTAACTCCCAAGTTCGGATTTTATTCAATGAAGAATAAGAATATGAAAGCAAAATAGCCTCTCAATTATAATATCAAAGTTGTGTAAAGTCTAATGAAAATTACATCCCTATAATAGGGTCAAAATCTAGGATAAGAGTTCTAATTAAACAAGGAAACAACTACCTAAAAATAAGGAAATAATTAAAACCCTAAAATTATGCGTATATGTTTTTACGGCCGTGACCCTTCCTTTTACGGCCGTAACCTTATTACTGAACCATATTTATTGTCATGACATATTTCCTTACGGCCGTAAGTCAAAACAATTCAAATTCTGATTTTTGTGCAGTGACTCTTTTACGGCTGTCAACCTTAACTTTTACGGCCGTGATCCTTTGTTTCTCGAATTATCAATTTTAACAGTGAGCTAGTTACGGCCGTGAGGAATTACTTGTTACGGCCGTAACATTGAATTTTCTTTAATTTTCTTCGATGGTTTGAATGAGGTTGATCCACTCGTCGTCTCGACTAGCTTCCAACATGGAAATTGTTCATTTCCCTATGTCGAATGTTGTTACGTCGTCCGTGACTTGACTTCTCCTTTGAGAGCCTATCCCGGATCACATCACATGGTGGGTATAAACCCAAAAGTTTCATGTCACCGACTACAGATCGATCGAAATCACCCCGGACACAGGCAGAAGAGGAGGCCCATGAGCCCCGAGAAACACGAGGCCTTGAAAGACGTATTGAAGTTGTTAAAAAATAGCTTCATAAGAGGATCTAGGTATCCGAAGAGGGTGTCCAACCTAATTTTGGTACCAGAATCGAGTGGGAAGTTGAGGGTATGCATCGATATTTTAAAACTTAATCAAGCATGTCCAAAAGACAATTTTCCGTTGTCCCAGATAGACTAGTTGGTTGACTCGATCGCAGGGCATGTAATGCTAATCAAATTCCCATGCATGAATCTGACGAAGTGCACACCTCATTCATCACAGATAGGGGTTATACTATTACAGGGTCATGCCTTTCAGGTTAAGGAATGCCACTGCTACATACCAGAGGTTAGTAAACCAGATGTTTGAGAAACAACTGGGAAACACAATGGAAGTGTACGTGGATGACATGCTTGTAAAAAGCATGGAAGTATCGAAACATGTCGAACACTTAGCAAAGACTTTCAGTGTATTGAAATTGTACATGATGAAGTTTATTCCCCTGAAATGCTCCTTTGGAGTGGGATATGGGAAATTCATCAGGTTCATGGTTGACAGCAGGGGATTTGATGCCAACCCAGATAAGATTAAGGCCCTGCTTGAGATGCAATCTCCTCGAAATCCCAAAGAAGTTCAAATCCTGACCGGAAGGGTGACTGCCCTAAACAGGGTTGTTTCTAAATCTACAGACAAGTGCTTGCCTTTCTTCAAAACCCTCAGAGGAAAAAGGTTCCTCTAGACATTGAAATGCGAACAAGCTTTCACAAAATTGAAAGCATTCCTGGGGCAAGCCCTGTTTCTGTCAAAACCAAAGGCCAGGGAACCTTTGTTCTTATACCTGACAGTCTCTAAAGAGGCCGTGAGCTCTGTCTTAATCAGAGAAGAAAATGGGAACCAGCTTCCGGTATACTATGTAATCAAGGTACTTCTGGACACAGAAAGGCATTATCCGAACATGGAAAAGCTCGCCCTAGCATAGATTATGTCATACAGGTGCTTACTAACTTCCCCATGAGACAAGTTTTGCAAAAACCGGACGCATCCGGATGATTGATGAAATGGGCAGTAGAAATTAGTCAATTCGACTTACACTTCTCACCTCTGGCTGCTATAAAGGGACATGCACTGGCAGATTTCATAACTGAGTTCACCCACCCTCCTGAAGTGGAAATGGTTGAAAGCACTGAAGAATACCAGGAATTGGGACTGTTCGTTGATGGATCTTCCATTGAAGGAAGATCCGGTGCCGGTGTGATACTCCTAAGCCCCGAGGGGAACAAATTGCACAGTACCGTCCAGTTTGGATTCTCATCATCAAACAATATAGCTAAATATGAAGCACTACTAGCATGCTTGAGACTAGTGATAGCTCTAAAAATAAAGGTCTTGAGAGCACATAGTGATTCCCAACTTGTCGTTAGCCAAGTTAACTGGAAATTTGCGACCAAAGAGCCTGGCATGATTGCATATTTAAAAATGGTGAAAGGATTGATAATTCACTTTGATAAATTTGGGCTGGAGCATATCCCCCGTTCCAAAAATACGAATGCAGATTCCTGTTGAGTGCATTTTACGTGCATATTTCATACATTTATGGTAGTACTTTTTGAGTAATTTGGACATTTACCTACTTAATTATTGTGTATATTTTGTGGTTAAATATGTTTAACATTCAACTAAATGGAGAAAACACAAGAAAGAAGCAAAAGAATGTTAAATTGAAGAAATTGAGGAGAAAAGAGCCAAATCTTGCAGGGATTAGAATGCTGTCAAAGGCGGATCTTGCAATTTATTGAAGGACTGAGCTGCAAAACCACACCTAGGTGAACAATGCGAACGCGTGGCTAAAACTAGGTCGCTTCGCGACTCATGCCAAAAATCCAACCCGAGAGTGCACATGTCAACCACGCGATCGCACGGTCAAAAATTTGAAAGATATTCTGGGCAGACCCGATGCGACCCCATTCGGCCCAAATGCTGTCAAAGGCAGATCTACGCGATTTTTGGGTATTTTTGAATGATTTGGCTAGGGTTTCCTCATATTTTCTACCCCTTTTGAAGTTCCAAACAAGCGTTCTTCATTTTCTTTACACTTTTCTTGTAATTTTCTCTTGTAATTAGTTAGTTTGGTTGATGAATGTTGATTGAGGGGAGAAATACCCATATCATTGTGGAAGAATATTGATATTTTGAAGCAAAAATCATTGGTGAAGGGAAGTGTTATTGCTTAATCTTCATATTTCTCTATTTACTTTACTTCATAGTTGAAATGATGCATTTAATTCTTGAAATTTATTGATATTTCACTATGGGTTAAGTTATTTAGTGTTGGGATGATTGATGAAGCTTGACCTAGCTTGGTTGATATTGATGCTTGTATTGAGAATTTAAGCTATTTATTATCTTGTGCATTTATTATTGTATTTATTGACTTGCATTTATTGTGGTCACATTTATGCTTGGATTTCATGGGATGTGCAATTATTGAGAAATTGTTGTATATTTGAGATCAATACAATATTTGTTCTAGGTTCTTATTTAGGATAGAGATATACCTAAAACCCTAGATGATCCATTGAGCTATTTTTACAAAAAATTAATGCAATTGGTACGATTTTAATCGACATAGAGACATAGTAGGTTAACTCCACTAATGAGGGTTGATTTCACTCGAGAGAGGTAATTGACTAAACTTGAAAAATCGTATCTAACACGATTAGTAAATTGCATTTCTATTTGCTTGTTGAGAATTCAATTAGGTAATGGTCAAGTAGAATCAAGAATCCCAACAGTCCTTTAACATCAAGTTATCACCATTTTTCTACTTATTTATTTACAATTGTGATTTTAATTCTAGTACTAAAACATTTACAAAACCAAAGTTTTATTGTGTACATTTCTTGTTTAAATTGAGTAAACTAGAGTGTAATTGAAATAGACAATCCTTGTGGGATCGATAAACCGGACTCATTGAGTCCACTATCACTTGTATGATATACGTGCACTTGTGGTGTGTTTCTAGGGAACAAATTTTTGGCGCTGTTGTCGGGAATTGTTTCTATTTGAATTACATTTTAGTTGATATTAGTTTTAACAATATGTTACTTTTATTTCTTGTAAAAATTTTCTTTTGTTTTGTGTAAGAAATCCTCTAATTTCTCTCGTTGTTCTAGGTTGTCAATTGTGCATGCGTCGAAGTGGAAGTCTTGATCTAGTTGAATTAGATCCGGATATTGAGGGAACCTTTCGATGTAGATTAAGGGAACAACGGGAAGCTATGAGACAACTTCTTACCGGGATGGAAGGAAAAAGAGTTAACATCGAGCTTAATTTTTCAGCCGCAATTCCTCCAAGAGGTGAAATCCCACCCGGTTTTGATCCTCAAGCGGCTAGGGTTCAAAAGCTCGTTGTTAATGAAGAAGACATGCTTTTTGGAGATTTCATGAATCCCCCTATCATCGAGAATGAATCAAGCATTGTCTGTCCCTCCTATAATCATCCTAATTTTCAACTTCAGCCGGATGTCATCAATTTATTCTTTAACACTATATCATTCTATGGGAGGACCGATAAGAATCCACATGCCCATGTGGCACGCTTCCTTGAGATTTGTTGCAATTTCAACTATGAGGGGTGAATGTGGAAGCAATCTGGATGATATTATTTGTGCATACCTTGAAAGATAAGGCAAGAGAATGGCTTGACACTTTGCCTCCGGGGAGCATCACTACTTGGGTGGAGTTTGTCCAAAGATTTACCACAAAATTCTTTCCACATTCTAGAGTTGGTAAACTCAAGCATGATATCACTACATTTCAACAATTCGAGATGAAGAGTTTCATGAAGCTTGGGAGAGGTTCAAAGATATGCTTAGGAAGTGCCCAAATCATGGGATCATATTGGGCCAGCAAGTTAACCACTTCTATGCCGGGTTAACGCCTCCTTGCCGATCAAATGTGGATTCATCTTCTAATGGGTCCATTAAAACAAAAAGCATTCGAGAGGCTTATGACTTGTTTGAGATCATGAGTGAGCAAAGTGCAATGTGGCCGGATAGAAATGCACCAAGGTGATGTGATCCGGAAAAGGCGACAAAAAAGGAGAAATCAAGACACGGGCAATTCAACAATATTCTACATGGAATTTCATGGTCGTAACATCAATCTTCACGACCGTAACTAATATTGAGACATTTTGATCCGAGAGGGACTTACGGCCTTATTGATGTGTTCCGAACCCTCGACAATCGGAGTCATAGCAGGCTTGACGGAAAAAGTTAAATATTGAAGCCAAATAAAAGTGCAATCCAGTCAACCATGTCGGAATTGGATGGATAATATATGTTTTTCGAGTAGAAACAGGTCACCGAGCAAGACTCACAGGCCATTGATTTTAGGGAAAAATTCCATCGTTTGGGGCTTCAAATTGGCAAATCAATGATGCAGAAGGAAATTTACTATATTTCCATAATTATAGGATTTTTAATTATTTTGTTTCCTTTTGGTTTGTAGGTTATTTTCCTAATTTAGTATTGTAGTTTAGTTAGAATTCTATTCAGAGTCAGTTAGCGATTAGGTTTTATTTTGCCTATTTATATGCTTTTCCATTCAATGTAAAAACAGAAGACTTTTGATGAATAAAATTATTGAGTGTTTTTACTCTCTCTAAAGGTTTTTCCCTTTAAACAACAAACTTATCAAGATTCAAATCTTGTGGCGTACAAAACAATTGAACTTATCAAGGATCTGGACATTCCTTGTGGCGGAACCCTTTGTGGTTCTTATCTCCGCATCGTAACGGGTCTCAGGTTTAATATACCCCTGGTTCTTGCGTCGTGAGGTCGGGGTTGCATTGTTATCGTCCGTTCCAACCTGGATTCGGAACTTTCCAAGCGTTATTCCGCGAGCTACGACGAGGACCCCCTCCCGGGTTCTCATCATATGGTATCAGAGCTGGACTCTGGATTCAGGTTTTGTTTTTCTATTCTATCCTGTTTGATTTTGTGTTTTTATCATAAAGTCTACACAAAATCATCCATATCTTGTTCTTCGTGTCAGTAAAACTTTTTTGTTATTTGATCCATAAAAGTCAGTCCCAAAAAATCAAAAGTGTTTTTCTTGTTCTTTTTTCATCCAAATCCAGTACCGTTTGTTTCGTTGCGTTCATGTCAAATTTTTGGATTTTATTAAAAAAATAAAATTAATTTTTTTTTTATTAATTCCGAAAATTCATCATTATTCAAAAAAAAAAAAAAAAAAAAAGTCACTCCGAAATTCAAGAACCACTTTCTTGAATTTCCTTAAATTCTTGATAATTCCTTGCCTTGCAAGTCAAATTAAAATTCTTGATATTCTTTCCTTTCTAGTCAAAATCCAAGAACCACTTTCTTGAATTTCTACAATATTCTTGATATTCTTTCTTTCGAGTCAAATTCAAGAACCACTTTCTTGAATTTCTTTAAAATTCTTGATATTGTTTTCCTTTTCGAGTCAACATTAAATTCCTTCTTGATATTTGTCAATATCTAGATCTTCTTATTTTGAATCTCTCAAATTTTTGAAAGCTATACATAAAGGGATGAATTATGAGTTCGATCCTACCTTCCAGACTAGGTGTCATATGGGCAGTAAAGTGTGCAATATTATTATTGATAAGGAGTATTATTGCGATCTGGCTAGTACCACCATGATTGAGGAGTTGGGCTTACCTTTAGAACCACATCCCAATCCTTATAGGCCGACGTGGTTAAAGGAGTGTGGGCAGGTAAATGTAACCCATGGGGTTATGGTGAAAATTGACACTTGGAAGATATAGCGACGAACAGTGGTGTGATGTGGTGCCTCTAGAATCGTGTGACATCTTGTTGAGTAGATCGTGGAAGCATGAGAGGAAAACAGTCTATGATAAGCGCAGGAATATATATAAATTTGTTAAGGATGGGAAAAGTATTAAGCTTATGCCGTTAACCCTGGAACAAATACTTGAAGATAAAGTATTGCGAGAAAAGTGGAATGAGCAAAGAAACTTCGGAGATGATGAATGGAGTATGAAGGATGAATTCAGGGAGATGGCCAAGAAATTAATACATTTAAATGAAGAGATAAAGGCACAAGAGGCTAGAAAAAAGTTAGCCGAGTTGCAAGAGAGAGAAAGGGGAAGAGAGGAAGTAGTTAAATTACAAGAAAAGTCTTTGGATATGATTGTTAAAAAGAAGGAGGGAGACTTGAGGAACGAGTTAGAAGATAAAATTATTTATGAGGAGGTGCATGAGCAAAAGTATGAGAAATTAGGAGAGGTGATTGAGCCCATAAATTTGGAAGTGGAGGTTGAGTGTGCGAAAAAAGAAATTGAAGTAGTTGATCAAACTCCGAGTCTTGAAGTACAGAATAAAATTGTGGAAGAGGAGATTGAAAATAACATTGTTGACAATGATAGGGATGAATTGGAAGTTGGAGTAGAAGTTCAACATTTGAATGTTAAATTTTTCAATAAAAATATTGAAGAGGTGGTTGAATGTGAAAAATTAGAAGAAGTGGTTGAGAAAAAAGAAGAGAATGAGCAAGAAAGTATATTGACTTTTGGAGGCGACGAGAAGGGCCTTGTGGTGGGAAAAAAAGTTGTGGAGGTTTTTTATCATGAGTACAAGGATCCATACCTTGTGCATGAAGACGCTAACATTTCCCTCCCTATTTTTTTTAAATCTTTCTTGCAGGTTTATTGTGCATGGAATTTTGATTTACATCAACCTTGGTCAATTCCCCTCGTGTTTCAATACCTTCTTGTCTACAAATTGGAGGAGCATCGTTTATTGTATATGTGTTAGGGAATCGACAATTTTCCGTTTGATCCCTGAGGTACAGTTTGATTTTTCAAGAACAATACCATGATTCCCGACGAATCATCCTAAAGAAGGAGGGAATGGTACGAATCAGGGTGGGCTTGACGGGAAAATCTATAATTCAAGCCAAAACAAGAAGTCAAGCAGGTTTGGAGAACGCCAAAGATCAAACATTGCTTATACGAAGAAGGTTCGACGCTAAACCAAGTGAGCAAGCCAAGAACAGCTTTATGATTCGGGACGAATCATCTTAAAGTAAGAGGGGATGATGTGATCCGGAAAAGAAGCAAAGAACAATGTTATGATTCGGGACGAATCATCTTAAAGGAAGAGGGGATGATGTGATCCGGAAAAGGCGACAAAAAAGGAGAAATCAAGACACGGGCAATTCAACAATATTCTACATGGAATTTCATGGTCGTAACATCAATCTTCACGACCGTAACTAATATTGAGACATTTTGATTCGAGAGGGACTTACGACCTTATTTATGTGTTCCGGACCCTCGACAATCGGAGTCATAGCAGGCTTGACGGAAAAAGTTAAATATTCAAGCCAAATAAAAGTGCAATCCAGTCAACCATGTCAGAATTGGATGGATAATATATGTTTTCGAGTAGAAACAGGTCACTGAGCAAGACTCATGGGTTAAAGCCCTTGAGCCCATTGATTTTAGGGACAAATTTCATCGTTTGGGGCTTCAAATTGGCAAATCAATGATGCAGACGGAAATTTACTATATTTCCATAATTATAGGATTTTTAATTATTTTGTTTCCTTTTGGTTTTAGGTTATTTTCCTAATTTAGTATTCTAGTTTAATTAGAATTCTATTCAGAGTCAGTTAGCGATTAGGTTTTATTTTGCCTATTTATATGCTTTTCCATTCAATGTAAAAACAGAAGACTTTTGATGAATAAAATTATTGAGTGTTTTTACTCTCTCTAAAGGTGAGGATTTTCCCTTTAAACAACGAACTTATCAAGATTCAAATCTTGTGGCGTTCAAAACAATTGAACTTATCAAGGATCTGGACATTCCTTGTGGCGTTCCCCCTTTGTGGTTCTTATCTCCGCATCGTAACGGGTCTCGGGTTTAATATACCCCTGGTTCTTGCGTCGTGAGGTTGGGGTTGCATTGTTATTGTCCGTTCCAACCTGGATTCGGAACTTCCCAAGCGTTATTTCGCGAGCTATGACGAGGACCCGTATGATGAGAACCCGTACGACGAGCCTCTTCCTTCTCATTTGAGGTATGCTTACTTGGGGGAATCTTCTACCCATCCGGTATTGAGGGAGCACAAAGAGGCTCAAAGATAAATTGCTTCGGGTATTGAGGGAGCACAAAGAGGCTATTAGATGGACCATCTCGGATATTCGAGGTATTTTCCCTTCATTATGCATGCATAAAATTCTTATGGAATATGATTTCAAACCTTCGGTGGAGCATCAATGTCGGTTGAATCCTAACATGAAGGAAGTGGTGAGAGCCGAAGTAGTGAAGTGGCTTGATGCGGGTATTATCTATCCAATCTTGGATAGTGCATGGGTAAGCCCGTTGCAAGTAGTGCCAAAGAAAGGAGGTGTCACAGTAGTGGAGAATGAAAATAATGAGCTTATTCCAACAAGGCCAGTGACGGGGTGGAGAGTTTGCATTGACTATTGCAAGCTCAACAATGCTACGAGGAAGGATCATTTTTGCCTTACATTCATCGATCAAATGCTTGAGCGATTGGTGGGTCACTCTCACTATTGCTTCCTAGATGGGTATTCGGGCTATAATCAAATTCCTATAGCCCCGGAGGATCAAGAGAAGATAACATTCACATGCCCATACGGAACTTTTGCATATAGGAGAATGCCTTTCGGTCTTTGTAATGCTCCCGCCACTTTCCAACGATGCATGATGGCCATCTTCTCTGACATGGTGGAGAATTTATCGAGGTATTTATGGATGACTTCTCGATTTTTGGTACTTCATTTGATGATTGTTTGAATAATTTGAAAATGGTGCTAAAAAGATGTGAGGATACCAATGGGAAAAATGTCACTTCATGGTGCAAGAAGGGATAGTTCTTGGACACTGGATTTCAAGCAAGGGGATTGAAGTCGATAAGACAATAATTCAAGTTATTGAAAAACTACCTCCCCCAACTTCCGTGAAGGGCATAAGAAGCTTCTTAAGACATGCAGGATTTTATAGGAGGTACATCAAGGGCTTCTCAAAAATCACAAAGCCACTTTGTTCATTACCTGAGAAGAGTGCCACATTTGATTTCTCTAAAGAGTGTCTCCAAGCTTTTAACACTCTTCAAGAGAAACTCATCACGGCACCTATTATTGTGACTTCGGATTGGAGTTTGCCCTTTGAGCTTATGTGTGATGCAATTGATTATGCCGTGGGGGCGGTGTTGGGGCAAAGGAAGGACAAAATCTTGCATGTTATCTACTATGCTAGTAGAACCTTAACCGATGCCCAACTGAATTATGCTACTACCGAGAAAGAGATGTTACCGTCTTTGCCTTTGATAAGTTTCGGTCGTATCTCATTGGTTCCAAGGTAATTATGTATACCGACCACTCGGCCCTCAAGTTTTTGTTGGCAAAGAAATATGCCAAGCCGCGGTTGATTAGATGGGTACTTCTTCTCAAAGAGTTTGATTTGGAGGTTCGTGACAAGAAGGGGACCGAGAATCTTGTAGCCGATCACTTATCTAGACTTGAGCAAACCGAGGAAGTTATTGATGAAGAGATAAGTGAGGTATTCCCGGATGAGATACTTTTCCAAATCATGGATCTTCTACATGCTTCTAGTGTGCCATGGTATGCAGACCATGTTAATTTTCTTGCAAGTAGCAGCACTCCCCCGGACCACTCTTATCAACAAAGGAAAAAGTTCTTTGGGGAGGATATCAAGCATTATTTTTGGGATGACCCATTGTTGTTCAAAAGGGGTCAGGATCAAATCATGTGAAGATGTGTGCCCGAGGAGGAGATGGAGAATATTCTTGAGCAATGTCACTCTTCACCTTATGGAGGTCATTTTGGTGCAGTGAAAACCGTATCAAAGGTTCTTCAGTCGAGATTTTATTGGCCCACCTTATTCAAGGATACTCACACACTTGTGTCCAAATGTGATCGTTTCCAACGCCTAGGTAATATCTCCAATCGAAATGAAATTCCTTTGAATTCTATTTTAGAAGTGGAAATATTCGATGTTTGGGGTATTGATTTCATGGGACCTTTCCCATCTTCTTTTTCAAATCAATACATTTTGGTTGCGGTGGACTACGTGTCAAAGTGGGTAGAAGCGGTAACACTCCCCACCAATGATGCTCGAGTGGTGGTGAACTTTTTAAAGAAAAACATTTTTACTCGTTATGGCACCCGCTCAAGCTATCATTAGTGATGGAGGAAAACACTTTTATAACCGCTTCTTCAACTCACTTTTGACCAAGTATGGAGTTAAACATCGAATATCCACTCCTTATCATCCACAAACAAGTGAGCAGGTAGAGATTTCAAATAGAGAGTTGAAGAAAATTCTTGAAGTGACGGTGAATGCCTCGAGGAAAGATTAGTCCAAGAAATTGGATGATACATTATGGGCATATTGCACCGCCTTCAAAACCCCCATTGGTATGTTTCCATTTCGCCTCTTACTTGGAAAAGCATGGCATCTTCCGGTTGAGCTCGAGCACCGAGCCTATTGGGCAACAAAAATCTTGAATTTTGATATGAAGTCGGCCGGTGAGAAAAGACTACTCCAACTCAATGAACTTGATGAGTTTTGCCTTGAGTCATATGAGAATGCTCGTATTTACAAAGAGAAGACAAAGAGGTGACATGACAAGAACATTGTGAAGCGAGACTTCCATGTTCGGCAACAAGTAGTTCTTTACAACTCTAGACTGCGATTGTTTCCCGGCAAACTCCGCTCCAGATGGTCGGGACGTTTCACTATTTCGCAAATCTCCCCACATGGAGTGGTCGAACTTTATCATGAGAGTAAAGGGAACTTCAAAGTCAATGGGCAACGCTTGAAGCCATACTTGGGTGGCAATTACGAAAAGGAGAACTCATCCATCCCTCTTGCAGATCCGGAGTGATCGTATCTTAAAGTCGAGCGTACGACTTTAATCAAGCGCTTTTTGGGAGGCAACCTAAATTTCTACTCTTTTGCTTGTTTGTTGATATTTACTTGTTTCATTTTTTTATTTCTAATTTGGTTAATCATCAACTTTTTTAGGTACAATATTTTTGAAATCCTAAGCAACCATGTCCTCAACAAGTTTGGGGGAGATTTGCTTATCAAGAGAATCAAAGCTTAGGTCAATTTTGAACATTATTCGTGCATCAATCCGGGGAAGTTCCATCACACATTCCTTTCTTTATATTATGCTATAGTCAACATTGGGGACAATGTTTGATTTAAGTTTGGGGGTGTTAGGATCATGTTGCTATGTGAACATTTTAGATATCCTTGCCGGCTCTTGATGTTTTGATGTTTGAAATTGTTTATTTTGGTGGAATATTAACATGCTAGATAGCCTTTCCGGCTTAATAGATTTTGATGTTTGAAATTTTTGTTAATTCATGAGTTATAACCAAATTTGTAGCGACCAAGAATTTTCCATGACTTATTTGATAAATATTATTTAAAACGTGTCGTTATGATTTTGACCCATTTATCTTAAACACATTTTCGTCTAGCCATTTAAGTGAAGATTTAAATTATTTAAATAAAGGTTCAATTTAAAATTTTATTAAAAGTTTCTCATTTTCATTATTTTAAAGTCCAAATTTATTATTTACCTTTAAGTCCAAATCCTATTCATCTTGGATCATAGTTATTATTATCAAATTTCGATATGACCACAATATTCTACAAGCCAGATACTAAACTAATACTCATTTTCACACGTTGTTCAATTACAGCAAAATTTAATCCAATTTTCCAAAATTCTTGATTCAGTCAAAATTTAAACCCATCAATTACTCTTTGTACATTTTGAAAAAAAAACCTAATCACAGATTTTCCTTTGTCCCATTTTGGTAGTTTTCCTTTCCCCCAAAATTCCATAACTTCATCCCCTTAATCAACCCCAATTTCCCAAAATTCCTATCAATTAGCCATCATCTCTTGCAAACCCCTTCAATTTTGTCCTAAATGAAATCTGCAATAATTTACCAAGATTAATTCACAATCAACAGAATAAGTTCTTGCTTCCTCTTCACAAACTCACGGCACCAAAAGCATTCTCAGCAAACCTTTGCAGGATTCTTGCTTCTTGGTATGCTTCCTTCCCCATCGTGATTCTTGCATACTCACTTCACACACATGCCGCATTGCACCCCCAGCCAAACCA
Organism: Ligustrum vulgare; assembly: GCA_963555705.1. NCBI lineage: Eukaryota > Viridiplantae > Streptophyta > Magnoliopsida > Lamiales > Oleaceae > Ligustrum > Ligustrum vulgare. Next base: position 30,007,013 of record OY743174.1, read on the forward strand.
ATCTCCAACCCCAACCTCTGACTCCCATAGCCGAACCCTGTGTCCAATCTGCAAACCGAGACACTTTCAACCACCGAGCCTCACTTTTCAGTCACCGCTGTAACTTACGACTGCACCCAAACCTCAACCTTCATCATCCAACCGCCCATCTCAACATCACCACGAACAAGCCTCGACCCACCATTTCCATCTGCAACATCGAACCATCCAATCACTACCACGAGCAGAACACAATTTCACCCAAACAACCAAACCACCACAACCAATAACCACAATCACAAACCACCACTGCTCAGTTTTGAATCATCAAAATCAAATACCCTTTCACCATCGTCACCACACAACCCGCAAACACCAAGCCGCCGGCACCACCACTGCCCAAATCCACCCCAAAATAAAACCCAAACCCAAAAATAAACAAGCCCAAACACTTACCTCGACCTTCGGCGTACTCGACCCCACCTTCGCCGAAAATCGCGTTCCCAATTTTCGAACCCAAGCCACTGACTACCTCATTTCTCGCACTTGAAATCGCCCAGAACTTCACCTTCTGCAGTCCCCTCCACCCACTGCCGTCGCGCCCTTCGATGGCGGCTTCGCCGCCTACGATCTCCGGCGAGAGGCGTCGTCCACCTCTCTCTCGCTCTCTGCACTATCACTCTCTCTATCACGAAAATAAGAGAGAGAGAGAGAGAGAGAGAGTGTGTGATATTTCTATAAAAGGAATTTTTATTATTTTGTACAAATTGCCTTTTAGTCCCTTTAGTTTTAAAATATATTCATTTCAATCCCTGCTTAATTTGAAATGTCTTAAGTCAGTCCCCTGGTTTCAAATCCTTATTTTAACCCCCTCAGTTTTGAAATATCTTAACCAGCCCCCTTATTTCTGAAAATTACTCAAAGCAGTCCCGAGATTTATCATCTATGTGAATCAGCCCTTTTATTTCTGAAAACTTCAATTTAGTCCCTTAAGCCTTTTTAAAAAACTTGATTTTACACAAATTCATCTTTTTAAACTTGATTAATCCAAAAAAATATAATTTTAATTATATATTTATTTTGTAGGACTAGACGAGGCGCGAGAACATTAGAAAGTATTATTCCTGTTTGCTCAATACTCGAGAAATTAAGGCGGGCTCTTATCTACAAGTTTACGTTTTTCAAAAGTGCGCATCAATAATTATTTGGATTATAAGTTTAGCATGTATGATTATGTTCATGAGAATTACTTGATTTCTGAGCATGAGACTATGTTACGAGAATTTACTTGCTTAAATGCATGAGACTTGAACTTGTATGTTATTTACTTGTTCATGAGAATACTGGTGATCGCTAGACACCTGAGACTTGAATATCATGATTATGTATTTTGATTTATGATGTTAAATGATTGTTATGCGCGAGTCTACTGAGTATTTCTTTGAAATACTCACGTATTCCAAAAACTAATTTTGCAGATGATGGAGTTGGCGGCTAGGCGTACGATGGTGGCTATTAATGAGACTTTAGAATGTTTTATTTGAAATTATAAGCTTATTATTTTATTATATCCAAGTTAAATTCATATTCAAACATTTTGGCCGTTTGAGCCAAGTTTATGAAGTCATGTGAATTAAGATTTTAGTTATTAAATTTATTTTCCGCTAAATTATTTATTTTCAAAGATAATTTGAGACGATGAAGTGGCGTTCCGGGTTTCATGGAATCCGGGGCGTTACAAAATTTGCTACTTGTGCTGCTCTCTATAAAATGCTTATCCATGCAAGATCCATATGTACATTGAGCAAAATAGTCATGTTTGATTGTTGGTGAGTTTATGAATTGTTGAAGGGTGAAGAGGTTAAAGGAGTAGAAAAACTAGGTTGTGAGCTTGTATTTAAATTTTTATCAACCTATCCAATTTTCCTAGTACTCTAAATCTCTTGATCCTAATGTAAGTCAAGTTTGGGGGTGGTCGACCTGACAAAGGAAACAGTCTAAACGTGTGGTGATTCCATGCACGTGGAAGTAAATTTTTGTGTGGAGTGTATTTCGCCAAGTATAAGCTAAGCAATGACCGTATGCTAGAGTTCTAAGCCCATTTTAATTTTTGCATTACATTGCCCTATCTCGAAGCCTTTTTGACTTGAGTAATTAAGCCCGTAGGAGTATCTTGAAACTTGGTACCTTAAGTTTTAAACTTGGGAGTCACCGGCCTAAAGCTCGCTACAAGGGTCAATTAAAAAGCTTAATGAGTAGGGTACTCACACACACACTTGAAAAAAAAAATCATATCACCATTGCATTTGCTTAATAAGTCTACCCCACTTTGTAGCCTTTTTGACTCGAGTTATTAAGTCCGTAGGGGTATTTTGAAACCTGGTACCATTTGATCTTAAAACAATCGGGGAGCTACCGACCTAAAGCTCGCTACATGGGTCAATTAGATAGCTTAAAGGAGTGGGGAAGACACGAGCAATCATCATTTTAGTTTTTAGAAATCATGCATTTGTACTTGTATAAGGGTTTTTAGATTAACAGTGGGTTTGAATTTCTAGTATAAACTTGAATTTCGAAGCACTCATTTAGTGGAGAGTCACCACATTTCTAGGTTGTCGAGATTGTCGGAAAAACACACCCAAACTAGAGTGGAAAAAAAAAGAGTTGACCACTAATGGTGGGTTAGTTTTGACTTGAAACCTCTTTACTCGAACTTAATTGACGATTAATATGGCTATGCACACACACATCGATCGAACATCGAATAAGCCAAACTCATTTTTGTAGCATTCTTTGAGAATATATTTGTGAATTAATTGTGCAATTTCACACTCATTGAAGATTGCAAGTTATCTAGCATCTTTGATCATATTGTCATTAATTTTCTAGATGCATGTAAATATTCTTGCTCGGGACAAGCAAGAGTTCAAGTTCGGGGGTATTTGTTGAGTGCATTTTACATGCATATTTCATACATTTATGGTAGTACGTTTTGCGTAATTTGGATAAATACCAACTTAATTGTGCATATTTTGTGGTTAAATAGGTTTAACATTCAGCTACATGGAGAAAACACAAGAAAGAAGCAAAAGAATGTTAAATTAAAGAAATTGTGGAGAAAAGAGCCAAATCTTGCAAGGATTAGAAGTTTGAGGACCGATCTGTCACTTTCGAAAAGCTGTGGACTTCTCGTGCAATTGATCCAGTGACTAAATTGAAAGTTCTCAAAAGATGAAGGACCTCAAACGCAATTTTAGGAGGGCTTTTTGAAATCAGAATATTTGAGGACCAAGTTGATCGACATTGAAAGTTGGAGGACCCCAATTGTAATTTATTGAAGGACTGAGCTGCAAAACCGTGCCCAGGTGAACCACGTGAATGCGTGGCTGGAACCAGGTCGCGCTCACGACTCATACCAAAAATCCAACCCGAGAGTGCACATGTCAACCACGCGATCACGAGCCGATTCGGCCCAAATGGTATCAAACGCGGATCTACGCGATTTTTGAGTATTTTTGAATGATTTGGTTAGGATTATTGATGAAGCTTGACCTAACTTGGTTGATATTGATGCTTGTAGTGAGAATTTAAGCTATTGATTATCTTGTGCATTTATTGTTGTATTTGTTGACTTGCATTTATTGTGACCACATTTATGCTCGAATTTCATGAGACGTGCAATTATTGAGAAGTTGTTGTGTATTCTTGATCAATAAAATATTTGCTCTAGGTTCTTGTTTAGGATAGAGATATACCTAAAACCCTAGATGATCAATTGAACTATTTTCACAAAGGTTTAATGCAATTGGTGCGATTTTAATCGACATAGAGATATATTAGGTTAACTCCACTAATTAGGGTTGATTTCACTCGATAGAGGTAATTGACTAAACTTGAAAAATCGGATCTAACACGATTAGTAAATTGCATTTCTATTTGCTTGTCGAGAATTCAATTAGGTAATGGTCAAGTGGAATCAAGAATCCCAACACTCCTTTATCATTAAGTTATCACCATTTTTCTACTTATTTATCTACAATTGTGATTTTAATTCTAGTACTAAAACATTCCAAAACCAAAACTTTATTGTGTGTATTTCTTGTTTAAATTGAGTAAACTAGAGTGTAATTGAAATAGACAATCCTTGTGTGATCGATATACTGGACTCATTTAGTCTACTATCACTTGTATACGATACATGCACTTGCGGTATGTTTCTAGCTAACAACGCCCTGTCAAAATTAGCAAGTAGCAAAAATGCCGACCTCTTGAGCATGGTCCCTGTCTAGCATCTTTTTTCCATCAATTGAGCTAGGGGCAGAAGTGTATTCTATAGAAGGAGAACCGTCTTGGATGACCCCGATCCTCGCACATCTGAAGCTCCCGACTCTGCCCAGTGAATAATAATCAACCCAGGGATGGCAATGGATCAGGTTCGGGCGGGTCGGGGTTGCCCCCGCCCCAAACCCAAAAACTCATAACCCCACCCCGCCCTGCGACTGTTCGCGGGGCGGGCGGGGCGACCTCCCGCCCTGCTATTGACCTGAAAATATTTTTTTTTTTCTTTTTCAAAATTGCAAATCACATGTTTTACTATCCTCATTTTGATTTACTATCCTCATTTCGAAATTGAGGCCAATCTTGAATTAATGAAGAATTTCAAGAAACACAAGAATATGCGTTGAACTAGTTACAGTTTTTAAGTTTGAACTTTAAAGATAATATGTATATATTTGAAGGAAAAAAAATCAATAAACAACATAATGTTATAGTGGTTGTATATTCTCATACCCCTAAATTCCACCAAGGTTCAATTCTTTTGGATTTCATTAAATTTATTTTAATTTCTCATTCTAATATTTATTAAAAAAATTATCGGGTCATGGCCCGGGTCCGCCCCGAAACCCGCCGCAGGGCGGAAAACCCGCCCGGCGGACCCGATGGGGCGGGTCATTTCAGGTCCTCCGGGTTTCGGGTTTTTTTGCCATCAACCCGAAAGATGTTAAGGTATGAAGCCAACTTTGTCTTTTGCATTGCATTGGGCCTGCAGAGGGCAAATATGTAATGATGGAAACCCATGAAGGAACGTGCGGAAACCATGCTGGAACGCTATCTTTGGCTCTCAAAGCCCTGAAACAAGGGTACTTCTGGCCAACGATGAGGAAAGACGCTCATGATTTTTTCGCATGTGTGACAAATGCCAACGCCACGCTGCCATACCGCGTCAACCACACCACGAACTAAGAGTGGCGACCAGCCCGTGGCCCTTCGCGAAATGGGGGATCGACATTTTTGGGCCCATGCCTATAGGAAGCGGGAACTACTGCTTTGCTATCGTGGCAATAGATTACTTCACCAAGTGGGTGAAAATGGTGCCACTAATAAAAATCACCGAAGCTAACACTTCGAAATTCATTTGGAAGAACATAATCTACCGATTTGGTATCCCTCTTTCCCTTGTGACGAACAATGCAAAGCAGTTCAAGAATAAGAGAGTGGATGATTTATGCGAAGAAATGGGTAGATCAAGTTATTCTGATGCGAACCCGAGAGGGGGTCCGTGTTGTAGCTTGCGGAATAACGCTTGAAAAGTTCCGAATTCAGGTTGGAACGGACGAGAACACTACAACCCGAGCCTCACGACGTAAGAACCGTGAGTATGTTAAACCCAAGACCCGTTACGATGAGAAAACAAGAACCGTATTGGTTTGAACGCCACAAAGGATGCCCACGCCTTTGATAAGTTCGATTTGTTGAATACCACAAATATCCCACAATATTTGATAAGTTCGAAGTTTGTTCAATTCCTAAACAATGTTGAGAAAACACTCAATATATTTTTCATTCATCAAAAGTCTTACTTTTTACATTCAATGGAAAAACATATAAATAGGCAAAATAAACCCTAGTCGCTAACTGACTCTGAATAGAATTCTAATTAGGCTAAAATAACTAAAATAACCAAAATAACCAAAATTATCAAAATTGGAAATAGAATTAAAAACCAATAAAGGAAATACAAATCAACTGAAATTCTAAAAATCCCGAAAATCTGATTCGCGCCGCTTACGGCCGTAAAAGTCGGACTTACGGGTAAGTCCTTCTTTGATCAAAATGTCTCAATATTAGTTACGGCCGTGAAGATTGATGTTACGGCCGTAAATCTCCTTCTGAACAAAAATACCAATAATCATTTATAGCCGTGAGGAAGGTGATGCGGCCGTGAAATCCATAAGTGAGTTACGGCCGTGAGAAACAATGTTACGGTTGTAATGCATCTTCTGCTCAATTTTCTAATCCTTTGACATTAATTGATCTGATTTGAATCTCGACTCGAGCCCAACATGAAACTTGTTCATTTTCCTATGTAGAATATTCTTGAATTGCCCGTGTCTTGATTTCTCATTTTTGACACCATTTCCGGATCACATCATTCCCTCTTCCTTTAAGATGATTCGTCCCAAATAATAACATTGTTCTTAGCTTCTTTTCCGGATCACATCATATTATCTTCAGATCACCATCCCCAGGCGAACGGACAAGTCGAAGCAGTGAATAAGATCATAAAGAATACGTTGAAAAGGAAGTTGGAGTCAAAGAAGGGCGTCTGGGTAGAGGAACTCCCTCAAGTTTTGTGGTCACTTTACAGGAAACCCCGTTCTCTATGGCTCACGGAGCCGAGACAGTATGTTAAGTTGAAATCGGAATCACGTCGCCCTGGGTAATTCACTTCGACGAAGCACAGAATGAAGAGGCACAACTAGCTGCTCTATACTTCTTGTTAGAAAAGAGGAATGACTCTCAGATTGTGTTAACGCTTGTTATCATGAAAAGATGGTGCGATATTATAACAGGAAAGTGAAGAGGAGATCTTTTAGGATAAGGGACTTGGTCCTAAAGAAAGTACTCCTCTCAACTTAAGAATCGGGAGTAGGAACTCTGGGCCCTAATTGGGAAGGTCCTTACAAGGTCACCTCCGAAGTAGCGCCAAGGACTTACAGGATTGAGGACCTTTCCGGCATACCTTTACCCAATCCCTGGAATACTAACCATCTTCGTCATTACTATCAGTGAACTGGCTGTCTTATACACTCCATATGCATCTGATGTTTTCTATAGTGGAGTGTATTGAATAAATTATGACAAGTTATGAAAAATGTTGGGAGGGCTTCGACTCTCCCAGTGGCACTCTGAAAGCATATTTGCTAAATGAAACATATCATTCAAACCTAATCACTAAACATAAATGACACTGCTAAGGTTTGAGGGACTATCACATCAAGAGTTAAAGTTTTATATTGAACTCATCTAAAAATGGCCTTAGTATTGTTTTCTTATACACCTTGCATTTTGATAAGAAATGCAATATTTTAAAGCTAGATTATTACAAGTGAACAAATCGTAAAAAAGCCATCAAATAGCAGGGGTGTCCTTGGCACCACCAGCAGGGTCAAGAACTTTCTCTGCAAAAGTGCCATTAGTAGGATCACCCTCAGCAGCGTTTTGAGACTCTAGGTAAAAGGTCTCTATTTTGGAGAGATCTAAGTAGGGAAACACTCTTTCACACCCGTCAGAGCCATCCTGGCTCCAATCTTGCCAAAGACCCTCTTCATAGCCTCGTATTTCGAGGTATCATCGAAATTGTCCTTAAAGTTCTGGTAATCATAATTTTGGTAAAATTTTACGTTCTTTTTTAAGTGATTTAACAATTTCTGTATCTTCATCACTCTATCCCTTACTATTTGTTTTCTTGAGTAAAGTCTGGATTTTATATCTTTTTTTCGAAAGGTTTTCAATAAATCCTTCTGCATAATTTAAACATCCTAAGAATTTTCGTATTTATTCTTTTGATTCTAGTTTATCTGGAAAATTTTCTATCTTTTTAGATATATGAGTTTGTAATTTTATTCCTCTTTTATCTATTGACAATCCAAGAAAATTAATTTCTTGTTTCTATTATTACTTTCTTTTTTGAAAGAATAATTCCTTATTGTTTACATTCATTTATAAATTTCATTAATTCTATGTTCTTCTTTATTATGAGAGCATATCAATATATCATCAATGTAAACATTTAAATTTTCATTAAATTTTCTAAATATGTTATCCATTTTTCTTTGATATATTTGTGATGCATTTTTTAAACCAAATGGCATAACCATCCATTCATACTTACCTAGGGGCATACTAAATGCTGTATATTGGATGCTATCTTCTTCCATTTTGATTTTCCAAAAACCTGGTTTGCAATCAAATTTGGAATAGTATTGTTTTCCTTTTACAATGTTTATTAGTACTTCTTTTTTTGGTAAAAAATATCCATCAAATTTAGTATATTTGCTTAGTTCTTTATAATTTATAACCATTCTAACTTTTCCTCTTATTTGTTCAGAATGTTTCATTACCATAAATGTAGCGCCCCGAGTTCTAAATATCCGGTTCACCACGTCATTTTCTGGTCTAAACTTTAAAAATAATATTCTAGCGGAAGAAATAACTGAAATTCATTTTGGCAACATTAAATAAACTATAATGGTCGATAAAATTCAAAAACATTTATGAAACAATTCAAAATAATGAATCAAGCCATTAATGATACAAAACATTCGGCAACGCCGTAATTTCTCAAATAATTGAAAATCTCAAAATAGCCAAAATTTAGAAATATGAATCATCAAAATAGGATTCTCAATTATTTACGACTATTGCCACATCATCCATCATTTGCCACCCTCTCTGAAATTTGCAAATGTTGTTAAAAATAGACATGAGCATTTCATACAAATACTCAGTAGACTCATCACCAATCAATTAATCCACATTATAATTGAACACATAAACGCAGGCTCTTTAGAAATCATAGGGTGTGGGTTGCTCTTCTCGTGCGCACATGGCTTCTCTTTGAAAATCATAGGCTCTTTAAAATCATAGGGTATGGGTTGCCCTTTCTTCTCGTGTATATAAGGCACATAAGTTATGCATAACATCATCATTTATCTTGCAAGATATTCTCTTCTTTCTTTCTCATACATAAAAGCATATAATTTATGACAAGCATAACAACATAAATATTTTCGAAGAAATACATTCTCGTCTCTTTTCATAAAAATGACTTTCACATAAGTCACATAACATACAAATTCACATGAAATCATAATTTAAATCAATTAATAGGGGTGAGTTTACCTTAATTTCAACAAGTGCAAAGTTGAGCGGGAAATGACTTCAATCCTTAAAATCTCTGTACGCCTCGTCTAACCAATTAGAAAAATAAGTTAAATTAGTCTTTTGAAATTTATAGTTTAAAAATGATAAATTACAATTTAGGGACTGATATTAATGATTTGAAAGTTGAGGGACTAAAATGAATACTTTGAAAGTTGAGGAACTAAAATGAATACTTTGAAAGTTGGGGGGACTAAAATGAATAATTTAAAAGTTGAGGGACTAAAATGAATAATTTGAAAGTTGAGGGACTAAAATGAATACTTTTCAAAACTTTGGGTTGAAACTCAAAATGGATATTAAATTGTGGGGATTGAGATAAGTGATTTTAAAAATGAAAGGCTTATTAAAATCATTTAAAAATCAAGGACCGAAATTATAAGTTTTAAAAACTACAGGGACTAATTTAAGTAACTTTGGAACTAGGGGACTAAAGCTGCAAATTCTGAAAAATAAAAAATTATTAAAACAAAATTTTCCATTCTTGCTCTCTGGTCCGAGCAGTCACGCAGAGAAGGGAGAAGGAAGGATGTGCGATGGCACCTCGCGAAACCCGGTTCCACAGTCGGTGAGTTTGCCGGCGAAACACCGTTGTAGGGTGGCGGGGAGTGGCGATTTAAGAAGGGGGTTCCGATTTGGGTTTAGGTGCGAGGTTGGGTAATGAAATCGAGGTGTAACCGAGGCTTGGAGGTCGAGCTTGGGCTGCGAAAAACCAGCGGTACGACCGGAGGCCAAGGTAAGTGCTTGGGTTTTGTCTATTTCTTGGGTTTATGGTTTGATTTGGTGGAATTATTGATGCAAAACTTGGAGTGGGCAGAGGCGGTTGTGTTCGAAAATGGGTGGTGATGGTGATGATGAAGGAGGTGGCGGTGGTGGTTCTGCAGGTTGAGGTTTTGACGGTTTGAGTGGTGAAGATGATGCTTGATTGAGTCGGTTGTGTTGGTGGTTTACTGCCGGGTGGTGGTGTTGGGGCGGTTGATGGTGGTTTGAGTATTGTGGTGATGATGATGGTGGTTCACTGTGGGGTGGTGATGGAGTTGAAAATGGCGGAATCCTATTTGGGCAATGGTGGAGTTGAAGATGGTGGCCCTGTTGGGTGGTTGTGCGGACGGTGGTGGCCAGTGGGTTGTTGAAATGGCTGCGAGAGGTTGGGGAAATAATTCTCACCTAGCTGGACTGAATGGAGGCTGCAATGGAGATGAAATGGAGCTGGGAGGAGTGTAGAATTGGGTGAGAGAGGGCTGCGAAAAAAAAGTTGGTGAAATGTGAATTTGGAGAGGTTGGTGATGTAGAGGTAGGGTGTGAGATTGGGGGTGTTATTGATGGAAGTTGGTGGTAGTAGAGGTTGATATATAGGACAAGTTTGGAAACCTTGACAAGTAATGTACGAAATTCGAGAAAAATAATACGTGTGAATCAATTGGGTCGGAAAAGAATCTGATAAAATGAGCTTGACGTAATTTGGGATTTAAAATGATTTTGAAAATAAATAAATAAAATAATAAAATTTTGGAAATTCGGAATTTAATTTAAAATTGAACGAACTCGATATTTCTCGACTTGGCTAGACGAATACGTCGCAACGTTAACTTAAAAATAGGTGAGATCGCAGTGGCACCGTTTTCATAGTTTTAAAATAATTATTTAAATACGTGAAAATTCTTGGTCGCTACAATAAAGGCTGGACTACTATGGGGTCTAGTACTAGGTCTGATAAGTTTTTGCTGAAGTAATTCTTTTATTTGAGTTTTAAATTCTTGTGTATCTTGTATGATATACATCATTGGTCTAACCCTTATAGTAACATTTTCTGTTAATTCTATTTTGGCTCTAGGATGATAAGGTTTCCAAAATGATGATGGATTTTCTCCATTAACCTTTTCTAATTGTTCTATGATTTTCTCTATACTTATTTCTATTCCCCTTTTTAAGGCTTTTTTATATTTTATGTTTTTATTTTTTATCTCGTTTTATGTAATTGGTTTTTTCTCCCATTTATCACCACCCTGGGTTGACTGAACTTTATAAGGTCTAAATTCTTTTAGTATTTTTAATAAATGTGCACATGATGTTTGTAACATTATCATATAATTATTTTGTTTGTAATCTTGAAATTGTTGGATAAAGTCATTTCCTAGTAATATATCACATTCTAATTTATCATAACTATATATTTTGTTTGTTACTACTTGCTTACTTCCAAGTATTATATCGACTTTATCAGCACTATTAATTATATGAGTACTTTCTCCTGTAACCCCTGTTATTTTTATCTTATTATTAGTATTCCATGATTTGATTAAAAAAATTTAAATATTGATATATCACTTCCTGTATCAATTAATGCACAAATTGTTATATTTGTTTCCACAATGGTAACTTGTTTATAAATGGCTAATGGAAATCTTATTTGATTATTCATTCAGCCTTTTTGCATAATATAGTTTGGCTATTATGTGTTATATATAATTCTTCTCTTTTTATGCTGTAATCTTCCAATCTATTTAAGAAACTTCATTCCTAATAGTATTTGAGGTCCTATGTCCATTCTTGTCTATGTAACATGGTACTAAAAGGTTAATTCCTCCTATTTTTATTGGTACCTTAACTTCTAATTCTATAGTATGTAGGGTTCCATCAAAATTGATATATCTATATGGTTCAATTCTATGGGTTATTAATCCTTTATTTTATTTGAAGTTATGACATTCACTAGCTCCTGTATCTATTAATATGTTTGATCCTTTTATATGTTCTTTTCTATTGAAGTATTCTCCTTCTATTTTCATATTTCCAGTATTTCTATGAAGTTTCATTTCTCTTATATTACTAGCCTCTCCTAATTGTCTTCTATTAGGTAGACATATACTTCTTGATCTTCTGATTAATCTTCCATCTTCAAGTGTTATTCTATTATCAGGATATTCTTATTCTCTTAATTCTATGATTTCAGGTTTATTTTTTGTTATACAAAGTTCATAATTTTATGGAATTAAGCTTATCTATTTGTTTGGTTCTATAATTTTACTAAAATCTTTACATTCTTTATGAACTTCAATATATAATTTTTTAGAGTAGATGTTTCCGTAATTAGAGTTAGTAAATATCTATAATGCTCAATTTTCTGTAGTCATAATTTGATCTCCTGATTGCATTATGTCGTCTTTGTGTAGTTTGAAAAGTAGTCCTAAAACTTTATTAAAGTTTTTATCTTTTAATGAGATACAATATTTTGGATAACATGTAAATATTAATTTTTTAAGTGTAAGGTTTCCTTCTATCGTTCCTAAATGACTATCTTTCAAATTTATTATTCTTCCATCATGTAGACTTATAGTCAAAGGTGATTCTATCCCTTCTCTGAATAAGGATTTAAACATTATTTGTATTCCTGCAAGATAAATATATTGAATCTTTTCACTTTGCTTTTTATTAATATTTGTTAATAATTCTGTAACTGTATTTTTTGTTAAAAGATTTAATTTATGTGTTCCTTGAGTTGTTCTAACGTCTATTACTTTTTTAATTTTATGATACTCATTTATTGCTATCTTTTTTCTTCTCCATATCCTGTCTAAAATTTCCCATTTTCCAACTTTTAAATCTAAGGATAATTTTTGTATTTTGTTATATTTATTATTGTCAAATGTCACTTTTAATCCATAACCATCTATTCCTTCATATTCTTGTATATCTATATCATTGTTTTCTATCTCTTGTATTTCTTTATTCGGATTCTGATTCATTGATTTCTGAATCTGTTTCACTTATGTAAACTTCTTGATCATAATATTCTTCAATATCAGACATTTCACTTAGTTCACTTGCTATTTCTAAATATTCCCTTTGTAATATTTTAACTTTTTTCTTGGTAATCAGGGCTTATATGTCCTAATTCTTCACAATTCCAACACTTACATTGACTTTTATCATTTTTATAGGATTTATTTTTCAGTTTTTTATTTAGATTATATTTTCTTTTATAATACATTCTTCTAGGTTTTATATATTTTTTCTTAAAATTTCTGAATTTTTTAAACTTCTTATTTTTATATTTTCTCTTAGTATTTCTTCTTTCAGAATTACATCCCCATTGTATAGGTTTTTCCAAATCTTTACAACATATCCTAGTCAATTTTCCTGATTTTTTCATTAATTTTCTTTGCTGACATATATATGCTAATGTCCTAGGAATTCCAGGGTTATCTAGAGCAAATAGTTCAAATTCTATCTTAAAATATTTTCCCCATGAACCTAATAATTTATTGTAATACATGTCTTGGTATACTTCTTGACTCTCATTACTATAAAATTGGACATAATAATATTCTTTAAATTCACATGTATATTCTTTAATTTTACACATATCACATATTGCTAAGTTTATCAATTTGACTCTAGCATCATCTTTTTCTCTTACTGATTCTCGTTCAGCATTACCTATCCAATTTTCTCCTATGAATTTATCTGAAATATATTTTGTTAACCTTTCTATACCTTCTCTATCTGATTTTATTATTTCTATTAGGACATTTCTTCTTATTAAAGTTTTTGTATCATTGCTAATTCCTTCCAACCAATTTCTGACATTTCCTTCAAAGGATGAAACTAGAAAGTCTATTCTTCTTTCAATAGTTTCCCATGTATCATCTTTATTATATAAAAAGAATAATATCTTTGAATCTGCCCAAGTTAATAAGGTTTTTTTAGTATCTATTTTACAGTCTAAATCAAATTTTTGTTCCTCCATGAAAAATAAGTTATTGGCTGTAATGATCAAATCTAATTCAATGTAATGTTTCATTCATGTAACTCAATGTAGAATTACATCAATATAAACTAATGTAACACACTTCATTACTACCAATGTAATTACAATTTCCATACATTAATTACATCCAAACCTGCATGAAAAAATAGAAATAAAGTAGCAAGTAAATATTTGGCGAGATTTATTGAATATGACAATGGATTGGTGGTGAATATAACTCTAGTTTAATATATCATCAATTTAACTGATTGTCAATTTTACCTAATATATGAGAACATTACAATCCAGAGAGCACTCAGTGACAGATCCACCATAAGACGAGCTAGCGTGGCCGCACTAGCTCACTAACGGTGGATCCTAGGTTTAAATTTTTTATTTTATTTTATTTTAGAAACTGATTTACTAGACTTGGTCTTGGTGGCTTGGCCTATTTACTTTCAATTTCAAACAACCCAATAACCTAAATAAATGAAAAAAATAACCCAACCGATGTCGAATTTCCCCAACCCATTTCTTCAAAGTTCAAACCTTCAATTCCTTGCCCTACTCAATTTCTCCCACCGTAGCCTCCATTTGCTTGTCGCGTCCAGTTCAATTTCAAGAGAGTCCGAGTTCGGGACTTCGACTCTTCGCCTCTTCGGTCTCTGAGCCCTTTGTTTCGTTACGGTAAGTAGTAATTTCTATATTTTGTAATTTTTAAGCTTTAATCTTGATTGAGTTGATTGATTCTCTTCTTCTTTATTTGTAATGTGGTTACTTGTAAGCCTCATATTCCTCTTGTTGTGAAATTTGAATTCTGATTTGTAAATAGGTGATTATGGAAAATTTGAAATGTGATTTGTGATTATTGATTTACAGTGAAATCATTTTAATCTTTTTCTACCCAATCCAAAAGAAATCTTCAAAAGGATATTTAACTGCATCCACATAACTTGTTGATTTACTGTATAAGGAAAATTGAAGAAATTTTGGTTTTCTTCTTATTAATGCAATGGCTGAACCAATTAAACAAAACATCCATTGTTCATGAGAGTTTGTAGCAAAGCTATGTAGATTCCACATGAACACTCTAATATAATCAAATACAAATGTTATTAACACCATATAACATTAAAATGAAGAAAACAATTCACAGACAGCTGAACATGTTTGGCTGAGGTTAAAAGTTTCCAACTATTGTTTTAACTCAACATTCTTGAGCTGTTTGAAATTGACTTTCTAAGACTTTGTTCGGATCAATTATAATCACTCTTATATTCCTGACCATACTGTTGAGTTACTCTCCGAACAAGACTACACTTTTGTGGGCATTGGAATTGACTATGACTTGGGCAAACTTGAAAGGGACTACGAATTTAGGTACAATGAAAATGCATGGAATTAAGGGAGCACACTGCGGATGCAAATCACATGTTTTACTATCCTCATTTTGATTTACTATCCTCATTTCGAAATTGAGGCCAATCTTGAATTAATGAAGAATTTCAAGAAACACAAGAATTGAATGAAATTTCAATGGAGGAACTAGAATTAAAACAAGAAAAAATGAAAAAAACTAGCTCTGATACCGAATGATGTGATTCGTTGTGGAAATCATGAAGAACACGCAAAATTTGATTTGAAATGCCGAAAAGTTCTAAATCCAATTGGTAGACGATAACAATAAAACCCAAACCTCATGACTCAAGAATCTAAGGTATATTAAACCTTGAACCCGTTAATATGTGGAGATAAGAACCACAAAGAGGTGAAACTCACAAAGGTTGTCTAATCCTTTGATAAGTTCGATGTGTTCAATAAGAACGAAGAAGAATAAGGAAAAATATCACCTTTCAATATCAATAATATCCAAGTTAATCCATACAATGAATGAAAATTGACTAATAAAGTATTTTTCCACGAAATTTGGCTAAAGCCACAACTAATGGGCCCAAAACGGAAAAAAACCAGTCCAAACAGAAAAGGAAATAAAAATTCGAAAAAACCCTAAAATTATAACAGCGCGATTGCACATCACACAGGCACTTTGGTATTGATCGCGTGGAGAGACCAAAAACTCTTGGGGTCCTTTTTTCCACACATGGCGCGATCACGTCATCGATTACACCATGTGGTCGCGTGGTTCAAATTCTTCAACTTCTTGATTTTGAGCTCGATTCTAGACCCATATCACTTGTACCATCTTTGGCTCTTCATCTATCGTATCATGTGTCAAAAGTAGAGCCTTTGGTCTTAGACTTGAGTACTCATCCATCCAAGCTTGCGTAAATTCTTGCATGATTTTTTTGATATTCTTTGCTCTTAGCCTTGTGATCGGTCCCACGGGCACATGCAACAGGTTCTTGCTGGGCCACTCTGGTAATCATCATTCCCTCTCTCTTGAAAAGAATTCGTCATCGAATCATAACCTACATCAAGGAAAGAGAGACTAGCAACTTTAAAAAAAAGGAGACATATTATTCTCGGTGACTTGAAAGGGTCCACCTCCTCTTGGATGCAACTTAAACTTCAGTTGTGATGGGAAATGCTCCTTTCGAATGTGCACCATACCCAATCACCTGGCTCAAATGTCACATGCCTCCTTCCTTTGCTTGCATGGGACGCATAATGCTTGTTCTCCAACTGTAGCATAGTAGAATATATTTGTTAGATAGATCAGCTTCTCTCATAAGCCAACTAATTTACACAATATTGATTTGATGACTGAATTAGCACTTTAAACACCCAAATGTTCTTTTTGTTTGTCAAAAAGTTGAAATCTCATTTTTCATTTTTTTGGATGTAATTTTTGATGCTCAGCTTACAACTCCCTACCTTTTATTTCGTAAGTCCTTTTGTGACACTCGGTGGAGTTCGTTGTCTATTGATGGTAATGGTGGTAGTGGAGGAGGCGACGATGGCGGTGGTTGGGGATTTGAGGCTTTGTGATGCCGCTGACGGCGGTGGTGGGGATCTGGATCATATTTTTCATCATTTCTGGCAGTACCGGCTGCTAGATTTTTGGGGTGGGTGGGAGGTACAAGAGAGCGGGTTAGGGTTAGGGTCGGGTCTTGTGGGGGTTTGGGTGGGGTCATATATTTTGATGATTTTGTGTGATTGTGACTAATTATTAGGTAAATGTGATCAAAATATGACTAATTGTGACTTTGTGAGACTTGTATGAAATGTGATCAATTATTAAGTAAATGTGACTAAAATATTAACCAATTGTGACTTTGTGTGACTTGTGACCAATGCTGTTTGTGACCAATTATTAGGTAATTGTAATCAAAATATGGATTAATTGATATTTTGAGATACTTATGACAAGAAATATTGTGATTAAGAAACGTCTAAGTTGTGACAAATAAACAAATATGTGATCATTTATGAATGATTGTTATCAATTATATTAGAGAATGTGACCAACTGTGACTTTGTGTGACCAATTGATGAGAACATGATGTGACCCACAATTGTGTCAAATATGACTATGTGACCGAGCTGTAACTTCGTGAGAACGAACTGTGACCTTGTGTAATCTGTGATCTCGTGTGATCGAACCGTGATCTCGTGTGATCGAACCGTGACCTCGTGTGACCAAACTGTGACTTTGTGCGATCGAACAGTGACCTCATGTGATCAAACTTTGACCTTATGAGACCAATTGTGACTTTTGTAGGTGGAGTGAAATGTGTAACTAAATTTTTTATTATGACTGAACTGTGACTTTGTGTGACCAATTGTGACTTTACTAATGAGTGGGGGTGGGGTGGGTGGATGGGGTGAAATTTGGGACCAAATTTGTAATTGTGATTGAAATGTGACTCTGTGTGATCAATTGTGGCTTTGCATTGAGATTAAATTTGTAATTGTGATTTGTTACTGAAATATAACTTTGTGACCAATTTTGACTTTGCAAGTGGGGTGGGGTGGGGTAGGGTGGGGTAGGTAGGTGGGTCGGGGTGTGGAAGTTGTGATGGACGGACAAAAGTTATTGTTTGATGACTTTTTTTATTTAAATATTATATTAGTTTTAATTTAATATATAATGGATAATTATTTCTATATTATAAATATTATATTTATTAATTACTAATTAATACGTGATTTTTTAAAATAAAAAAAATCCTAAATTTTTTAATTTTAAAAAGTGATAGTTTTACGTTTGTAATTATATATTTTTCCCTAATAATATTTGTTAATTTTTTGGCCCCACTTGTATTATTTGCTGTCATATTTAATTTTTGAACCAATTTTTTTTTTTTACCCAATTGTATTAGCAATCCATAGTCCATAGATTAAAACTTAAAACACACTTGAAACTTAAATTGAAAAAAATCAAAAGTTGGTGAAATTTTAACTTTTAACTTTTTTTTTCAAATAGTGATCGTCTGTTTGGTTTGGATTAGTTCATTTCCATTGCTTGAACCCGAATCCAAACCAAGCCTTGAGCTAAAATCAATATTTTCAACCCACGAACCAACCCAATTACTTGAAAACTCAACTCAAACTGATCGGTTTAGTTTGGTTTTTACCCGACCCTAGCAACGAGTATATTGAATGTCCATAGGTAGTTCTTTGCCCGAAATAGCAACAAATACATAGCCAAATAAACATGCTAAAGGCAAAATAATCTATTATAAAATTGTTCAGAAAAACATACAACATGTGGTAAAATACTTATATTTAACTTACGTAAAAGTCGAGCCTGGCACCTGGACCATAACAACCTTAAATCATTTCTTAGCGTCTTCGATCACGACCCAATATAACTAGTGTACGACATTATAAATGGGTAATATCAAGTAAAGAATACAAATTATAAAAAACAAGGTAAATGACAATATATATAGGATATTTACCCGTCCTATAAATGTGTACCAAGTATCGAACGTCTTTTCCTTCACTTAATCAATCTTCTGAAAGTTTAGAGCCGTCCACAAATTTTCTTTTCTATGCTTCGATTGTGAATGGAAAAGATAAATACTTCAATTGTTTTGAAAATCGCTTCTCCATTGGTCTGACATCGACTTTGGGTATTTGAATGGTCGGCATTCTCTTATTACGTGAATATATTATGTCTGTCTATCACACATGCACTTCATTTGTCTACATCTTCTATCCTGTCTCCCTCCCTTCCTCCTCCACAGTACCCATACGATTTATCACTCCCGGTTCCCTCCCTTCTACCCCCTCGGTATCCATCACCCCCATCTACCTCCCTTTCACCTTTTCGATACCCATATAATCTGTCACCCCCATCTCCCTCCATTCTACCTCCTCGGTACCCATAGAATCTGTCACCCCCATCTCCCTCACCTCCGTATCCGTAAGAGATGCCCACATCCTTCTCCCTCACCTCTGCCTCCTCTGTATTCCTAGGAGCTGCCACCTCCGTCTCCTTCCATTAGTTTGATGATAGCACTACATCGACTCTATCGTGCCATCAATTTTGTTGTTTACTAATTATATATCTGACTGCATATCATCAATGTTTATCATTACTCACTCCATCTGATCTATATAATTGAACAAGCACAACCGTCAAGTCTACATGCGTCCTCAAAATCATGCTAGAACTAGCATTCAAGCAACAAAAATAGGTTTTAAGACAAAAAGGTCGATTAACTTACACTCAAACCCCGATAGTAGATTAACCCCCCCATGGTAGGTTAACCTACCCTCAAAGGGAAGGTTAACAGATTCAGAAACAGTAGGTCAATTGAACTCTTAAAAGATCCTGAAAGGCAGGTTAACCAACTCTGAGGGTAAGTTTAATCGACCCTTTGAATTTGAAAATGTTATTAAGAGCATTCTCTAGAGATAACACATATATCTAAAGCAAAATATTTTTCTAACATTATATGATCTCTAGTATATGAGAAATCAACAAAGATAAAACTAATTTCATATGAAAACAATCAAAAGATTCTTTTTAGTCACATGCATTATGACATCACTAGATCATAAACTATATATATAAGATTCTTTAGTTACATGCATCTTTATTATGAACAAACAATGCTTCCTAGAAAGTTAACCAACTTTCAGTATATCTAGATTATCTACCTGTCTTAGCGGAGAAGTCGGATCTCTCCCGTTCCATAGATCATCATCATGTCTAAGAGGAGAGACTTTATCTACCAGGTGATGATTCATATCATCATTTCCTTATTCATTATCCCCCTAACATCACCTCCATCCTCGTAGTTATAAGCATAGAAGACTGAGTCTGCTTATCTAGGCAAAGGTTCAAAGAATCGCATACACCGTTGTCCAGTCTTCACCTCCGTATCCATTAGTGTGACATAAACTTCGAGTTCAAAACTCAACCAAGTTACTATTTACATAATTGTATGAAGGTAATAAAATAACCATGTAACAGTTACCTATGAATGGTCTAAAACTGAACTGATTTCATTTTAGTCGAATATTGTCTAGTTTACCATCCTCGAAAATTTAATCACCTGCTTCTTAATAGAAAAATCATTGCCGATGGCCGAAAAAGTTGCATAAGCTCATACTTATAAACAGACTATCATTTATTCATTCACACATATATAAATAAAGCACAATATAAAGTATAAGTGTTTGCTATTTACCAGCAACATGTAAGGAAAACCCTCGAGTTAGTAAATATAAAAGCTCCCCTCTCTGAATCTTGCTGCAATTTCTCCTCATGTAACACCCCAAGTTCAAAAATCTTAAACCTAGGCGTGTTAACTTCCCTTAACTTAAATGCAGAAACAAATCATTTAAAACTTCAACATTTTCATTTTCTATTGTAAATTTTTACAGAAATTTCGACAGAGTGTCCTCTATAACTGGGAGATAACCAACCTGTAGAGGGACATCATACGCATATTACAAATACAATTCTCAACTCATTCAAACCCAACAAACTAATTACAGAGAGATACCATAACTTATTTTAACTAAAAACCAACAAACTAATCAAAAGAATTTATCAATAAAAGAATAACAAATAAAAAATAACTTGTGAAAGCCTTTGATTCAGTCCTAAAGGAAATGGAATTATGAGTACTGTCTGAGTCTGCCGCCAAGTGCTCTCCTCAGATCACCTATCTTTCATTACCTGAAATGTTGGGGAGGGTTTGGGGTGAGCTAAAGCTCAGTAAGTAAACTTTATGCATGTAATGTATGCTTATGACATGAAATGCTTTAAAAATTCAATATATGTATCCCCATTTACTTTACTTTCCAGAACATTCAAACTTTTCAAACTTTCACTTAACATTTCAAAACTTTCACTTCATTTCCATCGTGAGCTTACTTGGTGTATCTTCTAGTCAATCAGATAATAGTGGGCAATTCTTACTTGGAACTAGATTAACTGATGAGTACCTGAGTGGCCCAACGAGTAAGGACCCGTTGCATGTACCAGTGGGACCAATAACGAGGCAGAGGGCTAAGAAGATCAAGCAAGCAATGCAGGGGTTTATGCAAGCTTGGGTGGATGAATATTCAAATGCATGGTCAAAGACTCCATTTTCAATGCATGACAATATGGGGGATGCGCCAAAACCGTTACAAGGCATTTGGGTCAAAGAACAAAGAGAAAAGAATCCAGAGGACCTTTTACAGCCGTAACTTTGCTATCGCACGGCCGTAACAATCAATTCACGGCCGTAATGGAGTAAAAATCAGTTTTGGACCCGAGGGTCAATTACGGCCGTAAGGTTGATTTTCACGGCCGTAAATTCCGCCGCGTTTTAATTTGTGTTTTGCGGCTAGGGTTAATTTTGGACGCATTTTTAGGTTATATTATGTTTCTTTGTCATTGTAAAGGGACAATTTTTGGATGATTAATGAGATTGATTGAATTAGGTGAGTTTATCCCTATTCTTCTTCGTTCTTGATTGAACCCCTTGAACTTATCAAAGGATTTGACAACCTTTGTGGCGTTCACCCCTTTATGGTTCTTCAATCCGCATCTTAACGGGTCTTGGATTTGATACATCCTTGGTTCTTGAGTCGTGAGTGTCGACGGTCATATTGTTATCGTCAATTAATCTGGATTTGGAACTTTCCAAGTGTTTATACAATTTCCGCGAGACCCCGTGATTCCCCAACAAGAATCACATCATTTGGTATCAGAGCTTGGATCTAAATCCAGGTTTTGGTATAATTCTTGTTTTGTTTCATTTTTTTTCTTCATTATATTTCATTGTTCTTGAGCCATCATTGAATCGATAATAGATTCTTGGGTTTCTTGAAATTCTTCACTATTTCAAGATTGGTCGTAGTTTCAATTTTGTTATTATTGATTGTTCTTGATTAGTCAAAAAAAAAAGTGATTATTATTGAAGAGCACGATCAAGAACACAATTCCATATTCAAGAAGACCTTTCTTGATACCTTTTATTTTTCCCACATTCTTAGTAGTTTTCGTCATCCATCACTACTTTCAAATTCTTTCAATTCCAGTTACATCAATTTTCTTGAGTCCAATATTCAATCAAATCTTCTTTTCATCTGTTTGTGTCTTGCACCTTGGGTTAATTCCACAAGGACCAAGTCCGTGACTAGTTTGGTGGGTTCTTTGAGAACTTGAGAAAAGGGATAGAGAGGAAAAAGGCAGAGTAGTGAGATCAATAGAGGGAAAAAGCCAAATAGAGTGAAAACACGAGTGCTAAACACGTGAGGATATATTTTCTTGAAAATTATTTCTTTTCTTTTGATCACTAACCATGTCACAGAAGGACGCATCATCGACAGGGGAGGATAACCAACTGTTCCACTTCCTTGCAATGCTGGAAAAACTATTCGAGAGGTGGGACGCGAAGTTGGGGGAGATTAAAAACTCCGTGGACACGCATAGTGCAGCAATTGCCCAACTACGAAGAGAGCAACCGAATACGGCTCCTAATATCCGGAAGCCGCAAAGGTATGAATATAATCCTAGGAATAGAGTTTGGGATGATGATGATGTTGAGATAGGAGATAGTGTTGATGATGATAGTGAAAGTGTATCAGTGGCTAGCTTGGGTAGGAGAAGAGGTCGTGGTGATCGGGGTGGAAGAGGAAATAGGCGTGAAAATAGGGATGATGATGGGATGGATAGAAGCTTAGGAAACATTAAAATGTCCATACTAGCTTTCTAAGGGAAAAGTGATCCGGAGGTGTACTTTGAGTGGGAGAAGAAGGTAGAACTGATTTTTGAGTGCCATAACTACTCAGAGGGGAAAAAGGTGAAGTTGGCAGTTATAGAATTCACAGACTATGCACTTGTGTGGTGGGATCAATTAGTGACAAGTAGGAGGAGGAACCGTGAACGACCTATTCAGACCTGGAACGAGTTGAAGGGTTTGATGAGAAAAAGGTTTGTGCCCAACCATTACTATAGGGACTTGTACCAGAAACTCCAAACTCTCTCTCAGGGTTCGAAGAATGTAGAAGAATACCATAAGGAGATGGAGATCGCTATGATTCGAGCAAATATTGAGGAGGATTCGGAGGCCACAATGGCCAGGTTTTTGAGTGGTTTGAACAAAGACATTGCAAATGTTATAGAACTGCAACATTATGTTGAGCTGGAGGAGATGTTGCACATGGTGATGAAGGTGGAAAGGCAACTGAAGAGGAAAGGGACAGCAAAATACTCTTCGGGATCTATTCCTTGGAAACCTACGTGGAGTGGAAATAACAAAACTGAAAGAGCTGCTCCAAAGGGAAAAACAGAACCACCGAAGGCTCGAGAGGAATCTGCCAATAAAGGTAACCCTGCTTCTAACTCTCAACCTCCTAGAAGTAGGGACATCAAGTGTTTTAGGTGTATGGGAATCGGACACATTGCATCACAATGCCCGAACAAAAAAATAATGCTTGTGCGAAATGGGGTGTTTGTATCGGAGGATGAGGTTGAGGCTGATGTTGAGTTTAAGGATATGCCTGCCTTAGAAGAAGCTAGTGATTGTGACGATGGAGATTATGCTGTAGCTCAGTCCCTCATTAATAGGCGTACTCTTAATACCCAAATTAAGATGGAGGAGTCGGGTGAGCAAAGGGAAAACATATTCCATACTAGATGCTTTGTTAATAATAAAGTGTGTAGTTTGATAATTGATGGGGGGAGTTGTACCAACGTGGTTAGTACCACTCTTGTTGAGAAATTGTGTTTACCCATAATCAAACACCCTAGGCCTTATAAATTACAATGGCTGAATGAGTCCGGTGAGATCAAAGTGAATAAGCAGGTGTTGATCAACCTTTCTATCGGGAAGTATGAGGATGAGTTAATTTGTGATGTCGTTCCGATGCATGCTGGACACATCCTGTTAGGTCGGCCATGGAAATATGACAGGAGGGTGGTACATGACGGGTACAAAAATAGGTACAGTTTTACAAAGGATGGAAAAAGTATCAGACTTATGCCATTAAATCCGCAACAAGTTTACGAAGATCAGTTGAAATTAAAGAGTGAGGAAGAGAAGACAAAGAGAGTTGGGACCCCGATCCCAGAAAAAGGAGAACTGAGTGTTCAAATGAAAGTTGGGACCACGATCCCAGAAAAAGGTGAGCTGAGAGAAAAACAGAGAGTTGGGGGTTCCACCCCAGAAAAAGAAGAGGGAGTGATGAGTGCCAGAAAAGAAAGAGGAGAGAAAACCAAAGTGAGCTTTCTTGCCAAAAAGTGTGAAATCAAAAGAGCTGTCCTTGACCACCAAACGCTGGTCTTATTAATATACAAGGAATCCTTCCTTGCAATTGATGACACTAACTCTTCCCTCCCCCATTTAGCTGTTTCTCTTTTACAGGAATTTGAAGATGTATTC
Source organism: Ligustrum vulgare (assembly GCA_963555705.1). Taxonomy (NCBI): domain Eukaryota; kingdom Viridiplantae; phylum Streptophyta; class Magnoliopsida; order Lamiales; family Oleaceae; genus Ligustrum; species Ligustrum vulgare. Next base: position 30,031,763 of record OY743174.1, read on the forward strand.
CCAGACGACATACCTAGTGGGCTGCCACCAATTCGGGGCATCGAGCACCAGATTGATCTTGTTCCAGGTGCTGTTATTCCAAATAGGCCTGCATATAGGAGCAATCCGGAAGAAACAAGGGAGCTTCAAAGGCAAGTCGAGGAGTTGTTGAGCAAGGGCTATGTTCGAGAAAGCATGAGCCCGTGTATTGTGCCGGTCTTATTGGTGCCCAAGAAGGATGGAACCTGGAGGATGTGCGTGGATTGTAGAGCTATCAACAATATCACGGTAAAGTATCGCCATCCTATACCTAGGTTAGACGACATGCTTGATGAATTATATGGTTCATGTGTCTTTAGTAAAATTGACCTTAAAAGTGGGTATCACCAAATACGCATGAAAGAGAGGGACGAATGGAAAACTGCATTCAAGACCAAATATGGGCTTTATGAATGGTTAGTTATGCCGTTTGGTCGTGTATTTTGATGACATTTTAGTTTATAGTAAAAATGTAGATGAGCACGTTGACCATTTAAGGTTGGTACTTGAGGTTTTACGCACTGAAAAATTGTATGCTAACTTTAAAAAGTGTACTTTTTGCATAGATAAGGTCATATTCCTTGGTTATGTTGTTAGTAAGGATGGTATTGAGGTTGACGAGGAGAAAATCCGAGCTATTAGAGAATGGCCAACACCTAAGAGTGTAACTGAGGTAAGGAGTTTTCATGGGTTAGCAAGTTTTTATAGGAGGTTTGTGAAAGATTTCAGTACAATCGCCACACCACTCACTGAGGTAATCAAAAAGAGTGTGGGTTTCCGTGGGGGGGATGCACAGGAAAATGCCTTTACGTTGCTTCAAGATGCCTTATGTTCAGCACCAGTCTTAGCATTACCTAATTTTAACCAAACCTTCGAGATTGAATGTGACGCATCAGGAATAGGGATTGGAGCTGTTCTTATGCAGGAAAAGAGGCTGATAGCTTATTTCAGTGAAAAGCTGAGCGGGGCAGCGTTGAACTATCCAACGTATGATAAGGAGCTTTATGCTTGTCAGGGCATTGGAGACTTGGCAGCATTACCTCTGGCCAAAAGAATTTGTCATCCACACGGATCACGAGTCATTAAAGCACCTCAAGGGGCAAGGTAAGTTGAACAAAAGACATGCCCGATGGATGGAGTTTGTGGAGACTTTTCCTTATGTCATTCAATACAAACACGGTAAGGAAAACATAGTTTCAGATGCGTTGTCAAGAAGGTATGTGCTCCTTAATTCATTGAATGCTAAATTGTTGAGATTTGAATATGTTCGAGATTTGTATGCTAACGATCATGATTTTTCCTCTATTTATGTCTCTTGCGAAAAGGGAGAATTTGATAGATTTTATAGGCATGATGATTATTTGTTTAAGGAAAATAAATTGTGTGTGCCTAACTATTCTATGCGTGAGTTGTTAGTACGTGAAGCTCACGGGGGTGGTTTGATGGGTCATTTTGGTGTTTTAAAAACATTGGAAACGTTGAAGGAACATTTTTATTGGCCTAGGATGAAACGGGATGTTCACCAAATTTGTAATAAATGCATAACTTGTAAACATGCCAAGTCTAAGGTATTACCACATGGTTTGTATACTACCTGTTCCTAGTGAACCTTGGGTAGATATATCCATGGATTTTGTGTTAGGATTGCCTAGGACCAAAAAAGGTCGGGATTCCATTTTTGTGGTGGTGGACAGGTTTAGTAAAATGGCACACTTCATTCCTTGCCATAAAACTGATGATGTCGTGAACATAGCAGACTTATTCTTTAGGGAAGTTTTCAGACTACATGGGGTGCCTAAGAGTATAGTGTCTGACAAAGATGTCAAATTCCTTAGTTACTTCTGGAAGGTTCTGTGGGGGAAAATGGGTACTAAACTATTGTTTTCCACTACATGCCATCCTCAAACGGATTGTCAGACAGAAGTAATCAATAGGACGTTAACACAACTCTTGCGTGTTGTCATAAATAAAAATTTGAAGAGTTGGGAGGAATGTTTACCATTTGTGGAGTTTGCATATAACAGGGCTATACATTCTACTACTACTTACTCTCCTTTTGAAATTGTGTATGGCTTCAATCCACTAACCCCTATGGACCTAATTCCTTTGCCTGTAGATGACAGGAACGGTTTAGATGGCAAGAAGAAAGCCGAGCGTGTGAAGTCACTCCATGAAAAGGTCCGGCTTCAAATAGAAAGGAAGAATGAGCAGTATGCGTCCCATGCGAATAAGGGTAGAAAGCAGGTGATTTTTGAACCAGGCGATTGGGTGTGGGTTCACATGCGAAAGGAACGATTTCCAACACAACGGAAATCTAAACTGCAGCCTAGAGGCGATGGGCCATTTCAAGTCATTGAGAGAGTCAATGACAATGCTTATAAGTTGGATCTCCCAGGTGAGTATAATATATCTGCTACTTTTAACGTTGCTGATCTCTGTTTGTTTAATGCAGGTGATGATTCGAGGACGAATCCTTTTCATCAGGGAGGGAATGATGAGTACCTGACTGGCCCATCGAGTAAGGACCCGTTGCATGTACCAGTGGGACCAATAACGAGGCAGAGGGCTAAGAAGATCAAGCAAGCAATGCAGGGTTTATGCAAGCTTGGGTGGATGAATATTCAAATGCATGGTCAAAGACTCCATTTTCAATGCATGACAATATGGGGGATGCGCCAAAACCGTTACAAGGCTTTTGGGTCAAAGAACAAGGAGAAAAGAATCCAGAGGACCTTTTACGGCCGTAACTTTTCTATCGCACGGTCGTAACAATCAATTCATGGCCGTAATGGAGTTATGCAGTTTTTATTCAGAAGCTTTCTTACGGCCGTAAAAACCAATGTCACGGCCATAAGAGTAAAAATCAGTTTTGGACCCGAGGGTCAATTACGGCCGTAAGGTTGATTTTCACGGCCGTAAATTCCGTCGCGTTTTAATTTGTGTTTTGCGGTTAGGGTTAATTTTGGACGCGTTTTTAGGTTATATTATGTTTCTTTGTCATTGTAAAGGGACAATTTTTGGATGATTAATGAGATTGATTGAATTAGGTGAGTTTATCCCTATTCTTCTTCGTTCTTGATTGAACCTCTTGAACTTATCAAAGGATTTGACAACCTTTGTGGCGTTCACCCCTTTATGGTTCTTCAATCCGCATCTTAACGGGTCTTGGATTTGATACATCCTTGGTTCTTGAGTCGTGAGTGTCGGGTCATATTGTTATCGTCAATTAATCTGGATTTGGAACTTTCCAAGTGTTTATACAATTTCCGCGAGGCCCCGTGATTCCCCAACAAGAATCACATCATTTGGTATCAGAGCTTGGATCTAAATCCAGGTTTTGGTATAATTCTTGTTTTGTTTCATTTTTTTTTCTTCATTAGATTTCATTGTTCTTGAGCCATCATTGAATCGATAATAGATTCTTGGGTTTCTTGAAATTCTTCACTATTTCAAGATTGGTCGTAGTTTCAATTTTGTTATTATTGATTGTTCTTGATTAGTCAAAAAAAAAAGTGATTATTTAGAAATTTAAACATAAATTCAATTTAAAATAAATCCCGAAAATTAATCCACATACCTTTTTATCATTCTTATCATTTATTTTAAACTCCGGCTCAATTCAAATTTACATAACTCAAACAGCCTAAATTCCAAAACTACCAAATTTGAAATTTTATAATATACATACTATTACATATCTCTAATTTCAAATGAAAAATTTCAAATTCAAAAATCTAATTAAACCCAAATCTGAAATTCACTCATATAATGTGGAAAACCCATATTTATATATCCGAAATCTGAAAATCCACCGTGGTATTTACACCCCTTTATATATATATATATATATATATATATATATATATATATATATATATATATACATACGAGTCAATATATGTAATGGAGTTCGTGAGTGTGTAGCCCCGTGTGTGAGGCAGTGGTCGTAGGGTGTGTGCATGTGTTTCGCGTGCTGGGGAGAGGGTGGTGGTGGTCGCCGGTGTAGTGGTTGGCGCCGGGAGGGAAGAGATCGAGATGGCGAGAGCGCAGCCGAGAGAGGGGTCGGGTGAGAGAGTGAACCGAGACTGAGCGTGAGGGAGAGATTAGGGATTAGGTTTGGTTTTGATATAAACTTTTGGAAATTTGCAATTTGATCCCTCATTTCTCTCCGTGTGCACAAGTAAGTCCAAAGTTTCTGTTTACCCTCCAATTTCCACCAAACTTCACCCCAATTTCAATTTATATGCATTTTGGCCATTTGCAAATTTAAATAAATATAAATAAGCATACTTGGAAATTAAAATAAATAATTAGACATAGAATAGCACGTAAACAATTTATAATATTTTTATTGGCACATTGATCGAGAACGACATCCAAGTCCTTCCACTGCAAAATAATTCAAATTATAGATGATAATAATTATCAATTTAAAAGTTATAATAACATTAACATAAATATTACGTATAATTTAAAGATGCACATAAAAATAAAATGTGGTATTAAACCCCAACTTCTCAAAAGTGAATGTATAGTGCTATTACAACACCTTCTCCCCCATCGATATTATTAAATAAATAATTGTCCTCGACTATATTCAAGACAAGCATATCAATAGACGTCTCGTGGTGTTTGGATCTAAAAATTGACTCGTAGACATACATCAAACCCAATTTGTACTTATCTTTCATTTTTCTGCAATTGCCAAAAGCAAATTTTAATTTGACATGAGTAATCTTAGTAGCTTTGTCAAAATATATTGTTGTCAACATGTTAGTTAGCGTTATTATGTCTTTGTACAACACTTTGTCTTCAGGGTTCAACCTCGTAATCAAAGTGAACTCGTGGAATGAAAATCTTACAGCATTATTATTTTTGACATCAAACCACAATTTATGCTTATTCATCAACTTAAAAATCCTCAATGCTAGACCATGGATGAGTTGACAGATATTTTCATTTCCCTAATCAAATAAAACCTTCAAAAACAAGATCGACAAAAACTCCATCATCATTATAATATAAGACAATTTTATTTAAATGAGTGTGCTAAGGTATTGAACGCACTGGATGGAGAGCATCAAATTTGTTTTATATTATGATGGAGTTTCAGATAGATGTTGATGATCGATTTGCGGGAAAATGTACGAACCTATGTAACCTAAATGCTATTAGTACACTCATTTAACTAAAATTGTCTTATATTATGATGATGGAGTTTCAGATAGATGTTGATGAACGATTTTTGAAAAATGTACGAACCTGTGTAACATAAATGCTATAGATGAGGTATTCAACGCACTGGATGGAGAGCATCAAATAACTTTTCATCGATCTTATTTTCGAAAGTTCTATCTGATGAGGGAAATAAAAATGTTTGGCCAACTCATCCATGGTCTAGCATTGAGAATTCTTAAGTAGGTGAATAAGAATGAATTGTGGTTTGGTGTCAGGAATAATGATGCTGCAAGAATTTCATTTCACGAGTTCACTCCGATTACGAGGTTGAACCCTAAAGACAAAGCGTTGTACAAAGACTGAAAACCGCTGACCAAATAGAGTGGCACGGACATATTTTGGAGGAACTACTAATATTACTCCTGCCAAATTAAAAGTTGCTTTTGACAATTGTTTAGAAATGGAAGACACGAACAAATTGGGTTTGATGTACGTCTACCAGTCAATTTTGGGATCCAAACACTACAAGATTTCTGTTGATATGTTTGCCTTAAATATAGCTGAGGAAAAGTACTTATTTAATAAATATCCATGGGGGAGAAGGAGCTACAACAACACTATACATGCATTTTTTGAGGAGTTGGAGAGAAATTGCAACATGATTCAGAGGAAGGGAAAGCGTGTGATGAGTACCAGAGTGGCCCTGTGAGCAAGGACCCTTTGCATGTGCCGGTGGGACCAATAACGAGGCTGAAGGCTAAGAAGATTAAACAAGCCATGCAGGGATTTATGCAAGCTTGGGTGGATGAGCATTCGAGTACAAGACCAAAGGCCCAACTTTTGACTCATGACATGATAGAAGAGGAGCCAAAGGTTATGCAAGTGATTTGGGCCGAGAATCGAGTTCAAGAACACGGAGTTGGGGATTTAAACCACGCGATCACATGGTCTTGATCCTCAGGCGATCGTGAAATGCACTGAAAAATAGACCCGAGTGCTTTTTGACCTCGCCACGATACCTGCGCGATCGCGTAGGTATAAAATTTAAGGTTTACGCATTTTTATTTCTTTTTCCGTTTTGGGCCCATATGTTGCAGCCATGTCTTGTTTTCCGCAAGAATACTCTTCATTAGTTGTTTCATTCATTGTAAACACAACTTGGATATTATTGATAATTTGAGGTGAGTTATTCTCTTGTTTCTTCTCGTTCTTGTTGAACAAACTGAACTTATCAAAGGATTAGGCACCCTTTGCGGCGTTCCCCCTCTGTGGTTCTTATCTCCGCATCGTAACGGGTCTCGGGTTTAATATACCCCTGGTTCTTGCGTCATGAGGTCGCGGTTGCATCGCTATCGTCTACCTATTGGATTTGGGGCTTTTCGACGTTTCGAGTCTTAATTCTGCATGTTCTTCGTGATCCCCATAACGGATCACATCATCTGGTATCAGAGTTGGTCTCTAAATCCAATTTTTTATATTTCTTGTTTTTTTTCTTGTTCCTTCATTGAAATTCCATTAAATTCTTGGGTTTCTTGAAATTCTTCACTAATTCAAGATTGATCGCAGTTTCAATTCTTGTTATTATTGATTGTTCTTGATTAGCAAAAAAATAAAAAAGTACGAAGTTCAAAAAAATAAAGTAATTAATATTGAAGATCAAGAACACCATTCCATATTCAAGAAGGCCTTTTTATCTTTTACATTCTTTCCTACATTCTTGGTAGTTTCTCGTCATCCATTACTACTCTAAAAGTACATTCTTGGTACGTGCAATTGAAATTTCCGAATTGTTTCAAGAAAATCACCTCCTCAACACTACATAAATTTTTATCTTCTAACTCGTTCCTCAAGTCTCCCTCCTTAACAATCATATCCAAAGGCTTTTCTTGTAATTTAACTACCTCCTCTATTCCCCTTTCTCTCTCTTGCAACTCGGCTAACTTTTTTCTAGCCTCTTGTGCCTTCATCTCCTCATTTAACTGTATTAATTTCTTGGCCATCTCCATGAATTCATCCTTCATACTCCATTCATCATCTCCGAATTTTCTTTGCTCATCTCTCTTTTCTCGCAATACTTTCTCTTCAAGTATTTGTTATGGGGTTAACGGCATAAGCTTAATACTTTTCCAATCCTTAACAAATTTATATATATTCCTACGCTTATCATAGACTGCTTTCCTCTCACACTTCCACGATCTACTCAACAAGATTCTAGAGGCACCACATCACACCATATGATGAGAACCCGGGAGGGGGTCCTCGTCGTAGCTCGCGGAATAACGCTTAGAAAGTTCCGAATCCAGGATGGAACGGACGATAACAATGCAACCCCGACCTCACGACGCAAGAACCAGGGGTATATTAAACCCGAGACCCGTTACGATGTGGAGATAAGAACCACAAAGGGGAAACGCCACAAGGAATGTCCAGATCCTTGATAAGTTCAATTGATTTGAACGCCACAAGATTTCAATCTTGATAAGTTCGATGTTTAAAGGGAAAATTCTTGCCTTTAGAGAGTAAAAACACTCAATAATTTTATTCATCAAAAGTATTCTGTTTTTACATTCAATGGAGAAGCATATAAATAGGCAAAATAAACCCTAGTTGCTAACTGACTCTGAATAGAATTCTAATTAAGCTAAAATAACTAAAATAACCAAAATAAACTAGAACTAAACAAAACCCTAACCGCCTAATTAATTCAAAACTGCGGCGCCTAAGTTACGGATTAAAAATTAAAAACATATGTTACGGCCGTGACTGTAACTCCCCGAGTTCCGCGGAGCCCGGGACGCCACTTCGTCGTCCTTTAAATCTGATTTTATTGCGGAAAAAATTTTTAAACATCATATTTATTATTTGAAACATTTGAAAAATATTTTGCGGAAAATAATTGAATTTTTGTAAACATCACAATCATTATTTAAAAGCTAAAGCGGAAACTAAATTTTATAAAGTTTGACCCAAAAGGTCAACAATTCGAAAATAATTTGAAAATAAACTTGGAACAAACATTTATCGGAAAAATAAATTTTATAACTAAAATCTTAATTCACTCATCTTCATAAACTTGGCTCAAACGGCCAAAATGTTTGAATATAAATTTAACTTGGATATAATAGAATAAAATTTTAATTTCGAATAAAACATTCTAAAGTCTCATTAATAGCCACCATCGTACGCCTCGCCGCCGACTCCGTCATCTGCAAAATTTGTTTTGGAAAACGTGAGTATTTCAAAGAAATACTCAGTAGACGCATAATAATCATTTAACATTATAATTCGAAATACATAATCATGATATTCAAGTCTCAGGTATCTAACGATCACCAGTATTCTCATGAACAAGTAAATAACATACAAGTTCAAGTCTCATGCATTTAAGCAAGTAAATTCTCGTAACATAGTCTCATGATTATAAAGCAAGTAATTCTCATGAACACAATCATACGTGCTAAACTTATAAATACTTTATAATGTTCTCGCGCCTCGTCTAGTCCTATACAAATAAATTAAAATTAGACTTTTGAACAATCAAGTCTTAAATGGTGCAATTTGTGTAAAATTAGGATTTAAGAATTTATTTGGGACTAAATAGTGAAAATGGAAAAATCAGGGACTGATTCACGTAATTAACGAATATTGGAACTGATTTTGAAAATTTCAAAACTGAAGGGCTGAGATAAAACATTTTTTAAAAACGCGAGGGATTTAAATAAGTGATTTTAAAACTTGGGGTCTAGAAGGATCATTTTTCAAATTGGGGGCTTAAAGATCAAATTTTGAAAATTACAATATATATATACAAAATTTCATTTTTCTCTCTCTGTAAAGTGACAGAGAGAGACGATCTGGAGGGGGAAACAAAATTCCCCTCCTCCGAACTCCAAATCGACGGCGGCATAGCCGGCGATATCGCCGCCGCTGTGTGGCGATTTTGGTGCGAGAAATGAGGTAGTCAGTGGTTTGGGTTCGAAAGTTGGGACACGCGATTTCCGGCGAAGGTGGGGTCGAGTACGCCGGCGGTCGAGGTAAGTGTTTGGGTTTGTTTATTCTTGGGTTTGGGTTTTATTTTGGGGTGGATTTGGGCAGTGGTGGTGCCGGCGGTTTGGTGCTTGCGGGTTGTGTGGTGACGATGGTGAAAGGGTATTTGATTTTGATGATTGGGTGTGTCTTTGGAGTTAGTTGCGTGCGGTGGTGGTGGCGGTTGTCTATGGCAGTGGACTGGGGTTCAATGGGGCTTGGGTGCAGGGGCAGTTTGAATGGTTTCTTTGATTGGTGTTGGTTGCAGCATCGAACGGATTGTGTGGTGGTGAATGGTGGTTTGATTGGGTTAGTTTGGCAGTGATGAAACAGTGGTGGCGTGCTGTAGGTGGTGATGGTTGGTAGAGGGCAGTGTTGGTGGTTGGACTGATCTTGATGTTTCAGCTTGCAGTTGGTGGTTGTGGCTGGATACGAGGGGGTTCTTGGTCGAGTTTGATGGTGGCTGTTTTGGTTTGGATGCAGGGGACGAATATGGTGGTGATGATGATGAATTGTGGTGGTGTTATTGCCTTTGGTTGATTGAGGTTCGATTGAGGCAGCTGATTATGGATGGGTTTGGAGGTTCGATGGTGTTTTGCAGTTGGACAATGGTCATGGCGTTTTGGAAGGGGCTGCTTTGGTGATGTTCAGATCATGACAGTAGCAGGTTACGTGTGCTGTGTGAGAAGGATGGGGAGGGGATGCATACCAAGAAGGCTGCAGAATTGCTGTAATTGCTTTCTTGAATGTGAGTTGTGATGGGGGATGAAATGGTGTATATAATCTTGGCTGTGTATTTAAATTTGACAGCTTTTGATTTGGGGCAAGTTTAAGGGATTTGCAGAGGATTAAATTTGAGTGATGACTGAATTTTGGGCTTAAGAATCAGCCAAATTGAGGAAACGTGTGAATAAGGAATGGAAGGAAATGGTATTGATTGAGGGGATGAAGTTATGGGATTTTGGGGGGTGTTTACCTGGAAATTCTGCAGGGAAAAATGCTATGAATGATTTGTGTACACAATTTGGTAAGTTTTCGCAGCTATGACTTGGGGAGAATTGAAGGGATTTTGGGAAGAAAGAAAATAACGTGGAGTTATCCATTGATAGACAAGGTGGAGAATTGGGAGAGAAATTGCTGGGGAAAAATGTGTTGAATTGGTTGGATTAAAATAGTTTGGATCTAAAATAAATTTTAAAATTTGGATTTAAAAATAATTTAAAGCTGGGGCTTAAGATTTAAAAAAAATGTAGACATTTGGATATTCTTAATAGAATTTGGAATTTGACTACGATTAAAAATAAATAAATTAAAATTTTCACTTAAATGTGTTTAAGATAAATTGGTCAAAGTCGTAGCGACGCATCTTTTTAAAAAAATATTTATTCAAAGTTAGTCACGAAAATTCTTGGTCGCTACAGTGACAATTTTATTTACGGCCGTAAGTGACCTTCTGAACAAAATAATAAAAGTTACAAAACTCTGTTTACGGCCGTGAGTATTTGGATTACGGCTGTGAATACTTCAACTTCATTTACGGTCGTGAGATCATGCGTTATGGCCGTAATTGCCTTTCTGCCCAATTTCGTGATGTTGATGTTACGGCCGTAAAAATGGGTGTTACGGCCGTAAGTCGCTTCTGCCCAATTTTCTGATCATTTGACATTAATTGATTTGATTTGAATCTCGACTCGAGCCCAACATGAAACTTGTTCATTTTCCTGTGTAGAATATTGTTGAATTGCCCGTATCTTGATTTCTCATTTTTGACGCCTTTTCCGGATCACATCATCCCCTCTTCCTTTAAGATGATTCATCCCGAATCATAACATTGTTCTTGGCTTCTTTTCCGGATCACATCAGTATGACTTCAACCCTCAATATGGAGTTAGAAATGAAAATGTTGAGAATGTTCATAGTGACGATGATAGTGGAGACTTGTCCATAGCTAGTATGGGTAGGAGACAAGATCGAGGAGAAATGCACAAAAGGGGTTATAGGCGTGAACGTAGGGATAGGAATGACATAGATGGGCATGTTGGTAACATAAAAATGTCCAACCCTCCTTTTCAAGGTAAAAGCAATCCGGAAATCTATTTTGAGTGGGAAAAGAGGGTAGAACTAATTTTTGATTGTCATAACTATTATGAGGCAAAAAAGGTTAAATTGGCAGTTGTAGAATTCACAAATTATGCTATAGTATGGTGGGATCAATTGGTGACTAGTAAAAGAAGGAATAGGGAGAGACCTATTGAGACTTGGGATGAGTTGAAGGCCCTTATGAGAAAGAGGTTTGTGCCTAATCATTACTATAGGGATCTTTACCAAAAATTACAAACCATTTCCCAAGGTAGTAGGAGTGTGGAAGATTACCATAGGGAAATGGAAATTGCCATGATTAGAGAAAACATTGAAGAGGATCCGGAGGCTACAATGGCTAGGTTTTTAAGTGGTTTGAATCAAGATATTGCTAATGTTATTGAATTGCAGCATTATATTGATTTGGAGGAGATGTTGCATATGGCCATGAAGGTGGAAAGGCAGCTAAAAAGGAAGGGGACCTCGAAATTTTCTACAGGTTCTACTTCTTTTGGGAAACCTACATGGAGTGGGACCCCTAAAAATGAAGGGGTTGTTCGGAAAGGCAAGTTCGAAACACCGAAGGGAAAGGAAGAGCCACCCAACAAAGGTAAAATTACTTCTGATTCTCAAACTTCTAGAAGCAGAGATATTAGATGTTTTAAATTTACGGGTTTAGTACATATCTCTTCACAATGTCCAAATAAAAAGGTGTTGGTGGTGCGTAGTGGGGTATTGGTGTCGGAAGATGAAGAGGAAGTAGAGGATGAGTTTGAGGATATGCCTGAGTTAGAGGAGGCTAGTGATTGTGAGGATGAGGACTACGCTGTAACTCAATCACTTGTCACTAGGAGGGCCGTTCGTACTCAAGTTAAGTTGGGAGAATCGGGTGAGCAAAGGGAAAATATCTTTCATATTAGGTGTTTTGTGAACAATAAGGTATGTAATTTGATAATTGATGGGGGTAGTTGTACAAACGTGGCCAGTACTACTCTTGTGGAAAAATTATGTCTACCTGTGCTAAAATACCATAGGCCTTACAGATTGCAGTGGTTAAATGAGCCGGGAGAGATTAAGGTGAATAAGCAAGTGGTGATTGATCTTGCAATTGGAAAGTATGAAGATAGGGTGGTTTGTGATGTGGTTTCGATGCATACGGGGCACATCTTATTGGGCAGGCCGTGGCAATTTGATACGAAGGTTATACACGATGGTTATATGAATAGATACACCTTCACCAAGGACGGGAAAAATGTCAAACTTATGCCTTTGTCACCACAAAAGGTCTATGAGGACCAATTGAAACTAAAAAGTGAGGAAGAGAAAAAGAGAGTTGGGACCACGTTCCCAGAAAAAAGAGAGTTGAGTGAACAAAAGAGAGTTGGGACCACGATCGAAGAAAAAGGAGAGTTGAGTGATCAAAAGAGAGTTGGGACCACGATCCCAGAAAAAGGAGAGGGTGTGAAGAGTGCCAGAAAAGAAATAAGAGAGAAAACAAAAGTGAGTTTCTATGCAAAACAAAGTGAGATCACCAGAGCCATATGTGAAAACAAACTAGTGATTTTATTAATGTACAAGGGATCTTTCCTTGCACTTGATGAAGCTAACCAACCCCTCCCCAGTTTAACTGTGTCTCTTTTGCAGGAATTTGAAGACTTGTTTCCCTAGGAAATACCTAGTCGGCTTCCACCTATTCACGGGATTGAGCACCAAATTGATTTCGTACCAGGAGCTGTCGTCCCGAACATGCCAACTTATAGGAGTAATCCGAAAGAAACAAAGGAGCTTCAAAGACAAGTTGAGGAATTGTTGAGCAAGGGCTATGTCAGAGAAAGCATGAGCCTATTTCCAATACCAGTTTTGCTAGTGCCCAAAAAGGATGGAACTTGGAGGATGTTCGTGGATTGTAGAGCAGTCAACAATATCACGGTAAAGTATCGCCATCCTATACCTAGATTAGATGGTATGCTTGATGAGTTGCATGGAGCATGTATGTTTAGCAAAATAGATCTCAAAAGTGGCTATCACCAAATTCGTATGAAAGAAGGAGATGAATGGAAAATCGCATTCAAAACCAAATATGGTTTATATGAATGGATGGTTATGCCATTCGGCCTCTCAAATGCCCCTAGCACTTTTATGACACTTATGAACCATGTTTTGCGTGCATACATTGGTAAATTTATTGTGGTATATTTTGATGACATTGAACATTTAAGATCCGTATTGGAAGTTTTGAAAACTGAGAAACTATATGCTAATTTTAAGAAGTGTACCTTTTGCATGGAAATGGTGATTTTTCTAGGATTTGTTTTTAGTGCAAATGGTGTTGAGGTAGATGAGGAAAAAATTCGTGCTATTAAAGAATGACTAACTTCCAAAAGTATTACGGAGGTTAGGAGCTTTCACGGGTTGGCTGGGTTTTATAGGATATTTGTTAAAGAATTTAGTACACTTGCAGCACCACTCACATAAATAGTCAAGAAAAGTTTAGGATTTCATTGGGGGGTAGCACAAGAAAATGCTTTTAAAGTGCTTAAGGATAGGTTATGTTCTGCACCAGTTTTGGCTTTACCTAACTTTAACCATACATTTGAGATTGAATGTTATGCATCAGGAATAGGGATTGGAGCTGTTCTTATGCAGGAAAAAAGGCCGATTGCATTTTTGAGTGAAAAGTTGAGTGGGGCAGCTTTGAATTATCCTACCTACGACAAGGAGCTTTATGCTCTTGTTCGTGCCTTGAAGACATGGCAGCATTATCTGTGGCCAAAGGAATTTGTCATACACTCTGATCATGAGTCACTAAACCATCTCAAGGGGCAAGGTAAGTTAAATAAAAGGCATGCCCGTTGGATGGAATTCATTGAAACTTTTCCCTATGTCATCCGTTATAAGCAAGGTAAGGAGAATGTGGTAGCAGATGCCCTTTGATGTGATCCTTGATGGGGAATCATGCAATCTCGTGGAAATTTGTATAAATACTTGGAAAGTTCCAAATCCAGATTATTAGATGATAACAATATGACCCGACACTCACGACTCAAGAACCAAGGATGTATCAAATCCAAGACCCGTTAAGATGCGGAATGAAGAACCATAAAGGGGTGAACGCCACAAAGGTTGTCAAATCCTTTGATAAGTTCAAGGGGGTTCAATCAAGAACGATGAAGAATAAGGATAAACTCACCTAATTCAAGTAATCTCATTAATCATCAAAGTTATGTTTTTACAATGACAAAGAAAACCTAATATAGTCCAAAAATGCGTCAAAAAATAACCCTAGCTGCAAAATTAGTAAATAAAACGCGGCACTAGTTACGGCCGTAACATACTGGCTTACGGTCGTAATTGACTCTTGGGTCCAAAAACTGTTTTATCTCTTACGGCCGTGACATGGGTTCTTACGGCCGTAAGTCACATACTGAATAAAATTCCACAACTCAATTACGGCCGTGAAAATGATAGTTACGGCTGTAAGTCACTTTCTGCCAAATTTGTGCAATATCAAAGTTACGGCCGTAACTCCAGAACTTACGGCCGTAAAAGGCCTTCTGCCCTCCTTTCTCCTTGTTCTTTGACCCAAATGCATTGTAACAGTTTTGGCTTATCTTCCATCTTGTCATGCATTGAAAATGGAGTCTTCAACCTTGCACTTGAATATCCACCCAAGTTTGCATAAACCCCTGCATTGCTTGCTTGATCTTCTTAGCCCTCAACCTCGTTATTGGTCCCACCGGTACATGCAACGTGTCCTTACTCGTTGGGCCACTCAGGTACTCATCACCCTTTCTCGCAGGTACGTACTTCTAAACTCTTTAAATGCTAGGTTGCTTGGGTTTGAATATGTTAGAGGTATGTATGTTGATGACCCTAATTTTTCTACCATTTATGCTTCGTGTGAAAATGTGCAGTTGAAAATTTTTATAGGCATGATGGATATCTTTTTAGGGAAAATAAGCTGTGTGTGCCAAATTGTTCTATGCGTGAATTGTTAGTGCGTGAAGCACATGGTGGGGGATTAATGGGACATTTTGGTGTCTTGAAAACTTTAGAAACACTGCAGGAACATTTTTATTGGCCTAAAATGAAAAAAGGACGTTCACCATATTTTTGACAGATGCATCACTTGTAAGCAAGCTAAGTCTAGGGTCCTACCAGAGGGATTGTATACACCTTTACCTGTACCTAATGAACCTTGGGTGGATATATCTATGGACTTTATTTTAGGTTTTCCTAGGACAAGAAAAGGTAGGGACTCGATATTTGTGGTAGTGGACAGGTTTAGTAAAATGGCAAATTTCATTCCTTGTCATAAAATTGACGATGCAACAAACATAGCAGACCTATTCTTTAGGGAGGTTGTTAGACTCCATGGGGTACCTCGGAGTATTGTGTCAGATAGGGATGTTAAGTTCCTTAGCTACTTTTGGAAAGTCTTGTGGGGGAAGATGGGTACTAAGTTGTTATTTTCTACTACATGTCACCCACAAACTGATGGTCAGACATAGGTAGTTAATAGGACATTAATTCAACTTCTGCGCACTATCATAAATAAAAACTTGATGAGTTGGGAAGAATGTTTGCCTTTTGTTGAATTTGCATATAATAGAGTTGTGCATTCTACTACATCATATTTACCTTTTGAAATTGTTTATGATTTCAACCCACTAAATCCTCTTGATTTAATTCCTTTGCCTGTAGATGAAAGGAGCAGTTTGGACGGGGAGAAAAAAGGCTAAACTTGTAAAGTCCATCCATGAGAAGGTGAAGGACCAAATAGAAAAGAGGAATGAGCGATATGCGTCCCAAGCAAACAAAGGGCGGAGGCATGTGACGTTTGAATCGGGTGATTGGGTGTGGGTGCACCTGTGAAAGGAGCGGTTTCCAACACAACGGAGATCAAAATTGTAGCCAAGGGGGAGATGGACCTTTTCAAGTCATTGAAAAGATAAATGACAATGCATACAAGCTGGATCTCCTAGGTGAGTATAATGTTTCTGCTTCTTTTAACGTTGCTGACCTTTCTCTGTTTGGTGCAGGTGATGATTCGAGGACGAATCCTTATCAACAGGGAGGGGATGATGAGTACCGGAGTGGCCCTGCGAGCCTTACCCTTTGCATGTGCCGGTGGGACCAATAACGAGGCTGAGGGCTAAGAAGATCAAACAAGCCATGCAGGGATTTATGCAAGCTTGGGTGGATGAGCATTCGAGTACAAGACCAAAGGCCCAACTTTTGACTCATGACATGATAGAAGAGGAGCCAAAGTTGATGCAAGTGATTTGGGCCGAGAATTGAGTTCAAGAACACGGAGTTGGGGATTTAAACCACGCAATCGCGTGGTCTTGATCCTCAGGTGATTGCGAAATGCACTAAAAAACAGACCCGAGAGCTTTTTGACCTCGCCACACGAACCTGCACGATCGCATGGGTATAAAATTTAAGGTTTACGAGTTTTTATTTCTTTTTCCGTTTTTGGGCCATATGTTGCGGCCATGTCTTGTTTTCCGCAAGAATACTCTTTATTAGTTGTTTTTCATTCATTGTAAACACAACTTGGATATTATCGATAATTTGAGGTGAGTTATTCCCTTGTTTCTTCTTGTTCTTGTTGAACAAACTGAACTTATCAAAGGATTAGGCACCGTTTGTGGCGTTCCCCCTCTGTGGTTCTTATCTCCGCATCGTAACGGGTCTCGGGTTTAATATACCCCTGGTTCTTACGTCGTGAGGTCGGGGTTGCATTGCTATTGTCTACCTATTGGATTTGGGGCTTTCTGGCGTTTCGAGTCTTAATTCCGCGTGTTCTTCGTGATCCCCATAACGGATCACATCAGCGTGTATAATTATTCCCTTAAGGGTTTTTCTTACGCGTTGGAGGTAAATAGAAAACACTTATACTTTAAATAGTGCTTTATTTATAGATGTGTGGATGAATAAATGACTATGTCTATTGGTAGTTATGGGCTTATAAGACTTTCTCTGTCATCGATAATGATTTTGTTATTAGGAAGCAAGTGATTAAATTTTCGAGAATGGTAAACTGGACAACTACTTGAGTATTCGACCAAAATGAAATCTGTTTAGCTTTAGATCATCCACAAGTGACTCAACTCTTACATGATTATTTTATTACCTTCATGCAATAATGTAAATGTTATGTGAATATTAACTCGATTAACTTTTTCCGTACGAAGTTCGTGTCACGCTAACAGCAATAGCGGAGGAGACTGTGCAACGGTGCATGCAATTATTTGAACCTTTGCCTAAACAAGCAGGGCCAGTCCTTGATTCTTATACATGAGGATTGAGGTAATGTTAGGATTGATAATGAAGAAGGGGACGACGATGTGGATCTGCACCAGGGAGATAGAGTCTCTCTCATCTTAGACGTGATGAGGATCAAGCAACGAGAGAGATCGACTTCTCTTCCAAAACAAGTAGATGATTAGATATACTAAAAGTCAATTAACTTTCTAGGAAGCATTATTTGTTCATAAAGAAATATGCATGTAACATAAGAATCTTGTATAATAAATATAACAATCTTTTATTTGATATATTTATTATCTGGTGATACCATGATGCATGTGACTTAAGAGAATATTTTGTTTGTTTGATTGTTTTATATGAAATTAGTTTCATCTTGCTGATTTCTTATATACTAGAGATGATATGATTTTAAAAAAAATATTTAGTTTTAAATATATGTAATATCTCTAGAAAATGCTATTAATAACATTTTCATATTCACGATCTGTTAAGAGGTAGGTCAACCTACCCTCAAGGTCGATTAACCTACCTTTCAGGATCTGTTGAGAGGTAAGTTAACCTACCATTAGGGGTTAACCTACCCTCAAAGTCAATTAACCTACCTTTCAGGATTTGATAAGAGGTATGTTAACCTACAATCCTGGGGTTAACCTACCCTCAGTGTTGATTCTTACCTTTTCCGAATATGTTAACCAACCATTTGAAGGTAGGTTAATCGACATTTTGGTCTTTATACCTTTTTGTTGCTTGAATGCTAGTTCTATCTTCATTTTGCTTGACATTGAGTAAGTCATAGCATAATTGAGATTGATCATTTCTGTTCATGTAAATACTAACATGCATCTAGAACCACCTCTTATTCATATATGCGGAGTGCATTAGGTACATTAAAATATATGTTTAAGACATCAATATATAAGTAAGGAAGCTCCAATGGCCAATGAAGCATTTCTTAAATTGCATGACTAGTTTTAATTGCACGAAATAAGCCCAATTCAACAAGTTTTCTTAACTATGATTTCATTTTCTTCATATTCTTCTCTTCTATTTTGTCAAAAGGTAGGTTAACCTACCCTTAGATTCAAGAGGTAAATTAACCTACCATCAGAGTCGGTTAACCTACCAAATGTAGTAATACCTACAACCTTGGTCAGTTCACCTACACTTTCTGTTAGAACATTATTATGAACTCTTTGTTGCTATTTAATTTTTTTGTGTGTTTCTTCTTATTTCCTTGTTTACTTTCTTATTGAATTAGTGCTTATTTTTAATTACCTTATTTGCCTATGTTCCCTCTTCAAGACCAGATGCTGGACATAAAATTCAACAAGCTAGTTAACCGACTCCTCATATACATCAGCTTTCTCGCAATTTGGACTTTATATTGGAAGGCTTGAGGACGCACTAAGACCAAACGGGTGTGACAAGATTATTCAATATATAGACTAGATTGAGGAGCGAGTAATGATAATGATCGACGACGTGCGGTCAAATATACAATTGATAAACAACAAAGTTGATGGCATGTTGGGGTCAATGTAGCACTATCATCAAACTAATGGAACTTATCAGTACTGGGAGAATGAACCCAATGATGGCAGGGAGACGGAGGTTGTATCTCATAGGGATACGGAAGAGGTGGAGGTGAGGGAGAAGGGGTGACATATTATTCTATAGGTACCGAGAAGGCAGAACGGAGGGAGTTGGGGGGATAGATTTTATAGGTATCGAGGAGGCGAAACGGAGGGAGACGGGTGACAGACTATATGAGTACCGAGGAGGCGAAACGGAGGGAGACAGGTGACAGCCTATATGAGTACCGAGGAGGCGAAAGGGAAACAAGAGTGATAGATCATATGGGTACCAAGGAGGCAGAAGGAAGGAGACAGATAGTATGGGTACTGAGGCGGTGGAAGGGAGGGAGACGGGGATAGAAGATGTAGTACAAGAGAAAACGAATTAGGTTCCCCGGAGACAGACATAACATAGTTACGGAATTAGAGAAGGCGGACCATTTAAATACCCAAAGTCGATGTCGGACAGATGGAGAAGCAATTTCCAAAACGATCGAAATACTTATCTTCTCCATTCATAGTCGATGCAAATAAGAGAAAACTTGTGGATGGCACTACACTTTTTTCTGCTTAGAAGATTGATCCAATGAAAGAATAGGCGTTCGATACATGGTACACATTTACATGATGAGTAAATATTCTAACTATATTGTCATTTACATTTTTTTTTATAATCTGTGTATTATTACTTGATATTGTCCATTTAAGGTATCGCACACTATTAGACTGGGTCGTGATCGATGACGCTAAGAAATTGTAACTCCCCAAGTTTAAAATTCTAAACCTATATGTGCTAACTTCCTATAACTTTATAAGGGGAAATAAATCAATTTTAAATACTACAAGTTATCATTTTCTTTCGTAAAATCCTATATAAAATTCGACAGAATCTCCCATATGAATTGGACTTAGCCAACTTGTAGAAGGACATTATAACCATTTTCAAAACATAAATCTCAACTCATTCAATATTCAATATTCAACTACAATTCATTCAAAATCAAACTCCAACATCACCGCACCACTTCAAAATCAATCTCAAACTCCTCAACATAATAATTTTAAACAATGAACTCCATTTAACTAAATGGGAGATTAATAAACTATTAAAGAGACATAAATGACTTATCAAAACTAAATCCAATAAAAAATTTAAAAGAATCGACTAATAAAGAAGTAATAAAAGAATTTATGTAAATCTCAATTCAAACTTTATTCAAAAAATGAGTAATTGTGGTATTGTGCAAGTCTGTCACCAAATGCTCTCCTCGGATTAGCTTTCATCATTACCTAAAATGGGGGGAAAGGGAGGGGTAAACTATAAAGCTTAGCAAGTAAATTTCGTGCACATGATGCAGGTTATGATATGAAATGCCATAATACTTTGAAATATGCATCCCCATTTACTTTAACTTTTCAAACAAGCTTTCACCTTTCAAAACTTCATTTCATTACTTTAGTGAGCTCACTTGTTGTATCTTCTAGTTAACCAGACAGTAGTGGGCAATTCTTTATTTGAAACCAAATTCACTCCACTGCAATGTGGTACATTGAATTCACCGTAAAACGATAAAAAATCATTGACATCCCCCCACAATGCGTAACGTTTAATTTCATTCCACCGCATTGTGGTACTTCATTCTATCGCGAAGCAGTAAAAATCATTTACATTCACCCCCACAATGCAGCTTAAAATTTACGTCGGGTACACCGGTCCTTCGAGCTTCATTTCCTACTCACTTCTTTCATGTCATAGAAGTATACCCATTTTCTTTCTAAAAACTTTGGATACATAACATTTTAACAAAATTTGTACTTTTCCACATTTTTCATTTAAAAACATTTAACCTTCTAATTCAATGACAATGCACGCTTGACGATGCAATGAAATTATAACATCCATATTTGAACATTTATCTTAACAACACATAGTTATTATATAATGTAAACAAAAATCATCAAAAGCAGGCAAATTGCAAGACAAGCACTTAAGCACATTAGTTCCACATTATCATTCAAACTTGATGAATATGGGGGAAGTTTACTTACTTGACGTCCTTAGTATTTACCTTTTAAATTTGCAGGTGGAAGAGTATCGGATGCCCGTGGTGTCAATATGCCTCAAATATCCTAATTATTTCCATTCACATATAAATTATGACTTTTTAAACATATCCTAAAAGTATGTTTGGCAAAATAGTTTTTAAACATGTTTTTTATCACACAATTCCCCAAATCACTTTTTAACCACATATATTTTCTCTCTCCACTTAAAAGAACATGTTTTTAAACAAAAAAATTTTAACAAACAGAGGGGCACGTAATCATTTTTCTTTTGATATTGACAAAACTCTTAATTTGGGAAACTTAGATGTGATTCACAATTCAACCCAAACAAGGTTTTAAGTTATGTCAAACATCTAGTATTTCATATTAGAAACAAATGATCTATTCCAATGTAATTTGGGAATTACACTTCTCTATGAATCAATACTATACTTACTACTATATTTTAAAAGGAGAGTCTCCCTTTTTATTTCCCGCATAATTACAAGTGCCCATTACCTTGCTTCTTTTGTAAAATTTCATTTAAGAAAAAAAGGTTTAATTTTTTTTTATTATTCCCGCCCATTACCTTGCTTCTTTTATAAGATTTCGCACGTCCATTTCCCCCATACGAAGATGAGAACCTGCACGCCAATTGTTGCAGTGTTCTTTCTCCCAGACAACGCCTCTTCGACCTCTTCAACATCCTTCATTTTCATTTTCTGCCTGTACTTCTCACAGATCGTGTTTCTGTTGAGAAATTTCCTTTCTAAAAAAAAATATGCTATAACGAAGTTAACACAAAACTTGAAACAAAGAATCAAGGAGAAATCAAAAAATGCAAAATGACTTGAATCGCAAAGAATGTTGTCCTAAAAGCAAAATTTGTGCCCTCTTGGAATGAGAATGCTAATGGGCCTCCAAACAAATTGCTTTAGCGGATCTCAAGCCTCAAACCAAGTATTAAATAGCACAATTGATAAACTTGGAGAATAGGAACAAAAAGAGCAAATCTTGAAGATTCTAAGTATAAAATTTAGGACTTTGGATGATATGATCTATTGAAGGTTTGATGATCAAAAGGTTATTCAAAACCATGAATTCTATAACTATTTATAGAATTCTATCATCCCAAATCGTTGTTCATGCAACTCTTCACGAAAGAGTGCCAAAAATAGTTGAAAAGGTGCATGAGAAATTCTGAAAAAATTCTACAACGGTCAAATTTTTATACCACGCGATCGCGCGATAAGAGGCTCGCGCGATGCCTCGAGAAAATATGCAGTGACCATTATCACTTAACCACGCGATCGCGTGGTTCTTCATTTTTGCCGGACCTTCAGGTCCGGTCCGGACCATTTGGTCCGTCCAGTTTTTATTTGGTCCGGTTTTTCACTTCTTGGACCGGTTCCTTATATTTAAGACCGGTTTTTGCACCATTTCAACTATATATTTATATATTTGAACAACATTTTCATAACAATCCCCCACTTGTTCAAATATATGAACTCTACTTAGAATCATAACGATGTCACGCATAAAATAAGGTATCTTTCAATTTTAACCTTATATTAGTGCTAATATTGCAAAGTAATATCGAGATCCCAGGTAGCCTTGGCTTTGAACCAGTTATCCCTTATGATATTACCGGCGATATCGCACACGTGAACATTCTTTCTCAATATGTTCCACACACAATTTACTTTAGCGCGTTAATGGCCTTGCGCCCATCCGAGTTCATGAACTTTTCAGAAAGTAACTCCAAAACTTTCCTTGAAGCGACACTACTTCTAAGTTTATATAGGAGAAATTCTTACAGTGTCTTGGTAACTTTTAAAGACACTTGTACTAAGTACTGAATTTCTTTAAGATTTGTTCAGCCCTCCAAACAGTTACCCCAGCACTTATATCCTTAGAAAATAATTTTCTAAGTGCTGTAACAATTCACTTATCGAATGACTTGTTATTACCCTTTGAACCCGTGAATTACTCATTTCGTAATGACAGGTAGGGTTGCCGTCATTGGTAAATTTATAATAGGAGTTTTAGCCCCATCCTACTCGATGTTTGTCTTACCAACTCTTTAGTAAGTGGTTTTGTGAATGGATCAGCCAAATTTTCACTTGACCTCACATAGGTAAGTGATATTATTCCACCCTTTATTAACTTTCTGATGTAATCATGTCTAAGACTCATATGTCTTGACTTTCCGTTGTAGACTTCATTATAAGCCCTTGCTAGAGTAGCTTGACTATTGAAGATTCATTCTTCGTATCTAGTGGAACTTCATAAAGAAGATCCTTAAGCCACTCTGCTTCCTTTCCAGTTTCGGCTAATGCAACAAACTCGGATTCCATAGTGGAATGTGTTATCATTGTTTGTTTCTTTGATCTCCAAGAAACAGCACCACCTCCAAGTGTAAACAACCATCCCGAGGTTGATTTATTTTCTCCAGCATTTGATATCCAACTTGCATCGGTATATCCTTCTAATATAGTTGGAAACTTGGAATCTTGGAATATTGAATTCCAAGATTTTTAGTTCTCTTTAGATAACCAAGAACTCTTCCAATCACTTTCCAATGTTCAACACTTGGATTGCTAGTAAACCTACTAAGTTTACTCACTGCAAATGCAATATCCGGTCTTGTGCATTGAACTGCATACATTAGACTCCCAATTGCACTCGCATATTCGAGTTGTCCAATAGCCCTTTCAACATTCTTTACAAGTTTAATACTCGAATCAAATGGAGTATTTGCCACTTTAATGTTCAAATGTTTGAACTTTTCAATCACATTCTCTATATAATGTGATTGGGTTAATGCATACCTCAACTCATTCTTGATCACTTTTATACCCAATATGGTATCCACTTGATCAAGATCTTTCATTTTGAATGTTGACGATAGAAACCTCTTCGTTTCTTTTATGTCATTCACATGATTATTTATAATCAACATGTCATCCACATACAAACACACAAATGTAACAAGTTTATCACAATTTTTGATATATAAACATTTATCTACCACATTGTGTGAAAAACCAAAAGACATAATTGCATTATCAAATTTCTCATGCCGTTTTTTACGAGCTTGTTTCAAACCATATAGCGATTTAATAAGTTTACAAACTTTATTTTCATTACCCGGAAGAACAAAACCTTCCGATTTTTCCATGTAAACTTCTTCATCTAGTTCTCCATTTAAAATGCAGTCTTCACATCCATTTGATGCACATGTAAATCAAATATAGAAGATAGTGCAAATAGTATTCTAATAGTAGTGATCCTAGCCACCGGTGCATAAGTGTCAAAATAATCAATTCCTTCCTTTTGTCGAAAACCTTTAGCAACTAATCTTGCTTTATAGGTTTGGATCGAACCATCGGTACTGTATTTCCTTCGAAATACCCACTTGCGGAATGGCTTTTGATCCAGCCGGTAAATCAACAATCTTTCAAGTATTGTTGGACGTTATAGAATCCATTTCATCATTGATAGCATCCTTCCAAAATGTGCTATCTCTAGAAGTCATTGCTTCTTTATAGGTTTTAGGATCACTATCAATTTGAAGAACATATGGAATGTTTCTTACTATATCTTCCTTACTTGCTTCAACCAAGTAAAAGGAGATTCTTTGAGAATCAATCTCATCGTGTCCTAATACCTTTTCTTTACGAGATCTCTTGCTTCTTCGCGGTTCACTAGTCTCAATTACATCTTGGGTAGATGTTTCTAGTGATTTAGAAGCCGGAAATTCATTTTGAATTTCTATTGAATTTTGAGGAATATCATCAATGCTTAATGAGTTCTCAAAAAATTCCACATCTCGTGATTCTATAATCACATTGGATATTAGATCAAGTAGCCTATATGCTTTACTATTTATAGCATATCCAACAAAGGCACTCTTAATCCCTCTTGGTCCTAGTTTTGTCCTACTAGAATTGGTGTTTTTATAATAAGCCAAACACCCCCACACTTTAAAATACCCAATGTTAGGCTTCCGACCTTTCCACAATTCATAAGGTGAAACTTTAAGTTTCTTAGAAGGAATTCTATTATGTATATGACACGCGGTAAATAATGCCTCACCCCAGAAGTAATTAGGCAATTTAGACTTTGTTAGCATAACATTTATCATCTCAACTAAGGTTCTATTTTTCCTTTCCGCCAAACCATTTTGTTTCGGCGTTCTAGGTGCACTACATTGGTGTAAAATACCATGTTCTTCACAAAAGATATCAAATTCTTTAGAAAAGTATTCACCACCTCTATCACTTCTAAGAATTTTAATCCTTTTATCCTTTTGATTTTCTACTTCACTTTTATATACTTTAAACATATGAAAAGCCTTATTTTTATGTTTCATTAGATAAACATAACAAAATCTAGAATAATCATCAATGAAAGTGATAAAATATTTATTACCACCCCTAGTTAACATGCCATTAAGTTCACAAATGTCGGTATGAACTAAATCAAGAATATTAGATGATCTTTCTACACTTTGAAAATGTTTTTTAATCATTTTGGATTTAGTGCAAATTTCACATTTTTCATTCTTTGTAAAATCACAAGATAGCATGCCATTTCTAATCATTCTATGCAAGGTAGAATATCCAACATGTCGGATCTATCATGCGATCCCTATCATGCCATAAATCTAAAGAACACACAAAGTAAGAAGAATTTATTTTATTAATTGCATTGTCAATAGTACACAATTTGACCATTCCATTAGTGGAATAGCCTTTACCAACAAAGAAACCATTTCGGGACAATACAAGTTTTCCCGACTCAAAAATACATTTCATGCCCGGTTTTCCCAACAAATCACCACTTACAAGGTTTCTATTCATATCCGGCACATGTAAAACATTTGTAAGTGTTACAACCTTTCCGGATGTGAATTGAAGATCAACATTCCCTTTGCCTATGACTTTCGAACAATTTTCATTTCCCATTTGAATTTGTTGATCATTATCAATCTCTTGATATGTCTTATATAGGGATTTGTCATAGCAAACATGAACGGTGGCGTAAGTATCATACCACCATCCCGAAATTTTTCCTTTGACAGAATTTACTTCGCTTATAGTATCAATAATTTCATTCTTGTCAATGGAATTAACCCTGCCTCCAAAATTGCTTTGTTTTTTATGTCGGAAATCTTTTGCAAAGTGGCCGAATTTTCCACATATAAAGCATTCTCCCTTAGGCTTCTTTTTGAATTTGTTGTTGTTGTTGCTAGTAAACTTTCTCTTGTGTAATTTGGTCACTTTGTTGTTCTCCAAGACATTGGCTTTAGAAGTGCCAACATGGGAATTCTCAATCCCATCTCTTTCCCTCGACTTTTCCTCAATTCGGAGATGTTTTTGAATTTGCTCCATTGAAATGTCTTCGGAGTTGTGAAAGATTTTCTTCCTATATCCTCTCCAAGTAGAAGACAATTTTGCAATAATTGCTCCTACTTGAAATGATTCCGGAAGTTCTATCTTCACCGATTTTAATTTATTGACAATCACTTGCAATTCATGAACTTGGGGTAATAGGGGAACATTTTCCAAAAATTTAAAATCGAAGTACCTTGTTATAAGGAATTTTGTAGTTCCTTCCTCTTCGGCCTTGTACTTGTTTTCAAATGCATTCCATATATCTTTTGCAGATTTAGTGTTGGTGTACAAGTCGTAGAGACGATCCGAAAGTGCATTCAAGATATGGCCACGACAAATAAGTTCGTCTTCTTCTCGCTTCTTTCGATCAATCCTTGCTTGTTCGGTATCTTTATCGGAAGGTTCAGGCAAGTCTTCCAAATTGGGATCAAGAATGTAGAAGATTTTCAGCCCCGTTAATAGGAACTTAATTTTGTCTTGCCACCTTGTGAAGTTGGTACCATCAAAACGATCCAAGCGAACTAAATCTTGATTTATCAACTTGATTGTAGCCATGGTTGTGTCTCCTTCGGTTGCCATCGCAAAATTTCGCTTTTAGATTGTTGAGAAATTTCTCTTCTCAAATAAAATATGCTATAACGAAGTTAACACAAAACTTGAAACAAAGAATCAAGGAGAAATCAAAAAATGCAAAATGACTTGAATCGCAAAGAATGTTGTCCTAAAAGCGAAATTTGCGCCCTCTCGGAATGAGAATGCTAATAGGCCTCCAAACAAATTGCTTTAGCGGATTTCAAGACTCAAACCAAGTATCAAATAGCACAATTGATAAACTTGGAGAATAGGAACAAGAAGGGCAAATTTTGAATATTCTAAGTATAAAATTTAAGATTTTGGATGATAATCACTATTGAAGGTTTGATGATCAAAAGGTTATTCAAAACCATGAATTCTATACCTATTTATAGAATTCTATCATCCCAAATCGTTGTTCATGCAACTCTTCACGAAAGAGTGCCAAAAATAGTTGAAAAGGTGCATGAGAAATTCTGAAAAAATTCTCCAACGGTCAAATTTTTATACCACGCGATCGCCGGACCACCAACCACGCGATCGCGTGGTTCTTCATTTTTGCCGGACCTTCAGGTCCGGTCCAGACCATTTGGTCCGTCCAGTTTTTATTTGGTCCGGTTTTTCACTTCTTGGACCGGTTCCTTATATTTAAGACCGATTCTTGCACCATTTCAACTATATATTTATATATTTGAACAACAATTTCATAATAGTTTCTCCAAAGTTTATTTTGTTTATTTAGTCTATGAATTTTCGATTTATGATTTTTTTACTGATTGTTTATTTTACAGCGATTTCTACATGTTTTGCAGGGTATTGCGGATATAATTTCTCCTCTATTCGTCCACTTGAAAAAAAAACTTAGATCAACACCTTCTTGCTGCCACCTGTGTTGTCATCTTCAACATGCAGTCATCCATATGGGTATCAACGATCCTATTTTGCTATCTAATGCTATGTCTTCAAAAGATTTTGGCTTCGAAGTTTATTGTGTTCATTAATTGATTTATGAATTTTCGAATTTTGGTTTTTGATTGATTGTTTATTTACCTACGATGGTGAGGTTTTATTCCCAGTTGGTTTGGGTTGTTGGATTCTTACTGTTGGTGCATTAACTGATTCTCTCTCAATGCTTAATTTATGAATTTTCGATTTTTGGTTTTTGACTGATTGTTTATTTTACTGCGACAGTTAAGTTTTATTTCCAGTTGGTTTGGGTTGTTCTGCATTCGATTTGAAGAACGTCCCTTCGCCTTCATGAAACTGGGTTCAAAATTAGAAGCATTCCATCGCGATGGGCAATCTTGGTAAGCGAAATCTATTTAACCCATATTTCTTTAATATGACATTATTTATGACTATGACCCTTATGGAATGAAGTAATTTTTTTTTTTTTTTTTTTTTTTTAACTTTTTTTTGGGGTTCAGCAATATTTGGATTTACCGTATCGTCTAATGTGAATAGATATGGAATGCGAACTGCATTTTGGTGTAAAATGCTTAGGGGATTTCCTTTTTTTTATGAGTTAAATTAAATGTTGGGAAGTGTTGGTGGAGTTTTGAGGCTACATTGATGATGATCTTTCACTTGATTTATTTAATCTTTTTCCAATGTTTCTACTCGGTCAATTTTTCTAAAAATTTCACATTAACACCGAGGTGAACTTGATAAAAATTTCAGAATGTAATTGGATGAATTGATTCTTATTAAGTGTGATATATATTATACATGTATTTAGTATCTCTTCTAAGCAATTCTTGAACTGGCATTTGGCTTGCTATTGTGTGAGTAGCCCTCAGTAGTCAGTATATTTGTATTGTCTTCATTTTTCCTGTACAAAGGAACTTTTAATAGTTCATCTTTCTGCAGTATTTTGTATTTCATTCTTATGTACTTCCTTTTAAATTGTATTTCTTAATTGTCTAATGTGGCCCAAATTTGTTCGAAACAAGCTTTTAGTTTGTTATATTTTTTAATTGTCCAAATGTTGAATAGATGACTATTATGGATATATTTTTCAAAATTGAAGCCCAGATGTATACATAAATGCTCATAATTCTCTATGTCAACATGCAGTGTAGTGACATTATATTTCAGACTAGCTCCTTTAGAGCTACTTCTTATACCCCATGTCCATGTCGGCGTTATTTCAATGTCTTGTGTGCTTATAACCAGTTAGTGCAAATCTAATCAACTCACATACACTAGAAAATATAAATGATCTTCCCTACAGAACACACAATGTCTTCAAAGGAACAACTATACTAATCAGTCTCATTTTTAGCTGTGAACACACACGTGTCCCCATATGTTTGTTGGTTTCCCTCAGATTCAAGTGAAACATGAATTATTATGATAAAGCTTTACTATTCTGTAGTTTCCAGAACTCTAAATGATATTGCCATTATTTAATTTATTTTGTCATTTATTTTTTGTCAAGTCACATAGTGTTTGTTTCAATCTTTCAGATACTTGATTTCTTCTTCGCGGGAGTTGTCCTCAATCAATTTGGCCCGATTAGAAATCTTATATATAGATGTTAAAGTTCTATCCGAATGGGGTATTATCTTGTTGGTAAGCTTAACTTTGTTTTTGCTTTTACATTGTCATCTATTTGCCAAAAAATAATGATCAATATTGGCATCCAAGCATCCAAAAAATTGAGTGCAGCGCACCGCCTCTGTATCTACAGCCTCAGGGAAGTTACTTTTTTGTTCCCAATCAATTTTTGTGCTTCTCTGTTCTCATCCATCGATTGATCTTTTTTGTTTTTCTTTCCTCTAATTTTTTAATAAGATGTCATTAACGTCAAATATCAATTTATTCAGTTACTATGTCTTATACAAGTCTTTTTCTTAGAACTGGAATGGGGCTACTTTTTAAATTAACGTTTATGTTAAAACTCTGTGTACTTAGGATTCCAAAGCCCAGGTGACTGCTATACACCTAATAATTGGGACTCTAGGATATATATGAAAACTAAGTGATTCGATGTAAAAAAAAAAATCACTCCTCTAAGTTGCCCTTGAAAGAAAGTTTCTTTCATTTTTATTTTCATATTGGGTTTCTATTTCTCCCTGGTTTCGTTGATTTTTATTAATCTTTATATAAGTGGGGGAAGGGGACTGTCTTGGTGCAAGCAATTTGTTTTTTTGTATTATTTTGTGAGATAAAGCATTCATTGGATAGATGTATAATAAATTGTTTATGGTCACTAATATATTTTGGGGATAATTGTACAGATTACTTGTTTTAGATGTCAAAACTGATATTTACCACTCAAACTTTTTTCCTGAAAAATACTTCCCCCAGCTCGTCTTCTTCCCCACGAGTGTTTGGCCAGCCTACTAGCGGACAAATATTTTCCTCAACTTGTCTTCTTCCCCACAAGTGTCTTCCTACCACCAGACAACCTCCATCGAACCACAGTCACCACCAGCATCAACCACCACCACCACCACCCAACCCATTGCAATTCCAAAGACAGTCACCCCCGGCCCCTACCCTGTTCCAAGTCCCTTTAGCCGACGCTGCTCCACCACAAATTCCTCAAGTTTTTGGACTTAACCGATGAAGATTTTCCGAGCTTCAGATGTCCCACAACGCGGTATTGAAGCTGCCTCATTTCCAAATGAATCCCAACCCCCATGGCGCAGTAACACCCATCCTATGCTGACACCCTCTGTGTCGTTACCGTCGCCATCACTGTCGATCCCAATTTCACTGCAGCTCTCGTCGCAGCCATCACCTCCATCATTGGTGGCTCCAATCCAAACAACAGCAATAACAATTTGTTGGCAAAACAACAATAGTGCAGATGTAAAATTCCAACTGTATTGCTTGCCTCCGTCGTTAATTAGAAATTGTTCCGGTGTGGAGTGTGATTGGAGTCCCTTTCAGTTGCAAGAGCTTTTCACAGAGAGATAGATAGAGAGATGAGCTAATGAATCTATTGGGGTGTTTTTTTTTTTTTTTTTTTTTTTTTGGACTACACGTCTACACCTGAAAATGAAAATAATGTAGTGGAAAATATTGTATATAAAGTGTTTGATTTTATATTTGAGACAAAATATCATAAAAATTTGTAAAGTATCAAGTTGTGATATTAAAAAAATGTATGAAAATTGTTCAATTTTATGTCTGAGATAAAATATCAAAATGTGATACTTGAAGAAATTGAAAAGTATCATAAGTATAATTATGTGATACTAAAAAAATTAAAAAAATATCATAAGTATCATATTGTGATGCTAAAAAAATTTGAAAAATATCATATTGTGATACTAACACAATTATAAGTATCGTACTATTATATATACTAACTTATTTAAAAAGTATCATAAGTATTTTTCAATTTTTAAGATTTTTTAAAAAGTAATTTTCAAATTTTATAAAATTGAAGTAAATTTCATTTTGATCCGTAAAAGTAGGGTATTTATGTGAACAACCCTATATTTTGATTCCACATTGCTTGGATTTTCCAAACTTACACTTTGCATTTAAGCCACAGACGTGAAGATTTGTGGTATTAAGAGTGGTTTTTTATTTTATTTTTTTAATGGAGGTTTATTGATGGCAGCTAGGATTTTTGGTTGGGAGTGCCCTACAATATTTTTTTTAACGGGATATTCGTGTTGGAGCATTCATTCTACAGCCTCAAGAAACGAGGGAAATCAATAGAAGATTCTTCATTATCTTCGATGCCTTTTGTTTATAACTAATTTTGATTAGTTTCGTCATTTTCAAAGGTTTGAATTACTTCTAATAAAATATGAACCAAATATGTCCACTATTTTCACCATGAACCAAAAATGTTAACGACTTCTCTAGAATTTGAATTAATTATATTATTTATTAAATTTAAATAGTTATTTTGATATAATATTATTTTTCATGCATTTTGAATTTGTGTTATTTATATATAAACATTAAAGTTTTACAAATATTTATTGAAATTGATATTTTTTACTAAATTTCATGCATCGCGCGGGAGAAATATTAGTTCAAATCTCAAACGAAGAATGCATAACATAACCTAATTCTACAAAATTACCCAATTATAAAATTGTAATTATTCATAAATTCGAAATTCTAAGGTAGGTTTATTCCATGTAGATTTTGAAAGACATATAAAGACTTTCTTTAAAAGACTTTTTTTAATGGATTTCATTGGATTTTATTAACTTTTATGAATTTTTAAAGACTTTTAGAGACTTTTGCGGACTTTTATTTAAATGACTTTCATAAATTTTTCAAGACTTTTCAAACTTTTATTTAAAAGACTTTCATGAACTTTCAAACATTTACGGACTTTATGTATATATGTATGTATATGTACGTACGTATATGTACATATACTTACACGTGTACATGAAAGTACGTATACTTACACGTGTATATGAAAGTATGTATACGTATACGTATGTATACATATGTATATGTATATGTATATATATACATGTACACATACATATACATAATATGTATGCATCCATGCATACATGCATGTGTATGTATATACACACACTTGTAAGTGTATGTATGTTATACATATACGTACACTTGTATGTATGTATACATACATGTATATGACATACACAGGTATGTATGTATGTATGCATATATACATGCATACATACATACATATATAGATGTATATATGCATACATAAATGTATATATATATATATACACGTATTTCATCTGTTCCAATTATATAGGCTGCATTTCCTTCTTCGTTTATCTTAATTGTATAGACTTGTTTCTTTATTGAACATTATTTATTTTATTTGTTTACTAATGTACCTCAATTAATTACTTTTAATATAATAATTGATATTAAATAAGGGTAAGTTGGAAATTTCTTCAAAAAAAATTACTTTTTCAATGATATTAAATATGTTTTCTTAATCTATGTGAAAAGTTAAATAAACCTATATAATTGGGATGGAGGGAATATATGTATACACATACATGTGTATGTATGTTTATGTATATACATACATGTGTATGTATGTTATATGCATGTATATGTATACATACGTATGTATATACGCATATAACATACATATGTACAACATTTGTATGTATATACATACAGTACACATACATACATACATACATACATACATACATACATACATACATGTCCATACGTACAACATATGTATGTATACATATGTATGTATATATAATATGTAGTCTTAAGGGGATTTATTCAATGTAGATTTTAAAAAACTTTTAAAGATTTTAAAAGATTTGAAAAGTTTTGGTGTATTCAATGTAGAATTTAGAGACTCCATTAAAATCTGGAAGTATTTAATATAGATTTTAATTGACATTCTAAAAGTTCATAAAAGTCATTTTAAAAGACTTTTAAAATCTTTAAAAGTCTTGTGTTATTTAAAATATTAATGACTTTTAAAGACTCATAAGAAATCCTATATGTACTAACTTTTAAACAGAATGTACAACCACAAAATTTCTTTAATTTTATTTTCATTAACCTCCAAGATTTTGAAAGACCTTTTTTTAAAAAAAAAAAACTTTTAAATTGTAATTTTGTTTCTTCTATATTTTTCCCATTTCTTTTATGTTATTTTTAGAAATTTTAAAAATTTGATTTGCTTTCATGTTAATTTTTAGAAACCTAAGACTACATATTATACATACATACATGTGCATACGTACAATATATTTGTACGTATGCACATGTATGTATGTGTACTGTATGTATATACATACAAATGTTGTACATATGTATACACGTACATACATGTGTACGTATGTTATACATACATACACATGTTATATGCATGTACATATCAAGGCATCGAAATAATTTTCGTTAATTATTCACGACTACATTCAAACAAAACCAAACTAATTTTTTTTTGTTAAATTCGGAATCCACTTCATGAATCCATTCTCTCAATTTTGTAAAGATTCAATTTGATTTATTCTTTTATTGAATTGTTCTCATTCAACTTGTGTCTTTAAGCTTTGGATTTAATTCAACGTAGATCAAATCCTTGACTAGTTTGGTTGGTTCTTTGAAAATTGGAGAAAAGGGGAAAGGAGAGGAAAAAGGCAAGAGTAATGAGAATATTAGAGGGGAAAAGTGATGAGTTCCGGAGTGGCTCAACGAACGTTGACCCGTTGCACGTGCCCGTAGGACCAATAACGAGGCAAAGAGCCAAAAGAATCAAGCAGACAATGCAAGGATTCATGCAAGCGTGGATGGATGAGTGTTCGAGTGCAAAGACCTCGTTTACGTTGCATAACAAAGTGGAAGAAGAGCCAAAGTTATTACAATGCATTTGGATCAAAGAAGAACAAGAAAATAAGGCAGAAGTAGAATCACGGCCGTAACACTTCTTTCACGGCCGTAAAATCATCTTGGCTAAATTTGTGTAGAAAGGCAGTCAGGCCGTAAACCATGATCTCACGGCCGTAACATTATCAAGACAAAATTATGCAGAAGAGGACTCACGGCCGTAAAGGACATCCTCACGGCCGTAAATAAAGTTTAGTAGTTTTTATATTTTTATTCAAAGAGTCGATTACAACCGTATATAAATTTGTCACGGCCGTAACATGTGTTTTGCCTTTTAGTCTGTAAATTAGGCGGCGTATTTTTAACCTAGTTTCAGCGTTTAGTTTATTTGCAATTCTAGTTTATTTAGGTTTCTTTATTTTGTTAGCCTATATATATGGCTTTATTCAGTATTGTAAAACACAACTATTATTCTTGAGATTAATGATATTGAATGTGAGATATTCCCTTAATTTCTTCGTGTTCTCGTCGAACAAATTGAACTTATCAAAGGATTTGAAAACCTTTGTGGCGTTCCCCCTTTGTGGTTCTTATCTCCGCATCGTAACGGGTTTTGGGTTTAATATACCCATAGTTCTTGCGTCGTGAGGTCGGGGTTGCATTGTTACCGTCTACTATCTTGGATTTTAGAGCTTTCCGGCGTTTAATTCCGCGTGTTCTTGGTGATCCCCGTATCGGATCACATCATCTGGTATCAGAGCCTGTCTCTAAATCCAATTATTTAATATTCCAGTTCTTTTTCTTTTATTTCCAGTTATTAATCATTCAAAAAAAAAAAAAAAAAAAAATTCATTCCAATTCTTGTTTCTTGAAATTCGTCAGAAATTCAAGATTTGCCAATTTCCGTTTCTTGTTCTTGATTATTTTTGTTGAGTAGCAAAAAAAAAAAAATCCGAAATTTACCAAAAAAAAAAAAAGAAAAAGAAAAGAAGTGTTGTTGATTTGAACAAGAAATCAAGAAAATAATATTTGGCAAATCTTTCCAACAATTCTTGTTTCCATTAAATTCCTTATTCTTGTTTCCATAAAACTTCTACTTGAAATAGAATTCTTGTTTCCATAATTTCCTTCCTAAACTGCCTAATTCCAATTTTTCCATCAACTTTCCTTATTTACACTTTGGGGTTTATTCCACAAAGACCAAATCCGTGACTAGTTTGGTGGGTTATTTGAGAACGTGGGAAAAAGGGAATAGAGAGGAAAAAGGCAGAGTGGTGAGATTTAGGGCTGCACAAAAAAATCGTCAAACAGCAAACCGAATCAAAACCGTTGGTTCGGTTCCACGTGGACCCGCCAATATTTTCAAACTAAACCAAACCAAACCGTTTCAAAATGGTTTGGTTTATGTTTCAATTTTTAAAAACCGCTTAAACCAAACCAAACCGCTATTTTTTTTAATTAAAAAATTAATTTTTATTCATTTAAATTTAGAGTTTTTTCTCAAAAATTTTCAAATTTATCTAATGAATAAAAGTTCTTGTCTTCTTTTTTTTTTTTAAAAAAAGTTATTGTCTAATGTCCAACCACAAAATCTGATTAACTTTTAACTCATACCACTTTTTAACAACATACTCCAATCCTAAAATCCCATTAACATATATAACTCACACAATCCTTAAATCACATACTCCAACCTCAAAAGCTCATTTAATAGAGATTCAAACAAAAAACGTTCCCACTTCTTAATTCAATCATTAATTTTCTGTTTTCATTCGTCTTCCTTGTTTCCTTCCAACTTCCAAGTTCCTCTTTACTAATATCAATTAGATTCTTATAATAATAGACAAAGATGATAGGTGTACTTTCAATTTCTTCCTGCATTTGATTTTATTTTAGAGAGTCATGGAAGATGTTTCGATCTATATCAGAAGGTTCGAATCAGGGTAAGAATTTGAACATCACTTGTTTAACTTTCTTTGCAAGCAAAATCATTCGATTATTTTCCTAGAATTTACTCCTTTTTAAATTTCAGAATCTGGACAACAAAGATAAGCTAGCAAGAAGAGAGCCAAGACAAAATATTATTACTGTGAAAAATTGTATAAGCATCATACTAATAATTGCGGTACTTGTACTTTATCAAATCATATCACACATTTATGCAAAAAAAGTATCCGTATATGGTTTCAAATAAAAAACAAAAAAGAATGACTAGCTATGGTATGTCTTAGAATAGTGATTTTTCTAAGAATTTTGATAACGATGACCTATCATGTTTGTTCGGAAAGAAGTTAGAAAACAAAAAAAATGCAATTACAAATTTACAATTGTTTTTTAACTTCATGTTTTTATTTTGAATTGAAAACAAATTCGAATGAATTTAACATCTAACATTATTAATTCTCGTATTTGCTTATATATTAACTTATTTTATCTTTATATTAAAATATATGAGTTAATTTAACGTCTAAAATATATTATATTATGTCGATAGGTAAAAACCGCGGATTAAAACCGAACCAAACCGCAAAAAATGGTTTGGTTTGGTTTGTAAAATGAAATGGTTTGGTTTGGTTTGAGAAAATGTCAAACCGCTAGAAATGGTTTGGTTTGAAAATATGTCAAAAACCGCCCAAACCGGACCGCGTTCACCCCTAGTGAGATTAATAGAGAGGAAAAAGGCATAGTGGTGAGATTAATAGAGGGAAAAAGCCAAAATCGAGTGATAAAACACGTGAGGATCTTTATTTAAATTTTTTTTTCTCTTTTCTTTATTACTAACCATGTCACAGAAGGAAGTTTCGTCGACGGAAAGGGATCTTCAAGATTTTAAAATGCTTGCAATGGTGGAGGAACGTTTTGCAAAATTGGAGGCGAGGTTGGATGCCAAGTTGGAAGCAAAATTTGGTACACAATCTGGCTTAAATGTGGAAAAACCTAATAATCCGGGGGAGACACGTGGTGCGGGAATTGTTCAACCACGTCAGGAACAACCGCGCAATTTCCCTAATTTACGGAGGCCACTAAGGTATGACTTCAACCCACAAATTAGAGCTAGGAATGAACGTGTTGAGGTTGTTGATAGTGATAAGGATAGTGGTGAATTATCTATTATTAGTGTTGGTAGGAGACGAGATCGGGGAGAAAGACGTGATAGGGGATATATGCGTGATCTTAGGGACTTAGATGGACATGTTCGTAACATTAAAATGTCCATTCCCTCGTTTCAGGGTAAGAGTAATCCGGACGTTTATTTTGAATGCGAAAAGAGGGTAGAATTAATTTTTGATTGTCATAATTATTCTGAAGCTAAAAAGGTTAAATTAGAAGTCGTAGAATTTACTGATTATGCTATAGTATGGTGGGATCAATTTGTAACACCCCAAGTTCAAAATCTTAAACCTAGTCGTGTTAACTTTACTTTACTTAAATGCGGAAAAGAAATCATTTAAAACCTCAACATTTTCATTTTCTATTATGAAATTTTACAAAAATTTCGACAGAGTCTCCTCTGTAAATTGGACATAACCAACCTGTAGAGGGACATCAAAACAATTTTTAAAATACACATCGCAACTCATTCAATCCCAAACATCATCCAACCATTACGATAAGTCCCAAACTCAACAATATAATTCTAAGTAAATAAACTTTAGCAAATGAAATAAGAGGTAATTTAACCTCAATAATACATGAATTAAGGAATAAGTAATGAGAAATTGAAATAAATTCTAATTTAACTTTATTTAAAAGGGTTGAAGCGGGTATAGCCTGAGTCAGCTGCCGAGTGCTCTCCTCGGATCACCTAACTTTCATCACCTGAAATGTTGGTGAGGGATTGGGGTGAGTTAAAGCTCAGTAAGCAAATTTATGCATGAAATGCATGCTTATGACATGAATGCTTTAAACATTTCGAAATATGTATCCCCATTCACTTTAACCTTTCAAAAATTTCAGACTTTTCAAGCTTTCACGTAACATTTCAAAACTTTAACTTCATTTCCATCGTGAGCTCACTTGGTGTATCTTCTAGTCAATCAGATAACAGTGGGCAATTCTTATTTGGAACCAGATTAACATTCACATTTCCACCGCAAAGCGGTTAACATATTCCACCGCAAAGCGGCTCATTCACTTCATTCCACCGCAATGCGGCTCATTACATTCGGGTACGCCGGTCCCCCGCGCCCCATTTCCCACTCTCATCTTTCATGAACTAGAAGTACACCCATTCTTTCTTAAAAACTTGGGATACATAACTTTTGAACAAAATCTACACTTTGACACATTCATTTCATTAAAACATTTGACTTTTCCATTTCGATGTCAATGCATGGTTAATGATGCAATGACATGATAACGTGCATGCTTGAACATTTCCTTAAATACACATACTTGCATATCGTAAGTCAAATATATCAACATTAAGTAATTAACACGAAATCACTTACGCACATTAATTTCACATTAACTTTCTACTTTCATGAAAATAGGGGAAGTTGACGTCCTTAGCATTTACCGTTATCTGGATTTGCAAGTGGAGGAGCCTCGGCTGCCCGTGTCGTCAATGTACCAAAATCCTAGTTGTACCCATTCATTAAGTGAAATAAAATTTTAGTTC
This sequence comes from Ligustrum vulgare, assembly GCA_963555705.1. Classification (NCBI taxonomy): domain Eukaryota; kingdom Viridiplantae; phylum Streptophyta; class Magnoliopsida; order Lamiales; family Oleaceae; genus Ligustrum; species Ligustrum vulgare. The sequence continues at coordinate 30,070,828 of OY743174.1, forward strand.
AAAATTACATTTGAAACTCCTAAATGAGGTTGAGCCTCTCAGGTGATTTACAATTCAAATCAAATGGAATCTTAAGCCATGTCAAATACAAATCACACTACATTCAAAATAATAGATTAACTTCAATAGCAATAATTGAAATTTAACTTATCAATTTACACAAAGGGGTCAAAGTTATGGAATATTCATTACAACTTAAATTTTACAGAGACAATTCCAATAAGCATTCTAACTATTCGTAAATTTGGCAATCACCATTTATTTAACTTTACTAGAACAGTTAATTTAACTACAAATTTCATAAATTTCGAAATTCTGAAAATTGTAACTATAAGTCAAACATATACACTAAAATTGAATTAAAAACCACCTCATTACTTGAAATTCTAATTTAGTATACACATAATCACAATACTTTTCAATCGTAGACCAAAATTTTGACTGAGGTTAAAACTTCAACGTGATCCACAATTTAACTCAAACGAGGTTTAAAATTATGTCAAACCCTAGCATGCCATATTCTAAACAAAATCCAATTTCATATAATAATTTCGAAATAACCCAAAAATCATGATATTCCAAGACTAAGAATCAATGTGATCATTTATATGCTATTTCCCAAATTTCGAAATTTACCATTTCTAACTCGAAATACAACTAAACATTTCAATTAAACTAGCAAATTCACGAATACTGAATCTGAAATCTACCCATATAACTTTAAAAAATCTGAAATTTATATATATCCATTATCAAATTTGAAAATTAATCAAATTACAAGTCAAAAACCTAACTTCAACAATTCACTATCACTTAAAATCTTACATTTCAAAATCCGAAATTAAGATTCAGATTTACACTTCCCCTAAATCTGAAATTCCCATATACGGAGTTTACATATATGTATACATCAATATATACATATACACAATTACATATATACATATATGAACACTACCCAAATCTTCCAATTTTACAGTATAATAATTCGAAATCTACTAACTTAAATATGAAAATATGAGAAATAACACATATTTACATACACTCACAATATATACACACATATACATATACATAGTGATTTCGTGTGTGAAACCACGAAATTGTGAGCGTCCGTGTGTGTGTGTGTTGCTGCGGGAACAAGAAAGAGAAAGTGTGTGTGTGTGTGTGTGTGTGTGTGTGTGTGTGTCTCACCGGCAGGTGGTGGTAGAGGTCGCCGGCGCTGATTCGGGTCGCCGGCGCTGGTTCGGGCGTGAGGCGATAGAGAGGAAGGTGAGACCGAGAGAGACGAGAGGGAGTCGAGATAGAGAGACATCGGGTGAGAGAGAGAGAGAGAGAGAGAGAGCCGAGTGCGAGGCTTTAGGTTAGGTTAGAAATAGGATTTTAATGTTTAATCTTTTGAAATTTGCAATTTACTCTATCATGTCTCCTCCTGTGTTTAATTAAGCCCATAAGTTTTATTTACTCTCCAATTGTCACTAAACTTTCCCCAAATTTTCAATTTAACAAAGTAGAATAGAAAATAGTAAGCTTAGGCAATAAAACAATTAATCACATAAAATTTCACGTAAGCTATTAAAGTAAACAATTTATAAACTTTTAATTGGTAAATCGATCGAGACGGCGTCCAATTTCTTCCACTGCAAAATAATTAAAATTATAGACATTAAAAATTAAAAATTAAAAATTTATAACAACATTAACATAAATATCACGTGGGATTTCAGAATTGTCCATAAAATGAAAAGTGGTCTTACAATTCCTTACCCCCAAAAAAGAAATTTCGTCCTCGAAATTAAAATTTACCAAAACTTGTGGATACTTAGTACGCATTTCCTCTTCGCGTTCCCAAGTAGCCCCTTCTACTGCATGATTCCTCCAAAGAACCTTAACTAACGTAATCTTCCTTCTTCTAAGTTCCTTATTTACTTTCATTAGGATTTTCACAAGTGACTCCTCATAAGTCAGATCCTCACATCTAATGACTCCTAACTGAGGCTATGGGAGGAATCTGAAATTTACTTCCTTAACATTGAGACATGAAAAACGTTATGTAACCCTGACAGTGCTGGTGGCAATGCAATCCAATAAGCTAGGTTACCCACCCTTTCAAGTATCTTAAAGGGGCCAACAAAACGCGAACTTAACTTCCCTTTCTTCCCAAGTCTCATAACTCCTTTCCTAGGAGCTACCAAAAAGTCATATCACCTACAGCAATTTCCAAAAGTTTCCTTCTTCTGTCCGCATAGCTCTTCTGTCTACTCTTAGCAGTTTTCATCCGCTGACGAATCTTTTTAACAACTTTTGTTGCTTGTTATACTATTTCTGGACCCAATAACTTTCTTTCTCCTAGCTCACCCTCATGAACTGACGATCTACACTTCCTATCACATAGTACTCAATACGGATCGAAGTTTGATAGCTATTGTTGTAGTAGAACATCAACCGACATTATCCCACTTATGAATCCATTCACTAACTTTCTATTTCCAATCTTTCATAGGATCTATTCTAACGTCTAAACCTTAATATCTATATTGATTGATCACATTCTTAAAACTAAAATCAAGAAGATTGACCAAAATAAGACTTTATAATCCAGCATTAGTGAAACTTGACGTCCATACCAAAATATACAGTAGAAATACTAAAACTTTGACAGAATCTTTCTGGAAAGATTTACAAAAGAAATCCTTTCTAAACATGCTGACATTTCTTTTAAAATCAAAGGATCAACTTAAATCCTGTAATCCATACTTATATATTGTAATCAAGTATTCAGCATCATGCACTCATCTTAAAACTAAAGCCAAGGTACTAACTTAAGAATTCATGCTTTCCAAAATCATCATAACAACAATACTCTAACAAGTATTTTATAAATAAATCATTGACCTATCACCAATGAATAAAACTTTTGCGATTCATATAGGATTCATCATCAAGTTTACTTAATCCAAAGATACAATCCCATTATAAGTAAAAATCACACAACTGACCTCAAATAATCATATCAATCTCTCTAAGATTACGACATAATAACCATCATATCCTTCACACGAACCTTTTACGTCAATAAACTCACTAAGATTTCATATCAATCTCTCAAACTCAATAAATTTTGGATTCTTCCATTGTCACTCTTTCTGATCACTACTCCATAATAAATAATCATTGTGAAGTCTTATTCTCATTTTCCACAAATCCTATCCACAAGGACAATAGCCTAAAATTTCATTCCTTATTTTTGAATCAAGATACCATCAATAATAATCTCCACAATTTCATGGTATGTACTATCATAAACTTTCCTCCGATCAGATGCATTACTTCTGCAATACTTGTACAAATCTAGGACCTGATAAAGATTCTTTCATCAATTTCATCCAACAATCTCTCATATGATATTTTAGTATCATCAATGAAAACTTAACGTACATTAGTGAATCATTCAAATTACGATGAAACCTGATTTATTTTCCATGACTGAGATTCATCTTTCTTCGAATTCCACTTAAAATCAAATATAGCATAACTTATTCATGGAAAGTCAACTTATTTCATAATCTCAATACATCGTCACCTTCAGTCCTCACCATAAGAGCAATCGCATTATTCCTTATAATTACCTCTTGTACCTTTTATATTCAAATGACCTTATGGCAATCATCATTATCTCACATAATCCCAAACCTTCAGTCATATGTCCCCAAATTCTCATTTCGAATAAATGGTTACTCCTTCAAGGCATCTCACCATAAAATACTTTCAATATCTCCCAATAATGATAACTGACTTCCCAAATAATCATATTGCATGTAAATAACCAAATCTTTAACACATCATCTATCAATCAACTTCCAAAATAAATCAACAGTATTATCACTTACCATCATAATTTATAATATTCTCTAATATAAGTGATCATTTCTCCCTAATAATCAATAAGTTCCCAAGAATAATAAAAAATCTTTCCAATAATGCCATAACATTTGTCTTCACTCATCCTTTCAAAATATGACTTGACATTTCCCAATATACGCATCAAGTCATCACATAACTTCATGTATACCTTGATATCCCAGAAAATCAATTCTTAATTCCTCAACATAACAATTTCAAATCATAGTTTCCAATATCAATATCTTACTTCCTTCAATACATTAATTGGCTCAAATGACCACCCATTAGTCATACTTATAAATATATGACACAAATCATAATCCCAAAATTTCTTAGTTACAAGACCAAACAACATTATAAATTTCTATCAAAATAGAGGAATAATTCACTTACTCAAACACAATATCCATTCCTTAATTCCCAATAATTAAGAATCAAATCTTTAAATCTCAAATTTCATAATTTTTCTCATAGAAGTCTCAATAAAATCATATCACTCATAATCTCAACATCTCATCACAATTTCATAAAACTGGTTTTGCCATGTCTAAAATCAATTATGCAAAGTATCATAAAACCATCTTTCTTCTTCATGTATAGCTCCTGAGCACCCCATGGCAAAAAGCTAGGTCGAACAAAACCTTTGTCCATGAGATTCTATAGTTGCACTTTGAGCTCTTTTAAGTTACGAAGGGGCCATCCGATATTATACCTTGGATACTAGAGTTGCGCACCTAATCGATGACGAATTCAATTTCTCTTTTAGGCGGTAAATCACAAAGATCTTTTGAGAACATCTTTAGTCATTCTCGAATAACAGAAATTTATTCGAGAGAAGTATTCACCTTAAACACTTCAATTATTGCAACCAGGTAGGCTTAATAACTCTTATTCATCAATTGACGAGCCTTCACCACTGATAATATCGAAATAGAAAGTTTCACCTTTACTTCAACAAAGCGAAAATGATTACATTTGAGGGTTTAAATACCACCTTAACGTAGCCAGTGATTGAAACCTTATACCGCAATAATCATTCCATTCCTAGTATGACATCAAGTTTGTGGGTATTCAGTGTTATGAGATCTATCATCTACTCCTTCCCATTCACCATGGTTGGGGAAATTTCTCAACGCATAACTTTAGTTCAACAATTCTTCAAATGGCGTTGACAATATAAACTTGGTCTCCAGCTACTGAGATGGGTAAATCAATTTTCCTATAATTGTGGGACTATCAAATGAGTGGGTAGTCCCGATATCAAACACGATAAGTGCTTAATATTAAGTTCAATGACTTCTCAACTTCTCATTTGGACATTGTATGCTCTTGTGCCGATATACCATTCATATCCATTTCTTATTTCACAAAAAGGTCTAATAAACGGCACCCAAACTTTTAATAACCATTACTTTCTTACTTCCTCATTTACATAACCAAGATATACTCGTCATAATCACTGACAACATTCTTAACCTTTCACTTTCCGACATTACACATTAGCATTCAAGAATTTACAATAATTGGAACATCAAATAACATTTCATAATTTAAACAAAATTTAACTTACCAGATGATCGAGGAAGATGCACTTGAGGCGTGACTCAGTACCCGAACCATTTTCAAATAAGTTTTAATAGTCTACAGAATCGTTTTTAAAACTCTTAGCTCTGATACCATTTATGTAACACCCCAAGTTCAAAATCTTAAACCTAGGTGTGTTAACTTTACTTTACTTAAATGCGGAAAAGAAATCATTTAAAATCTCAACATTTTCATTTTCTATTATGAAATTTTACGAAAATTTCGGCAGAGTCTCCTCTGTAAATTGGACATAGCCAACCTGTAGAGGGACATCAAAACCATTTTTAAAATACACATCGCAACTCATTCAATCCCAAACATCATCCAACCATTACGATAAGTCCCAAACTCCTCAACAATATAATTCTAAGTAAATAAACTTTAGCAAATGAAATAAGAGGTAATTTAACCTCAATAATACATGAATTAAGGAATAAATAATGAGAAATTGAAATAAATTCTAATTTAACTTTATTTAAAAGGGTTGAAGCGGGTATAGCCTGAGTCAGCTGCCGAGTGCTCTCCTCGGATCACCTAACATTCATCACCTGAAATGTTGGGGAGGGATTGGGGTGAGCTAAAGCTCAGTAAGCAAATTTATGCATGAAATGCATGCTTATGACATGAATGCTTTAAACATTTCGAAATATGTATCCCCATTTACTACCTTTCAAAAATTTCAGACTTTTCAAGCTTTCACGTAACATTTCAAAACTTTCACTTCATTTCCATCGTGAGCTCACTTGGTGTATCTTCTAGTCAATCAGATAACAATGGGCAATTCTTATTTAGAACCAGATTAACATTCACATTTCCACCGCAAAGCGGTTAACATTCATTCCACCGCAAAGCGGCTCATTCACTTCATTTCACCGCAATGCGGCTCATTACATTCGGGTACGCCGGTCCCCCGCGCCCCATTTCCCACTCGCATCTTTCATGAACTAGAAGTACACCCATTCTTTCTTAAAAACTTGGGATACATAACTTTTGAACAAAATCTGCACTTTGACACATTCATTTCATTAAAACATTTGACTTTCCCATTTCGATGTCAATGCATGGTTAATGATGCAATGACATGATAACGTGCATGCTTGAACATTTCCTTAAATACACATACTTGCATATCGTAAGTCAAATATATCAACGTTAAGTAATTAACACGAAATCACTTACGCACATTAATTTCACATTAACTTTCTACTTTCACGAAAATAGGGGAAGTTTACTTACCTGACGTCCTTAGCATTTACCGTTATCTGGATTTGCAAGTGGAGGAGCCTCGGCTGCCAGTGTCGTCAATGTACCAAAATCCTAGTTGTACCCATTCATTAAGTGAAATAAAATTTTAGTTCAAAATTACATTTGAAACTCCTAAATGATTTTGAGCCTCTCAGGTGATTTACAATTCAAATCAAATGGAATCTTAAGCTATGTCAAATAAAAATCACACTACATTCAAAATAAGAGATTAACTTCAATAGCAATAATTGAAATCTAACTTATCAATTTACACAAAGGGGTCAAAGTTATGGAATATTCATTACAACTTAAATTTTACAGAGACAATTCCAATAAGCATTCTAACTATTCGTAAATTTGGTAATCACCATTTATTTAACTTTACTAGAACAGTTAATTTAACTACAAATTTCATAAATTCCGAAATTCTGAAAATTGTAACTATAAGTCAAAAACATATACACTAAAATTGAATTAAACGAGGTTTAAAGTTATGTCAAACCCTAGCATGCCATATTCTAAACAAAATCCAATTTCATATAATAATTTCGAAATAACCCAAAAATCATGATATTCCAAGACTAAGAATCAATGTGATCATTTATATGCTATTTCCCAAATTTCGAAATTTACCATTTCTAACTCGAAATACAACTAAACATTTCAATTAAACTAGCAAATTCACGAATACTGAATCTGAAATCTACCCATATAACTTTAAAAAATCTGAAATTTATATATATCCATTATCAAATTTGAAAATTAATCAAATTACAAGTCAAAAACCTAACTTCAACAATTCACTATCACTTAAAATCTTACATTTCAAAATCCGAAATTAAGATTCAGATTTACACTTCCCCTAAATCTGAAATTCCCATATACGGAGTTTACATATATGTATACATCAATATATACATATACACAATTACATATATACATATATGAACACTACCCAAATCTTCCAATTTTACAGTATAATAATTCGAAATCTACTAACTTAAATATGAAAATATGAGAAATAACACATATTTACATACACTCACAATATATACACACATATACATATACATAGTGATTTCGTGTGTGAAACCACGAAATTGTGAGCGTCCGTGTGTGTGTGTGTTGCTGCGGGAACAAGAAAGAGAAAGTGTGTGTGTGTGTGTGTGTGTGTGTGTGTGTGTGTGTGTGTGTGTGTGTGTCTCACCGGCAGGTGGTGGTAGAGGTCGCCGGCGCTGATTCGGGTCGCCGGCGCTGGTTCGGGCGTGAGGCGATAGAGAGGAAGGTGAGACCGAGAGAGACGAGAGGGAGTCGAGATAGAGAGACATCGGGTGAGAGAGAGAGAGAGAGAGAGAGAGCCGAGTGCGAGGCTTTAGGTTAGGTTAGAAATAGGATTTTAATGTTTAATCTTTTGAAATTTGCAATTTACTCTATCATGTCTCCTCCTGTGTTTAATTAAGCCCATAAGTTTTATTTACTCTCCAATTGTCACTAAACTTTCCCCAAATTTTCAATTTAACAAAGTAGAATAGAAAATAGTAAGCTTAGGCAATAAAAATGATGGGGTTGTGCAGACCATGGCAATTGGATAGGAAGGTTATTCATGATGGTTTTAAAAATAGGTATACCTTTACTAAGGATGGGAAAGATATCAAACTAATGCCTTTGTCACCTCAACAAGTCTATGAAGACCAACTGAAATTAAAAAGTGAGGAAGAGAGAAAGAGGGTCGGGACCACGATCCCGGAAAAAGGAGAGTTGAGTGAACAGAAGAAGAGGGTCGGGACCACAATCCCAGAAAAAGGAGAGTTGTGTGAAAAATCGAGAGTTGGGACCACAATCCCAGAAAAAGGAGAGGGTGTGAAGAGTGCCAGTAAAAATAAAAGAGAGAAAACAAAGGTGAGCTTCTACGCAAAACAGAGTGATATCACCAAAGCTATTTCTACAAATAAATCAATGATTTTACTCATATATAAGGAATCTCTCCTTGTACTTGATGAAGCTAACCACTCCCTCCCTAGTTTAGCTGTGTCTCTTTTGCAGGAATTTGCAGATTTATTTCCCGAGGAGATTCCTAGTGGGCTGCCGCCAATTCGTGGGATTGAACACCAGATTGACTTCGTGCCGGAGCAGTCATCCCAAACAGGCCAGCTTATAGGAGCAATCCCAAAGAGACCAAAGAGCTACAAAAGCAGGTTGAAGAGCTGTTGAAAAAGGGCTATGTTAGGGAAAGCATGAGCCCATGTGCAGAACCAGTTTGGTTGGTGCCAAAAAAAGATGGGACTTGGAGGATGTGCGTGGATTGTAGAGCAGTCAACAATATTACGGTAAAGTATCGTCATCCCATACCTAGACTTGATGACATGCTTGATGAACTATATGGTGCTCGTATGTTTCGCAAAATAGACCTTAAGAGTGGTTATCACCAAATTCGAATGAAAGAAGGTGATGAATGGAAAACCGCCTTCAAAACCAAATATGGTTTATATTAATGGATGGTTATGCCATTCGGCCTCTCAAATGCACCTAGCACTTTTATGAGACTAATGAACCATGTTTTACGTGCTTACATTGGTAAATTTGTTGTGGTATACTTTGATGACATTTTGGTATATAGTAAGAACTTAGGTGATCACATTGAGCATTTAAGATCTGTTTTGGAAGTTTTGAAACTGAAAAACTATATGCTAATTTTAAAAAGTGTACTTTTTGCATGAAAAAGGTAATTTTTCTTGGATTTGTTGTTAGTGCTAATGGTGTAGAGGTAGATGAGGAGAAAATTCGTGCTATTAAAGAATGGCCAACTCCCAAAATTATTACGGAGGTTAGGAGCTTCCACGGGTTGGCTGGGTTTTATAGGAGATTTGTTAAAGACTTTAGCACACTTGCAGTACCACTCACAGAAATAGTCAAGAAAAGTGTAGGATTCCATTGGGGGGAAGCAGAAGAAAATGCTTTTAAAGTACTTAAGGATAGGTTATGTTCTACACCGGTTTTAGCTTTACCTAACTTTAACCAAACCTTTGAGATTGAATGTGATGCATCATGAATAGGTATTGGAGCCGTTCTTATGCAGGAAAAAAGGTCACTTGCATTTTTCAGTGAAAAGCTGAGTGGGGCAGTTTTGAATTATCCTACCTACGACAAGGAGCTTTATGCTCTTGTCCGTGCCTTGGAGACATGGCAGCACTATCTGTGGCCAAAGGAATTCGTCATACACACTGACCATGAGTCACTGAAACACCTCAAGGGACAAGGTAAGCTAAACAAAAGACACGCGCGTTGGATGGAATTCATTGAGACTTTTCCATATGTCATTCGCTATAAGCAAGGTAAGGAGAATGTGGTAGAAGATTCCCTTTCTCGTAGGTACGTACTTCTAAACTCTTTAAATGCTAAGTTGCTTGGATTTGAATATATAAGAGGTATTTATGCTAATGACCCAGATTTTTCCACCATTTATGCTTCATATGAAAAGGGTGCAATTGATACATTTTATAGGCATGATGGCTATTTATTTAGAGAAAGTAAACTTTACGTGCCTAATTGTTCTATGCGTGAATTGCTAGTGCATGAGGCTCATGGTGGGGGGTTAATGGGACACTTTGGTGTAATTAAGACTTTAAGAACTTTACAAGAGCACTTTTATTGGCCTAAAATGAAAAGGAATGTTCACCATATTTGTGAAAGGTGCATAACTTGTAAACAATCTAAGTCTAGGGTTAAGACCACAAGGTTTGTATACACCTTTGCCCGTACCTAATGAACCTTGGGTAGATATATCTATGAATTTTGTGTTAGGTTTTCCTAGGACAAAAAAAGGTACAGACTCTATATTTGTGGTGGTAGACAGATTTAGCAAAATGGCGCATTTTATTCCTTGTAATAAAACTGATGACGCAACAAACATAGCTGACCTATTCTTTAGGGAGGTTATGACTACATGGGGTACCTAGGAGTATTGTGTCTAATAGGGATGTTAAGTTCCTAAGCTACTTTTGGAAAGTCTTGTGGGGGAAGATGGGTACTAAATTATTGTTTTCTACTACATGTCACCCGCAAACTGATGGCCAAACGGAGGTAGTTAATAGGACATTAATACAACTTTTGCGCACTATAATAAATAAGAATTTAAAAAGTTGGGAGGAATGTTTGCCATTTGTGGAATTTGCTTATAATCGATCTGTGCATTCTACTACTTCATGTTCACCTTTTGAAGTTGTTTATAGTTTCAACCCGCTAACTCCACTTGATTTAATTCCTTTACCTGTAGATGAACGGAGCAGTTTGGACGGGGCGAAAAAAGTTAAGCTTGTGAAAGAGCTTCATGAGAAGGTGAAAGGGCAAATTGAAAAGAAAAATGAGCATTATGCGACTCATGCCAACAAAGGTAGGAGGCAAGTGACGTTCGAGCCGGGTGATTGGGTGTGGGTGCACTTGCGAAAGGAGCGATTCCCAACCCAAAGAAAGTCTAAGTTGCAGCCAAGAGGCGATGGACCTTTTCAGATCCTTGAAAAGATAAATGAGAATGCATATAAGCTCGATCTTCCAGGTGAGTATAACGTGTCTGCTTCTTTTAATGTTGCTGATCTTTCTCTGTTTGATGCAAGTGATGATTCGAGGACGAATCCTTTTCAACAGGGAGGGGATGATGAGTTCCGGAGTGGCTCAACGAGCGTTGACCCGTTGCACGTGCCCGTAGGACCAATAACGAGGCAAAGAGCCAAAAGAATCAAGCAGACAATGCAAGGATTAATGCAAGCGTGGATGGATGAGTGTTCGAGTGCAAAGACCTCGTTTACGTTGCATAACAAAGTGGAAGAAGAGCCAAAGTTATTACAATGCATTTGGATCAAAGAAGAACAAGAAAATAAGGCAGAAGTAGAATCACGGCCGTAACACCTCTTTCACGGCCGTTAAATCATCTTGGCTAAATTTGTGTAGAAAGGCAGTCACGGCCGTAAACCATGATCTCACGGCCGTAACATTATCAAGACAAAATTATGCAGAAGAGGACTCACGGCCATAAATAAAGTTTAGTAGTTTTTATATTTTTATTCAGAGAGTCGATTACGGCCGTATATAAATTTGTCACGGCCATAACATGTGTTTTGCTTTTTAGTCCGTAAATTAGGCAGCGTATTCTTAACCTAGTTTCAGCGTTTAATTTATTTGCAATTCTAGTTTATTTAGGTTTCTTTATTTTGTTAGCCTATATATATGGCTTTATTCAGTATTGTAAAACACAACTATTATTCTTGAGATTAATGATATTGAATGTGAGATATTCCCTTAATTTCTTCGTGTTCTCGTCAAACAAATTGAACTTATCAAAGGATTTGACAACCTTTGTGGCGTTCCCCCTTTGTGGTTCTTATCTCCGCATCGTAACGGGTTTTGGGTTTAATATACCCATAGTTCTTGCGTTGTGAGGTCGGGGTTGCATTGTTACCGTCTACTATCTTGGATTTTAGAGCTTTCCGGCGTTTAATTCCGCGTGTTCTTGGTGATCCCTGTATCGGATCACATCAAAAAGCCAAAGTGAGTGATACATGAGTGCCAAACACGTGAGGATCATTTACATAAATTTTTCTTTTCTTTTTGTCATTAACCATGTTGAACAGAGAACCATCAATAGGGGAGGATAATCAACAATTCCATTTCCTTGCAATGATGGAGAAATAGTTTGAGAAATGGGAAGCGAGATTGGATGCAAAAATGGATGCGAAGTTGGGGGAGTTTAAGATGACAATAGGAACAAAGAATGCTTAACCGCATAGGGAACAACTAAGATGCTCCCCAATATAAGGAGACCACTAAGGTATGACTTTAACACCCTCGATATGAAGTTAGGAATGACAATGTTGAGGATGTTGATAGTGATGGCGACAACGAGGATGTGTCTATGGCCAGTTTGGGTAGGAGAAAAGATCGAGGTGATAGACCTGAAAGGTGATACAGGCGTGAACATAGGGAGAGAGATGAAGGAGGTGGGAATATTGGTAGCATTAAAATGTCAATTCCACCATTCCAAGGAAAAAACAATCCGGAGGTTTATTTTGAATGGAAAAAAGGATAGAATTGATTTTTGACTGTCATAACTATTTTGAGGCAAAGAAGGTTACAGATTATGTCATTGTGTGGTGGGATCAATTGGTAATGAGTAAGAGGAGGAATCGTTAGAGGCCAATTGAAGCATGGGATGAGTTGAAAGCTCTTATGAGAAAAAGGTTTGCACCCAACCATTACTATAGGAACATTTGGAGGAATACCATAGAGAGATGGAAATGACTATAATTAGAGCAAAATTGAAGAGGATTCAGAGGCAACCATGGCTAGATTTCTAAGTGGGCTGAATAGGGAAATTGCTAACGTGATTGAATTGCAGCATTATGTCGAGTTGGAGGAGATGCTACATGTGACCATGAAGGTGGAAAGACAGTTAAAAAGAAAGGGGTCGGTGAGGTTTCCTACAAGTTCTACTCCTTTTGGAAAGCCTACATGGAATGAGAATTCTAAAAATGATGGAGATGGGTCTTGGTCATATTTCTTCACAGTGTCCAAATAAAAGAGTGTTGGTTTTGCGTGATGGGGTTTTGTTATCTGAGGATGAGGCTGAAGTTGAGGATGAGTATAAAGACATGCCTACTTTAGAAGATGCTATTGATTGTGAAGATGGGGATTATGCTATGGTTCAGTCACTTATTACTAGGCATGCCCTTAGTACACAGGTTAAAATTGAGTAGTTGGGTGATCAAAGAGAAAATATTTTCCATACTAGGTGCTTTGTGAACAACAAAGTATGTAGTTTGATAATTGATGGGGTGTGTACAAACGTGGCTAGTGCTACTGATAAGTGTATTGTATACACTTATTTATATGTCTAAATTAGAATATATTTTTTTTTCGTTTTAGAATATTTACTGTTTAATTTGTGTCTATTTGGTTACTTTTCATAAAATATCCCAAAAGATGAAGAATGAAGTAATTGATGAGAAAAATGCACAATTGGATGTTAATTGGAGCTTAATTAAGCAATTGAGGAGTTTATGACAACAATCGATAATCATCCATGATGTGAAATTGAAGAAATTAAGAGTTGGAGGACCCAATTAAAGGAGTTGGGAATTAAAACAATCAAATCGAGAAGATTTGAAACTATGAGGCTATATTGTTGCAATTGGAAGTTGAAGGACTGAATAGCAAATTAAACATGAGGGGCCAGCTTGCAAATATTTAATGATTGATTTGGATCACAAGAAGATACTTTGAGGGATAATTAGGAGTCAATCGCAAGTAGAAGTCAAAAAGGAATGGAATATGATAAGAATATTACCATAAAATTGATTCCAATCGCAGAAGATTCTGGACAGATCTCTAGTTGGACTTTGAGACCTAATTTTGGGGCAGTAAACGTTCGAATTAGGAAAATATTATTTCAGGAGGAAATATAGACCTTTGAGTTATCTTTCTAACACAATTCTTATAACCTCAATCGGATAAGGGAATAGAAATATATGATTGAAACGCTGAACATTGTGCAGAGACCAAAAAAGACTCGCGCACGAGTTTGACGAATTTCTTTCCTTCTTCAACTAGGTCTTTTCACCAACTATAAATACAACCGCTTGGCACGAAAATCAGGACCTTTATCTCTCCTAAGAATGAGCCACAATTGAGAATTTAACATCAAATTCTTGGGGAATCAAGTATTGCAAAGGGGCGTGAATTGAATTTAATTGAAAAAGAGATACTTGGTCCAAGATTTCCATTCTTTAATTACTTTCAATGAATTTTTATTTTTATTGTTTTTGTTCTTTATTAATGATATGTAACTAAACTCCATGTTGGGATGAGCGATGTAGTCTAGTCATATTATTTTAATTTCAAGTTCCTTAGTTTTAATGTTTTGTTGCATGTATTGATTTATTATTTTTCTTAATCCTCAAATTGCTTGATCACCAATTCATGATATATTGAGTTATTTCCATAATCCAAGATGTGAGTTAATAACTTAGAACGTGGTGATAAATCTAGTAATTGAACAAGAGATAGAGATATTCTTTTGTTGTTATTGTGGTCGTGTGTGAATTTTTGAATTTATTGCATCTAGATATGGAATATTCGGACCCGCTGTAGAGATACATGTTTGACTTATTTAGGTAGAATTGTTTTAAATTCGAGAGAGGAATCTCAATATACATTAGTGAATTCGACCGAATGCATTATTAGGAAATAAAACTGGAAATTGAAGTTAATTTAATTGGTTAGGTGAAATCTTGAATCCCAACTACCTCACAATCAATTTTACTTCTTTAGTTTATGTTCGTAGTTTTATTTTAAAATCTCAAATTCTCTTGTTTGATCAAATAAGGTCTAAAACTAACATATTTCGATACTTAATAGCGGTTCCATGGGAAATTAATCCGCACTCCTAAGTCCACTTCATTACTTCTCACGACCCGTACATTTGTAGGGATATTTATCTTCGCGAGATATTTGTGAACAGCTACTCTTGTGGAGAAGTTGAGCTTGCCTTTGTTAAAACGCCCTAGACCATATAAATTGCAGTGGTTAAATTAATCGGGGGAAATATGAAGATAGGAAGGTTGTACATGATGGTTACAAAAATAGATATACTTTTATGGGAAGAATATAAAACTTATGCTCTTGACACCACAACAGGTCTATGAGGACCAACTGAAATTAAAAGGTGAGGAAGAGAAAAGGAGAGTTGGGACCACGATTCCAGAAAAAGGAGAGCTGAGTGAAAAATAGAGAGTTGAGGGTTTCAACTCAGAAAAAGGAGAGGGAGTGAAGAGTGTCAGAAAAGAAAACAGATAAAAAATAAAGGTGAGCTTCTATGCCAAACAAAGTCAGATTACAAGAGCCATATTTGAAAACAAGCCAGTGATTTTACTAATGTACAAGGAATCCTTCCTTGCACATGATGAAGCTAACCACCACCTCCCCAGTTTAGTTATTTCTCTTTTGCAAGAATTTATAGACTTGTTTCCCCAGGAGATAACTAGTGGGCTACTGCCTATTCGTGGGATTGAGCACCGAATTGATTTTGTGCCAGAAGCTATCATCCCAAACATGCCAGCTTATAGGAGCAATCTGGAAGAGACGAGGGAGCTTCAAAAGCAAGTTGAGGAACTATTGAGTAAGGGCTATGTCAGAGAAAGCATGAGTCCATGCGGAGTACCGGTCTTGCTAGTGCCTAAGAAGGATGGAACTTGGAGGATGTGCGTGGATTGTAGAGCAGTTAATAATACCACGGTAGAGTATCGCCATCCCATACCTCAGTTAGATGATATGCTTGATGAATTGCATGGATCATGTATGTTTAGTAAAATAGTTATCAAAAGTGGCTATCACCAAATTCGCATGAAAGAAGGTGATGAATGAAAAATTGCCTTCAAAACCAAATATGGTTTATATGAATTGATGGTTATGCCATTTGGCCTTTCTAATGCCCCTAGTACCTTTATGAAATTAATGAACCATGAATTGCTTACTTTCATTGGGAAATTTTTTGTAGTATACTTTGATGACATTTTGATATATAGTGACTTAGGTGATCACATTGAACATTTAAGGTCTGTGTTGGAGGTTTTGAAGACTGAGAAACTATATGCTAATTTCAATAAGTGTACTTTTTGCATGGAGAAAGTGATTTTTCTAAGATTTGTTGTTAGTGCTAATGGTGTTGAAGTTGATGAAGGGAAAATTCGAGCCATTGAAGAGTGGCCAACTCCCAAAAGCATTACTGAGGTAAGAAGTTTTCATGGGTTAGCTAGATTTTATAGGAGGTTTGTCAAAGACTTTAGTACACTTGCACAACCACTCACAGAAATAGTTAAGATTGAGTGATGTAGAATATGGATTGAAGCTGTTCTTATGCAGGAAAAGAGGCTGATAACATTTTTCAATGAAAAATTGAATGGGGCAGCACTAAACTACCCAACTTATGACAAGGAGTTTTATGCTCTTGTTCGAGCATAAGAAACATGGCAGCACTATCTGTGGCCCAAGGAGTTCGTCATACACACTGACCATGAATCACTGAAGCACCTCAATGGTCAAAGTAATCTAAATAAAAGACATGCTCGTTGGATGGAATTTATAGAGACTTTCCCATATATCATCCGATACAAGCAAGGTAAGGAGAACATAGTTACAGATGCTCTATCCCGAGAATTTTCGTGATTTTATTCAAATAAATATTTTTATTTTAAAAACGTGTCGCTTCAACTTTGCTCATTCATTCATTCATTTATTTTTAAACGCGTGTTCGTCTAGCCAATTAAGTGAAATTAAATTTATTTAAATACTTAGTCAAATTTCAAATTTTATCAAAAATATTTCAACATCACAGTTTACTTTCAAAAGTCCAAGAATTAATTATATTAAGTCCCAAATTTTAAATGTTTTAATCCAATCCAATTTATCGAGTCCAAATATTTTTACCAATCATTCAAGCCCATTTAAAACCCAATAATTCATTTCTTGGCCCAATCAGTTCAACAGCTTCTTCCTCCCCAAGTTTTTCCTTACACAATCGATACTCATTTCCAAAATTCTCACAATTTTCCATAAATCAAGATTTAACCTAAACTACCATGTTTAACACCTAAATCAACTATTAATTGGATCCCTATCCCTTCCATTCAATACACGGTACCTCCAGCAAAGGTATAATTTTCTCTCAATTTCTACCATAGCCGAAGCTTGGTATCTGCATCCATCACCGTGCCAACTACCCACAACGCCGAAACCACCAGTCCACCAATCGAAACGCCAAAATTAGATCACCACTATTGCCCAACCAAACCCCAAACCCATCTCGCCCGAGCTTCATAGAGCCATTACCGAACCACCACCGGTTGACACCGGCAGCCATCCTGCCAACTTTGAACCACAGCAGCAAAACCAACTCCACGGCCAAACTCCCACTGCCAAAAATCCCCCCACCATACCACCACCACCACCACACGAAAACCGTCGTTGCCCACCTCTGTTCCTCCAACAAATTCACCCCAAATACATCCAAAATCAAATCCAAACACAACCCAAAACCCAAAATTAATTAACCAACAACTTACCTTCATCACCGCCGACCTTCGTTGTCTGAATTTAGCCGGAAATTCACAGCTCCAAATCCAAACCACCATCCTTGGTTTTAGCCCCCAAAATCGCCCAAACACTGCTCCTTTCAACAACCTTCCACTGACCCATCGCCGCCACGTGCAGGCGGTGCCACCACCGGCTGAACGGCCGCAACCGGTCGTCTTCAAGGTCACAGATCGCCACCTCTCCCTCTCTCGGTCTCGAATGAGAAGAGAGATAAGGAATCTGATACTTTAGGAGATGGATTTGTATAAAATTTGCCTCTTAGTCCCTCATCTTTCAAGTTGTTTAGTTCAGCCTCTTGTTTTAAAAGACCTTTATTAATCAGCCCTCAAGTTTTCAAAGTCTTTTAATTTAGTCCCTATGGATTTAAAATCTTTTTTTATTTTAGCCCCAAACTTTTCTATTTCAGTCCATTGATTTTAAAGCATTTATATTCAGTCCATGTAGTTCTTGAAATATTTTATATCAGCCCCTTTAGTTTAAAAGTATTATTTTAATCTCTTGGTTTTGAAATATTTTGATTCAGCCCTGCACTTTTAAATTAAATTAGTCAACCCCAATATTTTGCAAATCATTTATCTTAGTCCAATTGTTTTGAAAATAATGTTAGTCCCTAAGATTTCTAGAAAACATATGAGTTAGCCCAATCGTTGTCAAATTTATTTATTTCGGTCTCAACTCTTTTCAATTCCCAACTATATTTTCATTTTCAATTTAAACCCTAAACATTTATTTTTCTTTTAAAAACACGAGAATTCGAAAATACTAGTTTAAGAATTATTTTACATATTGGCTAGACGAGGCGCAGGATTTTCAAGAAAAGCTAGAATCATTTTTAAGCAAATTCAAAAATATCTTAAGGTATGTTCATTACTTCAAAAATCTTTTATCTTAAATGCGCAATATTAAGTAAACCCGTATTGTAAATTTATGCATGTGATTACGTAATTTATGAGAACCAGTTGCCTTTGGGCCCAGATCCACATGTCTTCGAGCATGAACCAATTGCCTTTGGACCTAGATCCACATGTCTTCGGGCATGGACCAATTGCCTTCGGCCCCAGATCCACATGTCTTCTGGCATGGACCAATTGCCTTCGGGCCCAGATCCACATGTCTTCGGGCATGAAAATTTATGATGTATGAGATCCACTTGCTTATTGCATGAGAATGAGAATTTATGAATTAAGTTGCATGATTATATGTATTATTTACTGTACAGTTTATTTAATTTGCGCCGAACCTACTGAGTATTTCTATGAAATGCTCACCCCTATTTTTAAACTTACAAGTTGCAGATTTCGGAGATGGTGGCGAATGAAAGGGCAGTGGTGGCAAATAATAATGAAGCTATATTTTTTAAACTCACGATTCATGAATAGTGTCAATTTATTTATATGTCGTTATTTTAAATATGATATTTAAAGTCAAGAACATCGTCAATTTAATTATTTGTCGTTACTTTCTTTGAAAGTTAAGATTTCAACGTTTTTATGCATTTATCAAATTTAATTTATATACTGTTGAAATTTTTCACATAAATATGATGTTTCGAATTCAATTATTTTCCGCAATAAAATTAGATTTAAAGGAGAAGTGACGTCCCGAGCTTCACGGAATTTGGGGCGTTACAGCTCGGTATCAGAGCGGGTCTACGTTTCTGTAGACTTGTAAAAAAATTTCTTTTTTGAAATTTTCTAAAATAATAATAAATAATATTTTGACGACTTTTGCCAGTGCCATCGTTCGCTCCGCCAACTCCAAAGGTAAATGATTTTATCATGAAGTTTATGTTATGATGATTTCGGATACATGAGAAATGAAGTATTTTGAGAATTTGATGAGAAAGAATGAGAAACTTTTTGTATCCGATATAAGAAAGAAAGAAAGAAAAATAGTTTGAGCATAATTTGAATGAGTTTCTAAATATTTTTACGTCCTCGTAATTTTAACTAAGAGAAATGGATAAACCCCGTCCAATTGGACTTTGCATAATTGGTTTAGGACATGGCACCTTTCACAAGAAATCAACCGAGGAATTAAGATCTAGTACATACTCCTATCAAAAGGATATCAGACTATGTACGTAGATATTGTATCAGACGAAAATGATTATTGTAACGACCCGGGTCCCACTTAACGGGCTATCCCAGCCGTTAGATGACGGCGTACTGTCCCCACCGTACCAACACGAGTCTTTTCAGCATGCTTCGTCCTCACTTGCACGCTCTCCGAGAAAACTTCCCAGGAGGTCACCCATCCCAGAATTTCTCCAAGTCAAGCACGCTTAACTTTGGAGTTTCTAAGGATGGACTTCCGAAGAAGAAGGTGCACCTTGTTGGTATGAGTAGTACCTATCATTTCTTTTAAGCCTTCTTAGTCGGGGTATTACAATCACCCCCCCCTGAACTTGCGACGTCCTCGTCGCGCTTAACCCATCTGAGGTTCTGTGGCCAGGCGTTGGGATTCTAGAGGGGGCTCCCGCCCTATGGCGTAACACTTAGTTCCCGATTTCCGGTTGGCGGCCGGCTCTGATACCATTTGTAATGACCCGGGTCCCACTTAACGAGCTGTCACGGCCGTTAGATGACGGCGTACTGTCCCCACCGTACCAACACGAGTCTTTTCAGCATGCTTTGTCCTCACTCGCACGCTCCCCGAGAAAACTTCCCAGGAGGTCACCCATCCCAGAGTTTCTCCAAGCCAAGCACGCTTAACTTTGAAGTTTCTAAGGATGGACTTCCGAAAAAGAAGGTGCACCTAGTTGGTATGAGTAGTACCTATCATTTCTTTTAAGCTTTCTTAGTCGGGCTATTACAATCACCCCCTGTTAGACTTGCGACGTTCTCGTTCTCGCTTAACCCATCTGAGGTTCTATTGCCAGGCGTTGGGATTCTAGAGGTGGCTCCCGCCCTATGGCGTAACACTTAGTTCCCGATTTCCGGTTGGCGGCCGGCTCTGATACCATTTGTAACGACCCGGGTCCCACTTAACGAGCTGTCCCGGCCGTTAGATGACGGCGTACTGTCCCCACCGTACCAACACGAGTCTTTTCAGCATGCTTTGTCCTCACTCGCACGCTCCCCGAGAAAACTTCCCAGGAGGTCACCCATCCCAGAATTTCTCCAAGCCAAGCACGCTTAACTTTGGAGTTTCTAAAAATGGACTTCCGAAAAAGAAGGTGCACCTTGTTGGTATGAGTAGTACCTATCATTTCTTTTAAGCTTTCTTAGTCGGGGTATTACAATTACTGTATATTTGACATGATTGATGATTATTAGTCTGATTTTTTTTGGGAAAATAGTGATTTAATTGGAATTTGGAGACTAGATCATATTATATTTCATGATTAAATTAGGTTATGTTGCACATAAGTCAAAGATTTAATTTTGGGATTCGATATGAAGATGAAACTTATAGTAGCAAGAGGAAAGAATTGAATTTTGAGTGTTTGATAATTAATGATGCCTCGATTTTATAAGTGAAACTTATTGTTGGGCTAAGTCTTGCATTCTTACTTAAGCATTTGATTGAGATTTGGATAAAAGGATTTAAAGTTTTTATTTGGCCTGTATCTCTATAGGGAGTAACTATACTACTTAACAAGTTGGCAATAAAGAATAAATACAAACCGACAGTATTTATGGATTTGATGAACCGAGTTTTTCCAACATTAATTGGACATGTTTTTCATTGTATTCATGGACGATATTTTGGTTTATCCTAGAGATAGTAAACAATATGAGGAATATTTGAGGATTTTGTTGGAAACACTTCAAGATTATGAAAGGGAAATTTTGGTTGAACCATGAACAATGAGGAAATGTTATTGTTCAAATATAAGTTGGTTGAGAAGATGATGATACACTTCATAATGATTAATTATTATGGTGTGATATTTATTCTTAAAGAAATAGTAGAGATTAATAAAGAGGTTTCTCTAGTCAAAGTCCAATGGGGTAGACGAGGTAGTGCTGAAACCACTTGAAAAAAAAAGAAAGAAGAAAGAAATCGGGCTTAATACCCAGATATATTTAGATCAAGAAAGTTTAAAATTTCGATGACGAAATTGTTTTAAGGGGGTAGGGTTGTAGCGACCGAGTTTTTAAACGCGTGTTCGTCTAGCCAATTAAGTGAAATTAAATGTATTTAAATACTTAGTCAAATTTCAAATTTTATCAAAACTATTTCAATATCACGGTTTACTTTCAAAAGTCCAAGAATTAATTATATTAAGTCCCAAATTTTAAATGTTTTAATCCAATTCAATTTATCGAGTCCAAATATTTTTACCAATCTTTCAAGCCCATTTAAAACCCAATAATTCATTTCTTGGCCCAATCAATTCAACAGCTTCTTCCTCCCCAAGTTTTTCCTTACACAATCGATACTCATTTCCAAAATTCTCACAATTTTCCATAAATCAAGATTTAACCTAAACTACCATGTTTAACACCTAAATCAACTATTAATTGGATCCCTATCCCATCCATTCAATACACGGTACCTCCAGCAAAGGTATAATTTTCTCTCAATTTCTACCATAGCCGAAGCTTGGTATCTGCATCCATCACCGTGCCAACTACCCACAACGCCGAAACCACCAGTCCACCAATCGAAACGCCAAAATCAGATCACCACTATTGCCCAACCAAACCCCATACCCATCTCGCCCGAGCTTCATAGAGCCATTACCGGACCACCACCGGTTGACACCGGCAGCCATCCTGCCAACTTTGAACCACAGCAGCCAAACCAACTCCACGGCCAAACGCCCACTGCCAAAAACCCCCACCATACCACCACCACCACCACACGAAAACCGTCGTTTCCCACCTCTGTTCCTCCAACAAATTCACCCCAAATACATCCAAAATCAAATCCAAACACAACCCAAAACCCAAAATTAATTAACCAACAACTTACCTTCATCACCGCCGACCTTCGTTGTCTGAATTTAGCCGGAAATTCACAACTCCAAATCCAAACCACCATCCTCGGTTTTAGCCCCCAAAATCGCCCAAACTCTGCTCCTTTCAACACCCTTCCACTGACCCATCGCCGCCACGTGCAGGCGGTGCCACCACCGGCTGAACGGTCGCAACCGGTCGTCTTCAAGGTCACAGATCGCCACCTCTCCCTCTCTCGGTCTCGAATGAGAAGAGAGAGAAGGAATCTGATACTTTAGGAGATGGATTTGTATAAAATTTGCCTCTTAGTCCCTCATCCTTCAAATTGTTTAGTTCAGCCTCTTGTTTTAAAAGAGCTTTATTAATCAGCCCTCAAGTTTTCAAAGACTTTTAATTTAGTCCCTATGGATTTAAAATCTTTTTTTATTTCAGCCCCAAACTTTTCTATTTCAGTCCATTGATTTTAAAGCATTTTATTCAGTCCATGTAGTTCTTGAAATATTTTATGTCAGCCCCTTTAGTTTAAAAGTATTATTTTGATCTCTTGGATTTGAATTATTTTGATTCAGCCATGCACTTTTAAAATAAATTAGTCAACCCCAATGTTTTGCAAATCATTTATCTTAGTCCAATTGTTTTGAAAATAATGTTAGTCCCTAAGATTTCTAGAAAACATATGAGTTAGCCCAATCGTTTTCAAATTTATTTATTTCGGTCTCAACTCTTTTCAATTCCCAACTATATTTTCATTTTCAATTTAAACCCTAAACATTTATTTTTCTTTTAAAAACCCGTGAATTCCAAAATACTAGTTTAAGAATTATTTTACATATTGGCTAGACGAGGCGCAGGATTTTCAAGAAAAGCTAGAATCATTTTTAAGCAAAATCAAAAATATCTTAAGGTAGGTTCATTACTTCAAAAATCTTTTATCTTAAATGCGCAATATTAAGTAAACCCGTATTGTAAATTTATGCATGTGATTACGTAATTTATGAGAACCAGTTGCCTTTGGGCCCAGATCCACATGTCTTAGGGCATGAACCAATTGCCTTTGGGCCTAGATCCACATGTCTTCGGGCATGGACCAATTGCCTTCGGGCCCAGATCCACATGTCTTCGGGCATGAAAATTTATGATGTATGAGATCCACTTGCTTATTGCATGAGAATGAGAATTTATGAATTAAGTTGCATGATTATATGTATTATTTACTGTACAGTTTTATTTAATTTGCGCTGAACCTACTGAGTATTTCTATGAAATGCTCACCCTATTTTTAAACTTACAAATTGCAGATTTCGGAGATTGTGGCGAATGAAAGGGCAGTGGTGGCAAATAATAATGAAGCTATATTTTTTAAAGTCACGATTCATGAATAGTGTCAATTTATTTATATGTCGTTATTTTAAATATGATATTTAATGTCAAGAACATCGTCAATTTAATTATTTGTCGTTACTTTCTTTGAAAGTTAAGATTTCAATGTTTTTACGCATTTATCAAATTTAATTTATTTACTGTTGAAATTTTTCACATAAATATGATGTTTCGAATTCAATTATTTTCCGCAATAAAATTAGATTTAAAGGAGAAGTGACGTCCCGAGCTTCACGGAATTTGGGGCTTTACAATGACCCTGATTTTTCTACTATTTATGCTTCATGTGAAAAGAGTGCAGTTGATAAGTTTTATAGGCATGATGAATATCTGTTTAGGGAGAATAAATTGACTGTGCCAAACTATTCTATGCCTGAGTGTTTGGTCCGTGAAGCTTATGGTGGGGGATTAATGGGACATTTCAGTGTCTTGAAAACCTTTGAAACATTGCAGGAATGTTTTTATTAGCCTAAAATGAAAAGAGATGTTCAACATATTTGTGACAGGTGCATAAACATGCTAAGTCTAGGGTCCTACCACAAGGATTGCATACTCCTTTACCTGTGCCTAATGAACCATGGCTACATATCTATGGATTTTGTTTTAGGTTTTCCTAGGACAAAAAAGGTAGAGATTCCATATTCATGGTGGAAGACAGGTTTAGCAAGATGGCGCATTTTATCCCATGTCATAAAACTGATGGTGCTACAAACATAGCAGATTTGTTCTTTAAGGAGGTTGTAAGACTCCATGGGGGTGCCTAGGAGTATTGTATCGATAGAGATATTAAGTTTCTTAGTTACTTCTGGAAAGTCTTGTGGGGGAAGATGGTTTCTAAATTGTTGTTTTCTACTACATGTCACCCTCAAACTAATGGACAAACAAAGGTAGTAAATAGAACATTAACTCAACTTCTACTCACCATCATAAATAAGAACTTGAAAAGTTGGGAAGAGTCACCCTCAAACTAATGGAAAAACAGAGGTAGTAAATAGAACATTAACTAAACTTCTACTCACCGTTATAAATAAGAACTTGAAAAGCTGGGGAGAATGTTTTCCTTTCGTAGAGTTTGCTTATAATAGAGCTGTACATTCTACTACATCATATTCACATTTTGAAGTTGTTTATGGTTTCAACCCACTAACTCCTCTTGATTTAATTCCTTTACCTGCAGATGAAAGAAGCAGTTTAGATGGGAAGAAGAAGGCCGAGCTTGTGAAGTCACTTCACGAGAAGGTAAAATGCTAAATTGAAAAGAAGAACGAGCATTATGCGTCCCAAGCAAACAAAGGTAGGAGGCAAGTGATTTTTGAACCAGGGGATTGGGTGTGGGTCCACATGTTAAAGGAATGTTTTCCCACACAACGGAAATCCAAATTTCAGCCTAGAGGAGATGAACCATTTCAAGTCCTCGAGACAATGCATACAAGCTGACCTCCCAGGCGAGAATAATGTGTTTACTACTTTCAACATTGCTGATCTCTCTTTGTTTTGATGCAGGTGATGATTCGAGGACAAATCCTTTCCAAGAGGGAGGGAATGATGAGTACCGGAACGGACCAGCAAGCAAGGACCCGTTGCATATGACCTTGGGATAGATAACAAGGTTGAGAGCAAAGAAGATCAAGCAAGCCATGCAAGGATTTATGCAAGCTTGGATGGATGAATGCTCGAGTTTAAGATCAAAGGCTCCATTTTCAATGCATGACAATGTAGAAGAAGAGTCAAAGCTATTATGATTGACTTGGGCCGAAAAACCAAGTAGAAGAGGTGCAGAAGATCAGTTATGTCCTTAACTAGTGTATTTACAGCCGTAACGAGGGCAACACAGGTTTTAACCGACAAGTAACTTACTGCCGTAACTCAATATTCACGGCCGTGAAAATTTGAATTGCGCAACCGCACGCTTATAGAAATTAGGGTTTCGCGAGTTTTTTATTTCTTTTCCGTTTTGGGCCCATATGCTGCTTCTTTAGTCTATTTTCGTGAGAAAACACTTTATTAGTTATTTTTCATTCATTGCATCAATCAACTTTGACATTATTGATAATTTAAGGTGAGATTTTCCCTTATACTTCTTTGTTCATGTTGAACACATTGAACTTATCAAAGCATTTGATAACCTTTGTGGCGTTCATCCCTTTGTGGTTCTTATATCCTCATCTTAATGGGTCCAAGTTTAATATACCTTGGGTTCTTGAGTTTTGAGGTTTGGGTTGCATTGTGATACGTCTACCAATTGGATTTAGAACTTTCTAGTGTTTCAAATCAATTTTCGCATGTTCTTCGTGATTCCCACAACGAATCAAATCAAAGGCAGCTATTGTTCCATGACTTTTTCTATATCTCACATCTAACCCCATAAAGATAGTGCCTCCATATCTTTAATTCAAATATGATAGCTGCCAACTCGAGATCATGAGTTGAGTAATTCTTCTCATACTTCTTCAGTTTCCTTGAAGCATAGGCAACCTTACCATTTCGCATAAGAACACAACCAAGTCCTTTTAATGAAGCATCATTGTAAATGACCAACCCTTTATTACCCTGAGGAATGGTTAAAATGGGAGTTGTTATCAACAGTGTCTTTAAGTCTTCAAAGCTCTATTCACAATCTGAGCACTACTGAAATTTTGTATCCTTTCTGGTCAACTTAGTCAAAGGTGATGCAATCTTGGAAAATCCCTTCACAAATCTTCGATAGTAACCAAATAATCCAAGTAAGCTGCAAACTTCCTTAACATTAGAGGGCGTTGCCAACTTCAAACTACCAACCTCAATACCTTCCCTTGATACGATATTCCCTAAGAATGTCACTCGATCCAGCTAGAAATCACATTTTTGAAACTTAGCAAATAATTTCTCTTGTCTAAGTTTCAGAATTACAATTCTCAAATGTCTTTCATGTTCTTAGAGGTAGCAAACGGCCCGAGCTGCCCGTCGGCTTGGTTCGCGAAAACACGAGTTGAGAGCGATTCAAAAAGGCGAGCGAGTAGCTCGTGGCTCGTGCCACACGAGCTGGCGAGCTATTCGGCTCGCTGGCTCAAAAACTAAATTAAAAAAATTAAAAAAAGTGGTAACGGTTAAGTGACCAATACCATACTTACTGGTGGCAATAATCACAAGACCTTTGCCTAAGTAACGGTCACAATACTTACAAGAATTTTATTTTTTTCCTTTTCTTCTCCTATAAATACAACACTTCAACTTCAAGTTCAACACAGCATCTCACTCAACTACTCTCTATTCTCTAATTAGCCAAGCTCTAGTCTCTACTCTCTACTACAAATTTTACAAGTCTACAATTGTACAATTACTTACATACTTCAATTTCAATCTCTCAATTTGTCATTACATCTATCAAGTCTACAATTACACACATTTCATTTTCTATTTCAAAATTTCCACACCACATACAAAAGAATGGATCCCAGCAGCCGAAAATTTGTTAATGAATTGTTCAATGGTCCACCTGGATTTTGGGGGGGGGGGGGCATGATGACTCAACACCACAATCTTGCTCTCAGTTCGACTGTAGCGACCAAGAATTTTCACGTATTAAATAATTATTTTAAATTAAGAAACGTGCCGCTGTGATCTCACCCATTTATGATTTAAAGTCACGACGTAATCGTCTAGCCGAGTCGAGAAAGATCGAGTTCAATTCGATTTTAAATAAATTCTGAATTTCTAAAATTATATTATTTTATTTTATTTATTTAAATTATTCTTTTCAAAATCGTTATAAATTCCAAATTGTGTCAAGCTCATTTTTATCAGATTCAATTTCTCCGACTCAGTTGATTCACGCATATTATTTTTCTTGAATTCTGTGTATTGCTTGTCAATGTTTCCATAATATCCTACATCAACCCATACCTCCACCAACTTCTACCAATAACATCCAATTCCATACCCTAGCTCTCACTTCACCACAACCCACTCCATTATTCATCACCAACCCCTCCAACTCACACCTCCACATTATCAGACTTCCCCTCTCAGCAAACCAACACTGATTTCCAGCAATTCCCAACAAAAAGAATTTCCTCTCCCTGCACCAACCACAACACTGGCTTCATCCTCACAGCCCAGCCAACTGCCTCTTCACCATTACCACCACCTCCACAAAACGCTCCACCACCACCACACGAGGAACCACCACCATCAACATCCAGCCCAACGAACCAAACCAGGAAATCACCTCTCCACCACCTCACCATTTGAATCATCATCATCATCATCACCACAACCGAACCTGCCCATTTCTATCAAACTAACCCAACCACCATTTTCGACCACCAACGCTGCCCTAACCGAAGCCCAAGATTCACCACCACTTCCAAATCAATGTTACAACCCAGTCATCACCAAATCACAATATTCGAAAAATCAAATAACTTTTGATAATTTAAACAGAAATTAACTTACCAGATGATTGAGGAAGATACACTTGTGGTATGGCTCAATACCCGAACATTGAATCATCCATATCTTGATATCTTCAGGAGTTTTGTATAGAATAGTATATCAATAGACATTGATAACAACTACCTCATTAAAAACATTGCCAGGAAAACCTCGTAGGACAAAACCCTGGCTAAGGAAAAAAGAGTGTAGCTCCCCCTCATGGGAACATTACAATTATTTGGATATTGCATATAATTATTTCAACTGTTAATAGGTGCAATATCGAATATCTTCACCTAGCATATATAAATGACACGTATTTCATATTATTTGTTATTCAAATATAAATTCAATTATTCCTTTGAACTTGAAGAACTATAAAATATTTCCAATCATTTGAACATGTTGCATCAAGCCATGTTCTATAATCAATATTCATCAATGCGTTTAATGCAATTCTCAAATATGGAAGTGACTTATTCACTTCAATGAAAAATTAACTTATTCACTTTAGGTGAATAATTAACCATGAATTTGAATTTTGAAAATCAATTGCCACGATTTTCAAATATTATTCACAATAATGGTACATCTGAATTTCAACACTTTGTCATACAGAGTTATATGTACCATTCTTCGTATAATCTAATTTTATACTACCAATTAAATTCCATTACAAATTGAATCTTTTCAAGGCATATTAAATATTCAGATCGCAAAGTATAAGTATACTTTGATCAATCAAGTTTCTTAAAAACTTGAACTATATATTTCAGATATATTTAATCCTGTAAGGATTATACTGTATGCTTCAGGCATCGTATATGTTTCACATTGTAATTGTCAAATAGCTACCACCAAATTTAAGCTGTGAAACTTTAGATAGGTAACGATTCCTATATTTCAAATAGATTTTCTCTAATCATTTCACGCAATCTCAAAATACTGAGGTATTGATTACCCTTTTTAATTTCACTCATTGGTACTTTAAAGAATACTCCCAACGTACCGACTGTATGATCATACATTTTGATATCACTCATTGGTACATCATAGAGCGTATGCAAGTAATTAGAGTCGGTCATCTTTCATTATATACATTTCTAATAATCATATATTTATAGGCACTTATTTTGCATTTTCCAGACAAATAAACTATTGCATTTGTTTTAGATCTTTGAAACAGTTGTTGCACAACAAGTCGTGTGTTAAGACTATACCTATAGGTATTTTATTGGATTTACACTTTGAAGTGTTCGATCTTCAAGTCCCAAAACATCAAGTTTTGTAGTAAGTTTAATTTAGTCTGAATGCATACTTTTGCTAACTATTTTTATGTCAATTTTCGTCAACATATTTTCTTTCCCCACAAGGCATAACTATAGAGATCTCAATTTTTCAATACTTTAAATACTTGAACCTCTTCTGAAGATTTACAAGTAATTATGTCAATAAATACTCTCTCACGAGTACATGCCTCCTCAATGAGACAATCATAATCATTTGCTCTATTTTTATTTATTTGGGGATCTTTACTCGAATCAGATATCGCTACGCTTTAGGCGTGCCATACATCAATATTAAATAGAGCATCTGTGGCTAATACGAGATTTTGTTAATCTCTTGTGCATCTTGTTATTTTGTTATCTCTTTAACTTTTCGTTCGTATTTTCAATCGAACTTCTGGTTCATATTATTAATCGCGAGGTTATATATAACATAATATGATGCATTTGTTTGATTTTAAGCTACTAATATTCCCCCTAATGTTGAGAAAATTGTTCAATCAAATTGACAATCATTTTATCGTCGTTGTAGTAAAATATCGCCATTTGGGATATATGTTCAAAGAATTGATTTTTCTCAACACTCTTTATTTTCCATTTTAGTGCATTGTGGTGGATCAATTGCACTATTAAAAGATTAGATGGAAAAATTATGCTCTAATCATAAGCCAATTATAACAAGGAGAACTATGATGTTTGCATGATGCGTAATAGAATTCTCTAAACAAAAAGGGAAGTATTTTGTTCTCAATCAAATTAGTTGAAGGTGTTTAACAAACAAAAATGTTAAATCATTTATTGACATCCCAACTAACACTTAATAAAATGTTGAGATTCATGTCCACTAGCATTATTAAGACACTTTCTTGATTATATAATCTGAAGATTATGTTCATAATTTAAAATTTGAGCAATAATTTCACGAGCTTCAGGTTGCAAACACCGTGTAATCGTCTAATATATGTATCAAATCTATTACATACAGATAATATTTAGATGACTAACTTGGAGGATGATGGCCCCTATTTATCACCCTAATTATTTTCAGAAATATAAGGAATTTAATCCCTATTTTAGCCAGTGATAGTTAAGAAATTTTATAAAAGAGAACAAACATCATATATGATTGAATCGAATAATCTTCTGGTTTTTCATTGAGTATCAATTTTAATTTTGCACCATTATTGATCCAGTGATAATATTTAATATAAGATAAAATTATGATTCTCCGAGAATCACCACAATAATATATTATTCTATATCATTAATAATCTCCTGAATTATTCAAATTTCTTTGAGAACGAGAATACAATATTTATCCCGTGAGCAATAAAATAATATTTTTCTAGAATATTTAAACGTAGCAATAGCGCAATATTCTTCTGGAATATTGATTCGAAACTCATTCAATTATAACAATTTTTTACCACAAAATCCGGCTGTACCTTGGACCAACACGTCTCAGCTCCTCCCTCTTGAACACGTGGATCTCCTGCGCACTGTGACAAACAATCAGTTTGCAAAGGAGGCCGAGGTGGCTCCCGTTTGCACTCCGATGCCAAAGTCAGTGCTCATTTCAAGCAAATATAAATTGGGTGCGGGAAATATAAGTGTGTAAAAGAGAGAAAAGGGAGTGAGAATGAAATATTTAGTTAAGAGTATGAAATTGCTAACCCTTTCCTTGGAGGCAAGTGTGCTCTATTTATAGAAGGATTTGTTGTCCTGGATTGTGACACATGGCGGACTTTTACACGTGTATTCACCCTAGCTCTTGAAGGGGTCAACCTTGCTTTTTGACCGTAATTATTGCTACATCTCGTAGGGGATGGGTGCCTGTCACATCTTGCTAAAGGCAGTGTCACGTCTCTAACTTCAACCCTTGTCCCATCCTTACATCCGAGGCTCTACCATATGCACCTCGGCTAAGCATAAAGTGCCTCTGCTAGACACAAACCAGTTCGGCTAGAGGAGCTCGTGTGCTTTTTCACCTCGGCCATTGGCCCAGGGGGATATCTTGAACTTCTAATCATGGGCTAAAGTTAGTAGACCCTCATTGGGCCTTCACTGGTGGCCGTGCCACATTTTTGGGTACGATCTAAACACTAGTCCCTCAAATTCGATGTGGTCGTTCATGGGCGGATCGAATTTGTCATAGTTTCGCAGCAATAATTTTGTCCAAGTTTCATCACTTGTTATATCCAACATTTTGCAATTGTTCCGCCATCCCCTCGCTGGGAATGGCATTCCTTATGGGAAGTTCGGATTCATAGTATAGCCGACCTCCTACTTCGGCTTTTCCCTCCTAGGTGAAGGTTAAGGGAAGCACTAGCGCGCATCTTAGGAGGTGTATTTAATGAAAAGGGGCTACAGATATTGGTTCCCAAGAAATATAAAAGGTGATGGGAGTGACATTTTTGCCGTGCGTGGCACTCACTGTAGTAGCTGAACGGTTTCATTCCTTCCTCTGAAAGCTGGCGCTTTGATAAGCCCATTTCCCAAGAGGCGTGGGTTACCCACATTAATCATACGGCTCAAAAACCAAGGGTTCTAGATCATTAGGATCTCTATAAATCTTCCTTCGTTTCATTATTTTCCCTTTACCGTTTTCTCATAATTTTTGCAGCAACACTCTCGCGAAAGATTGTATCGTTTTTTCCTTTCTTGCAAGTCTCGCGTCTTCTCTTCAAGGGTTTTCTACCCAACACCCATCCTTAACGTTCAACAGCTTTCGTTGGCGAGTTCCTCATTTCAAGTGTACAATCTCAAGTGTTCGTTCTTTGAAAATTTTGTTTTGCATTTCGTTTTTCCTTTGATGAGTCTGACCAGTCTTTAAAAAACAAAAGAAAAATGGAAAGAGTTGGGGGAATGGTTCACAGGAAATGTTGGCAATGACGATTCTTGTCAGATGTTTCTGCCCCATATCTTTATCGGTTTTTAGTTCCCGCTTCTTTAGGGAGCAGATTAAGAGGAGGAATAGGAAAATTAGCTGTATAATTTATTCAAGTGATTCTTACAGCGAAGAAGAAAAAGATCAGAACTACATGGCTTATTTGTCATCCGAGGAGGAGGCATCTTTGCGAGAGCTTCGAAGCAAGCGAGACAGGGATTTGGGAAGAGAAGAGGCGGTAGGCTCTTCCTCCGGTCACCAGGACCTCGGTTTAATCGTTAGGGCCCCACTTAGGGCACATAGGGAAGAGATGGGCATGACTGTAGAGGAGATCGCCCAAGTGGAGGATTGGGTTGATCAGGTAAACAAAGTTTCCGGCTATCACGTTGATCCTGATCCAAACCCAGAGATGTGGGAGAGCAGTGAGATTGCCACTGAAATTCGAAGGGTCAACTTGGCTGGGGCTTCGAAAAAATTCAGGATGCCAGAAGGGGTTCAATTGGTGCACCCTACACCTTCTTTCCGACCTTCCAGCCCTCCTCTAGGTCAAGTGGTCATATGCTACGATGCTCTATCTTGCTCCCGAGGCTACCCCTGCACCCCTTCTTCAGGGCGTTGCTTAGGAGCTATAACCTTTGCCCCTACCAGCTTGCCCCCAACTTCTGGACACAGGCTATGGGTACTTGGTTAGTGTGGCAAGAGGTCAACCCTGACTATCCCATCTCACTGCACATCATTCATACCCTCTATACTTTGAAGAAATCAGTTAGAAGGGAAAGAGACGTGAGGTCGGACGTCAAAGATTGGTATTACTTGTCTCCCAGGGGCTCATATCCTCCTGTTATCACCGGTCACCCAACCTCAATAAAGAACTGGAGGAACCAGTGGTTCTGGATTTCTGGGGAGTGGCAGAACTCTCCTGTGGACCCTAGTCCAGAAATTACAGTTCCCCGAACTCTTTCCCTACCTAGTGAGTCTTATACTTGTTTTAGTGTCTTAGAGTGTCACGTGTCATCTGCTTTTTAATTTCTATTCACCTTTCTTGACTGTTTCCTAACATTTCATTGGTATAAGGCAGGGGACACTTTTGCTCGCTTCCTCCCTGACGCGGACTTTAGCGGTAGTAAGGCGCTTGTTTGCTTACAAGGGCACTTTCCAGGGGGGTCATCCAACAGAATAAATTATTTGTTAAGCACGGTCTTATGCGAGCCATGAGTAAGTTAGTTAGTTTCCCTATTTCTGTTATATCTTATGCTTTGTTCATAACCCCATTTTCCTTTTTTTCTTGCTAGGTTCCAAGGAATTCCCGAAAATTTCTTTAAAGGGTCTCATGGCTAAGAAGATCCCTCCTACCCTTTGCCATGACAGTGAAATTGAAAAGAGGCAGAAAACGGTACTGGCCAACCTGCAAGTTGGGGTGGCAAAGGAAGTGTTCGAGGCGTCTACAGCCCAACTCCAGGGTCCTCTTCCAGCCTTACTGCCACCACTCATTCTGCTGCCAGTGGGTCCCCAGCAGCCCAGCATATAAAAGGAGGCTGATCTTAAAGGAGTCCCCACAAAGGGGAAAGGGAAAAGGTCAGATAGAGGGGGCTCTAAGAGGGAAAGGGAGGCTAAGGATGTTTCTACGCCATCCCCCTTCTCCGAGGATATTCTTGAGCGCGTATCCGAGGAGGATCCCGCTCCCTTGAAGATGCTTTAAAGGGGTAAAGGCAAGGAATCCACCTCCGCCACCAGTGATTGAGGACTTGGAGGACGAGCCGTCTGTTCCCGTTCCAGATTTGGCTTATGAAGTGACACCTGAGGAGGCAGAAGAGCTCAAGCGTATTAAAACCACTGTTCTCCCCAGAGATGTCACCTTCAGTCCTTCCTTGTTCGACTCTCCCAGTTCTCCCCCTGCCCGGGCCGCACTAATTACTAAAGAATTTTGGACGGAGGGCTGGTCTTCCTTTTCTTCCCGTGTCAGTCCGTCCCATAAGCTGTTCGCCGCCAAAGCCATGAATGCCAGGGCGTTGGCCCTTATTGACGAGGTGGAATCTTCCGTGGAGGAGGCGCAGCGGGACAAGAAAGACGCTGAGACTGCTCTCCGACATGCAGACAACATGCTAAAGGAAATTAATGACCTCAAAACTCAGCTGTCTATTATAGCCCATAAATCTTCCTTCGGGGAGAGGGCCAACTCCAAGCGCCTCCAGGAAGATAATGATAAGTTGAAACACGACCTCAAGGCCTCTGAGTCAGACGTGGCGGCTTTGTGAAAAAAAACTAGATGACTCCAACCGTGCACAGTCTATCACTTCTGAAGCTCTGACCGCCGCTAACGCAGCCAAGTCCAAGCTGGAGGCTGAGGTGGCAGCAGCCAACGGAAAATTAGGGAGGGAGATGGAGGCTAAAGCAAAGGCGGAGGAGGACCTTGCCTCTTTAGAACGACACATGTAAACAAGGATTACGGAGGTTCTGGAGCAGACTGTCATGACACATGTGGATAACGCTCTAAGTGCCAAAGTGTCTGAGGCTATCCAGAACTTTAAAGACACTTTTGAAGAGACCCCAGAATACGAGGCC
Source organism: Ligustrum vulgare (assembly GCA_963555705.1). Lineage (NCBI taxonomy): Eukaryota > Viridiplantae > Streptophyta > Magnoliopsida > Lamiales > Oleaceae > Ligustrum > Ligustrum vulgare. Next base: position 30,106,134 of record OY743174.1, read on the forward strand.
ATGCAGAGGGTTTTTGGGAACATAGGGGCCAGGATGGCTCTGGGGAACGTGAAAGAAGCTTTCCCAACCCTGGATCTGTCCTCTATTGAATCCCTGTACCCCGAACCTCAAGACAAGGGCTCTTCAGAGGATGTCCCTCCGCAGTGATCCTATTTTGCACCTGCCTTTCTGTTGTAATTTCTCTTTTTTTTGTAAGTGCAATGGCACCTGACATTGTAAATGTAACAATCATTCAATTTGTATATACTTTGCCTTTATGAATGCAATGATTTTTCGTATTTGGTTTAATGCCTTAGTTTGTATGACCTTATTTGTTTAAGTGTGGACGCTTCCATAAGTGTACAGTTCCTCAGACCTAAGTAGCTCAAGGCATTCTCGTTTGCTGGTTAATCTGATTCTGACCACAAGTTTTAGTGTATATGACAACATTTGATTAAGTTTGAATGCTTCCAAACGTAGATGTCTTTTAAACGCATTGTATGGTTATATGAATATAGTCCCTCGGATCTGAGTGGTTTGAGGCATTGATGTTTACCAGTTAGATCTGATTTTGACAAACATTTGAACATATCTAAATCACACTTTGTAAGGCCTGTGTATACAATTTTGTAGGAACTCCCTTTGATGGTGCTAACACTCTCAACCCTTATGCAGTGATCGCAGTGTAGGCTTATAAGAGTCCCTTGTTTTTAACAAACTTCATGCATGGCGTAGACGTATCGTGTTATAACCAAAATAATCTTGGAATTTGTGTTTATCCATTATGTTTATCAAATTAGTAATTGGTATAATCCTCAATGTAACTCACTTATGATTTTATAAAATCATATGATAATGCTGTAATCATTGAAGAGGAATTTGATTCATTGAAAATAGCGACGAAGGTGGTCCGTTTTCCAAGGATTAAATAAAGGTACCCCAGATAAGTCCTCGATCATGTACGTTCCAGGTACCACCTCGGCAAAGACTTTATAAGGGCCTTCCCAGTTAGGACCTAAAGTCCCTACTCCTGGTTCTTGAGTTGAAGGAAGAACCTTTTTGAAGACTAAATCTCCAACATTAAAGTGTCGACTTTTTACCCTTTTGTTGTCGTATCGAGCCATCTTTTTCTGGTACCTGGCCATCACCACTTAGGAATCACTCCGTCTTTCCATGAGGAAATCCAAACTAGCCCTTTGTGCTTCTTTGTTTCTCACTTTGTCGTAATGAATTTGACGAAGAGAAGGGATCCCAATGTCAACTAGACATACCGCCTCAGCTCCATATGCCAATGAGAAAGGTGTTTCACTAGTAGCGGTGTGCGAGGTGGTTTGAAGTGCCCATAGTACTTGTGGGAGTTCATCTACCCATGCGCCATTTTTGGACTCCAACTTCCTTTTCAGGGTATTTTTTATGGTCTTGTTCACAGCTTCGACCTGTCCGTTAGCCTGCGGGTGGTGTAGAGATGAAAACAGTTTCTTGATTCCCAAATCGTTGCACAACTCATCTACGCTTCTGTTTTTGAATTGTTTTGCATTATCACTAACCAGTGAGTGCGGTATTCCGAATTGGCATATGACATTCTTCCAAATGAACTTGGTGGTGTTGTCCTTGGTGATTCTCATCAGAGGTTCCACCTCGACCCACTTGGTGAAGTAGTCAATTGCCACTATCGCAAAGCAATTATTACCAGCACCCCTAGGCATAGGACCGATAATGTCAACCCCCACTTCGCAAAAGGCCAAGGGCTAGTCACCACAGTTAGCTTGTGATGTGGCTGATGTCGTATGGTTGCATGTCTTTCATATTTATCGCACTTGCGCACGAAGTCATGGGAGTCCTTTCGCATAGTAGGTCAAAAATACCCCTATTTAAGGGCATTCCGAGCTAGTGATAACGCCCCGGCGTGGTTGCCATATATGCCCTCATGGATTTCTCTCATTACATACGATGATTCATCTGGTCCCACACATCTCAGCAAAGGGGAGGTGTAACTCTGTTTATAAAGCGGGTCATCCAAGAGTACGAAATTCGCAGCGTATCTTTGCAACTTCCGAGCTGCCTCCGGCTCGTTTGGCACTGTCTGATGCTTCAAATATGCTATCATGGGATTCATCCAAGATCCTTTTCTGTCGCCAAAATCTCCGGCCCTGGCTCAATAGAAGAAGTCAACAAGTGCTCAACTGGGATCAGATTATGGAGCTCTGAATCACTGCTGGTAGCTAATTTGGACAAAGCATCGGCATTGGAATTCTCAGTTTTGGGAATGTGCTGTAACTCCATTTTTCCGAAGTGCACAGCTAAATCTCTTACTTTCTTCAAGTAAGCGACCATAGCTAGTTCTATGGCAGAAAATTGTCCATTAATTTGACTCACAACGAGCTGTGAATCACTATTCGCCACTACGGACTTAATCTTCAAAGCTTTCGCAAGTCTTAGCCCAGCTAATAACACCTCGTATTCAGCAACATTGTTTGAGTCTTTAAAGTCAAAGCGGATCGCAGTGTGAAGTTTAGTTTGAATCCCTCTGGGCTTATTAGCAATATTCCCGCACCGGATCATCGCTCAGCCGAGGACCAATCAACGAACAATTTCCACTCTCGGCTATCATCGGTCCAATCAATCATCTCGACCTCCGGTGGATGTGTGAATTCGACTATGAAATCCGCCAACGCTTGACCCTTTACAGCAGTCCGAGACTTATAATGTAGGTCGAACTGGCTGATTTCAATCGCCCACTTCATTAACCTCCCAGATAAATCTGGTTTTTGCAACACCTGTCTCATAGGAAAGTTTGTGAGCACACGTATGGAGTGTGACATAAAGTAGGGACGAAGTTTGCGAGAGGTTGTGATCAACGAGAGAGCCAGTTTCTCCGTATCTAGGTAACGTGTCTCGGCATCCAGCATGGCTTTTCTTACATAATATACTGGGAACTGATTCCCATCCTCCTCTCTGACCAATACCGAGCTAACAGCCTCTTTTGATACGTGTAAATACAAGTAGAGAGGGTCGCCAGCCTTCGATTTTGATAGCAATGGGGGCTGTCCCAAAAATTCTTTCAGGTCGGGAAAAGCCTGCTCACATTCCGGTGTCCGTTGAAATCGCTTCCCCCCTTCAAGACCTTAAAGAATGGTAACCATTTGTCAATGGATTTGGAGACGAATAGATTCATGGCCGCAATTCTCCCCGTTAAGCTTTCCACTTCTTTTGGATTTCGAGGTGATTGCATGCTTAAAAAAGCATTGATTTTATCGGGATTATCTTCGATGCCCCTCTTATTCACCATGAATCCAAGAAATTTTCCAGACGCTACCCCAAAAGCGCATTTCGCTGGGTTGTGCTTCATTCGGTATTTCCTCAAAACACCGAAGGCCTCTGAAAAATGGCGGATATGATCCGTGGAGACCATGCTTTTGACCAGCATGTCATCAACATATACCTCTATGGTGTTTCCTAATTGTTCTGAAAACATTCGGTTTACCAGCCTTTGATAGGTAGCTCCATCATTTTTCAAGCCAAATGGCATAGCTTTGTAACAATAGAGTTCTTTATCTGTAATAAATGAAGTATGCTCCTCGTCTAATTCACACATGGGGATTTGATTGTACCCAGAGTAGGCATCCATAAAGCTCAGCATCTCGTGTTTCACTGTGGAGTCAACCAACTGATCGATCCGAGGCATTGGAAAATTGTCTTTGGGACATGCCTGGTTCAAATTTGAAAAATCGATACATACTCTTAGCTTCCCATTATGTTTTGGTACCAAGACAGGGTTTGATACCCACTTCGGATACCGGGATTCTCTGATAAAGCCATTTTTCAACAGCTTCGTAACTTCTTATTTCAAGGCCTCATACTTATCAGAACTCATAGGCCTTCTCTTTTGCCTGTGCCCGGGGCTTCTAGGATCAAGGTCGAGTCTGTGACTGGCCACTTTAGGATTGATCCCAACCATGTCATCATGCTTCATGCGAATACATCGAGGTTCTCAAGTAAGAAGCCGTTCAGGTGATCTTTGTATTCAACCGGCGAGTCCAATCCAATCTGTAACTCCTTGATTGGGTCAAGTGGATCTACACCGAAGCATTCCAACTTTTCAGCTGGAGTGGAGCAACTGCTTCCTGCCATTCGTGGGTCCAGATCTGCTAGATCTTCTTCTGGCATCATTGTAACATCCTCAATTTCTGAGGGTCCTCCACCCAGTCTTTCAGGGTCTGGAGCGGCTTCTACCATTGCCAAATCACTAATCATGTTCAAGCTTCGGTCCTGAAATTTTCGGATTGCGTTTATGTAACAGGCCCGCGATTCAGTTTAGCTCCCCCTTACAGTTGCAACACCATGCTCCGTGGGGAACTTCATGAAAATGTATTTTGTATGCGTTGAAGCTCCCAAGTCAATGAGACCTGCCCTCCCAATTGAGCCATGATAGGAGGAGATTTTGTCCACAACCAAGAATTCCATGGGGATTCTGGAAAGAGTTGGTGCTTGCCCTACCACAGTCATAAGGGTTATGGATCCTCTGGGAGTTATGTTGTCCCCAGTGAATCCATATATTGGATCCGGGACTGGAATGAATGGAGTGCTGATCCCCATCTTATCAAAAGTTACCCCGTAAATCACATTTACCGAGGCACCATCATCCACCATCATTCGTGACAACCCATTCCGAGCCACTACTACCCTGATAACCAATGCATCATTGTGTGGAAAGTGTACTCCAATAGCATCGTCTTGGGTAAAGGTGATAGATTATGTCCTGAGGCATCCCAACAGGATGTGAATGGATATGGTAATTCACGTTGGCGGGGTTCTTGGCCTCTCTGATATACCTCTTTTGGGAGTTATTTGTGCTCCCACCTGGGTGGGGGCCTCCCAATTTCGATTTCACGAATAGGAAGGTCGTCCACTGGCATAGGTGTTTCCAGTGTATCTTTAGCATGTGCCGAGGTGGTATCCTGTCCCTTGTTCCTATCTCTTTGACGATTGTCAATCCTCTCTTTAGTCGAGTTCTTTCATGGAGCTCTCCTGTCAGCTCGGTTGAACTTCTGGCCAGCGGATTTTTTAGCTCTCCCCGTGTCGGGGGAGAAATCACTTCCCCTTCTTCCCTGCACCTTTTGGTGAGCTAACATGTGGATTTCCCTGCAATCTTCTGTTGCGTGACCGTAATACCTGTGATAGGCGCTGTAGCGGCCGAGAATTTTCTATGACTTAGTTAAATAAATAATTATTTTAAAAACGTGTCGCTACGACTTTGTCCATTTATTTTAAAACACGTGTTCGTCTAGCCAACGAAGTAAAATTTTATTTTAAATTTATCTTAGTCAAATTCCAGTCCAATTAAAGTGAATCATTTTCAATATTTATCCTTAAGTCCAGATTTCAATTTTTAAATAGATTATCCAAATTATTCTGATTTTATGTCCAAGTTCGTTATTTAATTTAAAGTTAAATCTTATCAAAAATATTCTAAGATCATTTTTTTTTTTATTTTGTCCAATTTTCAATTTATTTAGATTCAAATTATATTAAGTCCAAATTTCGACTGTTTTAATCCAATCCAACAACTCGAGCCCAAATGCTTTACCGATCATTCAAGCCCTTTTAACAACCCAATCAATAAATTCTTGGCCCAACTAAATCAACAACTTATTTTCCAAGTATTTCCTTACACAACCATATTCACTTCCCAAAATTCTCACAATTTTCCATAAACCAAGATTTAACCTAAACTACCATGTTTAACAACTAAATCAACCATTAAGTAGATCCCTAACCTCATTATCGAAAACACGCAACCACCTCCAGTAAAGGTATTCCGCCTCTCAACTACTGCACACCAATCCCACAATTCCAAACCAAGCCGCCACCACCACGAACCTTTAACCTCCGACCCACAACCTCAACTCCTCATTCCTCAAATCATCAAAGAAACCCAAGGAAAAACCAAAATTAAACGAACCCATCAATCTGCCAATCCAATCATCCGAGCCTCCATCACCGCCGGAAACCTTCACCACATCAACCAAAAATCTACCAGAGCCACCACAGAACCACAAGCTGCACCCAATTTAAACCAGTCACTACCTTCTGTCGCCAAACCGCCACCTCCATCACCTGCATCAATCCAACACCTCACTGTCCATACCCAAATTAAACATCAACAATATCACAACCACCTCAAATCGACCGCCCCTGCCACAATCCAAAATCCTACCACCCCGTTTCCAAAAATCGAGTTTTCCACCATAGACAATCCCACAAAAGTATCACCACTGCAAACCAACATCATCAACATCCTCGTGTCATTGCCAAAACCGAACCACCACCGCGTCGGAATCGCGGCCTCCAACTCGCAATTTCATCAACACCGCACCGACTGCCCAACTCCAATCCGACCCCAAATTCACAAAAATCAAACCCAAAACCCAAGAATAAACTAAGCCAACAAACTTACCTCAATCATCAACCGTATTATCACCGGAAAACCCATGATTTCCGATCCTTCAAGCCCCGGTTTCGCACCCTAAGCCTGCACCAAATCCGGCCAAACACCCACTGGCGCCACCACGCGAAGGTGGCGCTGTCGTCGGTTCGGCCTTCCGGCGGCCGTGGTGGAACGGGCAAAGCCCTCCCCGTCGCTTCCCTCTCTTGTCTCTTCTCTGTTTTGAACGAAATGAAGAGAGAGAGAGAGAGTGAAATTGGTTATACTGATTTTGATTTTTATTGAAATTGCTTTTAAGCCCCAAACTTTGAAATGTGTCTATTTCAATCCCTTGTTTTTAGAAGTCCCTTAATTCAATTCCTACACTTTTGAAATGAGTTAATTGAGCCCTAGCATTTTAAAATCCAATGAGTCAGCCAACTAATTTCGAAAAGTCCATTTCAGCCCCTACACTTTTAAAATTCATGCTTTCTTTAAAATTTCAATTCAACCCCTAAACTTTATTTACTTTAATATTTCAAATTTTCAAAAGACTAAATTAATTTAATTTTCTTTTGGCTAGGCGATACATTTGGTGATTTAGAAGATTGACGTGATTTCAGCTTTACTTTCAAACTCGTGATTTAAGGTAGACTCGCCTCCACTAATTAGTTTAAATTATAATTTACATGCCTTATGTGAAGTTACGTGAATTATATGCTTTGTTGTATGAGACAAGAATATCTTTTATGAGATAAGAATGAGAAATGATGTTATGCATAACTTACTTGCTTAAATGCATGAGACGAGACTACCCACACCCTATGATTTTTTAAAGAGCCTTTGGTTTTATTTAAAATAGCCTATGATGATGATGATGATGATGATGATGTCACAGTATGATTGCATAATTACATGTTAAATTATTCTGTAAATTAATTATTGGCGATGAGTCTACTGAGTATTTCTTTCGAAATGCTCATTCCATTTTAACAGCTTTTGCAGATTTCGGAGATGGCGTCGAATGAAAGGGGCAGCTTTGGCAAATTGAATAAATGATGATGTTATTAGAAAATTTTATGAATGTTACTCTTTAAATTATTTATCGCTAATTTCATTTAAATAATTGGGATATTTTTACGAATTGTTCTTTATTTAAATTAATTAAGTTTCCGCTGAAGTTTTCAAATGATGAATGTGATGCTTTGAATTAAATTTATTTTCCGCAATAAAGTAAATTTTAAAAGACGAAGTGGCGTCTCGGGCTCCGCGGAATTCGGGGCGTTACAGGCGCAGTAAGCCCCAATCATGGGCTGTTTTCCACTTCGGCTACTTCCCATCTATCCTTGAGTTCTGGGAGGATTCTGAGAAGGAGTGTTGGAGTGCAAGTGGGGTATAGCTTCCATGATTTCTGTTGCATAGCTAGACCCCTGTACCCGAAAACGGACGCGGCGCTCCACCTCGGTTACTGCCGATCCTATCCTTGTTTCCTCCTTTCTTAAGGTTTGCTTCATTAGAATACCCATGATTGTATCTCCCTTGGTGGTGGTTGTCTCTAGTCCTAGCCATTTCTTCTGATACAATCTCCTCCATCATCAGGTATACTAGAGCATTGTAATCCCTTGGTTTTCTGCTTCGGACATCCCTCCAAAACATGCTTGTCATATCTAGCCCTCATTTAAAAGTGGAAAACATCTCCCCCTCAGTGATATTTTCATAAATGTGCATCTCTTCAGTAAACCGAGCTAGGTAACTTTTCAAAGATTCATCCCTTCCTTACCTTAGAACCTGAAGGCGTTGGAGTGGGAGCTGGCCAGGCCTGGAGGAAACAAAGCCATTTTTAAAGGCCATTTTCAGATATCTCCAACTGTGGATGCTACCAGGAGGGAGTTTTTTGTACCATTGTATAGCACTTCCCTCAAGGTTAAGGCAAAGGCTTTGCATTTCAGTGCCGGAGTGGCTCCGGCTATTTCCATGCTAGAGCGGTAATTTAATAGGTCAGGGTCACCTCGACCAGAATACTTTGCTATTTCTGGAATTTCGAAGTCATGAGGCACTGGGAACCTACGAAGGTCCTCCGTGAAGGGACTTATTTCCTCTTCGTCATCCAGCTCGTATGAGGGTAGTTCACTGTTCTCATCATGACCGGAATACATTGGGTCATGATATTGGTCGTAGGGTGGCGGAGCGTAGTTTGGCCTTTCATGGGTCGGTAACTCGTTACGAGATTTGGTCCGAACCGCTTCGGCTCTCCTTTCCTGCCTATTCCTAGGCTCATGCGTGGGGGCTAACCTTTCTGCTCCCGTATCATGTTGGTCCCTATGCATTTGACTCTGCAACAAGGCTTCTTCAGCGCGTCGCTCTTGCCTATTTCTAGGCTCAGCTGCATTGTGCCGACCTTAGTCAGTTTGCCCCCTTCGCTCGCCTCTAAATAACCCTCCTATCCGGCTGAAGACACTGCCAGATTTTGCGGGCGAAGCCTCCCTGTGTCAAGCTGGGAGTTGGTCTTGTTCTTCGTGTGCTTCATGCTCCGGGCATTCCTCGTAGAAGGGCTCGGATTCCACCTCGGCATATGCCTGTGGATCTTGATAATAATACGAGGCACTGGCCGCATCGGATGGTGAGTAATGTGGCTGTGGGTATTGTGGAGGCATCATGGGTTCGTTCACAATATACCCTCTAGCCATGTAGGCATTCATCGCAGTAGTCTGTTCTATCTGCTGCTTCTGCATTTCTAGCATTTAGGTCGCCATGAGAGTCATGTCTCGCAACATGCTTCGATTACGGTGCCGGCGTGGTGGGTTACGTTGTGCCACTCCCTCATTGGCGTTCTCATGAGGTCCTTGAGGAACCTCCTCCTCGTTGTGCTGACCATTTCTTCCCCTACGGGGGTTAATATCACCATCCCTTTCGTTCATGTTCGGAGAAAATTCTTGGTTTTAGTTTATCTTTCAAGGATAGATGGACTTTTTTCTCAATGCTCCGAGCCTTTTTCAAGGTTATTAAACTTGTATTTCAAAGTTATACGCCCTTTTCAAGGTGAACAAACTTGTGTCTCAAAGTTTGAAGCCTTTTTCAAGGTGAGCAAACTTGTATTTCAAAGTTTTAAGCCTTTTTCAAGGTTAATAAACTTATATTTCAAAGCTTTACGCCTTTTTCAAGGGTACTAAACTTGTATTTCAAAGTCTTACAGTTTTCTGCTCTTTTGCAAGAGGTTACTCGTCATTTTTCAAGACTTTCTTTCTATGTGTGGCTTTTCATCATTCGTTTTCGTGGTTAGCAGTGTGACTTCCCACAGACGGCGCCAAAATGTTGACCACAAAATCCCGCTGGACCCTTTTGAACACATGGATCTCCTGCGCACTGTGACAAACAATCAGTTTGCAAAGGGGGCCGAGGTGGCTCCAACTAAGAAAGCTTCTTTTCCAGAAGCTTAAGAGAATTGATAAGTACTACTCATACCAACAAGGTGCACCTTCTTTTCCAGAAGTCCTTCTTTAGAAACTCCATAGTTAAGCGTGCATGGCTTGGAGAAATTCTGGGATGGGTGACCTCCTGGGAGGTTTTCTCAAGGAGTGTGCGAGTGAGGACAAAGCATGCTGAAAAGACTCGTGTTGGTACGGTGGGGATAGTACACCGTCATCTAACGGTCGGAACAGCCCGTTAAGTGGGACCCGTGTCGTTACAAATGGTATCAGAGATGATCGCCAACCGGAAATCGGGAACTAAGTGCTATGCCATATGACGGGAGCCACCTCTAGAATCCCAACGCCTGGCAACAGATTTTCAGATGGGTTAAGCGCGACGAGGACGTCGTGAGTCTAACAGGGGGTGATTGTAATACCCCAACTAAGAAAGCTTAAGAGAATTGATAGGTACTACTCATACCAACAAGGTGCACCTTCTTTTCCGGAAGTCCATCGTTAGAAACTCTAAAGTTAAGCGTGCTTAACTTGGAGCAATTCTGGGATGAGTGACCTCCTGGGAAGTTTTCTCGGGGAGCGTGCGAGTGAGGACAAAGCATGCTGGAAAGACCCGTGTTGGTACGGTGGGGACAGTACGCCGTCATCTAACGGCCGGGACAGCCCGTTAAGTGGGACCCGGGTCGTTACAGGTCAACCTTGCTTTTTGACCGTAATTATTGCTACATCTCGTAGGGGATGGGCGCCTGTCACATCTTAATAAAGACAGTGTCACATCTCTGATTTCATCCCTTGTCTCATCCTTACATCCGAGGCGCTACCGTAAGCACCTCGGCTAAGCATAAAGCGCCTCTGCTAGACACAAACTAGTTCGGTCAGAGGAGCTCGTGTGCTTTTCACCTCGGCCATTGGCCCAAGGGGATATCTTGAACTTCTAATCATGGGCTAAAGTTAGTGGACCCTCATTGCGCCTTCACTGGTGGCCCAACGTGCCACATTTTTGGGTACGATCTTAACAACAATAATTAATATCTATGATGCTAGTTAGGAGCAAAAATAACGAATTATTCTTCTGAAATAATTATATTTCTAAAATTGCAGTTCTTCAAGAATAATAAGTCAATATTCTTCAGAAAATTTAACAAATTATGCTCTTCAGGAGCAAATAATATTCTTCAAGAATATTGACATTATTAATTCGTTCTACCTTTTGAATTAACAGCATTTGTGCTCTACACAAATAACGATAAAATATCTTCTGGAATATTTATCTAATGAGGGTTGTGTTTCTTCGAGAACACCAACACCATATTCATTTTAAATATACTTTAAATTATGCTTCTTCAGGAGCATTGAGTCTATATATTCTTCTGAAATATTGAAATTGTAATAAACTGCTCTTCACGAGCAAGTAATCTTATATATACATGATATTACTTGGGTTACAAGACAAATATAAAATCTAAAGATTACAAGAATATTGAATTAACGTAAACAAAGAGATATACTACAAATGAACCATGAACGCTGTTATCCAATATTTGCTGATTTTGATTCTAAGATTTTCGGCTAATCTTGTGCGTCATAAATAGTACAAACAAACATAATTGATATAGGAAAAAAGATACAATGACAAGTTTTCAGTACATTTTAAAATGAAAATAATGTTCTGGGACAAGATACGTCTTCTTTCGTTAACGAACTTATTTCGATTCTTTAAAAATAATAAATCAATATTCTTCTTAAATATTGAAAATTATAATGAGCAAATAATATTCTTCTAGAATATTAATTTAATGTTATGCTACTTTAGGATCAACAACAAATTATTTATAATAGACAACTATATGGTTAATATTCTTCTGGAATATTAATTATCCGTTATGCTACTTCAGGAGTAACAATATAATGAATTATCAATTGAAATCAATAATAAAAATAATACTTGTAATTGACATATTTATAACTAATATTCTTCTAGAATATATATATATATATAAAAATTTGTTATGGACAAATTTATGATTAATATTCTTCTAGAATATTAATATACTATTGTGCTAATTCAGGAGTATGTTGTATTTTTCTATTATTTCTTCAATAATAGGTCAATATTCTTCTGAAATATTGACAATTATAATTTATACTCTTCTAGAGCAAATAATATTCTTTCTGGAGTATTATAATGTGCTACTTCAGGAGCAACAACAAATTATTTATAATAGCCATATGTTCTTTGAAATATTAATTATACAGTTGCGGTACTTCAGGAGCAACAACGTAATGAACTATTAATTTAAATGATAAAAAAAATTCAACAATAAAAATATTATATAAATTAAACTCACATAAACACGAACTTTTAATTGAAGTCCCAAAAAAAAATTGCGCGAAATTCTGATTGCACTTTAATTTGTGTGCATAATTAGAATCAGTTATTTGAATTAATAGTACGACAATCAGAATCGGTGATATGAATTAACATCACAATAATCAATGTGGAATCAATTTGCGTGCATAATTAGAACGAGAATTTGGATTACTTCAATCATGCTTATTTATAAAAAAAAATGGGACAAGAATCTACACATCAATATTACACATAAATCAATGAATTGAATACAGACGTGTGGAACTTGAATTAACAACGAGATTCGACATCGTTATGGTGTACATGTATATAAAAAAATTCACGTGTCACCAAATTAATTCTGGTTCACATGACAGATGATTATACTTAAAAAATATTACCTTCTAACTCAATTTAATAGAGATTCGTGTTGATAACGTGTTATAAACTAGAGAGAAAAGTAGAAACAACAATAAACTGGTATATTTTATTATGAACCAAAGCCCCATATATATAGGGAAAATATGGATATACAAAGTAATAATGTTTAGGGTTATAGGGGTACAATTGTCATTCACCAATATAAAATAATATTTACAACAAATAACAATAATAACAATAATAATAATAATAATAATAATAATAATAATATATTAATAATCATCATCATCATCATCATCATCATCATCATCTATCTATCTATCTATCTATCTATAATAACAAAATACATGTCAAAAATAACACGCACATAGTTTTCCGCCAAAAATCATTTTCTAAATCTGGAACTCTATGCATAATAATAACAATAACAACAATAAAAAAAAAACAACAACAACAACAACAACAACAAGAATAATAATAATAATAATAATAATAATAATAATAATAATAATAATAATAATAATAATAATAATAATAATAATAATAATATTTTGTATTAGTTATATATATTATAAATACATGCCAAAAATAAACACATAGTTTTCAGCCCAAAATCAATCACTTTCTAAATCTGGAAATCTTTGCCAAAAAAATGTAATAAACTATTTTTTGTTTTTGTAATAGTTATTATTGTATTATTATATTGAATTCTAAAAATATGTAATAGGGTATCAAATTGAAGATATCAAGAGAAGTTTAATACAAGTTAACAAGTGAAAGCAAAACATATTGTCCGTAAAATTGTCTCAAAGTTCAAATGTAAAAGTTATTTATATTTTGTACTTTTCCTCCATATCTCATTCATTTAAAATTATATTATTTAAGTTTTATAATACTATCTATAAACTATTTTTTTATTAATTATTATTCTTTTGGTAATTATTATATTATTTTAAAATCGAAAAATATGTAATATAGCGTCAAATTAAAAGATCTCGACGAAAAGTTTAATACAAGATAATAAGCGAGAGCAAATCGAAAATATATTGTCCGTATAATCGCCTCAAATATCAAACATAAGAGTTTTTACTTTTTCTCAAAATCTCAATCACTTAAAATTATATCATTTAAATTCTATAATACCATCAATAAAATATTTTTTTGTAATGATATTCTTTTGATAATTATTGTATTATTTTAAAGTTGAAAAATCTGTAATATAGATGTCAAATTGAAGATTTCAACGAGAAGTTTAATACAAGATAACAAGTGAGAGCAAACTATAAATACTTTGTCCATAAAAAGTCTCAAAGATCAAACGATAAAGTTTATTTTATATGATGTGATCCGTTATGGGGATTGTTGACCACAAAATCCAGCTGGACCTTGGACCAACACACCTCAGCTCCTCCCTCTTGAACACGTGGATCTCTTGCGCATTGTCACAAACAATCAGTTTGCAAAGGGGGCCGAGGTGGCTCCCGTTTGCACTCCGATGCCAAAGTCAGTGTTCATTTCCAAGAAATATAATTTGGGTGCAAGAAATATAAGTGTGTAAAAGAGAGAAATGGGAGTGAGGGTAAAATAATTAGTTAAGAGAGTGAAAATGCTAACCCCCTACATAGTTGGAGGAGTCTTCTATTTATAGAAGGATTCGTTGTTTTGGATTGTGACACATGGCGGACTTTACACTTATATTCACCCTAGCTCTTGGAGGGGACAACCTTGCTTTTTGACCGTAATCATTGCTACATTTCGTAGGGGATGGGCACCTGTCACATCTTGGTAAAGGCGGTGTCACATCTCTGACTTCATACCTTGTCCCATCTTTACATTCGAGGCGCCACCGTAAGCACCTCGGCTAAGCATAAAGCGCGTTTGCTAGGCACAAATCAGTTTGGCTAGAGGAGCTCGTGTGCTTTTCCACCTCGGCCATTGGCCTAGAGCGATATCCTAAACTTTAATCATGGACTAAAGTCCATTGGGGCTTCACTGGTGGCCCAATGTGCTACATTTTGGGTACGATCTCAACACTAGTCCCTCAAATCCGATGTGGTCATTTATGGGCAGGTAGGATTTGTTGTATGTTTGAGGCACCGACTTTGTTTTGATGGCCTTTTGTAATCGTGTAGCTACTGGATTACGATCTGGCTCAAACTTTGTTATCTGTTACATCCAATATATATATTATATATATATATATATTTATATTTTATTATTCTGCCCTCTTTCGGCTGGGAATTATCGTATGGCGCTGCAAGCTTGAAGCTCGGAGCGACATTCCTTAGCGAGAGCTTGGATTTAAAGTAAAGCCGACCTTCTGTTCCAGTTATACTTCTCAAGCAAAAATTGGAATTACACCAACATTTAATATAAAAAGGGGGGCTACTAATATTAGTTCCCAAGGAGCAGGAAAAGAATGATAGGTGACATCTCTCCGCGCGTGGCGCCCACTATGGTAACTGAACGGTTTTCTCCCTTCGTTTGACAGTTGGCGCCTTGATTAATCCATTCCCCAAGGGACGTTGGTTACCCGTGTTAATTATGTGGCTCTCAAACCAAGGGTTCTAGACCATTAGGTTCCATATAAAGCCTCCTTCTACTCATTGTTTTCCCTTTACCGTTTTCTCAGAATTTTTCTTGTGGCCACATTCTCGCAAGAAGTTGCAGTGTCTCTCACGTTACAGCAATTCTTTCAATATCTCTTTAAGGGCTTTCCACATAGGTACTCATCCCTGTCGCTATACACTCTTCATTGGCGCATTCTTCGTCCCGAGTATACAATCTTGGACTTCCATTTCCGAAGCTAAATTTCTTTTCCTTTGTAAGTGTAAAGAAAACCTCTTTATTTCTAATCTTCAAGCGTGGGTTTGAAAATTTTGTTTTGCCCTTTGTTTTTTCTTTCGGTGAGTTTGGCTCTTTTTTTAAGAATAAATGGAAAGAGTTGGGCGAATGGGTTCACAGGAAATGTTAGCAATGGCGATTCCTGTCAGAGGTTTCTGCCCCATATCTTTGTCAGTTTTTAGTTCCCGCTTTTTTAGGGAGCAGATTAAGAGGAGGAATAGGAAAATCAGTGGTATAATTTATTTGAGTGATTTTGACAGTGAAGAAGAAAAAGACCATAACTACATGGCTTATCTATCATCCGAGAATGAGGCATCTTTGAGAGAGCTTTGAAGCAAGCGGGACAGAGATTTGGGAAGAGAAGAGGCAGTAGGCTCTTCTTCCGGTCACCAGGACCTCGGTTTAATTGTTAGGGCTCCATTTAGGGCACATAGGGAAGAGTTAGGGCTTTCGAAGGAGGAGATAACCCAAGTTGAAGGTTGGGTAGACCTGGTAAATAAAGTGTCTGGGTATCATGTTGACCCTGATCCAAACCCAGAATCGTGGGAGAGCAGTAAGATTGCCACTGAAATTTGAGGGGTTAATTTGGCTGGAGCCTCGGAAAAATTCAGGATGCCAGAAGGGGTTCGATTAGTGCACCCTACACCTTCTTGCCGACCCTGCAGCCCTTCCCTAGGTCAAGTGGCCATATGTTATGATACTCTATCTTGCGGGATGAGGCTCCCCCTGCAACCCTTCTTCAGGGCGTTACTTAGAAGCTACAACCTGTGCCCCTACCAGCTGGCCCCCAACTTCTGGACACAGGCTGTGGGTACTTGGTTAGTGTGGCAAGAGGTCAACCCTGACTATCCATCTCACTGCACATCATTCATACCATGTATACTTTGAAGAAATCAGTTAGAAGGGAAAAAGACGTGAGGTCTGACGTCAAAGATTGGTATTACTTGTCTCCCAGGGCTCATATCCTCCTGTTATTACCGGTCATCGAACTTCGATAAACAACTGGAGGAACCAATGGTTCTTGGTCCTTGGGGATTGGCAGATCTCTCCTGTGGACCCTAGTCCATAAATTACAGTTCCCCGAACTCTTTCCCTACCTAGTGAGTCTTGTACTTACTTTAGTGTCTTTAAGTATCATGTGTCATTTGCTTTTTAATTTCTATTCACTTTTCTTGACTGGTTCCTAACATGTTATTGGTTTATGGCAGGGGACACTTTTACCCGCCTCCTCCCTGACGCAGACTTAGCGGCAGTAAGGCACTTGTTTGCTTACAAGGGCACTTTCTAGGGGGTCATTCAACAAAATAAATTATTTGTTAAGCACGGTCTTATGCGAGTCATGAGTAAGTTTGTTTCCTTATTGCCTTTATATCCTATGCCTCTTCTGTTTATAACCCCATTTTCCTTCTTTTCTTGCTAGGTTCCAAGGACTTTCCGAAGATTTCTTTGAAGGGTCTCATGGCTAAAAAGATCCTTCCTGCCCTTTGCCACGGCAGTGAAATTGAAAAGAGCAGAAAGCAGTACTTGGTAACCTGCAAGTTGGGGTGGCAAAGGAGGTGTCTGAGGCGTCCACAGCCCAACTTCAGGGTCGTCTTCCCGCCCTACTGCCACCACCCAATCTGCTGCCAGTGGGTCCCCAACAGCCCGGCATAGAAAAGGAGGCTGATCCTGAAAGAGTTACCGCAAAGGGGAAAGGGAAAAGGTAAGATAGGGGTGGCTCTAAGAGGGAAAGGGAGGCTAAGGATGTCTCTGTGCCATCCTCATTCTCCGAGGATATTTTCGAGCGCGTATCCGAGGAGTATCCCGCCCCCTTGAAGAGGCTCAGAAGGGGAAAGGACAAGGAATCCACCTCTGCCACCAGAGATTTAGGACTTGGAGGACGAGCCATCTGTGTCTATCCCAGATTTGGCTTACGAAGTGACACCTGATGGGGTAGAAGAGCTCAAGCACATTAAAACTAGTGTTCTCCCCAGAGATGTTACCTTCATTCCTTCCCTACTAGACTCCCCTAGCTCTACTCCCTCCAGGGCCGCATTAATTACTGAACAATTTTGGACGGAGGGTTGGTCTGCCTTTTCTTCCAGTTCCAGTCCGTCTCGGAAGCTGCTCGCTGCTAAGGCCATTAACGCTAGGGCGCTGTCCCTTATTGATGAGGTGGAATCTTCCGTGGAGGAGGCGCAGCGGGAGAAGAAATGATGAGAACCCGGGAGGGGGTCCTCGTCGTAGCTCGCGAAATAACGCTTGGAAAGTTCCGAATCCAGGTTGGAAGGACGATAACAATGAAACCCCGACCTCACGACGCAAGAACCAGGGGTATATTAAACCCGAGACCCGTTACGATGCGGAGATAAGAACCACAAAGGGGGAACACCACAAGGAATGTCCAGATCCTTGATAAGTTCAATTTGTTTGTTGAACACCACAAATATCCCACAATATTTGATAAGTTCGAAGTTTGTTCAATTCCAGAACAATGTTGAGAAAACACTCAATATAATTTTCATTCATCAAAATATTCTGTTTTTACATTGAATGGAAAAGCATATAAATAGGCAAAATAAAACCTAATCGCTAACTGACTCTGAATAGAATTCTAATTAGGCTAAAATACCTAAAATAACTAAAATACCAAAATAACCAAAATTACCAAAATTAGAAAAAGAATTAAAAACCAATAAAGGAAATACAAATCAACTGAAATACTAAAATCCCGAAAAATCTGATTCCGGACTTTTACGGCCGTGAAGATTGATGTTACGGCCGTAAATCTCCTTCTGAAAGAAAATACCAATTTTCATTTACGGCCGTGAGGAATGTGATGCGGCCGTGAAATCCATAAGTTACGGCCGTGAGAAACAATGTTACGGCCGTAACGCTACTTCTGCCCAATTTTCTGATTTTCTGATCAGTTGATGTGATTTGAATCTCGACTCGAGCCCAACATGAAACTTGTGCATTTTTCCACGTAGAATATTGTTGAATTGCCCGTATCTTTATTTCTCATTTTTGACGCCTTTTCCGGATCACATCATCCCCTCTTCCTTTAAGATGATTCGTCCCGAATCATTAAACTGTTCTTGGCTTGCTCACTTGGTTTAGCCTCGAACCTTCTTCGTACAAGCAATGTTTGATCTGATGTTTTCCGAACCTGCTTGACTTCTTGTTTTGGCTTGAATTATAGATTTTCCCGTCAAGCCCACCCTGATTCGTACCATTCCCTCCTTCTTTAGGATGATTCGTACCACCTCTCCTAATTTCTCATGCTTTTGCTCATGCACCTCCTCATAAATAATTTTATTGACATGATTAGGCACCACCTCAACACTACACAAATTTTTATCTTCTAACTCTTTCCTCAAGTCTTCCTCCTTCTTCTCAACAATCATTTCTAAAGGTTTTTCTTGTAATTTAACTACTTCCTCTCTTCCCCTTTCTCTCTCTTGCAACTCGGCTAACTTTTTCCTAGCCTCTCGTTCCTTCATCTCTCTATTTAACTGTATTAATTCCTTGGCCATCTCCATGAATTCATCCTTCATACTCCATTTATCATCTCCGAATTTTCTTTGCTCATCTCTCCTTTCTCGCAATACTTTCTCTTCAAGTATTTCTTCCGGGGTTAATGGCATAAGCTTAATACTTTTCCCATCCTTAACAAATTTATATATATTCCTATGCTTTTCGTAGACTGCTTTCCTCTTACACTTCCACGATCTACTCAACAAGATGTCACGAGATTCTAGAGGCACCACATCACACCAAAATTCATCGCTATATCTTCCAAGTGCCAATTTCACAATAACCCCATGGGTTACATTTACCTGCCTACACTCCTTTAACCACGTCAGCCTATAAGGATTGGGATGTGATAGTAAAGCTAAGCCCAACTCCTCAACCATGGTGGTACTGGCCAGATCGCAATAATACTCCTTATCAATAATAATATTGCACACTTTACTGCCCACATGACACCTAGTCTGGAAGGTAGGATCGAACTCATAATTCATCCCTTTATGTAGCTTTTAAAACTTTGAGAGATTCAAAATAAGAGGATCTAGATATTGACAAATATCAAGAAGGAATTTAATGTTGACTCGAAAAGGAAAACAATATCAAGAGTTTTAAAGAAATTCAAGAAAGTGGTTCTTGAATTTGACTCGAAAGAAAGAATATCAAGAATATTGTAAAAATTCAAGAAAGTGGTTCTTGAATTTTGACTAGAAAGGAAAGAATATCAAGAATTTTAATTTGACTTGGAAGGCAAGGAATTATCAAGAATTTAAGGAAATTCAAGAAAGTGGTTCTTGAATTTCGGAGTGAATTTTTTTTTTTTTTTTTTTTTTTTTTTTTTTGAATTATGATGAATTTTCGGAATTAATAAAAATAAAAAAAATATTTTTTTTTTTTTTTTTTTTAAGAAAATCCGAAAATTCGACACGAACGCAACAAAACAAACGGGACAGGATTTGGAAAACGATCGAATAAGAAAAACACTTTTGATTTTTTTGGGACTGACTCTTATGGATCAAACTGGAAAAAAATTTACTGGCAAGAAGAACAAGAAAAATTGAAAACGAAGACTCAAATAACAAAAATAGGATATGGATGATTTTTATGGACTCGATGATAAACATAAAAATCAAACTGGATAGAAAAAACAAAACCTGAATTCAGAGTCCAGCTCTGATACCATATGATGTGATCCCGGGAGGGGGTCACGACGAACACGCGGAATGAACGCCGGGAAAGTTCCGAATTCAGGTTGGAACGGACGATAAAACTACAACCCCGACCTCACGACGCAAGAACCAGGGGTATATTAAACCCGAGACCCGTTACGATGCGGAGATAAGAACCACAAAGGGGGAACGCCACAAGGAATGTCCAGATCCTTGATAAGTTCAATTTGTTTGTTGAACACCACAAATATCCCACAATATTTGATAAGTTCGAAGTTTGTTCAATTCCAAAACAATGTTGAGAAAACACTCAATATAATTTTCATTCATCAAAATATTCTGTTTTTACATTGAATGGAAAAGCATATAAATAGGCAAAATAAAACCTAATCGCTAACTGACTCTGAATAGAATTCTAATTAGGCTAAAATACCTAAAATAACTAAAATACCAAAATTGCCAAAATTAGAAAAAGAATTAAAAACCAATAAAGGAAATACAAATCAACTGAAATACTAAAATCCCGAAAAATCTGATTCCGGACTTTTACGGCCGTGAGGAATGTGATGCGGCCGTGAAATCCATAAGTTACGGCCGTGAGAAACAATGTTACGGCCGTAACGCTACTTCTGCCCAATTTTCTGATTTTCTGATCAGTTGATGTGATTTGAATCTCCACTTGAGCCCAACACGAAACTTGTGCATTTTTCCACGTAGAATATTGTTGAATTGCCCGTATCTTGATTTCTCATTTTTGACGCCTTTTCCGGATCACATCAAGAAAGATGCTGAGACTGCTCTCCACCATGCAGATAACATGCTAAAGGACATTAATGACCTCAAAACTCAGCTGTGCATAGCCCGTAAATCTTCCTCCGAGGAGAGGGCTAACGCTAAGCGCCTCCAGGAAGATAATGATAAATTGAAACATGACCTCCAGGCCTCTGAGTTAGATGTGGCAGCTCTGTGCAAGAAACTAGATGACTCCAACCGTGCACTGTCCATCACATCTGAAGCTTTGACCGCCGCTAACGTAGCCAAGTCTAAGCTGAAGGCTGAGGTGGCAGCAGCTAACGAAAAATTGGGGAGGGAGATGGAGGCTAAGGCAAAAGCGGAGGAGGACCTTGCCTCTTTAGAACGACACATGCAAACAAGGATCACAGAGGTTCTGGAGCAGACCGTCATGACACGGGTGGAGAACGCTCTAAGTGCCAAAGTGACTGAAGATGATTCTCCTAACGACCCTACAGATCCTTTGGGTGTACCTAGAATGGACTCTTCAGAGGATGTCCCTCCACAATGATCCTCTTTTGTGTTTGTTGTTATTGTTGTTATTATTTTTTTTTTTTTAGTGCAATGGTGCTAATGGCACTTTATATTTGTAAATGTAGCAACATTCCAAATTGTAAGCACTTTGATTTTATAAATGTAATGATTTATTTGGTTTTAGCCCAATGGTTTGGTTTGTTTGTTTTTGTTTGAGCGTGAACGCTTCCATACACGAACTCCTCGCGAACGCATTGTATGAAGATATATGTATAGTCCCTCAGATCTAAGTAGCCCCAAGGCATTCATGTTTGCTGGTTAGATCTGATTTTGATCAACTTTTGAACATTTTTCCTTGACTTATACTCTGTAACACCTATGTTTATAAATTTGTATGAACTCCTATTGATGGTGTTAACACTTTCAATCCTTACGCAGTGGTCGCAGTTTAGACTTACAAGAGTCCCTTGTTTTTAACAAAATTTATGCATGGAGGAGACATGTGGTCTTATACCCAAAATAATTTAGGAATTTGTGTTTATCCGTTATGTTTGTCTAATCAGTAATTGGTACAACCCTGAATGTAACTCATTTAGGATTTTATAAACTTATCCCGGAATGTTATAACCGTTGAAGAGGAATTCAATTCATTGAAAATAACGACGAAGGTGATCCGTGTTCCAAGGATTACATAAAGGTACCTCAAATAAGTCCTCGATCATGTATGTTCCGAGTACCACCTCGGCAGTGACTTGTAAGGGCCCTCCCAGTTAGGACCTAAAGTCCCTACTCCTGGTTCATGAGTTGAGGGAAGAACCATTTTTAGGACTAAGTCCCCAACATTAAAGTGCCAACCCTTAACCCTTTTGTTGTAATAACGGGCCATTTTCTCATGGTACATGGTCATTACCACCTAAGAATAATTCCTTTTTTCTACGAGGAAATCCAAATTAGCCCTTTGTATTTCTTCGTTTCCCACTTCGTCATAATTGATTTGACGAATAGAAGGGACCCTAATTTCGACTGGACATACCGCCTTAGATCCATATGCCAAGGAGAAAGGCATTTCACCAGTGGCAGTGTGCGAGGTGGTTCAAAGTGCCCATAATACTTGGGAGAATTCATCTACCCATGTGCCCTTTTTGGACTCCAGCTTCCTTTTCAGGGTATTTATTATGGTCTTGTTCACAATTTCAACCTGTCCGTTAGCTTGTGGGTGATGTGGAGATGAAAATAATTTCTTAATTCCCAAATCGTTGTACAATTCATCTAAGCTTTTGTTTTTGAACTGTTTTGCATTATCACTAACCAGTCAGTGTGGTATTCCGAATCGGCATATGACATTATTCCAAATGAACTTTGTGGTGTTGGCCTTGGTAATCCTCATCAGGGGGTTCCGCCTCGACCCACTTGGTGAAGTAGTCAATTTCCACTATTGCAAAGCAATTATTACCAGCACCCCTAGGCATAGGACCAATAATATCAACCCCCCACTTCGCAAAAGGCCAGGGGCTAGTCACCACAGTTATCTTGTGATGCGGCTGATGCGGTATTGTTGCATGCCTTTGGCATTTATCGCATTTGCGCACGAAGTCAGGGGATTCCTTTCGCATAGTCGGCCAAAAATATCCCTATTTAAGGGATTTTCGAGCTAGTGATAACGCCTCGCGTGGTTGCCACATATGCCCTCATGGATTTCTTTCATTACATACCGTCCTTACTCCGGCCCCACACATCTCAGTAAAGGGGAGGTATAGCTCTGTTTATAGAGCTATACCTTTGCTTCAAGTAATTTGTGGCATATCTTTGCAACTTCCGAGCTGTTTCAGGCTCATCGGCACTGTCTGATGCTTCAAGTATCCTAGTATAGGATTCATCTAGGATCCTTCTTCTTCTATTGCCAAAATATCTGTCCCTGGCTCAATAGAAGAGGTCAACAAGTGCTCAATTGGAATCAGATTATGGTGCTCTGAATCATTGCTGCTTGCTAGTTGGGATAAAGCATCGGAGTTAGAATTCTCAGTTCTGGGAATGTACCGTAACTCCATTTTTCCGAAGTGCACAGCCAAATCTCTTACTTTTTTCAAGTAAGCGACCATTGCTGGTTCTTTGGCAGAAAATTGTCCATTAAACTGACTCACAAAGAGCTGCGAATCACTATTCGCCACTACGGACTTAATCTTCAAAGCTTTCGCAAGTCTCAACCTAGCTAATAGCGCCTCGTATTCAGCAACATTGTTTGAGGCTTTAAAGTCAAAACCGATCTCACTGTGCAGTTTGAATCCTACTGGGCTTATTAGAAATATTACCGCACCGGATCGTCCTTCATCAGAGGACCCATCAATGAACAATTTCCATTCTTGGTTGTCATCCGTGTTATCAACCATCTAAACCTCCGGCGGATGTGTGAACTCAACTATGAAATCCGCTAACGCTTGACCTTTTACAGCGGTCCGAGGCTCATAATGTAGGTCAAATCGGCTAATTTCAATCGCCCACTTTATTAACTTTCCAGATACATCTGGTTTCTGCAACACCTGTCCCATAGAAAAGTTGGTGAGCATGTGTATGGAGTTCGACTGAAAGTAGGGATGGAGCTTGCGACTGAAAGCATTGATTTTATCGGGATTGACTTCGATCCCTCTCCTATTCACCATGAATCCAAGAGATTTTCTGGACGCTACCCAAAAAGCGCACTTCGTTGGGTTGAGCTTCATTCGATATTTCCTCAAAACATCGAAGGCCTCTGACAAATGGCGGATATGCTCTGTGGCGACCATGCTTTTGACCAGCATGTCATCAACATATACCTCCATGGTGTTTCCTAATTGTTCTGAAAACATGCGATTTACCAACCTTTGATAGATAGCTCCAGCATTTTTTAAGCCAAATGGCATAACTTTGTAACAATAGAGTCCCCTATCTGTAATAAACGAAGTATGCTCCTCATCTGATTCATACATGGGGATTTGATTGTACCCGGAGTATGCATCCATAAAGCTCAGCATCTCATGTCCCGCTGTGGAGTCAACTAACTGGTCAATCCGAAGCAGTGGAAAACTGTCTTTGGGACATGCCTAGTTCAAATTTGAAAAATCAATACATACTCTCAGCTTCCCATTATGTTTTGGTACCAAGACAGTGTTTGATACCCACTTCGGATACCGGGATTCTCTGATAAAGTAATTTTTCAACAGCTTCGTAACCTCTTCTTTCAAGGCATCATACTTATCAGAACTCATAGGTCTTCTCTTTTGCCTGTGCCCAGGGCTTCTGGGATCTAGTTGGAGTCTGTGACAGGCCACTTTAGGATTGATCCCAACTATGTCGTCATATTTCCATGCGAATACATCAAGGTTCTCAAGTAAGAAGCTTTTCAGCTGATCTTTGTATTCAATCGGTAAATCCAATCCAATCTGCAACTCCTTGATTGGGTCAAGTGGATCTACACCGAAGCATTCCAACCTTTCAGCTGGGGTAGAGCAATTACCTCCTGCCATTCTTGGGTCCAGATCCTCTTCCAGCGCCATTGTAACATCCTCATTTCCTGAGGATCCTCCACCCAGTCTTTCAGGGTCTGGAGCAGCCTTGGCCATTGCTATATCGCTAATCATGTTCAAGCGCCGGTCTTGAAATTTCCGGATTGCGTTTGTGTAACAGGCCCGCGATTCAGTTTGGCTCCCCCTTACAGTTGCAACACCATGCTCTGTGGGGAATTTCATACAAATGTATTTTGTATGAGTTGCAGCTCCCAAGTTAATGAGGCCTGGCCTCCCAGTTGAGCCATGATATGAGGAGATTTTGTCCACAACCAAGAATTTCATGGGGATTCTGGAAAGAGTTGGTGCTTGCCCTACCACAGTCATAAGGGTTATGGATCCTCTGGGAGTTATGTTGTCCCCAGTGAATCCATATATTGGATCCGGGACTGGAATGAGTGGAGTGCTGATCCCCATCTTATCAAAAGTTACCCCGTAAATCACATTTACCGAGGCACCATCATTCGTGACAACCCATTCCGAGCAACTACTACCCTGATAACCAATGCATCATTGTGTGGAAAGTGTACTCCAATAGCATCGTCTTGGGTAAATGTGATAGATTATGTCCGAGGCATCCCAACAGGATGTGAATGGATATGGTAATTCACGTTGGCGGGCTGCTTGGCTTCTCTGATATATCTCTTTTGGGAGTTGTTTGTGCTCCCACCTGGGTGGGGACCTCCCAATATTGTGTCGATTTCAAGAATAGGAGGGTCGGCCACAGGCGTAGGTGGTTCTCTTGTATCTTTACCATGTGCCGAGGAGGTATTGTGGCCCATGTTCCTGTCTCTTTGACAATTGTCAATCCTCTCTTTGGTCGAGTTCTTCCACGGAGCTCTCCTATCAGCTCGGTTGAACTTTTGGCCACCTGGTTTTTGAGTTCTCCCCTTGTCAGGGGAGAAATCATTTCCCCTTCTTCCATGCGCCTTTTGGTCCGCTAACATGTGGATTTTCCTGCAATCTTCTGTTGCGTGACCATAATACTTGTGGTAGGCGCAGTAAGCCCCAATCATTGGCTGTTTTTCACTTTGGTTACTTTCCATTCTTCCTATAGCCATGGGAGGATTCTGAGAAGGAGCGTTGGAGTGCAAGTTGGGGATAGCTTCCGTAATTTCTGCTGCATAGCTAGACCCTGTCCCTTGAAATGGGCGAGGTGCTCCACTTTGGTTTACGCCGAATCTATCCTTGTTACCTCTTTTCTTGAGGTTTGCTTCTTTAGAATACCCCAGATTGTATCTCCGTTGAGGATGGTTGTCTCTGGCCCTAGCCATTTCTTCTGATACGATCTCCTCCTTCATCAGATCTACTAGGGCGTTGTAATCCCTCGGTTTTATGCTTCGGACATCCCTCCAAAACATGCTCGTCATATCTAGCCCTCCTTTCAATGTGGAAAACATTTCCGCCTCACTGATGTTTTCACAAATGTGCATCTCTTTAGTGAACCGAGCTAGGTAGCTTTTCAGAGATTCATCACTTCCTTGCCTTAAATCCTAAAGGCGTTGGAGTGGGAGCTGGCCAGGCTTGGAGGAAACAAAGCCATTTTTAAAGGCTATTTTCAGATCTCTCCAACTGTGGATGCTACCAGGTGGAAGCTTTTTGTACCATCGTATCGCACTTCCCTCAAGGGTCAAAGCAAAAGCTTTGCACTTTTTGTGCCGGAGTGGCTCCGGCTATCTCCATGCTAGCATGGTAATTTAGCAGGTGATCATCAGGGTCACCTATGCCAGAATACTTTGCTATTTCTGGCATTTCGAAGTCATGAGGCACTGGGCACCTACGTATGCCCTCCGTGAAGGGACTTATTTCCTCTTCGTATGAGGGTATCACTGTTCTCGTCATGACTGGAATACGTTGGGTCATGGTGTTGGTTGTAGGGCGGTGGAGCGTACTCCTGCCTCTGTGGTGGAAAAACTCGACCATAATTTGGCCTTTCATGGGTTGGAAAATCATTACGAGATTTAGTCCGAGTTGCTTCGGCTCTCCTTTCCTGCCTATTCCTAGGCTCATGTGTGGGAGCCAACTTTTCTGCTCCCGTACCATGCTGGTCCCTATGCATTTGACTCCGCGACAAGGCTTCTTCAGCGCGTCGCTCCCGTCTATTTCTAGGCTCGACTGCATTGCGCCGACCTTGATCATTTCGAGCCCCTCGCTTGCCTCTGAATAGCCCTCCTATCCGGCTGAAGACATTGCCAGATTTTTGGGCGAAGCCTCCCGGTGTCTAGCTAGGAGTTGGTCTTGTCCTTCAGGCGTTTCATGTTCCGGGCCTTCTTCGTAGAGGGGCGCAGATTCCACTTCGGCATATGCCTGTGGATCTTGATAATAATAGGAGGCAGTAGCCGCCTCATATGGTGAGTAATGTGGCTGTGAATATTGTGGGGGCATCGTGGGCTCGTTCATAACATACCCTCTAGCCATGTAGGCATTCATCGCAGCAGTTTGTTCTATCTGTTTTTTTTTGCATTTCCAGTAACGGTGTCAGCCCGGAGGGTTAGGTTGGGCCACCCCCTCGTTTGTGTTCTCACGAGGCCTCTGGGGAGCCTCCTCCTGGCTGAGCTGGTCATTTCTACTCCTACGAGGGTTAATATCATCGTCACTTTCATTCATGTTCAGAGCAATTTTTTGGTTTTATCTTCTCTTTCAAAGATAGATGAACTTTTATCTCAAAGCTCTAAGCCTTTTTCAAAGTTAATAAACTTATATTTCAAAGTTTCACGCCTTTTTCAAGGTTAATAAAACTTATATTTCAAAGTTTCACGCCTTTTTCAAGGTTAACAAACTTATGTTTCAAAGTTTTAAGCCTTTTTCAAGGTGAACAAACTTCTGTTACAAAGTTTTAAGCATTTTTCAAGGTTTCCTTTTGCCCGTGGAGCTTTTCACCATGAGTTTTCGTGGTTAGCAGTATGGTTTCCCACAGACGGCGCCAAAATGTTGACCACAAAATTCGGCTGGACCTTGGACTAACACGTTTCAGCTCCTCCCTCTTGAACACATGGATCTCCTGCGCACTGTGACAAACAATCAGTTTGCAAAGGGGGCCGAGGTGGCTCCCGTTTGTACTCCGATGCCAAAGTCAGTGTTCATTTCCAGCAAATATAAATTGGGTGCGAGAAATATAAGTGTGTAAAAGAGAGAAAGGGGAGTGAGTGTAAAATATTTAGTTAAGAGAGTGAAAATGCTAATCCCTACATGGCGGGAGGAGGCTTCTATTTATAGAAGGATTCGTTGTTTTGGATTGTGACACATGGCAGACTTTACACGTATATTCACCCTAGCTCTTGGAGGGGACAACCTTGCTTTTTGACCGTAATCATTGCTACATTTCGTAGGGGATGGGCGCCTGTCACATCTTGGTAAAGGCGGTGTCACATCTCTGACTTCATACCTTGTCCCATCTTTACATCCGAGGCACCACCGTAAGCACCTCGGCTAAGCATAAAGCGCGTCAGCTAGACACAAATCAGTTCGTCCAGAGGAGCTCATGTGCTTTTCCACCTCGGCCATTGGCCCAGGGCGATGTCCTAAACTTTAATCATGGGCTAAAGTCCATTGGGCCCTCATTGGGGCTTCACTGGTGGCCCAATGTGCTACATTTTGGGTACGATCTCAACAGGGATCACGAAGAACAAGCGGAATTAAGACTCGAAACGCCGGAAAGCCCCAAATCCAATAGGTAGACGATAGCAATGCAACCTCGACCTCACAACGCAAGAACCAGGGGTATATTAAACGAGTGACCCGTTATGATGCGGAGATAAGAACCATAGAGGGGGAACGCCACAAAGGGTGCCTAATCCTTTGATATGTTCAGTTTGCTCAACAAGAACGAGAAGAAACAAGGGAATAACTCACCTCAAATTATCAATAATATCAAAGTTGTGTTTACAATGAATGAAAAACAACTAATAAAGAGTATTCTCGCTGAAAACAAGACTTGCCCGCAACATATGGGCCCAAAACGGAAAAAGAAATAAAAATGCGTAAACCCTAAATTTTATACCCACGCTATCGCGCAGGTATCATGGCGGGGATCGCGTGGCGAGGTCAAAAAGCTCTTGGGTCTTTTTTTCAGTGCATTTCACGATCACCTGAGGATCAAGACCACGCGGTCGCGTGGTTTAAATCCCCAACTCCGTGTTCTTGAACTCAATTCTCTGCCCAAATCACTTGCATAAACTTTGGCTCCTCTTCTATCATGTCATGAGTCAAAAGTTGTTCCTTTGGTCTTGTACTCAAATGCTCTTCCACCCAAGCTTGCATAAATCCCTGCATGGCTTGTTTGATCTTCTTAGCCCTCAGCCTCGTTATTGGTCCCTCCGGCACATGCAACGGGTCCTTGCTCGCAGGGCCACTTTGGTACTCATCATCCCTTCTATGTTGAAAAGGATTAATCCTCGAATCATCACCTGCATCAAATAGATAGAGGCAGCAACGTTAAAAGAAGCAGAAATGTTATACTCACCTGAGAGATCCAGCTTTTATGCATTTTCGTTTATCTTTTCAATGACTTGAGAAGGTCCATCTCCCCTTGGCTGCAATTTTGATCTCTGTTGTGTTGGAAACTGCTCCTTTCGCAGGTGTACCCACACCCAATCACCCGGTTCGGACGTCACATGCCTCCGCCCTTTGTTTGCTTGGGACGCATATCGCTCATTCTTCTTTTCTATTTGGTCCTTCACCTACTCATGGATGGACTTTACAACTTTAGCCTTTTTTCTCCCCGTCCAAACTGCTCCTTTCATCCACAGGCAAATGAATTAAATCAAGAGGATTTAGTGGGTTGAAACCATAAACAATTTCAAAAGGTGAATATGATGTAGTAGAATGCACAGCTCTATTATATGCAAATTCAACAAAAGGCAAACATTCTTCCCAACTCTTCAGGTTTTTATTTATGATAGTGCACAGAAGTTGAATTAATGTTCTATTAACTACCTCTGTCTGACCATCAGTTTGTGGGTGATATGTAGTAGAAAATAACAACTTAGTACCCATCTTCCCCCAAAAGACTTTCCAAAAGTAGCTAAGGAACTTAACATCCCTATCTGACACAATACTCAGAGGTACCCCATGGAGTCTAACAACCTCCCTAAAGAATAGGTTTGCTATGTTTGTTGCATCGTCAGTTTTATGACAAGGGACGAAATGTGTCATTTTACTAAACCTGTCCTATACCACAAATATCGAGTCCCTACCTTTTCTTGTCCAAGGCAAACCTAAAACAAAGTCCATCTATATATCCACCCAAGGTTCATTAGGTACAGGTAAAGGTGTATACAATCCCTGTGGTAGGACCCTAGACTTAGCTTGCTTACAAGTTATGCATCTATCACAAATATGGTGAACGTCCCTTTTCATTTTAGGCCAATAAAAATGTTCCTGCAGTGTTTCTAAAGTTTTCAAGGCACCAAAATGTCCTATTAATCCCCCACCATGCGCTTCACGCACTAACAATTCACGCATAGAACAATTTGGCACACACAGCTTATTTTCCCTAAAAAGATATCCATCATGCCTATAAAATTTGTCAACTGCACATTTTTCACACGAAGCATAAATGGTAGAAAAATCAGGGTCATCAACATACATACATCTAACATATTCAAACCCAAGCAACCTTGCCCCTTGACATGCTTTAGTAACTCATGATCGAGTGTATGACAAATTCCTTTGGCCACAGATAATTTTCCAATGTCTCCAAGGCAAGAACAAGAGCATAAAGCTCCTTGTCGTAGGTAGGATAATTCAAAGCTGCCCCACTCAGCTTTTCGCTGAAAAATGCAATCGGCCATTTTTCTTGCATAAGAACAGCTCCAATCCTATTCCTGATGCATCACATTCAATCTCAAAGGTTTGGTTAAAGTTAGGTATAGCCAAAACTGGTGCAGAACATAACCTATTCTTAAGCACTTTAAAAGCATTTTCTTATGCTACCCCCATATGAAATCCTAAACTTTTCTTGACTATTTTCGTGAGTGGTGCTGCAAGTGTGCTAAAGTCTTTAACAGATGATGTGATCCGGAAAAGAAGCTAAGAACTTATGATTCGGGACGAATCATCTTAAGAGGGGATGATGTGATCCGGAAAAGGCGTCAAAAATGAGAAATCAAGATACGGGCAATTAAACAATATTCTACATAGGAAAATGAACAAGTTTCATGTTGGGCTCGAGTCGAGATTCAAATCACGTCAACGGATCAGAAAATTGGGCAGAAGATCCATTACGACCGTAATACTACATGGGAAACTAAACAAGTTTCGTGTCGAGATTCAATTCACGTCAAAGGATCAGAAAGCAAGGCAGAAGGGCTTTTACGGCCGTAACCACCATAATTATGGTCGTAACATCATCAGCGCACAATTTGGGCAAAACAGCGTTTACGTTCGTAACTTGGGTTCTCACGGCCGTAACTAATCCATGGAATTTCACGGCCGTAAGGAATGATTTCACGACCAAAACTGAAATTTGGTAATTTTATTATTCAGAAAGTATCTCACGGCTGTAAGGACAAATGTTACGACCATAACAAACTAAACCACATTTTGATCCGAGAGGCTATTATGCCGTAAAGACAATTGTTACGGCCGTAATTCAAGTTACGCATTTTTTTACCTTTGTTTAGTTGGTTATTTTAGTTTTTAATTCTTTTGGCAATTTTGGTTATTTTGGTTATTTTAGTTATTTTAGCCTAATTAGAATTCTATTCAGAGTCAGTTAGCGACTAGGGTTTATTTTGCCTATTTATATGCTTTTCCATTGAATGTAAAAGTAAGATTTTGATGAATGAAAAATATATTGAGTGTTTTCTCAACATTGTTCTGGAATTGAACAAACTTCGAACTTATCAAAGGCGTGGGCATCCTTTGTGGCGTTCAAACCATTACGGTTCTTGTTTCCGCATCGTAACGGGTCTTGGGTTTAATATACCCATGGTTCTTACGTCGTGAGGCTCGGGTTGTAGTGTTCTTGTCCATTCCAATCTGAATTCGGAACTTTCCAAGCGTTATTCAGCGAACTTTCCGAAGATCCTAGCCCTTATAAATTGCAATGGTTGACCAAGTCGGAAGAAATTAAGGTGAACAAAAAAGGTTAGGGTAAATTTTACCGTTGGGGGTTACAAGGATGAAGTGGTTTGTGATGTGGTTCCTATGCATGTTGGGCATATTTTATTGGAAAGGCCTTGGCAACATGATAGAAGGGTGGTGCATGATGGGTTTAAAAACCAATATTCCTTTGTGAAGAGTGGAAAAGAGATCACTCTTGCTCCTCTATCACCTGAAGAGGTTCAAGAGGATCAAGTAAAAATAAAATTTGAGTTTTTGGAAAAAATAAAATAAAAAATAAGAGGGTTGAGGCCGCCACGACCTCAGAAAAATGAGAGGTAAAACGGGTTGAAAATAAGAGAGCTGAGGCCACGACCTCAAAAAAAGGAGAGCTTGAGTGCAGGAAGAAAAAGAAAAGAGAGTACCAAAATGAGTTTTTTTGTACAAAGGTTGATGTACAAAGATCATTGCCTTACACTTGACCAATCTAACAATCCCCTTCCTAGTTTGACTAATTATGTTTTGCAGGTACCCAAGTCAAATTTCAAAATTAAAATTGGGATTGAATTTAATATAAAGAAGGAGTAGCTCAAGAGGTCCAAAGAATGCACAAAGTCCCAACATAAATATTAACCCAGCAAATTCAACGATAAGCATGCTCCAAACGCCAACAAATACAGGAGTTACAATAGGATAGGACGAGTTGCAAATTCGAGGTCGAATCCTTTCCAAGAGAGGGGGGAGTGATGTGATCCAAGGTAGGAGATCAAAGGAGATATCAGGCTACGGGCAATGCAACAATAATCTAAATGGGAAAACGAGCAAGTTTCGTGTTGGGCCTGAATCGAGAGTCAAACCAGATCAAGTTATTTCAAAGGGGCGAAAATTGGAGCAACCGGGTAGCCCACGCGATCGCGTGGTGAAAAAGATGTGTGGTCGAGCGATAGCATAAAAAATCCACCTGAGAGTTTAAGGGTCAACCACGCAATCGCTACACAGATGCCCATGCGATCGTGCGGTTATGACAGAATCAGAATTTCACTAATTTTATTTCAATTTCCGTTTCAATTATTTTATTTCATAATTTTGAACTCTAATGCGGCTAGGGCTAGTGCTATGTCATTTTTTTTCATTATATTATGCATATTTTCATTATTGTAAAACAACTTTTTATTATTGAGACTGAATTGAGTTTTGATGGGATTGTAGCTGTTCTTATGCAGGAAAAAAGGCCGATTGCATATTTCAGTAAAAATCTGAGTGGGGCAGTTTTGAATTATTCTACCTACGACAAGGAGCTTTATGCTCTTGTTCGTGCCTTGGTGACATGGCAGCACTATCTGTGGCCAAAGGAATTTGTCATACACACTGACCACGAATCACTGAAACACCTCAAGGGACAAGGTAAGCTAAACAAAAGACACGCCCGTTGGATGGAATTCATTGAGACTTTTCCATATGTCATTCGCTACAAGCAAGGTAAGGAGAATGTGGTAGCAGATGCCCTTTCTCGCGGGTATGTTCTCTTAACTTCTTTAAATGCGAAGTTGCTTGGGTTTGAATACATAAGAGGTATGTATACTGATGACCCTGATTTTTCTACCATTTATGCTTCATGTGAAAACGGTGCAATTGATAAATTTTATAGGCATGATGGCTATTTGTTTAGAGAAAGTAAACTTTGTGTGCCTAATTGTTCTATGCGTGAATTGCTAGTGTGTGAGGCTCATGGTGGGGGGTTAATGAGATACTTTAGTGTTATTAAGACGTTAGAAACTTTACAAGAGTACTTTTATTGGCCTAAAATGAAAAGGGATGTTCACCATATTTGTGAAAGGTGCATAACTTGTAAGCAATCTAAGTCTAGAGTCTTACCACAAGGTTTGTATACACCTTTGCCCGTACCTAATGAACCTTGGGTAGATATATCTATGGATTTTGTGTTAGGTCTGCCTAGAACAAAAAAAAAGTAGAGACTCGATATTTGTGGTGGTAGACAGATTTAGCAAAATGGCACATTTTATTCCTTGTCATAAAACTGATGACGCAACAAACATAGCAGACCTATTCTTTAGGGAAGTTGTGAGACTCCATGGGGTACCTAGGAGTATTGTGTCTGATAGGGATGTTAAGTTGCTAAGCTACTTTTGGAAAGTCCTGTGGGGGAAGATGGGTACTAAATTGTTATTTTCTACTACATGTCACCCGCAAACTGATGGACAAACGGAGGTAGTTAATAGGACATTAATCCAACTTTTGCGCACTATAATAATAAATAAGAATTTAAAAAGTTGGGAGGAATGTTTTCCATTTGTGGAATTTTCTTATAACTGATCTGTGCATTCTACTACTTCATGTTCACCTTTTGAAGTTGTTTATGGTTTCAACCCGCTAAATCCTCTTGGTTTAATTTCTTTACCTGTAGATGAAAGGAACAATTTGGACGGGGCGAAAAAGGCTAAGCTTGCTTTGCACTTCATGAGAAGGTGAAAGGGAAAATTGAAAAGAAAAATGAGGGTTATGCAACTCATGCCAACAAAGGTAGGAGGCAAGTGACGTTCGAGCCGGGTGATTGGGTGTGGGTGCACTTACGAAAGGAGCGACTCCCAACCCAAAGGAAGTCTAAGTTGCAGCCAAGAGGCGATGGACAATTTCAAATCATTGAAAAGATAAATGAGAATGCATATAAGCTCGATCTTCCAGGTGAGTATAACGTGTCTGCTTCTTTTAATGTTGCTGATCTTTCTCTGTTTGATGCAGGTGATGATTCGAGGACAAATCCTTTTCAACAGGAAGGAGATGAGAAGTTTCGGAGTGGCTCGAAGAGCGTTGACCCATTGCACGTGCCCGTGGGACCAATAACGAGGCAAAGAGCCAAAAGAATCAAGCAGGCAATGCAAGGATTCATGCAAGCGTGGATGAACGAGTGCTCGAGTACAAAGACATCATTTACATTGCATAACAAAGTGGAAGAGTAGCCAAAGTCACTACAATGCATTTGGATCAAAGAACAATAAGAAAATTATGCAGCAGCTGCCTTACGGCCGTAACATCACCATGGAGAAATTGTGCAGAAAGGCAATTACGGTCGTGAACTATGATCTCACGGCCGTAACTGGATTGGAACTTACGATAGTAATGAGAACACTCACGGCCGTAAACAGGGTTTTGTAACTTTTATTTTTTTGTTCAGAAGGTCACTTACGGCCGTAAACTTAAAAGTTACGGCCGTAACTTAGGCGCTACAAATTTAACCTAATTTAGGCGGCTAGGGTTAGTTTAATTCTAGTATATTTTTGTTTGCTTTATTTTGTTAGCCTATTTAAAGGCTTCATTTAGCATTGTATGAAACAACGATTATTCTTGAGATTTAATATATTGAAGGTGAGATATTCCCTTAATTTTCTTCTTTTTCTCGTTGAACAAACTCGAACTTATCAAAGGATTTGACAACCTTTGTGGTGTTCTCCCTCTGTGGTTTTTATCTTTGCATCGTAACAGGTTTTTGGTTCAATATACCCATAGATCTTGCGTCGTGAGGTCGGGGTTGCATTGTTATCGTCTACTAATTAGATTTTAGAGCTTTCCGGCGTTTATTTCCGCGTGTTCTTGGTGATCTCCATATCGGATCACATCATCTGGTATCAGAGCCTGTCTCTAAATCCAAGTATTTAGTATTCCACTTCTTTTCTTTTATTTCAAGATCTTATTCATTCAAAAAAAAAAAAATTATTCCAATTCTTATTTCTTGGAATTCGTCAGAAATTCAAGATTTGCCAGATTCTGTTTCTTGTTCTTGATTATTCTTGTTGAGTAGCAAAAAAAAAAAAAAAAAGGAAGAAATCCGAAAATTAGCAAAAACAAAAAATAAAAAAAGTTGTTGATTTGATTCAAGAAATCAAGAAAATTCATTCCAAGACAATTCAATAAATCTTTTCTTGGAAAACAATTTTTGGAAAATCTTTCCAAAAATCCTTGTTGATATTAAATTCCTTATTTCATCAAATTCTTGATTCCATAAACTTCTTCTTGAAATAGAATCCTTGTTTCCATAATTCCTTCTTCAAGTTTCTTGATTCCAATTTTTCCATCAACTTTCCTTCTTGCACTTTGGGGTTAATTTCACAAAGACCAAATCTGTGAATAGATTGGTGGGTTCTTTGAGAATGTGAGAAAAAGGGAATAGAGAGGAAAAAGGCAGATTGGTGAGATTAATAGAGGGAAAAAAGCCAAATTGAGTGATACATGAGCGATAAAACACGTGAGGATCTCTATTTAGATTTTCTTCTTTTTCTTTATTACTAACCATGTCACAGAAGGAAGCTTCGTCGACGGAAAAGGATCTTCAAGACTTTAAAATGCTTGCAATGATGGAGGAACAGTTTGCAAAATTGGTGGTGAGGTTGGATGCAAAGTTGGAAGTAAAATCTGGTCCACAATCCAGCGTGAATGTG
This sequence comes from Ligustrum vulgare, assembly GCA_963555705.1. Taxonomy (NCBI): domain Eukaryota; kingdom Viridiplantae; phylum Streptophyta; class Magnoliopsida; order Lamiales; family Oleaceae; genus Ligustrum; species Ligustrum vulgare. The sequence goes on from OY743174.1 coordinate 30,142,513, forward strand.
GAAAGAGCAAATAATCCGGGGGAGACACATGGTGCGGGAATTGTTCAACCACGTCAAGAACAACCGCGCAATTTCCCTAACTTACGGAGGCCACTAAGGTATGATTTCAACCCACAATTTGGAATTAGGAATGAACGTGTTGAGGTTGTTGATAGTGATGAAGATAGTGGTGAATTGTCTATTACTAGTGTTGGTAGGAGACGAGATCGGGGAGAAAGACATGATAGGGGATATAGGCGTGATCATAGGGATGATGTAGATGGACATGTTGGTAATATAAAAAATGTCCATTCCCTCGTTTCAAGGTAAAAGTAATCCGGAAACTTATTTTGAATGGGAAAAGAGGGTAGAGTTGATTTTTAATTGTCATAATTATTCCGAATCTAAAAAGGTTAAATTGGTAGTCGTAGAATTTACTGATTATGCTATAGTATGATGGGATCAATTGGTTACTAGTAAAAGGAGGAATGGGGAGAGGCCTATTGAAACTTGGGATGAGTTGAAGGCCCTTATGAGAAAACGATTTGTGCCTGGACATTACTAAAGGGATCTCTACGAAAAACTACAAACCCTTTCCCAAGGTAGTAAGAGTGTGGAGGATTACCATAGGGAGATGGAGGTTGCCATGATTAGGGCAAATATAGAGGAAGACCTGGAGGAAATGATGGCTAGGTTTTTAAGTGGTTTAAATCGAGATATTGCTAATGTTATTGAATTGCAGCATTATATCGATTTGGAGAAGATGCTTCACATGGCCATGAAGGTAGAGCGACAACTAAAGAGGAAGGGAACTTCAAAATTCTCTACAAGTTCTAATCCTTTTGGTAAGTCTACCTGGAGTGGGACTTCTAAAAATGATGGGGTTGTACAGAAAAATAAATTTGAGGCACCGAAGGGAAAAGTAGAGCCACCCAACAAAGGTAAAATTGCTTCTGACTCTCAAACTTCTAGGGCTAGAGATATTTGTTGTTTTAAATGTTCTGGATTAGGACATATTTCTTCACAATGTCCAAATAAACGAATATTGGTTGTGCATAATGGGGTATTAAGTTCAGAGGATGAGAAAGAGGAAGAAGTGGAGGATGAGTATAAGGATATGCCAGCTCTAGAGGATGTTAGTGAAAATAATGATGGGGACTATGCAGTAGCTAAATCACTTGTCACTAGGAGAGCCCTTAGTACTCAAGTTAAGGTGGAAGAGTCGGGTGAGCAGCGAGAAAATATATTTCATACTATGTGCTTTGTGAATATCAAGGTGTGTAGTTTGATAATAGATGGTGTGTAGCCCTTAATCATGTTTTTTTTATAATAACCTAGTGTTGGCAATGGGCTGAGCCGGCTCTTTAACCCATGTGATCGGCTTGTGGGCTCAGCTCATTTGGTTAAGGGCCAATCTAGGCTTGGCCCACGAGGTCGTGACTCTTGGGCTCGGCTCATGGCTCATCTCCACGAGCCACTCATGGTTAGACGAGGCAGTGATTGGCTTGTCAAAATGTTGAGTCGAGCCAGGCTCGTATTTTTACGAGCCAGCGAGTGGCTCGGCACATTTTCCAATACCTTAATCATGTTAATAAATGATTTTCAAGTTTAAATTGTTTTAGAACTCGATTTGGTACCATAATTTTATCTATAAATAGTGTCAAGCGTCTAATAAATCACCACACAAAATATATATTCCAAGCACAAGTTCACGTCAATTCATTAGAGAGTAGAGTTGATTTCGTTTTAGAATTTGTTTTGATTTATTAAGGTAAGATACATTATGTGCAAGTGGTTAAATTTTAAATTCACATGATGTCGATTTATTGTTAATTTTAATGCTATATGCCTTTGGGTTGATTTCAAAATTAAATCCTTTGGGATTTTATGTTAAATCTTTTGAGATCGAGGTTAAATCCTTCGGGATCGGTGTGGGGATTCTTAAGTAATTCCTTGAGCTAGCTGTTATCGCGTTCAGCCGCTCTAAATGAGGAAAATGTTTTATATTGAATGTTCCAAATATTTATATTATATTGAACTCGAATTGGCATAGTGATGTGGATTACCAAGGGAATTTGAATAAATTAAAGGATCAAGTTTTCAATTCCAATTTTAGTTATTGTTCAAGACATGTTTATTTTAATTTAAGTTATCATAAATTTATCATGAAAACCATTCAATTTCTTGTGGCAATGTTAATATCATTTATTTTTTTGAAGTGAAGAAGTGATTGTTGTTTTACACGTCCGCATTTATTGAAGAAAATCGACTTATTTTTTTTAATGATACTCTGGGTTTATTTACAAAATATCTAGGGTGTTACAAGGACATACTTAAAAGGAATAAAAGATAGAAATTACACTAATTAGGCTGAACTGGCGGCCTCGTGACATTACATTGTGAGGTCGTACCATGTGCGAGTAAATGGTCAAAAGCTTGAAACTTTCAATTGTGTGGCCTCACCACATTACACTGCAGGGCCGTGTAGGCCTCTGGTTGGGCCGACTATGGGACTCTTTGTGTGGGATTTTGCTCAGCCTCCTCACGAAGATTACTGGCACTTTTACATTAAGTTGTTGGGAGATCAAGCAAGACAAAAGGCAGGAGATTAGAAGATTAACAATTGAGAATCAACTCTTGGTGCAAGATTTTTTTTTTCTTCTTGTTAATTTTATAAACTCCATCATGTTTTATTATTATTTTTAATGCATTTATTATTTCTTCGTGATGTACAACTAAATCTATAAGTTGGGATGAGCAATGTTACCTAGCTTTATTTTATTAATTTCAAATTTCAAGTTTTGTGTATATGTTGCATGTGTTAATTTATTATTTTTTTAATGCGTGAATTAATTGGCCACTAATTCATTGATATCACGAGTTATTTTCATAATCCGAGAGGTAATTTAATAACTTAAACCAAGTTAATAAATCCGGAAAATTCAATGAAAAGATAGAGATATGAATTTTTTGTTGCATGTGATCTATATTGAATTCTTATGTTTTATGGATTTAGTAACTTCTTGCTCACCACCTATACTTCCTTTCTCTCAAGCTTGGTTACTTTTTCTAACTCCAGATTTTCTAGCTCAACCACCTCTTCTAAATTTCTGGGCTCAACCATCTCTCCTAAGTTTTTATTCCCAACCTCCTCTTCCACATTACTCTTTATGTTTTGATCTTCGATATCAATTTTCAGAATTTGCTCCACTACTTCAATTTTCAACTCATGCACCTACTCTTCATAACTCGAATTTTTATTTTCTAATTCATGTTTCAAGTCTCCCTCTTTCTTCTCACCAATCATATCCAAAGACTCCAATTTTAAATCCACCACAATCTCACTCACTCTATTATAATTTAGTCACAGCCTCCCTTTCACTCTCTCTCTTTTCAAGCTTCGCTTCTTTTCTAGCCTTTCGTTCATACATCATCATTTTCTCATAAATTTAGTCACGCTGTTGAGCAAGTTCGGCACTATGCATATCCACTGAGTTCGTAACTTTCTCCAACTTAGCATCTAATTTCGCATCCATTCTCCCAGCGAACTCCTCAAACCATGAACTCCTCAAATTGTTTCTTCATCATGACAAGCAGAGAAGACTGATGGTTATCTATATTAGTTGATGAATTTTCTTGAAGTGTAAACATTTGGAATGGAATTGAATAATTTGACACAAGGATTTCGAATGAAATTTAATTTTGACTTGGAAGGCAAGGAATATAAAGAATTTAAGGAAATTCAAGAAAGTGGTTCTTGATTCTTGGAATACTTCTTCTTCTTTTTTTTTTTTTGTTTTTGAATAATGGATGAATTTTCGGATTAAATAGATAAAATAAAATAATTTTTTTAATAAATTCGAAAATTCGGCACGATCGTAACAAAAAAAACGAGACTTAATTTGGATGACAAACGAGAAAAATACGGCTTTTGACTTTTTGTTGGATATTTTCTGGATTAAAGACTCGTAAATATGAAGAACGTGAAGAATAAGAAACAAAGACTCGACAAACAAAATAAAGACAGGATACAGATGATTTTTATATGTCAGACTCTATGATAAACACATAAGAATCGAACTAGGATAAAAACGAAAAACCTGAATTCAGAGTCCAGCTCTGATACCAGATGATGTGATCCCGAGAGGGGGGTCACGAAGAACAGGCGGAATTACGTTGGGAAAGTTCCGAATTCAGGTTGGAACGGACGATAACAATACAACCCCGACCTCACGACGCAAGAACCAGGGGTATAATAAACCCGAGACCCGTTACGATGTGGAGATAAGAACCACATGGGGGTGAACGCCACAAGGAATGTCCAGATCCTTGATAAGTTCAATTTGGTGAACGCCACAAATATCTCACAATATTTGATAAGTTCGAAAGTGTTCAATCCAGAACAATATTTGGGAGAAAACCACTCAACACAATTTTCATTAATTCAAGTATGTTTTACAATGAATGGAAAATAGGATATAAATAAGGAAAATAAAATCCTAGTCGCTAATGGATTCAAAATAGAGTTCTAACTAACATAAAATAGCTTAAAACTGAAAAGGGAATTAAAAATACAAAAAGGAAACAAAATCCACATTATTTGTGTTAAATTGGATTTACGGTCGTGATAATATTACTTACGGGCGTAACTATACTTCTACATAATGATTACGGCAGTGACCATAAGACTTACGGTCGTAACTGTTAAAATCTTGAAATACTTCAATTTGACCCGAGAGCGGATTATGGCCATGAGGTTCTATTGTTACGGTCGTAACAATGCTTCTGGTCGTCGAAAGTTCAACTCTTCGAATCGGCTTGATCTTCGAAGCTCTTCGAACCTGCTGAATTCTTGTTTCGGCTTGAATATTTGAATTTTCCATCAAGCCCACTATGATTCGTATCAGTCTATTTCCAGGAAGCTTGGGATAGGAGAAGTAAAACCAACTACAATTTCCTTGCAGTTGGCTGATCGTTCAATAAAATATTCTTGGGATCTCTTTGAAGATGTTTTGATAAGAGTGGACAAATTTATCTACCCTGTAGATTTTGTCATCTCGGACATGGAGGAGGACAAAACAACTCCATTAATTTTGGGACGACCCTTCTTGAGAACAGGAAAAACATAGATGTTCATGAAGGAACATTGGTACTTTGTGTGGATGAGGAGAAGACCACATTTAATATCTTTAAATCAATGAAGCATCCCTCATCTTTAGAAAGTTGCTTCATGGTTGATCTTGTACAAAAAGCAGTGCAGAGTTTATACAATGAAATTGTCTAAGAGACCCACTGGAAGCATGTATTGTTCGGTCCGAGACTACAAAATTAGATAAACAAGAGGTAGTTGAAATGGCATATGAAATTGGAAGCTTCACCAAGAATAACATTCAGAGGAGGTCAATATTTTGAGCCATTGGGTGAAAATATATAGCAAACTCTACCATTATGTGAGAAGCCCCCCACATTAGAATTGAAACCTCTACCAGCTCATCTGTGTTATGCATTTTTGGGGGAGTCATCTACTATCCCCATTATTATCTCAAGCCATCTGATAGACTTGGAAGAAGAAAAATTGTTGCGTGTGGTGAAGGAACATATGATTGTCATTGGATGGACTATTGCAGGCATCAAAGGTATTAATCCTGCAATTTACATGCATAAAATCTTGATGGAAGATGAATCTAAACCATCGGTTGAAGGACATCGCAGAGTAAATCCTACATTGAAAGTGGTTAGAAAAGAAATTTTAAAACTACTTGACGCTAATATCATATATCCAATTTCAGACAGTGCATGTGTAGCGACCAAGAATTTTTACGCGATTAATAATTATTTTAATAGAAAATCGTGTCGCTACTATTTCACTCATTTTTATTAAGTTAACGCCACGACGTATTCGTATAGCCAAGTCAAGAAATAATCGAGATCGTTCGATTTTAAATTAAATTCCGAATTTCTAAAAATATCTCCATTCTCTTGATTTAAAGTATATTAAGTCTAAGTACTTAATTCAATGTTATCCCAATATTTATTTGTACAAAAATTACTTTTATTATTTAAATTAAGAAAATATATGCAAGCATGAGAGGTTCCATTATATGTAATCATGAAGAGCATAATATTTGTATAAATATGGAAAAGTATATGAATGATTTATATACTCCATTATATATAATCATGAAGAGCATAATATTTGTATAAATATGGAAAAGTATATGAATGATTGATAAGACTCCATTATATGTAATCATGAAGAGCATAATATTTGTATAAATATGGAAAAGTATATGAATGATTTATATACTCCATTATATATAATCATGAAGAGCATAATATTTGTATAAATATGGAAAAGTATATGAATGATTTATATACTCCATTATATATAATCATGAAGAGCATAATATTTGTATAAATATGGAAAAGTATATGAATGATTGATAAGACTCCATTATATATAATCATGAAGAGCATAATATTTGTATAAATATGGAAAAGTATATGAATGATTGATAAGACTCCATTATATATAATCATGAAGAGCATATTATTTGTATAAATATGGAAAAGTATATGAATGGTGCTTTAATTTAAGAAAAGGATGTGTTAAAATTAATAGAATTGAATGATTATGTTTACAATATGCCAACTTTATACATCTATTTAAACCCATCTCTTTTACACACAACTCTACACATATACACTTATTTCCAATCTCTTGACAAAATCCACAAGTAAGAGAAATTCAAGGTGGCCAAGAAAGTTTTGGTCCATTTACTACTACACTTCATTTTAATCTTTTAAAAGGTAAGTATATCTTATGTTTTTATGAAAAGTAAGTATGTTTTTATGAAAGGTAAATACACCTTATGTTTTTATGAAAAGTAAGTATGTTTTTATGAAAGGTAAATACACCTTATGTTTTTATGAAAAGTAAGTATGTTTTTATGACAAGTAAGTATATCTTATGTTTTTATGAAAAGTAAGTATGTTTTTATGAAAGGTAAACACACCTTATGTTTTTATGAAAAGTAAGTATGTTTTTATGACAAGTAAGTATGTTTTTATGACAAGTAAGTATATCTTATGTTTTTATGAAAAGTAAGTATGTTTTTATGAAAGGTAAATACACCTTATGTTTTTATGAAAAGTAAGTATGTTTTTATGACAAGTAAGTATATCTTATGTTTTTATGAAAAGTAAGTATGTTTTTATGAAAGGTAAATACACCTTATGTTTTTATGAAAAGTAAGTATGTTTTTATGACAAGTAAGTATATCTTATGTTTTTATGAAAATGTTTGGATCATTGCTATGAAATCAATCTCACAAGATTGTTATGGGTTCCATATGATATGTTTATGATTATGCTAAGGGGACCGGAGTTTAGTAGCGCTACACATAAGAATTCTTGCCATTTAAGTTCGGTAAAATTCTTGTGTCTCCCTATGTTTATGAATATTTCAATCCTATCCTATGTTATGATGAAAATGATCCATATGCATTCAAAAGAAAATTTATGCTTGGTATACTTACTGGGATTTTATAAATCTCACTCCACGATATTTACCATTTTCAGATAATTGAAGGTTCGAGGCGGTCAACATGGAAGTGGCAAAAGTGGTTAAGATTGATGAGATAATTATGTTGAACTTTATGTAAGAAAATTATGTTCTATTTTTATTCACAAATAAAATTATGGGATTCTAATTATTCTTTTGAATAATTTTACATTACTATTTAAGTCTCGATAATATGATATGAGTCACTTTTTGTGGCACTCGAATGGTCGAGAATTCGGGTCGTCACAGTTGGTATCAGAGAAAAGAGTTTTAAAAACGATTCTGTAGATTTTTGAAATTTTATTTCTTTAAAAAAAAAAAAAAAAAAAATTTACTATTCACGTGAACAGTAAAACGACGTGCTATTCATGATGAACAGTGAACGAAATCACTATTCATTATAAAAAAAAAAAAGTTGAATTTTCACATGTCAAGTATGGTTATGATTTTGAAAAGCATGATGAAATTTGATGTGCGAATTTCAAGGACAAAATTCATTTTAAGCAAGGGAGTTTGTAATGTCCTGAAAATTTTATGGAATATAATTAGTTAGTGATATGATGTTTATATTGATGTCTTTGATAAATTTCTAGAAGTTCGGGGACTAAAGGAAAAATAAGATTTGACGATAAATTTTATTTGGGTTAAGTTATTAATTATTGATGGGGAGATAATTACTATATCGATATTGGATTTGTTTTGAAGACTGTGATTAATTAGGAATTATGATTCAAGAAAATGTTGATTTGGATACAACCACATTAAATTATTGTTGATTAAAGGAAAATAAGATTATATGAAATATTTTAACTCATCACTCTACTATGTCACTCTCCACGTATTGACTCCTCGAACCAGGTATGTTATATGCTTTGCAAGTCATTTACGATTTTATTAAGACATGTTAAGTATGAAATCTTCATATGTTATGAATCTTTATGTGTTACACATAATATACATGTCAAGTATGATATAAATTGATAGAAGACTCAATTTTTTTATTCTTTTCAATGTAGAATCATGAGACAGAGAGGATATTTATATGAATTTTGGTGCATATTAAGCTTAGTAAGATTGACTCAATTAGAAATTAAGTTGGGTTGTAACTTTTGCCCAAAATATATGGAATAATATATTAAACAAACAAAATTGATAATGAATTCGTACAATAATTTATCCCTTTATCACTACCTTTGTGTAAAAACAAGGGAAAAACTGTGGATGGTTATTAGTACTTCCTCTTCAAGTTTCAATTTTCGGTTCAATAATTTATCCCTTTATCACTACCTTTGCTTAAAAGCAAGGAAAAACTGTGGATGATTATTGGTTCCACTCTTCAAGTTTCAATTCTGAAAAAAAAAAAAAAAAAAAAAAAAAAATTCAGAAAGAAAAGAAAGAAAGAGAACGGGTGTTGAGCATAATGGGAATAATATGACTTAAGAATGATTTTCAAAATAATTGTTGTCCTCGAGTTTAGAAATGATAAACCTTAAATGGACTTTGCATAATTGATTTTAGACATGGCATTAAGTATGAGAAGTCAACAGAAATGATTAGAAATATGTTCAGATTATCTATCATTTAGATTTAATGAGAAATAGCGAGCCAATTTTATGAATTTTTATGAGATGTTAAGATTATAAGTGATATGATTTTAATGAGACTTTTATGAGAAGCATTATGAAGTTAGAGATTTAAAGATTTGGTTATTGGGAATTAAGTAATGGATATTATGTTGAGTAAGTGAATTATGCCTCTATATTGAAGAGAAATTTATTATGAACTTTGGCCTTGTGATTAAATTTTGGGAATATGATTTATGACTTATAAATATAAGTATGAGTAATCTTTTGAGCCAATTAAGGTATTGAAGGAAGTGATATTGTGATATTGACGACTATGATTTGAAATTTCTATGTTGAGGAATTATGAATTGATTTTCTGGAATATTTTTTTATGATATTGAAGTTTGATGAAATTGTGGTCAATTTTTAGATCGTTGTGATCAAATGTGGAATTATTTATTATTGTGAGTTATGAAGTATGCTTACGGTTTGAATAAGTCCAAATTTCAAAGGAAACTCTGCTTAGAATTTTATCGTTTGGAATTAAGAGCATAGTATGGTATGCAATCACTAAGAGAATTGAGGTTAGACATGCAAATTCATTTACATCACAAACGAGATTTAGTAGATGATAACAGAGATATTTATTATTTTCTCGTAAGGAGAACACACAAGAGTCACATTGGAAAGAAATACATGAAACACGCAAAAAATCAAAAGAAAGCAACATGGGAAATTCCTCAAATTGAGAGATGTGTTTCCGGAGTAGCCGTATCCTACCACCTCTGACCTTTTGAGGAAATAAAGAAACCTTCAAAGAGGTGTGTTTCGAGAGTAAGAATACTCCGTAATCTACCACCTGGAACCTTTGAGGTACACACAAGATTTAAACATTAAGGAAAATCCTAGGAAATTAGAGGGGTGTCTCGAGAGTAAGAATACTCCGTACTCTACCCCCACCTATTCTAAGATTCATAAAGTTAAGTTTACATTAACCGGACTCCATTTTCGCTTGATTCCCCTTCCTTGCGACCAATCTATCTTAACCCCTGCTGGATCTTGTATTGAGATATATGACTGCAGCTTATCCAGTAGTTCATCAATAGTAGGAGCAGAAATAAGGAGCCTTCTGGAAAATGGAGAGATGAATCCCTGTTCCACAGCATAATCAAGAAAGGTTAACAAGCCATCAAAGAAATTGTTAACATTCAGAAGCCCAATAGGCTTAGTATGGAGATCTAGTTGAGCCCACGAGGTAATGTTAAAGATTTCTTCTAAGGTACCAAAACCTCCGGGCAGGGCTATAAAGGCATCAGAACCATATAGCATACAAGTTATGCGTTCATGGATGGATAATGTTTGAACTTCATGCCCTCGTGTTTTGCCTGCAACATCTACCAAAGGGACAGGTATGACACCGATTACTTTTGATTTCTCTGCAAGAGCAGATTGGGAAACACAACCCATTAGACCACTGCTACCACCCCCATACACAAGAGTGATACCTTTTTCCCCCAGTTTCTTTCCAAGATCTACGGCCGCTTCTAGATAACTGAAGCCTTTCCCCACTTTTGATCCACAAAATACACAAATAGTTTTGATCTGTCGAAGTTTTGGTGCTTCCATCTTTGATAGTATAGAAGAGAAAACTTACGAAGAAGATGTGATTTTGGGATGCCTGAACTATGAAATATGTTTGGCTATTTAAAGCCGAAAAAATTTACTGTTTTTGATTGATTATGAAAAAGTAAAGATTTACTTTTGACAAAATCGGCCAACTTTTGACTGTTTTACCAAAGATATCACCTTTCGGTGATTTATTTCCAGCTTTATCAAAACTCGAGAAAGGAAAATATATTTTATTTCCAAAACGCGTGAAAGAAAACAGCAAAATATTTTAAATGTGTATCAAGAGATTTACCTTATATCATTGTTGAACTGCCAGAAGCCTCATTTTGTAAAACAGACTGGCAAACAGGATCTTTTGCTATTATATTTTGGAGACTATAACGATTTTTGTCCTCGTTAAACTGAGCGTATAAGGAGAGAAGTTCACGTTGCACATAACCACTTGGGTGCGTCTCAAGAGTCAGTCGAATATCATCCAAAGACTCCTTACTCAGTCCACCCTTTATGAATTTGATTTTATCATCCCGATTAGTAGAAGAATATCCTACTGTTTTGCAACGAGTATCACAGTTCCAACGAGCACATTTGTAGCAACCATTCAGCCTTTTTGCTCTTCGTTTCTTTGCGAAGGTGCTTTTGCCTAAACCAGGCATGTGCTTTGGAAATGTCATAGGTAATTCACCAGATAGTCGAGCCTTTGCTTCGATCAACCAGCGAACATCTTCTGAAACACCATGAGCCATCAGCAACCTCAATCTTTCGAGTCTTATTCGATAAATTTTCCTCAGATCATTCATTGGAAGACTGGAATAATACTTGCGAATGTTTGTAAGAATGATATCCATGTTTTTGATGGATCTAACCTCTTCCCAGCATGAACTATTTAAAAGCATTAAGGATCGGAGGGAATCCGCGTGATATTGATTCCAGCAAGAAAGCGCGGAATAGAATAATGGAAAAGAGGGAACAAGAGTTTATGCGCCGTTTACTTTCTTGATAAAAGGAAGATTTGATGATGACGGGATTTGAGATATGGAATATTTTCTTGGATTTTGGGTACTGATATTTTGATATAATAATCAAGGTATAGAAATAATACGGGGATACGTGAAAGTGAAATAAGGACTGTATTGAATCAGGATTAATAAGTTCGTGCAAGTGAAAGGAATACCTTACGGGAAATGTTATGATATTTGAGTTAAGAATTTTAATTATTTGGGAGATATTTGTTTATTGAATTTTGCAGAAATTTTGGGTTACAAATATTGGAAAGATAAACTTATGATTATGTTGATATGTGAATAACATGTTTGGGTATATTACATAGAGAATATTCAGGTAATCGTTTTAATTATTTTGGGATATTTGGTGATAAGAAGAAATGACAAATTATTATGGTATGATATGTTAGTAAAGATTTATTGAAATTTTAGAGATATTAATACGAATATTTGAGGTCACATGATACGATGATAAATGACAAGTTACATGAATACTACAAGATATGATGAAATATCACATACGATTGGGAATTTTCATTTTGATTCAGAAGAATTTATGAGTAGACATATGTCTATTATTGATAGAAAAGTCCATGTCTTAAGAAAACAAATTGATGCATTTAGTCAAAGTCCAGTGGGTTAAATATGGTTGGGTTAAATATGGTAGCGATGATGCTACATAAGAAGAAGAAGAAGAGATTCTGATTAAGTGTTCAGAAATCATAAGATCAAGTAAGATTAATTTCGAGGACGAAATTATTTTAAGGGGGTAAGTTTGTAGCGACCAAGAATTTTTACGCGATTAATAATTATTTTAATAGAAAATCGTGTCGCTACTATTTCACCCATTTTTATTAAGTTAACACCACGACGTATTCGTATAGCCAAGTCAAGAAATAATCGAGATCGTTCGATTTTAAATTAAATTCCGAATTTCTAAAAATATCTCCATTCTCTTGATTTAAAGTATATTAAGTCTAAGTACTTAATTCAATGTTATCCCAATATTTATTTGTACAAAAATTACTTTTATTATTTAAATTAAGAAAATATATGCAAGCATGAGAGGTTCCATTATATGTAATCATGAAGAGCATAATATTTGTATAAATATGGAAAAGTATATGAATGATTTATATACTCCATTATATATAATCATGAAGAGCATAATATTTGTATAAATATGGAAAAGTATATGAATGATTGATAAGACTCCATTATATGTAATCATGAAGAGCATAATATTTGTATAAATATGGAAAAGTATATGAATGATTTATATACTCCATTATATATAATCATGAAGAGCATAATATTTGTATAAATATGGAAAAGTATATGAATGATTTATATACTCCATTATATATAATCATGAAGAGCATAATATTTGTATAAATATGGAAAAGTATATGAATGATTGATAAGACTCCATTATATATAATCATGAAGAGCATAATATTTGTATAAATATGGAAAAGTATATGAATGATTGATAAGACTCCATTATATATAATCATGAAGAGCATATTATTTGTATAAATATGGAAAAGTATATGAATGGTGCTTTACTTTAAGAAAAGGATGTGTTAAAATTAATAGAATTGAATGATTATGTTTACAATATGCCAACTTTATACATCTATTTAAACCCATCTCTTTTACACACAACTCTACACATATACACTTATTTCCAATCTCTTGACAAAATCCACAAGTAAGAGAAATTCAAGGTGGTCAAGAAAGTTTTGGTCCATTTACTACTACACTTCATTTTAATCTTTTAAAAGGTAAGCATATCTTATGTTTTTATGAAAAGTAAGTATGTTTTTATGAAAGGTAAATACACCTTATGTTTTTATGAAAAGTAAGTATGTTTTTATGACAAGTAAGTATATCTTATGTTTTTATGAAAAGTAAGTATGTTTTTATGAAAGGTAAATACACCTTATGTTTTTATGAAAAGTAAGTATGTTTTTATGACAAGTAAGTATGTTTTTATGACAAGTAAGTATATCTTATGTTTTTATGAAAAGTAAGTATGTTTTTATGAAAGGTAAATACACCTTATGTTTTTATGAAAAGTAAGTATGTTTTTATGACAAGTAAGTATATCTTATGTTTTTATGAAAAGTAAGTATGTTTTTATGAAAGGTAAATACACCTTATGTTTTTATGAAAAGTAAGTATGTTTTTATGACAAGTAAGTATATCTTATGTTTTTATGAAAATGTTTGGATCATTGCTATGAAATCAATCTCACAAGATTGTTATGGGTTCCATATGATATGTTTATGATTATGCTAAGGGGACCGAAGTTTAGTAGCGCTACACATAAGAATTCTTGCCATTTAAGTTCGGTAAAATTCTTGTGTCTCCCTATGTTTATGAATATTTCAATCCTATCCTATGTTATGATGAAAATGATCCATATGCATTCAAAAGAAAATTTATGCTTGGTATACTTACTGGGATTTTATAAATCTCACTCCACGATATTTACCATTTTCAGATAATTGAAGGTTCGAGGCGGTCAACATGGAAGTGGCAAAAGTGGTTAAGATTGATGAGATAATTATGTTGAACTTTATGTAAGAAAATTATGTTCTATTTTTATTCACAAATAAAATTATGGGATTCTAATTATTCTTTTGAATAATTTTACATTACTATTTAAGTCTCGATAATATGATATGAGTCACTTTTTGTGGCACTCGAATGGTCGAGAATTCAGGTCGTCACAGCATGGGTCAGTCCAATTCACGTGGTACCAAAGAAGGGGGTATAGCAGTGATGGAGAATGAAAACAATGATCTAATCCCTACTAGGAACAGTTGTAGAGTGTGCATTGATTATAGGAAATTGAATGTTGCAACAAGGAAAGATCATTTCCCTCAACTATTTATCTATCAAATGATGGAAATCTAGCAGGTCACTCACATTATTGTTTTCTGGATGGATATTTATGATACAATCAGATTTGCCATAGCTCTAGATGACCAGGAGAAAACAATATTTACCAGTCCTCATGGTACTTTTGCTTTCAAAAGAATGCCATTTGGATTGTGTAATACTCCAACTACATTCCAAAAGTGGATGATGGCAATATTTTCAGATATGTTGGAACACTTCATTGAGGTGTTTATGGATGACTTTTCTGTATTTGGATTCTCATTTGATCAATGTTTACATCATTTATCTCTAGTCCTAGAAAGATGTAAAGAAACTAATTTGGTGCTAAATTGGGAAAAATGCCATTTTATGGTTCATGAGGGGATGGATCTAGGTCACGAGATCTCAGAAAAAGGTATTGAAGTGGATAGATCAAAAATTCAAGTAATTGAGCAAATACCAATGTAACAACTCAAAAATTTCGTACCTTAGTTAATTTATTTAGAGAGTTGGATGCAAGTATTTTCTTAAGAAAATAGCCAATTCCACGTTTTGTATGATGATATAGTAATGAATTCATAAGAAAACGGAAGAAAGTGGCATTATTGGTAACTTTGGAGACTAAATTGGCATAAAAGAAAGTTATGCATGATGTTTGATCTCAATTGGATTGAATTTCAAAGTTGAGGACTAAGTCGAAAACTTTAGGAAGTCCTATCAATTACAGTTTTGCCATTGGTATGAACATGACTTTGGGATCATTTTGTGGATTATATAGTGATCTTTAGCCATTTCAAGTTATACCAATTTATAGTTCATGATGAGATCTAAGTATTGGTATCAAGTTTTATAACATTTAAAGTCAAGAAATGTTTCAAAAATGGAGCTAAAGTTGCATTAGAGGAATAGTTCGAATGCTCAAATCTTCAAAATAATTCTAAGTATAAAGTTGTAATCGAGTAGCCATGTTTGAGAGGATGGTACGAGCAACATGGTTATCGATGTCTTTGCATGTTATACTTCCTTATAGTTCACAATGAGATGTACGTATTGTATCAAATTTGAGCACAATTGAGGTCGAGAAGTGCTTCAAATATTGAGTTGAAGTTGCATACTTGAAATGGTAAAA
The DNA here is from genome assembly GCA_963555705.1 of Ligustrum vulgare. NCBI lineage: Eukaryota > Viridiplantae > Streptophyta > Magnoliopsida > Lamiales > Oleaceae > Ligustrum > Ligustrum vulgare. The sequence goes on from OY743174.1 coordinate 30,158,269, forward strand.
GTGCTGAAAAATCAAAAAATTTAGCTAAATATGGAAATCCAGTTGAGCAACCATTTTTGGACGAATGGTACGAGCGATGTAATGATTCAATTTCTTTGCATGAATAACCATTGCAAAGCTTGAAGTACGAACTTTACAATGGTATAAATATTGACCAAAATGGAACTTGTCTTGATCTTCAAATATTGACCCGAAGGTGACATCTTGAAAAGGAAAAATTGAAATTTTTAGTATTAAAATATTGTTGGAGAAGACACTTGTCATGTTTTATCTTAAGGGATGTTTGACAACCAACTTATTTTGGTTATAAGTAATTATTTATCACAAGTTATAGGGCTTGGATGATAGAAAGAAAGCTTTAAGGACTTAGTTTGCAATTCTATAAGGACCAACTTGTGCAAACTTGAAAGTAATGGGCTGTTTTGGAAACATATCCTATTTCTACCTATATAGAATGACCCAGCCCTTTCGTCACTTCATTTTGTGCATAAATAACCGGAGAAAAGAGAGGATATAATGCCTAGAAGAAGAGAGAAAAGAGGAGAGGAATTGATGGATTTTTGTTGAAGATTATGGTCTTAAGCTTGGACTTTGATTTCCTTCTTCAATTGCTTAAGGTAAGAAGTAATCTCTCCTTCATGTTTAAAGTTTAAATTGAGATTTTGGATTGTATTCAAGTTTGAAGTTTGTAAAGTTGATGATTATTGAAACAATTGATTCTAGGAGTCACTAAAACCCATTTTCTTAAACAATTCGGTGGAGACAAAGAGAGAAACCAAGAAGGGAGGCTGTGAACAGCTGCTGGACGAAATCTAGGAGAAGAAAAAAGGAGGAAAAGATGAAGGAAAGAGAGGGGAAGAAGTAGGAGAAGCTTGGTTTGATTCTTGACTTCTCAAAAGTATATTTTTCCTTCTTAGATTCAAGAGGTGAGTGAAACTTGATTTGTGTAATATTGTTTTAAGTTTTTCATATTGGGTTAAAGTATTATCTTTAAATTCCATATTCTAACATGTTTCTTATTGATTATGATTGAATTGATAAACTATGTTTAAGATTGAAAGTTAAGAACACAATTGCCTTCTAAGTGTTTGATGAAATGTTTGAGTAAATTAAAAATGACTTAGTTTAATTATGTTAATGTTGTTCTATATTTTAGATGTTGGAAATTATGTTCTAAGTATGATAACAACCATTAGATATATTTTGAATATGACTATAAGTGGAGGAATGTTTGGATGTTTGTTAGGAAGTAATAGAAGTTGAACATGCAAAAAGGTTAAGTGCTGATTTTGAAACTTAAATGAAGGTATTTATTTACATGTTTTTATGAGAGGTATTGGTACTATAAATCTGATTTTTGAATGGGGATATTAAATTTTAATGTTGGGGACATTATGTGAAAGTTACGAGTAAAGAAGAGATATTTTAAAGACTTAGATCAAATTTTGTTTAGAATTAAGTTGTTGTCTTCAATTTGAATGATCTTAAATTGTTACTTTGAGTGGAATTTACTAAGATTTGAGACTTAAATTTTGTATAGAAGTATTGAAACATGATTCAAATTGATGTTGGACACTAAATCATGTCTTACTTTATGTCTTAAGCTTGTTTATGAGCTTAATGTATAAAAGTCTAGATTTATGTTGGTTTAAAGACTAAAGATTATTAAGGTTGTCAATCTTGTTCTTATGAAAGTGTTTGAAATTAGTTTTCACGTTAGAAAGTATCTCAATTCTTGTACTTAAACATTATTGTTAACCTAAACTCTTTTACTATACATTTTACATGATCCAAGGTACATTAAAAGGAGTTGAACTAATATAAAAATCTGCTGGAATGTACACTTTGAAACGTTACTTTGCATGCGTTCAAAACATGATTTTGGATTGATTTTATTGTAGTGTGAAATCTATTATTTCAAGTACCATGTAAGGGGGCTTTTAATTGAGTCTTGAGGCCAAAAAGTGGTTGATCTTATGACTAAAAATTTGTTATAAGTTTAGTAACCTTTTATGATCGATATACAAGATTTGAAGTTTGTTATAAGGCAAGAAATTTGCTTTATAAATCTGCTAGAACCATTTGTTTTAAATGGTCATTTTGCGAGTGTTTTAAACTAGTTTGCGAAGTTAAAAGTTGTTGGACTTCATGTCTAAAACATGTCATTAGTTCAAGTTATCTTCCAAGGTCAATACAGATGATTAGAGAGGGTTATTATTAAGCATCAAATTAGTCTAAAAATCTGCTGAGATTGATTGGGTTAATTTGACCATAAAGATGTTTAGAATTGGATTTTTGGAGACTTCATGATACCAAACTTATGGCAACACTTGGGTTATAGGTTTGGATTATATTTTATGTTATTACACATAATTTTAAGATGATAAAAATGTGATATACATAATAATGTAAAAATCTGTTGGGATTGAATTGGTTTGATTATGACCATAAAAATGTTTAGAATTGGATTTTTGGAGACTCTATGATATCAAACTTGTGGTAACACTTGTATTATAGGTTTGGATTGTATTTTATGTTATTACACATGATAGAAAGTAATAAGATGTGATGTTAGTGATGTAAAAATCTACTTGGGTTACTTTCTTAAGTTGTGATCATCTATAAATTAGAATAAAGATTTTAATGAAGTTAATTATTAAATTCAGCTTATAGGATGTAACTCAAAGGTTGAGATTCTATGTATTAAACATAGGAAATTTTATTCTATAGTGAAAGACTTGATATTGATCCTTTTTGTGTTAAGCTAAGGATAAGGTATTATGTTTCAATATGTGATTGAATGTTATTATGTAAAGTCTTTCACATGATAATTGATGAATATCATTTCATCTCATCATCACAAGCATGCATGATCATTTCACATAGAAGAGCAAAGTATGTGTTTTCAAAATGAGAAGAAATGATTATTTATGTATAATATCTTTCAAATGATGTTTTCAAGATATGATCATGAATAATTAAGAAAGTCCCGATTTAGGTCATTGCATCTAGGGAGAAACTCCCTAATTGGTCACAGGCTGTGAGGTACCCTTTGGGGGAAAGTATCTCACAAGTCACCCTTCGGGGATAAGTATCTCTTTTTTATATATGCTAGCAAGCCCAAATAAAAGAATGCCAAGTCTAGCAAGCCAAAATAAAAGTGATGTGATCCTTGATGGGGAATCACGTAATCTCGTGGAAATTGTATAAATACTTGGAAAGTTCCAAATCCAGATTATTAGACGATAGCAATATGACCCGACACTCATGACTCAAGAACCAAGGATGTATCAAATCCAAGACCCGTTAAGATGCGGAATGAAGAACCATAGAGGGGTGAACGCCACAAAGGTTGTCAAATCCTTTGATAAGTTCAAGGGGTTCAATCAAGAACGAATAGAATAGGGATAAACTCACCTAATTCAAAGTAATTTCAATAATCATCAAATTTGTATTTTTACAATGACAAGGAAACATAATATAGCCAAAAAAATGCGTCAAAAAATAACCATAGCCGCAAAAACAATAATTAAAACGTGGCGCTAGTTACGGCCGTAACATACGGGCTTACGGCCGTAATTGACCCTCGGGTCCAAAAACTATTTTATCTCTTACGGCCTTGACATGGGTTCTTACGACCGTAAGTCACATACTAAATAAAATTCCCTAACTCAATTACGGCCGTGAAAAGGATAGTTACGGCCGTAAGTCCCTTGCTGTCCAATTTTCTGATTTTCTGATCTGTTGACGTGATTTGAATCTCTACTCGAGCCCAACATGAAACTTGTTCATTTTCGTATGTAGAATATTCTTGAATTGCCCGTATCTAGATTTCTCATTTTTTACGCCTTTTCCGGATCACATCATCCCCACCTCCTTTAAGATGATTCGTCCCAAATCATAACATTGTTCTTAGCTTCTTTTCCGGATCACATCATCCCCTCTCCTTTAAGATGATTCATTTTGGATGATTCGTCCTGAATCATAAAGATGTTCTTGGCTTGCTCACTTGGTTTAGCCTCGAACCTTCTTTCGTACAAGCAATGTTTGATCTTTGACGTTCTCCGAACTTGCTTGACTTCTTGTTTTGGCTTGAATTATAGATTTTCCCATCAAGTCCACCCTGATTCGTACCATTCCCTCCTTCTTCAGGATGATTCGTCCCGAATAATAGCTTCGTTAATGATGTTTCAGTGCACTCCTGGATCAAATGGAAATCCTTTGCTTTCATGCCATAGGACCAACCAATAGATCCCCATTACTTGAATTATATGGATTGATCGAAATGTGAGCTTCCTTGGCCATATGTGGTGGGGCTCAAACTTCTGGTTATTTCGAACCTCCAAGAAGGATTTAAAAAAAATGGGGAGGGAATTAATAGTTTCATAAGGTGGTATGGATCCCTGTACTCATGAGGAATCGTCACCACCTCCTCTCTTCTCACAACGAGGCTATTTTTTCCCCTCTTTAAATCTTTTCACTCTCTTGCTCAATATTTTTACTCTCACGCCCAACCACACATTCATTTTCAAAATTCTCAAGCTCAAAAACCTCCACCACACTTTTATCCTCTACTTCAAAATTCGGAGTTTGATCAACTACTTCCATTTTCAATCTTCAAATTCAATATTCTTAACATGAGGCTCTACTATAATCTCACACTCACTTCCCCTTTGTAATTCAGGCTCAGCCTCCCTTTCACTTTCTCGTTGAAACTTGGCTAGTTTTTCCCTTGCTCTCTTTGCAATCATCTCCTCCTTTAAATTCTTTAATATCATTCTCACCTCATCAAATTCATCCCTCATTTCCGAGACACCATCTCCTATTTTTGAGGCACCATCTTCCAATACTTTCAACTCATCCCCAATTCCAACTCTAGGTTTATGATCGAGCCTATCTAGGAACTGTTCGAGGTTTTCCCCTGAATTTAGACATTGTGGAGTTGGATGTGGAATGGAATGGAAAGATTCAATAACAAGGAGCTATGACACTCAAGAAAGTGGTCCTTGAATTTTGGAATGACTCTTTTTTTTTTTTTTTTGAATAATGAATTTTCGGAATTTAAATAAAAATTTTTTTTAAATAATTATATATATTTTTTTTTTTATCAACCCGAAAACCCGACACGAATATGGGAAAACAAACGATTCTCAATTTAGACGAAAAACAAACTCAAAAACATTTTTGGAGTTTTTATGGATTTTAATGGATCAAAGACTCAATAAATATAAAGAACACGAAGAACTTGAAGAACAAGAAATAAAGACTCAAACTATAAAAACGGGATATGGATGATTTTTATTTAGCAGACTCTATGACAACACATAAAAATCAAACTAGGATAGAAACGAAAAACAAAATCATCCATATCTTGTTCTTCGTGTTAGTAAAATTTTTCCATTATTTGATCCATACAAAAATCCATCAAAAATTCAATCTTGTTTATTGTATTCGATTCTTGCCCAAATCCTGTCCCGTTTGTTTTGCCGCATTTGTTGTTGAATTTCAGATTTATAAAAAAAACTGATGCGATCTCGAGAGGGGTTCACAACGAACACGCGGAATTAACGCCGGGAAAATTTCGAATCAAGGTTGGAACGGACGGTAACACTACGACCCGAGTCTCACGACGTAAGAACTAGGGATATATTAAACCTGAGACCCGTTACGATGCGGAAACAAGAACCATAATGGGGTGAACGCCACAAGGAATGTCCAGATCCTTGATAAGTTCAATTTGGTGAACAACACAAATATCTCACAATATTTGATAAGTTCGAAGGTTTGTTCAATTCCAGAACAATGTTGAGAAAACACTCAATGTATTTTTCATTCATTAAAATCCCCCACTACCATCTCTCACTATTTTTTCCTCATCCCTCTTTTGTTGCAATATTTTCTCTTCATGTATTTGTTCCGGGGTTAATGGCATAAGCTTAATATTTTTCCCATCTTTAATAAAATTTGTACACATTCCTACCCTTATCATAGAATCCTTTCCTCTCAGACTTCCACGGTCTACCCAACAAAATGTGACGGGACTCTATAGGCGCCACATCACACCATAGTTCATCGCTATATCTCCCAAGTGTGAATTTCACCCTAACTCCATGGGTTATATTTACCTTCCCACACTCCTTTAACCACGTCAACCTATAAGGATTGTAATGTGGTAGTAGAGGTAAACCCAACTCCTTAACCAGGGCAGTACTAACCTGATTAGTGAAATACTCTCTATCGATAGTAACATTGAATACTTTACTGCTCACATGACATCTAGTCTGGAAGGTAGGATCGAATTCATAATTCATCCCTTTATAAGGATTTCAAGAATTCAAGAAATTCAAAATAAGAGGGTCCGCCAGATATTGGTAATAGCAAGGAGTTAATTTTGACTCGAAAAGGACAAGAATATCTTTGAGAAAATTCAAGAAAGTGGTTCTTGAATTTTGGAACAACTCTTTTTTTTTTTTTTTTTTAATAATGAATTTTCGGAATTAAATAAAAAAAATAAATTTTTTTTTAATAAATCCGAAAATTCGACACGAACGCAACAAAACAAACGGAACAGGATTTGGATAAGAATCGAATAAAACAAACACTTTTGAATTTTTTTTGAATATTTTCTGGATTAAAGACTCACAAATATGAAGAACGTGAAGAAAAAGAAACAAAGACTCGAAAAACAAAATCAAATAGGATATGAATGATTCTGTGAAGACTCGATGATAAAAAACGCAGAATCAAACTGATAGAATAAACCTGAATTCAGAGTCCAGCTCTGATACCAAATGATGTGATCCTTGATGGGGAATCACGTAATCTCGCGCAAATTGTATAAATACTTGGAAAGTTCTAAATCCAGATTATTAGACGATAACAATATGACCCGACACTCACGACTCAAGAACCAAGGTTGTATCAAATCCAAGACCCGTTAAGATGCGGAATGAAGAACCATAGAGGGGTGAAAGCCACAAAGGTTGTCAAATCCTTTGATAAGTTCAAGGGAATCAATTAAGAACGAATAGAATAGGGATAAACTCATCTAATTCAAAGTAATTTTAATAATCATCAAAGTTGTGTTTTTACAATGACAAGGAAACATAATATAGCCCAAAAACGCGTCCAAAAATAACCCTAGCCACAAAAACGGCGGTAATTGACCCTCGGGTCCAAAAACTGTTTTATCTCTTATGGCCATGACATGGGTTCTTACGACCATAAGTCACATACTGAATAAATTCCCTAAATTACTGTCGTGAAAAAGATATTTACAGCCGTAAGTCCCTTGCTGTCCAATTTTCTGATTTTCTGATCCGTTGACGTGATTTGAATATCGACTCGAGCCCAACATGAAACTTGTTCATTTTCCTATTTAGAATATTGTTGAATTTCCGGTATCTAGATTTCTCATTTTTGACGCCTTTTCCGGATCACATCAAAAAGAATGCCAAGTCTTTTGTACTTGGAGGCGTAAAAGCACGCCAACTATTTATGAATAGTGACCTTGTGTCGTAGGTACACATATGATGCACGCGATGCACAACCCTAATATGGGAAGGGTCCCTAAAGTAAAAGACGTGAAATAAATGCAAAGAGTGAAAAAGCATACCTATTTATGTCACTTTTCAAAGAAAGAAAGAAAGCATGAGAAAGTGAATAACATTATCACTCATGCATATCTCTTCATGCATTACATTCATATCATAAATATGAAATTGATTAATTGAATTTAGTTATATAAAAGTAAATGTTGTGAAGTGATTACAAATGATACATTGAGTTTATTATGATTTCTTGTACTATATGAGAATTTATATTAAGATTAGAAAGTAGTAAAAGAAGTAAATGTACGAGAATAAGTAAATGATGCTTGTATGATATCAATCTCCAAGAACTTTGTTATCATGATTGAATTGAATATGATCTTTAGAATTGCTTGAGTTGGCTAGCAAACAAGTTTTCTATTCAAATGCTCAAATTATTACTTTAGGAAAAGATGGAAGTTGAAGTTAAGAGGTAAAGTGTATGATTTATATTTATTCATAAAAATGTGAAAGTTTGACAAGAAAATATTGAGAATGATATAAACTTATTTGACTTTATACACTTTATGTTAAAATTAACCTCTTATTACATGCATCAAGTTTTATTCACTGGACCATGTGGTTCATAGTTGTATCATATCTCTTTTTATAGGTAATGGAGCATTAGTTCTTGTATGTCTGGATTCCCTATGGAGAACGCCGATCGAGAATGAAGAATACTTATTGGTAACCGAAGATAATGAGGGATTAAGCTTGTCTATAGCTTGAACTAATTTTGGAAAGTAAATATTATTCTCTTATTATTTATAAGTAAATTATTAGTTCGGCCTTAATTTTGAGATGTAAAGTGTATAAAAAGAATGGGCCTTGTATTTTAAAGTTCCACTTAAAGTTTTAAGTTTCACTCTTATGAAATATTGATATTGAAACTATTTTTACTTGATTATTATTAAAATGTTAAAGTCAAAGTAAGGATAATAATCCTAAATGTGTAACAGGGTAAACAAGTTTTGAAATTTTTTTTAGTAAATGTACTAAAGCTGCCCGTTTCTGATAGTACGCTACTAGTAGCCACCTGTAGTTTTGTTTTCCATTCATTTTATGCTACCAGAGCCATCAGCAGAATTGAAAAAAAAAAAAATAATAATGACCTAAATTTTTGGGTCGTGACAAGCACCACCAAACTTAGTTAAAGGGGTAAGAAGTTTTTGGGTCATGCTAGATTCTATAGAAGGTTTACGAAAGACTTCTCTAAAATCGCAAAGCCTCTTTGTAATTTATTGGGAAAAAAATATGGTTTTCAAGTTTTCAGAAGAGTATTTATCATCTTTTAATACACTAAAAAAAAAAGTTGACTATTGCAACAATTATCATAGCACTGGACTGGAGGTTACCTTTTGAGTTCATGTGTGATGCAGGTGATTATGCAGTAGGGATAGCATTAGGTCAACGAATGGATAAAATTTTTGATATATTATGCTTGCCGGACATTGATCGATGCACAAATCAATTATGCTACAACTGGTAAGGAACTGTTAGCAGTAGTATTTACCTTTGACAAATTTAGATCTTATCTCATTGTATCAAAGGTAATTGTCTATGCTTACCACTTTGCATTGAAGTATTTGTTTGGGAAACAAGATGCAAAGCCTAGACTGATCAGATAGGTTTTATTTCTTCGAGAGTTTGATATTGAAATTCAAGATTAGCAGACCATTTATCCAGATTGGAGTAAACAGACCAAAGAGTTACTAAGGAAATAAGGGAAATGTTTCCAAATGAACAGTTGTTGTGTAGCGATCGAGAATTTTCGTGATTGATTTTGAATAGATATTATTAAAAACGTGTTGCTACGACTTTGCCTATTTATTTTTAAAACTCGTGTGTGTCTAGACATTTTAAGTGAAATTAAAATCATTTAAAAAAGTTACTCCAATTCCGATTTTAATTTAAAATGTCTCTATGCCATTATCTATTTTATGTTCAAACTTCCAATTCTAGCTAAATCTCAAATTTTAAATTATTTTAAAAATCTCAAATTATTTCCTAGTTCAAAATTTTCAAATTCTAATATCTTGTCCAATTTAAACTAATTTAATTTCTCTTTAATCCCAATTTAGAAACGACCATTCACCTAGCCATCTATTCCCCCACATTTCTTTTTCCTCTTTACAACAAATTCTTATTTTCCAAAATTTGATCCTCCCCATACGCCCGTACCATTTCTACAATCCTTAACTCTCTCCCTCAACTCCCTCAATCAAATTCCATTTTTGCATGTTTCCTATAATTTTTCCTAAGATTTCCTCACCAACTTCCATTTTCATATAAGGCACATTTTTCCCATTATCTCTACCCAATCCCTCTCAATTTGCCATTCAACCTAAATTACAGAATTTAATCAAAGTCAATTCATCTTCTCCAATCCCACAATCGTCTCCCAAAAATCTTCACACGTCTCCCTCAATTTTGTACATTTCCAATTGCCAACTTCCTTCATCCATTTCCCCTCAATCAACATTCTTCCCCAATCTTGCAAAAATTTCCATGGCCAACTTCCTCAAATTTTTCCTCACTAATCCTAAATCACTCAATCACCATAACTGGAATGCATCCCTTTAATCTCTCTTTCTTCCCCTCATTCAGCCATTATCCGTTGCATAATCTCTCAACATTTCCTAAACCAGAAAATCGTCACATTTTAGAAACCCAATCACAAGTCATTTCTACTCCATAATCACTCCCTCGACCAGCTAATTCCTCCTCACAGAATCCCCTCAATCCGTCCAATTCAAAATCTGCCAAAATTAATACACAACCAAAATGATATATTTTCCCATTCACTTGCATCATTCAACCATTAATTTAAACTCCTCACCCCACCATCCAAACCTACGAAATCAACACCTCCAGCAAAGGTAAAATTCCTTCCACAATAGCCAAGTTTGTTATCTGCACCCATCACCCCTGCCACAACTGCACGAAATCAGCCACCAACTCAAACCAAATTTCGCCACAACCTTCGTCCATACAAAAAACCGAATGCAACACCCCAAATCCACTGCAGAACTCTCATCATCGCAGCCCACGAACCTCCATTGTGATCCCCCGCAGTTTTAAAATACTTTAATTCAGCCCTTTAGTTTTTAAAAGTATTATTTCGATCCTTTAATTTTTGTAATATTTTATTCAACTCTTAAGCTTTGCAAATAATTTATCTTAGTCCCACCTATTTCGAAAATGAAAATAATTAGTTCCCAATATATTTAAAATATATGAGTTAACTCAATAGTTTTCAAAATCTTTTATTTTAGTATCAACTCATTTCCAATCCCAACTATGTTTGATTTTAATTCTAATCCCTAAACTTTTATTTCTTTTAAAACTCTTTCAATTGAAACATTTGATTTCCAAATACCACTTTAAGGTTTATTTACTATTGGCTAGACGAGGTGCTTGGACATTTAGAAGAACAACGTGAACTTTCTTGCTCAATTGTCAAACTCGTGATTTGAGGTAGACTCGCCCCCACTAATTAGTTTAAATTATAATTGCATGTCATATGTGAAATTACGTGATTTACATGCTTTGATGCATGAGACGAGAAAAGAATTTCTCTTATGAGATAAGATGAGAAATGATGATGTTATGCATAACTTATGTGCCTTAAGTGCACGAGACGAGACTACCCACACCCTATGATTTTAAAGAGCCTTTGATTTTATTAAAATAGCCTATGATGATGATGATGATGATGATGATGATGATGATGTCACTGTATGATTTGCATAATTTCGTGTTCAATTATTCTGTAAATTAATTATTGGCGATGAGTCTACTGAGTATTTTTTCGAAATACTCATTCCATTATTTTAACAGTTTTTTTGCAGATCTCGGACATGGCCGCGAATGAAATGGCAACGGTGGCAAATTTAAATAAGTGATGAAATTTTTAGTCAATTTTACGAATATTACTGATTGGATTATTTATCGTTAATTTTATTTAAACAATTGAGACCTAAGTTTTATGTATTGTTCTATATTTCAATTAATTAAGTTTCCGCTAAAGTTTTCAAATGATGAATGTGATGCTTTGAATTAAATTTATTTTTCGCAATAAAGTCAATTTTAAAGGACCATGTGGCGTCCCGGGCTCCCCGGAATTCGTGGCGTTACATGTTGCTTTTAGCTCACATAACGCAAGTTGAAGAAGTTTAGGGTCCATGATTCGCAGACTGTGTAAACTACTTGGCCAACTATATTTTGCCACCTAATTTCAAATTCCAGCAGAAGAAGAAAATTTTCCATGCTTTAAAGTTCTTATAATAGGAAGATCCATATTTGTACCGTAGGGGACCAGATCAAATAATCAAAAGGTGTATTCCAGATGAAGAGATCATTCATATTCTTGAAAAGTGACATTCATCTCCACATGGTGGTCGCATGGGAGCTACAAAAACAGTTGCTAAGGTATTGCAATGTGGATTTTATTGGCCTACTTTATTTAAAGATGCTTTTTCTTTTGTTAAAGCTTGTGACATGTGCCAAAGAATGGGAAACATATCATTGAAGGATGAAATGCCACTAAACAATGTTTTGGAAGTTGAAGTGTTTGATGTGTGGGGAATTGACTTCATGGGGCCATTCCCACCTTCCTACAATAAAAGGTATATACTGGTGGCAGTGGATTATGTGTCGAAGTGGAAGCAAAAGCATGTCCAACAAATGATGCTCGAATTGTAGTTGACTATATAAGAAAAAACATTTTCACTCGGTTTGGAGCACCAAAGACAATCATAAGTGATGGAGGGACTCATTTTAACAATAGATTGTTCAAAGTAGTACTAGCTAAATATGGGACAAATCATCGCATGGGCACAACTTATCATTTATAGACCAGCGGGCAAGTAGAAACATCCAACAGACAGTTAAAAATAATTTTGGAAACAACGGTAAAATCATCTCGAAAAGTCTGGGCTAATAAATTGGATGATGCTGATGCTTTGTGGGTATATAGAACAACTTTCAAAACCACTATCGGGATGTCAACATTCCAGTTGGTGTTTGGGAAATCATGTCACTTGCCAGTTGAGTTTGAACACATGGCATATTGGGCTTTAAAACAGTTGAATCTTGATATAGTTGTGGCAAAAGATCAAATGTTTTTGCAACTTAATGCATTAGATGAATTTCGCATATGGGCATATGAAAATGTATCAATATACAAAGATATGACCAAAAAGTGGCAAGGCGTATATTCACAAGAGAGAGTTTTGGGTGGGAGATCAAGTGCTCTTGTATAATTCACGCTTCAAGGAATTTCGGGGAAAATTGAGGTCTAGATGGTCGGGTCCATTCACAGTTGCACAAGTTTTTTCATATGGCACATATGAGCTTCATCATCCAATGAAAGGGCATTTTAAAGTCAATGGGCAAATAATAAAACACTACTTTCAGGTGGATTTTCCAAAGGAAAAGTCATACATTGAACTTGCCGTTCTGGAGTGATGAACATAAAAGGTTGGGCTTAAGACTATAAATGGAGCGCTAATTGGGAGGCAACTCAATTTTTCTTCCCTTTTATTTATTATGTTTTCAATATTTATTTATTTATTTCATCACTTTTATCATAGATTCATGCATTCTTTGTGTACTTGTTAGGTTTACCCTGCATTATTGCATTTTAATATGTATGTGCAAGATTTACAAAGCATAGTTGCATAATATTGAATGTTTGTATGTTTTAATTTTTATGAATTTTTAGTGGACTAAGCATTCATCATCATCCCAAATACACACATGAGTAAAACATGGTTAGATGGTCAAAAATTCAACGACATGCATCACAAAATACTTTGGAGTTGACCAAGGTTTCAAAACGAAAAACACAAAAAAAATCAAAGATGGCCTCTGAGGGTAGCCTATGCGGCCTCTCACCTTGTGTATAGCGAGGCTGCACGCGGCACGTTAGTCAATAGAATGACCAAACAAAAAAACTTTACTACGAGGCCTCGCAACTTTACTCTAACTTCATTCTAAAAGACATGAAACCCCAGCTGCCTTTCTCTCAAATCACCAAAGATCGATTCTAACACATAAATCAAGCTCCCACATCGTGCATTGAATTCGTGGCACCACTAATGCACATCAAAAATCAATTTTAAGGTGAGATTTCAAACCCTATTCATTCTTGGCCAAAAGTTCCGATTTTTACATTTTCTGTGGATTGTCGATTTTTTAAATTAATGGAGGTTGTGTTTAGGTAGATTCTTGGAGTTTAATTGCTGAGAATGTTGCTTTACATTATTTGGGTGGATTCATGCTTAATGTGTAATGATTTCTCTATAGTATTTGATGCATACAAAGTGTTTGTCTAAATGCCAAGACGACATTTTTTTATCAATTTTGAGAAAAACTTCTGAGCATTTAGCTTCATTTCATGTTCATTGATTGTGTTCCAATACTTCATGGTTTACACCACTCTTTTGCACAAAATACATGAAAAACAATTTGCACCATTGTAAGGCCATTGCAAGGTCACTATAGGGCCACTACAGGTTCATGTCTCCACTTCGTCCATAAATTTCACCAATCATATGACCTCTTTTTGACGTCAAATTTGAATATGTTGTAGATGAGATGGAGTACTTTCATATGCTCAGAAAAACTTTGAAAAAAAAATTTCTCGGTGATGATCGAGGCTGAAAAGCACTAGTCACACATTGTTTTACACTTCCATTTTGCCATATGTCACTAGTTTTGGGTGTTTAATGACGTGATAGTATGTTATAACTCTAATATTGAATCTAATAAAGCTTATTCATCTCTGGTAGGTAAAAAATGCCTCCTAAAGCCACTACTTCACACAAAGGGAAAGAAAAGGCTACTCCATCGAATAGGTGTCGAAAAGTGCCTAATTCAGACGAAGACTACGAGCTAGTTGATATTGCAAACATGTCAAATTTCATGGGGAAAGAAGAATAGATAAGATATAATGTAGTACAAAAACAATAAAAGGGTGTTAGGAGAAAGGGAGTTTATTTTGGGAGATTTCTCTAATACTTAAATTCAGCTACTAATAGATGGAGCGGGTGGCGCAAGCTTCCAGCCACACCACCAGTGCACTGTTAGTGAAAGGATTCTTGGCCAACTTTAATCAAGCCATAGAAACTGAGGGTGGAAATCATAGGTATCGGACATGAGTTTGAAGACGATGGACTAGGTTCTCCCCTACAGTGATCAATAGGGTACTAGAGCTTACTAGGGACAGGATTAAGTTGATATCAAATGACATGGATATAGAATTGGTCACGCATTTCTTGTATGGGAGGTCGGATGCAATCTTGAGAGAGCGGGTAATTTTGTACACGGTGAGATGACTAACATCATTCGGATCTCACACATCATCACCTATCACAATGTCAATCCCACATCACACATGACCACTTTTAATGAGGAGAGAGTACGGATGATTCATTACCTTACGAGGGGACGCAAGATAGACCTGGGACGACACATCTTTGATTTTATTGTGACACTTGCCTCTCAGCTCAACATTTCACGGTAGGTTATGTTCCCTAGTCTCATTTCCACCATTTTCCTAATAAAGGGAGTAGAGCTGCTACCGCACGAGGAGCCCTCAACACTAGAGGGGACCATTAGCAGACTGAATTTAGACAATGTAAGGGCTCAGGGACCACGAGCACCAGTAGCACAACCGGCACAGCCACCAGGGCCAATTCCAGTACCAACACCTCTTGGAGATGACATACTTTTGAGGCGGATCCTATCAAAGTTATTGGTGATGGGATGCATGCAGGCCACCGCTAGGGATGCAGTGCTAGAGTTACAGAGGAAGAATGTTACACTTCAGAGGTAGATTGAAGTCCTAGTTCGAGCAGATATTATTAAGGAGCAGCATACAACACGTTCTACATTGATCGAAATCAATACCCAAATACTATGAGTATCTGTCGTTTGAACTCCATGGACAGGAGAATATCTGCCATTGAGCGCAGGCTAGACCATGGCCTACCCGATTCATCTGCACGACCTTCTTAAACACAGCAACCATACTTACCCCCGGGGAGTTCTTAACCCATTTTCTCCTTACATTGCTTTATTATTTTTTGTTTTATAATGCATACGTTGAGGGCAATATACTTTTCAAAGTTTGGGGGTGGTTTTGACTCTAGGCTATTTGATTTTACTTCCATTCTAGTCTGCATAACTGCTAGTTAATACTTTTTGAGTCAAAAAAATATAACTCCTTAATCCATTTTGATTAATGCAACTCAGAACTATATTCTTGTTTCTTGCTTTCGAATCTAGGGATATATACAAAAAAAAAATCATATTGACCTCTTCCTGATTAAATTATTGGTTTGATTAGAGGACTAGACAGCATTTATACTTGAGTTTTTCTAACCATGTTAAACTTTTCTAAATCTGAGCAAATAGCCATGGTTGAATAATTACTTTTGGAGAGATTTATTCAGCATATATGGTGCAATTTTAAATTTTTCAACCAATGTTTGACTCTATGATTCCTAATCTTAGATCTACATGCATCCCTACCTTTATACTTAAAATCTAAACTTGCTCAAGAGAAATTTGGGGGTGGAAAGAATGGTGAAGGTAGGCTTAAACTTTTGAGGGTCTGAAGCTCCTTAAATGTATCTGTAATCTAAGAAGTCTTGGTCAATGAGTATAAGCTAGCACTCGCACTCAATAAATAAGTCTTATTCTTGTCTTCATAGCCTTCTTTATTTGAGAAATTAAGCTTTTAAGGGTGTTATCTGGTACCCTAAATTCATCTGAATTGGGAGATATCAGTTTAAAGCTCGCTATATGGGTCAACTAGATAACTTAAGGGAGGGAGGACTTACACAAAAAGATATAAAAATATCTTTAACTTTTCTTTATAGCCTTATGATTCCGCTAATTAAGTCGAGGGATTCTCTGAACATGATGCCATAAAGTCGTCTAGCTTGGGAATCACGGACCCAAAACTAACTACAGGGATCACATGGAGCAAATAAGAAAGATATTGCACAAAGATGGGTAAGATACAAGGAAAAAAAAGAAAAGTGCTTGGTATAAGCTTTTTGAGACTGGGACTTTAGAAACTAAATGCATGGAATAGGTGATGAGTTCCGGAGTGGCTCGAAGAACGTTGACCCGTTGCACGTGCCCGTAGGACCAATAACGAGACAAAGAGCCAAAAGAATCAAGCAGGCAATGCAAGGATTCATGCAAGCGTGGATGGACGAGTGCTCTAGTGCAAAGACTTCATTTACGTTGCATAAGAATGTGGAAGAGGAGCCAAAGTTATTGCAATGCATTTGGATCAAGGAAGAACAAGAAATTGGGCAGCAGCTGAGTCACGGCCGTAAAGACTGAAATCACGGCCGTAACGGATTCACAGCCGTAAAGCCAAAATTACGGCCGTAACACGACAATGGCGAAATTTTGCAGAAGAGGACTTACGACCGTAACCCACATCTTCACGGCCGTAAAGAGTTTGGTATCTTTTAGTTCAGAATGTTGATTACGGCCGTAAAGGTCATTTTCACGGCCGTAACATATGTTGTCAATTTTTAATCCGTAGCGTGATTACGGCCGTAAAGGTTGTTTTCACGGCCGTAAATTAGTTTCCGAATTTTAAGTTAATATTAGGCGTTTTTAGCTTTTTAGTTTAGGTTGAATTCTAGTTTATTTTTAGTTGCTTTATTTTCTTTGCCTATATATATGGCTTTATTCAGCATTGTAAAACACAACTTTATTCTTGAGATTAATGATATTGAAGGTGAGATATTCCCTTATAATTTCTTCGTGTTCTCGTCGAACAAATTAAACTTATCAAAGGATTTGACAACCTTTGTGGCGTTCCCCCTTTGTGGTTCTTATCTCCGCATCGTAACGGGTTTTGGGTTTAATATACCCATAGTTCTTGCGTCGTGAGGCCGGGGTTGCATTGTTACCGTCTACTATCTTGGATTTTAGAGCTTTCCGGCGTTTAATTCCGCGTGTTCTTGGTGATCCCCATAACGGATCACATCATCTGGTATCAGAGCCTGTCTCTAAATCCAATTATTTAGTATTCCAGTTATTTTTCTTTTATTTCCAGTTATTAATCATTCAAAAAAAAATAAAAAAAAAAATAAAAAATTCCATTCCAATTCGTGTTTCTTGAAATTTCTCCAGAAAATTCAAGATTTGCCAATTTCTGTTTTTTTCTTGTTCTTGATTATTCTTGTTGAATAAGATATTATTAAAAAAAAAAAAAAAAGAAGAAGAAGAAGAAGAAAAGATAGTTATTGATTTGGACAAGAAATCAAGAAAATAATATTTGGCAAATCTTTCCAACAAATCCTTGTTTCCATAAAATTCTTTATTCTTGTTTCCATAAAACTTCTTCTTGCAATAGAATTCTTATTTCCATAATTTCTTTCTCAAATTTCCTAATTCCAATATTTTCCATCAACTTTCCTTATTTGCACTTTGGGGTTTATTCCACAAGGACCAAATCCGTGACTAGTTTGGTGGGTTCTTTGAGAACGTGGGAAAAAGGGAATCGAGAGGAAAAAATCAGAGTGGTGAGAATAATAGAGGGAAAAAGCCAAATTGAGTGATACACAAGCGATAAAACACGTGAGGATCTTTATTTAATATTTTTTCTCTTTTCTTTATTACTAACCATGTCACAGAAGGAAGTTTCGTCAACGGAAAAGGATCTTCAAGATTTTAAAATGCTTGCAATGGTGGAGGAACGTTTGGCAAAATGGGAAGCGAGGTTGGATGCCAAGTTGGAAGCAAAATTTGGTCCACAATCCGGCGTGAATGTGGAAAGGGATAATAATCCGGGGGAGACACGAGGTGCGGGAAATGTTCAACCACGTCAGGAACAACCGCGCAATTTCCCTAATTTACGGAGACCACTAAGGTATGACTTCAACCCACAATTTAGAGCTAGGAATGAACATGTTGAGGTTGTTGATAGTGATGAGGATAGTGGTGAATTGTCTATTACTAGTGTTGGTAGGAGACGAGATCGGAGAGAAAGACGTGATAGGGGATATAGGCGTGATCGTAGGGATGATGTAGATGGACATGTTGGTAACATTAAAATGTCCATTCCCTCGTTTCAGGGTAAGAGTAATCCGGACGTTTATTTTGAATGGGAAAAGAGGGTAGAATTAATTTTCGATTGTCATAATTATTCTGAAGCTAAGAAGGTTAAATTGGCAGTCGTAGAATTTACTTATTATGCTATAGTATGGTGGGATCAATTGGTAACTAGTAAAAGGAGAAATGGGGAGAGGCCTATTGAAACTTGGGATGAGTTGAAGGCCCTTATGAGAAAACGATTTGTGCCTGGACATTACTATAGGGATCTTTACCAAAAATTACAAACCCTTTCCCAAGGTAGTAAGAGTGTAGAGGATTACCATAGGGAGATGGAGGTTGCCATTATTCGGGCTAATATAGAGGAAGACCCGGAGGCAACCATGGCTAGGTTTTTAAATGGTTTAAATCGAGATATTGCTAATGTTATTGAATTGCAGCATTATATCGATTTGGAGGAAATGCTTCACATGTCCATGAAAGTGGAGCGACAGTTAAAAAGGAAGGGAACTTCCAAATTTTCTACAAGTTCCAATTCTTTTGGTAAGTCTACGTGGAGTGGGATTTCCAAAAATGAAGGGGTTGTGCAGAAAAATAAATTTGAGGCATCGAAGGGAAAGGTAGAGCCACCCAACAAAGGTAAAATTACTTCTGACTCTCAACCTTCTAGGACTAGAGATATCCGTTGCTTTAAATGTTCCGGTTTAGGACATATTTCTTCACAATGTCCAAATAAACGAATATTGGTTATGCATGATGGGGTATTAAGTTCGGAGGATGAGAAAGGGGAGAAGTGGAGGATGAGTATAAGGATATGCCAGCTCTAGAGGATGTTAGTGAAAATGATGATGCGGACTATGCAGTAGCTAAATCACTTGTCACTAGGAGAGCCCTTAGTACTCAAGTTAAGGTGGAAGAGTCGGGTGAGCAGCGAGAAAATATATTTCATACTAGGTGTTTTGTGAATAACAAAGTGTGTAGTTTGATAATAGATGGGGGTAGTTGTGCGAACGTTGCTAGCACTACTTTAGTAGAGAAATTGTGCCTACCTATGCTAAAACACCCTAGGCCATATAAGCTACAGTGGTTAAATGAATCGGGCGAGATTAAGGTAAATAAGCAGGTGGTAGTTGATTTGGCGATTGGGAAGTATGAAGATAGCGTGGTTTGTGATGTGGTACCCATGCATGCGGGGCACATCTTGTTGGGCAGGCCATGGCAATTCGATAGGAAGGTTATTCATGATGGATTTAAAAATAGGTATACCTTCACTAAGGACGGGAAAAATGTCAAACTAATGCCTTTGTCACCTCAACAGGTCTATGAAGACCAATTGAAATTAAAAAGTGAGGAAGAGAGAAAGAGGGTCGGGACCACGATCCCGGAAAAAGGAGAGTTGAGTGAACAGAAGAGGGTCGGGACCACGATCCCGGAAAAAGGAGAGTTGTGTGAAAAACCGAGAGTTGGGACCACGATCCCAGAAAAAGGAGAGGGTGTGAAGAGTGCCAGTAAAAGAGAGAAAACAAAGGTAACCTTCTACGCAAAACAGAGTGATATCACCAAAGCTATTTCTACAAATAAACCTGTGATTTTACTAATGTACAAGGAATCCCTCCTTGTGCTTGATGAAGCTAACCACTCCCTCCCCAGTTTAGCTATGTCTCTTTTGCAGGAATTTGCAGATTTATTTCCCGAGGATATTCCTAGTGGGCTACCGCCAATTCGAGGGATTGAACACCAGATTGACTTCGTACCAGGAGCGGTCATTCCAAACAGGCCAGCTTATAGGAGCAATCCAGAAGAGACCAAGGAGCTACAAAAGCAGGTTGAAGAGCTGCTGAAAAAGGGCTATGTTCGGGAAAGCATGAGCCCATGTGCAGTACCAGTTCTGTTGGTACCCAAAAAGGATGGGACTTGGAGGATGTGTGTGGACTGTAGGGCAGTCAACAATATTACGGTAAAGTATCGCCATCCCATACCTAGACTTGATGACATGCTTGATGAACTTTATGGTGCTAGTATTTTTAGTAAAATAGACCTTAAGAGTGGTTATCACCAAATTCGTATGAAAGAAGGTGATGAATGGAAAACCGCCTTCAAAACCAAATATGGTTTATATGAATGGATGGTTATGCAGTTCGGCCTCTCAAATGCACCTAGCACTTTTATGAGATTAATGAATCATGTCTTGCGTACTTACATTGGTAAATTTGTCGTGGTATACTTTGATGACATTCTGGTATATAGTAAGAACTTAGGTGATCACATCGAACATTTAAGATCTGTTTTGAAAGTTTTGAAAACTGAGAAACTATATGCTAATTTTAAAAAGTGTACTTTTTGCATGGAAAAGGTAATTTTTCTTGGTTTTGTCGTTAGTTCTAATGGTGTTGAGGTAGATGAGGAGAAAATTCGTGCTATTAAAGAATGGCCAACTCCCAAAAGTATTACGGAGGTTAGGAGCTTCCACGGGTTGGCTGGGTTTTATAGGAGGTTTGTTAAAGATTTTAGCACACTTGCAGCACCACTAACAGAAATAGTCAAGAAAAGTGTAGGATTCCATTGGGGGGAAGCACAAGAAAATGCTTTTAAAATGCTTAAGGATAGGTTATGTTTGGCACCGGTTTTAGCTTTACCTAACTTTAACCAAACCTTTGAGATTGAATGTGATGCATCAGGAATAGGTATTGGAGCTGTTCTTATGCAGGAAAAAAGACCGATTGCATTTTTCAGTGAAAAGCTGAGTGGGGCAGTTTTGAATTATCCTACCTACGACAAGGAGCTTTATGCTCTTGTTCGTGCCTTGGAAACATGGCAGCACTATCTGTGGCCAAAGGAATTCGTTATACACACTGACCACGAGTCACTGAAACACCTCAAGGGACAAGGTAAACTAAACAAACGACACGCCCGTTGGATAGAATTCATTGAGACCTTTCCGTATGTCATTCGCTATAAGCAAGGTAAGGAGAATGTGGTAGCAGATGCCCTTTCTCGCAGGTATGTTCTCTTAACTTCTTTAAATGCGAAGTTGCTTGGGTTCGAATATATTAAAGGTATGTATGCTAATGACCCTAATTTTTCTACCATTTATGCTTCATGTGAAAAGGGTGCAATTGATAAATTTTATAGGCATGAAGGCTATTTGTTTAGGGAAAGTAAACTTTGTGTGCCTAATTGTTCTATGCGTGAATTGTTAGTGCGTGAGGCTCATGGTGGGGGGTTAATGGGGCACTTTGATGTTTTTAAGACATTAGAAACTTTACAAGAACATTTTTATTGGCCTAAAATGAAAAGGGATGTTCACCATGTTTGTGGAAGATGCATAACTTGTAAACAATCTAAGTCTAGAGTCTTACCACAAGGTTTGTATACGCCTTTGCCCGTACCTAATGAACCTTGGGTAGATATATCTATTGATTTTGTGTTAGGTCTGCCTAGGACAAAAAAAGGTAAAGACTCGATATTTGTGGTGGTAGACAGGTTTAGCAAAATGGCGCATTTTATTCCTTGTAATAAAACTGATGACGCAACAAACATAGCTGACCTATTCTTTAGGGAAGTTGTAAGACTCCATGGGGTACCTAGGAGTATTGTGTCTGATAGGGATGTTAAGTTCCTAAGCTACTTTTGGAAAGTCTTGTGGGGGAAAATGGGTACTAAATTG
The DNA here is from genome assembly GCA_963555705.1 of Ligustrum vulgare. NCBI lineage: Eukaryota > Viridiplantae > Streptophyta > Magnoliopsida > Lamiales > Oleaceae > Ligustrum > Ligustrum vulgare. Next base: position 30,180,613 of record OY743174.1, read on the forward strand.
TTATTTTCTACTACATGTCACCCACAAACTGATGGTCAAACCGAGGTAGTTAACAGGACATTAATCCAACTTTTGCGCACTATAATAAATAAGAATCTAAAAAGTTGGGAGGAATGTTTGCCATTTGTGGAATTTGCTTATAATCGATCTGTGCATTCTACTACTTCATGTTCACCTTTTGAAGTTGTTTATGGTTTCAACCCGCTAACTCCTCTTGATTTAATTCCTTTACCTGCAGATGAACGGAGCAGTTTGGACGGGGCGAAAAAGGCAAAGTTTGTTAAAGAACTTCATGAGAATGTGAAAGGACAAATTGAAAAGAAAAATGAGCGTTATGCGACTCATGCCAACAAAGGTAGGAGGCAAGTGACGTTCGAGCCAGGTGATTGGGTTTGGGTACACTTGCGAAAGGAGCGATTCCCAACCCTAAGAAAGTCTAAGTTGCAGCCAAGAGGCGATGGCCCTTTTCAGATCCTTGAAAAGATAAATGAGAATGCATATAAGCTCGATCTTCCAGGTGAGTATAATGTGTCTGCTTCATTTAATGTTGCTGATCTTTCTCTGTTTGATACAGGTGATGATTCGAGGACGAATCCTTTTCAACAGGGAGGGGATGATGAGTTCCGGAGTGGCTCGAAGAACGTTGACCCGTTGCACGTGCCCGTAGGACCAATAACGAGACAAAGAGCCAAAAGAATCAAGCAGGCAATGCAAGGATTCATGCAAGCGTGGATGGACGAGTGCTCTAGTGCAAAGACTTCATTTACGTTGCATAAGAATGTGGAAGAGGAGCCAAAGTTATTGCAATGCATTTGGATCAAGGAAGAACAAGAAATTGGGCAGCAGCTGAGTCACGGCCGTAACACGACAATGGCGAAATTTTGCAGAAGAGGACTTACGACCGTAACCCACATCTTCACGGCCGTAAAGAGTTTGGTATCTTTTAGTTCAGAATGTTGATTACGGCCGTAAAGGTCATTTTCACGGCCGTAACATATGTTGTCAATTTTTAATCCGTAGCGTGATTACGGCCGTAAAGGTTGTTTTCACGGCCGTAAATTAGTTTCCGAATTTTAAGTTAATATTAGGCGTTTTTAGCTTTTTAGTTTAGGTTGAATTCTAGTTTATTTTTAGTTGCTTTATTTTCTTTGCCTATATATATGGCTTTATTCAGCATTGTAAAACACAACTTTATTCTTGAGATTAATGATATTGAAGGTGAGATATTCCCTTATAATTTCTTCGTGTTCTCGTCGAACAAATTAAACTTATCAAAGGATTTGACAACCTTTGTGGCGTTCCCCCTTTGTGGTTCTTATCTCCGCATCGTAACGGGTTTTGGGTTTAATATACCCATAGTTCTTGCGTCGTGAGGCCGGGGTTGCATTGTTACCGTCTACTATCTTGGATTTTAGAGCTTTCCGGCGTTTAATTCCGCGTGTTCTTGGTGATCCCCATAACGGATCACATCAATAGGGAACCGCATACCATCTTTCATTTAGGTAGACTAAGAGATGTCAAGACAAACGGGCAGATCAGACCCATGAAAATCGGCCCAGATCGACTCGGAGTCTTAGGACGACCAGTGACCCAACGGGTGGCCAGTAGGTCAAGAAGGTGTGTACTGCGGGCTTCGTGGGTCACACCTTCACTGGCCGCGGTTAACCTGCTGGCCCGTGAAATAATAAAAAAAATAATTAAAATTTTTTTAAAAATTAAATTTGAACAGCTAAATTATGGTTAAGTAGGTGTCAACCTAGTTGGGATGCACTTAAACTATAAGCCCATGTTTGGTAACAATTAAAAATTCTATATCCATGTCACACCGGATTGTGGACCAAATTTTGCTTCCAACTTTGCATCCAACCTTGCCTCCAATTTTGCAAACTGTTCGTCCATCTTTGCAAGCATTTTAAAGTCTTGAAGATCCTTTTCCGTCGATGAAGCTTCCTTCTGTGACTTGGTTAGTATTAAAGAAAAGAGAAAAAATTAAAATAAAGATCCTCACGTGTTTTATCGCTCGTGTATCACTCGATTTTGGCTTTTTCCCTCTATTAATCTCACCACTCTTCCTTTTGTCTCTCTATTCGATTTTTCCCACGTTCTCAAAGAACCCACCAAACTAGTCATGAATTTGGTCCTTGTGGAATAAACCCCAAAGTACAAATAAGGAAAGTTGATGGAAAAATTGGAATTAGGAAGTTTAAGAAGGAAATTATGGAAACAAGAATTCTATTTCAAGAAGAAGTTTTATGGAATCAAGAATAAGGAATTTAATGGAAATAAGGATTGTTGGAAAGATTTGCCAAAGATTATTTTCCAAGAAAAGATTTCTTGAATTATCTTGGAAAAAATTTCTTGATTTCTTGAATCAACAACTTTTTGCTAATTTTCGGATTTCTTCCTTTTTTTTTTTCTACTCAACAAGAATAATCAAGAACAAGAAACAGAAATTGGCAAATCCTAAATTTCTGACGAATTTCAAGAAACAAAAATTGAAACGGAATTTTTTTTTTGAATGAATAAAATCTGGAAATAAAAGAAAAGAACTGGAATACTAAATACTTGGATTTGGAGACAGACTCTGATACCAGATGATGTGATCCGATATGGGGATCACCAAGAACACGCGGAAATAAAGGCCGGAAAGCTCTAAAATACAATTCGTAGACGATAGCAATGCAACCCCGACCTCACGACGCAAAAACTATGGGTATATTAAACCCAAAACCCGTTACGATGTGGAGAGAAGAACCACAGAGGGGGAACGCCACAAATGTTGTCAAATCCTTTGATTAAGTTCGAATTTGTTCAACGAGAACAAGAAGAAAATTAAGGGAATATCTCACCTTCAATATCATAAATCTCAAGAATAATAGTTGTTTTACATAATGCTGAATGAAGCCTTTAAATAGGCTAACAAAATAAAGTAACCAAAAATAAACTAAACTAAAACAAAACACTAACCGCCTAATTAGGTTAATTTTACGGTGCCTAAGTTACGGCCGTAACTTTTACGTTTACGGCCGTAAGTGACTTACGGGTTAAAAATCAAAACATATGTTACGGCTGTGACAATTTCGTTTACGGCCGTAAGTGACCTTCTGAACGAAAAATAAAAAGTTACTAAACTCTGGTTACGACCGTGAATATTTGGATTACGGCCGTGAGTACTTCCACTTCAGTTACGGCCGTGAGATCACGCATTACGGCCATAATTGCCTTTCTGCCGAATTTCGTGATGTTGATGTTACGGCCGTAAAAATGGGTGTTACGGCCGAAAGTCAGCTTCTGCATTATTTTCTTGTTGTTCTTTGATCCAAATGCATTGTAGTGACTTTGGTTCCTCTTCCACTTTGTTATGCAATGTAAATGATGTCTTTGCACTCAAGCACTCGTCCATCCACGCTTGCATGAATCCTTGCATTGCCTGCTTGATTCTTTTGGCTCTTTGCCTCATTATTGGTCCCACGGGCACATGCAACGGGTCAATACTCTTCGAGCCACTCCGGAACTCATCATCCCCTCCCTGTTGAAAAGGATTCGTCCTCGAATCATCACCTGCATCAAACAGAGAAAGATCAGCAACATTAAAAGAAGCAGACATGTTATACTCACCTGGAAGATCGAGCTTATATGCATTCTCATTTATCTTTTCAATGATTTGAAATGTTCCATCGCCTATTGGCTGCAACTTAGACTTCCTTTGGGTTGGGAATTGCTCCTTTCGCAAGTGCACCCACACCCAATCACACTGCTGAACGTCACTTGCCTCCTACCTTTGTTGGCATGAGTCGCATAACGCTCATTTTTCTTTTCAATTTGCCCTTTTCACCTTTTCATGAAGTGCTTTCACAAGCTTAGCCTTTTTCGCCAAGTCCAAACTGCTCCTTTCATCTACAGGTAAAGTAATTAAATCAAGAGGAGTTAGCAGGTTGAAATCATAAACAACTTCAAAAGGTGAACATGTAGTAGTAGAATGCACAGATCGATTATAAGAAAATTCCACAAATGGCAAACATTCCTCCCAAATTTTTAAATTCTTATTTATTATAGTGCGCAAAAGTTGGATTAATGTCCTATTAACTGCCTCTGTTTGACCATCAATCTGCGGGTGACATGTAGTAGAAAATAGCAATTTAGTACCCATCTTTCCCCACAAGACTTTCCAAAAGTAGCTTAGGAACTTAACATCCCTATCAGACACAATACTCCTAGGTACCCCATTGATCTGATCCTTGTTGGGGAATCACGTAGTCTCGCGGAAATTGTATAAACACTTGGAAAGTTCCAAATCCAGATTGTTAGACGATAGCAATATGACCCGACACTCACGACTCAAGAACCAAGGATGTATCAAATCCAAGACCCGTTAAGATGCGGAATGAAGAACCATAAAGGGGTGAATGCCACAAAGGTTGTCAAATCCTTTGATAAGTTCGAGGGGTTCAATCAAGAACGAAAAGAATATGGATAAACTCACCTAATTCAATGTAATTTCAATAATCATCAAAGTTGTGTTCTTCAATCAATATAAAAAAAGATAATAAAGGGTATTCTCGTGGAAAACAAGACATGGCCGCAACATATGGGCCCAAAACGGAAAAAGAAATAAAAACGCGTAAACCCTAAATTCTATACCCACGCGATCGCGTAGGTATCATGGTGGCGATCACGTGGCAAGGTCAAAAAGCTCTCGGATCTGTTTTTCAGTGCATTTCGCGTGGTTTAATTCTCCAACTCCCTATCCTGGACTTGGTTCTCGGCCCACATCACTTGTACTACCCCCGACTCCTCCTCTATCTTGTCATGCATTTAAAGTAGGGCCTTTGACTTGGGTTCAAGCACTCATCCATCCATGCTTGCGTAAATCCTTGCATAGCTTGTTTGATCCTGTTTGCCCTTTGTCTCGTGATTGGTCCCACTGGTACATGCAACGGTTCCTTGCTAGCAGGTCCACTCTGGTACTCATCACCCATGGAGTCTCACAACTTCCCTAAAGAATAGGTCTGCTATGTTCGTTGCTTCATCAGTTTTATGACAAGGAATAAAATGTGCCATTTTGCTAAATCTGTCTACCACCACAAATACCGAGTCTCTACCTTTTTTTGTCCTAGGCAGACCTAACACAAAATCCATAGATATATCTACCCAAGGTTCATTAGGTACGGGCAAAGGCGTATACAAAACCTTGTGGTAAGACTCTAAACTTAGATTACTAACAAGTTATGCACCTTTCACAAATAAATCTGGTGTTCAATCCCACGAATTGGCGGTAGCCCACTAGGAATCTCCTCGGGAAATAAATCTTCAAATTCCTGCAAAAGAGACACAGCTAAACTCGGGAGGGAGTGGTTAGCTTCATCAAGTACAAGGAGAGATTCCTTGAACATTAGTAAAATCACAGGTTTATTTGTAGAAATAGCTTTGGTGATATCACTCTGTTTTGCGTAGAAGCTCACTTTTGTTTTCTCTCTTTTATTTTTACTGGCACTCTTCACACCCTCTCCTTTTTTCTGGGATCGTGGTCCCAACTCTCTGTTTTTCACACAACCCTCCTTTTTTCGGGATCTTGGTCCCGACCCTCTTCTGTTCACTCAACTCTCCTTTTTTTCGGGATCGTGGTCCCGACCCTCTTTCTCTCTTCCTCACTTTTTAATTTCAATTGGTCTTCATAGACCTCTTGAGGTGACAACGGCATTAGTTTGACATTTTTCCCATCCTTAGTGAAGGTAAACCTATTTTTAAAGCAATCATGAATGACCTTCCTATCGAATTTCCATGACCTGCCCAACAAGATGTGTCCCGCATGCATGGAAATCACATCACAAACCACTCTATCTTCATACATCCCAATCTCCAAATCAACTACCACCTGTTTATTCACCTTAATCTCACCCGATTCATTTAACCATTGCAGTTTATATGGCCTATGGTGTTTTAGCATAGGTAGGCTTAATTTCTCCACTAGAGTAGTGCTAGCAACGTTCGCACAACTTCCACCATCTATTATCAAACTACACACCTTGTTATTCACAAAGCACCTAGTATGAGATATATTTTCATGCTGCTCACCCGACTCTTCCACCTTAACTTGAGTAGTAAGGACTCTCCTAGTGACAAGTGATTTAGCTACTGCATAGTCCCCATCATCATTTTCACTAACATCCTCTAGATCTGGCATATCCTTATACTCATCCTCCACTTCTTCATCTTTCTCATCCTCCGAACTAAATACCCCATTACGCACAACCAATATTCGTTTATTTGGACATTGTGAAGAAATATGTCCTAATCCAGAACATTTAAAATAACGAATATCTCTAGTCCTAGAAATTTGAGAGTCATAAGCAATTTTACCTTTGTTGGGTGGCTCTACTTTTCCCTTCGGTACCTCAAATTTATTTTTCTGGACAACCCCATCATTTTTAGAAGTCCCACTCCATGTAGACTTACCAAAAGGATTAGAACTTGTAGAGAATTTTGAAGTTCCCTTCCTCTTTAGTTGTCGCTCTACCTTCGTGGCCATGTGAAGCATCTCATCCAAATCGATATAATGCTGCAATTCAATAACATTAGCAATATCTCGATTTAAACCACTTAAAAACCTAGCCATGGTTGCCTCCAGGTCTTCCTCTATATTTGCTCGAGTCATGGCAACCTCCATCTCCCTATGGTAATCCTCTACACTCTTACTACCTTGGGAAAGGGTTTGTGGTTTTTGGTAGAGATCCCTATAGTAATGTCCAGGCACAAATCGTTTTCTCATAAGGGTCTTCAACTCATCCCAAGTCTCAATAGGCCTCTCCCCATTCCTCCTTTTACTAGTAACCAATTGATCCCACCATACTATAGCATAATCAGTAAATTCTACGACTGCCAATTTAACCTTTTTAGATTCGGAATAATTATGACAATCAAAAATCAACTCTACCCTCTTTTCCCATTCAAAATAAGTTTCCGGATTACTTTTACCTTGAAACGAGGGAATGGAAATTTTTATATTACCAACATGTCCATCTACATCATCCCTACAATCACGCCTATATCCCCTATCACGTCTTTCTCCCCGATCTCATTTCCTACCAACATTAGTAATAGACAATTCACCACTATCTTCATCACTATCAACAACCTCAACACGTTCATTCCTAACTCCAAATTGTGGGTTGAAGTCATACCTTAGTGATCTCCGTAAATTAGGGAAATTGCGCTGTTGTTCCTGACGTGGTTGAGCAATTCCTGCACCACGTGTCTCCCCCGGATTATTTGATCTTTCCACATTCACACCGGATTGTGGACCAAATTTTGCTTCCGACTTTGCATCCAACCTCGCCTCCAATTTTGAAAATTGTTCCTCCATCATTGCAAGCATTTTAAAGTCTTGAAGTTCCTTTTCCGTCGACGAAGCTTCCTTCTGTGACATGGTTAGTATTATAGAAAAGAGAAAAAAATTAAATAAAGATCCTCACGTGTTTTATCGCTCGTGTATCACTCGATTTTGGCTTTTACCCTCTATTAATCTCACATCTCTGCCTTTTTCCTCTCTATTCCCATTTTCCCACATTCTCAAAGAACCCACCAAACTAGTCACAGATTTGGTCCTTGTGGAATAAACCCCAAAGTGCAAATAAGGAAAGTTGATGGAAAAATTGGAATTAGGAAGTTTAAGAAGGATATTATGGAAACAAGAATTCTATTTCAAGAAGAAGTTTTATGGAATCAGGAATAAGGAATTTAATGAAAACAAGGATTGTTGGAAAGATTTGCCAAAGATTATTTTCCAAGAAAAGATTTCTTGAATTATGTTGAAAAAATTTTCTTGATTTCTTGAATCAACAACTTTTTGCTAATTTTCGGATTTCTTCCTTTTTTTTTTCTACTCAACAAGAATAATCAAGAACAAGAAACAGAAATTGGCAAATCTTGAATTTCAGACGAATTTCAAGAAACAAGAATTGGAATGGAATTTTTTTTTAAATCAATAAAATCTGGAATAAAAGAAGAGAACTGGAATACTAAATACTTGGATTTAGAGACAGGCTCTGATACCAGATGATGTGATCCGATATGGGGATCACCAAGAACACGCGGAAATAAACGCCAGAAAGCTCTAAAATCCAATTAGTAGACGATAGCAATGTAACCCCGACCTCGCGACGCAAGACCTATGGGTATATTAAACCCAAAACCCATTACGATGCGGAGATAAGAACCACAGAGAGGGAACGCCACAAAGGTTGTCAAATCCTTTGATAAGTTCAAATTTGTTCAACGAGAACAAGAAGAAAATTCAGAGAATATCTCACCTTCAATATCATGTATCTCAAGAATAATAGTTGTTTTACATAATGCTGAATGAAGCCTTTAAATAGGCTAACAAAATAAAGTAACCAAAAATAAACTAAACTAAAACAAAACCCTAACCGCCTAATTAGGTTAATTTTGTGGCGCCTAAGTTACGGCCGTAACTTTTACGTTTACGGCCGTAAGTGACTTACGAGTTTAAAAATCAAAACATATGTTACGGCCGTGATAATTTTATTTACGGCCGTAAGTGACCTTCTGAACGAAAAAATAAAAAGTTACAAAACTCTGGTTACGGCCGTGAATATTTGGATTACGGCCGTAAGTACTTCCACTTCAGTTACGGTCGTGAGATCATGCATTACGACCGTAATTGCCTTTCTTCCCAATTTCGTGACGTTGATGTTATCGCCGTAAAAATGGGTGGTATGGCCGTAAGTCAGCTTCTGCATCATTTTCTTGTTGTTCTTTGATCCAAATGCATTGTAATGACTTTGGCTCCTCTTCCACTTTGTTATGCAATGTAAATGATGTCTTTGCACTCGAGCACTCGTCCATCCACGCTTGCATGAATCCTTGCATTGCCTGCTTGATTCTTTTGGCTCTTTGCCTCGTTATTGGTCCCATGGGCACGTGCAACGGGTTAACGCTCTCTTCGAGCCACTCCGGAACTCATCAGTTGTATTTAACTTTGTAAAGCAAAAGATATAAATTTGAATTCTATGTAAATTTTTCTTTGAATTTATCATTTTGTTTATTTCGTATTTAGAAATTTAATAAAAAAAATTGCTATAAATATGAAAAATTCTTTGTTTTTATTCATATGGGCCAAAATAGAACGAACCGTGATCTGCATGGGCCAACAGGCGGGTTAGGTTGTAGTTTAAAATATTTTGATAGTGCATAAATAGGAGGGCAAGTATGCCAAATAATTTTGAATAAAACAATGCCAAAACTATTCTAAATTCTATCTCTCTATTCTCCTTCGGTCACACATGACTCAGCATCCGAGATCTCTCCTAGGCTGAATCAACGTCTTCCTCCGGTTCTTCCTCGAGTTCTTCTAACTTCTTCTTCCTCTGGGTCTTCTCTGGGTTCTTCTTCTGGGTCTTCTTCAGGTTCTTCTTCTTCTGGGTCTTCTTTAGGTTCCTCCTCGGGATCACTCTCGGGCACCAACTCATTCTCTTGCCCAGGCTTGGGCTCAACTACTGGTGCCTCACTAGGTGCAAACCCATGGGCGTCCTTGTAGTACATGGGATAATACGTACAAGTCTGTCGCAAAAGGAGTCGTAGTCCACATTGATGGACGTATTCACATCTACGTATATCATGCGAGCCACGTCTCGGGTACTATTCGAAAATGACGATATCAGATGATGGATTGACTTGGAGTTGTTGGTCACGAAGGCACGTTGTAAGGCCCATTCACGTAAATAATTTAGTTGTCCAACATGTTGGGCTATAGTCAATTCAGGTCTAGGCTTGAAGCGATCATAGTCTCGAAGCGATCATAGTCTCTAATGGCTTGTTCTGCACCACTGAGTGCATTTCTATGAATGGGTGTCATGTTCTAAACCAATTATACAAAGTTCAATTAGGCGGGGTTATCCATCTCTCAGTTAAAATTACGAGGACATAAAAATTAAAAACTTTTTCAAATTATGCTAAAACTCATTTTATTTCTTCTTATTTCGGATATAAAAAATTTCTCATTCTTTCTCGTCTAAGTATCAAAGCATTTCATTACTTATGTATCCGGAATCAACATTAAATAAACGTCATGATAAAATTATTTACCTTCGGAGTTGGTAGAGAGAATGATGGCAGTGACAAAAGTCGTCAAAACATTATTATTATTATTATTATTATTATTATTATTATTATTATTATTATTATTATTATTATTATTATTATTATTATTTTAGAAAAGTCTTTTAAAAAAATTTGTAAGTCTACAAAAACATAGACCCGCTCTGATAGTATGATGTAACTCCCCGAGTTCCTTAGAACCCGAAACACCACGTCGTCCTTTAAATCTAACTTTTTAACAAAAATTTGTTGCAGAAAATAACTAAATTTGTAAAGATCACATTTATTATTTGAAAATTGTAGCCAAAATTAAATCATATGAATTCTAGAACATTCATAAAACTTTAAATCTCAATTTTTTTAAAGGAAAGTAACGACAAATAATTAAATTGGCAATGTAGCGACCGAGAATTTTCGTGACTTATTATTAATATTTAAAAAAAAAAATATCGCTACGACTTTGCCCATTTATTTAGTTATTTTTAAACACGTGTTCGTCTAGCCAATTAAGTGAAATTAAATTTATTTAAAATCTCAGTCTAATTACAATTTTTAAAGATGTTCAAGTTCCATTATTTATTTTTAAAGTCCAAATCTCCGACTCCTTGGTTTTGAACTTGATCCTCGGCCCAAATCACTTGCATCAACTTTGGCTCCTCTTCTATCATGTCAAAAGTCAAACGTAGAGCCTTTGGTCTTGGACTTGAATGCTCATCCACCCAAGCTTGCATATATCCTTGCATGACCTATTTGATCTTCTTAGGCCTCAGCCTCGTTATTGGTCCCACCGGCACATGCAACGGGTCCTTACTCGTTGGGCCACTCCGGTACTCATCAATTTCCAATCTTCACTAGCACTTTCCATCCCACAATCGACTCACAATCTCCATAGGAACTCCCACTGTTTTCCTTCATCACAGATGCTACCCAACTTACCATGTTTAACACCACAATCAACCATAATATAATCCTCATTATTTCTCAGTGTTCTAAAGTGCGCGCTAATGCATCACGTACGCACGCTCAGTGCGCAATGCATGCCTCTCTCGCGACGCTTCTTTGAAAAGCATGAAAAATGCAGTCAACAAAAAGTCAACAGAAAAAAGCGAGACCGTGTGTAAACTCGCGTTTAAAAGCGCAAACTCGCATCAAACTTGCGCTTAGAAGGCCCTAATCGAAAAAGGTTGAGGCCCATTTTATATTTAATTGTTATTTTGCAGGCCCCAAAGAGTTGAGGCCCAATTTGAACTCCAGTGCATATATCATTTTATAGGAGCAAAGTGACGTGAATTTCTCACAACCTTCTGATGTGGGCTTTCAAGTTCAAGGCTACACCATTATATATGGCACAAGTGGTATGAGTCGTATGATACTGATTTAACCATAGGTAATTTACTGGTTGTGGGTAGGTGCTGATTTTTGAGTTGGGGTTGCAAAATTGACGGTGACTTGGAGGGTGGTGGAGATGCTATTGGGGGCGGAGATGTTAAGTGAAAAGATGGAAGCAGTAGGCATGGAAGCTACACATCACTGATCTTCTTCTGCCTGCTCTTTTGGTGACTGCACTTCTTCGTGGTTTGGTGGCTGTTGTTGTGGTTGTGTTGGTGGAGGAGGAAATTGACGTGGGACTGGGAGGATTTGGGAGATTTCCCATCAAATTCTTCAAATAATACTGGATCGTTGCTGGGGTTTCATCCAAAAGATACCAATCGCCTATGTTTGGTAGAGAAGAAGTGACGACGTCGAGGAATATAGAGCGGGAGGTGATTATGGGCTGTGGATTCCTGGCTGGTGGATCTACAGAGGTGGAAGGCAGTGGTTGTGGCCTGTGAGGATATAAGCAATAATATGACTTTTCTTTTACCCCTTGTATATGACTTATTGAATATAAAATGAAATTTGTTCAATTTAAACATTGTAAATTATTTAAGAAATATATAGTTATTAATTTTTGAAGTTTAAAAATAAACTATAATATAATTTTAGATGTGTTTGGTATATATTATTTCCATTATTTAATGATTTAGATTGATTACAAATTATTTAAAAAAAATTGAAAAAAACTTTTTAACTCTTACTCCCGCTTAAGCTTCAAAAGCTTGACACTTGGGCTCCACGCTTCGTTACGCTTCACGCTTTTTAGAACACTGTACTTTCCTCACATCAAGGGCACAGAAAATTCTGCAACCTTCAAACTCTCGGGTATGAAATTATCTCCTCTACTGTTAACCATTTTTTTTTACAAGAAGAACTCCACAAACTCCACCACTATTGCCCAGCCAAAACCGCAGCACAAACATTGCCCAACCAAACCACAGCCATCGCTCAAACGAGCTCCATCACCCTCAAAGCTGAACCACCATTCGAAACACCAAAATCTGACCACCACCAAAGTAGCCCCTTCCAAAACACCATGGCCAATGCCCATCGCCCAATGCACAAAATCAACCACCACTGTCGCCCGTAACACCGAACATCATCGACCACCATCTCCAACTTTCCTCAATCGGCCCAAATTCAAAATCACACCAACAATCACCACAACTTCCAAACTCCCCTGCCCACTGTTGCAATCCGAACACCATCACCACAAAACCCATCATTGGCAGCCAACTTCAGGCACACCATGGCCAAAGCCATTCCAATTTCACAAATCGGCCACCAATCGTGCCACTGTCGAACCACCGTAGCCGCCACTTCAAACTCGCCACTACCCTTATTAAACCGACCCCTCTAAATCCATCAAATACCAAGAAAACAAAGAATCGAGCAAACCCATAAACTTACCTCAACCTTCGACCGGATTATCGCCAGATAAACCATCCAAATCACGACCTTAAGCCTCGGTCTTCACACCCCAAACCACCCAAGATATCTTCCCATTTTTCCTCACACTCGGACCACACCCACCGCCACCATGTGCCGACGGTGCCATCGCCGACTAAAACGCGGGCAGCTCACAACGGAGATGGGCCGTTCGCCTCTCCAAGTGGAGGAGTCTCGGCTGCCCGCGTCGTCAATGTACCAAATCCTAACTGTATCTGTTGACCAAAAAATCCGGCTGGACCTTGGACCAACACTTCTCAGCTCCTCCCTCTTGAACACGTGGATCTCATGCGAACTGTGACAAACGATCAGTTTGCAAAGAGGGCCGAGGTGGCTCCCATTTGCACTCCGATGCCAAAGTCAGTGTTCATCTTCAACAGATATAAATTGGGTGCGAGAAATATTAATGTGTAAAAGAGAGAAAAGGGAGTGAGAGTAAAATATTTCAGTTAAGAGTATGAAATTGCTAACCCCTTACAAAGCGGGAGGAGTGCTCTATTTATAGAGGAACTCATTGTTTCGGATCGTGACACGTGACGTACTTTACACTTGTATTTACCCTAGCTTCTAAAAAAGGAGATCTTGCCTTTTGATATTAATCATTTCTATACTTTGTAGGGGATGGGCGCTTGTCACTTCACGATAAAGGTGGTGTCACATCTCTGACTCCATCCCTTGTCCCATCCCTCTTCTGCGCGTCACTGTAAAGCACCTCGGCTAAACATAAAGCACATCGGACAGACACAAATCATGATGAGATCCCAATCGGGGAATCTCGACAAACACACAGAAATAACACAATTAAAACCTAGGAAAGATCCAAATCAGATCAAACATGAAAATTAACAAGAACACGATGAAATAAACAAAGGAATTAAAGATAGATCGACGATAAAACCTTGACCCGACAATCACGACGCAATTAATGACGATGCGAATTGAAGAACCAAGATTGGTGAACGCCACAACGGTTGTCAATTCCTTGATAAGTTCGTTGGGTGAACGTCACAAAGATCGGATCTTTGATAAGTTCAAGAAAAAGGGAATAACTCAACCTTTCAATTTGGAGAATCCTCTCTCAATTAATCAATAACTCAAACTGTCTTTTACAATCATGGAAAGCAATATAAATAAGAAAATAACCTAGCCACTAATTGACTCAAAATAGAATTCTAATTAAGCTAAAATACTAAAATAGGTATATAACTTAAAAACCAAAAAGGAAACAAAAAAATTAATTATCCCGCAAAATCTGGCCGCTCCTCATTTACGGCCGTGAGGAATAACATTAAGGCTGTAAAGGCCTCTCGGGTCCAAAACTGCTTCAATAGTTATGGCTGTGAAGAATTTGATTACAGCCGTGAATTGCCCCTGGTTTGGATGTTACGGCCGTGAGTCTGGAAGTTACGGCCATAAGCCTTGTTCTGCTCCTTTTTTCCCAAGACTTGGTTATGGCTGTGATAATAGCTTTTACGGACATGATTATAAGAGTTACGGCTGTGAAGGATCTTCATTACGGACGTAATGACTTTTCTGCACAAATAACTTCGATCCCTTGATTTGGCCTGATCCGTCCCTCTTCTCGGCTCGACCCCAACATGGAACTTGCTCCGTTTTGCACGTAAATCATTGTCATATTTCCGATGGCTCGACTTCACCCTTCGATGCCAAGTCCGGAACACATCATACTCCCTCTCTTGGAAAGGATTCGACCTCGAATCCAATTTTGGTCTGCTTTTCAAACTCCTCCTGCTTTCCTGGGCTCGATGATCATTTTTAAGCTTCGTGCAATCTTTTAGACCTTTGGGCTGCTCATTTTTGCCAATGAATTTCTTTCCCACTTTAAGTTCATGGCTTGATTTATGTCCCTGCAAAACAGATTTAATAGAACTGGGGAGGGAATGGTTAGCTTGGTTAAGTGCAAGGCAAGAACCCTTGTACACCAACCTTTGTGAAAATAAACTCAATTTGGGGGTGGACTCTCTTTTCTTTTTCCACTCATTCTCCCCTTTTCTGAGGTCGTGGCCTCAACTCTCTTGCTTTCAACTTTCACACCCTCGCCTTTTTCTGAGGTTGTGGCCTCAACACTCTTATTTCTTCTTTCAAACTCACGCTTGGTTTTTAACTGATCTTCTTGAACCTCTTTCGGAGATAACGGAACAAGGGTAATTGTCTTCCCACCCTTCACAAAGGAATACTGATTCTTAAACCCATCGTGCACTACCCTCCTATCATGTTGCCATGGCCTCCCCAACAAAATATGGCCAACATCCATAGGTACTACATCACAAACCACCTCATCCTTATAACCCCCGATGGAAAAATTGACCCTAACTTGCTTATTTACCTTAATTTCTCCCGACTCGGTCAGCCATTGCAATTTATAAGGGTTTGAATGTTTTATCAAGCTCAAACCCAATTTCTCAACCAACATTGTACTAACCACATTAGTACAACTTCCCCTATCAATCACCATACCACAAACATTTTTACCCACTAAGCATCTAGTATGGAAGAGATTATCCCTTTGCTCACCAATTTCATCCACCCTGACCCTAGTACTAAGGACACGCCGATTAACAAGTGAATCTTTAACAGCATAGGTTAGCCCTTCCTCATCACTACTACTAGCCCCACATCCACTAACTTAGGCATTCCCTTAAATTCATCCTCAGAACTAATTTCACCATTATCACACAAGATCATTAGCCTCCTATTTGGACACTGGGATGCTATATGACTCGTACCCAAGCACTTAAAACACTTAATATTTCTATCCCGAGTAATTTGAGAATCAGAAATATTTTTACCTTTCGTTGTAGGCTCCTCCTTCCCTTTCGGGTTATGTTCATCATGATGTTCCTGCTTCGGTTGTGATGTAGGATAAGATGGTGAGTTTTTTGTAGCCCCCTTTCGCCTTAGCTGTCTTTCCACCTTCATGGCCATATGCACCATATCCTCTAGCTCCACATAATCTTGTAACTCAATGATATTGGCAATATCTCTGTTCAGCCCACTCAGAAACCTAGTCATCGTAGCTTCTCGATCCTCCACCACGTTAGCCCGAATCATCGCCACCTCCATATCCTTATGATAATCTTCTACACTCCTCGACCCCTAAGTCATACCCTGCAGCCTCTGGTAAATATCCCTATAATAATGAGTCGGCACAAACCGCTTCCTCATTATGGTTTTTAATTCACCCCAAGTCTCCACCGGCTCTTCAAGGTTCCTTCTCCTACTCGTCACTAGCTGATCCCACCAAATATTTGCATAATCGGTGAATTCAATCATAGCTAATTTCACCTTCTTTTTTTCTAAATAATTGTGACAATCAAATAGCCGTTCAACCTTGGTCTCCCAATTCAAGTACGCCTCCGGATCACTCCTACCCTGGAACAATGATATTTTCACTTTAATTTTCCCAAGGTCATCATCAACAACATCTCTACCCCCACGGTGCCTCCTAGCTTCACGACGCTCCCTATCATGTCTCCTCTCATACCTATCTCCTCTATCCATGCTTCCCAAAGACATACTTCCACTTTCACTTCCCATGTCCTCATCATCCATACCAACCTCACGCCTATTACCTCTCCTAACCCGAGAACCATCATGAGATTGATCCTGAGGTCTTTGTTTACGTTCTGCACCTCGATTCTCCATTTGAGCCATAAACCTCTCAAATTGTGCCCTCATTGCTACAATATCATCATTGCCCTGTTCATCATTTCTATTCACACCCCTGGGCAGTTTTCTGTCTCCAACAGGAGATGAAGATGTGGAACCCTCTCTATCAGATATTTTTAATTTCAAAAATAAATTTCACCTCACGTGTATCTTCACTCGTGTTTCACTCTCTCTATCCCTTCAGATTTCACCCAAGAACTAATCAAGGGTCGGAAAAAGGTAAGACACGAACAAGAACAAGGAAATTTGGAAATTGAGAAAATTTGAAATATTTGGGGAATATTTGGAATTTTTGGATTTTTTTTTTAATCTGCCAGAGAATTGGACTACAAGTATGGCAGAAAAACGGAACTGGATTTGGACGAAAAACGAACAAGAAAACCACTTTTGAATTTTTGGGACTGACTCTTATGGATCAAACTGAAGAAAATTATGACTGACACGAAGAACGCGAAGAAAACGAGAAAAATCAAGAAAATCAAGATTTAACAAGAAACACAAGAATCTGAAATAGATCTAAGCTCTGATACCAGATGATGAGATCCGAATCGGGGAATCTCTACAAACATGCGGAAATAACACAATTAAAACCTAGGAAAGATCCAAATCAGATCAAACACGAAAGTTAACAAGAACACGATGAAATAAACAATGGAATTAAAGATAGATCAACGATAAAACCTTGACCCGACAATCACGACACAATTAATGACGATGCGAATTGAAAAACCAAGATTGGTGAATGCCACAAGGGTTGTCAATTCCTTGATAAGTTCGTTGGGTGAACGCCACAAAGATCGGATCTTTGATAAGTTCAAGAAAAATGGAATAACTCAACCTTTCAATTTGGAGAATCCTCTCTCAATTAATCAATAACTCAAACTGTCTTTTACAATAATGGAAATCAATATAAATAAGAAAATAATCTAGCCACTAATTAACTCAAAATAGAATTCTAATTAAGCTAAAATACTAAAATAAGTAAATAACTTAAAAACCAAAAAGGAAACAAAATAATTAAAAATCCCGCAAAATCTGGCCGCTCCTCATTTTCGGCCTTGAGAAATAACGTTACGGCCGTAAAGGCCTCTCAGGTCCAAAACTGCCTCAATAGTTACGGCCGTGAAGAATTTGATTACGACCGTGAATTGCCCCCGGTTTGGATGTTACGGTCGTAAGTCTGGAAGTTACGGTCGTAAGCCTTGTTCTGCTCCTTTTTTCCCAAGACTTGGTTATGGCTGTGATAATAGCTTTTAAGGCCGTGATTATAAGAGTTACGGCCGTGAAGGTCGTCGTTACGGCCGTAATGACTTTTCTATACAAATAACTTTGAGCCCTTGATTTGGCCTGATCCGTCCCTCCTCTCGGCTCGACCCCAACATAGAACTTGCTCCATTTTGCACGTAGATCATTGTCATATTGCCGATAGCTCGACTTAGTCCTTCGATGCCTGGTCCGGATCACATCAAATCAGTTCGACCAAAGAGGTACGCGTGATATTCCACCTCGGTAGTTGACCCAAAGTGATATTCTAAGCTTTAACCATGGGCTCTAGTCCATTGGGCCCTCATTGGGCCTTCGCTGGTGGTCCAATGTGGCGCGTTTTGGGTACGATCTCAACACTAGTCCCTCAAATCCGATGTGGTCATTCATGGGCGGGTAGGATTTGTTGTATGTTCGAGGCACTAACTTTGTTTTTGATGGCCTTCTACAGCCGTGTAGCTACGAGATTACGGTCTGTCTTCAAACTTTGTTTATCTGTTACATCCAATATATATATATATATATATATATATATATATATATATATATATATATATTATTCTGCCCTCTATTGGCTGGGAATTATCGTATGACGCTGCGGGATTAAAGTTTGGAATGACATTCCTTAATGGGAGCTCGGATTGAAAGTAAAGTCGACCTTCTATTCCCGTTCTACTTTTCAGGTGAAAATTGGAATTATACCAACATGTCTTTTTTAGACGGCGCATTTAACATAAAGGGGGCTACTAATATCGGTTCCCAAGGAGCAGGAAAGTGGCGCTCACTATGGTAACCGAACTGTTTCCTCCCTTCGCTTGACAGTTGGCACCTTAATTAATCCATCCCCCAAGGGATGTTGGTTACCCGTGTTAATTATGTGGCTTGCAAACCAAGGGTTTTGGTTTATTGAGTTCCCTATAAAGCCTTCTTCTCCTCATTGTTTCTCCTTTACCGTATCCTTAGAATTTTTTGCAGTAGTATCTCCGCAAGAAGTTACAGCGCCCTTCTATATTTGCAAGTTTTTGATATCTCTTCAAGGGATTTTTACGTAACAACTCATCCCTGTCGCTCTACACTCTTCATTGGCACGTTCTTCACTCCGAGTATACAATCCTGGACTTCCGTTCCTGAAGGTAAATTTCTTTTCCTTTGTAAGTGTAAAGAAAACCTTTTTACTTCTAACCTTCAAGTGTGGGCTTGAAAATTTTGTTTTGCCTTTTGTTTATCTTTCGGTGAGTCTGGCTCTTTTTTAAGAATAAATGGAAAGAGTTGGGGGAACGGGTTCACAGGAAATATTAGCAATGGCGATTCCTGTCAAAGGTTTCTGTCCTATATCTTTGTCGGTTTTTAGTTCTCGCCTCTTTAGGGAGCAGATTAAGAGGAGGAATAGGAAAATCAGTGGTGTAATTTATTTGAGTGATTCTGACAGTGAAGAAGAAAAAGACCAAAACTGCATAGCTCATCTATCATCCGAGGAGGAGGCTTCTTTGAGAGAGCTCCGAAGCAAGAGGGACAGGGATTTGGGAAGAGGAGAGGCTGTGGGTCTTCTTGTGGTCACCAGGACCTCGGATTAATTGTTAGGGCCCCATTTATGGCATATAGGGAAGAGCTGGGGCTTTCTGAGGAGGAAATAGCCCAGGTTAAAGGTTGGGTAGACCTGGTGAATAAAGTATCAGGGTATCATGTAGACCCTGATCCGAACCCAGAGTCGTGGGAAAGCAACGAGATCGCCACTGAAATTCGAGGGGTTGATTTGGCTGGAGCCTCGGCGAAATTCAGGATTCCTGAAGCGGTTCGATAAGTGCACCCTACACCTTCTTGCCGACCTTGCAGCCCTCCCCTAGGTCAAGCGGCCATATGTTATGATGCTCTATCCTGTGGGATGAGGCTACCCCTGCACCCCTTCTTCAGGGCACTGCTCAGGAGCTACAACCTATGCCCCTACCAGCTGGCTCCCAACTTCTGGACGCAGGCCGTGGGTAGTTGGCTAGTGTGGCAAGAGGTCAACCCTAACTATCCCATTTCACTACACATCATCCATACCTTGTATACTTTGAAGAAATCAGTTAGAAGGGAAAAAGACGTGAGGTCGGACGTCAAAGACTGGTATTATTTGTCTCCCAGGGGCTCATACCCTCCCGTTATTACTGGTCATCCTACTTCGATAAAGAACTGGAGGAACCAATGATTATGGGTTGCAGGGGAGTAGCAGAGCTCTCCTGTGGACCCTAGTCCAGAAATTACAGTTCCCCGAACTCTTTCCCCACCTAGTGAGTCTTGTATTTGCTTTAGTGTCCTTGAGTGTCATGCATCTTTCATTTTTTATTTTTTATTCACCTTTCTTTACTGGTTCCTAACATGCTATTGGTTTATGGCAGGGGATACTTTTGTCTGCCTCCTCTCTGACGCAGACTTAGCGGCAGTAAGGCGCTTGTTTACTTACAAGGGCACTTTTCAGGGGGTTATTCAACAAAATAAATTATTTGTTAAGCACGGCCTTATGCAAGCCATGAGTAAGTTTGTTTCCTCATTGCCTTCATAACTTATACCTCGTCCGTTTATAACTTCATTCCCCTTCTTTTCTAGCTAGGTTCCAAGGATTTTCCGAAGATTCTTTGAAGGGTCTCATGGCCAAAAAGATCCCTCCTGCTCTTCGCCACAACAGCGAAATCGAGAAGCAGAAAGTAGTACTTGCTAACCTGCAAGTAGGGGTGGCAAAAGAGGTATCTGAGGCGTCCATAGCCCAACTTCAGGGTCCTCTTCCCGCACTGTTGCCTCCACCCAGCCTGCTGCTGTGGGTCCCCAACAGCCTAGCTCAGAAAAGGGGGTGAACCTAAGAGGGTTGCTACATTGGGGAAAGGAAAAAGGTCAGGCAATGGCGGCTCCAAGAGGGAGAGGGAGTCTAAGAGCGTTTCTGTGCAATCTCCCTTGTCCGAGGATATTTCTGAGCATGTATCCGAGGAGGAGCATGCCCCATTAAAGAGGCTTAAAAGGGGCAAGGAAAAGGAAAAACCTCCACACCTCCGCCACCAGAGATTCAGGATTTGGAGGACGAGCCATCTATGTATGTCCCAGATTTGGCTTATGAAGTGACACCTGAGGGGGCAGAAGAGCTCAAACACATTAGAGTCAGTGTTCTCCCCAGAGATGTTACCTTCAGTCCTTCTTTGTTCGACTTCCCAATTCTCCTCCTGCCAGGGCTGCTTTAGTCACTGAGCAATTTTGGACAGAGGGCTGGTCTGCCTTCTCCTCTAGTGCCACTCCATCCCGGAAGCTGCTTGCTTCCAAGGCTATGAATGCTAGGGCTCTGGCCCTTATTGATGAGGTGGAGTCTTCTGTGGAGGAGGCACAGCAGGACAAGAAGGACGATGAGATTGCCCTTCGCCATGCAGACAATATGCTTAGAGAGATTAAGGACCTCAAGGAGCATCTGTCCATTGCTCACAAGGCCTCTTCGGAAGATAGGGTGACAGCCAAATGCCTTCAGGAGGACAATGAAAAGTTAAGGCGCGACCTCCAGGCTTCCGAGGAAAATATGGCGTCCCTTTGTAAAAAATTGGATGATTCCAACCGAACTCAGTCCATAGCTTCTGAAGCCCTGACAGCCGCCAAGGTTAGGCTAGAGGCTGAGGTGTCAGCAACCTCTGAGAAATTGGGGAGAGAGGTGGAGGCTAGGAGGAAGGCAGAGGAGGACCTTGCCTCTCTGGAACGGCACATGCAATCCAGGATCACGGAAGTTCTGGAGCAGACCGTTGCATCAAGAGTGGAGAAAGCTCTAAGTGCCAAGGTGTCTGAGGCAGACCAGAATTTCAAAGACACTTTTGAAGAGACACCAGAATATGAGGTCATGCAGAGGGTCTTTGGGAACATTGGGGCTAGGATGGCTTTGGGGGATGTGAAGGAAGCCTTCCCATCCTAGACCTATCCTCCATTGAAGCCCTGTACCCCGAGCCTCAAGATGATTCCCTCGATGATCCTGCAGATCCTTTAGATGCACCTGGCAAGGGCTCTTTAGAGGATGTCCCTCCGCAATGATCCTCTTTTGTATTTGCCTTGTTGTTGTTTTTTTTGTAAGTGCAATGGCACCTTATAGTGTAAATGTAACAACATTCAAATTGTATATACTTTGATTTTATGAATGCAATGATTTATTTACATTTAGTTCAATGTTTTAGTTTATATGACCTTATCAGTTTAAGTGTGAACGCTTCCAGACACAAATGTCTTGTAAACACATCATACAAAGATATGTGTATAGTCCCTCAGATCTAAGTAGCTCGAGGCATTCATGTTTGCTAGTTAGATCTGATTTTGACCAATTTTTGAACATTTTTGTCTTATACTCTGTAACACCTATGTTTACAAATTTGTATGAACTCCCATTGATGGTGTTAACACTTTCAACCCATAAGCAGGGATCGCAGTGTAGGCTTATAAGAGTCCCTTGTTTTTAACAAATTTCATGCATGGCGTAGACGTATGGTCTTATAACCAAAAAAATCTTGGAATTTGTGTTTATCCATTATGCTTGCCTAATCAGTACTTGGTATAATCCTCAACGTAACTCACTTATGATTTTATAAAATCATATGGTAATGTTGTAACCACTGAAGAGGAATTTGATTTATTGAAAATAGAGACGAAAGTGATCCGTGTTCCAAGGATTACATACAGGTACCCCAGATAAGTCCTCGATCATGTACGTTCCAGGTACCACCTCGGCAGACACTTTGTAAGGGCCTTCCCAGTTAGAACCTAAAGTCCCTACTCCTGGTTCTTGAGTTGAGGGAAGAACCTTTTTGAGAACTAAGTCCCCAACATTAAAGTGCCGACTCTTAACCCTTTTGTTGTAATAGCGGGCCATTTTCTCATGGTACCTGGTCATTACCACTTGAGAATCATTCCGTTTTTCCAGGAGGAAATCCAAATTAGCCCTTTGTGTTTCTTCGTTTCCCACTTCGTCATAGTGGATTTGACGAAGAGAAGGGACCCCAATTTCGACGTGACATACCGCCTCAGATCCATATGCCAAGGCGAAAGGCGTTTCACCAGTGGCAGTGTGCGAGGTGGTTTGAAGTGCCCATAGAGTTCATCTACCCATGCGCCCTTTTTGGACTCTGGCTTCCTTTTCAGGGTATTCTTTATGGTCTTGTTCATAGCTTCGACCTGTCCGTTAGCTTGTAGGTGATGTGGAGATGAAAATAATTTCTTAATTCCCAAATCGTCGCACAATTCATCTATGCTTCTATTTTTGAACTGTTTTGCATTATCACTAACCAGTGAGTGCGGTATTCCGAACCGGCATATGAGATTCTTCCAGATGAACTTTGTGGTGTTGGCCTCGGTAATCCTCATCAGGGGTTCCGCCTCGACCCACTTGATGAAGTAGTCAATTGCCACTATTGCAAAGAAATTATTACCAGCACCCCTAGGCATAGGACCAATAATATCAATCCTCCATTTCGCAAAAGGCCAAGGCCTAGTCACCACAGTTAGCTTGTGATGTGGATGATGCGGTATGGTTGCATGCCTTTGGCATTTATCGCATTTGCGCACGAAGTCATGGTAGTCCTTTCCCATAGTCGACCAAAAATATCCCTGTTTAAGGGATTTTCGAGCTAGTTATAACGCCCCGGCGTGGTTTCCACATATGCCCTCATGGATTTCTTTCATTACATACCGTCCTTCCTCCGGCCCCACACATCTCAGCAAAGGGGAGGTATAGCTCCGTTTGTAGAGCAAGTCATCCAAAAGTACGAAATTTGAGGCATATATTTACAACTTTCGAGCTGTTTCAGGCTCGTCTGGAACTATCTCATGCTTCAAGTATGCTAGTATAGGATTCATCCAGAATCCTTCTTCTTCTATTGCCAAAATCTCCGTCCCTGGCTCAATAGAAGACGTCAACTAGTGCTCAATTGGGATCAGATTATGGAGCTCTGAATCATTGCTGCTTGCTAGTTTGGATAAAGCATCGGCGTTGGAATTCTCAGTTCTGGGACTGTACCTAACTCCATTTTTCCGAAGTGCACAGCCAAATCTCTTACTTTCTTCAAGTAAGCGACCATAGCTGGTTCTTTAACAGAAAATTGTCCATTAAACTGACTCACAACGAGCTGCGAATCACTATTTGCCACTACGGACTTAATCTTCAAAGCTTTTGTAAGTCTCAGCCCAGCTAATAGAGCCTCGTGTTCAGCAACATTGTTTGAGGCTTTAAAGTCAAAACGGATCGCACTGTGCAATTTGAATCCTTCTGGGCTTATTAACAATAGTCCCGCACCGGATCGTCCCTCGGCCGAGGACCCATCAACGAACAATTTCCACTCTCGGCCGTCATCTGTGTTATCAACCATCTCAACCTCCGGCGGATGTGTGAACTCAACTATGAAATCCGCTAATGCTTGACCCTTTACAGTGGTCCGAGGCTCATAATGCAGGTCGAACTGGCTAATTTCAATCGCCCACTTCATTAACCTTCCAGATACATTTGATTTATGCAACACCTGTCTCATAGGAAAGTTGGTGAGCATGTGTATGGAGTGTGACTGAAAGTAGGGACGGAGCTTGCGAGATGCTGTGATCAACGAGAGAGCAAGTTTTTCCATATCTAGGTAACGTGTTTCTGAATCCAGCATGGCTTTGCTTACATAATACACCGGGAATTGATTCCCATCCTCCTCTCTGACCAATACCGAGCTAACAGCCTCTTTTGATACGGCTAAATACAAGTAGAGAAGTTCGCCAGCCTTTGGTTTTGATAGTAATGGGGTCTGTCCCAAGAATGCTTTCAGGTTGGCGAAAGCCTACTCACATTCCCGCGTCCATTGAAATCGCTTCCCTCCCTTCAAGACCTTAAAGAATGACAAGCATTTGTCAGTGGACTTGGAAACAAATCGATTTAAGGCCGCAATTCTCCCCGTCAAGCTTTGCACTTCTTTTGGATTCCGAGGTGATCGCATGTTTAACAAAGCATTGATTTTATTGGGATTGGCTTCGATCCCTCTCCTATTCACCATGAACCCAAGAAATTTTCCAGAGGCTACCCCCAAAAGCGCACTTCGCTGGGTTGAGCTTCATTCGATATTTCCTCAAAACATCGAAGGCCTCTGAAAAATGGCGGATATGCTCTGTGGCCACCATGCTTTTGACCAGCATGTCATCAACATATACTTCCATGGTGTTTCCTAATTGTTCTGAAAACATGCGATTTACCAACCTTTGATAGGTAGCTCCAGCATTTTTTAAGCCAAATGGCATAGCTTTGTAACATTAGAGTCCCCTATCTGTTATAAATGAATTATGCTCCTCATCAGATTCATACATGGGGATTTGATTGTACCCGGAGTATGCATCCATAAAGCTCAACATCTCATGTCCTGCTTTGGAGTCAACTAACTGATCAATCCGAGGCAATGGAAAACTGTCTTTGGGACATGCCTAGTTCAAATTTGAAAAATAAATACATACTCTCAGCTTCCCATTATGTTTTGGTACCAAAATAGTGTTTGATACCCACTTCGGATACCGTGATTATCTGATAAAGTCATTTTTCAACAGCTTCGTAACCTCTTCTTTCAAGGCCTCATACTTATCAGAACTCATAGGTCTTCTCTTTTACCTGTACCTGGGGCTTCTTGGATCAATCTGGAGTCTGTGACAGGCCACTTTAGGATCGATCCCAACCATGTCATCATGTTTCCATGCGAATACATCGAGGTTTTCAAGTAAGAAGCTTTTCAGCTGATCTTTGTATTCAACCGGTGAATCCAATCCAATATGCAACTCTTTGATTGGGTCAAGTGGATCTACACCAAAGCATTCCAAACTTTCAGCTGGGGTAGGGCAATTACCTCCTGCCATTCTTAGGTCCAGATCTGCCAGATCTTCTTTCAGCATCATCGTAACATCCTCATTTCCTGAGGGTCCTCCACCAAGTCTTTCAGGGTCTGGAGCAACCTCGACCATTGCTACATGCTAATCATGTTCAAGCTCCGATCTTGAAATTTTCGAATTAAATTTGTGTAACAGGCCCGCGATTCAGTTTGGCTCCCCCTTACAGTTGCAACACCATGCTCCGTGGGGAATTTCATGCAAATGTATTTTGTATGAGTTGCAGCTCCCAAGTCAATGAGGCCTGACCTCCCAATTGAGCCATGATAGGAGGAGATTTTGTCCACAACCAAGAATTCCATGGGGATTCTGGAAAGAGTTGGTACTTGCCCTACCTCAGTCATAAGGGTTATGGATCCTCTGGGAGTTATGCTGTCCCCAGTGAATCCATATATTGGATCCGGGACTGGAATGAGTGGAGTGTTGATCCCCATCTTATCAAAAGTTACCCCATAAATCACATTTACCGAGGCGTCATCATCCACCATCATTCGTGACAACCCATTCTGAGCCACTACCACCTTGATAACTAATACATCATTGTGTGGAAAGTGTACTCCAATAGCATCGTCTTAGGTAAAGGTTATAGATTCTGTCCTAGGCATCCCAACAGGATGTGAATGGATATAGTAATTCATGTTGGGGGGCTGCTTGGCTTCTCTGATATATCTCTTTTGGGAGTTGTTTGTGCTCCCACCTGGGTGGGGGCCTCCCAATATTGTGTCGATTTCACGAATAGGAGGGTCGGCCACAGGCGTAGGTGGTTCTCTTGTATCTTTAGCATGTTCTGAGGAGGTATCCTGGCCCTTGTTCCTGTCTCTTTAACGATTGTCAATCCTCTCTTTCGTCGAGTTCTTCCACGGAGCTCTCCGAACTTCTGGCCACCTGATTTTTGAGTTCTCCCCTTTTCAGGGGAGAAATCACTTCCCCTCCTTCCATGCGCCTTTTAGTCCGCTAACATATGGATTTCCCTGCAATCTTCTGTTGCGTGACCGTAATACCTGTGGTAGGCTCAGTAAGCCCCAATCATGGGCTATTTTCCACTTCGGCTACTTTCCATTCTTCCTTGAGCCATGGGAGGATTCTGAGAAGGAGCATTGGAGTACAAGTTGGGGATAGCTTCTGTGATCTCTGGTGCATAGTTGGACCTTGTCCCCTGGAATGGACGCGGCGCTCCACTTCGGTTACTTCCGAACCTATCCTTGTTACCTCCTTTCTTGAGGTTTGCTTCATTAGAATACCCAAGATTGTATCTCCCTTGAGGATGGTTGTCTCTGGCCCTAGCCATTTTTAAATACTGTTTTCAGATCTCTGCAACTGTGGATGCTACCAGGAGGGAGCTTTTTGTACCATCGTATCGCACTTCCCTCAAGGGTTAAAGCAAAAGCTTTGCACTTCAGTGCCGGAGTAGCTCCGACTATTTCCATGCTAGCACGGTAGTTTAGCAGGTGATCTTCAGGGTCACCTCGGCCAAAATACTTTGTTATTTCTGGCATTTCGAAGTCATGAGGCACTTGGCACCTACGGATGCCCTCCGTGAAGGGACTTATTTCTTCTTCGTCATCCAGCTCGTATGAGGGTAGTTCACTGTTCTCGTCATGACCAGAATACATTGGGTCATGGTATTGGTCGTAGGGCGGTGGAGCGTACTCCTGCCTTTGTGGTGGCAAAACTCGGTTGTAGTTTGGCCTTTCATGGGTCGGTAAATCATTACGAGATTCGGTCCGAGCTGCTTCGGTTCTCCTTTCCTGCCTATTCCTAGGCTCATACGTGGGGGCCAACTTTTCTGCTCCCGTACCATGCTGGTTCCTATGCATTTGACTCCGCGACAAGGCTTCTTCGACGCGTCGCTCCCACTTATATCTAGGCTCAGCTGCATTGTGCCGACCTTGATTAGTTCGACCCCCTCGCTTGCCTCTGAATAGCCCTCCTATTCGGCTGAAGACACTGCCAGATTTTGAGGGAGAAGCCTCCCTGTTTCTAGCTAGGAGTTGGTCTTGTTCTTCAGGTGCTTCAAGCTCCAGGCATTCTTCATAGAGGGGCACAGATTCCACCCCGGCATATGCCTGTGGATCTTGATAATAATAGGAGGCAGTGGCCGCATCGGATGGTGAGTAATGTGGCTGTGAATATTGCGGGGTATAATGGGCTCGTTCATAACATACCCTCTAGCCATGTAGGCATTCATCGCAGTTATTTGTTCTATCTGTTGTTTCTGCATTTCGAGCATTTGGGCTAGCCCATGCGAGTCATGTCTCGCAGCATGCGGCGATTTCGGTGTCGGTGTGGAGGATTAGGTTGGGCCACCCCCTCGTTTGTGTTCTCACGAGGCCTCTGAGGAGCCTCCTCCTCGCTGAGTTGGTCATTTCTACTCCTACGAGGGTTAATATCTTCGTCACTTTCATTCATGTTCAGAGCAATTTTTTGGTTTTATCTCCTCTTTCAAAAATATGTGAACTTTTATCTCAAAGCTCTAAGCCTTTTTCAAGGTTATTAAACTTGTGTTTCAAAGTTCTTGCCTTTTTCAAGGTTACTAAACTTGTGTTTCAAAGTTCCACGCCTTTTTCAAGGTTAATAAACTTGTGTTTCAAAGTTCCACGCCTTTTTCAAGGTTAATAAACTTGTGTTTCAAAGTTCCACGCCTTTTTCAAGGTTAATAAACTTGTGTTTCAAAGTTCTTATGGTTCTTTGCTCTTTTGCAAGAGGTCCCTCGCTCCTTTTTCAAGGTTTCCTTTTACGCGTGTAGCTTTTCACCATGAGTTTTCTTGGTTAGCAGTATGGCTTCCCACAGACGGCGCCAAAATGTTGACAACAAAATCCTGCTGGACCTTGGACCAACACGTCTCAGCTCCTCCCTCTTGAACACGTGGATCTCATGCGCACTGTGACAAACGATCAGTTTGCAAAGGGGGCCGAGGTGGCTCCCATTTGCACTCCGATGCCAAAGTCAGTGCTCATCTTCGACAGATATAAATTGGGTGCGAGAAATATTAATGTGTAAAAGAGAGAAAAGGGAGTGAGAGTAAAATATTTCAGTTAAGAGTATAAAATTGCTAACCCCTTACAAAGCGGGAGGAGTACTCTGTTTATAGAGGAACTCATTGTTTCGGATCGTGACACGTGGCGTACTTTACACTTGTATTTACCTTAGCTTCTAAAAGAGGAGATCTTGCCTTCTGATGTTAATCATTACTATACTTTGTAGGGGATGGGCGCCTGTCACTTCACGATAAAGGTGTGTCACATCTCTGACTCCATCCCTTGTCCCATCCCTCTTTTGTACGTCACTGTAAAGCACATCGGCTAAGCATAAAGTACATCAGCCAGACACAAATCAGTTTGGCCAAAGAGGTACGCGTGATATTTCACCTCGACAGTTGACCCAAAGTGATATTCTAAGCTTTAACCATGTGCTAGAGTCCATTGGGCCCTCATTGGGCCTTCGCTAGTGGTCCAATGTGACGCGTTTTGGATACGATCTCAACAGTATCCATTCATTTAATAAAAAATACTTTCAGTTCAAATTGATATATTCATCATTCTTTTAACATTAAACAAGTTAAAACAATAAATCTTTTTTTCCTCTTCTTTCCTTGTGATCATTTATTCCAAACAATGTATTAAGATATATTAAATACTTCCATACCATACTCGAAAGCAAAAGATTAAACCATTCGACACAACATTTTAAGCCTAACTATTAAGGTACTTAATTCAAAACCAAAGATTGAAAAATGTACACGCCTTTAAAAAATTTTCCCAAAATCTAGGAATTATAATTATTACTCACGTTCAGACTATAATTACAATTAAGTTAACTGAATTCCCAATTCCCATAATCCTTTACCAACTTCGGAAATTTCAACTGAAATTTCAAAGTAAATCTATAACTAACCATCTAAAATTCAAAATTTGTCACATCTCTCGATATCACATTATATACAAACTTATACCAAAATTAACAAAATTCTTACTAACAACTCTAACCATTCATGAAGTTTTCCCAATTAGACAAATTACAATTTCCACTCATAGTTAAACTCGAATAGCTAACTGACAAACTTAATTTCATGCTTAATCAAAATCTGCACATTCTCATACATTGACAAGTTTGAAATGTATACATACATACATATATACACATATAGCCCCAAAACTAAAGTTTCACAAATTAAAATTTTGAAATCAAGCTAAAATATCAATTAACCAAACTGATATACAATTTTCGAAATTTGAGAATTCCATGGTAAAAATTATACACACATATGTATACATAAATCAACACACACACACACACACACACACACCAAAAAGTATCTGTACCGCGATGTGTGTGACCAGGGTGGTGCTGTGTGTGTGTCATGTGTGTGGGCAGTGTGTTGGGGAGTGCCTTACCATTGGGCTGGCGGTGGTGGCTAGTGGTCACCGGTGACAAGTTTCAAGAGGTGAAGTTGGGCGAGTAAGAGACGAGAGGCAGAGAGGAGAGATAGAGACGAGAGAGCTGAGCGTGAGAGGTCGCGAGTGAGAGAAGTGAGGTTTGGGGGTTTAAAGTTTAAGTTTTGGTAACTTGCAATTCAGTCCCTCAACTCTCATAAATTGGTAATTTGAGTCCATGACCCTCAAATAAAATTTCAAAGTGTCACCAAACTTTCCCAACTTCAATTTAATGCAATTTAGGCAACTTACTACTCAATTAAAATAGAAATGGCAAGTAACAATTAAAATAAACAATTAGACATAGAATTGTACGTAAATAATTTATAAACATTTTAATTGGTACATTGATCGAGATGGTGTCCAAGTCCTTCCACTGCAAAATAATTCAACTTATTATCAATAATAATTTCCAAATAAATAATTCATCATTGTATCATCGTAGAAATTGGGTGATATTCAAGAAAGCACGTAAAAAATTTAAAACCAGTATTACAGAAAGGGTTTTAGATTAAGGTATAATTAAGGCTGGTAACGATTGACAACTATTATGAATTCCTTCTGTTTTAAGGGACAATTTAACTTTTCAGCCAGCCTTGTGTTCCCATTATTTTGTCCCCCTTAATCTTCATGGTATTTTAAATTTTATGTGCAAATGTAGATATTCACTTGAATGTTGATTTACACATCCTTCTAACGGTCATCTCATTTGGGTCTAGGCCCTGGTTCTACTCTATTGATCTTCTAATAGTCCGATTTAAGATCATGTGATTATAACATATATCAGAAATGTCTTCTTCAACAATCATTAATTTGCACTAGTTTTGCTCTTAAATCAATGGTCGAGAAGAATGCTTTAGGGGGAATCTGGTATTCGTATGGTAAAAACTATAGTTCTATTGATTTGGTGAAGTTGTGAGAAGTTCAATTTCAACATGCTTTATTTATTGTATAATACCATGTATGGATTCTGAAGAAGCTATAATCTTTGAGGAAATTAACTAGGATTTACCAGGAATCTCCGGAAGCAAGGAGTAGCAGAAAGTTAATTCTTCAATCTATTCCATGTTTAACGCCCTAGAATCGACTTGGGGTCATGACATGTTCTCGGAGGTGGACGAGCTTCTAATATTGAGACAGGACGACAATATACTTGTCAAATTTGGATTATGTCATCTCTGGTGAAGATATTAAGGAACTATTCTCTTACATCAGTGACTCGATATATGATACACTATGATAGGAGTGGGAGATCAAATGGTACTGCCGAAGTAGTCTTCTCAAAAAGTTAAGATGCATTAGCAGCTGTCAAGAGGTAGAATAATGTCGAGCTTGATGGGAACCATTGAAAATAGAGCTCACTAGAACCAACGTTAACATCCCTGTTCTAGTCTTCCATTTGCCGGTGCTTCTGCTGATTCAAATGTAGCTCCTCGAAGTGCACAAGGCAGGGGTTGTGGTTTTTGTAGATCACGTGGCAGTGAACGAGGTCGTGGTGAGAAAATATCTGCTAAGTATCTAGATGTTGATTTAGAGAAATATCACACATAGCAATGCAGCTAAATTGATTGGATCTATCTTAAATCATTTTTTTGCAGCTATAGTGTGGTGATGCAAAAATGTTCCAAGTAGATTACTTCTTCAAGCATTTAGCTCATTAGAAGAAAATACAGAGGTCTAGGAGGAGGGGTTGAGAATGTTAGAACCCTTCTTCAAACAACTTGGTGTATCTTAATGATTGTACCTTTAATTCGATTCAGATATGTTTTATAGTGGCATGGAAAAATGTGTGTAACCTTTTTATTTTAATGGACTTTTAGTTCATTTGAAGACAAAAAAAAAAGGTGACAAAGCGTCACTTTTTTTCATTAAAAAGTCACATCGTGTCAATTTTTAATGAAGAGAATAAATGATAAAAAGTGATATTGTGGTACTTTTTTTATTATTGATTTTGAGTTATGGTGTGTTTGTGTATGAAGAATGTGTAATGAATATTGCAAAAATTGAAAAAGTAGCTTTTTAACTAAAAAAAAAAAGTGACAAATTTGTTTTCGAAAAATATTGATGTATCTCTTACTGCTTCCATATTGTGTATTTGTATGGAGAATATGTAATTTATCTATTAGTATTTATGAATTTGTGTAATTTGTTAAGTTATACTGACGCAGATAGTCAAAGATGGATATTGCAAAAATTGAAAAAGTAACAAAATGTTACTTTTTGAACTGTGTGAATTTTTAATTAGAAGAGAATGTGAGATAAAAGAAAAAGTGGCATTGTGTGATGTATCTATTAATATTTGTGGAATTGTGTAATTTGTTAGTCAATGATAAATATTGTAAAAAGTGAAAAAGTGACATTCAATTAAAAAAAAAAAAAAGTGAAAAAGTATCACTTTTTCCACTCAAAAGTTACACACAATTCACTTTTTAGTTAAAAGAAAAAAATGATAAAAAGTAACATTATGTCACTTTTTTATAAAAAAAAATAAATAAAAAGTGGCATTGTGTCACTTTCTTAAAAAAAGTGGCACAATTATTCTATAATTTTGAATAAAATTTACAAAATATGAATTTATTATAAGGTTTTAATTTATGTTTGATTAAAGAAAGTAACATACCATCACCTTTTTAAAAATAAGTGACATTGTGTCACTTTTTTTAAAAAGTGACAAAAACATTAAAAAAGTGGCACTCAAAATTTACAAAGTATTTGTGCTTCCTTAAAATTTCTAAAAGGTATTTTTGTAAGTGGTCAAAAAGTAAGGGTATTTGTGTAAACACCCCATAAGGAGTGATAAAAGAGGTCCCAAGACAAGTGAAAATGGGTGGAAGCCAAAATTCAAGTTGAATGACGAAATTGGAAAAACTCAGCCCAAATTATCCCTGCGCGGCCGCACAGAAGAAAAGCCTGGTGGCCGCGTGAGAATTGTGAAATTAACAGAACCTGATTTCGGCCTGGTGCACAGCCACGCTAAAGATAACCACACGACCGCGTGGTTAAAGTGAAGTAGAATTTCGCAAAATTTTTATTTGTTTTTCAGTTTTAATTATTTATTTCTGTATTTTGAAACCCTAGTGCGGCTAGGTCAGTTTTAGATTTTACTTATATTATGTTTTTCATTTATTATTGGACAATTAACTTTGATATTATTGAATTAAAATGGAGTGTTTTCTCTCTAAGAAATGAGAATTCCTTTTTGATGTGATCCGAAAAAGGCATCAAAAATGAGAAATCAAGATACGGGTAATTAAACAATATTCTACATAGGAAAATGAACAAGTTTCATGTTGGGCTCGAGTCGAGATTCAAATCAAATCAATTAATGTCAAAGGATCAGAAAATTGGGCAGAAGCTGACTTACGGCCGTAACACCCATTTTTACGGCCGTAACATCAACATCACGAAATTGGGCAGAAAGGTAATTACGGCCGTAACGCATGATCTCACGGGCGTAAATGAAGTAGAAGTATTCACGGCCGTAATCCAAATACTCACGGCCGTAAACAGAGTTTTGTAGCTTTTATTATTTTGTTCAGAAGGTCACTTACGGCCGTAAATAAAATTGTCACGGCCGTAACATATGTTTTTAATTTTTAATCCGTAGCTTACTTACGGCCGTAAACTCATAAGTCACGGCCGTAACTTAGGCGCCGCAGTTTTGAATTAATTAGGCGGTTAGGGTTTTGTTTAGTTCTAGTTTATTTTGGTTATTGTGGTTATTTTAGTTATTTTAGCTTAATTAGAATTCTATTCAGAGTCAGTTAGCGACTAGGGTTTATTTTGCCTATTTATATACTTTTCCATTCAATGTAAAAAAAGAATACTTTTGATGAATAAAATTATTGAGTATTTTTACTCTCTCTAAAGGTGAGGATTTTCCCTTTAAACAACGAACTTATCAAGATTCAAATCTTGTGGCGTTCAAAACAATTGAACTTATCAAGGATCTGGACATTCCTTGTGGCGTTCCCCCTTTGTGGTTCTTATCTCCGCATCGTAACGGGTCTCGGGTTTAATATACCCCTGGTTCTTGCGTCGTGAGGTCGGGGCTGCATTGTTATCGTCCGTTCCAACCTGGATTCGGAACTTTCCAAGCGTTATTCCGCAAGCTACGACGAGGACCCCCTCCCGGGTTCTCATCACTTTTCTTACAATCTATTGAACTTATCAAAGATCTTGAATCTTTGTGGCGTCCCAACCAGAACTTATCAAGAAAATTGACAGCCTTTGTGGAGTTCGACAACTTTGGTTCTTCATTCCACATCATCGATTTATTGCGTCGTGATTGTTGGGTCAAGTTCATATCGTCAAATTCTAATCTATCGTTTCTTTTTCCATTGTTTTTATTTCTTGATTCGTGTTATTACTTTTGCTGAATTTAGATCTTTCCTATCGTTTGTTTTTATTCCGCTTTCTTTGTCACGTTTCCCAAAAAAATCGCATCCGATGGTATTAGAGCTTGGATCTAAATTCAGTTCTTGATATTTCTTTGTTTTTCTTGTTCTTCATAGTTTTCATTAGTTTAGATCCAACTGAGAATTCCACAAAAATTTCAAATTTGTTCATTCTAGTCAATTCTAATTCAAATTCAATTTCGTTTGTTTCGCTGCACTCGTAGTCAAATTTTTTGAATTAAAAAAATTTCCTGAAATATTCCAAAATCTTCTCAAATATCAATTTTCTTTGTCTTTTTCGTGTCTTCCATTATTTTCCCTAATTCCTGAAGTCTTTGACTGTTTCTTAGACTTCTTGAAAGGGGATTGAGTATGATACACGAGTGAAAATAAACACGTAAGGTTATTTTATTTGTTTATTTGATCACTAACAATGTCTGGCAGTTGAGGATCATCTTCTTCATCGGTTGGTGACAACAAAGGAATGGACAAGAGAGAGTCGGCAGCCTCAACAATGAGTCTCAACAAACAACCCAAATGTATGAGTAGGAGGGTAGAAATGATGTTGGCGTAAATGTAACAATACATGAGCAGCTTGAGAGATTGATGATTAGAATGAAGAAAATATGGCTCATTGGCGAATGGAGCGAATTAATACAAGTCCTAGAGTTAGGAGGGGTGATGAGATGGAGCAGAGGGGAAACAATCATAGGGTTGGATATGGGTTTGACGAAGAGAGAGTTGATAGTGGATGGGAAAGTGTTCTAGTGAATGGGAAAGTGTTCATTCATCAGTGGCTAGTGTGGGAAAAAAGGAGTGAAAGGGGTGATATGCGTGAAAGGGGTCATAGAAGGAGGCATGAAAATAAGGATGAAGTGGATGGTAATCTAGGAAGTATAAAAATGACCATACCACCTTTTCATGGGAGAAGTGACCCGGTGACTTATTTAGATTGGGAAAAGAAAGTGGAGTTGATGTTTGAGTGCCATAATTATTCGAAGGAAAAGAAGGTTTGATTGGTTGTGGTGGAGTTCGCTGATTGTGTAATAAATTGGTGGGATCAATTAATGATGGGTAGGAGGAGAATGGTGAAAGATCGGTGGATACATGAGTGAGATGAAAGACATAAAGAGGAAGAAGTTTATCCTAAGCAGTGCCAAAGGCATATTTACCAAAGGTTGCAGGGGCTTACACAAGGTTCTAGGAGTTTTGGGGAGTACCATAAGGACATGGAGGTTACAAGTAGCCATAATTAGGGTCAATATTGTGGAGGATCGGGAGGAAACTATGGCTAGATTCTTGAGTTGGTTGAATCGGGATATTACTAATGTGATTGAACTACAACACTATATAGAGTTGGAAGACAGCATATGGCAACGAAGGTGGAAAGGCAATTAAAGCGAGGGGGCAGTAAGACATTCACCTGGATCATATCCGACATCACAACCAAGGCGGGAACACAATGATGATCATGTCCCGAAAGGGAGGGAGAAACCTACAACAAAAGGTAAAAGTATTTCTGATTCTCAACTTACTATGGATAAGAATATTAAATGTTTTAAGTGTTAAGGTTCGGGTCATATAGCGTCTCAAAGCCCGAATAAACGGGTGATGATTATGGCTGATAATGGGTAAATTATTTCAGAGAATGAATTTAAAGGGATGCCTAAATTAGTAGATATTAGGGCTAGTAGTAGTGATGAAGAAGGATTGACTTATGCTGTGAATGACTCACTTGTCAATAGGCGTGTTCTAAGTTATATAGCTAAAGTACATGAAATTGATGAACATAGGGATAACCTATTTCATACTAGATGTTTAGTGGGTAAAACGTTTTGTGGAATGGTGATTGACCGGGGTAGGGGGGGAGTTGTACTAATGTAGTTAGTACAATGTTGGTTGAATTGGGGTTTCCTAAAGTGAACCATCCTAACCCTTATAAATTGCAATGGTTGATTGAGTAGGGGGAAATTAAGGTGAACAAGCATGTGAGGGTCAATTTTACCATTGGGAGTTACAAGGATGAGGTGGTTTGTGATGTGGTACCTATGAATGTTGAGCATATTTTGTTGGGAAGACCATGGAAACATGAAAGGAGGGTAATGCATGATTAATTTAAGAACCAATATCCCTTTGTGAATGGTGGAAAAAAGATTACTCTTGTTCCTTTGTCACCTAAAGAGGTTCAAGAGGATCAATTGAAAATAAAAAGTGTGTTTTAAGGGGAAAAATAAGAGTATTGAGACCACGACCTCAGAAAAGGAGTGGAAGTGAAAATTGAAAATAAGAGAGTCGAGGCCACGACCTCAGAAAAAGGAAAGTATGAGTGCAAAAAGAAAAAGAAAAGAGAGTCCACAGGAACTTTTTTGCACAAAGGTATCAGTACAAGGATCCATGCCTTGAACTTAAACTATGCTAACACATCCTTCCCTAGTTTGGTTAATTCTTTTTTACAAATGTCAACATCAAGTCACAAACTTAAGGCTGGGAAGTAAGTTATTTGCAAAGATGGACAATCAAAAAGGTTGAAAGGAAGCACCAAGCATGCGAATGTTCCTCAAACAAACTAATTCAGAAAACACTTGAAGCTGAGCAAGTTGCATATTCGAGGTTGAGTCTCCTTCAAGAGAGAGGAGATGATGTGATCCGGGGTAGGAGTTCTGATGTGATCCGGACCCTCGACAATAGGAGTCATAGCAGGCTTGACGGGAAAATTTAAATATTCAAGCCAAACAGAGAAAAAAAGGACCAGTTTTGACATTACGGCCGTAATGTCAAGGATCACGGCCGTAACAAAATCCTCACGGCCGTAACATATTTCAATTACATAATTACGGCCGTAACTGAAGACCTCACGGTAAGATTGCTTCTGGACGCGCCGCTGTGGAATTTAAAGATTTCGAAATATTTTATTTCCTTATCAGTTTTTAGCTATTTTAGGTTAGTTAGAATTCTAATTTGAGTAAATTAGCGATTAGGGTTTTATTTTACTTATTTATACGCCTTTTTTTGATTCATTGTAAAGAAGACTTTGATGATTAAATAAAACAGAGATTGAATGTTTTTCAATTGTTTAATGTGTGGATTCACATTACAAACTCAAACTTATCAAGATTGATCATCTTGTGGCGTTCATCCCGAATTTATCAAATATTAGCGAGAATATTTGTGGCGTTCAAATCAGAGACTTATCAAGGAGATTGGGCAAATCCTTGTGGTGTTTCGAAAGTCGTGGTTCTTTATTCCGCATCGTCGAGCCATCGCATCGTGAATATCGGGTCATGATTCATCCGTCCAACCACAACCTGAGTTCGGAACTTTCCGGCGTTTATTCCGTGCTTCGAACCTCATCAAGTTCCAAGAAGAGACAATCACACAAGCAACCAAGTAATAAACACAAGCTTAGGGGCTTAAGGAGTGACAAAAGAGGTCCCAAGACAAGTGAAAATGGGTGGAAGCCAAAATTCAAGTTGAAGGACGAAGTTGGAAAAACTCAGCCCAGATTATCCCTGTGTGGCTGCACCGAAGAAAAGCCTCTTGGTCGAGTGAGAATTGTGAAATTAACAGAATCTGATTTCGGCCAGGTGCGTGGGCATGCTAAAGATAACCACGCGTCTGCGTGGTTAAAGTGAAGCAGAATTTCTTGAATTTTTATTTGTTTTTCTGTTTTAATTATATATTTCTGTATTTTAAAACCCTAGTGCGACTATGTAATACCGCTTTTCATTTTTACGTCCATCCTTAAATTTCACGTAATAATTAGGTTAATGTTGTTATAAATTTTAAATTGATAATTTTTAATGTCTATAATTTTAATTATTTTGCAGTGGAAGAACTTGAACGCCGTCTCGATCAATGTACAATTTAAGTCTTATAAATTGTTTCTCAGTCAAATTGTTTACTTTAAATTGTTAAGATTGCAAATTCTATATTTATTAATTGGTAAGTGGCGTGAATTGCATTCATTGAAATTTGGGGTAAAGTCTTTAATACATTTTAGTAATTTATAGAGTGTGTTGCCCTAAATTTCGAAACTTAAGAGAGTTGAGGGACTGAATTGCAACTTTTCGAAAGTTTTGAATTATAACCCCATCCCTATACACACCCTCTTCTCCCTCATCTCTCATCCCTCACTCTCGCTCTCTCCGCTCTCTCGCGACCTCTCCCACTCTCAGACTCAGCACTCTCGGTCTCTCCTCATCCCGTCGCTCTCTCGATGTCACGTCTCTCTCTCTCTCTCTCTCTCTCTCTCTCTCTCTCTCTCTCTCTCTCTCTCTCTCTCTCTCTCTCTCACGAGCTCGTCGCCACTCACTGCCGCGACCACCACCTCCCCCTCCTACGGTAAAACCCTTTTTTCCCCTTCCTCCTGCACGCAGTCGCTCGGGTTTCATCCATAACCCGCACACCACATTTTCACGCACACACACATTTGGGGATAAAGATGTATATAATTATTGATTTTGTGTATATATGTGTATATATGTCGAGTGTATGTAAATGTGTATTATTTATCATTTTT
The DNA here is from genome assembly GCA_963555705.1 of Ligustrum vulgare. NCBI lineage: Eukaryota > Viridiplantae > Streptophyta > Magnoliopsida > Lamiales > Oleaceae > Ligustrum > Ligustrum vulgare. The sequence continues at coordinate 30,219,751 of OY743174.1, forward strand.
TTTCAGAATTTAGTTTACCTAATTTCGAATTATACCGTTAATTTGGGAGTAGTAATGCTTATGTATGTGTGTATTGATGTATATAAGTATATATGGATGTGTAATTTCATAGTAGATTCTCTAATTTTGGGCGATATATATATATATATATATATATATATATATATATAATGGTTTATGTATATATTGTATATAAAGATATGTAATTTCCACAATAGATTTTCAGTTTTCAAATAGATGAATATGAATTTTGCACATTATATGAAGGAATTTCATATTTGGGACTGATTAGAATTTTCTTCAATTTTAAATTTGGTTTATTTGAGAATTTTAGAAATTTGGAAAGTGGTATAAACGTAAATAAATTTCTAAAATGTTTAGTATGTATATATATATATATATATATATATATATATATATATATATATATATATATATATATATTTTGATGTTTGGAGATTTATGAAAATTGAGGTTTTGATAATGGTTTGGGTAAAGTTTGGAAATATGTTGGTTATAAGATTTGTGAATTTGTTGAGATTTTGTGGGGGTGATTTTATAATGTTAAGTTAAGCTATGCGAATTTGAGTTTAGTTTGAATTAAGAGATCGGATGATGAAAGGATAAGCGATTTTCTAATGTACATTGAAATTGATTATTTGTCTCGAATGTGGTGTTAAATGAAATTGCTATACTGTGAGGTCACATTGTGAATTAAAAGTTATACTTATTAATGAATGTGAACAATTAGGATATTTGGTACATTGACGTCACGGGCATCCGAGACTTTTCCACTTGCAAATCCAGATAACGGTAAATGCTAAGGACGTCAAGTAAGTAAACTTCCCCTACTTTCATCAAAGTGAAATGTTAATGTGGAATTTAAGTGATTGATCGTCATTCGTGTGAATTAGATAATGTTAATGTTTTTAGTTTACTATATGCAAGTATGTGTATTTAAGCAAATGTTCAAGCATGCACGTTATCATGTCATTGCATCATCAAGCATGCATTGGTATCGAAATTTGGAAGTCAAATGTTTTTAAATAAAAGGAATATGTCAAGGTGAATTTTTTGTAAAAATGTATGTATCCCATGTTTTAAGAAAGAATGGGTGTACTTCTACGCCATGTAAGGTGTGAGTGGGAAATGGGGCGCGGGGGACCGGCATACCCGAATTAAACCGCTTGACGGTGGCAAATATTAAACCGCTTTGCGGTGACGATTGCTAAACCGCTTGGAGGTGGCAAATATTAAACCACTTTGCGGTGACGATTGCTAAACCGCTTGGCGGTGGCAAATATTAAACCGCTTTGCGGTGACGATTGCTAAACCGCTTGGCGGTGGCAAATATTAAACCGCTTTGCGGTGACGATTGCTAAACCACTTGACGGTGGCAAATATTAAACCGCTTTGCGGTGACGATTGCTAAACCGCGTAGCGGTGGCAAATTTTAAACCGCTATGCGGTGGAAAAGTGATAACCTGGTTCTAAATAAGGAGAATTGCCCACTGCATTGTGATTGGCTAGGAGATACACTAATTGAGCTCACGATAGAAATGACGTTAAAGTTTTGGAAATGTTTAAGTGAAAATTGGAAAGTCTGAAGTCTTGAAAAGTAAAGTAAATGGGGATAATTACTTTGAATGGTCTAAGGCATTTCATGTAATGAGCATGTATCACGTGCATAAAGTTTACTTACTGAGCTTTAGCTCACCCCAATCCCTTTCCAATATATTTCAGGTGATGAAAGCTAGATGAGACGAGGAGAGCATTTGGTGGCAAACTCAGGATATATCGCTTCAACCTTTTTAAATAAAGTCAAATTAGAATTTATTTCAATGTCTCATTAATTATTCTTTAATTTATTTATAATTGATAAATGCTTGGTTGGAGTTAGTTTCGAATAAGTATGAGTATCGTATTTGAGGTTAAATTGCCTCTGTTGTAATTGTTAAAGTTTATTATTTGGAATTATATTGTTGTGGAGTTTGGGATTCTTTTTGTAAAGGGGTTTGATGATATTTGGGATTGAATGAGTTGAGATGTGTGTTTGAAAATGGTTATGATGTCTCTCTACAGGTTAGTTAAGTCCAATTTATAGAGGAGACTCTGTCAAAATTTCTGTAAAATTTTATAATAGAAATGAAAATGTTAAGGTTTTAAATGATTTCTTTTCCGCATTTAAGTAAAGAAAAGTTAACACGCCCAAGTTTAAGATTTCGAACTTGGAGTGTTACATTTTTGGTATCAGAGCTAAGAGTTTTAAAAGCGATTTTGTAGACTTTTAAAATTTATTTGAAAATGGTTCGGGTACTGAGTCACACCTCAAGTGCGTCTCCCTCGATCGTCTGGTAAGTTAAATTTCTGTTCAAGTTAGTAAATGTGTGGTAATGCTTCCAGTATTGTAAATTTTTGCACGTTAATATGTAATGTTGTAAAGTTAAAGGTTAAGGATGTTGTTAATGAAAATGGCATGTATACCTTGATTATGTAAATGAGAAAATGAGATGGTAATGATTATTATAAAATTGGGTAATGTTTATAAGTTCCTTATGTGAAAGATATGAAGTGAATGTGAATAGTACTTTGAGTCATGGAGACTACATCAGCACGAATGTATATAATATCTAAACAAGAAGTTGAGGAGAAATCGAACTTAGTGTTAGACACTTATCATGTTTGAATTCGGAACTACCCACTAAATTGGTAGTCTTACCTTCAAAAATAAAATAAAATTGAGTTATCTGTCTCTGTAATTGGAGACCAAGTTTAGATTGTCAAAACCATGTGAAGAATTGTTGAACTCAAGTTATGTGTTGAGAGACTGCCCAATAGTAATGAGAGGGCATGATTGGTTGGAAAATCTTATAAAATAGATATCCATGATTTTAATGTCATTCTGGGAATGAACTGGTTATCTAGGTACCAAGCTTCAATTGATTTCCATGACAAGAAAGTGGTGATCGAACCCCAAACGAGCCCTTTTTACTTTATTGGAGTTTGGGTGAAACTTTCTACTCCAATTACGTCTACGATGAAGGCTCGTCAGTTGATAGAATAAAATTGTAAAGCCTACTTGGCTGGCACTAATTGAGGTTACTAAGACAGTCGACAAACCTCTCTCTCGAACAAAATGAGATCGTTCGAGAATATCGAGATTCGTTTCCAGAAGATCTTTATGATCTACCACTTGAAATAGAGATTGACTTCGGCATCGATTTAGTGCCTGGAACAGCCCCAATGTCTAAGGCTTCATATCGAATGACTCTTGCTGAACTTAAAGAGCTCAATGAGCAATTACATGATCTTATGGACAAGTGTTTTGTTCAACGTAGCTTTCCACCATGGGGTGCACCTATGCTATTCGTAAAGAAGCGAGACGGTCCTGTGAGGCTTTGCATAGGCTACAGAGAATTGAACACGGTGACAATTAAGAATAAATATCAATTTCCAAGAAATTGACGATCTGTTTGATCAGCTTCAAGGTGTTTTCCTAAGATTGATCTGCGATCTACTTATCATCAATTGAGGATTAAAGAAGAGGACATTTCAAAGATGGTTTTTCGTATGAAGTATTGGCATCACGTGTTCTTGGTGGTGCCGTTTGGGTTAACAAAGGCCCCTATGGCATTTATGATCTTAATACATTGGATCTTTAAAGAATATCTGGATCGATTTGTCAGTTGTCATTGATGACATATTGGTCTATTCGAGGTCTTAGGAAGAACATGAAAGACATTTGAGAATCGTGCTTCAGAAGCTTAGAGAAGAGAAATTATTTGTTAAGCTTAAGAAGTGTGAATTCTCGCTAGATAGGGTGCCATTCTTAGGCCATATTGTATCAAGGGAAGGTTTTGAGGTGACCCAAGTAAAATTGAGGTAGTTCAAAAATGGCCTAGGCCCTCTAAAGTTAAGGAAGTCCGCAGTTTTCTTGGATTAGCTAGTCACTATCAAGGAATTGTGGAAGGAATTTCCAAGATTGTCTCACCTTTGACTAAATTGACCAGAAAGGATACAAATTTTCTATGGAACTCAGATTGTGAATAGAGTTTTGATGAGTTAAAAAAAAAAGTGGTTGTCAACTACGCCCATGTTAACCATTCCACAGGGTAATGAAGGGTTGGTCATTTACAGTGACACTTCATTAAAGGGGCTCGGTTGTGTTCTTATGCAACATGGTAAGGTGATTACCTACACTTCAAGGCACTTGAAGGAGTATGGAAAGAATTTTTCCAACTCATGACCTCTAGTTGGCAGTTGTCGCATTTGTATTAAAGATGCAGAGGTACTATCTTTACTGGATTGGATGTGAGATCAATAAAAGCTTCAAATACTTTTTCACTTAGGAGGAATTAAACATAAGACAGTGCAGATGTTTGGAACTTGTCGAGGATTATAATTGTGTTATTTATTATCATCTTGGCAAGACTAATGAGGTAGTTGATGCACTTAGTACAAAGAGGCATGGAACAATAGTTGCCTTATAAGTTATTCAAAAACAATTGCTTATTGACATCCAAATGTTTAAGTTAGAAATAGTTCTAAAAGGCGAGTTGGGTATCTCGCCAACAGGACTTTGGAACCGACATTGCTTGAGAAAATCAAGGCTTTGCAGTCTGAGGGACCCTGAATAATGAATGTCCATACTTTGGTTACTGGGGGAAAACGCACTGATTTCATTATCACTATAGATTGTGCCATTCGGCACGATAGTAGATTGGTAGTCCCCAATAATAAGGAATTGAAATAAGAAATTATAAATGAAGCTCATAACACTTCTTACTCAACTCACCCTGGAAGTATCGAGATGGCTCGAGATTTGAGGAAACATTTTTGGTGGGTTGGCATGAGTCGGGACGTGGTAGACTTTATCAACAGTGTCTCACTTATCAGCAAATTAAGGGGGAAGATGAATGACCTTTTGGCTAATTACTACCTCTTATGACTCCAGAGTAGAAGGGGAAACGAATAGACATGGATTATGTTGTTGTCATACCTAAGACGAATAGGGGTAAAAAATTCTATATGGGTGATTGTTGATTGTCTTACTAAGTTGGCATACTTTCTGCTAGTGAAGACTACGTATAATATGGAAAAGTATACGAAATTATATATGGTAGAAATTGTAAGACTCCATGGAATTCCCTTATCCGTGTGTGATCACGATCGAAAATTTACTTCCACATTCTTGAAAAGTCTACATAAGGTCATGGGTACTCAATTGAAATCCAGCGCAGCCTTTCATTCATAGACAGATGGACGTCAGAGAGAATGATTCCAACTTTGGAAGACATATTGAGAACTTGTATTATTGATTCCTAGGTACTAAGGACAAATTCCTCCCAATTGGTTGAGTTCTACTACAACAATAGCTGTCAAGCTTCCATTCATATTGTTACGCATGAGGCACTACACAGGAGCAAATGTAGACCGCCGTTGGGATGACGTCAGAAAAAGAAAATTATTAGGTCCAGAAATAGTACAACAAACAGCAGAAGTTGTTGAAAAGATCCATCAGCGGATGAAAACTACACAAAGTAGACTGAAAAGCTATGCGGATAGAAGGAGAAAACCTTTGGAGTTCACCACAGGAGATAAGAATTTTTTGAAGGTAGCTCCTATGAAAGGAGTTATGAGATTAGGGAAGAAAGAAAAGTTAAGTCCGCGATTTGTTAGCCCCTTTGAAATACTTGAAAGGGTGGATGACCTAGCTTACCGAGTTGCATTACCACCGGCCCTATCCGGTGTCCACAACGTATTTTATATCTTGATATTGAGGAAGTACATTTCAGATCCCTCTCATATTCTCAGCTATGAGTCACTTGATCTTCTTGAGGATCTAACTTATGAGGTAGCACCTGTGAGGATCCTAATGAAGACATGTAAGGAACTTAGGAGAAAGAAGGTGACATTAGTTAAAGCCCTTTGGAGGAATCATGCAGTAGAAGAGGCTACTTGGGAACGTGAAGATGATATGCGTGCCAAGTATCCACACCTTTTTGGTAAGTTTTAATTTCGAGGACGAAATTTCTTTTAGGGGGTAAGGAACTGTAATACCGCTTTTCATTTTTACGTGCATCCTTAAATTTCACGTAATAATTAGGTTAATGTTGTTATAAATTTTAAATTGATAATTTTTAATGTCTATAATTTAAATTATTTTGCAGTGGAAGAACTTGGACGCCGTCTTGATCAATGTACAATTTAAGTCTTATAAATTGTTTCTCAGTCAAATTGTTTACTTTAAATTGTTAAGATTGCAAATTCTATATTTATTAATTGGTAAGTGGCGTGAATTGCATTCATTGAAATTTGGGGTAAAGTCTTTAATACATTTTAGTAATTTATAGAGGGTGTTGCCCTAAATTTCGAAACTTAAGAGAGTTGAGGGACTGAATTGCAACTTTTCGAAAGTTTTGAATTATAACCCCAGCCCTATACACACCCTCTTCTCCCTCATCTCTCATCCCTCACGCTCGCTCTCTCCGCTCTCTCGCGACCTCTCCCACTCTCAGACTCAGCACTCTCGGTCTCTCCTCATCCCGTCGCTCTCTCTCTCTCTCTCTCTCTCTCTCTCTCTCACGAGCTCGTCGCCACTCACTGCCGCGACCACCACCTCCCCCTCCTACGGTAAAACCCTTTTTTCCCTTCCTCCTGCACGCAGTCGCTCGGGTTTCATCCATAACCCGCACACCACATTTTCATGCACACACACATTTGGGGATAAAGATGTATATAGTTATTGATTTTGTGTATATATGTGTATATATGTCAAGTGTATGTAAATGTGTATTATTTATCATATTTTTTCAGAATTTAGTTTACCTAATTTCGAATTATACCATTAATTTGGGAGTAGTAATGCTTATGTATGCTTGAGTTGTTCGAACATGTATAGATTTTTCAATTTTATAATATTCATTTATTGCTATCCTTTCTCTTTTCCATACTCTATCTAAAACTTCTCATTTTCCAATTTTCAATCTAAGGTTAGTTTTTGTATTTTCTTATATTTATTATTGTCAAATGTTACTTTTAATCCATACCATCTATTCCTTCATATTCTTGTATATCTATATTATTATTTTCTACTTCTTTTATTTCTTTATTCAGATTTTGTTCCATTATCTTGCGAATCTGTTTCACTTATATAAATTTCTTGATCATAATATTGTTCAATATCAGATATTTCACTTAATTCATTCTCTATTTCTGGATATTCTTTTTGTAATATATTTACTTTTTTTTAATTACAATCAGAGTTTATATGACCTATTTCCCCACTATTCCAACATTTGCATTGATTTCTATCTTTTTTATTATAAGTTTTATTTTTCTGTTGCTTGTTTGGATTATATTTCCTTTTGATCTTCTTCTAAGAATGATTAATATTTCTTAGTCATTCTTAAGTTTAATAGTTGTGTAAAGGTTATATGGTATAAGGTTTGGGTATAATTTTTGATATTTTTGAACGAAAAAATTAGAAAAAATGTTAAATGTGAGATGGAAATGCATAAATAATGAGAAACATATTGATACTTTCCACAACATCAATATTTGTACCACAAATATTACATCGAACATGATATACCATTAAAAAATTATTAAACTAGCATTTCCAATTAAGTTAATAATAATTCAAAAAAATATTAAAATTAGCAGTCCTTTATTATTTAAATATATAAATTGACATTTACTATATAAAGAAGTTTTAATAATTTGGATTAGTTATGTTATTTTTTAAATTTTAATATTTATTGTAATGTAATATTATTTTTTTTATACCTTTTGTATTTGTATTAAAATTATGTATAAGCATTAAAACTTTATGGATACTTATCAAAATTGATAATGTAAATAGAACTTCCGAGCATCGCAAGGATGAAATACTATTATTTATTTGAGAGAGAGAGAGAGAGAGAGTTATGTATGTATATATAGATAGGTAGATAGATTTATAAACAATACATTTTTCATCCATGTTTATCTACACGAATTTAAATATGACATTATTTCAAATAAAATCTTTATTAATCAACATGAATTTAAATATGACATTAATCTACAATTTTTTTTATTCTATTTTGTGTGTTTGATTGAGAGATGGAAAAGGAAAATGAAAAGAAGTTCCATGGAAAATATTTTCTCACCTCTCTCATAGGAATTTGTATTCCTTGATTTCAAGGAAAATATCCACTTTTTAAATATGGGTGGAAAACCTTTTCCATGGAAAATTTTGAATCAAACACCAAACGTGGAAAATTAGAATGAAAAATATTTTCTTCCCACATTTTGCACCATCAATCAAACACACTTTTATTTTTTTCTTCCAAAAATTGTAAGTATATTTTGGAGAGAAAATTGCATTTAATACTTCACTCCCCTCACTTTTACTTTTATATACATATGTAATACGTAATATGTATATATTTATAATATAGATTGTCATTTTATCTAGATCTATGACGCTGATACCAAAAGGGGGTAATCATAAGTCATAAATCAAAAATTATATCTTAAATATTCTTTTATATGTTTAATAGTTAATCTATTACTAAATAATCTTAAATAAAATCTAATTGTTAAAGTATATCTTAATATCTTAAATTCTTTAAGGAATTTATTTGATAAAGGCTTTCCAATAAAAGTTTATTCTTTTTAAAATTAACTTTAATAAAATCATAAATCAAATAAAATCATATATTAGGCCAATGTGGATAGCCTAATGGGGAGGCACCACCTTACCAAACTTCTTACGGTTCGAAACTTGGGGAGGGAAAAAGGGGTTGGGGTTTATTTGTAATGTAATAATAACAAAAAATAAAATAAAATCATATATTAAAAATATTTTGAGATTTTCTAGACTTCAAAGTTGGAAACATAAAACTTTAAGGACTTGTACGTTAAATTATATAAAAAGGATATTTAGGTAAATTTATATCTGCTGTATGGTCCTGGATGTTTTTATTTCTGTACAAATATATAAATCCTTGCCATAGCATACAACCATTTACCTCATTTGAATTTAGATATACTTTGAATATAAAATAATTTCTAATGAACTTTTATCTCAAACTTCAATGTCAAACCACAATTCACAAATGCACTGCTACAAAAGTCGCATACATGTAAACCACAAATCCTTATTGAAATTAATATAGTATCAACACAACTATTGCCTTAATTTGTTAATATTGCACCAAAAATATGCATTGAACCCGTGCGAGCTAGAGCCAAGACATCTCATCTTATAAAATTGGTGCACAAAATTTCTATAAAATGCAACATGATTTGAACAATTCAACAATTATCATAATACATCTAAGTAAGTTGAATTTGTATACTTTATCACATAAAGCAACACAAAGTGTCAAAATTGTCAAATGGGCTTATTTCAAATTAAGAACGTTCGATTATCTATTTGATTTTCGATTTTAAAATAAGAACCGGTTGATATTCCATTTTTTTATTTTTTTATTTTAATTCGATTTCGGTTCTATTTGTTTTTTTCCTAAAGAGCAAATCGGTTCTCTCTGTTACCATTCTTTTGCCAACCCGAGCCAACCATTTCCCACCTCTGCTTACACCCTACGAACTCGTAACCCCCCATTACTCTTCACCTCTCTGTTGCAGTAAAGAGTAAAACCCTGAAGATATTGATCTCATCATTTCATCGAAACGGCGGGGAAGATTAAGCTGAAAAAATGCACTCGTTTATGCTGAGAGCCAACGCTCTGTTAACGTTTTCTGTCACCGTTTTCGCGCTAATGTGCGCCATGGCCTCTCTCTCTGACAACTTCAATTCACCATCTCCCACCGCCCAAGTCCAAGTATAATTCTTTCTCATTATTTTGTGTATGAGAATTTTTATTATCTTGAAATGTGTTTTATTAAATCCCAAATTGGTCGATAGCTTTAATTTTACGTAATTTTTGAATGTTTTAGGTATTGAATATTTATAGGTTTCAAAAGAAGCGTGATGGCGATGACGAGGTAATTCTGCCTACCTATACATAGCCCTTGTTTGGTCCCATTTTTCAAAAATCAAATTTATTCGACAATCAGTCTCAACCATCCATCTTAGGAAAGCCAAAGCCCATTAATTTTGACTTTTCAAAAAAAATTTAATCGCACATTCTCTCAAATACTATTCAAAACAATTTTTTTTCCGAGAATAGTATTGTGTGGCGCCTGTTGGTGTGCACCCACGCATTTAAGTCTTTAGAATTATATAATTTTTTTTCTCAGACGCATCTTTTGAGAGAATCAGTTTGAGTAGAGAATTTCGCAATGTGATTGTTCCCAAGTGACTTGAATTGGCTTGAATGAAATTTTCGATCCTCTTAGGACAAAAATTTAAGATTTTATGTATATAAGAGATGAAATAAGAAAATGAAAGTACTAATATATGGTGTTATGTATTCAATTGAGTGAATTTTGTTTCCTATACAGAATGTTTTCCCTAATCTTGATCTTAGATGAAACATGAAGCGTGGAGTTATGTATTTCATTTTCAAAAGTTCTATTTCAATTCGGAAAGAGATGTTAAAAACATGTATTTTCTTGAATTGGATTTGTACTACTGTAGACATTTTTTTCTGAGTCTTCTTGCTATACCAGGATTTAACATGAAAATGGCAGTTTAATTATGTACTCTAGTTATGTTAGCATGACATCTTTATTGTTGCAAATGGAAATAGTAAAAGGTTATTCCTTTGCTCAATCTCTTATCCTTAAATTCTTAAGTTCTCTAGTATAGTTTGTTCATCTATTTTCTATAGAACTAGATTTGCAAACACGTGTTCCTTTTGAAAAGCCTTACATCACAATCCTTGTTCAACAAATCTTTATAGAACTTTAGTTACTTCAAGAATTTACCAATTTAACTGTCGCCTGTCTTTTACACCGTGTGAGTAATTCTTTACCGTGTAACGCCTCGAGTTCTAAATACCCGGAATATCACTTCACCGTCTCGAACAAACTTTCAAAATGATAATTGAGCGGAAAATAACTGAAATCTCAATTCACATAATTTTATAAAATAGATCCAACGGTTAAAATTTCAAACATGGAACAAACTTGAAAAAAAAAAAAAAGTTTGTGATTTAAAATAAAACATTTCGAAAGTCTCATTAATAACCACCATCGTGCGCCTCACTGTCAACTCCATCATCTGCAAAATTGTTTTTGGAAAACATGAGTATTTCATAAAAATACTCAGTAGACTTATGCACAATAATAATTTGATATTATAAATTAAAACACATAATCATGGTATTCAAGTCTCAAGTGTCTAACGATCACCAGTAGTCTCATGAACAAGTAATAAATACAAGTTCAAGTCTCATGCATTTAAGCAAGTAAATTCTCGTAATATAGTCTCATGCTTGAAAAGCAAGTGATTGTCATGAAAAAATTCATACATGTTAAACTTATAATCCAAATAATCATTGATGCGCATTTTAGAAAAGATAATTTGTAAATAAGTGTAGCGCCCCGATTTCTAAATACCTGGTTCACCACGTCATCGTCTGGTCTAATCTTTAAAATAATATTATAGCGGAAGAAGTAGCTGAAATTCATTTTTGGCAACGTTAAAATAAAACTCCAATGGTCGATAACATTTGAAAACATTTATGAAACAATTTAAAATAATGAATCGAGCCATTAATATTACAAAACATTTGACAATGTCATAATTTCTCAAATAATTGAAAATCTAAAAAATATCCAAAGTTTAGAAATACGGATCATCAAAATAAGATTTTCGATTATTTAATGACTATTGCCACCATCGTCCATCACTTGCCACCCTCTCCGAAATCTGCAAATATTTTTAAAACAGGAATGAGCATTTCAAAGAAATACTCAGTAGACTCATCGACAATTAATTAATTTACATTATAATTGAACACATAAACGCAGGCTCTTTAGAAATCAAGGATGTGGATATTCTCTTCTCGTGCATTAAAGCACATGGCTTCTCTTTGAAAAATCATAGGCTCTTTAAAATCATCGGGTGTGGGTAGGCTCGTCTCGTGCGCTTAAGGCACATAAGTTATGCATAACCTTATCATTTATCTTGCAAGATATTCTTTCTCATGCATAAAAGCATATAAGTAAAGACAAGCATAACAACATAAATATTTCATAAGAAATATATTCTTGTCTCATTTCATGAAATAAATTGCACATAAGTCACATAACATACACATTCACATACAATCATAATTTAAATCAATTAATAGGGGCAAGTCTACCTTAAACTTAACGAGTGCAAAATCGAGCGGGAATGACTTCAATCTTTTAAATCTCAGTACGCCTCGTCTAGCCAAATAGAAAATAAGTTAAATTAGTCTTTTGAAATTTATAGTTTAAAAATGATAAATTAAAATGTAGGGACTGAAATTGCTGATTTTGAAAGTTGGAGGACTAAAATAAATACTTTAAATCTGCAGGGGCTGAAGTAACCTAATTTAAAAACTAAAAGGATTAATAAACATGCTTTTCAAAACACAGGGACTAAAATAAAAGCTTTTTAAAACTTGGGGCAAAATGTAAATTTTCAAAACTAAAAATATAAACATAATATATACATATATCTATCTATCTTACTCTCTCTTGTTTAGAGAGAGAGATAGAAGACAGGGAGCGGGGAGAGGGCGGAACCCCCCTCTCTCTTCGATCCACGCCGCCTGCCAAACAGCACCGCTGGCGAGTGGTGGCGGTGAAGAAGTGAGCGTGGGTGGGTGAAAATGGAAGATTTTGGGGCTGTGAAGTCTCGGTTTTGGGTGGCGGTGAGGTCGCGATTTTGGAGTTTCATCGGCGAAAATCCGGCTAGAAATGGGTCGACGGTAGAGGTAAGGTTCTAGGCTTCTTCTATTTCTTGGTTTGGAGTTTGATTTTGGCTGATTGATGGGGATTTTGGAGAAGGCAGTGGAGGTGTGGTTGGTGGTTCAATGGAGCTTGGGTGCAGGCGGCGCTGCGGTGATGGTGCATTGATATGGTGGAGTTGGTGTGTGGTTTAGAGTTCAACTTGGCCAGGGGTGGTGATAATGTAGTGTGACGGTGGTGGTGGCTGCTCAAGCCACGACGGTTGTTGGTTTGGGGTAGTGGCAGAGGGTGGTCGAGGTGATGATGGTGGTGTCCGATCGAGGAGGTGGTGGTGTCTATTGAGGCTTGGTGGTTGTCGAAATTGGCAGCTTGAAGTTTAGTGTGTGAATATTGTGAATGGAGCTCAACAGAGGAGGTGGAGAGGAGATTACCTGGCTGCGTGAGGAGGCTGGTTGATGAGGAATGGATCTGTTTGATGGTGATTGTATAGTTGATGGAAGTAGGTTATATTAGGATTTGTATCTTGTTGAACAAGAATAATTTGAAAATAAGGCATGTGAATTCAACTGAGTCGGAAATGAATCTGATAAAATGAGCTTAACACAATTTGGAATTTAAAACGATTTTGAAAAAAAAAATAAAACAAAAAAATAAAAAAATAATATAATTTTAGAAACTCGAAACTTATTTAAAATTGAATCGGACTCGATTTTATAACTTGACTCGAAATACTCGACTCGGTTAGACGAACACGTTATAACTTTAAATTAAAAATGAGTGAGATTGCAGTGGCACGTTTTTCATAATTTAAAAATAATTATTTGATACGTGAAAATTCCTTGGTCGCTACAATAAGAATCTACCTTATCTCGAGTTTTGGGCAAACGAGATTAAACTTCTATTTCTTTCGCGCCTCGTCTAGTCCTATAAAATAAATTTAAATAATTAAAATTTGACTCTTGAACAATCGAGTCTTAAATGATGAATTTTTTTTTTGAAAGTTTTTAAGGACTAAATAGTATAATTGTAAGAAATCAGGGGCTAGTCCATTATCCATGTAAATAATGAACCTTGGGACTAATTTGAATAATTAAATAAATTTTGGGATTGATTCAGAAACTTTCAGAAATAGAAGAGGCTGACTGAAATATTTTTAAGACTACAGGGGCTAAAATAATTGCTTTTGAAACTTTGGACTGAAGATAAATAGTTTAAAAATTAAAGGGGTTGAACCTAAAACATCTTTGAAAGATCCAACTTAGGGGATAATTTTGACAAAATCAAAACATAAAACAATAAAATCCTCTCTCTCTATAAGCAACTGAGAGGAGAAGAGGGAGGGGCGACAACCCTCTCCAACTCGACGACCGCCCGGCCGTGTAACCGGTGATGGTGCCACTGGCGAGAGAGTGTGGGTATGTCAGAGAAGAAAGATTTGAGAATAGTGATCATTAAGATTGGAGAGTTGTAGCGACAAGTTCGATATAACTAACTTTTAAACTTGAAATTTCTTGGTCGCTACAACCTTCTCCACTTAAAATAATTTCGTCCTCGAAATTTAACTGATTAATTTTGGGAGGTCTGAGTATTTGGCAAGAATATATTCTTCCTTTTTCCCAAGTGACCCCAACTTTACTATATCTACCCTATTGGACTTTGACTAAAGGAATTTCTTGATTTCTAAGGACATGGATTTTTTTTTTCCTCTTTAGGGTGCACACGTCTCTTCGTATGTCAAGTCTGGTTGAACACCAACTGAGTGAATATTCTCCATATGGTTTGGGTCATGGATAAACATCTCTATCTATATGGTTGAGATAAGGCGGTGAAGTGCTTTAACCTTAGACTAATAGGATCTAAATTCTTCATTTCAGTTTCTCAAAATAATTTTAGTCACGTGGATATTATTACTCAACACCATAATCAATCATCTCAATTACATGTAAGTCTACTCCGAAGACTAAACCATCGAAATCTATCAATATTGCCCTAGCTATCATATCAGTATCAATTGTTTCCCTGGATGGCACACTAATCTCAAAAATATTACTAGTTCCGAACTAGCTAGGCATGCATCAGATAATACGTTGCATCAAGGTTTGTTATGAATTTACAGGGATGCTGATAGCCTACCTGTGCTCACAAGTCACATTAGAATCTCGATTTGTCCTCATAGGTCATGGAGAATACCCCTGCCTTTCTTTTCTTTGCTTGATCAATTTGCCTAGTTGGCTCATTGCTCCCAACTGACCCGGAGCGACAATCCTTTGCCATGTGACCTGACTTCCCACATTTGTAGCGAACACCCTTATCCCAAAGGCACTCCCTGCAATGGGGCTTCTGATACTTAGGGCATAAGGGAGTCAAACCTGACGTCTGTCCTCTATTAGGCCTATTGTTGGGTTTCTTGTTAGGTGCGCGTTGTTCCCATTCGCGTTCAGATCTTGATCGTGGTTCTGCCATTTCCTTTTACCCTGCTCGTTCTCGGAACCCTGTCCTCCATACCTAACACTGGCATAAGCCACGACCTGAGCTTTCCTTACAACCTCTCGATGGTTAGGCAGCTCATGCGAACTAACAATTGTTCTGATCTCCGAGTGTAGGCCTCTCTCAAATCGACGAGCCTTTTTAGCCTCATTCTCCACCAGATGTGGAGCATATTGTGACAGTTCCTCGAACTTCTTTTCATAGTCCGTTATATCCATTTCTCCTTGAGTTATGTGCAAAAATTCAGTCTCCTTATGGTCTCAAAGGGCTTGTGGGAAGAACTTGTCTTTGATCTCCTCCTTAAACTCATCCCAAGTCAAAGCTGCTTCTTGTTCTTCAGTCCTAGTCCACGATGCAGACTCCCACCAAAAGCCAGCTCTCCGACCAACATAAACTCAGCACGTAAAATCTTCCTATCTTCAAGGCAGGATATGTGCCTGAAAATTTTCTCAATTGCTTGTAGCCATTCCTCAATAGCTAGCGGACCATTTCCGACATCAAAAGTGGGCGGGCGGTACCTTCTGAATTGCTCTATTATCGGTACTGTGGAAACTGCTGGGGCTGCCTCAAACCTTGTATTGCTTGGAGCAGATCTTCGCGCCTAAACATTTCCTTAAAAGGGAAACAAAAGATGATTGCAACTTCTAAATCAAAATTCATGGACCAATCATCGCGTTAATATACTCAACTCCAATATAAATGCAAATATCTTTATTTATAACTCAAAAATCCTTTGATGAGATACAAAGATGGGAGGGCGTGAAATGCTACATAGCTTAAAATAAGTATAGCCTATTCTACTTCCAGCCTAGTGATCTACTGGGTAACACATGACTCGGCATCTGAGATTTCCCCTGGTGCTACCTCAGGATCTACCTCTGGTTCCTCCTCGAGTTCTTCTTCTGGATCTTCTTCTTCAAGTTCTTCCCGTTCTTCTTCTGAGTCCTCCTCAGGATCATTCTCGGGCACCAACTTAGCTCCTTGCCCAGATTCGGGCTCGGGTGCTGGCACCTCATCAGGAGAGAACCCTAAAATGTCCTTGTGGTAGATAGGCCAGTACGCCACAAGTCTCTCACAGAAAGAGTCGTAGTCGAGATCCACATTAACGGAAGTATATTATGCGATCTACGTCTCATGTATCATCCGGAAAGGATGAGATCAAATGATTGATCAAATGGAAGTATTTGGTCACGTAGCCATTTTGTATTGCTCGATTACATAAGTAACTCACTTGCCCAACATGCTGGTTAATATTCCATTCAGGCCTTAAAGTGGTCATAGTCCCTAGTAGCTACTTTTGCATAACTGGGTATGTTTTTGGAATTTGATGTCATGTCCTAAAATCAATTATGCAAAGTCCAATTAGGGATAAGTTTTTTAATCTCTCTTAGTTAAATTACGAGGACGTAAGATAAAATCTGTAATTTTATTTCAAATTATGCTCAAACTCGTTTTCTGGTTGGATACAAGTTCTTTCTTCTCTAAATTCTCATAAAATACTCTCATGTATCCAAAATAATTTACCATGTCTAAATATACTTTCTTTACCTCGGAGTCGGCGAAGCGGGGCGATGGCAGTGGCAAATTTTCGTTACTAGAAATATTTTTTGGAAATCTCTTTTGAAAATTTGAGTCTACAGAAACGTAGACCCGCTCTGATACCATCTGTAACGCTCCGAGTTCTAAATACTCGGAACATCACTTCATCATCTCGAACAAACATTCAAAATGATAATTGAGCGAAAAATAACTGAAATCTCAATTCACATAATTTTATAAAATAAATCCAAACGGTCAAAAGTTCGAACATGGAGTAAATTTGAAAAAAAAAATAATAAATTTGTAATTTCAAATAAAACATTTCGAAAGTCTCGTTAATAGCCAATATCGTACGCCTCGCCGCAAACTCCATCGTCTGCAAAATTGTTTTTGGAAAATGTGAGTATTTCATAGAAACACTCAGTAGACTCGCGCACAATAATAATTTGATATTTGATATTATAAATCAAAACACATAATCATGGTATTCAAGTCTCAGGTGTCTAACGATCACCAGTAGTCTCATGAACAAGTAATAAATACAAATTCAAGTTTCATGTATTTAAGCAAGTAAATTCTCGTAACATAGTCTCATGCTTGAAAAGCAAGTAATTCTCATGAACACAATCATACATGCTAAACTTATAATCCAAATAATCATTGATTCGCATTTTTGAAAAGATAATTTGTAAATGAGTCTACCTTATTTCTCGAGTTTTGAGCAAACGAGATTAAACTTCTAATTCTTCACGCCTCGTCTAGTCCTATAAAATAAATTTAAATAATTAAAATTTGACTCTTGAAAAATCGAGTCTTAAATGATGAATTTGTTTTTTTGAAAGTTTTTAAGGACTAAATAGTATAATTGTAAGAAATCAGGGGCTGGTCCATGTAAATAATGAACCTTGGGACTTCTTTGAGTAATTAAATAAATTTTGGTACTGATTAAGAAACTTTCAGAAATAGAAGGGGCTGATTGAAATATTTTTAAAACTGCAGGGGCTAAAATAATTGCTTTTGAAACTTTGGACTGAAGATAAATATTTTAAAAATTAAAGGGGTTGAACCTAAAACATCTTTGAAAGATAGGGGACTTGGGGGATAATATTGACAAAATCAAAACATAAAACAATAAAATCCTCTCTCTATAAGCAACTGAGAGAGGAGAAGAGGGATGGGTGACAGCCCTCTCTAACTCAGCGACCGCCCGGCGGTGCAATCGGTGACGGCGCCACTGGCGAGAGATGACAAGGAGAGGTGTGGCGTGGGTATGTGAGAGAAGAAAGATTCGGATGATTCATTTGGGCAATTTCTTGGGAGAAAACCGAGTTTTGAGTTTGGGCGATTTTCAGCGAAAGTGAGGTTGAACGTGCTGGCGGTTCATGGTAAGGAAATGGGTTAATTAGATTTATTGTTTTCTGGGTTTTTTTGGGTTTGATTTTGGGGTTTTTCTTCGGTTGGGCAGCCATCGTTTTGGAGGTGGTGGTGCGGTGTTGGTCAATGATTTTTGGTGGTGACGGTTTTTTGGTTTTGTAGTCAATGGATTAGGGGCTGTTATGTTTTTGGGTTGTAGAAGTGAGGTTGGTTGGTAGATTTGGTGTTGGCTTTGGCCGTGGTGTAGCTCGGGTGTGCAGTGAAAATGGTTGATTGCATAGTGTACTTTGGTTGTATTGATTGATTAGTTAGGAGATGGTAGTGAAGTTTGAATGCAGTCAGCCAACGGTGGTGGTGGTGTGTATTGCAGAGTGTTGGTGTGTATTGCAGACATCGGGGAAAACTTACCCAAGCTTACAGTGTGCAAAACGGGAAGGAGATGGGAGAGGATGAAGGCAATTTATACACTGATGAAGTTGAAATATCTGTAACTTACGGATTGAGTAGTCTGGACGTTTTAGGTTGGAATATGTATTGGC
Source organism: Ligustrum vulgare (assembly GCA_963555705.1). Lineage (NCBI taxonomy): Eukaryota > Viridiplantae > Streptophyta > Magnoliopsida > Lamiales > Oleaceae > Ligustrum > Ligustrum vulgare. The sequence goes on from OY743174.1 coordinate 30,238,527, forward strand.
TGGGAGTTACATTTTGAATTTGGCTATGAATAAATTTTGTGTTGATTGAGACGTATTATTTTGTGTTATGAATGAAAAGACATTATATTGAAGATGATCAATAATTTGGACTCAAAATATATCAAATTTGAAATAAATAAACTTTCGACTCGAAACAAAAATAATAATTTTAAATAAATTTAAAATTGCAAATTGGACTTAAAGATTTAAATGAATTTAAATTTCTTTCTTAAAAATCTTAAAATATTTAATATGGCTACGAGAGCGCTTATTTTGAAAATAGTGACCATTAAGATTGGAGAATCGTAGCGACAAGTTCGATATAACTAACTTATTAACTTGAAATTTCTTAGTCGCTATATACCGAGTTCTGAAAAAGGACCAATATAATGTCTAATTTTCATGTTTTATCTATATCTCATGTTTTCCTATATTTTGACATAATGAAGAACTAATATTGTCATGACTAATCTTACAAATCCTTGAGAAAATAACGTAAGATGGAAGTCAAGAAAAATCCTTTTTAAGCTCTGCCAAACACTTTACAGTAACTTACCGAACCATTTCGAGATAATTTAATATTTTGTCTTTCCCAGCTATCTTCCTTAGTCAGTTTGTAGAAAATTGATTTGTTTCACATCGTGGTCCATTTGCTATTCCAGACTCTAAAATAACAAGAAGATGCGAATTGTAATGCACTGCTTAGAGAATAGATATTACTTTAGAATTTATTTTAGTCTCACCCATTTTTTGACAAAATGAAATATTCAAATTTATGCGGATCAAAAGCTTCATACAGTTGAATAGTCTAGATGATGCGATCCCACTTGGAAAATGCGACGAAAATGCGGAATAACAACAAATACAAGAGGAAAGATCTAAATTTAGTAAAACACAAACCAAGAATAAAAACAACGGATAAAAAAATGATAGACGATAGGACCTTGACCTAAGATTCACGACGCGAGAATTCGACGATGCGGAACGAGAACAAAGGTTTTAGAAAGCCACAAGGATTGTCAATTCCCTTGCTAAGTTCTAGATTAGAACACCACAAATATCCAAGAATATTTGATAAGTTCTATGGGTTCTTGAATAACGAGAAAAGGAATCCTCCTTTCTAGAGAGTAAAAACTCAATTCAATCTCAATCATGTCAAAAGTTGTTCAATAATGAAACAAAACATAATATAAGGTAAAAATTGCATCTAACCTAACCCTAGCCACAATAGAGTTTAACATATGGAAATAAATAATTAAAAACGGAAAATAATTAAAAATTCGCAAAATTCGGACTTGGTAGAATCGCGCGATCAGAACACGACTTAAGGTCGTAAGTGATTTTGGTTACTACCATAACTTGAAAGAAAATCATTTACAGCCATAAGTATTTAAGTTACGACCGTAAGTATCAGGTTGCATCATTTTTCAATCATTTGAAGTGACTTGATCCAATTTGAATCTCAACTTGAGCCCAACACGAAACTTGATTGTTTTCCCATGTAGATTATTGTTTCCTTGCTTGTAGCTTGATTTCTCCTTTGACTTACTACCTTGGATTACATCATATCCCTCTTGAAAAGGATTCGACCTCAAATCTATAACTTGTCCAATTCTCTTGTAACTCTTGGGTTTGTTGACTTTTGGATCATGCTTATGCTTGCTTTTGCTGGCTTGATGTTCATCTTGGTGCTTTGTGCGTCCCTTGAACTTTCGGGGATGTTTCTTCTTGCTATTAAATTCATTCTCAACTCTAAGTTTGGAATTTGATTTAGGTAGCTGCAAAACATATTTAACTAAATTGGGGAGGGAATTATTAGCACGGTTAAGTTCAAGTCATGGATCCTTGTACATCAACCTTTGTGCAAAAAAGCTTATTTTATGGGTGGACTCTCTTTTCTCTTTCTTTTTGCACTCATACTCTCCTTATTCTGAGGTCGTGGCCTCAATTTTCTTATTTTTCCCCTCAAAGTCACGTTTTATTTTCAATTGATCATCTTGGACCTCTTTAGGAGACAAATGAGCAAGATTAATCTTTTTTCCACCCTTCACAAAGGAGTACTGGTTTTTAAACCCATCATGCACCACCCTCCTATCATACTGCCATGGTCTTTCTAACAAAATATGTCCAACATGCATTAGCACCACATAAAACATTTATGCAAGTATCCAAAATAATAACAATAACATTAAACTTAATAATAAACTTCTTTACCTTCGGAGTCGGCAGAATGAATTTGGCAGTGGCAATTTTCATTAATAATAATTAAATAATAAAAAATATCTTTTGAAAACGTCTTTTGAAAATGTGTTTTGAAAAACTGATAGTCTACAGAAACGCAGACTAACTTGGATGACATGTTGTAACGCCCTGAGTTCTAAATATTCTGTACGCCACGTCATCGTCTGTCTAGCTTTTGAAATAACATTTTAGACGAAGAATAACAAAATTTCAAACTCTTAACCATTTAATAAAACTTCATATGGTCAATAAAATTCAAAATTTTGAAACTACTTAAACATAATAAATCAAACCTTTAATTATTCTCGTGTAATGCAAACATTTGGCAACGTCATAAATTCTCGAACATTCGAAAATCTCCAAAATTGTTCAATATCAAGAAAAACATAAATTATCAAAACTAAAAAATTCTATTATTTAATTATTAATGCCATCACTGTTTGTTATTCACCACCTTCTTCGAAATCTGCAAATATTGTTAAAAATAGGATGAGCATTTCAAGAAATACACAGTAAACACATCGCTAATTAGTTAATCTACATTATAATTTAACATATAAACATGCAAGTCATTGTGACATCATCATATATATCTTTCATCATAAGTGTCACATAGTGAACACGAAAAGAAAATAGTTTCGTCTCGTCTCCTGCAATAAATGCATGCAAGCCATATAAATCACACATTTACATACAACTATAATTTAAATCAATTAATATGGGCGAGTCTACCTCAAATTTAACGAGTGCAAGTCTAGCGGGAAAATTACATCAATTTTCTAAACGTCAGTCCTCATCTAGCCAAATAGAAAATAAATCTTAAGTTAGTAAAGTTTTAAAACAAAATTAAAAGTTTGGGAATTAAATTGAACATTTAACATAGTTGAATTCAAAAGTATTTGTAGCTGAAATGAGCTTTTGGAAAATAATAGGGTTGACTCTAGGAATTACGAATTTCAGGGATTGATCTATTCGATTCGGAAACTTTGGGAATTAAAAATTAGTTTTTAAAAACCTTTCGGGGACTGAAATAAAAGAATTTTAAAACATGAGGGCTTAAGGAATAATTTCACAAAATCAAAATGATTTTTGGTTGGGGATTGGAATTTGACAGTGGCGGTTGGTCGAGGTATTTTGTGCGGAGGTTTGTGATCTTTCTGTGTGGTGGTTGGGTATGGTGTCGGGTATGTGTGAGTGTGAGAAATCTACTAGTGTGTGTGTGTGAGAAATCTACTATTGCAAATTGAAGGAATAATTTGTAGTCGATGGTTTTTGTTGGGCAATGATAGTGAGCTCGGTGGTGGTTTTGATTTTCTTGGGTTGCAGTGCGGAGGCTCGATTTTGTGGGATTGAAAGCTGTAGTTTTGTACGTGATGCAAAGGTAGTTGGTTATGGTGGTTTCGAAGGGTGGAGGAGGTTATGGCCTTCGACTCCTCCAATTCCATTAATTCGATCGGAGAACCACGAAGGTGTATGAATTTCATACTCATGCCTAACCCGTTTGAGGGAGGGAGAATTATGCATAGGAGTCTTTTTGAGTTGCTGCAACCTGTGTCTATATGTTGTGTTGTGTACGTGAGGTGAAAGGGGTGTAATATACTGATTTATCTAGAATAGAGTTTTGAGAATTTTGAAAAGATAAATCCTATACAAAATATAGTTACAAAAAGATTTGATAAAAAAAATTAATTAATTAAAAATTAGAGATTTGGACTTAAAATAAATAAAATTTTGGGCTTAAATCGATTATTGGACTTGGACAATTTTTAAAAACTTGAAATTGGCTGAAAATTGAATTGGACTCGTTTTTATTTGTTGATTGACTCAAAATAATTCACATGGTTAGACGAATACGCTTTAATTTAAAAATAGTGAAATTAAAATGACACGTTTTTAAGAAATTAAATATTTATTTAATAATCAAATGGAAAAAATTTCGGTCGCTACAGGTAATGTAGAACAACGATATTAAGGTCTGTTTGATAACGATGGTGGAATTTGGGTGGAAAGAAAACGAATTTCAGGGAATTAAATTTCAAGAATTGATTTCCTGGAAATTTGAAGTTTAATGTATTTGATTGGTTTAATTTTTTAAGTCGATAAAATAGAGAATTTTTCAAATTTTGTCGTTTGATTGAAATTATTTTTCATGGCAAAATAAAGCAAAGATTAACTATGTTAATCAAAATTTTTTTTTAACACATTTGTACTTAATAATAATGTTAATTTTCGAAAAAAATAAGCCAATTAATAACAGCAAAAATGATCAAATGTAGTGTTTAATGTTTGGCATGTAAAGTAGAAAATCATTTATCACCTAAGTCTTGAGAATTGGTTTTCCACCAAAACAAGGCAAAGTACAAAAGTAGGAAATGAGAGGCAAAATTAGTGTATCAAACAAAAATAAAAGGTGAATAGTTGGAAAAGGTTTTTGAAGTTCCATGGCAAATGGGCATATCAAACACTACCTTAGATCATAGGAAACTATAATAATATGAAAGGCTGCTTTCTGATGCAAATACATGCATCTAGAAAAACAAATTTTTGTTTTAGTTGTTTATTTTCTAGGCTTGTAGTTTATGGGGCTGCTAGATCTCTCTCTCTCTCTCTCTCTCTCTCTATGTGTGTGTGTGTGTTAATAGTGAAACATTTGTAAGGTTAGTGAATTGATATATAATTTTGTTATTACTATATCAACGTTTAAGTAGCTTAAAAGAGTAATTTCTTTTGTAATAACCTATGACTTTAGACAAAGCTCAACCATTATAGTCTTCACTTGATATGAATGGAAGGAAAGAAGGGTATATATATATATATATATATATATATATATATATTTTTTTTTTTTTCAAAACTTATTTCAAACACACATTTTACCAATAAAATAATTTACACATAAACAAGAAAAAAATTTCACTTTTTAACCACACATTCTCCACGAATTTACTATACAAACTACATTATTTGAAAAAATGGGTTTCAAACAGGGGCATAATTTTGAAAAATTGGCTCAAACTGGGTACATGTTGGAAAGTGCATTTCACTCGCTTGTCTAGTTTTGATTTTAAGATCAGATTTCTCTGAATTCAGTCAATTTTAGACTGAGGACATATCATCCTACCCCAAAAAATACTAGAATGTGCATCTTTCATAGCAGTATATATTCTTGTATTTGGATCTCAATAAATTAATCTAGAAGTTTCTCCCTTAAAAAACTTCATGGTCTCAAAGCGAATTAGTTAGCCATTGATATATGAAAATACACGGTTCACCATGGCGGATGCACCCATATAACAACAGCAAGTCGTCGTTCTTTTTATGCAGAATCTTCTTGTTGATCTGAAATCGTCCCCTTATCGAAAGTACTGAAAAATACAACTTCATGGATTGGACCAAAGCAGTGAAGAATGATTTCACACCAGAGCTTCAGTGTTTGACCAGCAGTATGAGATCCAAATCGAAAGGGTGGGGAGATGGTACAGAACTTCTTGGCTATTGGGATTGTTGGAGACAACTATATTTGTACATGCCCACAGCTAGACAATGATGAGATGCACTTGCTATCATCTACTGAGAGAAGGGAAGTAGGTCTAGATTTATGCTCTTCAATGTCAAATACGGAGAACAAAATAAAAGAATTTGTCGGTAACTACCTATTATCTTTGGAAAGAACTCAACATTTATAGGAGCTATAAACTGAAGGAAAATATTAGAAAGAAAACCTTGGCGTGATTTTTAGCATGCTTTAAACAGAGTTGGAAATGAAGAAAGTAGGAGGTATGCATTGCTTGGACAATTATGAGCTGAAATTACAATTAAGGTTGTTACTGTTTGTTTCTCACAAAAATTACAGTCTAAAGAGATTCAGAAAGGAGGACATGGATAAGTTATGTTGTGATTATTACCAAATATCACATCATACTAGAGAAAGTTGTTGGAAATTTCATGGGAAGCCAAAATGTGGGAAATATAGCAAAAAAGGTTCAACTAAATGAAATACAGCAAAATCAAGCTAGAAAGGGAGAAAGTATAAGCTAGAGAATCAAAACTCGAAGCTGCGAAACCCAAGTTTACTAGGAAAACTTGGATTGATTTTGCGAGTTATTAGGATTAAAACAAGTCAATAATCCCAAACTTGGATTGATATTGCGAGTTATTAGGAATAAAACAAGTCAATAATCCTTACTCATATACTAACACATGTAACATTAGCATCCGTTTGGCGGTTATTTAATTGGGAGAGAAGATTTTTTTGTTTTGTTTTCTAGATAAAATGTGTGGTTAAAAATTGGAGAGAGAAAATGTGTGTGGTTAAAAAGTGGTTTAGGAAATTGAGTAGTTTAAATTGTAGTTTAAATGTCCTATTTAATGAGCCGCCGAACGCAGCCTTAGTCTTATGTGCCTCAAACCCATTATGTCTAAATTGAAACCATGGTTCATTGATTCAAGAGTTTTTTTGCACATGTGCATAACTAAAATCCTATTTTTGCCTATCGGAAACATTTTGGGAAACATAAGGTAAGGATGGGCTGATGGGATACAGATTCTAATTCGAGTAGATTGTTTATCCTTGGCTCAGATCTGAACTCTATTATTTACACCACGTTCCACAAATTTCCCACAGATGCTTGCTTACAAAAGAGTGGCGTAGCACAAAAATAAGAAAAATTGGACCCAACAATATCTATCATGATCTATAGGAGTGTACCAAAATAGTTTAAATGATTGAACTATCAAAACCACACAATATTTGCGAACCTCAAAGGCTATTGCTTATTACTACTATAGCATAAAAATTATTTTTATTGGCAATTAAATTAGATATTTTTCATCTATTTGGGTATATTTTCATTCTTAGAAGCAAATTCAAGTTTCTATGTTGAAGTTCATGAACGTGAGTTTCCATTTCCCATATGAATGTTATTCTCGGACCTTGGTTGAATCAATTGCTTGATCTTTTAGATTTAGACTGATTGTGGGGTGTGTGTGACAAGTTTCTTGCAACATGACAATGACCACAATGAATGGGAACGATCTGCTCCCCTATGACTCACAAAATTGACAGTGTCATGAAGTGATGAAACACTGCTTTTTACTGCTGGCTTTTCCATTTCCCAAAAAGAGGAATAAAAAGGAAATGTCACACTTATCTAATGAGTATATTTTTATATTATATGCAGGTCAGTTTGAGATTGAATATATCAGCAAATCTACAATCTTTGTTTACATGGAATACAAAGCAGGTTTGTTATGTATGCATGTGTTCGGTAAAGTGTAAAAAATGGTTTATAAACATGTTTATAAACCACACAATTTCTCAAATCACTTTTTAATCACACACATTCTCTCTCTAATTTTCAATCACTACTTTTACCTCAAAATCATAAATAAACCAGTTTATAAACCCAACAGTATTATCGAACAGAGGCTATATATTTTCATATGTGTAATCTACGACTGTTATCCAGTCTATCTCTTTATGTTTTAGGTGAACCTGCCTCTGAGCTGCTACTGGTTTGATTTTGATTTATGTAGCTTATCTATTTCAATCTGATAAATACTGTCAGTAGTTGGCAGAGGATTGAAGATGTGAACATGTTTTTTTTTTTTTTTTTTTTCTGATATAGATATTTAAGTTCAGTTGTCGACTGAAGATGGATTTTTTTTTTCTGATAGAGATATTTAAGTTCAGCTGGTTTGATTTTGATTTATGTAGCTTATCTATTTCAATCTGATAAATACTGTCAGTAGTTGGCAGAGGATTGAAGATGTGAACATGTTTTTTTTTTTTTTTTTCGGATATAGATATTTAAGTTCAGTTGTCGACTGAAGATGGATTTTTTTTTCCTGATAGAGATATTTAAGTTCAGTTGTCGACTGAAGATGGAAAATATAGAGTTTTTTACCTTATTTTTACCGTGTTTTAATTTATATAAACATGAAATGGTATAAGCTGTGCACTTGGCATATGGTTTGGTTCTGAAGTCTGGACCTTAAGTGCATCTGAATGACCCTATAAATACTTCTGACATCTACGGGAAATATGTATGTTTGGCATTGCCCTTTTTCCCCGGGTGTAGATTTTGAAATAGCTTTTGAAGTTGATAAATTTTTATTTATTCATTAATTTTTTTGGGACAAAATAATTTCTTAATTTATTTTAACACTCAATATATTCTTATTAATTTTTATTGATAGTCTTAATTATTTAAAAAATTTTAGTTATTAGAAGGAAAATGTTCTTGTTTGATAAAATTTAATCTTCACCTAGGAGATTTCTTGGAGGCAGACATCTTGGCGTTGACTCTAGAGAACCAGACAATAAAACTAAATAATTCCATAGAATTTTCGAGTAGAGAAAGGTGGAAATTCTTGAATACCAACGTGGGCTGACCCATCTCTCCCGCTATCATTATTAGGAGGAACATAAGGGTTTCTGAGAGAGTGGACAGTTATGGAGGACATGCAATTTTTTTTTCTTTTTCTTTTTCTTTTTTTTTTAAAATTTAAATTGCAATTCATCCTATCTTGCTTACAGTTGGAGATATATTTTTTCCTATGGTTTGCTATGTAAGTTTTGTAGAGCACTTGTACTAATTTTGCCTAGTGGAAGTTTTAGTAATTAAGCCACTGTTTGGCAAACATGTTTTTTACATCACAATTCCCCAATCAATTTTTAACCACTGGCATTTTCTTTCTTGACTTTTCAACCACATATTTTACCTAAAAAACATAAAAAAACATGTTTTTAAATTAAAAAAAACTTTTAACAAACAGAGCATAATAAAAGGGAAAAGGAGAAATAGCTGTTGTAGGTAATTAGTTTTCAACATACAAAAGTCAATTTTGATTGTTGACACGACAGTTGCAAAATTTTGCACATATTGCGATGAAATAAATATTTCTGCTTAGAAAACCATGGGAAAAGCCGAAAAGGCAGAGAGTGATATTAAATAGAAAGATGAACAATTTGATAAATAAACTTGAAAGTAGAGATGGGATGATATTGTGTAGGGAAGAGGATATCGATAAGGAAATCATCGATTTTTTTGAGGATCTATTTAAAAAGAAGGAAAGGATCAACTTTGGCATTGAAGGTCTAGAATGGGCAAGTATCAGAGAGGATTGCAAATTAAAGTTGGAGGAACCGTTTGAAGAAGAAGAGCTAAAAAAGGCTTTATTAATTGTGATGGAGACAAAGCACTAGGGCCTGACGGGTTTTCCATGGAGGCACTGAAGAAAGGTTGGAAAACAATCAAAGAAGATGTAATGGAGGTGTTTAAGGAGTTTATGAAAACGGTATTGTAAATGCAAGGGTAAATGAATTTTGGATTTGTCTAATTCCCAAAAAGTTGAGTTCAATGTCGATAAAAGATTTTCGGCCAATAAGTTTGGTCTCATCTTTGTATAAAATTGTGGTAAAGGTTCTATCATCACAATTTAAAGAAGTTTTGGGACAGACTATTGATGTAGCCCAATGTGCTTTTGTCAAAGGACGACAAATCTTGGACTTAGCATTAATTGGAAACGAAATAGCAGACAAATACATAATGAAGAAGAAAGGAGTGGTTTTTAAGATAGATTTTGAAAAGGATTATGATCATGTGAGCTGGGAATTTTTAGACTTTGTACTTGAAAAGAAGGGATTCAAAGAGAAATGGAGAAGATGGATTTGCGGATGTTTATCATATGTTAATTTTTCAGTGATGATCAACGGTAAATCGAGAGGTAAATTTGGAGCTTCAAGAGGATTAAAGTAAAGGGATCCTCTCTCACCTTTTTTATTCTTCTTGGTAGAGGATGTATTGAGTGGAATGATAAACAAGGCATGTGACCATGAGCTATTAGGATGGTTTCAAGATTGGAAGAAACAAAGTGAGGGTATCTCATCTTCAATTTGGAGATGATAGTATTTATTTCTTGGAAAACAAGGACGAAATCATTAGAGATCTCATGGGAATTCTAGACATCTTTTCAAAAACTGCAGGGTTAAAAATAAATATGGCTAAGAGTAATGTGACGGAAATCAACCTAACCGAGGATAGAATTGAAGACATTGCTAGTTGGTTGGGTTGTGGAAAGGGGATGTGGCCACTTAATTACCTTGGACTACCTTTTAGGGGAAATCCAAGCAGTTCATCTTTTTGGGATCCAATGATCGAAAGAATAACTAGAAGACCGAAAGGATGGCATAAAGTTTTCTTGTCAAGAGGAGGGAGACTAGTACTTTTACAAGCAGTTTTAGGAAGTATGCCCACATATTTCATGTCAATTTTCAAGATGCCCGTGAAAGTAATTAATGTGATGGAGAATGATGAGGGATTTTCTTTGGGAAGGCAAAGGGGAGAACCATAGTGATCATTTGGTCAGATGGGATATAGTCACACAACCGAAACAAAATGGTGGCTTGGGAGTTGGAAATTTACACTTAAAGAATGTGGTATTATTAGGTAAGTGGCTTTGACATTTCCCTATTGAATCGGATTCACAGTGGCACTCTATTATCCTTAGTAAATACGGATTACACTCAAATGGTTGGGATGCAAATTTTGACATTAATTCAACCCTTCGAGCACCATGGAAATCTATTGCAAAAGTTTGGAATAAATTCATAGAAAATGCACCAAATAGGTAGTTGAAAAGGGTGATAAAACCCAGTTTTGGCTAGACAAATGGATGGGTAATCAAACCCTCCAAGAGTTGATTCCTCGTTTATTTAGATTATCGAACAATAAAAGTTCAATGATTAAAGACCTCATATCTTTCACAACCCCATCTAATCCAACTTGGAACCTTGAATTCCTCAAGAACTTTATTGATAGAAATTTTGATGATTTCACGTCCCTATTAAACGTGATAGGAACTACAAAAATTGATTCCCGTGTCCCGGATAAAAGAATCTGGAAGGGTCAACCCTTGGGTTATTTCTCATGTAAATCCTTTCTGAACAATCTTTTTCAACCTTCATGTGTTTCTTCTTTCCCACAATTCAAGTTCATATAGAAGGGTGTGGTGCCTTCGAAAGTGACTTTTTCTTGGTTAGTGTCTTTGGGAAAGGTAAATACTTGTGATTTGCTACAGTTGAGAAGGCCTTTTTTATGCAATCTCTCTATCTTTTTGTATCACGTGTAGAAAGGAAAATGAAAACATTGATCATACACTAAGTATCCATTGTGATTTTGTCAAAGGGATATGGGATAGAATTATGCAGCTTTGATGTCTTTGGAGCACTACCAAATAAATGGGCAGAGTTGATCATCATTAAATGGTCATTTGGGGGTAATAGGAAGCAAAAAAAGGAGCTTTGGGAACTAATCATAACGGTTGCAGCTTGGGTATTATCGACGGAGAGGAATAAAAGATTTTTCAACAATTTGGACTGATCTATAAATAGCATACTATTCTTCACGGGACTTTTGGGCTAGAGCAACTGAAATTTTTTGTGATAGAAATTTTTTTGTTCCATTTAGATCCTTTTAGTTCCCTTACTAACATCACTTGTAGTAGTAATTATCTCTCTTTTGCTATACATTTCTAAATTCTCATGCTACTGATTACTGATGATGGATAGCTTGTCCACATTTTTTGTAACCATTTGATTTTTGTTATAAAATGACAAATTTCTTTTTTTTTTAAAAAAAGAAGGTATTTTAAGGCTTAATTTTGTTGATATATTGGTGATATTGTGTTATCTTACCCAATATATTTTGTCATATTCTGTTCACAATGTGATTTTGGATGTGTGCCCTGAGATTAGTATATCATGGTATATGACAATAACATGGAAATATTTTAATTATGATCCTTGATCCCACTATCTCCAAGGTTGGGAAGAGTGTATTTAATGTAATTTTATACTTTTCAGTATGTTGTCTTGCTGTTGGACTAGTCTGTCTCTGATAATGCTCATTCCCCACTTTCTCATTGATGATACATCTTATTCAAGAAGAAAATACTGTCTATTGAAAGAGGAGATAAAATCAACTGCTTAATTGTCAAGCTCTAGCTCCTTAATCTTTTAAACATATTGACCCTTTCCTGCTGCAGTTTGAATTAGTAACAAACATTCATTTGGATATGAGAATATTTCATCCACGGTTTGCAGGCTTTTGTATTTTTAACCGCTGAATATGAAACTCCAAAGAACACGCTGAATCAGGTACATCGATCATGATTCCTCAAAAAATTTCTTTGATATGTGTTGCAATTGATTAAGATAGCCCTCTTGTAGGGGTTAAAAGAACACTGTTAGTCATAGCATTGTTTAACTTCAGTCACCAATCTTATTTTTTCCGCGTTAGTCACTCAACTTTCATTTTGCTTCCAGTTTAGGCATTCATTCTACCTTTGAATGCTAAATTGTTCATCTGATGTTAACACAGTAGTTTTTAGTTTTTAATGTGCTGCTTAAAAAATATAGTTTCCCATATTGACCAGATATAATATAGCAATATCATAAATACCAGCCCCCATACATACCTTCACGGATGCACACAATCCTCCCAAAACTCCCTAAAGAATCTCTTTTTTCAAGTGCTTGACTTGTAATTTCTCTTCCAGAAATTTGCATTGGTTGAGAAATATTAATATGAAAATGATAAGAGTGCATATTGGCATCTCCCTTACTTTTTGCAAATTCTTCTAATTAATTATTATTATTATTATTATTATTATTATTATTATTATTATTATTATTATTATTATTATTATTATTATATAGCTGAAAGTAGAATACACTCTGATGCTCCTGGACCTAGTGCTCTGAAGGACACCGAAAACATTATTTATTTATTTATTTTCATACTTGTGACAAGGTGGAGCCATTTTACACATGCCATAGGTGCTACAGCCGCAGTTTTGCATTTTTTTGATGACCTCTCTGACCTCATTTTGGCTTGAAATTTTACAGTAAAGTACTAATATATGTTAAAGATATTGTGGTAAAAATTTATCAAAACTGCTTGACCTTCTGATTATTTTTCCCAAGAAATATTGATGAAAATTACTGTACTGGTTGCATACTTTTGGGTTTTAATTCTAACCCCTAAATGAACCCTCAAACAAGAATGTATGTTTTGGGTGACCACCTGTCAGAATGTGGTATCAGAATCAGTTTAAATAATCTGGATACATTTTGGCAGATTTCCTTGTGGGATGCCATTCTACCTTCCAGAGAAGATGCAACATTTTGGATTCAGACAACAAACAAATATCGCTTTGTCGACCAAGTAAGTGGTGATTGTGCAGTTTTGACTAGTTATTTTCATGATTGTTTGTTACATTAACCTTTGTTTATTTTCATTTTAGGGAAGCAATCTGCAGAACAAAGACTTTAACTTAACATTGCATTGGCATGTGATGCCAAAGACTGGCAAGATGTTTGCTGACAAAATTGCCATAACCGGCTTCCGATTGCCTGAAACGTATGGATGAAATCGGGTAATAATGCTTCTATAACTGGTCGGAGGCACAAAGCAGAAAATATGGAGACAGAGATGCTTAATTACTTTTAACTATGCCAAAGAAATGTTCATTGAAATTTTTGGTTTTTTTGAGTAGAATCTTTTTCCTTCTATTTCTTACTGGAAGCTGAAACCATCAATTAAAGCCCAAAATGTACTTATGGTGAACTTCAAATCTTGACAGGCGATTAATCCTTAACATGTTATACTAGCTAGCAGCAGCGTTGGTCTTTCTGGACGGAATCTGTCCAATATATGTTTTTAAGGGTAAAAATTGTGGTTGACCACCAAACTTCTCAATCCTCTTCTACTTAATGTGTATATGTTACCAGCACATTAGGACAATCAGGTTAGAGGCACGGATCATAGCACCGTTTCGACTGAAGACTCAGTATAACACCTTGCATACTTGTTTTGAACCTAAACTAAGATTTGAAATTTGGGGACCCAAATAAATGTTGACCAATAGTTTAGGACCATGGTGCAAATTCTTTTACCGATGTGCAGATTTTCCTTTGTTTGAATCTCAATATTGTGATTTGTTTGATTTAATATATATATATATATATATATATAGATGTGTGTGTGTTGAATATATATATATATATATAGATGTGTGTGTGTTGAATATCAATTAGCCTAATTAATGATTAATTAGAGATTTTTTTTTTTAATTATTAAAATCAGAAACAATATATAGTATATATGCGTAACTAGGGGGTCCTGTATTTTATGGGGTGCATAATATTATTTTATTTGGACTAATTAAATCAATTACATAGAAATAATTTAAGAATAGCTTCATTAGTTGAAATTATATATCAATATCTTTAATGATGATTGATGATGCAAAAAATCGTACCTCAGATATTTCGAGCTTGAGCAATAAAGCAGCACGAACTGGATCTGCGGATACCTGCAATAAAGGCGAGGAGGTGTGTTCTCGTCGCCCCTCCGATGCTTAAGTCAGCAAAGAGGAAGGGAAAATTTATGCAAGAGGCTAGAGGCTATAAACTGGAAAAATAAGAATTGTGTACCTGAATTGTGATTGAGAGTTATGTATTTATAGAGATATATAAAAGAGTTGCAATAAGACTGAAACACCTTCATTGGTTGAGTTATGTTAGGAATCATTTTCCTAATTTTTAGGGATGGGATTGTAAACCCTAAATAAGATTCCAAAGGGAACGAGTCCTTTTAGGACTAGGAAGATGCAGGTCCCAGAAGTTAGACCAAATGATGGTTCGGGAACAAGAGAGTTACCTCGAGCATCAAGTACCCCGAGGACATCATGGATATATTGAAGGATGTGACATGCTCGGGGGAATATACTCCTCGGGGATATATGCTGCTCGGGGGAGGAGACACTACTTTGACATGTTTGATCATGGTCGGGGCATATGTCTCTTGGTCGTGTTCGAGCTTGAGCTTGAGCAGAATTATTGTTCATCACTGGCCCCCGCGCATCCATGCTTAAGCTTTGGAAAAGCGTGGATGCACAATTGATCTATCATGAGAAAGGTTCGGGGATGATGTGGCCCTTAAGAGGGTTTCTGACATGTGCCACGTCGTTTTGAAACGACGTGACGTTTGGCAGGCCACGTGGGCCATGGATGGATGACATGTGGCGTCGTTTATGGTTCAGTCACATGACCGTTGGTATTCGTGCACATACCCACTATAAATAGGGTGTCTCCTCCATTTGGTACTTTACATTTGCTTGAGAGCGAGACCACAGAGTTCGTACTCGAGGTTTAGAAGTTCGTTCCTTAGTTAATCGTCGGTCGAGGTAAGATCTTTGAGCTTTTTAAGTTATCAATTTCTAGTCGTTCCTTCAGGAGATGTCTAGCAGCAGCAGTTCAGCTAGTAATAGTAGTAGTTCGGATAGCTCTAGTAGTTCGAGCAGCGAGCACGTTAGGATGGAGAACATAGGAAATACCATGATCCCCTGTAGATGTCAGGCCCCGGGCTCTTGGAGACGATGATGCCCTGCTAACATACCCCGACCTTAGGTGCATATATAAAGAGCATAAGGTTATCGAGGTTGCAAGGGAGTTCGGGTTAATGCCCATGTGCGATGTTAGGGCCCCCACCCTCGAGGATAGGATTGTAACAGCCCGGGATGGGGAATTTTTAGTTTATAGGGACTCGTTGAAAGCTGGATTTAGGTGGCCGTTGCACCCTTTCTTTATAGGGTTTCTGGTCGAGCATTCCATGTGTCCGTGGCAAATAGTGCCCAACGGTTGGAGAATGCTCATATATTTTTTTATTGCATGTAGGGTATTAGGAGTAGAGCCCCGACTTGATCTATGTAGAATGGTATTCGAACTAAAACAACTTCCTCATTTCTCATGCTTTGCCTACCTCTCTAGTCGGGGTAGATTTAAATTATCTAGGATGCCTAGCTCTCTTCGGGGTTGGAAGGAGAGATACTTTTACGTCACCCCTCAAGAGCCCGGGCATCCCTTTTGGTCGAGCTGGGTTATGCCTGACACCGCGAATTTTAATGAGGGTCAGGCTTATTTTGAGGTGTTAGAGCGTGATAGACAATTGCTCGAGGCCTTTGAGCCTATGGTTGATAATTTGGATGACATGCTCGGGGATGAAGTCCTCGACCTTGCTGGAGTCAGGAACTTCGGGGGTAGGAGGCCAGCCCTTCCTCTTTACTATGCTTTTTCACATAATGCTCGCGCTAATGACTTGTATTTTTTACAGGAAACACAATGACGTTTGATCCTTCGTCGCTCAAGAACTTCATACAGGGGAAGTCCGGGGGAGTTGGTGGGAGACCCTCGACTAAGAAGACAAAGAAAAGACCAAGGCATGTGGCCAGCGGACCCGGGGAAGGTTCCAATATATTGCTCAGGGATGAGGATGCGCAGAACGTTCCTCCCCCTCCTCCTCCTCCTCCTCGTGCATCCCCGATCAATCAGGCCCCTCCTGCTGATTTCATCGATCTCGATGATGACCCTATATTGGTCGCTTCTCAGGCGTCTGACGTCGTTTCAAAGTATAGGAACGAGGTTCATCCAAGTACAGGCATCAAGCACCTCGAAGCTTACTTTACTAAGGTAATTGATAGTTAAATTCGTTATCTTTATTGCTCGAGCTAACAGAAGATTTTTACGTGCAGACCCTAAGTATTGCTCAAGGGCTTGCACTTAAGGCCATCGACGACGAAGACAAGGTCGAGGGTATGGGGCGTTCCATTGCATGCCGTGAAATAAGGGTTAGAGAGCTCGAGGATGAACAGAAAAAGATCAAGTCCGAGCACGAAGCTCTGAAAACAAAGCTCGGGGAGGCAGAGGATGAGGCTGAAGAGCTACGGCTTGAGCTTGAGCGAACCCAAAAGGATTTCGAGGAGAAATTGTCTGCAGTCGAGACTGCTCGTGCTCCAGCAGTTGAAAATTTTAAGAAATCAGCTGAATTCTCTCTCATGCAAGGTGAATACGCCTCAGGCTCGTACAATTACGCATTTAAACAGGCCCGAGCTTTACTGCTAGTGAAAGGAGTTGAGGCCTGGCCTGAGGATCTTAGGGCCGACCCTGATGTTACAGAGGGCCTCGTCTTGTCGGAGTCCGAGGACGGGGGCGAAGATGGTTCGGGGGACGAGCCCGATGACACGAATGCCCCGAACTGAATTTTGTATCTCCACCCTCTTTTTGTACCGAACATTACATAATTGAAATATTTTGTGTTTTGAACATCAATAGTGTATGAGCAGTGATTGTATGAGCGATAATTAATTTGAGATCATGTTTGAACCCCGACCATGTGATTAATAATGAACACTATGTACAAACCCCGACGTCGTATGAATAAAGAACATTATGTACGTTCCTCGACGAAGGTATGAATAATGAACATCAAGTTAGTACCTCGAGCAAGGGATTAATAATGAACACTATGTATAAACCCCGACGTCGTATGAATAATGAATATTATGTATGTTCCCCGACGAAGGTATGAATAATGAACATCAAGTACTAACCTCGAGCAAGGGATTAATAATGAACACTATGTACAAACCCCGAGCAAGGGATTAACAATGAACATTACGTACTAACCCCGAGCAAGGGATTAACAATGAACATTACGTACTAACCCCGAGCAAGGGATGAGTAATTTAGATTACGTACTAACCCCGAGCAACGGATTAATAATGAACATTACGTTCTAACCCCGAGCAAGGGATGAGTAATTTAGATTACGTACTAACCCCGAGCAATGTAACTACCCCGATCATCAAGAACCATAAATATGACGGAATCGTTATTGAGGATGCTCGGGGTTAATCGTTGCAGCCAGACTCGGGGCCAGCTTTTGAAATTCTTGCTTGTGGGCAAGGCTTTGCGTGCTTCCTCGTGGGGAAGGCTTTCGGGTGCTTGCTCGTGGGCAAGACTTTGTATGCTTCCTCGTGGGGAAGGCTTTCGAGTGCTTGCTCGTGGGTAAGGCTTTGTGTGCTTCCTCGCGGGGAAGGCTTTCGAGTGCTTGCTCGTGGGCAAGGCTTTGTGTGCTTCCTCGCGGGGAAGGCTTTGGAGTTCAACAACATAATTGGAGAGAAATATCTTTTATTTACATATCTTCGGGGAAATAAAAGCTGGCTCGCAGACCGTAACTGAAATTAAATTTTAAAAAATAAAATGTACTGAAAATTAAAGAGAATGAACTACAAAGTTTGACTCTGCTACTTGTAGTAGATTTTCAAGTTATCTGCATTCCAAGGTCTTGGGAGTGGCGTTTCTGTGAGATCCCGAAGACTGTATGATCCTCCTCGGGTCAGTCGTATAATTTCATAGGGTCCTTCCCAAGCAGGCCCAAGTTTCCCTGGTGGATGGCCTGCTGCTCTTGCTTTCCTCAGCACAAGATCTCCTGCCCTAAACTTTCTTGGTGTGACCTTGCTGTTGAAGTACTTGGCCGCTATGATGCTATCCTTGTGCTTGCCTGCTCACGAACTTCCTCGAGCAAGTCAAGGTGCTCGCCCGTACATTCCCCTTCCATATTTGGGAAAAGACGCCTGTAACTGGGCATGCCTACTTTAATGAGGATTGTTGCCTCTATCCTGAAGGTAAGCATGAATGGAGTTTCCCCAGTAGCTGTTCGGTGTGTGGTCCTGTAAGACCAAAGTATGGCTGGTAGTTCCTCGGGCCAAGATCCTCGTGCATCTCCTATCCTCGTGCGAAGGTCTTGGAGTATTATCCTGTTCGTCACTTCTGCGAGCCCATTACTCTGGGGGTGTGCAACTGATGTCTGACAGTGATCAATATGAAGACTTGCACAGAAATTTTTGAACTGTGCGTTATCAAACTGCCTGCCATTGTCCGTTATCAATACTCTCGGTAGGCCAAACCTGCATATGATAGATTTTCAAACGAAAGATCTTAGTTTGAGTTCTGAAATTGTTGCTAGGGGTTCAGCCTCCACCCACTTAGTGAAATATTCAACTGCTACTGCTATGAACTTCAACTGTCCCCGGGAAATGGGAAAAGGGCCCAAGATATCGATTCCCCACTGTTCAAACGGTCTTAGACACTGGACTGGAGTTTGATCATTAGTTGGTCTGTGTATGACATTCCCGTGCCTCTGACACTTGTCACACTTCTTCACATAATTTACGGCATCTGTTCTCATGGTCGGCCAATAGTATCCGTATCTGAGAAGTCTGTGGGCTAATGACCTAGCACCTTGGTGATTCCCACACATGCCTTCATGTACTTCTGCAAGAGCTTGAGCAGCTTCAGAAGCTTTGAGACATCTGAGATAGGGCAGTGTAAAACTCCTTCTGAAAAGAACTTCGTTTATAATGAAGTATCTTGCTGCTCTTTGTTTGACGGTCCTGGCCTCCTTCTGATCACCAGGAAGACTTCCCTCAGTTAAAAACTTGGTGATGGGGTCCATCTAGGATGACTCATGATCAATGTCCATGATCGCAGGCCTCGGGTCGATACTGGGGTGTGACACATATTTCATATGAACCGTTCTTTCAAGATTATCAACATTCATGAACACAAGTCTAGAGAGTGAATCGGCCTTGATGTTTTTTGATCTAGGTATTTTCAGTATCTCACAACTTCCGAACATCCTCTGCAGGTCGTGAACACGCAGGCAGTACAAACTCATCTTCTCCTCTTTCTTCTCGAATGTGCCATCGATTTGCCCAACTACAAGCTGGGAATCACTGTACAGCTTTACATGATCAAGTTCAAGGCCGTGAGCAACCTCAAGCCCAATGATGACAGCTTAATATTCTGCTTTGTTGTTCGTTGTTTCAAATTCAAATCTCAAAGCGCATTGTATTTCAACCTGCCCGTCCGGGCTTATAAGTATGACCCCTGCACCCAGCCCGAGGAGTTGGATGCTCCATCCACATATATTTTCCAACATCGATCAAGTGTGTTCGGGCTATTAACTGGCCCCCGAGGCCTTGATGTGAGCTCTGCAATAAAGTCCGCCAAGGCCTGTGCATTAATCGATGGTCGGGGCTTGAACTCAATATCAAATTCGCCAAGTTCGATGGCCCATTTGAGCAATCTTCCGGATACATCGGGCTTCTGAAGTATATGTTTTAGGGCCTGATTCGTAAGTACCACGATCGTATGTGATTGGAAATACTACCTCAACTTCCTTGCAGCTACAACTAACGCCAATGCCAATTGTTCTGCAAGGGTGTAGCGGGTTTCGGCGTCTAAGAGGACTTTGCTGACATAATAAATGGGCTGCTGGGCGAGCTCGACCAACCTCCTTGACTAGGACTGCGCTTACTGCATTCTGAGAAACAGCCAAGTATAATGATAGCACATCTCCTGGACTTGGTTTTGTAAGCACAGGAGACATTGCTAAGGATTCTTTCAGATGTTGCAGCGCATGCTCACATTCCTCATTCCATTCGAAGTTCTTATTTTCCCTAAGTATTCTGAAAAAAGGGGAAACACTTGTCAGCTGCTCTTGACATGAACCTGTTAAGCGCGGCTACTCGACCTATTAGCTTCTGAACATCTTTTCTACTTTTGGGAGACTCCATGGAAATTAAAGCCTGTATTTTATCGGGGTTGGCTTTTATATCCCGGTGAGTGATCATGAAACCCAAAAACTTTCCCGAGGAGACCCTAAACATGCATTTAGATGGATTCAATTTCATCTTGTACTTTCTGAGAGTAAAGAACACCTCCTCGAGGTCCTGAACGTGTCTGTCAGCTTCTGTACTTTTGACAACCATGTCATCGACATATGCCTCAACGTTTCTCCCAATCAATCCTGCAAACACCTTGTTTATCAACCTCTGGTAGGTTTCCCTAGTGTTCTTTAGGCCAAAGGGCATGACCCTATAACAATAGATCGCTGAATCAACCATGAACGATGTCTTTTCCTGATCATCCTCTACCATTAAGATTTGATGGTAACCTGAAAATGCGTCAAGGAAGCTGTACATCTTATGGCCCGAGGTGCTGTCCACGAGGTTGTCAATTCGTGGTAATGGATAGCTGTCCTTGGGGCATGCTTTATTCAGATTAGTATAGTCCATACCAACTCGTCATTTTCCATTACTCTTCTTTACCAAGACCACGTTTGCAAGCCAGTCTGGGTAATGAACCTCCCTAATGAATCCTGCCTTTAAGAGCTTTCCAATCTCTTCTTGAATCACAATTCGACGATCAGGGGCGAACTGTCTCTTCCTTTGTTTAATGGGCCGTGCGTTGGGATTCACATTTAAACTGTGCGCGGTAATCTCGTGGTCAATACCAGGCATGTCTTCAACACTCCAGGCGAACACATCAATGTTTTCTTTCAAACACTGCGTGAGCACGATTTTCAGACCTTCATCGAGATCCCGACCAATGATGACATTTCACCCTGGTCCGACCTCGACCTTCAACAATTCCTCAACTGGCAAAAGTCTACCTCGGTGCTCGAGGTCGGGCTCCAACGCATCTACCTGCGCAACCTCAGCTGGGAGGTTCTTGACACTAGTAACATAACACTGCCGACTACTGTTTGATCTCCCCGAACAACTCGCACACCTTCTGCTGTTGGAAATTTCATGGTAAGATGGAATGTTGACACTATTGCTTTGATACTATTCAACAGTGGTCGGCCAAGTATTGCGTTGTACGTCATTGGAGCTCTCACAACATGAAACATCGTGATTTCTGTTACCTGCTTGGGGTCTGTCCCCAATGTCAAAGAAAGCTCGGTTGTGCCCTCGGGCATGATGATACTCCCCCCAAATCCCTGTAGGGGAGTTCTGATAGGCCTTAAGCTGCTTGCTGATATCCCCATTTTAATGAAGGCCTCATGTGATAACACATTAGCTACGCTTCCATTGTCTACCAGTACTCTCCTCACCTCGTAGTTGGCTATGATTGCTGTAACTACCATAGCATCGTCATGAGGGGTGATCACTCCTTCCATGTCGTCAGTCCCAAATGTGATGTCCGGGTGACAAATATGCCCAGCCCCCGAAGACTGTCTGGCATATATTTTGCGCCCATTTTGTGAGTCTCCCCCTGAAGTTGTTCCACCAATGATAACATTGATTGTTCCAGCTGTAGGCTTGTTGTTCCTTGGCAGCTGATCTTGCTCATGATCACGCTTCTGTCGTTTGTCATTCTCCACATATGTCTTTAGGAAGCCCCTCTTAATCAATGCTTCCATCTCTCGCTGTAAGGCATAGAAAGTCTCTGTGGTGTGTCCATGGTCACGATGAAAATCACAGTACTTGCTCTTGTCACGTGTATCTGGCGGGGACCTGATTCTGGCTGGCCACTTCAATTTTTCATATCTTTGATTTCCATAAGGATGTCGGCCCGAGGGGTGTTCAAGGTAGTGAAAGAAGGTGGTTGCTCGGTCCTTGCTTTTCCCCGATCATCTCGATCACGCCCTGCCTCGAACTGTCCTCACGCTGTCTCTTTCAATCGTTTCTGCTATCTTTCCGCTCAGATTTTTCGGGGGTTTCATCGCTCTTCTTCGGATACATAGCTTCCTCCATATTCACGTATTTCTCAGCCCGAGTGAGAAGGTCAGTCACAGATTTTGGCGGTGTTTTTGATAGGGACATCTTGAAGGTCTCACACCTTACAGCTTGAGTAAGAGCTGATACGGCAGTAGAAATATGGAGATCGGGAACTTGCAACCTTTCTGCGTTGAACTTGGTCATGAACTCGCGCAGTGTCTCATTCTGCCCTTGGCTGAGTCTCATGAGCGAAGCAGCCGTCTTCCTTATACGCTTACTACTTGCAAAGAAGGCCGAGAATTTATTAGCAAGGTCTGCGAATGTCGGAATGGAGTTTGGTTCAAGAGTAGAGAACCAATCCCTAGCAGCGCTGGTCAAAGTTTGGGGGAAAGCCTTGCACATAACCTGATCGGAGGCAACTTGTAAATTCATGACGTCAGTGTATACATTAAGATGGTTCACTGGATCAGTTGTACCATCATACTCTTTAATCCTCGGGAATTTGAACCTGTCTGGTAGGGGAAAGGCCAAAACATCTGGCGTGAATGGAGTGTTCGAGGTGAACCCTGCTAGGGCCTGTGTATTCTGTCGCATACCTACTGCTATTCCTTACTGGATTATTATCCCGAGCTCGGCAGGGGGCTTGGCCATTGTTCTTGAACTCATAACGTTTGGTGGTGATGGTGGCAATCTCGAAGTACTGGCTCTACCAGTATTAGGGGCATGGTTCTGCGGCCGGACCCGTGAAGCATTACCTTCCTCGGGCGTCGGGGTACCGCGCTGGCTCTGCTGCGCGAGCATTTGCATAAGGGTAGCAACCTGTTGATGAAGCTCCTACAGTGCTGCCTGGGTATCAGCAGCAGGTTGGGGGTGTGATGCTTGATTTTCTGGTAATGTGGACTGGTCTGGTGGCGTTGTTTGGGGTACCTGTTCCCCCCCCCCCCCCCCCCCCGACAGTGTGATCATGGGCAGGTAAGTTTGCTTGCGGAAGTGTAGAACGTGTATTAACCATGGCTTCTAGTTATGGTTCCCACAGACGGCGCCAATGATGATGCAAAAAATCGTACCTCAGATATTCCGAGCTTGAGCAATAAAGTAGCACGAACTGGATCTGCGGATAAAGGTGAGGAGGTGTGTCATCGTCGCCCCTCCGATGCTTAAGTCAGTAAAGAGGAAGGGAAAATTTATGCAAGAGGCTATAAACTGGAAAAATAAGAATTGTGTACCTGAATTGTGATTGAGAGCTATGTATTTATAGAGATATATAGATGAGTTGCAATAGGACTGAAACACCTTCATTTGTTGAGTCATGTTAGGAATCATTCTCCTAATTTTTAGGGATGAGGTTGTAAACCCTAAATAGGATTCCAAAGGGAACGAGTCCTTTTAGGACTAGGAAGATGTAGGTCCTAGAAGTTAGACCAAATGATGGTTCGGGAACAAGAGAGTTACCCCGAGCATCAAGTACCCCGAGGACATCATGGATATATTGAAGGATGTGACATGCTCGGGGGAATATACTCCTCGGGGATATATGCTCCTCGGGGGAGGAGACACTACTTTGACATGTTTGATCATGGTCGGGGCATATGTCTCTTGGTTGTGTTCGAGCTTGAGCAGAATTATTGTTCATCAATGATAATTAGAAAAATAAATGATATATGGAAAAAACGAATATTCTACTTGTACAATACAGCTCACCATGTGATTGACAAATACCAATTTCTCGCGAGTTTTTGGAATACTATTTATTGCGAGATTTCACTTTAAATTATTCAAGGAATTTAGATTTTAGCCAAAATTGGGGCGAACATCTTCGACCTTTGGAGAAATAATTTGAGAACCCATTCCAAAGCTTGGACGTTGATTTTTTTTGACATATCGTTTGGACGTCGATTTTTTTGACATATCGACTGGCTACACTTCACAGATAATCGAGACTAATTAACGAGATCGTAGGTTTCAGACTTATTTTACCTCGTCGTCACCTTCGTTAGATCCGAGTGGCTTCCGACCTTCAACTGGAAACGAGTCCTTTTTCCACTGGACGGGTCTTCAATATCGAAACTTGGTGAGTATATTTCCTCCATCTGAGATTTGAATTTCATGAACAAGAAGTGATTTCAAATTTTGTAGCTACTGAATCTTTTGTGTGTGTAAACTGGAGCCATTGGATAAATGAGATCTATACTAATGTTGTTTCATGCTTGAAGGCTGCAGAATAGGCCCGAGAATTCACTACCCCATCCCACAACACTCCCTTCACCCACCTGAATTCACTACCCCACCCCCCACCAAAGTGAAAAGAAAATCAAAATTGAATTATTATTTTTTTGGAAGAATTGAATGTTATATACTCGTTTATTCTTGTGTATTATGAATGTTAATAATTTGTTTAAACTTTTTTTCTAATTTCTCAATGCGTATTGCAACTTACGTTCCATATTTTATAAAGTTAAAATGTGTGGTCGTACTTGAAAGCAATTTTGTTCAATCAACTATTTTCTCTACTGTTTGATTTTTATTACCTTTTGAGGTGAAAATTTTATGGTTTGCAATTCGCGAAATGAGATTTATTTGCATAAAACTGAAGTGTCGAAAAATTGAAGATTTTTCTTATCAGTTACTCAGTTTTAGAAATGTTGTAAAATTTTGCTTTCTTTGAATAGGAAATTATTATTATTTTTTTTAATTTATTTTTTATGACAATTAAATCATTGCACATGACAATGGTGTGGAAATGGGTTATAGGATGATAGGGTTACGATGAATGAAGAAATTACAGCACAGAAGTTGGGATGTAGTTTACATGCTACAATGAGGCTTCTGAATTTTAAATGCAGTATGCATACGAGGTTGGTTTCCTTGTACGAAATAGAAATTCGAAAAAAGGGGGCCAAATGAGAATTTGTTAAATGCGACGTTCGCTTGTAGATGAAAGGGAAGGGAAAGATAATAGGTTCTGCAATCAATTTTATAGCGCCCAAGAAATTTTTTAATTATTAAATAATAATTTAAATTATTAAAAATGAGTTGCTGTGACCTCGCTCATTTTAATTTAAAGTTGAAACGTGTTCGTCTAGTCATGTTGAGTATTTCGAGTCAATGATATAAAATTGTCCAATTAGATTTTTAATCAAATTTTGAGTTTTTTAAAATTATTTAAATCCAAAAACCTTTTTTAATTCCAAAATTCATTTTAAATCAAATTTTAATTTTCTTATGATTATTATTTAAAATTATCTTTTAATGCAACTCTTATCTCGTAAGAAGTCATAATTTATTTTGTATCCTAATTGTGTCCAATTTTTCACAACTCTACTTCAACTGCAACACTTCACATACACATCTATATACACACACATATTTTTTTCAGTCCAATTCACAAATAAAATCACAGAAAACTTTTTCCACAAATCATCTGCTAGTAAGAGTTCCTCCAATCAGAATTCTAAATCACAAATCAATCAAATTCTTGTGACCACACAATCTCAAATCATGTCCAACACCAATAACCGAACATCACCTCCTATGCCCTACGAAACAACTGACTGTCAACCAACAAGCAACGCCACCACCTACAATCACGCTGCACAACCCAATTCAATCCACCATTACACTGCCAACCAAGCAACCAGTCGCAAACCACAAATCGACAGCCACTGCCAAACTCCAATTTCCATCTAGCCTCATCGACGCCATCACCAACAACCTTCAATTCCACCATCATCAACCACATCCATCCCCAAGAAACACCATTGCCAAAAAACCAAAAAAGAATCCATGGCCAACGGTAAACTACCGGCCGCACCTCTATACTCGGTTACCTTCATTACACACAACCAAGCCAACACTGCCATCACCAATCCTCAATCAATCTGAAACCAACCTCACCACCGTTACCGAGTCATCACCTCGATTGCAGCCTTCTCCTTCTCCCTCTCCCTCTCTTCTTCTCTGTTGAAATCGAATGAGAGAGAACAGATATTGTTGTTTTTAATATTTGACTTTTATGTTTTACCTTTAAGCCCACAATTTTTTAAAGTAGTTATTTCGATCGTCTGGTCTTTAAAAGCATTTATTTTAACCCAGCAGTGTTTAAGATATTATAAAGTTCAGCCCTTTTGTTTTTAAAATTCATTATTGCAGTCCCCAAACTATTTTAAACAGTGTTTAATTTTATCCCTTGAACTTTTAAAAAAATTAATTAGTCAGCCCTTTTCGTTTATGAAAATTCTGATTCAGTCCCAAAGCTTTTCAAATCAATTATTTTAGATTCTCAATTTAATACCCAAGCTTTTAATTTGGTTTTAAAAATTTAAATACCAAAACCCTAATTTAAGATTTTTTCTCTTTTGGCTAGACAAAGCGTTTGGAGATTTAGAAGAATAAAGTGATTTTTCCCACTTAACTTTCAAACTCGTGACTTAAGGTAGACCTGCCCTTATTAATTGATTTAAATTATGATTGCACGTGAATGAGTATATTATGTGACTTATGTGCATTTATTACATGAGACGAGACGAGAATATATTTTTTATGAAATATTTATGATGTTATGAAGCATGCCATAACTTATATGCATTTTATTGCATGAGACAAGACGAGGCTATTTTCATTTGTGTTCACTTTGTATCACTTGTGATTTATATGATGTTGTCAAAATATAATTTGCATGTTTATGTGTTCAATTATAATGTAAATTAATTAATTGACGATGAGTCTACTCGGTATTTCAATACTATGAAATGGTCATTCCCTTTTGACAATATTTGCAGATGTCGAAAATGGTGGCGAGTGATGGACATCGTATAATTAATTATTAAACAATAAAATTCTTATTTTTAGCACAGTTATTTACGTTTTTCATATTAGTAAAGGATTTTGGAACTTTTAGAATGCTATAAATGTTACATCATTTTTAAAATGATTTCTTTATTTAGAAAATAATGAGCGATTTGAATTGTTATTTCAAGTAGTTTCAAAATTTTAAATTTTATTGATCGTTTGATTTTTATTTAAATGTTGCCAATCATAAGATTTTTGTTATTATTCTTCCGCTTAATCGTTATTTCAAAAGTTAGATGAGATGATGACGTGGCGTACTGATATTTAGAACTCGGGACGTTACAGCTTGATATCAAAGCCAGTTTGCATTTCTTTAGACTAGCAAATTTTCAAAAAGAAAATTTTAAGAGACATTTTACAATATTTAATTATTATTAACGGAAATTTGCCACTGTCATCCTTCGATCCACCAACTTTGAAGGTAAAGAAGTTTATGAAGTTTAGTATTATTTTATTTATTTGATACTTGTTTAAATGATTTATAAGACTTAGAAGAAGGAGAAAGAAACAGTATCTGAATTAAAGAGGAAGAAAGACGAGTTTTGAGCATAATGAGAATAATTAATAGTATGATTTAAAGAATGATTTTATAATAATTTTTGTCCTTCAACTGAGAGAATAATGAACCTTAATTGGACTTTGCATAATTGTTTTAGACATGACAACATTTACGAGGAGACAACAAGAAAAATTAGATGTAGTTTTCGCAAGATATTTATTGTACAAAAATGCACCTTATGAAGGGATATTGGACATGTTTTTAGCTATTGCATCATGCGTCACGACACAATAGCTAGTGGCTTTAGGACGACTAACGCTCAATCCATTGGCAACTTTTTATCAACTTTCCCAAATGACGAGCGAAACTTAGCAAATGTGTTTTAAGCCGACTTAAAGAGACATCTGGGAGAAAATGTAAGCTTCTAGACGGTTTGTGACGAATCTGAGATGTGCTGAGACTGCTTTCGAGCCCCTGCCCCAACACTAGAAGAGATAGTCATATCCGATGACAAAGAAGAGCCAATTAAGATACCTGATTAGTCAGGCACATATGACTACACTCCAGGTCTACAAGGTTATATCTCAGTTTCACCAAGTGTTACCCCCGATGCACCTGATTATACCCCTGGCACGCTAGGATCTGTCTCAATCAACAGTTGCTAGCAGTAGAGTAGGACTAGATAGATGATTTAGTAGTTCTTTTCTTTTACAGCGTTCTCCTTATCAGTTATGACAATGTTTCCTCTTTTATAGCGTTCTCCTTATCAGTTATGACAATGTTTCCTTGTTAAGGGAATTTAGAGAAAATAATAAAAGAGATTTATATTTTTTATGAGCTGTGTTTCATCATATGTTGGGGTTGAATGTATGGGATACTTGGACTATATTTTCCTATCAAGAATAATAAACGTGTTGTTTGTTTTACTTGATAAAAGGAAAATATCTCGACGCACAAATAGAAATGACCAAACTACTCCAGGACAAGGCCCCACGGCCCAGTCTAACATAATCAGGGACTTACTCCAAGCTGTCCAGGAACTAAGGCAAGCCCCAGCTGGATCATTAGTTTCGATTATTGAATAGTTTCGGAGGTACCATCCACATACCTTTGATGATGGTAATTGTTCACTAAAATCGTATACCGCAAGTGCATGGATCGCGTTCAAGTAGTAAAGTGGACTTGAAAATGCCGGGTTACCCACGATGATTGATTGATTTGTACCTAAATTTGTAGATTTCATTTTTAAAAGAAAGTTCAAGTAACATAAAAGATCTGGTTTGTTGGAGAATCACTAACTAAATGACATAAGTAAACATTGCAATAAGAAAACTAGTTAACTAAACAAATAGATAACGATATATAAAATCTAGAATTAAAACTAATTAGCCAAATTAAACTAGTGACAATAAAAACTTGGTGATTAAACTAAGTTACAAAACATGGATTAAGGTGGATTTAGTTTTCTTAACTACGCTAATTTCTTCTTTTAAAACTCAATTAGTGTTAGTTAATAACTATACCAAATTACATGGGAAATTTTAAGTTAAGTCTAACAAGCATAATAACTTGCAAAGACATTACAAAATATTAACAACATTAGAAAATTACATAAACATAACACAACATTTCTAATCATGAAAACATAAACATATATACTCAATATCCATAAACAACCTAAAATGCTTAAATAAAAATAAACTAGTCAAATATTCCTATACAATAGCATTAACCCGTAATAAAATAGCAACAACATTTAACAAATAACATAAACATATCAACAATAATCTAAATAAAGATTAAAAATAAGATTATAAAGAAAACTCCCCCTTTTTGTTAAGTTCTTGAAGTGAAAATCCAAGATTCCTTCACTTTGAATCAAGTTTCTCCTTCAACCATTAATGTCTTCAACAGCCCAAGCATAAAACATTTAATGCATTCATGATATATGGAATTTATGGTAGAAATTTGAGAAAATACCAAAAATCAAAAGCTTAAACAACAACAAGAGGATGTAATGTGGAAGAAGATTACTAAAACATAAAAACATTAATTGAAAAAAAAAAAAAAAAAAAAAGCATGAACTTACATAACCTTAGTTGAAAATCAGATTTTGGTATTTATATCCTTTAAAACTAACCCAAAAACACCAGAAAATGGCAAAGATCTGCGTGAAACACCATTCTGGGCCGAACCGGGTCGGCCAGGTTGACACGGTCCGGTCTAGATTTTTTTTTTTTTTTTTTTTTAATTAAAAATTTGAAGCCAAGCGATCACGCGGTGAAGTGCCAAACAGTTCTAGGCAATTTTGTGGTTGGGTCCTCGTGCTCCGGATTGGTTCGAACCACGCGTTCGCGTGGTTTGGTTGAGTGTCTTCTTGCAGCTTGGTCCTTCTTGGAATTGCCATCAAGTTCTCCATCTTTCAATACCGATCAACTTATTCCCCAAATTTTCAGATTCCTATCAAATAGGTCCTTCTAAAATTGCACTTGAGGTCCTTCAACTTTTCAATTTTTACAACCTGGTCCCTGGGTTAATTGCGCAGCTCGTCCAGAACTTCTTAAAAGTGACAAAATGGTCCTCCAAACTTCCAATTTTAGCATAATTTGCACTCCTTTTGTAATTTTTGGCCTCAAACTTGGATATTAACCTATTTAAACACAAAATATGCATAAATTAGTAGATATTTACTCAAGATATTCCAAAATGTACTAATTTAAAGGCATATAAAGTTTATAAAAATGCACTTAACAAATACCCCCAAACATAAACTCTTGCTCGTCTCGAACAAGAATATCTACTAACACAAAAAGCGAATGAATGAATGAATGAAGGATTAACAATGCTAGACAACTTGTAAATTCTTTCTTGAGTGTAAAATTACATGATTAATTCACAATTATGTTTTCAAAATAATACTAAAAAAAAAAAGTTGAGCTTATCTCATGTTTGATCGGTGTGTGTATCCATAGCCACTTCCAATTATTACTAAGGTTCAAAGAAACATTGTAAGAATGATAAATTTCAAAACAATGCTATCCGCCCTTAGTGGTCAATTTCATTCCTTTCCCTCTCATGACATTAATCCTCCAAAATTATTTCTTTTCTCTCCTGAGATGCAATCATAGAGGTAACTCTCAATTCATACATTTCATTTTCCACTAGATCTTGGTTGCGACTAATCGGAAATCTCAACAATCTAGATATGCAATGACTCTCCACTAGATGCGTGCTTCAACACTAAATTTTATACCAAGCAATTCAAACCCACTATTAATCTAAGCCATATGCAAGTACAAATGCATGATTTCTATAAACTAATGTGATGATTGCTCGTGACTTCCCCACTCCTTTAAGCTTTCTAATTGATCTATGTAGCGAGCTTTAGGTCGGCAGCTCCCCGATTGTTTTAAGATCAAAGGGTATCAGGTTTCAAAATACCCCTACGGACTTAATAACTCGAGTAAAAAAAGCTATGAAGTGAGGTAGACTTATTACGCAAATGCAATGATGATGTGCATTTTTTTAAGTGTGTGTACCCTACATTAAGATTTTTAATTGACCCATGTAGCGAGTTTTAGGCCGGTGACTCCCAAGTTTCAAACTTAAGGCACCAAGTTTCAAGATACTCCTACGGGCTTAATTACTCAAGTCAAAAAGGTTACGAGATAAGGCAATGCAATAATTAAAATGGGCTTAGATCTCTAGTATTTGGTCATCACTTAGCTTATACTAATATCAACAACAGTCCACACAAATTTATATCAAGCATGCATGGAATCACTATACATCTAGACCGTCTCCTTTACAGGCTCGACCACCCCCAAATTTGTCTTACAAAAGGATCAAGAGATTAAGAGCATTGAAAATAAATTGGATAGGTTGATAAAAATTGAAATTACAAGCTTACAACCTAATTTTTCTACTTCATGAATTTTTCCAACCTTCAGTAGTTTCCAAATCTCAACAATAATTAGTCATAACTATTGTGCGCAAGAGAACTTAAGATCACACATGGATAAGCAATTTATAAAAATAGGCACAAGTAGCATATTTGATCATAATTCGTGAATTAATAAAAATTTCAAACATCAAATCATTTTAAGCCGACAAGGCTATCTATCATGTCAATATCCAAAACAAAATGAGCAAAATCAAACATCACAACATTTTAAGCTGGCAAGGCTATCTAACATGATAAAGTGCAAAATGAAGTCTACACCCCCAAACTTGAATTACACATTGTCCTCAATGTGAAAATAAACAATGTGTAAAGAAGAAAAGAGTTAGTAAAACTTCCCTGACTCGATGCTTGTTTTCGATGTTTGAAATTGACCTAAGCTTTCTTTAAATGTAGTTCACCTCCAAACTTGTTAAGGACAATGTCGCTTAGAATTTTAAAAAAAAATTGTTACCTACAAAAGTTTGACAAATAATTAAAAGGAAGTAAAGAAGTAAAGTAACTAATTACAAGTAAATCAAAAGAGAAGAAATTTGGGTTGCCTCTCAAAAAACGCTTGGTTAAAGTCGTAAGCTCGAATTTTTGGATTTTCATTCGAGAGCATTGAGGAGAATGGATGACTTGTTCTCTGAGGGGTCCCCTTCCAAGAATGGTTTCAACCTTTGCCCATTGACTTTGAAATGTCCCTTGTCGGGATGATATAGCTCAATAGCTCCATGGGGAAAATTTTGAGAAATTGTGAATGGTCCCCACCAACGAGATCAAAGTTTTTCGGGGAATAATCGAAGTCGGGAGTTGGATAGAAGAACTTGTTGCCCAAATTTGAAATCTCTCTTCACAATGAGGTTATCATGCCATTTCTTGGTCCTCTCCTTATAGATACGAGCATTTTCATATGAGTTGAGGCGAAATTTATCAAGTTCATTGAGTTGAAGTAACCTCTTCTCACCAATTAATATTGCATCAAAGTTCAATGCTCGTGTAGCCAAAAAATGCTCTATGCTCAAGTTCAATGGGGAGATGAAATGATTTTCCAAAAAAAAAAAAGACAAATGGAGACATACCAATAGGAGTCTTGAAGGTGGTGCGGTAAGCCCATAATGCATCATCTAGCTTTCTTGACCAATCTTTCCTTGATGTATTCACTGTCATCTCAAGCATTATTTTCAACTCTCGATTTGAGATCTCCACTTGGCCACTTGTTTGAGGATGGTAAGGTGTGGCTACTCGATACTTCACTCCATACTTTGACAAAAGTGAATCAAGGAGGCGATTGCAAAAGTGTTTGCCTCCATCACTAATGATGAGTCGGGGGATACCAAAACATGTAAAAATGTTCTTTTTGAGAAAATCGACAACCTCCCGTGCATCATTAGTAGGCAATGCCACCGCCTCTACCCATTTAGAAACACAGTCCACCGCCACCAAAATGTATTGATTTGAGGAGAGGATGGAAATGGCCCCATGAAATCAATTCCCCATACATCAAAAATCTCCACTTCCAAGATTGAAGTCAATGGCATTTCATTACACCGAGAAATATTCCCACTCTTTGGCATCGACGTTTGGATACTAGAGTATAAGTATCCTTGAACAAAGTTGGCCAGTAGAACCCCGATTGAAGAACTTTTGAGGTGATTTTGGAAGTTCCAAAATGACCCCCATAAGGTGATGAATGACACCTATCAAGAATTGCTTCCATTTCTTCCTAGAGAACACATCTTCTAACGATTTGGTCAGACCCCCTCTTGAATAAATATGGTTCATCCCAAAAATAATGTTTCACATCGGCGAAGAATTTCTTCTTTCGTTGATGAGAGAAATCCGGGGGAAGAATACCACTTACAAGGAAATTCACGAAGTCCGCATACCATGGTGCTTCGAACACTTGGAGAAGATGTTTGGCATGCAATAGTTGTTCATCCGGAAAGGCTTCATTGATTTCCTCTACTCCCAACTCTTTAGGTTGATCAAGCCTAGATAGATGACCGGCTACAAGATTATCCGCTCCCTTCTTATCACGGATCTCCAAATCAAACTCTTGTAAGAGAAGGACCCATCTAATCAATCTTGGTTTCGCATCCTTCTTAGCAAGCACGTATTTTAGAGCGGAGTGATAGGTATAGACAATTACCTTTGAGCCGATGAGATAAGATCGAAATTTGTCAAAGGCAAAAACCACGACAAGCATCTCTTTCTCGGTTGTGGTATAATTTAATTGAGCATCACTCAATGTTCGGCTTGCATAATAGATCACATGCAACACTTTAGCTCTCCTTTGCCCCAAAATTGCTCCCATTGCCTAATCACTAGCATCGTACATGAGCTCAAATGGTAAGATCCAATCCGGGGCCACAATAATAGGAGCCGTGATAAGCCTCTCCTTAAGAGTTTTGAAAGCCAATAGACACTCTTGAGAGAAATGGAAAGTGTTGTTCTTCTCAAGTAGAGAACAAAGAGGCTTAGTGATATTGGAGAAATCTTTGAAGAATCTCCTATAGAATCCGGCATGCCCCAAGAAGCTCCTTATGCCTTTGACCGAAGTAGGAGGAGGCAATTTCTCAATAACTTGAATTTTGGCTTTATCAACCTCAATCCCCTCTTGTAAAATTCGATGGCCAAGTACAATGCCTTCTTTCACCATAAAATGATATTTCTCCCAATTAAGAACTAGATTGGTTTCTTCACATCTTTTCAACACCAAGTCAAGATTACTCAAGCATTCATTAAAAGAAGAACCAAAAATCAAAAATCATCCATGAATATTGTTCGCTAAAATCGTATACCGCAAGTGCAAGGTTCGCGTTCAAGTAGTAAAGTAGACTAAGAAAGTCCGGGTTATCGTACCCACGAGGATTGATTGATTTGTGACTAAAATTATTGTATTCATTTTAAAAGTCAAGTCAAGTAACATAAGAAGTTGGTTTGATGGTGAATACTAACTAACATAAAGTACATGGCGATATAAAAAACTAGTTAATTAAAACAAATAAACAACAGTATGTAAAAGCTAGAATTAAAACTAATTATCCAAAGTAAACTAATGACAACAAGAATTCGGTGATTAAACTAACTAGAAAACATGAAACTAGGTGAATTAAGTTTTTATAACTACACTAATTTCTTCTTTCGAAAATCAATTAGTGGTAGTTGATCAATTAACCAAATTACATGAGAAATTTTAAATTTAACCTGACATGTATAGTAAATTCCAATAAGAACCTACTAACATAATGACAAACATTTTAAAAGCTACAAAAAACATAAACAACATTCATAATCACAAATACATAAACATAAATACCTACAATCCAAAAACAACCTAAAATGCTTAAATAACCTTAAACTAATTAACAATTCCAACACAATAACATTAACCCATAATAAACTAACAACAAAATTTAACAAATAACATAAACATATGAATAATACTTAAAATAAAGATTAAAAACAAGATAATAAAGAAAACTCCCCTTTTTGTAAAGTTCTTGAAGTGAAAACCCAAGAATCCTTCACTTTGAACCAAGTTTCTTCATCAACCATTAATATCTTCAACAACCCAAGCATAAAACATTAAATGCACTTAAAATATATAACATTTATGGTAGAAATTTGAGAAAATACCGCATATTAAAAACTTAAACTGCAACAAGAGGATGAAATGTAGAAGAAGAACACAAGAACATTAAAACATTAATTAAACATTGCATTAAATAAGGTAAATGTTAAGAGAAAATACAAGAAAAATGAAAAAAGGCAAGACTTGGTAAACCTAAAAAATGAGGATTTTTTCTATTTAAACCCTCCAAAAATCACCCAAAAAACGCACTAGATCCGCGAAATTCAGCATATCGGCCGAACCAGGTAGGTCGGACAGTTTTTTATTTTTATATTTTTTTATTTTAAATGAGCGCGATCGCGCGCGATAAACTGCGCGCGATCGCATGGTTCATTTCAGCGCCCCTGGTTTGTCTCGGGTCCGTTTTGAGGTCCAAGTCGCGTTCGCGTGGCTCAGCTGAAAGGTGATTTTGCAGCTAAGTCACTTCCGTAATATCCATTAAGTCCTCCATCTTTTAATCTCGAGCAATTTAGTCTCCAACTTTTCAGATTTCTTTCAAATATGTCCTTCTAAAATTTCACTTTAGGCCCTTCAACTTTTGAAATCTTGCAATTTGGTCCCTCGGTTAATTGCGCGGCTTTTCCAAAACTTCCTGGAAGTGACAAATGGTCACCAAACTTCCAATTTCAGCATAATTTGCACTCCTTTTGTGGTTTTTGGCCTCAAACTTGGATATTAACCTATTTAAACACAAAATATGCATAAATTAGTAGATATTTGCTCAAGATATTCCAAAATATGCTAATTTAAAGGTATAAAAAGTGTATAAAAATGCACTTAAAAAATACCTCGATGAATTTTTCCACCATGTTGGAGAATATGGCCATCATACAACTTTGAAAAGTTGTCGGTGCTTTGCAAAGACCAAACGGCATCCTCCTATAAGCAAAAGTCTCATATGGACCTGTGAAAGTGGTCTTCTCTTGATATTTGGGGGCTATCAAGATTTGGTTGTAGCCCAAGTATCCATCCAAGAAACAATAATGGGAGTGTCCTGCTAACCTCCCAAGCATTTGATCAATAAAGGGGAGAGGGAAATGATCTTTTCTAGTGGCATTGTTCAACTTTCGGTAGTCAATGCACACTCTCCATCCGGTCACGGCCCATGTAGGAATAAGCTCGTTGTTCTCATTTTCAACCACCGCGACACCTCCTTTCTTTGGAGCACATTGGAATGGACTCACCCACTATCCGAGATTGGATAGATAATTCTCGTATCCAACAACTTCAATACCTCGGCCTTTACCACTTCTTTCATGTTTGGATTTAGACGTCGTTGATGCTCCACCGTTGGTTTGAAGTCATCCTCCATGAGGATCTTATGCATGCATGAAGTAGGGCTAATACCCTTGATATCCGCCATAGTCCACCCAATGGCCACTTTATGCATTTTCAACACCTCAAGTAGCTTTTCTTCCTCACTTCATTCAACAAATCTAAGATAATAACCGGAAGGGTAGAAGAATCTCCCAAGTATGCGTACCTCAAATGTGATGGAAGAGGTTTGAGGTCAAACGTTGGGACTTTTGAATGGAGGGTAGTGAAGGAGAAGTGACCAGGAGGTAATGTAGCATTGCAAATCAATCAAAATAACCAAAAGAATGTACAAGATGACAACGTAGGAGACCTTCCTATGAGTCAATTCTTGACCCCTATTGCAATTGCTAACCATTATAGTATATTATATCTGCCTTTTGGAAGGAATGATTTCCAATTAAGAGCAAATTTAATAAATCTCTTCAGTAATAATCTCCAATTCTTGGAAAAGCACATGAAGATCCCAACGCACATGTTGCAAGATTTGGGAGAATGTGCCAAAATTTCCAATTTCAAGGCATAAACAATGATGCCATTCGTTTAGGACTATTTCCTTACACTTTAAGAGATAGTGCATTGGAGTGGCATGATACTGAGCTTGAATTTAGTATATCAACATTCAAGTTTATACTAAGTAATTCAAACCCACCATTAATCTAAGTCCTTATGCAAGTACAAATGCATGATTTCTAAAAACTAATGTGATGAATGGTCATGCCTTCCCCACTCCCTTAAGCTTTCTAATTGACCCATGTAGCGAGCTTTAGGCCGGCAGCTCCCCTATTGTTTTAAGATCAAAGGGTACCAGGTTTCAAAATTCCCCTACGGACTTAATAACTCGAGTAAAAAAGGCTACGAAGTGAGGTAAACTTATTAAGTAAATGCAATGATGATGTGCTTTTTTTTTTCAAAATGTGTGTGTGTGTGTGTGTCCTACTCATTAAGCTTTCTAATTGACCCATGTAGTGAGCTTTAGGCCGGTGACTCCCAAGTTTCAAACTTAAGGCACCAAGTTTCAAGATACTCCTACATGCTTAATCACTCGAGTCAAAAAGGCTTCGAGATAGGGTAATGCAATGCAAAAATTAAAATGGGCTCAGAACTTTAGCATACGGTCATTACTTAGCTTATACTTGGTGAACTACACTCCACACAAAATTTATTTCCAACATGCATGGAATCACCACACGTCTAGACCGTCTCCTTCACCGGATCGACCACGCCCAAACTTGTCTTACATTAGGATCAAGAGATTTAGAGCATTGGAAAATATTGGATAGGTTGATAAAAATTAAAATACAAGCTCACAACCTAATTCTTCTACTCCATTAACCTCTTCACCCTTCAACAATTCTCAAACTTCACCAACAATCAATCATGACTATTGTGCTCAATGTAAATAAGATCTTGCATGGATAAGCATTTTATAAAAATAGACACAAGTAGCATATTGTTCATAAATCATGAATCAATAACAATTTTAAACATCAAGTAATCTTGGCCGGCAATGCCATCTAACATGTCAATACACAATAAGAAATCACCCCCAAACTTGAAATGCACATTGTCCTCAATGTGAAATAAAATCAAAGTAAGAGGAAAGAAGTTACTAGACATCCCAAGAAGTGGTGGGGCACTCATAAGTAGTCTTGGGCATGTGAACATCTCACAGTAGACACCAATAATCCACCCCAAACTTGTGTTGAAGCCTCCAATCGATTGAGTACAATTTTCTACAATGAGGCATTTCACCGAACACCTTGTGAGCATCCTATGAAAACACAAGAAAAGAGTAGATATTAAGTGGTGAATGATCCAAAAATTTAAATCACATTCAAAATTTCAATTCTAACTCATAAATCCAATACAATTTGCCCATCCACATCAATATTAAATCACATTTGAAGATAAAAGACAATATGAACCAAGTGATTTAAAAATGAGTTTCAAGCAAATTTTGACTTTGAAACTTTGATATGAGTATATGCTAGAATTAAATGAGAATGCATTTGAGCTATTTCACACTACCCAACTTGAGGAAAATAAATGTGGAAGATAGAGACTTGGCCTAACCAACTTATTTGCAAGAAAGTAAATAAAATGCAAGAAAGTAAATAATATGCAAAAAATAAAAATAAAGCAAGTAAAGGATAGAGAATGGGTTGCCTCCCATTAACTGCTTATTTTAAAGTCATTAGCTCGACTCTCAGCATAGATTCTTCATGGCACTCTAAATATAGCTTTTGATGCCCTGCCCATTTTGCTTCTTTTGGCTTTGCTCCACGCTTCATTTGATCTAAACACTTGCACCTTGTCCCTTCCAATGTCATAGGACTTGCCTATTCCATCCAATTCAAACTCAACTAAATAGACTTGCACCTCCTCAAATGACTTAATCACAAACTCAATTATTGGACAATCAATGAAGTTGAGAAAATTTGATTTGATCTCTTCCTTATTAATTTCCACTTCTCCAAGTGATTCTTTTGTGATTAAATTGTCATTCTCTTCAAGCACATCTTCTTTAGTTGATGTCTCCTCGGATTGAATGACCGATCCAAAATTTGAATTTATGGGCAACGACAAGTTTTTCCTATTAATCCCCAAGAGTGGATTATACCCCCCACATTTGAAATCCTTCCCAATACATGGAATCCCCCATAAGCATATCCTCTTCATCCAATTTGGAAAGTTTATTGTAATACTTTGCAAGTACCTTATCATTCAATAGTAGAGGACCATCTCCTACAAGAGTGATGTCCTCATCTCAATCATCCGGTACACAATCTCCCAAGAGCATGTAACTCACATCCGAAGTGTCAATTGCTTGTTTTCGGCATTTCAAATATTGTCTAAACCCAATAAGTTTCGACATAAGCAAACAATTCCTCGAATACAAGCATTGTCCATTACAATGCATCTTGTAACAAATTTCACAACTTGAATATTCTTCAAGCATGTATTCATCACCCATGTTGAGATTGTTTATTACAAATGCTTTCATATTTTGTCAATGTTAGAATCAAATATGCATAGAAAGAAAACCAAATACAAGAAAGATTAGAATTGTGGTGGTTAACCAAATATAACAAAATAAAAATAAAAATAAAACAAAAATAATTACAAATTGTTAAAACTAAAATTAACTAAAGTAATAATCAAAGTAAAAACATTCCCCGGCAACGGCGCCAAAAACTTGTTAACTCAAAATAGTGTGTACCGCAAGCGCATGGATCGCGTACAAGTAATAAATTGGACTTTTTGAGTCCGGGTTGTCGATCCTACAAGGATGTATACTCTATTATACTCTAGTTAATTTAATCTTAACAAATGAAACACACAATTAAAGATGGATTTTGGAAAATAACTAAAAGTCTACTAAAGAGAGAAATATAAAAATTACTTGAGAATTTTGGAGGAAAACATGATTGAGGTTCATGGTTTCATTTAACCGTCGCCTAATTAATTTCTCAACATGCAAATTAACAAATTACTCATTTACAATGTTAGACCCGATTTTTCAAGTTTAGTTAATTACCTCTCTCAAGTGAAATTAACCCTAATCAATTGGTTTAACCTATTATATCTCTATGTCGATTAAAGCCCAATCAATTGCATTAACTCTTTGTAAAAATAGCTCAATGGATTATCTAGGGTTTAAGGTATATCACTATCCTTAACAAGAACCTAGAGCATTTATTATTTGGTTTAAAATGCATAATATCTCTCGATTATCATACACTTCACAAAACATATATTTTGTGATCAATCAAACACATGGAATAATCTCAATAACAAATACACATGAAATAAGCATTTAATCATCAAACAGCAAATATTAAAACTAATCTAAGCTAGGTTAAATTACTACCATAAATCCCAACACAATAAATCAGCCAATGTTATATAAATGATACAAATGAGAATATTTATAACAATACATTGCAAGTTTGACAAAATAATGGAGAAAATACAAAGTTATAGATAAAACCCTTTTTGAAGCTTGGCAATGATTTCCCTAAATATTTCACCACTTTAGATGTATTCCCCCTGCTCTTGATTTGTTTCCTAAAAGATTATCAAGTAGTTAAAAGAAAAGAAAAAGAAAACAAAAAAAAGAGAACACAGCCACGGCCAAAAGCAAGACAGGAAGGAGACGGAAGATGTAAAAATCAGGTTTTTAACTTTAAAACCTAGGAAATTGCAACATTAGTCCCCAAAACTTTGGAAGGTGTGCAAAAAGGTCCCCAAACTCTATTTTTCAATTGATTCACATGCCCAGCACAATAATTCTTTGAAAAAAAATATATGAAATCAGATTTTAAACTGCTACCAAGTCCCTCAACTTTGATTTTGCAACCCAAGTCCTCAACTTTTAACACTTGTGCACTTTGGTCCGCAACTTCACTTTTTGTATTCCTTTTAGGCTCTTTTCACTCCCTTTTGACAAATTCTCTTTCATTTTGTGAATTTGAACCTGAAATATTTGCACAGTGGGTCATCCAACCTTTTGAGATGTTGCGATTGAGTCCCCAAACTTTTGATTTCTTTCAATTAGGTCCTTGGACATCAAATTTGTTCTTTTTTAGCTCAATTGCTCTTCAATCTTGTCCATTTTCTTTCCAATTGAGTTTGTACCTAATTGTACAAGATAAACACAATTTATAAGTAGGTATTTGCTCAATTTGTCAATTAAAGTGCTAATTTAGGAACTAAATAAGTGTTAAGCACATTTATCAGAGGACATTTTAGTTAAAGCGGATTAATACATCTTTCGAGTAGATTTGGTGATTTTGGATATTGAAGAGGACAGTCGTATGCCACTTATCTTTGGTAGACTCTTCCTGGCCACGGGACGAGTGATGAAATTTTGAGAAAGAGAAATAAA
The DNA here is from genome assembly GCA_963555705.1 of Ligustrum vulgare. Classification (NCBI taxonomy): domain Eukaryota; kingdom Viridiplantae; phylum Streptophyta; class Magnoliopsida; order Lamiales; family Oleaceae; genus Ligustrum; species Ligustrum vulgare. The sequence goes on from OY743174.1 coordinate 30,280,312, forward strand.
TTACCCTATCTATGATATTGGGGATCATATTGACATAAAATAAAGTTATGAATATTATTTGGACTCAATTAGACTTAATTACATAAAAAGGAATTAAGCTGAAAATTTGGGAAAATTTAGCTTAATTTATAGGATTGCCATTGTTAAGAGCCTGACTTTGAGATCTCGGTAAATAACGTGTACTCATCCACTTCCAATGCATGTTAAACCATCTCGTAGACCACCGTGAGGTGAACATATTGGTATCAAATTTGAATGCATTTGAGGTCGGGAGTTACCTTAAAAGTGGAGCCAAACCTGCCTACCCGGAAATGTAGGAAACTCTGAAAAATCTGGAATTTTGCCCAAGTATGGGAACCTGTCGAGTAGCCAACTTTGGAGGGGTAGTGCGAACTGTGTAGTGACCATTTTCTTTGCATGTTTGAACCATTATAAGGTACGTAGCGTGAACTTTCCAACGGCATAAAGAGTGACCAAAACGGACGTCGTCTCGACCTTCAAAGGTCAGTCCAAAGATGGTCACCCGGAATGAAGAATCTGGAAAATTTTTATTATTTTAATGCATGTAATGGGACACTTGTCCCAGACCCTATGGATATTTTAAGAGCTATTTGGATGAGCTTATTAATTCTAGGATGCAAAACCGATATATATGCGTATAAATTATCGTTGAACAATACGAAAACAACCTAAATTATTAAATAAACTAGGATATAATAAGAAAACCAAAGCTAAACATATTCTAACACTTAAACCTATATAAATACTCCTATTTTGAGCAGATGAAACGTTGCACTCGTTCATACAACAACTAGGTGAGATATTCTTCCCTAAATCTTAGAATTTTCAGAGATTTAGTCAATTCTTCTTACATTCTCCTTTTAATCTATGAATATACAGGTAATGAACTCTCATATAGTAAGAGATTCATCACTTGTATGTTCTTATTAAACCAGAAATCAAAGAAATAAACCTTTAAACTCAGAATTTGATCAGCAGACTCGGATGCTACTAGTAGCATCCGGTTCTGTCAACACAGATTTTTGAATTCTGGTTAGAAAGTAGAGAATATTTTGGGGTAACCTCTCTTGTGTAATTAAAAATCAGATTATAGAACTTAATCCCCCAAAGTCTAACTTGTTTGTAACTGTAAATTTGTGATTTTAGGATTTACTACTAAGGAGAAAAATTCTGCATAGGGTGAGTAAAGTGAATGTTCTGTGTATAATATGTGCTTCTGATTATGTTATAAATTGTTCTTATATTTAGTTAATGTATATATGGATTTGTATGTGAAATTTTAAGAGTTATGGGAATATACTTAAGAGGTTGAATTCTTGAAGATGAGGAAAATAAAGAGGAATTTTAGGGGCTCTTCAATCTGTCTTAGTTTTGTAGCAATTCCCAGCAGACTTTTGTGTTTTGATGTCTTAAGAAAATGCAAAATTACATAAAGGAAGATGTTGTATTATGATTCAAAGGGATGGTAGTTTGATTTTGTTGTTTTAAAGCTCTCTCTATTGATAATACAATTGAATTAAGAATACAAATGTTACTGGTAATGGTTGTAAGTTCCAGTAGAGTTACATGGTTTTAGATAGGTTTGGGGGATCTAAAATTTTAAATTAGGAATGGGTTAAAGTAAGATGTTAAAGCCGAAAATGGGTTAATTCCATACATGGGTGTTTGGACTATGATATCATTACAAAATACATGAATGTTGATCATAATTAACTGTCCAAACAAGTTCTAGAATCTGTGTAAAATCTTTTATAATTTGGTTTGTGTTTGATATTTAATATTTCAATACAAAGTAAGTGAACCATTATAGTTTAGATTTTCTTACATGATTAAGTGAATTTTTGTCAAGATAAAGTGTGGAAATGATAAGTAAATAAGGATAAAACTAACTAACTAAAATGGACATTCCCTCTTACCTTTCTAGAGGATATCTTTGGTCATAAATTGGAAAAGTGTAGCTTTTGCAAATTACCATTTGATGAAAACTCATGAATATTAATTAAATATACTAGAATATGAGTTGACTTATATGACTTAGGAAAAAAAATGTTAGTTGAAATGAAAAAGGGTTTAAGTTCCTGTTTCATATATGCTTGTGTCTTGTGATTATGGAATAAGTTTAATCCCCGATAGGTTTATGAATGATGATTGAGAAGGAGTATTCATAGTATAACATCATTTATATTCATGATCATTAAACATTAAACAACATATTAGACTTAAGGATGTTGATCATGAATAGGTAAGAATGTCCCTATTTAGGTTGTTGCATCTAGGGGGGATAAGCTCCCTAATTGGTCACGGGCTCTGAGATACCTTTTTAGAAGGGGGGTAAGTATCTCCCAAGACACTCTTGTTGGGGGTAAGTGCCTCGTTCATGCTAGAAAGCCCAAAAAGTATAAAGACTAAGTCTTGTATACTTGGAGGCGTAAAAGAACGCCAATTATTTACACTTTGTGACCTTGTGTCTTAAGTACACATTTGATGCGCGCGATGCATGACCCAAATAGGGAAGGGCCCAAAGAAAAAGATAAGAGATGCATGAGATCATAAAATATAGGATCGATCATGCATACCATTTAAGAAAGAATTAAGAAAGAAAGGATAGTATAAAGTAAAAAAGTAGCATGATCATTATGCACTACATCTCATACATTACACTTACATTATAGCGACCCAGAATTTTTATGAAATAAATAATTATTTTAATATTTAGAAAATTGTATCGCTACTATTTCACCCATTATTTTGAAGTTAACGCCGCGACGTGTTCGTCTAGCCAAGTCAAGAAATATCGAATTTGTTCGATTTTAAATTAAAATCAGAATTTCTAAAATTATGTTATTTTAATTATTTATTCAAAGTATTATTTTCAAAATCATTTTTGAATTCCAAATTTATTAAAATTTTCCCCACATGATTTTCTTCTTTACACCAAGACAACAATTCTTTACAAAAACATCATTATTTTGTATAAAGAATATTTCACCATTTTCTATTTCATATTACACCAAATTCTACACTATCCTATTCTATAATACTTAATCAATACATATATTCTTCCTTATCCCAACTCACGTCCCCTACATTCTTTTCTTCCTTCTTTATTACTCTTTCCACCTCAATATACCATAATCAAAGCATCTTCATCATATCATTACACCTAACAAAGAACACCACTACCAATTAATCAAAGCTATCACAATTCAATCCTACCCCATGTGTATACTAAACATAATGATGAATTACCAATATTCCACCCTTTTCATACCTAACTATTCATCATTTTTCCTAAATTTATACGTTCTCCATCTCCTCACAATACACACAACAAACTGGCCAAATCACTGCCGAACCATAACCAGTTAACAAATTCATCAATCATCCATCATCTGAATCAAACTTCCATTGTCTGAAATTGAACCAACCATCACCACCGCCTACTGCATAATCCAGTCAAGCACCGGACACCACCAAGCTGCCACCTTCAAATCACCGGCAGTCACACCGGTCTTCTCCTCTCCTCTGTCTCAGCTTCGCAAATTTACTCAGAATCATCATCTTCATCACCAATCAGTTACACCGCAATTCCATCAAAAGTTCAACCTCAACCACCACTGCAGTATTACCACAAACTCGCCACCACACAATCACAGAGAATCAAATCGGCGCCTCAATCCACCATCACTTCCAACATCTACACAACCTAAATCAGAAACCAGAAGTTCCGATCTGCAGCCCCGGTTTCACCATCGATTTCGCACCTAACTTCGCACTAAACTCCCTAAATTAGAAACCTTCATCCTTAACCCATTTCGACCAGAGTTCCATCGGAAAACCTCGCAGCTCCAAGCCTCGAACTCTTGCTTTGGTTTCACACGTTCTCGCACTCAAAACTCGCACCTAATCCCCAAAATCTAAATCCCCATCCTGCTGAGCCACCCGCCGCACCCTTGCCGGCAAAACCACCGGCTTGACACCGGTTCTCGCTAAGGGCAGTCGGTTGCCTTTTCTTCCTTTTTTCGCCTTGGTTCAGAGAGTGAGAGAGAGAGTATAACGAGAGAATGGTTAGAGAGAGAAAGAAAGATCTGATATATTATATTTTTAACTTTCCAGAATTTGCGCGTCAGTCCCTGAAGTTTTAAAGTTTCAAAATCAGTCCCTGATGTTTTAAATTGTTTCAAATCAGCCTCTTTCACTTTAAAGGTTTTCAAATCAGTCCCCAAATTTTTAAGTAATCCATTTCAGCCCCAAAGTTTTAAATGAGTTTTAATCAGCCCTTTCATTTTCAAAATCTATTATTTCAATCACTGTTGATTTACTTTTAAGCCCAAGTTTTAAAAGTATTCATTTTAGTCCCTCAACTTTCAAAATATCTATTTTAGTCCCTGAACTTTCAAAAGTATTCATTTTAGTCCATCAACTTTCAAAACATCAATTTTAGTCCTCAAATTATAATTTATCATTTTGAACTATATATTCGATATACTAAAGTGACTTATTGGCTAAGACGAAGCCTACGGAGAATTTAAAGAAATTGAAGTCATTCCCGCTCAACTTTGCACTCGTCGGATTTGAGGTAGACTCGCACTTATTAATTGATTTAAATTATGATTTCATATGAATGTCATGTGACTTGTGAAAGTCAATTTTTAAGAGAAGCAAGTATGTTTTTATGAAAGGTAAATATACCTTATGTTTTTATGAAAAGTAAGTATACCCTATGTTTTTACGATAATGTTTTATATGTTTTGGATCATTGCTATGCACATAAGAATTCTTACCACCTAAGTTCGGTAAAATTCTTGTGTCTCCATAAGTTTATGAGGATTTGCCACGAAGTTCGGTAAAATTCCTATGTTTCCATATGTTTATGAGGATTTACCACCTAAGTTCGGTAAAATTCCTGTCTCATATGTTTATGAGGATTTCGATCCTATCTTATGTTATGATGGAAATGATCCCTATGAATTTCAAGAATTATGTTTTGGTATACTTACTGTTATTATGATTTTACTACATAAGAATTCTTGCCACCGAAGTTCGGTAAGATTCCTATGTTTATGAGGATTTCAATCCTATCTTATGTTATGCTTTCAAAAGAAATTATGCTTGGCATAATTAAAATGTTTTTATAAGTATATGATTTTCAAAGAGCTGTTTTCAAAGAGCTATTTTCAAAGAGCCTATGATTTGCAAAATATGTCCCGTGCTGTAATGCACAATATGAGTTTTATCAAGAGCCGTTTTATAAAGAAGCTCTATCAATGCCCGTTTTATAAAGAGCCGGGATTTATGTGTTTAATCATCTTATAAATTAAATTAATTTGCGATGAGTCTACTGAGTATTTCCCCCATGAAATACTCACCCTACTTTTTAACAGTTTTGCAGATTTCGGAGACGGTGGCGAGCGATGAATGATGGTGGCAATAATCGTTAAACGGGTGAAAGTTTGACGTTAATGATTTCCGTATTTTTCCAAACAATCGAATAATTTAGAGAAGTTCATTTATTTGAGAAATTATGACATTGTCAATTTCTTTACAAAATTAATGGTTCGATTTACTATTTCAAATGGTTTCATAAATGTTTCAATTTTATCGGCCATTACAGTTTATTTAATGTTGCCAAAAATGAATTTCAATTATTTCTTCCGCAAAAATATTATTCGAAAAATTTAGACAGAAAATGACGTAGTGAATCGGGTATACGGAACTCGGGGCGCTACAAGTTGGTATCAGAGCTAGTCTGCGTTTCTGTAGACTGGTAAAATTTTCAAAAAAAAAAAAAAAGAATTTTCAAGAAATATTTTTCATTATAAGATTTTTATTGATGAAGATTGCCACTGCCATCATTTCGCTCCACCAACTCTGAGGTAAAGAAGTTTATAATGTTTAAAGTTATTTCAGTATTTCGAATACTCATTTTATTGATTTATGAGAAAGAATGAAGAGTATTTCGGATACTTATGATTTATGAGAAATAAGAATGTATTTCTTCGAAAATAATGATGTTGTTATGCTTTGTCATAACTTATATGCTTTAATGTATGATTATGAGAAATTTTTTTTAAGAAAGAAAACGAGTGTTGAGCATAATGGGAATAATATGATTTAAGAATGATTTTTAAATAATTTTTGTCCTCGAGTTAGAAATGATGAACCCTAGATGGACTTTGCATAATTGATTTTAGACATGGCACTAAGTATGAGAAGTCAACGGAAAGGATTTGATTATATGTTCAGATTATCTATCGTTTAGATTAAACGAGAAATAGCAAGCCAGTTATGAAGTTGTGATAAGATGTTAAGATTATAAGTGATATGATTTTATTGAGAATTAAGTAATGGATATTATGTTGAGTAAATGAATTATGTCTCTATGTTGAAGAGAAATTTATTATGAAGTTTGGCTTTGTGAATACATTTTGGGAATATGATTTGTGATATATATTTATAAGTATGAGTAATCTTTTGAGCCAATTAAGGTATTGAAGGAAGTGATATTGTGATATTGAAAAATTAGATTTGAAATTTTTATGTTGAGAAATTATGAATTGAATTATGGGATATTTTTGATGATATTGAAGTGTTGGAATCGTTTTCAATATTTTAAATCGTTGTGAATTAATGTGGAGTTAGTTATTATTGTGAGTTATGAAGTATGCTTATGGTTTGGATAAGTTCAAATTACAAGGGAGACTCTGTCCAGAATTTTATCATTTGGAATTAAGAGCATGAGATGATAAGCATCCACTAAAGGAAATAAGGTTATACATGCAAGTTCATTTACATCACAAACGAGATTTAGTAGATGATAGCAGAGATTTTATTTTTTTCTCATAAGGAGAACACACAAGAGTCACACTGGAAAGGAAATACATGAAACACATGTAAGCATAAGAGAAAAACATGGAAAGATCCTCAGAATGAGAGATGTGTTTCCGGAGTAGCCGTATCCTACCACCTCTGATCTTTTGAGGATATAAAGAGAAAACCTTCAAAGAGGTGTGTTTCGAGAGTAAGAATACTCCGTAATCTACCACCTTGGATCTTTGAAGTACACACAAGATTTAAACATTAAGGAAATCCTAGTAAATGGAGGGGTGTCTCGAGAGTGAGAATACTCCATACTCTACCCCCACCTATTCTAAGATTCACAGAGTTAAGTTTACATTAACCGGACTCCATTTTCGCTTGATTCCCCTTCCTTGCAACCAATCTATCTTAACCCCTGCTGGATCTTGTATTGAGATATATGACTGCAGCTTATCCAGTAGTTCATCAATAGTAGGAGCAGAAATAAGGAGCCTTCTGGAAAATGGAGAGATGAATCCCTGTTCCACAGCATAATCAAGAAAGGTTAACAAACCATCAAAGAAATTGTTAACATTCAGAAGCCCAATAGGTTTAGTATGGAGATCTAGTTGAGCCCACGAGGTAATGTTAAAGATTTCTTCTAAGGTACCAAAACCTCCGGGCAGGGCTATAAAGGCATCAGAACCATATAGCATACAAGTTATGCGTTCATGGATGGATAAGGTTTGAACTTCATGCCCTCGTGTTTTGCCTGCAACATCTACCAAAGGGACAGGTATGACACCGATTACTTTTGATTTCTCTGCAAGAGCAGATTGGGAAACACAACCCATTAGACCACTGCTACCACCCCCATATACAAGAGTGATACCTTTTTCCCCCAGTTTCTTTCCAAGATCTACAGCCGCTTCTAGATAACCGAAGCCTTTCCCTACTTTTGATCCACAAAATACACAAATAGTTTTGATCTGTCGAAGTTTTGGTGCTTCCATCTTTGATAGTAAAGAAGGGAAAACTTACGAAGAAGATGTGATTTTGGGATGCCTGAACTATGAAATATGTTTGGCTATTTAAAGCCGGAAAAATTTACTGTTTTTGATTGATTCTGAAAAAGTAAAGATTCACTTTTTGACAAAATCGGCCAACTTTTGACTATTTTATCAAAGATATCACCTTTCGGTGATTTATTTCCAGCTTTATCAAACCTCGAGAAAAGGAAAATATATTTATTTCCAGCTTTATCAAAACTCGAGAAAGGAAAAATATTTTTTATTTCCAAAACGCGTTAAAGAAAACAGCAAAATATTTTAAAAGCATATCAAAAGATTTACCTTATATCATTGCTGAACTGCCAGAAGCCTCATTTTGTAAAACAGACTGGCAAACAGGATCTTTTGCTATTATATTTTGGAGACTATAACGATTTTTGTCCTCGTTAAACTGAGCGTATAAGGAGAGAAGTTCACGTTGCACATAACCACTTGGGTGCGTCTCAAGAGTCAGTCGAATATCATCCAAAGACTCCTTACTCAGTCCACCCTTTATGAATTCGATTTTATCATCCCGATTAGTAGAAGAATATCCTACTGATTTGCAACGAGTATTACAGTTCCAACAAGCACATTTGTAGCAACCACCCAGTCTTTTTGCTCTTCGTTTCTTTGCAAACGTGCTTTTGCCTAAACCAGGCATGTGCTTTGGAAATGTTGATGGTAATTCACCAGATAGTCGAACATTTGCTTCTATCAACCAGCGAACATCTTCTGGAATATCATGAGCCATCAGCAACCTCAATCTTTCGAGCCTTATTCTATAGATCTTTCTCAGATCATTCATAGGAAAATTGGAATAATACTTGCGAATGTTTGTAAGGATGATATCCATTGTTTGATGATTCAACCTCTTCCCAGCATGAACTTTTTAAAAGCGTAAAGGATCTGAGTGAATCCGCGTGATGTTGTGTCCAGCAAGAAAGCACAGGATTATTTTAATGAAAAGAGGAGACAAGAGTTTATGCGCCGTTTACTTTATTGATAAAGGAAGATTTGATGATAAGATCTGAGATATGAAATATTTTTCTTGGATTTTGGTACTGATATTTTGATATAATAATCAAGGTATAGAAATAATACGGGAAGACGTGAAAGTGAATTGAAGACCGTATCGAATTAGAGTTCATACATATACAAGTGAAAGAAATACTTTGCAGGAAATGTGGTGACATTTAAGTAAAGAATCTTAGTTATTTGGAATATATTTGTTTACTGAATTTTTGGGTTACAAATATTGGAATGATAAGTTGATGATATTATGTTGATATGTTATTGGGTATATTACGTAGAGAGAATATTCAAGTAATTCTTTGATTATTTTGGGAATATTCGATGATAAGAAGAAATGAAAAATTATTATGATATGATATGTCAGTAAAGATTTGTTGAAATTTTAGAAATATATACGAATATTTGAGGTCACATGATACGATGATAAGTGACAAGTTAAATGAATACTACAAGATATGATGAAATATCACATACGATTGGGAGTTTTCATTTTGATTCAAAAGAATTTATGAGTAGACACATGTCTATAGAAAAAGTCCATGTTCTTGAGAAAACAAAGTGATGCATTTAGTCAAAGTCCATTGGGTTAAATATGGTTGGGTTAAATATGGTAGCGATGATGCTACATAAGAGAAGAAGAGATTCTGATTAAGTATTCAGAAATCATAAGATCAAGTAAGTTTAATTTCGAGGACGAAATTATTTTAAGGGGGTAAGATTATAGCGACCCAGAATTTTTATGAAATAAATAATTATTTTAATATTTAGAAAATTGTATCGCTACTATTTCACCCATTATTTTGAAGTTAACGCCGCGACGTGTTCGTCTAGCCAAGTCAAGAAATATCGAATTTGTTCGATTTTAAATTAAAATCAGAATTTCTAAAATTATGTTATTTTAATTATTTATTCAAAGTATTATTTTCAAAATCATTTTTGAATTCCAAATTTATTAAAATTTTCCCCACATGATTTTCTTCTTTACACCAAGACAACAATTCTTTACAAAAACATCATTATTTTGTATAAAGAATATTTCACCATTTTCTATTTCATATTACACCAAATTCTACACTATCCTATTCTATAATACTTAATCAATACATATATTCTTCCTTATCCCAACTCACGTCCCCTACATTCTTTTCTTCCTTCTTTATTACTCTTTCCACCTCAATATACCATAATCAAAGCATCTTCATCATATCATTACACCTAACAAAGAACACCACTACCAATTAATCAAAGCTATCACAATTCAATCCTACCCCATGTGTATACTAAACATAATGATGAATTACCAATATTCCACCCTTTTCATACCTAACTATTCATCATTTTTCCTAAATTTATACGTTCTCCATCTCCTCACAATACACACAACAAACTGGCCAAATCACTGCCGAACCATAACCAGTTAACAAATTCATCAATCATCCATCATCTGAATCAAACTTCCATTGTCTGAAATTGAACCAACCATCACCACCGCCTACTGCATAATCCAGTCAAGCACCGGACACCACCAACCCACTACCAAGCTGCCACCTTCAAATCACCGGCAGTCACACCGGTCTTCTCCTCTCCTCTGTCTCAGCTTCGCAAATTTACTCAGAATCATCATCTTCATCACCAATCAGTTACACCGCAATTCCATCAAAAGTTCAACCTCAACCACCACTGCAGTATTACCACAAACTCGCCACCACACAATCACAGAGAATCAAATCGGCGCCTCAATCCACCATCACTTCCAACATCTACACAACCTAAATCAGAAACCAGAAGTTCCGATCTGCAGCCCCGGTTTCACCATCGATTTCGCACCTAACTTCGCACTAAACTCCCTAAATTAGAAACCTTCATCCTTAACCCATTTCGACCAGAGTTCCATCGGAAAACCTCGCAGCTCCAAGCCTCGAACTCTTGCTTTGGTTTCACACGTTCTCGCACTCAAAACTCGCACCTAATCCCCAAAATCTAAATCCCCATCCTGCTGAGCCACCCGCCGCACCCTTTCCGGCAAAACCACCGGCTTGACACCGGTTCTCGCTAAGGGCAGTCGGTTGCCTTTTCTTCCTTTTTTCGCCTTGGTTCAGAGAGTGAGAGAGAGAGTATAACGAGAGAATGGTTAGAGAGAGAAAGAAAGATCTGATATATTATATTTTTAACTTTCCAGAATTTGCGCGTCAGTCCCTGAAGTTTTAAAGTTTCAAAATCAGTCCCTGATGTTTTAAATTGTTTCAAATCAGCCTCTTTCACTTTAAAGGTTTTCAAATCAGTCCCCAACTTTTTAAGTTATCCATTTCAGCCCCAAAGTTTTAAATGAGTTTTAATCAGCCCTTTCATTTTCAAAATCTATTATTTCAGTCACTGTTGATTTACTTTTAAGCCCAAGTTTTAAAAGTATTCATTTTAGTCCCTCAACTTTCAAAATATCTATTTTAGTCCCTGAACTTTCAAAAGTATTCATTTTAGTCCATCAACTTTCAAAACATCAATTTTAGTCCTCAAATTATAATTTATCATTTTGAACTATATATTCGATATACTAAAGTGACTTATTGGCTAAGACGAAGCGTACGGAGAATTTAAAGAAATTGAAGTCATTCCCGCTCAACTTTGCACTCGTCGGATTTGAGGTAGACTCGCACTTATTAATTGATTTAAATTATAATTTCATATGAATGTCATGTGACTTGTGAAAGTCAATTTTTAAGAGAAGCAAGTATGTTTTTATGAAAGGTAAATATACCTTATGTTTTTATGAAAAGTAAGTATACCCTATGTTTTTACGATAATGTTTTATATGTTTTGGATCATTGCTTTGCACATAAGAATTCTTACCACCTAAGTTCGGTAAAATTCTTGTGTCTCCATAAGTTTATGAGGATTTGCCACGAAGTTCGGTAAAGTTCCTATGTTTCCATATGTTTATGAGGATTTACCACCTAAGTTCGATAAAATTCCTGTCTCATATGTTTATGAGGATTTCGATCCTATCTTATGTTATGATGGAAATGATCCCTATGAATTTCAAGAATTATGTTTTGGTATACTTACTGTTATTATGATTTTACTACATAAGAATTCTTGCCACCGAAGTTCGGTAAGATTCCTATGTTTATGAGGATTTCAATCCTATCTTATGTTATGCTTTCAAAAGAAATTATGCTTGGCATAATTAAAATGTTTTTATAAGTATATGATTTTCAAAGAGCTGTTTTCAAAGAGCTATTTTCAAAGAGCCTATGATTTGCAAAATATGTCCCGTGCTGTAATGCACAATATGAGTTTTATCAAGAGCCGTTTTATAAAGAAGCTCTATCAATGCCCGTTTTATAAAGAGCCGGGATTTATGTGTTTAATCATCTTATAAATTAAATTAATTTGAGATGAGTCTACTGAGTATTTCCCCCATGAAATACTCACCCTACTTTTTAACAGTTTTGCAGATTTTGGAGACGGTGGCGAGCGATGAATGATGGTGGCAATAATCGTTAAACGGGTGAAAGTTTGACGTTAATGATTTCCGTATTTTTCCAAACAATCGAATAATTTAGAGAAGTTCATTTATTTGAGAAATTATGACATTGTCAATTTCTTTACAAAATTAATGGTTCGATTTACTATTTCAAATGGTTTCATAAATGTTTCAATTTTATCGGCCATTACAGTTTATTTAATGTTGCCAAAAATGAATTTCAGTTATTTCTTCCGCAAAAATATTATTCGAAAAATTTAGACAGAAAATGACGTAGTGAATCGGGTATACGGAACTCGGGGCGCTACATACATGTTAATAATGGTTATTTTTGAAGTGAATGTGATGATTTGTGCATAGTATATCAATTCTAATTGCTGTTAGAAAATGAAGGATAAAAGTTATGAGTGATTGATAATAATCGTTCTTGATATACTTTAAATCTATGGCAAGAATGTTTATTTGATGTTGATGATGATGATATTACATGTTACGCTTGTGTTGATGAAGTTGTAAATATTATAATTATGAAAAGTAAGTGACAAAGTTCAGAGGTAAAGTTAATTAAGCATGTGAATTATACTTATTTGTTATCACTTTGCTCACTAAGCTTCATAGCTTATAAGTCTTTTCATGACTAATATAGGAAATGGATCGGGAAGTGTTTAAAGTGGTTAAGACTCGGGGAAGAACTTCTATCGACGGTACCGAGTATCATATCATTTCGAGGCATGAAGTCTGGGCTCATTTCCCCTACCGGTCAGGGATGTATTTCAAGGAGCGGCTGTACAAGACCGTACATGTGTATGACGTCGTTACTTATGAACCTAAGGGCGTTTTAGTTTTTATATCTTAATTAGTAAGTGATAAGTAAATCTTTTGTCTTAAAAGAGTCCCGTAGAGTTTGGAGTATATATGTAATGTAGTACCCCGGTAGATTTTGGTAAAACATGATAATCATTCCATTCTTTTGTTTAGGGAGTGATGGAAATAGGGGTAGTAAATAGTAAATATATTTTGTAAGGTATGTAAAAAGGGAACTCTTTTTATGATGTAAGTAATGAAGACTCTAAGATTAGTAATGTTACGTTTCCATGAATTTCTTAAATTCTACTGATCACTTATACTGTTGAGAAATTATTAAGATTTCTAAACGTTAATGAAATACACAAAACATGTTCTGTTCCGCTGTGTGATACTAGTAACGAAATAAAATCAAATTTTAGTTATCTCTTACGCTATCAGTAGCATAGAAAAAAATTAGGGAAATTCAAGGGACGTGACATAAGCAATTTATGAAAATAGGCACAAGTAGCATATTCAATCATTATTCGTGAATTAATCGGCAATTTCAAACATCAAATCATTTTGAGCCGACAAGGCTATCTAGCATGTTAATATCCAAAACAAAATGAACAAAATCAAACATCACAATATCTTAAGCCGGCAAGTCTATCTAACAGGATAAAGTGTAAAATGAAGGCTACAACCCCAAACTTGAATTACACATTGTCTTTGATAAGTGTGATATTTACGTTTATTGTATACACTTATATCCTTGGAAATGCCATAATGTGATTCTATCTTAGTATTATTAATGCATTTTATGTTTTATATTGCATAGGATCATAAAAGAAGAGAAAAGAAGAAAAAAGGACCAAAATGCACTCAAAACTGAAGTTTGGGGACTTTCATGCAAATAAAGTTACGGCCGTAAAAAAATAAGGTTACGGCCGTGAAAGTGTCGTGAAGCAAGAAGAAAATCAACAGAGACTTAGTTACGGCCGTAAATCAAAATGTTACGGCCGTAACCGTCTAAAAGGAAGAAATCAGCAGAGACTCAATTACGGCCGTAAAGGAAATGTTACGGTCGTAAATCTTCAAGTTAAAAATTTCCTTATTTCAATTCTTTCCATAATTTTGGATTTCTTGCTCCCAAAGCTAAGGCACGAAATTGATGCTATAAATAGGGAAGTTCATGACAAGAAAAGGAGTGAAATAATTATTGAAAGAGGGAGCGGTTTGCTTGGAGATTGGAAGAAAAATTAAGCGACTCGAGAAGGCGAATCAAGAAAAGAAACTTCCAGAATTTTTCATGGCTTTGAGTGGCTAAGCTTCCATACCTAGTTCGAAGGGGAAGTTGTATTTCATATCAATTTGTTATTGCTTTTCCAAACTAGTAACGTAGTTCTAAATTCTTTACTTTGATTTGTTGGATTCTTATGCGTTTTTTATTCAATCAATGCAATTCTTTATTTGATTAAGGCCTTATCATTTAATTTGTTGTATTGAGATTTGCTATTTTGAATGATTGGATCCGTAATCGTCTTGTTGTTCAAATCATAATAGCAAGTGGAAATTTAATAATTTTCATAGAGAATTCCAACTTAGGTTAATTGTCACGAGCTTGTGTGATTGATAACCTAATTCACCCTAATTCTTCTCAACCATTATATAGTTGTTGTCTTAAATCTAAAGAGCTTGTTTTAGGTTATTCAATGGCTAATGTTTGATTAGAGAGCTTATTCTAATTAAATGCAATTAAGGGAGAATCGGAATAGTTAGAGCTTATTAACTATTTACGGGTGATAAATCAAAGAAGAAATTGAACTCGCGTTACTTGGAAAGTGATAACATTGTGATAGAATACAACTGAACCTGAGAACTAGGGCTCGTCCACATTTGATATTTATTCCAATCATTTTAATTGCTTTATTTTATTAGTTAAATCATTTACAAACAACTCAAACCAAAACCCCCCTTTACGATTCTAATTGACATGACACTAAGTTAGTTCCCGTTCCTCGTGGGATCGACCCTTGCTTCCACTGCTATATTCTTAGTAATAGTGAACAAGGAATTTAATTATTATTTTGGTGCATTGCGACACGCATCAAATTTTTGGCGCCGTTGCCGGGGAACGGTCAACCAATTTAGTTGTTTAGTTAATTAGAATTTTTTTTTCTGCATTTTATTTTATTAATTTTATTTTCACTTTATTTATATAAAAAAAAAATTATTATTTTTTGTGCTCCTTTGCTTATATGCTTAAAACTCGGTCAACTAATTGTGAACTTTTTGATCTTGACCCATAAATCGAGAGGACTTTTCGACAGCAAAGGAGAGCAACGGGACTAATGGAAGCTAACAACAGAACTCTTAAACAACTGGCTACTCCCGATGTGGCTCAACAGCCCTTATGTATCACTTTTCCAACGGTAGAAGAAGGAAGAACCTTTGAGCTAAAATCCGGGTTGATCCACCTCCTACCTACTTTTCGGGGACATGCCGGTGAAGATCCATAGAGACATCTAAAGGAGTTCCATGTGGTTTGCGACAGTATGAGGCCCACGGGCATTACCGAGGAACAAATAAAAATGAGAGCCTTCCCATTCTCATTGAAGGATGCCGCAACCGACTGGCTCTATTGTCTACCATCGGGGACAGTTACTACTTGGAACGACATGAAAAGGCTCTTCTTGGAAAAATACTTCCCTGCATCGAGAGCTGGTACAATCCGGAAAGAAATATGTGGGGTTTGCCAAAGCAATGGAGAGACATTACATGAGTACTGGGAGCGCTTCAAGAAACTCATTTCGAGCTACCCCCACCACCAGATCAGTGAGCAACTCCTGGTGCAGTATTTCTACGAAGGCTTAGCACCGATGGATAGAAACATGATAGATGCCGCAAGTGGAGGAGCACTGATGGACAAGACGCCGGAACAAGCGCGAGCTTTAATCTCTAATATGGCAGAAAATACTCAGCAATTCAATTCAACCCGAGATTCCCAAGTCCGCTGAGTAAATGAGGTAAGTAGTACCAATATTGAAGGTCAATTATATGAACTGACGAATCTTGTTAAGCAGCTTGCTGTAGGGAATTCGAAGCAAGCCAAAGCCTATGGAATCTGTTCGAACTTTGGACATCCAACGGATACGTGTCCGGTATTGCAAGAAGAAAACAATGAACATGTAAAGGCCGCAGAAGGGTTTCCATTTCAAAGGCAACAGTACAACCCCGGGTGGAGAGATCACCCCAACCTGAGTTACGGAAATAACAAACCCCCAGGTTTTGCTCCAAACACGTCACAAGGACAATTCCAGCAGCAAGAGACTTTCCAACCACATGGACAATATCAACAAAAACCTCAAAATTCAGGTATATCTCTTGAGGATATGGTTAAGATGTTGGCAACTAACACGATGCAATTCCAACAGGATACCAAGTCAAGCATTCAAAATCTGGAAAATCAAATGAGCCAAATGGCCATTGCCATAAATAGATTGGAGGCACAATCTGGAGGGAAGCTACCATCACAGCCCGAGGTGAATCCCAAAAACGTGAGCGCCATAACTCTCCTGAGCGGGAAGGAAATTGAGGGTCCGCAATTGGAACCGGCTGCACCTGAAATGGATGAAGATGAAAAGGAAGGGGTCGGAAAGAAAAACAGCACGTCGCAAAACCCGCAGGTAAAATCCAACTTTAACTCAATTGCTAAATTGACTCCACCTCCTTTTCCTGGCAGGTTAGCAAAAGTGACCCGGGAGGGCAAGGAAAAGGATATACTGGAGATGTTCAGGAAAGTGGAAATCAACATTCCATTATTGGAAGCCATCAAACAAGTTCCCCGATATGTAAAGTTTTTGAAGGATCTGTGCACCAATAAGAGAAAGCTAAATGGAAATGAGATGGTAAGAATGGGTGAATCCGTGTCTGCACTTTTTCAAAGAAAATTGCCTCCCAAGTGCAAGGATCCAGGTATGTTTACCATACCCTGTCAAATAGGTAACACTAGGATAGATCGTGCATTGATAGACCTAGGAGCATCTATAAATGTAATGCCTAGATCTACGTACACTTCATTGAAACTTGCTAAAATGACTGCAACTAGTGTTATCATTCAACTAGCCGACCGTTCCAATGCATATCCGGATGGGGTAGTTGAAGATGTTTTAGTACAAGTAGGGGGTTTAGTGTTTCCAGCAGATTTTTATGTGTTAGACATGAATGATAATCACTCTCCAAACCCCACTCCTATTTTGTTAGGCAGACCATTCCTAAAAACATTGAAAACTAAGATAGATGTTAGTGATAGTATACTTACCATGGAGTTTGTTAATGAAATTGTTAAGTTCAATCTTTATGACTCCATGAAACACATTAATGATGCTAACAAAGTTCATTCTACTGTTGTGAGTTATTCTCCATTTCAGGAAACTGTTGCTGAGCTTAATGATTGTCCAAAGCCATCACAACCAGGTGAAAACTTTTGTATCGCCCTACCAGTAGCTGATGAGAAGTTTCCCCCTACTTTGCAGGCACTAACGAAGAGCATGAAGAGGAAATTGAGCTTTGGTAATCCACCTAATCCCGGTTGAAGGAGGAAACAACCTGTCGAGCCAACGACAGTAAACAAAGGCGCTGCTCGGGAGGCAACCCGAGAGGGGAGTTTCTTTATCTCCTCGACTCTTTATTTTCATATTTTCATTTTGGTTCATTTTTAGTTTATTTAGTCATTTCTTTATATATACAAAAATTTTCAGAGGCAGTGTTACGGCCGTAAGACTTAACTTTACGGCCGTAATGCACTTTTTAATTATTTGTTCAGAAAACACCTTACGGCCGTATATAACTTCTTTACGGCTGTAAATCCGAAATTTCAAAATTTAAAAAAAAAAAAAAAAAAAACTGCTTCACTCACGTACCCTTGCTCCTACCCCTTTTGTACTGCAGATGCTGGAATTGATGCGAGCCTTCCAAACTCAGTTGAATGCCATGCAAGAAGATCAACACCTTAGGCTAGAAGAGCAGAGAGCCCTTCGGGAGGAGATTCGACAGTTGCAGAGACCCCGTGCCGATCAACCGCCACATTAGACCGAGGGAGTTTATTTTCTTTTCCCCCTTTATTGTTTTACTTTTCAATGAGGACATTGTTTTGTCTAAGTGTGGGGGGGAATTGATTGTGAGCTTAATATCTTTATCTACTTTCTGTAGTCGAAACGTTAAAATTCAGTTTGAGTCAGCATCCCATTTTAATCTTTGATAGGAAGCAACCCCACTTTTGGTTCATTTTTTTGAAAAATCATTGCATAATTGGATATAAATTGAGCACATAGAGATCATCTCGTCCAAAACTTCACAAATAGGTTGAAAATGAAAAGTGAAATTGTCAAATATCTACAACCTAGTCGACCCAACTCACAATAGACAGATTATTCCTTCATATATAACCCTGAACATCCCAATTGTTATACTTTTGTGAGCAGTCATGGTTTGAATACTTTTAACCGTTATCCTCGACCAATGGACTTAGATTTGGAATGAAGATCAAGCAATGACCTATAACTCATAATTGGATGGGAAAAACACATGAAAACCATAATTTGTGAGCTTTTGAGCCTAAGAGCTGTTTTTAATATTTATGAGCTCGTAATTCTTTGATGTGTGTCCTGCATGGTTGGGTTATGCTTGGATGCGCTTTCTTGTGCATACCGTTGTAGCTTCTTGATTCAAGTGCAAATTATAGCAAAGGCAATAGGTTAAACCAAATTTGACTTGCTAAAAGAGCCTACCTTGCTACATGGACCATTAGAAGCCCGTTTGAGCCTTAGCCTTTCTTTGAATTTTTATGCACGTTACAAGCCATGAATACCATTTCTTTCGCATTATCTCTGTTTTGAACCCATGGAGAGGGGATTCGCAAGCTTTTGTTGATTGAGGATTATGCTATGGTCTAAGTCTAAGAAGTTGAAAATGATTATCTTGTGTTGGGTGATTGACTGAATTCAGGGGATTGAAATTCTATCTTGTGATTGAGAAAAAGTTGAATCCTTTATTTGAAAAAAAAAAATCGAAAGAGAAAAAGCAATGAAAAGGAGGTTCGTCATGGAAATTAGTAGTTGAGGATGTCAAATACTCAACTTGTGAAAAAAAAAAGGAGAAAAGAAAAGAAAAGAAGAGATTCAAGTTTGAACAAAGTTGGGTAGCGGGAAACAATGAAGTTCATATTAAGGGGAAAAGGAAGTAATGTCATTATGAATTGACTTGGTTTGCGAAGTTCCTTCTCGACTCAGCCTAAATATATCCTTTTATCCTACCTTACCCGAAGCCTCGGTACAACCAAATAAAGACCTTCGCTTTGTACTTGTGTTATTGTTGGCTCCGGTTATGACAGTTAGGCAATCTGTGGTACTGACTTATCCATGCAGAGAGATGAGCGAAAAAATCAAACCCTTATACACTTTGTGCGAAGAGAGAAATATCTTGTGAGGGTGTTAACTCCCATTACATATGCTTATGAGTGGTTTGAATTGCTTGGTCTAGGGTTGGTGCTATGAATGTGGTCAGGGATACTGTGTTGACTGTATTCATGTCATGAACAGCTCAGTTTACGCAACTGATCTCCGCTAGAATTGGGCGAAATTATTCTCCTCATAGTCACCCATACATGGTTGGGATGTGAGCAAACACGAGAGGTGCAAGGAAATAAACCATATCGAGTCATGATTGGGAAGGGAAATAAAGGGCATTGCATCTCTAGCACACACTAACACAATCCGATCATGCAATGGAACATTTTCGTTAAAGAAAAGTGGGTTGCAACCTCAATTCTCTAAATTGTAATCTATTGTTGGAATCCTATTCTTCCCGTTGCGAATCTTTGTTCGAGGACGAACAATGGTTCAAGTGTGGGGGGATTTGATATGTGTGATATTTACGTTTATTTTATACACTTATATCCTTGGAAATGCCATAATGTGATTCTATCTAAGTATTATTAATGCATTTTATGTTTTATATTGCATAGGATCATAAAAGAAGAGAAAAGAAGAAAAAAGGACCAAAATGCACTCAAAACTGAAGTTTGGGGACTTTCATGCAAATAAAGTTACGGCCGTAAGAAAATAAGGTTACGGCCGTGAAAGTGTCGTGAAGCAAGAAGAAAATCAGCAGAGACTTAGTTACGGCCGTAACCGTCTAAAAGGAAGAAAATCAGCAGAGACTTAGTTACGGCCGTAAATCAAAATGTTACGGCCGTAACCTTCTAAAAGGAAGAAATCAGCAGAGACTCAATTACGGCCGTAAAGGAAATGTTACAGCCGTAAATCTTCAAGTCAAAAATTTCCTTATTTCAATTCTTTCCATAATTTTGGATTTCTTGCTCCCAAAGCTAGGGCACGAAATTGAGGCTATAAATAGGGAAGTTCATGACAAGAAAAGGAGTGAAATAATTATTGAAAGAGGGAGCGGTTTGCTTGGAGATTGGAAGAAAAATTAAGCGACTCGAGAAGGCGAATCAAGAAAAGAAACTTCCAGAATTTTTCATGGCTTTGAGTGGCTAAGCTTCCATACCTAGTTCGAAGGGGAAGTTGTATTTCATATCAATTTGTTATTGCTTTTCCAAACTAGTAACGTAGTTCTAAATTCTTTACCTTGATTTGTTGGATTCTTATGCGTTTTTTATTCAATCAATGCAATTCTTTATTTGATTAAGGCCTTATCATTTAATTTGTTGTATTGAGATTTGCTATTTTGAATGATTGGATCCGTAATCGTCTTGTTGTTCAAATCATAATAGCAAGTGGAAATTTAATAATTTTCATAGAGAATTCCAACTTAGGTTAATTGTCACGAGCTTGTGTGATTGATAACCTAATTCACCCTAATTCTTCTCAACCATTATATAGTTGTTGTCTTAAATCTAAAGAGCTTGTTTTAGGTTATTCAATGGCTAATGTTTGATTAGAGAGCTTATTCTAATTAAATGCAATTAAGGGAGAATCGGAATAGTTAGAGCTTATTAACTATTTACGGGTGATAAATCAAAGAAGAAATTGAACTCGCGTTACTTGGAAAGTGATAACATTGTGATAGAATACAACTGAACCTGAGAACTAGGGCTCGTCCACATTTGATATTTATTCCAATCATTTTAATTGCTTTATTTTATTAGTTAAATCATTTACAAACAACTCAAACCAAAACCCCCCTTTACGATTCTAATTGACATGACACTAAGTTAGTTCCCGTTCCTCGTGGGATCGACCCTTGCTTCCACTGCTATATTCTTAGTAATAGTGAACAAGGAATTTAATTATTATTTTGGTGCATTGCGACACGCATCAGTCTTCAATGTGAAAATAGAAACATTTAAAGAAGAAAAGAGTTAGTAGTAAAACTTCCTTGATTAGATGCTTGCTTGTAATGTTTGAAATTGACCTAAGATTTCGCCGAATAACTTCCTTGATTTGATGCTTGCTTGTGATATTTGAAATTGACCTAAGCTTTCGCCGAATGTAGTTCACCCCCAAACTTGTTGAGGACAATGTGTAATTCACTGATATTTATATCAACTTGAATACGGACCAAAGACCCAAGATAAGACTTGAAGTCCTCCTTATATGGTCCGATCGGTCTATTGTGCTCATCAAATTCAATAACTTTCATTTCCTGCACCTTCTTCTTCATCTTTTTGCAAGTTGTTGGCCCTCTAGTCTTTTTCTTTTGGCTAATGGATTGATCATGATAAGATGAACTAGCCATGACTTTGAAAGTTACTATTCAACGTAGCTGCATGTATAACAACGCAGAAAATGTAGCATATTAATTAGTGTTATGAAAATAAAAAAAATAAATATTTTCAATGAATAAAGCATATATATAAACAATATTACAAAGTATAAGAATGTAAATGAACTCACACAACTAATAATCACGAACGATGGTCAATCAACAATCCTTCTTCATGATCCCAATGTATGTAATCGGTTTCAAGGTTATCTTCCCCTGAAGTTGCACCTGTTTGTATACTAATAGAAAATGGAGGTGGGTTTCATCAAATCTGTCATAGTCTTCTTCATCCACCACATCACCAATGCCAACAATACATCTCTTACCTTGAAAGACAACTGACCACTTAGTATCGACAGGATCAAGAACATAAAATACCTGTTTCGCTTGTGATGCAAGTATGAATGGCTCATCAAGATAGCTCAGCTGACCAAAATCTACCAAAGTGAAACCTAATTCATCTACTCGAACACCCCGTCAATTATCAACCCATTTACATTGGAAGAGAAGAAACTTGAACTCCTTGTAATCAAGTTCCCAAATATCTTCAATTACACCATAATAAGACATCTTTAGCTCTGGAAAAATCTCTTGATAATGCTACTTGTGTCACGCCACTATTTTGCATCGTACTTTTACAATCTTGATGTTTTGTGTAAAATATATATCCATTAATGTCACATGCTTCATAAGACCTCACAAGTATGCCAGAACCATACCCTAACCACTTTATCGTTTCAGAAATGGTATTCAGCGTTTGTGACAACTCTTCCATTACTAGATCTTTGAACCATTTTTCAAATGAGCGATTATGTTTATTAGTCACCCACTTTTCATCTTTTGAAGGATTCTGTTGCCTTAAAATGGACATGTGTTGGTCCAAATATGGTTGAACCTCAGTTAGGTGTTGCAAGATAAGGAGGTGTGCTTTGTCTCGCAATTCAACACTAGGCAAGATTGTTTTGCATCCAATCGTACCTTTACATTCTGGTCTTCCCTCGTGATACTTTTTAGGACTACCAATATCCTCAACACCATCCAGTTAATCAATACAAAATTAGATAACCTCCTCAGCAGCATAACCTTCAATGATATTGCCTTCAGGTCTAAATCGGTTTCTCACATATCCTTTTAATATCCCCATGTATCTCTCAAATGGATACATATACCTTAAGAAAACCGGACCACAAATCTTAATTTCTCTCACCAAGTGAACAAGTAAGTGCACCATAACATCAAAAAATGATAGCGGAAAATACATTTCAAATTGACATAGAATAATACCAATATGGCCTGCAAATCATCCAACGCCTCCGGATCAACAACTATACTGCAAATTGAGTTGAAGAAAAAACACAGTTTTATAATGACATGTCTAACATGTTTTGGAAGTATGCCTCAAATTATGATAAGTGCTTTATTAGCATGTATTTAATTCACTTATTATCCTATTTTGTTATTAGTTTGATCCTATTGAAGTATCGTTTAATGCATTTTCATTTATTGTGTTATACAGTATCGCAAAGAACGAAAAGAAAGGAAACATGACCAAAGAAATACAAAAAAATCAAGAAGTGAGGTTCAAGGGCATATTCAAAGAGCTCCAAATCAATAATGGCATGTGGGAAGAAGATTAGATGCAAAAATTATGGTCAAAGAAGGTTTGGAATGAAGTTGGAAATCAAAAGCCCGCAAGGATTGTGATCATGAATTTTAGCCATAGATTGAAGCTCAATTTTGTCATAGAAGAATTTCGAATTTGGGAAGATATATTTCACAAATAATTGTAGATATTTCAGTTTTCTTTCCAACGCAACTATAATCACCACAATCGGACTTCGGGAGAGAAAGTTATGACCAAAACATCGATCATATGCGCTTCTCGATAGAAATACACTTACGGCCGTAAATGACAAAGTTACGGCCGTAACTTCCAAATTCCGGAAATTTTCAGAATCCCAATTACGGCCGTAATTTTCAGAATCCCAATTGCTCTCCAAGAAATTTCCTTATCTGATTCAATGTCTATCTTTGGTATATCTTTGGGGTAAAGTTAGGGCACAATTTTGGGAGTATTAAAGGAGGAAAATCACCACAAAAGGAGGTTGGACATTGAGGAAAATTGAGAGCAAAATATAGAGCATTCTTGGGAGATTTTCAAGCCAAAGAACATCAACAACAATGGAATTCATGAAGCATCTTGAAGAATCTACCACAATCATGCTAGGCTAAATTCCATATCTTGTTCAAAGGGGAAGTTGTGTTAACTTAATTATGTTATTTTCTTTTCCTACAAATTAGTAGCGTGAATTTATTCCTTTATTTCAATTGTTGGATTATTATGTTTTGAATGTTCATTGAGTTTATTTGATTAATAGTTTAATTTGGCCAATTGGATTATTTATCTTTGGATTCATGAATATGCTATGTTTAGATTCTTGATCCGTAATTGTCATTGAATCTTTACTTTAGTAACAAATAAATCTCGTGCAGGTTTAGTAATAATTCAACTTGGATTGATTAATTCGAGCTTGTGAAATTAACGATCCAATTCAATCTATTCTTCTAGATTTTCATACTAGTCGTGCATTAAATCCTAAGAGCTTGTTTAGGATTGTCCGTGGCTAGAATTGGTTCGAAGAACTTGTTTTGAATCAATATACATAAGGAAGAATTTGGATAATCAGAGCTTGTTGATTATTTATGATTGATAATTGAATAGGGATATAAACACGTTACAAGGAAAAGTATAACATTAATTGAGGGCAAAACCGAACCCGAGAACAAGATTTCGTCTCAAATTAATTATCTAGTTATATTTTATTATTTATTTTATGCATAGTTTTTATTCAAGCAATTTCACACAACAAAACCCTCCATTCCATTCTAATTGATCGAACAACTAAAATTAGTTTCCGTTCCTCGTGGGATCGACCCTTACTCTCGCTACTACATTATTAATTATTATTTGACGAGTAAGGATTTATTTATTATTTTGGTGCATTGCGACACGCATCAACAGCAAAGAAGAGCAGCACAACCAATGGCAGTAACTAACAATAATCTGACTCTCAAGCAACTAGCTACCCCGGATGTTGCTCAACAACCGCTATGCATCACTTTTCCGGCAGTGAAAGAAGGCAAAACGTTTGAGCTAAAATCCGGACTGATCCATCTTCTGCCAACTTTCTGAGGACATCCCGGTGAGGACCCATACAGACACCTTAAAGAATTTCATATGGTATGCGACAGTATGAGGCCAATGGGCATTACCGAGGAGCAAATAAAAATGAGAGCTTTCCCATTGTCATTGAAGGATGCCACCACAGACTGGCTTTATTGTCTGCCGTCTGGAACAGTCACTACTTGGAATGACATGAAGAGGCTTTTCTTGGAGAAGTACTTTCCTGCATCAAGAGCTGGGACGATCAGAAAGGAAATATGTGGGGTGCCCCAAAACAATGGTGAATCATTATATGAGTATTGGGAGCGCTTCAAAAAGCTCATCTCGAGCTGCCCCCATCATCAGATCAGTGAGAAACTCTTGGTGCAATATTTTTATGAAGGTCTGGCACCGATGGATAGAAGCATGATAGATGCTGCAAGCGGAGGTGCGTTGATGGACAAGACATCGGAACAAGCACGAGCTTTAATCTCCAATATGGCTGAGAACACTCAGCAGCTCAACTCCAACAGGGATATGCAAGTTCGGCGCGTAAATGAGGTAAGTAGTTCCAATATTGAAAGTCAATTGTTTGAACTAACAAATCTCGTTAAACAACTTGTCCGGTGTTGCAAGAGGGAAATAGTGCCCAGGTGAATGCTGCAGAAGGTTTCCCGTTCCAAAGACAGCAGTACAATCCGTACTCTAATACCTACAATCCAGGATGGAGGGATCACCCAAATCTGAGTTATGGAAATAACCAGCCCCCGGGTTTTGTCTCTAACAAACCGCAAGGGCAATTCCAGCAACAAGGGAATTTTTAACCTCCAGGGCAGTATCACCAAAGACCCCAAAGTTCAGGTATGTCTCTTGAAGATATGATTAAAACATTGGCGTCTAACACACTTCAATTTCAGCAGGATACTAAGTCTAGCATTCAAAATCTGGAGAACCAGATGGGTCAAATGGCTACAGCCATCAACAGGTTGGAATCACAATCTGGAGGCAAATTATCATCTCAACTTGAAGTTAATCCGAGGAACGTAAGTGCCATAACCCTACGAAGGGGAAAGGAGGTTGAGGGACTGCAAATGAAACCATCTGCAATTGAAGAGGAAGTTGAAGAAACAGAAGCTGGAAAGAAAGATGACACCTCACAAAACTCTCAGGTAAAGACTGACCCCACTTTAAATGTTAAATTGACTCCACCTCCCTTTCCCAGCAGGTTAGCAAAAGCAAACAAGGAGGGTAAGGAAAAAGAAACCCTGGAGATGTTCAGGAAGGTGGAAGTCAACATTCCCCTATTGAATGTAATCAAGCAAGTGCCCCGATATGCAAAATTTTTGAAGAATCCGTGCACCAATAAGAGAAAGCTAAAGGAAAATGAGATGGTAAGAATGGGTGAGTCTATATCTGCACTTCTTCAAAGAAAATTACCTCCCAAGTGCAACGATCCAGTTATGTTTACCATACCTTGTCAAATAGGTAATAAGAAAATAAATAATGCTTTAATAGACTTAGGAGCATCTATCAATGTAATGCCTAGGTCTACTTATGCTTCTTTAAAACTGGCCAATTTAACTGAAACGAATGTCATAATTCAATTGGCTGATCGCTCTAACGCCTATCCGGATGGGGTAGTTGAAGACATTCTAGTGCAAGTAGGCGGGTTAGTATTTCCTGCAGATTTTTATGTAATGGACATGAATGATGACCACTCCCCCTACTCTACTCCTATTTTGTTAGGCAGACCATTTCTAAAAACATCTAAGACCAAGATAGATGTTAGTAGTGGCTCACTCACCATGGAATTTGATAATGAAATGATTCAGTTTAATATTTATGATTCCGTGAACTACCTTGATAATGATAATCATGTTCATTCTGTTAATGTTATTGATTCTTCAGTACAGGAAACTTTCAAACTTGGTGGAAATGGTGAAAAGCCAGGTAAAATCTCGTGTATTACATTGCCAACTTCTGATGACATGCTTTTGCCCCTGTCTTGTAGGCCCTAATGAAAAATATGAAAAAGAAGTTGAGCTTTGGAAATCCACCTAATCCCGGTTGAAGGAGGAAACAACAAGTCTAGCCAAAGACAGTAAACAAAGGCGCTGCTCGGGAGGCAACCCGAGAGGGGAGTTTCTTTACTCCCTTAAATTGTTATTTTTTTATTTTCATTTTTGTCATTTTCCTTTTTAGTTAATTTCATTCAAAAAAAAACATGTCCCCTCCTTTGATTCCATTCACATTCCCCTCTTTTGTTTTGTATTGTCACGCTCCACATTGAGGACAATGTGGAATTCAAGTGTGGGGGGGGATGATTATCTATTATCTTTTGTTATCCCTATTTTATTCATCTTCATTCAGTTTTTTTTAGTTAGCTTTAATTGTGCTTAGACCCACATTTCGGTTTAATTGGAAGTAGCCCCACTTATGATTATTTTTGAACCACTAACTTCCTAAATTGCATAATTGGACAAACAATGAGCACATAGAGATGAGTTTTTCAATAATTTATGAATTAGTTTGAAAATGGGGACAAATTGGAAAATTTCTGCAACCTAATAGAGTCAAACCAAAAATGATATGATAAAATACCACCCCGAGTAACTTCATTCTATCCTTATCCACTAGATTTTTAGTTCAGAACCATGACTGAGCAATGACCTATAACTCATAATTGGATGGGAGAAGCACATATAAACCATAATTTGTGAGCTTTTGAGCATATGAGCTACTTTTACTCTTTATATTAAGCTCTATTTTTTGATGTGTGTCATGTATGGTTGGTTTGTGCTTGGATGTGCTTTCTTGTGCATACCGTTGTAGCTTCTTGACTCAAGTGCAAAATATAGTAGAGGCATTAGGTTAAACCAAATTTGACCTGCTAAAAGGGTCTACCATGATACATGTACCAATAGAAGCCCTTTTGAGCTTTAGCATTTCCTTGAAATTTTGATGCCACGCTACAAGCCAAGAAATACCCTTTCTTTCGCATTGTCTCTGTTTTGAACCCATAGAGAAGGGATTCGCAAGCTTTTGTTGATTAAGGATCGCGCTGTAGTCTAAGTCTAAGAAGTTAAAATGGTTATCTTGTGTTGAACGATGGTTGTGTAATGGACTGAATTCAGGGGAATGTAATTCTATCTCAAGCCAATTGGTGACTGCGTAATGATTTGAACAAAAGAGAAAAAGTTGCAGTCTGTACTCAGAAAAAAAAATTGAAAGAGAAAAAGCAATGAAAAGAAAGTTTAGTCATGAAAATTAGTAGTTGAGGAAGTCAAACACTCAACTTGTAAAAAAAAAAAAAAAAAAAATTCAAGTGTGAACAAAGTGGGTAGAGTGAAACAATGAAGTTCGTATTGAGAGTGAAGGAAATAATATCATTGTGAATTGACTTGGTTTGCGAAATTCCTTCTCGACTCAGCCTAAATATATCCTTTTATCCTACCTGACTTGAAGCCCCGTTACAACCAAATAAAGACCTTTACTTTGCATTGTGTTATTGTTGGATCTGGTTATGACATTTGAGCAGTCTGTGGTAATAGATTCTCCATGCAGTGAGTTGAGTGAAAATTCTCACCCTTATACACTTTGTGCGAAGAGAGAAATATCTAGTGAGGGTGTTAACTCCTATTACATATGCTTATGAGTGGTTTGAATTGCTTGGTCTATATTCTGTACTTTCAAGTTGGCCAAAAACTAACACCCATGTAGTAAATCATTGATAGATGTTAAGAGAGAACTCACGAGAGGTGGGAGGATACAAGCCACATTGGGAAATGAATTGGGCCGGGGGTATTGATTTTCATTTCTGTTCAGTGGATATTGGATGATGCATCTCTTGCACACACTAACACACTCCGGTTATGCAATTGAATTTTCATGCTAAAAAAAGAAGTGGGCTGTAACCTTGACTTTCCGATTGTAGGTCTATCTTTTTGTTTGAATTATGTTTCTTTTCTTTCACATCATTATTCGAGGACGAACAATGGTTTAAGTGTGGGGGGATTTGATAAGTGCTTTATTAGCATGTATTTAATTCACTTATTATCCTATTTTGTTATTAGTTTGATCCTATTGAAGTATTGTTTAATGCATTTTCATTTATTGTGTTATACAGTATCGCAAAGAACGAAAAGAAAGGAAACATGACCAAAGAAATACAAAAAATTCAAGAAGTGAGGTTCAAGGGAATATTCAAAGAGCTCCAAATCAATAATGGCATGTGGGAAGAAGATTAGATGCAAAAATTATGGTCAAAGAAGGTTTGAAATGAAGTTGGAAATCAAAAACCCGCAAGGATTGTGATCATGAATTTTAATTATAGATTGAACCTCAATTTTATCATAGAATAATTTCGAATTTGGGAAGAGATATTTCACAAAGAATTATAGATATTTGAGTTTTCTTTCCAACGCAACTTGAATCACCACAATCGAACTTCGGGAGAGAAAGTTATGACCAAAACATCGATCATAGGCGCTTCTCGGCAGAAATACACTTACGGCCGTAAATTACAAATTTACGGCCGTAAATTCCAAATTCCGGAAATTTTCAGAATCCCAATTACGGTCGTAATAAGTAAAGTTACGGCCGTAACTTGCTCTCCAAGAAATTTCCTTATCTGATTCAAGGTCTATCTTTGGTATATCTTTGGGGTAAAGTTAGGGCACGATTTTGGGAGTATTAAAGGAGGAAAATCACCACAAAAAGGAGGTTGGACATTGAGGAAAATTGAGAGCAAAATATAGAGCATTCTTGGGAGATTTTCAAGCCAAAGAACATCAACAACAATGGAATTCATGAAGCAACTTGAAGAATCTACCACAATCATGGTAGGCTAAATTCCATATCTTGTTCAAAGGGGAAGTTGTGTTAACTTAATTATGTTATTTTCTTTTCCTACAAATTAGTAGCGTGAATTTATTCCTTTATTTCAATTATTGGATTATTATGTTTTAAATGTTCATTGAGTTTATTTGATTAATAGTTTAATTTGGCCAATTGGATTATTTATCTTTGGATTCATGAATATGCTATGTTTAGATTCTTGATCCGTAATTGTCATTGAATCTTTACTTTAGTAGCAAATAAATCTTGTGCAGGTTTAGTAATAATTCAACTTGGATTGATTAATTCGAGCTTGTGAAATTAACGATCCAATTCAATCTATTCTTCTAGATTTTCATACTAGTCATGCATTAAATCTTAAGAGCTTGTTTAGGATTGTCCGTGGCTAGAATTTGTTCGAAGAACTTGTTTACATAAGGAAGAATTTAGATAATCAGAGCTTGTTGATTATTTATGATTGATAATTGAATAGGGATATAAACATGTTACAAGGAAAAGTATAACATAAATTGAGGGTACAACCGAACCCGAGAACAAGATTTCGTCTCATATTAATTATCTAGTTATATTTTATTATTTATTTTATGCATAGTTTTCATTCAAGCAATTTCACACAACCATTCCATTCTAATTGATCGAACAACTAAAATTAGTTTCCGTTCCTCGTGGGATCGACCCTTACTCTCGCTACTACATTATTAATTATTATTTGACGAGTAAGGATTTATTTATTATTTTGGTGCATTGCGACACGCATCAAATTACAACTGGTAACAAGTGTTGCATTAAGACATCACAATCATGAGACTTCATACCAACCAATTTCAAGTCCTCCATCGATACAAGACTTTTGATATTTGAAGAGTATCCAGATAGAACCTTAACAGCACTTAAGCACTTACAAAATCTTGTTTTCTATTTTCTAGACAAAGTATAACAAGCTGGGGGTAAAAATGTACGTTTTTCCTACTCTTGAGGTGCGTTAACTTATCCCGTATCCCCATTTCTACCATGTTTTTTCTGACTTTGATACCGTCTTTCGTCTTTCCTTGAATGTTCAATAATGTTCTCATGATACTATCACATACATTTTTCTCCACATGCATTACATAAAGACAATGCCTTAGTTGTAAATGTTCTCAGTATGGTAGATCCCAAAATATGGATATCTTCTTCCAAAGACTCTTTTGAGGAGGCTTAAAAGGTTTACCAAACACGAAATCAATATTTTTAACTCGTTCATAAACCTCATTTCCTGTTAATGGCAAGCGGGAAACTCGAGTCACAATTTTTCCATTGAAGGCCTTTTTCTTCTATTGATAAGGGTGGTCAAAAGAGAGAAAAATTCGATGACTCATAAACACATTTTTCTTACAGTTTTTCAGCCAATGACCAACCGTGTCTTACTCAAAAATAGGACATGCTTTAGGTCCTTTGTTAATATATCCCGACAAATTACCATAAGTTGGAAAATCATTTATGGTGCAAAATATCATAGCACGTAAGGTGAAATTTATTTGGCTATGTGCATCAAACACCGACATACCTTCATTCCACAACAGCCTTAAATCTTCAATTAATGGCGCAAGGTATATATCTATGTCATTTTCTGATTTTTTAGGCCCTGATATTAGCAATGACAACATGATGTACTTGCGCTTCATACATAACCAAGGGGGAATATTGTAAATCGCCAAAAGAACCGACCAAGTTTTATGTCGAATACTCATGTTATCATGCGGATTCATCTCATCTGTGCATAGTCCAAACCTAAGATTCCTATCTTCACCACCAAATTCAGGAAACATCCTATTAATGTTCCTCCACTGAGGAGAATCGGCCGGGTGTCTTAGCTTTCCATCTTCTTTCCTCCCTTCATCGTGCAACCGCATGTTCTTAGCATCATTTGCATTAACAAACAATTGGAAACACCTTTGCCGGAGAGTCTTTCTTATCCTCACAATTATCATTTTCGTACTTCCGCTTATACCTCGATGCCCCACACTTTGGAAACAGATGCAAGTCCTTGTACTCATTCCGATACAATACACAATCATTTGGACATGCATGTATCCTCTTGATCTCCATACCCATAGGGCACAACATTTTCTTTGCCTCCTAAATTGAACTAGGAAGCTCGTTATCCTCCGAAAGCATTTCTCGTAAAAGTTCCAATAATGTCGTGAAACTCTTATCACTCCACCTACTCCTTGCTTTCAAGTTATACAATTTGAACATAGCAGACAATTTTGTGAATTTATTACAACAAGAAAACAAAGGCTTTTCATTGAATAGGTTATCCAATATATGAGGCTTTTCAATAAAATATTCTTGTATGTCATGCATCATTTCATCTATCTGATCATTACCCACATCATTCTCGTCATTTCCACATTAATCTCATCATTATTGCTCAAACCCTCATTCTCACCGGTGGTCGCCCTAGGAAGTATACTCTCACCATGCCATATCCATTGTGTATAACCCTCCTTAAACCCACGACGAATCAAATAGATATTCACTGCGCAGAACTACGAAACTTTCTCAAATTCTTACAATCACAACAAGGACATAAAATCATTTCTTCCCCTTTATTTATTTTATTTTCCTGAGTACATTTCATAAATTAATCAACTTCTTTCACATATTCTTGTGTACTACGTCTCCCATACATCCAACTCTGATCTATATCTAACCACCTATATATATCATGATATTCACAATGTATTAAAACGAATGAAATCAGCTAAAATGAAAATTTTCGTTTTTTATTTATAAAATCCTACGAAAATTTCGGAAGAACCTCCCCTATAAATTGGACTTAACCAACCTGTAGGGGGAATCAAAATGTCATTATAACATCAAAACATTCAACCTCAACAAATCCAAACCTCCAACACAACTCCAGTCAAACTTCAACAACATCATCAACTACTCCAAATTTATCAGACATCAATTTCCAACTCATAAACATCGATCAAAATTCTATAATCAATTGTATATTCAATAAAGAATAACATTCTAAAATTTCATTAAAGCTACAACAATTAAAAATTGCAATATATCCATCTACTAACTCAAAATCAACAATCTAAATTTAAAATTCAAACTAAATTAATAAAAAGTTCATTTAAACTAATTAACATTATACACACACACACACACACACACACACACACACATACACAATAGTCAATACATATACATATTTTTATACATAAATATACACATAATACATATATGTATATATGTATATTTATGTATAAAAATATGTATATGTATTGACTATTTTGTGTGTGCGTGCGTGTGTGTGTGTGTGTGTGTCTATACACACACACACCTTACAATACACAAGGCGGTGGCAATGGCAATGGCAGAGGGAGGAGGTGGCGGCGACGGCAACAATAGAGGGAGGAGGCAACGGCAATGGTGAAGGGAGGAGGCGACGAAGACGACGACGACGATAGATCTAGAGAGAGAGAGAGAACGTGCGTCGTAGGTGTGGTAGTGTGGGCTTGAGTGTTGGTGGTGGTAGTGGTGGCGGCGGTGGATTGACAAGTGAAAGAGAGGAGTGAGCTTTTGGGTTAGAAATGGAGTGAAATGATATTTCTGCCGCAATGTTGTGTAGTAATGAGAATGTGTATATGCGTCAGTTCCAATTTAGGAACCTACGCATAAACTAAATTTAACCAAATGCGTCGGTTGTGAAGAAAAAACCGACACATATAGATATATTTTATGCGTCGATTTTGGTGTCAGAACCGACGCATTTGGTTCAGCCTACTCTACTACGTCGGTTTTTAATATGAAACTGACGCTAATGTGAAATCATATTTACAAAATTTCCACCGCCATTTTTATACGCGTCGATTTTTCCAAAAAGCGCAAATTACTCATTTTTTTGGATTCATTTGTACTAGTACTTTGAGATTTTGGAGGAGTTTGCATGTGGCAATGGGTACTAAATTAAATTTTAGTACTACTTACCACCCCCATATAGACGGGCAGTCTAAACGTACTATTCAGATACTGGAAGATATGCTTAGAGCGTGTTTACTAGACTTGAGTGGTAGTTGAGAGACTCACCTACCATTGGTGGAATTTGCCTACAACAATAGTTTCTAGGATACTATTGGTATGGTACCGTACGAAGCACTATATGGACGACGATGTCGATCACAGTCTATTGGGATGAGGTTGGTGAGAAGAAATTATTGGGACCAAAATTAATTGAAAGAACATTGAGGCTATTGAGAAGCTCAGACTACGAATTAAGACCGCGTAGGATAGATAGAAGAGTTATGTAGACCAGTGGAGAAAAGACTTGGAATTTCAGTCTGGAGAGAAAGTATTTTTGAAGATAGCTTCAATAAAAGTCACTTTTCGTTTTTGGAAAAGAGGAAAAGTTAAGACAATATTTTATCAGACCGTTTGAAATATTAGAACAAGTAGGGAACGTAGCCTCGTTTGGCTTTGCCACCAAAACTTGCAGTTGTTCACAAGGTTTTTCATGTTTCCCTATTAAGGAAGTATGTTCATGATCCTAGTCATGTGAGGAATTATCAATCTATTACAGTCAAGAAAGATTTATCTTATGAAGTGGCACAAGTGTGCATAGTAGACACATTAGTGATGAGGCTACTTGGGAAAAGGAAGAAGAAATCCTTGCCAAGTACCCAGACATCATAAATCAAGTAAGTCCAATTTCGAGGACGAAATTATTTTAAGGAGATAAGGTTATAGCGACCAAGAATTATTTCAATTATTAAATAATTATTTAAATTATTAAAAATGTGTCACTGCGATCTCACACATTTTAATTTAAAGTTGAAACGTGCTAGTCTAGCCATGTTGAGTATATCGAGTCAATGAGATAAAATCGAGTCCAATTCGATTTTTAATCCAATTTTGAGTTTTCAAAAATTATTTAAATCCAAAAATCGTTTTTAATTCCAAAATTCATTTTAAATCAAATTTTATTTTTCTTAGAGAATCTCCAATCGTGGTGTAATTTACACCTCCAAAAATCACTTTTACATCTCAATATACATCCTAATAGATCTATATTAAAGTTTTGCTCCAATTGTGAGATGCAAATTATACAATTTAAATTTTGTTTTTGCACAATTTTTATAGCTATTAAATTTTATTTTAATCTATTTTTTTATTTGTGTATATATATAAATATTGCGAACAAATCGACCTAAAAATTTGAAATTTGGTCCAGAAAATAAAAATATTAAAAAATAAAAAATTTGCAAATTAATATAAAAATTCAAATTGTAATGTTAATTAATGTAATAAATTTAAATTATATATCTCACATCAAAAATTTATAGATTGATAGCTAAATTAAGGTGAATTTTTTTTCATGTAGAGGTGTAAAACAAGATGCAATTGTGGGTTTTTTATTAGATTTTTTTTCCAGAAATCTAATTTACATCCCGTTTACACCCCTTCATTGAAGTTGCTTTATGATTTTAGATTGGAGCTATTTTACACCACCATTGAAGTTGCTCTTATGATTATTATTTAAAATTATCTTTTAATACAATTCTTATCTCGTAAGAAGTCATAATTTATTTGATATCCTAATCGTGTCCAACTTTTCACAACTCTGCTTCAACTGCAACAACACATATATTTTTCGAGTCCAATTCACGAACAAAACCACAGAAAACATTTTCCACAAAACATCTGCTGGTAAGAGTTCCTCCAATCTGAATTCTAAATCACAAATCAATCAAATTCTTGTCACGACCATGCCCAACACCAATAACCGAACATCACCTCCTCCGCCCTACGAAACAACTGATTGCCATCCAACAAGCGCCACCACCTACAATCGCATTGCACAACCCAATTCAATCCACCATTACACTACCAACCAAGCAACCAGTCGCAAAATACAAACCGATAGCCACTGCCAAACTCCAATTTCCACCGAGCCTCATCGACGCCATCACCAACAACCTTCAATTCCCCCATCATCAACCACAGCCATCCCAAAGAAACGCCACTGCTAGAAAACCAAAAATGAATCCATGGCCAACAGTAAACTACCGATCTCACCTTCATTGCACACAACCAAGCCAAAAATGCCATCACCAATCCGTAATCAATCTGAAACCAACCTCACCACCGTTGTCGAGACATCACCTCGACTGCAGCCCTCTCCCTCTCCCTCTCTTCTTCTTTGTTGAAACCGAATGAGAGAGAACAGATATTATTGTTTTTAATATTTGACTGTTATGTTGTACCCTTAAGCCCCCAATTTTTTTCAAAGTAGTTATTTCGATTTTAAAAGCTTTTATTTTGACCCAGTAGTGTTTAAGATATTTTAAAGTTCAGTCCTTTTGTTTTTAAAACTCATTATTGCAATTCCCAAACTATTTTAAACAGTATTTAAGTTTAGCTCCTGAACTTTTAAAAAAATAAATTAGTCAGCCATTTTCGTTTCTGAAAATTCTTATTCAATCCCAAGGCTTTTCAAATCAATTATTTCAGATTCTCAATTTAGACCTTAAGCTTTTAATTTGGTTTTAAAACTTTAAATACCAAAACCCTAATTTAATATATTTTTTTTCCCTTTCTGCTAGATGAAGCGTTGAGATATTTAGAAGAATAAAGTGATTTTTCCAACTCAACTTTCAAACTCGTGAATTAAGGTAGACTCGCCCATATTAATTAATTTAAATTATGATTGCATGTGAATGTGTATATTATCTGACTTATGCTCATTTATTGAATGAGATGAGACGAGAATATATTTCTTATGAAATATTTATGATGTTATGAAACATGTCATAACTTATATGCATTTTATTGCATGAGACCAGACGAGACGAGACTATTTTCATTGTGTTCAGCACTTGTGATTTATATGATGTTCTCACAATATAATTTGCATGTTTATGTGTTCAATTATAATGTAGATTGATTAATTGGTGATGAGTCTACTGAGTATTTCTATGAAATGCTCATTCCCTTTTAACAAATATTTACAGATATCGGAGATGGAGGCGAGTGATGGACGTGGTGACATTAATTATTAAATAATGGAAATTTTTATTTTTTAGCACAGTTATTTACGTTTTCATATTAGTAAAAGATTTTGGAACTTTTAGAACGCTAGAAATGTTATATCATTTTTAAAATAATTTCTTTATTTTGAAAACAATGAATGATTTTAATTGTTATTTCAAGTAGTTTCAGATTTTTGCATTTTATTGACCGTTTGATTTTTATTTAAATGTTTCCAAGTATAATTTTTTTAATTATTCTTCCGCTTAATCATTATTTCAAACGGACGAGACGATGACTTGGCATATTGAATATTTATAACTCAGGGTGTTACAAATTCTTTGAATCCTCACACCACAATTCAAATAGGATGCAAGGCTAAGAATACAACTTGCTCGGATATTTTAGGCACATGGTGTGTTGCCAAACTTCATTTGGAGTATAATCACATGACAAGTCCTTCAAAGTCCATATTGTATAGATGTAATCAACAACTGAATGACAATGAGGAAAGCAAGCTTGAAGTAAATGATATAGCTAGAATTCCTATTGTTCGCTAGAAACACACTACAAGTGCACGTACTGCATACAAGTAATAGTGGACTAAATGAGTCTGGTTTATCGATCCCACAAGGATTGTATATTTCAATTACACTCTAATTTGATGAATTTCAACAATAAAAACACACAATAAAGTTTGGTTTGGAAATGTTCTAGTGCTTAAATTAAATTCATAATAGTAAGTAAATAAATAGAAAATAGTGATAATTTGATGATAAGGGAGTGTTG
This sequence comes from Ligustrum vulgare, assembly GCA_963555705.1. Lineage (NCBI taxonomy): Eukaryota > Viridiplantae > Streptophyta > Magnoliopsida > Lamiales > Oleaceae > Ligustrum > Ligustrum vulgare. Next base: position 30,318,104 of record OY743174.1, read on the forward strand.
AAATTCTTGATTCCACTTGACCATCACCTAATTGAATTCTCAACATGCAAATTGAAATGTGATTTACTAATCATGTTAGATCCGATTTCCCAAGTTTAGTCAATTACCTCTCTCGAGTGAATCAACCATAATTAGTTGAATTAATCTACTATAGCTCTATGTCGATTAAAAACACACAAATTGCATTAAACTTTTGTGAAAATAACTCAATAGATCATCTAGGGTTTAAGGTATATCTCTATACTTAACAAGAACCTAGAGCAAATATTGTATTGATCTAGAATATACAACAATTTCTCAATAATTGCACATCCCATGAAATCCAAGCATAAATTTGGCCACAATAAGTGCAAGTCAATAAATACAATAATAAATGCACAAGATAATAAATAACTTAAATTCGCAATACAAGCATTAATATCAACTAAGCTAGGTCAAGCTTCATCAATAGATCAACACAAAATAACTTAGTCCATAGTGAAATAACAATAAAACTCAAGAATTAAATACATCCTTTCAACAATAGATTAAAATATATGAACAAATATGAAGATTAACAATAAAAACTTCCCTTCAACAATGATTTGTACTTCTTCCACAATGTTGTAGGTATTTCTCCCTCCAATCAACATTCATCACCCAAAAAATACAAATACAAGAGAAAAGTGAAGAAGATGTAGAGAAAAATGAGAGAAAAGTGTTTGGGAGTGGAAAGGGGCAAGAATAATGCTAAAACCCTATCAAAAAACCTTCAAAAATACCAAAAACGTGTAGATCCACGTTTGACAGGGTTCGGGCTGAACCGGGCCGACCTAGTTTGGCCCAGATTTTTTTTTTTTGGAAATTTTGACCTCGCGATCGCGTGCCTTTATGCCGCGCGATTGCGTGGTTGACAAGAAAACTCTTGGGTTGGATTTTTGGCATGAGTCGCGAGTGCCACCTGATTCGAGCCACACATTCGCGTGGTTCATCTAGGTGGATGTCTTGCAGCTTGGTCCTTCTTTTAATTGCAACTGAGGTCCTCCAACTTTCGATGTCGATCTACTTAGTCCCCAATTTTTCCTATTTCTTTCAAATAAGTCCTCCTAAAATTGCATTTGAGTTCATTCAACTTTAGGAAACTTTCAATTTAGTCCCTTGATCAATTGTATAAGAAGTCCACAGCTTTCAGGAATTGACAGATTGGTCCCCAAACTTCTAATCTTTGCAAGATTTGGCTCTTTTCTCCTTAATTTCTTCAATTGAGCATTTTTTTTTAGCTTCTTTCTTGTTCTTTCTAAAAAAAATAAAAAAAATAAAAAATGCAAACAGAAATTGTTTTTATTTTTGTCAATTTATTTACTATGCATTTCAATAATCCAAAATGACGATTCACTTTAGAGAAGAAATATGAACAACAAAAAATATTTTAATTCATCCAATGCTCAACTTCATTGTGTGTGTGAATAGCTAAAAATCGAATGCAAACTCATGTAAAAATATACTTGACACTGTGTGACTAGTCATGCAAAAATAAGCCCGAATCCTATATGGTCAACAATAATTTTCTTTTTATTTCCCTAACACTCTCATGGATGAGCACAACCTTCATGCTTTTCTCTCATATCCTGAGGTCTTTTCTATTGATGTGGTTTCTAAATATGTATAAATTGCATTTTCCCACACAAGGCAGTTAGGATTTGACAAATATGCACGACAGACCAAGAATAATTCATCTCCAATCCCACACTCCAATATTAGGAATTTTAATCAACAAAGCTTATACCATTTTCATTTCTTTTTTTTCTTTTTTATGGACGACTTTTTCTTTTAATGTCCTTGTCTTTTACCATCTTTGTGCAGAACTTTTCATACTGACTTTCTATATGACCCCTGTAGCGAGCTTTAGGTCGGCAGCTCTCAACTCAGTTAAGCTTAGGGTACCAGGTTCAAAGAACCCCTCGAACTTAATTACCCGAGTTATAAAGGCTAGGAAAAGTTAAAGATGTTTTAGTGTCTAACGTGTAAGTGCACTCTCCGTACTTGCTTTCTAGTTGACCCATTTAGCGAGCTTTAGGTCGGTAGCTCCCAACTCAGTTGAGCTTAGGGTACTAGGTTCAGAAAACCCCTCAGACTTAATTACCCAAGTTAAAAAGGCTTTTGAAGAGCAGAATAAGACCTTCAGCATTTTTCTATTTTTATGCTGGTTATAGTTTATACTCATTGATTAAAACCCCTTACACTAAAGATGGATCATTAAAAACTTCAGACCCTCAATCCATCAATGTCTACTTGTACTTAACCTTTCCACCCCCAAACTGCTCCTTGGTTCTACATTTCAAGTCGGGATCTAATTTCTCAAGTATGGGATTTTTCAGTCAATTCTATGTTCAAAGTGTATAAGTTTACCCCACAAGTATCAAGTATCTCCCTACAACAATTATTATTCGAAAGTGGTTGTGTGCTCAAGTTTGATTAACGTCTTACATGGATGAATGTCAAGAAAAATTTTAGTTCACATGTTGCCCAAGTTTTCTAACTAAAGCACAAAAGTCAATTCAAATCATGTCATAAATAATAAATAAATCAACAAAAAATTTCAAAATTTTCACCCTTTTTTTTTTCCTTTTTTTTTCATTTTTTTTTTAATTTTTTTTTTTGTGAATCCCAAAATTAAGGTATCGAATGAATAAAATGAAGAAATGAGATACCACCCCCCACCCCCCCCCCCCCAAAACTAGAAAGTTACATTGTCCTCAATGTAAAAGAAAAGATATATCAATTGATAACAATATATAAAAAAAGAGTTAGGTACTTCCCAGGTTTAGAGGAGCGATGTGATAACTTGAAGCTTAGTTTTGAACTCGCTTGGACGATTTTGACCCATTTCTTGTATTTCCATGCTTAGTTGGAAGTGTTACAAGTGATGTGTGTTCCTCTCAAGTAAAAAATAAATAACATTAGAATCATAAACACCATTAATAAACTGAAATAGATCAACACCAACAATCCCAACTTAAACATAGAAAAAATTGAATTTTCAAACATGGTCGACCATTAAGAACATTACAATTATCATGCATAATTTCTCAAAGCGTGCAAAATCATGCATATGATTTGTTTTTGATATGATAAGAGTAATGACTTTGACACAATGTGATGGAAAATTGTAAGCTCGTGGATGATGTATGAATTAGAACTAAAAATGCACTTGAAAATCAAATCAAAGAGGTCGGTGTTAGAGATGCTAACTTCAAAAACTCCAAGAAAGAAAAAAATACAAGTATTACCTAAAAATTTAAATGTAAAGCTATAAATAAAGCAAAATAAATAAAAGAGATAGAAAAATTGGGTTGCCTCCCAATAAGCGCTCCGTTTATAGTCTCAAGCCCGACTTTTTGCAAAATTTCTTATGGTGGTTTAAATGATGCTCGTGATGCCCTGCACTCCTTGCAATTTCCCGCCTTGCATTTCTCAACCTTACTGGGCACTTTCTTGAATTCTTGATTGTTGATCTAAGTGTCACCTGGTTTTTCTTCTTGCTTCCAATTATTTTCCTTTTCCTTTACCACTCCTAACTTGTAGCAACTTTCAGTCTCATAATATTTGTTCGGGTGCTGAGTGACGTTGAAAGACACTTGATCATCCTAAACCCTTAAGATCACCTCCCCCTTTTCAACATCTATCAAAGCTCGTCCCGTGGCTAGGAAGGGTCTACCTAAGATAAGTGGCATTCGACTGTCCTCTTCAATATCCAAAATCACGAAATCCACTGGAAATATGAATTTATCCACTTTAACTAAAATGTCCTCAATGACAACATATGGATGCTTCACAGATTTATCAGCCAACTGTAATGTGATTTTGGTTGGTTTGGGTTTTCCCAATCCAAGTTTCTTGTAAAATGAGAGAGGCATCAAATTGATACTTGCACCCAAATCAACCCCTTTTGAACAACAACGAATCATCCCAAAAATAATACTTGATTTTCGCGAAGAACTTTTTTCTTTGTTGATAAGAGTGGTCCAGGGGAGTGATGTCACTTGCTAGAAAATTCACATGGTCTGCATACCATGACACACTAGAAGCTTGTAGAGGATCCATGATTTGAAAAAGTTGTTCATCTGGGAATACCTCACTTATCTCTTCATCAATAACCTCCTCGGGTTGCTCAAGTCTAGAAAAGTGATCGACCATAAGATTCTCAGTCCCCTTATTGTCACGAATCTCCAAGTCAAACTCTTGGAGAAGAAGAACCCATCTAATCAACCTCGGCTTAGCATCTTTCTTTGCCAACAAATACTTGAGGGCCGAGTGGTCGGTATACACAATCACCTTAGACCCAATATGATATGATCGAAACTTGTCAAAAGAAAAGACCACTGCTAACATCTCTTTCTCGGTAGTAGCATAATTCAATTGGACATCGATCAAGGTTCTACTAGCATAGTAGATGTTCGCTCAAAATAGTGTACCGCAAGCGCACGGGTCGCGTACAAGTAATAAAGTAGACTTTTTTGAGTCCGGATTGTCGATCCCACGAGGAATGTATACTCTAGATTATATAACTTTAATTAATTTAATTCTAACAATAAAAAGAAACACACAATTAAAAGTTGGATTTTTGCAAATTCTAAATTAAAGAAAATAATTTTAAACCAAATTAAAATAAGGAAAATGAAAGATAAAATAGTTGGGATTCATGATTTCACTTAACTCTTGCTTAAGTAATTTCTCAACACATGCAAATTAATAAATTACTCATTTACAATGTTAGACCCGATTTTCCAAGCTTAGCTAATTACCTCTCTCGAGTGAAATTAACCCTAATCAATTGGTCTAACCTACTATATCTCTATGTCGATTAAGGTCCAATCAATTGCATTAACTCTTTGTGAAAATAGCTCAATGGATCATTTAGGATTTAATGTATATATCTCTATCCTTAACAAGAACCTAGAGCATTTGTTATTTGGTCTAAAATGTATAATATCTCTCGATTATCATACACTTCACAAAACACATATTTGGTGATCAATCAAACACATGGAATAATCTCAACAACAAACACACATGAAATAAGCTCAACATTAATAAACAAACATTAAAATTACTTAAATTAAGTTAAGCTACATCAATCATCCCAACATAAAACAACTAGCCTATTATATAAATATTCCACAAAAGATAAGGTTTATGAAAATACATCACAAAATATAGAAATTAAGGATAAAAATACAAGAAAAATGAAATACAACACTTCCCTTGATTTTTTGCTCCAAGAATCTTTCAACAATGCTTTGTATTTCCACTTACTTCTTGCTTCTTTGCTCCAATGGTTTCTAGTAACTTAGAAACAAAAATAAATTACAACTAAATTACAAACAAAGAAAGGAAAAGAAAAAAGAAAGAAAAGAAAAGAGAAAGAAAAAAGGGGCTAGGGTTTGTCAAGAAATTGGGGATCTTCTTGGTGAAGTGAGAAGTGGGGGTATATATACCCCCAAAAATCTGACCTGAAAAGGTCCAAAAACGTGCCCCTTACGAGCCAAACACGCCCTTACTACAAAATAAAAAAAAACAGAAAATAAAATCCGGAATTGGCCAGAAAGTCGCCTACGCGATCGCGTGGCTGAGTGCCTCGCGATCGCGTGGTTAGTTTGAAATCTCTCGGGTTGGATTTTTGGCCTCTCTCGCGATCGCTACTTGTAAGAGCCACGCGATCGCGGGTTCATCTGATAGCTCTGTCTTTTCATGATTTGCAATTTGGTCCTCCATCTTCTGGTCTTCTTCAATTTAGTCCTCGAATTTTGACTTTTATTACAAATATGCCCTTGAAATATTTGCAAAGTAGTTCCTCCATCTTTCTGAGAAGTTGCAATTGAGTCCCCAAACTTTTGATTTCTTTCGATTAGGTCCTTGGACATCGAAATTGCTCTTCTTTTAGCTCAATTGCTCTCCAATCTTGTCTATTTCCTTTCCAATTGAGTTTGTACCTAATTGTACAAGATAAACGCAATATATAAGTAGATATTTGCTCAATTTGTCAATTAAATTGTTTATTTAAAAGCACAATAAGTCTGTAAAATGCACACTTATCAGTAGATGACATGCAAGATTTTGTATTTCCTTTGCCCCAATACCACCTCAGTGCATAGTCACTTGCATCACACATAAGCTCAAAGGGCAAACTCCAATCCAGAGCTACAATAATAGGTGTTGTGATGAGTTTCTCTTTAAAAGTGTTAAAACCTTGGAGACACTCTTTAGAGAAATCAAATGTGGCACTCTTCTCAAGTAATGAACAAAGTGACTTTGTGATTTTTGAAAAGTCCTTGATGAACCACCTATAAAATCTCGCATGTCCTAAAAAACTTCCTATGTCCTTCATCGAGGTTGGGGAGATAATTTTTCAATAACTTGAATTTTTACTTTGTCGACCTCGATCCCCTTGCTTGAAATCCGGTGTCCAAGAACTATCCATTCTTGAACCATGAAGTGACTTTTTCCCAATTCAACACTAAATTGGTATCCTGGCATCTTTTTAGCACCATATTCAAATTATTCAAACAATCATCAAATGAAGTGCCAAATACCGAGAAGTCAATCATAAATACCTCAATAAATTTCTCCACCATGTTGGACAAGATGTCCATCATGCACCGTTGGAAAGTAGCGGGAGCATTGCAAAGATCGAAGGGCATCCTCCTATATGCAGAAGTTCCTTATGGGCATGTGAATGTTGTTTTCTCTTGATCCTCCTGGGATATAGGAATTTGATTATAGCCCGAATACCCATCTAGAAAGCAATAGTGAGAGTGACCCTCCAACCACTCAAGCATTTGATCGATGAATTGAAGGGGAAAATGATCATTCCTAGTAGTATTGTTGAGTTTACGATAGTTAATACAAACTTTCCGCCCCGTCATTAGCCTTGTTGGGATAAGCTCATTATTTTCATTCTCCACCGCCGTGACACCTCCTTTATTTGGCACTACTTGCACCGGACTTACCCATACACTATCCGAGATTGGATAGAGCATCAAACTACTTCACCACTTCGGCTCTTACAACTTATTTCATGTTAGGATTCAACTGACGTTGATGCTCCATCGAGGGTTTGAAATCATCTTTCATAAGAATTTTATGCATACACAATGAAGGGAAAATACCTCGAATATCCGAGATGGTCCACCCAATAGCCTCTTTGTGCTCCCTCAATACCCGAACCAATTTATCTTCCTCCACTTCATTCAAAAAATTAGAAATAATGACCGGAAGGGTAGAAGATTCTCCCAAATAAGCAAGAGACTTTTGCTCAAAAGTAGGTGCTTTCTCGAGAGATGGTAATGGCGGTGAAGAACTCTTCTTCAATTCCTCAGAATATGGAGCCCTCTTGTGTTGATATTGTTGTGATGCCTCCAAGTAGTGAGCCATTTGTTCAACCTCATTACCATCATCCTCGATAGTCAAAGAATGGGCAATGCAAGATTCCAAATGATCCTTAGAAATCCCACAGTTGAAAGAGTTGACCACTAGATGATCAATTACATCTACCCGAAAATATGAATTGGATTCCGAGGGATATTTAATGGCCTTCAAAACATTAAAAGTGACTTGTTCATCTTGCACCCTCAAAATCAATTGGCCTTCTTTCACATCAATAAGAGCTCTCCCGATTGCTAGAAATGACATTCCCAAAATGATTTGAATGTCATGATCTTGCTCCATATCAAGAATAATGAAATCCGCCAGGAAGATGAATTTATCCACCTTCAAAAGAACATCCTCAATGATACCCCGAGGATATTTGATGGATCTATCCGCAATTGTAGAGACACGGGGGTTGCTTTAGCTTCTCTCAATTCCAATTTCCTGAAAATGGACAAAGGCATCAAATTAATGCTAACACCAAGATCACATAAAAGCTTTACTAAAATTAACATCACCAATAGTGCACAGAATAGTAAAAATCCCTGGATCTTTGATTTTTTGAGGTAGCTTGTTTTGAATGATTGCACTACACTCCTCTGTTAGCATCACCGTTTCATGCTCTTCAAGTCTTCTTTTGTTGGATAGAATATCCTTCATGAACTTAGCATAGCTTGGCATTTGAACCAAGCCATCAGCAAAAGGAATGTTGACGTGTAGCTTCTTGAACACTTCCAAAAAATTTTCAAATTGACTATCAAGCTTTTGCTTTTGCAACCTTTGAGGAAAGGGAATAGGAGTCACATAAGCTTTGATTGGTGTTGGAGCCTTTGGTGTTGATAATTCCGGTTCACTCTCCTTGGGCACTTCAACCATTTTTTTCGAGTGTTTGATAGGCTCATTTTCTTCAATGGGAGCCTTGCTTGATTGAGTTGTTGGTAGTGGAGCCGTGATCTCGGGAAATTATAACCCACTCCTTGTTTTAATAGCTTGAACATTCTCATTAGAATTTGTTTTGGTGTTTCTAGGCAAAGCTCCTTGTTGCCTTTCCAAGAGAAGTTTTGCTATTTGGCCCACTTGCTTCTCCAGATTTTTCAAATAGGCATCATTGCGTTCTTGATATTGTAATTGATGATTTGCTAGCTTGGTGATGGCATCTTCCCATCCTTCTTTCTTGTCTTGTGGCTTTTGATTCAACACATTTTGATTGTTTTCATAAGATAGATTGGGATGACTCCTCCAACCTGGATTATAGGTAGGAGCATAAGGATTGAACCCTCGGCGTTGAAAATTTTGAGCATAATCAACTTTCTCGGTAGATGAAGAACCACTTGCCACCAATGGACACATTGAGCTTTGATGATTAGCCCCACATATCTCACATAACAAACCCAGGTTGATGAGTCGAGAGGTTGAAGTGGATAGCCCTTCTACTTTCTTGGCTAAGGAGTCTATCTTTGACAAGACAAGTGCATAATCATCACCCCTATGTGCACCACTAGAACTCCTTGGTGCACCTCTATCCGGCCACATTGTAATTTGTTCACTCATGATCTCAAACAAGTCATAAGCCTCTCGAATGCTCTTTGTTTTGATAGACCCATTTGAAGATGAATCCACATTTGAACGACAAGGAGTTAACCCCGCATAGAAGTTGTTGACTTGTTGCCCTAATGTGATCCCATGATTTGGGCACTTCCTAAGCATATCTTTGAATCTCTCCCAAGCTTCATGAAAACTCTCTATCTCGAATTGTTGAAATGTAGTAATGTCATGCTTGAGTTTAGCAACTCTAGAAGGTGGAAAATTTTTTTGTAGTAAATCTTTGGACAAATTCCACCCAAGTAGTGATGCGTTCAGGTGGCAACGTATCAAGTCATTCTCTTGCCTTGTCTTTCAAAGTATGCACAAATAATCTCATCCAAATTGCTTCCACATTCACACCCTCATAGTTGAAGTTGTTACAAATCTCAAGGAAGCGGGCCACATGGGCATGTGGATTCTCATCGGTCCTCACATAGAATGAGATAGTGTTGGAGAACAAATTGATGAAATCTGGCCGAAGTTGAAAATTTGGATGATTATAGGAGGGATAGACAATGCTTGATTGATTCCCGACAAAAGGGGGATTCATGAAATCCCCAAAAAGCATGTCTTCTTCATTAACAACATGTTCTTGAGCTCTAGCCGCTTCAAGATCAAAATCGGGTTGAATTCCACCCTTGGAGGAATTGCGGTTGGAGCATTAAGCTCGTTGTTAACTCTTTCTCCTTCTATCCCAATAACAAGTTGTCTCCTAACTTCCTGTTGTTCCCTTAGACTACGTCGAAAAATTCCCTCTATATCCGGATCTACTTCAACTAGATCAAGACTTCTAGTTCGACGCATGCACTATTGATAACCTGGATCAACAAGAGAAATTAGAAGATTTCCTACACAAAACAAAAGAAAATTTGTACAAGAAATAAAAGTAACTAATTGTCAAAACTAATATCAACTAAAATATAATTCAAATAGAAACAATTCTCGGCAACGGCGCCAAAAACTTGTTCGCTAGAAACATACCGCAAGTGCACGTATTGCATACAAGTAATAGTGGACTAAATGAGTCCAGTTTATCGATTCCACAAGGATTGTCAATTTCAATTACACTCCAATTTGATCAATTTCAACAATAAACACACACAATAAAGTTTGGTTTGGAAATGTTCTAGTACTTAAATTAAATTCACAATAGTAAATAAATAAGTAGAAAATGGTGATAACTTGATCATAAAGGAGTGTAGGAATTCTTAATTCCACTTGACCATCACCTAATTGAATTCTCAACATGCAAATTGAAATGTGATTTACTAATCATGTTAGATCCGATTTTCCAAGTTTAGTCAATTACCTTTCTCGAGTGAAATCAACGTTAATTAGTAGAATTAACCTACTATATCTCTGTGTTAATTAAAAACACACAAATTGCATTAAACCTTTGTGAAAATAACTCGATGGATCATCTAGGGTTAAGGTATATCTCTATCCTTAACAAGAACCTAGAGCAAATATTGTATTGATCAAGAATATACAACAATTTCTCAATAATTGCACGTGCCATGAAATCCAAGCATAAATTTGACCACAATAAGTGCAAATCAGTAAATACAACAATAAATGTACAAGATAATAAATAACTTAAATTCTCAATACAAGCATTAATATCAACTAAGCTAGGTCAAGCTTCATCAATCATCTCAACACAAAATAACTTAGCCCATAGTCAAATAACAATAAAACTCAAGAATTAAATACATCATTTCAACAATGGATTAAAATATATGAAGAAATATGAAGATTAACAATAAACACTTCCCTTCAACAATGATTTGTGTTTCAAAACATCAATATTATTCCACAATGTTGTAGGTATTTCTTCCTCCAATCAATATTCATCACCCAAAAAATACAAATACAAGAGAAAATTACAAGAGAAAAGTGAAGAAGATGTAGAGAAAAATGAGAGAAAAGTGTTTGGGATTAGAAAGGGGCAAGAATAATGCCAAAAACCTTCAAAAATACCCAAAAACGCGTAGATCCGTGTTTGACAGCGTTTGGGCTGAACCAGGCCCATATTTTTTTTTTTTTTTTGGAAATTTTGACCGCGCAAAACATGAAAACTCTCGGGTTGGTTTTTTGGCATGAGTCGCTAGCGCCACCTGGTTTGAGCCACGCATTCGCGTGGTTCATTTGGGTGGATGTCTTGCACCTTGGTCCTTCTTTTAATTGCAACTGAGGTCCTCCAACTTTCGGTGTCGGTCTACTTGGTCCCCAAATTTTTCGATTTCTTTCAAATTAGTTGTAACGCCCCGAATTCTGAACACCGGGAACGCCACTTCGTCGTCTCAAATTAACTTCGAAAATAATGATTTAGCGGAAAATAAAACAACAATTGGAATTTCATTTCACATAATTTTATAAAGTTTGGCCCAAAAGGGTCAACAATTCGAATATTGAAATAATTTGAAAATAAACTTGGAACAAATATGAAATAAATAAGTTTCAACTTCAAATAAAATATTTCTATGATCTCAATAATGGCCACCATCGTGCCTCGCCGCCAACTCCATCATCTGCAAAATTCTGTTTTGGAAAACGTGAGTATTTCATAGAAATACTCAGTACACTCGCGTACAATAATCATTTAACATTATAAATTAAAACACATAGTCATGAAATTCAAGTCTCAGGTGTCTAACGATCACCAGTATTCTCATGAACATACAAGTTCAAGTCTCATGCATTTAAGCAAGTAAATTCTCGTAACATAGTCTCATGCTTAGAAAAGCAAGTAATTCTCATGAACACAATCATACATGCTAAACTTATAATCAAAATAATTATTGATGCGCACTTTTGAAAAACGTAAATTTGTAGATTAGAGTCTACCTTAATTTCTCGAGTATTGAGCAAACGAGAATAATACTTTCTAATGTTCTCGCGCCTCGTCTAGTCCTATCAAAATAAATTAAAATTAGACTTTTGAACAATCAAGTCTTAAATGGTGCAATTTGTGTAAAATTAGGATTTAAGAATTTATTTGGGACTAAATAGTGAAAATGAAAAAATCGGGGACTGATTCACGTAATTAACGAATATTGGAACTGATTTTGAAAATTTTCAAAACTGAAGGGCTGAGATAAAGCATTTTTAAAACGCGAGGGATTTAAATAAGTGATTTTAAACTTGGGGGCTAGAAGGATCGTTTTTTCAAATTGGGGGCTTAAAGATCAAATTTTGAAAATTACAATATATATATATATAATTTCATTTTCTCTCTCTGTAAAGTGACAAAGAGAAACGATCGGGAGGGGGAAACAAAATTCCCCTCCTCCAAACTCCAAATCGCTGGCAACGTAGCCGGCGATATCGCCGCCGCTGTGTGTCGGCGACCGGGTTTGTTGGTGGTTGGTCAAAAGAAGTTAATTTGGGGCGATTTTGGTGAGAGAAATGAGGTAGTCAGTGGCTTGGGTTCGAAAATTGGAAAACTCGATTTTCGACGAAGGTGGGGTCGAGTACGCCGGCGGTCGAGGTAAGTGTTTGGGTTTGTTTATTCTTGGGTTTGGGTTTTATTTTGGGGTGGATTTGGGCAGTGGTGGTGCCGGCGGTTTGGTGCTTGCGAGTTGTGTGGTGACGATGGTGAAAGGGTATTTGATTTTGATGATTCGAAACTGAGCAGTGGTGGTTTGTGATTGTGGTGATTTCGTTTTGGTGGAATGGAAACGACCGGTTGCGTGGTTTGGTGTTTCTGATTTGAGTTTGTGATTTGGGAATGATGCTTGTCGTGGTGGATGCGTGGAGTTTACATTACTGATGTTGAAGGTGGGGATCGGTTGTGATCTCGACATGTGGTCGTTCGGTGATTGAGTTTCGATTTATGGCAGTGAGCAGGGGCGAGTGTGGGCTGCGGTTGGTGTGTTCATTGTGAAGTTGGAGTGGCTCGATGGTGGATTTGATGTCGATTGGTTTGATGTTCGATTGGGAGTCATGGAGGTGGCTGGGAATGAGGTGTTGGATTGGTGGTGTTGTGTAGGTTTGAGATTGAAAGCGGTTGGGCGATGATGGTGGTTGTGAAAATTGTGCTCTGCTCGTGGTGTTTGAGGTTCTGCAGGGGAATCACAATGGAGGTTCGTGGGCTGCGATGATGAGAGTTCGGCAGTGGATTTGGGGTGTTGCATTCGATTTTTGTATGGACGAAGGTTGTGGCAAAATTTGGTTTGAGTTGGTGGCTGATCTCGTGCAGTGGTGGCAGGGGTGATGAATGCAGATAACAAGCTTGGCTATGGTGGAAGGAGTTTTACCTTTGCTGGAGGTGTTGATTTCGTGGTTTGGATGGTGGGGTGAGGGGTTTAAATTAATGGTTGAATGATGCAAATGAATGGGAAAATATATCATTTTGATTGTGTATTAATTTTGGCAGATGACAGCATTTGATTTAGGACAAGTTTAAGGGATTTGCAGAGAATTAAATTTGAGTGAGGACTGAAATTATGGCATAAGAATTCAGCCGACTGAGGAAAACGTGTGACTAAGAAAGGGAAGGAAATGGTGTTGATTTGCAAGGGAATTAAGGTTGATTGAGGGGATGAAGTTATGGGATTTTGGGGGAAAGGAAAACTACCAAAATGGGATAAAGAGATCTGTGATGGAAATGGAGGGAATTAGGGAGTTGCAAGGAAAGTTGGAATCCATTCCAAGAATGGAGAAAATTTTGGAGTTGATGCAGTGTAAGGGGGAAGAGAGAAAACGTGCTGAATATGCAAGGGAGAAATTTTTGGGATTCAAAATTGAATTGAACATGAAGTGGGGATTATGTCACTATGTTGGGTTTCTAAATTGGGTCAAGAGGGTTTTGGTTAGATGAAAATAGTGTTTGGACAATAAGGAAGTAAAATTAAGAGTTGGGCTCAAAGAATTGGATTGAATTGAAATGGATTGGACTCAATTAAGATTTGGACTAAAAAAAATAATTTGAATCCATTTGCTTGAAAATTGGATTTTAAAATAAATAATGGATTTGGACATAAAATCAAATAATTTGGATAAAATTTGAAATTTGGACTTGAGAATAAATAATGAAAATGATTCACTTTAATGGAACTGGAATTTGACTAAGATAAATTTAAAATATAATTTTACTTCGTTGGCTAGGCGAACACGTGTTTTAAAAATAAATGAACAAAGTCGTAGCGACACATAAAAAAATAGTGTTTATTTAAATAAGTCATGGAAAATTCTCGGTCGCTACAACCCTACCACCTTAAAATAATTTCGTTCTCGAAATTTTAAACTTTCTTGATCTAAAATATTTTTGGGCACTAAACCAAAATTTCTTCATTCTTTTCTCGGTAGCTTAATCACTACCATGTCTACTCCGTTGGACTTTTAAAAAAAAATGATGAACTGGGAGAATTTTGAAAATCAAAATTTGGATTTAAAATTTTCAAAATCTTAAAATAACTAATATGACTAGACGAGAGCGCTATTAAATTTGTTTTGTCCTCGAAATTTAACTCTTTTATTCTGGGAGGCCTGTGTATTAGGTAAGAATATATTCTTCATTTTTTTTCCCCTCAAATGACCTCAGCTTTATAATATCTATCCCATTGGACTTTGGCTAAAGGAACCTTTTGATTCCTAAGGACATGGACTTTTCTTAGCATCATAATCAATCATGAACTCAATCGGATGGAATTTCATAGTTGAGGACTAAGCTGGAAATTTTAGAAAATCCTATTAATTACAGTCTTGCCATTGTGATAAACACGACTTTGGGATAATTTTATGGATTATATAGTGATCTTTGGCCATTGCAAGTTATACCATTTTATAGTTCATGATGAGATCTAAGTATTGGTATCAAGTTTGATCACAATTGAGGTCGAGAAGTGTTTCAAAAATGGAGCTAAAGTTGCATTAGAAGAATAGTTGGAAAGTTGAAAATCTTCAAAATAATTCTAAGTGTAAAGTTGTGGTCAAGTAGCCATGTTTGGGAGGATGGTACGAGAAACATGGTAATCCGATGTCTTTGCATTTTATACTTCCTTATAGTACCCAATGAGATGTACGTATTGGTATCAAATTTGAGCACAATTGAGGTCGGGAAGTACTTCAAATATCGAGTTGAAGTTGCATACTTGAAATGATAAAAGTTGCATATCCAGTCGAGCAGCCATATTTGGACGAATGGTACTGGCGGTATAATGATCCATTTTCTTTGCATATAATCGTTGCGAAGCTTGAAGCGTGAACTTTACAACAGTATAAATATTGGACAAAATGCAGCTCGTCTTGACCTTCAAATATTAACCCGAAGGTGGCACCTTGAAAAGGGAAATTTTGGATTTTTTGTATTAAAATTATACAAGTGAGGGACACTTGTCATCACACTGATAAGGGCGCTTTACACACTTATTTAGTTCCTAAATTAGCAATTTAATTGACAAATTGAGCAAATATTTACTTATAAATTGTATTTATCTTGTACAATTAGGTACAACCTCAATTGGAAAGAAAATGGACAAGGTCGGAGAGCAATTGAGCGAAAAAATGAGCAATTTTGATTTTCAAGGACCTAATTGAAAGAAATCAAAAGTTCGGGGACTCAATTGCAACATCTCAGAAAGTGGAGGTGATGTGATCCAGGACCCTCGACAATCGGAGTCATAGCAGGCTTGACGGGAAAATTTAAATATTCAAGTCAAAACAAGAATTCAGCAGGTTCGACGAGCTTTGAAGATCAAACCGTGTCGAAAAGAACTGAATATTATGCAGAAGGGTTGTCACGGCCGTAACCAACATATGTCACGGCCGTAACCTCCCCTCGGGTGAAAACGCAGGATTCCAGGATTTTTATATTTACGGTCGTGAGTATAAGTGTCACGGCCGTAACCTTAAACAGAAACACACTTACGGCCGTAAGTGTAACACCCCAAGTTTAAAATCTAAAACCTAGGCGTGTTAGCTCCCATTCAGATTATATATGGAAATAAATCGTTTAAAACATTTAAACTTTTCATTTTCTATTATAAGATTTTACAAAAATTTCGGCAGAGTCTCCTCTATAACTTGGACATAACCAACCCGTAGAGGGACATCATACCTACAATACATATACGATTCTCAACCCATTTAAATCCAACATTCAACATCCAACCAAAATTCAAAAAAATTCAACTCCAACATTAATTTCCAAACTCCTCAACGATAATTCCTTGAAGTAAAAATTTATAAATTCCAGAAACATAGTATAAACTAATCACAGAGAAATACCATACTTATTTTAACTAAGAACCGACAAACTAATTCAAAATGATTTATCAATTTAAAAGAATAACCAATAAAAACTTAAATTAAATCATTAAATTAAATTTTAAATAATTCAAGTCGGGTACTGCCTGAGCCTGCCGCCACGTGCTCTCCTTTAATCATCTAACTTTCATCACCTGAAATATGGGGAAGGGATTGGGGTGAGCTAAAGCTCAGTAAGTAAAATTTATGCATGAAATGCATGCTTATGACCTGAATGCTTTAAAATTTTCATATATGTATCCCCATTTACTTTACTTTCCAAAACTTTCAATCTTTTCAAACTTTCACTTCATTTCCATCGTGAGCTCACTTGGTGTATCTTCTAGTCAATCAAATAACAGTGGGCAATTCTTATTTGGAACCAGATTAACATTCACATTTCCATCGCAAAGCGGTTTAACATTCACTTTCCCACCGCAAAGTGGTTTAACATCCACTTTCCCACAGTCCACCGTAAAACGGTTGAACATTCCGTCGCAAAGCGACTTAATTCGGGTACGCCGGTCCCCGCGCCCCATTTCTCACTCGCATCTTTCATGAACTAGAAGTACACCCATTCTTTCTTAAAAACTTGGGATACATAACTTTTGAACAAACTTGCACCTGACACGTTTCTTTCATTTAAAAACATTCGACTTCTCAATTTCGATGTCAATGCATGCTTGATGATGCAATGACATGATAATGTGCATGCTTGAACATTTCCTTAAATATACATACTTGCATATGGTAAACCAAAGCATTAGAATTTTTTAATTAACACGAATGTCAATTAAACACATAATTCCACATTGAACATTCAACTATGCTGAGAGGAGGGGAAGTTTACTTACCTGACGTCCTTAGTAGTTACTGTTATCTTGATTTGCAAGTGAAAGAGTCCCAAATGCCTGTGACGTCAATGTATCAATTCTCCTAAATTATTTTCATCCATTCATACAATACAACCTTTAGTTCGAAACCAAAATTTAAACTCCTAACCAAGGTTAAAACTTCAATTTAATATATTATTCAGACCAAACGGAACCTTAAGCCATGTCTAACACATTTAACACCATATTCGAAATGAACAATCAATTCACTACACAATAGAAAAGTTTTACTCATCTTTTAGTTCAAACTAAAATTCAAAATTACATTACCTAACTTTACAAAATTTCTCAATTAAAATTCTAATTATTCATAGTAAAAATTTCGGAAATATGGTTGTAAACTGAAGATTTGCCATTATGGATCAATATTAAATTTAACATTGCTAAAATTTGAAATCTGCAAATAATTTATAAACTCAATTTTCTTATCATAACTCAACCATTACCAAACAATTAATTAATTCATAATCCCATCAAATATGAAATATTCACATACTTCAATAAATATGACTTTTAAATACTCCTAACTAAAGTTAAAACTTCAATTTAACCTAATGTGACCTTACATTAATACTAAAGCACATAAAACCAGTTAAAACACATTTCATACTCCCAATTCTCAAAACATTACATTTTAAATCCTTAAAAAGCATAGGAATGTAAGATTATAATTAATGTCTCAATTTAAAATAAAATCAATTAAGATAACCTGCACTAATAAATTCCAAAAATCTGAAATTCTAACTTTAAGTTCCAAATAAAATCTTAAATCTAAAAATTACAAATTCCAATCCAAAAGTTAAAATTTAAACAATTAACTAATCTCATAAATTTGAAATCCTCAAATTTACCCAAAAATAACAGAAGCTTAATTAAATTAACTCAATTTAAACAAGGTAATTTTCACAAATTCTAAATATGAAAAATTATCACTATAATTCAAACTTTAACCTAGTTAACTAAGCCACAACATTATCATTACATACATATATAGACACAAACACACACATTGTCCAACATCTCAAATTAGCAACTTAAAATTCAAAAATCTGAACAAGCCCATAATCTGAAATTAATACCTAAGGATGATATTTACATCAATACATATATAAACATTACCCAATTCTCCAAATTTAACAATTATAATTCGAAAATGCAACTAACTTAAATCTGAAAATATGAAAAAATCTTTACATATTTACACACACTCAACATATATACACATATATACACACATTGACATCAACATAGGCTTGTGTGTATTTTCGTGAGTGTAAACCGTGCGTGCTCGCGTGAGTGGGTGTTTTGTGTGTGCTGTGGGCGTGCGGTTATGGGTGGAACCCGAATAGGTGTGTGCGTGAGAGGGGAAGGGGAAGGGAGTCTTACCGCCGGTGGGGTGGTGGTCGGCGTCACCGGGAGAGGTTCGGTGAGGGCGAGAGATAGAGAGAGCCGAGAGAGAGAGAGACGAAGAGGCCGAGTGAGAGGTGTGAATGAGAGAGAGAGAACGAGAGTGAGGGTTGGAAGGTTTAGCGTAGGATTTTAATTTTAATCTTTCAAAAATTGCACATAAGTCCCTCAATTCTCCTCTTTAGTGTAATTAAGTGGATAACTTCAAGATAAGGCCTAAAGTGTCACTAAGCTTTCCCCTAACTTTCCATTTAACACAATAAAAAAAAAAATAGCATGTTTAGGCAATAAGACAATTAATCACATAGAATTACTCGTAACAATATATGAATTTTCTAATTGGTACATTGATCGAGACGGCATTCAAGTCCTTCCACTGCAAAATAATTCAAATCATTGACATAAAATTCATCAAATTTAAAATTTATAATAACATTAATATAAATGTCACGTGGAATTTAAAGATGCACGTAACAATGAAAAACGGTATTACAGTAAGTGTCATCTTTACGGCCGTAACTGCTTAACGGATCAGATTTTCCAGATTTCGCATTATTTTATTTCCTTATCAATTTTAGCTATTTTAGGTTAGTTAGAACTATATTTTGAGTCCATTAACGATTAGGGTTTTATTTTGCTTATTTATACGTTTTTTCCATTCATTATAATTCAGATTTGATTTTGAACAAACAATTTTTATTGATGATTCAATAAAAGATATAGGTGGATTCCTATGTTTTCGAACTTATCAAGAATATTTCTTGTGGTGTTCAAATACCGAATTTATCAAATATTTCTTGAGAATATTTGTGGCGTTCAAAAAACCAGAAACTTATCGGGAGATTGGACAAATCCTTGTGGCGTTTCGAAAGTCGTGATTCTTTATTCTGCATCGTCGAGCCATCGCGTCGTAAATATCGGGTCATGATTCATCCGTCCAACCACAACCTGAGTTCAGAACTTTCCGACGTTTCTTCCGCGCTTCGAATCTCATCATCTGGTATCAGAGCTGGACTCTGAATTCAGGTTTTTCTATCCAGTTTGATTTTTATGTTTATCATCGAGTCCCATAAAAATTATCCAATCTTATTGAGTGTTTTGTTTTCATTTATTTTGCGTTCTTCTTGTTCTTGAGTTTGTTGAGTCGTTAATCCAGAAAATCGTTCCAAAAAATTTTCAAAAGTGTTTTTTTTTGCTTAATTCTTATCCGAATTAAGTTCTGTTTGTTTTGTCGTGTTCGTTGTCGAATTTTAAGATTTATTAAAAAAAATTAATATTATTTATTTATTTTATTTATTCCGAAAATTCATCCAAAATTCATTATTCAAAAAAAAAAAGTCCATTCAAAAACCACTTTCTTGAATTCCTTAATCCTTTGTTTATTGTTCTTTTCCATTCCGTTCAACATAAATTCTTTCTATAATATCCAATTTTCAAGAAAAATATCCATCTAGAAGGGGGAATGATAATGATAAAGATCGTATGTGGAGATTTTTGAATGATGCTTTGATGAGGTTGGATAAGCTAGATGAAAGGGAAGGGAAATTAAAAAAAGGGGCGATCTCAAGTAAACCGTAGTGATGAGAGTCATTATAGGCGTGATCCTAAACCTAGGGATGGAATTAGGGTTAAGAGAGGAGCCGAGATTGATCCAAAAGCAATTTTGAAAATTCAAAAAGAAATTTATGAAGAAAGATTGAGGTGTGAACGGGAGGTAGAAAAAAAATATTTGGCTAAATTACGAAGGAAAGAGGAGAAACGAAAGGCGGTAATTATATGGTTAGAAGAGAGTAAAAATCATGTTGAGTCTCGGGATATGAAATTTGAAAGGAAGGAGGGAGGCTTGAGACATGAATTAGTTGAAGAGACCCCGAACTTTGTGGCGGGAGTTGAAAATGTGGAGTTAGGTGAACAAACTCCAAAATTTGATGAGGAATTGGAAGTAGGGGTAGAAGTTCAAAATTTGGGCTTTGAATTGGTAGATCCACATTTGAATACTGTTGAGGGAGTGCATGAAATTAGTGATAAAAATCTGGAGGTAAAAGATGTGGTTGAATTTGAAAGTAAAAAATTTGAAAAGGTGGTTGAAGATACAAAGGAAGAACGAGGTGAAGAGGAAGGCCTCGTGGTTCTTAAAGAAAAAGTGGAGATGGTGATTAATCATGGATACAAGGATCCATACCTTGTACCTCTTGAAGCTAACATGTCCCTCCCCGTTCTATTTAATTCTTTCTTGCAGGTTTATGGTACGTGGAAATTTGGGCAACACCACCAATGTCCAAAGGTGTTTCAACTTCAAGTCATTCACGTGACCCCCATTGCAGAATATTTTTGGTTGATAATGTGCAATGGCAGAAGAAATTTTTCGTTTGATCCAAGAGATGAAGTGAAACAACAGGAACAAAGATATGATTCGGGACTAATCATCCTAAAGAAGAAGGGTATGATGTGATCCAGGACCCTCGACAATCGGAGTCATAGCAGGCTTGACGGGAAAATTTAAATATTCAAGCAAAAACAAGAATTCAGCAGGTTCGAAAAGCTTTGAAGATCAAACCGTGTCGAAAAGAACAGAATTTTATGCAGAAGGGCTGTCACGGCCGTAACCAACATATGTTACGGCCGTAACCTCCCCTCGGGTGAAAATGCAGGATTCCAGGATTTTTATATTTACGGCCGTAAGTATAAGTGTCACGGCCGTAACCTTAAACAGAAACCCACTTACGGCCGTAAGTGTCATCTTTACGCCTGTAAGTGCTTAACGGATCAGATTTTCTAGATTTCGCATTATTTTATTTCCTTATCAGTTTTAGCTATTTTAGGTTAGTTAGAACTCTATTTTGAGTCCATTAACGATTAGGGTTTTATTTTGCTTATTTATACGCTTTTTCCATTCATTGTAATTCAGATTTGATTTTGAATAAACAATTTTTATTGAGGATTCAATAAAAGATATAGGTGGATTCCTATGTTTTCGAACTTATCAAAAATATTTCTTGTGGTGTTCAAATACCGAACTTATAAAATATTTCTTGAGAATGTTTGTGGCGTTCAAAAAACCAGAAACTTATCAGGGAGATTGGACAAATCCTTGTGGCGTTTCGAAAGTCGTGGTTCTTTATTCCGCATCGTCGAGCCATCGCGTCGTAAATATAGGGTAATGATTCATCCGTCCAACCACAACCTGAGTTCGGAACTTTCCGACGTTTCTTCCGCTCTTCGAATCTCATCATCTGGTATCAGAGCTGGACTCTGAATTCAGGTTTTTCTATCCAGTTTGATTTTTATGTTTATCATCGAGTCCCATAAAAATTATCCAATCTTGTTGAGTGTTTTGTTTTCAGTTTTTTTGCGTTCTTCTTGTTCTTGAGTTTGTTGAGTCGTTAATCTAGAAAATCGTTTCGAAAAAAATTCAAAAGTATTTGTTTTGCTTAATTCTTATCCGAATTAAGTTCCGTTTGTTTTGTCGTGTTCGTTGTCGAATTTTTGGATTTATTAAAAAAATTATTTTTTTTATTTTATTTATTCCGAAAATTCATCCAAAATTCATTATTCAAAAAAAAAAAGTCCATTCAAGAACCACTTTCTTGAATTCCTTAATCCTTTGTTTATTGTTCTTTTCCATTCTGTTCTACATATATTCTTTCTATAATATCCAATTTTCAAGAAAAATATCCATCTAGAAGGGGGAATGATAATGATAAAGATCGTATGTGGAGATTTTTGAACGATGCTTTGATGAAGTTGGATAAGCTAGATGAAAGGGAATGGAAATTAAAAAAGGGGCGATCTCAAGTAAAGCGTAGTGATGAGAGTCATTATAGGCGTGATCCTAAACCTAGGGATGGAATTAGGGTTAAGAGAGGAGCCGAGATTGATCCAAAAGCAATTTTGAAAATTCAAAAAGAAATTTATGAAGAAAGATTGAGGTGTGAACGGGATGTAGAAACAAAATATTTGGCTAAATTACGAAGGAAGGAGTAGAAACGAAAGGCGGTAATTATATGGTTAGAAGAGAGTAAAAATCAGTTGAGTCTTGGGATATGAAATTTGAAAGGAAGGAGGGAGGCTTGAGACATGAATTAGTTGAAGAGACCCCGAACTTTGTGGGGGGAGTTGAAAATGTGGAGTTAGGTGAACAAACTCCAAAATTTGATGAGGAATTGGAAGTTGGGGTAGGAGTTCAAAATTTGGGCTTTGAATTGGTAGATCCACATTTGAATACTGTTGAGGGAGTGCATGAAATTAGTGATAAAAATCTGGAGGTAGAAGATGTGGTTGAATTTGAAAGTAAAAAATTTGAAAAGGTGGTTGAAGATGCAAAGGAAGAACGAGTTGAAGAGGAAGGACTCGTGGTTCTTAAAGAAGAAGTGGAGATGGTGATTAATCATGGATACAAGGATCCATACCTTGTACCTCTTGAAGCTAACATGTCCCTCCCCGTTCTATTTAATTCTTTCTTGCAGGTTTATGGTATGTGGAAATTTGGGCAACACCACCATGTCCAAAGGTGTTTCAACTTCAAGTCATTCACGTGACCCCAGTTAAAGAATATTTTTGGTTGATAATGTGCAATGGCAGGAGAAATTTTCCGTTTGATCCAAGAGGTGAAGTGAAACAACAGGAAAAAAGCTATGATTCGGGACTAATCATCCTAAAGAAGGAGGGTATGATGTGATCCAGGACCCTCGACAATCGGAGTCATAGCAGGCTTGACGGGAAAATTTAAATATTCAAGTCAAAACAAGAATTCAGCAGATTCGACGAGCTTTGAAGATCAAACCGTGTCGAAAAGAACAGAATATTATGCAGAAGGGCTTTCACGGCCGTAACCTCCCCTCGGGTGAAAATGCAAGATTCCATGATTTTTATATTTACGGACGTAAGTATAAGTGTCACGGCCGTAACCTTAAACAGAAACCCACTTACGGCCGTAAGTGTCATCTTTACGGCTGTAAGTGCTTAACGGATCAGATTTTCCAGATTTCGCATTATTTTATTTCCTTATTAGTTTTAGCTATTTTAGGTTAGTTAGAACTCTATTTTGAGTCCATTAACGATTATGGTTTTATTTTGCTTATTTATACGCTTTTTCCATTCATTGTAATTCATATTTGGTTTTGAATAAACAATTTTTTATTGAGGATTCAATAAAAGATATAGGTGGATTCCTATGTTTTCGAACTTATTAAGAATATTTCTTGTGGCGTTCAAATACCGAACTTATCAAATATTTCTTGAGAATATTTGTGGCGTTCAAAAAACCAGAAACTTATCAGGGAGATTGGACAAATTCTTGTGGCATTTCGAAAGTTGTGGTTCTTTATTCCGCATCGTCGAGCCTTCGCGTCGTGAATATCAGGTCATGATTCATCCGTCCAACCACAACCTGAGTTCGAAACTTTCCGGCGTTTCTTCCGCGCTTCAAATCTCATCAGGAGGACTAAAGATGCAAATATTTCAAGGGCATATTTGTAATAAAAGTCAAAATTCGAGGACTAAATTGAAGAAGAACAGAAGATGGAGGACCCAATTGCAATCATGGAAGGAAAAAGCTGTCTGGTGAACCACGCGATCGCCTGTATCGACTAGGCAGCGTTAGCAAATCAAGCCAAAAATCCAATCCGAGAGTTTTCAAGTCAACCACGCGATCGCGTGGTCTAAAAATTGAGCGATAATCTGGGCTGATCCGGTGCGACCTGGTTCAGCCCAAAAGCTGAAGGGCGCGGATATACGCGAATATTTGGTATTTTTGGGCATTTTGACTAGGGTTTCAAGATTCTTTTCCATCACAATTCACTCACAAAACCCTAGCCTCTTTCCTTCTTTTCTCTCTTTTATTTCTTTTCTTTTCTTTTCTTTTATTTGTTTTTGCTTTAGTTTGTAATTTTAGTTTGTAGTTTAGTTTTGTTTCTATGTTGCTAGTTTCCATTGGGTCAAAGAAGCAAGAAGTAAGTGGAAATACAAAACATTGTTGAAAGATTCTTGGAGCAAAAAATCAAGGGAAGTGTTGTATTTCATTTTTCTTGTATTTTTATCCTTAATTTCTATATTTTGTGATGTATTTTCATAAACCTTATCTTTTGTGGAATATTTATATAATGGGCTAGTTGTTTTATGTTGGGATGATTGATGTAGCTTAACTTAATTTAAGTAATTTTAATGTTTGTTTATTAATTTTGAGCTTATTTCATATGTGTTTGTTATTGAGATTATTTCATGTGTTTGATTGATCACCAAATATATGTTTTGTGAAGTGTATGATAATCGAGAGATATTATGCATTTTAGACCAAATAACAAATGCTCTAGGTTCTTGTTAAGGATAGAGATATACCTTAAACCCTAGATGATCCATTGAGTTATTTTCACAAAGAGTTAATGCTATTGATTGGGCTTTAATCGACTTAGAGATATAGTAGGTTAAACCAATTGATTAAGGTTAATTTCACTCGAGAGAGGTAATTAGCTAAGTTTGGGAAATCGGTTCTAACATTGCTAATGGGTAATTTATTAATTTACATGTGTTGAGAAATTACTTAAGGGAGAGTTAAGTGAAATCATGAATCCCAACTATTTTATCTTTCATTTTTCTTATTTTAATTTGGTTTCAAATTAGTTTAATTAATTTAAAATTGTCAAAAATCCATCTTATTAATTGTGTGTTTCTCTTTGTTGTTAGAATTATATTAATTAAAGTTGTGTAATCTAAAGTAAACATTCCTCATGGGATCGACAATCCGGACTCAAAAAGTCCACTTTATTACTTTGATTATTACTTTAGTTAATTTTAGTTTTAACAATTTGTAATTATTTTTGTTTTATATTTTATTTTGTTACCTTTGGTTAACCACCACTATTCTAATCTTTCTTGTGTTTGGTTTTCTTTCTATGTATATTTGATTCTAACATTGGCAAAATAGGAAAGCATTTGCAAAAAATAATCTCAACATGGGTAATGAATACATACTTGAAGAATATTCAAGTTGTGAAATTTGTTACAAGATGCATTGTAATGGACAATATTTGTTTACGGGAAATAGTTTGATTATGTCGAAACTTATTGGGTTTTGACAATATTTGAAATGCCGAAAAAAAGCAATTGATACATTGGATGTGAGTTACATGCTCTTGAGAGATTGTGTACCGGATGATTGGGATGAGGACATCACTCTTGTGGGAGATGGTCCTCCACTATTGAATGAGAAGGTACTTGCAAAGTATTACAATGAGCTTGCCGAATTGGATGAAGATGATATGCCTATGGGAGATGCCATGTATTGGGAAGGATTTCGAATGTGGGGGTATAATCCACTCTTGGGAATTAATAGGAAAAACTTTCCGTTGCCCATGGATTCAAATTATGAATCGGTCATTCAATTCGAGGAGACATCAACTAAAGAAGATGAGCTTGAAGAGAATGACAATTTAATCACACAAGAATCACATGAGGAAGTGGCAATTAATGAGGAAGAGATCAAATCAAATTCTCTCAACTTCATTGATTGTCCAATAATTGATTTTGTGATTAAGTCACTTGATGAGGTGCAAGTCTATTTAGTTGAGTTTGAATTGGATGGAATAGGCAAGTCCCATGACTTTGGAAGGGGCAAGGGGCAAGGTGCAAGTATTTCGAATCAATGAAGAGTGGGGTAAAGCTAAAAGAAGAAAAATGGGGAAGGCATCAAAAGCTATGTTTAGAGTGCCATGAAGTGCTTATGCGGAGAGTCGAGCTAATGACTTTAAAATAAGCGCTTAATGGGAGGCAACCCATTCTCTATCCTTTACTTGCTTTATTTTTATTTTTTGCGTATTATTTACTTTCTTGCATTTTATTTACTTTCTTGCAAATAAGTTGGTTAGGCCAAGTCTTTATCTTCTACATTTATTTCCCTCAAGTTGGGTAGTGTAAAATAGCTCCAATGCATTCTCATTTAATTCTAGCATGCACTCATATCAAACTTTCAAAGTCAAATATTTGCTTAAAACTCATTTTTAAATCACTTGGTTCATATTGTCTTTTATCTTCAAGTGTGATTTAATATTGATGTGGATGGGCAAATTGTATTGGGTTTATGAGTTAGAATTGAGATGTTGAATGTGATTTAAATTTTTGGGTCATTCACCACTTAATATCTACTTTTTTCTTGTATTTTCATAGGATGCTCACAAGGTGTTCGATGAAATGCCTCATTGGAGAAATTTGTGTTCAATTGATTGGAGGTTTCAACACAAGTTTAGGGGTGGATTGTTGGTGATTGCAATGAGAGTTTCACATGCCCAAGACTACTCATTAGTGCCCCACCACTTCTTGGGATGTCTAGTAACTTCTTTCCTCTTACTTTGATTTTATTTTACACATTGAGGACAATGTGCATTTCAAGTCTGGGGGTGATTTCTTATTGTGTATTGACATGTTAGATAGTCTTGCCAGCCAGGATTACTTAGATGTTTAAAATTGTTGTTGATTCATGATTTATGACCAATCTACTACTTGTGTCTACTTTTACAAAATGCTTATCCATGCACGATCATGTTTATCTTGAGCACAATAGTCATGATTGATTGTTGGTGAAGTTTGGGAATTGTTGAAGGGTGAAGAAGTTAATGGAGTAGAAGAATTGGTCGTGAGCTTGTATTTTTAATTTTTATCAACCTATCAAATGTTTCCCAAAACTCTAAATCTCTTGATCCTATATTAAGACAAGTTTGGGGGTGGTCGACCCGGTGAAAGAGACAGTCTAGACGTGTGGTGATTCCATGCATGTTGGAATAAATTTTGTGTGGAGTGTATTTCACCAAGTATAAGCTAAGTAATGACCGTATGCTAGAGTTCTAAGCCCGTTTTAATTTTTGCATTACATTGCATTGCCCTATCTCGAAGCCTTTTTGACTCGAGTAATTAAGCCCGTAGGAGTATCTTGAAACTTGATGCCTTAAGTTTGAAACTTGGGAGTCACCGGCCTAAAGCTCGCTACATGGGTCAATTAGAAAGCTTAATGAGTAGGGTACTCACACACACACTTGAAAAAAAAAGCATTTCATCATTGCATTTGCTTAATAAGTCTACCTCACTTCGTAGCCTTTTTGACTCGAGTTATTAAGTCCGTAGAGGTATTTTGAAACCTGGTACCCTTTGATCTTAAAACAATCGGGGAGTTTTCGACCTAAAGCTCGCTACATGGGTCAATTAGAAAGATTAAGGGAGTGGGGAAGGCGCGATCATTCATCACTTTAGTTTTTAGAAATCATGCATTTGAACTTGCATAAGGGCTTTTAGATTAATAGTGGGTTTGAATTGCTTAGTATAAGCTTGAATGTCGAAGCACTCATTTAGTGGAGAGTCAGTGCATTTCTAGATTGTCGAAATTGCCGGTAAAACGCACCAAAACTAGAGTGGAAAAAGAAAAGAGTATTTGAGAGTACCCTCTAGAATTGCATCCTGGGAGAAGAAAGAAAAATATTTATTGGGGGATGAATGTCACGAGTGGGAAAGAAAAAGAATTGACCACTAATGGTGGGTAGTTTTGACTTGAAACCTCTTTACTCATCAACATTCTCGAAACTTAATTGACAATTGAAAGTGACTTTGCACACACACTGTAGCGCCCCGAGTTCCGTATACCCGATTCACTACGTCATTTTCTGTCTAAATTTTTTTTCGAATAATATTTTTGCGGAAGAAATAATTGAAATTCATTTTTGGCAACATTAAATATACTGTAATGGCCGATAAAATTGAAACATTTATGAAACCATTTGAAATAGTAAATCGAACCATTAATTTTGTAAAGAAATTGACAATGTCATAATTTCTCAAATAAATGAACTTCTCTAAATTATTCGATTGTTTGGAAAAATACGGAAATCATTAACGTCAAACTTTCAACCGTTTAACGATTATTGCCACCATCATTCATCGCTCGCCACCGTCTCCGCAATCTGCAAAACTGTTAAAAAGTAGGGTGAGTATTTCATGGGGGAAATACTCAGTAGACTCATCGCAAATTAATTTAATTTATAAGATGATTAAACACATAAATCCCGGCTCTTTATAAAACGGGCATTGATAGAGCTTCTTTATAAAACGGCTCTTGATAAAACTCATATTGTGCATTACAGCACGGGACATATTTTGCAAATCATAGGCTCTTTGAAAATAGCTCTTTGAAAACAGCTCTTTGAAAACCATATACTTATAAAAACATTTTAATTATGCCAAGCATAATTTCTTTTGAAAGCATAACATAAGATAGGATTGAAATCCTCATAAACATAAATAGACACAAGAACTTTACCGAACTTAGGTGGCAAGAAGTCTTATGCAGTAAAATCATAATAACAGTAAGTTTTCATCATAACATAGGATAATATCGAAATCCTCATAAACATATACCGAACTTAGGTGGTAAGAATTCTTATGTAGTAAAAATCATAATAACAGTAAGTATACCAAAACATAATTCATGAAATTCATAGGGATCATTTCCATCATAACATAAGATAGGATCGAAATCCTCATAAACATACGCGACAGGAATTTTACCGAACTTAGGTGGTAAATCCTCATAAACATATGGAAAGACAGGAATTTTACCGAACTTAGGTGGTAAATCCTCATAAACTTATGGAGACACAGAATTCTACCGAACTTAGGTGGTAAGAATTCTTATGTGCATAGCAATGATCCAAAACATATAAAACATTATCGTAAAAACATAGGGTATACTTACTTTTCATAAAAACATAAGGTATATTTACCTTTCATAAAAACATACTTGTTTTTCTTAAAAATTGACTTTCACAAGTCACATGACATTTATATGAAATCATAATTTAAATCAATTAATAAGTGCGAGTCTACCTCAAATCCGACGAGTGCAAAGTTGAGCGGGAATGACTTCAATTTCTTTGAATTCTCCGTACGCTTCGTCTTAGCCAATAAGTCACTTTAGTCTATCGAATATATAGTTCAAAATGATAAATTATAATTTGAGGACTAAAATTGATGTTTTGAAAGTTGAGGGACTAAAATAGATACTTTTGATAGTTGAGGGACTAAAATGAATACTTTGAAACTTGGGCTTAAAATCAAATAAAGTAAATCAGCAGGGACTGAATTGATCAGATTTTTAAAATGAAAGGCCTGATTAAAACTCATTTTAAAACTTGGGGGCTGATTTTGATAAGTTTAAAACTAAAAGGAACTGAATTGAATAACTTTAAAAAGTGGAGGGACCAGAATGCAATTTAAGAAAACTTTTTAAATAAAATATATATTTCTTTCTTGCTTCTGAATAAGATAGAGACAGAGAGGGAGAAAGGCGATCGGCGACAGTCGCGAGCTGAGGGATATTTTTAGGAAAACTGTGCTATAGCCGGCGGTTTACCGGCGCAATGTCGTCGCGGTTATCGGCAAGAAGTGGTCAGAGAGTGGTTAAGGTTTTTGAGCGGATTGAGTGCGAAATCAGAGATAAAACGAGGCTTGGATTCAGATTTAGGGTTGCGATTTGGGTCTGAAATTCCGGCGAAGGGAGCGGCGATTGAGGTAAGTAACTGGCTCTATTGATTCTTGGTTTTGATTTTGGTTTTGGGTGAGGATTTGGAGCTGCGAGGTTTTCCGATGGAACTCTGGTCGAAATGGATCAAGGATGAAGGTTAGTTTCTGGGCTTCATCTATTCCTGAGTTTTGGGTTGTTTTAGGAGTTGTTCTGATTTGCGATTGAAGTTGGGCAGTGGCGTCGATGGAGGTTCGGTTAGTTGCAAATTGGGGATTCAAATTTGGTGTGGGGCAGGGGTGGACTTGAGCTAGTTTGTGTGATCTTGCGTGTGGAGGTGGTATGGTTGCGCAGGCAGTTGGCCGGATTGCATTGTGGTGGTTCGGACTGTGAGTTGGAGGTGGCTGAAATGGAGTTGGGGCATGGAGGTGATGGCTTGGAAAATGGAGTTTGATGAAAATTGGTGATGATGAATGCAGAGGGTGGTGTTGAGGTTGAGGTTGAGGTCTTGGCTATGGCAGTCGGGCAGTAGTGATTTGTGGAGTTGATAAGGGATCCTGGCTATGGTGAGGTGCAAATTGATTTGTGTATTGTAGTGTTCTGATGAATGCTGAACATGGTTGGTCGATATTGGATCGATGATGAAATGATGAATACTGTGGTTGATTGCAAATTGGTTGATGGTTATGGTTGCTTGAGCTCACAGTTGGTGATTCAAATAAATTTGGTGTTGAAAGAAAAGGCTGAATTTGTGGGATTGTGAGGAAGGAAAAGGAGACTTAAATTGAAGAAGTGAGGGAAATAAAATCATAGAAAATGATCAATGGGAGACATAATAATTTGGGGAGGGGGAATAATTCATTGAGTGGTTTGGTGTAAAGAAAAGAAAAGGATGAGCAAAACGTGGGTGTTGTAATGGTTATGAATTAAGAATGTGGATGGTGAGTTATGGGTTGGAAAAAGAAAGTGAAGATAACATGGATGCAATAAGGTGGAAAAAGAAAAACAACATGTGGGAGGAATCTATGTAGGATGTGATGAGCATGATGAAGAACGTATAAAAATAGAGGAAGAGATGGTGGATAGTTAGGTATTAAGAAAAGTGGAAAAACATTATAATTTGGGGAGGGGAATCATGCGGAATAATCATAATTTGGTTTACAATATAATATGGATTTTGTATAAATAAAGAGAAAAGAAAGGAGGAGAAAAACGTGGAATAAATTTTGAAAATAAATAAATATTGAGATAAAAATTGAATTACGTATTTGGAATTGAAATAATTTGAATAAGGAGAATTGAGACATTTTTAATAAATTTGGAATTTAAAAATGATTTTGAAAATAATACTTTAAATAATATAATTTTAGAAATTCGGACATTTAATTTAAAATCGAACAAATTCGATATTTCTTGACTTGGCTAGACGAATCCGTCGCGGCGTTAACTTCAAAATAATAAATGAAATAGTAGCGACACAATTTTCTAAATATTAAAATAATTATTTATTGCATAAAAATTCTGGGTCGCTATAATCTTACCCCCTTAAAATAATTTCGTCCTCGAAATTAAACTTACTTAATCTTATGATTTCTGAATACTTAATCAGAATCTCTTCTTCTTATCATCGAATATTCTCAAAATAATCAAAACAATTCCCAATCGTATGTAAAAATTTCATCATATCTTGTAGTATTCATGTAACTTGTCACTTATCATCGTATCATGTGACCTCAAATATTCGTATATATCTCTAAAATTTCAACAAATCTTTACTGACATATCGTATCATAATAATTTTTCCTTTCTTATCATCGAAAATTCCCAAAATAATCAAAGAATTACCTGAATATTTTCTCTACGTAATATACCCAAACATATCAACATAATATCATCAACTTATCTTTCCAATATTTGTAACCCAAAATTCAGTAAACAAATATCTCCCAAAACTAAGATTCTATACTTAAATGTCACCACATTTCCTGCAAAGTATTTCTTTCACTTGTATATACGTATGAATTCTGATTCAATACGGTACTCATTTTACTTTCCACGTATCATCACACTATACCAAGATTATCATTATTAAAACAAAATATTAGTACCCATAATCCAAGAAATTATTCCAAATCTCCAATCAAATCTCCTTTATCGATAAAATTTAACAGCGCATTACTTCTTGTCTCCTCTTTTCATTAAAATCAGTGGCGGACGCAGGAATTTTGTAGCAGGGGGGCACAGTTTGTGGTAGATTTCACGGGGGTTCGGGGGCAGCGCCCCCGAAATTTTTTTTTTTTAGGAAAAAATCGAAAATAATGATAAAATTCAAATTCACAAAAGACAATGTACTAAATAATATACAATCTCACAAATATGCTAAATTATTTTCAGTAAAATCTACGTTATAATTCAAAAGAAATTGACAGATTATATCGCAGTAAACAATCAATTAACATATTCAAATTCCAATCAATTATATTCCTGTTTAGTGTAGATTAAAATTAGATTTTTCGTAGATTTTGATAAAAGTTGATGAGATGCGTGATTGAAAAGTTATGGGTCCTATGAAATCTATGGTTGAGATTGATTTTTGACTTTGACAAATATTAAAATTTAGATTTTAATTGATACCAAAAAGAGGCTATATTTACTTAATATATGTTACAATCTTTTACATATATTTCATCTAAAAGAATCTATTCAATATGCATAAATTTTAATTATTCAAAGTCGAAACTTTACCTTCATTCAACTAAAAAAAAAACAATTATTCAACCATTCAAATCATCTTTTTTGATTTTTTATTTTTGAACTTTTCCCACAAAAAAAAAAAAAAAATCAAAATCAAAATGGAGGGGGTCACGTACCCCCCTAGGACCCCCCTATGGGTCCGCCACTGATTAAAATAATCCTGCGCTTTCTTTCTGGTCACAACATCACGCGGATTCACTCAGATCCTTTGCGCTTTTAAATAGTTCATGCTGGGAAGAGGTTGAATCATCAAACAATGGATATCATCCTTTCTAACATTCGCAAGTATTATTCCAGTCTTCCTATGAATGATCTGAGAAAGATCTATAGAATAAGGCTCGAAAGATTGAGGTTGCTAATGGCTCATGATATTCCAGAAGATGTTCGCTGGTTGATAGAAGCAAAGGTTCGACTATCTGGTGAATTACCATCAACATTTCCTAAACACATGGCTGGTTTAGGCAAAAGCACGTTTGCAAAGAAACGAAGAGCAAAAAGACTGGGTGGTTGCTACAAATGTGCTCGTTGGAACTGTAATACTCGTTGCAAATCAGTAGGATATTCTTCTACTAATCGGGATGATAAAATCGAATTCATAAAGGGTGGACTGAGTAAGGAGTCTTTGGATGATATTCGACTGACTCTTGAGACGCACCCAAGTGGTTATGTACAACGTGAACTTCTCTCCTTATACGCTCAATTTAACGAGGACAAAAATCGTTATAGTCTCCAAAATATAATAGCAAAAGATCCTGTTTGCCAGTCTGTTTTACAAAATGAGGCTTCTGGCAGTTCAGCAATGTTATAAGGTAAATCTTTTAAAATATTTTGCTGCTTTCTTTCACGCGTTTTGAAAATAAAATATATTTTCCTTTTCTCGAGTTTTGATAAAGCTGGAAATAAAATATTAAATCGCCGAAAGGTGAAAGCCTAGATACGATAAAAATATTCAAAAGTGGGCTGATTTTGT
The DNA here is from genome assembly GCA_963555705.1 of Ligustrum vulgare. Taxonomy (NCBI): domain Eukaryota; kingdom Viridiplantae; phylum Streptophyta; class Magnoliopsida; order Lamiales; family Oleaceae; genus Ligustrum; species Ligustrum vulgare. Next base: position 30,351,864 of record OY743174.1, read on the forward strand.
CAAAAGTAAATCTTTACTTTTTCAGAATCAATCAAAAACAGTAAATTTTTTTTTTTTTTTTTTTTTCCAGCTTTTAAATAGCCAAACATATTTCATAGTTCAGGCATCCCAAAATCACATCTTCTTCGTAAGTTTTCCTTTCTTTACTATCAAAGATGGAAGCACCAAAACTTCGACAGATCAAAACTATTTGTGTATTTTGTGGATCAAAAGTAGGGAAAGGCTTCGGTTATCTAGAAGCGGCTGTAGATCTTGGAAAGAAATTGGGGGAAAAAGGTATCACTCTTGTATATGGGGGTGGTAGCAGTGGTCTAATGGGTTGTGTTTCCCAATCTGCTCTTGCAGAGAAATCAAAAGTAATCGGCGTCATACCTGTCCCTTTGGTAGATGTTGCAGGAAAAACACGAGGGCATGAAGTTCAAACCTTATCCATCCATGAACGCATAACTTGTATGCTATATGGTTCTGATTCCTTTATAGCCCTGCCCGGAGGTTTTGGTACCTTAGAAGAAATCTTTAACATTACCTCGTGGGCTCAACTAGATCTCCATACTAAGCCTATTGGGCTTCTGAATGTTAACAATTTCTTTGATGGTTTGTTAACCTTTCTTGATTATGCTGTGGAACAGGGATTCATCTCTCCATTTTCCAGAAGGCTTCTTATTTCTGCTCCTACTATTGATGAACTACTGGATAAGCTGCAGTCATATATCTCAATACAAGATCCAGCAGGAGTTAAGATAGATTGGTCGCAAGGAAGGGGAATCAAGCGAAAATGGAGTCCGGTTAATGTAAACTTAACTCTGTGAATCTTAGAATAGGTGGGGGTAGAGTACGGAGTATTCTCACTCTCGAGACACCCCTCCATTTACTAGGATTTCCTTAATGTTTAAATCTTGTGTGTACCTCAAAGGTTCCAGGTGGTAGATTACGGAGTATTCTTACTCTCGAAACACACCTCTTTGAAGGTTTCTTTATTTCCCAAAAAAAAATCAGAGGTGGTAGGATACGGCTACTCCGGAAACACATCTCTCATTTTGAGGATTATCCCATGCTTCTCTCGTTTGCTTTTGTGTGTTTCATGTATTTCCTTTCCAGTGTGACTCTTGTGTGTTCTCCTTATGAGAAAATAATAAAATTTCTGTTATCATCTACTAAATCTCGTTTGTGATGTAAATGAACTTGCATGTCTAACCTTAATTCCTTTAGTAGATACTTATCATATCATGCTCTTAATTTCAAATTGATAAAATTCTGAACAGAGTCTCCCTTGTAATTTGGACTTATCCAAACCATAAGCATACTTCATAACTCACAATAATAAATAACTCCACATTTTATCACAACGATCTAAAAATATTGAAAACGATTCCAACATTTCAATATCATCAAAATATCCCATAATTCAATTCATAATTCCTCAACATAGAAATTTCAAATCATATTTTTCAATATCACAATATTACTTCCTTCCATACCTTAATTGGCTCAAAAGTTACTCATACTTATAAATATATGCCATAAATCATATTCCCAAAATTTATTCACAAAGCCAAACTTCATAATAAATTTCTCTTCAACATAGAGGCATAATAAATTAACTCAACATAATATCCATTACTTAATTCTCAATAAAATCATATTATTCCCATTATGCTCAACACTCGTTTTCTTTAAAAAAAAATTTCTCATAATCATACATTAAAGCATATAAGTTATGACAAAGCATAACAACATCATTATTTTCGAAGAAATACATTCTTATTTCTCATAAATCATAAGTATCCGAAATACTCTTCATTCTTTCTCATAAATCAATAAAATGAGTATTCGAAATACTGAAATAACTTTAAACATCATAAACTTCTTTACCTCGGAGTTGGTGGAACGAAATGATGGCAGTGGCAATCTTCATCAATAAAAATCTTATAATGAAAAATATTTCTTGAAAATTCTTTTTGAAAATTTTACCAGTCTACAGAAACGCATACTAGCTCTGATACCAACTTGTAGCGCCCCGAGTTCCGTATACCCGATTCACTACGTCATTTTCTGTCTAAATTTTTTTTCGAATAATATTTTTGCGGAAGAAATAATTGAAATTCATTTTTGGCAACATTAAATATACTGTAATGGCCGATAAAATTGAAACATTTATGAAACCATTTGAAATAGTAAATCGAACCATTAATTTTGTAAAGAAATTGACAATGTCATAATTTCTCAAATAAATGAACTTCTCTAAATTATTCGATTGTTTGGAAAAATACGGAAATCATTAACGTCAAACTTTCAACCGTTTAACGATTATTGCCACCATCATTCATCGCTCGCCACCGTCTCCGCAATCTGCAAAACTGTTAAAAAGTAGGGTGAGTATTTCATGGGGGAAATACTCAGTAGACTCATCGCAAATTAATTTAATTTATAAGATGATTAAACACATAAATCCCGGCTCTTTATAAAACGGGCATTGATAGAGCTTCTTTATAAAACGGCTCTTGATAAAACTCATATTGTGCATTACAGCACGGGACATATTTTGCAAATCATAGGCTCTTTGAAAATAGCTCTTTGAAAACAGCTCTTTGAAAACCATATACTTATAAAAACATTTTAATTATGCCAAGCATAATTTCTTTTGAAAGCATAACATAAGATAGGATTGAAATCCTCATAAACATAAATAGACACAAGAACTTTACCGAACTTAGGTGGCAAGAAGTCTTATGCAGTAAAATCATAATAACAGTAAGTTTTCATCATAACATAGGATAATATCGAAATCCTCATAAACATATACCGAACTTAGGTGGTAAGAATTCTTATGTAGTAAAAATCATAATAACAGTAAGTATACCAAAACATAATTCATGAAATTCATAGGGATCATTTCCATCATAACATAAGATAGGATCGAAATCCTCATAAACATACGCGACAGGAATTTTACCGAACTTAGGTGGTAAATCCTCATAAACATATGGAAAGACAGGAATTTTACCGAACTTAGGTGGTAAATCCTCATAAACTTATGGAGACACAGAATTCTACCGAACTTAGGTGGTAAGAATTCTTATGTGCATAGCAATGATCCAAAACATATAAAACATTATCGTAAAAACATAGGGTATACTTACTTTTCATAAAAACATAAGGTATATTTACCTTTCATAAAAACATACTTGTTTTTCTTAAAAATTGACTTTCACAAGTCACATGACATTTATATGAAATCATAATTTAAATCAATTAATAAGTGCGAGTCTACCTCAAATCCGACGAGTGCAAAGTTGAGCGGGAATGACTTCAATTTCTTTGAATTCTCCGTACGCTTCGTCTTAGCCAATAAGTCACTTTAGTCTATCGAATATATAGTTCAAAATGATAAATTATAATTTGAGGACTAAAATTGATGTTTTGAAAGTTGAGGGACTAAAATAGATACTTTTGATAGTTGAGGGACTAAAATGAATACTTTGAAACTTGGGCTTAAAATCAAATAAAGTAAATCAGCAGGGACTGAATTGATCAGATTTTTAAAATGAAAGGCCTGATTAAAACTCATTTTAAAACTTGGGGGCTGATTTTGATAAGTTTAAAACTAAAAGGAACTGAATTGAATAACTTTAAAAAGTGGAGGGACCAGAATGCAATTTAAGAAAACTTTTTAAATAAAATATATATTTCTTTCTTGCTTCTGAATAAGATAGAGACAGAGAGGGAGAAAGGCGATCGGCGACAGTCGCGAGCTGAGGGATATTTTTAGGAAAACTGTGCTATAGCCGGCGGTTTACCGGCGCAATGTCGTCGCGGTTATCGGCAAGAAGTGGTCAGAGAGTGGTTAAGGTTTTTGAGCGGATTGAGTGCGAAATCAGAGATAAAACGAGGCTTGGATTCAGATTTAGGGTTGCGATTTGGGTCTGAAATTCCGGCGAAGGGAGCGGCGATTGAGGTAAGTAACTGGCTCTATTGATTCTTGGTTTTGATTTTGGTTTTGGGTGAGGATTTGGAGCTGCGAGGTTTTTCGATGGAACTCTGGTCGAAATGGATCAAGGATGAAGGTTAGTTTCTGGGCTTCATCTATTCCTGAGTTTTGGGTTGTTTTAGGAGTTGTTCTGATTTGCGATTGAAGTTGGGCAGTGGCGTCGATGGAGGTTCGGTTAGTTGCAAATTGGGGATTCAAATTTGGTGTGGGGCAGGGGTGGACTTGAGCTAGTTTGTGTGATCTTGCGTGTGGAGGTGGTATGGTTGCGCAGGCAGTTGGCCGGATTGCATTGTGGTGGTTCGGACTGTGAGTTGGAGGTGGCTGAAATGGAGTTGGGGCATGGAGGTGATGGCTTGGAAAATGGAGTTTGATGAAAATTGGTGATGATGAATGCAGAGGGTGGTGTTGAGGTTGAGGTTGAGGTCTTGGCTATGGCAGTCGGGCAGTAGTGATTTGTGGAGTTGATAAGGGATCCTGGCTATGGTGAGGTGCAAATTGATTTGTGTATTGTAGTGTTCTGATGAATGCTGAACATGGTTGGTCGATATTGGATCGATGATGAAATGATGAATACTGTGGTTGATTGCAAATTGGTTGATGGTTATGGTTGCTTGAGCTCACAGTTGGTGATTCAAATAAATTTGGTGTTGAAAGAAAAGGCTGAATTTGTGGGATTGTGAGGAAGGAAAAGGAGACTTAAATTGAAGAAGTGAGGGAAATAAAATCATAGAAAATGATCAATGGGAGACATAATAATTTGGGGAGGGGGAATAATTCATTGAGTGGTTTGGTGTAAAGAAAAGAAAAGGATGAGCAAAACGTGGGTGTTGTAATGGTTATGAATTAAGAATGTGGATGGTGAGTTATGGGTTGGAAAAAGAAAGTGAAGATAACATGGATGCAATAAGGTGGAAAAAGAAAAACAACATGTGGGAGGAATCTATGTAGGATGTGATGAGCATGATGAAGAACGTATAAAAATAGAGGAAGAGATGGTGGATAGTTAGGTATTAAGAAAAGTGGAAAAACATTATAATTTGGGGAGGGGAATCATGCGGAATAATCATAATTTGGTTTACAATATAATATGGATTTTGTATAAATAAAGAGAAAAGAAAGGAGGAGAAAAACGTGGAATAAATTTTGAAAATAAATAAATATTGAGATAAAAATTGAATTACGTATTTGGAATTGAAATAATTTGAATAAGGAGAATTGAGACATTTTTAATAAATTTGGAATTTAAAAATGATTTTGAAAATAATACTTTAAATAATATAATTTTAGAAATTCGGACATTTAATTTAAAATCGAACAAATTCGATATTTCTTGACTTGGCTAGACGAATCCGTCGCGGCGTTAACTTCAAAATAATAAATGAAATAGTAGCGACACAATTTTCTAAATATTAAAATAATTATTTATTGCATAAAAATTCTGGGTCGCTATACACACACCGATCGAACATCGGATAAGCTAAACTTCTTTTTGGTAGCATTATTTGGAATCATACTTTTGAATTGATTATACAATTTTGCATTCATGAGTAATTTGCAAGTTATCTGACATTGTTGATCTATATTTCATGTTACTTGAATGCACTAGGAGATAATTTTGCTCGAGACGAGCAAAAGCTCAATTTTGGGGGTGTGATAAGTGTGCTTTACACACTTATTTAGTTCCTAAATTAGCAATTTAATTGAAAAATTGAGCAAATATCTACTTATAAATTGTAATTATCTTGTACAATTAGGTACAACCTCAATTGGAAAGAAAATGGACAAGATCGGAGAGCAATTGAGCGAAAAAAGGAGCAATTTTGATGTTCAAGGACCTAATTGAAAGAAATCAAAAGTTCGGGGACTCAATTGCAACATCTCAGAAAGTGGACGACTAAAGATGCAAATATTTCAGGGGCATATTTGTAATAAAAGTCAAAATTCGAGGACTAAATTGAAGAAGACCAGAAGATGGAGGACCCAATTGCAATCATGGAAGGACAAAGCTGCCTGGTGAACCACGCGATCGCGTGTATCGACTAGGCAGCGTTAGCGAATCAAGCCAAAAATCCAATCTCAGAGTTTTCAAGTCAACCACGCGATCGCGAGTCATTCAACCACGCGATCGCGTGGTCTAAAAATTGAGCGATAATCTGGGCCGACCCGGTGCGGCCCAAAAGCTGAAGGGCGCGGATCTACGCGAATTTTTGGTATTTTTGGGCATTTTGACTAGGGTTTCAAGATTCTTTTCCATCACAATTCACTCACAAAACCCTAGCCTCTTTCCTTCTTTTCTCTCTTTTATTTCTTTTCTTTTCTTTTCTTTTATTTGTTTTTGCTTTAGTTTGTAATTTTAGTTTGTAGTTTAGTTTTGTTTCTATGTTGCTAGTTTCCATTGGGTCAAAGAAGCAAGAAGTAAGTGGAAATACAAAACATTGTTGAAAGATTCTTGGAGCAAAAAATCAAGGGAAGTGTTGTACTTCATTTTTCTTGTATTTTTATCCTTAATTTCTATATTTTGTGATGTATTTTCATAAACCTTATCTTTTGTGGAATATTTATATAATGGGCTAGTTGTTTTATGTTGGGATGATTGATGTAGCTTAACTTAATTTAAGTAATTTTAATGTTTGTTTATTAATTTTGAGCTTATTTCATGTGTATTTTTTATTGAGATTATTCCATGTGTTTGATTGATCACCAAATATATGTTTTGTGAAGTGTATGATAATCGAGAGATATTATGCATTTTAGATCAAATAACAAATGCTCTAGGTTCTTGTTAAGGATAGAGATATACCTTAAACCCTAGATGATCCATTGAGTTATTTTCACAAAGAGTTAATGCAATTGATTGCAATTGATTGAGCTTTAATCGACATAGAGATATAGTAGGTTAAACCAAATTGATTAGGGTTAATTTCACTCAAGAGAGGTAATTAGCTAAGCTTGGAAAATCGGGTTTAACATTGCTAATGGGTAATTTATTAATTTACATGTGTTGAGAAATTACTTAAGCGAGAGTTAAGTGAAATCATGATCCCAACTATTTTATCTTTCATTTTCCTTATTTTAATTTGGTTTAAAATTAGTTTCGTTAATTTCGAATTGTCAAAAATTCATCTTATTAATTGTGTGTTTCTCTTTGTTGTTAGAATTAAATTAATTAAAGTTGTATAATCTAAAGTAAACATTCCTCGTGGGATCGACAATCCGGACTCAAAAAGTCCACTTTATTACTTGTACGCGACCCGTGCGCTTGCGGTACACTATTCTGAGCGAACACACACCTTAAGGGTGTGTTTGGCTTATGAACTTATTTTGGTTATAAGTAATTATTTATCATAAGTTATAGGGCTTGGATGATAGAAAGAAAGCTTAAAGGACTTAGTTTGCAATTGCATTAGGACCAACTTGTACAAAATTGAAAGTATGGGGCTGTTTTGCAAAACCTATCATATATGTTTTTATATAGCATGACCCAGACCCTTCTTCTATTCACTTTGTGAGTGAAAACTAGAGAAAAGAGAGAGAGAGAGAGAGAGAGAGAGAGAGAGAGAAGAAGAAGAAGAAGAAGAAGAAGAAGAAGAAGAAGAAGTAGAAGAGAAGAATTAGAGATGTGGAAGCTATGAAATGCTACCTAGTTGAGCGAGAAATGATTCTTTGAATCCCTATTTCAATTTTTTAAGGTAAGTAAGAAAATATTTCCTTCATATTTAAGGTTTAAATTAGATTTATGGATTGATTTATCAAGTTTGAAGTTAGTAAAGTTGAAGATGATTGAAACAATTGATTCTAGGAATGATTTAACCCCATTTCTCCTTCATTTTTCAGTGGAGACACGAGAGGAACCATGGGCTAGCTGTTGGACGAAAAATGGAAGGAAAAAGGAGAAAAAGAGAAGAGAGAGAAAATTCTGCTGTACTGAGGATACTAGTAGCATCGGCAGAGTCAAAATGAGAGGCTTCTAGTAGCCTCATCTTTGGCATCCCCAACCTCTGCCCTCAGAGCCTCTTGGTCTTTTTTCAGCTTCTCCTTCTCATCCTCCAACTCCCCGATTTTCATTTCACAATAGGAGATGGAGCGCCCTAAACCCTCGACCTTGTCAGTGTCATCAATTGCAATGAGGAATATGCCCTGAGCAAAGTTCAAGGCCTGTACATAAAGCGTCCGAGGGTAAAAGTTAAAGATTTATTATAAATAAAAACTTTTTAGCTTTGTCATTACGACTTCGAGGTGTTTGATGCCCTTGCTTGGGCTCACCTCTATCCTGTACTTTGAAAAAACGTTGGGTGATTGAGAAGCAGCCCTAATAGAATCCTTCTCAAGGTCCACAAAGTCGAGGAACACCTTCTCGGCGACTCACGAGGAGGCATATTCTCAAGGACATTATCCCTAAGTATGGTCCTTGGTGTTTTCCCGGGGCCACTGTGAGTATTTGTATGTGGTCTCTTCTTGCTCTTTTTGGTTGTCGAGGGCCGACCCCCAACTCTGGCTTTTCCCCTTATGAAATTATTGAGTTTGGAAGGATTGAAAGTCATGTTATCTGCAAAATAAAGGCAAAGGGATTAGAACGACCTGAATATCATGAAAATAAAATAAAAACTGATAAAGTACCAGACTCCTCCCGAAGTTCCTGACTCCATCCCCGAGGAGATCATCGAAGTTAGAGGCTAAGGGCTCAACACTCTACAACATCTGCCTATACTCTATAATACCTCAAAATAAGCTTGCCCCTCGTCGAACTTTACTATGTCCAGGAAAACCACTCCAACCAAAAAGGGTGTCCGAGCTCCTAAGGTATAACGTAGAAAAATCTCTTCTTCCGACCCTAAAGAGAGCTCGACATCCTAGGCATCTTAAACCTACTCAGACTAGACAAGTAAGCAAAGTATGAAAAATGGGGAAGCTGTTTAAGCTCGAAAACCATCATACAAAGGTCTAATCGGGGCTTTATGGACAAGAACCTACACACGATGAAAAAATACACCAACATTCTCCATCCGTTTGGCACTAGTTGCCCCCAGACACATAGAATACTCCATGAGGAACTCAATAAAGAAGGGATGCAGTAGCCACCTGAGCCCGACCTTCAAAGCATCCCTATAAACTAGAAACTCCCCCTCTCGAGTAATCACTACCCTATCCTCAGTGGTTGGAGCACTGACATCACACCTAGGCATCAGCTCGAACTCCTTCGCTATCTCTAAAATCTTGCATTCCTTATATATGCACCTAAGCTCAGGGTAGGTCAACAGGTTTCATTTCCCTTGAGCCCGAGGCCTTACATCTATAGGCTCTGTTATGGAGATCAGGGAATTTCCTAAGTCCTCATGCCTACTATGCTTGCTACTAGAGCTGCTCGTGCTACTACCACTATTCGAGGTACTGTCACTACTAGACATCTCCTTTCATAAATAGGAAATTTGACTAACTTAAGGGTTCGAGCTTTTACGTCGAATACAGAGTACACCAATACACTCTTCTAAGCCCGAGCACAATCTCAATTATTTCACTCTCAAGGCAATTCGTGAGTGTGAAAATGAGAAAAAACTCTATTTATGGGGAGAGATCGTGCGAATACCAAAGATCGCGTGATCTGAACCGTCAAACAATGCCATATGTCATCTATCTAGGGCCCACGTGGCCTACCAAACATCACATCCCTTTAGATTGACGTGTCACCTCTTAGAACCATCAATCATCCCCGATCATTTTGGTCCAGCATTAAAGCGCATCATCTCCTCCCCGATCTCGTGCGAGGATGTGCGAGGGCTAGCGATGAGCACAAAAACGGACTCACCTCGAACATGAGCACGTATTTCGCCCCTAACACTCCAAAACACATATGAGGGGTCCCAAATTTTGTCACCCATGAACAGCTGGAATACCTTGAGCATGACCAACTAAGTGTGACACCATTCACTCTATTGAGAACCCCAAGGAAGTAAGCACCCCGAGGATGACTGTAACCCCGTTCAGTACTGAGACATGAAGCTCGAGGTTATTCATCATGAGTAGGTTTAGGTTGTCCTCTCACGCTCTAGTCAGCATCCCAATGCATGTAGGACTCTTGATTCACTAAAACCCTAACATGGCAAACTAAGATCATGCAATCTTATCTTAAATCTGCCAGCAAGACTCCCACATTTTAAAGGATTCCTAAGGCTCCAAACCATTAAGTAACCTAATCCTAACTGGAAGGAACTACTTACCTCTATAAATATTTAACTCTCATTTACAATCAAGGTACATAATTATTATTGCAATTCATAGCCTCTTGCATTAATATTTTTTCTCTCATTACCAATTTAAATATTGGAGGGGCAATAAGCTTACATCTCCCCGCCTTTGTTTCAGGTATTTGAAGATCTAGATCGTGTTCATCTGATGTTCAAGCTTGAGAAATTATAGGTGCGAATTCTTAGCATCATCAGAATCTATGAAATGTCATAAAGTCCAAGACCAGGTTAGGTAGAAACTAGGCAACAAAAAGCCTAATGATGCTGAGGAGAAAACCAAAGTAAATATATGAACATAGACAATGTAGTAAAATATGTCGGCTAAAAGGCTAATGTTCCATGTTCCTGAATTTGCATAACAGAGAGAACTCCAAACTGCTATGAAACCAAGGTTAATTTTCAAAAGGCAAGACAACACAACCTGCACAAAAGTAACATTTAGCAAGAGTAGAAAACATGTCTTGAAGCAATAGGAAACATGTTTTGGAACATTCCTGGTATGGTCAGTGTGGTCCCAGGCATCTAAGCGCCCAAGATAAAATCAAGTTACATCCACAAAATAAAGGTTGAGTATGCATCTTAATTTTCACTAATAAACTGAGATTTAACATTTAAAATAGTTATCTTTTTGCTTGATTAATCATATTTTAGTCAAACCTATCATCTAGCAATGCAAGCTAAAAAGAGTGACAAGTATAGCATGACGAATTTCATATGTTTTGCCCTATCATATTACAACGATCCACACAAGAAAGAGGGGAAAAGGGGAAGAAAGATGTATAGCAATTATGCATCTGATTTTGATTTGGTGTCATGGCAATAAAAAATGTAATCATCCCCTTCTATAGGTAGGCATGTCAATGTATAGCAAGTCATAAAATCATGATTCTTGCAGTTATCAAGGTACCCAACATAAGATCAGATGGATAAATAATAGCTTCGTCGATTCACACGTTCAATTAGGTTGCTCTAGTTGCTAAATAGAGAGACGAAGTAAAAATAGAAATTACAGTATCTCATAGAACACAAAGGTAAATGAGCCTCACCAGCTATGCGTGTGCAAGATTTTGGATCAGAGTTTAGAGTTGACCATCGACATGATCATAATGACACTTTTTAATGTCTTAACTTAAGAGAAAAAGATAAGATAAAAGAATAGAATAATTGAATCCAGAATTATGACATGTTAGAAGAAAAATAATTTTTTTTTTTTTTTTTTGCGCGGGTTTCGTACTAACAATTAAATAAGGATCAGGTGATGTGTAAGAAACAAATCTCTTGAGATGAAGCCTCAACCATGTCTGTTTGATTAGAAAGATTTAATTTACAATTGTCTCTAAAGGGTGCAAAAACACAAAATTTAACTAGAGAAAAATTACTTTTTATCCAGGATAAGAAAAAATTACATAATCTTTGTTTGAGAGTTGATTTTGTGGTCTTTGTCTTCATGTTGCTTCATGTCTTTAATACTTGCATGATTCCTGTTTCATAATCGTCTATAATCGCTCATTACTTTATATCAATAACTTCCTACAATGCCACTTTTAACTACCTACATTTTTAGTAATGTCGTGCAGTTAATATATACAGACTCAGATCTGGATCTCGAACCCTAGCCACCACACACGAAAATAACGAACAATGGATAAGAAGACTTAGATCTGGATCTCGAACCCTAGGCACAACACACCAATAATATATGCAGACTCCAATACGATGTTGTCTCACGCAAGAGCGAAATGATGTTGTCTTGTCCCTAAACAAAAGCATAGAGCGTCGTTTTCTTCTGACGGTATGACGTCGCTTTAGCTAGTTGAAATGACGTCGTATTGGTCAATAAGAATGAATAGTAACATCTAGGTTCACTCTTTTAAGGGAGTACATACATGTTTTTTTTTCTTGTTTTATTTTATTTAAGTTCTTTAACTAACATAATTGTACCAAAAGTTGGAATTTTTGGCGGTCTATTGGACAATGTTGTAAAAAGCTCGCTTACGCTTACACTTAGGCAAGCTTAGACTTGATATTTGGTCTAACTGCTTCGTCACGCTTCACGCTTCTCTTATGCATTGCTACACTTTTTCGCTCTTAAGCGTGATGCTAAGTCTCGTCACTTCGTCGCACTTTACAGAGTGTTTGGCTAGGTGAGCCGTAATTTATTTTTTAAATTTTTGGTATTTTCTAGGTAAATCAATAGTTGAAAATTGGAGAGAGAAAATATATATGATTAAAAAGTAGTATAGAAAATTATTTTGTTTATAAATTGTAATCATTACATAAAACAACGAGTGTTATACTTTTTACAACACTGCTATTGTTGGATGGAAACCATTCAAAAGGATAAACCGACCACTGAAAAATTGATGATGTTTGTGCCAATATTTGAAGGCTAGGACCATTTGCACGGCAATCCCATATGTTAAGGACAACTTGGACCAATTAGCCTAGGTTTTTCTCTGTCCTTCTAACTGTCAAAATCTCGACACCGACAACAACGGTTGAGACCCCGATAATCTGCGCTACTGGATTCCCAACCCCGACCCGACGAGTTAAAACCCGAACCTATCCTTATAATTGTCTGGTGCCACCTACGTGTGCACGCGACGGAAAGGCTGACCCTCCATCAAACACAAAACGGAGCAGCAAAGGGTAACAAAAGAAAGACGTCCTTCACCTTCGGTCTATATGGCGACGGAGGACGACTACGGCAACACCTTCGGGGACTTTATCGCATCCTTTCCTCCCAATCCTCGGCCTACCACAACCTTCCATTCTAATCATTTACCCCAATTCAATGGCATTAATTCTTCCACCGACGATGTCGAATGGGGCGATTTCGTCGAATACCCGCAGCAACTCTCATCCACCCAATCAGAACCCTCCAAGTCTCGATCAGAGGATTCCAAAATGGTGTCACCCACTCGGTGGGTGAAGCCGAGTGGCGCATTGCCACTTTCGTTATTTGGGGATGCCGATGAGGAAGAGCATATGGATGGGGTTGATCTCAATTCCAATTTTGGTAGTAATCACACTAGGAATGGATCGGATTACAAAAGTGTTGGTAATACTAATAATTTTGGGGTTAATGATATTATTGCCAATCTGTATAATCAGACTCATCAGATCAAGATTGCAAATCGATCTGGTATGAATTCCAGCCCCAGAGTTGATTACAATGTGAATGGTTTGATTTTGGATGATAAGAGTGCGAAAGTGAGTATTGAAAATGGCTCGAAATTGATTGCTGTAAGTTCGGGATTTAGTGAGCTGAACCTGGATTTTAATGGGATTAATTTGAATTCTAATGTCAAGTGTACAAGAAGTTTCAGTGATCAGAGCCTTGAAAATGGATCTGGTTCGTATTTGAGCACCAGGGTTGATGTTAATGCGAATGATCTGGTTTTGGATGGTCAGAGCGGGGAGGTGAAGGTTGAAAATGGAGTCCATTCCAGCTCTAGTATGTATCCTGTAAGATCAGATTTTAGCGAATGGAATATTGATTTTAGAGGGATGAATTTGAATGTTAATGTCAATGGTACTAAAAGTTTAAGTGGTCAGAGTGTTGAAACTGGTACGAATAACAGCACCAGGGTTGATTCGAGTGTGAATGAATGGGTTTTGGATAGTAAGAGTGGTGAATTGAAGGTTGAAAATGGATTTTCTTCTAGCTCAAATTTGAATGCTGCAAGTTCAGTGTTTAGTGAGTGGAATATGGATGTTAATGGGATAAATTTGAATTCTATTGTTGATGGTACGAAAAGTTTAAGTGATCACAGTCAGCAGATAAAGAGTAAGAACAGTGGGTTGAGTGTTAAATCGAACGGACTGGATCCATATCAAGATGGCTCAAGCTCACACCTTTTTGGTGGATGGACTTTGGAATTAAATAAGTACAGCTCCAGTGCGAAAACATTAAATGCAGATTTGAATACATTGGGTTCAAATTTGGATAACAATGGTAGAGAAAAGGAGTTGAATGATGCCACACGTGATGACAACAATGATGACGACGACGACGAAGATGATGGATGGGAATTTAAGGATGCGTATTCAGAATGGAGGCCAGGAGATGTGAATAATGTGGTAAGAAAGATGGTAACAATATTCATGATAATTGTAACTGCTGTGTGATCGTATTTTTAAGATTTTTCTTTGGCATTTATATTAGGAACTTTTTGGCCCAGAATGCAATGGATGATAGGCCAAGTAATGTACAGGGGTATTTTTTATGGTTCTCAGATTTTAAATTCTTTAAATTTAAATATGCTGTCTCATTTTGGAGTTATCAGAAGATAAACGACTTCTTACTTGGATTGTAACAGCATTTACTTGTAGTATATGATTTGGAATGTAATTATGTGTTGCAGCTTAATAAATTGATTACTTGATTATGTCATGAAATATGTACATATACGAAACTAGTTTTCCACCTTGAATACATCTGATGCATTTAATTTATGTTGTGAAGGTTGATTCCAAGGTGAATGACTTTTCTGAGGAAAGTGCAGACTCATCTGGGATTGGCAATGGATTAAGTCATTTGTTTGGCACTCCAAATCAATCTATTGATTTGTTTTCCACTTCAACTGAAGTTGATTTGTTTTCCACCTCTAGTTGTTTTCCCAGTAGTTCCCAGGAAGTAAAATTATTTGAAGTCCAGCCAATTATAGCAGCTTCAATCAGTTTTAGTTCAAATACAAACTCAAACATTGAACAGACTGATATTAAAGATGGGTTGAACCCTAGTTCGAATGTCGGATATGGTGAATTTGATGATGGTTTTGGGAAATTTACAACTGCATTCTCAGAAAGTGAACCAAAGCCAAGGGTGAGTTTTACCTATCCACCTTTGATTATTTAGATTCTTATGACATTCAGGATTGTGCATGATAAATTTGTGTAGCTGATTCAGGAAGCATTGGATGATGATATCCTTTCTCCCTCTAAAGAAGCAGTGTCGATGCTGGATGGCAAATTCCAGGTCTTTAATTAATTATTTCAAGTGATAAATGCATATAGCTGGAGTTGTAGATCCCAATATTGTTTACGTAATTTCTTGTAACTTACAATATTGATATAATCCTCCTGCATCTCTATTTATCCTTTTTGTGGTGGATGGTGGGCAATGATCCTCTCTAGTAGTTCTAATTGATTTTTAGGCCACTTCTATTATGTAGTTCAGTATAGGAAATTTGCTAGATCCACATGCAATGTATGTCATTGTGCTCCATGTTTAGTTGTACAAGTTGAATATTTATGTTGGTTGTCCATTTTGCTCGATTAATAGTCTACTTTGTTTTAGGCTGCATGTTTATCGCCTTCAAGAATATCGGTTCTGCGTGCCTCCATGATTTGTTGTGGTGACAGTTTAGGCAAGGACCTTTTATCAATTTTAGCCCACTTATAATTACGTAATACAACATAGGAAATTTCGCTAGATCCGCAATAAATATATGACATGGTGCTCTTGTCTTATAGAAAATCAATCTTTCTGTTGGTTTTCTCTTTCGCGTCTATTGTATTTTTTGTTGCATGTTCATTGCCTTAAAGAATATTGATTCTGTATGCTTCCAAGTTTTGCCTTTCGGCTTCCATAATTAGCTTTTAAAGTTTAAGGGTACACATCAATTCAAACTTTGGCCATTGTATCTTTTCTCTTCATTCTTATCAGCATATTCATCCAGCTTTGTACTCTTAAAAGGATAAGTTTGTGTTGGAGAATATCTTTTTCCTCTATGTGAAATGATGGTCCCCTTTTACTCGTGCTCTAAAGTCTCTAGAAGATTTCTGGTGGAAAAATTTCGGAATGAAATTCTGAGTCCTAGGACTAGCCGATTAGGTAGACTTGGTTAAATGAGATTTTGTCTTTCCCGTTTTGTTTTTGAGAATGCTTACTATTATGAGTCTTTGTCTAAATTTATAAATTATTTATAAATGTTCAAACTTCATTTTCAACGACACATTCCAATGGATCTGGACTATCCACTTATCCACCTCTAATTTCTATCTATTTGTAATTAAACCTTTTATAATTCTTCCCAAATGGATGCAATCTTGTTTGTGGAGTGCGTATCAGAATATTAAGAGTTGCTACTGGAGTTACTTTTTTGGTTTTCTTGAACGTATGATAGATGAATATTAGTCCAGTTCACTTGTTATCCTAGTAGCGTTCAGGAATAGAGTGAAAATGTTGTGGTTACCCAAGAGAACTTCTAAATATCCAGAGTTGTGATGCATTTGCTTTATTCTAGGCTATGATGACTCTGATCTATGAGGAATAAACAATTATAGAGGTGTATGATACATGGAAAGAGCAGCTATTGGAGTTAGGGGTAAGATAACTCTTAAGTTTACTGATGAGAGTTAGATGGACGATGCTTTGCAATTTATTCAGTATGAGGCATAATGCTGAATGAAGCATAAAATTTGCAGATACTATGACAGTACAGGCCATTCAGAGAGAAGGTTTTATTTAGATGATATTAGGTTTTACGAACTCTATTCTTTAAGAGGGAAAATTAGGGTTTCTACTTCTTTTAGTACGTGCCTTATGGATTGTTTTCGTAATGTCCCAAAAATTACCCTTTAGAGCCATTAAACACGTATCATAAAATAAAACTTTTATGAAAGATAATTCTTCTTACACTTACAAAAATTAAAAACAAATACTTAATCATAAGCATTAATTCATTAATTCAAAATTCATAATAATCTCCTTTATTATATCATTAGAGACCCATTCCATACTTCAACTTTTTGAATCTTAATTGTCTAAAAGGGGGAAATCATAAAAGATGATATAAAATTCCAATAATGAGCCATATAAATCGTACTCCCTCTGTCCCAATTATATAAGCTGGTTTGACTTTTCACACAAATTAAAAAAATATATTTAATGTTATTGAAAAAGTAAATTTTGTAAAGAAAATTCTCAAACTTACCCTTATTCAAGTATCAAAATTATTATTATTGGAAGTAATGAATAGGGGTACATTAGTAAAAAACAAAATAAATATTTCCCAATTAGGAAACATGTCTATATAATTGGAATAAGAGAAAAAAGAAATGCAGCCTATATAATTGGGACGGAGGAAGTAATTCTTATTTAAACTTTGAAAATTCGTAATGAACATAAGGAGACATTAGAATTAGAAACCGAATTTAGGTGGTCATAATTCCCATTCATAGCTTAATTCCCATTTAAATTTTGAAATTTTTAACATGTATAAGGAGACACAAGATTTAGAAATCGAATTTAGGTGACTATAATTTTTGTGCATAACGCTACGCCGCTACTGAACTTTGACCCTTTTTATCATAACATATATGAGCTATATCATATTTTGCATAGATTGAATTCTGTATAAAGTATGAAAAAAGATTTACATGTAATCTTATGACTACACTAATCTTTTAAATTTTAAAAGGGCTTAGATAAAACACGCAAGAAAGAAATTGACCTTAAACAAACTTTTTATAAACTGTGAGTGTAGTGTGGGGCAATAGACACACACACTCGTATTTATATACATATAATTATGATTGCCCCACACTACACTCACAGTTCATATATATATATATATATATATATATATATATATATATATATATATATGTAGAGAGAGAGAGACGTTAGTTATTTGGGAGGTCTTCTTACTCTTGCAAATTTGACAGGCCGAATGTAGTGTCAATACAGGAAACAAAGAAACCAAAATTTGACAGGAGGTTAATAGGAAGTGTTTGGGGCACCATATTCAAAGAATGGGCTTTCTTACTGTCGATAGGTTAACCTGGGGGCATTCTAATCATGTGGGATTCAAGGATCCTGAGGGGTAAAGAGGTAGTTTTGGAGAATTTTTTAGTATCGGTATATTTTGAACCAGTTGTCGGAGGAGAGAGTTGGTGGTTCTCTGGGATATATGGACCGTGTAATTCTAAGGAAAGGAATGATTTTTGGGAGGAGTTGGTAGGTCTATATGGATTACGTGGAGCAAGATGGTGTGCGGGTGGGGACTTTAATGTAGTACGATTCTCATCTGAAAAACTTAATGGAAGCAGTTATACAAGGAGCATGAGGGAAATTTGATTGCTTTATAAGAGAAACAGGGTTGAAGGATTTATCGCTCTCAAACAATGAATTTACATGGACTAATATGAGAAATAGATTGGCTTGCTCAAGGTTAGATAGGTTTTTGTTTATGGAAGGATGGGAAGGTATGTTCGAGACAGCTAGACAGGAATCCCTTGTTCGGGTCACATCGGATCACTGCCCAGTTGTGCTTGATACTAACAGATTTAAATGGGGATCTCTACTCCATTTCGGTTCGAAAATATGCGGTTAAGGCATAAAGATTTCAAAAGGAATTGGAAAAAGTGGTGGGAGGAATGCAGGAATGAAGGTTTGGCAGGTTTCAAGTTTATGGGAAAATTTAAAACTATCAAGGATCAATTGAAGAAGTGGAACAAAGAGGAGTTTGGTGATGTGAGAATGGAGAAAAAGGCAATCATGAATAGAATAAAGGACATTGATAGGAAGGGAGAGGGGCAAGGAATAGGTGATGAGGAAAGAGTAGAAAGAAGGAAATTGAGAAGAAATTTGGAGGAACTGATTATCAGAGAAGAGACATCTTGGAACCAAAATGCTAAGATCAAAGGAGTGAAGGAATGAGATAATAACACGAAGTTGTTTCATAGGATTGCGAGTGGTAGGAAGTCAAATAATTTGATCAACAAGCTAGAAAACAAAAATTGGATGATCTTGCATATAGAGGAGGAAATTGAGGAGGAGATCACTGACTTCTTTCGAAATCTTTTTAACAGAAGTTATGCAAATTTTAGCATTGAAGGAATAGAATGGGAAGGTATTGATATAAATAGTAAATCAAAGTTGGAAGAGCCATTCAGAGAAGAAGAGGTGAAATCAGCTCTATTTGAATGTGATGGAGATAAAGCGTCACGGCCAAATGGTTTTTCTATGGCAGTATTGCAAGAGGGTTGGGAAGTAATTAAAGGGGATTTAATGAAAGTGTTCTCGGAATTTTATGACGATGGAATTGTGAATGCAAGGGTAAATGAAACGATCGTTTGTCTAATCCCCAAAAAAATGAGTTCGGTTTCCATTAAGGACTTTCGTCCAATCAGTTTGGTGACTTCACTATATAAGATAATGGCTAAAGTGTTATCATCGAAACTGTAGGAAGTTTTGACAAAAACAATTGATATAGCTCAAGGCCCTTTCATCAAAGAAAGGCAAATTTTGGATTTGGTATTAATTGCAAATGAAGTTGTAGAAGAGTATAGAGCAAAAAAGAAAGAAGGGGTTGTAATTAAGATAGACTTTGAAAAGGCTTATGATCATGTAAATTGGGAATTTTTAGATTTTGTGTTAGAAAAAAAGGGATTTGGAGAAAGATGGAGAAAATGGATTAGGGGGTTGTTTGTCGTCGGTAAACTTTTCAGTGATGATTAATGGTAAACCTAGAGGAAAATTTGGTGCATCGAGAGGACTAAGACAAGGAGACCCGCTGTCACCATTTTTATTCATTTTAGTGGGAGATGTATTGAGTAGATTGATGAACAAAGTTTGTGAAATGGAGAAGATTGATGGTTTTAAGATAGGAAGAGACGGAGTACGGGTGTCCCATCTCCAATTTGCAGATGACAGTATTTTTTTCTTGGAGAACAAGGATGAAAGCTTTGACAATCTTATGGGAATTCTGGATATCTTTTCAAAAACATCAGGACTAAAGGTTAATATGGCAAAGAGTACAGTGGTGGGCCTTAATTTAACAGAGGAGAGAATTGAAAACATTGCCAACAAGTTGGGTTGCGTTAAGGGAGTATGGCCATTAAGTTATTTAGGACTACCATTGGGAGGGAATCCAAATACTTCTTCATTCTGGAATCCGATATTGGAAAAAGTTGCTAGACGACTAGAAGGATGGCATAAAGGATTTCTATCAAGAGGAGGAAGGCTTGTACTTTTGCAAGTGGTACTAGGCAGCATCCTTAAATATTTTATGTCTATTTTCCACATGCCCATGAAGGAAGTTAAGGTTATAGAAAAATGATGAGGGACTTCTTTTGGAAAGGGAAGGGTGAGGGATCTAGTGACCACTTAGTCAAATGGGATGTAGTAACGAAAATAAAAGAATTTGGGGGCTTGGGAATTAGAAATTTACATAACAAGAATTTGGCTTTGTTAGGAAATGGTTATGGCGCTTTCTCCTAGAACCGAATTCACTTTGGCATATCATTATCCATAGTCGTTATGGTTATCATTCAAATGGATGAGATGCATGCATTGAAGTTAACTCAACTCTTCGAGCACCATGGAAATTTATTGCAAGAGTTTGGGATATCTTTGTGGATAATACCAAATTGACAGTCGATAAAGGTGATAAAACCCGATTTTGGATAGATAAGTGGCTTGGTCAACAAACACTCCAAGAGTCTTTTCCCCGACTATTTCGGTTATCCAATAACAAAAATCCGCTCATCTCCGATGTTTTTTCTTTCCAATCCTCCTCAAATCCAATTTGGAACCTTCAATTCAGTGATAGAGACCTTGAGGACTTTACTTCTCTCCTAAACCTTCTAGAAACTACGACTCTCGGCCCGCTTACCTTAGACAAAAGAGTTTGGAAATGTTACCCATCCGGTATCTTCTCGTGTAAATCTTTTTTAAACACCATTCTCCAACCATTGAATCAACATAATTTCCCTCATTTCAACTTCATTTGGAAGAGAGTGATGCCGTCAAAAATCAAAGTTTTTGCTTGGTTGGTTTCTTTAGGGAAAGTAAACACTTGTGTTTTGTTACAATTGAAGAAGCCATTCCTGTGTATATCCCCATCTCACTGTATTATGTGTAGAAAGGCGGATGAAAGTATTGATCACATTTTTATCCATTGTGAGTTTGCTAGGAAGATTTAGGACAAAATCCTGTGCCTATTTTATGAATCAGGTGTACTTCCAAAAAAAATGGGCAGACCTTATTCTTGTTAAATGGTACTTTGGGGGAAACAGGAAGCAATTAAAGGAGTTGTGGAAAATGATAGTGTTGGCATCAATTTGGACCATATGGACCGAGAGGAATCGGAGAATTTTTGACAATCTTGAACGAACGGTAGAAGATATATGGGATACCATTATGTTTCTCACTAGTTTATGGGCAAGGGCAACAGGAAAGTTAAATGCTTTAGAAAGGTTTTTATTGAACCTAGACCCAACAACATATTTTGATGTCATAATTTCAAATAGTTCTTAGATTTCTCCTGGTTGTTTTGATGGTCATTTAAATTATTATAATGTATTTCGTGGATATCTTATCCACATGGTTTTGTATTCGTTATAGAACTTATCATGAATAAAATTTCAATTTCTTATCAAAAAAAAATCAGATTAAATATCAGAGTTCTGAATTTCTGCCTTTTGTGTTGGGATACATTATGCAATCTAAAATTTACTGCAATTTTTGTCCTTAATTTCTGTGTCTGTACATGTATGTTTAATCTTAGTTTAGTTTTTTGACTGTCTATCTGGTTTTCCATACTCCACATTGTCAGAGAACAAAAGTTTATCTTCAGCTACCAGGAAAAGTGATTGCATCACATACCTAAAGTTAATTCTGAGTTTACTATTTTTGGTAGCCCAATTTTCTTTATTTTCCTTCATATCATCTTCACTTTGTCAGGAGAAGGAGACTAAGTTAAATAATCATGAAGGTGCACTGCCCTTATCTATCTTCGGCGAGGAAGAGCCAGAAACTAATGGTCATGTAGATGTTCGAGATGCTTTTATGGATCAGCCCACTTCTTATCAAAGAAATGGTCATGCTTCCAACTCAGTTATTTCTATTCACGAGCTTTTATCAAATTTATATGGCCATGTTGAGCAGGCTTCTTCGGTAGACACCATGCAAAAACCAATTGAAATCAAGTTAAGCTGCCCATCTGATGCTGTGTCGAATTCAGATGCAGTGCATAATGATGATGGTGATTTCGATGATAATACATGGGAATTTACGGATGCCTTTTCTCAAAAGAGAAACAACGATGAGGCTTCTCATTTTAGAATTGAAGATGAACATGTGACCAGCTCTTCCAAGTTGGTGCTGAATAATTTTTTGGATTTCTATTCTAGATTAAGGGATGAGTTGTGCTTTATTGCTAAAGTTCATATTGAAAGCCTTGAGGTTTGTGCTAGAAAGAAACAATTTTCTTGTATCTCACATTTTGTTTCAGTTTTTCTGAATAACTGCTGAATTGTTACAATTTTTTTGGGTCAGAATGCTCGAAGTACTGCTGCTCTTTCTGGAGAATCTGCAGAAGTGGCAGCTCTTGATAATGAATTTCTGGTTCGTCATCCATTTACTTGTCAGTTTAATTATATGCTTTGAGGGCTATTCTTAAGTTTCTAAGATCTAGCTTTTGGTTCTATTAATTATATCAGAAGTACATTTGAAATTCTACAAGATGTGAAGCTCATTGTACAGATTTCTTACTTTTGTTGTTCTGGATTATTATTAATTGTGTGCATATAAAATGCAGACTGTGTCAAGAGGCACACACAGAAACTTCCATTTTTAAAAAAATATTGCACACGGAAAATTGTAAGGTTCTAACTTCTATAGTAACAAAAGATGTTAATATTTCCTATAATCTAGACTGCATTCAGATATGGGACATTCCTGTTGACAATGAAATAATTTATGGTTCAAAATGAAGTTTTGATTGAATAAATTATTAAATACAGTTTGATGGAACTCTGGGAAATTAAGTTAATGTGCATAGTGTACATTATCTATTCTTGTTTGCTTCCAAAAAAATCTAAGATTTCCATTGTTAAAACTCTTTTCAAATCTGGGAGATTTTCGTTGACAATCAGGTAAGCTTATGGTAAAAATCAATTAAGTACATTTAGTTCGAAGTAATTCAAAATATCGTGTCAGAGACATTCTGCGTAACTTTCTTTTGATATTGAATTATATTTGTTCTTGTTAAAAGAAAATCTAATGTGTCCTCAAGTTTGGACACATTTCATATCAGCAATGTTATCAAAACCGACTGGACCGGCCGGTTCGAATGAAAAAAACTGGAACTGGTCCAGTTTTCTAGGGTAAAAAAATCAGAAATTTTGGAACCATACAAAGAAGAAAAGCTGGCTGGCCCAGCACAATTTTTGGTTTTTTTTTTTTTTTTTGCTACCGGTTTGACCTTAACCTTTTAGCTTTTCTAATACATTTATGATTAAGTATTAATTGTATGTTTAGCTTCCCAAACAATTTCTATTTATTACAGTAGCAGTTCAAATCTTTTTCTAAAAGTTACTGAGTGTTGTCACATTGCTAAGTTTTTGACTCAGTAATATGGGATTAATGACATGAGGAAGCACTTGAACTGTTGGAATCATATTACTTTGAGAAATATAGTACTTTCTACTGCGATGGAGTGATTCGTTGACTTTTTTTAGCCAAATGGACTTGTATCCTTAGCATAATTTCTTGCTAATGTATTTAACTTTTGAGTTAAACAGAGTCTTGGCATAACCGAAATCCTTGTGAGACCAGAAGCCAGTGTCAAAAGCTTGACAATACGACTTCGATAAAGTTTTAGGCTTTTATTATTATTATTATTGTTATTATTTTTTTTTTATTTTTTTTTATTATTATTATTTTTTTTTAAAGAAATTGCAGCTTAATTTTCACTTTAGAATGGATCCGTATTTCCTCCATCCATCGCTGAAGTTTCTCTCTATCAAATCAGTCAAGTTGGGATTAACTCATGGAACTGAGCTTTCTCACTTGTAACAAAAATATCACCATCTTCTCAGAGGTGCTCAGAAACTAATATTTGTTAAAAAAAAAAAAAAATGTAATAATCAATTAGCTGATTTGTAATTTTCCAATGCAAACATGTTATAACAGAGACTCCACTTTCTAAAAACTTTGCTAGACATGTCTATACTGCACAGAAGGAATAATTATTTTAGCATATATGTAACTAGAACAAAACATTTAAGTGACATCCACACTCGTGGACAAGTTTCGAGGCTGTTGCATGCAAATTTTTAGTATTTTCCAATTTGCTTCTTGATTTATTTTCTCATTTATTTTTTTATTTTTTTTATAAGAAACATTATTTTATTAAAGACAACTTCGGAAATTACAACAAATAGTGGACGAGTCTTCCATCTTAGAAAGACTTGAATCCATACTAAAGCAAGGAAGCTATATAATAATCTATTGGGAACTCGGGACAATAGTACATAATGAACTCATGAGATCTAAATGAAACAAAAAATTATCTCTCACTGAAAAGACCGCCGCTCTGGCCCATAATTCCGTTAAAAATATGATGTTATCCCACATGTCATCTATTGTTCTCTCAAAATTGTCAAAAAATCTATTGTTTCTCTCTTTCCATGTTACCCACGTTGTTGCCATAACCAGTATTTTCCAGATTTCCTTCTTTTTTCCCATTCTATCCCCGAAATTCCATTTTATAAGAATCAAGTTAGCCCAGCATCTCGGCAATGCACCCTGTACTCCAAACATGTTCATAATTCTACCCCAAATTACTTTTGCCTGTTCACAATGAACCAATAAATGATCAATAGTTTCATTTGCCTTTTTGCACATGATACAAAATGATGGGGAAATGCTCCAAAAAGGCCTCTTTAATTGTAACAAGTCACAAGTGTTAACCTTTCCCAAAGACATTAACCAAGCAAAAACTTTAACTTTTGAAGGAATCACTCCCTTCCAAATAAATTTGAATTGGGGGAAATTAGAGTTGCGAGATGATTGACAAAGAGTATTAAGGTAGGATTTACATGAAAAAGAACCCGATGGATGACTGATCCAAATTCTTCTATCAAGGGAAAGTGGTTCAATAGTGATATTTTCAAGCAAACTTGAAAGGGAAGTAAATTCAACAATGTCTCTATCGTTAAGGTTTCTAAAAAATCCAAAGTTCCAAGTTGGTGTGGAGTTTAATGGAAAGGATACAATGTCACAAATAATTGAATCTTTTTTATCCGATAATCGGAAAAGACGAGGGAAAAGAGTTTTGAAAGTTTGATCACCCATCAATCTATCTAACCAAAATCGGATTTTGTCCCCTTTCCCAACCACAAATTTGGTGTTTACCTCGAAATTATTCCAGCCTTTTGCAATGGATTTCCAAGGTGCCCGAAGGGAGAATTTAACTTCAATGCATGTATCCCATTCATTTGAGTAAAGGTCATACCGACTACGGATGATAGAATGCCATAGTGAACCCGGTTCAAAGGGGAATCGACAAAGCCATTTACCAAGAAGTGCCATATTTCTCAAATGACGGTTACCAATCCCTAGACCTCCTTTTTCCTTAGGTTTTCGGACAATCTCCCGTTTTACCAAGTGGTCGCTATACCCCTCACCCTTACCCTCCCAAAGAAATTCCTCATCATTTTTTCAATTATTTTCGCCACCTTTATGGGCATTTTAAAGATTGACATAAAATATGTCGGTATACTCTCCAAAACCGATTGTAATAACACAAGTCTTCCTCCTCTTGATAAAAAACCTTTATGTCACCCTTCCAATCTTCTAGCAATTCTCTCAATCACTAGGTTCCAAAAAGATTCAGTGTTCGGATTTCCTCCCAAAGGTAATCCAAGATAGTTCAATGGCCAAGAACCTTTCTCACAACCCACTTTCTCCACAATATCTTCAATCCTTTCTTTTGTCAAGTTAATCCCTACTCTCATGCTCTTTACCATGTTAATTTTTAATCACGCACTCCTTGAGAAGATCTTCAAAATACCTATGAGAATTTCAACGCTTTCATCCTTGTTTTCCAAAAAGAATATACTATCATCCGCGAATTGAAGATGTGAGACATTCACTTTGTTGTTACCAACCTTAAATCCTTCCAAAATCTTCATATCACATGCCTTGTTGATCAATCTACTTAACACGTCCCCCACCAAAATGAAAAGAAAAGGTGATAGTAGGTCTCCTTGCCTCAGCCCTCTGGGGGAGTCGAATTTTCCCCTTGGTTTACCGTTGATCATCACTGAGAAATTTACCGACACCAAACAACCCCTTATCCATTTCCTCCATCTTCCACCGAAACCTTTCTTTTCTAACACGAAGTCTAGGAATTCCCAACTAATATGATCATAAGCCTTTTCAAAATCAATTTTAAGCACCACCCCTTTTTTTCTTAGCCCTATGTTCCTCAACAATTTCATTTGCAATCAATACCAAATCCAAAATTTGTCTTCCTTTCACAAAAGCACATTGGCTTACATCTATTGTCTCTTCCAGAACTTCCTTAAGTCTCAAAGATAGGACCTTCACTATTATCTTGTACAAAGAGGTGACCAAACTTATTGGAATTGAGGTCAACTTTTTTGGAATAAGGCTTATGAAGGTTTCATTTACTTTAGCATTTACAATACCATTGTCATAAAATTCAGTAAATACCTTCATCAAATCCTCCTTAATAACTTCCCAACCCTCCTGCAGTGCCACCATTGAGAAACCATTAGGCCCCGGTGCTTTAGCTCCATCACAATCAAAAAGAGCATTTTTTATCTCTTCTTCCCGAAAGGGGTCCTCCAATTTCGATTTCCTTTCCGCATCTATACTTGCCCAATTTATACCTTCAATACCAACATTAATTATCTCCTTATTAAACAAATCCTCAAAAAAATCAATGATTTCCTTCTCAATTTCCTCCTCCGTACGTAAAATTCTTCCATCCCTACCCTCGAGTTTATTGATCAAGTTATTTGTCTTCCTCCCACTCGCAATTCTGTGAAACATCTTAGAGTTGTCTCATTCCTTGACTCCTTTAATTTTTGCTTTTTGATTCCATGAAATTTCTTCCCTTATAATCAATTCTTTCAATTGTCTTCTTAATTTCCTTCTTTCTAACCTCTCCTCTTCCCCAATATTTTTCCTCACCTCTTCCTTGTCTATCTCCTCAATCCTTTTCATAGTTGCCTTTTTCTCTATTCTTACATCACCTAATTCTTCTTTGATCCACTTCTTCAATTCTTCCTTCATCATTTTCAACTTCCCCATGAATCTAAAACCTGCCCAACCTTCAATTTCACACTTTTCCCACCATTGCTTCCAGTTTCTACTGAAGTTCTTGCGCCTTAACCACATGTTCTCAAAACGGAATGAGCTAGGCCCCCATTTAAATCTGTTGGTATCTATAGTGATTGGACAATGGTTTGATGTCTAATAAGAGCTTGTTGCCTAACTTCCTCAAACATGCTTTCCCAGTCCTCCGTAAATAGAAATCTGTCTATTCTTGAACAAACCAGTCTATCTCTCATATTGGACCATGTGTAGTCCGAGTTTAGAAGTTGTAAATCCTTCAATTCCGTGTCTAATATAAATTGATCAAACTTTCTCATACTTCTAGTATATGTATCACCATCCAATTTTTCCAAGGGGTATTGAACAACATTGAAATCACCCCCCATACACCATCTATTTCCGCAAAAGCCATATAGGCTTGCCAATTCCTCCCAGAATTCATTCCTATCTTTTGGATTACATGGTCCATACACGCTTGAGAACCACCATCCTTCATTTCCCCCAACTACCTCCAGAAAAACCGATACCGAAAAATTTCCCAACACCACTTTTTTACCCCTAAACACCCTTGAATCCCATATTACAAGTATACCACCTGATATTCCAATTGATGGTAGAAATGTCCATTCCTTAAATCTGCTTCCCCAAATACTTCCAATTAGATTCTTCTCGATTTTTTCTTTTTTGGTTTCTTGTAAAGTGACGACATCAGGTTTTTCCCTACATAACAGTTCCTTCACTACCTTCCTCTTATCTCTCCCCCCTAAACCTCTAACATTCCAACTGATTATCTTCATCTAATCCCTAATTTTTCCCCTTGATTCAGCATCTTTGATTTCCTCCTCTCATAATTGATGTTGCTTTGAAGGTTCTTTAGTTCTCTGGCCCCCTTATTCCTACCCTTCCTTAAGTTAGCTGAACTGATTCCTTTATTACATAAATTGGTTTTCATTTGGTTTTCTAATGGTACTAGAGTCAACTTCAATTTGCTAATAATAGAGGTTAGCTTTTCATCATCTTCATCTTTTGAAACCTCCCCATTTGTAGGCCAATTCATTTTATTACTCTTCTCAGTACTCCACTGTATTGCGGTTCCCCTAGAATCAGTTTCTCTATCACTCGAACTATTCAGCTGGCCATTCAACTCAAATGTTGGTACAGATTCAGTTAAACTTCCCTCCTCGATAACACCTGCAAACTCATTACAAGATTGTGGAATATATTCAAGAGTCACCAAATCTGGGCAAAGAAGGTTACACATGGTTGTGGATATTCAGCAGGGCTTTTAGATAGAACAGCAGGGTTAGAAAAATTATTAGGACTGGTTGTTGAGGTATGAGCGAGTTCATCAGGATCTTTTGTGTTGGCTGTAGTCTTTATGTGAAGTGATTCTCTCGAATTTTCTGCCAGTTGGTTCTTTGGTCTCGGTTCCACTTGCTCTTGTACAACTGGTAAGCCTTTGTTGGTTCTAAGAATAGATTCAAAACACCTTCCCAGACATTATTATTGTTATCCTCTTCTTCATTCTCTGTTACATAAATTTCCCCCTCACTGTGTTCTTGCTCCTCTGCTTCATCTATATGGCTTCCATGTGTCTTCAAGAAATCCCCATCATCGATAAGTTCTTCCGTGTCAATTTCTGATTCCACTTGATTAACCTCTTCAATGGCCTTGATTGATACTTCTTCATGGTTCTCAAATTCTTGTTCTTCTTCCCCCTCTATATCCTCGTGCTCATCAATCAAAATGACAGAAGTTTGTGGTTTGTGTTTATAGCTAACTTCCATGTGCTTCAGCTGGTCGTCCTCGCTATTGATGATTTTCCCTGTCATGAAAATTTTATTATTTTCCAGAAAAACGCATACTCTGAGTTTGGTCCATGCTACTACGGCTACCTATTGGAAATAGTTAAAGTAGGGTAACCCATATAGAATTGGGCTGTTGTTGAACCCATAATGTATTTGTATGTCCTTATTATTACTGTCCGATTTATTTGTTATGTTCAGCCCAAGAGAAGGCTGTTCTTGGGCTTTTAATAACTCCAAAATGGATTTTTTTTGGGCCCAATCATTTTCTTCCTTTGATATACCTTGCCCGCATAATTTTGTGCCCATTTCATTTTTCCCATATATGGTCCAGCCCTAGATGTTTCTGTCTGATTCGAATTTTCCTGTCGTGACTTTTGAACCGCACCGCCATCCGTGAAAGAACCAGATGCAGTAGTTATCGAGGCTAAATTTTCCTTGATACTGGCGAAGATCCTATGGAGACTGATGATCCTGTTCTCGTGAGTGACGAGGGATTTGGATTTTTCTTTTTCTAATGTCTGTTCCTCTGCTCGTTCTGAATTGTAGCTGATTTTTGTACTGAGGAGTCGCTCTATTTCAAATTGTTCTTTTCCTCTATTGCCACGTGTGTCAATTGTGTCTGAGATATTTTACACGTCATTTCTCCCATTATTTCTTGTCTTTGCCATGTCATCGTCTTCATCATCTGGGCTGGCTGGATAACCATCAGCTGTGTTTCCTGTATCTGTGTGCTGTGTGGATTTGACATAATACTTCTTCCCAAAGGTTCCATGGAATCTGTATTGTCTGTCATTTAACTTGAAGAATCTCAACAATATGCTGGAACCTCCATACGGTAGTTGAATTGATTCTGGGATGAAACCTTGTTGACTACCTTTTAATCTGAGTCTTGCATGTGTTAAAAATCTGAACTCAAGTGTCTCTCCATCAACATCAATCAGTCCTCCACAAAAAGATCCTATTACTTTGAACACATGAATATTTCATATATTCAAAGGTAGGCCTTCCACTTCAATCCAGCTGTATCGACAATCAACTTTGATGCTTTCCGACTGATTCTTCCAGCTCCATGGGGAAAATGATACTGCAGTCTCTAAATAATTATTATGCTTAGCGATTTATCCCATAACTTTAATGTATTGACTTTGTTTTTATAGTCACATTGGTATAGAATCATTTCACATGCTTGAATAAATAGGTTTTTTTTCATTATTTTTAATCATGTACTTTTGTTGTGCTTTTAATGTATCAACTGATGTCTTTGCAATAACTTGTAGGAGGCTTCCAAGGAACTTGATCAAATGAATGTTAAATTTAAAGATGATGATTCACTGGATAACCAAGCAGGAGAAGGTTATATCAAGGACTTTATTGAAGTTCTATCTGAGCCGAAGTTTCTAGTACTTGAATCAGAATATCAATTATCAGAAAAATTGCTACTAGTATGTAGTTTGTTCCTTGGTCAAAATCTTTTTTACCAATAACAAAAAGCAACAAAGCCTTGCAACTTTTACTTAAGTTATGGACTGTTCCTTGGTCTTCTTTTCTTATCTTATTCTGCATGTGTTTTCAGTTGTTCAGTCACTACCTTTTTTCTGATTATTAGGTGAAGCGGGATCTGAGACTAGCCATAGAACTTATAAAACATTCAACAACAATGATGAAGATATTGAAGTTAGGAACATTGGAGGAACAACAAATGTATGTTACCACATGGTCCGAGATGATCTCTTTTTGCAGTCAAGAGTTGAAGCATGGTTCCTTAATTTGGAAGCAGGCAATCGACAAGAAAATTCCCAGTCAGTTACTGTCTGAACCTCAAGGTACGGCACCATTAATTACTCTTTATCATGTTCAGAAAACCGTTTTGAGTAAAATTATATTTTCTCTATCACCGGTTCTATTAGGTTGGATGCTATTAGATTATGATTGGTCAACAACACGCTTGCTTAAAAGTTTCACTTACAAGTATGCTTGCTTAATAAGTAATGTTTTTAAATTTTTTTTTTTTTATTGGTCAAAATTATGAAGAACTACTACCTAGTGAAAAGGAAATTTCCTACTCACTAGTAAAAGAAGAGAGATAAAGGACCAATTGAAGAACCTGCTGTTCCCTAAATGTGTGTAGACACTGAAGCGGCTTGGCAAAATCCCATTCCTGTACTCCTTCACTCATTCTTCTCTTGGTAGGGACAGCAGAGTTTTGATTAGACGAGTTATTTTGAAAATGTGTGAACTTTATTATTATTATTTAAAAGTAAGAAAATTGTAACTCAGCCAAACAATTTTGAAACAAAAAGTAACTAAAACTTTTGCCCTTTTTCTATGATCAGCCAAACATTCTCAGAATCTGCGTGTTTATTTCTAAATTCTGATTCTTGTATTTGTTATAATCCTAAAAGGAAGGGAGTTTATATTAGCCATAGGAGAGATTTACAAGGTTGTGGTGATAATTGGAGCTTCGGCGAAAATTTTCAAGCCTTGGACCATATCCTGTTGGTCAAACATCGATATTCTTCTAGAGGAATGTCATAGTCTATGGTGGACTTCAGGATTTGAAGAAGCTCTTTTGAGTGTATCAGAAACATCTTCATCTGATGATGCATCATTGCTGAAGTCCATCAAGTACATATGTGGTCTTGATGCATTTGCTCTTCAAAACTGTGTTTTCAGACAACATGAATCTTTATGCCGGCTATCAATTTTATCTGCAGGAGCAGTACCAGGTAGGCAAACTACAATGAAGAGAAATGGACAAATCAAATTTATCTTTGCTTCTTGATTATTTTTCAATGGTAATCAGTTTTATTATTCAATTTTTTATTTTTGTATTTCCAAAACCAGGCATGAAGATGATAATATGGGAAGATGAGCAATACTTTGTGACACTAGCGAATTTGT
The DNA here is from genome assembly GCA_963555705.1 of Ligustrum vulgare. NCBI lineage: Eukaryota > Viridiplantae > Streptophyta > Magnoliopsida > Lamiales > Oleaceae > Ligustrum > Ligustrum vulgare. The sequence goes on from OY743174.1 coordinate 30,383,904, forward strand.
GGGCAAATTTGATAAGCCATAATCCTCCTGAGTTGCCGCATTTACACATTGGCTGATGAAGCGAAACAAATAACCACCGAGGTCCTTTCACTCAAAATCACATTTTGCTGCTCAAATTGCGGAATCAAGATAATTTAGTTCCTCAACATGGTTCGATGGAAAAAAGCATATGTATTCATTCATTTATAGAAATGGGGGCACTAACTCTGTCTTCTTTTTGTGTAGGTTGTATGATAATAGTGGATTTATTGTTATTTGTTGTGAAAGAGTGCAGTATTCCAGATTACAAGTTTTGGTATTGTATTATAGAAAAATAATTTATTTGTTCTCTAAATGTCAGTCTTTCCGTCAAACACGATTAAACTTCACCGTTAAAAAAAATGAGCAGTTGACACATTGCATCCCTAATGTTTAAATTTGAAAGTTAGTCTTACTAAACTTGTCGCTAAAACTCTTCAATCTTAACGATCACTATTTACAAAATTAGTGTTCTCGTCTAATCATATATATATATATATATATATATATATATATATATATATATATTAATAAAGTTAATTGAGATTTTGACCAATTAATTTTGATCAGAATTTTAATTGGCAATAGAAACTAAATATATATATTTTTACTAGTAATCGCATCCGTGCGATGTAAGGAAGATATAATTGATAATTATTTATTGAATATAAGTTGTAAAAATAAAATGTCAGTCATAAATTGTGGATTCATATATAATGGAAAATATTTAGAAAAGTAAAATATAAAATTTTGACTTGCATATTTTTTTTAACAGTTAATTAAATTGTTCACTGTCTTGTTTTCTTAGTCTATTTAGGCAAAATAAGATATGGACATGTGATTTATTTTATACTTTACAATTTTGATTTGATGACTGAAATCGAGCTTACAGTTATTTGATTTCTAAAAGTTGAAATGTTTACGATTTTCAAATCGTAAAATGAAATAAAAAGGCTAATAAACATTTACAGAATTAATTTATCGACTCACCGTATAGCACTATAAGAATTTGCACTAACTATTTTAATACAATAATTGATATTTAAATATATTAAACAAATATTTCAATTCATTACATGTAAAACCAAATACATTACGATCAAAACTTACCTAACATTTTAAAAAATAAAAAATTGCTTAAAATTAAATGAAATGTTGCAATTTGTTAAACTTAAACTTGACAAATTTATATGCAGTCCTATATTTAAATAAATGTAACAAATAAATAATATGAAATACAAATTTTAATTAACTTTTATTGAAGGGATATTACAAATATAATTAACTTTATATACAAAAAATCATATATACATCTCAATTTATAAATGAGGGTTTAACCCACAAGACATAAAACTTTATCATTTATTCGTATAGAATTGATTATTCAAAAATAATTTTTTTCAATGTTCATTATTAACCACACATTCTTTAAAACTCATTTTTCACAATTGCACTTACTATTTTTGTGCATGTTAAATAAACGTGTTGGTCATATTCTATTTTTAAATAAAATGATTTTGCTAACCCCTTCTATTTAACAAATTGAACAAATGAGTTTATCGGAATCTAAAGTTGTGGAAAATTAAATAATTTAATTGAGTTTATTTAGAAATATCGAATATCAATTATTTCTATCAATTTGATAAGAAAAAGATTTCAAATTAATCATTTAGGTCAAATTGAATTTAGGTAAGAATTGATAGGTATCGTTTTAAGACTTAAATGAGATAAATTAAAAAGAATGGATTTTGAAAAAAGTAAAAAGTGTAAGTAAAACTTTTACATTTAGTATTTAAGACGATTTTACGAATAATATGTTAGAGTTTGCTCTCATTTGTTAGCTCGTATTAAACTTTTCGTTGAGATCTTGGATTTGATACCCATATTGCATATTTTACGACTTCAAAATAATGCAATAATTATTGTCAAAAGAAAAAAATAATCTATAATTGACTTTTTATAGATTTTTTTATTTTTTATTTTGCACAAATCCATAAATCATTTACTACATGCATTAATTCAACTTTCATAATTCAAGTATTAAAATAAATTGATAAAAATAAAAAATTTCCAAAAATGGTAGATGAAAATTGGTCGGAAACTATGTACCTATTATTATATATATGTATAGAAGATTGCACATACTATTTTTGTACATATTAAATAAACGTATTGATCATATTCTATTTTTAAATAGAATGATTTTACTAACACGTTTTATTTTACAAATTGAACAAATGAGTTTATCGAAACCTAAAGTTGTAGAAATTTGATAAGAAAAAGATTTGAAATTAATCGTTTAGGTCAAATTGAATTTAGGTAAGAAATGATAGGTATCATTTTCAGAATTAAATGAGTTAAATTAAAAAGATTAGATGTTAGAAAATGTAAATAGTATAAGTAAAACTTTTACATTTAGTGTTTAAGACGATTTTACGAATAATATGTTTAGAGTTTTCTCTTATTGTTAGTTTGTATTAAACTTTTCGTTAAGATCTTGGATTTGATACCCATATTGCATATTTTTCAACTTCAAAATAATGCAATAATTATCAAAAGTATAAAAAGAATCTATAATTGACTTTTTATAGATTTTTTTTTTTTTTTTTTTTTTTGCATAAATCCATAAATCATTTACTACATGCATTAATTGAACTTTTCTAATTCAAGTATTAAAATAAATTGATAAAAATAAAAAATTTCTAAAATAGCAAGTAAAAATGGGGGGGGGGGAAACTATGTGCGTAAAATGTTGACGGTTATCCTATTATTATATAGGTATATATTTGGAATATGTGGTAAAATTAACAAATGACCACCCAACTTATTGAAAGTTATTACTTAACCACCCAACTTTGAAAGGCTCAATGGCCCCAACTTCAACAAGATTTCTAGTTAGCTGCCAACTTCAAAAGGTATCTTAATGACCATCCAACTTACAATATAATATCTATTTGATCACCCAACTTCAAATAGTACAGTATAACCTTCTAAAATAATACTCTATAAATTAATAACATCTAATAAATAATCAATTAATGAACATGGGTCAAATAAAAGGCATTGAACAACCTAATGCTACTCCGTTCGGTGGCGATTTAAATGGGGTATTTAAACCCAAATTTAAGCTACACAATTTATCAAACCATTTTTTAACTACACATATTTTCTCTCTTCAATTTTCAACTACACATTTTATCTAAAAAGTACAAATAAATATTCTCTATCCAATTTAAATAACCGCCAAACACTCCCTAAACTAATGAACATTTATGAACTAAAAGACATTAATCAATACATAGTTAAACACAAGTATTTAATTATTTTATAAATAACATTCATTGATGTGGTATTAATTCAACAAAATAGTTTTAAAAAGTATTATCTTATCAATTCATGAAAATTATTAATTTATCCCCTTTTCTCGAGTCACAACCGGTGAATTTGTTTATTTAATAGAGGTTATTAAGGCTCTGTTCAAAAATATTTTAGCAACTATAAATTGGTTTATTTTTATTTTTTAAGTAAAATGTGGATTAAAAAGTGGAGAGAGAATAATATAGACTAATTTATCGAGTATTACTTTAAGCATTTGAAGTTGGGTGGTTAAATAGAAATTACATTATAAGTTGGGTAGCCATTTAGATACCTTTTGAAGTTGGATGGCTAACTAGAAATCTTACTGAATTTGGATGGCCATTGAGATATCTTTTAAAGTTGGGTGGTTAAGTAATAACCTTAAGTAAGTTGAGTGGCTATTGATTAAAGGGTAATTAGTGCAAAACATCTTTACATTTGGACTCTCTTGCGAAAATAATTCCTAGCTTTTTTTTTTTTTTTTTTTTTTTTTTTTTTTTTTTGGCAATTTCGTCCCCACCTTCACCTTCTTCTTTTTTTGAAAAAGACGTCCATACAGTAAAAAAATTTGTTAGTTGACTAAAAAATCATCCATTAACCATTATAATGAATGGTAAAAAAGTATTTTTATATTGTCTAATTTAAAATTATATTACAAAAACAAAAATTAAAAGCTTAATTTCATTAATGGTCACCAAAGTTGCAACGGAATTTGAAAACAATCAGTAAAGTTTTAGCCCCTGTTCTCTTTACTGTTTTGAGGTCGTTTTCTGTTTTTATTTTCGAAAACGCTAAAAACGCGTTCTCTTTACCATTTTCGAAAACGTATTTTGGAAAACTAAAAAAAAATTTGTACACAAAACGGAAAACGCCCGAAATATTGTTTTAGGCGTTTTGTGTGTATTTCGACAAAAAATGTCCAAAACGCGGAAAACGCGTTTTGGGAATTTTTTTTTTTTTTTTTTTTTATTATTATTATAGAATTATCTTAACTTAGAACTAAGCTTAATATAAAGTTTTTATTTTTTTATTATTTTTTTTAGAATTATCCTAACTTGGAACTAAGCCTAAATAAAGAATTTTTTTTTTTTTTTTTTTTTTTAGAATTATCCTAACTTGGAACTTAATTTAAATAAAGTTTTATTGAATTCAATATCAACATTACAAAAAAAAAAAAATTAAATGAGAATTCTTGTTGTTATATTTCAAAAAATGCAATGATAAATGGACTCTGGTGGTTTTGAAAGAACTTGCATTTTCTGGATTTTAATAGAAGTAGAGTTTTCTCAAGTCCCGAACCTGACCAAGCTGTGTTAATATAGACTCTTAATGCTCACATTAGTGTGTTGCTTGTAACCATATTTTTAGTGTATTGTGAAAGGAAATTTGAGTTGGAGTTAGTAGTATTCTGCAAGCAAATTAATTAAAAATAGTTTAAATAGTGTTCTGCAAAATTTCAAACAGAACGTGTTTTCCAACTTTTCATTTTCAAAAACAGTTTTCAGAAATGACAAACCAAACGCGTTTTCAGCAAATTTGAAAACAAAAATGAAAACACAAAACACAAAACATTTTCAAAAATGAAAATACAAAATAAAATACAAACAGAACGCCACCTTAATTTTGGCCTAAAAAAAATTTGCAGGGATGCTCCCATCTTCCTCCTACTTTTCCAGCCACCGCTACCACCTTTACCAGCCTTGCTAGACTACCGTCGGATCGCCGTTGTCTCCACACCAGAGTTCTACCGAAAAAATACCCAAAACACCAGTAGCAACTCCTCACACTAGCGAACACAATTGTGTAGACCGTTTCACGATCACACCTCTACCTTGGTCGGAATCGTTGTTTGAAAGTCCAATTTTCACCCCTATTTCTGGTTAGATCTTCCTCTACAGTCGATGGAACCTTACCATACCCTAGTCGAGTTTTCTCCTAAACGTCGCGGTCCAAATAGTGGATGTCTTGCTCCGATTTTTTGGCCGAAAATGAAGTTCGAAAAAATGTCTGAACCTTCTCCTTTCTTCTTTCTGGTTTGTTCCTGCTTGCTCTGTAACACCCCAAGTTCAAAAGTCAAAAACCTAGGGGTGTTAACTTCCATTCACATAATATGCGGAATAAAAAAAAACATTTACACATTAAAAATTTTCATTTTTCTCTTATCAAATTTTACAGAAATTTCGACAGAGTCTCCTCTGTAAATTGGACATAGCCAACCTGTAGAGGGACATCAAAACCATTTTACAAATACAATTTTCAACTCATTCAATCCAACAATCCACATCCGACCACAATTCCAAAATTCAACTTCAACATTAATTCCCCAAACTCCTCAACAAAATAACTTGGAGTATAAGTTTATAAACTCATGAAAACATGATAAAAACTAATCACAGGGAAATACCATAACTTATTTAAACTAATTTCAACCGAAACAATTATCAAAATAAATGAATTAAGAAATAATTACTTAGAACTTAAATAAATTCTAATTTAACTAAAAATAACTTGAATAAATTTAACTTTATTAATTAATGCGACGATGGGTACTGTCGGAGTCAGCCGCCAAGTGTTCTCCTCGGATCATCTAACTTTCATCACCTGAAATATGGGGAGGGATTGGGGTGAGCTAAAGCTCAGTAAGTAAACTGTATGCATGAATGCATGCTTATGACATGAATGCTTTAAAAATTCCATATATATACCCCCATTTACTTTACTTTCCAAAACATTCAAACTTTTCAAACTTTCACTTAACATTTCAAAACTTTCACTTGACATTTCAAAACTTTCACTTCATTTCCATCGTGAGCTCACTTGGTGTAACTTCTAGTCAATCAGAATACAGTGGACAATTACTTATTTGGAACCAGATTACATTCACATTTCCACCGCAAAGCGGTTTAACATTCACATTCCCACCGCAAAGCGGTTTAACAGTCCACCGTAAACGGTTGAACATTCCGTCGCAAAGCGACTTAATTCGGGTACGCCGGTCCCCCGCGCCCCCATTTCCCACTCGCAACTTTCATGAACTAGAAGTATACCCATTCTTTCTTTAAAAACTTGGGATACATAACTTTTGAACAAACTTGCACCTTGACACATTTCTTTCATTTAAAAATATTTCACTTCCCAATTTCGATGCCAGTGCATGCTTGATGATGCAATGACATGATAATGTGCATGCTTGAACATTCTTCATAATAACATATACTTTCACAAAGTAAATGAAATTCATCAAAGCAATTAAGTTGCAAGACAGTCATTTACACATAACTTTCACATTTACATTCAACTTTGATGAAAATAGGGGGAAGTTTACTTACTTGACGTCCTTAGCATTTACCGTTATCTGAATTTGCAAGTGGAAAGTCTCGAATGCTTGTGACGTCAATGTACCAATTCTCCTAATTATTTAAATTCATTAATAAAATATCCTTTTAGTTCCACAAATCACATTTAAAACTACTAAGTGAGGTTGAGACTATTATGTGACTTGCAATTCAAATCAAACCCAGCTCATATTTCATTCGAAATAAGAGATTAACTTAAATGCCAAAAATGGAACTCTAACTAATCAATTTACACCAAGGTTAAAGCCATGGAGTCTTCATCACAACTTGAATTTCACAAGCAAATTCCAATTAGCATGCTAACCATTCGAAATCTATAAATTCTCAAAAAATGACAGGAAACCTTTCAATTGAATTAATAAATTCATAAGTTTTGGAATGTGAAATTAATCCATATAAATTAATAAATCTGGAAAAACATGAAATTGAATTTCCACTTTAAAAATCAAAGTAAACTAACCGTTAACTCCTTTACATTTTGAAATCTGAATTTAGTACACATTTACATAATCTACCTTAAACTGAAATTATAAAAATAACCACAATTAACTAACCGAAATCAATTATCAGTTACCATAATTAAAATTAAATTTCCTAAGTCTGAAATTATAATAAAATTCCAATTTAGTTAGAAATCCAACAAAACCAATTAATTCTCTGAATCCATAAATCTGAAAAGTACGCACGTGTACACACACACACACACATATATATCCCCAAACCTGAATTTCACTGTTAAAAATTCGAAATTTAACCAAAACCCAAATCTGAAATCTTTACATACATACATACATACATTCAACATATATATATACATCAATACATATAAACATGTGCCTATGTGCGTGTAAAAGATTGTGTTGTGTGCGTAACTATGTATGTGCGATTTTCGTGTGACTGCGCGCTGTTGGGTGTGTGCGTTGCCGGGGAAAGGATCGAGGGAAGGGGTACCTTACCGTGGTGGTGACCAACGCTGTGGTGGGTGGCGGATTTGCGTTCAACCGAGAGTGATGGAAGCGAGCGGAAGGCCGAGAGAGAGAGAGAGCTGAGAGAGGCGACTGAGAGTGAGAGAGGCAGGGAACGAGAGTGAGGGAGTGAGTCTGAGGGTTAGGTTTAGTAATGAACTTTTGGTGATTGCAAATTGGTCCTTCAAGTCTCTCTAGGGACATACTTAAGTACACCTCTATCATAAATTTACAAAATACCATAAAATTTACCACTTATAATAATTTGATAAAAATAGGAATTGGCAGGCTTAGGAAATAAAACAATTATTCACATAAATTGCAAGTAAACAAATTTAAAATTTCTTAATTGGCACATTGAGCGAGACCGCGTCCAAGTCCTTCCACTGCAAAACAATTCAAATCATTGACGAAAAATTAAATTAAATTCTCAAATTTCAAATACATTAGCATAAATATGACGTGAAAATTTTAAAGGGTACGAAATGAAAGGCGGTATTACATGCTCTCTCTCTCTCTCTCTCTCTCTCTCTCTCTCTGGTCAACTTCACACCTCTTCTGGCTCGATTTTGGACGGTCTTGAGTCACTTCCTTACTACACTGGTCTCGTCCTGCGACGATCCGACAAGTCTAGGAGAGGTGGTTGGAAAGGAGGAGGAAGATGGGAGCGTCCCTTCAAATTTTTTTGGGGTCAAAATTAAAATCACTAATTGTTTTCAAATACTGTTGCAATTTTCGCGATCATTAGTGAAATTAAGTCTTTAATTTTTGTTTTTGTTATATAATTTTAAATTAAACAATATAAAAAGACTTTTTTACCTTTCATTATAATGGTCAATGAATAATTTCTTAATCAACTAACAGATTTTTTTGACAATATGGATGTCTTTTTCAATAAAAGGTGAAAGTGGGGAAGAAATTGTCAAAGAAACAAAGGTAGAGATAATTTTCGCAAGATAGTTCAAAAATAGGGATATTTTGCACCAATTAACTTATTAAATTTACTCGTTTTTGAAAGTTATTTAGAGGGCCTTCACGGTTACTCCGAATTCCCCCTGAATTTACGCCACAACCGAGCCCAAACTGTAGGCGGTTTCTTCTTCAAATTCTCCCTCCCTCAATTCTTTTCCAGTTTTGGTGGAGAAATTATTGTGCAGAATTGAATGAAGATAATGAGTGTCCATTTCAAGAAATCTATTAAACGAAATGCAGAAGTCGAGGTATGTGCCTTGATGTATGTAGATCTAAATCTTGAGCTCTGCTTCGTTTTCTAGAGTTTTATTCTGCTATGATAGTTTCCAAAGATGTTAACATTTTATTTGCTGCAATTAAAAAAATTGTGCTTCTATATTCCTATTTTCTTTTGTTAAACGTTTCTTTGTTGTCTCATTGTTGCCAATAAGTGCTTATGAGTTTTCAAAGTTCAAACACTAGTCCAAAACCACTCAAGAATCTCTCTGACTTTTCAATCCTATTGCTAATTAATGGACCTTTGATTTCTCTTTCTGTGTTTGTCTTGGGCAAGTCTTTCTAAGCGTTGAAAAGCATTTCTGTTCACTATTCCATCGTTAATATTAAGATATATATACCTAGGGACGTGAGCAGTTATTTCGTATTTGGAAGAATAATGAGTTGTTGTGAAATGGAAATGGGTTTCTTGATTTATGTTACGAATTGAAGCTTTGAATTGGTAAAGAGTGGCTCTTTGGTGGTGGCTTTGAAGATATAGTGAGAATAATTTTCTGCTATTCTGTTCACGGAAACGAGTACAGATGCGTTTTTCTTTCATAAGGCAAGGCGTAAGTCTTGAGGCGCTTTGAGGTGTAAGCCTCATCGCGAACCAAAAAATGTAGTAAAAATATTGAAATATATAAAAATGAATATTCAATAACATAAACAAAATGTAAAAGTCTTTAAAATAACAAATTATGAAGAGTCCATTTAATGTAGGATATTTTGGGAAAAAAATTTGATCTTTGAGAGAATGTGTGGTTAAAAAGAGGTTAAAAAGTGTGAAAATGGTGAATCCTATAAAAATGTGTTGTTGAAAATGAGTTTTGAGGGGAGTTGTAAAAAGATTCTGGGACCAAACAGGGGCTAAGTATCAATAAAGATAAGTAGCAACTTAAATCAAATAAAGTATCTTTAAATTTTTTCTCTTTTTCTTTTTTAGGATTAGTTTAAACTGTTTACTTTTATTTATAGCAAAATAAATAACAAATTTAGGTTTTAATATAATGATATATGATTAAATTAGATATGCATATTATGTGAATTTTTTGTTTTAAAAAGTAAAGGACCAAGCATTTGAAAGGCACACGCCTCTTAATTAATGAGGTGTAAGCCTCATTCAGCCCTTAAGTAATACTGGTACTGAGGCGTTTTCCTCGTGTCTCAGCTTAAGGCAGGCCTCAAGGCGCTAAGGCGGAACTTTTTTTTAAACCATGGTTATTTGTATCAGATTTATTTTTTATTTTGATGATTTTATGGAAAATGATTTAGTTTAGTTTGACAGAGAGTGGGAATAAATGAATCTATGTTTTTTTTTAAAGTGTTTATGAGTTTTCAATCATTTCAGGTTCAAGGAGAAGCAGTATGGAAGTGGTGGAGCTACTTCGGGGTTGACTTCAAGTTTGGCCTTCACTCCTGTGCAGGTAAACAAATTGCAAAATCCTCAGCCCCATTTTCCACACTGTTTTTGAGAAGAAGGATTATCAGCAATGGAGGGTCATCAAAAGAATGGTCAGTTACTTTCTTTACTACTTTGTTTTTATATCGTATCCTCTATGTACCATTGAGTCCAGATTGAAATAGATTCATATAGCTTATTCTAAACTGTGTTTTGTTTGATTATTGATTTGTTAAGACTTTTTGGCAGCTTCTGTTATAAGTCTGTTAGCTTTTGCATTTGTCTCTGTATATATAAAATGTGCTTGAAAATATGAAAGCTTTATTTTTTATCTGCTTACTTGAGGAACAATTATTAACATGATAAAGTGGAATTATTAAGATAACTAACTAGATGGAGAATTCACATCATGAAAAAAATTGTATTTTTAGTTTGATTATTGATTATTGATTTGTTAGGATCTTGGGATGCTCTGTTGTGTATTTGTTAACTTTTGCATTTGCATGTCAAAATTTTTCACCAAAATGTGCTTGAGAGACAGTTATTAACATTATAAAATGGAAAATTAAGATAAAAAATAGACGAAGAACCTATTTGGCATGTCTTTTAAGAAGCCAAATGGAACTTTTGAGATCCAAAACCTATTTTGTTTGGTTAATTTTATAAAAAGTACCACTCTAATAAATCTATATATTTTAATTCAATTGGTCAATTGTCAACAGAATCTGAATATTCACCAAAATAGTTGTGTTTAAATTTGTAATCATCACGTGTTGGTGACTTTTGGACTGTCGCATGATTTTCGCCAAAATGGTTGCAATATTTTCTTTTTCTTTTTAAAATGTCCATTTGCCAGTTTTTCTTGGTGTGGAACGGTAACCGAATTAGTGGTTGATGAACGTGTTGTTCAGTTTTGAATTAATTGTGATTCATTACTGTTTCCAATTTCGATTAATGCAATACAAACTACAAACCCTCGCGTTCTTCACCAACCAAAAAACTCTTCCTTTCTCTCTTCTTGCGTTACAAATATTGAGTAAAGGAAAGTAGAGAGAATGGTAGAGGAGAAGCCAAAATCAATTGGAGTGTGGCCGACCGTCAAGCTCTTCATTAATAGAGGTGCCTCTGGAATGCTTGCTACATGTGTCATCTGCCCCATTGACATGATCAAGGTATTATTTTTTTCTAGCGAAGCTTTTTGGTTTATTGAATAATAGGTCATCTATAGGGGTTTAGATCTTGGATCAAATGGAATTTTTTTAATATTCTAAATATTTTAAATCATTTTCGCAGTTTTTGGAGAATTTCATCTTTAATTTATTTTTGCTTTGTAAGATCTTTTTTTTTTTTAACTTTTTTTTTTTTTTTTTGTGTGGATGTTGGGTGTTAGATCTTGGATCCAAAGAGTTTATGAATAATCTGTAGTTTTTATAAGTCACGGTGTTGAAAAGGTCTTAAAGAGAAGACCTTTGTGATTTTATAGCCCTACTGTTAAAAAAAAATTGATATCTTCCAAGATCTCCTTAGATCTAATGATTCAAATTCTTGAATTTTAACTTGCATTTTTTTATTTGACCACTGGGGTTGATTTCTATGTTTCAGGTCTAAATACAATTGGGTTCGAGATCAGCTGCTAAGGTGATGAAGAACATGCTTAAAAATAATCGTGTTCATGCCTAAAATAAGGTTTGTTTTTCTTAACATTTTAGTTTTACATTCATATTATACACATGGGAAAAGGACAAATCTTGGCTTCCGAAAGAGAAAATAGACGAGGTGATTTAACTTTCATTTCTTCTAAGCATCCTTATATTATGTGGAAATATATTTTGGAAAAATAGATTGCTATCTTTCAAATTATGAATTTTGAAGGGCGTGTGACCTTTTTGGTTTTTTTAGGTCAAACATGAGGCTGAAAAGGTTAAGAATGAACGAGGCATGTAACGATTCGAAAATTTTGACGTCATTTACTATCCATTATGATGTAAAAAAAGTGTTTTATAATTTATGTAATTATTTTGAATGAAAAGAAAGAGAATGGATTTATCGAAAGAAAAATGAAAATACTAAATAATAAAAGTTACTATAAAAATATATTTAAGTGCCCTTTGTTCGAGACTTTTTTTTGCACTTCCGACCTCATTTGATTACATGTCATATATGCACGAGCAAGTTCTCGAAGTGAACTTCAAGAATATGAAAACGGTTTGTTATTCCGACCAACGAATAGTTCTCGGTGAATTTTTAAAGTTAGGACAGTAAAAATAATTAACCCGAAAATTATTTTTAAGTGGCCTACTTTGCAAAGGCCATAACTTCCTTCTCGATTATTCGTTTCTTGCGCCTTAAATTGCATATTAAAGTACTTCGTGAGTACTTCAAAATGGTATGAAGAAACCAAAATTTCGACTCCATTTGATACCTTGAATCTGAGCTAAAATCTTGCCTCATGAAACTGGATTTTTAAGGAAATAAAGCATGAGGTGTCACTCTACTTATGGACACGGTTGAACCTAGAATTTGTAGGATTCGTGAGTCATTAAATCCTAAAAGGCTAGCTGTTGTTTTGCATGTAAATGTAGTTCCACATCTAGCTTGAATATATGTAGCCGACAATTAAGAATTGGAATCCCATGGATGTGAACTCACACCTTGTTGTGCAGCCATGTGTTTTAGTATAAATAGCTCATGAATTGGACATAAAAACCATTTGTAAATAGCGGTGTTATTCCTCCAAATTTTATAAAATTTCAATGTTGGAATTATGTTTGAATATTTGTTAGGATCAAGACTTGTTAATTTAATAACATGATCTTGATACCTTAAATGAGATTCTACTTGACCATTTAGCCTTGAAGAAAACCTAGAAAATAAGTCCAGAAGCATTGAAATTCCTGCAAGTATCGATACTTGATGAGCATGTATCGATACATGTATCAATACTTCAGGATAGACAGCATGTATCAATACATCTTCAAAGTAAAGAACTTCTTTCTGACACTCTTGGATCGAGGTGAGTGAAATATGTTTAATTGTTTACTTTATTACGTGATCTCGTTATAATTCCATATTTAATATGATACTATTAATATTATCGTGATCTCGTTACAAATCTAATATTATTATGATCGTGACGTTATCGTGATCTTGTTATAAGTATCCCCCATTTAATATGAGGTTATCATTATTAATATTATCTTGACATTTATATTTTAATATAAAGAAGATGGTTAACTAGGTTATTATCAATATCTTGATATCAATATCATATTCGTAAAATATTAACATCATATATCAACACAGAGATTTTAAGAAATTCCCGCTCTCTTATGTATCGATACATGAGATATTAAATCGGTACTATTTGGATGTTTAAAGGAATCATGACTTTTGTTTACGTGATCTTAAACTCATAAATGTGATAAAGATAATAATTTGATATGTCATTTACTTGACACAATACATGATTGTATCCGTTTGACTTGACTTGAGAAGGTGAAATTAAAGCAACTTGAATATTATTTCAATCTGGATTATATAAGAATTTACTTGTTTATGTGCAATCCATGAATTTGCGGACTTGTCTTCATGTGGATTGACTTGACTTGTGCATGCTTAAGTGATCTTAAATAATACGTGACATGCTTTCATTACACATTGTATAGAAAGGAATTTCTTGATATTACAATCATTCTATCCCACTTGTCTTGATATACATGCCACGAAATCCAGTAATTGGATCACGATGTGGTTACGCTTGTTAATGAATTTCAGGGATCTCGACTATCTGTTTGAAACCTGTGGTATAAAAATCACGCTTGTAAAAGAACTCGTGGAATAAACTCCACGGTTGAACTCGGGGTTACATTCTCTGCTTGTGCTAAGGATATTAGTTGATTTGTATTATCGCCCACATTAAAAGTCATGCTATCTTGAAAATACATGCATTGACATTAGTCTTAAATATCTTGACTAGAATATGTGAATTTGACTTGATTTGAATATATGAAATTGACTTAACTTAACTGGATATATAACTTGAAATACATATAATCTTAATTAACTTGATTTGAACTTGACTTGGGACTGGAATTGATTTGGATATATGGCTTGACTTGAATATAGAACTCGACTTCAACTTGATGCAACTTAAATATAAGGTTGACTGGTTTAATAAGTAAACTTTGCACGAATCTTGAATATATATGAGGTTGGTGATAAGTGCTTTACTAGCACTTTATTTCTTTACTTGTTGCCTCGAATTACTGTTAGTTTGATCCTAATTAAGTATTGCTTAATGCATTTTATGTTTTATATTGTGTAGGATCGCAAAATGACAAGAAAGAAGGAAAAAGGACCAAAAAGCACGTAAAAAGGAAGTTCGAGGACCTGGCATGTAAATAAGTCACGGCTGCAACATGAAAGTCACGGCCGTAAGCAGTTGATTGAATAAAAATCACGAAATACTGCAGAAACCAAGTTACGGCCGTATTGGAAGTTTCTCACGGTCGTAACAAGTTGTTAGTCACGGCCGTATTGTGAAGAAGTCACGGTCGTGAGAAAATGTTGAAGGATGTTACGGCCGTATTGAATGCAAAGTCACGGCCGTAAGAAGTGAATCAATTGCGTAGAAAAGAAACAGAAAGTAATATACGGCCGTATGGAAATCTAAATCACGGCCGTAAAAGCAAAATTGTTGCGTTGTAAAATTAAACAGAAAGTGAGTTACGGCCGTAACTCCTTATATTACGGCCGTAACTTAAGCCCGAAAAAAAGGAAAATTGTTTCCTAATTCAACTTAAACTCTATCTTTGGTATTTCTTTTTGGCTAAGCTAGGTTAGGGCACGAATTTGAGCTCTATAAAAGGAGCAATTCAGTACCAAAGAGAGGGAGGAGAATTATTTTGAGAGCCGCCAATATCAAGGTTTGAAGAGAAGAAATTCTGGGCAAAATCAAGGTGAATCAAGACAATATTTTTGGGGAATTCTTCATGGCAATGCGTGGCTAGTCTTCTCAACCTAGTTCAAGGGGGACGTTGTGTTCATATTATTTTATTATTCATTCCTCAAACTCGTAACGTAGTTCTTGTTTTTATGTTTTATTTATTGGATTTCTCATGAACATTAATTTCGTCAAGACAATGTATTAATTGATTAAGGCCTTGTCTTTTAATTATTGTGTTGATGTTTGCTAATTTGGGTAATTGGATTCGTATTTGTCTTGTTATCCAAATCATAGTAGCAATTGGTAATTTTATATTTCCATATGAAAATCCAATCTAGATTAATCAATTCGAGCATATGTAATTGATAATTTAGTTCACCTAATTCTTCTTGTTTTCACATAGTTAATGCATTAAATCTAGGGAGCTTATTCTAGGTTGTTCATTCACTCTAAATTGATTGGAGAACTAATTCTTATTGATTATTATTAAGGAATAATTGGATTAATTAGAGCTTTTTGATTATTCCGGGTGATAAATAAAACAAAGGAAATAGTACATGCGTTGCTTGGAGAATGACAATATTATGATAGGGCACAACCGAACCTGAGAACTAGGATTCTTTATTATTTGATTTTTATTCCAGCTATTTTACATCTTTATTTGATTATTTAGATTAATTGCAATTTTCAACTCAAAACCCCCCTTATAATTCTAATTGACATGGCATTAAATTAGTTCCCGTTCCTTGTGGGATCGACCCTTGCTTCCGCTATCACATTTAAATTTGAGTTTTGGCAAGTAAGGAAATTTAATTAATTCTTGGTGCATCGCGACGCGCACCAGTTGGCTTGTCTACGTGCAATAGCACATGTGCATCATATTTCACTCACTGGTAAGTGTTTACTCATTTCAAAATATATCTAATATTTCAGGTAATAACAGAAATGAAAGGGATTGGCTAGGATCTTCAGACGACGAGAGACGGATAGTGCTGCGCTAGGTGAAGACCGGTGAGTTGTGGACTCATCGAATAAGGTCTTGTGTTTGAACGGCCAACTTGCTATTTTATTATCGTTACTTTTTATCTACAAGATTCTAAAGTCAAGATCTTAATTAAATGTTTAATCGTTACTTTTTAAATGAATTGTTTTTATTTTAAAGTAAAGCAATTTTGAAATTTCAATTAAGTGAGACGTCGTTTATGTCATCAGCTTATATGAAATGAAAATAAAGTATTTTCGCGAATTGTTTTGTGTGCCACGTGTTGACCTCGAATTTGAAAATAAAAGAAAAAATTTGGCTGTGCGCCACAAGGCGGAGCAGAAGAAGTAAGTTTTCCTTTTTTATTCTTTTAGCTTTTTATCTTTATTCGTGTTTATTTTTGTATCAGGTCAGAAATACATCGTGTTCATAAATCTTTTCATCAGATATCCTTTATGTGATCATCTTATACAATATTTATATAATCGTCTATTTAGTTAAAATGAATTTGTGCAATCAACAGATACTATTGAGGTGTAGAGTTTTTAAAAAAAAATTCCCAGTGAAAGTCCTTAATTTGTACATTGAAGAGTGCAAATTTCTTGACATTGATAAACTTAAATATACTTAAAACAAGATTTCTGAATTTAATATCCCAGCATTCAAATCTTAAGAAGCATATGCAAAAGTTTTTAATGCACCTAAATTTGTATTTTGGATTTTCCTTAATGTGTATTGGTATTTTATTATTATGGTTTATGTTTGTTTGTCTAGGTTGAAAAAATCAATAGGATTCTCAAGCTAAAGGCAAAAGTTGAGAAGCCCTTAAAAATTGAAAATAAGATCACCGCTGATTAATTAGATGACATGGATGCATCTTCTGGAGAAGCGACTTTTCAAAAAGATAATAAAAAAAAATAAAAAAAATCGAAGAATTATTGTCAACACTGTTGTTTGAGTTATAAAGAAATAAAGTTTTTCTATCCACACTTGTGCCTCTTGAAAATGATACACTTGACACTTGCTATTTTAACATTTTATTATTTTTTCCCATTATTTCGTGTAAGTACATTATACTTTATCAATTAAATATGTTCGTGCATTGCAGGGTGTGAAACTAGATATTATTTTAAGATTATGAGATAAAAATTTAAATTCATTAAAAATCTTTAAGTCCAATTTTCGATTTTAAAGTTGTTCCAAATCATTACTTTCGTTTTAAATATGGAATTTTATTTATTTTAAATCTAGTACATATTAAGTCCAAATTTTAATTATTTTGGGTCAAATTCAATTTCATATCAATTTTATTCATTTCAAATCTCAATTTATTTTATTAAATCGCTAAATCATTAAATATTTTACTACATCTATCTATACTACATATTAAAGAAAAACACCCGTCATTTTTTATTTTCCAGCCTAAAATACTTTTCAAAAATGGCTATATGTATTTATGTCATATGTTTATAATTTCTAAACTTACCCAAATTGGAATGCATTTATATTAATTATTAATTTCTTTATAAAAAATAAAAGAAATAATACATTTGGAAACTATGCATTAACTTTGAAAAACAAAGATATCTTGACGTTTTTCGTGCTAATAATCTGATTAATAATTTATTAAACTTTAATATTTGTTGTTTTTTGTTTAATTAAAAATATTAGTGACAATTATGTTCGTTTACACCTCTTAATATATATATATATATATATTGAAGAAAGCCGTGGCTATTCAAATTTTTATTTTATTTTGATTCATATGAATTAAAACTTGCTTGCATCAACGTCAAAGGTACTAATGATAATTAATTATTATATCATTATATATCATTGCATAGATATAAATTTCAAGAGTTTTATGGAAACCCGTTTTGCATACTGAAATAATTAATTACATTATTATTATGGATGATGCATTGATTACATCTTATGACGCGTTTAGTGCAAAGGGAAATGGAATTGAAATTATTAAGGATGGACAATTTTAATACTTAACAATTGTCTGTTTAATAAAATTTCGAGTTCTGTGAAAAAAAAAAAAGGTGAATGATGATTAATAATTGAAAGTAATGTCATGGTAGGTTAACTCGAGGTGCCCCATTACTAGATTGAACATCTGAGTTCGAGTCTATATATTTAACCCGAGGTGACCCATTACTAGATTGAACATCCGAGTTCGAATCTATATATAGATGAGTTGGGATTCAGATTTTCTTTTGTACTCCCCTCCCCCCCCCCCCCTAAGAAAAAGATAGACTTATTTTTATTTTCACACTCAACAAAGAGAGTGGCCTACAATTTGGGACAAACAAAGAAGGAAAACGAGACTATTTTTATGGGAAGGAAGGAGTATATATATGTTCAAAAAATAATAAAAAAATAATTGAAAATAATAATAATTAGGTAGTTTTTAATTATATTATGGAGGACATGTTTTGCCTCCAAAATTTATATTAAAAAATTGCTTATATTTATTGTTAATTAATAAGTATTTAATATCAATTATTTTTTAAAAAAAAGATGCAACTTCAAACCATGTGCAAAAATCTGTTATTTTCGATAAAAACAATATCAATCGTTTTTGCTAATAACAACTGCATTTATTTATTTTTGTAAAAAGGTCGAAAAATTAATAATCATTTATTATTTAAATATATAAATTGACTTTTATTATTCAAAGAAACTATTATAATTTAAAGTAGTTTTATTGGTTGTAAAATTTTAATAATTATTTTAATATAATATTATTTTTTATACATTGTGTATATGGAGAAATTATGTATGAGCATTAAAATTTTACAAATACTTATCGAATTGATATTGTTGACTAGCAACTTTCGTGCATCACAGGGAGAAATGCTAGTTTTAATGCCCATTTAAAATATTTAACTTTAAATTTTCTTAAACCCCAAAACTCTTTGCAATCAATGTTTTTTATAGGGACTTATATTATCATCACGTTATTTATTTACTACATTATATTATAAATACACAACAACTAAAACAAAATTTTAACAAATACACCACCATAAATTTACAAATATGCACGTAACATTGTAACTCAATTAAAAAATTAAAAAAGAAAAGAAAAGATGGAATACAATGAGACCCACATTTCATTGCCTTCAACATCCCTTCCTCTCAACAGAAATTTCCATGACCATCCAAGTTTTAATTTCAATAATTGGTTTCAAGAACTCAAAATCAATTTCAATTTTCCATATTGAAATCCTCAGCATTAGACTTCAACTTTTCCCATTTGACAATATCAAATTACATTTCTTAGCTATTAGAGAGGAAAATAAGATTTAGCTTTAGAAATTGTACTAATACTAGAGTTTGTTGAAGAATGGAGATTTCAATATTATGATATTTAATAAAAATAGTTTTTTTTTTTTTAATTTCACGGGCTAGCGGGTTAATCGCGGCCCACAAAGGTTTGGTCCATGAAACTCACGGTTCACACCTTCTTGACCCGTGAACCGCCCGCACGGGTCACGGGTCGGCCCGCGGTCCCTGGTCGATCCGGACCGATTTTCACGGGTCTGATCTGTCCGTTCGTTTTGACACCAGTAGTCTCTGGTCTCAATGAAGCAGTAGCAAGATTGTAACGACCCGGCTCCCTCGCTGGGGCCTTCTCCGAGTCGTACTCATGGTCTTTCCACTCCCCCCTTGGTCGTCCTGATCCTCAAGGGCTGCCAGCCTCGTTTCCAAGAAGTAGATTTTTGCCTTCTGCAGGGATCGAAGGTACATGGTTCGAATCCTACGGGAGGCAAAAATCCACTTCTGAAGAAGGCCCCAGCGAGGGAGCCAGGGGGAGTGGAAAGACTACGAGTACGGCTCGGAGAAGGCCCCAGCGAGGGAGCCGGGTCGTTACGGCGCATTTTTTGTAGCGTACCCGGTCCTCAAGGGCTGCCGGCCGTCTACTCATGGTCTTTCCACTCCCCCCTGGCTCCCTCGCTGGGGCCTTCTCCAGAAGTGGATTTTTGCCTCCCGCAGGATTCGAACCATGTACCTAGGGGTTTAGTACAATGATTCTTAGAATCCTATTAGTTTAATGGTAGCAGGATTCTAAGAATCATTGTACTAAACCCCTAGGTACATGGTTCGAATCCTGCGGGAGGCAAAAATCCACTTCTGGAGAAGGCCCCAGCGAGGGAGCCAGGGGGGAGTGGAAAGACCATGAGTAGACGGCCAGCAGCCCTTGAGGACCGGGTACGCTACAAAGATATACCTTCTTGCCTCTAAAACACTCATCTTTGGGGGAAAAGGTGAGACGAGCTCCATTTTTATTAGTGTATACTCCTGTGGAATAACACCTTCCCCTGAAGCCTGATCATGATTTGCACAAGGCTGCCCGTCCAAAGGAGAATATAAGTGTATCTTAAATCCTTAACAATCTTACCCATTGATTTCAATTTCATCATCTGCCACCGGTTAAATGAATCGAAATAAAGGTTCATGTATGTTGTGATAAAATTTCACCTCCAATCACATCCGAACCGAAAATTCGCCATTTTGTTACAAGCAAGCACACAGAAACTACACAAAAATGTGCTAGGTGGGTAATATAGATCTACAGCCAATAGGAATGGCATCAAGAACTAAAGAAACCTTCCAAACTGGACATATCCCACTTTAATACATTTTACAAGATGATGTGTGCTTGTGGATTGTCTTATAATAATCGTTATTTTTTCAACATGATTTTATGAATTTTAAGAATTTGGTTTTATCACTTTTTTTTGGTGGTCATTAATTATTTTTAAGAAATAATTTTTTACAGGGAAGATGATGATAGAGGAGGGGGTTATGGTGTAGGTAGAAATAGTGTGTGATTTTCTGAATAAACAATTAATGAGATAAAATTAAAAAATTGTTTATATCATTTTATTAATGTCTATTTTTATAAATAAAAAATATTTTTAAAATGTGGTGTATGAAATAAGTTTTGTAGTGATAATATACCCAACTATTAGGGATGACAAAAAAATTCGGAGGATCCGAGATGCTTCTCTAGAAACACACCGCAAGTGCACGTATCGTTCATAAGTAATAGTGGACTAAATGAGTCCGATTTGTCGATCCCACAAGGATTGTCTATTTCAATTACAATCTAATTTAATCAATTTTAACAAGAAACACACACAATAAAGTTTGGATTGGGAATGTTCTCGTACTAGAATTAAAATCGCAATTGTAAATAAATAACTAGAAAATGGTGATGACTTGATGATAAATGAGTGTTGTGATTCTTGATTCCACTTGACCATTACCTAATTGAATTCTCAACAAGTAAATAGAAATGCAATTTATTAACCATGTTAGACCCGATTTTCCACGCTTAGCTAATTACCTCTCTTGAGTGAAATCAACCCTAATTAGTGAAATTGACCTACTATATCTCTATGTCGATTAAAAATACATCAATTGCATTAAACATTTTTAAAAGTAATTCAATGGATTATCTAGGGTTTTAGGTATATCTCTATCCTAAATAAGAACCTAGAACAAATATTGTATTGATCTAGAATACACAACAATTTCTCAATAATTGCACATCCCATGAATTCCAAGCATAAATGTGGCCACAATAAATGTAAGTCAATAAATACAATAATAAATGCACAAGATAATAAATAGCCTAAATTCTTAATACAAGCATTAAAATCAACTAAGCTAAGTCAAGCTTCATCAATCATCCAAATACAAAATAGTTTAGCCATGATGAAATAACAATAAAATTCAAGAATTAAATACATCATTTCAACAATGGATTAAAGTAAATAGAGAAATATAAGGATTAAGCAATAACTACTTCCCTTAATCAATGATTCTTGCTTCAAAATGTCAATATTCTTCCACAATGGCATGGGTATTTCTCCCTTCAATCAACATTCATCAACTATATTAACTAATTACAAGAGAAAAAGACAAGAGATTAGCAAGAAAATGAAGAACAAAATGAGAGAAAATGAGTTTTGGGATGAAAAATGGAGTTCAACCCTTAAACCCTAGCCAAAATTGCCCTAAAAACACTCAATTTCTCGTAGATCTGCATCCTACAGCGTTTGGGCCGAACCGGGTCTCACCGGGTCGGCCCAAAATATTTTTCAAAATTATGACCACTCGATCGCGTGGCTGAGCTGATAACTCTGGAGTTGGATTTTTGGTCTGACTTACGAACGCGACCTGTTAGAGCCACGCGATCGCGTGGTTCACCTGGGCGAGATTTTGTAGCTCCGTCCTTCAATGATTTGCAATTGGAGTGCTCCAACTTTCAATGTAGATCAACTTGGTCCCCAAAGTTTTCGATTTCTTTCAATTGAGCCCTTCCAAAAGTGCATATGAGTCCGTCAAATTTGGAAACTTGCAATTTAGTCCTTCGATCAATTGCACATGCGATCCAAAACTTTTCGAAAGTGACAATTTGGTCCCCAAACTTTGATTCTTTGAAGGATTTGACTCTTTTCTCCTCAATTTCTTCAATTATTCATCCATTTATCCTCTTTCTTGTGTTTTCTCCATGTAGTTGAATGTTGAACCGATTTAATCACAAAATGTGCATAATTAAATATATATTTGTCCAAATTGCTCAAAAAAGTATCACAAAATATATATGAAATATGCATGTAAAATGCACTCAACAAATACCCCCAGATTTGAACTCTTGCTCGTCCCAAGCAAGAATATTTACATGCATCTACAAAAAGTGACATAATGATCAACAATGCTAGATACTTGCAATCTTCCATGAGTATGAAATTGCATAATTAATTCACAATTATGTTCCTAAATAATGCTACAGAAATGAGTTTGGCTTATCCGATGTTCGATCGGTGCGTGTGTGCATAGCCACTTTCAATCGTCAATAAGATTCAAGAGTGTTGATGAGTAAAGAGGCTTCAAGTCAGAACTAACATATCATTATTGGTCAATTCTTTCCTTTCTCACTCGTGACATTCATCCCCCAATGAATAATTTTCTTTACACTCCCGGGATGTAATTCTAGAGGGTACTCTCAAATCACTATTTGTTTGTCCACTCTAGTATGGGTGTGTTTTACCGACAATCTCGACAACCTAGAAATGCAGTGACTTTCCAGTAATGAGTGTTTCGACATTCAAGTTTATACCAAGCAACTCAAACTCACTATTCATCTAAGCCCTTATGCAAGTACAAATGCATGATTTCTAACAACTAACATGATGTTTGCTCGTGACTTTCCCACTCCCTTAAGGTTTCTAATTGACTCATGTAGCGAGCTTTAGGTCGGCAGCTCCCCGATTTTTTAGATCAAAGGGTACCAGGTTTCAAAATACCCCTACAGACTTATTAACTCGAGTCAAAAAGGCTACGAAGTAGGGTACAATTATTAAGCGAATGTAATGATAATGTGCTTTTTTTTTTCAAGTGTGTGTGTGAGTGCCCTACTCATTAAGCTTTCTAATTGACCCATGTAGCGAGCTTTCGACCGGTGACTCCCAAGTTTCAAACTTAAGGCACCAAGTTTCAAGATATTCCTACGGGCTTAATTACTCGAGTCAAAAAGGCTTTGAGATAGGGCAATGCAATGCAATGCAAAAATTAAAATGGGCTTAGAACTCTAGCATATGGTCATTACTTAGCTTATACTCGGCGAAAGATAATCTACACAAAGATTTACTTCCACATGCATAGAATCACCACACGTCTAGACCGTTTCCTTTGACGGGTCGACCACCCCCAAACTTGTCTTACATTATGGTCAAGAGATCTAGCGCATTAGGAACATTGAATAGGTTGATATAAATTAACATATAAGCTCACAACCTAGTTCATCTACTCCTATAACCTCTTCCCCTTCAACAATTCCCAAACTCACCGACAATTAAACATGACTATTGTACTCAATGTACATAGGATCTTACATAGATAAACATTTTATAGAAAGTAGCACAAGTAGCAAGTTTGGTCATAACTCATGAATTAACAACAATTTCAAACATCAAAATCTTATAAGAGTGCAAGGCTATCTAGTATGTCAATATTCCAAACAAAATAAACAATTTCAAACATCAAAACACCAAGGGCCGGCTCTAAAATGTTCACATAGCAACATGATCCCAACATCCCCCAAACTTAAATCAAACATTGTCCTCAATGTTGACAATAGCATAATAAAAAGTAAGGAATGGGTGATGGAACTTCCCCGAATTGATGCGTGAATGATGTTCCAAATTGACCTAAGCTTTGATTCTCTTGATACGCAAATCCCCCCCAAACTTGTTGAGGACAAGGTTTCTTAGGATTTCAAAAATTGTGAACCTACAAAAGTTGGTGATTAACCAAGTTAGACATAATAAAAATGCAATAAGTAAATATCAACAAGTAATTAAAAGAGTAGAAATTTGGGTTGCCTCCCAAAAAGCGCTTGGTTAAAGTCGTAAGCTCGACTTT
Organism: Ligustrum vulgare; assembly: GCA_963555705.1. Lineage (NCBI taxonomy): Eukaryota > Viridiplantae > Streptophyta > Magnoliopsida > Lamiales > Oleaceae > Ligustrum > Ligustrum vulgare. The sequence continues at coordinate 30,408,601 of OY743174.1, forward strand.
TGGATATGATTACTCCGGATTTGCAAGAGGGATGGATGACTTCTCCTTTTCATAATCACCCCCCAAGTATGGCTTCAAGCGTTGCCCATTGAATTTGAAGTTCCATTTTCTTCCATGATAAAGTTCCACCGCTCCATGTGGAAAAGGTCCCGACCATCTAGAGTGGATTTTATCGGGAAACAATCGAAGTCTTGAGTTGTAAAGAAGTACTTGTTGCCCAACTTGGAAGTCCCGCTTCACAATGTTCTTGTCATGCCACCTCTTTGTCTTCTCTTTGTAAATCCGAGCATTTTCATATGACTCAAGTTGCAACTCGTCAAGTTCATTGAGTTGGAGTAGTCTTTTCTCACCGGTCAACTTCATATAAAAATTCAAGACTTTTGTTGCACAATATGCTCGGTGCTCGAGCTCAACCGGAAGATGACATACTTTTTCAAATAAGAGGCGAAAGGGAGACATACCAACAGGGGTTTTGAAGGCGGTGCGGTATGCCCATAATGCATCATCCAATTTCTTGGACCAATCCTTCCTCGAGGCAATCACCGTTACTTCAAGAATTTTCGTCAACTCTCTATTTGAAATCTCTACCTGCCCACTTGTTTGTGAATGATAAGGAGTGGATATTCGATGTTTGACTCCATACTTGGTCAAAAGTGAGTCGAAGAGGCAGTTATAAAAGTGTTTTCCTCCATCACTAATGATAGCTCGAGGGGTGCCATAATGAGAAAAAATGTTTTTTCTTTAAAAAGTTCACCACCACTCGAGCATCATTGGTGGGGAGTGCTACCGCTTCTACCCACTTTGACACATCAACTAAAATGTATCGATTAGAAAAGGACGATGGAAAAGGTCCCATAAAATCAATACCCCAATACATCGAATATCTCCACTTCTAAAATAGAATTTAAAGGCATTTCATTTCGATTAGAGATATTACCTAGGCGTTGGCATCGGTCACATTTGGACACAAGTGTGTGAGCATCCTTGAATAAAGTGGGTCAATAAAATCCCGACTGAAGAACCTTTGATACGGTTTTCACTGCACCAAAATGACCTCCATAGGGTGAAGAGTAACATTGCTCAAGAATCTTCTCCATCTCCTCCTCGGGCACACACCTTTTGAACAACAACAGGTCATCCCAAAAATAGTGTTTGATATCAGCAAAGAACTTCTTCCTTTGTTGATAAGAGCGGTTCGGGGGAGTGATGCCACTTGCAAGAAAATTCACCTGGTCCGCATACCATGGCACACTAGAAGCTTGTAGAAGATCCATGATTTGTAAAAGTTGCTCATCCGGAAATACCTCACTTATCTCTTCATCAATAACTTCCTCGGTTTGCTAAAGTCTAGATAAGTGATCGGCTACAAGATTCTCGGTCCCTTTCTTGTCACGAATCTCCAAATCAAACTCTTGGAGAAAAAGAACCCATCTAATTAACCGCGGCTTAGCATCTTTCTTTGCCAACAAATACTTGAGGGCCGAGTGGTCGGTATACACAATCACCTTGGAGCCAATAAGATATGACCGAAACTTATCAAAAGCAAAGACCACCACTAGCATTTCCTTCTCGGTAGTAGCATAATTCAATTGAGCATCGGTGATGTAAACCACGTAGCAATTGTAGCTACGCAACCCACAAAATTGAATCGACCCAAGAACGCCAAAGAACTTATGGATCCAATTAAAATCAATTGAACCAAGCAACCAATACAATCACAGGGATATATTGACCTCTTGATCACAAACAATATTAATTCTCACCTAAGTTTGAACAAACAAGATTAACTCGCAAGTTCGAATTGTATTCAATGAAGAATAGAGTTTGAAAGCAACTTGCCTCACAATAATAATATCAAAAATAGTCTCCTAATAATGAAAATTACATCCCTTTAAATAGGATCAAATCTGGCTTTAGGTGCCCTAATTCAACTAGGAAAGAAATTACTCAAATATGGAAAGAAATAAAAAGAACAAAAAAATAAAGATTTCATGCGTCTTGATAGTTAGCGTGACTACTTCCTTTACGTCCGTAACTGAATTACTGGTTCACACTTATGACCGTGACACCATGACTTACGACCGTAAGTCCAAAATTCCCAAATCCAGTTTTTGAGCAGTGACTTCATTACGGGCATGACTTCCAGCGTTTACAGTCGTAATTCCAATTCCTCGCAATTTCAATTTCAATCCGAGGCCCGTTTACAGTCATGACTTCCCAAGTTTACGGCCGTAAATTTATTTTCTTGATATTCTGGTTTTTCTTCAGTAAGCTCGTTACTGTCATGAGTCTCCAAGGCTTGCGTCCGTAAATGCAATAATTCCCCTTCTCCTTTGATGGATTGAATGAGGTTGATCCATTTGTCGTCTTGGCTAGGTCCCAACATGGAACTTGCTTCTTTTGATGACACAAACATTGTTTTGGCCATTGTTTCTTGTACTAGTTTGTCCATTGCTTCGTTGGCCCTCTTTGTTTGCAATCGAGTCATCGGTCCTCCTTTGATCATCAACGGATCTTTGCACGGGCTTGTGCTCGTGGTCTGGATCACATCATCCCCTCCCTCCTCGAAATGATTCGACCTCGAATCTGTACCTGCATCAAACGGAGATAGATCAAAAACATTAAACGTATCCGAAACATTATACTCACCAGGAAGATCTAGTTTATAGGCATTGTTGTTGATCCTTTCAATCACTTGGAACAGACCATCTCCTCACGGTTGTAACTTTGATTTGCGTTGTTCCGGAAATCATTCCTCCCTCAAATTTACCCAAACCCAATCACTAGGTTCAAAGATGACGCTTTTTCTTCCTTTGTTAGCCTGCGATGCATAATGTTCATTTTTCTTTTCAATTGCAAGCCTCACCTTGTCGTGGAGTGATTTAACCATCTCAGCCTTTGTCTTTCCATCCAAACTACTACATTCATTCACAAGTAAAGAAATTAAATCTAATGGTGTTAGCGGATTAAAATCATAAGCAATTGAATGGTGAACAAGAAGTAGTAGAATGTATAGCCCTATTATATGCAAATTCTATAAATGGTAAACACTCTTCCCAATTTTTCAGATTTTTATTGATTATGGTGCGCAACAATTGAATCATGGTCCTATTTACTACCTCGGTTTGTCCATCAGTCTGTGGTTGACAAGTTGTAGAGAAAAGTAGTTTTGTCCCTAGTTTGTTCCACAAGACTCTCCAAAAATGACTAAGGAACTTAACATCCCTATCTGAGACTATACTTTTAGGAACCCCATGTAAGCGCACGACTTCCCTAAAGAAAATATCAGTTATGTTGATAGCATCATCAGTTTTGTGGCAAGGTATGAAATGTGCCATTTTACTAAAACGATCCACTACCACAAAAATCGAATATCTTCCCTTCTTAGTCCTAGGTAAACCCAAAACAAAATCCACAGAGATATCGACCCAAGGCTCGCTAGGGCCGTGTAAAGGCATATATAATCCATGGGGTTTAATCCTAGACTTTGCCCTCTTGCAAGTAATGCATCTACTACAAACCCGATCCACATCAACCTTCATCTTAGGCCAATAAAAATGTTCACTTAGGATATCTAAGGTCTTTTTAATCCCAAAATGACCCATTAAACATCCACTATGGGCCTCCCTCACAAATAATTCCCTCATTGAACACTTAGGTACACACAACCTATTCTCCCGGAATAAATAATCATCATGCTTAAAGAATCTATCCACAGCCCTCTTACCACATGAATCATAAATACTAGAAAAGTCTGGATCATTAGCATACATGTCCTTAATGTATTCAAACCCAAGTAATTTAGCAGTCAATGAAGTTAAAAGCACATACCTTCGAGACAATGCGTCAGCCACCACATTTTCCTTACCTTATTTGTATCGGATGACGTAGGGAAAAGTTTCAATGAACTCCACCCACCTCGCATGTCTCTTGCTCAACTTATCTTGGCCCCTCAAATGCTTCAAGGATTCATGATCGGTATGAATCACGAACTCCCGTGGCCACAGGTAGTGTTTCCATGTCTCCAAAGCTCACACAAGTGAGTACAACTCCTTGTCATAGGTAGGATAATTAAGAGCAGCCCCTTTTAGCTTTTCATTAAAATAAGCTATTGGCCTTCGATCCTGCATTAAAACAGCTCCAATATCTAGCCTTGAGGCATCACATTCAATCTCAAAAGCCTTGTCAAAGTTAGGAAGTGATAGAACCGATGCTTTACACAACATATCTTTGATAGTCTCAAAATCCATGCTCCTGTTCTACACCCCATTTAAAACCTACATTTTTTTTGACAATTTCCGTGAGTGGTGCGGTAATTGTGCTAAAATCTTTAACAAAGTGCCCATAAAAACTAGTCAAGCCATGAAAACTTTTAACCTCAGTTATGCTTTTAGGTGTTGGTCATTCTTTAACAGCTTTGACTTTCTCTTCATCTACTTCTATCCCCTTAGCACTAACCATATACCCAAGAAATGCAACCTTTTCCATGCAAAAACTACACTTTGATTCCAAAAAACCAAATATTTTGGAAGTCTATTCATTATCAAATCAAAAAGATAATTTTCTAAAATACTATAAATATGATCTTTTCTCATATAAATCTATTAATTCTTAAAAGAACTTGTTATTCTTAACTCTTGGGCTTAGGAATTCCTATATAACTTAAGCGACACAGTAAAAGCTTTTTTAAAATTAGCAAAAAGTTGTTCTTTCTTCAACACCACGAGCACACACCTAACATATTCTACATGCTCCTCTAAGCTTTTACTATACACCAAGATATCATCAAAGTAAACTACAACGAATTTACCACTAAATGTATGTAAAACATGATTCATCAAACACATAAAGGTGCTAGGTGCAATAGTAAGTCAAAACTGCATAACTAATCATTCATACAAGCCATATTTAGTTTTAGAGGCAGTTTTCCACTCATCGCCTTCCCTCATACGAATTTGATGATACCCACTTTTAAGATCAATTTTACTAAATATGCTAGAGCCATGCAATTCATCCAACATATCATCTAACCTAGGAATAGGATGACGATACTTTACCGTGATGTTGTTGATGACCCTACAATCAACACACATTCTCCACGTCTCGTCTTTCTTTGGCACAAGTAATACGGGTACGGCACATGGACTCATGCTCTCCTTTATGTACCCCTTGCTCATCAATTCCTCCACTTGCCTTTGAAGCTCCTTGGTCTCCTCGAGATTACTTCGATAAGAGGGCCGATTTGGAATGACTGCTCCAGGTACAAAATCAATCTGATGTTCAATACCTCGAATGGGTGATAACCCACTCCTCTGGAAATACATCATCAAATTCCTGGAATAGAGAAATAGCCAAACTAGGGAGGGATGTGTTTGTTTCATCAAAGGCAAGGAATGATTCCTTGTACAATAAAAGGACCATTGGCCAATTTTTCACTAAGGCCTTCTTGATTTCACTACCTTTTGCATAGAAACTCACTCTTGATTTTTCTTTTCTAGCACTCTTCGCTCCCTCTCCTTTTTCTGAGGTATGTACCACAACACTCCTTTTTTCTCTTGCCTATCCTTTTCTGGAGTCGTAGCTCCAACCCTATTTTTCGCTCCTTTTTCTGGAGTATAGGCTCCAACCCTCTTTTCCTCTCCTTTTTCTGAGGTCGTGGCCTCAACTCTCTTTTTCTCAAGTTTCCTCAACCTTTGTTCTTCATCATTTTTCAATTTAATTTGATCTGCATAAACTTGTGATGGTGTCAATGGTGTAAGTGTAATATTTCTCCCATCCTTGGTAAAACTATATCTATTTTTATACCCGTCATGTGTCACCTTCCTATCATATTGTCAAGGTCTACCCAACAAAATGTGCCCGGCTTGCATAGGAACCACATCACACATTACTTCATCCATATAGCTACCAATCGAAAAATTCACTATCAGCCTCCTATTCACCTTAATTTCACCACTATCATTTAGCCATTGAAGTCTATAAGGTGATGGATGCTTCAACAAGGGTAGTCCTAATTTCTCAATTAGTGTGGTGCTAGAAACATTCGTACAACTACCACCATCAATAATCATACTACATACCTTGTCTTGGACACGACACCGTGTATGAAACATGTTCTCCCTCTGTTGCTCCACGTCATCCACGTTGACTTGAGCACTAAGGGCTCGTCTTGATACTAATAGCGGTCCATGCTTCACAGATAACAATTCCTCATTATCACCAGCTTCTTCCAACGCGGGCATGTCGCTGTAATCCTCTTCGTCGCTACCACTTTCCCAAGCTCCTTCCGCTCGCATGGTAATGACCTGCCTACTAGGGCATTTATAAGCCACATTTCCTCTTCCCAAGCATTTGAAGCATTGGATATCTCTACTCCTAGATGATTGAGGTTCCCCTTTGAGTGGGAACTTGTTGACGGACTCCTCCTTTCCCTTTGGTACCTCAATCTTCCCTTTCGAAACAACCCCGGCTCCTTTGTTTTCCCACTTCGGCTTCCAAGATGGATTAGAACCCGAAGTACCCGATTGATTCTTAGCTGTCCCTTTTCTTTTCAATTGCTTTTCCACCTTCATGGCCATATGTAGCATTTCTTCTAGCTCCAAATAGTGTTGCAATTCAACCACATTTGTTATTTCTTTATTCATCTCATTCAAGAAACGGGTCATAGTGGCCTCCTCATCCTCCTCCACATTGGCTCTAAGCATCAACAACTCCATCTCCTTATGATAATCCTCTACACTCTTAGAACCTTGGTATAGACTTTGTAACCTTTGGTGAAGTTCCCTATGATAATGACTAGGTATAAATCTCTTTCTCATGACAGCCTTTAATTCGCCCCACGTACTAATAGGCCTCTAATGATTTCGCCTCCTATATGTTGCTAATTGATCCCACCAAGTAAGAGCATAATCGGTGAATTCAAGAACCGCAACCTTAACCTTCTTCTCCTCCGAATAGCTGTAGTAATCAAATATCAACTCAATCCTTTTCTCCCACTCTAAGTATGCCTCCGGATCACTCCGACCCTTGAAAGAAGGGATCGTCATTTTGATGTTATTCATGCCACGATCCGGTCGATCCCCAACAACTTCTCTACCTCGTCGCTCATACCCAGTTTCTCTATCTATAAGTGTCCCATCATCAAAACCATCAATTTCATCTTCTTCACCCATCTCTACCCTATGTCCACGCCCCCCTTATCTCCGCACATTGGGCGCTTCCCTAGGCCGCTCTAACCTTTCAAATCTACCGGTCATTTCTGCCTTCATCTCCCCAAACATCTTCTCGAAATGTTGTGTCATCTTCTCCATCATGTTAATTTGGTCGTTGTTTTTTGCTGCAGTAGAACTCTCCGACATCCTAAAACTAAGTAATATATGACTCACGTGTATTTCGCTCGTGTATCACTCAATTTTGGATTTTACCCTCTATTGATCTCACCTCTCTGGCCTTTTTCCACTCAATGGCTTTCACCCCAATTGCTTCAAAGAACGAATCCAAACTCAAACAAGTTTAAACCCGAATGATTCAAACCGAGTATGAGTGAGAATTTATTAACTTGTTGGAAAACTCGAAGAAGATCTTGAGAGAGTGGAATTTTGACTCTATAAAAGACTTGACACTTTTTATGGGAAATAAGATTGATTCAAGAAGATAATTCTTGAAATCAAATAACATTTTTTTTGGGAATTTCAATGACAAAGACAAAGAAACAAACGATGTTTGATTTGGCTATCAAACAAAGGAAATAAAACTCTTGAATTTTTTGTGACACTTTTTGAATTAAAGACTCAAGAACTTGAAGAACACGAAGAACAAGATTAAGAAAACTCAAGAAAGCAAAATAAAGATATAACCTTGATTTTTGGAGCCTAAGCTCTGATACCAAATGATGCAAACCACGTAGCAATTGTAGCTACGGAACCAACAAAATATTGAATCGACCTAAGAACGCCAAAGAACTACGATTTATGGATCCAATTAAAATCAATTGAACCAAGCAACCAATACAATCACAGGGATATATTGACCTCTTGATCACAAACAATATTAATTCTCACCTAAGTTTGAACAAACAAGATTAGCTCGCAAGTTCGAATTGTATTCAATGAAGAATAGAATTTGAAAGCAATTTGCCTCAAAATAATAATATCAAAAATAGTCTCCTAATAATGAAAATTACATCCCTTTAAATAGGGTCAAATCAGGCTTTAGGCCTAATTCAACTAGGAAAGAAATTGCTCAAATATGGAAAGAAATAAAAATAACAGAAAAATAAGGATTTCACGCGTCTTGATAGTTACGGCCGTAACTACTTCCTTTATGGCCGTAACTGAATTACTGGTTCACACTTACAACCGTGACACCATGACTTACATCCGTAAGTCCAAAATTCCCAAATCCAGTTTTTGAGCAGCGACTTCATTACAGCCGTGACTTCCAGCGTTTACAGCCGTAATTCCAATTCCTCGCAATTTCGATCCGAGGCCCGGTTAAGGCCGTGACTTCCCAAGTTTACGGCCATAAATTTGTTTTCTTGATATTTTGGTTTTTCTTCAGTAAGCTCGTTACTTCCGTGAGTCTCCAAGGCTTGCGACCGTAAATGCAATAATTCCCCTTCTCCTTCGACGGCTTGAATGAGGTTGATCCATTCGTCGTCTTGGCTAGGTCCCAATATAGAACTTGCTTCTTTTGATGACATAAACATTGTTTTGGCCATTGTTTCTTGTACTAGCTTGTCCATTGCTTCGTTGGCCCTCTTTGTTTGCAATCGAGTCATCGGTCCTCCTTTGATCATCAACGGATCTTTGCGCGGGCTTGTACTCGTGGTATGGATCACATCAATCTGTCAATGTTCTACTATCATAGTAGATGACATGCATGATTTTTTCCTTCCTTTGCCGCAACACCGCCCCCAAGGCAAAATCACTTGCAGCACACATAAGTTCAAAGGGCAAACTCCAATTCGGAGCCACAATAATAGGTGACGTAATGAGTTTCTCTTTAAGAGTGTTAAAAGCTTGGAGACACGCTTTAGAGAAATCATATGTGGCACTTTTCTCAAGTAATGAACACAGTGGCTTCGTGATTTTTGAGAAGTCTTCGATAAACCTCCTATAAAATCCCGCATGCCCCAAGAAGCTTCTTATGCCCTTGCCGAGGTTGGGGGAGGTAATTTTTCGATAACTTGAATTTTTGCCTTATCAACTTGAATCCCCTTACTTGAAATCCGGTGTCCAAGAGCTATCCCCTCTTGCACCATGAAATGACACTTTTCCCAATTTAGCACTAAATTGGTGTCCTCGCATCTTTTTAGTACCATTCTCAAATTATTCAAACAATCATCAAATGAAGTACCAAAAACTGAGAAGTCATCCATAAATACCACAATAAATTTCTCCACCATGTCGGAGAAGATAGCCATCATGCACCGTTGGAAAGTGGAGGGGCCATTGCAAAGACCGAAAGGCGGATATCCTCCTATATGTAAAAGTTTCATATGGGCATGTGAATGTTGTCTTCTCTTGATCCTCCGGAGATATAGGAATTTGATTATAGCTCGAATACCCATCTAGGAAGCAATAATGAGAGTGACCCTCCAATCGCTCCAGCATTTGATCGATGAATGGAAGGGGAAAATGATCCTTCCTAGTAGCATTGTTAAGCTTGCAATAGTCAATGCAAACTCTCCACCCTGTCACTGACCTTATTGGAATAAGCTCATTATTTTCATTCTCCACCACGGTAACACCTCCTTTCTTTGGCACTACTTGCACCGGGCTCACCCATGCACTATCCGAGATTGGATAGATAATACCTGCATCAAGCCACTTCACCACTTCAGCTCTTACCACTTCCTTCATGTTAGGATTTAACCGACGTTGATGCTCCACCGAAGGTTTGGAATCATCCTCCATAAGAATTTTATGCATGCATAACGAAGGGAAAATACCTCGAATATTCGAGATGGTCCATCCAATAGCCTCCTTGTGCTCCCTCAATACCCAAAGCAATTTATCTTCCTCCACTTCATTCAATAAATTAGAAATAATGACCATAAGGGTAGAAGATTCCCTCAAGTAAGCATACCTCAAATGAGAAGGAAGAGGCTTTTGTTCGAGAATAGGTGCTTTCTCGAGAGATGGTAGTGGCGGTGAAGAACTCTTTTTCAACTCCTCAAAGTACGGGGCCCTCTTGTGTTGATATTGTGGTGATGTCTCCAAGTAATGAGCCATTTGTTCAACTTCATGATCATCATCCTCAATAATCAAAGAGTGGGCAATGCAAGACTCCAATGGATCCTTAGAAAGCCCACGGTTTAAGGAGTTTACCACTAGATGATCAATGACATCCACCCGAAAGCATGAATTTGACTCCAAGGGATATTTAATGGCCTTCAATATCAATTGCCCCTCTTGTACATCAATAAGAGCTCTTCCGATTGCTAGAAATGGCCTTCCCAAAATGATTGGAATGTCATGGTCTTCCTCCACGTCAAGAATAATGAAATCCGCCGGGAAGATAAATTTATCCACCTTCACAAGAACATCCTCAATGATACCCCGAGGATATTTGATGGACCTATCCGCCAATTTTAGGGACACAGTAGTTGCTTTAGCTTCCCCCAATTCCAATTTCCTGAAAATGGACAATGGCATCAAATTAATGCTAGCACCAAGATCACATAAGGCTTTACTAAAATTAACATCACTAATAGTGCATGGAATGGTAAAACTCCCTGGATCTTTAATTTTTGGAGGAAGCTTGTTTTGAATGATTGTACTACATTCCTCAGTTAGCATCACCGTCTCATGCTCTTCAAGCCTTCTTTTGTTGGATAGAATATCCTTCATGAACTTGGCATAGCTTGGCATTTGAGCTAATGTATCGGCAAAAGGAATGTTGATGTGTAACTTCTTGAACACTTCCAGAAATTTGCCAAATTGACTGTCAAGCTTTTACTTTTGCAACCTTTGAGGAAAGGGGATAGGATGCACATAAGCCTTGATCGGTGTTGGAGCCTTTGATGTGGATGCTTCCGGCTCAACCTCTCTGGGCATTTCAACAACCTTTTCGGATGCTTGAATAGGCTCATTATCTTCAATGGGAGCCTTGTTTGATTGAGTTGTTGGTTGTGGGGTCGTGATCTCGGGTAATTGTGCCCCACTCCTTGTTGTAATAGCTTGAACATTCTCCCTAGAATTTGTCTCGGTGTTGCTAGGAAAAGCTCCTTGTTGCCTTTCCGAGAGAAGTTTTTGCTATTTGGCCCACTTGATTCTCCAAATTTTTCAAAGAGGCATCATTGCGTTCTTGATATTGCAATTGATGATTTGCTAGCTTGGTGATAGCCTCTTCCCATCCCTCTTTCTTTTCTTGTGGCTTTGGATTCAACACATTGTAATTGTTGCCATAAGATAGATTTGGATGACTCCTCCAACCGGGATTGTGAGTAGGAGAATATGGATTGAACCCTTGACGTTGGAAATTTTGAGCATAAGCAACTTTCTCGATAGATGAAGAACCACTTTCCACCAATGGACACATAGAGCTTTGATGATTAGCCCCACATAGATCACATACCGGAGGGGCTTGATCCATGTTGACGGGCCGAGAGGTTGAAGTAGATAGCCCTTCCACTTTCTTGGCTAAGGAATCAATCTTTGACAAGACAAGTGCATAATCATCACCCCCACATGCACCACTAGAACTCCTTGGTGCACTTCTATCCGGCCACATTGCACTTTGTTCACTCATGATCTCAAACAAATCATAAGCCTCCTGAATGCTCTTTGTTTTGATGGACCCATTAGAAGATGAATCCACATTTGAACGGCAAGGAGGAGTTAACCCGGCATAAAAGTGGTTGACTTGTTGCCCCAATGTAATCACATGATTCGGGCACTTCCTAAGCATATCCTTGAATCTCTCCCAAGCTTCATGAAAGCTCTCCATCTCGAATTGTTGAAATGTAGTAATATCATGCTTGAGTTTAGCAAGTCTAGATGGTGGGAAAAATTTTGTAGTGAATCTTTGGATAAACAACCCAAGTAGTGATGCTCCCCGGAGGCAAAGTATCAAGCCATTCCCTTGCTTTGTCTTTCAAAGTGTGTACAAATAACCGCATCCGGATTGCCTCCACATTCACACCCTCATAGTTGAAGTTGTTACAAATCTCTAGGAAACGTACCACATGGGCATGTGGATTCTCATCGGTCCTCCCATAGAATGAGATAGTGTTGGAGAACAAATTGATGACATCCGGTCGAAGTTTGAAAATTTGGATGATTGTAGGAGGGATAGACAATACTTGATTGATTTTCGACAATAGGGGGATTCATAAAAAAGCATGTCTTCTTCATTAACAATGGGCTCTTGAACTCTAGCCGCTTGAGGGTCAAAACCGGGTGGGATTCCACCCTTTAGAGGAATTGCAGCTGGAGCATTAAGCTCAATGTTAACTCTTTCTCCTTCCATCCCAGTAAGAAGTTGTCTCATAGCTTCCCGTTGTCCCTTAACCTACGTCGAAAAGTTCCCTTGATATCCGGATCTATTTCAACTAGATCAAGACTTCTACTTCGACGCATGCACAATTAACAACCTAGAACAACACAAGAAATTAGAAGATTTCTTACACAAAACAAAACAAAATAAAACTTGTACAAGAAAAACAGTAACTAATAGTTAAAACTAATATCAACTAAAATGTAATTTAAGTAGAATCAATCCCCGGTAACGGCGACAAAAACTTGTTCGCTAGAAACACACCGCAAGTGCACGTATCGTTCAAAAGTAATAGTGGACTAAATGAGTACATTGTATCGGTAGCACAAGGATTGTCTATTTCAATTACACTCTAGTTTAATCAATTTTAACAAGAAACACACACAATAAAGTTTGGATTGGGAATGTTCTCGTACTAGAATTAAAATCGCAGTTGTAAATAAATAACTAGAAAAATGGTGATGACTTGATGATAAAGGAGTGTTGGGATTCTTGATTCCACTTGACCATTACCTAATTGAATTCTCAACAAGTAAATAGAATTGCAATTTATTAATCATGTTAGACCCGATTTTTCACGCTTAGCCAATTACCTCTCTCGAGTGAAATCAACCCTAATTAGTGGAATTAACCTACTATATCTCTATGTCGATTAAAAATACATCAATTGCATTAAACCTTTTTGAAAATAACTCAATGGATCATCTAGAGTTTTAGGTATATCTCTATCCCAAACAAGAACTTAGAACAAATATTGTATTGATCTATAATACACAACAATTTCTCAATAATTGCACATCCCATGAATTCCAAGAATAAATGTGGCAACAATAAATTCAAGTCAATAAATACAACAATAAATGCACAAGATGATAAATAGCCTAAATTCTTAATACAAGCATTAAAATCAACTAAGCTAGGTCAAGCTCCATCAATCATCCCAACACAAAATAGTTTAGCCCATGATGAAATAACAATAAAATTCAAGAATTAAATACATCGTTTCAACAATGGATTAAAGTAAATAGAGAAATATAAGGATTAAGTAATAACTACTTCCCTTAACCAATGATTCTTGCTTCAAAATGTCAATATTCTTCCACAATGGCATGGGTATTTCTCCCCTCAATCAACATTCATCAACTATACTAACTAAATACAAGAGAAAATGACAAGAGATTAGCAAGAAAATGAAGAACAAAATGAGAGAAAATGAGTTTTGGGATGAAAAATGGGGTTCAACCCTTAAACCCTAGCCAAAATTGCCCTAAAATGTAGCGATCGGGAATTTTCTATGACTTATTTAAATAAATATTTTTTAAACTTGTCGCTACGATTTTTGCTCATTTATTTTAAAAACGTAATCGTCTAACCAATGAAGTGAAATTAAATTTATTTTAAATCTTAAGTCAAATTTCAAAATTTTATTTAAAAGTATCCCATTTTCATTTTTATCTTTAAAGTTCAATTTCAATTTTAAGAAGTTTCCAAGTATTTCTTTAGGGTGTGTTCTTTTGCAATTTAATTTGCCATCATTACAAAAATTTAAATTACACAATTTTCCATACCACTTTCTAACCATTCACATTTTCTCTCTCCAATTTTTAACCCTTCATCTTACCTAGAAAACACAAATAAATCAACAAATAATTTCAATTCCTTGATTTGACACAAAACATTCCAAATTAAGTTCCAAAAGAACACACCCTTAATGATAAATTTTAGTCCAAACTTTAAATATTTGAGCCCAAAATATTTTATCTCCAATTTAAATTCATTCTCAAATTTTAATTATTTTAAAATCTCAATTATCCCAAAATGTTGATCTCAACCAAATTCAAGCCAAATCATTTTACTTCTTGGCCATTTTAGAAACCCAATCACCAAGTCATTTCTACTCCTCAATCTTTTTCCCTCGATTCAGCCATTCTTTCATAAACCCAAACTACCATAACATACCATATAATAAATTCAGCCATCAACCCTTCATCCTCACAAATTCACGGCCAACAAGAGGATAGAATATCCATTCACACAAATTACTTCCCATGATCACTTCTCAATTCCAGGTTCAGCTCCACAATCAGCCAAAATTCCATTCATACTTCCTTTCCCTAATCAACCAATTAAATTTCTGAAATTTATTCAGTATACTATACTCTCTCCAGTTTTCACACGCCAATTAGCATATCAACAGGTTTCTTCCCCAACCTCACCATCTTTCCATGATTTTGATTTGAAGTAAATCAATACATATACTTTCGCTTCCACTTCGCCATCCATACACACAGAACTTCTACAAGGTATTCCCTTCCCATTGTTATTCTCGCACAGCAAAACACCACCACAGCCCCATCACCGGAATTCCAACTTTAAAATCAACACACAACCCGAGCCTCAATTGTCTGCAATTCCACCAGCTACTGTCCCTATCAATTTTCATAATCAAGCTACTGCATTTAGTTAAACAAACCACCACACAGTCATTGTCCTATTGTAAAACTTCACCCACAATATATCCAATCCACAACACTATTCAATCTCGACCATCACTAACAAATCGAACTTCACGTACACCATGTCCAAACTGAACAACACCACTGTCGAGAAACTGCCCACTGCACCTTTCCACGAACAAAACCGCCACCACCCCAATTTCCCACATCAACCAAATTCAAAACACAACACCATTTCCCACCAAATCAACGCCACCAGCCACCACTGCTCGTAACTCCAAAGCCGTCGCCCCTCTCTCTCTCAAACTGCGATCGAACACCCATCCTCGACTCCACTGCCCCATTCGAAAATCAAAGCCAAATCCCCAAAATCAAACGGAACCCATAACTTACCTCAACAATGGCTGGAGTTCCTTCGTCGGAAAGCCCATAAATCCAAGCATTTAAGCCTCAGTTTGGTCTCGATTTTTCACATCCCAAACTTCTCAAAACTTCCTCCTTTTGACTAACCCATACACCGGCACCACCTTGCGTGGCGCCATCGCCGGCTTGGCCGGCAGCGTGGATCGGAGGCAGGGGATTCGCCTTCCCCATCGCCCATCGCAGCCCTCTCTCATCTCCCTTCTCTATTTCACGCATGAGAGAGAGATGGGTTTTATGTTATAATATTTTTTAAAATTAATGTTTAAGCCCCAACGTTTGAATAGTGATATTTTAGTCCCTTGTTTTTGAAAGTCTCTTAATTTAATGCCTACACTTTTAAATTGAGTCAATTGAACCCTAGTATTTTAAAATCTTATAAGTCAGTCCACTAATTTTCTAAAAGCCCATTTCTTCCCCTACACTTTTAAAACTCATGCTTTTCTTTAAATTTTCAATTTAACCCCTAAACTTTATTTACTCACTTTAATAGTTTAATTTTTGAAATACTAAATTAATTTAATTTTTATTTTGGCTAGACGATACACTCGGCGATTTAGAAGATTGACGTGATATTGTTGCTCTACTTTCAAACTCGCAAATTTAAGGTAGAGTCGCCACCACTAATTAGTTTAAATTATAATTTACATGTCTTATGTGAAATTACGTGATTTATATACTTTGATGCGTGAGATGAGAAAATAATATCTCTTATGAGGTAAGATGAGAAATGATGTTATGCATAACTTACATGCTTTAATGCATAAGACGAAACTACCCACACCCTATGATTTTTAAAGAGCCTTTGATTTTATTAAAATAGCCTATGATGATGATGATGATGTCACTGTATGATTGCATAAGCATGTGTTAAATTATTCTGTAAATTAATTATTGGCGATGAGTTTACTGAGTATTTCTTTCGAAATGCTCATTCCATTTTTACAGTTTTTGCAGATCTCGGAAATGGCGGCGAATGAAAGGGCAACGTTGGAAAATTTAAATAAATGATGATATTTTAGTCAATTTTATGAATGTTACTAGTTTAAATTACTTATCGTTACTTTCATCTGAACAATTGAGATTAATTTTTTATGAATTGTTCTATATTTCAAGTAATTAAGTTTCCGCTGAAGTTTTCAAATGATAATGTGATGTTTTGAATTAAATTTATTTTCCGCAATAAAGTCAATTTTAAAGGACGAAGTAGCGTCCCGGGTTTCACGGAATTCGGGGCGTTACATAAAAACACCCAATTTCTCGTAGATCTGCGTCCTACAGCGTTTGGGCCGAACCGGGTCGGCCCAAAATATTTTTCAAAATTATGACCACAAGATCGCGTGGCTGAATGACTTGCGATCGCGTGGCTGGGCTGATAACTCTCTAGTTGGATTTTTGGCCTGACTCGCGAACGCGACCTATTAGAGCCACGCGATCGCGTGGTTCACCTAGGCGCGATTTTACAACTCCGTCCTTCAATGATTTGCAATTGGGGTTCTCCAACTTTCAATGTAGATCAACTTGGTCCCCAAAGTTTTCGATTTCTTTCAATTGAGCCCTTCCAAAAGTGCATATGATTCTCTCGACTTTGGAAACTTGTAATTTAGTCATTCGATCAATTGCACATGCGATCCACAACTTTTTGAAAGTGACAATTTGGTTCCCAACTTTGATTCTTTGAAGGATTTGACTCTTTTCTCCTCAATTTCTTCAATTATTCATCCATTTATCCTCTTTCTTGTGTTTTCTCCATGTAATTGAATGTTGAACCCATTTAATCATAAAATGTACATAATTAAATATATATTTGTCCAAATTGCTCAAAAAGTATCACCAAAAATATATGAAATATGCATGTAAAATGCACTCAACAATAGCTAAACCAACTTCTATAACCAAACCACCATCAATGCCAAATCGACTCTCGAACCCACAACCAACAACAAAATCAAAGTCCACGCAATCGCTAACCATACACCACTTCATCGCCGACTACACCTATCAACAGCACAACCCAACTAATCAAACACCACCACCAAGAATTTCAAAATCACAACCTCACAGACCTCAACCGAAACACCACCTCGAGTCAACCCAAGATCAAACCAAAAATCAATAATCAAAGTAACCAAAACCTTACCTCAATGGTATACCATGTTTAATGTAATATTGTAGTACAAATATTGATGTTGTGGAAAGTATCAGTATATATTTCTCATTATTTTTGTATTTCCATCTCTCATTTAACATTTTTTTTTCTAATTTTTCATTCAAAAATTATGAACAAAATCTTATACCATATAACCTTTACACAACTATTAAACTTAAGAATGACTAAGAAATATTAAACGCTCTTGACCATAATATTAGTATTTTCAATGTTTTCATTAGAAGTGGGAGCTGTCTGATTCGGTTCAGTTCCGAAAGGAACCAAATCGAAACGAGTACCAATGGTAATTTTAGTAATGGAACCATTGGTTCCATATTTGACAATGGAACTGAACTAGAACTGAACCAATTGGTTCCGATTTGATCGGTTCGGTTCTTAACATTTAAAATTAGGGGTGGGCATCGGGTGGTTCGGTTCGGGTATCTCAAGAACCAGAATCGAACCATACTTTTCGGTTCTTGTAAAATGGAACCATTCAGTTCCATTGAATCGAAAGAACCAAACCAGAACCAAACCATTCAGTTTTAGTTCGATTTTGATTCCAATTCGGTTCTACAATAATAATTATTTTTCGGGACCTTATCGAGGAGTATCAACCTGCAGGAAGCGAGCCAATAACCTGAAATAAAATTCTATCGAATATACCAAGATCAAGGATTTTGAAAATTCTTTCACCTCAAAGAAAGCATAGGATTCTCCATCAAACAAGATATATTCATAAACAAAAATAAGAAACAAATGACACAGAAGGTTTTTCGAACATGGCAAGAAGCCATTTGTATAGTAAACTTGTGGGATGAATTATAAGTTTTAAATGCATTATTATTAATTATTTTATATTTGTATTTAAATATTTAATTAACTCTCTCGTGGTCATTTACAACTTTACTTAATAATAAGTTAGTCTCATTGTATTTTCATTTACTAAGAATTTAAGTCTAAGTATAAAATTAAAGATTACAATGAGGTAGAGACGTAACAAATTTAACAAAAAAAACTTAATCATTTTCTCTTTACCCAAAAAAATTATAAATTCTTTTGATTTTTAGTTTTAGGACAACCAATTAAAACAAAAAAATAAACAAGGATAAAAAAATCTGGTTCTAATTTCAGTTTTTCGGTTCTAAAAGCGGAATCGAGAACCAATCGGTTCTCAGTTCCAAAACTGATTTCCTATTTTATTTTTTTAAAACCATACGGTTCCGATTTTTTAGGTTCGGTTCGGTTCGGTTCCGATTCGGCCATATCGGTTCCTTTTTTTTGTCCACCCCTATTTAAAATGTTAAAATAAAATATTCATTATACTAAAGATTAAAATTTCCTTGACACTAGTTTGAGAAAAATATAGAAGAATTGCACATACTTTACAAAGATTAAAAAAAAAAAAAAAGCAAAAAACATTGCATACAAGTTAAAAGATAATATCCAAATAATATATGTTACTTTGCATATGGAAACAAGAAATTGTATTTTTAACAATATTGCAATTTTGCATATTTGGAATAAACTTTTATAGCTTTAGATTTTCACTTTATACAATTGTTTATGTATAGCCAACTGACTTCAAGATGAATTTAGATGTAGCCGACTGATTATACATTTATCATTTATGGGAAATAATCAAAAGAAATATAGAACATGGAGCCATGGAGGATTTTTGTGGAAAGAATTAAGAAATAAGGAAGATCCAATTATGACTTCCATCTTTTGTGGAAAGAAATAAGGAAACCAACCAATTATAACCTAAATGGAAAGCTTCTTCTTTCATGTGATATTGTGATGTGTCAATAATTTACCAAAAATGGTGCCAAAAAAAAAAGTCAGTTTAACTGAAGAACCGAATTACCAACGGTTTTAAAATACAAGGACCAAGAACCGTTCGATTCAGACCAAGAAGTCCAAAAACTGATTTGTTCCTTGGTCGAACCCGATTCGAACTGGGCGGTTCTCATCGATTCCGGTCCGATTCCACTGGT
Organism: Ligustrum vulgare; assembly: GCA_963555705.1. NCBI lineage: Eukaryota > Viridiplantae > Streptophyta > Magnoliopsida > Lamiales > Oleaceae > Ligustrum > Ligustrum vulgare. Next base: position 30,428,124 of record OY743174.1, read on the forward strand.
TCTTGGAAATAATGCCCACTCCTAGTTTTCATACCAGCCATCAACTCGACTGAGGGACCTGGTGAAAGGTTAGAATGGCGACTGGGGTCCACCGGGTTTGACCATCCCGTGCTTTAGGGCCACCTAACACGATTTTTTGACTAGGTCGCGAGTTCCCAAGTCAGCCCACCAAACTCAGTTCGAGTTTTAAAATAGCATGTCATTTATTAATATTATATATTAATCTAAGGGAAAATCAAAGCATCAACTCTTCAATATTAGCCTTTATTCGTGAATTGATCTATAATTTTTATTATAAAAAATACATTTTTCAACACACTTTTTAATTACGCTTATTTTTTGAAACCACTTTCCACACATTTTACCTTAAAAACAACAATATTTTTATACACACACACACACCCACAAATGGTTTAATTATTAATATTCAAAACCTAATTTTAATACCACTAGCTACACGTAGTGTTTTTATTATTAAGAACCATAAATGAATAAAATATCTATAATTAAATAATAATTTTGATTTTGAAAGCTATAAATATCTTCTGAGTTCATTCATATTAAGTGTAATAATAATAAAATAAAATAATCCTGGTAATTAGAATAAAAATATGCAAATAGCAATATCACCACATTAACTATTTATTGTAATACTAATAAAAAATTGATACGGGATTAAATAAATAATTTTAATCATACTAAATATGATACATAAATCAAAATATTATTTTTATTAAAAAATTATTTACAATATAATAGATGAATACGAATTCCAAGAGAATAATAATTTACAAATATAAAAATAATAAAATTATATAGAAAGCTTATCGAAACAACGATTCCTTTTTCACAGCCTAGAAAACATTCAATTTCTCAAAAAATAAACTAAGTCATTTTATAATCTCAGTACTTTCTACATAGATTTAAATACAACATTAATCTACACGAATTTTTATTTAATTTCAACTCAGTTTCTTATTTCCAAAAAAAGCAAATGCATTTAGGTAAGAAACTATGTGTGAATGTATTAAAATTAAGAATAAAATAGATGATCTTGGAAGACCAATTTACGGACTATTCATTGAGACAATTTATCATGTCTAACGTCCATACAAAATGGCAAACCTTACCTTTAAATATATAATTAATAAAAAATATTATATTTATATCATTAACTTGGCAGCAATTGATTAAATTACAATCATAAACAATTTGATTAATTTATTTATTGCAAAGTCTAATACAAATTTTAATAATTAATTTTGGTGCTTGGGATTCATATCCACTTAACCTTTTTTTTTTTCCAGCGGATTAGAAAAATAAATTCAAATTTAATTGAAATAATAATGTCAAAGTCCTCGTTATAAAATGCTTATTAATTAATAATAATAAATGTAAGGACTTCAAAAAAATTCTAGGATTAATTAAGGCTAACTAATTTCAAAGCATTCTATTTTCGGTAAATATAGAAGTTACAAACAAACGCAATAAATGCATAAGGTCATTTTTGGAAGGTTTTTAGGCGGGAAAACAAATTTTGACAGCTATTCTGCTTTAATAGATAGTATATAGATATAAATTAAGATTAAGATTTTAATAAAATTTTAAACCGTTGAATTGTTTTATCATATTTACGAGAAAACAGAGTATGAATTAAGTGTTTTAGATATTGTACCATGAACATATCAACTCTATTTCTGGAATTAACGTTCAATAAATGAAATTTTCTTTTTTAAAAAAACTTTTGAACTACAAAATTAAGTTCATACAATACATGTGCAAAACTCAACTTACATATTCTCCTTAAGATCGACACTTTTCTTTTCACTAGTAGTAAGCACTTGCTTCGCACGTATTTTGTAAATGATGAATGGCACGGTTGATTTTTTTGAAGAATTACTACCGTTTTCGAAAGTAGATGACATAATTGATATTATTAAAAGGCAAATGAATATTAAGTTATTTGCAATTTTTAAAAATTTTCACCTAGGAATCGATCTATATATATATATTAGACAAGTCGAAAAATATTTTATAAAATATTTATGATAAATTGCAAAAAATATATATATAAAAAGTTGTGCATAGATAAATTAGATTAATTTAGGAGAATTTTTTTAATAAAAAATGTAAGCTCAAACTAAAATTTTAGTTTTGAAATTATTTATTTATATTCTTAATTAGAATATAATTAATTTTTTTCTTATAAATTAATTAATGTTTTAATAAAAATTTAAGTGTGTTACTGACAAAAGATAAAAATATCTAAATGTATTGTAGATTAATATAATAACTAATAATATGTAATGAAAATAAATTAAATTTTAACTTATATGGTATAGTTATGATCTCATCTTGATAAATTGATTTGTATCTTGAAAATATTCATTTTTTTTAAGAAATAATTCAATTAGTTTGTCATTGAGATAGTCAACGTACTCATTTTTTTGTTGAAATGATTTCATGTTGTATCATAAAATCAGAAGAAATTACATGCAATAATATGAAATTATATAACTTACGTATTATTAGACAAAAAATTAATTGTTAATGTTATTAATTAATAATGATGGTATTGGTAAGAGTTTTAGGCATTCATTCTAATTGTCGTGTAATTATTGAATATGAAAATCAATAAAATAGTACGGGTAAAATGTCAAAAACACATTTGTTGACCACAAAATCCGACTGGACCTTGGACCAACACGTCTCAGCTCCTCCCTCTTGAACACGTGGATCTCCTGCGCACTGTGACAAACAATCAGTTTGCAAAGGGGGTCGAGGTGGCTCCCGTTTGCACTCCGATGCCTAAGTCAGTGCCCATTTCAAGCAAATATAATTTGAGTGCGGGGAAATATAAGTGCGTAAAAGAGAGGAAAGGGAGTGAGAGTAAATATTTAGTTAAGAGAGTAAAAATGCTAACCCTTTCCTTGGAGGCAAATGTGCTCTATTTATAGAGGAACTCGTTGTCTCGGATCATGACACGTGACATACTTTACACTTGTCTTCACCCTAACTCTTGGAGGTGACAACCTTGCTTTTTGACTGTAATCATTGCTACATTTCATAGGGGATGGGCGTCTGTCACATTTTGATAAAGGCAGTGTCACATCTCTGACTTTATGCCTTGTCACATCCTTACATCCGAGGTACTACTGTAAATACCTCGGCTAAGCGTAAAGCGCCTCTGCTAGACACACACCAGTTCACCCGGAGGGGTTCATGTGCCTTTCCACCTCAGCCATTGGTCTAGGGCGATATCTAAAATTTTGATCGTGGGCTGAAGTCCAATGGACCCTTGTTGGGCCCTCACTGGCGGCCCATGTGCCATATTTTGGGAGCGATCTCAACACTGGTCCCTCAAATCCGATGTGGTAATTCATAGGCGGATCGAATTTGTCGTGATTTCGTGGCAATAACCTTATCCCAGTTTCATCGCTTGCTACATCCAACATTTTGCACTTGCTCTGCCATCCGCTGGCTGGGAGTCGTTATGTAGCGCAGCAATTTTTCGGGGTCAGGAATGGCATTTCTTATGTGAAGTTTGGATTCATGGTATAGCCGACCTCCTACTTCGGCTTTTCTCTCCTGAATGAAGGTTGGGGACGCACTAGCGCGTATCTTAGGCGGCGTATTTAATGAAAAGGGGGGTTATTGACGTTGGTTCCCAAGAAATATATAAAAGGTGATGGGAGTGGCATTTTGCAGCATGTGGTACTCACTGTGGTAGCTGAACGGTTTTTTCCCTCCCTTGACGGCTGGCGCTTTGATTAGCCCATTCCCCAAGAAGCATGTGTTAACCACATTAATCATACAGCTCACAGAAACCAACGAATCCAGATCATTGTGATCCCTATAAATCCTCCTTCATTTCATTATTTCCCCTTTACCATTGTGACGACCCGAATTCTCGACCATTCGAGTGCCACTAAAAGTGACTCATATCATATTATCGAGACTTAATTAGAAATGTAAAATTATTCAAAAGAATAATTAGAATCCCATAATTTTATTTGTGAATAAAATAGAACATAATTTTCTTACATAAAGTTCAACATAATTATCTCATCAATCTTAACCACTTTTGCCACTTCCATGTTGACCGCCTCGAACCTTCAATTATCTGAAAATGGTAAATATCGTGGAGTGAGATTTATAAAATCTCAGTAAGTATACCAAGCATAAATTTTCTTTTGAAAGCATATGGATCATTTTCATCATAACATAAGATAGGATCGAAATACTCATAAACATAGGGAGACACAAGAATTTTACCGAACTTAAATGGCAAGAATTCTTATGTGTAGCGCTACTAAACTCCGGTCCCCTTAGCATAATCATAAACATATCATATGGAACCCATAACAATCTTGTGAGATTGATTTCATAGCAATGATCCAAACATTTTCATAAAAACATAAGATATACTTACTTTTCATAAAAACATAAGGTGTATTTACCTTTCATAAAAACATACTTACTTTTCATAAAAACATAAGGTGTATTTACCTTTCATAAAAACATACTTACTTTTCATAAAAACATAAGATATACTTACTTGTCATAAAAACATACTTACTTTTCATAAAAACATAAGGTGTATTTACCTTTCATAAAAACATACTTACTTTTCATAAAAACATAAGATATACTTACTTGTCATAAAAACATACTTACTTTTCATAAAAACATAAGGTGTATTTACCTTTCATAAAAACATACTTACTTTTCATAAAAACATAAGATATACTTACTTGTCATAAAAACATACTTACTTTTCATAAAAACATAAGGTGTATTTACCTTTCATAAAAACATACTTACTTTTCATAAAAACATAAGATATACTTACCTTTTAAAAGATTAAAATGAAGTGTAGTAGTAAATGGACCAAAACTTTCTTGACCACCTTGAATTTCTCTTACTTGTGGATTTTGTCAAGAGATTGGAAATAACTGTATATGTGTAGAGTTGTGTGTAAAAGAGATGGGTTTAAATAGATGTATAAAGTTGGCATATTGTAAACATAATCATTCAATTATATTAATTTTAACACATCATTTTCTTAAAGTAAAGCACCATTCATATACTTTTCCATATTTATACAAATAATATGCTCTTCATGATTATATATAATGGAGTATATAAATCATTCATATACTTTTCCATATTTATACAAATATTATGCTCTTCATGATTACATATAATGGAGTCTTATCAATCATTCATATACTTTTCCATATTTATACAAATATTATGCTCTTCATGATTATATATAATGGAGTATATAATTCATTCATATACTTTTCCATATTTATACAAATATTATGCTCTTCATGATTACATATAATGGAGTCTTATCAATCATTCATATACTTTTCCATATTTATACAAATATTATGCTCTTCATGATTATATATAATGGAGTATATAATTCATTCATATACTTTTCCATATTTATACAAATATTATGCTCTTCATGATTACATATAATGGAATCTATCAACCATTTATATACTTTTCCATATTTATTAAATTAAGATTCTCATAATTATTATATATAATGGAACCTCTCATGCTTGCATATATTTTCTTAATTTAAATAATAAAAGTAATTTTTGTACAAATAAATATTGGGATAACATTGAATTAAGTACTTGGACTTAATATACTTTAAATCAAGAGAATGGAGATATTTTTAGAAATTCGGAATTTAATTTAAAATCGAACGATCTCGATTATTTCTTGACTTGGCTATACGAATACGTCGTGGCGTTAACTTAATAAAAATGGGTGAAATAGTAGCGACACGATTTTCTATTAAAATAATTATTAATCGCGTAAAAATTCTTGGTCGCTACAACCATTTTCTCAGAATCTTTGCAGCAACACTCTCGCGAAACTTTGTACCACTTTTCTCTTTCTTGCGAGTTTCGAGTCTTCTCTTCAAGGGTTTTCTACCCAGCACCCGCCCTTAACGTTCCAAAGCTTTTATTGACGAGTTCTTCATTCCAAGTGCACAATTTCAAGTGTTCGTTCTTTGAAGGTAAATTTCTCGGTCTCTGTAAATGCGAGACTTTTCTATTTTTAGTTTCTCATTGTGGGTTTGAAAATTTTGTTTTTGCACTTTATTTTTCCTTTGATGAGTCTGACCCGTCTTTAAAACAAAAGAAAAAAAAATGGAAAGAGTTGGGGGAACGGGTTCACAGGAAATGTTAGCAATGGCGGTTCCCGTCAGAGGTTTCTGCCCAATCTCTTTATCGGTTTTTAGTTCCCGCTTCTTGAGGGAGCAGATTAAGAGCAGGAATAGGAAAATCAGTGGCATAATTTATTTGAGTGATTCTGACAGCGAAGAAGAAAAACATCAGAACTACATGGCTCATCTGTCATCCGAGGAGGAGGCATCTTTGAGAGAGCTTCGGAGCAAACGAGACAGGGATTTGGGGAGAGAAGAGGCGGTAGGCTCTTCTTCAGGTCACCAGGACCTCGGCTTAATCGTTAGGGCCCCGTTTAGGGCACATAGGGAAGAGTTGGGTCTGACTGCAGAGGAGATCGCCCAAGTAGAGGATTGGGTTGACCAGGTTAACAAAGTTTCGGGCTACCACGTTGATCCCGATCCAAACTCAGAGTCATGGGAGAGCAGTGAGATTGCTACTGAAATCCGAAGGGTTGACTTGGCCGGGGCTTCGAAAAAATTCAGGCTTCCAGAAGGGGTCCAATTGGTGCACCCTACACCTTCCTGTCGACCTTGCAGCCCTCCTCCAGGCCAAGCGGCCCTATTCTACAATGCCCTTTCTTGCGGGATGAGGCTCCCCCTGCACCCCTTATTTAGGGCGTTGCTTAGGAGCTATAACCTATGCCCTTACCAGCTGTCCCCCAATTTCTGGACACAGGCTGTGGGCACTTGGTTGGTGTGGCAAGAGGTCAACCCTGATCATCCCATCTCACTGCACATCATTCACACTCTCTATACTTTGAAGAAATCAGTTAGAAGGGAGAGAGACGTGAGGTCGCAAGTCAAGGATTAGTATTACTTGTCTCCCAGGGGCTCTTATCCTCCTGTTATCACCGGTCACCCCACCTAAATAAAGAACTGGAGGAACCAGTGGTTATGGGTTGCTAGGGAGTGGTAGAGTTCCCCTGTGGACCCTAGTCCAGAAATTACAGTTCCCCGAACTCTTTCCATACCTAGTGAGTCTTATACTTGTTTTAGAGTTTTTTAAGTGTCATGCGTCTTTTGCTCTTTTATTTCCATTCATTTTCCTTGGCTGCTTACTAACATGTCGTCGGTTGTTTACGGCAGGGGACACTTTTGCCCACCTCCTCCCCGACACAGATCTAGCGACACTCAGGCGCTTGTTTGCGTACAAGGGCACTTTCCACGGGTCATCCAACAGAACAAGTTATTTGTCAAACACGGTCTTATGCGAGCCATGAGTAAGTTCGTTTCCCTATTGCTGTTACATCTTATGCTTTTTCTGCTCGTAACCCCATTTCCTTTTTTTTGTTGCTAGGTTCCAAGGAATTTCCCAAGATTTCTTTAAAAGGTCTCATGGCTAAGAAAATCCCTCCTGCCCTGCGCCATGGCAGCGAAATTGAAAGAAAGCAGAAAACGGTCCTGGCCAACCTGCAAGTTGGGGTGGCAAAGGAAGTGTCCGAGGCGTCTACAGCCCAACTTGAGGGCCCTCTTCCAGCCCTACTGCCACCGCCCATTCTGCTGCCAGTGGGTCCCCAACAGCCCAACATGGAAAGGGAGACAGATCCTTCAAGAGGCATTGCCAAAGGGAAGGGGAAAAGGTCGGATAGAGGCGGATCCAAGAGGGACAGGGAGACTAAGGATGCCTCGGTGCCACCTTCCATGCCCGAGGACATGTTTGAGCATGCACCTGAGGAGGAGCCCGCCCCCTTGAAGAGGCTCAGAAGAGGTAAGGGCAAGGAATCCACCTCTACACCTCCACCACCAATGATTGGAGACTTGGAGGATGAGCCATCCGTGTCCCTCCCTGATTTAGCTTATGAGGTGACGCCTGAGGGGGCAGAAGAGCTGAAGTGCATTAAAGCCGGTGTTATCCCCAGGGATGTTACCTTCAGCCCTACTTTATTTGACTCCCCCGGTTCTCCTCTTGCCAGGGCGGCCTTAATCACTAAGCAGTTTTGGACAGAAGGTTGGGCTGCTTTCTCCTCCAGTGTCACTCCGTCTCGGAAGCTACTTGCTGCCAAAGCCATGAACGCTAGAGCTCTGGCCCTTATTGACGAGGTAGAGTCCTCCGTGGAGGTAGCGCAACGGGACAAGAAGGACGCTGAGACTGCTCTCCGCCATGCGGACAACATGCTCAAGGAGATCAATGACCTCAAGGCTCAGCTATCCATATCCCGTAAATCTTCCTCAGAAGAGAGGGCTAATGTGAAGCGCCTCCAGGAGGACAATGATAAACTGAAGCATGACCTCCGGTCCTCTGAATCAGACTTGGCGGCTCTGTGCAAAAAATTAGATGATTTCAACCGAGCGCAGTCAATCACCTCTGAAGCTTTGTCCGCAGCTAATGCAACCAACTCTAAGTTAAGGGCCGAGGTAGCAGCAGCCAACGAAAAATTGGAGAGAGAGGTGGAAGCCAGGAGGAAGGCAGAGGAGGACCTTGCCTCTTTGGAAAGGCATATGCAAACGAGGATCGCTGAGGTTCTAGAGCAGACTGTCACGACACGGGTAGAGAATGCTTTAAGTACCAGAGTGTCTGAGACTGTCCAGAACTTCAAAGACACTTTTGAAGAGACCCCAAAGTATGAGGCTATGCAGATGGTCTTTGGGAACTTAGGGGCCAGGATGGCTTTGGGGGATGTGAAGGAAGCTTTTTCGACTTTGGACCAGTCCTCCATTGAAGCCTTGTACCCCGAGCCTCAAGATGCTCCTGCGGATCCACTGGATGCATCTGGAAAGGGCTCTTCAGAAGATGTCCCTCCGCAATAATCCCCTTTTGTATTTGCCTTATTATTGCGTTTTCGTTTTTTTTTTTTTTTTTTTTTGTAAGTGCCCCGGCACCTGATATTGTAAATGTAACATTCATTCAATTTGTATAAATTTTGTCTTTGTAAATGCGATGACTTTCCATGTTGAGTTTAATGCCTTAGTTTGCATGTTCTTATTTGTCTAAGTGCGAACGCTTCCAAACACCAACGTTTTGTAAATATCTTGTAAATATACTAAGTGTACAGTTCCTCGGACCAAAGTGGCCCAAGGCCTTCGCGTTTTCTTGGTTAGGTCTGATTCTGTCCAAGAGTTTTAGTTTATATGACCACATTTGGTTAAACTTGAATGCTTCCAAACGCAAATTCCTTTCAAACAAATGCCTCTTAAACGTATTGCATGGTTATTGAGTATAGTCCCTCAGATCTGAGTGGTTTGAGGCATTTATGTTTACCAGTTAGATCTGATTTTGACAAACATTTGAACGTATCTAAGTCACAATTTGTAAGATCTATATACACAATTTTGGTTGTACTAACACTTTTATGGTGCTAACACACTCAATTCTTACGTAGTGATCGCAGTATGGGCTTATAAGAGTCCCTTGTTTTAACAAATTTCATGCATAACGTGGATGTATGGTGCTATAACCAAAATAATCTTGGAATATGCGTTTATCCATTATGTTTATCTAATTAGTAATTGGTATAATCTTCAACGTAATTCGCCTATGACTTTATAAAATCACATTATAATATTGCAATCATCGAGGAGGAATTTGATTCATTGAAAATAGCGATGAAGGTGGTCCGTGTTCCAAGGATTACATAGAGGCACTCCAGATAGGTCCTCAATCATGTACGTTCCGGGTACCACCTCAGCAAGGACTTTGTAAGGGCCTTCCCAGTTAGGACCTAAAGTCCCTACTCCTGGTTCCTGAGTTGAAGGAAGAACCTTTTTGAGGACTAAGTCCCCAATATTAAAGCGTCGACTTTTCACTCTTTTGTTGTAGTATCGAGCCATCTTTTTCTGGTACCTGGCCATCACTGCTTGGGAATCACTCTGTTTTTCCATGAGGAAATCCAAACTGGCCCTTTGTGCTTCTTCGTTTCTCACTTCGTCGTAATAGATTTGACGAAGCAAAGGGATCCCAATTTCAACGGGACATACCGCCTCAGCTCCATATGCCAATGAGAAAGGTGTTTCGCCAGTAGCGGTGTGCGAAGTGGTTCGAAGTGCCCATAGTACCTGTGGGAGTTCATCTACCCATGCACCCTTTTTGGACTTCAGCTTCCTTTTCAGGGTATTTTTTATGGTCTTGTTCACGGCTTCGACCTGTCCGTTAGCCTGTGGGTGGTGTGGAGATGAGAACAATTTCTTAATTCCCAAATCGTCGCACAGCTCATCTACACTCCTGTTTTTAAACTGTTTTGCATTGTCACTAACCAGTGAGTGTGGTATTCCGAACTGGCATTTCACATTCTTCCAAATGAACTTGGTTGTGTTGGCCTCGGTGATTCTCATTAGAGGTTCATCCTCGACCCACTTGGTGAAGTAGTCAATTGCTACTATCGCAAAGCAATTATTACCAGCACCCCTAGGCATAGGACCAATAATATCGACCCCCACTTCGCGAAAGGCTAGGGGCTAGTCACCATAGTTAGCTTGTGATGCGGCTGATATGGTATGGTTGCATGTCTTTGGAATTTATCGCACTTGTGCACGAAGTTGTGGGAGTCCTTTCGCATAGTAGGCCAAAAATACCCCTGTTTAAGGGCTTTCCGAGCCAGCGATAACGCCCTGGCATTGTTGCCACATATGCCCTCATGGATTTCTCTCATTACATACCGTCCTTCCTCTGGCCCCACACATCTCAGTAAAGGGGAGGTATAACTCCGTTTATAAAGTAGGTCATCCAAGAGTACGAAATTCGCAGCATATTTTTGCAATTGCCGAGCTGCCTCTGGCTCGTTTGGCACTGTCTGATGCTTCAAATACGCGATCAGGGGATTCATCCAGGATTCCTCTTCTCCTACTGCCAAAATCTCCGGTCCTGGTTCAATAGAAGAAGTCAACGTGCGCTCAACTGGGATTAGATTATGTAGCTCTGAATCACTGTTGCTTGCTAGTTTGGACAAAGCATCGGCGTTGGAATTTTCTGTTCTGGGGATGTGCTGTAACTCCATTTTTCCGAAGTGCACAACCAAATCTCTTACTTTCTTCAAGTAAGCAACCATAGAAGGTTCTTTGGCAGAAAATTGCCCATTGAATTGACTCACAACGAGCTGCGAATCGCTATTCGCCACTACGGACCTATTCTTCAAAGCTTTTGCAAGTCTTAGCCCAGCTAATAATGGCTCGTACTCAGCAACGTAGTTTGAGACCTTGAATTCAAAGCGGATCGCAATGTGTAGTTTAAACCCCTCTGGACTTATTAACAATATTCCCGCACCGGATCGTCCCTCAGCCGAGGACCCATCAATGAACAATTTCCACTCTTGGTTGTCATCTGTATTATCAACCATATCGACCTCCGGTGGATGTGTGAATTCAACTATGAAGTCCGCCAACGCTTGACCCTTTACAGCGGTCCGAGGCGCATAATGTAGGTCGAACTGGCTAATCTCTATCGCCCATTTCGGTAACCTCCCAGATATGTCTGGTTTTTGCAACACTTGTCTCATGGGAAATTTGGTGAGCACGTGTATGGAGTGTGCCTGAAAGTAGGGACGAAGTATGCGAGAGGCTGTGATTAAAGAGAGAACAAGTTTCTCCATATCTGGGTAGCTTGTCTCGGCATTCAGCATGGCTTTGCTCACATAATATACTGGGAGCTGATTCTCATCCTCCTCTCTGACCAACACCGAGCTAACAGCCTCTTTGGATACAGCCAAATACAGGTAGAGAGGCTCGCCAGCCTTTGGCTTTGATAGCAATGGCGGCCGTCCCAAAGATACTTTCAGGTCGACAAAAGCCTGCTCACATTCCGGTGTCCATTGGAATCGCTTTCCCCCCTTTAGGACCTTGAAAAATGGCAAGCATTTGTCAGTGGATTTGGAGACGAATCGATTCAAGGCCGCAATTTTCCCCGTTAAGCTTTGCACTTCTTTTGGATTTCGAGGCGATTGCATGTTTAAAAAAACATTGATTTTGTCGGGATTAGCTTCGATTCCCCTCTTATTCACCATGAATCCAGGAAATTTTCTAGATGCTACCCCAAAAGCGCACTTCGCTGGGTTGAGCTTCATTCGATATTTTCTCAAAACATCGAAGGCCTCTAACAAATGGCAGATATGATCCGCGGCGACCATGCTTTTGACCAGCATGTCATCAACATATAACTCCATGGTGTTTCCTAATTGTTCTGAAAACATGCGGTTTATCAGCCTCTGATAGGTAGCTCCCGCATTTTTCAAGCCGAATGGCATAGCTCTGTAGCAATAGAGTCCTCTATCTGTAATAAACGAAGTATGCTCCTCGTCCGATTTGCACATGGGGATTTGATTGTACCCGGAGTAAGCATCCATGAAGCTTAGTAGCTCATGTCCTGCCGTGGAGTCGACCAACTGATCGATCTGAGGTAGTGGAAAGCTGTCTTTGGGACACGCCTGGTTCAAGTTGGAAAAGTCAATACACACCCTCAGTTTCCCATTGTGTTTTGATACCAAAATAGGATTTGATACCCACTTCGGATAACGGGACTCTCTGATGAAGCCATTTTTCAATAGCTTTGTGACCTTGTCTTTTAAAGCCTCATACTTGTCAGAACTCATGGGCCTTCTCTTTTGCCTATGCCCAGGGCTTCGGGGATCCAGCTGGAGTCTGTGGCAGGCCTCTTTAGGTGGTTCCCGTGTATCTTTAGCATGCGCCGAGGCGGTATCCTGGCCCTTGTTCTTGTCTCTTTGACGATTGTTAATCATTTCTTTAGTTGAGTTCTTCCACGGAGCTCTCCTATCAGCTCGGTTGAACTTCTGACCACCGGATTTTTGAGTTCTCCCCATGTCCGGGGAGAAGTCACTTCCCCTTCTCCCCTGCGCCTTTTGGTCAGTTAACATGTGGATTTCCCTGCAATCTTTTGTTGCATGACCGTAGTACCTGTGGTAGGCGCAGTAAGCCCCAATCATGGGTTGTTTCCCACTTCGGCCACTTTCCATCATTCCTTGAGCCGTGGGAGGATTTTGAGAAGGGGTGTTAGAGTGCAAGTGGGGGATAGCTTCTGTGATTTCTGCTGCAAAGCTAGATCCTATCCCCAGAAACGGACGCGGTGCTCCGCCTCGGATACTACCGATCCTATCCTTGTTTCCTCCTTTATTGAGGTTTGCTTCGTTAGAATACCCAAGATTGTATCTTCCTTGGGGGTGGTTGTCCCTGGCCCTAGCCATTTCTTCTGATTCAATCTCCTCCTTCATCAGGTCTACGAGGGCATTGTAATCCCTTGGTTTCCTGCTTCGGACATCCCTCCAAAACATGCTTGTCATATCTAGTCCCCCTTTCAAAGCGGAAAACATCTCTGCCTCAGTGATATTTTCACAAATGTGCATTTCCTCAGTAAACTGAGTTGGGTAACTTTTCAGAGATTCGTCACTTCCTTGCCTCAGATCCTGAAGGCGTTGGAGTGGGAGCTAGCCAGGCCTGGAGGAAACAAAGTCATTTTTAAAAGTCGTTTTCAGATCTCTCCAACTATGGATGCTTCCAGGGGGAGTTTTTTGTACCATCGTATCGCACTCCCCTCAAGGGTTAAAGCAAAGGCTTTACATTTCAGTGCCAGGGTGGCTCCGGCTATTTCCATGCTGGCGCGGTAATTTAACAGGTGATCGTCAGGGTCACCTTGGCCAGAATATTTTGCTATTTCTGGCATTTCGAAGTCGTGGGGCACGGGGCACCTACGGAGGCCCTCTGTGAAGGGGCTTATTTCCTCTTCGTCATCCAGTTCATATGAAGGTAGTTCACTTTTATCGTCGTGACCGGAATACACTGGATCATGGTATTGGTCATAGAGTGGCGGAGCGTACTCTTGCCTTTGTGGTGGCAGATCGCGGCCGTAGTTTGGCCTTTCATGGCTTAGTAATTCGTTACGAGACTTGGTCCGAACTGCTTCAACTCTCATTTCCTGCCTATTCCTAGGCTCATGCGTGGGGGTGAACCTTTCTGCCCCCGTACCTTGTTGGTCCCCATGCATTCGACTATGCGACAAGGCTTTTTCAGCGTGTCGCTCCCGCCTATTTCTAGGCTCAGCTGCATTGTTCTGACCCCCTCTCCAGCCTCTGAATAACCCTCCTATTCGGCTGAAGACACTGCCAGATTTTACGGGCGAAGCCTCCCTGTATCTAGCTGGGAGTGGGGCTTGTTCTTCACGTGCTTCATGTTCCAGGCCTTCCTCGTAGAAGGGCTCGGATTCCACCTCGGCATAAGCCTGTGGATCTTGATAATAATACGAGGCGGTGGCCGCATCGGATGGTGAGTAATGTGGTTGTGGGTATTGTGGAGGCATCATGGGTTCGTTCACAACATACCCTCTAGCCATGTAGGCATTCATCGCAACAATCTGTTCTATCTGCTGCTTCTGCATTTTCAGCATTTGGGCCGCCATGCGAGTCATGTCCCGCAACATGCGGCGATTATAGTGCCGACGTGGTGGGTTAGGTTGTGCGACTCCCTTATTGGCGCTCTCATGAGGTCCTTGAGGAGTCTCCCCCTCACTGTGTTGGCCATTTCTTCCCCTACGAGGGTTAATATCTCCATCGCTTTCATTCATGTTTCAGAGAAATTTCTTGGTTTTAGTTTATCTTTCAAGGATAGATATCTTTTTATCTCAATGCTCCGAGCCTTTTTCAAGGTTGTTAAACTTATGTTTCAAAGTTTTAAGCATTTTTCAAGGTGAATAAACTTGTGTTTCAAAGTTTCTTACCTTTTTCAAGGTCACCGAACTTATGTTTCAAAGCTCTTTACCTTTTTCAAGGTGAATAAACTTATGTTTCAAAGCTTTTTTTTTTTTTTTTTCAAGGTGAATAAACTTATGTTTCAAAGCTTTTTTACCTTTTTCAAGGTTACCTAACTTATGTTTCAAAGCTTTACGCCTTTTTCAATGGTACTAAACTTATATTTCAAAGTTCTTGCAGTTCTCCGCTCTTTTGCAAGAGGTTACTTCGCCCTTTTTCAGAACTTCCTTTCTATGTGTGGCTTTTCATCATGTGTTTTCGTGGTTAGCAGTATGGTTTCCCACAGACGGCACCAAAATGTTGACCACAAAATCCGGCTGGACCTTGGACCAACACGTCTCAGCTCCTCCCTCTTGAACACGTGGATCTCCTGCGCACTGTGACAAACAATCAGTTTTCAAAGGGGGCCGAGGTGGCTCCCGTTTGCACCCTGATGCCTAAGTCAGTGCCCATGTCAAGCAAATATAATTTGAGTGCGGGAAATATAAGTGCGTAAAAGAGAGAAAATGGAGTGAGAGTAAATATTTAGTTAAGAGAGTAAAAATGCTAACCCTTTCCTTGGAGGCAAATGTGCTCTATTTATAGAGGAACTCGTTGTCTCGGATCATGACACGTGGCATACTTTACACTTGTCTTCACCCTAGCTCTTAGAGGTGAAAACCTTGCTTTTTGACTGTAATCATTGCTACATTTCGTAGGGGATGGCCGTCTGTCACATCTTGATAAAGACAGTGTCACATCTCTGACTTCATGCCTTGTCCCATCCTTACATCCGAGGTACTACTGTAAACACCTCGGCTAAGCGTAAAGCGCCTCTGCTAGACACACACCAGTTTGGCCGGAGGGGTTCATGTGCCTTTCCACCTCGGCCATTGGTCTAGGGCGATATCTAAAATTTTGATCGTGGACTGAAGTCCAATGGACCCTTGTTGGGCCCTCACGGCGGCCCAATATGCCATATTTTGGGTGCGATCTCAACAACATTAATTCAGAAATTAATCCACATTAACGTAATATAATTGTGTTGTATGTAAATGCGAATTAAAATTTGTAGTTTTTTTCATGTGACATGAAAATAAGTCACGAATTAATGAAATTGTAACATTTTGAATTGAAAGTCGCGCAGTTATTACATTTAAAATATATACATTCTAAACTATAGAATTTGAATAGAACAATCCAATTTTAGAAATTCTGAACGTAATATTTTGATTTTTATATTAATAATTTGCAATCATGATAATATTTATTAAATGACGAAGTAATTTTTCTTCTTTTTTAGTCTTAATGGTAAATAAATGGAAAAAAAGGTATAAAAATATTATTATGATGATAATGGTGATTGTTGATATATGAAACTTCATCAAGGTCCAGTCCGGAATATGTGAGTTCAGCCCATCAAAGAAGGCCTCAACTGAATTGGGCTTGGCCCACCTTGGATCCCTCATTTTGAACAACGAACTTCATTAATGTTGCTCCGTAGTCCGACTTGCGACCTACACATGTTGTCATAACATGGTCGTAACACTAGTCCTTCAAATATGGTTGGCTCATTCATGTGCGAACCAAAGTTGTCGAAGACGAATAAATGGGCTTGTTAAAATGTTATGTAGTGGAGGTTCATACCAAAGATTAGGTAGTCTTTTTGGTCCGAAGTAGATTTGGCAGCAGTGACTTAGTAGTCCTTCATCCCACAGAGACTAGTTGATTCGTTATCAATTTAATTTGATAGAGAGAATTCCTAAACTAAGATAATATCTAACTATGAAATTGCAATTTCAAAAGATTCCAAAAATAACAAAAAATTGATGAATTAATGAAATAAGAAATAATAGGACTATCGGGATTAATGATTTCGAAATAATATTCTAGCTTAATTTCACATCTCAAGTTGTTCTCTAAATTTGTATTCGATCGAATTCACACATGTATATAATTTACATCTCTCGAGTTCAAATTAGACTTATTTAACTAAGTTAACTATGTATCTCTACAGCGAGTCAGAATTCTTCCTTAACCAAATGCATTAAATTACCTAGGAATTCAAAATTAATCACAAGCAACTACAAATTCATATCTCTATCTTTTTGTTAAATTTGGCTAATTATACTACATAATCTAATTGTTAACTAACTTTCGGATTATAAAAATAACCATTAAATCATGAATTAGTGATAAATTAATTCAATCATTAAAGACATAGTAAAATCAATACATGAAAACAATAAAAACCCCAACTTGAGAATTGAAATTAAAACTAGAAATATTAAATCTACAAATGGAAGTGATATAGATTGAGGATAAATTAAGTGAAGAACAACTTAGGTGGTTAAGATTTATTTTGCTTAGATTCAAAAGTAACATAGAACAAATCTCTATACTATATAGAAGATTAACATGATTTCTAGTGGTGGTTACGAATCTAGTTTATTCAAATCTTCAATGACTAGATTAGAGTGATAAAACTCAACCCCAAAATTTTAGGAGCTTCTCCTAGTTTTGAATGTAGAACTAAGTTTCTAATGTATTTGCAGGTATGGATTTCTTGTGGATTTTCTGTCACATGCAGCCAGGGATGGATTCACCTCATGCTCGGTGGGGGTGTAGGCCCCCACTAACTTTTTCATTTGTTGTGGATCCGGTGGAGAGTGAGGCTTGAAAGGATGATAGAAGCAAGATTCGGGTTTCCTCCAACCTTTGACAGGAAGTCGGTTTTGTCCTTCTATTCTCCTTCTTCGAATGAGATAACAGGAAGTGCCATTTGACTGCTCTCCCCCTTTCGTCGATGGAGAAGCTTACTCATTGATCATGGAAATTGAAAGATTGGTTTGTGGAATTGTAGAAATTGGTAAGTTTTGGCTCATGGGATCGGAATTGCAACATTTTAGACTTTCACAAGGTGCAGAAGTGGCCAATATTCATTGGAAATATCTAGGGCTTGCATTCGGTTATTTCTGCTAACACTTTGGGCTTGAGTCTCATTTTTATAGTAAAACATTTACGAATTTGAAGTTATTATATATTTATTTTTACAGTAGTATGATGTTTTATTTTATTTTTGAAAATTGATAATAAAATTATTGTAAAGCATTTTCAAAGTATGAAAAGCGTAAAGAATAGTTGTAAGCAACTTTATTCGTATTTGTATTTATTATTCAAATTTTTTACATTCTCGATGTTTGAAATTTTTGGCCCCAACTCACTCAAAATCTTAGTTCCGTCCCTGCATACAGCCATTATTTGATTCATTGGAGGTACAACCACTCTAATAGGCCTCCAACAATTGAAGAGATTGCTGGGAATTAGAAATTTTACAACAAAACATAAGTGATCTCTGTAATGGAGGTTGTTCTTAAAGAACTTCATCATTCTGATTAATTTTCAAATGATAGTGTTTGATTCAATCTGATTTTTCTTGCTTGTCAAAATTTATGCGGTTTGCATACTTTTTGAATGCTCATTATTTTTAAATTTGTAAATTATTATTTTCCAAAATTTATAATACTCTTATTATTATTATTATTATTATTATTATTATTATTATTATTATTATTAAATTGACACTTCCTGTTGTTATTTTTTATTAATTTTTTCCTATTATTCCATGTCAGTATATTATACTCTGTTTATGGAATATGTCCATATATTGCACGAGTGTGAAACTAGAGATAGACCGAAGTCTACGACCAGAAGCTACAGATATATTATGGGATGAAGTTGATGTGTCTATACTCAAATATTTCTTTTGTGATATGATGATCTGGTTATTTGTGGATTTGTTACATATTATTAACACTATTTATTCTGTATGGATTATGTGGTTCTTTTGTGAATTTATGAAACATTAAATGCTATTTATTTTGTATGGATTCAAGAATTTGTAAGTTACTATTTTAATGAATTATTTCTTTTACTGTTTGTACAAATTATATTTTAATAAATTAATGAGAAAATATAGGATTTATATATAATATTCAATAATTTTAAAAAATATATATAATGCATACATTACCATTTAAAAAACGTTGCAAAAGAGTTTACGACAATACTAAAAAAATGTTGCAAAAGACTCTATGACAACACTTAAAAAATGTTGCAAAGGTCTATGGAGACACTTGAAAAACGTTGCAAAAGGTCTACTGCAACACTCAAAGAACGTTGTTGTAAGTTTTTGCTCTACGACAATACTGAGATTTGCAACACTTGCCTGAACGCTGCAAAAGCCTTTTGGAAACCTTTTTTGAACATTGTAAAAGGTAGTTTTGTTGTAGTGTGTTCCTTCTACATTTTAAAAAATAGAATAATAGGACGATGGAGTCCTAATTTGTATTTTTTGCTTATTAATGAAAAGCTTTTGATTTTATACTAATACACATGTTAATTCATGTGTACTATTAGTATTGATTTGTTCACTTTCCCATACGGAAGGAATATATTTTTTCAAGTATTCTCCATTAATACCTCTCATATGTTTCATTTCGTTTATATCTTTTAAATTGTAGGCTCCATTGGATAACACTTTTTTGACTATATATGGACCTTCTCAATTGGGTGATCATTTTTCATACTTTGGATCTTTGTTATCCAAATGGAGTATTATCATTCAAACTAGCTTGCCCAAGGTAAAAGAATTGGCTACCACCTTCTTGTTATGTAACTTAGCCATTTTATGCTTCTGAACTTGTATTTTATTTAGGACGTCCAATTTTATATTGTCCAATTCTAACAAATTTTGAACCAGGACTTCTGTATATTGTTCATTGCCCAAATTGTTTTTGCAAATCTACTCCAACTAATTTCACGTTAATCTCTATAGAAAATACTACTTCTTGCTCGTAAGTCAGTTGAAATGGAGTAGCTTTGTGCTTGAACGTGGAGACGTTCTATAAGCCTATAATGCTTTGATTAAACATTCATGCCAATTTTTGACAGTTTTTATTTATCATCTTCCTTATAATATTTTTAAGAATTTGCTAGAAGATTCAGTTTGGCCGTTTGATTGTGCATAATAGGGTGTTAAGTTTATTAACTTACTACCAAACTTGCCCAAGAATTGTTTGACTCAATCTCCTTTCAAATAAGTCCCATGATCCATCATCGAGGTCTAAGATATCCCAAACCTATAGATTATATGATCATGGATGTACTTTATGATGTTTCCTTGAGAGATCTCTTTTAAATGAATGACCTCAACCCACTTAGTGAAAAAGTAAGTCGATGACTACTATGATAAATGTGTGCTGTGTGGACGAGGCGGGATAGATCTTTTCTATTAAGTCTATTCCCATCCTCTAAAGGACGCCAACACAGCGAATTGTCCACCGCATGGTATGAATTTGTTCCACGCGAGGTGAACGCGTCCCTAGCGGGTTTTGAACCTTGGACCTATGGAACTTATAAATTCCAAATGCCTCACTGGTATAACTAAGGATTAATGATAAAAGTTATTTCACTTGTTGACACTCTTTGAATTAACCCATGCTTTTGACAAGCCATACAATAGCATATTGGACACATAATTCACTCATTTTTGGCCAAAAATATCCACTCATAATAATTAGCCACCTAATCTTTTGACTTGCATGGTGAGCCCAACATACTCTTTCATTCACCTCTGCCATAATCTTCTTGGCGTCGGACGGTCTTTTGTCATTTTCTTCTGGTTTCCCTAAAAACCTTTTGATTTCTTCTCTCCAATCTTTTGCATCTTCATGTTCTACACAATTGAGGCCTTTTCCCTACATTGTATTGCATGCATTATTTTTCCATATTTACATGCAAAATCTATATTCAATACTTTAGAATAACATGTGGCCATTTGTACCAATTCATTTGACAAGTTCTTCTAATAACTTTTGGGCGATCTCGTATAAACTTACTATAGACCTACTTTGAAATTAGAATGTGTCATCTAATTGATGAACCACTAATTGAGAATAGCCCTTAAAAATCACATTCTTGACCCCCATTTCTAGCAATAATTCTAAGCTTAGAATGAGTACCTCATACTTGGTGCATAAATCTTCTAAGGTAAAGAAGAATTGATGATTTACCCCGAACAAATCTATTAATACCACATCGACTTCTGCACCTTTGACAGTCTTTGAACTATCAAAGTATGATATCCAAGACTTTACTTCACACAAATCAATTTCTAACTCAATTCCTTCGGAATATCAACACATGGATGATCAGCCAAGAAGTCTGCCATTGGTTGATTTTTAATGGATTTTTGTATTTCAAATTCAGATAAATCCAAATCCGTAATCCAATTCTTTGAGGCAACACAGGGAGAGAAAATATATACTTAACTAAATTTACTTTTGATACTAAATACACGGTAATAGGTCGAAGATAGGCCCTTAATTCTGTACATAGAAAATAAAGAGCTAGGCATAACTTTTCTATAGCTAAATAATTACATTCACATTTATCTAGTTGCCTACTTAGATAGTAAATTGCTCTTTCTTCGTCCAACTGGTCTTCCTGAGCAACCATTCCTGCTATAGAATTTTGTTGTGCTGATATGTATACCTTCACTGGAAATCATTGAATGTGTGAGACCAACACGGGTGAACTGGATAAGTATATCTTTAGGCTGTCAAAAGCATTTTGATGTTCTTTTTTCTAGATGAATTCGTCCCGACCCTTAAGTTTTAATAGAGGCGAAAAAGCTTTCGCTCATCCTGTATAATTGGAAATAAAATGCTTAAGAAGCTAACTTGACCTAAGAATCTTTGTAACTCGTTCTTGCTATTAAGCGGTTTGACCTTTAATATGGCCTTTACTTTATTCTGATCCAACTCAATTCCCCTGTTATGCACCAGGATACCCAGGAAGTTACCTGAATTTACGTCTAGTGCACACTTTAAAGGGTTCAGCTTTAATTTATATCGCTTCATTCGCTCAAATGAACGTTTTAATTGGTGAAAATGATACATTTTGAGTGATTTGACCATATTATCATCTACACAAACCTCAATTAATTCATCAATCATGTCATGAAAAATCAGATTCATTGTCCTTAGATAAGTAACCCAGACTATCCATTCATAACATCTAAAGACCACTAGGAATCTAAAATTAGTTTTTTGTATGTCTTCATTCCTATATAAATCTGATTATACCTAGAATAATCATCTATAAAAGAATATATAATGTGCTCAGCAATGGAATCAACTAAGGAGTCAACTATTGCATTGTGTATTCATCTTTAGCGTTGCTAGATTTAAATTTCTGAAGTATATGTGCACCTTTAATTTACCATTTCTTTTAAAAAAAGAAAACAATATTTAGAAATCACTCAATTTCTTTCTTTATTTCAGGCTATACATTGGGCGCAAAGCATCTTGACGGTTGTTTATGTCTACCAAATTTCTATCTAAGTCGGGCATTTGTTTGTATTCTTAAACAAAACAATCATTATATTCTTTTAATAAAGAAATTGTCTTGGTACTAACCTCTTCATTGAGTAACTAACTAATAAAGGTTGGATGATCTTCTCCTTCATTACCAATGTTTACTCTCATTAGTGGATCTTGTGCTTGGGCATACCTTGGCTTTGCAAACTTCTTCAAATTACCCCCAAAGTCTATAGGGGTTCCTTCTTCCAGGAAATCCATTCTCTAGAATTGTGCACCGCAAGTGCACGGGCCTCGTTCAAGTAATAAAATGGACTCCAAGAGTCAGGGTTGTCGACCCCATGAGGAATCATTTATTTGTGATTGATTTATCAACTCTAGTGTCAGTTGAGTTGTACATAAAATGTGATAGAATTTTGGTTTTAATTAATTATCTACTCCTAAAATTGACAAAAGTAAATAAAATAAATAAAAATAAAATGGAGGAACTTGGATGATAAAAGTGTTAAGATTCATGATTTCACTTAATTGTCGTATAATTAATCTTGTAACTTGCATTGAAACTAATCACTCATTACTAGTATTGGGTTCAACTTTCCAAACATAGCCAATCTCTTCTCTTAAATGTCAATTAGACATAATTAATTAACCAACAGAAGCTAACCTCTTCTCTCGAATGTCAATTAGCCATGTTTATCTCTCCAAAAAAAAAAAAAACTAATCTCTTCTCTCGAATGGTCATTAGTCAAAATTAATTAAGTAATCACCAATTGCTTCTTTCGAATGTCAGTTAGTCCTAATTAATTGATTAACTGCTAATCATCTCTCTTCTTGAATGTTAATTAGCCCAAATTAATCTGTTTGAAGAGTAACACCATTGAACCACCTAGGAATAGGGATATCTCAATCACCTAAATTTTGTAACCAAAGTTGTTTATAACATTATTCTAAAATGCATAATATCCTCTTGACTAATACACAAATCACAATCCAACTTGGTAATTAAGTAAATGAAAGGTATTAATCACTATTACAAACACATATGAAATGAGTAACATGAAATCAATAAACAAACATAAAAATTTATTATTCTAGAGTGTACTCTTAAATCACTCATTTCTTTTTCCACTCTAATTTGGTTGGATTTTACTGACAATCTTAACAATCTAGATATGCAATCATTCTCTCAAAATTTAAGTGTTTCAATAATCAAGAAACCATTAAGAAATTAAAACCCACTAGTAATCTAAGCTCTTAAGTTTAGTACAAATGCATGATTCCTATCTACTAATGTGATGATTGCTACGATTTCCCCATTCCCTTAAGCTTTCTAATTGACCTTTGTAACGAGCTTTAGGTCGATAACTCTCCGATGTTTTTAGGATCAAAGGGTATCGTGTTTTTAAGAAAATGCAATTTTTTTTAACCCTACTTATTAATTTTTCTATTTAACTCGTGTAGTGAGCTTTAGGCCGATTACTTCAAAATTTAAAACTTAGGACACCAAGTTTTTAGATACTCCAACAAGCTTAATCACTCGAGTAAAAAAAGTTACAAGATATGGTAATGCAAGTAATTAAAATGGGCTTAAATCTCTAGCATATGGGTCTTACTTAGCTTATACTTGATATAAAAAAACTCCCCACAAATTATATAAATCATGCATGGAACCAATACACTTCTAAACTATCTCATTTACCGGCTCAACCACCCTCAAACTTATCTCATAATAGGATCAAGAGATTGAGAGCATTAAAAAAAAAAAATTAGATACGTTGATAAAAATTTAAAATACAAGCTCACAATTTAGTTTTTCTACTTCATAAATCTCTTCACCTTTCAATAATTTCCAAACTTCATAGACAATAAATCATGACTATTGTGCTCAATATAACTTAGGATCTTACATGTATAAGCAATTTGTAAAGATAGACACAAATAACATATTGTTCATAACTCATGAATCAATAATAATTTTGAACATCAAGTCATCCTAAACCGGCAAAGCTATCTAACATGTCAACACAAAATAAGAAATCACCCACAAACTTGATATGCACATTGTTCTCAATGTGTAAAATAAAATCAAAGTAAGAGAAAAAAAGTTACTAGAGACATCCCAAGAGTGGTGAGGTACTCATAAGTAGTCTTAGACATGTGAACATATTATATCAAACACCAACAATTCACCCTAAACTTGTGTTAAAACCTCCAATCGACTGAATACAGATTTCTCCAATGAGGCATTTCACCAAACACATTGTGAGCATATTATGAAAACGCAAGAAAAGATTAGATTTTAAATGGTGAATGACCCAAGATTTTACATCACATTCAACATATTCATTATACTCATAAATTCAATATAATTTGGCCATCTTATTCGATATTAAATCACAATTAAAGATATAGTACAATTATGCATTATATTATCTAAGAAATATGGTTAAAATTAATTGTTGATTTTGATTTCAAACATAGGCATAACCGGTCTGGTTGTGAGTTTTTTCATGGGAAAAGTGCATAACAGCTATATTTAAACTTAAGCTTTTAAAACTAATAACAAATTTAAAATTTTTGTTTAAATATCAGGTGTTAATTAGTAATAAATAAATATAATATTATATATAATATATTTAATATAAAAATAATTATCTATTATATATTAAATTAAAACTGATATAATATTAAATTATAAACAAATTTAATTGCAAATCAACCCTCCATCCCATCCCATCCCACCCCACCCACCCAATAATGCAAAGTCATAGTTGGTTACACAAAGTCACAATTCATCATAATTACAAATTTATTGCAAATTCCACCTCACTACCACCCCACCCGCACCACCCATAAAGTCATAGTTGGTTACACACAAAGTCATGTTTCAATCAAAATTAAAAATTTAATCGCAAAATCCACCCTGACCCCACCCCCAATCATCCCACCCCACCCCGCAAAATTCACAGTTAGTCTTAAAAAGTCATATTTTGATCATAATTACAAATTTAGTGGCGAAATTTAACCCACCCCACCCCACCTACAAATTCAACCCTCCACCTACCCATCCACCCACCAACACCCCATCACGCAAAGTCGTAGTTGGTCACACAAAATCACAGTTCGTCAAAATTACAAAATTATCGCAAATTCGACTGCTCTCCCACCCTACCCCACCCGCCTCACCCACAAAGTCGCATTTGGTCATACGAGTCACATTTCAGTTACAACTACAAATTTAATCGCAAAACCTACTCCGACCCCTCCCTACCCCACCTCACAAGCAAAGTCACGGTTGGTTACACAAAGTCACAGTTCGGTCATAATTACAAATTTAGTGGCAAATTTTACCGCAACCTCACCCACCTTGCCTACCCCTCCCCACCCCACTCCACTCACAAAGTCACAATTGGAATTGGTCACACAAAATCACACTTCGATCACAATTACAAATTTAGTTGCAAAACTCACCCTACCCCAACCCAACCCAACCCAACCCATCCCATCCCATCCCACCTCCAAGGTCACAGTTAGTTCAATCGCACGAGGTCATAGTTCAGTCACACGAGGTCATAGTTCAGTCACACGAGGTCACAGTTCGATCAAAAAAGGTCATAGTTCGCTCACATAAAGTTATAGCTCGGTCTCATATAGTCATATTTGACACAATTGTAGGTCACATCATGTCCTCGTCCAATATTCACACAGTCACAGTTGGTCACAATCTCTAATATAATTGGTTACAATTATTCATTATTGGTCACATATTATTTATTCATTGGTCACAGATTACTCGTTTCTTAACCCCAATTAATCATACATTTTTAGTTTCATATTATTTATTTGTCACAACTTACTCGTTTTATTGGTCAAGATTAGTTAATATTTTTTTATCACAATTACCTTATAATTGCGCACATTTCGTACTCGTTACGAGTCACATTTAATAAACATTTTGGTCACAACTACCTAATAATTGATCGCAATTACCTTTAATTGGTCACAATCACCATTCAAGTCATTTAACTCAACCCAACCCAACCCACCAAATTGCACCCCAACCCCCCCCCCCCCCCACAACCTCAACCCAAACTAATTATCCTCCTCCACCACCACTCCACCGTTACCGAGCACCACCACCATCACCACAACCACAACCACTGCCAACCCCTTCACCACCATGTCAACAAACCACCTCTCTGCCACAACCTTCAACCACCACATAGCATACGAGCACCACCACCCCTACTCACCACCATAACCACCACTCTCTCACCACCAACCACCAACACAGAATTCGACCACCACCACCACCACCACCACCACCACACATCATTAAGTCCAGACAACACAACCACACACCGCATCGTTATGTCCAGACACGACTAGAAGATGCTATGACTTGCAAGCACACTTCCCCATCATAGTCCTCCTCTTCACCCAACACAACAATCACCTCACCTGTGCAACCATTGGAGACCACGACTATCATATGTCGCTTGAATAGAAATAAACCTAGATTGAAGCAGTTCGCTGAGGGGAAGGATGTTTGACGAAGTATGCACGTTTCTGAAGCTGTAGAGCAGCACCAACTGATGGGTGGTTGTGCTGTATTTGCATAGTCATGCAGGGGCTTTGACGCAATCGCTACGCCTCCTACTAAAGGAGCTAAACGCGACAACGTCGGTGCAAGATTGTCTTTTGCCTCCTTCGCTGCCAGCTACTACTTGGGGTTGAACAAACCAGCTGTTGGAGATCTACACAAGTACATCGAGATCAAACAAATCAGCCCCCGAGATCTACACATACACCGAACGCCGACGATTTCCAACAACGGGATCACATGCAATGAGACATCAACGAGCAAAGAGAGAACGAGGGGAGGGTCAGTCACGTTGGGATTCTCTGTGATTCAAAATTTTTGAGAGAGAGTCGGAGAGAGTATAATTTAGGAGTAAAGTATTTAATTAATAATTGTTAATTGGGGTAATTAGAACTTGATTTAAAAAATAAATAAATTTCACCATCTTATTTCTAAAATTGAATCTTGAAATCTAAGGCCCTGTTCTCTTTACTGTTTTTAGGTCATTTTCTATTTTTATTTTCGAAAACGCTAAAAACGTGTTCACTTTACCATTTTCGAAAACGCATTTTGAAAAACAAACAAAAAAATTGTACACAAAACGCAAAATGTCCAAAACCTCGTTTTGGGCGTTTTGTGTGTATTTTAACAAAAAATGTCCAAAATGCAAAATAAGTGTTTTGGGATTTTTTTTTTTTTTTTTTTTTTTTTTTTTTTTTTTTTTTTTTTTTTTTTTTAAAGAATTACCTTAACTTGGAACTAAGTTTAATATAAATTTTTTATTTATTAATTATTTTTTTTAGAATTATCCTAACCTGGAACTAAGCCTAAATAAATTTTTTTTTTTTTTTTTTGGAGAATTATCTTTACTTGGAACTAAGCTTAAATAAAGTTTTGTTGAATTCAATATCAACATTACAAAAAAAAATTAAGTGAGAATTCTTATTGTTATATTTCAAAAAATGCCTTGATAAATGGACTCTTGTTGTTTTGAAAGAACTTGCATTTTCTGGATTTTAATAGAATTAGAGTTTTTTCAAATCCCGAAACTGTATTAATATAGACTCTTAATGCTCACATTAGTGTGTTGCATGTAACCATATTTTTAGTGTATTGTGAAAAGAAATTTGAGTTTGAGTCAGTAGTATTATGCAAGCAAATTAATTAAAAATAGTTTAAGTAGTATTCTGCAAAATTTCAAACAGAACGTGTTTTTCAACTTTTTATTTTCAAAAATAATTTCAAAAATGGCAAACCAAACGCGTTTTCAGTAAATTTGAAAATAAAAATGATAACAAGAAATACAAAATATTTTTGAAAATGAAAATACAAAATAAAATACAAATAAAAAGCCACCTAAATTTCCCTTTTTTTTCATACGTGTAATGTAATGTGTTGCGTTGGGGAGCATGTGAAGTCGAATTGTCGAAATGTCTCTATATGTGATAGGTTTGGGCCCGAAACAGAGCCCACGCAAACCCTTGGAACAAAAAATTAGAAATTTCCAAAGCTAATTGCCCCCCTCCTTTCTTCTTCTTCTTCAAGTATATTGCCATTGATACACTTCTCTCCTTCTCTCCCCCACAAAGGTAACTGTTTATCTCTTTCTTGGTTAAAATATAATTATATTTCTGCCTTTTGACTTTGTTGAGGGGGTTTTGGTGGCTGTCAAATAGGTTCAATCAAACTCGTATTTACATAATATGTAAATATAATTGTACTTTGAGCTTAAACCCAGGTGAGGTTTTGATTGACTGCGCTTGTGGTGTAGAGGAAAATTTTGAGTTGAATGGCTGGAGGTGGTGCTTCAGCTTCTGCTGCAACGGGGAATCCTGCAGGCGTGAGAATTGTTGTGGCCGGAGATGCGAAGACAGGGAAATCGAGCTTGATAGTCACTGCTGCGGCGGAGAATTTTCCGACCAATGTTCCTCCTGTGCTGCCACCAACCAGGCTTCCAGAAGACATCTACCCGGACCGCGTACCGGTTACCATTATTGATACGTCCTCCAGGTCCTCACTTTCCTAATTGGCCTATTTATGCTTATAATTCTAATTATATGAAACTGCATTACTTGAAATCTATGGCTTTACACAGAAAAAAAGTTAATGAACTAGGGCCACTAAGTGAGCTTGTGATTTTGTCCTTCATATTGTTTTGCTAGCTTTCGCTTCACTGCATTGTTAGTTTAACTTCATTTTCCTGTTATCTTTCAATTCTTGGCTTGTTACAGTCTTTATGTACATAGTTATTATGATGTCATAAATGTTTGGTAAACTTGTTTATAAACAAATACATTTCCCAAAATCATTTTTCAACTATGTATTTTATCTCAAAAATATCACATTCTTTGTTTATAAAAAAATAAAAATAAAAATCCAAACAGAGGATAAGTTTAAAATATTGGTGGCTGCAAACACATAATATCATGTCTAGATTAGGTGTTGAAAATTAATTATGTAAGTGATGCCCTGAATCCTAGTGACCTGAGTGCCACTAAAATCTCTAGAACTTAAATACTTAATTAAACATTATCATTTAAAAATTAAATTAACTTAAACATTGACACAAAGTAAATACTTAAGCAGTCTTAACTTTCGAAATACTGCATAATTAAATTTCTTAGCCCTTGTTTGAGTCCCATAATAATGAGTTTTTTTTTTTTTTGGGGGTGGGGTGGGGTGGGGAGGGATGTGTGGTTAAAAATAAGAAAGTATTTTTGGTTTGCGTGTAAATTGTAATATTATTTTATTGTAAAATATGTGGTTGAAAGTTGGAAAAATGTGTTAAAATTATTATGGAGCTCAAACAAGGGCTTAATCATGAGGTAAATAAAATGCGTAATTTTGGTCTGTCTCTTCTTTTACTTTTGATGACATAGCTAGCTATATCATGCTTGATTGATGCAAACCTTTATATATAGATGAAGAAGGCTGGTGGGGGAGATAAATCTCAATAAACAAGTGCAAGCAAGATATGTCATACACAATTTAATCAATGAATATCCCATAATCATACTTGCATCATGGACACAAAAATTGGATCGAACTTATGTGATACCAAATTTTCGTATATAGAAATTTATACTTACACAAGGAGACGAAAATTTATACCAAACATACTTGTTATAAAATTTTCTTTACTATACCCTGGTCTAATCTTAGAACATACATGGTGGACACATAATAGAACATAATCGGATAATCATTAATATAAGTCATGCAAACAACCTTGGCAAAAATCCACATGCTACTTGTTTACCTTTATTTTTTTGAAAATCTTATTTGCTAAATAGAGAAATTCTGTATGTGTGTATTATATCGAAAATGGGAGAGATTGTATGTGTACATTCGTTTTTGAAGAGAACTACAAGCATGGTGTATGTATTGGAATGAAGTGCACTTATTTATAAGGTCGTAAAACTTGTGAAAAGTCTTGTGTAAGTGATGGAATTTAAATAAAATGGGGATATTGTAATTAGGTCAAACATATACAAATCTTATCATATCTTATAATTTTATAATCTGCATATTGGTCTCTAAACTGTGGTCAATCCTTCACTTAGGTCACCAACTTTTAATTCCTTTCAACTAGATCACGCTTTTGAAAATAATGGCTAATAGTGAAATTCTGGGTGTTACAGAAACCACTCTACAAGAACATGTAATGGTATGCTTCTGTGTTGTATATGTCTAAAATCACACTGCAAACATATATATGCACTTGCAAGATAACTTGTTTTGCTCTGTGTAAAATGATTATTTCACTATTGACTGCTATGTTAATACATGGATTTTTAGGTACCTATATGCATATGATATAGGTGTACCAATGTGTGTGGTTATGAATTGAGAAGTTCGCCAGTATACTCTATGCGATCATCATACTGAGTTAAAATTTGTTCCCGTAATGGGGTAACTAAATGATCCAACGTTCAAGTATTTTTGCAACTATGTGATTTTGATAATCGTGAGGTGCATCTTTATTTTATCTGACAGCCTTTTACCACTGCATTTACATTTTTCACTAGAACTCAGTCAAGTTGAAATTTGATCATTTCTGTGATTTGTTTGCGAGGTGCAGTCCTCAGAATAGAGGTAGGCTTGCTGAAGAACTAATGAAAGCTGATGCAGTTGTTCTAACTTATGCATGTGATAGACCTGAAACTCTTGATCGATTGAGTACTTTCTGGCTTCCTGAACTTCGACGACTAGAGGTCTGTACACAAAAACCTTATTTGTTGATTATATTGAAGTTCTGTTACTGTTTCTCAATTATTGGGTTATTAATCTGATTGTTATTTGAGATTCCGAGAATCAGATAAGCACATTTTAAACGTGGAGCCATCTGAACCAATGACCTCTCAACAATTGACATTAAATTTGGTTTTCTATCCATTTTATGTCACCCTAATTGTTGCATTTTTCACATCTGAGCAGGTTAAGGTGCCAGTTATTGTGGTCGGTTGCATGCTAGATAAGAGGGCTGATCAACACCCTGTTAGTTTGGAGCAGGTTATGTCACCAATAATGCAACAATTCCGTGAGATTGAAACATGTATTGAATGTTCAGCCCTAAATCATATTCAGGTAGCATTGAGTGCATACTCATTATCCATGTCAATCAAAGCATATAGATTTATTGATTCTTTGATCGTGGCATTTTATAAATTATTCAGTTTTTACATGTGCAATAATATAACTGCATATGATTTTCTCAATTGACAACAATCATAATTTATGGCTTCATTTTCTCATACTTCTTTGCTTTTGTCCACTTTCTAAACTTCCTAATAAGGAAAAGCTGCCACTTTGAAATAGGCTGCTATAGTGGGTTCATATCATGAGATAACCTTTGACAATGCTATATGCTTAATTATGTATCTCCTTGAACGTCTTTTTATTTCTGGGACACTAGTTAATTCCTCGTCGTCACGTTAAGTTTGGAAATTGGATACAACTAGATATTTATATGGTTGGTTTTTTATTTTTACAGATTCCTGAGGTGTTCTACTATGCACAAAAAGCTGTTCTTCATCCAACTTCTCCACTGTTTGATCAGGAACAACAAGTTTTGAAGCCACGGTGTGTGAGGGCTTTGAAAAGGATATTTATTCTATGTGACCATGACAGGGATGGTGCCCTCAGTGATGCAGAGTTGAATGACTTCCAGGTTGCCATTTTTTTTTTTAATTTGTGGATCTATTAGCAATAAGATAATTTACATCTTTGTATATGTATTGTTGTGATAATGATAGTGATTGGACATGGTTACCATAGATGCTCTACCACTTCAAGCTTACATTCTTCACTAGTTGACCACCTTGAAATGATTTGGAATAACTACATGCAGGTCAAGTGTTTCAATGCTCCCTTACAACCATCTGAAATAGTAGGTGTTAAGAGGGTTGTGCAAGAGAAATTGCGGGAAGGTGTTAATGATCGTGGTCTTACATTAACGGGTTTCCTCTTTCTCCATGCACTTTTTATTGAGAAGGGGCGTCTGGAGACAACATGGACTGTCCTAAGAAAATTTGGATACAATAATGAAATCAGACTCCGTGATGATCAGCTGCCACCTCCAATAAAGAGGTACCCTGATCAGGTAAGTTGTCATGTAGATAAAATGGCTATTATTATAATTTATATATGTAATTTTGGAAGGTATTTTCTCCTTTGTTATGGTCAAGTTCACTTATTAATTTGTATGCTATCATTTTTTTTTTGATATGAAAAGGAAATTTTATTCATGATGGAAAAATGAACAATTACAAGACCACGTGGATAAGATATCCACTCCAAAAAAAAAAAAAAAAAACGAAAAAAGCTAATTCATGGCTATAAAACAAAAAGAAAAATTTAACAATTATTGGAGATGTATGGTATCAAGATAGCTTGTCGGATTTAGACACAATAAAAAACTCTCCAGACCACTTAATTTCCCTGCTGTCCTTGCCCATAAACCTGTAAAAAACATGATGATGTCCCATAAATCTTCAATGGATCGTTCAATGTTATAAAAAATTCTCCAATTCCTCTCTATCCATATGGTCCAAGCTGTTCCCATGACAATCAGCTTCCATAACTCCTTTCTCTGCTTTTTCTTTTCCCCAGAATGCCATTTAATAAGAATCAAATCAGCCCATTTTCGTGGGAAAAATCCTACTTCACCAAACATACACAAGATTTTATCCCAAATCTTTCTAGCAAACTCACAATGAATTAAAATGTGATCAATACTTTCATTCGCCTTTCTGCACATGATACAATATGAAGGTGATAAACACCAAGAAGGCCTTTTCAATTGTAACAAATCACAGGTGCTTACTTTCCCCAAAGAAACCAACCAAACAAAAACTTTGATTTTTGATGGCACCACACCCTTCCAAATGAATTTCGATTGCAGGAAGCAAGATTCGCACGAGGGTTTTAGGATGGCATTAAGAAAGGGTTTGCATGAAAAAATACCCGAGGGGTGGGCTATCCAAATTTGTTTGTCCAAAGTGGCCGGGTCAAAGTTTGTGGTCTCAAGAAGGTTTAAGAGAGATACGAAGTTCTCGAGATCTCTATCATTAAAATTCCTGGAAAATTGTAGGGACCAAGTCAGGTTGGAAAGAGGTTGAAACGAGATAACGTCAGAAATGAAGGATTCTTTATTTTTGGATAATCGGAATAGGCGGGAGAAAGAATCTTTTGAGTGTTTGTTGGCCCAACCACTTATCGATCCAAAACCTGATTTTATCGCCCTTACCTACTACAGTTTGGTATTTTCCACAAAAATATTCCAGGCTCTTGTAATAGATCTCCACGGTGCTCGAAAAGTGGAATTAACTTCAATATTTGCATCCCAGCCATTTGAATGGAGACCATACCGACTACGTATAATGTTATGCCAAAGTGAATCCGGTTCAATGGGAAATCGCCATAGCCACTTTCCTAACAAAGCCAAGTTCTTGTGGTGAAGGTTACCAATTCCCAAACCCCCATATATTTTTGGTTTGACAACTACATCCCAACTAACTAAGTGATCCTTAGAAGGACCCTCACCTCTTCCTTCCCAAAAAAAGTCCCTCATCATTTTTTCAATCACCTTTACAACTTTCAAAGGCATGTGGAATATTGACATAAAATATGTGGGAATACTGCCTAATACCGCTTGCAAGAGCACAAGCCTACCTTCTCTTGATAAACAACCTTTGTGCCATCCTTCTAATCTTCTAGCAACTTTCTCCACCACTGGGTTCCAAAACGAAAATGCCCTTGGATTCCCTCCCATCGGTAGCCCCAGGTAACTTAATGGCCAAACTCCTTTAACACAACCCAACTTGTTGGCAACGTTTTCAGTTCGTTCCTCCGTTATATTAATACCCACCACTGTACTTTTTGCCATGTTTATCTTTAGCCCTGTTGATTTTGGGAAAATATCCAGAATGCCCATGAGAATTTCGAAGCTATCATCCTTATTCTCCAAGAAAAATATACTGTCATCGGCAAACTCGAGATGAGACACCCTAACATTGTCTTTCCCAATCTTGAAACCATCCAGTTTCTCCATTTCACACGCCTTGTTTACAAGTCTGCTCAACACATCTCCTACTAGGATGAATAGAATCGGTGATAACGGATCTCCCTGTCTTAATCCTCTAGACGCACCAAATTTTCCCCTTGGTTTACCATTGATCATCACCGAGAAATTTGCCGACGACAAACAGCCCCAAATCCACTTTCTCCATCTTTCTCCGAAACCCTTCTTTTCTAACACAAAATCTAAAAATTCCCAACATGATCATACGCCTTTTCAAAGTCAATCTTGAACACCACTCCTTTTTTCTTTTTTCCCTTAAATTCCTCCACAATTTCATTTGCAATTGACACCAAATCTAAGATTTGCTGTCCTTTAACAAACGCGCCTTGTGCTACATCAATCGTTTCTGGCACAATTTCCTTTAGTCTCAGTGATAACACTTTTGCCACTATCTTATATAGAGAAGTGACCAAGCTTATCAGACGCAAATCCTTAATGGCAACCGAACTCAATTTTTTGGGAATTAGACAGATGATAGTCTCATTCACCCTTGCATTTATAATTCCATTCTCATAAAATTCTGAGGACACATTAATCAAATCCTCTTTAATAACTTCCCAATTCTCTTGTAGCGCCGCCATAGAAAAATCATCTGAACCCGGCGCTTTATCTCCATCGCAATCAAATAGAGCTTTTCTCACCTCTTGTTCTGTGATTGGTTCCTCCAACTTTGACTTGTACTTATCAATGCTTGCCCATTCAATTCCTTCAATGCCAAAATTAACCACTTCATCTCTCTTAAAAAGATTTTCAAAGAAATCAATAATCTCCTTCTCAATTTCCTCCTTTGTATGCAATATCACTCCATTCCTATTCTCTAGTTTGTTGATCAAATTATTTGCTTTCCTACCACTCGCAATCCTGTGGAACATCTTAGTGTTATTATCCCATTCCTTCACTAATTTGGTCTTTGTTTTTTGATTCCATGATGTTTCTTCTCTAATGATTAGTTCCTCAAGATTTCTTTTTAGATTCCTTCTTTCAATTCTTTCCTCGATACTTATGCCTTGATCCCCTTCCTTTTTGTCAATGTCCTTTATTCTGTTCATTGTTGCTTTTTTCTCCATCCTCACATCACCAAACTCCTCTTTGTTCCACCTTTTCAAATGATCCTTTATAGTTTTCAATTTTCCCATAAACTTAAAGCCCGCCCATCCTTCATAATCACACTCTTCCCACCACTCCTTACACTTCCTTTTGAAATCCTTATGCCTAAGCCACATATTTTCAAAACGAAATGGGGTAGGACCCCATTTGAATCTACTAGTGTCGAGCACAATTGGGCAATGATCTGAGGTTACTCGAACAAGGGCTTCCTGCCTAGTTATCTCAAACAAACCTTTCCATCCTTCCGTAAAGAGAAATCTATCCAATCTTAAACACGCCAATCTCTCTCTCATATTTGTCCATGTAAATTCTGAATTTGAGAGCGTTAAATCCTTCAACCCTGTCTCTCTTATAAAACAATCAAAGTTCCTCATGCTTCTAGTGCAATTGGAACCATTTAGTTTTTCTGACGGCTAACATACTACATTAAAATCACCACCAATGCACCATCTTTCTCCACACAAACCATATAAACCCGCCAACTCTTCCCAAAATCCTGAACTTTCTTTTGAATTACACGATCCATATATCCCAGAGAACCACCAACTTTCTCCTCCCCCAACTGATTCTAACTGTACTAATATCGAAAAATTCCCCAAAACTACTTCTTTCCCCCTTAAGACTCTTGAATCCCACATATTTAAAATACCCCCAGATTTACCTACATACGGTAGAAAAACCCACTCCTTAAATCTAGAACCCCAAACACTTCCTATAATCTTTTTATCAAAAATTGACATCTTTGTTTCTTGTAGTGTTATAACATCCGGCCTTTCCTTACATAACATCTCCTTTATCAATTTTCTTTTATTCTTACCACCTAGTCCTCTAACATTCCAACTAATAATCTTCATTGAGGACTCATATTCTCCCTGCCTCTTTCACCTCTAAATAATCTCCTATCATAATTGATACTGCTTTGGAGATTTTTTAGTTCTCTAACCCCTTTGTTGGTATTTTTCCTTGTATTGACTGTATTCCTACCTTTTTTGTGATTTTCTGGAGACCTTAAAGGGACAAGGGATAACTTCAAAGTTCTAAGGATATGTGACAACCTCTCCAAATCATCCTCCATTCGAATTCCACTATCATCATTCAATATCTCTTTTTGGCTATGGTTAGGATA
Source organism: Ligustrum vulgare (assembly GCA_963555705.1). NCBI lineage: Eukaryota > Viridiplantae > Streptophyta > Magnoliopsida > Lamiales > Oleaceae > Ligustrum > Ligustrum vulgare. The sequence continues at coordinate 30,464,783 of OY743174.1, forward strand.
AGCAAAAGTTGACACTTCCAAAGAACCGGATACACTTGTGCAATTATGTTCTATACTATCAGGTATACTACCCATTTCATCGGCTGGTGCATAATAGTTCCGTTTTTCCTCTTCAATAGCACCTGTGTTTTTATCGCAAGAAACTAGAATATCTTTAGAAATTACCAAATGAGAGTGAGAAAGGTCAATAATACCTGGCTTTGTAGACCGTTGAGGTGTAGTAGGAAAAGTAGAAAATTCAGGCCTGTTAACTAGCTTGATATGTGAAACTGAGGTTGGATCATCTTAATATGTTAGGGAATGTGCCTGTTGCGTAGTTTTTATCGGTTGATTCTTCGGGTCCAGCTTACCGTGTTCCTTGTTCTCTTGAAGAGGTCTCTGCCACTCTAGGAATAGGTCTCCAATTTCCTCTATCACATTATAATCATCTTCGATGTCATTGTCAGTCTCATATTCTTCAGCATCAGAAGCACTATGCTTAGGTTCCTCGTCTCCTCGATTATGCATATATCATCTTCCACTGTTTCTTCATTCTCCCAAAGATTTCCCAATGTATCTGTATCAATTGCCGGAATCATATCTGGTTCTGCATTGGAAGTTGCTTTAGTATTTCTATTGTTCTTCAAGTTCGCTGCAAATGCATTTGCTATTACCATATCATTTTCAGCTTCATCTTCCTCATCGAAACTCAGAACAGATTTGAGTTTATTTTTTATTTAATGCCCTCCACGAGATCGAAATGGACATTTTTGCTGCTGTGTATTACACCTTGGATGAAACATTGTGTCTGTCCTTTCCTAACCCAGATTTGAATAGGATTGTCGTCTTCTTCAGCATAGACGATTCAGACCGAGTAATCCGACTTTTTGTTGGGTTATTTCTGGATATGAAAATTGGATTTGGGTTTTTTGAATTGGTATCGATCGGCCCAAAATTGAAGTCCTTCAGAGCCGCATGTAGTCTGTCCGAAATGGGATTGGGTTGTTTCTTGTTTCTGTGGTGGTAAACTTTGCCCATGAAAATTATTGGGCTATTTATTGGCCCACAATTATTCAAATTTGACCGATATTTGTTGACCCATTTTTTACCGACCTTTTGAGTTATATCCCTTGTTCCTCTAAACTCCACTGGAAGCCTGATCTTTTCTGTAATCGTTGGAGGTACGCTGACATGTGCGCCGATTGGATTTTCTAAGGTCAGGTAATTATGAAGTTTTTCAAAAATTTCTCTGAGGCTGATTGTGTTCATCTCGTGAGTTGTAGATTTCTTGTGTTTTGTCTGCTTCGAGGTATAATTTGTCTTCCCTGTACTGACTTCGCCGTCTTTGGGACTATTCATCCAGAAAACCAATTTCTCTCTCTTTCCATCTGTATCAATTTTTTTAACTTCTGTTGCCACGTCACACACAAGCTTTTGTTTGATTCTGCCACGTCATCATCTTCTTCCTCTGTTACCATTGTTTCATCACCTGCTCCTGAGGAAACTACTTGCTCATTCATGGCTACTTCTTGATTCCATAAGGTGTTACAAATTCCATGAAATCTGTATCTTCTATCATTCAATTTAAAGAACCTTATTGTGATTTCAGAACCTTCATAAGGTAAGGAGATTGTTTTTGGGACAAAACCCTTCTCATTTCCTTTTAGCTTCAGCCGAGCATGAGTTAAAACCTTTTTTTCTGCTGTGTCCTTATCTATATATAGTAATCCTCCACAGAAATTCCCAATTACTTTAAACACATGTATATTCCATAAATTCAATGGAAGCCCCTCCACCCCCATCTAGCTGCTCCTGCAATCAACCTTTACAGTATCCTTCTGGTTGTTCCAATTCCAAGGCAAAAAGGAGACTGTAGTGACCGCTGGGATACTTAGTTGTTTTAAGTTGACCAATCCATTTCTTTCTTTTTCATTTAAGCACCATATTAGCGCTCTATCATCATAAAGTGGTCTGACTTCATACTCTTTATTCAATGTATTCTTCAAACCATGTTGAATGGCCTCCCAAGGAATATGACTTGTCTCCCTGAAAAAGTAAGTTTTTCTGCCTTTGCGTGGCTTCCTTGCATTGTATGGAATTCTGCTGGATGTTTTTACTAGGTCTGTTCCCGTCTTTTTTCTCCTCAGGTATGCATTTTCCACTTACCACTCGTGCCCATGATTTTTTCTCCAACATTACCTCTTCTGTTCTCTGGGTTTGTATTTTAGTTAATTGCCTTTGCCTTCTGCTTTCCTTTCCAATAACATTACCTAGACAATTTATCAAATCCTTCCACCCTTTACCTTCCTCCTCTGAAGGGACTATAATATTCCCCATCAAACTGTTTCTCAAAGTAGAGATTTTCAAGAACTCACATCTGTTATTTCGAAATCGTTCCAACCATAAACTCATATTTCTGTTTCTGAAGAGTTTGCTGCATCTTCCAAAACTGCCTGTTCTGCATACTGTCTCTAACGTCTCAATTAACCAGAAAGCGGCATCCACTGTTATTAGTATCTCATATCGTGTTAGTCTGGTTCTCTCCAACATTTTGACTTCACCTCCATTGTTAGACAAGGTTAGCATGAAAACCTTGTGTCTCGTCCTGAAACTCCAGAATCTACTGTGCTGATTGCGAAGTTCCATTCTACTCTTCTTTCATGAGCATTACCCTCTCTTTGCAAAGCTTTCCTCGAGAAGTAGCATGAGATGAAGCATAAAACAGATCTGTGCTCAGAACTTAAAGATATCAGTAAGTTGAATACATAGTTCAAGAGATTGCCACTCTTTGATCATAAATCCTTTCTTCTGTCAAGTTAATGCCTACACCGTACTCTTTGCCATGTTAATTTTTAATCTTGCACTCCTTGAAAAGATTTCCAAAATTCCTATTAGGTTTTCAATGCTTTCATCCTTATTTTCCAAAAAGAAAATACTATCATCTGCAAATTGAAGATGTGAAATCCTTACTTTGTTATTTCCAACCTTGAATCCTTCTATTATCTCCATATCACAAGCCTTATTGACCAATCTACTTAGTGCACCCCCCACTAAAATGAAAAGAAAAGGTGATAATGGGTCTCCTTGCCTCAATCCTCTAGACGCTTTAAATTTGCCCCTGGGTTTGCCATTAATCATCACTGAAAAATTAACCGATGTCAAGCAACCTCTTATCCATTTTCTCCATTTTCTGCCAAAACCCTTCTTTTCTAACACGAAATCTAGAAATTTCCAGCTAACATGATCATATGCCTTCTCAAAATCAATTTTGAACACTACACCTTTCTTCTTCACTCTGTATTCCTCAACTGTTTCGTTTGCAATCAGAACCAAATCCAAAATCTGTCTTCCTTTCACAAAGGCACACTGACTAACATCTATTGTTTCTTCCAGGACCTCCCTAAGTCTGAGGGATAAAACCTTCGCAATTATTTTGTACAGGGAGGTAACCAAACTTATTGGCCTAAAATCTTTGATGGAAATGGAACTCAATTTTTTTGGAATGAGAGTTATGAAGGTTTCATTTACTCTAGCATTTACAATGCCATTTTCATAGAACTCATTAAACACCTTCATTAGGTCCTCCTTAATAACTTCCCAACTCTCCTTCGGCCCCGGCGCTTTATCTCCAGCGCAATCAAAAAGTGCTACTTTTATCTCTTTTTCCTGAAATGGTTCCTCTAGTTTCAAATTCCTATCAATCTCGATATTAGCCCATTCTAATCCTTCAATGCCATGACTAATTCCCTCCTTTTTATTAAACAAGTCCTCAAAAAACTCAATGATCTCTTTCTCAATTTCCTCTTCCGTGTGTAAAATTCTCCCATCCCTCCCTTCAAGTTTATTGATCAAGTTATTTGTCTTCCTTCCACTTGCAATTCTATGGAACATCTTCGAGTTATTATCCCATTCTTTGACTCCATTAATTTTTGTTTTTTGATTTCATGAGATTTCTTCCCTTATTATCAATTCGTCCAATCTCCTTCTTAGCTTCCTTCCTTCTAATCTCTCTTCTTCCCCAATGTTCTGTTCTACCTCTTCCTTATCTATCTCCTCTATTCTCTTCATTATTGCCTTCTTCTGAATTCTTACGTCACTAAATTCTTCTCTATTCCATTTCTTCAACTCTTCCTTCATCATTTTTAACTTCCCCATGAAGCTAAAACCTGGCCATCCCTCAATTTCATACTTATTCCACCATTGCTTCCAGTTTTTGGTGAAGTTCTTATGCCTTAACCACATATTTTCAAAGCGAAATGGACTAGGCCCCCACTGAAATCTGTCGGTATTAATAGAAATGGGACAATGATCCGATGTACCCTTATAAGAGCTTCTTGCCTTACTTCCTCAAACATGCTTACCCAATCCTCCGTGACTAGGAATCTGTCAATTCTTGAACATGCCGTATAAGTTGGTGAAACTCCTCATACTTTTAGTATATTTGTCACCATTCAATTTCTCCGAAGGATGTCTAATAACATTAAAATCACCCCCCACACACCATTTTTCTCCACAAAGGCCATGTAAACTTGCCAATTCTACCCAAAAATCATCCCTATCTCTTGAGTTGCATGGTCCATAAACACATGGGAACCACCATCCTTCGCCACCTCCAACTTCCTCCAAAAAAACCGATACTGAAAAGTTTCCCAACACTACCTCCTTCCCCCGAATCACCCTTGAATCCCATATTACAAGAATACCACCCGGTTTTCCAACTGATGGTATAAATGCCCACTCTTTAAATCTACTCCCCCAAATACTACCAATTAGTTTCATCTCAATGTTTTCCTTTTTCGTTTCTTGTAGTGTGACTACATCTGGTTTTTCCTTACTTAGCAAATCCTTAACCATCCTTCTCTTATCTCTACCCCCTAACCCTCTCATATTCCAACTTATTATCTTCATTGGATCCCCTCCAACTCCCCTGACTTCATCACCTTTGATTTCGTTGTTCCATAGTTAATGTTACTTTGAAGGTTCTTTAGTTTTCTAGCCCCTTTCCTCATATTTTTCCTTGAAGTGTTCAAACTATCCCCCTTGTAGCAAGAACTATCTAATGGTACTAGAGTTAAATTCAACTTACTGAGAGTGGATGTTAACTTGTCATCATCTTCCATGATTGGTACCTCCTCATTTTCCTCCATTTATCCTTGATAGTCATCCCAATACTTATATGTCTTTCATTTCCCCAAGAATCGGACTCACTTGTCTGTTTCTCAAAGTGATTAGTCGGCTGGCCATTCAATATTAATGTTGGTGTTGATTTAGTTAATTCCCTCTCATCAAAAGCACATGCAAATACATTACAAGAGTGCGGGAAACATTCAGAAATCACCAAATTCGGGTAGGAAAAGTTACACATACCTGGTATAAGAGATTGACCGGATTTTTGAAATGTAGATGGAGAATTTGGAAAATTATTAGGACTGTCTGTTGTGAAATGAGTAAGCTGAGTAGGCTTTGTTGTATTGGTCACCTTACTTGGGTAATAAGCTTCTATCAAAGTTCCTGCTGGTTGAATCTTTAGTTCAAGCTCCCCTTGCTTTTTGTACAACTGATAAGGTTTCTTTGGTTCTCCAAACAAATTCTGAATATTTTCCAAAGCATTTGGATTCTCCTCTTCCTGGCGATCTGAATCATAGGTTTCCCCGTCACTGTGCTCTTGTTCCTCTGTTTCATCAAAGAAAGTTCCTCCTGTCTCATCTAAAACATCATCTCTCCCAATCTCTTCCAGTTCATTATTAGCATCCATATGATGGTCTTCTTCAATATTGTTCATATATTCTTCTTCATTTTCATCTGGTTCGTTTGGTTCTCCATCATTTTCTTCTTCCCCCTCGATTTCTACCAGATTGTCAGATAAGATAGCTGAAGTATTAGATTTACGCTTTCCCTGCTATCCAGTTTCTTAGCTTGCTCGTCCTCACTGTTGAAAATCTCCCTCGATATGAAAAGATACTGATTCTTCGTAAAGTTCAAACCATTGATCTCGATCGACTGTAAATGTTTCAACTGAGAAAGTCCATGTTGGTTCAACTTGTTAACAAGAACATATTGTAACTGTGAATTACGATTTGGGCTTGTCGGTCCAACAATTTTTCTTGATCCAAGGTAAAACTGGCATTGGGCTTTCATGGACTCCAGCGTTAAATTCTTGTTGGGCCCGGTCTTATTCCTTCTTTTATATACTTTACCCTGGAAATTTGTAGCCCAATTTACTCGTGAATTTCGGTTTGGAAGGATACTGTTCTTCCTCGAGAAGCCAGCAAGCGGATTATCCAAGACAAAGCTATCTTCTATTCTGGCAAAAATCCTGTTGAGGCTCACAGTCTGCTTCTTGTGGTTAGTGGTACAGATAAGTTTCTCTGTTTCCAATGCCTCTTTCTCTTTCCTTCCAGCGTCGTACTCTTTTCCTGCACTGAGGAGCCGCCCTAATTCAAATTGCCCAATTCCTTCACTGACACGTGTCTCACTGGATTCAAAGAAAAATTCGACGTCGTTTTCCTACCTCTTGCCCCTTCATCATCTTCTTCATCTATTGAATCTTGAACTGGAAGTGGAAGCTCAGTAGCTACCATCAATGTTTCTGTGTGCTGAAATAAATCCCCATTATGCATTATCTTCCTAAATGTTCCATGGAATCTATACTTCCTGTCATTTAACTTGAAGAACTGAAGAACTATGCTGGAACCTCCATATGGTAATTGAATTGTTTCAGGGATGAAGCCATGTTTGCTGCCTTTCAACCTTAGTTGTGCATGTGTTAAATATTTTAATTGGAGTGTTTCTCGATCAACATCTAATAAACCCCCACAAAAAAATCCTATAACTTTAAACACGTGGATATTCCATATGTTCAGAGGAAGACCCTCCACTTCAATCAAACTGTATCTGCAATCAATTTTGATGTTATCTGACTGAGCCTTCCAACTCCACGATGAGAAAAATACAGAAGTTGTTGTTGGGATTTCCAAATTTGTGATATTAATCAAACTTCTTGCCTCTTCTTCACTACGACACCAAATCAAGGCACGATAATCGTGTACGGGTCTAAAATCATACTTCTTCTTCATCATATTCATCATTCCATGTTGAATGACTTCCCATGGTATGTTGCTACTCTGTCTAAACATGAGCACACTTTTTGTCCTGTCTTTTGAAAATTTGCTCCAATTGTTTTGTGAGTTTATAAAGTTTTCCAGTCCCTTCACACCTCTTTCTTTCTTTCTCTATTACTCCATTTCTTACTACACTAACCCATGACTGTCGTTTTGATGCTACCTTTTCTGTGGATGTTTGCTCTGTCTGTGCTTTTTGATTTATCAACTGCTTCCTTCCAAGCATATTCTGTAGATTACCATCCAAATTTCTCCAGCCTATCATTTGCTCCTCTGAGGGGACTATTATTGATTTCAACAAACTATTCTTTAGAGTTGAAATTTTCAGAAACCTACCTCTTTCATTTTGTAAAACTTCGAACCATGTCACCATGTCTCTATTCCTGTATTTTTGTTCCTTGTTTAACCGCCCATCTGTTGTGTACAGTAGTCTTATAGAATCCGCTAACCAGAACGCTGCATCCACTGTGATACATATTTCATACGTCCATGCTCTTGTTCTTTTTGCGATTCTAACAGAGCCTCCTTCCTTTGATAATGATAGCACAAAAACTTTGTATCTGGTTCTAAAACTCCAAAATCTGTTAGTTTTTTGTCTATAACCAGTGGGGTTATGGGGTTCTCGAAATGGATTAGTTTCTTACGGTTTTCTAATACCCTCTTTGGTAAACCAAATAAATTTATTTATAAACCAATTTATAAACTACACAATTTCCCAAATCACTTTTTAAAAACACATTTTCTCTCTCAAATTTTCAATCACAACTTTTTTACCTCAAAAATATAAATAAACCACTTCATAAACCACAGAGTTACCAAACGGATGCTCCTGCTCCATTTGGATTATCATTGTTATGATTATTTTGTAATTACCTTGATAACGTTAAAGTCCAGCCTATATTATTCTTCCTCACTTTCTAATGTATACAAAAGGTAGTATAAATAGAACTACAACTAATACAGAAATGTAAACTAGTCCCTAACTATTCTAGAATATTACATTGGTATATACATTACAACACTCCCCCTCAAGTTGGAGCATAGATGTTAATCATGCCCAACTTGTCACAAATATAATTGATCCGAACCCCATTAAGAGCTTTTGTTAAGATATCTCCTAATTGTTCTCCAGTCTTTACATATCTTGTAGGTATCAAATTTGGTTGAACTTTCTCACGGACAAAATGACGGTCAATCTCAATATGCTTGGTTTGTTCATGAAACATAGGATTAGATGCAATGTGAAGAGCCCTCTTGGTTATCACACCATAATGTTGCTTGTATTGGTACCTTAAACCCAACTTCACATAAGAGCTGATGTATCCACGTTATTTCACATACTGATTGTGCCATAGCTCTATATTCAGATTCTACGCTTGAGCGGGACACAACATTCTGCTTCTTACTTTTCCATGAAACCAAATTTCCTCCAACAAAAACACAGTAACCTGTAGTGGATCTTCTATCTATTTTGGAACCCGCCCAATCTGCATCTGAGAAATACTTGATGTGATTATGCCCATGGTTTTCATACAGTATAATACCCTGTTCAGGGGCTCCTTTCAAAAAACACAGAATTTGCTTTAAAGCTACCCAGTGATGAATAGTTGGAGAGGACATGAATTGACTTACAATACTAACAGAATATGCAATATTAGTACGAGTCATAGTGAGATAGTTTAACTTCCCAACCAATCTTCTATATTTTTCAGGGTTTTCAAATAAGTCACCATCTTTTGTAAGTTGAGAATTAGGAATCATTGGTGTGCTGCAAGGCTTAGTCCCCGATTTTCCTGTCTCGGTCAATAAGTCAAGCACATATTTTCTCTGGGACAAAAAGATGCCTTTCTCGTTCCTTGTTACTTCCACTCCCAAGAAATACTTCAGTATCCCTAAGTCTTTTGTGTGAAACTGAGTATGAAGGAAGGACTTAAGAGATGAAATACCAATAATATCATTCCCTGTAATCACAATGTCATCAACATACACAACTAGGAGAATAATGCCAGATTCAGACTTTCTATAAAATACCGAGTGATCAAATTTGCTCTTTTTCAACCCAAACTTTTCAACCGCTTGACTAAATTTTCCAAACCAAGCACGAGGACTCTGTTTCAGCCCATATAGTGATTTGAGAAGATAACAGACCTTATCAGACTCCCCTGAGCAACAAAATCAGGTGGTTGCTCCATATAAACCTCCTCCTGTAGATCGCCATGGAGAAATGCATTTTTGGTATCTAATTGATGGACAAGCCAATCATAAGTAGCTGCTAAAGATAAGAACAAGCGAACAGATGTCAATTTAGCAACAGAAGAAAACGTGTCCAAATAATCCACTCTATAGGTTTGAGCATATCCTTTAGCCACAAGACGGGCCTTAAGTCTAGCCATAGATCCATCCGGATGGACTTTAACAGCAAATACCCATTTACAACTAATAGTCTTTCTACCGAAAGGGAGATGCACTAAGTCCCAAGTATTATTAGCATCCAAGGCATTCATCTCTTCTATCATTGCAGCACGCCAATCAGGATGAGACAAAGCATCATGAATAGATTTTAGAAGGGATACGGAGTCAAGGGATGCAATAAAAGAGCAAGTAGCAGAAGACCATTGGACATAAGAGACAAAAGATGAAATAGGATAGGAGCATTGACGTTTACCTTTTCTAAGAGCAATAGGGAGATCAAGATTACCTGAGACTGGATTCGGTGACGGAGAAGATACTGGCTCAGGACATGTAGTAGGGGGTTCACGCCGTCTGGAATAAACTTGTTGAATAGGAGGTCGTGGCGTATCGGCAGGGGTGGGCAGACCAAGTGATGGATACGTGATAGTATAAATTAACAAATCATCCTTCTCCAGAAGAGAAGAAGTAGAGGATGGGGAAAAGAATGGAGTGTTTTCTAAGAAGGTAACATCAGAAGACACTAGGTACTTGTGAAGGCTAGGACAATAACATCTATATATCCTTTTTGAAGATGAGAGTACCCCAGGAAGACGCATTTGAGAGATTTTGGGTCTAATTTGGTAATATGTGGACGGACATCACGAGCAAAACAGGTACTACCAAATATGCGGGGTTCAAGAGGAAACAAATGTTTGTTAGGAAAAAGGATACGATAAGGAATCTCACCATGAAGGATAGATGAAGGCATACGATTAATCAGAAAAAAAGCCGTGGATACTGCATCAGCCCAAAATGGTTTAGGGACTTGCATTTGGAACAAAAGTGCTCTCGCTGTCTTAAGGAGGTGTCTATTCTTTCTTTCAGCCACTCCATTTTGAGTGGGTGTATCAACACATGAGGATTGATGAAGAATGCCATTTTGAATCATGTAAGTTTGAAAAGAGTGAGAAAAGTATTCTTTGGCATTTTCAGATCACAATGTAAGCACAGAGACATTAAATTGTGTTTTAATTTCAGCACAAAAGGTAATAAAATGAGAAAATAACTCTGAACGATTTTTCATTAAATAAAGCCAAGTTACATGAGAGTAATGATCTACAAAAGTAACAAAATATCTGAACCCAATTTTAGACAAAACAGGACATGGGCCTCAAACATCAGAATGGACTAACTCAAAAGGAAGATTGACCCTTTTATTAACCAGAGGAACTGAGGACAGATGATGATGCTTGGCAAATTGACAGGACTCACAATCCAATGATGATACATTATGGAACTGGGGACATAACTTCTTCAATAACGGCAGAGATGGATGTCCCAATTTGCAATGGGCTTGAAAGGGGGTTAAGACACTGGAACAAGCAATAGGTCGTGGTACCGGAGTATCCAAGACATATAGGCCCCCTGATTCATGTCCTTTACCAATAATCTTCTTCGTCGTAAGATCCTGAAATAGACAATGATCAGGAAAGAATGAGATACAACAATTTAGAGCACGAGTGAGTTTGCTTACAGAAATTAAATTAAAGGAAAATCGGGGAAGGTTTAAAACAGATGACAGGGAAAGGGAAGGGGGTAGATTGATATTGCCAGAACCAAGGACGCAAGACGTAGAACCATCAGCTAAGGTAACATTTGTGGATGATGTGTGTGGCTGATAAGTGGAGAAGAGATTATGATTACCTGTCATATGATCTGTGGCACCAGAATCAATGACCCATTTGGAAGATGATGAAATAAGGCACGTAGTTGGTTTACCTGACTCAGTAATTGCAGTAATATGATGAGATGAAAACTTTAATGCTTCCTGATATTGAGAAATTTTTTCAAAGTCCTCTGCAGAGTTGTCTTCCCAGAAGAGGTGCTCGGTATAGTATCAATAGAGGCAATATGAACTGACTGACTTCTTTGATTGTGAGCCTGTAGCTTTCTGCAATAGCGCTTGGTATGGCCCGGCTTATGACAATAATAACATACAACACCCCCTAAGTCCTGGGTCTGATGATCACGGTTATTCGTAACCCCTCCTCGTATCGATGATCACGGCTATTCGTAACCCCTCGTCTATTGGATAGACGCCTATATTCATGTACACTAGTACGACTGATAAGAGCACTGTTAGACTGAGATGAAGTACCAGACACTATTCTCGGTGCGAAGTATCCTAGTAAAGGTTTCTTGTAAAGAAGAAATATCAGGGCTGGAGAGAATCTGAGATTTAACAACATCAAACTCTGGACGAAGGCCTGCCAAAAAACTCATCACCGCCATTTGTTCTCGTTGATTTTGTGGAGTTTTCACATATGAACTATATGATAGTAAGACGTTGATCTCTTCAAAAGTCCTTTTGAAGTTCATAAGATATGCGGTAAGAGTTTGATCTTGATGTGCAATAAAAATCTTTACACACATCATAAATGCGAGAGATATTCCCCTTCCCAGAGTACAAAGTCTAGATAATCCACGAGTTCTTTAACATACTCACAGTGATCAACCAAATTAATTAATTCACTATCAATGGAATTTCGGAGTTGCAAAAATATTCGAGCATCATCTTCGCAACCAAATCTTTTTCGTGTCATCAGTGGGTGGGTCCTCAGTGAGATGCTTATCTTTTTCTATACTACGAAGATATACTCTAATTGTCTTACTCCAAGCAATATAATTAGAACCATTAAGTTTATGTTCCGTGATTTTTGACATCACTTGAATCGTATCAGTCAAACAAAAGTTTTTATTTTCACCCATAACAATCTTTAGTAGTAGGAAGAGGACACAAAACCACTAAGTTCAGGAGCTGAAATACCTTGAAATACCCAAAATCTGTCCAGAAATAAGCTGAAATACCCAGAAAATGAGCTAAAATCGCAACTCCAAGTGAGCTCAAGCTGAAATTGGAACCCAAGGTTGGAGAACACGTCAACGTTGGCAGTGGGCCGCCGGAGTGACCTGAGTCGGCGTTGGAATGGCCGGACTGGACTTGCAGCAGGCTGAAACCGCAAAGAATCGCGCAAGGCAAAAGTGGTCGCGAAAAAGGGTTCCATGGCCGGGAACTAGGTCGTCGGCGTCGTGGGAGGTCGTCGGTGTCGACGCTGGTGCTGGAATAGGCCGGGTAAGGTGCGGGTCAGGCGAAAATTTTGAAACTAGGTTTAGGGTTTGACTTTGATACCATGATAACGTTGAAGTCCAGCCTATATTATTCTTCCTCACTTTCTAATGTATACAAAAGGTAGTATAAATTGAACTACAACTAATACAGAAATGTAAACTAGTCCCTAACTATTCTAAACTATTACATTGGTATATACATTACAACACCCTAAATATCTTGTAATCACTAGTGATTCCACTCTTATTGGCCGTGTATGCTAATGAAGAATGTTCGTTTAGCAAAAAACAAATAAATTGAGATCACAATTCTAATTCATCGAGAATGAGTAAACTTCATTGCAGTACGTCTTTTGTTTCATCTGTTTTGTAAAAAATTGTCAATTTCAAGTGACACTGATTTTATTTAAATGGTAATTTATTTCGGCATCAGCAATGCACAATGCTTGTTTATCCGTTGATTGATTTATGAAAAATTGCTATCATAAGATCTGGTCAATTTGTCTTTTCACGTAATTTGTTTGGGTATTGCCATTTCAAAAGCATCTAGCATATCTACTCTGATGTTTTATTTTCTAAAATAAAGATTCTTCGTATACTATCCCATATCACGTCTTACCTTGTAAGCTTAGCAAGCTTCGGTTGCTAATTGGATTAAATTAATACATGACACTGTGCTCTGGACTACGTATTAATGGGCAAATTGTTATATTTCCTCTTCTTGTGCAAGTATTTGTTTCGTTCTTCAATTGCTAATGCCTAATTTCATTTATGTAGAGTGTGGAGCTTACTAATGAAGCCGTGGAATTCCTCAGAAGAATTTTCTTCACATATGATGTTGACTGTGTATGTGAAATGTGATTCTTTAACATTTTTAAAAATTTTAAGTTTATGTATAAGTTTTAGATTATTTATTTAATTATGATTTGATATGTTGTTATTAGGTCAATATATGTCTCATCATTTTGCTTTTCTTGATTGATAGTTTGAAAAGTTTTTTAGCTTCCTTAATGCACTGTCAATGTAGTTCGAGAGTTCAGTCGTGTGCTTTCCAAAATCATACTTCACTTTTAATTGCTGCTATGGACTTTTACAGAATGACAGTCTTGCATTAATCTCCTCTTTCAAGATGAGGAGAACCCAATGCCCCTGAAACTGCTTGTTTTCATAGGAAACAATGACCCTGGATTAATGAATATGAGACTATTCTGAAGGCTTTATTTGAAATTGAAAAAAAAAAAAAGTTTTCAGCTTTGTTTTTGAAAATAGTTATAATTTTTGCTTAACGAGGACAAACATTAACTCCAAATTTGCATCCTCCTGTCTTGTACTCTTCCTATTTTCGTTTACATTTTTACGAGACTGTTGAAGATAAAATGAATCAATTTAACTTATTTCCGTCAAATAGCTTAAATCATTAGGGAATTGTAGCTAGCAATGTCCTTGTATTAAAAGTGTCACCTTCTGCTATTGATGAAGATTCTACGTGTCCAGATTTTGACAAAAATATGAATTTGACATGAATGTAAGGAGCCAAATATATACATTTTTGAGGTTAAACTTTAAGATGAGGTTGTTTCATAGACATAGAAAACAACCCACCTCTGTTTAGAGCTTGAGGTGTACATTGAGAATATGAATCGACATATGCACTCCAAGTTTTAATTTTTGATGTACCCGGAGACAATATATTATAAGGATCGGTGATTAGACTTATTAACATGATTAAATAGCTGTATAATCTTTTATACATGCATATGCACACAGATTAGCTGTTTGAAGAAATTACTGTACTTATAGTAATGCCTCAAAATTTGCTGTGTTGACGCAGGGCAAAAATAGGAGCAGCCTATTTAGGAAGAAAACCATATTTTTTAGTAGAAAGGAAGGAACAGATTGTACAATGCATCACCTTGTTTACAAGTGGAGAGCTAATTAATCGCTTAAAGATGTTAACTGGCTAAATAATGAAGTTGATATGAATGGCACTTCAGTCTTATTGCTATGCCGTATTTACTCTCTAAATTTGTTTAGAAAATACCTCTATACTAAATTTATTTCAGTTAACTGAGCCTGTAATAACTAGCTGACATAGTTTTTTATCTTTATACACCATCGGTCCATATAACGTGGAACAATTACATTGATCGTACGAGTGAAATATTGATTGCTCGTCCATCTTAAGCTATTGCAGCTAACTGAAATTTTTCACCTTGTATGATCTCGTTATATTAGTTAAGATTATGTAATTTGTATTAGCTATTGGTATTCAATCATGTTCAAGTAATTTGTCGTCATAACGTATTCATATTTTTATTTTTACTTAAATGTAATTCTTTTGATTGCACATTTTTGTGTAGAATATTAAGCCTTTTTTGTCTGAAAACATTGTTTTTTGGTTCTGATATTCATCAGGATGGAGCTCTTCGAACCAATGAACTTGAAGATTTGTTTTCGACAGCACCTGAAAAGTAATGTATTTTTCTATATTGCCTTTTTTTTTTTTTTTTTGATAAGAAACTTGTCATTTTATAACAATTTTTTTTTTCTGAATTGCCCTTACAGTTTTCTTTTGCTAGAACAAATTAATACCTTCTTCTCCCTTTTCTGTCCAACCATTTTGGCAAATATGTAAGATCAACTCCAGCTGTTAAACAATCTTGTGATGAGTATGATAAGCTAACCTTATCTATAAATCAACCTGTTACGCCTGCAGTCCTGGTTTGGTAATGAAATCCATGTTAATATTAACATAGATTGTAAAGCTGCCTTGATCTGAAGTATGTTTTGACCATTACAATAGCCAATCTGTAAATATTAGACAAGGATCACCTGTTTGAATTTGAGGTGTACTTTGAAATTTGAATTTTATGCAGTTGATTTTGTGCACCACTCTAGATTTAGAGCCAAATTCTCGCAATTTGTTCTTGTAATGTAATTGATTAATATAAGCCACATATTGCAACTTGTATTGAAGCATGCTTGGGAAGTGTTTATAATGGACTAAATTATAGATAGATAGAAATGAGTGATAAGTGTGCTGTACCTTGTGGGTCCCTCAAAATGTGAATGAAAATGGCTTGAATGTTTATAAATAGTTTATAATCATGAGCCAATCGTAGGTTTGTTATTGTAGCACCTATAGAGAGGAGAGAAGGACAAAATCAATAGAACGGTTGAGGATTTACGGGGAAATCAGCAATGCAAAGAAATATAGGACATAATGTTTTGCTGCCTAAATGTTAAAAAGTCATTCCTTTAGGCCCTGTTCTCTTTGCTGTTTTGAGGTCGTTTTCTGTTTTTATTTTCGAAAATATTAAAAACGCGTTCTCTTTACCATTTTCGAAAACGCATTTTTGAAAAAAAAAAAAAAAAAAATTTGTACACAAAACGCAAAACACTCAAAACCTCGTTTTGGGCGTTTTGTGTGTATTTCAGCAAAAAATATTCAAAACTTACACGTTTTGGGATTTTTTTTTTTTTTAGAATTATCCTAACTTGGAACTAAGCTTAATATAATTTTTTTTTAGAATTATCCTAGCTTAGACTAAGCCTAAATAAAGATTTTTTTTGGGAGAATTATCCTAACTTAGAACTAAGTTTGAATAAAGTTTTATTGAATTCAATATCAACATTACAAAAAAAAAATTAAGTGAAAATTTTTGTTATATTTCAAAAAATGTCTTGATAAATGGACTCTGTTGGTTTTGAAAGAACTTGCATTTTTTGAATTTTAATAGAATGAGAGCTTCCTCAAATTCCGAACCTGATCAAGCTATGTTAATATAGACTCTTAATGCTCACATTAGTGTGTTGCGTTAACCATGTTTTCAGTGTATTGTGAAAGGAAATTTAAGTTTGAGTCAGTATATTCCGCAAGCAAATTAATTAAAAATAGTTTAAGTAATATTCTGCAAAATTTCAAACAGAACGTGTTTTCCAACTCTTTATTTTCAAAAATAGTTTTCAGAAATGATAAACCAAACGCGTTTTCAGCAAATTTAAAAACAAAAATAAAAACAGGAAATACAAAACATTTTCGAAAATGAAAATACAAAATAAAATACAAACAGAACGCCACTTTAGTATTTGTAATAATGTCCCATGTGCTTCTTTGGTGAGATCATGTCCAACTTTTTCATGTGAACCTCTATTATTGGTTTCCTTGAGAGGGTTTTTAGATGCTTGCCTGATATTTCTATTGTATGCATAAAAAACTGGAAAATGTTTGCTGTATATTTCATCGTATGCATAAAAAGTAGAGGAAAGTGGATACTACTATTTCTTATACGAGGGGATTCAGCTGAATTCCATCTGAATCTATGTTGAAAACAATATGTTTCAAAATGTAGTGATAAGAAGGAGATAATTAATTTTGGTATTGAAGGGATAAATTGGGCAAGTATTGATGTGGAAAGGAAATCGAAATTGGAGGACCCCTTTCAAGAAGAAGAGATAAAAAATGCTCTTTTTAATTGTGATGGAGATAAAGTACTAGGGCCTGATTGTTTCTCTATGGTGGCACTGAAGGAGGGTTGGGAAATTATCAAGGAGGACTTGATGAAGGTATTTACTAGAATTTTATGAGAATGGTATTGTAAATGCTAAAGTAAATGAAACCTTCATAAGCATTATTCCAAAAAAGTTGACCTCAATCTCAATCAAAGACTTCCGTCCAATAAGTTTGGTCACTAATAGAACTCTGGATTAATTGTGTTAATTGAAGATAATATTGCTGAAATGAAAAAGACAATTACAAAGGTTTACTGAATGTTCGAGAGGTTCATATCTCTCCAAAGGGTTTCCCCAGTTCCACACTATTTTCAAGATGCTAGAATAAGTTTCCAATCCCCCTATTTATAGACAAAGGCCTATACTATTTATTATATCACTCCCCATAATACCCTCCCTTATTTTAGTATTCTATCATTACTCCGCCCCCGAAATTCACCTTGTCCTCAAGGTGAAGATTGGATCTAATTACAAAGTATAAAATACAATAAAGTCGAACATTTTCTATTGCAAAAATCACGATTGTGGTCGAACCGCTAAAAGTGAGCTTCCACCTGACAAAATGGTTGAGCTTATTCAGATAAACCACTAATATATGATGCAAGAAAACCCCATAACAGGTAGCACAAATTTTCAACAATTCAAAATTTTGAACCACGCCAACTGGAATAAAAATTTGGATCGCCTGACAATCAAATTGCTCTACCCACACTACTACTTCTTGATGTGTAATTTTGTAGCAATTTTGCATTATTTGTAAAGGGGACAATTTCTTTGGAGAGGGCTGAATTTACAAATTTGAAACTTTAAGGACCACTGGAGCAAATGTTGGGGCTGAGGACCCTTGGTGATATTTTTGGAGATGAATACAGCACTTCTAAAATGCTAGGGATCTATGGTGCAATTTTTAGTGGTACAGATTGGGTTAAATGTCGATGGGTGAGTTTACCAATTGGGCTTTCATCTGAAACTGGACCAGAAAGATGGGAAATTATGTTTGGGCTGTAGACATCACTTTTAATTCTATTTGGGCCAAAATCTTAACTTAGTTAAAGCCCACTTCAGCCCCAATTCTCAGATCATTGATGACGTTTCCAGTCCGTTCTTGTCCATCTCCGATTTCCTCCAATTGCGACGGGAGTTTTGCAATCCGACTTTCATAATTCTCCTCCACCTCCGACGACGCCGGATCTACATGCAAGCCCATAAACAACGTATGAACTTCTGCCTGCTGCCCTTCCAGATTTTCCCTCAACTACATCTTCCCCAGTGCTGCAGTTTCTTCATGCCGACAGTGACTGTCTCGTGTGGTGATTTCCTGCTTCAGCCCAAGCAAGGAGATCTTGATCTTTTCCACAACATGCTCCGTCTTCTCCAGCTCTCTGCAAACCCTATCTTCTTCCCCAGCTACTTCCGACACGGAAGGAGAAAAACGATTTAGCAAAAACACTTTAAATTCTCCCCATGTTTGTACGTGCCTGGGCCATACTAATTGCTAAAACGAAATTGAGGATTCTCTGATGAAGCAATCAGCTATGGCTTCTACCTTCTCATCCTCCGCCACATTATTCACAGCAAAATGGAGCTCTGCCTGAAGCATCCAACCCGTCGGATCATCCCCATCAAAATCAGGCAGAAATCCTAGCACCTTCTCTACCTTGTGTCGGCCAGCAATATTGTGAGACATAATTTCATTGAGTTTTTCCAGAGTCGGATCGATTCTCTTCATTGCTTTCAAGTCCTCAGTAATCAACTTCAGCTGCATGTTCATTCGATCAAATACCGTTCCAAAGCTCTCCTCCATTCTTTGCTCCAGTTTGTTGCAATTGTCCTAGGACCAATGCTTTGATACCAATGATAGAACCCTGGATTAATTGTGTTAATTGAAGATAATATTGTTGAAATGAAAGAGACAATTACAAAGGTTTACTGAATGTTCGAGAGGTTCAGATCTCTCCAAAGGGTTTCCCCAGTTCCACACTATTTTCTCGATACTAGAATAAGTTCCCAATCCCCCTATTTATAGACAAAGGTCTATACTATTTATTATATCACTCCCAATAATACCTTCCCTTATTTTAGTATCCTATCAGTCACCTCTTTGTACAAGATAACAGCGAAGGTCCTATCTTTGAGACTTAAAGAAGTTTTAGAAGGGACAATAGATGTAAGCCAATGTGCTTTTGTGAAAGGAAGACAAATTTTGGGTTTGGTATTGATTACAAATGAAATTGTTGAGGAATATAGGGCTAAGAAGAAAGAAGGTGTGGTGCTTAAAATAGATTTTGAAAAGGCTTATGATCATGTTAGTTGGGAATTCCTAGACTTCGTGTTAGAAAAGAAAGGTTTCGGTGGAAGATGGCGGAAATGGATAAGGGGATGTTTGATGTCGGTAAATTTTTCAGTGATGATCAATGGCAAACCAAGGGGTAAATTCGGTGCCTCTAGAGGGTTGAGACAAGGAGACCCATTATCACATATTCTTTTCATTTTGGTGGGGGATGTGTTAAGTAGATAGGTCAATAAGGCATGTGATATGAAAATTATGGAAGGATTTTAAGGTTGGTAACAACAAAGTGAGCGTCTTACATCTCCAATTAGCGGATGATAGTATATTCTTTTTGGAGAATAAGGACGAGAGCATTGAAAATCTCATAGGAATTTTGGAGATCTTCTCAAGGAGTGCGAGATTAAAAAATAACATGGTAAAGAGCACAATGGTAGGTATTAACTTGACAGAAGAACGGATTGAAGACATTGTGAAGAAAGTGGGTTGTGTGAAAGGGTCTTGGCCGTTGAACTATCTTGGATTGCCTTTGGGAGGAAATCCAAACACTTATTCTTTTTGGAACCCAGTAATTGAGAGAATTGCAAGAAGATTGGACGGGTGACATAAATGTTGTTTATCAAGAGGAGGAAGGCTTGTGCTCTTGCAATCGGTTTTGGAGGGTATACCTATAGACTTTATGTCAATCTTTAAAATGCCTATGAAGGTGGTGAAGATGATTTTTAAAATGATGAGGAATTTCTTTTGGGAAGGTAAGGGTGAGGGGTCTAGCGACCATTTGGTAAACTGGGAAATTGTCACAAAACCTAAGGAGAAAGGAGGTCTAGGGATTGGTAACCTTCATTTGAAAAATTTGGCACTTCTTGGTAAATGGCTTTGGCGGTTCCCCTCTGAATCAGGTTCATTTTGGCATTCTATCATCCGTAGTTGGTATGGCCTTCACTCAAATGAATTGGATGCATGCATTGAAGTTAAATCCAACCTTCGGGTACCATGGAAATCCATTGTAAGAAGATGGAATAATTTCGAGGTAAACACCAAATTTGTAGTTGGGAAAGGGGACAAAATCCGGTTTTGGTTAGATAAATGAAACTATTGATCATTTATTGATTCATTGTGAACAAGCTAAAGTAATGTGGGGTAGAATTATGAACATGTTTGGAGTACATGGTGCATTGCCGAGACGCTGGGCTGATTTGATTCTTATCAAATGGAATTTCAGGGATTACAAGGAAAAAAAAGAAGGAAATCTGGAAACTATTGGTTATGGCAGCAGCGTGGACGATATGGACAGAGAGAAACAAGAGGATTTTTGATAATTTTGAGAGAACAATAGATGATATTTGGGATAATATCATATTTTTAACAGGATTATGGGCAGAGCAGACGGTCTTTTCAGTGAGATAGATAATTTTTTGTTTCATTTAAATCCCATGAGTTCATTATGTACTATTGTCCCGAGTACCCAATAGATTATTATATAGCTTCATTGCTTTAGTATGGATTCAAGTCTGTCTAAGATGGACGACTCATCCTCTTTTTGTTGTAGTTTCCGGAGTTATCTTTAATAAAATTATGTTTCCTATCAAAAAAAAAAAAAAAAAAAAAATGTATTGGAGTGTCCATTCAGCTGTATTTCATCTGAATTGAAGTTTTAAAAAAAATCTTTAGTTTAGAGCAATTTTTTTATTCTAAAATATTCTCTAATAAGATTTTGAAATTGAAGATGCAACGTTTTTCTTCCTTTGCTTTATTATTATTATTTTTTTAATTTTTCTCTCCAAATTCTAGCTCATGATATAAGAAGGATCATATATTCTTGAACAGTACAGTCCTTCTCCTGCTTGTTATGGAATATAGATTTTTTTTTTTTTTTTTTCTCTGAGCAGTTCTTGTTCAAGTTTGTGTAAGATTGTCTTACATTCAGTAAGCATGTCAATTACATTCCTCCATTTTTTCAACATCAGCATCTTACTTTGCTTTTGTGTTCCATTTCTAAATGGTGGTTCGCTTACCATATGTTGAGTATGAGATGAATTAAGCAGGTCATCATGTTAAGAATGGTTAAGAGAGCTATGGAAATCTAGGAGAAATCAAGTGTAAAGCATTGCAAGTAGGTTGTTTGATGACGCGATCCCAGTCGGGGAATCTCGTCGAACACGCGGAATAACGATAATTAAAACCTAGGAAAGATCTAAATCAGATCGACACAAGACAAACAACGAAAAATAAGGATAGAATGACGGTAAAGTCTTGACCCGACAATCATGACGCAATTTATGACGATGCGAATTGAAGAACCAAGATTGGTGAACGCCACAAGGACTTGTCAATTTCCTTGATAAGTATCGAATTTGGAAACGCCACAAATATTCTTGCGAATATTTGATAAGTTTGCTGGAAGAATGCCACAAAGAACGGATCTTTGATAAGTTCAAGAAAAAGGGAATAAACTCAACCTCTCAATTTTGGAGAATCCTCTCACAAATTTTATTAATCAACTCAAACTTGTCTAATGTTTACAATGATGAAAAGAAATATAAATAAGAAAACCTAGCATCTAATTTACTCAAAATAGAATTCTAATTAGGCTAAAATTCTAAAATAGGAAAATAACCTAGAATAATAAAAGGAAATAAATTAATTGAGAAATCCGGAAAATCTGGAAAATCTATCATTACGGCCGTGAATACTCATCTTACGGCCGTAATGATCATTCTGTCTCAATTTTTAATTTGGTGTTACGGCCGTAAGAATGGAGTTTACGGCCGTAAGAATGGATGTTACGACCGTGAATCAGTTTCTGCCTTATTGTTTGATTTCCTGCCTCGGCTCGATCCTTTCGCCTTCTCGGCTCGATCCCAACACGGAACTTGCTCCGTTTTGCACGTAGATCACTATCATATTGCCGATGGCTCGACTTCGCCCCTTGATGCCTGGTCCGGATCACATCATTTGGCTTAGGAAATAGCTAAAGTTTGAAGATAAGTGTTCCAAATGGCAAGTCTGTGTTGCAATATATTGCTGGTTTACATTCTTTTTATATGTATTAATTGTGCTGTAGTTGTAGTGTTGGGTTCATTGACATTGCCTCTATTTCTTTGGAATGCAGTCCTTGGAACGAACCTCCATATGACCGCGCTGCGGAGAAGACTGCTTTGGGAGGGCTATCACTTAATGGGTTTATGTCATTGGTATGTATATCATGGATTCAATCATTTACTATTGCAAGTTCTTTTTTTAGACAAACCCTCAACACAAAAACAATACATTAGAGTTACATAATTACTGATGATTTACTGTAAGTTTGAAAAATGTATGAATAATATGTTGGCGGTTGTCAGTTTTGTTGTATAGTTGTATAGAAAAGCAAAGTTTCTATAAATTAGGAAAAATAACCATGCCTTATTCATAGAAACGATAAGTTACATATGACTCTTTGAGGTTACTCCAGCTTTTAATCCAACTCATGAAAAGGATGATATCCACGAGGTAAATAGTTAGTGTAAGCCAGTCTAATTTATCAACTGCTGATCTTTTTGTTAAAAATCTAGAAAAGGAAACATCAGGCTTTCGATTATATCTAACTAGCTTCTTGCCAATATTCAGGAAGGCTTAAGCTTCTGTTTGGTAGAAGTCCTTTGTTTATAAACAAAGAATATGATGTTTTCGAAGTGAAATGTGTGTGGTTGAAATTGGCTTGGGGAAATGTGTTGTTTATAAACTTATTTATGAACAAGTTTACCAAACCAAAGCTAAATCAAGTTCTGAGGCGTTTCACCTCCGTGAGGCAGCGTAAACCTCAAACAATACAAATAAAAAAAACTTTTGAAGAATAAAAAGTACAAAAATATACTCATGATAAACCATAAATTATCTTTAAAAACTCGTGATAAAACTAATTAGCTATATTAAAGTCTAACTTGCAAACAAACATATAAAACATAAAACAGATCAATAAAATAGTAATTAATAGGTTCTCAAATTAGTAATCACGGAACACAATATTATTGATTGCTAGAAATAAAAACAATTTAGAAAGCTCTTGTATTTTGACCTCTAATATCATCTTGGAATTATAAACATACTTGTGGTCACTATACCTTTCTTTTTATTCTTTGACATCATCCTCCACTTGAAATGTTGCATTCTCCTTTTGATTTTCCTTCTGTCTAGTTAGAATAAAAATAAAAGAACCCATAGAATACTTAAGGTGCGGGATTCGAGGCATAAGCCTAAATGGATATCTTGTACAACGCTTCATCAGACAACGCTCAAATTGGCATTGAATAGGTGTGATGGATGGTGACGCTAGGTTGCCAACTATTATTTGTGTTTACTTTTGTAGACTAATTGACACCTATTATCTTCTCCGAAGTATTTAATATTCGTCTATGTAAATTTGGCTATTAAAATATTTCATGTAAAGACGTGCTTAACCTTTTAATTTATATATTTATTTGATAAAAGCCTAAGATCATGTTTAATGATCTTACATTCCTACCTGTAAATATTGTCTGATGAATCTGTGCGCTGCAGTGGGCCCTTATGACACTTCTTGATCCAATTCGTAGTGTGGAGAACCTTATATATATTGGATATGGTGGTGATTCCTCATCTGCTATCCGTGTAACTCGAAGAAGACGTCTAGATCGTAAGAAGCAGCAGATAGACAGAACTGTGTACCATTGTTTTGTTTTTGGACCCAAGGAGGCTGGGAAATCTGCGTTACTGAATTCTTTCATTGGAAGGTATTCTGTACTCTGAATGACACGAACCTTTCTGACTAAATCTCTGATTTACTCGCAATTTTTTCAAAGTTAGTTGATTCTTATGCCATGATATTTATCCATTATGCAGGCCCTTCTTTGAAGAATATGTTCCCAATACAGATGAACTATATGCCGTTAATACGCTGGATCACCCTGGGGTAAGGTTAAATGGGTTATCTTTGACTGTGTTTGGTCCAAATTGAACAAATTCTATCAGCCAAACTATCTCTACTTGTTTTGGTTACATTTTCAAACATATGCAGGAATGTGGAGTAAGGTCCTTAGGGCTGACTTTGCTTGATAAAAGAACTTGTGGATTCACAAGCAAGAGACTTAACTTAATACAGAATATATAACTTCGATAACCTTGAATAAACTTGAGCACCTATGAAGCACAAACATGACATCAGAGCTGGATTGTTGGCAGGTGGCAGTGTATTTTCTTTGTTTCGTTTTTAAATCAAACATGCGGCATCACAACACCATCACATGTGAACACAGCCAAGTTCATTTTGCAATAATTAGCACCAAAAGATTAGGGATGACACAATATTAGAATATATTTGTTTTTTAAAGTGGATTGTGGCTTGTAAAATGGAAAGGATCAATATAGAGTTTGGGAAAACATACCTGAATCTTCCACAGTCCAAGTAGAAGGAGAGAAGTCTGAATATTTATAAATAACTCTGAATCTATGATTTATGTTATTTAGGTTAATAGATGAAATTGGAGAATGAGGAGGGAGACAAAGTCAAAGATGAGGGAGATTCTGGAGAGGAAATGAGGATGAAAGATATGAGTGGTGGGGAGACCAATTATAAACATGTATATAACAGAGGGGACATTTGAATTTTGATTATGTTTGATCATTAGATGGTGCACTTTAATTATTTGGTATGTTATGAATGATGAGTAGTCACAGCTTTCTTATCATAATATGCCAACTATGTTTAAAAAGGCTTAAAATAGGCTTTCCTTCATGCGAATGGTGCAAGTTTGAGGTGTTTTGAGGAACAAGTCTCATCGTAAATAAAAAAAAAAATGTCAAAAATTTATTAAAATGAAAAATAAACATAAAATACTGAAGTACGTCATAATCAATATTCAAAATTTATACTCGAACAATTTAAAGTGTGCCAACAAAAAAAAGAAATATTTACTAAGAGATTACTAAAATATTTTAGTTGGTGGATTCAGTAGACTTTTTTCAAAGTGGGTCTATGAAAAAAAATATATCGTACGGATCTATCAGATTTGTTTTATGTTTTGTGTCTGGACACAAGCCTTAAGATGGTGCTGTGAGTATGCCTTAGATAACTAAGGCTTAGGCCTCCAAAATCATCCTCACTATCAACGACTTGATGCTTTTTGTGCATGCCTCGCTCTAAGGTGAGCTTTCAGGCGGGTTTTATAGTGCTAGCACTTCGCATTGAGATTTTGGTTGAGGATGATTGAAAGCACAAAAGTTGTGCAAGTTGCAGGTTCATGTTGAAGTGCTGTTAAAGAAACAACATTGCTAGAGAAAAAAAAATTAAAGGGAATTTAAAGAGTTTCAAAAGTTAAGAATGCCAACTCAAAAGGTTTTCAGGTTCATGCTATTTTCCAAAATGATGTTGAATTAGTAATTTGTTCTCTTGTATCACAAGGTAGCCAAAAAAAAAAATCTTGGTATATCCGCCTCTTCATTCTAGAAGTGAGATTGTTCTTGAAAAATGATATTGTGTGAACATTTGAATGAGGTTTTTTATTTCATTCGTAATGCATTAATGAGGCTTTTTATTGCATTCATAATGAATGAACATAGGTACATATAAGAGAGGAAAATACATGGAAAGTTTAAAAATAGATCTACTTTATAGAAACTTAGGTGGCGTTCTGTTTGTATTTTATTTTGTACTTTCATTTTCGAAAATGTTTTGTATTTTGTGTTTTCATTTTTGTTTTCAAATTTGCTGAAAACGCGTTTGGCAAATCATTTCTGAAAACTGTTTTTGAAAATGAAAAGCTGGAAAACACGTTCTGTTTGAAATTTTGCAGAACACTATTTAAACTATTTTTAAATAATTTGCTTGCAGAATACTACTAACTCCAACTCAAATTTTCTTTCACAATACACTAAAAATATGGTTACATGCAATAAACTAATGTGAGCATTAAGAGTCTATATTAACACAGCTTGGTCAGGTTCGGGACTTGAGAAAACTCTACTTATATTAAAATTCAGAAAATGCAAGTTCTTTCAAAACCACCAGAGTCCATTTATCATTGCATTTTTTGAAATATAACAAGAATTCTCATTTAATTTTTTTTTGTAATGTTGATATTGAATTCAATAAAACTTTATTTAAACTAAGTTCCAAGTTAGGATAATTTTCCAAAAAAAAAAAAAAAAAAAAAAAAAAAATTTTTTATTTAGCTTAGTTCCAAGTTAGGATAATTCTAAAAAAAATAATAAAAAATAAAAACTATATACTAAGCTTAGTTTTAAGTTAAGATAATTCTAAAAAAAAAAAAAAAAAAAAAAAATATTTCCAAAACGCATTTTCCGTGTTTTGGACATTTTTTGTCGAAATACACACAAAACGCCCGAAACGATGTTTCGGGCGTTTTCCGTTTTGTGTACAAATTTTTTTTTTTTTTTTGTTTTCCAAAATGCGTTTTCGAAAATGGTAAAGAGAACGCGTTTTTAGCGTTTTCGAAAATAAAAACAGAAAACGACCTCAAAACAGCAAAGAGAACAGGGGCTAAGGCTTTGTTTGGTAATATTTTAGCAATTATAAATTGATTTATTTATATTTTTGAAGTAAAATATGTAGTTAAAAATTGGGGAGAGAATGTGTTGTTAAAAAGTGATTTGAGAAATTGTGTTATTTATAAATTGTAATTATTGCATTAAAGAACAGAGGCTAAAAAAAAGTAAAACAATCAGATCCTAGAAACAGACTAATTCAAAATCCTATACATTAGGAAATTATTCAAACATAAAAAACAAAATAACGAAGAACCTAGTAATTTGAAACTCCCCTCAAGTTGGTGCATCGGTATATATCATGCTAAACTTGCTTATTATGTGATTATATGTAGGTAGAGGAAGTCCTTTAGTCAAGTATCTACAATTTGTTGTTTAGTAGGAACAAATGACATACAAAAAACTCCTAATTTTTCCTTTATGAAGTGTAGATCTAACACCAAGTTCTTAGAACAACTCCAATTGTGGTGTATAATAAACCCAATTAGTGATTTAGATCTCCAAAGTCGCTGGATTGATCTCCAATGGGGGTGTAAAAGGGGATGCAAATTAGAATTATGGATCCACATTTACTTCTTGTTTTACACCTCACATGGAGTAATTTCATCTAAATTTTACTTTCAACAATCCATAAAATTTTGATGTGAGATATATAATTTGAATCTATTATATTAATTTACATTACAATTAGAATTTTTATATTAATTTGCACATTTTAATTTTTTAATATTTTTTCTCGACCAAATTTCGAATTTTTTAGGTCGATTAATTTGTAATATTTATATGTATGCACAAATAAAAAAAATAGATTAAAATAAAATTTACTAGCTAAAAAAATTATGCAAAAACTAAATTTAAATCTTATAATTTGTATCTCACCATTGGAGCAAAACTTTAATATAGTTTCACCGGGATGTATATTGAGATGTAAAAGTGATTTTTGGGGGGTGTAAATTACTAACACGATTGGAGTTGCTCTTAGTTCTGTCATGTTACACTCGATTGTATGCAATACTACTAGCCACTTTATTGTCATGATAGAGCTTCATAGGTAATTCATCATTCCTATTCTATTCTTTAAAACTTGTAGGTTCGTAGCCACAAAATCACATATTCTAATAATCATTTTTCTAATTTCAGCTTTTGCACTACTCCTAGCTACAACATTTGTTCTTGCTTCGCTAAGTAACATAATTTGCCTAAACAAAGGTGCAGTACCCAGATGTAGATCTTCTATCAATCACTAAAACAGTCCAATCAACATCAGTATAAATCTCAATAATTTTCTACCCATTTTTCTGAAGTATAAACCTTTCTTAGGTGTCTTTTTAAAGTAGATTTTTGTAAACGGCTTCACGACCCTCTTTGTATAGAGAATGCATGAATTGAATAACAACAATATGCTAATGTCTTTCGAGTATGCGATAAATAGATCATCTACATTGTCCCACATGAACTTCCTTGTTGATGTCTCCTAACTTCAAATTAGGTTCAATAGGAGTATCCGATGGCCTACAACCACTCATTCGTGTTGAATTTTGAACAACAAATGCATATTTCTAGGGTTGGATTCTTAACAGTATTCAACTGTGGGCAGCGCCATATCCTGATTTTTTTCCCCTTCTTGAATAAACAATTAGCTCATTTGAATTGTCTTTTTTTTTTTTTTTAACTTGTTTCTATTGCATCATACGGTGATTTATGATGGCATTAAGACATTTCTCTCTAGTTTCAATATTTAAACCTTCTATTGCCTGCTATGTTCCTGCACCTGTTTGTAAGCTATCAAATTCTCAAGCAGTGACCTAGGTGCTTCCCTAAATGCCCTGAACTCTTTTCTAATTGTACCAGAATCTAGCCACGGTAACCATGACTAGAACCATTTTTTTTCAACTATGTTTTCCTGAACTACACGTAAGCCTTCATATGAATCAAGTTGTTTTATTGAAATTAAATCCTGCACACCTACAAGATTGTTTGACCACCCTTCACTTAAAATCTTCATTATTTCTAATCTTCCGCTTAAAGATGAGAATCAAAAAAAGGACTTTTTCTAAAAAAACGTTACATCCATGTTTGACAAAATACTTCTTCGAAATTGGATCAAAACATTTACGTCCTCGTTGAGAAAAGATTACTTTTACACTCTTGGAATGTGAATGTGACAAAAGCAATGCCGCAAAATAATTTTAATGGTAAGTTAGTTACTAACCAAAAAACATGACTTCAAACACTTCGAAAGGAGTTTGGAATAAAACCTTGGTAGGCATTTATTAATCTAATAAGTCTCTGTGAGTATTGCTTAATCCCATAGAGACTTGGCTACCTCCAAAAGATGCTTGTTCTTCCTTTTTGCCACTCTATTTGGTTGTGGCGTACACTACAAGAACTTTGACGTCCGTTCCATTTCCCATAATTATATTCTTAATATCTTTTTAAAATAATCCTTTTGATTATTATCCCGAAAATTTAATTTTCTTATTAAATTGAGTTTGAATCAACGTAGTAAAGTCTTCAGTCACTTATTCTGTTTTAGACACAAATAAACCCACTTATTCTTGTATGTTCATCTATAAGAATAATAATAAATCATTTTTTCCAGCAAGTGTAGTAATCCTAAATGGTCATTGTAAGTCACTATGTACAATGGAAAAACTTTCAGATGGTTTATAGGATTGTAAAAGGAAAAGATGCTCGATGTTTTGCTAACTCACAAACTTCACACTGAAATGAAAATTGATTGTCCTTAAACCTAATAAGCCAATTTTCATTTCCTGACCTCTTCTTTTTGAAAAATTGACTGCCCTTCAACCTACTAAGCCAGTTTTCATTACTCATCTCGTTTATTTGTTGAACACGCTCCTTGAAACAATGTTATTCATCATCATAGCACATATCCAACTCTTGCCACCATTCCCGCATTTCAATATAATCGCAACTATTTGAGAGCCTTATCTTGATTGTCAGAGTTTTACTGTTAATTCGAAAATTTGTGATGAATTCTCCACATCATAGTAGGTCTCTCTTAAATTGTCTTAGATGTCCTTCGTTGTTGGATAAAAGAGGAATGGGTTTTCGATTGCCATTTCCATTGAGTTGACAAGTCCCACGATGATCATTGAGTTCTCCCAGCTCCATGAATTCAGACGTGTGTCTCCATTTGTTCATTTTGGTACTTCACCTATTAGATGACCCAGTTTCCCCTTTGCCGTCGATTTCAAGCTTGACTGATGGCCACTCTGGTAGTTCATCCTGTTTAGTTTGTGAAAGATGATCTGCATAGAATTTGACTGCTCTGGTTGGGCACTATGACTGTGTTTGGTTCTTCGGTTTGCTAGTTGTTCACCCGAATTTTGGATGTTGCGTTGATATCCAAGTCTTATTTCTTTTTATGTGTGAATATATTTAGATAATTAAGGTTATATTGTTTTGCAACAGGGGGCTAAGAAAACTCTTGTATTGCGGGAGATACCAGAGGAAGGAGTGAAAAAGTTATTATCAGGGAGGGATGCTTTGGCAGAATGTGATATAGCAATTTTTGTTCATGACAGGTAGCTTTTATGTCATTTTATTAATTGGCTCAAATGAAAAATGACTTGTTGGTTGGTTTTGTGTTATATTGGCACAACTTGCTTGCTTAGTAGACATTGCAACATGCCAACCATTTATTTTGACTTAATGTACTTATGGAAGATCTTATGTTTATTTTGTATTTCATTTCACATAACTTTTTTCTCGTTGATTATTTCTGGAAATATGTTATTTTTTTTGGACAATGTTTTGTTCCTTTTTCTGATTGCTCAAGCAACTCGTGTTTTTCAATTATGAGCAGTCCTACTCATGTATGACATTTTGAACAAATTTATACTAATCGACAGTGTGACGAGCCTAAGTTTTTAGATGTGGTGGTTCTATATTACGTCAGAGCATGCACAAGTCCTAAGTTGAAGTCTTCGTGACCACTACTGCCACCACCACCTTTTTGATGTTGGATGTAATGGAACAATTATTATAGGAAAAAGGGGAAAGGGAGATAGAAAGGAAAGAAGAATTAGGAAGACGGAAGTAGAGTTAGGAGAGAATATGTTTATGTTATTATAAAGTTGTATCTGTTACAATACAAAATATGCTTTTATATATGGTTTAAATTGGTCCTAAGGTCCTAATTGAAGTAGAAAAATTCTATTAAATTTATATAATTAAAGCCTAAAAAACTTTCCTAATATAAGCATCAACATTGAAAACTAAATTAAATAATAGCTCTTCTAATATTTATTATTTCTTCCCAGTCGAGAGAACTCTAATTCAACGAGATAGACCGTGACTTCGTAACCAAGGAGATCGATCTTTCTACATGATCAAATAATGATGCTGATCATATGTCAACAATCGAATATGAAAATCAACCTAAAAAATATGATCCTATAAAGGGACATCTTTATTTTTAAGTTTTAACCAAGTACCGACAAGAGATTGAATTCAAAAAGCAACAACCAATGATACTAATTCACAAAAACTACCACGAAATTGACACGAGTACGAATCACTAGCATGGTCGACTGTCCTACAGAAACCAATGATAGCAACAAAAGTGGCTCGAATGTGCCCCGATAAGAAAACCATTTCGCTATATTGAGAACAACACATTCATTTAAGTGTAATTGCCAGTCAAATAAATTATGTAAAAGTGAGTGACCCATTTTCATATGTGCCTAAATTGTACGTTAAATGCAGGCTTAGAAGTTTCATGAAGAAACATAATTTTTCTTCTAAACTCAGCATGAAAATCAGTAAACTACTGAGCTATACAATATTATGTAATTAGCAGGGGCAACAATCGAATGTGGATAGGAATAATATGAAGGAACAATGACCTTGAAAAATAACGTGGCCATCCGGGGAGTATCAAGCAGTGGAGGTAAAGTTATATCAAAGTCAAGCAAAAACTTTGACATAAAATCGAGGACTTGTAGACTACTTGGCTTAGGTTGCAACACCATAGTTAATTCCTCTTTCTCACGATCAATATATTCAATTGACTCAACTATATATATATTTTTTTATCATCCCCAGAGTAACATAACTAGGCTTGGGAGGTGATTGTCGGGATTGGGGTGATAGACTTAGCTTATGACATGCTTGACGAAGATAGAAGACAGAAGGTTAAGATTGGCTTGCTGTTTAGGGTCATCTAAGGATTGTGGTGTAGGAATGGCGTTAGCCTTCAGGATTCAAATTATTGAGAAACTTAGTTGCTATAATATAGGGAGCTTCATAAATATCAAAACTATCTACGGCTCTGTTTGATAGGCCTAATTTTCCGTGGAAAAAGAAAACATTTTCCGACTTACGTAATTTTACGCCGTTTGATTGGTAAAATTTTCTGTGGAAAACATTTTCCACTTTCATCCTCTCGCGCCTGATTTTCACTTAATTGGTTGAAAATTTTTTCCTTAACATTTGGTAGGAAAAGGTTTTCCATGGTACATGGAAAATTGTTTGTGTCACGTTTGATCAATTTTGTTGTTGTTAATTGACTTTTTTTTTTCTTCAAAAAATCACATTATCATTATCAAGTACAAATGTGTTTTTTTTTTAAAAAAAGGAATAAAATAGCTAAAATTTATATTATTTTCCATGGAAAATAATATCAATCCAACAACAAAATTTGAAAAAATTTCAACTTTTTTCACCTAGAAAATTAAACCAATCAAACACTTTCAATTGATTTTCCACGAAAATAATTTCCAAGCAAAATCATTTCCTTGGAAAATATTTTCTTTCCACCCATTTTCCATCCTCGCAATCAAACACACCCTAATAGTTTTTTGAAGTGGACAAGATGATTTAGTAATTGAGTTCTATAGTACACTAGAGCATATATATTACCTAAAACTCGATTCAACTTGTCCAATAGAGTGACATATTTTAATTTTATTTTTATTTTTTTCTCTATTGATTTACAATTTTTTGAATAATTTGGGAACTGATGGTCACAAACACTTTATAGAAACTAGAGCTTTTAGATAACATAACTGATATACCTCTCGAGATTCAAATCTAGCCACTGGTTGTTCAACATAGATTTCAGTTCCAGTTCAGTATCCCAAATGCTTTTCCCTTTTCCAATAAATCCAGATGTGTGTATGCAAGGAGGGTTCTGTGTTGGGCTTTTACTTGTCTTCGGTGAGTTTGTAAGACAGGTTTGGATAATCTCAGTGGGCCAATTGTAAATAAGTTAAAGGTGGTGTGTATATTGTTGTCAATAGTAGTTTTGCAATTGAACTGATTGGGTGATGTAAGTGACAAGAGGTGGAGCTGGTGGTACACACAGTGGT
This sequence comes from Ligustrum vulgare, assembly GCA_963555705.1. Taxonomy (NCBI): domain Eukaryota; kingdom Viridiplantae; phylum Streptophyta; class Magnoliopsida; order Lamiales; family Oleaceae; genus Ligustrum; species Ligustrum vulgare. Next base: position 30,498,061 of record OY743174.1, read on the forward strand.
TGGTGTTGTGGGTAGAGAAATAGCCGGTAGTATGATAGTTGGAGTGGTCGGTTGGTGGTTCTGTGTTGCTTTAAACAAACACTGGACAAAAAGGGGATAGTTATTGGTCGGTTGCTTTTTTTCCTCTTCTTTTTGCAGCAATTCGAAAACAAAACAAGTTCTTACTGGAAGATTGTTTTGAGTTATTACTACTTTGGTTAATTTTTTTATGGTGATGTTTTGTGGTGGATTTGGAGATGCGGGATTGTGGACGATATGGATTGGAAGGTGCAGAGGAGCAGCAATTGAGAGGTTGAGTTTTGTTGGGCAATAAAAATTGTAGCTTCTACTTGTGGGTTTTATGTACCTATTTCTGCTGGTGGTAGCTGTGACAACATGACGAGGCACAGGTGGTCGGAATGCGACTGAGGTGGTTGAGTCACGCCAGTTGAATAGTGAGATGGTGAAGGCGCAAACAAAGGAGATTTAGATTGTGGGAATGAGGTGAAGAAGATAGTGGAAGGATAGGATGTTGGCGTCAATACGGTAGCCGGATGGAGGATACATGTGCGTTGGTGGCTGTTAATCTGGTCCATGGAATGGGATTTGAGTGTCAATAGAAGGATAAGAAGATGGAACCAGCGTTGTGTTCTTATTACTTTACTTGATGTTGGGATGAGGGAGATGATGTATAGGTTGGTCGGCAGCAGGATAGGTAGAGAAGCAGTGAAATTTTATGCTCAGTAATATGAAACAACTTCGATAATGAAATAAATTAATATGGTCTCCCTTAAAAATCACGTTTTTAGTAGATGTTTATAAAATTTGATGAAATATGTGGTTGATAAAAGTTTCTGGTCCTATGAAATATGTGATTAAAATTAATTATTGACTTTGACTTAATTTTATCATCTTTTTTCAGTTAATAAACCAAATAGGGCTTTTACTAAATTTTTGAAGTATAAATTGAACTTATAGTTTATATATTTTGGGTAAAAAAAAGAATAATATTTTTAAAAATTGGGTAAATTTTTCAATTTGGTTTTTAGATGTTTTTAACAATCGAAACCTAAACCAAATTATCAAATGATTTGGTTAGGTTTTGAAGTTGGTTGATACCTAAACCACTTGATTGAACCCAAACCAATGGTTTCACAGCCTTGGTTTATGTTCAGTTTGGTGCATTGCAGTTTTTGGTTCACCCCTATTTGAGAGGAAATAAATTGCTAATCCTAAAAAAACAAATGAGAACTATGCATAAATCACCCTAGTGTTTATAAAGCATGCTCTACTTAACTCCTGTACTTTCCTATGGAACCCCCCTGGTTTATCTTGTGTATGGTCCTGCAATGTCTAGAGGCATTGTAAATATAAACTGGTGAATGCAATCCAATAAGCACACGCTAGGGGTACTGGTTAATAGGAAGAAGGAATAATGAAGCATATTGCTTAGAGATATTGATTACGAAATCTCCTCTTGGTGATATTGTGAGGCAGAACATAACTTCCATTCCTTAAATATTTGGGATATCCTGTTGCTTTGAGCTCATTTTCAAAAGTTAAGATCTTTTATGCTCTAAGAAAAAGATTGGGGTTCTGTTGGTTGATAATTATGTTTGCGGTTTGTTGCTTCATATATCATATTTATCAGTCAGTCTCATGTATGTCTTGTTTCCTTATGATCTATCCATTACACTGATTTTTATGTTGATGCATGCTTTCTTTTATCTTCACTATTGTATTAGTATCAAGAACAGGAGTCTATTCACCTTATTAAATATTGCTACTTATCTCTTTAATTTCTTGATTTCGCATATTATCGTCTTCTAACACCCACATATTGTTACTTTTTCCTTTCCAGTTCTCGTGAACACTCGTGGCAGAAAGCAACTGAGATGCTTCTGGATGTTGCTAGTCATGGGGAAGCTACTGGTTACGAAGTGCCTTGCCTCATTGTTGCCGCTAAGGATGATCTTGATCCTTATTTGACAGAGATTCAGGATTCAACAAGGGTATAAATCTTCTCCAGTTGGCATGGATTTATGATATCTTTATCAATATTCTTCAAGTACTACTTACAATCGCATGCATATATAATGCTTATACTTGTACACACTTCATCTTGTGGCTTAATCATTATGATTTTAAAGTGAAGGTTATGTGTTGATACTTGTAAATCTCATTTAACTGCATAATAAATCCATGCAAAGAATTGCTGCAGCTACTTGCTAGAATTTTCTACGGTTCTTGCGTTTTGTTTACAATAGATCAAAATCTGTATCCAGGATAAGTCTTTAGTCCATCTGATTATGAACACTGATTAAACAGTTGTCCAGAACATTAGGCAACCTAATTTGAAGGGGCAGACCTGAAATTAAGCAGAGTAATGCATGTGATATAGACCCTTGCCAATTTGTTACACACTGGGATTTACTGGTATATAGGGAGCATCATTTATGCACGTAGTTAGACTGATGGATCTTGCACCATAGACTTCCTGTGCAAATTTGAACAAACTTTTTAATAAATTGCTGCTTCTGAATGTAGTTTATGCGCCCGAAGCTGATTGCATTCTGCTTTAATATTTTTATAGGTAAGTCAGGACATGGGAATTGAGGCTCCTATTCCTATCAGTACAAAGCTTGGAGATTTCAGTAATGTATTTCAAAGGATTATAAGTGCGGCAGAGCACCCTCATTTGAGCATTCCTGAAACTGCAGCTGGGAAAAGCCGTAAGCAGTATCACAGATTTATTAATCGCTCCCTCATGTTTGTATCAGGTACCTTGGTTTTCTAGCATTATATTATCAACGACAGCGTATTAGCTTAGCTTGGTATGTCTCACTATTCTTTGGAATCTAGAATACTGCAGCTAAGAAAAGCATTTTATTTATTATTATTATTATTATTATTATTATTATTATTATTATTATTATTATTATTATTATTATTATTATTATTATTTAATTTTTCATTTATTATTTTTTATCGACATCATGTATATCATTGGATTTGTAAGGCTTATTCAAAGCCTATGGCTTATACCAGAGTCAGTTTTAAAGGTTGATATGTTAAAATGATTATGCCCTCAGCTTCTGTTCTGAGCTTTATTTTGTAACAATTGGGGTTGGAATCATCAGTGTTAGTTTACCCACTCTATTGGTTATTGAAGTCGGAAAAAATTCCTCTTTAGTCCTGTCATATATCTAATAAATAACCCAGTATCTCACACTAGGATAATTACTTTGAGCTATTGCCATCTCCAGGTTTGAGATGGTTCTTCACTAGTACTATGTCCAAAGATCTCTTGGGGAATAAATAGTAAAACTATTTTTGTTTTGCCAGATTATATATATTTTTTTCACCTTTATGTAGATCATCTCTCTCTCTCTGAACTTTCACTTCATGGAAAGAAGACTGCAGCTGAGGTCCCCAATCTAATCAATTTCTAACAATTTGGTCATGTAGGTAGCTATGTTCTTGTTAGGAGTCTTTTCAACCTTTCAAATTTGTACCGAGTTATTCCCCAGTGTTTGGATGCCGTCCAGTTGACTGTCAATACATATTAACTTTTGATTTGTGCGTCTTCACATTTCGAGGGGTAAACTTGGGAAAAATGCTTAATGCAAATATATGAAATGAGAATGAAAATAAAAGAAGGAAAGCGAAACAAATATTTTAGTCATCATTTTATGGATGAATAACCCATTTTACCTGTCAAATATATAGTTAGATAGGTGAGTTGTGCCTTTTTAACAGTCAAGTGAACGGTCTTGCCATAAGATGTCAACTTGCAACAAACTTGAAAGGTTGGGAGCAATTCTTGCCAATAACTTTTAAGTTGAGGATCAACTTGTTACCATTCGAATGGGTTGGTGACATCTGCTGCAATTTTTTCTTTTCCATGAAGGCCCAGTTCAATTATTCATAGTATAAGCACTTATCCTTGTGAATGTTTTTAGCTATATTTTCATCTCCAAGATGGTTTTCTAATGTTGTACATATTACAGTTGGAGCTGCAGTAGCCATTGTTGGGCTGGCTGCTTATCGGGTTTATGCTGCAAGAAAAAATGCCTCTTCTAGTTAGAAGAGGATGGAAAGTAGAGCATCTTCACTTGAACATTCTCTCTTCTAGGGTGATTTTTCTGGTGCAAGGCTTGTATTAAGGTTTGTGCAAACTGGCTGTTTTGTGGAGAACGGAGTATGATGACATGTTTATTGCTTAAATTAATACTCGATCAATCTTCCCCCACCCCCACTCCTTTGTATTATGCATGGGTTCTTTTTTGGTGGATACAAAAGCATATATGATGATGCAAAATTATGTTACAGCATTTTTGTTTCAGTTTTCAAGTGTAGTTGATGGTGCATTTTGGGGTGAGATTCATGAAAAATAACCCAACATGAATGAGGTAATTTTCAATTCCGAATTTTGGGCTCCAATTACAGGGTAAGTAACTGTCGTGTATATGAAAATTTCAAATACTTTTGACCTTTTGAGAAAGCCTATAATGGTTGAGCTTGTGACATGTCGGTTAGGACTCTAGCCATGGTATGACATGGTAACGGTTCAAAATAGAGGAATGTTCTGCATTTGGTGGATTGTGTACCGGGGGGGGGGGGGGGGGGGGGTTGTATGGAACAGTTTGACATGCAATATTAGACGAGATTGCTCGATATTAGATATAAAATTTGATTTGATTTAATTTAATTTTTTTTTTTTTTTTTTAAATAACTATTATAGTAGATGGAAATCAATGGTGAGAAATGAGTAGTATTCGTGAGTCTAAACAAAGTGGTCAATATTAGTGTGGGTGGCTCACACTATTAGGTAATCCCATAAAGATCGTGCCAAAATGGCTCGCCTAGGGTGACTGTAAAGCACTCACTAATTTGATGGCAGTGGCAGTCACCAAACGGTAAATGTCATATACGAGATAAAATAATAAAATCATGTAGTTTAGTTTGATTGATGTACACGTTTTAAATGAGGACTGTTATGTGTAAATATTGGTGTGCACATGTTGCACACCCTAGTTTCACGGGGCGCCTTTTTTTCTTAGAACAGAAAGAGCACCGTGCGGCAGTAGTCTATTCCGTTAGACTACATTCTGTCTTTTCTCACTTTTCTCGTTACGAAAGAAGATTTGATTACAAATTTAAATAGACTTTACAAGAGAAAACTTGAATGCATTGAAACATGATTGTGTTCATTGATTGCAGAAAGCAGTAAATTACAATGATTGATAAAAGCAGTAAATTACAAATGTTGGTGCAGATGGTGGACACCAAAAGTTTGAAAGTTTTAAATTCTAATATCTCCAATAATTGACTTCTGAGAAAAATTCCTAGTGACAGAATTAGACATAAAAAAGCTGAAGTATTAGCTACGATGCTTGACATTCTTATCCATCTGTTTTGGCGATGTTCTAGGTGCCATCAGTTCATGATATTCTTCAATAAGAGGCTTGAAGGCTTTCAAGGTCTTTTTCTCTTTTTCCAAGTATTCTCATCATTGCCGCATTCGCTCCATTTGACCAAATACTCTTGATGGTACTTTTTGGAAGCTCGGGTGACTCGGTAATCTAGAATAGCTTCAACAACTCTCTTTCCAATTCTCGTCAATTCAAACACATGTTGCTTCGACTTATTTCTGGATGTGTCCTCTTTGTCTGCAAAGTATGGCTTAAGAACAGTAACATGGAGGATATTATGAATTTTGCACCAAGAAGGGAGTTCTACTTTGTAAGCAATTTTTCCCATCCTCTTCAAGATAGGTAATGACCATATGTATTTTGGGACCAACCTTGAGTCTTTCCCTCTAATGAGCTTGTAACAGTTTCTGTCGAGAAGTTTAATCATCACCAAATCTCCTACTTTGAATTCAACAAAACGTCGCTTCAAATCAGCAGTCTTCTTGTATCGTTTCTGAGCTTTCTAAAGATAGTTTCGGGCAATTTCAATATTTCGTTTCCATTCTTGAGGGGACTTGGTACTTGAGTTCAGATCTACAGTATGAGGGAGTAAGGGTTGCTGGCCCGTAGCAATCTAAGAGTTACCCCAATTTTTCTGTGAAGTAGAGATGAAGTGTCGAAGAATATTCCTCCAGCGTAGAGTTGAATCGCTCCGTCTGTCCGTCAATTTGTGAGTGAAAACTCTACTCATGCTCAGAGTTGAACCAAAAAGTTTGAACAATTCGGTCCAAAATATGCCAGTAAACCAGTATCTCGATCACTAACGATGTCTTTAGGCAGGCCCCAGTATTTTATAATATGCTTGAAGAAGAGATGAGTTGTCTCTTTGGCGGAAACATACTTAGGCGCTGCGATGAAAGTTACATATTTTGATAAACGGTCAACCGCCATGATAATGGTGCCAAAATCCGCGACTTTCGGCAATCCAATTATATAATCCATCGATACACTTTCAAATGGCCTGGATGAGACGAAAAGAGGTTCAAGCAAGCCTGCCTTCTTTTGATGATCTGCCTTGTCTTGCTGACAAACAAGACAAGTATTTACATAAGTAGCAATGTCGTCCCGCATTTGCGGCCAATAGAATGCACGTTGTAATAGTGAACAAATGCGTTCTTCTCCTGGATGTCCGGCCCAGAGTGTGTCGTGGCATTTCGTTATTAAAGATTTCCTCAAATCTCCGCCATTTGAAACATACAGGCAGTCCCCTTTTGTCTTTAATAAACACTCATCTAACCAGAACTGATGAGTCTTGCCCTGCCCAATGAGGTCCATCAAATATTTTGTAGCCGGGTCGTTTTCCAGAAGTGTTCTTATTCGATCCCTGATATCAGTGGTAACTCCGCTCCCTGAAAGGGAGGCCAATGCACAAATGGAAGATAAGTCAGCTCAACGACTGAGAGCATCTGCGACGTGATTACTGGATCCAGTACGATACTCTAACATGAAATTGAACTCCGAAAGAAGTTCCTGCCAATGAGCCTACTTGCTCGAAAGTTTTGATTGTGACATGAAATGACTAACAACCGTATTATCAGTCTTCACAATAAATGGGGATCCCAATAAATAGTGATGCCATACTCGGAGGCAATGGACCACCGCCAACAACTCTTTTTCATGTGTCGAGTAACGATGTTCTGCGTCATTTAGCTTTTGACTTTCAAAAGCTACCGGATGTCCTTCTTGCATTAGGACTCAAGCGCAAAATCAGAAGCGTCTGTCTGCACTTCAAAAGGTTTTGTCATGTCCGGTAAGACTAATACCGGGTTCGTTCACATGGACTTCTTCAACTTCTCAAAAGCAGCTTGACATTGTGCAGACCAATCCCAAACTTTTTCTTTCTTCGTTAGTTCCGTCAGGGGTAGTGCAATTTCTGAGTATCCCTTCACAAATCTTCGATAGTAATTGCATAACCCAAGAAACGAACTTACATCATGTACGTTCTTCGGTGGTAACCAATTCTTAATAGCCTTAACCTTCTTTGAATCCATGCGAACCTTTCCTTGCTCAATGATGTGACCCAAGAAGCAGATAGAAGTTTGGCGAACAAGCATTTGGACGGTTTGGCATACAATTCATTCTCGTGAAGCCGACAAAGGACTCTTCTCACATGTTGTTCCTCCAAAGTATCGTTGTAGATAACGACGTCATCCAAGTACACAACTACAAAATCGTCCAAGAATCCATGAAGCACTTGGTTCATCATCGTGCAGAAAGTAGCGGGAGCATTTGTCAGGCCGAAAGACATGACTTTGAATTCAAATGCTCCATATCTGGTCACCATAGTAGTCTTTGCTTCATCTCCCTCCTTGATCCGAACTTGCCAGTATCCGGACCTGAGGTCAATCTTTGTATAATACTTCGCCTTACTTAGTCGATCAAAGCAATCCGCCACAAGTGGAATAGGATAACTGTTCTTTACAGTGATCTTGTTTAGGGCACGATAGTCACAACACATTCGAAGAGAACCATCGACCTTTTTCTGAAATAACATGGGAGCTCCATATGGAAATTTTGCAGGCACGATAATCCCACTTTCTAACATTTTTCCCAATTGTTTCCTAAGCTCTTCAAGCTCGGGTTGAGACATACGATAAGGTGCCCTAGCAGGCTTTGCACTCAGAATAAGCTCAATTTCATGATCAATTGTCTTCCTCGGTGGCAGTCTCTTCGGTAACACTTCCCAATTGTTTCCCAATTACAATATGGGAGCTCCATATGGAAATTTTGTAGGCACGATAATCCCACTTTCTAACATTTTTCCCAATTATTTCGTAAGCTCTTTAAGCTCGGGTTGAGATATACGATAAGGTGCCCTATCAGGCTTTGCACCCGGAATAAGCTCAATTTCATGATTAATTGTCCTCCTCGGTGGCAGTCTCTTCGGTAACGCTTCCGACATGTTGTCCTCAAATTCTTGTATAAGGTTTCGAACAGGTTTTGAAATAGGGCCCGACTCCTTTTCAATCTCCTCTAAACGAAGAGTGCATAGAAATGAGGGTTCATTGATTGCAGAAAGCAGTAAATTACAATGATTGATGAAAGCAGTAAATTGCAAATGTTGGTGCAGAAGTGGACACCAAAAGCTTGAAAGTTTTAAATTCTAATACCCCTATAATAGACTTCTGAGAAAAAATCTTAGTGATAGGAGTAGACATAAAAAAGCTGAAGAATCATAATAAACTTTTACAATTAAAAGGGAATTACAATAATTACATCAATATTTACAAAGTGCGGTCAAAGTTGGGCAAACTGCGGCTACGAGTGGGTCAATGCGCTAAGTATTAGCTGCGGTCCTTGACATTCTCCCTATCTGTTTTGGCGACGTCCTCGGTACCATCAGTTCATGATATTCTTCAATAAGAGGCTTAAGGCTCCAATGTCTTTTTCTCTTTCCCAAGTATTCTCATCACTGCTGCATTCGCTCTATTTGACCAAATACTCTTGATGATATTTTTTGGAAGCTCGGGTAACTCGGTGATCCAGAATAGCTTCAACAACTATCTTTCCAATTCTCTTCAATTCAAACACAGGTCGCTTTGACTTATTTTTGAATGCGTCCTCCTTGTCTGCAAAGTATGGTTTAAGAACAGCGACATGGAGGACATTATGAATTTTGCACAAAGAAGGGATTTCTACTTTGTAAGTAACTTTTTCAATCCTCTTTACGATAGGGAATGACCATATGTATTTTGGGACCAACCTCGAGTCTTTTCCTTTGGTGAGCTTGTAATAGTTTCTGTCAGGAAGTTTAACCATCCCAGTCAAGGGGCCAAGTATTAACTGCGATTCTTGACACCTAGACATGAGCTGAGGGCAAAAAAGTCATTGTATGCACTTGTGTCTTGGTTGTAAGTCAGTGTGTATATGTAGTATTTTCCTTTAAATAACTTCTGTGCTAGAAGTATCTGACAGTTGATGTTGGGCATGACATTTTTAGATTATAAACAAAAAATGATGTAATATTTTATTGCGAAGACATTGTGGATCGAGATGCCCAACGCAAAGGCAGACGTTCCAATGTTGCATTTTGAACAACAATGGATTGAAGAAGGCGAATCTTTGGCGAATCTCAGTTATTGCAATTGTAGATTAAAAACGTATTTAAGGTAACAATAATTTCTTTTATTCCTAAATTACTTTTTATCTGTTCTGAAAAAAAAATTGGAAAAATTAACTTGTGCACCATTTAACTTCTCTCAGTACAAGTTAGTCCATCCCTAGTCTAGATAAATGTGGTTAATGCAGAGCAGTTATGTGAAGATTAAAATCAAATTGGAAAAGAAAAGAAATAAGAAGGATGATCTAATAGACGTGCATAATTTTTAGCTCTGGCGTCGGAATTATGAGAGACCGTACATCTTTGAAGCGTCTTTCGATTTTGCATAACTTTTGAATGTGATGAGATGGACTTCATCAAACTTATAATAGGGATCCAATTTACCGTTTTTATGTTTTGGGTCAGTTCAAGGCTAATTTAGTCGTTTTTAAAATTTCTTTGTTTTATTCAAATTTGTTTCATAGTTTTCGAGTTTCTATGGACTTATTTAGTTTTAGTTATATTTTTGTTTTTATTTCAAGCATATAAATATGTATTAAATGCTTGAAAACATTAAACATACGTTTATTGATTGATAATATTTCACTTTTCTTTTTTGGTTTATTACCGGTGAATTTCAATATATTTCTTATGTCCAACATGCTTTCATGTTTTCATCTTGCGTCAATCATAGCTATGGTAGACGATCAAAATTAAGGTTATCAAGAGCAAAAGTTGAGGCGATTGAAATTAAACTGCAAAAATTAAGCAATCAACTAGGGACGTATTGACTATTTTGAATCTTAGAGGCGATAATCATAGGAAACAACCACCCATTGACATAGATCTTGTTTCCTTTGTAGATTTAATCCCAGTTCGTTCTTTGGCTGCTTACACTGTGGAATTCTTGAGGTCCCAGTCTATGCGATGTAATTGCGGTTGATGATAATCAGATTGCAATTTTGTGAGGGTAGAAAGTATGAGATTCAAGAAAAGCGTAAAAATACTGAAAAAAAAAAAAAAATAGATAAACGAGGCGACGGGGTTGATCCGCCCCGAAATTCGCAGGATGGGTAGCGGGAAAGGCCAAAGGGAAAAAAATACCCGCGGGGCATGGATTGGGGGCACTCGACTCAAACTTGTTTCATTGCCATCATTACTCAAGGCTGCGTGATTGCCTCTCTACCCTCCACAGCACATGCAATAAACCCCAATAGGCTTTTAAGCATTAGTCAAATTCCCCGTCACCGCCTAAAGAAAAAGATTCAAATGCCAAAATATAATAGTCCAATTAAACAGGACCCCAAACCAGAAATTTGGGTTTGAGTCAACACCCAATCACCCAATATTTTTTTTAAGAAACTTGTTCAATTACTTCAAAAATCAGTTTTTTATTTTTTATTTTTTTTTAAATATATATAATTAAGGTTACGACTATACAATTTATGATCACAAGTCACAAATTATCAAATTAATTACTCATAGTTTATTTTTCGGTCATAAATTACAAATTTTATATGTTACAACTTATTTTTCAGTCACAAATTATCAAATTAATCGATCACGACTCTTTTATCGATTACAAGTCATAAATTTTATAGGTTACGATATCTTTCTAAGTCACAAATTTTGAAAATTTAGGTCTCAACTTATTTTTCGGTCACAATTTACAAATCTTTTAATTCACAATTTATTAATCGATCACAAACCTCGGATTTTGTAGGTCACAAATCTTGATTTGACGAGTCACAAGTTTTAAAACTTATGATCACAACTTATTTTTCGATCATAAATTTCTTAAGTCACAACTTATTTACAGGTCACAACTTTATCTCGATTACAAATTTCAAGTTAATTGACTTTGTAATCTATGATCTATCTAACCCATCCAACCCCCACACCACCTCCACCTTCCATTATCAACTACAATTGACCACCAGCAAACACAACCACTACCGACTGCCAGCCAAAACTTGCAACACCTCTGATGAGAACCCGGGAGGGGGTCCTCGTCGTAGCTCGCGGAATAACGCTTGGAAAGTTCCGAATCCAGGTTGGAACGGACGATAACAATGCAACCCTGACCTCACGACGCAAGAACCAGGGGTATATTAAACCCGAGACCCGTTACGATGCGAAAATAAGAACCACAAAGGGGGAACGCCACAAGGAATGTCCAGATCCTTGATAAGTTCAATTGTTTAGAACGCCACAAGATTTGAATCTTGATAAGTTCGATGTTTAAAGGGAAAATCCTCACCTTTAGAGAGAGTACTGTTTTTACATTGAATGGAAAAGCATATAAATAGGCAAAATAAACCCTAGTCGCTAACTGACTCTGAATAGAATTCTAATTAAGCTAAAATAACTAAAATAACCAAAATAAACAAAATAAACTAGAACTAAACAAAACCCTAACCGCCTAATTAATTCAAAACTACGGCGCCTAAGTTACGGTCGTAACTTTTAAGTTTACGGCCGTAAGTGACTTACGGTCTAAAATTCAAAACATATGTTACGGCCGTGACAAGTTCTTTTACGGCCGTAAATGACCTTCTGAACAAAAATAAAAGTTACAAGACTTTGGTTACAGCCGTGAATAATTCCACTTCAGTTTACGGCCGTGAGATCACATGTTACGGCCGTAATGGCCTTTCTGCCCAATTTCGCCATGATGATTTTACGACCGTAAAAAGGGTGTTACGGCCGTAAGAATGCTTCTACCCAATTTTCTGATCCTTTGACATTAATTGATTTGATTTGAATCTCGACTCGAGCCCAACATGAAACTTGTTCATTTTCCCATGTAGAATATTGTTGAATTGCCCGTATCTTGATTTCTTATTTTTGACGCCTTTTCCGGATCACATCAACCTCCCTACCACAAACCGCCACCCTCAACCCCCACCAACCCCCTTCAACTACCATCGACCGCCAACAAACATCACAACTATCGACTTCTAGAAAAACCTGCACCACCACCCTACCACAAACCGCCACCACCAAAACCACCTATACTGTAACACCCCAAGTTCAAGAATCTTAAACCTAGGTGTTAACTTCCCTTTTTCTTTTAATGCGGAAATAAATCGTTTAAAACCATGCGAAATTTAAGTCGTTTACACAATCAAAATGTTCATTTATCTACTATAAAATTTTACAAAAATTTCGACAGAGTCTCCTCTGTAAATTGGACATAGCCAACATGTAGAGGTACATCAAAAACATTTTACAAATACAATTATCAACTCATTCAACCCAACAATCCACATCTGACCACAATTCCAAAATTCAACTTCAACATTAATCCCCCAAACTCCTCAACAAAATAACTTGAAGTATAAATTTATAGGGAAATACCATAACTTATTTAAACTAATTTCAACCGAAACAATTATCAAAATAAATGAATTAAGAAATAATTACTTAGAACTTAAATAAATTCTAATTTAACTAAAAATAACTTGAATAAATTTAACTTTATTAATTAATGCGACGATGGGTACTGTCGGAGTCAGCCGCCAAGTGTTCTCCTCAGATCATCTAACTTCCATCACCTGAAATATGGGGAGGGATTGGGGTGAGCTAAAGCTCAGTAAGTAAACTGTATGCATGAATGCATGCTTATGACATGAATTCTTTAAAAATTCCATATATGTATCCCCTTTTTCTTTACTTTCCAGAACATTCAACATTTCAAAACTTTCACTTTACATTTCAAAACTTTCACTTCATTTCCATCGTGAGCTCACTTGATGTAACTTCTAGTCAATCAGAATACAGTGGGCAATTACTTATTTGGAACCAGATTAACATGCGCATTTCCACCGCAAAGCGGTTCAACATTCACTTTCCCATCGCGAAGCGGTGTAACATTCACTTTCCCACCGCAAAGCGGTTCATTACATTCGGGTACGCCGGTCCCCCGCGCCCCATTTCCCACTCGCATCTTTCATGAACTAGAAGCACACCCATTCATTCTTTAAAACTTGGGATACATAACTTTTGAACAAACTTGCACTTTGACACATTTCTTTCATTTAAAACATCTGACTTCCAAATTTCGATGTCAATGCATGCTTGATGATGCAATGACATGATAATGTGCATGCTTAAACATTCTTCTCAATAACATATGCTTTCATAATGTAAATGCAATTCATCAAAGCAAGTAAGTTGCACGACAGTCATTTACACATAACTTTCACATTTACATTCAACTTCTATGAAAATAGGGGGAAGTTTACTTACCTGACGTCCTTACTATTTACCGTTTCTGAATTTGCAAGTGGAAAAGTCTCGGATACCCGTAACGTCAATGTACCAAAATTCCTAATTATTCACATTCGTCAATAAATAAAACTTTTAGTTGACAATTAAATTCGTTATTCATTTTAATACTCAATCCAACATTAACTGAAATTAAAACTTCAATTTAACTCACATGTGATCTTATATCGAGACTAGAGCACATAAAACTAAAGAATTTCCTTTCATACTTTCAAATTCCCAAAACATATACTTTCATGTGACTCCTAATATAACAAACATTTTTAACACCACATATAATATCATATTCGAAGTAATACATTAAGTTCAAGGAAATTTTGAAATCTTACTTATCAAATCATTCAAGAATCAAAATTACTCAATATTATCAAAACTTAATTGTCACATGGACAATTTCAATTACCGTTCTACTTGATCATAAATCTGAAAATGACAATTATAATAAAAATGTACATAAAATTCAGTTTAAACAACCTGATTATTTGAAATCCCCAAATTTGAAAACTTCCATTAAAATCAACATTGAACCAATAGAAAGTCAATTAAATACCATTATCATTTACAGTCTGAAATTTACATACATTCGATATCTATATTTATAGGTATCAGTATCATCATAAAATTCCCAGATTTAAAATTAATACATAAGGATTGCATTTTCAGCTAGCAAATTAAAACCTGGAATTCTCACACACATAACATGAATACATACATAATAATATATACATTCATATACATAACATCATTAATTCCCAAATTCATGGTTAACTCGAAATTACACAAAAATTAAAATCTGAAATCTGAAAATTGTATTAAAAATACATACATACTTACATAAATTCTTATATACATCAATATATATACATACGATTAAACATAAGAATTTGTGTATGTGTATGTGTGTGAAAACGTGTGTGTGCGCGTTCGGTGCAGTGTGTGTGACTGCGTGTGAGAGGGGAAGGGGACGTTACCGTGGTGAAGGTGCACGGTGGTGGTGGTGGTGATGGCCGGCGACAAGGGAGAATTCGAGGGAGAGAGCGACGGAGAGGGAGAGGCGACGCGGAGAGGGAGAGACCGAGTGAGAGAGGCGTCGGGTGAGAGAGGCAGGGAACGAGAGTGAGGGAGTGAGTCTGAGGGTTAGGTTTAGGATTTAACTTTGGTAAATTGCAATTTAGTCCCTCAACTCTCATAAATTAGTAATGTAGGCTCATAACTTTCAAATAAAATTCCAAAGTATCACCAAACTTTTCCCAACTTCAATTTAATGCAATTTAGGCAACTTACTACTCAATTACAATAGAATTGGCAAGCAACAATTAAAATAAACAATTAGACATAGAATTGCACGTAAAATAATTAAAATCACTAATTTATAAACTTTTTAATTGACACATTGATCGAGACGGCGCCCAAGTCCTTCCACTGCAAAATAATTCAACTTAATATCAATAATAATTGTCAAATAAATAATTCTTCATAGTACCATCATAGAAATTGGGTGATATTCAAGAAAGCACGTAAAACGAAAAGTGGTATTACATATACCACCACCACACTACACATGAACACCACCGCACAATTGCCACCGCACCACTTGATCGCTACTGCGCCACCTGCTACAGTAGGCACTGTCGCCACAGCCACCAAAACCATCGACACAACCACCATGCTACACAAACACTTCTTCACCGTACCGCACATACAAATACCACCACCGTCTACAGCAAGTGCCGTCGCAATCGCCACCAAAACCACTGACACTCCCACCACACTGCACACAAACACCATTGTACAATACAGCACTATTGCCCCGCCCCGCACCGCACACATATATATGACCACCACTTGCTATGGGAGGCCCCGTCGCACACTACCTCACAACCCAAAATTGCAATAAAATAAAGGCAAATACCAAGAAAAAGGATGCAGCTCGCTACTTTGTAGGGACAAGTGCAACTGCAATATCAGCGGTGCCACTGTGAAATAGCCATGGTCTCCATTGCCCGCGATCACAGCAATGCGCCGTGATTTCCATTCCGACGAATAGATACAGAGTTAAGAGAGATGAGATAGGGGTTTGAGTTTGTGTTTGTTTGGAGCAGTGTTTAGAAAATTGGAAATCGAAAATCAGTTTGAACCGAAAAAGGCATCGGGTCAAGGGTCAAAAGGTTCGACCGGGTCGAACTGGTTTCAATTAAAACATAAAAAATTATTCCAAAAATCACAAAATTTCTAAAAAGCCAAGTTATTTTATAAATAAACTAATATTTACTCATTTAGAAAAGAAAATTATACACAAAAGTAGCTTAAAAATCATCCGGTTCCAGGTTTTCCATGTTGAACTGGCCGATTTTTTACCGATCGGTTTTCAAGGCGAACCGAATTGATTTTTCGGACAGTTCCCGATTTTTCCGACAGAATCGGCCTGTCCAGTTTTCTAAACATTGGTTTGGAGGCGTGGGTAAATTTTGAATCAAAACCTGTTTTTTGAATAAAGAAATTTGAAATTTGATTTTTGTATTAAGAAGTTGAAATATTGGTCTGTGCATAATGTCCTCTTAAAAAAAATTAACCATTGGGTAAAGCAAGTTTTTTCTACTTTTAAGATCTTATACTCCATCATTTGATACAACCACTCAGAATTATTAATGAACTCCAAGATTTTCACCGGCTCATGTCGAAAACAAAATTGTTGGAAAATTATGGTGCAACTCTCATTGTTTGATTTTCCATAGGAGCTCATCAGCCATCGACATCAATTTTAGCTACATACCTTGCAACCAAGTCAAACCAATGCATATATGAGAACACATGCACCTGCCAGTAAGAACACATCCTCTATTATGGCAACTGGCCGATGATGTCACATTCTACTCAGAGTACATCATCACCACCCTCCACCAGGAGAGTCGCATGTCCACCTTCGAGCAGTTAGTCGAGTCCGCTCCACAATTTGGATAGTTTCTTCTTACGTGACTGAATTGTCCACAGTTCCAACATACAACCACCTTATTCTTCATGGATTCACCCCATATTCCACTTTTCAGTTACAAACAAATTATTCCCAGATGAATTATCACCTCCACCTAATCTTCTTTCTTTAGAAATCAACTTACTTTTAACTTATGCAAAATTCACCGTTTCCTTCCCGTACATCAAGATCGGCTTGATGTGCTCAAACGTGGATGAAAGAGACCGGATGAGCCTCAATGCTAAATCCTTATCTTCAATTTTAGCTCCAATAGATTCCAATTCAAAAGCAATCTCGTTAAGAACATTAAGATGGTCGGAGATTTTTGTATCTACACTCACTCATTCAGTGAATGAAATCGTTTCTTTAGATTCAAGCGATTTGACAAGTTTTTGGTTAGATACAACTATTTCAGTTTTTCTCAAAGTTAATTTAGCAGCAGTTATTTCATGAATATTTGCAAGAACATTCTTGGCCAAATAAAGTCGTATTGTACTAATAGTCTTCAAATCCAAATATTCCCAATCTTCATCACTCATTATTGATTCATTTTTTTTTCTTTTTCTTTGTTAGAACTAGCGGTTGGTTTTCCCTCCAAAGTTTTATACAGATCCGTCTGAATCAAAATATCCTTAAATTTTACTTGCCACAAGTCAAAATTGATTCTCCCATCAAATTTTTCAACGTCGTACTTTACAAAAATATTTTCTTTTGTTCCAATTTTTCGAACCACCTGATGCTCTAATACCACTTTTTGGGAATTAAACGCAAATTCCCCCTTCTTTTAACATACATGATCTTTTGATGTTCAAGAAATAATTGAAAAAAAAAAGAAAATAAAACGACGCAAAAATTTTCAGATAGCTAAAGTCTTTCACTATATATTAAATTGCTACAAAAATATAGAATGTCACTCACCGACCCAATCTCATAGACTATAGAGAAAATGTTAATAATGAACTTCTATATAACTCAAGTTTCTGCCATTTGAATTATTTCATAAAGAGTCATAAGAAACTACAAAGATAAATCTCTCCAATTTTCTCTCTTCACATAAGATTCATAATATTATGACTCCCTAACACACATATTTATTAGAGGTGGACAAAAAAAATCGGAATCGAGAGAACCGAAACCGAACAAAAAAATCGAAACAGGTCGGTTATTTAGGAAAAAATGAGAATCGAAATCGAAAAATGGATAATCGAAAACCAGTCAATTCCTATTTGAAAATAAAAAATCGAACCGAGAATTGAAAACTCTTAATTTACATTAAGCTCACATGATACTTTCTGTATTGCTTTACATGATAATTATTAATTTTTCTTACAAAAGAATAACAAAGAACCGAAAAATAACCCGACATGACCGAATGATATGTATCTTAACATTTCATTTCACTTTAAATTTTGATGATATATTTCGCTTTAAATTTTGTTCCAGGATTAATTAGTTGTTTCTTTTCCTTCAATTTGGAACTTTAGTTTAACAACTCTTATTCATATGTTTTGGATACTCTATTTAGCTTTAATTTTTGCAAATAATTAGATATTTTTCGTATTTGAACCAAATTAATTTTTTTAATAGGAACCAAATATGAACCCAAAAATAACCTATAACCAACCGAAACCAAAATTGCTCAATTCTTGTTATTAAAGGAATTGAACCGAAATCGAACCGAGAGTTTCAGTTCCTTCAATAATCGAACTGAACCGAAAAATGTCCACCCCTAATATTTATAGGTAAAAATAACAACTCTAAAATATGTAGAAGTTGCGTCAAAAAATGACCACTTTTCCTTTTATATAAAATAGAATAATCGTCACTATTTTAAGTACATAATTTTATATCCATTTTCACATGTCATTTTAGAAAATTTCTTATTTTTATCAATTTATTTTAATATTAAATTATGGAAGTTCAATTAATGCATGAAATAAATAATTTATGGATTTACGAAAAAAATATCTATAAAAAATCAAATTATAGATTTTTTTTTCTTTCGATAATTATTGCATTATTTTTAAGTCGAAAAATATTCAACATGAGTGTCAAATCGAAGATCTCAACGACAAGTTTAGTACAAACTCAGAAATAAGAGCAAATTCTAAACATATCATTCATAAAATCGTTTTAAATACAAAATGTAAAAGTTTACTTATACTTTTTACTTTTTTCAACATCCAATCTTTCTAATTTATCTCATTGAAGTCCTAAAATGATACCTATAATTTCTTACATAAACTCAATTTGACCTAAATGATTAATTTTGAATATTTTTCTTATCGAAAGAAATAATAAATATTCGATCTTTCTAAATAAATTCAATTAAATCATTTAATTTTCTGCAACTTTAGGTTCCGATAAACTCATTTGTTCAATTTGTAAAATAGAAAGTATTAGCAAAATCAATCTATTTAAAAATAGAATATGGTCAACAAGTTTATTTAGCATAAACAAAAATAGTATGTGCAATTGTGGAAAATGAGTTTTAAAAAATATGTGGTTGATAATGAACATTGAAAAAAATTATTTTTGAAAAATCAATTATATACGAATAAGTGATAAAGTCTTATATCTCGTGGGTTAAACTCTCATTTATAAATTGAGATGTATAGATGATTTTTTGTTTATAAAGTTAATTATATTTGTAATATTTATTCAATAAAATTTAATTAAAATTAGTTTTAAATATTATTTATTTGTTACATTCATTTAAATATAGGATTGCGTAAAAGTTTGTCACGTGTAAGTTTAACAAATTGCAACATTTAATTTGAGTTTGAGCAATTTTTTTGTTTCTTAAAATGTTTGGTAAATTTTATTAGTAGTATATTTGCTTTTTTACATGTAATGTAATGTAATGAAATGAAATATTTATTTAACATATTTAAATATCAATTATTGCATTAAGATAGTTAGTAAAAATTCTTATAGTGTTATACGGGGAGTCGATAAATTAATTCTGTAAATGTATATTAGCCTCTTTATTTCATTTTACGATTTGAAAATTGTAAAAATTTCAACTTTTAGAAATTAATAACCGTAAGTTTTTAGAAATAAAAAATCGTAAGCTCGACTTCAGCCATCAAATCAAAATTTTAAGTACAAAATATGTCACTTGTCCATATCTTACTTTGTCTAAATAGACAAAGCTTATGTTCCAAAACAACTTTTTAACCACATATTTTTTCTCTTTCAAATTTTTAACCCTAAAATCACCTCAAGATGCGTGCAATAAACTAATTATAATCTACTACCTCTGAATAGTAGCTAAAAAAAATTAGAGATTGAACAATTAGCTGTTAAAAGAAATATGCAAGTTGCAATTTTATATTTTACTTTTTTGAGTATTTTTCATTATAAATGAATGCAAAACTTATATCGGGCATTGTACTTTTACAACATATTCAATAAATAATTGTCAATTATATCTTCTGTGCATCGTACGAGTGTGATTACTAGTTAGTCAAATAAAAGCCCAATCTGCCTCACCTTTTTATGGGAATAATACATGGATCAGGTTTTTATATTACAACAATTCACAATTACAAAAAAAAGTTTAAAATCCAAACTTTAGGACTCTGGTATATATTATAAAACCCCACCAAATTCTTAAACAGTTTGTGCCTCCCCTTCTCATCCTCCTCCTCGTCGACATGAACACCACCACCGTTGTCACCACCAACCACCACCACCATCGACTTATTGTCAACATCATATCATCATGACTTTTGACATATCGTCGTTGCGTCACCACCACCACCACCATCTCTGACGTACCGTCATCGCAGTGGCCACCGCCACCACCACCACCATCTTTGATGCACCACTATGGTGCCATCTGAATATCATCGTTGCATCCGTCACTCACTTCTTCACCCAAAAATCCACAAATTCAACCAATTAAACCATAAAAAAGCTCTATTCTAAAAAGCTCACTTACGCTTAAGCTTGAAACTTTACCTCCATACTTTGTCACGCTTCACACTTTTACCTCGCTTCGCTCACGCATTGCTAGGCTTTTTCGCGCATAGGGAGGCTTAAGCTTGAAGCTCGGTCTCGCTGCTTCGTCACGCTTTGCACTTTTTAGAACACTGAAAAGTATATTTTCAGTATTGAGAATAAGGAGAAGAAGATCTAATCTAAACTATTAAATGTGACCAACTCTTTTAGACCCGCGACAGATTGAAATTGATATGTGTTGTGTGGAATGTGACATGTGACTTGCAACATGAATTGTGAGCTATGTGACCTAACATGCTGTGATCGAATAATTGTGAAATGTGACGATGTAATGTGACCTATGAACTTTGTTATGTGACTTGAATATGTGACATGTAATTTAAACATATGATCCGAATATGTGACTTGATTATGTAACTTGTGACTCGTGACTTAAACATGTGACCTATGACTTGAATATGAGACATGTTTGAACACGTGACCTGAAAATATGACCTGTGGCTTCAATTTGTGACATGTGACCTGTGAGTGCAATGTAACTTTTTGTGACTTGAATATGTAACATGTGACCCTGACTTAAATGTGTGACCTGAACATGTGACCCGTGGTTTGAACCTGTGACTTGTATATGAGACCTCAGTGTCCACAAACAAACAATCTTCATCTTACAACGTCCACCACCACACCACACGCCGCCTCGAGTACGTTGATCCTCAGCAGCGGTGGTGTATTGCTGCCTTATCAGTCATTTCCTTATCAGACACAGTCATTGCTTTACCAGTATTGTTGCCACCCGCGGTGGCGCCTTCAAAAGCTTTGTCGATTTCTCCATAACCGTCGAAGATCGACACGCTTCAAGGCTCCTTACATGCAGCTTGCCTTGTCCTCAAATTCCACAGCCCATAAATCCCACCTGCCGGAGGCAACGAAGGGAGTGGCAAAGTCCAAGGTGAATCAACGATGATATTGAGTAAGTAGCGACATCACTGTATTTGAGGGGAGGAGCATTTGAATCATGTGATTTACCTTGTGTTCGGTAAACTAGTTTTTTTGGTTTAAAAATCGGTTTATAAACTACACAATTTCTCAAACCATTTTTTAACTATACACATTTTTTCTCTCCAATTTTCAACCATTATTTTTTATCTCAAAATCATAAATAAACCAGTTTATAATCCAACCTATATTATCAAACGGAGGTGGAATCTGTTGGGTCTAAAAAATTTGAGGGAACGTAAGCATGATAAATAGATTATATTGTTAATTAATATGAATTGACACCTGATTTATGTACCAAAAACTTACAAACCTGTTTTATGAATTTGTTACATACATAAATCTGTTATTGTGGTGTAATTACCACCCTTTTTATTGCCCATCACCCCCTAAAGAAAAAGATTCAATTGCCTAATAGGCCAATTAAACCAAAAATTTGGGTCAAAACCCAACACACATAAGGAGAATGTATATGGGGAATTTGGACCTCTTCAAAATTCAAACTGTCTTGTATTATGAAGTGCAGTAAAAGCAAATTCAGAATTTGAACAGTTTTCGAGGAAAATTACGATGGGGAAACCAAGACGATAGACACACATGCAAGAAAACAATGATCAAACCTGGTATGAGTGTAGGCAAGAAGCATACACAATACAACAAATGTCGGACGGAGTAAAGAAACGAAGGATAGAGTTTCGATTATGCTGTCACTTCAAGTGGACATTAACGACTTCCTATTGTTAGTTTTCAGGCCTCTCAACTTGAGTGGACTCCACACCAAGTGTTTCTTTTGTAATGCTACAACTGTAGGATGCTTGGGTTTCCATGAACCTGGCTGTGAAGGAGGACTGCCCCGAAATTTGCTATTTCTAGGGCCAATTGGTGTTGCTTCTACCAATGTCACTCTTGATGTTTCCCTCTGTGGCAATGGAGAAGACACTCTTGATGTACGCCATACTCTTTGTGGATCCCACACAAACGATTGTCGGCCCATAACACGGTCAGTCCTTGGCTTTGCAGTGGAGCTTTGCAGTGGAGTTCTGGTGTTTGCATTGGATTCAGGGCGGAGGGTTGCAATGGAAGCTCTTCGTTTGGGCTGAATAACCTGACTTGTCTCTGAAGGGTTTGCTCTTACAGCAATGGATCCCCTTCTTGCTTTCAACGTTGTCTTTCCCTTGTTTGCAGTCCCTGATGGCCTTGACGTGTTTTCTTTGTCCTCATCCACAGCTGAGAGAATTGATTTCCTGGTTTTGTGTGGGGCAACAGGAGATGGCACGGTCATAAAATTAGTAATTCTTCGAAGTGGCAACCTCATTTTCGTAGGTGGCAATGGTGGTTTTTTGTCTGCTGTGATCTTCTGCGTTTGGTTTAGAGATGACAAGGCCCATTGAGTAGAAATAGAGGCCAAAGCTCTATTTCCTTGTTTTAATCTAGTTTTCCTTTCCTCTGCTAATTGGTTCTCAAGATCCCGAACCTGTTGGATGTTTTGAAATATATATCAGGCTAAAGACCAAAAAGTTTAAAATTATTCTTGTGCTACAAATTAAACCAGGCACAAATTAAATGCCGCTTCACATGGTCCCGTGTAAGCATGTCAACGAATCTATATAGCCCATCATTTTACTTTTGAGTAAATCCTGGAATTTTTGGGGATCTCCAACTTATATATACCTTCTCCTGAAGACTCCTGCAAAAGTGCTCTCTGGTGGCAAGCCTCAATTGCAAAGATTGCACACTATCCTGCAACTTCTTCGTTTCTTTTTCATCGTGCTTGGCCTTTTCTGCCTGTTTATACACAAGGGAAAAGAGGATGAAACATGAATAATACACCACTTGCCAATCATATAGGAACAAGTCTCATGATAAATCTCTTGCTGATGCATACCAGCTGCTTGTACTTGAAAAGCTCAGGGTGATCTTGCTGTTTGCGAGCAGGCCCAGTTTCAACTGCTCGGACACGACTAGCAAAATTCAATGAGCAAAGGGTTTCTCCTAAGTCAGCAGCACTGGGGCTGATTTGGACAAACATCAAAGTCTTGCAATCTCCTCCTGTATTTTAAGTTCCATTAGGTGTTATGTATCGGATTACTGCAGTTACATCGTCTTTAAAACAACTAAGAACTATCTCAAGTTTTGTAATAGACCCTTATCATTGATTAAATGGAATAATTCATTAAAGTATCTATTCCAACTCCTAAAGTAAAATATTGCTCACCAAGAGAACTCTGTAGCATATGAGTGAGCTTCGAGTTCCTGTTAGTTCAAAAGAAATCAAACAATTAGACAAGAGAATTGGAATAGCACAGAAACACATGACGACATGCACACAAAATCCGCGGGGGAGAGATGCCTGTATGGAATGTGAGAAGCTTTGGATGCAAGAGCAGAGATAACATCCCCCAATGCTGATAAGGATTTGTTTATGAACTGAGATTCTTTCAACCTTTCACCTTCAACTTCAATCCTTCCGATACGTTCACTTCCAGCCAAGTCAACCAGCCATAAATGGCTTCTTGTCCTCTGACCATTTATTAAACTCTCTCCCATAACAGTCACTCGCAACAAGCTGCAAAAATAGTTAAATAGGAAATTGAAATTATTACTAGTCTCATTATACAGACAAAAATTTTGTTAGAAATAATGTGGTAAATATTCATTTAATTCATTACCAGGAAAAGTAATGCAGATGGGAGATGATACTCAAACTTACCAGTGAGAACGGCTGCTGAGCTCATTAGCATTGGTGGATCCAACAGATCTTACTCGGCTTCCTGACTTGAGTAGTTCCCAAACTTCATCTGTACCTGAAACGCAAGCTTCAACAAGCCCAGGGACTTCCTGAGTACCCTCAGATGATTGCTTTATCTCCAACCTGCATTTTTAGAGTATTAAATATCTTCCAATAACACTTATTTTAAGCAGATTATCCTTTCAAGACATATTTAGAGAAGAGCACACGGAATATTACTGAAATTAAGGACTACGAAGGCAGTGACTCAGAAACATATTTATAATTATCAACACTCTTATCCAAACCTACTATTAAGATGCATAGGTCCACTCATGATTTAATTTATCAAGGACTCAAATGTAAGGGAAGTCGGTATGAATGATGAAAACTTACTTCTTAGCTGGTTCGTTGGAATTATCAACCAGAAGGTCTCTTATCTTCTCATTGTAAACCTCTAACATGCTGACAAACAATTCGTATCTCATAATACTACTCCTACCATTACATAATCTAAAAAGCTCCTCCAAAGTCCTGTAATTTACGCCCCTATTTTCTGGCGTTCCTTCCATTGTATATGTCTTGCCAGTACCAGTTTGCCCGTAGGCAAATATGCACACATTGTAACCATCCAAGACAGAAGTCACTATAGGCATCGTTTGAAGAAAAACTGCCTCTGCGTTGCAGAAACAACATTCGTTTGGGTTAAGAACCATTAAATGAAAGTCCACATACAAACTAATATTGATTCTGAGTTCTCAAGATACCTTGGTTGTCCTCAGGTCTAAATATGTGGTCAAACTTGAATTGCTTCCTGGAACAATCAGAGGAAATGATTTGTAGCTCATTGTCCTGAGACGAGCTGAAATCAATGACTGGTGCAGACCCATTTTCAATCTCATCTTGTTTCAGTGGCCTACACCTACAGAAGACCCTAATATTTCCTTTGAGCTCAATCACTTCATTGTAGAGCCGCTTTCTTTCTGAGCATTCTTCAACATACTTCCTTTTCAGTAGGTCACACTCCTCATTGTACTTCTTTTTCAAAAGTTCATGTTCTGTGCCTATTATTATTATTATAACCAATACCAAAAAGTTCCATTTAAAAGTTGGAAGTCAGACTCATTAAGAAATCTCAAAAGTATGATGTGAAGAGCAAGTTACATACTAAGATTCTGTATAGTAGTGAAAGCTTCGGACCCAAGTAAAGAATCAGCAGTGATGCCCTTAACTTCATTGCACAAAAGTGTATGCTCCATTCTAATAGTCTGAGAACAAAGTAACAATTAAATCCAATTAAAGGAAAAACTGATTTTTAATTTAAGACAATAGTGACATCAAAAATATCTCTTATTGTACCTGTACTTTGTTGCTCAAATCTTCAATTTTCTTGAAAATCGGAAGAGTTTGCTCTGGGTATATACAAGATTCTTGAGTGTCAACAGAGGCACCACTGCCACTAATTAAATCATTGGTTCCTTCATGTGGTCCTGAAGCAATCCCCAATTGCAGAAAATCAGGATTCAATCAACGACTTAAATATTAATATTCCTATACTTCCATCAAATTTCCCCGGGTAGCATAAATTTATAACTACGACATTTTTGTTTGTGAATGAGATGAAAAAAACGAGGTGAAAAAAAGGAGAGAAAAAATATAATGTGAATCTTATTTATTTATCCTCAAATTAACTGATATTTCTTTCTCCATTGTTTCCCCAAGCAATGGGGGTTCGCCTCCAATATTTGTCTCTCCTTTTATTCCCCCTTTTCTCTTATCTGAACTTAATTAATAATGTCAAATATTCTGGATAAGTTGCTGAATCAGTATTCTTCAGAAAAATAAAATCAAAATCAAAACAGAAAAGAAAAGAATTCAATTTTTCTTCAAGAAGGCACAATCCAACAATTTCTTGAACTAATCGCAAAATGGGAAAAGAAACTATAAAAACCAGCGTCAAGATTTGGAGTCTGTACGATTTTGTTTACATTAAAATTTTCCAATAAAAAATACAAATTGAAAACTTCAAGTTTAAGATATAACAAAATATAAATGAAAAAGAAATCAACGAACTAAACTACTACCGTTATTATCATCCGAAACAGTGACAGCATGGCCGAATTTCACACATAGCGTATCTAGGTCTTGATCTGCAAATTCACATACAGAAACACAATATTAGTGTTCCAGGTAAATCTCTGCCTCTGTGCGCGTGCGTTTGTGTGTGAGAGAGAAAATACCATCCATGATCTTATGGAAGACCTCGTTTACACAAGCAATAATCGGCTAAGGGTAATAAAGAATAAAGAATTGAAATTCAAAGCTAGAATGGAGAATTTCCAAACAGAGAAATTGAGGAAATGAACCCTTAAACGGTCAAAAAAAGGGGTTTTCAAAGGGGGGGATTCAATCAATTTGAAATTGGAGCATTCTGAGCCGTCCGATTCTAGGAGCTTGCTTTAACGGCTATAATTTCTCTGCCCGGATATTGTTTGAGAGTTAAGACCCGAGATACTCGATCTCGGGTCAATGGATCCCTACTTGCGTTAGGTTATTATTATTATTACTAGTAATCGCACCCGTGCGATGCACGGAATAAATAATATTTATTGAATAAGTTGTAAAAATACAATGCCCGATAAAAATAACACAATAAAAAAATAATAATAATAACTTGCATACACAAATTGTGAATAATTTGTAATTTCATTTCTAGATTTCTTACTTTAATGCATAAATTGTATATTCAATATACAATCAAAATATCAAAAAAGAAAAGAAAAGTTATGAATTGCATTTTTTTTAACAGTTAATTGTTCATTATTTAGTTTCCTTAGTTTATTTATTCATATAGAATTGATTATTCAAAAATAATTTTTTTTTAATGTTCATTCACAACCACATAATATTATTTAAAAACTAATTTTTCACAATTGCACATACTACTTTTTAACCACACATTCTAAAAAAAGAAAATCAATTTTTAACCACTCAATTGATTGATTTGACAATTATTTTATTTTTTATACTACCTTCTTTTACTTTCAATCACACATGTAAAACAATTTCTATAGTTTATATCAAACTTACTCATATTCAATGATTTCAAATACAATGTGACATTTTATTTTTCACCAACTATTGAAAATGGCCATGTTACCCACACACACACAAAAAACTATTTTTTGTGCATGTTAAATAAATGTATGGACTATATTTTATTTTTAAATAGAATAAGTTTGATAAAACCTTATATTTTTATTTTCTATAGAATTAATTGTTAAAGTCTGTAGTATATATTTTACAAATTGATATTATTTTAAATTTATAAAAATTAAAAAATAGATAAATGAACAAAATGAGTAAATTTATAAAATTAATTTCAAAATTACCAAAGAGTTTATCGAAACCTGAAGTTGTAGAAATTAAAATGATTCAATTGAATTTACTTAGAAAGATCGGATATCATTATTTCTTTTAATTTGATAAGAAAAAAGATTTGAAATTAATCATTTATGTCAAATTGAAGTTAGGTAAGAAATGATAAATATCATTTTATGTCTTAGATGAGATAAATTAAAAAGATTAGATATTGAAAAAAGTAAAAAGTATAAGTAAAACTTTTACCTATATTATTATTTGAGGAAATTTTAAGAATGATATATTTAGAGTTTGCTCTCATTTGTTAACTTGTATTGAACTTCTCGTTAAGATCATGAATTTGACATCTATATTGCATATTTTTTGACGAAAAAATATTACAATAATTATCAAAAGAATAAAAATATTACTACTACTACTACTATTACTAGTTAATCACCCGTGCGATGCACGGGAAGAAACGTTTGGATAAAGATAATTCAATATGTAATTAGATAAATCATTTTCATAAAATAAATAAATTTCGAAAATAAAAGATAAAATCATCATTTATTGATTTCATATGATTACAAATTCTGGAATACTTCTTTGTACACAACGTCGTTTGTTAATTTTGTTGTTCTTCATTTCTTATCACAAATCAATATCTTTAATCTGGAACGATTTGTCACCCTAGAAATCGCAACATAAAGTTATCCATGTGTAAAGCACAATCCGTTTAAGAAGAAGTTCCACATGCAAG
Organism: Ligustrum vulgare; assembly: GCA_963555705.1. Lineage (NCBI taxonomy): Eukaryota > Viridiplantae > Streptophyta > Magnoliopsida > Lamiales > Oleaceae > Ligustrum > Ligustrum vulgare. Next base: position 30,526,627 of record OY743174.1, read on the forward strand.
AATGATTATTCTTGACTCTTATTGATGGTCATGACATATGACACCATCAATAGAAATTGTCTTCTTTGAAATCTAATAAGTATCCTAGAATCAGAAGGGTTCAACGATAACATTGGAATAAAGAACTTGTGTCTTGCATTGATGCTAGAAAAAAATTGACTTTCTAGAACATAGTCGCCAAGTTTTGTAACTATCAACCTTGTTCCATTACTCAATCCCTGTGTATGATCAATATTTCTCAGAAAGAACTTGTGTCATCACTTATCTGTTGCAAATGTCCACCACGTGGCACAATAATGATATCCATGTGTCTAGGTAGTGTGTCAAAATCCACCGACAATCAATTCGGCAATTTCATCGACAATAGAAAAATCATATTGGCCATCATTGGTCGGCCACCAACCAATAAGTATAAGTCTTAAATTTGAAGTGTTTCCTCAATCATCTTTTCTCAAACCGACCTAAATTGCCTTAACAATTTGTTGTATTTGTTTAGCATATCCTTCGAATCAGAAACTATTAAATCATGCAACATAAAATCGCATGATTCACTCCTACCCGGGGACATTAAAAGACATAAATTAAATTTTAGAATATCACAACAAAATTATCCATAAACAATATAAATATAAAAGCAATAAATACATAATACGTACCTCATGACCCTTTTTCTGCTTTCAACCTCATTCACATTGTCAACAATGTAAAGCGAGCAAATTGTAGAGCTGAACCGTCATCAGGCAATAGACTCTCAATCTTATGGCAATTTTGATCGTGTAATCTGAAGAGGGGAGGCCATCTACCATCATTTAGCTCATTATCTATTCACTCATAGAAGTGAATGAAAACATCATATTATATGTCCGAATGTTCTTCGATGGATTTTTTAATCCTGTCTCCCTGTCATATAACAAATCTTTCAAAATTAGAGGATGATCTCCATAAGAGAAATATTCACTTTCTCTTGTATACAACAAAGTAGGGGTGAACAAATAAACCACAAAATCGAATTAAACTGCAACAAAGGATTAAATGTAACTTACTATAAAAATATTAATTAAGTTAATAGAACGCAATCCAAAGGAGCTCAAATTTTTAGATGTACTAAATAACTAAAAAAATAAGATTATTTATAAAAAAATTTATACAATAAGATTTATTTAGTATTAGATGCGTATACAACTTTGATATAATTTTGAACTGAAAATTTAGCATTGAATTTGTATGACTGCACACAAATACCTATTTGTAAAATTCAAAATATTAAAAGAGAAAAAAAAAATTATGAAAAAGAGGTTTAAACACAAATAATCAAATATAATTAAGTAAAAAAAAAATCTCCATAAAAATATTTAAGTGGAAGTAGCAGTGTGAACACAATAAAAGTTGAGTTTTTGTCTTTGGAGTGTGAAAGCAATAAAAGTTGAGTGTGAAAATAAATGAAATATATAATATATAATATTGTATAAAAAAAATCACAAAAAGTTGTGTCAAATTGGCAGGAGGAGTCGATATTAGATTTGTATGACAGAACGAAATTATTCATCCATAAGATTGATATCAATATAATATCACAATTATTGAAAAAAATTATTTACGTATTAAATATAACTTTCTATAAAAATACTAATTAAGTTAATAGAACGCAATACAAATGAGCTCAAATTTTTAGATATACTAAATAACTAAAAAAATAAGATTATTTATAAAAAGTTTTATACAATAAGATTTATTTAGTATTAGATGCGTGATACAACTTCGATATAATTTTGAACTGAAAATTTTGCATTGAATTTGTATGACTGCACACAAATAGTTATTTGCAAAATTCAAAACATTAAAAGATAAAAAAAAAAAATTATGAAAAAAGAGGTTTAAACACAAATAATCAAATATAAATAAGTAAAAAAAAATCTCCATAAAAATATTTAAGTGAAAGTAGCAGTGTGAACACAATAAAAGTTGAGTTTTGGTCTTTGAAGTGTGAAAGTAATAAAAGTTGATTGTGAAAATAAATGAAATATATAATATATAATATTGTATTAAAAAAAATCACAAAAAGTTGTGTCAAATTGGCAGGAAATTCTCCTCCTTTAATATGAAGTAAGATTACTATATTATTACGAGTGCGATTACACGAAAGATATATTTGACAATTATTTATTAAATAAGTTGTAAAAATACAATGTCCGACATAAATTGTGCATTTATATATAATGAAAAATACTTAGAAAAGTAAAATATAAAATTGCGACTTGTATATTTTTTTAACAGTTAATTGTTTCTTCTCTAGTTTTTTTAGTCTATTTATGCGAAGTAAGATATGGACATGTGATTTATTCTGTACTTTACAATTTTAATTTGATGTCTGAAATCGAGATTACGGTTTTTTGATTTCTAAAAGTTGAAATATTTACAATTTTCAAATCGTAAAATGAAATAAAGAGGCTAATAGAAATTTATAGAATTAATTTATTGACTCCTTATATAGTACTATAAGAATTTGTCCTAACAATCTTAATACAATAATTGATATTTAAATATATTAAACAAACATTTCATTTCATTACACATGAACAAGCAAATACATTGGAAACTATGTGGATACATCACGTACAATTCCTTGAAGTGGTGAAGAATTGCTGGAATACTGAACTTATTCCATTCTCTAAAGGAATTTTTGGCTTTTACTACAAACTAAAAAGACTCAAAGGGGTGTTGAAAAATTGGAATAAGGAGGTACTTGGAAACATCTTTGAACACTTAACCAGAGTCGAAAATAAAGCTCTTATTATGATAATTTGAAAAGTCCTGAGGCTAGAAGCATTATGAATCAATCTTAATTCATTCTTGGCCAGAGACAGAGAGAGCTTCTTGAAAACAGAAATCAGGAATAAAATGGGACCGTGAAGGAGACAGAAATACCAAGCTTGTGGTCAGAGCCGTACCTGTGATTTTGTAGACCTGAAACAAACAGTTGTTTTTCGAGATATAGGCCCTGGGCTTTACGGGGGTTCGGGGACAGCGCCCCCGAATTTTTTTTTTTTTTAAGGAAAAAACTGAAAAATAAAGATTAAATAAAATGTAACACCCCAAGTTTAAAATCTTAAACCTAGGCATGTTAATTTCCTTTCACATTAAATGCGAAATTAAAACATTTCAAATATAAATATTTCACTTATCTATTACAAGATTCTACAAAAATTTTGGCAATGTCTCCTCTAAAAATTGGACTTAACCAACCTGTAGAGGAATCTCAAAATATTTTAAATCATCAAACACAACTCATTCAACATCCAACCTTCTACAATAATTCAAGATTTATCCCAAACTCCTCAACATAATTAAATTCAAACCATGATCTCCATTTAACTAAATGGAGAATTGATAAACTACTAACGAGATAAATAACTTATCAAAATTAAATTCAATAAACAATTAAAAGAATGAACTAATAAAAATAACCAAAGAAAATATTTATGAAATTTCAATAAAGATTAAATTCATATTTTTTGTCCAAGGTAAAACTATGAATTTTATTCACATAGGTAAAAATAATTATTTCTTTATTACAACTACTTTTTCTTTACTTATTTAAGTAGTTTCTATTCATTTTAAATATTATCTTGATTTTTAAAAAATGGCTCTACTTAAAATAATAAAAGATTCAACATTGGGTAATGCTTGTTTGGTGGAGGTTAAAAAACTGGTGCTTTGTCATTTAAAAAGATCTCAAATGATTCAGATAAACTTTGCCCCAAAGAATTTAAGTAGACACTATCCAGATTCCAGATAACCGAAGATGCACTTCATTATTGCACACTATCTACAAACATAGCCCTCAATGTTCTCTAAGCAATTATTATTCTTTCCCCGGATCCGCAAAAACATAATAATCATTTAAAACATGTTTTCTATACCCAAAGCAAGAATCAGCACTTTTGCATCTCTTCAAGTTACAGTCTCAATTAACCAATCTACAATTCTTTATAGGTAAATACCTCCAAGAGTCTCCAACCTTTCATAAGCATTGTAGGCTTGTAGCCATGTCCTAACCTTCCATTTATTTACGGCACAGTCGGCACTCATGTCCCCAACCTTTTAACACTAGGCACCCTCCTTAGGGCTTAGTTAGAAGCTAGAAATTGAGAAACACAGATTCAAATTAGAAGTTAGAAATTATGAACTATAAAAAATTACAATTTACAAAACCAAAAAATCAAAATTTATAACTTACCATCAGTCCACGGCGAGCTGGAGCTTGGAGCCGGCGGCAGTGCAGCCGTGCAGGCGCTGGCGTGAGCGTGGAGAGGAGGACTCAAGAGGAACTACCTGCAGCACAGTCTGCTGGAATGGAGTCGGAGAGGCTGGACTGGATTTCTTGGAGGTAGAACAGGTTACAGCTGAGCCGGGGATCAGTGGAAGCCGGGTGTGCGCTGTGGCTGTGGTCGAAGCTCTGCCTGCGCTGTGGCCTGAGGCTATGGTCGGTCGGACACTGGTGGTGGAATCGCCGCTCGCAGGACCGCCGGTGGCTGGCCTTGGCTCGGCCCTCACGTCGCCAGTCGTCGCAACTCGCAAGAGTGGGCGGCCAGTGCAGTGGGTTGTGACTTGTGTCGTGATCGTGTGTTGAGACTTGAGAGTGATTGGATTGGATCAGATTTGTTATAATGGTTTATTGGTTTGATTGGTTAAGTTGGGCCGGGCTATTGATTGCTGAAAACCCAAAAAAAAAAAAAAAAAAAAAGCCCAAAAAAAAAAAAAGGCCTGTGGACCCTGAAGCGGCGGCCTCTTGGGCCTCTAGGCAGGTCCGGGCCTGTCTCCATGCTCAAGAGCTTACTTATCAACTGGACAGGAAAGTGAGGCAGGAAACATCATCCAAATACTTGACATGGCGAAAGCTTATGACTGGGTGGATTGCAATTTCTTGTATAAGGGTGCTTGACATATTCGGATTTAACCAGGAATGAATTAACAAGATCCAAAAATGCACTAGTAGTTACAGATTTTCATTGATGATAAATGGGGCACTGAGTGGATTTTTTGCATCACAAGTAGAGGACTAAGACAACGTGATCCCATTTCACATTCCTTATTCATTATCAAGGTTGAATGCTAGTTGGAGAAATTGTTTTCCAGGAATGTGGAGATGGCATATATTTATGGAAGCCCAGTCATTGTTTCACACCTTGCTTTTGCGGATGATATAATGATATTAATTAACGGTGGGAGAAGGTCATTTAGGAAAATTATGAATTTCCTATCATTATCCACTAATGGTTTTGGTCAGTCCATCAATCAAAACAAGTGTAACGCTCCGAATTCCGTAAACTCGAAATGTTATGTCATCCTTTAAAGCTAACTTTTGAAAAAACATTATTGCAAAAATAAACTAAATTGTAAACATCATATTCATTTGAAAATTGAAAATTGAAAATAGAAACCTAAATCAAACAAATTTATTTGAATCAATTCATAAAACTCTAATTTTCAAATTTTAAAAGTTTTGTAACGACAAAATAAATTATTAAAACTCATAATCGTGACTTTCAAAAAAATAGCTTCATTTATTTATTTTCCACCACTGCCCTTCATTCACCACCATCTTGGAAATCTGCAAAAATTAAAATAACGAGGCGAGTATTTCAAAATAAATACTCAATAGACCCATCGTCAATAATTAATTTTCAAAATAATTGAACACATACTTATGCAACTATATACAGTGACATCATCATCATCATCATCATCATCATCATCATCATCAAAGGCTTTTTATAAATCGTAGGGTGTGGGTAGTCTCGTCTCATGCATTAAAGCACGTAAGTTATGCATAACAACATCAATTATCATTTTATTTCATAAGAGATATTATCCTCCAGTCTCAGGCATCAAAACATATAAATCATATAAATTCACATAATACATGCAATTATAATTTAAATTAATTAATGGAGACGAGTCTATGTCAAATTTGCGAGTTTGAAAGTAGAGCGGGAATGTCACGTAAATCTTCTAAATAAACGAATGTTTCGTCTAGCTATAAAAAAATTTAATTAATTTAGATCTTCAAAAATTGAAGATTTGAAGTGAGAAAATAAAGTTTAGAGACTAAATTGAAATTTTATGGAAATTGGAATTTAAGAGTTTTAGGGGCTGAAATAGTATTTTTAAAAATAGTGGGGTTGACTGTAGGAGTTAAGGACTCCACTGACTAATATGTTAAGTATTGAAACTTTGGGCCGAATTTAAAATACCTCAAAACTGCAAGGACTGAAATAAATACATTTTCAAAAATTGAGCCTAAAGATTAATTTTCAAAAATCAGCTTTTTAAAAATAAAATCTCTCTCTCTCTCTCTCTCTCTCTCTCTCGTTTCAGTCAACCAGAGAGGGAGAGAGCGAGAGGGTCGGGCAATGGAGCTCCCTCCTCCGATCCACACCGTCGGCCGAGCCTCCAGCGATAGCGCCACCATCGTGAGGTGGCGTCGGTGTGTGGGTTTGGGTGGAATTTGTGATCTTAGTGAAAAAGGTTGAGAATCGATGTCGATCTTGGGGGTGCAAATTTTCGGCCATAGTTCGGTCGAAATGGCCAAAGGTCGAGGTAAGTATTGGGGTTTGTTTAATATTTGGTTTTGGTTGTTTTGGGTGTGGATTTGTTGGAGGAAATTGAGGAGGGCAGTGGAGTTGCGGGTGGTTGCTGCGGTTGTTTGGTTATGGATGTATGGTGGGGTTCAGTTTGAGAGTTGTTTCACATTTGGCTATTGTTTTGGTCATTGAATGAGTTCGGCAGTGGAGTTCGGGCTGGTGGTGGTTTGATTTTGGTTTAGGTTGGATGCATGGTGTGGGCTGTGGTGAAGGTGCACTGGTGGCATGGCGTGGTGGTGTTCTTGTGGTTAGGTGGCTTCGGCCACGTCCATGGTGTTGAGTTATTTTGTTGCGTGAGGCAGCTGGTGTAGGGGGTGAGGCTTAATTCTGATTTTTTTTTTTTTTTTATTGTGGGAAGAGCATACCCAAAGTGGCTGCTGAGAGACGCTGGGATGGTTCCGAATGTGAGGGAGGGATGTATTAGCCTTTGTTTGTTAAAATTTTCTTGCTTAAAAACATGTTTTTTTATATTTTCTAGGTAAAATGTGTAGTTAAAAAGTGGAGAGAGAAAATGTGTGTGGTTAAAAAGTGATTTGAGGAATTGTGTGATAAAAAACATGTTTAAAAACTATTTTGTCAAACAGACACTAATTTAAGGATTGATTTTGGTTAAAATTGGAAGGAAAGAATGGATCTTTGATTGAGAAAAATGGTAATGATTACGAAAACGGAAATCAACTGAAAAGGAGAAAACGTGGGGAGGAATTTGGAAATAATATTTTGTATGTGATTATGATTTCACGGTCATAAAATCCAAGGATGAACTATAAGCCTTAGAAGTATACAGGTCGGTCCATCTTGACCAACAAGTCGGCCCAAGTATCCGATCTCTTCAAAAGGGCTAATCATATAACAACTTATGGGTCGGGCATGTATGCCCGACCAATCATATAGATCGGGCATATTTCTCGACCTCAATGGATCATCCCCTTCACATATCCATAGGTTGACCCACATGTCCGGACATATTCCAATATTAAGGTCGGGTATAGCCCTACCACTATACCCGACCACATTCTTATCTTGCCATATCATGGGTATGATGGTCGGTCAGTCCCGGCCTCATTACATTTCGAGCCATCTTTTATTTATGGGGCTTCATCAATGGGCCACATTCTTGGACCCCAAGATAAGATACTCTTTATAAGGAAACATTCCAAAAAAAAGGGAAGTTCAATCCTTATAAGGATTTTTCTCTTAAAAGGCAAGTTTACGCACAAAAGACTCATTCTCATAATAGAAGAGGGCTACGGGCTTTTGAGCCCTATAAATACATGTCCTCTAATCGAAATTTATTCATTCATCATTAATACAATTTTCCAATTATATATTTCTCTCTCCAGAAAACTAATTCTCACACTGGAGGGACGACGGGGAGAATCCTCCTCGCCTTTTTTGCAGATCATTCAAGTCGAAATCATTCATCTTTTCCAGTGATAAAGTAACTCCAGATCCTGTCACTTCAAGATTAGGAATTTTTATAGTATCAATTGACGCCGTCCGTGGGAAGAGATTCGATTAGCCATGGTCAATAGACATCAAAATCACCCTTCCACATCAACGAGACAACCTCTTCCGGCCCCTACTATGGCTGAAGAAGATAATCCCCCACCTCTGGAAGATATTGAGGAAGAACAACATCCAGAAGTTGCACCAGACAACGAACCAGTTAGTCGAGAAACTTTCAACGAACTCCAACAGCAGTTCCGAGAACTCCGTCAAATTCTTCAACAGCATGCTAGTTGTTCACTAATATCTCGCGATGCGAGATACCCCCGCAAGTGTACGAGTCGTGAGAAGTAATGAAGTGGACCTAGGAGTCCGGATTGTCGTTCCACAGAGACTGCTTACTAAGTACTGAAATATTTTAGTTCATATCCCTATTTGAACGGACGAAAGAATTGGTTGTTTTAAACTAAAACTAATAAAATTAAACTAAAGAATTTAAAATGCGAAATTGCTTTCGTTTGTAAAAACGATTGTAAAGTAGTTGGGATTCACGAATTCACCTAGTCAATTATATTAACTCCAATTTCCAGTTTTATTTCCTAATAATGTATTCGGTCGAATTCACTAATGTATATTGAAATTCCTCTCTCGAGTTTAAGTCAATTCTACCTAATAAGTCAACCATGTATCTCTACAGAGGGTCCGAATATTCCTTATCCAGATGCATAGCACACAAGAATTTACACATGACCGCAATAATAACAAGAGTATATCTCTATCTTTTGTCCGATTACCGGATTTATTACCAAGATCTAAGTTATTAACTCACTTCTCGGTCTTGAATTATGGAAATAACTCATGTAATCATGAAAAAGTGGTCAGTTCATTCACGCATTAAGAACAATAATAAATCAATACATGCAGCAAAATCATTGAAACATGAAATTTGGAATTAAAATAATAAAATTAGGCTACATCGTTCATCCCAACATAGAGTTTAGTTATGCATCATGATTAAAGGGCAAAAACAACAATAATAAACATTCATTTAAAATAATATAAAGAAAGAAATGCTTGCACCAAGTATTGATTCTTCAATTATTTTCAATTCACGCCCCTTTGCGATGCTTGATTCCTCAAGAATTTGATGTTGAATTCTCAACTGTGGCTCGTTTTTAGGAGAGACAAAGGTTCAGAGTTCGTGCCTCTTATGTTCTATATATAGGTATTGGAGAAACCTAGGTCAAACAGGCTGAAAAATTTGTTGAAAATCGTGAGAAAAATCTTACCAGCGAACTAGTCGGAGACGCACACGATTGGGCGCTTCAGAATGGCGCGATCGCGTGGACATGGTAATAACTCTCGGGTGATAAAAATGAGGCATTGCGTGATTTTCCAATTTTGATTGCGGTGATCGCGTGGTGTACCCTGTGATGCAATTGCCATCTATTCCCGGTTGTACAAGTAAGCCCCCGCCTTTTAATTGCACCTTTAATCCTCAACTTTTAATTGTTGCTATTGAGTCCCTAAACTTTGAAATATTCTCAATTTGCTCGTTTCTGCTCTCAACTCCTTCAATTAGGTTCTCCAACTTCTGATTTTCTCTCTCCACATGCATGCTTCCCAATTGACATCATCAACTCCTCAAATGATCAATTAAGCTCCAATTTTTATCTAATTATGCATTTTTCCATTAGTTGTTTCATTCTTCATCTTTTGGGATATTTTCTGTAATGTAAAAAAATAAACACAAATTAAATAGTATTTATACAAAAACGACAATAATATATTCTAATTTTGACATATAAATAAGTGTATAAAATACACTTATCAAATACCCAAACTAGAACTATTTTTCGTCCTCAAACAATGTAGAACTAAACTGACAAATCAAATAATAACAAAATGTAAATACTTTTGTTTTGTTAACATGTATATCAAATGCCTCAATAGTCCAAATCAATTCATACTTCAGCATAGTTTTGAACAACATGGTAAAATAATTTCTAGTTATCTCATTCCAGATTTTCAAATGTGCGTGTGGATAACCAAAGTCAAACTCCTGCTCGTGCAAAAGACATACTTAACACTGTGTAGCTTGTTATGCACAATCAAGCCCGAATTACATGCGGTCACCCTAATGAATCTAATGATTTTCCTTGCATAGCTCATGGATGATCACGACTTACTGCTTTTTTCTTACATCCCTAATTTATCCAGTGGTTTCTAAATATATTCTTTGCTTTATTCACACAAGATAGTCAAAAATTAGAAACATGCATGCACAACAAATCAAAAGTAAACAATTCCCAACTTTACACACTTCATCTCTTCAGTTATAGTCAACAAATCTTATACCATTTTTTTAATCTTCAAAACCTTTAATACTGCCGGTGAGTACTCGATCCTCAATTTAAAATGGAAACTTCTATATTCATCACTTCAAATTTCAGATTTCATAACCCAATATAATCAACTCCAAAACAAGATCATAGTACATGAAATTAAAGGATAAGTTTAATTCACAAAGTAGAACAAGATCTAGAAACTTTCTTACTACAATCCCGTTTCAACATTCTCAATCAAAGTTGGATCTTCAATCCTATTAAATTCAACATAATTTGTCCATTTAATATCATCTAAAATCAAAAGCGAGAACTAAACATCTCAGCAATTTTCTATCTCTTTACTATTATCTCAAATCCACAAAGTTTACAACTTATAGGTAAGAATTTATCAAATCTTACTAACATTTTTCTATCAACTAAAATTTTTATTCCCTTTCTGGTCAGCCGTGTCATCGGCCCAGCAATTTTAGAAAATCCTTCAATAAACCTTTGATAATAGCCATCCAATCCCAATAAGTTACGAACTTCATTCACATTGAAGAAACCTTTAATTATTTTCGTTTTAGAATATTTTCTATTTAATTTATGTTTATTTGTTTCTTTTGTAGAAAATATCCCAATTGAAGAAGAATGAAGCAATTAATGGAAAAATGACACGATTTGATGTTCATTGGAGCTAAATTGGACAAGTGAGGAGTTTGTGACAACAACCGAGAAACATACTTGGTGCCAAAGTGACTAAATCAGAGGTTGGAGGACCTAATTGAATGAATTAAGAGCTTGAAATGGTCAAATCGATAAGAAGATAAAGTTTGGGGACTAAATTGCAACAATTGAAAGTTGAGGACTGAAGGTGCAATTAAAAGTCAGGGACTAACTTGTACAGCCGAGAAAAGGGAGAAGTCGCGATCGCTGGTCACAAACCAAGCGATCGCGAGATGGTGCAAAAATATAACCCGAGAGTTTCAGGGTCAAGCACGCGATCGCTAGGGTTGAAGCCACGCGATCGCGTGGCTTTTCGGCTGGGCCGACTGTGGGCTTTTTCTCGCGATTTTTATCAGACTTCTCTCTTCTTGACCTAGGTTTTCTTCAAAAAGATATATATACAACATAAGAGGCACGAAAATCAGACCTTTGCCTCTCCAAAGAACGAGCCACAACAGAGATTTTACATCAAATTCTTGGGGAATTGAGCATCGCAAGGGGGCGTGAATTGAAGATAATTGAAGAATTGAGACTTGGTGCATGCTTTCCTTTCTTCCTATTGTTTTCAATGAACGTTTTACTTTATTGTTTATGCTTTTTAATCATGATGTGTAACTAAATATAACGTTGGGATGAACGATGTAGCCTAGTTAATTATTTTAATTCCAAATTCCTTTATTTTAGTAATTCGTTGCATGTATTGATTTATTATTGTTCTTAATGCTTGAATTGCTTGATCACCAATTCATGATTTATTGAGTTATTTCCATAATCCGAGAGGTGAGTTAATAATTTAGAACGTGGTAATAAATCCGGTAATTGAACGAGAGATAGAGATATACTCTTGTAATTATTGCGGTCGTGTGTGAATTCTTGCGTGTTATGCATCTAGATAAGGAATATTCGGACCCTCTGTAGAGATACATGGTTGACTTATATAGGTAGAATTGATTTAAACTCGAGAGAGGAATTTCAATATACATTAGTGAATTCGACCGAATGCATAATTAGGAAATAAAACTTGAATTGGAATTGATTTAATTGGCTAGGTGAACTCGTGAATCCCAACCTCTTTACAATCGTTTTTAAAAGCAAAGCAAATTTCGTAATTTAATTCTTCAGTTAAATTTATTAGTTTTAGTTTACAACATCAAATTCATTTGTCCGTTCAAATAAAGTTTAGAATTAACACATTTCGGTAATTAATAGCAGTCCTCGTGGGACGATAATCCGGACTCTTAGGTCCACTTTATTACTTCTCACGACCCGTGCACTTGCGGGGATATCTCGCATCGCGAGATATCAGGTGAACAAGTTTTTGGCGCCGTTGCCGGGGACTGTTAATTAATATCGATACTCATTAATTCTTATTTTACTTTGAACTTTATTTTGCTTATTTTTATTTTTATATTATTTTTCAGTTTTTGTTTTTAATTTTTGTTTTATTTAATTTATGTTAAGAAGGACTAAGTCATTGGATTTGCTTCCTTTTGATACAGAAATTGAACGCACCTTTCGACGGAGGCGTAGACGACAGTTGGAAGCGGATCGACAAAAAGACTTAGCAATGGCAGATGACAGAATTCAAGATAATCAGGGAAATCAACAAAATCTGCCAGCAGCTGTGAATGGACAGCAACAAAATCATGGAAGGCGCATTTTGCGAGATTACATGGTTCCTCCTGTGGGGAACATTGGGACCTGCATAGTACCTCCTGCAATTCAAGCTAACAATTTTGAGATCAAAACCTCTTTGATCTCACTGATCCAAAACTCATGTGTCTTCCATGGGATGCCGACTGAAGATCCTCATGCACATCTTCGATCCTTTTTGGAATTGTGTGAAATGCAGCGCATGAATGGAGTTTCAGAAGATGCTGTGAAATTGAAGTTATTTTCATTCTCTTTGGCAAATAAAGCTAAAGCTTGGTTCTACACTTTGCCCCTACATACAATCACGACTTTTGAAGCTATGAGCCAGAAATTCATAGATAAATTTTTCCCACCTGGCCGCATGTCAAAGCTACGGCGTGAAATTCTATCATTCTGTCAACAGCCTGGGGAGTCAATTTTTGAGGCTTGGGAAAGGTTCAACCAGCTCATCAGACAGTGTCCTACCCATGGAATCGCAGATTGGATCTTGGTTCAGACATTCTATAATGGGCTGATAAATGAAAACAAGAAGTACGCCGACTCAGCAGCTGGAGGCTCAGTTATGGATATGACATATGAAGAAGCATCTGAGATATTTGAGAAGATGGCTGCGAACAGTTATCAGTGGTATTCAGATAGAGCTACACCAAAGTCCGGGGGAATGGTTGCAGTTAACGAGATCACAGCATTAAATGCTAAGCTGGATGCGTTGACAAAGAAGATAGACGGTATGGGTGTGCAGCCGGTGAATTCGGTTCAAACAACTTTGTGTGATTTTTGTTTTGAAAATCACGCGATAAATTTCTGCCCACTTCAACAAAATCAATCAAACCCAGAGCAAGTCAATTTCATGGGCAACAGGCTACAGGGTGGTCCTTATTCACAAACCTACAATCCAGAATGGAAGAACCATCCCAACTTCTCTTGGTCTAATAATAATAATATTCAGGGTCCGCCTGGTTTTCAACAACAACAGCAACAATATCAGAAAAACATATCCGAGAACATAGAAGTGTTAATCCAGCTGGTCAAGAGTCAAAATGGAGAAATTATGAATCAAGCAGCTGAGATTAAGAATTTGAAGAGACAAATGGGAGAGTTGGCAACCAGCAGTTCCACAAGGCAACCAGGACAGTTACCGAGCAATACTGAAATGAACCCTCGTGAGCATGTTAACGCAATAACAACAAGGAGTGGGGTTCAGCTTTCTGAGGTGACTGAAGCAGAATATGAAAAGCAGAGGAACAAAAAGAAAGATGAGGTGGAAGAGGAAAAAGGTGAAAAAGAACAGAGGTCGACTCCTGAAGTTCGAGAAAAAGTCGAAGGGGAAGTTCGAGTTCGACCACCAGTCAAAGCATATGTACCCCCAGTTCCTTATCCACAACAATTGATAAAGCATAAGTTGGAGCAGCAGTTTGGAAAATTTTTGGAAATATTCAAGAAACTGCACATTAATATTCCTTTTGCAGAAGCGTTAGCCCAAATGCCGCTCTACTTGAAATTTATGAAGGAGATGCTGTCAAATAAAAGGAAATTGGTTGATTTTGAGACAGTAGCACTGAGTGAGGAGTGCAGCGCCATACTTCAAAAGAAGTTACCACAAAAATTGACCGATCCAGGGAGTTTCTCTATCCCTTGCACTATTGGTAATTTCAGTTTTGATAATGTTTTGTGTGATCTAGGGGCCAGTGTTAATTTAATGCCTCTATCTGTGTACAGGAAACTTGGTTTGGGGGAGCCTAAACCAACCAATATCACACTAAAGCTTGCCAACAGGTCTATACAGTATCCATATGGGATAGTGGAGAACGTGATTGTGAAGGTTGACAAATTTTTCTTCCCAGTTGACTTTGTGATTCTTGATATGGAAGAAGACACTCAGATGCCTCTAATATTTGGAAGACCGTTCCTAGCTACTGGAAGAGCACTGATTGATATTGAAAAGGGAGAAATCATCTTTAGGGTCGAGAAGGAACAAGTCACGTTCAGCATTAAGCCAAGACAGGATCCAAAGATTCAAAATGAAAGTTGTTTTAAGGTGGATGAAGAGGTCAAGAAACCAAGTGGCTGCATGAAGGATGAGATTAATATCGAGGAGGAGCTAAGCACAAAATATGAGTTCATAAAGGCTAAAGATGGATGGAGGGACATGAAGGAGGAAAAGCCTAACATCCCTCAACAATTGGCTAAAAGTGAGGCTTTGGGATTCAAGAGAGTGAGAAAACGAGTTGAGAAGTGCAAGGCTGGAAATTGCAAGATGTGCAAGGCTCTGAGATCATCTTTCAAGCCTCCATGATAAAGAAGTGCAAAAAGTCGAGCTTTAGACTTAAAACGGAGCGCTTGTTGGGAGGCAACCCAACCTTTCTTCCCTTTTATTTATTATGCTTTCAGTTTTAATTATTTGTTTATTTGCTAATTTTTAGTTATATGCATGGTAGGAAATGTGTTTGAGTGTTTAGCATGATACATGCTAGGACATTTTTCATATTAGTCTATTGGTGCATATGTAGGTATATGTTCTTAATTTTGCATGTTTTCATTAGGCAAAACTTTCATCGTCATCCCAACTCACACACACACTAGTTTGGATCATGAAATTAATGTTTGAAAAATCATTGTATAGATCATGAAGTGATTAGGGGGCTAAAAACGATTTTGAAAATCAAAAGTAGGAAACATTTTCATCTCTGCCGTGAACTAGGCGATCGCGTGACACAGGCTTCGGCGAGCGCGACATTGCATAAAAAAATCAACAGATTGTTATACCTACAACCACGCAATCGCTGGCACTCCTACCAGGCGATCGCGTGGCTGTACTGAGAGTAAAATCGGCAGTTTAAGTGTTGTGCCTCATTTTTTTTCAATTTCAAACATTATAAACCCGTTTTCTCTCCCCCAATCACCTCATAATTGATCTTACATCTTGTGTGCATGTCATCAACACTTTGTTGCATCAATATCATTGCGTACATGACTTCAAAATCCAATCAAAGGTACGTAATTCTTCACTTAAATCAATATTTACTCAAAAGTTTGAAATTTTCTTTGAGATCTTGGATTTTGAAATGGTGAATGGTGAAGATTGGGCTTAGGTTAGATGTTGGAGAGTGTGATTTGTGGATTAGTAGACAAAATTTTGGGTTCATTCATACCTCCAACCCTATGCATATCCATTGATTTTTGCAATGCCCATTAGGTGTTTGATGAAATGCTACAAAGATGTTCTTGTGCTAATTTTAGAAATTCATTCCATTATGCTTTAACTTTAGTTTGGGGGTGTGGCACTGAACTTCCATTATTTCTTATTGATGTGTATAACTTTTAATGTTACTTATCTCTTATTTGCAAGGTAAACATCAATCAAGACACCTCAAACCAAGTCGGGAAAAGCAAGAAAAGGGTCGATTCATCCAATGCAATGCAATAGGAAGCTTCAAAGAAATACACCCTCTACACTTGGGAAGTTCCAGTTCTCTTTTCTTTGTCTTGTTTTACATTATTGAATCATTTTGACAAACATTGAGGACAATGTTCATTTCAAGTTTGGGGGTGAAAATTCATTGCATTCTTCATTCATTTTATATTCATTCGATTCTTTAGGGGCTATTTAAAAAAAAAAAAAAAAAAAAAAATTTGAAAACTTTGTTGACATGTTTATTGCCTAGGATATAGTATGAATCAATTTGTGTTTAAGCTTGAAAATTGGACAACATGAAAGCATGAACTTATTTTGAACTAGTTATGTTTTGCTAGATTCATACTTATCGCGCACATAGCCAGTGTTGGATAATTGCTTGTGTGAGGGGTTTTGTTTAATACACGTGGGGCAAATTTGTGCAATTTGAACTTAGGAATGTCTTAAAAATTCCTGAACTTAGATTGTAAGATATCTCATCCCTAAATTAGAACCAATCACGCTAAAAGGCAAGTTTGGGGGTAAAATGGTTGGAATTTGTGTGTATTGACGAGTTGGAGGTCTGTGGTTCTTGGTTTTGCACTTTAGTCATTATAGTTTGGTCAACCGGTATAAACCATTTCCAGCATAAAAACAGAAAAATGCTGAAGGTCTTATTCCGCTCTTCAAATGCCTTTTTGACTCGAGTAAGTAAGTCCGAGGGGTCTTTCAAACCTGGTGCCCTAAAGCCAACTGGCTTGGGAGTCATCGACCTAAAGCTCGCTACAGGGGTCAATTAGAAAGCAAGTACGGAGAGTGGACTTACACATAAGACATTATAACATCTTTAACTTTTCTGTTTAAGCCTTTATGACTCGGGCAAGTACGTCTGAGGGGTTCTTTGAACCTGGTACCCTAAAGCCGTCTGGTTTGGGAGTTGCCGATCTGAAAGCCCGCTACAGGGGTCATATAGAAAGCCCGTATGAAAAGTTCTGCACAAAGATGGTAAAAGACAGGGACAATTAAAAGAAAAAGTCGTCCATCATAAGAAAAAAAATATATATATATTATTGCATGGTATAAGCTTTGTTGACTGAACTGTGGTGGCTGAGGTTGTAGAATTGGGGACTGCTTTCTTTTGATTTGTCATGCACGCATATTTCCGATTCTGATTACCTTGTGTGGAAAAAGCAAAGAATATTTTTAGAACCCACATAGATAAAAACCCGGGATGTGTGAGAAAAACAGAAAGTGGTGATCATCCATGAGCGTTGAAAGGAATTTCATTAGAAATCATAGATTGACTACATGAGATTCGGACTTGAATATGCATAATGAGCCACATCGTTTTGAGCATATCTTTTGCATAAGTTTGCGTTTGACAGTGGCTATTCACACACACACTTGAAAATCTGGCAGATATAACTAGAAAATATTTTGCATTGTTGTTCATGACGCTTGCTAAAGCTTAAATTGGTTTGGACTGTAGAGGCATATGGTAAACATGTTGACACAACAAAAATATTTGTTCTCTTATTTCTTTGATTTTTGTAGTTTAGTTTACATTGTTCGAGGACGAACAATAATTCTAGTTTGGGGGTATTTGATAAGTGTATTTTATACACTTATTTGTATGTCTAAATTAGGTTTAATTATTTTCGTTTTAGAATATTTTCTATTTAATTTATGTTTATTTGTTTGTTTTGTAGAAAATATCCCAATTGAAGAAGAATGAAGCAATTAATGGAAAAATGACACGATTGGATGTTCATTGGAGCTAAATTGGACAAGTGAGGAGTTTGTGACAACAACCGAGAAACATACTTGGTGCCAAAGTGACTAAATCAGAGGTTGGAGGACCTAATTGAATGAATTAAGAGCTTGAAATGGTCAAATCGATAAGAAGATAAAGTTTGGGGACTAAATTGCAACAATTGAAAGTTGAGGACTGAAGGTGCAATTAAAAGTCAGGGACTAACTTGTACAGCCGAGAAAAGGGAGAAGTCGCGATCGCTGGTCACAAACCAAGCGATCGCGAGATGGTGCAAAAATATAACCCGAGAGTTTCAGGGTCAAGCACGCGATCGCTAGGGTTGAAGCCACGCGATCGCGTGGCTTTCCGGCTGGGCCGACTGTGGGCTTTTTCTCGCAATTTTTATCAGACTTCTCTCTTCTTGACCTAGGTTTTCTTCAAAAAGATATATATACAACATAAGAGGCACGAAAATCAGACCTTTGCCTCTCCAAAGAACGAGCCACAACAGAGATTTTACATCAAATTCTTGGGGAATTGAGCATCGCAAGGGGGCGTGAATTGAAGATAATTGAAGAATTGAGACTTGGTGCATGCTTTCCTTTCTTCCTATTGTTTTCAATGAACGTTTTACTTTATTGTTTATGCTTTTTAATCATGATGTGTAACTAAATATAACGTTGGGATGAACGATGTAGCCTAGTTAATTATTTTAATTCCAAATTCCTTTATTTTAGTAATTCGTTGCATGTATTGATTTATTATTGTTCTTAATGCTTGAATTGCTTGATCACCAATTCATGATTTATTGAGTTATTTCCATAATCCGAGAGGTGAGTTAATAATTTAGAACGTGGTAATAAATCCGGTAATTGAACGAGAGATAGAGATATACTCTTGTAATTATTGCGGTCGTGTGTGAATTCTTGCGTGTTATGCATCTAGATAAGGAATATTCGGACCCTCTGTAGAGATACATGGTTGACTTATTTAGGTAGAATTGATTTAAACTCGAGAGAGGAATTTCAATATACATTAGTGAATTTGACCGAATGCATAATTAGGAAATAAAACTTGAATTGGAATTGATTTAATTGGCTAGGTGAACTCGTGAATCCCAACCTCTTTACAATCGTTTTTAAAAGCAAAGCAAATTTCGTAATTTAATTCTTCAGTTAAATTTATTAGTTTTAGTTTACAACATCAAATTCATTTGTCCGTTCAAATAAAGTTTAGAATTAACACATTTCGGTAATTAATAGCAGTCCTCGTGGGACGATAATCCGGACTCTTAGGTCCACTTTATTACTTCTCACGACCCGTGCACTTGCGGGGATATCTCGCATCGCGAGATATCAGGTGAACAGTGTACTCCAGTTAGTAACAGCCTCAACCTTGGTTGGATCGACTTCAATGCCATCCACGATAACCAAATGTCCAAGAAAACCAATTCGATCGAGCCAGAATTCGCACTTCTCAAATTTTGCAGAAAACCTTTCTTGTCGAAGTGTCTGTAACACAATCCTGAGATGTTCCTCATGTTGTTCCTTGCTCCTTGAGTAAATCAGGAAGTCATCAATGAAGACAATTACAAACTGATCCAAGTATGGATGAAATACTCAGTTCATCAAGTTCATGAATACAATTACAAACTTTTTCTTTTTATATCCATGTCTTTTACCATTTTTGTGCAGAAATTTTCATACTTGCTTTCTATATGACCTCTGTAGCGAGCTTTAGGTCGGTGACTCCCAAACCAGACGACTTTAGGGCACCAGGTTCAGAGAACCCCTTAGACTTAATTACTCGAGTAATAAAGACTTAAACAGAAAAGTTAAAGATGATTTTATTTTCTTATGTGTAAGTCCACTATCCTTACTTGCTTTCTAATTGACCCCTATAGCAAGCTTTAGGTCGATGACTCCCAAGCCAGAAAACTTTAGGGCACTAAATTTGAAAGACCCCTCAGACTTAATTACTCGAGTCAATAAGGCATTTGAAGAGTAGAATAAGACCTTCAGCATTTTCTATTTTTATGCTGGTTATGGTTTATACCAATTGACCAAACTTCTTTAACTAAAGTGCAAAGTCAAGAAACACATACCTCCAACCTATCAACACATGCATATTCTAACCATTCTACCCCCAAACTCGCTTTTAAAGCTATGTTTGGTTTTAATTTCGAGATGGGATGTCTATTGATCCCATTTTAGGAAATTTCAAGTCATTCCTAAGTTCAATGTGCATAAAAACTTGCCCCACATGTGTTAAACAAATCCCGACACATGTATTTATCCAACAGTGGCTATGTGCGCAATGGAGATGAAATCTAGCAAGTGATAACTAGTTCATAAAATTCATGTTATCCAATTATTCAAGTCAAAGCACAATTTGATTCATATTATATCCTAGGCAATAAACATGTCAACAAGTTTTTTTCTCAAATTATTATTATTATTATTATTATTATTATTATTATTATTATTATTATTATTATTATCCCCAGAATGGATGACATGAATAGCATTAACATGGAAGTAATGAGATTTTTCACCCCCAAACTAGAAAGAAACATTAACCTCAATGTTTTCAAAAAGATTCAACAATGGAAAACAAGACAAGGAGAGAGAACGAGAACTTCCTAGGTGCAACGGAGATGTTTTGCAACTTTGAACCTTCCATTTGAAATGTGTTTGGATGAATTTGACCTTATTCTTGCTTTGCCCGACTTGGTTCGAGCTGTTTTGATTGGTGTGTTCCTTGCAAACAAAAGATAACTAACATTAGAAGTCATAAACACCAATTAGAAACAATGTAAGCTCAAACTAACACCCCCAAACTAAATATAAGGCAAAATCTTGAATTTTCGAAAAAGGTCGACCACACATATTCACACCCTGACATCGCCTAGAAAAACACAAATTTTCCCAAGCCATCTTTTGATATGTTAAAGTTCACATCATGGTCTAAAACCTATTAAAAATTCAAGGCACTTGAAGTTCAATAGGGTCATGAAACAATGTAGAAAACTAGGTGACGTGAGTTGTATTACAAGTGCAATGACCTGTAGTGGCCTTACAATGGGGCTGCCATGATACAATGATGGTATTCATGATTTTCATGTGATGTAGTGAACTAACTCATGAACTAAATACAAAAAATCATTGATAAACATGTCATGAAGATAAATGATCAGAAGATTTTCTCAAATAAGAACAAAAGTCTCATTGTAGCATATCATCGAACACTTTGTGTGCATTGTGGAAATTCAAGAATATGCATAATTTGGGTACATGGATGAACCCAAAATTTTTCACCTATCAAAGCACACACCACAATCTTCAGCAACTAACCTAATCCCATTCTTCACAATTCACAATTCAAAGTCTAAAAGCTCAAAGAAAATTTCAAAATTTTGAGTAAACATTGATTTAAGTGAAGAATTGCATACCTTCAGTTTGAATTTGAAGTGATAAAAGCAAGGTAAATGATGCAATAAGGTGTTGATGAGATGCACAATCAATGAAAGATCATATATGGAGTGATTTGGGGGAGAGAAAACGAGTTTGGGACGTTCAAAAGTGAAAGAACCAAGTGCAATACTTAAACTGCCGATTCTGCCTCCAATTTGTCCAAGCGATCACATGGTAGAGATCCTGATGATCGCGTGGTTAAGTACTGTTCTCAAATTTTTTCAAAATTACATTTGCGCGATCGCTCGATAGTACTACTGCTCAATCGCGCGGTGTTCCGAACAGGACTAAAAACTTTCCACTTTTGAAATTCAACCTTGTTTTCAACCCCCTAATCATTTCATGATCTATGCCATGATCCACCAAACATAGTCTTCATGTCTTAACTAGTGTGTATGTGAGTTTGGGATGACGAAGTAAAGCCTAATTAAACAAAACATGCAAAATCAAAACAAACCTAAGAATGCTCTTAGTGCTTCAAGCATAAATATTTTGACATACAAACATGCAAAACACTTAAACAAGTTACCTATCATGCAAATATCTCAAACAAGTAAATAAATAAATACTTAAAAAATTGTAAATAAAAGGGAAGAAAGGCTGGGTTGCCTCCCAACAAACGCTCCATTTTAAGTCTAATGCTCAACTTTTTGCACATCCAAATCATGGAGGCTTGAAAGAGGATTTCAAGGCCTTGCACATCTTCCAATTCCCAGCCTTGCACTTTTCCACTCGTTTTCTCACTTTCTTGAATTCCAAGGCCTCCTTTTTCGCTGTTGCCTGAGGATTTTTTGGTTTTTCCTCCTCCTTCAAGTTATTTCCATCCTTCTTCACCTCCTTTAACCCCTTATTTGTCTTCGAATCATTTTCACATTTTATCCCTTGCTTCAAATTTTCTTTGGGCTTCTAAAATACGCTTTCCACTTTGAAATAACTTTCATTTTGAACTTCAAGATCCTGCCTTGGCTTGATGCTGAAAATGACTTTTTCTTTTTCGACCCCAAAAATGATTTCACCTTTTTCAATGTCTGTGAGAGCTCGTCCAGTTGCAAGAAATGGCCTTCGAAAGATGAGAGGCATTTGAGTGTCCTCTTCCATATCTAGGATCACAAAGTCGACTAGAAAGAAGAATTTTTCAACCTTCACTATGACATTCTCAACTATCTCATACGGATATTGGATTGACCTGTTTGCCAGCTTTAGAGTGATATTTGTTGGTTTAGGCTACCCCCAAACTAAGTTTCATGTACACAGAAAGAGGCATTAAATTAACACTGGGCCCTAAATCATATAAAACATTATCAAAACTGAAATTACCAATTGTACAAAGGATAGAGAAACTCCCTGGATCTTTTAAATTTTGTGGTAATTTCTTTTGAAGAATGGCGCTGCACTCCTCACTCAGAGCTACTGTTTCAAAGTCTACTAGCTTTCTATTGTTTGACAACATTTTCTTCACGAACTTCAAGTAAAGTGGCATTTGGGCTAAAGCTTCAGCAAACGGAATATTTATGTGCAGTTTCTTAAAAATTTCCAAGAATTTACCAAACTGCTATTCTAACTGATGCTTCCTCTGTCTTTGTGGATCTGGGATGGGAGGCACATAAGCCTTGACTGGGGGTCGAACTCTAACTCTTCTTCAAATTTTTTCTTGATCTTCTGTAGTAGGCCCCTGTTTTTTTCTCACTTTGTTGTTCTTCCACCACATTCTATCTTTGATTCTTCTTCTTTTCATATTCTTCAACAGTCACTTCAAGTGATTGCACCCCACTCCTTGTAGTTATTGCATTGACATGCTCCTTGTAGTTATTGCATTAACATGCTCACAAGGGTTCGTTTCAGTGTTACTTAGTAACTGTCCAGATGTCTATTTGTTCTATTGATTTCCAACTGCCCCATCTAATTTTTTAAGTTTTTTATCTCAGCTGCTTGAATTTTTAATTCATTATTCTAATTCTTGACCAGCTGGATTAACATATCCATGTTCTCCTTCATTGTATTATAAACTTGTTGTTGAAATGTAGGTGGGCGCTGAACATTCTGATTGTTAGACCATGAAAACTTTAGGTGGTTCTTCCATTCTGGGTTGTAAGTTTATGAATACGGATCACCCTGCTGCCTGTTTCCCATGAAGTTGACTTGTTCTAAATTATATTTGATTCTGCAGCATGGGACAGAAATTCACAGTGTGATTTTCAAAGTAAAAATCACACAGAGCTGTCTGCACTAAGTTGACTGACTGCAATAATTCCCCCAGACTTTGGTGTAGATCGATTCGAATACTACTGGTAACTGTTTGCAGCCATCTTTTCGAAAATTTCTGATGCCTCTTCATAAGTCAAGTCCATTACTAATCCACCTGCTGCAGAATCAGCATGTTTCTTGTTTTCATTGTCAAACCATTGTAAAATGTTTGCACCAAAATCCATTATGCTATTCCATGCCTTGGACACTAACGAACTAGCTCATTGAACCTTTCCCAAACCTCAAAAATCGATTCTCTTGATTGTTGATTGAATGAAAGGATTTCACGCCTAAGCTTTGATATCCGGCCTAGTGAGAAAAATTTACCTACAAACTTCTGGCTTAGACTTTCAAATGTAGTGATAGTGTGTAGAGGCAAAAAGTAAAACCATACTTTTGCTTTGTCTACCAGGGAGAATGAAAATAGTTTTAACTTCACAGAATCATCTGGTACACCATTCATGCGCTCCATATCACACAATTCCAGAAAACTTCGAAGATGTGCATGTGGGTTTTCAAATGGCAATCCATGAAAAACAGTCGAGTTTTGGATCAAGGAAATCAAGGAGGTCTTGATCTCGAAATTGTTGGCTGGGATTACAGGAGGTACAACGCATGTCCCAATATTCCCCACAGGTGCACCATGTACTCTCTCAACACACGCCTTCCATGATTAGTTGTTGTTCAATAATAACTTCTGGCAGATTATTTTGATTGTTCGGATTTCTGTTATCTGCCACGGCTAAATCTGTTTGTTGAGCTGCTTCCAACTATTGTCTGCGCCTCTGTCGAACGGTACGTTCGATTTCTGTATCAAGATGAAGCAAATAAAAATACTTAGACCTTCTTAACATAAATTAAATTAAACAAAAACAAAAACAAAAACAAAAACAAAAATAAAAATAAAAATAAAAATAAAGCAAATAAAGTTCAAAGTAAAGTAAGAACTAATGGGTATCGATATTAATGAAACAATCCCCAACAACGATGTCAAAAACTTGTTCACTAATATCTCGTGATGCAAGATACCCATGCAAGTGTACGGGTCTTGAGAAGTAATAAAGTGAACCTAAGAGTCCGGATTATCGTCTCACAGAGACTTCTCACTAAGTACCTAAATATTTTAGTTCCTTTCCCTATTTGAACGGACGAAAGAATTGGTTGTTTTAAACTAAAAAAAATAAAATTAAACTAAAGAATTTAAAATGAGAAATTGCTTTTGTTTGTAAAATAATTATAAAGTAGTTGTGATTCACCAATTCACCTAGTCAATTAAATTAACTCTAATTCCCGTTTTATTTCCTAATAATGTAGTCGGTAGAATTCACTAATGTCTCGAGTTTAAGTCAATTCTCCCTAAATAAGTCAACCATGCATCTCTACAGATGGTCCGAATATTCCTTATCTAGATGCATAACACAAAAGAATTCACCCACTACTAATAACAAGAGTATATCTCTATCTCTTGTCCAATTACCGGATTTATTACTAAGATCTAAGTTATTAACTCACCTCTCGGTCTTGGATTATGGAAATAACTCATTTAATCATGAATAAATAACCAGTTCATTCAAACATTAAGAACAATAATAAATCAATACATGCAACAAAATCATTAAAACATGGAATTTGGAATTAAAATAATAAAACTAGGCTACATCGTTCATCCCAACATAGAGTTTAGTTACACATCATGATAAAAGAGAAAAAACAACAATAATAAATGTTCATTGAAAATAATATAAAGAAAGAAACACTTGCACCAAGTATTGATTCTTCAATTATCTTCAACTCATGCCCCTTTGCGATGGTTGATTCCCCAAGAATTTGATGTTGAATTCTCAATTGTGGCTCGTTCTTAGGAGAGGCAAAGGTTCGGAGTTTGTGCTTCTTATGTTCTATATATAGGTATTGGAGAAACCTAGGTCAAACGAGCTGAAAATCTATTGAAAATCGCGAGAAAATTTTGACCTGTGAACAAGTCGGAGGCGCCCGCAATCTCACGCTTCAGAATGGCGCGATCACTTGGACTTGGTAATAACTCTCGGGTGATAAAAATTAGGCATCGCACGATTGTGCGTTTTTTATTGCGGCGATCGCGTGGTGTACCCTGTGATGCAATTGCCATCTATTCCCGGTTGTACAAGTAAGTCCCCCCTTTTAATTGCACCTTCAGTTCTCAACTTTCAATTGTTACGATTGAGTCCCCAAACTTTGGAATCTTCTCAATTTGCTCATTTCAACTCTCAACTCCTTCAATTAGGCCCTCCAACTTCTGATTTGCTCTCTTTGGCAACATGCATGCTTCCCGGTTGACATCATCAACTCCTCAAATGCTCAATTCAGCTCAAATTATTATCCAATTGTGCATTTTTTCCATTAATTACTTCATTATTCATCTTTTGGAATATTTTCTGTATTGTAAACAAATAAAAATAAATTAAATATCATTTATTCATAGCCTTCTTTGCAAGTAGTAAAAGGATAAAGAAGATGGTCGCTTCCCTCATGCAGTTAAGACAAGGGCTCAGTGAGATACTATGAGATTTCATGACCCGCTTCAACGTTGAGAGGCTTCAAATTCCCAATCTTCACGTAACATCGACAATTCAGCTCTAACCCTAGCAATACGGGGTCAGGAATTCAGAATGTCCTTATTTAAGAGTCCACCTACAAATGTATCCGAACTTCTCAGAAGGGTAGAGAAATTCATAAATATGGAAGAAACCCTGTTGTCAGTAAGAACATAGGATCAGGTTCATGGATCAACGGCCACAAAACCTTTAGAACTCTTCAAACAGGGAAGCAAAAGGTCAAGGCAAGAAGATGGACGAAACATCTCCGGATCTAGCTCAAAGGGAAACAATTAAGGGCATTAGAATTCCACTCCATTGAATGCACCTCGGTTTGACATTCTCATGGAAATCAAAGGCTGAGAGAACTTGATCTGGCCAAGACCAATCAAAATAAAAATCAATGAGCGAAATCCCAACAAATATTGCGATTTTCATAGGAGCCCGGGTCATACCACAGATGAATGCAGAACACTCCAACAGGATACAGAAGCCCTCATCAAAAGGGGCTTCTTAGGGAATTACGTGAAGAAGGATGATAAGAGTCCTCATGACCTGGAGAAAAGAAAGGAGAAGAATAGACCCACTGGAACCATAAATTTCATCATCGGGGGTATAGATTCAGGAGGTGATTCAAATAACGCCAGGAAAAACTATGTCGAGCATTGGGAAGTCAGGAGGTCGGGTCGGCCAGTCATGACCATGATAACTAAACTAGCATTAGTTTTAACAAATCTGACATGGAAGGAATTTCATACCCCATGATGACGCAGTTGTTATTAGTTCCATGATTACGAATTTTGATGTAAGGAGAATACTTGTAGACAATGGAAGCACAGCCAATGTTCTTTCTTTGATATCCTTTGAGAAGATGATGCTCCCAAAAGATCGGCTTCAGCAGAATATCACTCCATTGACAGGTTTTGGTGGAGGTACAGTAAAATCAGAAGGTTTGATAGATCTACCCACTTCTCTAGGGTCAGGAGAAAAATGAGTTACGAGGATGACTCTGTTTCAAATTGTCAAAACTCCAATGTCTTACAACCTGAGAAGACCATTCTTGAACACCATCGGAGCAATTATGTCAACATATCACCACTTGGTAGTCAAGTTCCCCACTCCTGCAAGTATGGCAACAGTGCAGGGAAATCAAGCAGTGGACAGAAGTTGTTATATCAGTTGCATCGAAAAAGAAAAGACAGACTGATGTCGATTGAACTTCCTATGGAAGAACATACATCACCAGTAGAAGAATTGGAGGAAGTCCCTATCTTAGAAGGAAAAACTTTCGCCATTGGGAAGGGGCTCCCAAAAATGGCCAAAGAAGAGCTAGTGTAGTGTTTGGAGAAAAATCTTGATGTCTTCGCTTGGAGCACTGAAGACATGCTTGGGATAGACCCCTCACTTGTCGTGCATAGGCTCAATGTTCATCCTGATAAGAAGCCTGTGAAACAACAAAGAAGACAATTTGCTACCGAAAGAAGGCAGGTTATCAAAGGAGAAGTTGACAAACTTCTCAAAGCAGGATTCATCAAGGAGGTGAATTATCCAGAATGGTTAGTCAATATGGTCTTGGTGAGGAAGGCAAATGGAAAATGGCGAGTCTGCACAGATTTCACAAATCTGAACAAAGCATGCCCCAAAGACAAATCCTCTTCCTAGGATTGACATATTCACATTAGGTTCCAAGTTTTACAGCTTCCTTGACGCTTTCTCAGGGTATCACCAAATCAGAATGGCCGAAGAAGACCAAGAAAAAACATGCCCTGTTGATGAGGGAATCTACTGCTATAAGGTCATGCCATTCGGACTAAAGAATGCAGGAGCAACCTACCAAAGACTTGTGAACGTGGACTTCTCTAAACACATTGGGCAGAACATAGAAGTATATGTTGATGACATGGTAGTGACATGGTAGTGAAGTGCTCAAGAAAGAAAGACCATGTGACCGACCTAGAAGATATATTCTCTACACTTTGACAACATCAGATGAAGTTAAAT
The DNA here is from genome assembly GCA_963555705.1 of Ligustrum vulgare. Taxonomy (NCBI): domain Eukaryota; kingdom Viridiplantae; phylum Streptophyta; class Magnoliopsida; order Lamiales; family Oleaceae; genus Ligustrum; species Ligustrum vulgare. The sequence goes on from OY743174.1 coordinate 30,554,864, forward strand.
TCTACAAAGTGCGCTTTCGAGGTAAGCTCGGGAAAATTTCTAGGATTCATGATCACCCAGGGAGGAATAGAGGTCAACCCGGACAAGATCATGGACCTTCTGACAATGGAGCTCCCCAAAAACATCCGGGAAGTATAGAAACTTATAGGGAGATTGGCAGCATTGGGCCATTTCATGTCAAGGGCAGTAGATAAATGTTTTCCCTTCTTTAAATCTCTCAAAGGTAATAAGGAATTCAAATGGGATGTCAGAATGTGAGACTTCCTTTAGAAGACTCAAGGAGTACTTGGAAACACCCCCAATATTGGTAAAACCGAATCTGGGAGACGATCTTCTTCTGTATTTAGCAGTTTCATATCACGCAGTTAGCGCCGTTTTGGTCAAAGAGGAAGGAAAGATTCAGAAACCAGTCTACTATGTTAGTAAGATGTTATTAGATTCAGAGACTTGGTATACATTGGTAGAACAGCATGCGCTTGCACTAGTCGCAAAAGCCAGAAAATTGAGGCCTTACTTTCAAGCCCATGCCATAATAGTTCTCACAAACGAACATTCGAAACAAATTTCCCAAAAGCCTGACATCTCGGGTTGCCTCCTTAAGTGGTCAATTGAACTTGAGGGATATGACATTTAGTTCAAACCCCGACCCTCCATAAAGGCAGAGGTCTTGGCAGACTTCGTCTCCGAACTCTCCCCAAGACCTCGGGGGCCAGCAGGTCATGACAGAAAAGATGAGGGTTGGACTTTGCAAGTAGATGGATCATCGAATGCTGCGGGCTCAAGGGACGATATCATACTAAGAAAAGATGATGGCACAATGGAGATTTAGCGCGCAGTTAGGTTCAACTTCTCGACCACTAATAATGATGCATAATATGAGGTTTTCATCGTTGGGCTTCAGGCTGTGCATCATCTGGGTGGTCGAGCATGTTAAGGTCATGAGTGATTCACAGTTGGTGGTAGAACAAGTTAATTGTACTTTTGAAGCAAAAGACGAGACGATGTTGTCCTACAGAATGGTGTTTCTAGACTTGTAGAGGAAGTTCAAATCTTGCAGCATAGATAAAATACCAAGGTCTGCCAATCACAAAGCTGATGCCCTATCAAGACTTACTTTTCCAGTTTGGATAACTTGGAAAGGACTGTATTTGTGCGTATACTCCATGAGCCCAACATCACAAAAAAGCCCGATGTGATGGATATTTCGGAGCATGAGCCTTGTTGGATGGATCCAATCATTGAATACTTGACGTTGGGAAAATTTCCAGATGACAAAGCAGAAGCTAAAGGATCAAATCAAGATCTCCAAGGTACACCATCCTGCATAACACTTTATTCTGTCGAAGCTTCACACTTCCCTACCTTCGATGTCTGACTCCAATAGAAGCTTCCTTTACTATTTCCGAAGTTCATGAAGGAATTTTTGGATGACATCAAGGAGCAAGAGCTCTAGTAAAAAAATTAGTAAGATACGGTTACTACTGGCCAAGCATGAGGAAGGATACCCTCAACTATGTGAGGACTTGTGATAAGTGTCAAAGGTTTGCATCCCGACTACATTAGCCAGCTGAGGAGGTCTCTTCCATCTTATGCCCATACATATTTGCAAAATGGGGAATTGACATACTTGGGCCTTTTCCAGTAGCTCGTGGCCAAGTTAAAGTTTTACTAGTGGCTGTGGAGTACTTTACAAAATGGGTAGAAGCAGAACCTCTCGCCGTAATCTCAGACCAAAAGTTGGAGTCATTTGTCTGGAAATCAATCATCTGCTATTTTGGTCTTCCCAAGACATTGATCACTGACAATGGGTGATAGTTTGAGTGCCAAGCCCTCAAGCAATTCTACAAGAATTTGAGGATTGAACACATGTTAACTTCGATTCCACACCTGCAAAGTAATGGATTAGCAGAGGTAACAAACAAAATTATTTTGCAAGACCTGAGAACTCGCCTTGACAGTGCCAAAGGTGATTGACCCAATCTCCTTCCTGAAATTCTATGGAAGAATCAAACAACATCCAAACAGCAACTGGGGAAACCCCATTTATGCTAGCTTTTAGAATGGAAACCACTATTCTAGTAGAAGTGATGGTTCCCAGCTTCCGCGCAATGACTGCAGAATCACCCGATCATATTGAAGGGCAAAGGAAAAGTCTAGATCTCTTGGAAGAAGTAAGGGAAAATGCTGCCCTAAGAATAGCTGCTTATCGACAGGCCATGTCAAAGAAGTTTAATCTCCGAGTCAAAAAGAGGGTCTTCAGGATGGGGGATCTTGTTTTGCACCAAAGTTAAGCCGCCAGTCATCAACCTGGGAAGCTCAGGCCTATTTGGGAAGGACCGTATGAAGTCATTCTGAAGTCGGGAAGGGTGCAATCTAAGAACCATGGACTCCAAGCCCTTCCTCGACCATGCAACATCGAAAATCTGAAGCCATACTACAAATAGACAACATGCTCCCCCAAGTTCTCCTCGTCAATCATAAAGTCTTCTAGTCATAGAAGAGTCGGGTCTGCAAACCCATTGCTTTAATTTTAATTATGGACTCGCACGTCCATTTATATTTTTGTCAAAAAGGCCGGGCATGCGCACTCAAGTTACTTGCTTTCAGAGCCAGGGACAGGTACTCTTTTTCCTTATCCAGATTTTTTCCCAAAGGGTTTTTTTCTGGGTAAGGTTTTAATGACGCCCGTAGTTCAATCCCCTATTAATAAAAGTGTTTCTTCCAAAGTATGAGCGCAAGGACACCTGCAATGGAATAACTTACAAGGTCAGTCAAATGACTTTACAAGTTATATTTTCTTACAAATAATTTACAATGTTGATCACCTGACAAGATGTTACAAATTATTTTCTCACAAATAATTTATAATGTCTGTCACCTGACAAGGCTTTTAAAAATTATTTCCTTACAAATAATTTATAATGTCTGTCACCTGACAAGACGTTACAAATTATTTTTTTACAAATAATTTACAATGTCTGTCACATGGCAAGATGTTACAAATTATTTCTCTACAAGTAATTTACAAGGTCGACCGTCATGCCAGGCCTTAAGAATTTCTTCCCTACGAAGAGTTATAGGATCGGCCCATGATCCCGACCTATTATTCACACAAAGTCAAAGGCTCGAGCAATTCTTTGTAGAAAAAGTTACGAGGTCGGCCTATATGCCCGACCTTACAAACAAACTCCTAAAAATCACAAAGTCAAGGGTTTGACTCCTTTCTTGTGAGAAACTCATAAGGTTGACCAAAATGCTCGACCATCAAGGCATGAGGTCAAAGACTTGAACTTTAAAAGATCAGTTTGTATACTCGACCTTATGAATAATTTGGGAGTAAAACACATAGGTAAAAAGCAAGTGCTTGGTAAAAAGCTTGCAAACTCATTCATAGTAAAAAAAAAAAAAAATTTACAAGTAGTCTGCGAGGCATACCCCGAGCTTTTTATATCAAAATTTACTAATTTTTTTAACAGTTTTCCCTACTGAGGGTCATTGTTGCTCGCATCACCTGCCTGTTCATCAGAGTTTGCCTCTACTTAGTCTTCCTAGTCCTCATAGGGGGTCAGGTCGAGTCCCTTGGCCCCCAAGGGAAATTGAGATAGTGGGCTTGTATCCAGATCAGGAGCATGGAGTTTGACCCACTCTCGGGCTTGTTTTATCCCTTGAGAATAAGATTGCTGGGAATAATTTCCCAGTGCAATGTCGTACTCCTCTGACCTCTTAAAGCCTCAATAGCCTCGACCTTGACAGTAGCGAGTTCTTCACAAACTCGACAACGATCATCAGCAAGCTTGGAATTTTCCTCTTGAGCAAGATCTCGCTCTTGGGTCACCAGCAGTAAGTCAGACTCGACCCTAGCAAGCTTCTCCTTTGCAACTCTAGCCTTCGTGGCCTCATATTGTATAGAGTGCACGAGTTGGCTCGACGTCTCGCTGCGCTTAACCCCTTGATTAATTAATCCTTGCCCTATGCTGATCAGCTGGAAATCACGAGAAAACTTAGTGTTATTGTTAAAATACTAAAAATATCAAAGGTGAAAGTACAGATATACCTTCACACCCGTGTTCATGAAATGGTCAGCTCCTTGTTCGAGCACCACTTCCTCTAAATATTTTTCCAATAGGCCGGGATGGAGGCCTTCATCCAACTTCTCCCTTAGGTCGGCCAATGTGGGGTCCTTAGGTTCCACCTTGGGTGCAAGAGAAACACGCATGGGCTCTCAAGGTGGAGGACGTCGAGTGTCTCGACCACCTTCTCTTTAAAGGGGAGCCTCCGTGTTCCTCCTAGATGTCTCCCCTATACCGGATTTATCCTTGAGAGGCCTCTTATGGTATCGGCGCCACACGATCCCATCATCTTTCCTTTTCTGGGCTACCCTTTCCTTTGTCGCCTTCCTCAACCTGTCCCCATTAAACACCATCCTGCATAATATAGAAAGGAAAGAGCAAGAAACATAAGATAAAAAACAAAGCGAAAGCCTAAAAGCATAAAGATTACAAAAGTTAAGTACATATTACTTAATTTACTAGGACGGGGCCTACCGGGTTGCAAGTCAATGCCGACTTGACTCAGAATCTCATTGGTCATTAAATCAGACGTCTCCTCGGCCAAAAGGCCAAAATCACATATCCTAACGGCATTGGCAAGAAGTTTGGCCATTCCCCCCTCACTCTTACTTCCCATTCTATTAAAGTTATCTACGTCCGGCCTCCTAAAGGTCAATAGGAATATAGTTTCTCCTTCCTGGGGCTTCACGAAGAAGAACCTCTCCTTCCAATACTTTAAGGGGGAGGGAACCCACAAGACCTCGAAGCACCCCTTCCCACTTAAATACACAAAACTGTTACACCGGGGTAAGTATTTCAAGTCTAAAAGACATTTACACAAATCTACGGTGGGTTCAATCCCTAAACTCCTACATAGAATGAAAAAATACACCAAGATTCACCATCCATTGGGGACGAGTTGACCCGGCACTATGCTCACAGTGAGGAGAAAGTCAATGAAAAAATGATGGAGGGGAAAAGTAAGCTTGGCCACAAGGGCCTCATGGAATACCACCATCTCACCTTCCCGGCAATGGTATGACACATGTCCTCTTCCAAAACACGCGCTGTGTACCCGTTAGATAGCCTAAATTTCCTCATATCTGCCTCGACCATATGTTGCTCCTTCATTTTTCCATTAAAAGTTGGGAGCTCAAGGTCGGCCTCACTCGGTCTTCTACCCAAATCCGAATTCTCCTTAACGCCCTCCTCACTACCTGACTCATAATCCCGGGAAGGTGGTGGCTGGTAAAAACCTAACGGCTCGAACTCTAGAGGCTCATCCAAAATGCTTCATTTGTTGTCAGAAATAAATATGATAGCTGTCAAAATTGAATGCACCCAAAGACCTATTCTTGATCCCTGGTGCACGGGGCTAATGATCGGTATGATTTAATAGTCATAAAATCCAAGGATGAACTATAAGCCTTAGAAGTATATAGGTCGACCCATCTTGACCAACAGGTTGGCCCAAGTATCCGTTCTCTTCAGAAGGGCTAACCATATAACAATTTAAGGTGCTCGACCAATCATATAGATCGGGCATATTTCCCGACCTCAATGGATCATCCCCTTCACATATCCATAGGTCAGCCCACATGTCTGGAGATATTCCAATGTTAAGGTCGGGTATCGCCCGACCACATTCTTATCTTGCCATATCATGGGTCTGATGGTCGGTCAGTCCCAGTCTCATTACATCAAAGGCCCATACAAGTAGGCCTCGAGTCATCTTTTATTTATGGGCTTCATCAATAGGCCACATTCTTGGACCCCAAGACAAGATACTCTCCATAAGAAAACATCCCAAAAAAGGGAAGTTCAATCCTTATAAGGATTTTTCTCTTAAAAGGTAAGTTTATGCAAAATGGACTCCTTCTCATAATAGAAGAGGGTTACGGGCTTTTGAGCCCTATAAATACAGCTCCTCCAATCGAAATTTATTCATTCATGATTAGTACAATTCTCTAGTTATATATTTCTCTATCTACTTTTCTTTCTTCAGAATACTAATTCTCACACCGGAGGGACTACAGGGAGAATCCTCCTCGCCTTTTTTGCAGGTCATTCAAGGAGAAATCATTCATATTTTCCTGTGATCAAGTAACTCCATATCCTACCACGCCAAGGTTAGGAATTTTCACAGCATCAGTATATAAGGTAGGACTTAGGAGGGAAAGCATTGCCAAATAAAAGGTTAAATTCCAAAACGGGATAAGGAAAAATTTAATTGGATTTAATATGTTTGGCAGACCAAGTTGATAGCGCTAATAAGCTAACCGATAGCTGAAAAGCTAATTGAAAGCCGATAGCGGATAAGTTGGTTGATTGAAATGGAAGTATTTGGCAAAACTAACTGAAAAGTTAGCTCAGAAATACAAAAATGACATAAAATGAAAATATATTTTAAATATCCTAATGGTATAGGGGCTTAATTTAAAAAAAAATAAAGATGCTAAAAATAGAATTAAAAATGGAAAGCTTGTATAAGAAGCTTTTGAAATAAGCTCATCAACCAAACGAAACTTATTTTAGTATATGAAACTTATAAGCTCTCAAAATAAGCTATAAACTAACTTATTTGGCTTGCCAAACATACTCTAAGAATTAAAAAAAAAAAAAAATCAATCTTGGGCTTAAAATAATTTGAATTTGGGAAATTCTTAAAAATTGAAATTGGATTTAAAAATAAATTGAACTTGGGACACATTTAATAAAATTGCAATTGAACAAAGATTTTTAAATAAATTTAATTTCACTTAATAATGGTTAGACAAACACTGTTTAAAATAAATGGGTGAAGTTGTAGCGACACATTTTTAAGAATTTAAATATTTATTTAAATAAGTCACGAAAAATTCCCGGTCACTATAACCCTACCCCCTTAAAATAATTTTGTCCTAGAAATTTAAATTTGGTTAAAATTATCAGGATAATGCAAAGTCTTGTTGGGGTTTTATAATATTATTCATTTAAGTTCAAGGAAAAAAATATTTTATGAAAACATCATTTAAATTGTACTAATTCTCATTATGCTCATATCTCATTTCTTTCTTTCTCATTATTTTGGATACAAATTTTCTCATTCCTTCTTGTCTGAATCTCAGAACATCTTCTTATTCTAGTATCCAAAATAAAATAAGCATCATTATAAACTTCTTTACCTTCGGAGTCGGCAGAAGGAATGATGGCAGTGAAAAAAGTCATTAAAACATTACTTATTATTATTTTAGGAAAATCTCTTAAAAATATTTTGCAAGTCTATAGAAATGTAGACCCGCTCTGATAACATGTTGTGATACCAAAGATTCCGTAAACCCACGTCATCCTTTAAAATAACTTTTGAACAAACATTATTTCAAAAATAAACTAAATTGTAAACATCATATTTATTTGAAAATCGACAACAGGAACCTAAATCAAACAAATTTATATGAATCAATTCATAAAACTCTAAATTTCGATTTTTTAAGTATTTTAATGACAAAATAAGGTTGTGTTCGGTAATGGTATCTTTTCCATTTTAATTCCAAATTATAATGGGCACAATTTCCTAAACTACTTTTTAACTACACATATTTTCTCTCAAACTTTTGACCATACATTTTACCTAGAAAATACAAATAATACACATTATAATTCCTTGAAGGCTTCCGAGCACAGCCTAAATTATTAAAACTCATAAATATGACTTTAAAAAAATTGCTTAATTTATTAATTTTCCACCACTGCACTTCATTCGATACCATCTCCGAAATCTACAAAAATTGTAAAAATAACGGGTGACCATTTCAAAAGAAATACTTATAAGACTCATCGCCAATAATTAATTTACAAAATAAATAAACACATTCTTATACAATTATGCAATGACATGATCATCATAATCATATGCTTTTTAAAAACCGTAGGGCGTGGGTAGTCTCATCTCATGTGTTAAAGCATGTAAGTTATTGTTAAGTGCATTTTTTATACACTTTTTATACCTTTAAATTAGCATATTTTGGAACATATTGAGCAAATATCTACTAAGTTATGCATATTTTGTGTTCAAATAGGTTAATATCCAAGTTTGAGGCCAAAAACCACAAAAGGAGAAGATTCTGCTGAAATTCCAAGTTCAGGGGCCATTTTGTCACTTCCGGGAAGTTTTGGACAAGCCGTGCAATTAACCAAGGGACCAAACTGAAAGATTTCAATTGTTGAAGGGCATGAGAAGGAAAAGGACAGGAATGCATGGCTGGAATGTAAACAATGCGTGATGGAGAGTATGAAAAAAAGGAGAAAAGCAAAAAAGGGCTGAACAAAGTGGAGAGGACATGAAGAGCTGTCGGTGGCTGCTGGAAAAGAGGCTTGGAGTGGAGTGGTTGGCGAGTAAAACTGGGAGATTTGCTGGTGACAGCAGAAAACAATATCACCACTGGTTGGTGTATAAAATAGAAGAGATAGACATAGATTGGGGGACGAGGGGTGATTGCAGGAGAGAAAACTGTTGGAACCAGCTGGGTGACAGGCAGCTGTGTCTTGCTGGAGTTATACTGATGTGCTACTGCCGGAGCTGATGCCATAACTGGAAGAAGGAGTTGCTGGTTTTCTTGAAAACTGAAGAATCTGCCCTTGCTGTGTGCTGCCATGGCTGTTGGAGGTTGCTGGTGACAGGAGCAGCTGAAAACGACCAGAGAGGAAGAAGAAGGACTGCTGGGGTGTTGATCTGAAGCTTGGCTTGTGACTGCAATGGAATGAATGATGACTGCAGAGTGAAACCAGGGGGGAAGCTGGAGAGGTAGCTGGGTGACAGACTGTTGCTACTGGTGTGTTGATTCCTGGTGGTCACTGCTGCTGGACTGCTTTAATTACTGCTGGAAGCATCCTGAGGAAGGAACTGAGGTTGCAGTTGATTGCTGGAAACACAGGAGACCAGGTTGCAGCTGCTGGAAACCAGTGGAAACAGCTGTGACAGGGCTGTTGTTGGTTTGCTGCCTGGTTCAACTACTGCTGGAGTTGCTGCACAAGCTGCTGGTTTGCTGCCTGGTTTAACTACTGCTGGAGTTGCTGCACAAGCTGCTGGTTTGCTGCCTGGTTCAACTACTGCTGGAGTTGCTGCACAAGCTGCTGGTTTGCTGCCTGGTTCAACTACTGTTGGAGTTGCTGCACAAGCTGCTGGTTTGCTGCCTGGTTCAACTGCTGCTGGAGTTGCTGCACAAGTTGCTGGAGAAGCTGCTGCTGGACTGCAAGCTGTGGAAGAAAGCTGTGAAATTGCTGGAGATATCTGTTGCTGGGAGGAGCTGCTGCTGCTAGGGAGGCTGAACTGAAAACCAGTTTGCTGGTTGCTGAAACGACAGATTGCTGGAATTACTGGAAAGTTGCTGAAATTTGCTGCTGTTGGAATTGCTGATGCTGTTGCTGATATGAACCTGCTGGAAGCTACTGCTGCTGCTGGAAGCTGATTCTGCTGCTGGAAATGCTGTTCTGCTGCTGCTGGAATTGCTGATGCTGTTGCTGGAAATGCTGTTTTGCTGTTGCTGGAATAACATTGCTGAAATTGAAACTGAACCAAGGACTGAAATGGCCAGAAATAGATGCAGGGACTGATTTGCAACAGTTTGATAGTTGGAGGACTATAATGCAAATTTCCACAATCTTCTAATTCCGGGTTTTATTTTACTGCTTTATGTTATTTTTAATTATCGAACACATGTTTAGCTAAATTTAAAGTGTTGGGATTATTGATGAAGCTTGACCTAACTTATTTGATTTTAATGCTCGTATTAAGAATTTAAGCTTTTTATTATCTTGTGCAATTATTGTTGTATTTATTGACTAGCATTTATTGTGGCCACATTTATGCTTAGGTTTCATGGGATGTGCAATTATTGAGAAATTGTTGTGTATTCTAGATCAATACAATATTTGCTCTAGGTTCTTGTTTATGATAGAGATATACCTAAAACCCTAGACGACCCATTGAGCTATTTTCACAAAGGTTTAATGCAATTGGTGTGTTTTTAATCGACATAGAGATATAGTAGGTTAATGCCACTAATTAGGGTTGATTTCACTCGAGAGAGGTAATTGGCTAAACTTGGAAAATCGGGTCTAACATGATTAATGAATTGCGTTTCTATGTGCTTGTTGATAATTCAATTAGGTAATGGTCAAGTGGAATCAAGAATCCCAACACTCCTTTATCATCTTTTCATCACTATTTTTCTAGTTATTTATTTATAATTACAACTTTAATTCTAGTACGAAAACTTTCCCAAAACAAACTTTTATTGTGTGTGTTTCTTGTTAAAATTAATTATACTAAAGTATAGTTGAAATAGACAATCTTTGTGGGATCGATAAACCGGACTCAATTAGTCCACTATCACTTGTATGCGACTCGTGCACTTGCGGTGTGTTTGTAGCGAACAGTTATGCATAACAACATCAATTTCTCATTTTATCTCATAAGAGATATTTTCATCTCCTCTCATATATCAAAGCGTATAAATCATGTAAATTCACATAATACATGCAATTATAACTTAAACCAATTAGTGGAGATGAGTTTACTTCAAGTGAGTTTGAAAATAGAGCGGGAACGTCACGTCAATCTTCTAAATCACCCAATGTTTCATCTAGCCATAAGAAAAATTAAATTTATTTAGTACTTTGAAAATTGAAGAATTAAAGTGAGAAAATAAAGTTCAGGGACTAAATTGAAATTTTACAGAAATTGGAATTTAAAAGTTTTAGTGGCTGAAATAGTATTTTTAAAAATAGTGTGGCTGGTTGTAGGAGTTAAGGACTCCACGGACTGATCTGTTAAATACTGAAACTTTGGGGTTGAATTAAAAATACTTTAAAAGCTGTAAGGATTGAAATAAATACATTTTCAAAACTTGGGCCTAATGATTAATTTTCAAAAATCAACTTTTTTAAAAATAAAGGCCCTGTTCGGCAAAAGGAAAATAAAATTTAATTTGTAATCATTACAAAAATTTAAATTACACAATTTTCCATATCACTTTTTAATCATCCACATTTTCTCTCTCCAATTTTTAACCCTTCATCTTACCTAGAAAATACAAATAAATTAACAAATAATTTCAATTCCTTGATTTGACATAAAACGTTCCATTTATTTTTCAATTAACTTTTAAAGAAGAGGGCTAAAATCTCTCTCTCTCTCTCTCTCTCTCTCTCTCTCTCTCTCATGTTTCGGTCAACCAGAGAGGAAGAGAGCGAGAAGGGCGACGGAGCTCCCTCCTTCGATCAACTGTCATGACCCTCACCAATTTTATATATCAGTTTATATTTTACTTTTTATTTGAAAAAATTGAAGAAAAACAGGCTTTCTTCCATCTAAATACTATTGCACAACCGAGGTAAAGATGGGAAAAATGGATCAAACTGGTGCTTTCTCTTTCCCTTCCTCTCGTAAGTCTCTCAGCCCTCATCCCTCATCCCTACTCTTCTCTTATCTCTTCTACGGTTCTACCTTTCAATTACTTCTCTTCTTTTAGGATCTTGAATTTATTCTCCCCTGTTCTAGTCCTCTTCTCCACTGCATTTATGGTTCTTCTTGTTCTATTCTTAATTCTCAGTCTCTTTTAGGGTTTATTAGATTACTTGTATTTTGCTACTATTGTAATAGCTTTTTATTAGTCTATGAAATGAAAATCAGTTATTATTACATTTTCAGCTCATGTTCTTCAATTTGAGGAAATTTTGATTCCAGACAAAATATAAGAACCGTGTTCTGTTTTGCTTTTGTTGCTTGAATTCTGAATTGAATTGCGATATTGCTAGTCTATGGACTGTTTTGCCTTTAGTTATTGTGTTTGGGGTATTTTCTATTTTTAAGTAATTGGTGTTGCTGGGTTGATTGCTGTGATCTTAGGTTATTGTGAATTGAGTTTGTGACTTTAAGGTTCAACCCGTTGACCTATGATTAACTTAACCTTTGTTTTGATCATAACAAACAAGATTATATTGTGTTATCAACAAGTGTGCTTCAAGTGTTTCATGTAATGATAATCTTCAAAGCATTCAAAATACAAATCATCTCTCGAAGATAAAAGATAAAAAACACAAGATTCGATGTTAAAAAAATGAAGCATGATAGCATGAAGTCAAAGAAATGAAGCGTACAAAGAATTGGGCATTTACAATTGCTTTTCAATCATATGTAAGGTTAATGCATCAATAATTAACAATGCACTTCATAAAACTCAAGTAACATTTTTAAAATCATTAAAATATTTTTTTCAAAATCAACTTCGATCAAATCCTTTGAAAAATTAAGTTTTTGAAATGCTGTCAAGATCGGTGTAACATAAAGGGTTTTTTTTTTTTTTTTTTTTTTGGTGCAAAGCTCCAAAAATTGTTTTTGGAGATTTTGCATGGCTTCATCAATAATTGCATCAATTGTAATTGTTTTTCTTTCATATTCATCATTGTGCCGAGGCATATGTAAATGGGTTATCTATGTGAAAATTATGTTCTCACAACATAATCTTGAATTCAATCATTTTAAAATATTCTTCACCTTGATCAGATCTAAGTGCTTAGAATATTTTTTTTCACTTTGGCCTTCTAATTTATATCTGTATTATTTGAACTTTTCAAACTCCTGGATTTAAATTTTATTATAAATAACAGTGACTATCAATGTTATCTAATTACTAAAGGCCACTCTGACATATGCCCTTACATCCGAATGTAATAGGCTCAGCGAATCAACCATTCCACTTTTCCTTTTTCAAAGAAAAATTGATTTGTCAATTTACCTCCAAGGTGAAATATACATATATCTCTATTAATTGAATCAGTCAAGTGTCAGATTTAATTGTGACTTCTTCTTTGCCTTATCAATATTCAGAATGTAGACTATTTGTTACTTACCTCACTTCCATAGTATCCCATCTAAGTTAACGAATAACTATTATTCTTAATTAAAGAGGATAATCACTTCATGTCCAAACATGAAGTGAAAATTTCATTCTTCATAAGAACTGTAATTAACAATTGTCTAATTTTAAACTAAATGAAAAGATAAAAATAGGTGATAGTTTCTTAAGCTGTTCAAGCAACATTTGCTTTATTACCATGAAATAAGTATATCACCATTTTCGCAATTATTCTACTTTTAGCCATTGTATATTATCAATATCTAATACTCGATTGACTAAGTAAATTATTTAACATTTATCAAATAGAAAACTAAAGTAGAAGATTCACCAAACTTCTCACTTCTTCAGTTCGGTTAAGGAAGCCTCGCAATTATAAATATAGTGTCCTATTATTGGCATATTCGAGAAGAGTATTCTTGATCATATCATGTTTGAGATCAATTCTCAAATGACGACCCCAATTCAAGGATTTCAGTCCAATAAACTTACTTAGTATCAATTACACTTTATAAGTACAAGTAATAACTCAAATTTAAAATCATACAACAATAATAATAAAAATAGAATCACGTATTATTATGTATAAATCAATTTAATAAGGTCTTTTATTAAATCAATTACTCTCACTATTTTACTGCAATTAATGACCCTATACATTAATCTCGTAAAATCATGTTAGATTCACAGTGGGCTAGGATCCCTTTATTCTATTAGAACCTTGAGTGACTCAGCAAGTCCTAATATAAAATATCCAGGTAGATACTCCTATCAATTACATCTCCATGTGACTCCTAGATCATCAAGTAGACTACTCTTTGTCGCATACATCTTATGTATTTACTTGACTATACCTCCAAAATCTCATCTCCTTGAGTGACTCAACAAACGATAGATTTTGGTTAAATTATACCCATGGTTCAGAAACATCTTATGTTTCATAGTGTTACACCTTCTCACTTGCAGCCTTGAGTGACTCAACAAGCCGCATCGAGTGCGGATTTTGGTTTTTCACTATAAAAATGGAAGACACTTTGTATTAACCAATTAATACAAATTTAATAAATTGCTTCCAAAATTATATCCCTTTTGATTAACTCAATAAATGATGTGATTTTGGTTAAGTCCGACCCATTATTCAGAAGTATCTGATACTTCATAATGAGAAACATATCTATCAATGAGTAGCCTTGAGTAACTCAACAAGTTGATATCGATAGTAAACTCTGATTTTTCATTATGACAATGGAAAGCATATGACTTAATATAATTTTAAGTGAGGGGTTTGTCTCATCATTTCTATGTATATTAACTAACATCAACCGTGCAATTACTCATACATACAATATTACTTCAGATGATTATGGACAATATCTATCTAGTCTTCTCGAGCCATGAAGAAGACTAGTTGGTCAATTCCTAGGGGACATTAAATTCGGTCATCGAATGCTAAATGCAATAATCTCCATCTGCTGCTGCAACCTGTATCCTATTCTAGTTGGCACACAGGCCTGTATCAAATGGACACGCAAGCCCATATCTACAAATTGGAGCTTGCAGGCCCAAATAAATTAAATAATAGACTCGCGAGCCCAACCAACAAAAGCAGAATAAATTAACCATCCAACCAATCACATGAGTCGAGTCCATAACCATCCACTAAATACACATTATGTATAAAAATATAATATCTAATATTATATAAACAAATTTCGAGTTTCTTGCAATTTAGGTCATCTAAACTAATTTAGAGAAAGGATCGGAACAATAATTAATTAATCAAATTAATTAATTTAAATAAATTAGCGGGTCTTATTTAATTAAAATCATATTTTAATCAAATAACAATTTAGAGTCCAACTCTAATTCCAAAAGAGGCAAATTAAATTAACATCTTAATTTATGATAAAACTCCTAAAATAAAATAAAATAAAATATATTAATTAATTAATCAATTACATTAATTGACGGGTTTATTTAATTAAAATCAAATTTTAATTAAATACTAAATTAGAGTCCAACTCCAATTTCAAGATTCTAGGGTTAATCAAATTTAGGATTAAATCCTAAATAAGATTCAAGTAATAATCAATTAATCGAATTAACTAATTATTTAATTTAATTAAAATAAAATTTTAATTAAATATCAAATTAGAGTCCATTTCTAATTCCAATATTAGGGCAAACTGAATTAACATTTTAATTTAGGATACAACTCCTAAATAAAATAAAATTCAATTTAGGTCAAGGTTATATATTTTTGTTAAAATTCAATTTTAACAATGATTCAAAAATTTTGAATTTTAAAATATAAATTTAACAAAATTAAATTTGGGTCTAAATTGAAAATTAGGTCAAATTCCTTTTAAAATCAAATTTTAAGCGTATTCAAAATTGCAATTAAAATTGAATTTATAATTTGACCTAATTTGAAATTTAAACATAGGTTCCTTGAAATTTCATAAATTGCAGAAACAACCCATTTCTTTTTAAAGTTGCAACTGAAACGAATTTGCATGTAGCACCCCAAAACTTCTAAATTTTCAAGAGAAGTCCCCGGCCTAATTTCAAAAACTTGAACCAAAATTTTAAATGGGCCCCTGCAATTTCTCAAATTGCATTAGAGGCCCCCACCTCCAAATCTTAACCTTTATTGCTGAACATCTCGTCCCTTGTTGGCGGCGCCGAAACTAGCGTCGCGTCTCACACAAGCGTTTGCAATCGCCGCCATGAGCAGCTGAAAGCTCTGCTAATCTCAGCAGCGCCTTCACACTGCCTTGGTTCTCTGTAGCAGCTGCGCGATGTTGCTGCAGGGTTGTGATGCTGCTACAGTAGCCAGCGCTGCTGCTACAACAACACCTTGCGCTTCCAGTCCAGGTAGCGGAGATGGACGTCAAAGGCCGCTGCATGACTACGCTCTGAGCGCTGCCTCGCTGTTGAGGGACTTTTCCAACAGAAACTATTGCCTCCCCTTCGTCGGAGGCCTTTAGATCGCCATCTGCCCTTTCAACTCCAATTTTTCGACCAAAAATTAATTTTCTTCTCCAAATCAAATTTAGATCAAGAAAAATAACTTTTTCAAAAAGCTAGAAACAAGAAATTGATTTCAATCATAATGAATTCATCAAAAGCATTAACAAACTTTAACAAGTAAGAAGGCAGGCTCTGATACCACTGTAAGGTTTCGGGTCATACATGCACAGTGAAAATTAAAAGAAACCCAAAACCATAGCCCGGATCAATCTTGTACTTAGATAGAATTGTGATTCGAATTGTAACTTTGATGAATCTCATGGATTTGAATTCTGGTGCAGGATGTAGAAATCTCGTCACCACAGCCGTCCAAATGCAGCCTCTGACAGTGATCCACACAAAAAGCTAGGATCTGGAAGAGGTTGTGATAGCAACCAAAAAGACGACTCAAAAAGCCTAGTTGTCTTGTAACTAATCCAGTACTTATAGGCTTACACTAAAACTAATTAGGGTAGAGATAATGAACTTGGGCCTACCCAAGTCCGACCCAACTAATTGGGCTTGGACACTTTTCCAACATTTTGTTCATTCCAAAAGGGGGAAAACAACATGCTTATAGAACATGTTTAAGTTGTGAAAAATTATGTTGATATTGAGAAACATGTTTATATAATGATATGATGATATTGAGATATATGATATGTTGTGGATATGATGATATTGAAAGGATGAAATTTATGATAAGATAAAAACCTTATCGGTTTGAAAAAGAAATGGAAAATTCATGCCAAACTTTCTATTAATTTGAAAATGTACTTGGAAATAATACTTGATTGTGATATGGGAAAAGTGAAACGTGATCTTATCGATATACTTGCTTAGATTAAAATGGATCACTTGCACACACAAATCAAATGACATTTTTCAAATCTCATATATGGATAAACAATCTTATACATTGAAATGACTTATATGCCTTGTTATATAACTTGAACTCATTTCGTGCTATAAGTACTCTACTAACGGGGAATACGATTACATTCATGATATTCTATCCTATATTTCTCACACCTATGCTCATGATGAAGGGATAAATGCCACCTTTTGGTTTATGCCAAAAGGGTGAAAGGATGTGATGATTTGTTGGCTTTTGACTATGGATATCTATATGTATAGAAATGAATTATATCATATACTAGATTATGCCACTATTTTGCTTTGAAAGAATAATTATTGTTTTGTAAAAAAGATATGGGGAATATATGCTAAAATTGAACTCATCAATTATTCTCATTTTCCTATGCTTTGATTATATGCTTCAATTGCTTATATTGTATTTACAAATCATCTTGTTTGTCATAATCAAAAAGGGGGAAATTGTTGACCTATGGTTAACTTAACCTTATTGTTTTGATCATAATAAAAAAGATTATATTGTATTATTAACAAGTGTGTTTCAAGTGTTCTATGTAATGATAATCTTCAAAGCATTCAAAATACAAATCATCTCTCGAAGATAAAAGATAAAAAACCCAAGATTCGATGTTTCAAAAAAATGACGCATGATAGCATGAAGACAAAGAAATGAAGCGTACAAAGAATTGAGCATTTACAATTGCTTTTCAATCATATGTAAGGTTAATGCATCAATAGTTAGCAATGCACTTCATAAAACTGAAGTAAGATTTTTAAAGTCATTAAAATATTTTTTTCAAAATCAACTTTGATCAAATCCTTTGAAAAATCAAGTTTTGAAATGCTGTCAAGATTGGTCAACAGCATGTACGGAGAGGTCGATTGCATCGGTCGACCGCATGGACTTATTTTTGAATTCCAATGGCTATTCTCTCTGACGGCTACGTTGAGGTCGATCGCATGGATAAAGAGATCGACCGCAAAAGTCAATATATGCAAAATTTGCTCTATAAGTAGCCTTATCTCTTGCGTTCATTTTAAAAAACAACTTAAGAAGAGATTTTAAGAAAGCTTTCTTGTGAAAAACTCATTTTTCTTACTTGATTTATGTTCACCTGATATCTCGCTATGTGAGATATCCCCGCAAGTGTACGGGTCGTGAGAAGTAATAAAGTGGACCTAAGAGTCCGGATTATCGTCCCACGAGGACTGCTACTAAGTACCGAAATGTGTTAGTTCCTAACTCTATTTGAACGGCCGAATTTGTTTGAGATTGTTAACTACAACTAAAGAATTAAACTAAAGAAATAAAATTGCGAAATTGGTTTTGTTATTAAATACGATTGTAAAGTAGTTGAGAATCCCGATTTCAACTAGCCAATTATATTAACTCCAATTCCATGTTTTATTTCCTAATTATGTACTCGGTCGAATTCACTAATTTATATTGAAATTCTTCTCTCGAGTTTAAATCAATTCTACCTACATAAGTCAACCATATATCTCTACAGCGGGTCTGAATATTCCTTATCTAGATGCATAACACACAAGAATTCACACACGACCGCAATAATAACACGAGTATATCTCTATCTCTTGTTCAATTACTGGATTTATTACCACGTTCTAAATTATTAACTGACCTCTCGGATTATGAAAATAACTCAATAAATCATGAATTGGTGATCAAGAAATTCAAGCATTAAGAACAATAATAAATCAATACATGCAACAAAACATTAAAACAACGGAATTAGGAATTAAAATAATATAACTAGGCTACATCGTTCATCCCAACATAGAATTTAGTTACACAACATCATGAAATAACAAAAACAGTAAAAGTAAACGTTCATTGAAAAACAATATAAAGAATGGAAAGATTGCACCAATTATCAATTCTTCAATTGTTTTCAATTCACGCCCCTCTGCTATGCTTGATTCTCCAAGAATTTGATGTTGAATTCTCTATTGTGGCTCGTTCTATGGAGAGGCAAAGGTCTGAATTTCGTGCCTCTTATGTTGTATATATAGGTTTTGGAGAAAACCTAGGTCAAAAAGCCCAAAGCCTGTCAAAAATCGCGAGAAAAATCTGATCTGCGGCCCAGTCGGACAATCGCGCGATCGCGCAGGCGTAATACCGGGGATCGCGTGGAAGACCCAAAAACTCTCGGGTTATGATTTACAACCATCTCGCGATCGCTTGGTGTGTAACCAGCGATCGCGACTTCATCTTTCTTCCGGATGTGCAAGTTAGTCCCTGACTTTTAATTGCACCTTCAGTCCTCAACTTTCAATTGTTGCAATTTAGTCCCCAGACTTTATCTTCTTCTCGGTTTGACCATTCAAGCTCTTAATTCATTCAATTAGGTCCTCCAACCTCTAATTTAGTCACTTTGGCACCACGCATGTTTCCCGGTTGTTGTCACAACTCCTCACTTGTCCAATTTAGCTCCAATTAACATCCAATCGTGTCATTTTTCCATTAATTGCTTCATTCTTCTTCAATTGGGACATTTTCTGAAAAGTAAACAAATAAACATAAATTAAATAGCAAATATTCTCAAACGACAATAATTAATCCTAATTTAGACATACAATTAAGTATATAAAATACGCTTATCAAATACCCTCAAACTAGAATTATTGTTCGTCCTCGAACAATGTAAACTAAACTACAGAAATCAAAGAAACAAGAGAACAAATATTTTTGTTGTGTCAACATGTTTACCATATACCTCCAAAGTCCAAACCAATTTAAGCTTAAGCAAGCGTCATGAACAACAATGCAAAATAATTTCTAGTTATATTTGCCAGATTTTTAAGTGTGTGTATGAATAGCCAATGTCAAACGCATACTTATGCAAAAGATGTGCTCAACACTATGTGGCTCATTATGCATAATCAAGCCCGAATCCCATGTGGTCAATCTATGATTTCTAAAGAAATTCTTTTCAACGCTCATGGATGATCACCACTTTCTGCTTTTTCTCTCGTATCCTAGGTTTTTATCTATGTGGGTTCTAAAAATATTCTTTGCTTTTTCCACAAAAGGTAGTCAGAATCAGAAATAAGTGTGGACAACAAATCAAAAGAAAGCAGTCCCCAATTCTACAACCTCAACCACCACAGCTCAGTCAACAAAGCTTATACCATGCAATAATTTTTTTTTTATTGGACGACTTTTTCTTTTAATGTCCCTGTCTTTTACCATCTTTGTGCAGAACTTTTCATACTGGCTTTCTATATGACCCCTGTAGCGGGCTTTCAGATCGGCAACTCCCAAACCAGTTGGCTTTAGGGTACCAGGTTCAAAGAGCCTCTCAGACGTACTTGCCCGAGTCATAAAAGCTTAAACAGAAAAGTTAAAGATGTTATAATGTCTTATGTGTAAGTCCACTCTCCGTACTTGCTTTCTAATTGACCCCTGTAGCGAGCTTTAGGTCGATGACTCCCAAGCCAGTTGGCTTTAGGGCACCAGGTTTGAAAGACCCCTCGGACTTACTTACTCGAGTCAAAAAGGCATTTGAAGAGCAGAATAAGACCTTCAGCATTTTTCTGTTTTTATGCTGGAAATGGTTTATACCCGTTGACCAAACTGTAATGACTAAAGTGAAAAACCAAGAACCACAGACCTCCAACCCGTCAATACACACAAATTCCAACTATTTTACCCCCAAACTTGCCTTTTAGCATGATTGGTTCTAATTTAGGGGTGGGATGTCTAACGATCTAAGTTCAGGGCTTTTTGAGTCATTCCTAAGTTCAAATTGCATAAAACTTTGCCCCACATGCATTAAACAACATCCCTGACACAAGCAATTATCTAACACTGGCTATGTGCGCAATAAGTATAAATCTAGCAAAACATAACTAGTTCAAAATAAGTTCATGCTTTCATGTTGTCCACTTTTCAAGCATAAACACAAATTGATTCATACTACATCCTAGGCAATAAACATGTCAACAAAGTTTTCAAAATTTTTTTATCCCAATAAAATCGAATGAGGAATGTAATGAATCTTCACCCCAAACTTGAAATGAACATTGTCCTCAATGTTTGTCAAAAATATTCAACAATGCAAAACGAGACAAAGAGAAGAGAACGAGAACTTCCCAAGTGTAGAGGATGTATTTCTTTTAAGCTTCCTGTAGCACTGCATTGGATGAATCGACCCTTTGTTTGTATTGTTCAAATTGGGTTGACGTGTTTTGAATGGTGTTTTCCCTGCAAATAAGAAATAATTAACATTAGAAGACATAAACACCAATAAGAAGAAATGGAAGTTCACTACCACACCCCCAAACTAAAGTTAAAGCAAAATTTTGAATTTTCAAAATTGATCGACCACACACATTCAAGCCTTGACATCGCCTAGAAAAACATAAATTTTCCCGAGTCATCTTTCGATATGTTAAAGTTCACAGCATGGTCTACAACATATTAAAAATTCAGGTCTTTTGGAGCTCAATAGGGTCATGTAAAACTATGGCAAAGTTGGTGACGTGAGTGGATTTTCAGGTGCAATGACCTGCAGTGGCCTTGCATTGAGGCTGCCATGGTGCTAAATTTGTTTTCATGAATTCTGTGAAATGAAGTGAACTAATTCATGAACTACACACATATTATCAATGAGAAACATATCATGAAGATAAATGCTCGGAAGGATGTCTCAAATTAGCACTAGAATGTCTTTGTGGCATTTCATCAAATACATGGTGTGCATTGCAAAAATCAAAGGATATGCATAGGTTTGGAGGCATGAATGAACCAAAAAAATTGTCTACTAAACCTCAAATCACAATCTCCAACCACTAACCTAAGCCCACTCTTCACCATTCACAATTTCAAAATCCAAGAACTCAAAGAAAATTTCAAAATTTTGAGGAAACATGGATTTATATGAAAAATTTCATACCTTTCATGGATTTGGATGTGAAAATAGCAATGAATTTGGTGCAACTAGGTGTTGATGACATGCACACAAAATGGAAGATCAAATATGAGGTGATTGGGGGAGAGAAAACGAGTTCATGTTGTTTGAAATTGAAAGAATTAAGTGAAGCACTTAAACTGCCGAATTTGGTATCAGATTAGCCACGCGATCGCCTGGCTGGAGTGCCAGCGATCACGTGGTTCAAGGTTTTAAAACCTGTTGATTTTTAAGTGCAGATTCACGATCGCCATTTCCTAATGGCACGCGATCGCGTAGTACACGGCAATACTGAAAATTTTTCTTATTTTTTTGATTTTCAACATCATTTTTATCCCCCTAATCACTTCATGATTAATGCACTGATTTTCCAAATATTAACTACATGATTCAAACTAGTGTGTGTGAGTTTGAAATGACGATAAAAACCTACCCTAATGTAAACATGCAAAATCAAAAACATACCTAAATATGCAATAATAGAATATTATGCACAAGTACTCTTAACATGAAACATGCAAAACACTCAAACACAATTCCCACCATGCATATATCTAAGTTCAGTAAATAAATAAATAAATCATGAAAGCATAATAAATAAAAGGGAAGAAGGGTTGGGTTGCCTCCCAACAAGCGCTCCGTTTTAAGTCTAAAGCTCGACTTTTTGCACTTCTTTATCACGGAGGCTTGAATGATCCTCTTGAGCCCCTGCACAACTTGCAATTACCTGCCTTGCACTTCTCAATCCTTTTCCTCACTCTCTTGAATCCCAAAGCCTCACTTTTAGCTAATTGTTGAGGGATGTTCGACTTTTCTTCCTTCTTGTCCCTCCATCCATCTTTAGCCTTTATGAACTCATGTTTTGTGCTTAGCTCCTCCTCAATATTAATACCCTACTTGGTCTTTTCTTCTGGTTTCTGGACCACTCCCTCTATCTCGAAACAACTTTCTTTTAGATTATCGAGATCTTCTCTTGGCTTGATGCTGAAAGTGACTTGCTCCTTCTCGACCCTAAAAATGATTTCCCCTTTTTCGATGTCTATGAGAGCTCGTCCTGTAGCAAGAAATGGTCTTCTAAATATCAAGGACATCTGAGAGTCCTCTTCCATATCAAGGATCACAAAGTCTATAGGAAAGAAGAACTTGTCCACTTTCACAATTACGTTCTCCACTATCCCATATGGATACTGTATAGACCTGTTCGCAAGCTTTAGTGTGATATTTGTTGGTTTAGGATCCCCCAAACTAGCCCCTAAGTCACACAATACATTGTCAAAAGTTAAATTACCAATCGTGCAAGGGATAGAGAAACTCCCTGGATTGGTCAATTTTTGTGGTAATTTCTTTTGAAGTATGGCGCTGCACTCCTCACTCAGTGCTACTGTCTCAAAATCAACCAACTTTCTTTTATTTGACAGCATCTCCTTCATAAACTTTAAGTAGAGGGGCATTTGAGCTAGAGCTTCTGCAAATGGGATATTTATGTGCAGTTTCTTGAATATTTCCAAAAATTTTCCAAATTGCTGCTCCAACTTATGCTTTATCAATCGTTGTGGATAAGGAACTGGAGGTACATATGCCTTGACTTGAGTTTCTGACGTTGATCCCTGCTCCTTTCCACTTTTCTGATCTTCCACCACATTTTTCTTCTGGTTCTTTTGTTTTTCATATTCCTCTGCAGTCACTTCGGATAACTGAACCCCGCTCCTCGTTGTTATTGCATTAACATGCTCACGAGGGTTCATTTCAGTGTTGCTCGGTAACTGTCCTGGCTGTCTTGTTGAGCTGCTAGCTGCCAGCTCTCCCATTTGTTTCTTCAAATTTTTTATTTCAACAGCTTGATTCATTATCTCACCATTCTGACTCTTGACCAGCTGAATTAACTCTTCTATGTTCTCGGATATGTTTTTCTGAGATTGTTGTTGTTGCTGAAATCCAGGCGGCCGCTGAACATTCTGATTGTTAGACCATGAAAAATTAGGGTGATTCTTCTATTCTGGGTTGTAAGTTTGTGAATAAGGACCACCCTGTTGCCCACAAAATTGACTTGTTCTAGATTTGATTGATTTTGTTGAAGTGGGCAGAAATTTATCGCGTGATTTTTGAAACAAAAATCACACAAAGTTGTATGAACTGAATTCACTGGCTGCACACCCATACTGTCTATTTTCCTTGTTAAAGCATCCAGCTTAGCATTTAATGCTGTAATCTCATTAACTGCAACAATTCCCCCAGACTTTAGTGTAGATCTATCTGAGTACCACTTGTAACTGTTCGCAGCCATCTTCTCAAAAATCTCAGAAGCTTCTTCATATGTCATATCCATTACTGATCCTCCAGCTGCTGAGTCAGCGTACTTTTTATTCTCATTCGTCAACCCATTGTAGAATGTCTGGACTAAGATCCAATCTGCGATTCCATGGGTAGGACGCTGTCTGATAAGCTCATTGAACCTTTCCCAAGCTTCAAAAATGGATTCCCCTGGCTGTTGACTGAAGGACAAAATTTCACGCCTTAGCTTTGACATGCGACCAGGTGGGAAAAATTTATCTACAAATTTCTGGCTCATAACTTCAAAAGTGGTGATTATGTGTAGGGGCAAAGAGTAAAACCAGGCTTTTGCTTTGTCCGCCAAGGAGAATGAGAATAGCTTTAATTTCCCGGCATCCTCTGAAACTCCATTCATGCGTCGCATATCACATAGTTCCAAAAATGTCCTAAGGTGCGCATGAGGATCTTCAGATGGCAATCCATGAAAAACGCACAAATTTTGGATCAAGGATATCAAGGAAGTCTTGATCTCAAAATTATTAGCTCGGATTGCAGGAGGTACAATGCAGGTTCCAATGTTCCCCACAGGAGGAACCATGTAGTCTCGCAAAATACGCCTTCCATGATTTGGTTGGTGTCCATTCACAGCTGCTGGCAGATTTTGTTGATTTCCCTGATTATCTTGAATTCTATCATCTGCCATGGCTAAGTCTGTTTGTTGATTCGCTTCCAACTGTTGTCTACGCCTATGTCGAAAAGTGCGTTCAATTTCTGTATCAAAAGGAAGCAAATCAAATGACTTAGTCCTTCTTAACATAAATTAAAGAAAACAAAAATTAAAAGCAAAAACTGAAAAATAAATAAAAATAAAAATAAGCAAAATAAAGTTCAAAGTAAAATAAGAACTAATGGGTATCGATATTAATATAAAAACAGTCCCCGGCAACGGCGCCAAAAACTTGTTCACCTGATATCTCACAAGTGCACGGGTCGTGAGAAGTAATAAAGTAGACCTAAGAGTCCGGATTATCGTCCCACGAGGACTGCTATTAAGTACTGAAATGTGTTAGTTCCTAACTCTATTTGAACGGGCGAATTTGTTTGAGATTGTTAACTACAACTAAAGAATTAAACTAAAGAAATAAAATTACGAAATTGCTTTTGTTATTAAATACGATTGTAAAGTAGTTGGGAATCCCGATTTCACCTAGCCAATTATATTAACTCCAATTCCATGTTTTATTTCCTAATTATGTACTCGGTCGAATTCACTAATTTATATTGAAATTCCTCTCTCGAGTTTAAATCAATTCTACCTATATAAGTCAACCATGTATCTCTACAGCGGGTCTGAATATTCCTTATCTAGATGCATAACACACAAGAATTCATACACGACCGCAATAATAACACGAATATATCTCTATCTCTTGTTCAATTACTGGATTTATTACCACGTTCTAAATTATTAACTGACCTCTCGGATTATGGAAATAACTCAATAAATCATGAATTGGTGATCAAGCAATTCAAGCATTAAGAACAATAATAAATCAATACATGCAACAAAACATTAAAACAACGGAATTAGGAATTAAAATAATATAACTAAGCTACATCGTTCATCCCAACATAGAATTTAGTTACACAACATCATGAAATAACAAAAACAGTAAAAATAAAAGTTCATTGAAAAACAATATAAAGAATGGAAAGATTGCACCAATTATCAATTCTTCAATTGTTTTCAATTCACGCCCCTCTGCTATGCTTGATTCTCCAAGAATTTGATGTTGAATTCTCTATTGTGACTCGTTCTATGGAGAGGCAAATGTCTGAATTTCGTGCCTCTTATGTTGTATATATAGGTTTTGGAGAAAACCTAGGTCAAAAAGCCCAAAGCCTGTTAAAAATCGCGAGAAAAATCTGATCTGCGGCCCAGTCAGACAATCGCGCGATCGCGCAGGCGTAATGCTGGGGATCGCGTGGAAGACCCAAAAACTCTCGGGTTATGATTTACAACCATCTCGCGATCGCTTGGTGTGTAACTAGCGATCGCGACTTCATCTTTCTTCCGGCAGTGCAAGTTAGTCCCTGACTTTTAATTGCACCTCAGTCCTCAACTTTCAATTGTTGCAATTTAGTCCCCAGACTTTATCTTCTTCTCGGTTTGACCATTCAAGCTCTTAATTCATTCAATTAGGTCCTCCAACCTCTGATTTAGTCACTTTGGCACCACGCATGTTTCCCGGTTGTTGTCACAACTCCTCACTTGTCCAATTTAGCTCCAATTAACATCCAATCGTGTCATTTTTCCATTAATTGCTTCATTCTTCTTCAATTGGGACATTTTCTGAAAAGTAAACAAATAAACATAAATTAAATAGCAAATATTCCCAAACGACAATAATTAATCCTAATTTAGACATACAAATAAGTGTATAAAATACGCTTATCAACATTCATCTATCTTTATTAGAAAACTTTGACTGATCTAAACTTTGTTTTTTCAAATTCATCAAAGTTTTTGTGAAGATTCTTGGTTTTATTTGTTTAAACTTCTTCAACATCTTAGCCTCTGTTTGGCAAAACATGTTTTTAAACATGTTTTTTCCTACACAATTTCCCAAATCATTTTTTAACCATAAACATTTTCTCTCTCCATTTTTCAACCACACATTTTACCTAGAAAACATAAAAAAACATGTTTTTAAACAAAAAACTTTTAACAAACAGAGGCTTAACATTATATATTGGAATAGAAGTGTAAGTCTTTCTTTATTCTAAACTTGTTTTAATCTTTTAAAGAGAGAATTTCTATTGAAAAACTTTGATAATTTGTGTTATAATTTTCATCATCATTTTATTTATCAAAGTTCCATTGTCCAAGCACTTTAAGCTTAACTTATTGTTATTTATTCAAGCGTTGACATCTATTGGTACTTAACTTGATCTATTGAATATTTATTCATCTATCTCATCAAAGATTTCAAGTGGGTAAGAAAACTTTTCAAATTTGATAATTATTATTTTTATTTACAAAAGTTCTTCTTTACCAAGCACTTTTATTAAAGTGAAAATCTCTTTTCATATTTAACCTGTATTACTTATTAAGAGAGATTATTTGGTTGAAAGCTTTGATTCAAAGATCCTACATATTTCACATCCTATTTATCAAAGACTTTTCAACTAAACACTTTAGCTAAATTCATTTTCATCTATCGAAGAGTTATCCAAAACTCTCTATATACTTTATTTGATTATATCATTTGTTTAAGAGAGTTTTCCACAATTGTAAACTTATCATTTGTTAACCTACGGTTTCAAGAGCCTTGTGAAAACTCAATTGTTGTTAAGGATAGGTGCTCCTTATTGTAAGTCACCTAAGGATAAGTGCTCCTTATTGTAAGTCACTTAAGGATAGGTGCTCATTGTTATAAGCCACCTAAGGATAAGTGCTCCTTCCTTTAAGTCACTTAAGGACTTGGTACTCCTTGTTGTAAATTACCATTATAGTTGATTTGGCCTTACTCGTGATGGAAAACTTGGTAACACAGGACGTAGATCAAGTTGTTTGATTGAACATCCTTAAATATCGTTAGCATCCTCTTATCCCTTTTATTTACTTATATTGCACCTCTCTATTCTACAATCTATATTGTGCAATACTATCTCTAAGTATTATACTAATTTTTGTGTAATTTCTTCAATTCCTCATTTTTCTTTATTTTGGGATTAAACCTGAAATAATGACAAATAAACAAAAACTAAGTAGAATTTGTTTAAGAAAAATAAAATAATATCCTAATTTTGACAGATAAATAAGTGTATAAAATACACTTATCAGTGGGGTAGGGGCATTGCAGGGTGACAAATTGTCCCATTTATTAAACTATTTTTATAAGCAAAGCGGAGCGAGACGGGTTGGATTTCATAAACTAAACTATTTCTTACTGCATCAAAATAAAATCACGAGCTTTGCGGGAGCACACTCAAAAACTGTCCCCATTTTAGTATGCAATTGGACAAATTGAAAAAGCTCACTCTCAACAAAGTGGCTTCGCACATACACACACAAAAACTGTCCAAATTTTGGTATGAATCTGGACATTGAAATGGCTCACTCTCAACAAAGTGACATCCAAATTTCTGAACATATAAACAAGCATGAAGATGAAAGAAGAACTACCCACTTAAGATTTTTAAGTTCTGTCCCAATAAAACACAGAAGACCTACCATGGATTGCACCTCTACATCACTT
Source organism: Ligustrum vulgare (assembly GCA_963555705.1). Classification (NCBI taxonomy): domain Eukaryota; kingdom Viridiplantae; phylum Streptophyta; class Magnoliopsida; order Lamiales; family Oleaceae; genus Ligustrum; species Ligustrum vulgare. The sequence continues at coordinate 30,583,165 of OY743174.1, forward strand.
GCTCAATAGAAAATTTTAGAGATATCAATTTTACCTCAAAGTCTTCTCAAAAACCGTCCCCGCCTAGAACGGGTCAGGGTTTTTCTTGCTTTCGGATCCGCCCCATTGCCCCATTTATGCTGGGCTGCCCTGTTGGGGGTCTCATTTTTCGCAGTTCGTTTTGCCATCCTGACCACTCTACAATTCTCAATCTAAAAGTTATAGACCAAGCATTCAAATTCCCTACACTTTAATGCAATTTTTATTTTTAATATTAAAGCCATGAAAAAATAAAAAATAAAAATAAAAACTAGTTGTCAAATAATAATAATAATAATAATAATAATAACAAAAGGGTAATTGTATGGACACCACCAATTTTGTTAATCGCACCACATTATATATATACATTTATTAAAATATAAATTTTATGAATACACCACATTCATTTTTACAAAAATAACATTTTCTATATCAAATGAAAATAAAACCGTATACCACAAATCTATCTCTCCCGAACAAATTCTCTCTCCCTAGAAATTCACTTGGGAGAACGACTTATCATCTGAAAATTTCTCCAATTGGCAATAAATGTTGCATTTGATTCCAATTGGACTTTCATTAAGGCCTCTAAGTTACTTTGTGGTCTTTTTACGTAATGTAATATCCAATCTTGTTCTTTTTGTCATTTGAGTCCAATTGGACTTCCCTTACCTCTTGTAATTTAAATACGATTTTCTGCAAAATTTTATCGAATAACAAAAGCAACTAGAATTTTTAGTTGGTGATCATTTTTAATGAATCTAATCTTGCAATTAAATTAGTGAATCTATGTTTCAAAAAGAACATAAGAAAAGAAATCATATATTCGAGCAACAGAAATTGATTTCTCAGTTGGATATCAACATTTTGATTATAGAAAATGAAGAGTTCTATTGAAATTCAACTACTGCAAACCTTAAAAATGAATTTTTCAAAATTGACGCAGAAGATATGTAGAAGAGTTCCATCGAAACTGAGTTCAATAAAAACTTCTTTAATAGAGAATTGATGGTATCAGGATAGATGAACAATAAACCGTTCTTGCAATTGGAATTAGCACATCATCGTATAAAATTTAGGGTTTTAATTATTTGTGGTGTATATAAAAATGATAAATAAAATAAATTAATGTGATGAGATGGTTATTTTAGACAATTTGATTGTAACTATCATTTGGTAATACTGTTTGGTTTATAAACTGGTTTATTTATGATTTTGAGGTAAAAAATAGTGGTTAAAAACTGAAGAGAGAAAAGTGTGTGATTAAAAAGTGATTTGAAAAATTATTTAATTTATAAAATAGTTTATAAATCAAAAAACGTACAGTTACCAAACATAGACGTAAATATGAAAAGTGTGGTGTGATTTACAAAAACATAAAAAGGTGTCGAACAGTTCCGGTCCCTTCTTCCTCTTGGTGGAATTTCTTTTCAGTTTTCACCCTGCACTGCAGCGAACCCCTCTCTCTCTCATCCCCTCACAAATTCACAAATCAAGGAAATTATACTACGACAAATATAAATCAAGCTCAACTTTAATTCACTTAAATTAATCAGCTCTTTTTGTCTAAAGAGAACTCCGAATTCAGAAGCAGTTTCAATATAAGCACAATAAAGCCATGGATGCTGATTCTTGGGCTGATCGTCTTTCTTCTGCCTACAGGCGTTATCAATTTCTTCTTCAATCTTGATCTGGTAACCGGAATCCCAATTTTTCGTTTTCAAATGTGTAGTTTTCATCTGGGTTTTCCTTAATTTGACCAAGAAATTTGTATTTGCCTTAAAGATTGCGTTTTAATGGATCTGTTGGCTAGGTATTGGGTTCGTTGAAACCATAATTAAATATAAGTTATCACTGTTACTGAATCTTTACGAGGTTTTTCCGGAGATCAAATTTTTTAAGTAGGGCTTGTTAAGGCTTTTTATCTAGGTTTGTGAAGCTTACAGATAATGTGTTTAATTTAAAGATTGGGCTTTAATGGGTTCTTTATGCGGGAATACTCTGGCAGGGAGGAAATTGGATGGTCTAAATGCAGAAATGTTGATGGGATTCGAGGAATTTGACCTGGATGATGATGTAAGGGAGGAGTATCCATGCCCGTTCTGTTCGGAATATTTTGATATTGTGGGACTCTGTTGCCAAATTGATGACGAGCATCCTGTAGAAGCAAAAAACGGGGTGTAATTCTTTTGCTTTTGCTTCTTTTCATTGTTGCTGAACATTTTGTATAGGTCAAAAAGGGTGTGGAAAATGATACCTTTTTTATATCGAGTGATTCGAATGTGAGAATCTAAGTTTGAGAAATAGTTCATATTTTACTCGTTTCACATATCCCAAGAAGGTTGAAAATGATTTGTTTGCATATTAAACATGATAAAGAATGTGGAGTTGAGATTTTTACTTATGCTAAGCTGGATGTTTCCCCATTTCCTTCCTTACTTGGAGGGAGGTCAGGAATATGTCAATTCATGTGGTTAGTAAAAACTAACAGTTGATGATAATAATGGAAGCTTGATAAATGAGGTCATTAATGGATTGGATTACATTGCATTTATAAGTTATATTAACATTTCAAATAGTCGAAGAACATTAAGACTCACAGTTCATTAAGGGAAGCAAATGTTATTTGGAAATAGAAACCACTTTGTGGGCTCACCCTATTTACAAAATTTTTTCATCAATTTCCATTGCATTTTAGCTTCTATTATGTTGCCCGTAAGTTTAGCTAAATCGATGCTAAAGTAATTGCAAAGCAGAATTAAATATGTATTTACTCCAGCAAATTTCAAATCTGCCCAAAGAACAACATCAAGTAAGGAATCGAGCAGCCTAAATGATCAGCATCCTATAGCAAAGTAAAAATAATCTTTAGTTGACAAACTAAACTTAAAATAGACTTAAGGATGCCTTTTATTCCCCTTCCTTTTTAGTTTCTTGTGGTGTTATGCCACTGTTGCCAGTGGGAGGGTTGATGTTCTATGTAATCTCTAACATGGAACATCATTCTTTTGTCGAGAACGGGATTTAGTATAATTTCATTTGCACAAATCATAATGAATGAAACAATTGCTCGTATGTTTCTTTTCAAAATATTGTTACTGACAGAGGTCTTCTCCTTGACTCTTGCAGGTGTGTCCAATTTGTGCCATGAGGGTCGGTGTTGACATGGTTGCACATATTACTTTTCAGCATGGGAATACCTTTAATATATCCTTTCTTTCAATCACACTTTCTCGTATGTTGCGGGTTTTCTTGAATTCCCTTTTGCACTATTCTTGTATTATTTTATTTTATTTATTTATACAAAATATAGTTATTCTGTGAGCATATTATGGATCCTGGTTGTGCATATTTCATTGTAACATTGGAGTACATCCTTTTCTTGCAGTTGCACTTTTTTGTGTTGTTGCGGTTTTTTTTTTTAAGTCGTTATATTCTTTTATGTTCTCTTTGTTTCTTTGAAACATAGTTATTCTATGTGAGGATTTAATGTATGCACGTAAATATTTGCATATGGAATTTCTTAAGGACCAAAGTAGCAAGAGGAAATGAAACCTCAGTTGTTATAAAGTTTTCTCACAAGAGGCCTTTTTTGGTCTATGCTAAGTATAGATATAGCCAAAAACAATCTAGAAGAGTGTTGAATATGTTGTTTAGTTCGAAACTACCAGATTTTCAATTTTCTCAAATTTATCTGAAATGTGCAATGCATCATTTGAACCTCTTGACACACATTTTGATGGCACATACACACACTTTACTGATTTGATGGGTTTCTGTTCATAAAGTATTATCCTTCAGATTTGTGTTTGTACGTTGTATTGCACATTTTTTTTCCCAATACTCATAAATATGTTGGTTTGATTTACATTTACTATTAAGTACTTTATGTTCTTAATCAATGTAAGAATACTAGTGCTAAATGATTATATGCAGGTACATTCAAAAATTGATGCACATGATGGTCCAGCTAAAACCGCTACTAATTTGGACAACACAAATTTAATCTCAACCAAGATTAATTTCACCCAGAACTGGGGCTAAGCTAGCACACCTTTGTTCTGTATTTCCCACACAACATGACATAGAATGCACAGGGAACTTTAAAGAGAAGAAATCATAGAAATAGTTTAAAACTTACAAGTTTTCTGATGTGATCCAGACAACGAGTACAAGTTCGCGCAAAGATCCGTTGATGATCAAAGGAGGATCGATGACTCGATTGCAAATGAGGAGGGCCAACGAAGCAATGGACAAGCTAGTACAAGAAATAATGGCCAAAACAATGTTCGCGTCATCAAAAGAAGTAAGTTTTATGTTGGAACTTAGCCAAGACGACGAGTGGATCAACATCATTCAAGCCGTCGAAGAAAGTTGTGAAGTTGCAGAATTACGATCGTAATCTGTATTTCTTACGGTCGTAACGAGTCCATTGCTGAAAACTGAAATTTTAAAAAAATTGGACTTACGGTCGTAACTCACATGTGTCACAGCCGTAATGTGGCCTCTGGTTGAAAACAAGATTTTCAGAAAAAATGACTTGCGGCCGTAACTGTTAAACAATAAGCTACTTACGGTCGTAAGGAAGGAAGTTACGGCCGTAACTATCAAAACGCGTAAAATCCTTATTTTTTGTTATTTTTATTTCTTTCCATATTTGAACAATTTCTTTCCTAGTTCCAATGTTAAATTAGAACTCCTAAAACTAGATTGTGACCCTATTTAAAGGGATGTAATTTTCATTATTGGACAGACCAATATTGATATTATTGTGAGGCAAATTTGCTATCAAACTTCGTTCTTCATTGTATAATACAATTCGAACTTGCGAGTTAATCTTGTTTGCTCAAATCTCGGTGAGAATTAATATTGTTTGTGATCAAGATGTCAATGTATTCCTGTGATTGTATTGGTTGCTTGGTTCAATTAATTTTAATTGAATTCATAAATCGTGGTTCTTGACGTTCTTGGGTCGATTTAATATTTTGTGGGTTGCGTAACTACAATTATTACGTGATTTGCATCATTTTCTTTCCTTATTTCTCTCATACATCCCTGCGTTAGCCTCACTTTTCTTGTATCCTCTATAAGTTTCTCAAGGCCTTAACCTAGGTTACCTTGAACTAGGAAAAGAATCTAAGAGGTAAGAAATGAAAAGTAAATAAAATAAGATCGCTGGGTGTGAACACATTCTTTAGTACTTTATATTCATAATAGGCCCCAAATAATGTTCCCACAAGATCTTCCCTTCAACCATATTTTGCACGTCATTGTTTAACACATGCATAGAATATGACATAGTTCTTCGACTCTCATAGAAGATAAAAATGTGCAATATTTGAAAAGTCTAAATTGGATATTAAACTGTTATAACTTTGGGAGGTGTGGCATAAGCCTCAAGTCAAATTAATAATATTATTCAAACAAAATAAAAATACAACAATATGCTAATAATAAACCATAAACCATATTTTAAAATCAATAGTAAAATAAATTAATAAAACTTGATAAGTTCTCGAATTAATAATCACATTGTAAAAGTGTTATTTAATGATAGTAGTAGAAACAACACAAACCATTGCTAGTAGTAAGATTTTTAAAGGAATTATTGACATATTTGATTCCCTATCTATGGTTTTGAAAAACTATTTGATGCTTTTGCCTTGAACCCTGCCTCATGTAATCTCAAACCTTAAATGCTACTTGTGAGGCTTACACCTTGAGTTTGTTAGGCTTAGTCTCAAACATGAGCCTCAATCCTACTAAAGTGTCCTAAGTTTACCCTGCCAACATTTAACCCTTGTTTGATCCTAGTACCATTCAAATTTTTATTAAAATCTGATACTTTGAATTTGAACTAAAAATTGCATTTCAAAGTATCAGATTTTGATAGAAATCTTAATAGTATAAATAAATTGTATAATAACCAAACAGGGGCTTAATTTATGACCTTATCCTTTTGAGTCGTTTCTTTATAACCTAAAAGTTTTATAAGTTATTTTTTTCTATCTAATTTTTCTTTCTATCTACATGGAAGGAAAATGGGAAGGGGAATACACTATTGCAATATGACGATGATAGAATGAAAAGAAACTAGGAATGAGGATCGTGGCAATGTTCTAAATGATTTCCTTAAAAGATCATATTGGTTGTGAAGATAATGAAAATTTTGAGTTCTCTCTTCTTTTAGTAATATGCTTATAATTTTGTTAGATGATTACTAATTTGAAAACTTATTATTTTCTATTTTATTGATATCAGACTTTTAATTTTGTTAATTAGCTTTGTTATGAGTTTTTTTTTAAATGGTTTATGGTATATCATGAGCATATTTTTGTATTTTTATTTGTATTCATTTTTAATTTTTTAGTGGTCTATATTGAAGCTACGCATCATAGCGCTATAAAACGCCTCAATATCTAATTAAGTCTTTTTAAAAAATTGCCCCTATATATCATCCTTCTCATCATATTCTTTCTAGTATCATCATCCTCCATTTGTTTTAGAAGGAAATGACACTAAATGTTATAAATGTTTCTTTGGTTAGTTAAAACAAATGGTGTCTTCTCCTTTCGTTCCATGTATAAGAAAGAAAGAAATAAAAGCTAAGGTTAGTAATAAAGCTCCTGTTGGGTGGATATTAAAATTAGATTTTTAGTAAATTTTTATAGAAGTTGATGAAATGTGTGGTCAAAAAATTGTGGGTCCAACGAAATGTATGGTTGAAATTAATTGTTAAATTTAACTTAGATAAAAATCTAGATTTTAATCAGAATCAAACAGGGGCAAAGTTGTTAGAAAGGGCAATACAAATGGGAGAACACCTTGGTCAACTTATGGCATTGCGTTGAGGCATAATCCTCGTAAAATCGAAGCGCAAGCCTCACAAATTGCATAAGGCGTAAGCTTGTAGGTGTTTAATGGAAGCCTCAATTGAGGTGGATTCAAGGTGTAGGCCTCGGAAGATATTTTTAAATGTACATGAGCTGTTTATAGCAAGGGTAGGATCATATGCGTGACAAAAAATTCTTATTTCCAGACTTGTGAACACATGTAACAATGTTGCATGTCCAAGTAGTGACGTATACACAACACTTGCTTTATTAGTTAATTAGTTACCGAGTTACATGCATGGTTTTATCAATCCACATATTGATATTATCCGGAATTTACAAAAGCCATCCTAATGCATACTTTGTTTTGAGTCAATTTTAATAACAATTGTTCCTATATATGTTTAAAGATGAATAATTTGTGTGTCCTTCATTTTCAGCTTTCTATCCAAAACATATGCTTCGTGTATAATAATAACTAGGAGTCCAGGACAGTTTTGGAGGGGAATGAATGAATGAAGTTGAACTAATGATTTGTATGCGTGGGTGCGTGTGTGGAAGATAGAGATCGAAGAGAGTATGGTAATCATGTCGAGATCAACTTCGTTTGTTGCTGTTTAATAATTTTGCAAAATTGTTTCTGCTTAATATTTCTTTACGTGTGTATCTCACTGTGAAACATTAGAAGAACTCCATTTTCCTAGATGTTACATGCAGCGCAAAAGAAAATCACGTAAAGCTGGTTCACGTTCAACACTGTCACTGTTGAGGAGGGAACTAAGAGAAGCAAATCTGCAGTCTCTTTTTGGAGGGTCTTCTCTGTATAGTATCTTCAAGCAATGCAGCTCCAGACCTATTTATTTTGCCGGTGGGTGATGATTTCATCAGAGTCAACTCCAGTAAAGAAAAGCTTCGCTGGAAATGTTTTAGAAAGGTAATATATTGCTTTCTTATTTCCCTTTGTTTGATCTGGTAGGCTAGTTCCTCTATATCTGAGGATCTGGTTACTTCCCACTGCAAAGTTGGGTTTAAATAGCTATGGATTGGGGAATGAGAAGAATCAACTAGAAATGCCAGATTCTTCCAATTTGTTGATGTTGTTCAGATTTCTTCTGGCTACCAGATTTAAAGCTTTTTGAGCAAAAAACTACTAAGAAATGGTAAAACAGATTCCTCAGCTATAATACATTTTATGCTTTTGCATATTCTTTGCGAGCGTATTGTTCTGTTTGCCGCACCATTTTATGGCCAATAGTTTTGACCATCAGTGTCACGATCCGTCCCAAATCACCCTACTGGACTTGAAACGTGACGTGTGCCGATGGCAAGTGACAACTAGATGTTGGACCCACCACCAAGACAAACTTGACTTTTCTTATCTTTCAGATTCACTTTTTAAAATAAATTTGATCCCATAAGTATTAATAAAAATTTTGACAGAGTCTCCCCTATATTATTGACATAACCAATCTGTAATTCAACGTCAAATCCTCAACAATCATGCATAATAATCATAAAGACTTCCCAAACCTTCCAAGCATAACATTAATGTAATAAGACAATTGAAATTCTTATTCAATTCTTTTAATATATATACATACAACCCGTATCACAAAATCACAGGGCCTATTACCGACAAGGCCACAAAAGAATATCATAGCCTATAATATGAGTCCAAAAGATAACTTCTAAATACTATAACAGAATGGACCATAGAAATGCCTACGTTTAGCTCGTCTAGCGGCGATGTCTCTATCCAAGCTGCTCAAAATCTGTAGCTTTTTCCTATAAGGAAGAGATAGGGAGAAATGTGAGCTTGTAACTCAGTGAGTGGAGTTTATGAAGTAATTTCCTTTATAAATCATTTTTGAAAACATAATTTATCTCATAAGCTTTTGCCACTTTAAATCAAATCATACATGCTAAGAATAATCATAAAGATCGTGGAATAATCATCCGTGGCATAACTGATAAACTGTAATACATAAGAAAATCACACCAAAGCTGAAATCTGTATCTAGTCATACGCGCGTATACTACTGAGCACCTCCGTACCCGACCCAAAGCCCCTCTGGGTACAAAAGTGGGTCCCCAAGACCTCATATGTGCACCCTTACACACGGGCCATAGGCCCCCTCCGTGCATAAGAGTAGATCTTAATATCATCTGAACACGGGCCATAGGCCCCCTCCGTGACAGAGCCTTAAGATCACAAATAATATCCGCTAGTACACGGGCCCAAGGCCCCCTCCGTGCACTAACACAAGAACAGATAATCACATGGGTACTTTTGATGATTTGGAAACCATACATGCCAACTTAACTAATCATGCTCGTAAAACATGGTAAAAAGAGTCATCTCGATAAACAAAATTAATTTTAAAACATTTGTTTTGATAATCATGCTAAAATCAAGTAATTTAAAAATCATTTGTAACTTGTAGAAAATCATTGTGAATAACGTAGAAAATTCTTTAAGTTTATTCTCCAATCACAAAATAATTGACAATCCACTAGCTTGGTCGATGTATAGCGCCGACTTCCTCGTCACCTCCTCTTAATGTTAGGAAAATATGGTAGAATAATACCAACACGCTCTTTGAGTTGGATGGTTCTTCCTTCTTCTTCCTTTCCTTTCTTTTTTTTTTCTTCTCTTTCTTTCACCTGTTTTTTTTTTTTTTCTCTCGAAGCCTCTGTTTTACAGCCTCTGTTGGTCCTTCCTTTTTTTTGGCAATTGGTTGTTATATTTAGTGTTATAATATGTAAAGTATTTAGTTATTGCCAAAAGGTCCCCACTCTTATTTCCATGATTTAAAATAATCCTCAACTTATATAAGTTTTAGAAAAATAACCCCAACAAATAAAATAGTATAATTTGGTCCTAATTTAACTTTGACTTGACTATTCCATATATGACTTTGACTAGTAAAAGTTTGACTAAAAAAAAAATAATTGGGTTGTTACAATCTTACCTCCTTCAAAGAATTTCGTCCTCGAAATTCAGTCACCAAATAGAAGAGGATATTGAATACGAATTTGCTCCTCATGTTCCCATATTGCCTCTTCTGCTGGGTGATTTCCCCATTGGACCTTTACTAATGAAACCATATCATTTTCATCAATTTGCTCCTTTCGCTCCAATATTTCAACGGGTTGTTCTTCATAGCTCAAATTCTCCTTTAGCTCTATTGGTTGGAATTCCAATACATGAGACACGTCAGGAATGTACTTACGAAGCATAGATACATGAAACACATCGTGTATTCTGGACAACTCATCTGGCAAAGCAAGTCGATAAGAAACTGGACCAATCCTCTCAACAATCTCATAGGGTCCAATATACCTAGGACTCAGCTTCCCTCTCTTGCCAAACCTCAAAATACCTTTCCATGGTGATAACTTTAAGAAGACTTTATCCCCAACTCCAAACTCCAAATCCTTTCTGCGTCTGTCAGCATAACTCTTTTGTCAATCTTGTGCTATCTTTAGTCTTTCTTGAATAATTTTTACCCTTTCAGTTGCCATTTGAACCATCTCAGGGCCTACTAACTTTCTCTCACCCACTTCGGTCCAACAAACTGGAGTCCTGCACCTCCTACCATATAGTGCCTCGAAAGGAACCATCTCAATACTGGAATGATAACTGTTATTATAAGCAAACTCCATCCAGCGTAAATGAGTATCCCAACTCCCTTTGAACTCGAGAGCACAAGCTCGAAGCATATCTTCTAGGGTCTGAATGGTTCTCTCAGATTGACCATCCGTCTGTGGGTGAAATGCAGTACTAAACTGAACCTTTGTGCCCAAAGCACTCTGCAACTTCGGCCAAAATTGAGACGTGAATCGAGGATCTCTATCAGACACAATAGAAACTGGAGCCCCATACAGACAGACTACCTCATCGACATATAATTTTGCTAACTTAGTCAATGTAAATGTAGCTTTAATCGGTAAAAACTTTGCAGTCTTGGTCAACCTATCCACAATCACCCAAACACCATCATTACCACTCTGAGTACGAGGAAGACCAAATAGAAAATCCATAGTGATGTGCTCCCACTTCCACTCTGGAATAGGCAATGGTTGCAAAGTTCCAGCGGATTTCTGACGAACTGGTTTCACTTGTTGGCAAATAAAACATCTAGACACAAACTCGGCAATCTCTCTCTTCATGCCTGGCCACCAGTAATGTTCCTTCAACATATGATACATTTTTGTGCTGCCTGGATGCATTGCATAAGCTGAATTATGTGCTTCTTCTAGTATCTCGTTTTTCAACTCTAAAATATTTGGAACACATAATCTGTTTCCCATAACTAGAGTGTCATCATATACGATAGAAAAATCTGTTCGTATTCCAGCTTCAACTTCTGCCTTCAATATTCTCAGCGATAGATCCTCAGACTGGGCCTGTTTAACTTTATCCACTAGGTGAGGCTTCACCTGAAACATAGCTAGCACTGCCCCTGAAGTAGTGGCTGATAACTGAGCATTCAAGTTTCTAAATTCACACATTAAGGAAGCACATATTGCATTTGTTTGGTTCGAGGTACTACTGGCTTTTCGACTAAGTGCATCAGCAACTACATTTGCTTTACCTGGATGGTAATCAATTTTACAATCATAATCCTTAATCAATTCTAACCATCTTCTTTGCCTCAAGTTCAATTCTTTCTGAGTAAAAATATACTTCAAGCTCTTGTGGTCGGTGAAAATCTGACACCTCTCACCATATAAATAGTGCCTCCAAATTTTGAGAGCCAAAACCACCGCAGCCAATTCTAAATCATGTGTGGGATAATTCAATTCATGTTTCTTCAATTGTCTTGAAGCGTAAGCCACAAATTTTCCATTTTGCATCAAAACACATCACAAACCTTGTCTTGAAGCATCACTATAAATCACAAATTCTTCACCTGGTGATGGAAGTGTAAGTATAGGAGCAGAAACCAACCTATTCTTCAATTCTTGAAAACTCTTCTCACACTCTTCAGTCCAAACAAACTTTGAGCTCTTCCGTGTCAAACTGGTCAATGGAAGGGCAATCTTAGAAAATCCCTCCACAAAACGTCGATAATATCCGGCTAAACCAAGAAAACTCCTCACCTCAGTCACATTATTAGGACGTTCCCATTTCATCACTGCCTCTGTCTTTACAGGATCAACATAAATTCCTTCAGCTGAAATCACATGTCCTAAAAATACAACCTTGTCTAGCCAAAACTCACATTTTGAGAACTTAGCATATAATTGTTTATCTCGCAAGGTCTGCAAAATAATCTTCAAATGCTCTGCATGCTCATCATGGTTGGAAGAATAAATCAATATATCATCAATAAATACAATAACAAATCTATCCAAATAAGGATGTAGAATCTTGTTCATCAAATCCATGAAAGCGGTTGGGGCGTTGGTTAAACCAAACGGTATCACTAGAAACTCATAATGACCATAGCGAGTCCTAAATGCAGTCTTTGGCACATCAATATCTCGAATTTTAAGCTGATGATACCCCGAACGCAAATCAATCTTAGAGAATACCTTGGCATCTCGAAGTTGGTCAAACAAGTCATCAATACGAGGCAGTGGATACTTGTTGCGAATCGTCACCTTATTCAATTTTCGGTAATCAATACACAATATCATAGTTCCATCTTTCTTCTTCACAAACAAAACCGGAGCTCCCCATGGTGATGCACTGGGTCTGATGAAACCCTTATCAACCAATTCTTGTAATTGCACTTTCAATTCTTTTAACTCAGTTGGGGCCATTCTATAAGGTGCTTGAGAAATAGGAGTTGTACCAAGCAATACCTCGATAGTAAATTCGAATTCTCTGTCTGGCGGTAACCCTGGAAGATCATCTGGAAACACATCTGGAAAATCTCTCACAACAGATATATCCTCAAGTTGAGGCTTACTGATCTGAGTATCAATCACATGAGCTAAATATCCCTGACAACCCTTCTTCAGAAGTCTAAGAGCATCAAGAGCAGATATCAAACATGATGGTAAAATTCTACTCTCTCCTTTAAGAATAATCTCAAAATCTCCAGACCTCCTGAATGTAACTTCTTTACGAAAACAATCAACTGTAGCACGATTCATAGTTAAAAAGTCCATGCCCAAAATAATATCAAAGTCATGAATATCAAGTGGAATTAGATCAGCTTTCAGCTCATGATCATTCACTCGAATCACACAACCCTTGAACACATCATTAGCTAAAAGAGATTTTCCCACCGGTGTAGCTACGACTAACTCATTGTTTAAGGGCTCTAATATCTTATCCGCATATTTAGTAAGTGCATAAGAAATAAAGGAATGAGTAGCACCAGAATCAGTTAATGCATGAACATTTTTACCAAAAATAGATATCATACCCATAACAACATCTGGTGACTCCTCAGCCTGCTGCTGTGTCATCGCAAAAACTCTACCTTGGGACTTCGGACGTCCCGCCTGTCCTCTCTGACTAGTAACACCATGGCCTGCAAGATTTGAATGGGTCCCACTCGATGATCCCACATTATCTTTCCTATTCTGATTCTGTCTCGCACCGCTAGCTTCAATCTGTGGAGCCATCTGTGATGCACTACCCTCCTGAAATCGAACTGGACAATCCTTCTTCAAATGTCCCATCTGACCACAACGAAAACAACCACCACTACTTTTGAGGCACTCTCCCGCATGAAACTTGCCACACAACTGACACTGCGAAAATCTGGGACCACTACCACTGTCAGCCAGTCTAGGGGCAAAAGATCTCTGAGAAGGAACCTGCATGTGAGAACGGCCATGTACTGGCTGCCGTACAGAACTCTGGCTATGTCCTGATCCTCCACTAAATCCTGTACTTCGAGACTTAGATTTGAAGCTCCCAGTTTGTATGACACCTGGCCAAAATCCTTTCTTATCCTTCTTTGAATCCCGGTCTGACTGCTACCACCACGAAATAGCATTTGCACTCCCTGATTTTGTCCTTCCAAAAGTGCCGTCTCGACTCTTGAGGCCGCTTCTACAAGTTCACTGAAACTATGATGCCCATGACCTGTCACCATAGCTCTAATTCCTGTCCTCGGTCCTTCCTCAAACCGCCTGCATTTATTTGTTTCATTAGCTACAAAATCAATAGCATACTTGGATAATTCCACAAACCTCTTCTGGTACTCAGCTACAATGTATGATCCCTGTACAAGATTTAAAAACTCCCTTTGTCTGGCCACACGGTAGCTCGGGGGATAGTATGTCTCATTAAATGCTTCCTTGAACATGGTCCAAGTAATAGTACTAGGATCACGATACCGACCCCGATATGTAGTCCACCAATCTGCTGCAACTCCTTTTAACAAGAAGGAGGCAAGGCGCAACTTAGTAGCATTAGAACATACCATGACATCGAAAATATTCTCCAAGCTCCTCATCCAAACCTCAGCATCTGCTGGATTGCCCGTGCTCTCAAAGTGTTTTGCCCCAAGCTTAATAGCTCTTTCGATGCTATCATCTCTAGCTTGGTTCTGTAATACATTTGGTAAGAGAGAGGAAATGGCCGTAGCAATTCTCTCAGTCAAGGGATCATTCCCAGCTGCATTCCCCTGATTCTGTTGTACTGGTACATTTCCCTGATTCTGTTGTACTGGGGCTTGGTGGACCGATTCTTCTCCCGGATTTAATCCCCTAACATTTGCTCTTTGGAGAGTATTTTGATTTCGAGGTTGTGGACGTGTCTTACCACCTCTAGCCATCTTGCACCTAAAAATATGCATTATAGGTTGACAGATCAAAAATGAATAGCACAACTTGTAGACTAAATAATCATGTATTGCCCAAACGCCAATAACCATGCTCTGATACCAATTGTCACGACTCGTCCCAGATCACCCTACTGGACCTGAAACGTGACGTGTGCCGATGCCAGGTGACAACTAGATGTTGGACCCACCACCAAGGCAAACTTGACTTTTCTTATCTTTCAGATTCACCTTTTAAAATAAATTTGATCCCATAAGTATTAATAAAAAATTTGACAGAGTCTCCCCTATATTATTGACATAACCAACCTGTAATTCAACGTCAAATCCTCAACAATCATGCATAATAATCATAAAGACTTCCCAAACCTTCCAAGCATAACATTAATGTAATAAGACAATTGAAATTCTTATTCAATTCTTTTAATATATATACATACAACCCGTATCACAAAATCACCGGGCCTATTACTGACAAGGCCACAAAAGAATATCACAGCCTATAATATGAGCCCAAAAGATTCTAAATACTATAACATAATGGACGATAGAAATGCCTATGTTTAGCTCGTCTGGCGGCGATGTCTCTATCCAAGCTGCTCAAAATCTATAGCTTTTTCCTATAAGGAAGAGATAGGGAGAAACGTGAGCTTGTAACTCAGTGAGTGGAGTTTATGAAGTAATTTCCTTTATAAATCATTTTTGAAAACATAATTTATCTCATAAGCTTTTGCCACTTTAAATCAAATCATACATGCTAAGAATAATCATAAAGATAGTGGAATAATCATCTGTGGCATAACTGATAAACTGTAATACATAAGAAAATCACACCAAAGCTGAAATCTGTATCTAGTCATACGCGCGTATACTACTGAGCACCTCCGTACCCGGCCCAAAGCCCCTCTGGGTACAAAAGTGGGTCCCAAAGACCTCATATGTGCACCCTTACACACGGGCCATAGGCCCCCTCCGTGCATAAGAGTGGATCTTAAGATCATCTGAACACGGGCCATAGGCCCCCTCCGTGATAGAGCCTTAAGATCATAAATAATATCCACTAGTACACGGGCCCAAGGCCCCTTCCGTACACTAACACAAGAACAGATAATCACATGGGTACTTTTGATGATTTGGAAACCATACATGTCAACTTAACTAATCATCCTCGTAAAACATGGTAAAAAGAGTCATCTCGATAAACAAAATTAATTTTAAAACATTTTTTTTGATAATCATGCTAAAATCAAGTAATTTAAAAATCATTTGTAACTTGTAGAAAATCATTGTGAATAACGTAGAAAATTCTTTAAGTTTATTCTCCAATCACAAAATAATTGACAATCCACTAGCTTGGTCGATGTATAGCGCCGACTTCCTCGTCACCTCCTCTTAATGTTAGGAAAATATGGTAGAATAATACCAACACGCTCTTTGAGTTGGATGGTTCTTCCTTCTTCTTCCTTTCCTTTCTTTTTTTTTTCTTCTCTTTCTTTCTCCCGTTTTTTTTTTTTCTCTCGAAGCCTCTGTTTTACAGCCTCTGTTGGTCCTTCCCTTTTTTTGGCAATTGGTTGTTATATTTAGTGTTATAATATGTAAAGTATTTAGTTATTGCCAAAAGGTCCCCACTCTTATTTCCATGATTTAAAATAATCCTCAACTTATATAAGTTTTAGAAAAATAACCCCAACAAATAAAATAGTATAATTTGGTCCTAATTTAACTTTGACTTGACTATTCCATATATGACTTTGACTAGTAAAAGTTTGACTAAAAAAAATAATTGGGTTGTTACAATCAATCTATCTGTTGCCCACGCGTAATAGTTCAAATACAATATCAGCGACCCTATTATTTTATTGGTGAAAATGGTTGAACTGTAATTAATTAAAAGCATTTTATGGTCATTATTAAGTTTGTCTGGATGTTTATTTAACCCTATTATATTATTGGATTAGATTGGATTATATTCTATTAGAAGAAAAATGTCTATCAAAGATGAAGAAGAGAAGGCGGAGAGATGCAAGTTTGTTCAAGGAATGCTGTTGTCCACACTTCTTGATGATAATAACGAATGAGGTTCGACATGGTTTGCGAAATGTATTTATTTATGTTTTGTGTAGAATCAGTTCAGTAGTAGATAGAAATTATGAAATTTCTCAGTAAGATAATAACTATACCCCCCTTCTCTTATGAGTCGACTTAACTAACTTCTTGCATATTAATTATTAATATAATGATATATTATATATAAATTTATAATTAGTTGTATAATAAATAAATTAATATGTAATGAATGTTATTATGTTAGTGAATGAAAGTCGAAAAGATGAATTATAACTAAAAAGCTTGTTCAAATCTTCAAATGAAGTGTTTGAAAATACAAAAACTAAAATTGAATAAATAGATTAAAATTTAAAAGTTTAAAAATTAAAATCCTCTTTTTCTTTTTCGGGTTTGAATTGAATAATTAAATTTTCTATTAGGCTGAGTTAAAATTGTACACTAACAACTTGTTACATGTACAATCTTTATTTTGAAATTAAAATTGTATTTTATATAAAGAAATTAAGAATGTGTTTGGAAAATATATTTTTAAACATGTTTTTTTCTACACAACTCTCCAAATCACTTTTTAATCATACACATTTTCTCTCTCTATTTTTCAACCACACATTTTACCTAAAAAATATAAAAATATATATTTTTAAACGAAAAACTTTTAACAAACAGAGGCTAAAAGTCTAAAATTAAATATCATTTATCTGACTGCATGCATTTTTTGTGTACTTATTTTGTATGTGAAATTAGCGTCTTGTCAATCTTTGACATATATTAACATTTTCAAAATATTTTCTTTGAGTTGGTTTTTGATTTCTGACAATACCTTTTTACCTGTACTAAAGCAGACTTCGAAGCTACCGTGTTAATTAGAGATGTTAGTAAATCTTTTGCTATGGTGGAAATAATTGGATATCTTCGTTTGTTCACCAATATTCGAGTTAATCAAATTCTAAAAAATTAACAAGTTCCATAATTCTAAGTGAATTTTATTGAAAATACTTTTTTCAGTTCTTCAGGTATTATCAGCGGACCTGATTCGTTACAATTAGGAGACATAGTGTAAGAAAAATTTTCTTGTATTTGACTAATTTTTTCTATTAGATTGTATAATACTACTTCGTCGTCTCCAAGTGCAGTGACACGTGATGTTGCAGATTGTGTATGACTAACATTAGTTCCTAATCGTGCTGCATATGCGGTATACATGTTTACTAACGTAATTTCTAAATTATTATAGTGATAGGTGTTTCCAAAATCAATGAGCTATTGATCTTTGAAATAAGAAGTTTCTTACCCTTTAAATTGTAACGTGGGTCCATTACGCATGTTAAGGGAAATAATATAGGTAAATCTTTCCAATATTTTCTAAATTTCATTTCCATAGAAATTATCATATCAACAAAAAATTAGTTAGTTCTATATCTATAAAAAGTTCTTACAATAACATAAAGACGTTCAAGATCTCTTGAACTAATTGGAGTATACCTTAGATAATATATTGGTTGAATATTATAAAAACTTGTCAAAAATCTTTTGATTTTAAAAGCAGCTTTCCAATTCGATTCCATTAATAGAGAATCATTTTCATTTCTAAGTGTTTTACTATTATAATACTCGGTTATGATGTGTTCATAACATTTACATGATTTATTTAAAAAATATATAAAGTTCCACATATGGCCGATGTCGGTGAAAAATTTCTTAGGATCTAAACCGAATTATGAACGAATCTCTTCAAAGTATTGTTTTTTACTCGGTGATATAATTATGTGCATTAATGCATCTCTAGTTTTATCAATTTGATATTTAGTGTGTTTCATTTCACCTTGAATAATTAATTTAAAATATGACAAATACATCTACTACGGGTTTATTTATACTAGCATTATCGAAAGTAAATAATCGAATTTTACTTTTGAAACTATATTCTTTAACAATTTGATGTATAGTATTAAATATGTTGAATGCATTATGAGGAAATTCTATAATTTTAAAAGCGATAATTTTTTATGCATAACCCAAAGTGGATCAATTCAGTGTGTAGTTGTAGCAATATAAATTTTTTTGTTAATACCTTCTTAAATATCGGAAGTAAAAGAAATAACACCACCATATTTATTTAAATTGACTATTAATTGCTTTTTATTTTTAATAAAATATTCTATAGTATCAGAACGAAGTGTGTTTCGACTAATACCAATGTACCTGAGTTGAAGATAACATTTGATGTAGGTAATAAAGTGGTCCTTGTCCACTATACTTAGGGGCAACTCTGTCCCGCAACGAATTGAACTATGCCAGTTCGATTCTCTTCTTCGGAATACATCCAATTTGAAAGTGTAGATCCAACAGCAAAACTACTATCAAATGAACCAAATTGTATTTGATTTTGATTTGATTCAACAAACCCGTGTTTGGCAACACACCTGGCACCTAGGAAAGTAACGGTTGAGGTGAGAATTACCAATGCCCTTTTGCTATGCTAATTGTCGTGTACAATATTTGCACACTGCTTTGAACTCTTGAATTTCGTCAATTATTTTCTCAATTGCGACCAATTTAAAGTGATCCCAAAACTATTCAGCTCTCTTCTTATTTTTCCCAGCTTTTCGCTTCCCTCGCGTCGAGAATATCGTGATCATTTTTGAAGATACGAACATCCGCATCTTCTTTTTCAACATCGTCTAAATCAATTCGTTAATTTAATGTCTTTTCTTCAATATTGTCGGGAATTGGTATGTGATTGAGATCGGAAAATTCATCGTTGAACTGAGAGTGATATTATGGTGTTGAGTCATCATGCCTTACAAATTAAGGTGGACCATCGAACAATTCATTAACAAATCTTTGACGGTTGTGATTCATTCTTTTGTATGTGGAAAATTTGAAATAGAAAATGAAATGTGAGCCATGCTCGGCTCGTTGTTCAAAGTGGGCAATTAAATCGCCTAAATGATGAGCCGAGCTGCCCTCGGCTTGTGTTTTCGCGAGCTGAGTCGATAGGCGACTCGGTCCATTTGCCACCTCTGCCCAATTCATTCATGCCATTACTTGTCCGTTAGACTAGTTATTATGTCATCAAACTTTCAATAACCATTAGTTAGTTTCTATAAAGACAATTGTCAACAAACCAGTCTTTTGAATAAATCTGTTTCTGCTTGTTATCACGGTTGTGGCTTTAATTATTCATAGTTCCGTTCGTGCAAAGTGTTTTTGAGACCATTTATTGTGTAACGAAATAGAACGTACTTGATTTTGAATTTAAAGGGTTTGAGGAACCATTTATGTAATGGATATCTCGAAGAAGAGAACGTACTTGAGTTTGAATTAAAAGGGTTTTAAGGAACCATATAACAAATCTCATCATTCAAGAGGAGAACATTCTTGAGTTTGATTTTATTTAAATTTTTTTTACCGTACTCAATCTCAACTATTTATTAAAATTTAAGTCCACAATATTTGAATCTTTAACTAAATTTCTACCATGCATTCTTTTAAAAATTACTGCTTATTTTTTTAAAAAAAAAAACTAATTTTAAACAATACCAAACACACACAAAATGTTCTTGAGGAACCATTTATAAAGCGAACATTTTTAAGTATAATAGATTCAAATTAATCTGAATTAAGAATTTGATTATTTAATTGAACAGTGATAGTGGTGTACTATGATTTTCATATTTATTTTAAATATTTGCATTTTTTTAGTGAATTTTCAATAATGTTTTTCCTTACTTTTTTCATAACGTTATGTGATAATGCGCATGTGTCAATTATTAGTCAACATTGACACTATCAAAATGAATGTAATTTGCTAATAAATG
Source organism: Ligustrum vulgare (assembly GCA_963555705.1). Lineage (NCBI taxonomy): Eukaryota > Viridiplantae > Streptophyta > Magnoliopsida > Lamiales > Oleaceae > Ligustrum > Ligustrum vulgare. The sequence goes on from OY743174.1 coordinate 30,603,658, forward strand.
ATATGTTATGGACCTATGACACTGAAAATCAAAGTTGAAGGCTAGATATGCAATTGATCTTGCTTCTTTTAGGATATTTCAATTTTGTCCTTGAATCGACAACGTACTAGAACGTCCTTGTTGATGATCCTTTTCTTCGGTAGCATCTAGGATTTCTCGATTTTGCCCTTCACTTAACCAAAAAACTAAAAGATTTGTTAAAATGAGGCTGGCGATGCTAATAAACAATATGTTAGGATGTATGGTTCCAAAAATCAAACTTGAGATATATTTGGAACTTTTTCAAAGGTTAAGGAGTAAATCTACAACTAACCCTAGATAAAATATGACTTTTAGTTTTAAGTCAGATTTTGTAACCACGTACATTTCAAGTCAGGTTACTAAGGAGAACCTCCCAAATGAACTTTCTTATAATGGTCAATATGAAAAAATGTCCCTAAATTCTCGTGGAAAATAGCTAGTGCGTGTTGGTACTTGCGAATTTTTTTCCTATCATTTTTCTTAAATTCAATTTCAACTATATATTTCTACGAGACCCATCATCTTTCAACCACTTCCATACCGACATTTTCCAAAAACCAAAATTTCCTACATTAAACAAGCTCTTATTTACCGTCATCATCTTCTTCCTCACCCTAAGTCCATCTCCTACCACTCTGTTGCTAGTCCTCCATTTCCCTTTGCGTCCCCCACTCTCTCGCCAATTAATACTGAGCTGAGGCCCCCCAGGGCACAACCAAGTTGGCAAAGGAAGGCCATTGCTGGGCTTGCAACCTCAGCGTGGGAGTTCGATTCCTGGTAAGAGCAGCTGAGTGATATAATAACCAATATTGGTTGGAGCAGCCTGGTGATGTAATAAACATGGAGGAAGGCTCCCTTGGGGCCAGAAGTATAAAGAGTGCTCAAACCCTAATTAACTTGGGCATAATCTGCGGTTTACATCTGTCAGTTACTGAGGGGTCGGTGGCTGGTGGTCCAGGATTAAGTCTAACTAAGTTGGGATACCTGGGTTAAAAAAAAAAAAAAAAAATACTGCGCTGAGAGCTTGCCCCCCTTCCAATCCAACTTACACCCAACACCCACCAATAAAAACAACTAAAAGAAGACGAGAATTGGCTGTGTTCTAGGCAGGAAGTGGGGATTACACAAAAAGTGTAACGACCTGTGTTCCAAAGCACTCGGTTCGTCACGTCATCGTCTCATCTAACTTTTAAAATAGTATTTTAGCGGAATTTTTCTCATAATTTGCAACATTTAAATAAAAACCAAATGGTAAATAAAATTTAATAATTTGAAATTTCTTGGAATAACTATTGAAATCGCCCATTATTTTCTAAATAATAAAGATATAAAATTTGCTAGCATTTAAAAATTGAACATGAATAAATAACCTCTCTATTATTTGATTATCATTGCCACCACGCCAATCTCACGTCTCCATCTCTGAAATCTGCAAAAGCTGTTAAAAATGGAGTGAGTATTTCGAAAGAAATATTCAGTAGACTCTTCGCCAATAATTAATTTACAGAATAATTGAACACATAATTATGCGACTAATACTGTGATCACATCATCATAATCATAGGCTCTTTAAAAAATCATTGGGTGTGGATAGTCTCGTCTCATGCATTTAAGCATTTAAGTTATGTACAACCACATCAATTTCTCACGCATTAAAGCATTTAAATTATGCATAACCACATTCTGATTTTTATCTCATAAGAGATATTTTTATCTCGTCTCATGCATCAAAGCATTTAAATCACGTAAAGTTCACATAATACATGCAATTATAATCTAAACTAATTAGTGGGGACAAGTCTACCTTATTTCTCGAATTTGGAAGTTGAGCAGGAAAACAACAATCTTCTAAACATCCAAACGCCTCGTCTAGTCAATGTATAAAATAAATCTTAAACTAGTATTTTGGAATTCAAATGTTTTGAAACGAAAGAATTTTTAAAAGAATAATAAAATTTTATGATTTTAATTGAAAATCAAACATAGTTGAGATTTTAAAAGAGTTGGGACCAAAATTAATTATTTTGAAAACTATCGGGCTGACTCGTATGTTTTAAATATCTCGAGGACGAGCTAATTCGTTTTCAAAAGTGCAGGGCTGAATCAAAATATTTTAAAACTAAAAGATTAAAATGATAAAACTAAATGGGATAACATAAAATATTTTAAAACTTGGGACTAAGATTAATGAGTTTTGAAACTTCGGAGACCGAACTAAATTCTTTCAAAAGATGGGGGACAAGAGGCAAATTTGTAAAATCAGATTTTAAAAAGGGTATCACTCATTCTCTCTCTCACATACGACACAAACCCGGATGAAGGGAGGGAGAGATGATGATCGCCCCTCGTTCTGGCAACCACTGCCAGCGATTTGCAGGTGAAACGCCGCAGTCGAGCGGCGGCTGACAGGGTGGCAGTGGGGTGGTGGCTGGAGGAACATTTTTGGGTGGAATTTTGTGCGAAACCGAGGCTTTGAGAGTCGGGATTGGAGCTACGATTTCAGGTGGAACTCCGGTCGAAATTTCAAGGTAAGGATCGGGTTATTTTGTTTCTTGGTTTTGGGTTTTAAATCTTGCTTGGGAAGTGGCGGTTTTGGGTGCGGTTCGATGGTGGAGGTAGTGAACGGTGGCTCTTGGAGGTTTAAGGTTTGGTTGGGCAATGCTTGTTGACTGTGGTTGGTGGTGATAATCGATTGTGGTCGAATTGGCAGATTGGTTGGTTCGGCTATGGTGTCATTGTGAAATCCGATTCTTGTGAGTTGAGGGTGCAAGTGTTAAAATCAAGTTTGGTATTACAGTGGTTGTGACTTGATTTCTTGAAGATGGTGGTATGAGAGGCTTGAATCTCGGTGGATTTTGAGATGGGCAGATTTTTGGGGACGAGGTTGATGGTGGTAAATTCTTTGGCTTCCATTACATGATGTTGGGGTTACTTGAGGAAGGCAATGGTATTAATTGTGAAAATTGGTTTGATTGTGATTTTTGTGCATTAATTGAAATTGGGGAATATATGTGTACATATAGATTGGTATGAGAAGTATTATAGTTGGAATAAAATTTTGAATATGAAAACGTTTGATTTAGAATATGATTGTGCAAACTTGGGATACAAGAAATTGAGTGCGAATGGAATACATTACTAAAAATAATTACTTAAAATATAAAACTTGGATAAAAATAAATTTAGATAATATTAAAATTGAACTTTGAAACTTGCGACTTAAAATAATTCAGGTTTAAAATAAATAATAATTTTGGAGCTTAAATAAATTTGGAATTGGACAATATATTAAAATTATGAAATTGGACTAGGAAATCGAATTGGATTCAAATTATATTTTATTGTCTCGAAATATTGGATATGACTAGATGAACACATTTTGATTTTAAAAATAGGTGAAATTACAGCGACATGTTTTTATGAAATTAAATATATATATTTTTTTAATCAACTGAAAAATTCCCGATCGCCACAAAAAGCTACCTTATATGTCAATCCAACGCAGGTTTTGTCAACGAACTGTAACATCCAATTGATATATACCACCACCTTAACAAGGAAACATTTCTAAGATATCGTAAAATGTCATGCAAAAGCCGATGTATGAAAAATAAGGTTTCGAGGAAATGTTCAATTTGTGATTTATCAATGTAAGAATTACAAGTGATGAGTGTCATGAAATTCGTGTATGGATCCATATAGTATAAACGACTACAGTTCGATGAATGGCAACAAATAGTGACATCTCTATGAATTGTGAACAGAACAAGAAATCCTAGCCAAAAGAGGGCAGTCTCCAATGGAGTCAATGATAGAAAGAATGGTGAGCCACTGCCAACCTAGTGCTATTGCAACAAGAGCCTAATTCTTGGATAAGAGGGAACACGCATGTTCATTATTTCTAATAATATAGAATTAAAATGATTATTGACCTCTCATTGGACATATTCGTCCATCAGCCATTCTCTCATGGTTACATATTGTCAGCTAAAATGGTGCGCGTAGAGATCCTTGCAATGTCCTTGAAGGTGCTGTGGCCTGCATCAACATAAAAAGCAAGTCCTAATCAAATTCATTACAGAGGAGAATTTAGTGATTTACTCGATCCAAAAAGTTCATTTGAAGGCATCTGATGAAAATGAAGAATAAAGTATATTAAAATAACATTGTACTATTGCTCGTTAAAAACAAAATAGTAATAACACACCAGTGGCAATGCTCATGAAAGTGCATACCTATTCTAGGCTTCCAGCGCCATGTGCAATTCAAAATTATGTTTCAATCAAATCGACATCGCAAAATCTAGTTACCGAAGATTTAAAATCATTTGAGTTTCAGGGCAACAAGAGCGATGATAATCTACATCTTACTTTTTACAGTCGCATGACATTTTTCTGAATATTTGTAAAGCCACATGCAATTTGTTTAAACGTTAAAATATCCAACTCCATATCCACAGGATTTTTAGGTGACTTCTAACCACTGGTTGCACTTGTAACTTTTCTATGAGAGAGTCGCTCACCTCTCTAAATTGGTTTGGAATACTAACATCAGTACTGATGTCTGATCTGCTACTGCAAGGATGAAGCTGTTGATGACCTGGTCCTAATCCAACCCTTCTACTGATTCCAATAAATCCAGTATGCGCCATTCCGCCTAAAAAATGATCTACAGATGTAGAAGCTTGATTGTGAGGTGATTGCCCCCTCAAATTACTGAGTGTGGGAGAAAAAACTTCCCTAGGATGCAAGGGAAGTGCTGTATTGTCCAGTAAGCTTCCCTGAAGATATATATTTTGTGGTGCCATCCTCGTTGGAGTAACTGTATATTCAGGTACTAATTCCTGACCTCCACCAACTTGAGTAATAAACGGACCATTCCCTGAAACTGTAGCCATCCCATCAGTTCTGTCAAATTGTCTACTTCTGTAATTAAGAAATTGGTATATTTGACGCTGTATTCTGTGCCTTTCTAACACTGTAGCAGCCCCAGTTCCCAAAGCTGGAGAAGCAACTTGAAAATCTCCAACAGAATGTCTAGGAGACAAAAAGTGCTCAGTTCTTTGAGTCAATGGGGTATCAGGTACATACAATTTATTGAGGTCAAAAGTTTCCCGCGCACTGGTAACAGGGGATGATCCTACAAACAAGTTGTTACTTGCTCCGTTATCAATGTTAGGATTCAAACCTTGTGCACCAGTTGAAGCAAGAGCAGTCAGCCTACATCCATTACAATACCAATTACCTTCAGGCACTTCACATTGAAGACCAACACAATAAGTGTGTGCTGGTGAATCACAGAGATCGCAAAGTAGCATTAGTGCATCATCCCCACCATGATGACACTCGATACATAGCACATTCTCATAGGGATCAAGATAGCCCCTGCGCTCCTCCTCGGATGGTTGATAAACCTGCACATAAAAATAGTAGGACATAGGTAATTAAAAGATAATATAAACATAGAAAAAGGTATCATTCTGCTTCCAAAACTAAAAAAATGAAATTCATAAAATACCTGGTCACGTTCTGGAACTGTAATCACCTGAATCCTCAAACCAAGCCCTGCATCTGCTCGTGAAGACCTACTGATAGTGGAAAACCTTTGCTTGCAGAGGGGACAACGGGACTCCACCTTTGACCACTCTATGATGCAAGCAAAAAAGAAGTAATGACTGCAACAGTTCAATGTTCCCCTGACTGTTCTCTTCCCTTCTTCAGACAGACAAATCCCACAAACCTGCTTCCATGCTTCAACTTCTATACCTTCTACATTTTCCTTCCCCTTCCTTACTGCACGTTTCCGTTGAGGAGGCAGAATGAAGTTCTCATCTATCATCTTCGAATTTGAACTCCTCAAACTTCTGCAAAATTCACTAGCTTCTCTAATCTGTTCTCTCTCTTCCTCAGAAATGGTGTAGTCATGATCGGATGATCCCGGACTCAAAAAATCAGAATCAGAATTCAAAGTAGATTTCATCCAAGACCTTCCCCGTTCAGTGATCTTTTTTTGCACAATCCAATTATCATCTCTAAACTCTTTACTAAATTCAGATCTCACTTTTCTCCTTGACCCTTGTTTCTTTATTTCTTTCTTTCTTTTGTTCTTCTTCATAACTTTAGCATTTCTAATCTTTCTTCGTCCTGTGACAATGCCTTTTCCTTCCATACGCACCCTCCACATATTATTCTTCATAGTAACAGGTGACTCTTCTTCATCATCTATACCATCAATCTCATCTGGTAGAAAATCATCGTCATCGTCACAAGCGACATTGTTCTTTTCATCTATATCTGAATACTTAGTTTTCTTCCTGGAAATCTCATCATCATTATCTTCTTTATCAGATTCCATAGTTTTCTTTCTAGGCCTCCTATCATTGTCTAATTCTCTATATGAAACCTCAGTGTCGTCCTCTTCTTCTTCCTCTTCTTTATATGACACCCTCTTTTTCTTTCTTTCTTTTGTGCTAGCAAAATCATTATCTGAATCATTATTCTCTTCTTCATTATATACCACCATCTTTTTCCCTTTTTGCTTCAAACCACCGTTTTTCATTTTCCCTTCAAAACTCTTTTGACCTGTAGGCCTCTGAGGGAACTTGACCTTTTTTTCTACCCATCGATCCTCTTCTTCCTCCTTGAATTCACCTAGACTCTCTTCTGATTCATCTTCAGCAAGAGAAGAACAATATGCATCCTCTGACTCATTGAACTCCTCATCTTCGCATACCTTGTAATCTTCGTCTGAGTCATCCGAACCTTTTCCATCAAATTGATCCCTGCACCTGGTGTTGCGTTTGTATCCAACATTACCTAGTCTTGCCATCTTCTCCCACACCCACAAAATCACAAGAAAGGATATAAAATTTAATCATATAACAGTCCACATCTTCCAATTTTATTGCATGATATCAAAATTAATTGAAATTCAAAGCAAACAAATTCATAATTGAAAGAAATATTTTTCCCCTGATAAGATTTCCCACAAAAATAGAAGGATTCTGATCAGTGTCCCTATTTCTTTTAAGACTTATTGTGAAAGATAAGTAATTGATTTCTAAATCAAATTAAACCTAGGAAATATTGCATCATGATTGCAGCGATTGTTGTTTTAGAATAAATAAAGGACAAAATTCTCATAACTTATCTTCAAAGACAATCTCACCCAAGGGAAACAACATAAATCCTGATTCCCATATCATTTATTTCCAGATTGAGCTAAATCAAATATGCTAAATCGAAATACAAAATGAATTCAAATTAACTAAATTATGCTCCCCGAAAATGTTCATCTACAAAATCCTTTTAGGAACAAAAGAACTTAAGATTAGCCAATCTGATTTATCACAGAAATGAAAAAGCCCAAGAATATGACATAGAAGGTAACGTATGAGAATCTGAATTTATGTTATTCGCCTGGGGAGAGATCTTCATAGAAGATAACTGACGAGGATTTCTTAATTTTGTCCTTTCATTTCTAAAATTCTTCATTTCCAGATTGAGCTCACAAAATATGCTACAACAGTTTTTTTTTTTTTTTCTTTTTCAAATTAGTAAATTATGATCCAGAAGAGCTCATCTACAATATTATTATCCTTCTAAAAAAACCCTAAGCAAACGATAGTCAATTTGATTTACCACAGAAATGAAAAATGCCGAAGGAAACCCTAGAAAAATTACTATAGTAGTCCTCACCTTCAATAATTCTTCAAAATCCGATCAATAGAGTATACCCATCAAGTATAACATCATAATCAGAAGAAAAACAATAAAAATCATATATTGATCAAATTACAGATTTGAATTCTGATTTCAAATAGCATCAACTTTGATAAATAGCGTTTTCAGCAAAAATTTGGAGATTAGAGAGAGAGAGAGAGGTTTGGTACCCGTGAAAGAAGCAAAATCCAATCATGCAATTTACAGCACCGCTATCTTTCTCAAGACGTTAGATTATCTTTACATGGAGGTAAAAGTAAAATTGTGGAAGCGATGAAATTTAAAATTTTGCAATTATACATTGGAAATGTTTATCTGCGTGGAATTTTGAATATTTTACGAAATGTATGGCAACGAGCCGGGGTGAATTGGACGGTTTTTGACATATTTTAAAATTAAATTATTTTAATCAATTTGACATTTTTTTAAATTAATCCAAATTATTTCATTTTACAAATCAAATCAAACCATTCTTTGCGATTTGATCAATATATTTTAGATGTTAAATTAACTCGTATATTTTAATATAAAGATAAATTAAGTTAATATATAAGCAAATACGAGAATTAATAATGTTAGATATTAAATTCATTCGAATTTTTTTCAATTCAAAATAAAAACATGAAGTTAAAAAACAATTGTAAATTTGTAATTGCATTGTATTTGTTTCCTAACTTCTTTCCGAACAAACATGATATGTCATCGTCATCAAAATTCTTAGAAAAATCACTAATCTTAGACATCCCATAGCTAGTCATTCTTTTTTACTTTTTATTTGAAATCATATACGGATACTTTTCTTGCATAAATGTGTGATATGATTTGATAAAGTACTAGTCTCGCAATTATTAGTATGATGCTTATACAATTTTTCACAATAATTATATTTTTTCTTGGCTCTCTTCTTGCTGGCTCATCTTTGTTGTCCAGATTCTGAAATTTAACAAGGAGTAAATTCTAAATAAATAAATAAATAAAATAATCGAATGATATTGCTCGCAAAGAAACTTAAACATGTTATATTCAAATTCTTACCCTGATTCGAACATTCTGACATAGATCGAAAAATCTTCCACGACTCTCTAAAATAAAATCAAATGCATAAAGAAATTGGAAGTACACCTATCACCTCTGTTTATTGTTATAAGAATCTAATTGATATTAGTGAAGAAGAACTAGAAAGTTGGAAGGAAGTAAGGAAGACGAATGAAAACAGAAAATTACTGATTGAATTAGGAAGTGTGAACGTTTTTTGTTTGAATCTCAATTAAATGGACTTTTGAGGTTGGAGTATGTGGTTTAAGGATGGCGTGGGTTATATGTTAATGAGGTTTTAGGATTGGAGTATGTTGTTAAAAGGTGATATGAGTTAAAGGTTAATGAGATTTTTTAGTTGGACATTAGACGAGAACTTTTTTTAAAAAAAAAAAAACTAGAAAAGAACTTTTATTCATTAGATAAATTTGAAATTTTTTGGAAAAAAACTCTAAATTTTAATGAATAAAAATTAATTTTTTAATTAAAAAATTGGTGGTTTGGTTTGGTTTAAACGGTTTTTAAAAATTGAAATATAAACCAAACTATTTTGAAATGGTTTGGTTTGGTTTGAAAATATTGGTGGGTCCATGTGGAACAAAACCAACGATTTCGATTCGATTTGCGGTTTGACGATTTTTTTTGTGCAGCCCTAGCAACGAGTGCGACTGTCCTCCCTAAGCATTTGTTCACCGAAAACACTACTTGAACAATCAAAATCAAACAAATTTAGTGAACAACTCTACTAGAAGACAAAAATATCTCTCATCTAAAAATTCAAACTAAGCCTTCAATTTGTTGAAAAAAATTAAACCCCCAAATAATTTTAACTGAATATATGTCTATTTACGACCCTTACATGCTTGAAGAGAAAAGGAGAAATAGCCATCTCTCTCTCTCTCTCTCTCTCTCTCTCTCTCTCTCTCTCTCTCTCTCTCTCTCTCTCTCTCTCTCTCTCTCTCTCTCTCTCTCTCTCTCTCTCTCTCTCTCTCTCTCTCTCTCTCTCTCTCTCTCTCTCCAGAACCAGCAAGACCACGACGCTACTCTCTTTCAAAAATGACCTACGTCCTTCCTTTCTTCATTCATAAATCACCAATGCTCTCCAAATTCATAAATACTCAGAAAAAACCATTTGTTTTTAGTAACAAAATCACCCAAAATCACTTGAACAACCCACATTACCATATATTCGCCCTACATAGTTTTGAAGATGGTATTAACCCGAAGTGTTAATAAAAAAGCAAGTGATAAAGAAAAAGGAAAATGAAAGATAAATGTCGAAGGATCATCCTCACGCAAACGTGTAAAGAAATCTACATCTTGCGGGAAATTGTCCAAGAAGGTGAAACCCCTAAATTGGTCTTCATTTTTTGTTTGCAATTGCAATATTGTAATTGTTGTAGTGTATGGGTATGTTGAGTATTAAGTGAAGATGAGTTCGTGGTCTGATTGCGGCAATTTGTGACTTCATTTTCATGACTGTGGCCTAATCTATAACGAAATGTGACTTGATTTATACAATAATTTAATTTGACTTATTTATGGTATATTATTACATGATTTCTACCGAAGTCAAGTGTTAGATAATTATTGTGTCATGTGGATAATATTTTGTATATATAATATATATGTTGTTTTTATATAATTTTATTTTTGTGACCTTGTTTTAGTAATTTATGACCAACTGTTTAATGAAATGTGACCTGATTTAGATAATATGTGCCCTCATCTCGATCAATGTGACATTGTTTTGGTCTATTATTAAATGAGTTTTAAGAAATTCAAAGATGTAGAATGCAGTGGTTTAGTGTTAAAGGTCACAAAGGACAAGTCAAAGTTAGCATATGTTTAGGTCACACTCACATGTTTGTGTTTGTGTTAAAGGCCAAAAGTCACATGTTTAACATATTATTTGTGCAGGACTGGAAGTACTTGATTAAGAAAAGTAAATGATTTCCCGAAAAAATTACTACGAGCAATGTAACAGGAGTCATCAATAACTTTGTGATGAAATTTAATGAATAGCAAAAGGAGATCATTAAGGCTACATGTTTCTCATACTGTATATGTGGATTGTAGAGATATTTTTGTCCAACCCCATCTAATACATTATGTATTGTTGCAGCAAGTGAAACAGTCGAACAAAGAAGAAATGTGGTCCAAAATATGTGGTACATATATTCAGTTTTCAATGGCCGAGTTTTGTCTTGTAACTGGGTTGAGGAATGCAGGGGAATACAATCAAATGATGTTGGAGGAACAATGATCTGAGATTTAGGAGAAATACTGATGCGAACCCTTTTGGTATATGGACCGAAAATTTCCACAATAAATTTATATCAAACCCAAGAAAGCTAAAGTGGTAAAATAAAGGATAAACACCTTAACCCAAGTGTAAATCTAACCCAAAATTCAAGGATTAAACTAACCCTAACCCAATGGGTATCAACTAAAAAAATTTCAAAGTGGCGAAAAATAAACAACAAACACAAGAATATAATATACTCAAGCAAAGTTAATTAATTTCCTAAGAGATACAAGATTAAAGAGGTTTTTACCTTACCTCAAAAGGGAGTCTCTCAGGACCAATCCATGAACATCCAAAGTTTTATTGAGTTTGAAATGAAAAGTGTATTTAATATATAAAAATGGGCAAAAGATGTAATTTTGGAATTTGCAAGAAAAATCCCGTTTTTCTGAAACGGGGTGTTTCAGTCGATCGAAATTATTTTGATCGATCACGTGGTCGACCAAAATGACACTTTTGGTCAACCAACCCTCAGCCAAATGCGACTGAGGCTGCCTTCAAAATTCTCTGCAGACTTTCGGTCGACCGAAATTGGCTGAGTCCAATTTCTGCTTCTTTTTTGCTCCAACTTGATTCTTGGCTTCTTTTCTTGACTTATTAACATTATTTAGCCTGGAATCTTGAACCGCCTTGGCATCTGATCTCGTCATGGGTCCCACGGCACGCACATCGAGGTTAGACTTTCTTGGTTTTCATCATCCCCTCCCTCTTAAAAAGGATTCGACCACGAATCTTGCTTGAATGTACTATCGTGAAACTCCTTGAACTTTGATTTTGCAACATTGTGGTTCACTGGTTCGTGCAAAAAGTTGGACCTTCGCGATGCTCATCATCTCCTCCATCTCGAAAGAGATTCGACGACAAATCGACACTTACAATAAAAAATTAGAAAATTCAGACACAATAAATGTAACTGAAATTTCATACTCACCGTGCAAAATCAATTGTAGGTGTTGCCAAGAGCTTGAAATGTTCCAACAACGCAGAGTAGCAATTTCGATTTTATTTGATTGGTGGGTCTCTCCTTACACGAATGAGAACACATCCTGCCACCCGGATTGTAACGACCCGGGTCTACTTAACGGGCCGTCCCGGCCGTTAGATGACAGTGTATTGTCCCCACTGTACCAATACGAGTCTTTTCAGCATGCTTTGTCCTCACTCGCACGCTCCCCGAGAAAACTTCCCAGGAGGTCACCCATTCCAGAATTTCTCCAAGCCAAGCACGCTTAACTGTGGAGTTTTTAACGATGGACTTCCGGAAAAGAAGGTGCACCTTGTTGGTATGAGTAGTACCTATCATTTCTTTTAAGCTTTCTTAGTCGGGGTATTACAATCACCCCCTGTTAGACTCGCGACGTCCTCGTCGCGCTTAACTCATCTAAGGATCTGTTGCCAAGCATTGGGATTCTAGAGGTGGCTCCCACCCTATGGTGTAGCACTTAGTTCCCTAATTTTCCAGCTGGCGGCCGGCTCTGATACCATTTGTAACGACCCGAGTCCCACTTAACGGGCTGTCCCGGCCGTTAGATGACAATGTACTGTCCCCACTGTACCAATACGAGTCTTTTTAGCATGCTTTGTCCTTACTCGCACGCTCCCCGAGAAAACTTCCCAGGAGGTCACCCATCCCAGAATTTCTCCAAGCCAAGCACGCTTAACTGTGGAGTTTCTAACGATGGACTTCCAGAAAAGAAGGTGCACCTTGTTGGTATGAGTAGTACCTATCATTTCTTTTAAGCTTTCTTAGTCGGGGTATTACACGGATCAAATGGAATATGCTTCCCGCCATGGTTGGCATTGGAAGCACATTGCATAACAATTTCCCCAAATGGAAGCTCGAGCCTCCTACAAAGGGGCTTAACCAAAGGTGCATTCTCGTACCCACCTAAATTAACTATTTCTTCAATAAACATATGCATAAAGTTCAACAGAGTTGATAGGATAAAGTCACAAGCAAATTTAAGTAGAGAAAACTTGCTAATATCATGAGCAATTAAATTGCAAGTAAATGTAATAACCACAAAATTAGCACCAACTCTGTGCAAATGCAGGACTTCCCGAAAGAAAAGATTAGCTATGTTGATAACCTTGTTGGTTTCGTGGCATGCAATCAAATGTAACATTTTAATACTCCCACCAACAAACGCAAAAATATTCTTTGTTCCAAGTAAAACTACTATGAAATTCATAGAATTAGTAATCCAAGGTTTACTCACGATGGGCAAATATGTATGGAATTCTTGGAGCAAAAACTTGAGTTTAGCCATTTTGTAAGTTCGGTATTTGCTACAAGTGCAAACATGTTTAACACCAATCTTCAAATTAGGCCAATAAAACTGATCACATAATACCCCTAAAGCCCCGTTGAATTTAAATCGCTCCATCAAACAACTATCATGTGCCTCTCCCATTAGCAATTCACTCATGTCACATTTAAAAAGAAACAATCCAATTTTCCAAAACAAATAATTATCATGCTCATAGAATCCATCAAGATATCGCTCACAACATGATTCATAAATGTTTAAAAAATTTGGATTATTAACATGTATGCCTTTAATATGTTCAAAACAAAATGATTTGGCATTTGAGCTACTAGGAATAGAGAGTTTGTTTTCACAACATAAAAATTCATTTTGCCTATAAAATTGACCACGTGAGACATGCATGTTAGACATAATCGGGTCGTCAACATTTATGTCCCTACCACCTTCAAAATAAGGAAATTTGACATTAAGGAAAATAGGTACACACAAATATTTGGATTTACAAATGAGAAATTTATCATGCCAATGACCTTCATCACATGCAACATTTTCATATGACAAAATTTCATTTGTCAAGCCCACATCAATGTCATACAATCCTTTAACGTATCCCAAATATAATAACCTTACTCTCGAAGACGTGTTAGGAACATACCTCCAAGACATTGCATCGGTTACCACATTTTCTTTACCTTGGTTGTATTTGTTGTGGTAGGAAAATATCTCCATAAAAATCTTCCACTCGGCATGACTTTTGAGTTCTTGGTTGCTTTCATAAGTCAGTCTCACAATCTCCTGTAACAAGGAAGTAACCAAGCTAGGGAGGGAAGTGTTAGAATATTCAAGAGTAAAGAACATTTTGGTGAGATCTCTGCTCTCAATTTTCTTGGTGGCACTCATCACTTCCTCACCTTTTTTCTGAGGTAGGAACCTCAAGTCTCGGTTCTTTTCTCACCTCTCTTTTTTCTGGAGTCGTGGCTCCAACTTCAATTCCTCTCCTTTTTCTAGGGATGTGGCCCCAACTCTCATGCTCTCATGTAGCCTTACTTTTGTGTTGTCATCAAATTCCTCAATTGAATTTTCATTTTCATTCTCTTTCTTCTTTTTCTTTTCTTCTTCATTTTATTTTTCTTTCTTTTCTCATTTTCTTACTCAAATCCCCTCTTAAGGTTCATTTGGTCTTTGCATACTTCTTCCGGGCTCAAAGATAGGATCACAACCTTTTTTCCATCCATTTGGAAGCTACACCGGTTCTTCCTCTTGTCATGTGTCACACTCCTATCACTTTGTCAAGGTCTCTCCAAAATTATGTGTGAACTACATCACATATCACTTGGTCACAATAGGATCCAATGTTGAAGGCAAGAAGAACTTGTTCACTCACTGTCACTCCCCCATCATCACCCAACCTTTGCAATACATAGGGATTATGATGATTCATAACCGGTAACCCCAATTTCTCAACTCTACTAGCACTCACCTAATTAGTGCCAAAGATCCCCATCTATCATGAGACTACATGGTTTATCACTCACTAGACACCTAGTGTAGAAATTATCCTTCCCATGTTCCTCTATCTCATTAGTATGGGCCAAAGATTGTAGTGGCCTAGTATTCAACTCCTTCACTACTCTTCTACTTTCACTACCTCTCCTCCTATGGAATGATGGAATCTTCATTTTCTCAATATTAACCTTCTCATCCATCTCATCTCCATTCCTATCTACCCATTTTCTTCTTCTTCTACCCATTCTCCAATCTCCTTCAACTTCCCCTTCATTATCCTAAACATTCTCTCTAATTTTCCTATTCAAACTCCCATTTTGTTCACCATCCTCCTCATTTCTCCAAACATCCCCACATTTACCCCTAACTTCTTTCCTATTCTTCCTTCCCATTCTCCCATCATCCACCAAAACATCTCCACATTTATTCCTCATTCTTCTATTATCTCTTCCCTCTCCTCCATTATTAGTTGATGTACTCTCCCCTTTTGTTGCTAACCTTTCTAACCCTCCCTCAATCTCCTCCATTTTCCTAGCCATGGCGATTGAAAAAGTTTTCAACAATCCATTCAAGTCTTGAGTTTGAATATTGGAATTTGACATGGTGTGCAAGTGTGAAAGTGTTCTCACAAGAATATTTTTCACTCGTGTTTCACTCGATTTAGACTTTTACCCCTTTAATGAGCTCACCATTCTTGCCTTTTTCCACTCAAAAATTCCTTTATCAAGTTCTCCAAGAAAGGTAATCAACTAAACCACAAAGTATAATTCTTGTGAACTTAAGGATCACAAACAAGGAAGAAGAAATTTATAATAAGTAGATACAATAGCAAGTGGAATTTATGTACTTGCTATAATCAAAAGGAACAATTGTTATGTGGGAAAAGATGCTAGGAATACAATTTTAGCAATGAGATTGACAAAACAATACCCAATGTAAGGAACAAATTATATGAGGGATAAGATATTGACAATCACAATCTCAATAATGGAAATAGACTACCACAAATAATTAACAAGACATGGGCATTGAATATTAAGGCATTGATGGAGTACTTTTCATTGGAACAATTTATCAAACATTTGATGGCACACTTTTGAACACATAGAAATGCAAGCGTATGACTAGTGAAATTCCCCAATAAGTTCAACAATCAAAATGCCCAATATGTGGAGTTCAACAAATGATCAAGAACAACAAATTTTCACAAATTTTTTTCCACAACAAGAACAACAACATGAAATGTAAAGATATGTTTACCAAATTAGAGCCAAGCTCTGATACCAAATGATGCAAACACCTTCGGTATATGGACCGAAAATTTCCAGAACAATTTTTATATCAAATCCAAGAAAGCTAAAGTGGTAAAATAAGGGATAAACACCTTAACCCAAGTTTAAATCTAACCTAAAATTCAAGGTTAAACTAACTCTAGCCCAATGGGTATCAACTAAACAAATTTCAAGGTGACGAAAAATAAACAACAAACACAAGAATATAATAAACTCAAGCAAAGTTGATTAATTTTCTAAGAGATACAAGATCAAAGAGGTTTTTACCATACTTCAAAAGGGAGTCTCTCAAGACCAATCCATGAATATCCAAAGTTTTCTTGAGTTTGAAATGAAAAGTGTATTTAATGTACAAAAATGGTCAAAATATGTAATTTTGGAATTTGCAAGAAAAATCCTATTTTTCTGAAACTGGGTGTTTTGGTCGACCGAACTGGTCGACCGAAATTATTTCGGTCGATCACATGGTCGACCGAAATGGCACTTTCGATCGACCAACCCTCAGCCGAACGCGACTGAAGCTACCTTCAAAATTCTCTGCAGATTTTCGATCGACCGAAATGACTTTCGATCAATCGAAATTTCCTGAGTCCAATTTCTTCTTCTTTTTGGCTCCAACTTGATTTTTGGCTTCTTTTCTTGACTTATTAACATTATTTAGCCTCGAATCTTGAACCTCCTTGGCATTTGATCTCTTCATGGGTCCCACGGGCATGCGCATCGAGGTTAGACTTTCTCGGTTCTCATCATTCCCTCCCTCTTGAAAAGGATTCGATCTCGAATCTTGCTTGAATGCACTATCGTGAGACTCCTTAAACTTTGATCTTGCAACATTGTAGGTCACAGGTTCATGCAAAAAGTTGTACCTTCGCGATTCTCATCAAATACTTTGCTGACTTAAAAGTAGTCACGACAAAATACGTTAGAGATGTTTTCCTTGAATTGAAGGGGGCACCTGACATTTATGTAGTTAGAATTGGAATTTTATATTTCCTTACATCGTACTTGTTCTCTACCTCATACAACAAGATGGTGGACCACTACATGTTTGCCATTGTAGAAGATTTTGATTTGATGGATACGTTTCCTTGGGGGAAGTATCTGTTTGACATTACAATAACTTCATTGAGGAAGGGAATATCTAAGGAGGCCAGCCACTACAGATTGATGGGGGTTCTAATTGCTTTTCAAGTATGGTTGTATGAGTGCATACCCAATCTAGAGGGAAATGTGGCTACAAGAGTTTCTTCAGAATATTCCTGAATAATGAATTGGACAACCCATACACACACTTCCATGACAATGTTGGAAGAGAAAGTGTTTATGAATGACGATGTAAGTTTTCAAATACAATTCTACTGTCCAAGTAATGATATTGATTATACAAGTTTTATATCTGAAATGTGCTACATTTAGCATTTTATGTGAAATAGATTGAGATAAATGATATTGACCCCTCTGATTTAGAGCTACTGTTGCCATACATGACAAGTTGTGATTTACTTCAATAGGTCCTTTTGTGACCAACATGTGTAATTTATGATTGTGACTTCATCGTAGTTTTTTATGATCTAGTTGTTATTGTGTAATATGATATTTATGTTATTCATGTTTGTAAATGACAGACGTTTCTTATTCCAAGCCTAAACAACCACACCATAATGTTGGGAGATCCAGAGGGCGGGTGGGCACAAGCAATTTAACCCCCCCCCCCCAATTGTCACGAACCTGCCATCATTAGCATTGATCTCATATGTTGGTGTGTAACGACCAAAAAACTCGTCCCGTTATTATATTAAATTATTTACATTTAACAGGACCCATTTGAAAGTCAAATAGAAATTTTAGCCTTTGTTTGGATTGCTCAAAATTGG
This sequence comes from Ligustrum vulgare, assembly GCA_963555705.1. Lineage (NCBI taxonomy): Eukaryota > Viridiplantae > Streptophyta > Magnoliopsida > Lamiales > Oleaceae > Ligustrum > Ligustrum vulgare. The sequence continues at coordinate 30,621,685 of OY743174.1, forward strand.
TTTATAAACCATAAATCACCAATAACTATGCAGTGAAATGATGTCTGCAATGTCTAACACAATGACAGACTGGGTGTCATATTTTTGTTTTATTTTATAATAATTCAATTGTCAATCAAATTTGCAATTATGATAGATTTATTGTGCGTTTGAATATTCAACCATTTTATAATAATTCAATTGTCCAATTGAAGGCAAACCGCACCAACTTTGCTGAAATTATTGGTGTAGGACATAAAAAAATAAATAAAGGCCAACGTTTAGTGAAATCTCCATTCATTTCGTTGATACTAATTTTACGGTAACAATCGTGCGCACTTTGTGGCTGCATATTATGCTGTCTTTCATGAATATAGTCAAAAGGTTCTCTAGGTATGTAGTTCGGTCGCACAATGATGAGAAAAGGGGGATCAAGGCGATCAACTTTGCGAAGATAGTTATGGATTGCAAAGGTCGCCAATAATCGATATTTGAGAACAAAACTTACTATCCAGCATCCATTAAAGAATAATTAATCTCTTCTTCAACACTCTAAAGCTTCTTTCGACAACATTCTTGCACGATGAATGCACTTAGCTAAATAACTCTTCTCTATTTCTTGGCTTACGTGCTTGTGCGGATATTGCTATATGAAATTCCTGTCTATGGTATCTATTATGACCCCTGTACAGACCCAGGAACCCTTGGCTATTAGCGATAATCGAATCCACAACATAATATTTGTCTCCGATCGGGAAAGGAAATTTGCATGTGGGATCATCAATTGCACCATGCAACATTCTATTGTCATGTGTTGACTTTTCTGACCAACTCCTACAAATATGAAGCACATATCAAAATCCACAACTGCCAACACATTTTGTGTTAGTTTGCCATTTCTATTTCGATAGCGTTCAGAACTAGTAGATGGTGGTACCGTCAATTGCACCAATGCAATCCTACATTTCATACTTGTTTATCATCATCCTATAAAAATGCTTAGATGTCATTACACAAATTTTAGAGGTCGATGTACTTACTCGAAAAGCCTCGTGCTTGGGGTCTACTGTGGCTTGAGCTCCTTCTCCTAGTAGTTAGTTCGGATGTGGACATATCATTTCATCAAAAAATTGTCTGAGAGTCTCCAAAACCTGGTGAAAGTGATAGTGTATTATTGCTATTGAGTACCAAAAAAAATGTGAGCCAAATGCATTCCAACCGAGTGACCCAAGATGAATAACGAGAATGCAAGCCTCACCTCTGCTAAGATGTACCTTGAGTCTTCGAAACCATAGTTTTCTTGTAAGTGTCCAACCAGCATTATGAATGCTGAAGGACGCATTCGACATAACTGCAAACAGTCAGCCCCACTTTCTTAATTAAGAACTCGCTCCACCAAATTTTACCGAATATTTTCATTCGAATGTGTATCCTTGTGAATATGCTTGTTCATCGCATACAAATTGTAATAAATGTGTTGCCATTCTGCAAAACTCTAGCCACGATGCATCTTCAACTAGCAATCTTTGGATTTCAGCTAAAATATCAGTTGAATCAGATGGCGACATCTCGAAGTAGTAAATTTTTTCTTGGACATAAATGCTTGGATATGTGCAATGGTGAGTTAGAATATGTTAATGTGCTCTCTTACAAAGGGAACCACATTATATACTGAAATATGATAGAAAAGGCATTAAACGTATACAAAATTTTCAACCAATGCATCTACTACAACTGTACGAATTCCTTGAATGGTATCAACAAAAATTAACAAGTTCCGTGTCAGCATTCATGAACCATTGGACTACTCTCTGTGTAACATAAATATTTAGTGATCACTTTAATAATGACAATGGTCCCACTAGAGGTGGTAATGGACCGAGCTAAGCCGGCTCGACCCATGGCGCGTTGTGCTCGGCTCGTCAAATGGACGAGCCGGGCCACGAGCTCGTTGAAAACGAGTAGAGCAGCCTAGGCTCGGCCCTTTGGGAAATGCTAAGCTTGGCTTGGCCCACGAGCTCGCGGCGTGTGGGCCGAGCAGAGCTCGGCTCATTAGTTTTGAGTTTTTTTTCTCTCTCCCCCCCTCTCTGACGTTAATTAAGTCGGTACTCAGTATTTAAAATACGTGAATTCTTGAATATTAATATTTAATATTAGTGATATAAAATTGTAATTAGTTATTTAGTTATAAGTTATAACTTGTAAGTTATGTAATAAATAAATTATTAATAACTTAATAAGTAAAAAAGTAATGTTAGATTGTTATTTCACTTATTTGTTACTTGTTAGTGTTACGACTTACTTGTTAGTTGTTACTGGTTAATGAATTAAATTGAAAGACGAAATGATGAATTATAATTTATAAGTTTATAATGTAAGTAAAAACTTGTTCAAATAATCAAATATCCAATTATAATTTGAAAAGACAAAAACTAAAATTGAGTAAATAAATTAAAATTTAAAATTTTAAAAAATAAAACCCTCATTTTTTTCGGGCTTGGTACTGACTACTAAATTGAATTATTGAATTTTGTAGTAGGCAGGGTTAAAATTGTATACGAACAATTTGTTACGTGTACAATTTTTGCTTTGAAATCAAAATTGTATTTTATTTTATTTAAATAAATTAAAGTTTAAAGTTAAATATCATTTACCTGACTGCATGCAATTTTTGCATACTTATGTTGTATACTTAAATTATCGTCTTGCCAATCTTTGACACACATTAACGCTTCCAAAATATCTTCTTTGAGTCGGCTCCTGACTTCTGACAAAACCCTTTTACCTGCACTAAAAGCAGACTCCAAAGCTACCGTGCTAACCGAAGGTGTTAGTAGAACTTTTGCTATGACGTAAACAATCAGATATTTTCGTTTTTTCGTTCGCCAATGATGAAGTAAATCAAATTCTAAAGAATTAGCAGGTTCCACATTTCTAAGTAGATCTTGTCCAAAATAAATTTTCAATTCTTCAGGTATTTGAAGTGAGCCTGATTCGTTGCAACTGGGGGACATACTATAAGAAGAAGTTCCTTGTGTTTGACTCATTTCTTCCATTAAATTGTATAATTGTACTTCGTCGTCTCCAAGTGAGTTTGACGTGATGTTGCAGATTGTGTATAACTAATATTAGTTCCTAATCGTGCTGCATATACGGTATACATGTTTACTAACATGCTTTCTAAATTATTATAAGTGATAGGTTAATCCAAAATCAATGAGCTATTGATTTTTGAAACAAGAAGTTTCTTATCCTTTAAATTATAACGCGGTTCCATTATGCATGCTAAAGAAAATAACATAGGTAAATCTTCCCAATATTTTCTAAATTTAATTTCCATAGCAATTGTCATTTCAGTAAAAAATGAGTCATGTGTATATCTATAAAAAGTTCATGCAATAATATAAAGACGTTCAAGAACTCTTGAACTACTTCGGTAATATACCCCAGATAATATGTTGGTTGAATCGTAAAAACTAGTCCATTTTTTTTTACTTTAAAAGCAGCTTCTCAATCCAATTTTATTAATAGAGGATCATCATCATTCTTAAGTGTTCTATTGTTATAATACTCCATTATTATGTGTTCATAACCTTCAAATAATTTAAGTAACATGTAGAGTTCCACCTATGTCCCACATCGGTGATAAATTTCTTAGGATCTAAACCGTATTGGGAACACATATCTTCAAAATATTGTTTCTACTCGGTGATATGGTTATGTACACTATAGCATCTCTAATTTTATCCATTTCAACTTTAATATGTTTCAATCCATCTTGAAAAATTAAACTTTAAATATGACATACACATCTAACATGGAATAAGAAATCACCAAAATTTGGATTAAGAATTCTACATAACTCATCTACTACAGGCTTATTTACACTAGCATTATCGAAAGTAAATGATCGAATTTTAATTTTGAACCCATGTTCTCATCACTTCCTCACCTTTTTTCTGAGATAGGAACCTCAAGTCTCGGTTCTTCTCTCACCTCTCTTTTTTCTGGAGTCGTATCTCCAACTTCAATTCCTCTCCTTTTTCTAGGGATGTGGCCCCAACTCTCATGCTCTCATGTAGCCTTACTTTTGTGTTGTCATCAAATTCCTCAATTGAATTTTCATTTTCATTCTCTTTCTTCTTTTTCTTTTCTTCTTCATTTTATTTTTCTTTCTTTTCTCATTTTCTTCCTCAAATCCCCTCTTAAGGTTCATTTGGTCTTTGCATACTTCTTCCGGGCTCAAAGATAGGATCACAACCTTTTTTCCATCCATTTGGAAGCTACACCGGTTCTTCCTCTTGTCATGTGTCACACTCCTATCACTTTGTCAAGTTCTCTCCAAAATTATGTGTGAACTACATCACATATCACTTGGTCACAATAGGATCCAATGTTGAAGGCAAGAAGAACTTGTTCACTCACTCTCACTCCCCCATCATCACCCAACCTTTGCAATACATAGGGATTAGGATGATTCATAACCGGTAACCCCAATTTATCAACTCTACTAGCACTCACCTAATTAGTGCCAATCTCCCCATCTATCATGAGACTACATGGTTTATCACTCACTAGACACCTAGTGTAGAAATTATCCTTCTCATATTCCTCTATCTCATTAGTATGGGCCAAAGATTGTAGTGGCCTAGTATTCAACTCCTTCACTACTCTTCTACTTTCACTACCTCCCCTCCTATGGAATGATGGAATCTTCATTTTCTCAATATTAACCTTCTCATCCATCTCATCTCCATTCCTATCTACCCATTCTCTTCTTCTTCTACCCATTCTCCAATTTCCTTCAACTTCCCCTTCATTATCCCAAACATTCTCTCTAATTTTCCTATTCAAACTCCCATTTTGTTCAACATCCCACTGCAGAACCACTAGCAGCCGATGAACCAAATTGTAGTTGATTTTGATTCGATTCAATAAACTCGTGCTTGGTCTGACACTTGCGATAGTAACGGTTGAGGTGTGTAGGACCAATGATCTTTGCCCATGCCAACTATTGTGCACAATATTTACACACAACTTTGAACTCTTGAATTCCTTCAATTATTTTCCTCGTTGCGACCAATTTAAAGTGATCAGAACACTTTGAAGTTGACTTCTTACCCTTTCTAACTTTTCATTTCCCTCTTGCGTCGGGAATATCGGGATCATTTTGTAAAATTTGAACATCCGCATCATCTTTAACATCCTCTAAGTTGATTGTTTGATGTAATGCATCTTCTTCAATATTGCTGGGAATTGGTATGTTGTTGAGATCGGAAAATTCATTGTTGAACTGAGAGTCATGTCTTCCATATCCAGGTCCGACCATCAAAAAATTTATTAAACAAATCTTCGGGCGCTAGGATCCATATGTTGAAAATTTGAAATAGAAAAATGGAATGTGTGTAAATGTAGTGGTAGACTAGAGTCCAGAAGTAGTCAAGTAGAATAGTTTGAAACTTGTGTGTGTATAACTGTATAAATAAAATAATAATAATTGAATTAGAAATGTAAATGTAATGGCAAATTGAGAGAATGACTGAATGAATATGTATTAAATACGTAATTGTATAATTATAGTATAGAGACGAGTATAGAGAGCTCGGGACTAAGAAGTAAGAATTAAAAGAGTTGAGAGGATTGAGATTGGTTTGGGAGTGTGGAGAGTGGTTGATGAAGGTTAGTATTTATAGAAGAAAAAATGAAAGAAAATAATACGATCACAATTGCCCTTTTTGGGCATTTTAATTTTTTGTTGGTGAGTCGCGGCTCTTTAGCTCGTGGTTAACGAGCCATGAGCCAGCTCTTGGTTCACGAGTCGCGATTGGTTCACCCGCTGGCTAGCCATTTTGGCTAGCCGAGCCGCCCTCTGCTCGTGTTTTCACTAATCGAGCCGACCAGCCGGCGGGCGGCTCGGCCTGTTTGCCACCTCTAGGTTCCACTATTAAATTTATCCCCCTAAAGCTACATGTGCATGACAATTTCACTAGATGCAATCAATTGTAAGCAGAAAAGTCTTCAATGTTATTTTTGTTTCTTTCATCTTACAAAAATGGCTGTTGAATTTGTCAACCTTTTTTTTTTACAAAAAGCATACAGTTTTTTTACGCCTCTTATTCCATATTGTTTATTTGCATACTTAGAACTTGATACCATAAAAGGAGGTTGTGACAGTGTCAAAAAAAAAAGTTTAATGATGACTGTAATACATGTTTCGTAGTCAATAGTTGCATACTGCATACTCGTAACACTTAATGAATAAGCGCAACATTATACAAACAACAAGTTTCGGGTATTCCTTTGAAATTACGAAAATAATTAAACATACCCTTTCGCTGCATATACATGAGACATCTCACCTTCATGTCAATTGTTTTCATGCAGAGAAATGGTTTCAGTTACTTCTCATTGCTCCCCAACAATGTAGTACCGTACAAGAAAAGTTCCTCGTCATAATCCATTATTTCATTGAGAAAAGGCATGCATGAATCTATGTCTTGAGCACTGCTTTCGTGATGCGTCTTTGACTCGGTAGCATCACCGAAAGCCCCAATTAATTCCTAACCTGAAATCGCTTGTTTTTTTTGTGCTTTAGTTGATCCATTCCCCCTGACTTACGTTTGCTACCAACCGTGCTTGCACTACTCGGAGTACTAGCTGAACGTACGAAACTTGACACTCCTTCTCCCATCCAGATTGACATTTAAATCTAGTCTACGTGTCAAGTCTGTTAGATCTTGTTAGCCGCACGAAGTGGATGGGTAGGTCATGTGCTCACCAGTTGCGGTAACTGATTTGAATAATATATCCCCGTAGTAAAGTATTTCCACGGTGTTTTTATTCAGGATTATTTTGAACTCTAGTATTACATGCGTTCACAGTACTTTTGGCCAAGAACTTTTTGATTGGGATAAAGGTGAACACTTGCCTCTCAAAAATGATATTAACCTCTACATCAATTATAAAATGTCATAGAACATGGAAATAATATCAGGGATGAATCGTGTACGGGTTAAGATCGTTTGCTAGTTAAATTTCTTCCCACAATACCATAACAGGGCACACAGTCTGCAAATTTTAGTGATGAATAATGTGCTGCAAGTGAGAACTTACAAATAATTCCCAGAAACCGAGTACTAGCAGAAATTTCACTTTCTTTTATCTTATAAGAAGTAGATCCGAAAACTTGATTAAAACATAAGTAATCCTCACTCACATGGCTATAATAAGAAATTAACTACGAAACTTACTTAAAAATACTTAAAAATTTCTCCCATGGTAAAAATTGAAAAACTTCATAGGAATTCCTAGCAGAAGTAAACAAACTCTAAATCAATGCATAAGGCATAACGTAAGGGGAGGAAGAACTGATTATTGCAATTGTTAAAATGACTACAAAGAGATGAATTCATTTGATTTACCATAAATGCATTTAAAGTAAGAAATTAAGTGTTTGAGTGCTGCTCAATTCATCTCTACATTATGTGGCATCAAACAACCATAGTTGAAAGTTCATTTCAGGCTATCACAATGAGCATACATTACATGAAGAACAGAAAGGGAAAATGTATCTACCATAACAATTCATCGATTGCAGTACGTAGAAATTCAAAAAATAAAAATTAAAAAATTAAATGTACTCACCTTCATGGCCTTCGACCACCATTGCTCATCTGCCAAAAATGATTCGTTCAATAGGTCGAAGCCAAGGCCCGTCGAAGGACACATTTTATTTTTTGTGATCTATAAACCCTTTGTTGGGTCCTAAAGTTTTTCACCTGGGTTTCCATACACGTTTCACCAAACTCGGGTCTAAGTGCTTGTGCTACTTCCTTCCAAGATTCTGTTTTTAAATTAGCAATGGAGCGCTTTCCGTTTTGAACTTCCTCGACACAAAGGCTGAAAAACAGGACGCACCGTTGGTCATCCCATTCCAACTTCCTCAATGGGTGGGTTCCTTTTAGGCAGCCTTTGTAACGCCCCGGATTCTGAATACTCGGAACGCCACTTCATCGTCTCAAATTTACTTTGAAAATAATGATTTAGCGAAAAATAAAACAATAATTGACATTTCATTTCACATAATTTTATAAAGTTTGACCCAAAAGGTCAACAATTCGAATATTGAAATAATTTGAAAATAAACTTGGAACAAATATGAAATAAATAAGTTTCAATTTCAAATAAAACATTTCTAAAATCTCAATAATGGCCACCATCGCACGCCTCGCCGCCAACTCCGTCATCTGCAAAATTTGTTTTGAAAAACGTAAGTATTTCAAAGAAATACTCAGTAGATTCCCGCACAATAATCATTTAATATCATAAATTAAAACACATAATCATGATATTCAAGTCTCAGGTGTCTAACGATCGCCAGTATTCTCATAAACAAGTAATTAAATACAAGTTCAAGTCTCATGCATTTAAGCAAGTAAATTCTCGTAACATAATCTCATGCTCAGAAAGCAAGTAATTCTCATTAACACAATCATACATGCTAAACTTATAATCCAAATAATTATTGATGCGTACTTTTTGAAAAACGTAAATTTGTAAATAAGAGTTTACCTTAATTCTCGAGTATTGAGCAAACGGAAATAAATACTTTCTAATGATCTCGCGCCTCGTCTAGCCCTAAAAATAAATAAATTAAAATTAGTATTTTGGTATTTGAAGTTTTAAGATGAAAATAAAAGCTTAGGGTTTGAATTGAAAATCCAAAATAATTGGTTTGAAAAGAGTTGGGCTAAAACAGAATTTTCAGAAATCTTGGGGACTAAATCTTGAATTTTAAAACTAAGGGCTGAATTCAATACTTTTGGAATGGGGACTAATTTGAGATTTTTCAGAAACAGCAGGGATGGAATAACACATTTTTAAAACGCAAGGGACTGAAATGAATATATTTTCAAAACTTGGGTTCAAGGATTAAATTTTTAAAACTGCAGGAACCGAATTAAATTATTTTGAACTTGAGGGACTGAAATAACAACTTTTAAAACTTGGGGTTAAAGGGACAATTTACCAAAATCAAAATTTAAATAACGAAACTCTCTTCTCTCTCTTCCAAACAAGGCACTGAGAGAGAGAGAGAGAGAGAGAGAGAGAGAGAGAGAGAGAGAGAGAGAGAGCAGGGAGGCGGCGGGCTTCGTCCCTGCCACTGGTCACCGGCGACAACATCGCCGTCCGTCCTGCGACGGTGGCGCTGCCTTCGCTCAGTGGCACTCTCGTGTGCGGTGGTGAAAATGAACCATGTCTACCCAATTGAACTTTAAAATAAAGAATGAAACTGGGACAAGTTTAAAGTCGAAATTTGGACTCAAATATTTAAACGAATTTAAATTTCTTTTCTTAAAATCTTAAAATAACTAATATGACTAGACGAGAGCGCTGGTTTAGAATAATAATCGTTAAAGTTGGAGAGTCGTAGCAACACGTTTTTAAAGATAAATAATATTTATTCAAAATCAATCACGAAAAGTCTCGGTCGCTACAGCCTTCTTCTTCGGTGAAGATCTAGTATTATATGGTGAGACGTGGTCATACTGCAGGTCGAATTTCAGAGCATGGTGAGTTAATCGCTGTATGTGCAATGACTGGAAAAAATTTGGGAAAGCTACCTTACCTTATTAAAAATAGCTGGATCAATCCTTCGAATTTGTAGACGGGTTCGACTGCAGTATTGCTTTCGGCGGGTGTCAAGTTGTGTCATGGGTTTCATGTGGTTGAAAGATCTTAGGCAGTATTGATGAAGTGGTTGGAGTTGCAGATTCAAAATAAACACATTCACTGTGGACGAGTTCTTTTATTAGGGTTACTGTACACAATTATGCTAGGAGAAAGAAGGTTAGCCACCCTAAAGCAGCAACTTGTCAGAATATGTAGCCTTCATGTGTTCTTGTATTGGGTTGTGTGCAATTGCCAAAAAAAATGTTATCGAACATAATGTTAATTTATTTGACTTATTTAAAGAGGTCTATTCGATATAAAATAAGACTTTTAATTTAGTTGATACAATATAAATGAAAAATAAATAAGAATATTAAATATTACTTTAAGTAATTTTATCGATTTAATAAATCGACCATCGATTCCATAATTGGGAAGATATGGATTGAATTATATGGAATGTACTTTAAAATGGAACTAAGAATTCATCCAAACGTTGAAAAATAATAGACTAAAGTTAATCCATAAACCTTTTTGGTTAAAATAATAATAATTAAATTAATATAATAATATATATAAATATAAGTTAGGCATGTAACATTATATATATATATATATATATTATTTGTTAACGATGAATTATGCGTATAGTTTCGGGACGCGTAAATCCTTAGTTTCGTTATCTGTCTTGACTATACAAGAACACCATTTTGTAGAGCTCTGAATGTCCTTTGAAATGGCATATTGTAGACATGTATTCGGTTGATGTATGAGTTTCAAAAATTTTAATAAAGAAGATTGACAATTCTAAATATTAGTTTTAAACGACCTATTTTGACAAGTCGCAGCTTTTGCTATAGTTGAATATATTGTGTTTTGGCGAGGATACGGGAAACTAGATCGTGAGTATTTTAGAATGATATATTGAAAGTTCAATTTTGATGATAATAAGAATACTGAATACCAAAAATCAAGACTAAAGTAGCCAATTGAAAAAAAAAAATCGAAATAAAATAGTTTTAAAGTGGCAAACTTTGACGAACCATAACTTTTACACTAATTATCGATTTTATGATTCAAAAATATCATTGTAATGTATTCATTGAGAACTTCATATTGGCCCCCAAGAACTCTCTATTCTGATTTCATATGACCATGTAACTTTTAGAGTCATTTTTGGAGTTTTTAATAATTTTTGGGACTAAGATATAAATCTTATGTTTCATGGGATTAAAAGAGCAGTTTAGTCCCTCATAAAATTTATATATATGGGCAGTTGGCTGTTGAAAATGGAGGGGAAAAAAAAGGAACTTCAGTTCTCGCTTTTAACTGGGGGTCGACTCCTCATTTAAAATGGGGGGGGGGGTCCAATTTTTGAAAGGTAATTGTTTTTTTTTATTTTTATTTCTTCTTCTTCTTCTTCTTCTTCTTCTTCTTCTTCTTCTTCTTCTTCTTCTTCTTCTTCTTCTTCTTCTTCTTATTATTATTATTATTATTATTATTATTATTATTATTTTGGATATGAGAAGTAGATTAATTTTCGTATGAGGAATAATAAAGAGGGCATATCTCTTTAAAATAAAGTTGGTCCATATAATTATTTAGATAAAATATTATACAATAAGATGATCCATTTTAATCTCATATTATTTAATGGACCCTAATTTCTATTGGTTAGTTGGAATATAATGTATTATCATGTGACTAAATTATAGTTTGTATATATGATAGAGAATGAGTGATGATCAATCAAGTTCAACTCCAAGTGTTTTAGTGGTGCTAATATTGAGGAATAAAGTTGTAAATTCTAGGATATATAGCCAATGAGTAAGGTAATTAACATTTCAACTGCAATGCAAAACAATAGATTAATATTATTATGTGCTCTTATGTAACTATATGTGAGGTATATTGTTGGTGCAATATATGTGGAATATGATGTGGTAATTATCTAGTGAACTCAAGTAAGACATGATTTGATGATATGATATATTATTAATGCACATTGATATCATTAGAATGCCATATTACTTGTTATGAAGTAAAATTGGTGCACAAAATATATGTTGGCATTCATGGGCTTTGACATGTGCATTGTGTGGACTTAGAAGAAGTCCTTCATAAATAGTAAAGAAAGAGATAATGAGTATATAGAGAAAGAATGACGTGGATGATAGTAGAATCACCCTACGAGTGTACCGTAATTTACTTCGCATCCGGATATATACACTAGCTTTGAGGCTCTCGACGATCATTAAGTGAAGTCGATGATGGGGTGTTGGTGGTCCAGCTATACGAGCAGTGTTGGGACGTCTCTTGGTGGCCTTGGGACTGCGAATTGGCACGTTGAGCGTCGTATATAATAGGCCAGACCTGATTTATATAATATAATTTTTGGTGTAGTATATTGAGTCTCAGTGGGCAACGATGAATACAAATTATGGAGTCTTGAGTCTCGGTGGATCTACCATCAAGAAGGCAGAATACTGCTGCAAGATCAAGGATTCCAACTCAACCCCGATCCACACATCAGACTGTTCATGTGTTGAAGTAAGTAATTTATTTAACATCTTTTAGTTAGGTCACATTCTTAGTTATTTACATGATCAAATGACTCAAAAACAACGTAACTCATCAAGAGACAAATCGACCGAAGAAGAAGATGAATACTAAAGTATCTAAAATTCAACAAGAGAGCAAAGGGCTGTGAGCGGATATGTTATTGATGAAGTTAGAGATATCCAAGATGAAAGACTCGAGAACTATGATGCTGAATGAGGTCATTCAAAGTCAGAATGCATTGAAAGATGGAATTATCAAAATGAGGTCAAACATGAAATCATTTGTTGACTCTGTAACTGGAATGATTTCTTCTTTCATGGATGAAGTTCAGACATTATTCAGTGGTAAAACTGCCTCAGTTGGAAAAATACAGATGTAAGTAACTAAACATCATTCATCTCACAATAGAAAAAAAAAAATTGGTCACACAATGTCACATGTAACTCGTATCTATTCACAAAAATTCACATTAAACAAAAATTTGGTCACACATGTCATGTCACTATTGTAATAGACTTAGTCAAATATAGTCATGATTGAGAATGAAATGGTCACATACAGTCACAGTTAAGACAGAAATGGTCACATACAGTCACAATTAAGATAGAAATGGTCACAAATGAATGGTCACAATTAACCTATTTCATTTACGTATTTTCACACCATGAGTTATATTCAATGTTATATTTCAGAATGTCGATGAAGGTGAACATAATAAGGGGAAGGATCATATTGACATTGATATAGCAGATGATGACCATTATGATGGCTTCTTTCAATCTCCTTCATTTAGTTTAGGCACGTGATCAATATTAACACATGTATAGGAGCAGGTGGATGAAGTTATAGCATATGTACTCAAGTCATCCGAACATGATCTGCCTGAGGTGAAATGGACTAAATATTTAAATAGAATCTAAACAATTGGACATTTATTTTCCACTCTACTTTATGTGACTTTATGCATTTTGACTACAGGAATCTAATATTGCTTCTGCATCATTTGGATTTCCTATGAAGAGGGCACCAAAGTCATCAAAAACACTACAATCTCCATTTGTTCATGTTGAAGTTTCTTACGGTTGCAGGTTCAGATAAATCTGATACTGCAAGTGTTGTTTTCAAAAATTATTTCGAGGGAGTTGAAAAAATAGATATAATGACATTCCAAAATTAGTTCAACAGAGGATTCAAGCCAAGAAACAAGTACATGCTCTTAACCTTATAAATACTTTCATAAAATTTAAATAGGTCGTTATGTAATCAATTATTATTTTTGTGATCAGATTAGTAATCTCTTGAAAATGGTCATAAATGGATATAACTGTTTTATGTTGTTCAACTTGAATGATGCTTGTCTATATGTATTTGTATGAGAAATTTTAATGAAGTAGATGATTTGATCAGTCCATCTTTTGTATGTGGCACAATTCCTAATGGACACAAAACCTAGTGACACGTGTTAATTGACTCAGGATCATCATTGTTCACATGGTATCATGTTTCCACTATCTTGTCACTTATTTATAGTTTTTGCAAACTAGTAATGTATTATTCTTTCTTATTTGCAGCATATGGATGCTTGTTTTTACTACATCCTACAACTTACAAAGTTTGGAGAGAAAGTAAAGATAAAAGCCACTAATACGGATTTTGCCTTTGATGCATCAATTCAAGAAATATACCCCAAGTACGTTGATAACCCAAGCATCATCGATCACATGCCCTTCCTTTTTCAAGTTGCCAATGGGGAACGTTTGCCATTAAACACCCCCTGGGGAGAATTTGAGTATGTGCTTTTGCCTATTATGCCTACAAATCTGGCTCATTGGATTCTTGGATAGCTTGATATAAACAACTGATGACTCCATGAATCTTTGTACTTAACCCCTAGGTGCAAGGTTTGAATCCTGCGAAAGACAAAAATCCACTTCCGGAGAAGGCCCCAGCGAGGGAGTCAGGGGGGAGTGGAAAGATCATGAGTACGACCCGGAGAAGGCCTCAGTGAGGGAGCCGGGTCATTACATATTCAATTCAAGTTATATGACATATAGGGATAACATGGTTCGAGAGGGAATTGTACTGCTTGTCAAGATACTAACACATGTGATGAAAGCTGGGGGTTGTGGGAAAAAGGTAGCAATGATGGTGATGAATATTTTGATGATCTTCAAACCAACATTTTAACTGACCTACCACATCAGTAGAACGGGTAAGTCTAATTTAACAAATCATCATTCCATACAAAGTGCTGTCTTAAATATTATTAATTCCTATTGTGTAATTATTTTTTACATGATTAGAGGCATAATTTTGGAGTTTTTGTCATCAAGTACGATGAGTTCTTGGTCCACAACGATATTGCAAATATGCCATTATCATTTGATGCTGCCAAAGTAACGCTTGAAATTGCATCATCGTTGTTCAAGCACAAACAAATTAGACAAACAAGAAGGAAAGGAAGATCAATGGCAAATGATTGATGTATTTTCTGAACGACTTGTTTAAATTTGGTTTATCATATAAGCTTTAGTGGTTAATGTTTGCATGGCCGAAAGTTTGTTAGTATAAGTGCTTGTAGATGACCATTTTGAGACTTTAGTTTAAAAATGATGTCTATTATGTTCGCGTGGATGTTCAGATTTGTGAATAAATGGTTGTTCATAAATTTAGTTTTATTTCTTGGGATGTTCAGATTTGTGAATAACACATTTGTGATATCAGGTCACTATCAACAAGTTACATTCATCTCACAACGAGTCACAATTGGTCACAACAGAAGCTTAATTAGTCACATTAATTTCACTACTGGTCATAATGGTTACAACACATTTCTTAATAGATAAGTTCACATTAATCAGAAGTGTGGTCACACGTGTCACTATTATAATAGACTTGGTTACATAGTCTTAAATGTGTGATCAGGTGATCTCACCAATTGGTCACATTCATCTCACCACTGTTCACAATCCGTCACAACAGAAACTAAATTGGTCACATTCATCTCCCTACCAGGTCACAATCGGTTACAACACATTTACTATCATAGAAGTTATGCTTAATCAAAAATCTGGTCACACGTCACTGTTATGATAGACTTGGTCACATACAGTCACAGATGAGCTATAAATGGTCACATTTAACGTAATTATGTCACAGACAGTAAACATAATCATGGTCACATTAAGTCACAGTTAGCACATAAGACTGGTAACAGATAGTCACATATAAAGTAAAGAGTAGTCACAAGTGTGAATGTGAATTAAGACTTCTGTTTAATGTGACTTGTAACATAAAGTCGTCATAGGTAGTCCTATTTACAATTAAGCTAGTCACAGTGAATGACACCATGCACAACCTAGTCATGGACATCGACATGTTATACAAATCTTGTCACAGAGCATAGCAACTTACATAGACTCTGTCACAAAAAAAAAAAAACTCATCTCATTAGATCACAATCATGTTCATAATTTAAGAAATAGGTAAACCTATCCAGAAATTCAAAATTTTCATACCAACAATTAATCTTATTTGAATATTTGTTCAAATATACGTATCCAAGACTACAGAGTTTCTGATGAAAGATATAACAAGTAATGATAAAAAATATCTCGATATTCATAAATGAAAAAGAATAATCTATTTGAATTTTTTTTGCTTTTTATTTTCCTTCAACTTCCCTTCTTTATGGTTCAGTGGCACCATGTTATTACATGTTCTACGATTGTGACCAGATCCACTACACCTTCCACATTTCACAACTTGTGAACTCTCATGCGTTGACTTCTTCCACTTCTCCGTAGGACGTCCAGAACTTCTATTTCGATTAGGAGCAAGTACAATTCTACTAGTAACTTCTTTCGGGAAGCTCCATTCTTCCTTATTTCCAATGGGAAACACGATTGCTTTATAGGTATTCACATATGCATCTCTTGTGTAATAAATTGAACAAAAGTCATACACACTCAACTTCAATGTTATTATTGCTGCCAACGCATGTAGACATGGTAGTTGATCAACCTAGAACATTCTACAACTACACGTACGTTCATGTATATCAATAATGTACAATGAAGAATCATCCCTGACTTCAAATAACGCGTGACTGGTCAGGAAAACCTGTAATCAAGAAACGATTATATTTGTAGATACTGAAAAGGTGAATAAAGGAAATTTCATCAACATTGTGTACAAAACAAGCTACGAATTTATATTTACATTTCTCAAGTCGTGGCTCATTTCCCTCAACACTTTTTCATACTTGTTTGTGAGTTTTGTAAAGGTACCATGTGCATTATCTCTAATTTTGCAAAACCAAGATTGGATTGTTTGCCTCAAAGACTCCAGAAGTGCTTCAATAGGGTAGTTCTTTGCTCTCTTGTGACTGCATTCACATATTCAACAATGTTTGATGTCATGGTAGAGTATCTATTCGTCGGAATGTTATCCATGGCCGTTATCACAGCCAACATCCTTCTGCAAAAAAAATCATACTATTAGATAATGTCAAAACCAGTAATACATAGATGTCAGATATGGTCACAGTCAGTCACACATAATACAAATTTTTTCACATATTATATAGTTCTAGTCACACATGGTCACAATTAGTACGTAAGATATGGACAAAGTTAGTTAGTTACACACAACACAGTCAAACATGGTCACATTCAGTCACACATAACAATCAGGCATGGTCACAGTCAGTCACACATAACACAATTCTAGTCACATATGGTCATATACCAGATATCCCCTGATTCCTTTGTCCATTGTGTCCAACTGTTGCATTTGATATTCAAACTCATTCCTGAGTCTTTAAGTTTTTAAGCAAATGGTAAGAACAAATCCCATGCATTTCCTTAGGATATACAACTTCGATGGCTTTCCTTATGTTATTATGTCTATCTGAAACTATACACAGTCCATCTCTCACTCCGTAGGCCCTTTTCAACATTTCAAGAAACCAGGTCCATGACTTATCATTCATACTATCCCCAACCCCAAATCCGAGTACAAAGATGTTATTATTTGTATTTTGTGTACATCCAGTGGAGATTGTCCCTCCTTAATACCCATTTAAGTATGTGCCATAAATTACAATTACAGGTCTACAAAATTGCCACCCAGCTATAGATGCATCCCAAAGCCATAAAGCAATACATAAACTTGTTTGCATGATCTGTTGATATGCTTGTGACTATTCCATTGTTCACTTGTTGTAACATATGAAAATAAGATGGTAATCTTTGAAAAGATGTGGTTAGGTTATCCTTTATCAACTGAACGTCTGCTCATGTGATCTCTAAGTCTTAGAATAGTTAATTGACACTCCATATTTATGCAATATATTGTGTGATATATCATTAGGTGTATTTATGGTTTTTGAAGATGTGTACTTGTGCCTGATACAATTTGACACAATAGAGTTAGACGCCTGTCGATGAGAACCTATAACAATGATCAATGAACATGTGTGACCACTACCTATTTCCCTAATTTTGAACATCTTTGTTTCTCCTAAACGCGAAGATCTAAATTTCTAAATGCATTCACTTTGTGAACACTTGGTTACATATTCCTTTTTTTCTCATCTCACCACCTTATACTCAATTTGTTTTGTATTGCATAAAATGCCAAGCTGATTTTAAGTATTTCCTTATTTTGGAAAACCTTTCCTTCCACTATTTCGCTTGCATCTACATGGATTACTAATGTCACACCTTCTTCGAAGTTTCCTTTGTCAATGGTCACAATGGATTTACAAATATCAGATGCTATTTCTTGCAAAGAAGGGAGGTTGGCAGATAATTCCCCGATACTTGTCGATGATTCAGAACATTGTATTGTACATCTTGACTGGCATGTATCTGAACTTACAACGTCTACATTTATAGGATAACTTGAAACACTCCCATCCATAGATATGAGCCTCAAATACGTAAGGACATTATTGTTATTCAAAATTCAGACCAGAGGCAATGCAGTATCCAACAAATATGTCATTTTAACTGCTACTTCAGTATACTAAAACCCCAACTCTAAAATTATAATATCAACTAGCTCAGCAAACATGCACGTTTCATCAACTAGAATCAGGGATGTATGAACCCCATACAACAAACAAACATGTAAAACTCTCATCATTGTTCACACTCAACACATCAGAAGTCACAAATGGTTTCATTTAACATAATCATTCTACAGAAAGTAAACCAGTTATAGTCAAATCAAGTCACAATTTGAACATAAAACCGGTTAGAGATCGTCACATTTACAGTAAATATGGTCACAAATAGTCAATTTTACAGTAAATATTGGTCACAGACTTTAGCACAGAATTTATCACTATAATTCACAATGAGTACAAAAACTAGTCACGGATGTAATTAAAGGCACCTAATTTCACAAAAAATAGCAAGTCACAATGAACTCGTTAAAGGTCTATCGTAGACAAGTTCACATACAGTCAACACAAGTCTCGTCACAGAAAGTCACAAGTTCAAATATAGGTCCATCAATTAAACACATATGTCACAACCTATTCTATTCAACAGTCACAAATGGTCACAGTTAATTAGCTGACACATGTCAATTTGAATGAAGCACATTTGTGATCACATATAGTCACATTGGCAGTAAACAATGGTCACATATTCTCTGATCACATTACCTGATTCTTACATCGAGAATATGATTACAGTACCTTCAAACGGATCGCAAAAACACAATTTTATGAGGAAATCCAACATGCTCAAAATCGGCTACTTCTTAACCAGACGAATGAATTTCATGATTTATTGAGTGCATTGTGACATTCATGTGTTGATTTTTGCTCAAAACTGACTATTTAGAGAGAAGATTTTGTGATTCTGGTGAGGTGTTCGAATTTGGGTGGTGGGGGAGAGAGAGAGGTATTTGATTACGAAGATATTTTCTTTTTGTTTGTAGTTTTATCTATATATTTATTTAGATTACGTTAATATATATATATATATATATATATATATATATAATAGCATCTAACTTTTAAAAACAAATTTACAAGTTTCTTAATCATGGAAAGTGATCCTTCAAGTATAGTAGTTGTGTGTTTTTCCCAATTTACATAGTGAATATATAGAATTAGTGAGGTCTGGAAAAGAATTAAGTACTAGAGCTATAGAAATATTCGAGAAACTTAAAAGATTGGTAGATCAACATAACGAATATTCAAGAAGACATGTAGATATTAGTTATATAAATGCTTTTAACGAATCATTCCAAAGATTTCAAAGATAAAATAGACAATTATAAACTCGCCTACGCACTCTGGTGTAAAATGGTATTAGAGTCTTGTTACGAATCAAATATCATGATGAATCTATCAGAATAAGAAATTATAATTGAAAATTTTCTAAAAAATGTTGGAAAACATATAAAAAAGAAGTTATTCTTATTTACCAAAAAATAATTTGAACGAAAGATTTGAAGAATTGAATAAAAGATTCGAAAGTCTAGAATATAATTACAAGTAGGGAGCGCTATTCTAGATAAAATATTTAAAGGAAAAGATAAAATCATAATTAATCCTCCTCAAGATTATAGAAAAAAATAAAGATAAAAATAAAGAAAAAGAAAAAGTTTCTGAAATAAAACAATTTATGATAACAGATGTAGAAGAACTGGAAAGAAAATTCTTAGAATCTATTGGAGAAGAATATGAAGAATATAAAAATTAATTAGAAGAATTAACAAAACATGTAGAAAATACTAAAATGAATACAAACTCAACCACAAGTAATATAAAAGAAGAATTTAGTAGTGAGAAGAAATAGGAAAACTCAAAATAAATATAGTGAAAATATCAGAAAATAATCTATAAAAGAAGTTAATCCAATAAAATTATATAATGAACCAATCCATGCAATGGGAATATAGTTAGATTTAGACTGCGCAGATACAAACAAAGCTATAGAAACATTGACAAAAAGTACTGATTTAGCAATATAATTTAATAAGTGATACACATATACAACCTTTGGATTTATAGAACATACATTTAGAGGTATAGTATCAGAATGGTGGAGGAAACTATCAGTAAATACAGAAAGAAGAATAAAATATGGAGAAATTACAACTGATGTATTGGATAATAGAAATAATCTAAATGACCAAGGTATTAGAGATTTATTAAATAGGCTAGAAAGAGCACTTAAAACGGAATTCTTAGGAGATAAATACAATAGATGAAGAAGCTAGAAAACAAGATGAATATAATGTAGGAATAATTGCAATGGAAAATCTGAGGATATGTGATATGCGCGAATTAGATAGATATGCATGTAAATTCCAAGAATTATAGTACACAATAAGACAAGGAGAATATATAGATAATATACCAATCTTAAGATCTTACTTTACAAATTTATAATTTCCACAGAGAACTAAGTTATTAAAATAATATAATAAAATGTTACCTGAAGGAGATGAAGAAGGAATAAGTATAGATTGCCTTGGAAGTAGGATTGAATTTACTAAGAGAATGATAAGTATTTGGTGCAGAGAAGCACTATAAAATAAAAAGGCATACAAGATAAGAAAAAATGCTTTGTGTTGTTACAAAAATGTAGGTCAAATAGAACAATTTGGATGTCATAAGATAAAATATAAGACATATAAAAAACACAAAAGAAAATTCAAAAACTATAAGAAGTTTAAGAAAAGAAACGTTAAATCGTATAAAAAAAATATTTCAAGAAAAGAAATTGGTCTGAAAAGCCCAAAAAAGGAATATATCAAAAAATGTAGATGCTTCATTTATAATGAAGAAGGACATATAGCTCCTCAATGTCCTAAAAAGAAACATAGACAAAATATAAAAACTATTAGAGTTTATGAAGAATTTATGGATGATAGTGATATAGAACCAACTAAATTTTTGAAGATTTAAGCAGTGAATGTAGTAGCATTTATGAGTTAGAAGGAATTAGTCAAGAAAAACAAAAAGAATTAGATTTACAAGAAAAAAGATGTATTTCATTAAGGATTCTTAGGAATACTCCCTAAGGTGAACAAGACAATTGTAAGTATGAATTACAAAGAAATCTCAATCAATATAGAAGATATAATGGAAAAAATCTAAATCCCAAAAATTACTAGAGAAATCTGTACGATAAGAATTATCCAATATCCGAGAAAATATTAGGAAGAAGTTAAAATATATTGAAATTTGAGGAATTGATGTTATGATAAAAGGATTCTTTAGAGAAGGTAAGAATATACCAATTCAAATTTATTACATAGATAACATAATTCTACAAGATCTTATAGATGCTCTGTTAAATACTGTTGTAGGAAATCTAGTTTACCAAATGATAATATTTACAGTAAAACCAAATTATGCAGTATCAATAACTGATGAAAATATAGACCAAAGCTTCAATCTCTATTATAGAATTGAAACTTGAAAATGTTACATAAAAGTAAGACTATTATTATAAACATAAAATAAATATTTGCTTTTAGTACTAGCCATCATAGTAATTTAAGAAAAATAACAGGTATCATAATAATACATAAAGATTTTGATGAATTAGCACGATATATTTTTCCTAGAAAATATAAAGAATATGAATTACAATACCAGAACAAATAATGCTTGATTTTCACAAACAAGCCAAATACTGAAGGAAAAATAATAAGAAAAGGTAATGTCACAAGAAGAAAATATTATTGCAAAATTTTCACCTAGAAGAAGTGTTAATCTATATCGACTCAGAAACCTAAGTATTGATGAACTAGGAAGTTCACAATGTTATATCAGAACTAGATTTATCAACCAAGAAGTAATCAAGAATGATCTTCTTGTCCTTATATATACAGGAGAGGATAAAAACCATGTAGATGCCAAATTTGCTAGCCATCTACAAGATTATGAGTTACCACAAAAATATGTCTTTAAAGATTACCTAGGACATAACCTTAAAATGAAAAGACATCTGATTTTTCCTCTTATATTTATAGGAGAAAACCAAGATGAACATAAGATGTAAATAATTTATATAGAGATGATAATTATGGACTTAGTCAGACACCTATATTACTAGGGTTGCCTTTTTTTTTGGAAAAGTAAGCCCTTACAAGATATGTCAAGGATATATTATAAAAATAACACTTAAAGGAAGTTCAATTATTATACCAAGGATAAATGAAAATATGAAATCGTTATTGCCATGGAGAAAGTAATAAATACTAGTCCCATGAGCCCATTTATTGAAATTACACTCAATTTACAAACTTATTGTAGAATAAAATTTCATGCATATTTAGACACAGGAAGTACTATAAGTCTTTGCTTTCCAAATGTACTACCATCTAAATGTTGGAAGTATGATCCGAAGAAAATAGTGATTCCTACAAAGGCAGGAGGAAATAAAATAATATATAGCAATTATGCTACACAAGTAACTTTTTAAATATCATTTAGAGAAGTATTTGTTGATAATATATATATATATATATATATATATATATGCACCTTTTACTCAATTTATTATATATATATGCACCTTTTACTCAATTTATTGATAAATATATATATTCACAACACCTTGTGCACACAAGACCTAGGATCACAAGATCCGTAAGAGTTAAGTCTACGAAATACAGTATTGAAAACCAAGAGGAATTTAAGGTCCAAATAAAAGAGTTATTAGAAACCAACTAATCAGGCCTAGTAAAAGCTCACAGAACAGCCCAACCTTTTTGGCTAGGAAACATAGTGAAATTAAAAGAGGAAAAGTCAGAATGGTGATAAACCTATAAAATGCTAAACGAAGTTACAAAGTTTGATAGTTATTACTTACCAAATAAGGACATCTTTATCAAGCAAAAGTACAAAATAAAAAGATATTTTCATAATTAGATTGTAAATCAGGATTTTTGACAAATTATGCTCATAGAAGATAGCAAATCTACAAAGATGATTTAATTATTCATTCGAAAGATATGAACGAACATATTGAACATCTTAAAGTTTTTGTTATATCATTAAAAACATGGTATTATATTTTCTCAAAAGAAAGTTGAAATAGCAAAAGCAGAGATAGAATTTCTTGGACTATCTATAAAAGAAGGAGGATTGAAACTGCAATCTCATACTATTGAAAAACTTCAAGATTTTCCTAAAGAAATCAAAGATAAAAAAACATTTACAAAGTTTTCTCGGTATTGAAAATTGTGCCATTTTCTACCAAAATTAAGGAAAAATATAATGTCATCTTGGGATGAACGAGATCACGAAAATATTAGGCAAGTAACGGAAGAATTAAAAAATCTACCAAAAATTTTTATTACACAAGAAGAAGATTTCTTTATTCTTGAAACTGATGCTTTAGATAATTACTGGGGAGCAGTACTTAAGGTTTAAAAAAAAAAATCATAAAGAATATAAATGAGAAAAGAATTGTTCTTGTCCTGAAATACTTGCGGATACACATCAAGAACATTCAAAGAAGTGGAAACCAGATATGAAACAAATAGAAAAGAACTTATTGCTGTAAAGCAGGGAATACAAAAATATGAAGATTATTTGTTTGTTGCCAAAAAAGTTCTTGGTAAGAATTGATAATACACAAGTTAAAACATTTCTGAAAAATAATGTTGATCCATCTATTGCCAATAGATACACTATTAGGATCCAAATATGGTTTTCTTATTTCAAGTTTGATATTGAATATATTAAATGATAGTCTAACTTTCTCCCGATTATCTTAGTAGAGATGGACCTGGAAGAATTAAGAGCCAATGTTCAGATACTTGAAATAAAAGTTTACTATTTGGAAATGCAGATACAGAATATGCAACAAATCTTTCACAGCAATATCAATATAGCCCCTGTGTAAAAAGATACGTGTACCAAGTCTAGTATCCCTTCATTGGGACTTGAAAATGCTAGCGCTCTTCTAGAGGATAAAGGGAAAAACAAGATAATGTTAGGAGTCCCTTGTATTACTCAACCTAATGTTTGTACATAAGATATGAAGGAAAAAGATACCAAGCCTTTATCCAAGAAGAATACTAAAGATACCAATAAGGTTATGGAAACCTTTTCACAGAGAAATGAAATTAATTTCAAAACCTGTATTGAGCAAATAGATCCAAAAGATGTAGTAAAGATTTGCAACGAACAAAAATTACCAATCAAAAATAACTTTGAGGAAGTTATCTTTTTTATTGTTATTTCCAATATATTATCCGATTGGTACCTTGAAGTAGGGAAATTGATGAAGACCCTACACTATAGAAAATAAAACAATATAAATTTCTATCTAGGAGAACCAGCTAATTGGGCTCAAAATTGCTTTGAAGTAGAAAATATACTCTGCGTATATCCAAGCAAAGATCTACGGGAAATTTCACACTTCTTATAGATGTTAAAAAGACAGTCCGAAGATTTACTGAAGTTATTAAAAATACAAATATATATTCGATTCTTTTCCGACATAATGGAATGGGATAAATATGAAGAAGCAATGGTCCCATCATTACATGTTATGAAGATAGGAATCACAAACCAACACTTCTTACCAACTAGCTAAAATGTTGTTAAGAATGGATATGAAGATATAATTAACATGATTCCTTACAAAATAGCCAAATGATATAAAGAGATATTTGATAATTTGATTCAAGTTACTTCTGAAAAGGAAAAAATTTGGTTATATCCTTCAGATAATCACGTAATCTAATCTAATGCAAGATTGTCATCTAAGAAAGAATATATTTGTGAACTTGACCAAATACTTGAGAAAATTATCATCAATGAAGTAAGTGGTAGTGAAGTTATGCGCAAGGAGCTATGCAAAATAATGTGAGAAAATTACCCACACTTCTTTTTTCGTAATTATATGGAGTTTTCATCCATTCTTTGACATCCTTCCCATGCTCTTACCATTTCAATTATTTCTCAATCCATTTCTATCATGAGTAATGAAACGAGTGTAAGCAATGAAGCTTAGTGAGTAAAGTATCAACAAAGTACATATTCAAATGATACAAACCTGTGAAGGAAATGGGATTAATACACTTTTTTACCTCTTAATTTTGACATTATCTCTCATATAAGTGAATGAAATCAAAATCGCTTAACATATATAATTTGATAATCATAACATTTAGTGTAATATAACCACATTCAAATAATCAAAATAATACTTATGGAATGAATGTAATGCATGAAGTGGTATGCATGAGTGATAATGTTTTTTACTTTTCTCATGCTTGTTTTTCTTTCTTTCTTCTTTCTTGCTTCTTTCTTTCTTTCTTTCTTTCTTTCTTAGAGAAATGATATGAATAAGTGATGATGTTTTTCACTTTTGTCATGCTTTCTTTTCTTTTACTTTTATTCTTTGAAAAGTGATATGAATAAGTGATGATGTTTTTCACTTTTCGTATGTTTTCTTTTCTTTTACTTTTTTTCTTTCTTTATTTTTCTTTTACTTTGGACATTTCCCATATTAGGATTGTACATCGCACGCATAAAAATGCTTTCTATAAGCACAAGGTCACTGCAGAGCATTCTTTTATGCCCACGAGTATGTTGCCTCGATTTTCTTTAGAGCACTTTACTCAATAGCACACTGCCTTACATAGGACGACCTTCTCCCAGGGCATCTAATAGCTCGTGACCTCAACATAGAGATGACCTTCTCCCTATGTGTACAATCTAAATAGAGACTTCTTAATTGTTCATGATCAATACTTTTCTCTTTAATATTTAATGATCATGAATGCTTATGATCTCATGGTGCAAACATTATACATCATCATTCTAACATCATTTGAAAGATCTTGCACATAATCATTTACTCAAGTTTAACATAACGTATTGCATAAATCACAATTGAAGACATAAGATAATAAAGATAAAATCATTTACCATGTCAGTTTCGGGGGGTTTTGAGAGCACGAAAATCATGAATCCCCTCTTTCGGGATATTTTGGAGCGGGCCCACGGAACGGATGGAGTTTACTGCTGGTTTTTACGCATTTCTTGGACCGAGTTAAGTAAAGATTGGCTACCTAGAAACTAAACAATAAACATGAAAACTTTTCTTTTAACATCATGAATAAATAGTTTTTATAGTTTTTATTTCATTCTCAATTTGAGACTCTAGCTCTTGGAATTGGAAATTGCGTAACATAATAGCAGTTGGAGTGGTCAGTCAATTGCTGCTTGAGGCTCTGACAAGACCTGGTTCAATCGATAATCTTGCAATCCTGGGAGTGAAGAAATCTTTTTCATTTCATTTCATTTAGTTATGGTTGGAAACTTATGGAAAACAAAACAGGAGAACAAAAATGAGAGAAGGAAAGCAATTGTCGTTCATTGTGGTACGCCTCTTTCTAGGTTCACTTTTGACTGTTTGAATCAATCTTTTGACAGAAAGGGAGGCAGAGGAGTTTTGAATGCTTCTTGGAGTCTACTTGAATCGGTCCTCGAAAATCACCTCCGACTATCTTCCAAAAGGAAGGTACAGGAGCGAAACAATCAATCTATTGATATTGGAAGACTCAACGGATTCTTCCAATGTATCATTTCTGGGTCTAATGGAATTCATAGATATAGGAAAAAGCCCTCTCAAATAGAGATTTTTTCTTTATACCATATTTCAATTGTTAATACGATATACAAGGATCGCTACTACAAAGAGTAATACACCCTTGATCCTAAAATATCAATTGCTTTTCGACCCCTAATTAGATCCTTCTTCTATTCTTTTCCTTGGCACAGTTGGGCCATCCTGGACTTGAACCAAAGACCTCGCCCGTGAAGTAAATCATCGCACCTATGGTACAACTAATTTGGAGAGAATCCATTTTCGGGAGAGATTCATCCTTCCCGAATGCAGCATGCAACTCTCCATTGTACTGCCCTCTCCAAGTGTACTCGTTCCCCCTTCTTCCTTAAGCTATGACTCACTTGGCCACGCCCCATTATCAATTTCTAATCTACACAAAGAAACAATAATACTATTATTGGGTTGTTTGTCAACTCCAGTCCAAATATCTATAGAATAGATTATTACTAGGATTTTAATCCATATAGATATAGAATTCAACTTAATTTATTGATCATTACATATAATTCAATTAAGATATTATATGAAAGTATGATTTCTTCCATTCTCCTTTGAGAATTGGAGGGTTTTTTATTGGGTGGATTCAAAGAAAAAGACCGAACATGAATGAAGAAAGGCATGAGAGAAAAGTCTATTGACTAAATGTAACACCCCAAGTTCAAAATCTTAAACCTAGGCATGTTTACTTCTATTCACTTTAAATGCGGATATAAACATTTCAAATATTAACATTTCACTAATCTATTATAACATTCTACAAAAATTTCGACAGAGTCTTCTCTATAAATTGGACATAACCAACCTGTAGAGGAATCTCACAATTATTTAAATCATCAAACACAACTCATTCAACATCCAAACTTCTACAATAATTCAAAATTAATCTCAAACTCCTCAACATAAATAAATTTAAACCATGAGCTCCATTTAACTAAATGGAGAATTGATAAACTGCTAAAGAGATAAATAACTTATCAAAATTAAATCTAATAAACAGTTAAAAGAATGAACTGATAAAATAACTAAAAACATTTATAAAATTCCAATTCAAACTTTATTTAAAATGAGAAATCGTGGTACTGTGCGAGTCCGCCGCCAAATGATCTATCCTCAAATCATCTAACTTTCATCACCTGAAATATTGGGGAGGGATTGTGGTGAGCTAATGTAGCGACCGAGAAATTTTCACGACTTATTTAAATAAATATTATTTTTAAAAATGTGTCGCTACGACTTTGCTCATTTATTTTAAAAACGTGATCGTCTAGCCAATGAAGTGAAATTAAATTACTTCAAATTTATATTATTTCGACTTTCAAATTTTATTTATAGGCTTCCCTTTTCATTATTTATCTTTAAGTCCAATTTCGATTTTAAGAAGTTTTCAAATGTATCTTTGATAATAAAGATTTAGTCCAAATTCCATTCATCTTGGATCATATTTATTATTATCAAATTTTATTATAACCACAATATCCTACAATCCAGATACCAAACTAATACTCAATTTCCACACGTTCAATTACAGCAAAATTTAATCCAATTTTCCAAAATTCTTGATTCAGCCAAAATTCAAACTAATCAATTTCTCTTTTGCCAATTTGAAAAAAAAAAAAAAAAAAAAAAAAAAACCTAATCACAGATTCAACTATCTCATTTTTGGTAATGTTCCTTTCCCCCAAAATCTCATAACTTCATCCCTTCAATTAACCATATTTCTCTTGCAAATCAACACCATTTCCTTCCCTTCTTATTCAAACGTTTTCCTCAATCTGACAGATTCTTAAGCCATAATTTCAGTAATGTAATTCTCTTGCAAATCCCTTAAATTGTCCTAAATCAAAGGCTGTCAAAAATCTACCAAAAAGAAAATTAAAACACTAACCATACGTCTATAATTCCCTCCCCCAGCTTCATTCACACACACAGACAGACAGATTCAGAACTTGAGCAAGGTATTCACTTCCACATTATCAGTCTCACTGCAGCCACACTTCTGGAAACTCATGTTGATGCTAGGACAGCAATTCTTAGCACCAGGAATGTGAGAAATCCAATACTTCATACACACAATCAAACCAATCTGCAAGATCGAATTCCACGCACTCAGTGCCTCTAATCCTAATTAATGGAACTAGGGGATATTGAGAGTGTCGCCTCAATTTGATTAATGAATCGAAGGAGACAGAAGAGAATTCAATAGAAAACAACGCCAAAATCTGACCACCATCGCCACATTCAACCTCGAAAACGAACCCGAACTTCACCCAAACCAAATTCGAAACACCACACCGTTACCACCCACTTCCACAAATTCTGAACTCCATCACCCCAGTGCAACAATCAGATACCATATGCCATAATGAGCCAACTCAAATTTCAGCCACCACCAATGAGTCCATTATCCCCAACAAAAATTTAAGACCCAAAACCACCAAGAACCGCCACCAGAAATCGCCTCATGGCTGCCCCTCCCATATTCACGTCATTTTCCCTCAAACCATAACCCAAAACCAAGGATATAAAATGCCCCAAGATACATACCTCAACCCATGAACCATTTCCACCGGATCCTCACCGGAGAAATGCCCAAAACCCGAACTCTTAAGCCTCTGTTTGGCCTCGATTTTTCACCCCAAATTTCCTCCTTTTTCGCACACATCGCACCGGCGCCACCACCCTGCGGTGGCGCTAACGCCGGCCGCCAGGCGCCGGCGGTTTGGAGTGGAGAGGGAACGGAGCCAGTTCGCCCGTCGCGTCTCCTTCTCTCGTCTCCCTCTTCTCTGAATAACGACGATGAGAGAGAGAGAGAGATGGTTATACATATATATTACATTTAGATATTTTGGAAATTTAATGTTTAAACCCCCAAACTTTGAAATGTGTCTAATTCAGTCCATTTGTTTTAGAAGTCCTTTAATTTAATGCCTACACTTTCGAAAGGAGTTAATCGAGCCCTAGTATTTTAAAATCCTATGAGTCAGCCCACTAATTTCGAAAAGTCCATTTCAGCCCCTACACTTTTAAAATCCATGTTTTCTTTTAAAAGTTTCAATTTAACCCCAAGTTTTATTTTGTCACTTTAATATATCAAAATACTAAATTCATTTAATTTTCTTTTGGCTAGACGATACACTTGGTGATTTAGAAGATTGACGTGATATTATTGCTCTACTTTCAAACTCGTGATTTAAGGTAAACTCGCCCCCACTAATTAGTTTAAATTATAATTTACATGCCTTATGTGAAGTTACGTGATTTATATGCTTTGATGCATGAGACGAGACGAGAATATTTCTTATGAGATAAGAATGAGAAATGATGTTATGCATAACTTACATGCTTTAATTGCATGAGACGAGACTACCCACACCCTATGATTTTAAAGAGCCTTTGATTTTATTAAAATAGCCTATGATGATGATGATGATGTCACTGTATGATTGCATAATTACGTGTTAAATTATTCTGTAAATTAATTATTGGCGATGAGTCTACTGAGTATTTCTTTCGAAATGCTCATTCCATTTTTAACAGCTTTTGAAGATCTCGGAGATGGAGGCGAATGAAAGGGGCAGCGTTGGCAAATTGAATAAATGATGATTTTATTAGAAAATTTTATGAATGTTACTCTTTAAATTATTTATCGCTAATTTCATTTAAATAATTGGGATTAAATTTTTATGAATTGTTCCATATTAAAATTAATAAAGTTCCCGCTGAAGTTTTCAAATGATGAATGTAATGCTTTGAATTAAATTTATTTTCCGCAATTAAGTCGATTTTAAAGGACGAAGTGGCGTCCCGGGCTCTGCGGAATTCGGGGCATTACAACGTGGTATTAGAGCGGGTCTACGTTTCTGTAGACTTGCAAAATTTTTAAAAGAGAATTTTTCTAAAATAATAATAAATAATGTTTTGACGACTTTTGCCACTGCCATCTTTCGCTCCGCCAACTCCGAAGGTAAATAGTTTTTATGAAGTTTATTTATTTTAATTTCGGTGCATGAGAAATGAAAGTTTCGAGATTTAGACGAGAAAGAATGCAAAAGATCTTGTATCCGAAATAAGTAAGTAAGAAAGAAAGAAAGAAAGAAAAACGAGTTTGAGCATAATTTGAAATATCTTTTAAATTTTTATGTCCTCGTAAATTTTTAACTAAGAGAAATGAATGAAACCCCACTTAATTGGACTTTGCATAATTGATTTTAGGACATGACATCAAGTTCCAAGAACGTATTTAGTTACACAGAAATAGCCGCTAGGGACTATGACAATTTTAAACCTAGGCCGGAATGGAATATCAATCAGCATGTTGGGCAAGAAAGCTACTTACGTAATCGGGCAATACAACATGGCTACGTGACCAACGACTTCCAGTCGATCAATCATTTAATCTTGTCCTTTCCGGATAATACACGAAATATAGCCCGTTTGATCTACTTAGACGCGAACACTTCCATTAATGTGGATCTCGACTACAACTCGTTCTGCGAGAGACTCGTGGCATACTGGCCTATGTACCACAAGGACCTTTTGGGGTTCTCTCCTGGTGAGGCGCCGGCACCCGAGCCCGAACTTGGGTAAGGAGCTGAGTTGGTGCCCGGGAGTGATCCTGAAGAAGATCCAGAAGAAGAACCCGAGGAGGACCCGGAAGAAGATCCAAAAGAAGAACCCGAGGAGGAACCAGAGGAAGATGCTGAAATAGCACTAGGGGAATTCTCGGATACAGAGTCATGCATTACTCAATAGATTAATAAAATTCGGTAGTAGAATAGGCCCTAATTATTTTAAACTATTTAGCATTTCGCAACCGTCTATTTTTGTATCCTCACTTGAAGGACTTTGAATTATTAATAAAGATATTTTTTTTTACATATAAAAAAAAAAAAAAAAAAATTCTTAGTACATTATCATGATGTTTATTTTATGTTTTTAAATAAAAAAAAAATTGATATTTTTTTTTCTTCCTTCTTTTTAAGGAAATGTCGAGAAGTGGAAACAGAAGTGCAGCCGAGCAAGCTAACCCAGAGCAGGGTCCCACAGCCCAATTCACAACTATCAGGGACCTACTCCAAGCAGTACAAAGTTTGAGGCAAACTCCTGCAGTTTCAACAGCGCCGATGATAGAGCAATTCAGAAGGTACCGTCCGCCCACTTTTGATGGCGGAAATGGTCCGCTAGCTGTTAAGAAATGGTTACAGACCATCGAGAGAATCTTCAAGCACATATCCTGCCCCGAGGATAAGAAGGTTTTATGTGCTGAGTTCATGTTGGTCGGAAGGGCCGGCTATTGGTGGGAGTCCGCATCGCGGACCAGAACTGAAGCAGAACAGGCAACTCTAACTTGGGAAGAATTTAAAGCCGAAATCAAAGACAAATTCTTCCCACAAGCCCTTCGAGACCATAAGGAGACGGAGTTTCTGCGTTTGACTCAGGGTGAGATGGATATAACAGATTACGAGAGAAAGTTCGAGGAATTATCACGATATGCTCCACATTTGCTGGAGACTGAGGCTAAAAAGGCTCGTCACTTCGAACGAGGGTTACGTTCCGATATTCGTCAAATAGTTAGTTCCCACGAGCTCCCTACCTATCGGGAGGTAGTGAAGAAAGCCCGGGCCGTGGCGTATGCCAGTATCAGATATGAAGGACAGGGTTCGCAGAGTGAGCAAGGAAAAAGGAAATGACATGGTGCAAATCATAACCAAAACATAAATCAGACGTCCAACAAGAGGCAGAATACAGGGCCGGTCGCTAACTACATGCCCCCATGTCCCAAATGCCAAAAGATGCATAAGGGAGAGTGCCTTTTGGGCAAAGGAGTTTGTTATAAGTGTGGTCAGCCGGGCCACTTTGCACAGGATTGTCGTGCCACATCCGCTCATGGTTTCGATCAGAAAAGGAAAGTAGATCAGAACAAGAAAGGGAAAGCTAGAGTGTTCGCCATGACACATGAAAACGTTGATCAAGATTTTGACGGGAACGCAGGTATACTCTCACTAGCCTTCCTGTGTGTGTTTTAATAGACTTCGATGCTTAACTAGACTAGAACTAACGATTATTAGTAGAATGACATTTATGGCTTAGACATATTTATTAGAACATTGAGATACTAGATAGAACCAAGAACGTGACATATTTTTAGCACGAGTCAGGTGATAAGTTTTCAAACTTTTAACACTCTACCAGACTCGACATATGGTATGCCACCATAGAGAGAGAAGCCTATGTCCTTAAAAATCAAGAAGTTCAATTAGTCAAAGTCCAATGGAGTAAACACGGTAGTAATGAAACTATCTGAGAAAAGAAATGAGAACTTTTGGCCTAGTGCCTAGATATTTTAGATCAAGAAAGTTTAAAATTTTGAGGACGACGAAACTATTTTAAAGTGGTAGGGTTGCAGCGACCGAGAAATTTTCACGACTTATTTAAACAAATATTATTTTTAAAAATGTGTTGCTACGACTTTGCTCATTTATTTTAAAAACGTGATCGTCTAGCCAATGAAGTGAAATTAAATTATTTCAAATTTATATTATTTCGACTTTCAAATTTTATTTATAGGCTTCCCTTTTCATTATTTATCTTTAAGTCCAATTTCGATTTTAAGAAGTTTTCAAATGTATCTTTGATAATAAAGATTTAGTCCAAATTCCATTCATCTTGGATCATATTTATTATTATCAAATTTTATTATAACCACAATATCCTACAATCCAGATACCAAACTAATACTCAATTTTCACACGTTGTTCAATTACAGCAAAATTTAATCCAATTTTCCAAAACTCTTGATTCAGCCAAAATT
This sequence comes from Ligustrum vulgare, assembly GCA_963555705.1. Classification (NCBI taxonomy): domain Eukaryota; kingdom Viridiplantae; phylum Streptophyta; class Magnoliopsida; order Lamiales; family Oleaceae; genus Ligustrum; species Ligustrum vulgare. The sequence continues at coordinate 30,655,336 of OY743174.1, forward strand.
CAAACTAATCAATTTCTCTTTTGCCAATTTGAAAAAAAAAAAAAAAACCTAATCACAGATTCATCTATCTCATTTTTGGTAATGTTCCTTTCCCCCAAAATCTCATAACTTCATCCCTTAAATTAACCATATTTCTCTTGCAAATCAACACAATTTCTTTCCCTTCTTATTCACACGTTTTCCTCAATCTGACTGATTCTTAAGCCATAATTTCAGTAATGTAATTCTCTTGCAAATCCCTTAAATTGTCCTAAATCAAAGGTTGTCAAAAATCTACAAAAAAGAGAATTAAAACACAAACCATACGTCTATAATTCCCTCCCCCAGCTTCATTCACACACACAGACAGATTCAGAACTTGAGCAAGGTATTCACTTCCACATCTGCAGTCTCACTGCAGCCACACTTCTGGAAACTCATGTTGATGCTAGGACAGCAATTCTTAGCACCAGGAATGTGAGAAATCAAATACTTCATACACACAATCAAACCAATCTGCAAGATCGAATTCCAAGCACTCAGTGCCTCTAATCCCAATTAATGGAACTAGGGGATATTGAGAGTGTCGCCTCGATTTGATTAATGAATCGAAGGAGACAGAAGAGAATTCAATAGAAAACAACGCCAAAATCTGACCACCATCGCCACATTCAACCTCGAAACCGAACCCGAACTTCACCCAAACCAAATTCAAAACACCACACCGTTACCACCCACTTCCACAAATTCTGAACTCCATCACCCCAGTGCAACAATCAGATACCATACGCCATAATGAGCGAACTCAAATTTCAGCCACCACCAATGAGTCCATTATCCCCAACAAAAATTTAAGACCCAAAACCACCAAGAACCGCCACCAACAATCGCCTCATGCCTGCCCCTCCCATATTCACGTCATTTTCCCTCAAACCATAACCCAAAACCAAGGATATAAAATGCCCCAAGATACTTACCTCAACCCTTGAACCATTTCCGCCGGATCCTCACCGGAGAAACGCCCAAAACCCGAACTCTTAAGCCTCGGTTTGGCCTCGATTTTTCACCCCAAATTTCCTCCTTTTTCGCACACATCGCACCGGCGCCACCACCCTGCGGTGGCGCTAACGCCGACCGCCAGGCGCCGGCGGTTTGGAGTGGAGAGGGAACGGAGCCAGTTCGCCCGTCGCGTCTCCTTCTCTCGTCTCCCTCTTCTCTGAATAACGACGATGAGAGAGAGAGATAGTTATACATATAAATTACATTTAGATATTTTGGAAATTTAATGTTTAAACCCCCAAACTTTGAAATGTGTCTAATTCAGTCCATTTGTTTTAGAAGTCCTTTAATTTAATGCCTACACTTTCGAAAGGAGTTAATCGAGCCCTAGTATTTTAAAATCCTATGAGTCAGCCCACTAATTTCGAAAAGTCCATTTCAGCCCCTACACTTTTAAAATCCATGTTTTCTTTTAAAAGTTTCAATTTAACCCCAAGTTTTATTTTGTCACTTTAATATATCAAAATACTAAATTCATTTAATTTTCTTTTGGCTAGACGATACACTTGGTGATTTAGAAGATTGACGTGATATTATTGCTCTACTTTCAAACTCGTGATTTAAGATAGACTCGCCCCCACTAATTAGTTTAAATTATAATTTACATGCCTTATGTGAAGTTACGTGATTTATATGCTTTGATGCATGAGACGAGACGAGAATATTTCTTATGAGATAAGAATGAGAAATGATGTTATGCATAACTTACATGCTTTAATTGCATGAGACGAGACTACCCACACCCTATGATTTTAAAGAGCATTTGATTTTATTAAAATAGCCTATGATGATGATGATGATGTCACTGTATGATTGCATAATTACGTGTTAAATTATTCTGTAAATTAATTATTGGCGATGAGTCTACTGAGTATTTCTTTCGAAATGCTCATTCCATTTTTAACAGCTTTTGCAGATCTCGGAGATGGCGGCGAATGAAAGGGGCAGCGTTGGCAAATTGAATAAATGATGATTTTATTAGAAAATTTTATGAATGTTACTCTTTAAATTATTTATCGCTAATTTCATTTAAATAATTGGGATTAAATTTTTATGAATTGTTCCATATTAAAATTAATAAAGTTCCCGCTGAAGTTTTCAAATGATGAATGTAATGCTTTGAATTAAATTTATTTTCCGCAATTAAGTCGATTTTAAAGGACGAAGTGGCGTCCCGGGCTCCGCGGAATTCGGGGCGTTACAGCTAAAGCTCAGTAAGTAAACTTATGCACGTGATACATGCTTATGACATGAAATGCTTTAAAATTTTGAAATATGTATCCCCATTCACTTTAACGTTTCCCAACTTTCAAACTTTCACTTAACATTTCAAAACTTTTACTTCATTTCCATCGTGAGCTCACTTGATGTAACTTATAGTCAATCATATAACAGTGGGAAATTCTTATTTAGAACCAGATCACATTTACAAGAAAAACTGCAAAGCGGTTAACATTTATTCCACCGCAAAGCGGCTCATTCACTTTATTCCACCGCAATGCGGCTCATTACATTTGGGTACGCCGGTCCCCCGCGCCCCATTTCCCACTCGCTTCTTTCATGACTTAGAAGTATACCCATTCTTTCAATAAACAACTTGGGATACATAATTTTGAACAAATTTGCACCTTGACACATTCCTTTCATTAAAAATATTTGACTTTCCAATTTCAATGCCAATGCCAATGCATGCTTAATGATGCAATGACATGATAGTGTGCATGCTTGAACAGTTTCTTAAATATACAACATGTATAAATTCAATGAAACTCATCACAAGCAGGTAAATTGCAGGGATATCATTCAGCACGTTAATTCCACATTAAACATTCTACCTTGGTAAAATAGGAGAAGTTTACTTGTTGTCCTTAATATTTACCGTATCTGGGTTTGCAAGTGAAAGAATTTCGGGTTCCTGTGACGTCAATGTACCAAAAGTCCTAATTATATCCATTCATAAATAAAATATGCTTTTAGTTTAAAAATCAAAAATTCTCATTCTTCTAATTTTAACAAAACTTTCAATCGAGATTAAAACCTCAAATTAACCTAAGTGTGAACTTCAACTATGAACAACACATACATTATCACATTCGAAATAGGGGATTAACTTCTGATCTTTTAAATTCAAACTCAAATAAATATATATCAACTTAAACCAAATTTAACCAACTTCTTACTAGCAACTCTAACCATTCACGAAGGTTCCAAATTTACTAAAAATCAATCAGAACAACCTAAATCTATAAATTCCAAAATCTGAAATATGAACACACGTCTCGTAATGCTATTATCCCCAAAATCTGAAAATCACGTGCATAATATATACAATGTCATCATAAAATTCCCAAATTTCGAATTTGACATTTAACATATGAAATGTTGATAAGTGTGCTTTACACACTTATTTAGTTCCTAAATTAGCAATTTAATTGACAAATAGAGCAAATATCTACTTATAAATTGTGTTTATCTTGTACAATTAGGTACAAACTCAATTGGAAAGAAAATAGACAAGATCGGAGAGCAATTGAGCGAAAAGAAGAGCAATTTCGATGTCCAATGACGTAATTGAAAGAAATCAAAAGTATGGGGACTCAATTGCAACATCTCAGAAAGTTGGAGGACTAAAGATGCAAATATTCTAGGGGCATATTTGTAATAAAAGTCAAAAATTGAGGACTAAATTGAAGAAGACCAGAAGTTGGAGGACCCAATTGTAAATCATTGAAGGACGGGGCTGCCGGTGAACCACGCGATCGCGTGGTTATACCAGGTCGCGTTCTCAAAGTCAGCCTATAATCCAACCCGAGAGTTTGCAAGTCCACCACGCGATCGCGAGTCATTAAACCACGCGATTGCGTGGTCAAAAAATTGAGTGATAATCTGGTGCGACCCGGTTCGGCCCATATGCTGTTTTTCGCGGATCTACGCGAAAAGGGTTGTTTTTAGGTCAATTTTGCTAGGTTTTGTCCATACTTCATCATAACTCACCTCACCAAACCCTAGCCTCTCTTCTTCTCTCTTTTCTTCTTCTTTCTTTTTCTTTTCTTTTCTTTTCTTTTGTTTTGTTTGTAAAGTAGTTGTAGTTTATTTTTGATTTCTAAGTTGCTAGCACCCATTGGATCAAAGGAGCAAGAAGTCAAGTGGAAATACAAATCAAAGTTCAAGAAATTTTGGGGCAAAAATCAAGGGAAGTGTTTTATTTCATTATCTTGTATTTTTAATCTTTGATTTCTATATTTTGTGATGTATTTTTGTAAACCCAACTTTTGTGCAATATTTATAAAATGGGCTAGTTGTTTTATGTTGGGATGATTGATGTAGCTTAACTTAGTTTAAGTAATTTTAATGTTTGTTTATTAATGTTGAGCTTATTTAATGTGTGTTTGTTATTGAGATTATTCCGTCTGTTTGATTGATCACCAAATATGTGTTTTGTGAAGTGTATGATAATCGAGAGATATTATGCACTTTAGACCAAATAATAAATGCTCTAGGTTCTTGTTAAGGATAGAGATATACCTTAAACCCTAGATGATCCATTGAGCTATTTTCACAAAGAGTTAATGCAATTGATTGGGCCTTAATCGACATAGAGATATAGTATGTTAGACCAATTGATTAGGGTTAAATTTCACTCGAGAGAGGTAATTAACTAAGTTTGGAAAATCGGGTCTAACATTGTAAATGAGTAATTTATTAATTTGCATGTGTTGAGAAATTACTTAAGCAAGAGTTAAGTGAAATCATGAATCCCAACTATTTTATCTTTCATTTTTCTTATTTTAATTCGGTTTAAAATTAGTTTCTTTAATTTAGAATTTCCAAAAATCCATCTTTTTAATTGCGTGTTTCTCTTTGTTGTTAGAATTAAATTAATTAAAATTATATAATCTAGAGTATACATTCGCGACCCGTGCGCTTGCGGTACACTATTTTGAGCGAACAAATGTAACTAAAATTTGGATCTGAAATTATATATGTATACACATAAAACCTGAAATTTAAAATATGTATTACATATTGTAGCGACCAAGAATTTTTCCATGACTTATTTAAATAAATATTGTTTAAAACGTGTCGCTACGACTTTACCTATTTATTTTAAACACATTTTCGTCTAGCCATTTAAGTTAAAATTTAAATTATTTAAATTTATCATAGTTCAATTTCAATTTTTATGAAAGTATCTTATTTTCATTATTTATTTATTTATGTATTTTAATCCAAATTTTAATTATTTAAGTCCAAAATGTTTTAAATCACCAATTCACATTCATTTTATCCTAAAATTTCCTCACCAATTTCCGTTTTCATATAAAGCACATTTTCTCATTTTCTCTACCCAATCCCTCTCAATTAGCCATTCAACCTAAATTACAGAATTTAATCAGACTCAATTCATCTTCTCCAATCCCACAATCCTCTCCCAGAAATCTTCACACGTCTCCCTCAATTTTGTATATTTCCAATTGCTAACTTCCTTCATCTACTTCCCCTCAATCAACATTCTTCCCCAATTTTGAATGAGTTTTTAAATATTTTTACGTCCTCGTAATTTTAACTAAAAGAAATGGATAAATCCCACCAATTGGACTTTGCATAATTGGTTTAGGACATGGCACCTTTCACAAGAAGTCAACCGAGGAATTTAGATTTAGTATATGCTCCTATCAAAAGGATATCAGACTATATACGTAGATATTGCATCAGACGAAAATGGTTACTTTATATTGGTCATGATTGATGATTATAACTCTAATTTTTTTTATGGGAAAATAGTGATTTAATTGGAATTTGGAGACTAGATTATGTTCTGTTTCATGATTGAATTAGGTTATGGTACACATACATCAGAGATTTAAATTTTGGAATTAGATATGAAGTTGAAGCTTATAGTAGCAAGAAGAAAGAATTGAATTTTGGGTTTTTGATAATATAGTGATGCTTAGACTTATTATTGAGATTTGGATGAAAGGATTTAAAGTTTTTATTTGGCCAAGTGTATCTCTATAGGGAGTAACTATGCTACTTAACAAGTTGGCAATAAAGAATAAGTACCCACCGATAGTATTTATGGATTTGATGAACCGAGTTTTCCAACATTAACTGGACATGTTTTTCATTGTATTCATGGACGATATTTTGGTTTATCCTAGAGATAGTAAACAATATGAGGAACATTTGAGGATTTTGTTGGAGACGCTTCGAGATTTTGAAAAGGGAATTTTGGTTGACCCATGAACAATGAGGAAATATTATTTTTCAAGTATAAGATGGTTGAGAGTTATTGGTTGTTTATTTACGTTGTGGCTTAGGTAAGCATGTTTACTACAAGAGTGAAATCTTGAACAGGGTATCGATTTAGAGTTAAAGTTTTGATAATTTTGGAGATTGTTATTTATAAATATCCTGATTGGTGAAGTGTGCAATCGATTAAGTATCAATGTATATGTGGAGTTATATGATCATTTGAGGTATACATAGGAAATACCAAGTTATATCTTGCAGGAAATGTTGTGGCATTCGGGAGCAGAATCTTAGTTACTTGGGAAAAAATTGTTTATTAATATTAGTTGAATTTTGTGATACGTTTTGGTGACGTGAAGAGGAATATGATAGAGATCAAGATGGTGCATAAATGTACTACATGAATAGATTCTCGCATACGATAAGCTGATGATATTATGCTGATTTGTGGGTAACATGTTGTTAGGTATATTACACGGAATAATATCCATGTGATTTCTAATGTTACAATTGATTTTGAGGTTATTCTTTATAAGAGGTTTGAAAAGATGAAGATAGACTTCATAATGATTAATTATTATGGTGCGATATGATTTTCTTAAAGAAATAGTAGAGATTAATAAAGAGGTTTCTCTAGTCAAAGTCCAATGGGGTAGACAAGGTAGTGCTGAAACTACTTGAGAAAAGAAAGAAGTTTGGCTTAATACCCAGATATATTTAGATCAAGAAAATTTAAATTTCGAGGACGAAATTATTTTAAGTGGGGAAGGTTGTAGCGATCGAAAAAATTTCAAACTTAAAATACTTGTTTTATCAAACTGTCGCTACGACTCTCCAACCTTAATGATTATTATTCAAAGCGGGCGCTCTCGTCTAGTCATATTGTTATTTTAAGATTTTAAGAAAGAAATTTAAATTCGTTTAAATCTTTAAGTCCAAATTTTGACTTTAAACTTGTCCCAGTTTCATTCTTTATTTTAAAGTTCAATGGGGTAGACATGATAGTGATGAAGCTACCTGGTTTAAGAAAGAAGAGATTTTGATCAAGTATCCAATTATTTTAAATCAAGAAAATTTTAAATTTCGAGGACGAAATTATTTTAAGGTGGTAGGGTTGTAGCGACCAAGAATTTTTTCATGACTTATTTAAATAAATATTATTTAAAACGTGTCGCTACGACTTTACCTATTTATTTTAAACACATTTTCGTCTAGCCATTTAAGTTAAAATTTAAATTATTTAAATTTATCGTAGTTCAATTTCAATTTTTATGAAAGTATCTTATTTTCATTATTTATTTATTTATGTATTTTAATCCAAATTTTAATTATTTAAGTCCAAAATGTTTTAAATCACCAATTCACATTCATTTTATCCCAAAATTTCCTCACCAATTTCCGTTTTCATATAAAGCACATTTTCCCATTTTCTCTACCCAATCCCTCTCAATTAGTCATTCAACCTAAATTACAGAATTTAATCAGACTCAATTCATCTTCTCCAATCCCACAATCCTCTCCCAGAAATCTTCACACGTCTCCCTCAATTTTGTACATTTCCAATTGCTAACTTCCTTCATCCACTTCCCCTCAATCAACATTCTTCCCCAATTTTGCAAAATTTTCATGGTCAACTTCCTCAAATTTTTCCTCACTAATCCTAAATCACTCAATCACCATGACTAGAATGCATCCTTTTAATCTCTCTTTCTTCCCCTCATTCAACCATTATCCCTTGCATAATCTCTCAACAATTCCTAAACCAGAAAATTGCCACATTTTACCCAAAATAAACCAAACACTCAGCCACACCATATATTCCCCTAGTCCATCACCATTCCAAGCAACACACGACACTGTCAATTCACCAAATTCCACCATCGTGCCTCACACTGCAACCACCATTGACCGCCCTCCACTGTCCAACTCCACAACCTGCACAATTCGAACCACCACAGCGCCACCACCACGCTACCAAGCCACCACCTGAACCACAATTTCCAACAAACCACCATATACAATTAAACAATCAAAGTCAGTCACCCGAACCTCCAAACCCGTCCACAACAAGTTGCCTCAATCGAACCTCCGTCACCCCACTTCGAACCCCAACTTTACAATCTGCAAACCTCAAATTTCACACACACACACGAGCTCAAACACCATCACCATCACCATCATGACCAATCCACCATCGCAACCACCACAAACGAATCGCGAACCCGCACACTGCCAACTTCCGTTTGACATCCAATCGAACCCCAATCGACCAAAAACCAAGAACCCCAGAAACAAGAATCAAAATAACCCAACACTTACCTTGAACCACCGGCTTTCGTCGCCGAAAATCGCCACTCTTCAGCCTCTGTTTTCCCTCGGTTCAGCACCCATCTCGCACCAAAATCGTTGAAATCTAACCCTATGTGCGCCCACGCCGCACACCGCCACTCGCCGGCGGTGTTTCGCCGGCAAATCGCCGGCAGTGGTGCCGGGCTTTGAGAGAGGACCTTCCTCCGTCGCAATCCTCTCCCTCTCACCTCTTCTCTGAATCCGAAATGAAGAGAGAGAGAGAGAGTGAAATTTGATATATTTATTTTGATTATGTTGAAATTTACTTTAGCCCCCAAGTATCAAAACCATTTAATTCAGTCCCTAGTCTTATTATGTTTTAAAGATCAGTCCCTATAGTTTTAAATATTTTAAATCTTAATTTAAGTTTCAAAATTTATTATTTTAGTCCCAAGATTTATGAACCGTTTAATTCAGTCCCTGCCGATTTAATTCATTTGATTTTAAGCCCCAAGTTTTAAAATGATCATTTCAGTCCCTAAATTTCAAAGTCATTTAAATCAGTTCAAAAATCATTTATTTCACCCTTAAAGTTTTAATATGTTTTAATTCCAGCCCTCTCTTTAGTGAAGTATTTATTTTAAATCTCTATTAATTTTGAAACACTTTATTTCATTCCCTAAGTTTCTGAGAATTCTATTTCAGTCCTTTCATTTTAAAAGTCACTTATTTCAATCCCTACAGTTTAATTGCTATTTTGAGTCTCAACCCAAGTTTTATAAGATTTACATTTTAGTTCCCAATATATTTAAAATATATTAGTTAGCCCAATAGTTTTCAAAATCTTTTAGTATCAACTCATTTCCAATCCCAACTACGTTTGGTTTTAATTTTAATCCCTAAACTTTTATTTTCTTCTTTTAAAACTCTTTCAATTGAAACATTTGATTTCCAAATACCACTTTAAGGTTTATTTATTTTTGGCTAGACGAGGCGCTTGGACGTTTAGAAGAACAACGTGAACTTTCTTGCTCAACTGTCAAACTCGTGATTTGAGGTAGACTCGCCCCCACTAATTAGTTTAAATTATAATTGCATGTCTTATGTGAAATTACGTGATTTACATGCTTTGATGCATGAGACGAGAAAAGAATATCTCTTATGAGATAAGATGAGAAATGATGATGTTATGCATAACTTATGTGCCTTAAGTGCACGAGACGAGACTACCCACACCCTATGATTTTAACAGCCTTGATTTTGAAAATACAAGAGCCCAAGAATATGATGATGATGTAACTGTATGATTGCATAATTACGTGTTCAATTATTCTTTAAATTAATTATTGACGATGAGTCTACTGAGTATTTCTTTCGAAATGCTCATTCCATTTTTAACAGTTTTTGCAGATCTCGGACATGGCGGCGAATGAATGGGCAGAGATGGCAAAATTAAATAAATGATGATCTTATTAGACAATTTTATGAATGTTACTCGTTAAATTTTTTATCGTTAAATTTTATTTAAATAATTGAGACACAAGTTTTATGAATTGTTCTGTGTTTAAATTAATCAAATTTCCGCTAAAGGTTTCAAATAATGAATGTGACGTTTTGAATTAAATTTATTTTCCGCAATAAAGTAAATTTTAAAGGACGAAGTGGCGTCCCGAGCTCCACGGAATTCGGGGCGTTACACATATATACGTAATAATAAATACATACATTTAGGCAAGTTATTCACAGACTGAATTTAACTGGGATTAAGAACTTGAATTTTATACCAAAGATACGTACATTAACCTCATATATATATTCATGTGTGAGTGTGTACGTGATTAGCAGTGTGTCGACCTTGGGTGTGGGCTATGGGTGAACCCAAGCAGGTGCATGGTCGAGGGAAAAAGGGGGAAGAGAAAATGTAGAGAGGGGCGCCTTACCGCGGTGGTGACTGGTGGTCACAATTGCCGGGAGATGAGTCGGGCGTGCGAGGCGCGGGAAGAAGGTCGAGAGAGACGAGAGATCAATGGCACGTGATGTTGAAATGCACAGCCACCCAAACCAAAAGCTTTCCAATATATTTTAATGGCCAAAAACGTGTAGTGTTAAGTGATAGAAGAATAAAGAATTTAATTTTTTTTTTGCTGTTGAAATATCTGGGACCGTGAGTGAAAGAGAGAGACTTGGAAAGGAAACAAGAAGAAAAGTGATCTGCAGGATGACCTTGAGTGAGAAGTTGGTTGGAATAAAAAAATGCTTATTTTAATTTTACCATGTGCATGCAACAATAGAAGAATTGGGTAGGGAAGTGGATGGAAAAGATGTTTAAAAAAAAAAAGGCTAAAATCATGGAAAATGGGAAAGTGTATTATCCACTAGTTGCAACCGATATATTTACAAATTTTGAAATGGTTTGACTCCTTCCTGACCTACATATGCGTGTGTTAGGTAGATATGTATATATATAATAATAATAAATATTCTTAAGAAGTTTATAAATCCATGTTTCGTTAATTTAAAATAACGTGGGTCGATGTCAATTAAAATAATTTTTTCTCGACTCCGACTTACACTATTTAATGTAAGCTACAAAATGACACCAATGTTGATATACTTTTATCAACCTTTAAAATATCTTTAAATATTTGACCCAATTGAAATTTAAAATTTTTCACAAAGAAAAACATTAATTTAAGACACTTTAAAATATCTTGGCTCGACTAATAAATTCGATATTTTAGAATGGTTCAAATTCGAACATTCAACATGATAAAATATTTCTCGCAATTAACCAAAATAATTGTTAGGAAAGAGCATGTAACATCATAACTTGACCAAGAATTTATTTAAAACATTTGGAAGTGTCGTAGCGACTTGACAAGCTCATTAAATACTTTTGAATTCTAACATAAAATTCAACGTTAAACTTAAAATTTCTTGTCGCTACAACCTCCCCTACTTAAAATAATTTCGTTCTCGAAATTTAACTTACTTGATTAATAAGGTCTGGATACTTGGACAAAACATCTTCTTCTCTTTCCCAAGTAGCCTCATCCTCACTGTGCCTACCCCACTGGACTTTGACTAAAGGAACTTCTCTATTCCTTAGAACATGGACTTTTCTCTCAAGAACCACTATAGGAGCTTCTTCGTACGTTAAGTCACTTTGCACGTCCAGGGATCGAGCGTCAACAACATGACTAGGATCGTGCATGTACTTCCTCAACATAGAGATATGGAAAACATTATGCACTGCAGCTAGCTCAGGCGATAATGCCAAACGATATGCCACATTTCCAACTTCCTCTAAATCTCAAACGGACCAATAAATCTAGGTCTCAATTTTCCTTTCTTTCCAAAACGAATAACCCCTTTAATTGGGGCCACTTTGAGAAATACCTTCTCACCAACTGTAAAATTTAACTCTTTTCTCCTTTGGTCAGCATAACTTTTCTGACGATCCTGGGCAATTTTAATTCTTGATCTGATCTTATCAATAGCTTCCACTGTCCTCTCTACTAATTCTGGTCCTAAAATTCTCCTTTCGCCAACTTCATCCCAACATATTGGCGAACGACATCGACGGCCATACAATGCCTCGTATGGAGCCATACCAATGGTAGATTGGAAACTATTATTGTATGCAAACTCCACTAATGGAAAATGATTTTCCCACTTACCACCCAAGTCTAGGACACATGCCCTCAACATATCCTCAAGAACTTGGATAGTTCGTTCAGACTGCCCATCAGTCTGAGGGTGATAAGCAGTACTAAAGTTCAACTTGGTACCCAAAGCTTTCTGAAGGCTTGTCCAGAATTTCGAAGTAAATCTCGGGTCTCTATTGGAAACAATAGACACGGGGACTCCATGAAGTCGAACAATTTCTTTTACATATAACCATGCCAACTGTTCTAAACTGTAGGTCATTCATACTGGTAGAAAATGAGCGGACTTTGTCAGTCAGTCCACAATCACCTAAATGGCATCATGACTTCCTGCCGATTTAGGCAAACCAATGACAAAGTCCATTGTAATCTTTTCCCATTTCCACTCAGGTATATCCATGGGGTTCAATGACCCTGATGGCCTCTGATGTTCAGCCTTTACTTGTTGACAAACCATACATCTCAACACAAACAGTGCTATCCCCCCTTTCATGTTCCTCCACCAAAATGTATTACGTAAATCTCTATACATTTTGGTTCCACTCGGATGTGCAGCGTAAGGAGTGGAATGAGCTTCAGTCAAAATCTCATTCCTAAGTTTCTCATCCTTAGGTACACACAATCGGCCTCTAAACATCAAAGCTTGATTTTTAGCTACCTCAAACCCTTTCCTCTTCTCAGTTCCCACATTCGCTCTAATCTTTTCCAAAAACAGATCTTCCTTTTGAGCTGTTACAATTATGTCCCTGAGGGTCGGTTTAACTGTTAGGTGTGCCAGCACAGAGGATGTACCTGTCGTTGGCTTTAGCACTTCAATCCTCATGTTCTCAAAATCTCTGATCAACTGATCTTGTTCAGTACCCAGTGCTAATAACTGACCTATGTTCTTCCTGCTTAGAGCGTCCGCGACTACATTAGCTTTACCTGGGTGGTAAAGGATAGTGCAGTCGTAATCTTTCACTAACTCAAGCCACCGTCGTTGTCTCATATTCAACTCCTTCTGGGTAAAGAAGTACTTAAGACTCTTGTGGTCAGTATAAATTTCACACTTGCTCCCATAAAGGTAGTGACGCCAAATCTTCAGAGTGTGAACTACCGCTGCAAGTTCAAGATCATGTGTCAGATAATTCTTCTCATATTGTTTCAACTGTCTTGAGGCATAGGCGATCACTTTCCCATGTTGCATCAAAATACAACCCAAACCGAGTTTTGACGCATCACTGTAAATAACAAAACCTTCTGAACCATCCGGTATAGACAATACTGGTGCCGAGACCAATTTGTTCTTCAACTCCTGAAAACTCTGTTCACACCTTTCGGACCATACAAACTTAACACCCTTTCGAGTTAGCTGCGTCATAGGACCAGCTATCTTGGAGAATCCTTCGATAAATCGCCGATAGTATCCGGCTAAGCCTAGAAAGCTTCTCACTTCGCCCACATCTGATGGTCTCGACCACTTAGTCATTGCCTCTACTTTGGATGGATCAACTTCAATTCCCTTAGCTGTCACAACATGACCCAAAAATCCTACTCGATCAAGCCAAAATTCACATTTCTTGAATTTGGCATATAACTTCTCCTCGTGTAGGGTTTCCAGAACTATCCTCAAATGTTCTTCATGTTGATGAGCATCCCTTGAGTATATCAATATGTCATCAATAAATACAATGACGAACCTATCAAGATACTCGTGGAAAACTCGATTCATTAAATCCATGAATACCGCGGGAGCATTCGTCAAACCAAAGGGCATTACTGTAAACTCATAGGGCCCATAACGGGTTCTAAATGCAGTCTTTGGTATATCAGTTGGCTTGATGTTCAACTGATGGTAGCCTGACCTCAAGTCAATCTTTGAAAATACCTTTGTACCCTTCAATTGATCGAATAAATCCTCAATCCTAGGAAGGGGGTACTTATTCTTAATCGTCAATTTGTTCAGTTCGCGATAGTTGATACACATCCTCATTGTATCATCCTTCTTCTTTACAAAAAGTACCGGAGCTCCCCATGGGGACACACTCGGTCTGATGAATCCTTTGTCAAGAAGTTCCTCCAACTGCATTTTTAACTCTTGCAGTTCCTTTGGTGCCATTCGATACGGAGCTTTGGATACTGGCGCTGCTCCAGGTGCCAAATCGATCGTTAATTCCACCTGCCTATCTGGAGGAACACCAGGTAGATCTTCCGGAAATACATCGACATACTCTCGTATCACCGGCACGTTTTCTAACTTTGTCTCAACTGATGGGGTTCTAGTAAGGTTAACAAGATAACCTTAATAGTAAGGCTTCTTCAACAATTTCTCTGCCTTCAAAGCAAATATAAGGCGAGGGAGTGCCTTAATGTTTGACCCATAAAATCTAAACTCATCTTCACCATTTCTTCGAAAAATCACTTCTTTCTCAAAACATAAAATTGTAGCTCTATTATTGCACAACCAATCCATTCCCAAAATGATATCAAAATCTTTCATTCCTATAACATGCAAGTCTGCTTCAAGTATTAATCCCTCGAAATCTATCGGTACTGCCTTAGCTACTCTATTCATATCAATAGTTCCCCCTGATGGCATACTAACCTCAAGTACACTATCAATTTTATGACACGGAACATTAATCTTAGCTACGCATGCATTAGATATGAACGAATGAGTTGCACCAGAATCAATAAGAAAGTAAACAGGAATGTCGGAGACTGATAGAATACCTGCAATTACGTCCGGATTCTGTGCGGCCTCATCGTGCGTCATAGCAAAAACCATTGCTTTTCCTTTCTTAGTCTGTTCGTTATCCTTAGTTTGTGCTGCCCGACATTGAGAAACATAGTGACCTGCTTGTCCACATCGAAAACAGACATTCTTCCCAAATAAACATTCACCCCTGTGGTTCTTCTGACACTTAGGGCAAAGGGGAGTTTGATTGCTAGGCTGACCCCCACTGGATCCATGATTCTACTTTTTGAACTGGCCTTGATTCTTACCCTTTTTCTGATCATACCATCTTCTCTTCCCTAAATTACTTTGTTGTCCCTGATTCGGAGGTTTTATGCTTGAATACGAAACAGTTTGTGCTTTCTTTACAACTGCTCCATAGGTCTGTAGCTCGTGTGAGCTAACTATATGCCTTATTTCTGGGCGTAGACCTCTTTCAAAACTTTTTGCCTTCATCAGTTCAGTATTCACCAAATGTGGGGCATAACGTGACAACTCCTCAAATTTTTGTTCATAATCGGTGATATCCATATCCCCCTGTGCTAACTGTAAAAGTTCTGCTTCTTTGTGATCTCGCATAGCTTGTGGGAAATATTTTTCTTTCAATTCATCCTTAAACTGGGTCCAAGTCAAGTTACGTAGCTCTTCTTCTATACGGGTGCGCGAAGCCGACTCCCACCAGTGACCCGCTCCTCCAACAAGCATAAACTCTGCACACAGTACTTTTTGATTTTCTGGACAAGAAATATGTTTAAAAATCTTCTCAATAGTACGCAGCCATTCTTCGGCTGCCAATGGATCCTTTCCTCCATCAAAAGTAGGAGGTCGGTATCTACGAAACTGTTCAATCACCGGAACAGTTGGGGCATTCTGATGTCCTTGGGGAATTGGTGGTACCGCATCAGTTCGAGGTGCACGTGGCACTTGCGGCGCTGGTGGTTCCTGAGATGCTATTGGCTCCTGTCGAGTAGCTGACGCTTGACGAGTTAAGGCTGAGATTTGAGTTGCAAAAGCTTGTCTCATTTCCTCCATTGTCTACTGTAGTTCTCGGATAGCTCTTGCTTGTGATGTTGGTGCCATTTCCTTTAGGATAAACAATAGTGGGTTTGTAATCCATTGAAAATTTGTAAACATCCAACACAAATAGCAAGTAATCAATGAGAACTCATAATGAAGGAAAAGATAATATCTCTTTATTATTAAAATTTCATCCTGGAGGAAAAGAACATGAGATAACAGAAGCGTTTGACGCTAAAACAAAAATATGAAATTATTTTTGTTAAAACCGGAAATGTCTAAAGACGACTACTACTAAAAATTTAATAATGATAATAATGATTTCACGTCTCTTCGTCCTCCGAAAATGGTGGGGGTGCATCTTCTCGAATAAGTAACACTGAAGGTATACTATCTTCCTCGGGGAACTCAAGTGCATTAGCTCTCGCCTGTTCCCATTGTGAGGTCAACTCCTTACAGAAGGCCTCGTAATCAATTTCTCGTGGTAAGGTTGGTGTGGCAGCCTCCCACAAGTTTAGGTATATCATTTCCGCCATCTCTTCCCATTCTTCTGGCAAGGTAACCATTAAATGGCGGGTGGCCCGACGTCCAGAGACCATGTGACCTAGTCTTCTTACTTCTTTCCACAATACTAACATCTCCTGAATGTGTTGGCCCATGTCATACCTTGGGTTCCACCTATACTCATCATATTGTCTCACTATTTCAAATCTTCTAGGAATCATCGAACAAGTCTTCCTATAGGTTCTTCTAGTTCGTACCATCTGTTCCATACCAATTATTTAAAGTCCAAATTAGTGGGTAGCTAGTAAACTTTTAGTTAAATTCCGAGGACTAACATAAACATTTATGGGGCTTTGATTGCAATTTCAACATTCTCCATATAAATAAATAACATTCATTACACGTGCTCAACTCGACATTTCTAAACATAACATAATTTAATCAGATATATAAAATCATAACGTCGTAATAACATATCTGAACATAATTTCATAAAATTCTTCTTTACCTTGGAGCTGGCATAGCGTGGCGATGACAAGTAGTGACAATGGACTTATTATTCAGTTCGAAACACTTTTAAAGATAAACAAAAATATTTTAACGCAAAGTCTACAGAAAAGTAAACCGCGCTCTGATACCAAGCTGTAACGCCCCGAATTCTCTTTTAACTCGACGCGTTATCAAACATAATCTCGTTCACATTAAAATTTTGAAAATAATAAATTTAGGCAAAATACTTTATATTGAAATAATAAGTATGTGTGTGTATATATATATATATATATATATATATATATATATATATATATATATATATATTAAAACTTTATTCCCAATTGACTTAGAAAAAAAATTCGAAATAAACCGTTTGTAGAGGTCAAAGACAAATTCTGCAACTAATGCAATTTTTTCTCGAATAATGCAGTATGTTTGTAAAAATTATTTAAAATAGCAAACGACGTCTAAAAATTTTGAAATTTTACTACAGTGTTCAGAACTCATGTAAATACAACATATAAAAATTTGGGATTTTAATAACCACATTTGTAGTACGAAATTATTTTTTAAACAGGCTGGTCACTGTTTCCGAAACTGTCCCTTCCCAGTCTACAAAAAAATTCATAATAAATTCTACGGGACTCCAAATGACCTGTTTTCAGTTCCATATGATAGATAAGACATAAAGGATAATTTTTCATTTTAAAGAATTCAGAAATTGTAAACATACAACATGCAGTAAATTTTCAAAGTGCAACCCAAACTCTGAAATTTTTCCAGACAATAATCAAAGTATACATATTTCCAAAAGTAACATTTAATTGATCAAGAATTTCATTCCAAGAACTTTTCAAGTCTTGAAGAAAATGTACTGCAACATTAACATAAATAAGTCCCATCATAAATCCATAAAAATTTAAATTTTGTTCACTACTCCCGCCATCACGCCTTGTCCATGTTGGAATTATATATGCCCATAGAGTATAATTCACGACATTCGAAATAATATGTTTATTGATTGTATTAATATAAAGCTGCGTTTGTCCACGGGTCGGTTTGATATTACAAATTGAGTGTTTAAGTTGTTAAACACGGAAAGATTCAATTTGTGATTCGATCTAAAATTAACGTTCACGATCAGTAAATAAATATGGACAATTTATTTTGATAAGATCGTCTCGATTTTATTAAAGTCTATCTTTGACTTTGGTAATAAAATTGAGAGTACGTTTGGAACGTATTGGACGGGACCACGTGAAATTAATTTGTGATATTGACCGTGCAAATTTAATTTCACTTGATTATCGTACGTGGGACCTTAATCCTAATCGGATAATGGACTTCGATTACTAACTTGAAGTTCTTTGAGGTATCAATGGGTGAGATCAAATTGCTGATAAATATCTCGATACTTTGGGAATTAAAGTGAACTAACGAGGAACATATATTCGTATTATGGAATCCGTCACCTTTTAGGTATGATCATAATCTCACTGGTTCTTCTAGTGGACAGTTGAATCTGAGCTCAGTAATTCGACAGTGACTGTTGAATTCTATGATGTGATGGGATCACATCGAACTGTCAGATAGAAGATGAGAGTTGAGAATTTATGAATATTCAGAGAAGGGCATTTTGGTCATTGTAACTTGCTCCGAATATTCGAGTTGATCGACGGGGGTAATATGTAAGAACGATAAGTCAGAGGATATAATTATTGATTAATTATTTCAGTAATTTCAATTTTACTAAGAGTGCAATCTCGTTCTTTTAGTGGAATAGAACGTGATTAATAAATTAATTTTGACTGGTCAAGAGTTGATCGGGTCATAATTAATTTATTGGAGCTTAGTTTAATTGGGTCCGATCAGGTTCCCTCGGTGGCTTCACTATAATGGGTTTATACAGGCTTATTACCTGTATTGGGTTGTGCAGAAATGGGCCTGGGTTATGGTACTAGGCCTTGTAGGGTTTTGGAGTGTAAAGAGGTTACAAATAGTCTTCTAAGACTATTTTTATTAACCTAATTGGAAAAGTGGCGAAACACACACTAAAGTGTGTAGTGTGTGTTTCCTCTTTACAAAGAAACCCTAAACCTAGTTTAACATAGGTCTTGAGAAAAGGTGACCACACACCTGCACAGCTGCCATTGGAGAACACCGAGGAAAGCTTGAGGGTTTGAAGCTTTGGTGTAATGAAGAAGCAGCGAAAAGAGATTATTGTAAAGCACGCTACAAGGGTAATATCTCTTTCTTTTTGTGTGCACAAAATTATTTATTCCAAGTTGAATACATAGAACAGAAAATCCTGTAACGGGATGATCTATCACAAGAAACTAATTTTTGTGAGTAGAGCAACCCGGGTTCCCAACAATTGGTATCAGAGCGTCAGATTTTTGATACTTTTTTATGTATTTAGGATTAAATAATTTGTTTTTGCATGTGTTAGTGGAGCGGTGTTAGGATTATGTGTTTATTTGTTATTGGATGAATGATGTTTTGTTGAACTAATTTATGACCTTAGATTTTATTTTGTAAAATCTTGTATTGTATTATCGAGTTATGTAATAAAGGGGGTGGATTACGTCTCCATGTTTTCCCTTTTGGTTTTGATTTTTGTAATAAAATTAGGGTTTGTATAATTCTTGTTGTAATTGTAAAAATCAGAGGACAAGATTTTCAAGGTTTCAAATGGAGGACTTCTGTTGTAAACTTGAAGGATCACAAATGCAGTTTTAATTTGAGGGCTGCTGATGCAATTTCAGAAGAAGGACCACTCTTCATCTTCTTCGAAAGTACAGGGACCTGCATTGTAAATTTGCTAAACATTTTGAAAAACCAACAGTCGCACCACAGGTGATGCCCCTGCTGTTAAGGAACGAGGGCGCTGCTGTCCTGACCATGCCGCGGTGGTGACCGCGCTGATTTGATTGTGCGACTACAGATGAAGAGGGTGACATGGCGTCGCGTCGCCATATGTGCGACGCGGAGTCGCTCCAAACTCCGTCGATGTGCAGTCGTGGCATCATGGGAGTCTCCGATTCCTAATGTTCCTCGATCTTCTCTCTAACAAATGGCTAAGAAGGCTAAGGCAGCGCAGCCACAGCATCACTGTGATTTTTGAGTCGCGCTCGTGCGTGGCTCGGTCGTGTGGGGCGCGGATGTTGTGATGACGACGACAGAACCAGTTGGAGCTGCAGCCTCTTTTCTGTCCAGTTCCCGGCGATGGCAAGTCATAGGCTGACCGCTGCAATTTCCATTTTCATTAAGATCTGTAGATACATGCAGATCTGAGAAAGGAGAAGGGATTCACAGTGTTGGGCCATTAATTCTAATTGGGCTTATTTTGTGGTATTATTCAGTTGAGCCGGTTTTATGGGATTAATTAAAGTTGGGCCAGATTTTGGGTGAAATTAAATATGGCCCTGAAATTGTAAAATTTGTCTATTTTAATTAATTGCAATGTGGGCTAAATCGTTTAGCTGGGCCAATGCAATGTGGACTAAATTTTACAGTGGGCTGGAATATTTAATTGGATCACTACATTTGGTATTTGGACTGAAGATTGTAGCTTTGCAGATTGGACCAATTTGATGATGGGCTAAGAAATATTATTTGAAGAGTTCAAGTAATGGGCTGGACACTTGCAAATGGGAATTGAAGAATTGGGTCGGCTTGTGGCTCAATTGACTCTTTAATTAATTTGTAATTTTGTGTCTAGGTTTGGCCATAAATTATGTTCATATTTGTTTTATTATTGCATTTGTTTATTTATTGCTTTAATAATTTGTGAATGAATGTCATTAAATAACATGTCATGTAGATCGCATAAACACTGCTCTAAGTACTATACTGTCATGCATTGTTTTATATATTTTATTTTCTTTTCTAAATATTAGATTAGAAAATAAATATATTTATTAATAATTAAATTGATTTTAAGAGTTAAAATTGATTGGGTAATTATTAATTAAAACCCAAGAGTTCAAAATATTAAGTGAGCGAGGGTGCAATTTTTGAACCCACGGCCTCCCCTATTAGTCCATTAGTAAAAAAATTGTGTATGCCTCGTGCTAATCTAATTAGTCTCCCTATAGGAGGGCTGCACTGTTTTGGTTACTGGATTTGGCCCAATTTGGTGATGATTTTTTAAGTGTGAATTAATCATGATTACCCTATAGG
Organism: Ligustrum vulgare; assembly: GCA_963555705.1. Lineage (NCBI taxonomy): Eukaryota > Viridiplantae > Streptophyta > Magnoliopsida > Lamiales > Oleaceae > Ligustrum > Ligustrum vulgare. The sequence goes on from OY743174.1 coordinate 30,676,498, forward strand.
TGATATAATTAATTTGGTACTTGAAATATTATCAATATAGGGGTTAGACACTTAAATCAATGACATCGTAGGGACTTCCTATAGAATATCCAAACAATGTCAATGATGGCCAAATTTTAACGACTATAAATTAAATATTGCATAAGATGCTGGATATATTTAATTTAGTGGGAGGGTCCCAGCCTAGCCATAAATCACATTTATTTCTCCTATAGAGAAATGTGTTTATGATTTTGGAGTTTTAGGTTGTCGTCATATTATAGTAGTTTTGGGTCTACTTGTGCATAATTTTTCTTCATGCATCATATATGAAAGTATTCATCATTTATGCAACTCGTGTTTAATACATTTATTTTATTTGAATGTCGTATTTCCACAACTAGTTATATGTTTAGACATCACCAACTAATTTGCGAAAACTGTAACATGTCTCATTATAATTCTTTCTACTTATAACATTTATTTGTGTTAGAAGATCCTTGTTCAAAAATAATTATAAATCTTCCAATGAAAATGGTTTTATTTTGATGAGATGGTTTATTGCATAGTTTTGATTCTCACGTCAAGTACTTCGCAATAAAAACATCAAAATAGGATACCATATTTATTTTCTCGATGGAAGGGTATTTATGATAATTTGAACATTTTAATTATGGAGTTATACAAAATGTGCTATCAAGCTATAATATATCTCTACTTATGAACCGATCACGATTTTTACAAGAGACCATTTGGTAAAACATGATTGGTCACTTTAACGCGGTGGAGGTTCCACTTGTAAACATTGATTCATGTGACATAATGCTTGAGAAATCTTTTAAGATGATCTCCTGCGGTTCAATGTGGACTATATTCACCAGGATGAACGTGTCCTTGAAAGGTTCAATGTAAGCTATTATAAAGAAGAGATTATTTTAAAGCAACAGATAGTATAGTAGGCCCTCTAACCTTTTTGCTTTTGAGCAAAGATAGAATTACTGAGGAAGTAGCCTTTCCTGGAAACTCTATAATGGAGTAAGACTCTATTCATTGTGTTATGGTTAGTAATTGAGTCTATATTGATTATAGATTCTAGAGTAACTAATCACTATTGCAAGTTGTTGCAATATGGTCCTAAGTGACCAAATGACACAATGAGATAGAGTATACTATAAGGATAAGCACGGGTACGGTAATATGGAAAGAGCCGTTAGGCTTTTATGTTTGCGAAACAATTTGATTGTTATTTTGTCTCTTTATTATTTGAGCGGAATTATTTAGCACTTAATCTCCAGTTATTAGTTGGAATTAAGTTAAATAATGCTCTTATTATTGCGAGACAAATGGTTAACAATCTCAAAGCCTTGTAAATGGTTCTAAGTGTAATATTACTACAAGTGATAAGGGATAGATGACTGCTTGTGTTAATGAACTCTTTGATAAGATCTTAAGATAATCATATTTATCTAAATAAGATTGAAAGACTAGTAAAGATAGTCTCTAAGTATTTTGGAGGTGGAATCTATGTGGGCTTTTGAATTTTATTTAGAGGGTAAAATGATTAAAATCTTAGGCTTGGTCACACTTATCCAAAACTCGATTCTAATACTAGTAAGGGATGGACCTCAAAAGGATATGAGGTGGAATCTATATTGTTTTCTGAATCTTGTTTAGAGGATTAGATAACCAAGAGTCCTTATACATTAAATGGACTTAAGAGTTTGAGGATTAATACACTTCGATATGTGTGGATTCTTTGGTGCTCAAGATACGAGAGAGTATGAGTAATTCATCATTTTTATTGATGATCACTCCAGATCTCGATTCTATACTTAATATCTCATTGATCTGAAATGTTGAAGAATTTCTAGAATTTTGGACATAAGTTGAGAAGTAATTAAGAGAATCGAGATACTTCGATTTGATCGAGGTTTGTGTATCTCTCATATGAGTTTAGGAACCATTTATCGAAAAAGGAGAACAAGGTAATACCAAATCAACGGAGAGTTATCCTCATTACTAGTTTCATTTAGGAATGTACACCGGAGACAGTCAGGTTCCTTCATAGCCTAATACCATTAATTCAATTCCTGAAATACCCCTATAGTTGTGGCATGGGTGCAAGCCCAGTCTATACCACATTCAGATTTGGGGACATTTGGCACACAAGCTGAAAGGAAGGATTGACGAGATGGTGGCAACAATGAAGGTTTGATTATATATAAGGTATACAATGAAACTAGAATTTATTTCTTCTATAGTCCTCTGGTCCAGAAAGTATTTGTTGAGTACAAATGTGACTTTCTTAGGGGATAAGGCGTATAGAAGAATACAAATCAACAAGTAAAATTCTATTGGATGAGATGTTAGAACGTGGTTCAAACAACTTGATTCCAGGTTTCCGCATAGAATTAATCTTGATGATTTGGGACTTCCTACGGAACTGATGGTTGTTGATCCTAGTGGGAGAAATAGGCAAGTGGTTCAACCACTAATTTTGCCTGGTGAACCCAATGGATAGGGAAAAACCAAAGGTTGAAGTCGAAGTTGTTCTCACTGTTCTGCCTCTTATTTATGTTCATAAATAGGTAGTGGAGAGGTTGATCCCAATTAGGGATATAACCAAGTAGTGGGAGAAGAGGAAGGGACTCTATTTGGACATAATGGAAATACACTTTCAGCGACTAATTGGAGTGGGAGGGTTGTAAGACCACCTTCTTGACGCTTATTCTACGGAGAGTCTTTTTAAACAGTCTCTACTGAAATAAGAGAAGAACTCCTCATTTAGGGAAGTGGTAGAAGTTATAGACTTGAAATCATGGAAGGTGAATATGAACTCGGAATTAGATTCCTAGTAATCCAACAAGTTTAGATATTTGTAGACGCACCCAATGGGGTCAAACCTATAGGGTGTGATGATTTTTAAGATGATAAAAGAATGGTAGATGGAAAGGTTGATACCTTTAGTGCAAGGCTTATGGTTGTGGGTTTTTGAAACCCTTCTCGCCAATAGTCATGCAAAAGTTTACTTGGATCTTTTATCCATTGTCGTTCATTGTGAAAATGAGGTACGACACATGGATGTCAAGATGTTATTTCTTGAATGCATCTTGAGGAAATCATTTACAAAGTGTAATCTAATGAGTTCATATTAAAGACCATGAAAGTAAAATTCATGACTTACAAGTTTCCAACTTTGGATTTGGGTAATTGTTCAAGATATGGAACATAGAAGTTTGATCGAACGATTGCGATACATGTTCTTGATCAAAATCTTGATATATCTTAAGTATACTCGTGTATACAGAAAGATGAGACGGTTTTCACGACTATTTATTTGAATGACACTCTACTTATGTGTGAGAGTATTTTCATTAAATAGTAGTTGGTACCAGCAATTAGATATGAAGGACTTGTAGATGACTGTCTATTTTTCTAGACATCCGTACTTTTCGGAGTGGGAATAAAATGGAATAGAATAGTCTCAAGTTTCATGTAATAATAAGATACTATCTACATTTGCAATATTGAAGTCTTGAAAGGAATAATGTTCTTTGTGGACTTTATCTATCTTATGAGTATTCTCCTAAGACTCATGGTAAGATAGAGAAGGTTCCTTATGCTCCGGCTATAGGAAGTCTTACTCTGCACTAGATAGGTCATATCTTATGCTGGGGATATTGTTGGTGATTATTAGTTTGATCCAAGATCAGATCATTGAATAGAGGTAAAGCATATACTGAAGCGTTTTCAGAAAACGAGTAAATTTTGCTTATCTATTCAGTTTGTGATTTGATGGATTAAAACTAATTAAGATCTGATTTGACTAGCACTCTCGAGAGTCGTCAAAATTGGAATATAACTGGGAGATATTGTGTTTAATTGGTTGGGTATAACACAATCTTGGATTGTTTGTTATACAACCGTGACTTACATCGAAAGGAGTTATCATCTTTGTTGAGAACATAATCATTAATGTAATGATGATGTTGACAAGATGAATGATTCGATGTTTCATGTATACTCTAAGGGCAAGTGGGAGATTGTTGGAATTATATATGCCCATAGAGTATAATTCACGATATTCGAAATAATATGTTTATTGATTGTATTAATATAAAGGTGCGTTTGTCCACGGGTCGGTTTGATATTACAAATTGAGTGTTTAAGTTGTTAAACACGGAAAGATTCAATTTGTGATTCGATCTAAAATTAACGTTCACGATCAGTAAATAAATATGGACAATTTATTTTGATAAGATCGTCTCGATTTTATTAAAGCTATCTTTGATTTTGGTAATAAAATTGAGAGTACGTTTGGAACGTATTGGACGGGACCACGTGAAATTAATTTGTGATATTGACCGTGCAAATTTAATTTCACTTGATTATCGTACGTGGGACCTTAATCCTAATCGGATAATGGACTTCGATTACTAACTTGAAGTTCTTTGAGGTATCAATGGGTGAGATCAAATTGCTGATCAATATCTCGATACTTTGGGAATTAAAGTGAACTAGCGAGAAACATATATTCGTATTATGGAATCTGTCACCTTTTAGGTATGATCATAATCTCACTGGTTCTTCTAGTGGACAGTTGAATCTGAGCTCAGTAATTCGACAGTGACTGTTGAATTCTATGATGTGATGGGATCACATCGAACTGTCAGATAGAAGATGAGAGTTGAGAATTTATGAATATTCAGAGAAGGGCATTTTGGTCATTGTAACTTGCTCCGAATATTCGAGTTGATCGACGGGGGTAACATGTAAGAACGATAAGTCAGAGGATATAATTATTGATTAATTGTTTCAGTAATTTCAATTTTACTAAGAGTACAATCTCGTTCTTTTAGTGGAATAGAACGTGATTAATAAATTAATTTTGACTGGTCAGAGTTGATCGGGTTATAATTAATTTATTGGAGCTTAGTTTAATTGGGTCCGATCAGGTTCCCTCGGTGGCTTCACTATAATGGGTTTATACAGGCTTATTACCTGTATTGGGTTGTGCAGAAATGGGCCTGGGTTATGGTACTAGGTCTTGTAGGGTTTTGGAGTGTAAAGAGGTTACAAATAGTCTTCTAAGACTATTTTTATTAACCTAATTGGAAAAGTGGCGAAACACACACTAAAGTGTGTAGTGTGTGTTTCCTCTTTACAAAGAAACCCTAAACCTAGTTTAACATAGGTCTTGAGAAAAGGTGACCACACACCTGCATAGCTGCCATTGGAGAATACCGAGGAAAGCTTGAGGGTTTGAAGCTTTGGTGAAATCAAGAAGCAGCGAAAAGAGATTATTGTAAAGCACGCTACAAGGGTAATATCTCTTTCTTTTTGTGTGTACAAAATTATTTATTCCAAGTTGAATACATAGAACAGAAAATCCTGTAACGGGATGATCTATCACAAGAAACTAATTTTTATGAGTAGAGCAACCCGGGTTCCCAACAGTCCAGCCCTTCAATCTGTAAAGTTTTTAAATATGAGCATTTCGAAGAAATACTCAGTAGTATATACACAAACTAATGAAATTAAAATATACCAACATTTGATTTAATATCAACATCAACTTTCATCTTTGGGAAACATTTTAACATGGCCAGTTAATAAATTTACTGTAATTACCTTCAATCACAGGTGATTACCTTCAATCACAACATATTAGATGATTACCTTCAATCATCAATCATAATCCCATCATAAATAATTTCATAGCATGCCAATAAATTAATTAGCACATAATAGCTATGTATTTCATCAAACGTAAGATATTGACACAAATTTCATGCTAGCATACTATTTAATTCAAAAGCGTAACCACTTGTGTACGGGAGAGGATACTACCTTGAATTTGCAGAAATTGTTGAGTTAAAATGCACGTGATGTTGAAATGCACAGTCACCCAAACCAAAAGCTTTCCAATATATTTTAATGGCAAAAAACGTGTAGTGTTAAGTGATGGAAGAATAAAGAATTTCATTTTTTTTTTTTTTTTGTTGTTGAAATATCTGGGACCGTGAGTGAAAGAGAGAGACTTGGAAAGGAAACAAGAAGAAAAGTGATCTGCAGGATGACCTTGAGTGAGAAGTTGGTTGGAATAAAAAAATGCTTATTTTAATTTTACCATGTGCATGCAACAGTATAAGAATTGGGTAGGGAAGTGGATGGAAAAGTTGTTTAAAAAAAATGGCTAAAATCATGGAAAATGGGAACGTGTGTTATCCACTAGTTGCAACCGATATATTTACAAATTTTGAAATGGTTTGACTCCTTCCTGACCTACATATGCGTGTGTTAGGTAGATATGTATATATATAATAATAATAATAAATATTCTTAAGAAGTTTATAAATCCATGTTTCGTTAATTTAAAATAACGTGGGTCGATGTCAATTAAAATAATTTTTTCTCGACTCCGACTTACACTATTTAATGTAAGCTACAAAATGACACCAATGTTGATATACTTTTATCAACCTTTAAAATATCTTTAAATATTTGACCCAATTGAAATTTAAAATTTTTCACAAAAAAAAAAACATTAATTTAAGACACTTTAAAATATCTTGGCTCGACTAATAAATTCGATATTTTAGAATGGTTCAAATTCGAACATTCAACATGATAAAATATTTCTCGCAATTAACCAAAATAATTGCTAGGAAAGAGCATGTAACATCATAACTTGACCAAGAATTTATTTAAAACATTTGGAAGTGTCGTAGCGACTTGACAAGCTCATTAAATACTTTTGAATTCTAACATAAAATTCAACGTTAAACTTAAAATTTCTGGTCGCTACACATTGACCAAGATAGCATCCAAGTCCTTCCACTGCAAAATAATTCAAATTATCGACATGAAAAATATCATTAAATTTAAAATTTATAATAACATTAACATAATTATTATATGAAATTTAAGGATGCACGTAAAAATGAAAAGCGGTATTACACTAATGATTGTGATGCCCCAATTCTTGACTAGAGGGGACACCAAAGGCCTCTGCCCTTCCATCCCTTAGATGGATAGAGAGGGAGGACATAGCTCCCAATTATGACATCCCTTCTCTCCCACTTCACACCTCGGAACGCACTGTTCTGATAGAGATAAATACACTTTCACATCTTCTTAACCCAAAATGAAATGGTTGTGGAGGTGAGAGGGAATGTTCCTTCTTTTTTAGGGTACTCTTGGGAACATATCCACTAGAGACGTGGTGGGTCTTGTAGCTCAGAGGATTAGAGCATGTGGCTGCGAACCATGGTGTTGGGGGTTCGACTCCATCCTTGCCCACAACTAGCCCAAAAGGGAAGTACATTTCCCTCTGGGAATAGGAAAATCATGATCAGGATAGAGGACCAAAAGTTATTAAACTTGGGTGTGGGTCTTTGGAATGAATTTTTTTTTATCGTGAATGATGGAATCATTACAAATAGTATGCCCTCAGCCCATCCGCATATTTTTTGTTTTACGCCCAGTAACATCATCTAGCTATTGCATTTATTTTTTGTTGCTGGTCATATGTATTGAATGAATTTTGAGATTGGACACAGTATCAAAGATCTATTAGATGTACATATTTCTCCGGGGGGAAGATTGATACGAGGGCATAATGGTCTTTATGACATAATCAATAATTCGCTTCATTTTCAATCTAAATTCTTGTAATACAAAGAAACAATTTTCCATACTTAAATACCCATAATCTCAATGCTAAAAGTAAATTATAGAAGCTAAAATTTTCATAAGTTCATCAAAATTCTTAGTTTTTTCGACATATGTAGAGTAACATAGTCAAATCATATTTTCAACATAATTTTAAATAATGTTTACTACATCTTAGCATACTTTCTTTCATGTGTATTAGACATAGAACATATCACGACCCCAAAATTCAAACTATATTTTTTTTTTTCAATTCTGCTGATGGCTATTAGTAGCATAAAATGAACTGAAAATGTAGCTACAGGTGGCAACTAGTAGCATACTTTCAGAAATAGTGCACATTTGATACATTCACTAAAAATTCTTTCTAAATTTGTTTAGAACCATTTTAATTGTTCTAAACAATAGTTTTACCCTGTTAAACATTTAGGACCATCATTCCTACTTTAAGTTTGTCATTTTGATAACAACAACGTTAAAAATAATTTCAACACTTCATAAGAATAATATTTAAACATCAAGCGGAACTTTGAAAATACAAGGCCCGTTTCTTTTCATAAAAATCTACTTATATATCTCAAAATCAAGCCCCAAATGGTATTTAACTCTTAAATACTAGAAGAATAAAAATTTCATTCTAAAATAGTTTTAAGTATAAAAAGGGCTTAATCTTTCCTCTCTTTCGATTACCAATAAGTACTTTTCATTTTAGGCCGACATCCTCCACAGGGAATCCACACTACACAAATTACTGCTCCATTGCCTATAAAAAGAGATATGAAACAATTGTGAACCACATGATCCAGTGAATAAAACTTGATGCATGTAATAAGAGGTTAATTTTAACATAAAGTGTATGAAGTCATATAAGCATCTATCATTCTCATTATTTTTAAACTTTCAAATTTCCATGAATGAATATAAATCATACTTTACCTCTTAGCTTCAACTTCCATCTTTTCTTAAAGTAATAATTTGAGCATTCGAATAACAAACTTAGTTTGCTAATCAACTCAAGCAACTCTAAAGATCATATTCAATTCAATCATGATAACAAAGCTTGGGGAGATTGATATCATACGAGCATCATTTACTTATTTTCTTACATTTGCTTCTTTTACTACTTTCTAATCTTAACATCAATTCTCATGTAGTACAAGAAATCATAATCAATTCAAAGTATCATTTGTAATCACTTCACAACATTTACCTCTATATAACTACATTCAATTAATCAAATTTATATTTATAACATGATTGTAATGCATGAAGTGATATGTATGAGTGATAATATTAATCACTTTCTCATGCTTTCTTTTTCTCTCTCTTTCTTTCTTTCTTCTTCTTTGAAAAGTGACATGAATGAATGAGTTTTCACTCTTTGCATTTCTTTCATGTCTTTTACTTTATGAGCCCTTCCCATATTAGGGTCATGCATCACGCGCATCATATGCTTACCTAAGACACAAGGTCACCATTCATAAATAGTTGGGCATACTCTTACACCTCAAAGTATAAAGGACTTTGCCTTCGTTCATTTAGGCTTGCTAACATAAAAGAGACACTTACCCTCGAAGGGTGCCTCATGAGATACTTACCCCTGAAGGGTATTACACAGCCCATGACCAATTAGGGACTTTCTCCCTAGATGCAATGACCTAATTAGGGACATTCTTAATGTTTCATAATCATTTCTTGAAAACATCATTTGAAAGATTTTCTACATAATCATTTGTTCACATTTTGAAAACACATGCTTTGCTTTTTTATGTGAAACGATCATGCGTGCTTGTGATGATGAGATGTAATACTATTAATCAAATATCATGTGAAAGACTTTACATAATAACATTCAATCACATATTAAAACATAATATCTTATCATTAGCTTGACACATAAAGGATCAAGATCAAGTCTTTCACTATAGAATAAATTTTCCTATGTTTAATACATAGAATCTCAACCTTTGAGTTACATCCTAGAAGCTAAATTTAATCCTTAACTTCGTCAAAAATCTTAATTCTAATTTGTAGGTGATCACAAACTTAAGAAAGTACCCCGAGCAGATTTTACATCACTTATCACTTTTTACTACACTTTCCAACATGTGTATTAATATAAAATACAATCCAAACCTATAACCCAAGTGTAGCCATAAGTTTGATATCATAAAGTCTCCAAAAATTCAATTCTAAACATCTTTATGGTCATAATTAAACCAATTCAATCCCGGCATATTTTTACATCATGTATATCACATTTTATCATACTTCACATCGTGTGTAATAACGTGAAATACCAACTAGACCCATGGTGAAGTTCTACCATAAGTTTGACACCTTAAAGTCTCCAAAAATCCAATTCTAATCATCTTTATGGTCACAATTAACTCGATCAATCTTAGAAGATTTTTAGACTACTTTGATGCTTAATAATAACTCTTTAATCATGTGTATTGAGCTTAGAAGATAACTTGAACTAATGACATATTTTAGACATGAAGTCCAACAACTTTTAACTTGAAAAACTAGTTTAAAACACTTAAAAAATGACCATTTTAAACAAATGGTTCTAGCAGATTTTTAAAGTATATTACTTGCCTTATAACACACATCAAATCTTGTATATTGATTATAAAACATTACTTAACTTATAACAAATTTTAGTCATCAGATCAACCACTTTCTGGCTTCAAAACTCAATTAAAAGCTCCCTTACATGGTACTTGAAATCATAGATTTCACACTTCAATAAAATCAATCGAAAATCAAGTTTGAAAACATGCAAAGTAACGTTTCGAAGTGTACATTCCAACAGATTTTTATACTAGTTCAACTCCTTTCAACATGCCTTGCATCATGTAAAATGTAAAGTAAAAGAGTTTAGGTTAACAATAATGTTTAAGTACAAGAATTGAGATACTTTCTAGTATAAAAACTAATTTCAAACACTTTCATAAGAACAAGATTGACAACCTTATTAATCTTTAGTCTTTAAACCAACATAAATTTGGACCTTTATACATTAAGCTCATAAACAAGCTTTAAGACATAAGGGACATGATTTAGTGTCCAACATCAATTTGAATCATGTTTCAATACTTCTATACGAAATTTAAGTCTCAAATCTTAGTAAATTCAATACAAAGTAATAATTTAAGATCATTCAAATTGAAGACAGCAACTTAATTCCAAACAAACTTTGATGTAAGTCTTTAAAATACATCTTCTTTACTCATAACTTTCACATAATGTCCCTAACATTAAAAGTTAATATCCCCATTGAAAAATCAGATTTATAGTACCAATACCTCTCATAAAAACATGTAAATACCTTCATTTGAGTTTCAAAATTAGCACTTAACCTTTTTGCAAGTTCAACTTTTATTACTTCCTAACCTTCATCCAAACATTTCTCCCCTTATAATCATATTCAAAATATATCTAATGGTTGTTATCATCCTTAAAACATAATTTCCAACATCTAAAATATAGCACAACATCAACATAATTCAACTAAGTCATTGTTGTTTTACTCAAACATATCATAAAACACTTAGAAGGTAATTGTGTTCTTAACTTTCAATCTTAAACATAGTTTATCAAATAAATCATATTCAGTAAGAAGCATATTAGAATCTGAAATTTAAAGATTATACTTCAACACAATATGAAAAACTTAACACAATATTACACAAATCAAGTTTCACTCACCTCTTGAAGTTAAGAAGGAAAAACAACACTTTGAGAACTCAAGTCTCAAGCAAGGCTTCTCCTACTTCTTCCCTTCCTTTCCCTTATCTTCTCCTCCCCTTTTTCTTCTCCTTCTTTCCCCCCCCCCCCCCCCCACATTTCGGACAGGATCTGTCCTTAGTTCCTCTCTTGTGTCTCCACCGAAAAATGAAGAAATGGTGTTAAATCATTCCTAGAATCAATTGTTTCAATCATCTTCAACTTTACTAACTTTAGACTTGATAAATCAATCCAAAACTCTAATTTTAAACCTTAAACATTAAGAAAATAATTCTCTCACTTACCTTAAGAATTGAAGTGAGTATTCAAGAACTCATTCCTTGCTCAACTAGATAACATTTCATGGCTTCAACCTCTCCAATTCCCCTTCTTCTTCTTCTCTTGGTTTCTCTCTTTCTCCCTTCTTTGTCCTCTCTCTCGTCCTTCTCTATTTTCCACCAACTTGAAGAGGAGAAAGGGCTTAAATTTCGTTCTCCATATAGAAGCATATAGGATATGTTTAAAAACAAGCCCAATACTTTCAAGTTTGTACAAGTTGCCCCTTATGTAATAGCAAACTAAGTCCTCAAAGCTTTCTTTTCTATTATCCAAGCCCTATAACTCTTGATGAATAATTACTTCTCACCAAAATAAGTTGAGGTGCCAAACATACCCTTACGATAAGAATAGGGGAGTGACAAAGTGTCCACTCCAAGTATTATTTTAATACAAGATTTCCAAATTTTCCTTTTCAAGATGCCAACTTCGGGACAATATTAGAAGGTCAAGACGAGCTCCATTTTAGCCAATCTTTATAACATTGTAAAATTCATACTTCAAGCTTCGCAATGATTACACGTGCAAAGAAAACATATCATTATACTGCCCGTACCGTTAATCCAAAAATGGCTGCTCGACTGGATTTTCATACTTAGCCAAATTTCTTGATTTTCTCAGCACTTTTATCATTTTAAGTATGCAACTTCAACTCGATATTTGAAATACTTCCTGAGCTTAATTGTATACAAATTTGATACTAATACGTACATCTCATCATGGACTATACAATGGTATAACTTGTAATGGCTAAAGATAACTATGTAATCCACAAAATGATCTCAAAGTCATGTTCACCACAATGGCAAAACTGTAATTAATAGGAATTTCTAAAATTTCCATCGTAGTCCTCAACTATGAAATTCAATCAAATTGAGTTCAAACATCATGTATAACTTTCTCTTATACCAATTTAGTCTCCAAAGTTACCAATAATGCCACTTTCTTCCATTTTCTTATGAATTCTATACTATCTTGTCGTACAAAATGTGGAATTGGATATTTTCTTAAGAAAATACTTGCTTCCAACTTTCTAAATAAATTAACTAAGGTACGAAATTTTCAAGTTGTTATAGAACGTAACTTTAAGCCTATAACAAGACTCAGTCTGAAATCCAACATCATTTAATCTCAAAATCTTAGTTTTAGACACATTCAAAGTGATAACTTTAATTGAGAAGTTTCAGCAGATTTCTAAACAATGTTTGATGACTCTTAACACATTTTTAATCATGTATATTGAACATAGAACATAACTTAAGCGAACAAAAATCTTTAATCATAGAATCCAACATCATTTAATCTCAAAATCTAATTTTAGTTAGACACATGTAAAGTGACATTTTTAAGTAAATAGTTCCAACAGATTTCTAAGCCACATTTGATTCCTCTTAACACAATTTTAATCATGTGTATTGAAATAGAATATAAATTAAGCCAACAAAAAGTTTTAGACATAACATCCAACATCATTTAATTTCAAAATCTAGTTTAAAACGCACGCAATGTGACATTTTTAAATAATTAGCTCCAGCAGATTTATAGGCCCAATTTGATGCTTATTAATAGAACTTCTAATCATCTGTATTGAACATACATCATAACTTAAGCACATGACAAGATTTAATCATAAATTTAAACATATTTTAGCCTCAAAACTCAATTAAAAACTTCTTTCTACATCACTTTAAAATTCTAGATTTCATCTCTCAATAACATCAACTCCAAATCTGAATTGTAATACATGCATTCCATAAGCAAGGTAAAGTCATGAAATAGAACATGATCTAGAGTCCAAATTTCATTTAAATCTTTTTTCAACACTTCCACAAGAAATCAGATCTCAAACTTAGAAAAATTCAATATAAAATATTGATTTAAAGTCATAAAAAATCATGGACAACGACTTATAATTTTTATAGATTTTAATTTTTAATTTTATCTCAATTAAGCAAAAACTTGCATCTTACAAAAATGATTCCATTACAATCTACAAATACAATAACAAAATATAGAAAAATCTTAACTTAAGCATAAAAGCTTACAAACATTCTGGAATAACATGTAAAATCACATAGGAGCACTTTTACTTTACTCACAGTAGAGATAAAGTTTTCCTTAGTGTTTAGAACATGAAAATTAAAGTTCCATAAGGTTTATGTCCCGGAAGCTACTTGTACTATGTCCAATGTTGTTTTTTTATACTACCGGTAGCCCCGACTTTCTGCAGAATTTCAGTTTCAAGTTTCGAACAGAAATTCTTCTTTTTCTAACAATCCATGAACATAAATATGATGAATCACTTGTTAATTTAATTATTCATCACTCTATCTTCTTGAATCTCTAAAGAAATGAACGGATTCTTTAATTTCTAAGACTTTTGAAATTCTTACATTTTCTCTAAATTTTGGCAAGAGTTTCCCTACAATTTTGAGATATTAAAATCTACAAGGACGGGCTTATATTTATAAGGTTAGACTAAGACATGGTTGGTTAGCTTATTTTCTTATTATTTGAACTGTTATTCTATTATTTTATTAGGTTAACAGTTATTTGTACGAATATAAAATCTACGTTGTTCTATGTTAATTATAAGGTCCTCAAAATAACCCCTAAGTTGTAATCATGAGTTTGGATAATTGTCCCACTCAATAATATTTTAATGTTAAAAATTTCATATTTTCTATTTCAAGTTGCTATCTTCGGGTTAACATTTGAAGGTCAAAATGAGGTCCGTTTAGATTGTTAGCCCAAGATAAATTAACCAAGAGGGGGGTGAATTGGTTTATAAAACTTTTTCGATAAATAATCTTAAACTTAAAAAAATCAATGGGTACAAGTAGGAGCACTTAGTGTTGCAAGTAACTTAACTATCAATGTAGTGTGTTATAAATGTGTAAACTTAATTGATAAAGCAAGTATAGCACTTAGATATAGTGTTGCACAATATAAATTGATAGAATAGAGTAAGTGCAATGTAAGTAAGTAAAAGGGATAAGAGAATGCTAATGCGATTTAGGGAGGTTCGATCAACCAGCGTGATCTACGTCCTCCGTTACCTAGCTCTCCGTCACGAGCAAGGTCAAATCCACTATATTGATAACTTACAACAAGGAGTATCGAATCCTTAGGTGACTTTACAACAAGGAGCACCTATCCTTTACAATCGAGTTTTCACAAGGATCTCGAAACCATAAGCAAAATACAAATGAGAATTTTACAATTAAATAAACTCTCTTAAAAAATGATATGATCAAGTCAAGTATCTTGAGAGTTTTAGAATAACACTTCAATAGATAGCAAATATTTAAAGCTCAAATGTTTATGAAAACTTTGAAAAATGATATGAGATAGTTTTGCTTGAATCAAAGTTTTTCAACCAATGATCTCTCTTTCCAAATAATACTTAGTTAAGTATGAAGAGATATTTACACTTCAATAAGTGTTTGGTGATGATGAACTCAATCAATGATCAATAATGAAGTAAGAGTATTGAGTTTTCTACAAAATAGAATTCTTGATAAAAATATGAAAAGTTTTGATCAATCAAGAAATTCTTTGCAATAAATGAAATAGATTGTAAAACAAAGTAAGCTCAATGATTTTCTCAATAAATTTCTCTCTTAAATGCTCTTGTAAGTTGGTAGTATTGAATGCAAAAGAGAGAGCTATTTATAGAGCAAATTTCGCATATACTGACTCTTGCGGTCGACCTCAATATAGCCGTCGCAAGAAAATAGCCGTTTGAGTTCAAAAATATGCAGTGCGGTCAACCTGAAATTTTTTTCGGTCGACCTCATATATTTGCGGTCGACCTGAAAAATCAGGATTTCAAGATTTTGATTTTTCAAGATTTTCTGATCAAATTTGATTTTGAAAAAGATATTTTAATGACTTTAAAAATGTTTCTTGAGCTTTATGAAATGCATTGCTAACTTATTGATGCATTAATCTTACATAAGATTGGAAAATAATTTGTAAGCGCTCAGTTCTTTGTAGGCTTCATTCCTCGATCTTCATACTATCGCATCTTGTGTTTTTGATCTTTTATTTTTTAGAGATGATTTGTACTTTGAATGCTTTGAAGATTATCATTACATGAAACACTTGAAGTACCCTTATTAGTAACACAATATAATCTTGTTTGTTATTATCAAAACAATAAGGTTAAGAGTTAACCTTATGTCAACAATTTTCCCCTTTTTGATTATGACAAACAAGATTATTTGTAAAGATAATATAGGCAAATTTAAAGCATATAATGAAAGCATAGAGAAATGAGAATAATTGATATATATTCCCCCTAATTTTTGCAAACTAATAATTATTCTTTCAAGGCAAAATAGTGGCATAATCTATTATATAATATAATTCACTTCTAGACATATAGATTATCCATATCAAAAGCCAACAAATCATCACATCGTTTCCCGCTTTTGGTATAAGCAAAAAGGTGGCATGCATCCCTTAAGTATGATCATAAGATAGAATATCATGAATGTAATAGTATTCCCCCTTCATTTTTCAAGCGCATAAAGTTAATGTCCGACCACAAATTTGATCCCATCAATTGCATCATATACACACCATAACATCAACTAGCACCATATTCACAATAGTATATCTCAATCTAAATAATGAATTATCATTAGTTCACTACCATAGATAAGAAGCAAGAGAAGCATAAGTGATGGTCACTCCATTGGAGGAGGTGGTGGAAAAGGCAACATGTTATTGAACCGAGCTTGAATGTTTCCAAGTGTCTCCATGATGGTGTTTTGATTTGCCAACAATTGTTGTTGCATGTCTATCATGTGTTGTTGCATATTTACCATGCCTTCGACCGTGTTAGTGAGAGAATCAATGCAGCCATTGGTTTGATTGTAGAGCTCCTCGGTGAACACCCAACCGGTCGGTGGAGCATTTTGAGGTATGTGTGGATGGGGTATGTTATGAGCTCCTTCTTCCTCGTCACTCCTTTGAGCTTCTTCTTCATCTTAAATAGGAAACCGAATTTTCATCAAATCCTTGGGTATGACAAACCCATTGTCCATGTTCTTTGAAAATTTTCATTTTCTTCAACGTGTGTTTATCGATGGTATCGGTCGATTTTTGTTCAATGAAAGCCTCACCTTCAAGAGGAATATTGAAATGAGAAAAGATTTTAGTAAGGATCATACCATATGGAAGTCCTAAGATTTGGTAGAGGTGCTCACATGGTTCATATGTTGAATGACAATGTGGGGGAAATCGACTTTACGACCCGATAAACAAGAATCAAGCAAAAATAGGTCAAGATGTGTGACATTTTCGATATGACCTTTCCGAGGGACAAAAATGTGGGCTATTGTTTTATGTAAGAGCTTACAAGGGAGAGTTAGATGATATGTGTTAAGTTTCATGGGATGATTTATTTCCCTCCCCGTGACTCGATGACGTGCAATAGCGGGTGTATAACCATCACAAAGAGGAGCACTATTTTGTGCATAAATAAGATTCTCACAAGTATCCAAATTCAAAATAGTACGCAATAATTCTCTAGTAATTCTAACACGAGTCCCTTTAACATTACTAGAGATAGAAGTAGGGGTGTGAACAAGATTTTTATAGAATTCTCTAATGAGATTTGGATAGGCCTTTTCATGAATGGCTACAATATTTGTCCAACCATTGTTTTCAATATACTCCTCTAAATGAAAAGATGGAGCTTCTAAAGTAAAAACAAAGAGATCAACGGATTTACCTATAAGGATGGGACATTTTTAAATGTGATCTTCACCAACATCTTCATCACTATCACTGGAGGATGGAAGGGGAGGTTGTGAAACTTGTTTTACCCTTTTTCTTGGAGCCATTGAAGATTTGAAAAAAAAAAACTTTGATTTTTGGTGAAAGTTTCGAAATGGGTAGTGTATAGATGAAGAACTTGAAATTTGATGAAAATATGGAATGAGAAGTATGGGTTTGATGTTAAATAAGTGGGAATTGAAGTGAAAACTTCGAAATTGGAGTAGAGGAGAAGAGAATTAGAGAGAGATGTGCGAAAATGGGTTAGGGTTCAAAGAAATGGGGAAAATCTGTTTTTAAAAAAGTTGTAGTTCGACTATGCGGTCGACCGCAGTGTTATGTCTTGAACTCACAGGAAATTCGGGTAGCAAGTACCGGTCGACCTCAAGATGATGACCGGTCGACCTCAAGGTGATATCGAGTCGACCTCAAAGTCCCCCTTTTTTTTTTTAATGCACTCATGTTCATATATAATTTCAAATAAATACATTTACACATTTAGCCACATATTTCACTTTCATCAATAATTCCTAAACCTCTTCTAATATAAGAGAATCTATCAAGAGCAAGAGGTTTTGTTAAGATATCGGCTAATTGATTTTCCGTGCTAACAAATTCTAAGTAAATATCACCTTTTTGCACATGATCTCTAAGAAAATGATGTCGAATTTCAATATACTTTGTGCGAGAGTGCAAGATGGGATTTTTTGACAAATTAATAGCACTAGTGTTATCACACATAATAGGAGCATTTTCTAATTTCAAATGATAATCATTAAGAGTTTGTTTCATCCACAAAACTTGAGCAAAACAACTAGCGGCCGAGATATATTCGGCATCGGTGGTAGATAGTGCAACAAAATTTTGTTTCTTGCTAAACCATGACACAAGTGCAAAGCCAAGAAAGTGACAAGTTCCACTTGTGCTTTTTCTATCAATTGTGCATCCGGCCCAATCGGCATCCGAATAATTTATAAGATCAATATGAGTGCCTTTTGGATACCAAAGTCCCAAAGTTCTAGTGCCACATAAATATCTAAAAATACGTTCTTAGATGAGATTCTTTAGGATTGGATTGAAATTTAGCACATAAGCACACTAAACATAATATCGAGTCTACTTTCGGTTAAGTAAAGAAGGGATCCAGTCATACATCGATATTTTGTAATGTCAATGGAAGTGCCTTGCTCATCTTGTTCCAATTTGATTGAAGTACTCATTGGAG
Organism: Ligustrum vulgare; assembly: GCA_963555705.1. Classification (NCBI taxonomy): domain Eukaryota; kingdom Viridiplantae; phylum Streptophyta; class Magnoliopsida; order Lamiales; family Oleaceae; genus Ligustrum; species Ligustrum vulgare. Next base: position 30,695,231 of record OY743174.1, read on the forward strand.
TATTCATTGACTTCAAGTTTTCCATCTCAAACTTTTTGAACATTTCCACAATGTACTTGGTTTGACTAATGAATATTCATTCACTAGTTTGTTTGATTTGAAGCTCGAGGAAGAATTTTAACTCTCCCATCATACTCATTTCAAATTCATTGCTCATACATTTTGAAAATTCATCACAAAGAGACACATTAGTTGCACCAAAAATAATATTATCAACATAAATTTGTACAACAATCATATCTTCCTTTTTGGTTTTGATAGAAGGTGTAGTATCCGCATTTCCCATTTGAAAGCCATTTGAAATAAGAAATTTACTCAATCTTTCATACCAAGCTCTAGGAGCTTGTTTTAAACTATATAGAGCCTTTCTTATTTTAAAAACATTATCCGGAAATTTATGATTTTTGAAACCGGGAGGTTGTTCAACATAGACTTCTTCTTGAATAAAACCATTTAAAAATGCACTTTTGATATCCATTTGATAAAGAGTAAAACCTTTATGACAAGCAAAGGCAAGAAGCATACGAATGGATTCTAGTCTAGCAACCGGTGCAAAAGTTTCTTCAAAGTCAATGCCTTCTTCTTGGTTGTAACATTGGGCCACTAATCTAGCCTTGTTACGCACAATTATACCATTTTCATCCTTTTTGTTTCGAAAAACCCATTTTGTACCAATAACGGTTTGATCATTTGGTCTATCAACTAAATCCCAAACGTGATTTCTTTCAAATTGATTTAGTTCTTCTTGCATTGCAAGAATCCAAAACTCATCGAACTCGGCTTCTTTGAAATTCTTTGGTTCAATTTGAGAAATAAAGGCACAATTATTTAAGAATCCTTTAGTAGATTTTCTAGTACTTACCCCTTTCGAAGGATCACCAATTATGAGCTCTTTTGGGTGAGATGAAGCAAATCTCCATTCGATAGGAAGTGTTAGATCACTTGAGTTTTTGGAAGATGTTCTTTCTTCTTGTTGAGGAGTCGGTTCTTCCAAGTCTTTTTCTTCATTGTCTTTGGATATTTCATTGCTTTGATCTTGAATATTTATTTCCTCAAAAAGAATTTCCAAACCTATATCAACACCTTTCTCTTAATCAAGAGAATTAGTTTCATCAAAAGTGACATGTATGGATTCTTCCACTACTAGAGTTCTTTTGTTAAAAATTCTATAAGCTTTGCTAGTGGATGAATAACCAAGAAAAATTCCAACATCAGATTTTGAATCAAAATTTCCCAAGTTTTCTTTTATGTTAAGAACAAAGCATTTACAATCAAAAACCTTAAAATACCCGATATTGGCAATTCTATTTTTCCAAAGTTCATAAGGAGTTTTAGTTTTCTTTCGACTTACTAAAACTCTATTTATAATATAGCAAGTAGTGTTAATGGCTTTGGCCCAAAAATATTTTTGTAAGTTATTTTCATTTAGCATGGTCCTAGCCATTTCTTGCAATGTGCGATTCTTCCTTTCTACTACACCATTTTGTTGAGGGGTTCTAGGAGCCGAGAAATTATGTTCATACCCATTTATCTTGCAAAATTCATTAAAAGCCATGTTATCAAATTCTCCACCATGGTCACTTCTTATAGTTATAATAGAATATCCCTTTTCATTTTGAACCTTTTTGCAAAAATGTTTAAATGCATTTAAAGCTTCATTTTTCAAATTTAAAAATAAAACCCAAGTAAATCTTGAGAAATCATCAACAATAACAAAAGCATAGTGTTTACCACTTAAACTTGCGATTTTAGATTGTCCAAAAAGATCCATGTGAAGAAGTTGTAATGGTTTTATGGTGGAAGAAAATTGTTTATTTTTGAAAAAACTTTTGGTTTGTTTTCCAAATTGACAAGCATCACAAAATTTATCATTTTCAAATTTCAAACTTGGTAGGCCTTTGACAAAGCAATTTTTGGATATTTTTGAAATAAGGTCCATACTAACATGACATAATCTTCTATGCCATAACCGAGTGTCATCTTTAAAACTTGACAAACATTTTAATTCTTTCTCAAATTCAATGTTGATGATATAAACATTTTTACTTCTGCTTCCTATGAACAACACCTCTTTCGATGTAGCATCTTTGATAAGATATCTAGAAGAATCAAATTTAATATGATAACCTTTATCACATAATTGACTAATACTTATCAAATTATGTTTGAGATTATCTACTAATAAAACATTTTCAATAGAGGGAGAAAGATGATTACCAATATTTCCAATACCAATAATTTTTCCTTTGGCATTATCTCCAAAAGTGACATGACCTCTATATTTTCTTTTAAATCTTGATAAGAGTGATTTATCTCTGATCATGTGCTTTGAGCAACCACTATCCAAGAACCAATTGCTCTTTACTTTTGTTGATACCTACAAAACATGACTTAATTTTTGACTTCTTGGTACTCACATAATTTTGGGTTCTTGATAGTTAGTTCCTTGAACCCTCTTATGCCTTTCTTCAAAGTGTAATTTATTTTTCACTAAACAATTAAAAGCTACATGCCCACTTCTATTACAAAAGCTACAAGCAGTTGATGTTTTGACAAAAGTGTTTTGATGAAGGGAATAAGAAGTAGAAGCTTTAACAAAAGTATTTTTGGTAAATTTTTGTTTCAAAAATGGTTTGTATCCAATTCCTCCTTTATCAAAAACACATTGTTGTTTACCAAGCATTAGTTCAAAATTTTTCCTCCCTTGAGTGAATTTGTGAACAATGAATGTTAAATCTAAATTTTTTTCTTTTAGGGAGAGGTTTTCTACCATCAAAGCATTTTGATCAAGATACTTCTTTTCAATATCCTTTTGTATTTCAAAATTCTTTTCGGCTTCGTTTTTCAACAAAATGTATTGTTTTTTAAGAGTGGAATGTTTAAGAACAAGTTTTTTAAAAACATCAATCATTTCTTCATATGAGGTAGATAATTCATCATAGGAGGGAATGTCATTAGTATTTACCTCATCTTCAATGGCCATGAAGCACATGTTTGCAACTTCATCTTGCCTTTCACTTTCATCTTCTTCATCATCACTATCATCCCAAGTAGCTTGTAGAGCTTTCTTTTTGAGGAATTTTCTCTTGTTGGGACATTCGGTTCTTTTGTGACCGGGCTTGTCACAATCATAGCAAATAATCTTTTTCTCTTCACCTTTGTCTTCTTTCTTTTGAAATCTACGGTTCTTGCGAAAGGATTTCCACTTCTTGACTAGGAGAACAAGATCATCGAGTTCCTCATCACTCTTGTTAGAGTTTGTGGCTTCTTCATCATTTGATGACTTTAAGGCAATTTGTCTCCTAGGAGGATCCTTCATTTCTTCCTCTTTTGCTTTTCTAGACTTTTCTTTTGTCTCGGCATGATTTAGCTCATATGTCATCAATGTTCCATAAACCTCTTCTAAGGGATATGTGTTGACATCTTGGGTGTTTTCTATCAACATTCTCAATGGGCTCCAATCTTCCGAGAGTGACCTAAGCATTTTGCTAACAAGTTCACCATTAGAAATTTTTTGGTCAAAGCCCTTAAGACCATTAACAATATCGGTAAATCTAGTAATCATGCTAGCAATGGGTTCATCTTGTTTCATGAAGAAATTTTCAAAATTTTTATACAAAAGATTTATTTTTGTTTCTTTAACTTTATTTGTGCCCATGTGTGTGACTTCTAAAGCATGTCAAATATCATGTGCGGAATCACATGTGCTAATACGATTAAATTCATTAATACTAAGTGCACAATAGAGAAGATTTTTGGCTCTAGCATTTAAAGACAATTTTCTTTTATCATCCTCAATCATATTCTTCCTTAGGTTTTGAAATAGTTATATCCGGTTTTCCATCAACCTTAATAACCTTAGTAAGCTCATGAGGACCGGATTCAATGACATCCCAAATATTATAATCAATGGATTGAATAAAAATCATAATTCTAGTTTTTCAATAATTATAATTAGTACCATCAAACAATGGAGGACGATTAGTAGAATGACCTTCAATATTTTGGTTAGCCATAACTCTAGATAGTAAAATCTAAAAGAAAGAGTTCCTAATCTCTAATACCAATTGTTAGCCCAAGATAAACTAACCAAGAGGGGTTTGAATTGGTTTATAAAACTTTTTCGATAAATAATCTTAAACTTAAAAAAACCAATGGGTACAAGTAGGAGCACTTAGTGTTACAAGTAACTTAACTATCAATGTAGTGTGTTATAAATGTGTAAACTTAATTGATAAAGCAAGTATAGCACTTAAATATAGTGTTGCACAATATAAATTGATAGAATAGAGTAAGTGCAATGTAAGTAAGTAAAAGGGATAAGAGAATGCAAACGCGATTTAGGGAGGTTCGATCAACCAACGTGATCTACGTCCTCCGTTACCTAGCTCTCCGTCACGAGCAAGGCCAAATCCACTATATTGATAACTTACAACAAGGAGTATCGAATCCTTAGGTGACTTTACAACAAGGATCACTTATCCTTTACAATCGAGTTTTCACAAGGATCTCGAAACCATAAGCAAAATACACATAAGAATTTTACAATTGAATAACCTCTCTTAACAAATGATATGATCAAGTCAAGTATCTTGAGAGTTTTAGAATAACACTTCAATAGATAGCAAATATTTAAAGCTCAAGTGTTTATGAAAACTTTGAAAAATGATATGAGATAGTTTTGCTTGAATCAAAGTTTTCAACCAATGATCTCTCTTTCCAAATAATACTTAGTTGTGTATGAAGAGAGATTTATACTTCAATAAGTGTTTGGTGATGATGAACTCAATCAATGATCAATAATGAAGTAAGAGTATTGAGTTTTCTACAAAATAGAATTCTTGATAAAGATATGAAAAGTTTTGATCAATCAAGAAATTCTTTGCAATAAATGAAATAGATTGTAAAATAAAGTAAGCTCAATGATTTTCTCAATAAATTTCTCTCTTAAATGCTCTTGTAAGTTGGTAGTATTGAATGCAAAAGAGAGAGCTATTTATAGAGCAAATTTCTCATATACTGACTCTTGCGATCGACCTATTCAGTCATGAGGTCGACCTCAATATAGCCGTTGCAAGAAAATAGCCGTTTGAGTTCAAAAATATGCAGTGCGGTCAACCTTAAAAATCAGGATTTCAAGATTTTGATTTTTCAAGGTTTTCTGATCGAAGTTGATTTTGAAAAAGATATTTTAATGACTTTAAAAATGCTTCTTGAGCTTTATGAAATGCATTGCTAACTTATTGATGCATTAATCTTACATAAGATTGAAAAATAATTTGTAAGCGCTCAATTCTTTGTAGGCTTCATTCCTCGATCTTCATATTATCGCATCTTGTGTTTTTGATCTTTTATCTTTGAGAGATGATTTGTACTTTGAATGCTTTGAAGATTATCATTACATGAAACACTTGAAGCACACTTGTTAATAACACAATATAATCTTGTTTGTTATTATCAAAACAATAAGGTTAAGAGTTAACCTTAGGTCAACATAGATCATTCTTTATACCGCTGCAAAGTTTATACTTCAATCTTCGCAATGACTGCACATGCATTGAAAATGGATCATCCTACATTTTCTATCATTCGTTCAAAGATGGTTGACCGACTAAATTTGAAGTATTTCTACAATTTAAAGTATTCAACTTTGACTTGAGTTTCAAGGCAATTTCTGACCTTAAATATACTCAAACTTGATACCAATACGTACATCTCAATATGAACTATAAGGTAATTTAACATGTAAAGACATAGGATTACCATATTATAAGTATGATCCTCTCAAATATTGCTGCTCCACCACGACTTTATACTTGCAAACGTCGGGTTAATATAACATGCATTGACTATGGATCAACACACCTCATGCAAAAGCATAAGTTGGCTCAATCTAATGACAAAACTGCAAATAAACTGAAATTTCCTAAAATTCTCAACTTACTCCCTACTTATGAAATTTAGTTCAATTGAGTTCAAACATTATTCATAATTTGTTTTAGGCCAATTTAGTCCCTCAAATTACAAATAATGTCAATTTCTCCCTTGTTCTTATAAATTCGTTACTATCTTGTCATGTAGAAAGCGAAAATGGCTATTTTCTAAGAAAATACTAGAATCCAACTTTATAAATAAATTAATTAAGAAACAAAATTTTAGGATTGTTACATCCATCACCAACACTCCATGCTTCAGAATAACATTTTGGCTAGTAAAAAGACTATTTTTTACTTTTCAAAATAATGGACCCACAAAAAGTGTAATATTCCACTTCACTATATATAAATAATATTATTTTTTACTTTTCAAAAAAGTAAAAATAAATAAATAAACCCACAAAATGTTCTATTTCGTTATTTATAAACAATATTTATAAATACTTATTATTTACCAATCATAACTCTAGAATACGTCTAAAGGGAAAGGCTAAATATAATCACATCACATTTTTCTTATGTGTACCATATTTTAATTGCAAAATGTCATAACCTTTAGTCAATGTCATAACTATATTTTCAGGGATGGCAAAACGAACTGTAAAAATCATGACCCGCGAAGCCTCGCCCCCATTAAGGACAGAACCGCTCTCATAAATGGGTTTATGGGGTGGATACGGGGCAAAAAAGCTCTGTCCGGATCTAAACGGGGCGATGACGGTTTTCCCTTGCACCGTCCCGTTTCGCCCCGCCCCGTTCTCCAATTTTTTTTTTTTTAAAAAAAAAAGTATGCTTGGCTAATTAACAAATCAATGTCGGGTGGAAATTAAAAAATCCTTCACTATTTTTATTTTCAATCTTTATTTTATTCTGTATTTCCTCAATTTTTAGTGAATGGTAAGACAAAATTGTTCATTCAATGAATTGACTTTGAACGTAAAAATGAATTATGGAAGCATAAGGCAGACAAGAGAAGATCAAAGAAAATAAATCAATCTCCCAAAGAAAATAATTCAATCTTCTCTAGTGTAGTGTAATATAGTTTATTATATCTCTCTTCAATCCACAAAAAAAGAAAATGCAATTTAAATGGTTAATTACTTTCTTCAAGCAATTTTATTGATGCAGTGTATAATGGCAACAACCAATTTTACCACTAAGTAGAGACCCTTTTGTGTGTGTGTGTGTGTGTGAAGCTCGTGATTTGATTTTGATTCAAAATAGTTTAGTTTTATAAAACTTGTCCCGTCCCACTAATATAAATGGTTCACTAAATGGGACGATTTGTCGACCCTCTTGCCCCGATTTGACCCGCCCCGCCTATAAACGAGGCAAGGGGCAGGATAAATTATCCGAGACGGGGCGCGGCACTCCCACCCGACCCAGCCCCGTCGTTATCCCTATATATTTTGCTGTTTTCATTAATTGATATAATCTTGTCTCTCCTTTTGAGTTCTATTAAAAAAAACCGTTAAAGAGCAAATAAAAGGATGTATTTAACCATCGTGAGTCTATAAATGTTAAGAATTAATAATACAATTAAAATATGACATATTTATAAAAAATTATGGTGGTAGCACAATTACCCGAAGGAAAAATGTAGTAGCATTTACTTTCCCGTCTAAATGCCATACGTCCTGAGAGGTTACTAATTATAACCCAAAAATTTTCCAAGTTTTCAGCTAAAAATTGGTGAGCCCCAAAAGAATTTGTGGGCTTCCAAAAATTTACGGGCAAGTCAACCAAAAGTAGGGCAGACTTACTCGCCTTTAAAAAGTGTGTTCAGTAAGTGGGTGTTGGCACGGCCCGCCGCCTCTATACGATCATCAACGAGTCGCCTAAGCACCCCCGACAGGACGAGTTAACTCAGATTGTTGAGAGCATGTAAATTATATAGAGGTGCCTTTCCCACCCCAAACATATTATATTCCGATGTGGGATACGTTTTTACTTTAAAACCCTTTGCAGAACATTAGCTCTGCCTCTGTGTCCGTCAGTCCTCATCTTGCGTTTACACGTGGGAATAAAGGCTCGCTTCCTCTCACTTTACAGGCTCTTCTTTTTAACTTGTAGATTTTTGACCAATTAATATTCTAGTATGCTAATTTTTAATTCTAGTTCTTTATTATTTTAGTTTGAATAACTTCTTGCTTCTCTTCTATTTTTCTCTAATCATTTAGAGTCGACAAAAATCATTTAGAAAATTGGTAATGTTACAGCATCTTTAGTAAGGTAGATTTATAAAATAAATAAATTTCAGTTTAATAAATAATTATTTTAGTCAAATAGGTGAATTCATACCATCTAATTTTCCTTTCCTTTGATTTCAAATCAAATACATAAATTGCATAATAAAATATATAAGTACAATAATAAATAGGATCGAAGTGCTTGAAATTGAATTGGACATTTTCCTAATTTGTAAAAATGAAAACAGAAGGAATTTAAACATATTTCAGACCCCTAAATCTTTTGAACTCGACTTATACAGTTAAAATTAATTACTTGTGATGGTTCCAAAACATACTTGTGCACAAAATGTTTTAATTTGTTACATGTTGATCGTGCTCTAAGCACTCATTAGGGGGTCAAAGTTATTCAAACGTTTTTGGAGAAAAAATAAATAGATTTACTCGAACTAATTTAGCACTAGATGTACTCGATATCGAATATTGAACTCGTGTTGAAGTTCAATGTGTCATGTAGATTCAAGCCCCATATGATATTGGATTATATGCTCATAGAGTATAATTCACGGCATTTGAAATAAGATATAGATTTATTCTCTAACAAAATGGTTGTATTAATATGAGTTTGCATTTGTTCATAGGTCAATTTGATATTACAAATTGAATTTTTAAATTGTTAAACAGAAAAATACTCAATTTGTAATTCGATAAAATATTGTCAATGTTTTAAAACTTGACCCGGGCGTCGACCAGGAAAATGGAAGGGTCAAGGGTCAAGGGTCACTGGGTCGACTCGGGGTTAACTCGGTGCATTAAATAAAATTATCATTAAAAAAATGAAAAATCAAACAATAGGATTAGGAGCAATAGTATTTTTTAATTTTAGATTCTTTAATATTCTATTAGTTATTTTTAAGACATTAAAATAATTTTTTATATAAACCTAGATTTTTTACATAAAAATAAAATATACACATGATGTAAAACATTGTAATTACTATCAAGTCCTCCATCTTTCAATGTCCATTAATTTTGTCCCCAAATTTTCATATTTCTTTCAAATAGGTCCTTCAAAAATTGCACTTGAGGTCCTTCATCTTTTAAAATTTTGCAATCTGATCCTTGAGTTAATTTCACGGTAGGTCTGAAACTTTTTGAACGTGCCAAAATGGTCCACAAACTTGGAATTTTAGCATAGTTTGCACTCCTTTTGTGATTTTTGTCCTCAAATTTGGATATTAGCCTATTTAAATACAAAATATGTATAAATTAATAGATATTTGCTTAAAATATTTCAAAAAATGCTAATTTAAAGACATAAAAAGTGTATAAAAATGTACTAAACATCTTCACTCAAATATACATTCCAAAAATGCACTTTTCTGTGGAAACCACCTCCAAATAGAGGTTTTCAAAACACAACCAATTCCATAAATTACAACAAAAGGGAGGGAAGTGCACGTCATACTTCTAGTTAAAAGGATGAGTGATTCTGAAACAGATTGCTCACTTTTTTCGCTCGACAACTCTGAAGAGGAAACAGATGACGACGCTTTTCCCATACAGCTAGAGGAAGATATAGAAACTTGGCTAAGGTATTGTCGAATGGCACAAACTATTGTCCGTGATTATATGGCACCGAATAGGTGACATAGATTTCTATTTCCTACATCACGTAGTGGACATATTTTTATGTTGCAAAATATACACGTATATTCACAAACATATTTTCAAGAATTTCACATGTACCCACCAATTTTTGTGACAATCACACATATGCTCTGTGATAGTTATGGTTTGTGCAATAGCTTGCAGATAGACATATATGTACAGGTAGGCATCTTTTTCTGTGTAATTGCGCATAGAAAAGGTTACCGTCAAGTCCAAACACTTTTTGGGCACTCATTGCAAACCATTAGTCATTATTTCAGGATAGTTCTTCAAGCAGTAGTGATGTTTTCTGGACATGTTATTAAACCATCCACTTTACAATAGTGGTTATGGTGACCACCATCCCGATCCTTATTGTTATCCATTTTTCCAGGTACATTGGAATTTAGTCTTTAGTAGTTACATATTTGAAATTTCGCGAGCATGTTGTTAATTTATTGTCGACATGTGAAATGACCAAGATTGTATTGGGGCTATTGATGGTATGCACGTGAAGGCCACATTGCCATGACATCGAAGAGAGAATTTTATTGGACGTAAAGGGCGCGCCAATGCAGAATGTTTTGGCTGCTAATGACTTCAATTTATGTTTCATGTTTGTCCTGCCAGGTACCACGGGCAACACACACGATAGTCGCATTTTAGCAAGATCAATTTACAGTCCAGAAATTAATTTTTCCCAACCAGTGCATGGTAAATATTACTTGGTTTACTCGAGTTTTGCTCATAGACCACGATACATGGCACTGTACAAGAGCTCAGACATTAGGTATCATTTTCAAGAAATTTGTGCCGAGTGTTCGCTAAAATCGTGTACCGCAAGCGCACGGGTCGCGTTCAAGTAGTAAAGTGGACCTTTTGAGTCCAGATTTTCGATCCCACAAGGAATGTATACTCAATTACACACTCTAGTTAATTTAATTTTAATAACAAAGTCACACAATAAGTTTTTGGATTTTTTTTTTTTTTTTTTTTTTTTTTGTGAAAATAAAACATAAACAAACTAACTTTAAATTCTAACAACAATAAAGAAAATAAAATATTAAAAAGCTGGGATTCATGATTTCACTCAAACAATACTTAATTAATTTGCAATTTTGTAAATAAAATTAACTACTTAAGATAGACAAATGTAAGACAATAAACATAAATCAAAGTACACAATATTAAAAGACAATAATCATAAATTCAAATACTTGAAAGTAAATAACTCAAAATATATAAACAAGCTTAATATAACTAAGTGAAGTTAAGTAACACCAATCATCCCAACAAAATACTATTTAGCCCATAAACAAAATGAACTCATAATAAAGTAACAACAACATTTAACAACTAAAAAAATCATTTTAACAACAAACTAATTTAAAAGATTAATAATGAAACTTTAATAATAATAATAATAATAAGCTTGAAATTAAATAAAGCAAGTAAAAGCACAATAATTTTAAAACTTAAATGCATTAAAAGAAACAAATTAGGGAGCAAAATACAAAGAAAAAATGAAAGGGGCAAGACTTACATACCCTAGCAAAATGAGGATTCTAGGTATTTATATTATCCAAAAATCAACAACAAACCCTAAAAATTGCCAAAATCCGCGTATAACAGTGTTTTGGGCCGAATCGGGCCGACCTAGGAATCTTTTTTTTTTTTTTTTTCGAGCAATCGCGCGGTGATATCGGGACCAAGTTTTGCCCCGGGTCCCTTTTTCGGCTTGAGTCGCGTTTGCAACTTGATTTGAGCAGCGCGTTCGCGTGGCTAGGCTAGGACGTCTCCTTGCAGCTTGGTTCTTCTATTAATTGACATCAAGTCCTCCATCTTTCAATTTCGATCAATTGGTCCCCAAAATTTTGAATTTCTTTCAAATAAGTCCTTCTAAAATTGCACTTTAGGCCCTTCAACTTTTGAAATCTTGCAATTTGGACCCTCGGTTAATTGCGCGGCTCGTCCAAACCTTCTCGGAAGTGAATGAATGGTCCCCAAACTTCCAATTTCAGCATAATTTGCACTCCTTTTGTGGTGTTTAGCCTCAAACTTGGATATTATCCTATTTAAACACAAAATATGCATAAATTAGTAGATATTTGCTCAAGACATTTCAAAATATGCTAATTTAAAGGTATAAAAAGTGAATAAAAATGCACTTAACAAATACCTCCAAACTTAAACTCTTGCTCGTCTCGAGCAAGAATATCTACTAACACAAAAAGCAAATGAATGAATGATCGACAATGCTAGATAATTTGTAAATGCTTTCTTGAGTGTAAAATTGCATGATTAATTCACAATTATGTTTTCAAAATAATACTACAAAAAGAAGTTGAGCTTATCTCATGTTTGATCGGTGTGTGTGTGTGCGTGCATAGTCACCTCCAATTATTACTAAGGTTCAAAGAAACATTATAGGAAGGATAAATTTCAAAACAATACTATCCACCCTTAGGAGTCAATTTCATTCATTACCCTCTCGTGACATTTATCTCCCCATATTATTTCTTTTCTCTCCCGAGAAGCAATCATATAGGTAACTCTCAATTCACACATTTCTTTTTCCACTAAAGCTTGGTTATGACTTACCGGCAATCTCAACAATCTAGATATGCAGTTCCACTAGATGAGTGCTTCAACATTAAATTTTATACCAAACAATTCAAATTCACTATTAATCTAAGCCCTTATGCAAATACAAATGCATGATTTCTACAAACTAATGTGATGATTGCTCGTGACTTTTCCACTCCCTTAAGCTTTCTAATTAACCCATGTAGCGAGTTTTAGGTTGGTAACTCCCCGATTGTTTTAAGATCAAAGGGTATCAGGTTTTAAAATACCCCTACGGACTTAATAACTAGAGTCAAAAAGGCTACGAAGTGAGGTAGACTTATTTAGCAAATGCAATAATGATGATGTGCTTTTTTTTTTTAAAAGTGTGTGTGTGTACCCTACTCATTAAGTTTTCTAATTGACTCATGTAGAATGCTTTATGCCGGTGACTCCCAAGTTTCAAACTTAAGGCACCAAGTTTCAAGATACTCCTACGGGCTTAATTACAAGAGTCAAAAAGGCTACAAGATAGGACAATGCAATAATTAAAATGGGCTTAGATCTCTAGCAATTGGTCATCACTTAGCTTATACTAACATCAACAACACTCCACACAAATTTATATCAAGCAGGCATGGAATCACTACACATCTAGATCGTCTCCTTCACCGGCTCGACCATCCCCGAACTGTCTCACAAAGGATCAAGAGATTAAGAGCAATGAAAAGAAATTGGATGGATTGATAAAAATTGAAAATGCAAGCTTACAACCTAATTTTTCTACTTCACGAATTTCTCCAACCTTCAATAGATTCCAAATCTCAACAACAATTAGTCATAACTATTGTGCTCAAGAGAACTTAGGACCACTTATAGATAAGCAATTTATAAAAAATAGGCACAAGTAACATATTTAATCATAATTCATGAATTAATCAGCAATTTCAAATATCAAATCATTTTGAGCCGACAAGGCTATCTTACATGTCAATATCCAAAACAAAATGAACAAAATCAAACATCACAGCATCTTAAGCCGGCAAGGCTATCTAACATGATGAAGTGCAAAATGAAGTCAACACTCCCAAAACATATTGTCCTCAGTGTGAAAATAGAAACAACATGTAAAGAAGAAAAGAGTCAGTAAAACCTCCCTGATTTGATGCTTGTTTGTGATGTTTGAAATTGACTTAAGCTTTCGCCGAATGTAGTTCACCCTCAAACTTGTTGAGGACAATGTCGCTTAGGATTTTCAAAAATATTTGTTACCTAAAAAAGTTTGACAAATAATTAAAAAGAAAGTAAAGAAGTAAAATAAATAATCACAAGTAAAGTAAAAGAAAAGAAATTTGGGTTGCCTCCTAAAAAGTACTTCATTAAAGTCATAAGCTCGACTTTTTGCATAAGCACTTCATGACACTTTAAATGAAGCTTTTGATGCTTTACCAATTTTTCTTCTTTTGGCCTTATTCTACTCTTCACTGATTCTCCAAACTTGCACCTTACCCCTTCCAATGTCATATGACTTGCCTACTTCATCCAATTCAAATTCAAATATGTAGACTTGCTCCTCCTCAAGTGACTTAATCACAAAATCAATTGTTGGGCAATCAATGAAGTTAAGAAAATGTGACTTAATCTCTTCCTCATTAACTGCCCCTTCCCCTTGTGATTCTTTTGTGATTAACTTGTCATTTTCTTCAAGCTCATCTTCAGTAGTTGATATCTCCTCGAATTGAATGATCGATCCAAAATTTGAATCCATGAGCAATGACAAGTTTTTCCTATTTATCCCCAAGAGTGGATCATACCCCCACATTTTAAATCCTTCCCAAAATATGGTATCTCCCATAGGCATATCATCTTCATCCAATTTGGCAAGCTCATTGTAATATTTTGCAAGTACCTTTTCATTCAAAAATGGAGGACCCTCTCCTATAAGAGTAATGTCCTCATCCCAATCTTCTGGTACACAATCTCCCAAGAGCATGTAACTAGCATCGGATGTGTCGATTGCCCGTTTTCGGCAATTCAAATATTGTCTAAACGCAAGAAGGTTAAACATAAACAAATTATTTCCCGAATACAAACATTGTCTATTATCATGCACCTTGTAACAAATTTCACAACCCGAATACTCTCTAATATATTCATTACCCATGTAGAGATTGTCTATTGCAAAAATCTTTCCTACTTTACCAATGTTACAATCATGCATACATAAAAGGAAAACCAAAAATAAGAAAGATTAAAAATATGGTGGTCAACCAAAAGTAGCAAAATAAAACATAAAATAAAATTGTTAAAACTTAACTTAATTAAAGTGGAAATTAAGTAAAAATATTTCCCGGCAACGACGCCAAAAACTTGTTCGCTAAAATCGTGTACCGCAAGCGCACGAGTCGCGTTCAAGTAATAAAGTGGACTTTTTGAGTCCGGGTTGTCGATCACATGAGGAATGTATACTGAATTACACACTCTAGTTAATTTAATTTTAACAACAAAGTCACACAATAAGGCTCTATTTTCTTTACTGTTTTGAGGTCGTTTGCTATTTTTATTTTCGAAAATACTAAAAACGCGTTCTTTTTATCATTTTCGAAAATGCATTTTGGAAAAAAAATAAAAAATTGTACACAAAACGCAAAATCGTTTTGGGCGTTTTGTGTGTATTTCAACTAAATATGTTAAACGCGTTTTGAGATTTTTATTTTTTATTTTTTAGAATTACCCTAACTTGGAACTAAACCTAAATAATTTTTTTTTTTTTAAGAATTATCCTAACTTGGAACTAGGCCTAAATAAAGTTTATTGAATTCAATATCAACATTACAAAAAAAAAAAAAAAAATTAAGTGAGAATTCTTGTTGTTATATTTCAAAAAATGCCTTGATAAATGGATTCTAGTGATTTTGAAAGAACTTGCTTTTTTAGGATTTTAATAGAACCAAAGCTTCCTCAAATCCCATACCTGATCAAGCTGTGTTAATATAGCATCTTAACTTAATTTTTGAAATGAATTGTGAAATGAATTTGAGTTTGAGCCACTAGTATTCTGCAAGCAAATTAACTAAAAATAGTTTAAGTAGTATTCTGGAAAATTTCAAACAGAACGCGTTTTCGAAAAATTTGAAAACAAAAATAAAAACATAAAACATTTTCGAAAATAAAAATATAAAATAAAATACAAACAGAATGTAACCTAAGTTTTTGAATTTATTTTAGTGAAAATAAAACATAAACAAACTAACTTTAAATTCTAACAACAACAAAGAAAATGAAATATAAAAAAGTTGGGATTAATGATTTCACTCAAACAACACTTAATTAATTTGCAAATTTGTAAATAAAATTAACAGCTTAAGATAGACAAATGCAAGATAATAAACATAAATCAAAGTACACAATATTAAAAGACAATAATCATAAATTTAAGTACTTGAAAGTAAATAACTCAAAATAAATAAACAAGCTTAAAATAACTAAGTGAAGTCAAGTAACATCAATCATCCCAATAAAATACTATTTAGCCCATAAATAAAATGAACTCATAATAAAGTAACAACAACATTTAACAACTAACAAAATCATTTTAACAGCAAACTAACTTGAAAGATTAATAATGAAACTTCAACAACAATAATAAGTTTGAAATTAAACAAAACAAGTAAAAGCACAATAATTTAAAAACTTAAATGCATTAAAAGAAACAAAGTAGAGAGCAAAATACAAAGAAAAATACATAGAAAAAATGAAAAGGGGCAAGACTTACATAACATAGCAAAATAAGGATTCTAGGTATTTATATTATCCAAAAATCAACCACAAACATTAAAATTCGCCAAAATCCGTGTATAACAGCGTTTTGGGCCGACCCAGGATTTTTTTTTTTTTTTTTGACCGAGCGATCGTGCGGTCTTATGCTGCACGATCGCGCGGTGATAAATCCGGGACCAAGTTCGGTTCGGGGTCCCTTTTCGGGCTTGAGTCACATTCGCGACTTGGTTCGAGCCACGCGTTCGCGTGGCTAGGCTGTGACGCCTCCTTACAACTTGGTCCTTCTAATAATTGTCATCAAGTCCTCTATCTTTCAATTTCGATCAATTTGGTCCCCAAATTTTTGGATTTCTTTTAAATAAATCCTTCTAAAATTGTACTTTAGGCCTTCAACTTTTGAAATCTTGCAATTTGGTCCGTCAGTTAATTGCGCAGCTCGTCCAAAACTTCTCAGAAGTGATAAAATGGTCCTCAAACTTCCAATTTCAGCATAATTTGCACTCTTTTTGTGGTTTTTGGTCTCACACTTGAATATTAACCTATTTAAACAAAAAATATGCATAAATTAGTAGATATTTGCTCAATATATTTCAAAATATGCTAATTTAAAGGTATAAAAAGTGTATAAAAAAGCACTTAACACCGACACTAATCGACGAAGACGTTGCTTTAAAAATGCATGGGAACTATTCAATTTCCATTACTCGTCCTGTAGAAGTGTTATCTAGAGGGCATTTGAGGTGTGGAAGGAACGATGAAAAATACTCGATCGAATGCAGAGTTATTCCTTTAGAGCACAAACATCTGTCGTTGTTGCTACCATGGTAATCCATAACTACTTGCGAATGAATTGCCAAATGGAGAAAGGTTTTCGTAGAGCAAAGGAAGTTGATGATGAGGAAGTTGAGATCGATTTTCTCGACGAAGAAGAAGAAATTGTGACTGAGGTGAATGCGGTAGAAAATAAAGGTATGTCATGAGATCAATTGCGAAATTACATAGCACATTATCTAGGGTAACACAATAATCTGTCAATGTTAATGATGAGCAAACAAATCTCCTCGTTAGGAAAAAAAATCGGTGACCAGAATCTATAAATTCCCCATGTAATAGATATTTGCAATCAATGCACGTTACTTATGTAAGAGTTGAATTGTCAAACGGCATTTTCGAAATATTAAGGCCAAGGTAGTACTTCGAATTCACTTCACTGATTTTGGAAGTGATGTGCACCTGCTGGGGACCCACATTATTAGTTGGTGACATTGACAATTAATTCATTAAAATGAACACCAAACGCATGCTAAATTTATAAATTTATATTTCAAATTGAGGATAAAAGTCAACTTGTGAACATCATAATTTAATTTAGGTTGTGTTCGACAGCTCTTGTAGCAGTTATAATTGTTGAGAAATTTCCTTTCTCTAACATAAAATATCCGCTATAATGAAGTAAACACAAAACTTAAAGGCAAAAAAAGAATCAAGAAAAAAGATAGAAATGATAATTATAATTTAGGACATGAATCGCATAGAATGCTGTTCTAAAAGCGAAATTTGCGCCATCTCGTAATGAGAATGCTAAAAGGTCTCCAAGCAAATTGCTTTAGCGGATTTCAAGTATCAAACCAAGTATCAATAGCACAATGAAAACTTGGAAACAAGGAACAAGAAGAGCAATTTGAGAGAGATTCTAAGTATTTCAAAAAACAAGAATAAGGGAGTGATAATTTCAATATATTGAACTTGGATTGTTTTTCATTATATTTGAAAAAGTGAATTCTATCCCTATTTATAGAATTTCATCACCCCAATTTGTTGTACATGCAACTCTTCATGAAAGAGTACCAAAAATTGTTGAAAATGTGCATGAGAAAATCTGAAAATTTTCTCCAACGATCAATTTTTATCACCACGCGATCGCTCGGTACGAGACTCGCGCGATCGCGTGAAGCCCATTAAATTGAACACATTCAAAACCATTCAACCACGCGATCGCTGGACCACCAACCACACGATAGCGTGGTTTACATTTTGGTCGGACCTCCAGGTCCATCCGGTTGTATTTGGTCCGGTTTTCGCACTTCTTGGACCGGTTTTTGCACTTTTTCAACTTTATATATATATTTGAACAACATTTCATAACAATAATGTGATTTATTTTGTGTTTTTTAGGTAAAATATGTGGTTAAATAGTGGAGAGAGAAAATGTGTATGATTAAAAGTGATTTGAAAATTCTGTACATTGTAAATTGAATTATGATTTGTAATGATTGTTTAAAAAGAGTTTTTGTGGTTTTGAATAGTGATTTTTAGGAGAATGTGTGACTCAAAAGTAAGGAATCTTTTTTGAGTTCTTGTGTAATATTATTTTATTAATAAATGTATGATTGAAAAGAAAAGAAAGAAAATCATGATTTTGTTTATTAAACAACAGAACAGGGGCTTAGAGCATCTTCAATTGACCATCTAAACTTGATAGCTCTTTATTTTGGAGAGTCAATATTTAAAATTTCACTCCAATAGAATCTATAGGCCAAACCAACATCTATTATTAAATGCATTCAAAAGTTGCAATTTTCAATGTTCCTAAATTAACTTTATTTGTTAAATATTTGATATTATTGCTCATTTACTTTTAAAAAAATAAATATTAACTAAAAATAAAGAAAAACAATAACTTTTTTATGAAAAAGTAAAATAAAAAATAAAGAGTTTGTTGAAACTTGTAAAAAATTTTGCTCTTTAAATTTAAAGATGCTCTCTATTATTATGTAAAATGGCTCTTTAAATATAAAGAGTGTATTGAAGATGATCTAGATTGGTTAATATATACGATACTTTGTATGTCACATCTTTGAACATTGGACTGTGATGTTTCTCCATACTAGCTTCTTGGAATCCCATCATTTTTTAGGCAAGTAAAGTCTTTGTTTCTTTTTACCTCACTTCCCAACAAGTTTTAAAGGTTTTGTTTTGTTTTTACTTTCTTTCTTTCTACTCATTTTTTTTTTTTGGGTATGATTTTTCTTTTTATTTAGCAATTAATTTCTGAGTTTTTGTGGTTCATCAAAAGTGTCTTTTTCACCTGGTAAGGAAAACTGAGAAAATATGGTCCCTCATTCATTAATATGCTTCATCAAAATTCCTGGTTTACTATTTAAAATAAATAAATAAATAAAAATTTTCGGATTTACTATTTAAAATAAATAAATAAATAAAATTCTGGGTTTACTTATTTTTATAAAATTAGATTAAAAAGCAATTTTGATTGTCTTGGCAGGGTTGTTCGGTTTAAACACCGTTTGGTAATTTTTTTTGGTCTATAAATAAAGAATTTGTTATTTTGAGGCAAAATATATAACTAAAAAGTAATTTGAAAAATTGTGTGTGGTTCAAAATTGTTCGAAGAAATGTGCTCTTTCTAAAAAAGTGGTTACCAAACAGATGAGATAGAAAATATGCTGACATATATGCGCTCATTGGAATTCCATGTAGAATTTAAGATTATTAGTTGCCTATGCAGTTAGAGAGTTTCTTTATCCCAAAGAATGTACAAATACACCGGTCAAACCCAAGTGAGATACAAAAGTAGCCACGCTATATTCTACGTACCCACAGCTAAAGTCTCAACATTAGGATACAACGAAAACATATTCTTGTATACATGTATTTTGATTCGAGAAATGATAGCATCTGGCTGCTAAATAAGCCCCTAAAAAATTCTCGGATTCCTCGTTGTCCATAGATAATAAATGGTGCAAGCAAGAGCAATCCTCTTGGCTTTGCTATGCCATGAAGTGCCCTGTGCTTCCTTTTTGATCCACTTTAGTGCGCTACAAGTGGTACTCATCATTCAGGTGATGCCTAGCCACTCCCTTATTGTAATACCCCGACTAAGAAAGGTTAAAAGAAATGATACTACTCATACCAATAAGGTGCACCTTCTTTTTCGGAAGTCCATCGTTAGAAACTCCACAGTTAAGCATGCTTAGTTTGGAGAAATTCTGGGATGGGTGACCTCCTGGAAAGTTTTCTCGGGGAGCGTGCGAGTGAGGACAAAGCATGCTGAAAAGACTCGTGTTGGTATAGTGGGGACAGTACGCCATCATCTAATGGTCAGAACAGCCCGTTAAGTGGGACCCGGGTCGTTACAAGTGGTATCAAAGCATAGTTAAGTTGGGAGAGGTAAAATATGAAGGGAAGGAGCTAGGATATAATTGGATATGCAATTTTGATTCTTTGGGATGTTCAAAAGGGAGATATGATAAATTTAAGAATATAATCATTTTGTGATCATATTAGAATCTATGAGATTAAATATGTGAGGTCATGTGGTATGCCAACGATTATGTAACCAGATGAGAATGTTATAAGTATACATTTGATTGTGTAATGATATATTTGGGTTTCGAAATGAATTAGTTGATCTATGACCATTTATGGGATTTTTGCATGTATTTGGAGGAAATGTCTTGTATACATCTTGGGTTATGTTGTATATATATTTTTTCAAGGATAAATATTGATTAATTTTTGGGTATATGCCTAGATGGTGACAATTACAAGAGAGAACCATGATTGAATAAAGAAGATAAATGATTCTAGTATCATTGGAATTTTATGAAAAATGATTTTCATATAGTATATGGTGGATGATATGTGTTATAGATTTGGTTATTTATATGATATATGATTATTTGGGGGAAAGTGTCAGTTATTATAACTGGGAAATGTTGAATATATTTATAGTGGATAAGATAGACATTTATTAAAATTGAGAATATGGAGAAAAGACTGCTTCTTCTCAATAATGTAAAGCTGAGGAAAGAGATTTAAGAATAAACTTCGCAGAAGTATTCACACATCTTTTCAGTAGAACATTAAGTGATGATTGAGTATGGTGAAGGATGAGGTAGAATTTGTATTCAAATGTCTCAATTATGACTAAGTGAATTTGATTATTGCACATGTACAGTACACTCCAAAGGAATGAAGGTACATTAATATGGAATTTTATTAAGATTTCCTAGTGATTAGAAGGGTTGATTGATGTATATTAAGCATTCATTTTGATGTTATATATGATACTAAAATATCCTGATAGAAGATTGTTTGAACAGAATGGAAGATTTATTGATGTTGAGATATTAGTATATGAAATCTTATGGTAGATTTGAGGTGTGATAGTACATGAGATAAGTATGATAATTATTATTTTATGGTATCAAGGAAATTGATATGATTAAATATTGAGGTCATATAATATGATAATATGTGACATGTTATATGGTTATTACAAAATATGGTAATAGAAAGTTAAGTAATGGTATGATTGTTCTATAGAAAAATAGTGTGATTATATACTTCAGTTATTGAGTTAATTAATCTTCTTTTGATCATATGTTGGGTTAGTGTGAAATATGACTTATGATTGGGAAGTCCCATTTTTAGTCATAAGATAAGGAGTTTATTTGAAAATTTGGGTGATGTAGATTTGGTCAGTTATTGTCGGCTGTAATTTAGATATGATTAAAGTATTGTATTCTCACTAAGACTTATCATTTACCATGGGACATGCCTAAGTTAAAGTTTTGGAGAATATTGAGAGTTGTATCTTGAATTTCAAATTGGGAAGTATGGAGTTTTTCTTAAGTTTGGTAAACTGAAAAATTGAGAATGATATATCTGATCCTTATGAGGATATTTAAACCATGAGTTTTAATGTTATTAATGAGATAGCAAAGGGCTTATTTAGTGATCAAAGAATGTAATTATTAATGATAAGGCTTAGTAAGGAGGTATCAAGATTAAACCATGTCCTAAGTTCGTTAGCATTGTTAAAGAAAGTCCAACTTAAAATAGTTGATAAGAGTTTGATTTTTAAGGATCGAGGCAAGATAGGAAAGATTGAGATCTATGTCCATTGAAAGGATCTTGGAGAAATTATTTAATGAAAAGGTAATACGGTTAAGTGGATAATATAGGTGTTTAATACATTCATATGCTCATGGCTTAGTCAAGTGAATTTCGAGGACGAAATTCTTTGAAGGTGGAAAGATTGTAATAACCCGATTTTATACTAGTTAAAGTCATATATGGAATAGTCAAGTCAAAGTTAAATTAGGACCAAATTATATTATTTTATTTGTTGGGGTTATTTTTCTAAAACTTATATAAGTTGAGGACTTAATTAAATCAAGGAATAAGAGTGGGGACCTTCTTGGCAATATTTAAAGACTTTACATATTATAATAATATGTATTACAACAAACCAATTGCCAAACCAAAGGAAACAGAGGCTGGACACAGAGAGGAAGAATCGGGAGAAAGAAAAGAGAAAAAAAAAAGAAGGGAAAAAGAAAGGAAAGAAAGAAAGAAGAAGGAGGAGCTTGACCCACTTAAGGTGTTTATTGTTTTGGGGTTATTCTACCATCTTTTCCTAACTTTAAGAGGTAAGTGGTAAAATATTTATTGTTCAATAATGTGTAAAATCAGGGCTTTTGATTTATTGTTTAAATGTGAGTTATATATGAATGTGGGAATGATGATTTTGGTGATTTTAGTTGTATATTTAAGTATTGAAATAAATACTTGATATTAAATATTAGGGTTTTATGTTATTGGGTTAAACTAGTGATTAAGTTGAGATAAACTTGTATTTTTGTTTGTTTTGTGCTAGAAATGGATTTGTTGTGTTGGTAATGAATGTTGCTTTAGTTATGAAGAGGGGTAAATAAACTAGTAAGCTTGTAAAAATGGAAATTGGGATTTAGATAAATGTGGCTCTAATTTTGAATCTTAAGTGATATTAAAACTCAATTAGTCTTTAAGGGTGATTTTGTGTTCCTAAGTAAAAAAGGGTAAGTATGGTGTAATATGAGAAAACAAGTTTAATGAGTTAATTTAAGTATGAGATTCGTTTACTATTTTATCTATTAAGGTGGTTTTAAATGTTGATGTGAAGATTTTTTTTTATCTCAGGAGGTGACGAGGAAGTTGGCGTTATATACCGGCCAAGCTAGTGGACGGTCAATTATTTTGTGAGTGGAAAAGTTATTCTTTTAAAAACTTATAACATAAATTCTTTTAAAAGTTATTCTTTTAAAAACTTAAAAGAATTTATGTTATGCAAGTTTTCTATTACTTTGATTTTCTTTAAATTACAAATGGTATCAGAGACGGCCGCCAGCCGGAAATCGAGAACTAAGTGCTACGCCATAGGGCGGGAGCCACCTCTAGAATCCTAACGCTTGGCAACAGATCCTCAGATGGGTTAAGCGTGATGAAGACGTCGCGAGTCTAACATGGGGTGATTGTAATACCCCGACTAAGAAAGGTTAACATAAATGATAGGTACTACTCATACCAACAAGGTGCACCATCTTTTCCGGAAGTCCATCGTTAGAAACTCCACAGTTAAGAGTGCTTGGCTTGGAGAAATTCTGGGATGGGTGACCTCCTGGGAAGTTTTCTCGGGGAGCGTGTGAGTGAGGACAAAGCATGCTGAAAAGACTCGTGTTGGTATAGTGGGGACAGTACGCCGTCATCTAACGGCCGGGACAGCCCGTTAAGTGGGACCCGGGTCGTTACACTTATAGTCTTCCATGTGGTGGAACTCGTAGTGCAATGGAAGAAAAGATGGTTGACAGATTCATCGGCTACCCCGCAAAATACACAATTTCTCTCAATATCAAGATGTAAAAGGTGATCCTTTGTGAGAAGTTTCCCTTTGACCGTAAGCCAAAGAATAAAGGAATGTTTTGGAGTAATGAAAGGTCTCCAAACGTCCTTTGCCCACGGCTTTATGGCTTCTCTTGGCCTGAAATAATCATAAGCAATGGGATGGAAATATTTCCAGCAGCAACCCATTTAGACATTGTTTGCACAGCAAATTCTACAGTCCCTTCATTTTTTATGATCAAGTCTCTGATGGTAAAAAGTTGTTGGGGAAGTGGAGAGTCACCTTTATTTGGTGTCCATTCCCAAAAATTACTCCCCCTTAAATACACATGGTTGATCCACCAAACCTAAAGGGTATCATTCTTCTGATGTATGCTCCAAAGTGTCTTGGCCAGCAAAGCCGTGTTCCAGCATTTTTTGTCCCTGAATTCGAGTCCTCCCTCACTTTTGGGGAGGAAAACTTCTTTCCATGTAACTAAAGTTTTCTTGGATCCCCAAAGAAATGCTCTATAAAGCTTAGTGAGTCTTGCAATCACAACAGTCGGAATTGGGAAAATGGAAAGCCAAAAACATTCTACTCCTTGCAAAACTGCTCTTATTAATTCAGCCCTACCTGCATAAGAGAGTGAAGAGCTGGTCCATATATTGATGTAGGCTGAAATTTTATCAATGGAAGGAGCATAATAATTTACCTTGAGCCTAGCTGCGGCAAGAGGAATTCCTAAGTATCTAACAGGCATCGTACCAAGAAGAATGTTGGTGAGTTCCATGATCTCTTCGAGGTCCCTTCCATAAATTCCGGTTTTGAACAAGCTTGACTTATTCACATTAGCATGAAGGCCGGAAGTGGCTCCAAAATTTGTTAGAGGATCCATCAAAATACTAACCGAAGGCACATCACCCCTAGTAAAAAGCATAAAGTCGTCGGCAAAGGCAAGGTGTGTGATTTTGAGTAGTCCACACTTGGGGTGGTAATTGAAATCAGAGTTTTTTGTCTTTGCCTTAAGAAATATGGATAAATACTCCAAACAAAGTACAAAAAGGAAGGGAGATAAGGAATCACCTTTCCGAAGCCCTTTCCATCCTTTAAAGAAATCAACCAAGCCGCCATTCAATGCAATGGAGTAAGACAAAGTAGATACACACTCCATGACCCAATCAATGTATCTTTGGGGAAAACCAAGTCCCCCAAGAACATCCTTCAAGAACTTCCAGTTTACCGAGTCATATACCTTTCTTAAGTCAATTTTAAGTAGGCATCTAGGGGAAATCCGCTTCCTATTATATTGTCTCAAAAGTTCTTGGGCGAGGTGGATATTTTCTGTCTTGAATCTGCCTTTAACAAAGGCCACCTGTGCTTGGTCCACTAAAGAGTTTAACAATGGGGTTAATCTTGAAGCAAGAATCTTGGTGATGGCTTTGTAAATGACATTGCAACAAGCAATGGGCCTGTAATCCCCAATAGTGGGTGCATGTTGTGATTTAAGGACAAGTGCGATCACTGTATGATTGATTTGTCTCAATAATTTTCCAGATGAGAAAAATTCCAAGATGGCATTGCAAACATCCTCCCTAATAGTATGCCAACCTTTCTTAAAGAAGCATGAAGAGTACCCATCCGGACCAGGAGATTTTTCATCTCCAATGCTGAAAATGGCTTCTTTAATCTCAAGAGGGGTGATGTCCCTCACAAGGTCTGCAGCATGTTCATTATAAACTAGCGCCCCAAAACTGAAAACTTGCGGGTCGACTGATGAGCAGTTGCTGGATGTCCCTAGTAGCTTCTCAAAGAAATTGAGGAATTCATGTAACTTCCTGTTGAGAAGTGTTGGCTGTCCTATCTTCTTTACAAACTGCAGCAATATATTTTTTCTTTGCGTTCCTTTTTACGATAGCATGAAAAAACTTAGTGCATTTGTCACTAAGTCTCAAATAGGTACACTTTGCTTGTTGAAAATAGAAACTCCTCTAGGCATCTCCAAATTTCATGGCTTCTTTTCTCAAATCTGCAACTTTGATTTGAAGCTCCTTATTCATAGTACAATCATGTAGCTGCAATTATGCACACTTAAGCTCATCCGATGATCTTTCAGCCCTAGCAGAAATGTGTCCAAAATGCTTATGATTAAGTGTCTTGAGGTGATCCTTCAATCTCTGTAGTTTCTTACAAAGAATAAACTGCTTGAAACCATGAATTTCATTTCTCCAACTAGTAGCCACTAAGCCATCAAAATCCCCATGATCAGTCCACATGTTAAAGAATCGAAAAGGCTTTTTATTACTTATATCATTATGCAAAAGTGAAACAATGGCAGGGGAGTGATCTGAGAGAGAGCCAGAGGGCAGGAAGTCCATTTTGAATTGTTCGTCCATGTGCGAAAGCAGCCAATAGATCTCATGTCAGAAAGTCCTGAAAGAAGGCAGCATTCAGCCAAATCCTTTATTTCATAAGCTGTAACTTCAGATCAATTACATATCTCATTGGGGGGAAATTTTTTTTTTTAAAATATCCTAAAACCATCCAAGGGGATGCACAATTTTCACCAAAATTCACAATGTTGTTCCAAAGAGGTCTCCGTGTAACCGTAGAGTGGAAAGCATAAACAAAACTTGCAGAGAAAATGATGGAAGTTACCTTGCAAGTGATCGAGCAATGAATAGCTTGAGGAGAAATGTCCAAAGCCTCAAGATTCACTTTGGTCGGGTTCCAAAGGATCAAAATCCTTCCAGTCGGATGCAAATTGAAGTTGTTAAAATTTCTCCAACCGTAAAATTTATTCCTCAAAACTCATTGCAACTTTGCCTCGGTGAGTTTGGTTTCCGAGATACACATAATGTCAATATTATGTAAATTCATCAACTTCCAGACGCCATTTTGTTTCAGGGGATGGTTGAAACCCCTTATGTTCCAAGAAGCAATCTTCATGATGATGTACGAAGGGCAGTGCCCTTGACAGTATCAATTTTACTGGGAGTAATGCGTCTTTCCTTTGGATTAGAGGATGTAATCATTGTTGGATTATTTGTACTGAACATTGTTGCATTCTCACGTTTCTGAGTCAGATTCTCAGTCTGAAGATAAAGAGTTGTGTCTGTGCAGGTTACAGGGTAGTGGAGGTAGTGTGATTGTTGAAGTAATTGAAGTATTTCAACTAGTACCTCAAGGGATGTCAAGTGTGTAACTCCTAGTTTAAATAATTTTATTGAAATAATAATATAAATTTCTTATTGGATGGAATTTTGATATACTAGTAGAACTAGAAATGTTAACTAAATAAGAAAATTACTTATGAATGATAAAAGTCATTGTTTTAATCTAAGGATTTAATTGCAATTTTCACTAGTGGGCTGAATTGCACTTGAATCCCTATTCCTACTATAAATTGGAAATAGATAGGGATAAACTTAAACACACCTCATTCCTATCCGACTTTCAAGTGACTTTCAGGTGAGTTCGTGAGCGTTGTTTCTCTTTGTTTTTTACTAATACTTCTACATAATCAAGTCTATGGTTAATGGTAATCGAAGTGCAACCAATGTTTGATTTCATATTTAATTTGAAATTTTATTGAACTTTATTTAATATATACACGTAGACAAAAATATTGACAATTCCTTTGAAAATTCAAATTATGTCATGAAACATCTGTACTTTTCTTGGTCAGTTGGAAGTTAAACCATTTGAAGTTTCGTAATTGACTTTTTTAAGTGGAAAATAGTTATATTTATTGCTAGATTAAAATCTTGAACCAGATGACTTTACTGTTTCCTCTTTCTTGTATCTTTTAATACTTTTATATAGATGACCATGAGAGATTCTTGAAGATATAAATAGAGTTGAATTAAAACAGATATGAAAAATAGTAAGTAAGAAGGAGATAATAGTCAAGAATCTTGAAAATATTAGGAGTGGCTGGATAATTGTTGGGAATTTCAACACGTCGATTCCCACTTTAATTTTCCCACAGGATCTTTCGATATTCAAAGTAAAATAAGCAAACAAGAAAATAAATACGAACACAGAAATTTACGTGGTTCGGCAACTTGCCTACGTCCACGGACCCTCGCCAAAGCTTTTCACTATATATTAAATTGTTACAAATATATAGACTTTCACTCACCAACCCAATCCCACAGACCACAGAGAAAATACAATAAACGAGCTTTACCACATATAATTTCTACCCTTTGATTTACACCACAAAGAGTTACAAGAAACTTCACAATATGCTAGGCTCACAATTTTCTCTCATTGGTCATAGTATGGCCATCAAGAATTTTTCTTTCAAGGCACACGACACTGCATCTCTTGCAGTATAATTCAACAAAGCAATATGCACTCCCTTTTATAATACTTCAACCACGTGGTTTCAACAATTCAAGAATAGGGCAATCATATCAACTTTCATAATTAGTCAAAAGTAGCCCATTTTCTTTTACCTTTAATCATGAAAGTGACATGTCTCTTTCCTTTCACCAAGAGACATATTCTGATTACTCCTCTGTACCACCGAAAGAGCAAAACAAAAGTAGTTGCCATAATCATGCCTTTGTTGAATTTTGGGTCAAATACCCAACAATCTCCACCTTGACACAAAATTCCTCCAAGCCAAAAAAAAAAAGGTAACAAGCAAGCATTTTTCCACTTTGACAGTCCCATACTCCACCATATGAGTATAATCACTCAGAATTATCAACGAACTCCGAGAATTTCATCGGCACATGTCGAAACAAACCTTGCTGAAAAATTATGGTGCAACTCCCATGTTTGGCTTTCCTTGGGAGCTCATCAGCCATCGACATCAATTCACCACACACCTTGCATTAACGCCAAACCAATGCCCGTGTGCAAACACATGTACCCACCAGTAAGAACACATCCTCTATCATGGCAACTGGTTTCATGCCATAAGGAAGTCCCATCTTACAAAAGTACATCACCATCACCCTCCACCAAGAGAGTCGCATTGTCCTTCGAGCAGTTTGCCGAGTCCGCTCCACCTTTTGGACAATTCCTTCTTTTTCCGGATTCCAGGGCTGGAATTTTCAAAAACTTTGCGAAATACAAATAGAATCAACACATTCATGACTCCCATATGTCAAAATCGATTCTAAAGTCAAATTTCTCCACATCGTACTTGCCATATTTTCTTTTGCTTCAAGTTATTTGAACCACCTGTAGCTCTGATACCACTTGTTGGGAATTTCAACACGTCGATTCCCACTTTAATTTTCCCACGGGATCTTTCGATATTCAAAGTAAAATAAGCAAACAAGAAAATAAATACGAACACAGAAATTTACGTGGTTCGGCAACTTGCCTACGTCCACGGACCCTCGCCAAAGCTTTTCACTATATATTAAATTGTTACAAATATATAGACTTTCACTCACCAACCCAATCCTACAGACCACAGAGAAAATACAATAAACGAGCTTTACCACATATAATTTCTACCCTTT
The DNA here is from genome assembly GCA_963555705.1 of Ligustrum vulgare. Taxonomy (NCBI): domain Eukaryota; kingdom Viridiplantae; phylum Streptophyta; class Magnoliopsida; order Lamiales; family Oleaceae; genus Ligustrum; species Ligustrum vulgare. The sequence goes on from OY743174.1 coordinate 30,724,497, forward strand.
GATTTACACCACAAAGAGTTACAAGAAACTTCACAATATGCTAGGCTCACAATTTTCTCTCATTGGTCATAGTATGGCCATCAAGAATTTTTCTTTCAAGGCACACGACACTGCATCTCTTGCAGTATAATTCAACAAAGCAATATGCACTCCCTTTTATAATACTTCAACCACGTGGTTTCAACAATTCAAGAATAGGGCAATCATATCAACTTTCATAATTAGTCAAAAGTAGCCCATTTTCTTTTACCTTTAATCATGAAAGTGACATGTCTCTTTCCTTTCACCAAGAGACATATTCTGATTACTCCTCTGTACCACCGAAAGAGCAAAACAAAAGTAGTTGCCATAATCATGCCTTTGTTGAATTTTGGGTCAAATACCCAACAATAATTATTTGCCAATGTCTTTACCAACCTTCAAGAGAGGAACAATGGAGGAACTATTTTAGTATTGCTATTTTTCTTTTTCTTTTTCTTTTTATTTTTATTTTTTATTTTTTATTTTTTTTTAACTTTCTTAATTTTATTTATTTATTTATTTATTTTTAACTTTCGCCAAATTGTGTTACCAATTTTGTGGAACCCGTGATGTTTCTATTGGGCATGAGTTTTGAAATAGCGACACAATATAGTGAGTGGAAAACTTATTTATTTTAAAAACTTAAAGATTTTTACGTTATTCAAGTATTTCTATTACATTGGTTTTTTATACATTATAAATGATTTTGAAATTACTTGTTTTTAGCATGTTGATAAGATAAACATGATTATCAAAATAAATGAATTCAAATAGGCATTGATTTTATTTTTAATAAATAAATCTAATATATGACTAAAGAAATGGGAACTAAGTTATTAAGTAAATTGTAAGTCCACATAATCAATAAAAATGGTGAAGCTAAGTCGTTTAATTTAAGATATACTATAGCATCATTAATGGGGTTATTGATCTATAATGAGAATTTATACACTTAAAACAAATTGAACATCTATATCCTACATCAATAAAATAAATATTTTATTATTATTATTATTATTATTATTATTATTATTATTATTATTATTATTATTATTGATATTTACCGTCCTTGTTTTTAAGTTAAACACCCGAATCTTTTTATAGAATATATTATATATATTCTTGTGGATCCTATATAAACTTACTATTTGTGTGAATAACTTAGAAACAATCTTATTAATGTAGATATATGTTCAAACGAACGTGAGACAAGTAAAAATTGATGTTACCAACTATAGTACAAAGCATGTGGTTATGTGGAATTATGTGCTATATGTGATTATTGTTATTATGTGATATAACAAGGTGATTATTAGATGACTTATTAGATCTTGAAGATTATTGTGGAAAACTTGGTAATGTTTCCAAAGACATGGATTATTTACTGTCATTCAAGTCAAGATTTTGGATAATGCTTGTAAGTGTGAATCCTATTCTAGGTATACCAACTATTGGGTTCGGATGGATTCATAGTTTGAGGCTCCTGATGGCCATTAAGGGTAGTCAAGAATAGGATGTTTCTAATCTGACACCTGTATACGGGCGGTGTCAGAATGTTCCTTAGTAGCCTTGGGACTGCGAATAGGCATGACACCTGTATACGGGCGGTGTCAGAATGTTCCTTAGTAGCCTTGGGACTGCGAATAGGCATGTCCAGTACCGTATACATTGGTCGGGCCTTACTTGGATATGTTAAAATTCAAGTACAGTATCTTGAGTCTTGGTGGGTAACGACAGATACAATTTTGGATTTCCGAGTCTCGATGGGCAACGACAAACTCACAAGCACAAGAAAGAACGCATGTTGTTGGCCATATTATATTGAGCTCATATGGTACATTATAATAGGGATGTGGGCCCATGTATGCTTGCATTTCATCATTGTACCATCATGTTTACTGAACGTTATTGTTCACATTTTTTTATGGTTTGTACTGTAGATGGCCCTACGTGAAGAATAAGTAATTCGTACAACTAGACACGCGAAACTTACGGACGATCTTACTGCTATACTCGTTACTTACACTTGGAAGCATTATACCCGCTTCTATACTAGGGAGAGAGGAGACGAAAAAATCCTGAAACTTATGAAGATTATAAAGATTTTGAACTTGAAGTTGTTGAATTTTATAATGCTATCACTAGTCGTTACCATCACACAGAGATACATGTAGAGTAGTGACTATTATGTTTTTGTGTAAAATAGGGTATTGTACATATTAGAGACATTAAAATACGGTATGGAAACCAATATCGCACATGCACATCGCCACGTTATCCCTAAAAGATTAGCGCTTTTGACCATCTCTTTTGAGATTTAGTGGGTAGTATTTTTTGCTCTAAATAGAGTTGAAATATAGTTATTTATGAGCCAGAAATTTGGGTGTTTTGACATGATATAAAAATTCGACGGTTCTTTTGACTTTTAAAAATTCTTATATATATATATTGGTCAAATACTTTTAATTAATAACTTAAAAAAAGGTGTATCAGGCCTTGCATGGGGACATTTTTGTTTATATGTTCAATTCCCATCTAACAAAGCGGTCGCTTGGGTTTTTATCAATTGATCACTTGGAGTTAAATGTGGAGATTCCCACATTTTCTCTAATTTTTTTTTTAGTTCTTTCCTTTTATTGTATTGTATTATAATGTTTATCCTATACTAGATAGGCGTGATTTGAAGCAATTTGCTCAATTCTCTCTTGTATATATGTCTTGTGAGTCACAATGGATCAATAACAGAAAATTATTCTTCATATTGTGTTATTTTACATGATATCAGAGTCACCTTCAATTTCCTACTTTTTTTCTATGAAAATCGAAGCTTTTTTTTTCTCACATTTATTATTTTCTGTTAATTACCTTGTGTTTCGAAATTTTTCTTTGTCGTCTTATATGCTATGATAGAGGGTGAAGATTATTCAAAAAAGGGTAATTCTACTACAATGGTTGGGCTCCATGTGCAAGAAACTTATGCATAATTACTCCAGAACAACTTGATGGTACCAACTACGAAGGTTAATTCTCAACATATGTATGTTTTTTGCGGGTCTTAGCTCTTAGTTAGATGGAACAAGAGTCCAAATACTTGCTACCAAACCAGTTCCAAATATAGAAACTACTTATGTTGTGGTTTGTGTAGAAGCTAATTGTCAAGATGACATGCTTAGAGGAGTAATTTGAGAAGGAGATGTGATGGCATTTAGGAAAATGCTAACATTGAAGAAGGATCGAAAGTGTACTAATTGTAAGGGTACATGTCATACCTTGGATACTTGCTTCCAAATTCATAGATATCCAGTTTGGCATCCAATGTCCAAGAAAGCATCTCAATTTTCATCTAGCTCTAAAGAAGACGGTGTTAATTCAACTGAAAATCTTGCCACTACATTGGGATTTATTGCTAAGACAGGTACGTGTTTTATTAGAAATAGAGATTTGATAATTGACTCCGGTGTAACAGATCATATGACTTGTGATCATTACATGTTTAGTAATTTATCTTCTAATTGCCCAAAAACCTCATTACCAATGCCAATGGGGTTTTATCTTCATCTGTTGGTATTGGTACCATTTCATTATCTCCTAGTTTAACCATCAAAGATGCATTGCTTGTACCGTCACTAAATTGAAACCTTTTCTCTATTTCCCAATTAACCAAATTTCATAATTGTGTTGCGATGTTCTTCCCTTTTCATTGTGTATTTCAGGACATTCATACCAAGGAGATGATAGGCAGCTATAAGGAGAGTGGAGGATTTTACTATTTGAATGATGGATTTCAATAGTTTAACAGAAAATGACAAGCTCACTTTATAAATGAATGTGTGATGAATAAGAAAAATGAGGAAATTTGGTTATGGATATGCATCTAGGACATCCTTCTTTTGGTTGTCTCAGGAGATTATTTCTCTCTCTATTTCGTGAATGTAATTTTTAGATTTTATCTGCGAAACTTGTGTCTTGGCAAAAGATCATCGTTCTACTTTCATTTAAGTGATAACAAAGACAATTTTCCTTTCTCCCTAGTTCATTCAGATGTTTGGGGACCAACACCTAATTGGATGAGGTGTTTTGTAACATTTGTTTATGATTGTTAGAATTCTGTAAGTTTATGAATTGAAACATAAGAGAGATGTGAGTACTTTTTTTTTCCCATCAAATGGTGACTCCTCATTTTGTTGTTCCAATAAAAATTATTCGTTTTAATAATAGGGGAGAATAATCTAAACATGAGTTGATAGAGTTCATGCATTCGATGGGTATTACTCATCAAACTTCATATCCTTATTCTACACAACAAAATGAGATGACAAAGAAAAATAGACACTTACTTGAGCATCAGACTGTGAAGTATGTTTTTATGGGATATGGAAGCAATCAAAAGAAGTACAAGTGTTATGATCTAGGTTAAAAGGTTTTATGTCTCCATGGATGTCAGCTTTGATTAAAAACAACCCTTGTACAAACTATTTCCTACTGATTTGTCACTTCAGGGGGAGAATTGAGGAGAAGCCGTGAATCATGAAGAAATTTGTCACTTCAGGGGGAGAATCGAGGAGAAGTGATCAATCATGAAGACGTGGGGACTTTTTCTCCTATTGGTGAGCCTGAAATCTCCACTGATAGTACATTTTCCTCTTTCTTCATTTGGTCAATTTTATCCTTAGGTACCTTCTAATCTTAATCATACAGTTTTTAAAAATCTTGAATCTCTTGTTGATAATATTGAATATCTTTTTCCTAATAATACTTAACACTTTCCTTATCATCTCTTACCATGATCTAATCGTTGTGTACCACCTACTAGATATAAAGCTGACCCTAATTGAAAAATTAGATATCCTATTAGCAATTTTTTGGACTCACCTAGACTGTTCGAGTCATATGCATCTTAAGAGGGGAGTTGTATGGGTTGAAACAATTCCCGAAGGCTTGGTTTGATAGATTTACCAAGTCCATTAAGAGTTTTGACTATAAGAAAAGCAACTCAGATCACAGTTTGTTCTTGAAGCACAGAAAGTGATGAGAACCCGGGAGGGGGTCCTCGTCGTAGCTCGCGGAATAACGCTTGGAAAGTTCCTAATCCAGGTTGGAACGGACAATAACAATGCAACCCCGACCTCACGACGCAAGAACCAGGGGTATATTAAACCCGAGACCCGTTATGATGCGGAGATAAGAACCACAAAGGGGGAACGCCACAAGGAATGTCCATATCCTTGATAAGTTCAATTGTTTTGAACGCCACAAGATTTGAATCTTGATAAGTTCGATTGTTTAAATGGAAAATCCTCACCTTTAGAGAGAGTAAAAACACTCAATAATTGTATTCATCAAAAGTCTTCTGTTTTTACATTGAATGGAAAAGCATATAAATAGGCAAAATAAACCCTAGTCGCTAACTGACTCTGAATAGAATTCTAATTATGCTAAAATAGCTAAAACAACTAAAATAACCAAAATAAATTAGAACTAAACAAAACCCTAACCGCCTAATTAATTCAAAACTGCGGCGCCTAAGTTACGGCCGTGACTTATGAGTTTACGGCCGTAAGTAAGCTACGGATTAAATATTAAAAACATATGTTACGGCCGTGACAATTTTATTTACGGCTGTGACATTCTGAACAAAATAATAAAAGTTACAAAACTCTGTTTACGGCCGTGAGTATTTGGATTACGGCCGTGAATACTTCCACTTCATTTACGACCGTGAGATCATGCGTTACGGCCGTAATTGCCTTTCTGCCCAATTTCGTGATGTTGATATTACGGCCGTAAAAATGGGCGTTACGGCTGTAAGTCAGCTTCTGCCCAATTTTCTGATCCTTTGACATTAATTGATCTGATTTGAATCTCGACTCGAGCCCAACATGAAACTTGTTCATTTTCCTATGTAGAATATTGTTGAATTGCCCGTATCTTGATTTCTCATTTTTGACGCCTTTTCCGGATCACATCATCCCCTCTTCCTTTAAGATGATTCGTCCCGAATCATAACATTGTTCTTGGCTTCTTTTCCGGATCACATCAGAAAGGGTAAAGTTACTGCATTAATTATCTATGTTGATGATATGGCGGTGACACGTGAAGATTAAGGTGAAATTGAAAGCTTACAACAACACTTGACCTTAGAATATGAGATGAAGCGGCTTGGTGTTTTGAAATACTTTTTGGGAATTGAGGTAGCCTGATCAAAGAATGGTATTTTTCTATCTCAGAAGAAATACGATCTTAATTTTTCAACTGAGACATGCATGCTTGGATGTAAGCCCGCTAATACCCCTATTGAGCATAATCATAATTTATTCCTCTGCTTGAATGTTACTCCAACATATAAAGTACCAGACATTTTTGGGAAATTTGATTTATCTCTCTCATTCTAGGCCAGACATCGCATATGCAGTAAGTGCATTGAGCCAATTTATGCACGACCCTCATGAATTCTATATAGATGTTGTTGAGAGAATATTAATGTATTTGAAATCTGCCTAGGGGAAAGGATTGTTTTACAGAAAAACATACACATAAATGTAGAAGGCTATACTGATGCGGATTGGAAATTCTTAGCTTATTAAAGAAGATCTACCTCAGGTTATTTCACTTTTGTAGGAGGAAATCTTGTGACTTGAAGAAGTAAAAAAAAGCAACCAGTGCCAGCAAGATCTAGTGCAGAAGTGGAGTCTAGGGTATGACTCTTGGGGTATGTGAGTTATTTTGGTTGAGGAACCTATTAACAGACTTGGGAGTTTATTCGCAAGATGCAATGAGACTATATTGGGATAATACTTCGACTATTGAGATTACTTGTAATCTAGTGCAATATGATTGGACGGATCATGTAGAAGTCGATATACATTTCATCAAGTAGAAGCTTAAAGTGAATATCATAATATTTCCTTTTGTGAAATTTGAAGATCAACTAGTTGAAATACTCACCAAGGCTGTGGAAAGCAAAATTTTTTGATGATTCTTTAGACATGTTAAGCATGTACGACATCCATTGTAGCGACCAAGAAATTTCTCAGGTATTAAATAATTATTTATATTATTAAAAACGTGTCGCTATGATCGCAACTATTTTAAATTAAAGTTGAAACGTGTTCGTCTAGCCATGTCGAGTATTTTGAGCCAAAAATATAAAATCAAATCCAATTCGATTTTAAGCTAATTTCGAGTTTTTAAAACTATTTAAATCCAAAATCATTTTTAATTCCAAAAATTTAATTATTCTAATTCCCAAAATTATTTTAAATAAAATTTTAATCTATTTGTGATTATTATTAAAAATTATCTTTTTAATACAATTCTTATCTCGTTAGAAGCCATAATTTATTTGGTATCATAATCGTTTCCAACTCTTACAATTCTATTTCAACTACAACACATCTCAACCAACCAATACCTATATATACCCCCCCCCCTCTCCTTCACAATACATAACCAAAGTTGCACCAATTCTCGGAAAGTTTTTAGTCTTCTTCCACAAAAATCAAGTCGAGCTCCACAACCTGCACGATACCGGACAACACCACGCCTGCCAACTTCAATGCACCAATGCTACTACTCTGTCTTCACCAGAACACAGCCACAGTCCACAACCAAACCAATTTCCACCATTAGACAACCACCATAACTAGTAACACCACTCACGCACCAAAATTCTGCCTGAAACGCAACCACTGCCCAAGAACCACCCCTGTCGAGCATCACCGCTGATTAACAAAGGATTCCAATTTATTGAACTCATGGCATGGAAGTAGAAATTTTCCGTTTGATCCAGGAGGTGAAGTGAAACAACAGGAACAAAGCTATGATTCGGGACGAATCATCCTAAAGAAGGAGGGTATGATGTGATCCAGGACCCTCGACAATCGGAGTCATAGCAGGCTTGATGGGAAAATTTAAATATTCAAGCCAAAATAAGAATTCAGTAGGTTCGACGAGCTTTGAAGATCAAACTGTGTCGAAAAGAATCGAAAATTATGCAGAAGAGCTTTCACGGCCGTAACCAACATATGTCACGGTCGTAACCTCCCCTCGGGTTAAAATGCAGAATTTCAAGATTTTTGATTTACGGCCTTAAATAAGGGATCACGGCCGTAACCTTAAACAGAAACACACTTACGGTCGTAAGTGTCATCTTTACGGCCGTAACTGCTTAACGGATCAGATTTTTTCAGATTTCGCATCATTTTATTTCCTTATCAGTTTTAGTTATTTTAGTCTAATTAGAATTCTATTTTGAGTAGATTAGCGACTAGAGTTTTATTTTGCTTATTTATACGCTTTTTCCATTCATTGTAATTGAGACTTTGATGATTGAATAAAAAGAGATTGAATGTTTTTCAATTGTTTAATTTGTGGATTCACATTACAAACTCAAACTTATCAAGATTGATTATCTTGTGGCGTTCATCCAGAACTTATCAAATATTCGCGAGAGTATTTGTGGCGTTGAAAATCAGAGACTTATCAAGGAGATTGGGCAAATCCTTGTGGCGTTTCGAAAGTCGTGGTTCTTTATTCCGCATCGTCGAGCCATCGCGTCATGAATATCGGGTCATGATTCATCCGTCCAACCACAACCTGAGTTTGGAACTTTCCGGCGTTTCTTCTACGCTTCGAACCTCATCATCAAGCCAAAGAAAACCCAAAATATAACCCAAAATAACTAAGAATTAAGAAATAAACCAAGAAGCCTAGTCACTTACCTCGATTGCAGGTAGTTCCACCGGAAACCCATGACAAAATCGAACCCGAGCTTCGATCCCTTTTCGGTCCTTCATACCAAATACACCCCAGCCTTCTTCCCCCTCCCACCGTCCTCCTACACACTGAGTCTCCGCCACCGGAGGGCGGCGTGTCCATCGGTGTTGCCAGCAGCTGCTTTGGACGCCAATCACAGCCGTGCTCTCTCTCTCTCTCTCTCTCTCTCTCTCTCTCTCATTTTGATTTTTTCAAAATTTGCCTTTAAGCCCCCTTAGTTTCAAAGTTATTTATCTTAGCCCCAAGTTTTAAAATGTTTTAAAGTTTGATTTCTTTGTTATTTAATTCAGTCCCCCTAATTTTAAAATAATTTCAGCCCCTGCAATTTTTAAAATATCTTATTTTCAATCCAAGTTTCTGAAATTTCTTATTTAACCCCACAACTTTACAAATCAATTATTTTAGATTTTCAATTTAAATCTCTAAACTTTTAATTTCTTATTTTTAAAACATTAATTTCCAAAATACTAATTTAGATTAATTTTCTTATTGGCTAGACGAAGCGTTCGAAAATTTAGAAGAATAAAGTGATTATTCCCGCTCAACTTTCAAACGCGTGAATTAAGGTAAACTCGCCTCTACTAATTAGTTTAAATTATAATTGCATGTATTATGTGATTTTACGTGATTTATGCATTTAATGCATGAGACGAGACGAGATTATGATGTTGTTATGCATAACTTGTATGCTTTAATGCATGAGACGAGACTACCTGTAACATCCCACTCCATTATAACCAAAGTCAAGATTATTCATTCAAAGTAATAAATCATATTGGTCAAAATTAAAGTCACACAAGGATTTAAGTTGAAGAAAATATTTTTGTGATGACTTAAATTAACTAAATGATTTTTATGGGTTCTATTTTACAATTACAAGTATTTAAAGGACATAATTGAGACGAGTTATAATTTCAAGGGGTTAGTTTTCTATTATTGAAATTTATGGACTAAACCCTATATTATATTAAGAGTTGGGACTTGTTTATAATTTCATTATACTTATACATCAAATATTGGACCAAAGCCCATTTTTTTGCTGGGGGTTTCGATAGAGAGAAACAGAGAAGGTTCGAGAGAAGCCGAGAGGGAAAGAAATGAAGGAAGGAAGGGAGAAGAAAACGAGGAGAAGATGAAGAAAATAAAGGTCGGCTAAAAGCTCAATCTCGGATTCTTCAATGTATAGAGATAAGTGAAATTTTTACTTATATATATATATATGGAAGATCTGTGTAGTGTTGAATTACAAAAGTATGAAATGGGTTTGTGAAATATGTACTCATCCTTTGATTTTCTTGTGTGAAATTGTGAATATGGTATCAATTAATTAAAGTAAGGATTTGAGAATTTGACTTCTCGAATTTAAGCAAAATGAGGATGTTTTTCAGCAACTAGAATTTTGTCCCCAATCCATGGAATTGTTAAATACAAAGAAATTATCATGTAATAATAATAATTAATTACAATTGGTAAAGAGAAGAAATTATTATTGTGCAAAATCAGCAAGAAGGAATAACTTAATAAGATTACTATCTTGGAATCTAGCTTATGAAATTATCAGGTTATGACATAGAGGTAGTAAGCATCAAGTTTACTGGAAGAGAAATGAGCAAGGACGGTTTATTGATGATTTAAATGTGCGCAATTATGCTTTTGATTATTGATTTTGCAACGAAGTTAAAGAAAATGAATGAGCAAACGGAATAGACTCGGATGGAACTAATGGGCACCGTTTATGGGAAAATGAAGATGGATGAGGTTGATGAAGTCGAATGATTAGTTTAGTTGACAAGTATATGAAGTGAATATGAGTTAAAGTAATTAGCGAGTCAAAGTAACTCTATAGTAAATAAATTGAGTTGAATATTCTAATGAAGAGAAATGGAAAAGAATTAAGTTATAAATGATATTAGTTGATTTCTAATGGTTGATATGAATGATTTTAATACAAAGGATTTATGTTGTTATTTCAGGAGGTGTTTAGAGATGGGACAAGGCCTATCACCTCAGTCAGATTTCACTTCAGTCAGTAGCTCTGTGAGTGGAAAACTTTATTTTTCCATAAAATAAGCACTTATTTAGTTTTCAAATTTTAAATGGATGTTATTGATTATGTACTACTTATATTATATCATTAAAGTTGCTAAAAATTATTTATTTTCAGATTGAGTTAGAAAAGCATAAATTTTAGAATAAAATGATTTTATAAGAAATTCTTTTGAGGTTCTATTCGATTCAATTAAATCATTTCATTGGAGTAATATATCAGTCTTACATGTCTCAGTGATTTATTTTACAACCACCCGAAAGTACCCATGTGATTTTACCCGCTCTGCACTGATGTGAATTCGTTTCCATAGTGTATGGCCAGATTATCAGATTATTAGAGGTCTTTGGGACCCACTCTTGTACACGTATAGGCTTTGGGCCGTGCATCAGGGTGCTTTAGCCTTTGGGGCAGTCTATGCGCATGTGACACATATTATCAGATTATCAGCTTATCAGATTTGAATGGCTTTGTCTTGTACATCGAAATTACTCTGTACATGATTAAAGCTGTTCTTCGGGTACATTTTAATGTGATTTTTAGTATTATATTAGTTTATAAGATTTCAGATAACAGACTTCAGTTCATCTTTATTAGATTGCAATAACAGACTTCAGTTTATCAGATTCCAGATAACAGAATACAGTTTAAGTTTATTCAGTTTACAGAATAGAGATTTCAACTTATAGTGTAATAACAATTTGTCCTTATTTTCCATGATATCAGGTTACATACACTCCTTATGCTAGACATACGCTCATTTAGAATAAAGAATAAATGATGTTATGATTCTAGCATGTTTCATTCTTAAAAGCAATTATCAAAATATAGAATTTCCTAAAGTTGAAATAGAATAAATACGATTGATTTATAAATACGTATTTACGAGAAAATTATCCTTATTTTCAAATTATCCACTCACTGAGTTATAAACTCACATTTTCCCCCATATTTTCTTAAAGAATGCAGGTAAATTTGAGTTAAGAAGAAGTTGGAGCATGTTGATCTGTCAAATCATGCCGCAGACTTAGTTAGCGAGTATGATTTATGCGATTAAGTTTTGGTCTAAGTATCTAAGAGTATGGGTTCATCGCATTTTCATAGATGTATATTCATTTTGGTTATGTTTGTATGTAAAGGAGTAGACTAAGAGTTTCTAGTTATCTTATTATATCAATTTCCATGCTTAGAAGATTTAGGAAATGCTATAAATATTTATGCGTGGTTGTTTGAGGATCTGTATCGTTTTACATGATGGTTATGTCAACATTATAGGGAAGACTCTGTTAAAATTTTTAGAAATTAATATGGGATTATAATGATTTAAAGTGAGATTTTGAAAGATAAGAAAAGTCAATGTTGCCTTGATGGTGGGTCCAATCTTTTGTTGGCACCTGTCATCGGTACACGTCACGTTCTGGGTCCAATAAGATGATCTGGGACGGGTCGTGACAATTAGTATCAGAGCATGGTTAAAGAGGTTTAGAAAAATTCATAGTTAACGCATCAGCGGATCATGCATATTCAGTGCGTGTAATTACATGTGGTGGCGGAAATCACAAGCTCCCAAGTTGTTTAAAACTCTTATTGTTACTCGAAGGTATGAATATCGAGATTATAAATGATATTTTAATAGGTTCATGAGCAGTTAGTATGAGGATATATTATTTTTAGTGATAAGATGATTGAAAGAGTTATTTGTTGTTCAGCAGTATAAGAGTACAATTTTGAACAGATTATCGATTTAGAGTGAAGTTTGATGACTTTGCAGATAGTTTATGTATAGACATTCAATGTTATGAAGTATTGAACCACTTAAAGTGTCATAGTATACATAAGAGTTATACGATCATTTGATGTGTACATAGGAAAATATGAAGTTACATCTTGAAGGATAATTGCAGGAAAATGTTATGACAATCGTGTGACAGATCATAATTATTTTGGGAATTAATTGATTATTAGCAATATTTGAATTTTGTTGTATGTTTTGACTATTTATGGGAGAATGTTAGAAATCATGACAGTCATGAATATAATATATGATAAGATTCAAGCCATAAACACTGCTTGTTATATTGTCAATAGATTCATGCTTAGATCAGGAACAAATCAAACTACATATGAAATTTGGAAGGGTAGAAAACCTAGGGTTGATTACTTTCATACTTTTGGAAGTAAATGTTAAATTTTAAAAGATAGAGAACACCTAGGAAAATTTGACTCAAAATCGGATGATGGAATATTTTTGGGTTATGCTGAAAATAGTAGGGCCTATAGAGTTTACAATATTAGAACCCAAACCGTTCTTGAGTCAATTAATGTGAAAGTAGATGACACTAATAGTTTAAATTCGAATTTGCAGGAAGCAGATGGTGATCAATTGGAAATTCCACCAAAAGAAAAAGCTGGAACTAAAAAGTCAGAAGAAGAACAGTACATTGCTGGAAGTCTCAATGATACTGAAGAATTCAATCAGGATGAGTCTGGGCACCCATTAATAAATGCAGATTAAGAAGCATCTGACTACCCAGATACACCTGCTATTATAGAATCAGAAGTATCGAGACAACCACCTACTAGGATTCAAAAGACTCATCCACTTGATAATATTCTCACTGATATGTCCAAAATAAATGTGGGCAGAAGAAAATTTGCTTCCGAGATGGAAAACATTTGTCATATGTCTCAAATTGAACCAAAAAATGTTAAGGAAGTTTTGACAGAAGAACACTGGATACAGGCTATGCAGGAGGAACTAAATCAATTTGAAAGAAACAATGTCTGTGAGCTGGTACCACGTCCTAAAGAAGGGAATGTAATTGGAACCAAATGGATCTTTAAGAACAAATCAAATGAACAAGGAAATGTGGTAAGAAATAAAGCCAGACTTGTTGCTCAAGGCTATGCCCAGATTGAAGGGATAGACTTTGACGAAACATTTGCTCCAATAGCCAGACTGGAATCCATCAGGCTATTGCTAGCTGTGTCCTGCTACATAAATTTCAGATTATTTTAGATGGACATTAAGAGTGCCTTTCTGAATGGTGTACTTAATGAAGAAGCTTATGTGGAGCAGCCCCAAGGATTCACAGATCCATCTCTCCCAGACTATGTCTTTAGATTCAAAAAGGCGTTATATGGGTTGAAACAAGCCCCCAGAGCTTGGTATGAAAGGCTCACATCATTCTTGCTAAGTAACGGATACAAAAGGGGAGGATCTGATAAAACTCTTTTCATTAAGCATCTAAATCCTGGACTAACTGTAGCTCAGATATATGTTGATGACATTGTATTTGGGTCTACATCTAAGTCCAAAATTGATGAATTTATAAATACAATGCAAAGAGAATTCGAAATGAGTATGGTTGGTGAACTAACATTTTTCCTTGGTTTGCAGGTACAGTAGGATGAATCTGGCATATTTATATCTCAAGCAAAATATGCTAAAAATCTGGTGAAGAAATTTGGACTTGAAGATGCAAAGGCCATGAGAACTCCCATGGTAACTACTCTAAAACTTTCAAAAGATGACAGTGACAAGGTTGTAGATCCATCTCTCTACAGAAGCATGATTGGAAGTCTTCTGTACCTTACTGCCAGTAGACCAGATATATCCTTCAGTGTTGAAGTTTGTGCAAGATATCAAGTCAAACCTAAGGAGTCTTATGTTGCTGCTGTGAAAAGAATCATCAGATATGTAAGTGGTACATTGAATTACGAAATTTGGTTTACAAGAGATACCACTGCCCATCCTGCAGGTTTTTCAGATGCAGATTGGGCTGGGAATGTGAATGATCGAAAGAGTACATCCAGAGGATGTTTTTACATTGGGAACAACTTGGTGGCATGGCTAAGTAGAAAACAAAATTCAGTATCACTTTCCACAGCCGAAGCTGAGTATATTGCAGCTGGCAGTTGCTGTACATAACTCCTTTGGATGAAACAAATGTTGGAAGACTATGGGATTTCTACAGAACAAGCCACTATGTACTGTGATAACACCAGTGCTATCAACATCTCAAAAAATTATGTCCAGCACTCTAGAACAAAACACATTGACATCAGACACCACTTCATCAGAGAATTGGTGGAACAAAATATTATCAATCTGGAGCACATACGGACTGATCTACAGCTTATAGATTTGTTTATTAAGGCTCTCCATTCTGTCAAATTTGAAATCCTTAGGAAACAAATTGGAGTATCACCTCCTCCTGAATAGGAACATGCATATTTCAAGGAAAAAATGCATTTTTCTCTTTTCTTTTTGCATTTACCCTATTCTTATACTAAGTAGATCATATTTTTGCTTGCAGATATATCTGAGTGCTTGTGGCTGATAACGAAACAGATACGTTTAGCTGAAGGAAGTCAACATGTCTCCAGATGAAACTAACTAGCTCTCAAATCTGGACAATCCAAATGATAAGTCAATGTTGTCTAAGTCATATGGTTGTTACTAGATTAGATTGCATGTTCTGTGTGTAGACCTATGATCTGAATTTTGCTTATAGCATTGTACGCATATTATCCAAGGGTAGGGCTAGTGGAAAAGAAGGCTGCCTATCCAAGCCAAGTTCATACCCTTTAGCTTCAAAACATGATGAATTGAGGTAAATGTGGTAATATTATAGAAGTAAGGGGAAAACCTAGTAAGATCACTTTTGGGGATTGTGTAAATCTACCAATCCAAGCCAAGTTCATACCCTTCTTCTAATCTAAAGGGAACATACTGTAAGATAATTTCTGGGGATTGTGTGAAGCCATTTCCACCTCCAAAAGACATTGCCACAATATAGAAAAAGTCGGCAAGCCGGATTTGAGAAAATGCACTTCGTATAGATATTGATCGGTCTTATTATGCACTACTGTGATAAATCAAGAAGTTAGGGCATTCATATGATTTTTGACAGTATGTGGATGACTAAGGATTGCTCGGATCACATAGCACATTAATCAACTTATTTATGTACGTGGTGTATTGTATACTTCCAGATGTATCTGACTCAACAGATGCCAACAAGTGTTCAGACGTGTCTCAGGTATCCAGATGCATTTAGATTTTTCTTAATAACGAATTTTAGATTTTATTATGAAGATCTTTATTTTTAAGGCAGTATATCATAGGCTAATATGTACAAATCTTGCAGAATAAGTCAGTTGATTGTGGAGCCCAATTTTGGTAATTTAATTGTTTCCTAATTCTCAACATATTCTGTTTCTATATTTATCTATTTTTAAGGAAAGAAGTTGGCAGGAATCAGGATTCTCCAGTTACCATAATAAAATCTAATTCCTTTTATATAAGAATTTCTCTTAAACCCAAAAACCCTCACACTTCTTCATAAACCTCATGTTCCAAAGTTCCAAACTCTCGCACTTCTTCAGAAACCCTAGCTTCCGTCTCCCTTACTCTCTCAAATTCTATACCCATTCCAGACATGGCCAGAAGCAAGCAAACCGGAAGGAGGAGAGTCACTAGAGGCGGCGGTAGCAATGTAGCATCGTCTCAACCAAACCCATCTAAGACGAGAACTCCTAGCGTCGGCGCCATTGTACCCGTACGGACCTCCGGCACTAGCCCAACACCGACCTCGCTCTCTACCATCGGTACTACTCCAATGCCTGCTCTCCTTATGGACCAATTGATCCGAGACACGCCATTCATTCCACAGTCCATGGGCATACACTTGGCACCCATATCAGGTAATCTTGGCCAGGGTCATCTTTCTTCCTGGATATTCGCAATGAGTTGCAGGGAGCAAGTAAACTTGCAACTAAGAAAAGGACAAAAGATACGAAAATTGTGGAAGAAGAAGGTGGCGACGAATCTGGAGAAACTAAATCTAGTGATGAAAAAGAAAAACCAGAAGAACAGGAAGTGTCTGGGGAGGATGAAAAATCTGATGAAGACAAGGAAGCAGAAGAGTCTGGGGGTTAAGAACCAAGAGAAGAAGCAGAGGAATCTGAGGATGTAGAAGAATTTGAGCAGTCAGAAGAGGAGACTGAAAAAGAGGTTGTTATCCCAGACAGAAATGGAAAACAGAAGGCAAAAATCACTGCAAGTTCAAAGAAGAAAAAGGGAGACACAGCTGCGAGTCCTGTGAGATCCAAATTTGATGTATCTTCATTTGTTTGCACCTCCATGCAGACGGCTAGAGGTATGTTTATCCCATTTAATTTTAATTTTTCATCATCTGAGGCACACTCTGATTTCCAAAAGCATATTTTGGGTAAACGGATGCACTATGAATCTAGAGTAGTTGTAGGAGAATTTGATGATTTTGAGATAGATGATATTATTTCACACTTTGGGTTGAAGAAATTGACTGAATGCATGGGGGAGATCAATGAGACACTGGTTAAAGAATTTTATGCCAATATCCCTATTGATTTTAACTCCAAAAATGTATGTTCACCACTTCTTTATTTCTTAGAGGACAATTGATTAAGATTTCTGCAAAGGAACTTAGAAAGTGGTTAGGATTGAATGAGGATGTGGCTGGTGAGGATGAGTCTATGGAAGCCTCTAATGATGAGATTGCAATGGAGTTGTCGGGGGTAAAGTCACGTGGCCAATGAAGCGGTTAAAACAATTACCTAGGTCGGAGATGTCCAAAAAATACCAAATTCTTCACAAAATTGTGAAGGCAAACTTTGACCAACTCATCCATGACTCAAGTTTTAAGAGAGAGTCTGGAAGAACCTTGTTTCTCCTTGGACTAAAAGAAACATTGACCTTGCTGCACATATTTATAACTCAATCATTGGTAGGGTCTCGGGGAGTGGCCCTCGATAGGGGAATACTTATTTGTTGGTGTACCCTTGGATTATTTCACAGTTTCTGAGTGCTCAGGGTGTCCAGACGCTGGAGGATGATCTTGTGATCACTCCCAAAGTACTAAACAGGGCCAGATGCAGAAAAACTCTGGAGGTACAGATGGCTCACAGGAAACATGTTGTGGATGAGACTGATGGGAATCAGGATTCAGCTGGTAAGGATGCCAAAATTGACCAACTGGAATTGGAGAATGTTGGGTTGAGGACTGACATATCTGACCTCAGGGTATGTGTCAAACGTCTTGAAGACACACTAGATCAGCTGCTTGGATGGTCTTCGAAAGATGTGGCTCCAGTGGAAGCCAAGGAAAAGAGTACGGTTGCTGCCAAAAAGCTCTCTGCCTCAAAGAAGCAAAAGAAGACCTAGGACTGATCTCCACCCTGCCAGTTCCATCTGTTTATTAACAGTGTTTTTGAAACATTGTTCTTATGTTTTGATTTAAAACTATTGTTCTCGTGATCAACTTTAGGTTGTGTTCGAATTTTAAGTGCAGGTTTTGTAAACCAAATGACTTCTCATTTTTCTCCGAAAAGGGGGAGTAGTAGCATATCTATCATCTTTTTGGTTAATATGTGTTGATTCCCCCTTTACATGCATTAGTTGATTGTGTTTATTATGATGCATAACTTGAGGGGGAGATTTTTGATACAGGGAGCTTATTGATTTCTTGTGATTATAAAAAGATGATTGGTTTCGGAAAAATAGAAAAATCCAAAGGGGGAGATTGTTAACTTTATATTATTGACATTTCCTATTTTTCCACAAATGTGTAATTTAAGAAAGTTTAATTCAATTACTAAATAAGTGTATTTAGTAGTTTATTAAGTTTAATTAAAATACGCAAATATTTCTTCAAGAAAAATATATCTCTTATTTTCGTGCCAATCAATTTATTGTTGGAAGATAATGATCAAGAAATATTGATTTGATTATGATCATCATCTAGGAATCTTGATCTTGATATCTTGTGGTTTTGGTAAAATTTCTTGATCTGTTTTATGATTATTCTTGGCACTCAAGCTTATCCTTAGATATGGTAAGTTTCTTCTTGTTATGATCGAGAATATCTTAATCTTATCTTTGCATATGGGAAGATCATCATCTTGATAAGGGCCGAACTTATTCAAGCTTATCTACATATGGTAAGATTGTTTGGTCGAAAATCTTGATTGTAAAGATTCTTGATAGGGCCAAAAATATGGTTCCTATTCTTGGTGTCCAAGTCGCCTCAGTCTCAACAAAGCAAAAAGGGTTTCATTTGGAGGTTCAAACAGCACCTTATCGTGACCGTCGATTGAAACCCTAATAACTATTCATCTCCTAGTATGACACCAAAATCGTAGATATCCGGTGTTAAGATATCTGTCGTTCACTCCTTCGCATTCACCACGATCGGGAAATCTTTCAATGTACAACTTGAACTCCCGTTCGAACACGATCCAAACCTCCCTTTGATCTTCACGCTGAAATTATTTCCTTCTCTAAGTGATTGATTTCTCCTCCCGGAGTACCGACGTCGCAACACAATTGAAGCCTTTAATATTTGTGCACCACACGAAAAATTGGCTTCTTGACTCCTTGAATGTAGTGGACGTGTATTTGTGAAGCACCACACGGATTTTGTATTTTACACGTCTTAAGAAAGAGTCCCATTTTTCTTATATTTAAATGCAATTAAGTTACTTGACTTCCAAGTTTCCTTATTACAAAAGATCTCTATTACCTGCAAAATAAAGCAGAGATAATTAGATAAAGGTAAGATAATTATTCTTAAAAAAATCTGACTATAAATCAGGATATAGATCAATCATGAAGGATCGTACCATAAGTTAATCATTTACCAATCAAGTGATTAGTACTGACGAGGATGGATCGTCAGTTAGTGAATAAGAGTTGTTAGGCCGACCTGACTACAATAATTGAAGTGCCTGGGATAGACAATTCTCTCGAACAAACTTCAATTGTTCGAGAATGCCTAAGTTAGTGAATAAGAGTTGTTAGGCCGACCTGACTACAATAATTGAAGTGCCTAAGATAGACAATTCTCTCGAACAAACTTCAATTGTTCGAGAATGTCTAAGTATGTTACCAAACGATCTTTATGATCTAAAACCTGAAAGAGAGTTTGAACTCGTCATCGATTAAGTACCTGGGACAGCTCTAATATCCAATGCACAGTATCGGATGATTCCTGCGGAACTTAAAGAGCTCAAAGAGCAACTATAGGATCTCATGGATAAAGGTTTTGTTCGACCTGGATTTTTGCCATGGGGTGCTCTTGTGCTATACATGAAGATGAAGGATGGTTTTATGAGACTTTGTATAAACTGCAGATGACTGAACAAGGTGACAATAAAGAATAAATATCCATTTCCAAGAATTAAGGATCTGTTTGATCAGCTTCAAGGTGCTGGGTATTTTTCTAAGATCGATCTGTAATTAGGTTACAATCCGTTGAGGATCAAAGAAGAAGACATTCAAAAGACAACTTTCCATACTAGATATGGGCATTATGAGTCCTTAGTAATGCTGGTTGGGTTAATGAATGTTCTTGCAACATTTATGGACTTAATGCATTAAATCTTTAAAGAATATTTGGATCAAGTTGTTATAGTTTTCATTGATGACATATTGATCTATTCGAGGTCTGAGGAAAAACAAGACATTTGAGGATCGTGCTTCAGAAACTTAGAGAAGAGAAATTTTTGCTAAGTTAAAGAAGTGTGAGTTCAGGCTGGATAGGGTGTCATTCTTGGGGCATGTTGTATCAAGGGAAGGTATTGATGTTGATCCGAGTAAGATTGAGGATGTTTGACGATGCCATATAATGTTAAAGAAGTTCGTAGTTTTCGTGGATTAGATGGTTACTACCGGAGATTTGTTTGAGGAATTTTTCCAAGATTGCCTCACCTGGCTAAGTTAACCATAAATGATACAAAATTTCAATGGAGCTCGGATTGAGCAGACTTTGGAGAGTGATAGACACGGTGAAAAACTACGATAATCCTAACAATTCCACAGGGTAATGAAGGGTTTGTCATTTAAAGTGATGATTAATTGAAAGGGCTTGGTTGTGTTATTATGTAACATGGCGAGATGATTGCCTGTGCTTCAAGGTAACTACAGGAGTAGAGAAAGAATTATCCAACTCATAACCTCAAGTTGGCAACTGTCACATATGTATTAAAGACACAGAAGTACTATCTTTATGGGATTGGATGTGAGATCAATAAAAGTTTCAAATACTTATTCGCTCAGGAGGAATTGAACAGGAGACAACGCAGATGGTTGGATCTTGTCAAGGTGATGAGATTCGAAGTGCGGAAGAAACATCGGAAAGTTCCAAACTCAGGTTGTGGTTGGACGGACGAATCATGACCCGATATTCACGACGCGATGGCTCGACGATACGGAATAAAGAACCACGACTTTCGAAACGCCACAAGGAATTGTCCAATCTCCTTGATAAGTCTCTGATTTGAACGCTACAAATATTCTCAAGAAATATTTGATAAGTTCGGTATTTGAACGCCACAAGAAATAATCTTGATAAGTTCGAAAACATAGGAATCCACCTATATCTTTTATTGAATCCTCAATAAAAACTGTTTATATTAAAATCAAAGTCTGATTACAATGAATGGAAAAAGTGTATAAATAAGCAAAATAAAACCCTAGTCGTTAATAGACTCAAAATAGAGTTCTAACTAACCTAAAATAGCTAAAAACTGGAAAAGAAATAAAAATACGAAAAAGGAATTAAAAATCCGCATTATTTGCGAAAATCCTAACTTATGGCCGTGACAGCATCACTTACGGCCGTAACTATTCTTTTGCTTAAGGATTACGGCCGTGACCATAATACTTATGGCTGTAACTTTGAAAACCTGGAATTCTTCATTTTGATCCGAGAGTGACTTACGGCCGTGAGAATCTTTGGTTACAGCCGTAACTTTGCTTCTGCATAATTTTTGGTTCTTTTTGACACGGTTTGATCTTCAAAGCTCATCGAACCTACTGAATTCTTGTTTTGGCTTAAATATTTAAGTTTTCCCGTCAAGCCTGCTATGATTCGTATTATCGGGGTTCTGGATCACATCATAGAAGATTTGATAAGTTCAACGCCACAAATATTTAACAATATTTGATAAGTTGTATTTGTTCTCGAAGAACACAAAGGAACTCTTCAACCTTTCAACTGGAGAAAACTCTCTCAACTTAAATTCAATAATCTTAAAACTAAACTGTCTTTTACAATCATAGAAAGGAATATAAATAAGAAAAAAACCTAGCCACTAATGGGCTCAAAACAGAATCCTAATTAGACTAAAATACTAAAATAGGAAAATAAATAATTAAAAACGGAAAAATAATCAAAATATGCGAAAATCCTGAATATTAGATTTACGGCCGTGATGAACTCATTTACGGCTGTAAATAACTTTCTGTTTAAGACTTACAGCCTTGACCATATTTCTTAAGGTCGTAACTATGAAATTCTGTAATTCTTCATTTAAACCCGAGGTGGAGTTACGGCCGTGAGGATTATTCTTTACAGCCGTAATGAAGCTTCTGGTCATCAAACTTTGCTCCTTTGGTTCGGCTCAATCCATTCGCCCTCTCGACTCGAATCCAACTTGAAACTTTCTCCGTTTTGCACGTAGATCACTGTCATATTGCCGATGGCTCGACTTCTCCATTCGATGCCTGGTCCGGATCATATCACAAGGATTATGACTATGTTATTTATTATCATCCTAGTAAGACTAATGAGGTATCTGATGCACTTAGCAGAAAGAATAAATGACATACAAGTTGTTCAAAAACAATTATTGATTGACATCCAAAGGTTAGAGTTGGAGATAGTCCCAAAAGGCAAGTCAGGTTATCTTGCCAATATAAACTTGGAACCGACATTGTTGGTGAAAATCAAGGCCCTTCAGTTAGGGGACCCCAAAACCTCCAAAGTTCGCAAGGAGGTAACCGAGGTAAAGCGCACTGATTTTTTTGTCACTACAGATGGTGCCCTTCGACATGGTAATAGATTTGTAGTCTCTAATAATAAGGAATTGATGGAAGGAATAATGAGGGAAGCTCATAACACTCCTTATTAGATTCACCTTGGGATGACTCGGGATTTGAGGAAACATTTCTGGTGGATTGGTATGAGTCAGGACACGAAAGATTATGTTCAACATTGTCTAACTTGTCAGCAAGTTAAGTCTGAACATCAACAACCTTCTGGCCTATTACATCCTCTTATGATTCCAGAGTGGAAGTAGGAATGAATAAGCATGGATTTTGTTGTTGTCTTACCTAGAACGAAAAAAGGGTTATAATTCTGTCTGGGTGATTGTTGATCGTTTTATCAATTTGGCACACTTTCTGCCGGTAAAGACTACTTATAATATGGAGATATATGCAGAGTTATATGTGGCAGAAATTGTCAGACCTCATTGAATTCCTTTATCCATTGTGTCTGACCGCGACCCAAATTTACTCCTTCATTTTGGAAGAGCCTGTATAAAGCAATGAGTACTCAATTAAAATTCAGCACAACCTTTCACCCACATATAGATGGGTAGTAAGAGAGAATGATTCAAACCTTGAAAGACACGATGGGAGATTGTATTATTGATTTTCCAAGTACTTGAGATGAATTTCTTCCATTGGTTATCAAGTTTTTATTCGCATGACTTCGTATGAGGAACTATACTGGAGGGAGTGTAGATCGCCAGTTCACTAGGATGAATTAGGAGAAAGGAAATTATGGGTTCAGAAATAGTACTACAGACAACAGAAGAAGGAAATCTTTGAAATTCGTTGCAGGAGATATGATCTTTGGAAGGTAACTCCTATGAAAGGGTTTATTGAGAAGAATGGAAAGTTGAGTCCACATTTTGTTGGCCCCTTTGAGATAATTGAAAAGGTAGGTAACCTAGCTTCTCGGGTTGCATTGCCATCAGCACTATCGGGAGTGAACAATGTTTTCATGTATCAATGTTGAGGAAGTGTATTTCGAATCCCTCTCATAGCCTCAGTTATGAGTCATTGGATCTTTGTGAGGATCTGACTTATGAGGGATCACCTGTGAGAATCCTAACGAAGGTAGACATGGAACTAAGTAGTAAGAAGATAACACTAACTGAAGTCCTTTTGGAGGAATCATGTAGTGGAAGAGATTACTTGGGAACGCGATGATGAAATGCAAGCTAAGTATCCATTTTTGTGAGTTTTAATTTCGAGGACGAAATTTCTTTTTAGGGGGTAAGGAACTGTAATACCACTTTTTATTTTTACTTGCATATCTAAATTTCACGCAATATTTATGTTAATGTTATTATAAATTTTAAATTTAATTAATTCTATGTCAATGATTTGAATTATTTTGCAGTGGAAGGACTTGGACGCCGTCTCGATTAATGTACCAATTAGAAAACTTATAAATTGGTTACGTGCAATTTTATGTGATTAATTGTCTTATTGCCTAAGCATGCTATTTTTCTAATTTTTTTGTGCTACATCGAAAGTTGGGGGTAGTTTGGTGGTGATTGGAGAGTAAATAGAACTTAGGGACTAAATTATGTACATAGAGAGAAATGAGGGACCAATTTGTAAGTTACCAATAGTTTATACGTAAACCTAACCTAAAGCAAGCCTCACACTCGATCTATCTCTCTCTTGAAACAGTCTCTCACCTCTCTGCGTCTCTGTCTCTCTCGCCGCTCACACTTAGTTTCCCGTCTTCTCTCGCCTCCATCACTCTAGACCAGAACCAACTCCGCTACCACCACCACCACGCCAGCAGCTCCACCACCTCCCGCCCCTGGTAAAGACCCCATTTTTCCCTCCTGCGTAGCTTCCGCACACGACGCACACACACTGATACACACACCTGAACACGCACTCGTATAAATATGGAATTTTATGTACGTGTGATGTTTATTTGTATAAATTTGTATAATTTCAAATTCGAATTTGTCTAGATTCTGAGTTTTAATTATTAGTTGGAGCTTTGGTTAATGATTATATGTATGTGTATGTATATATTGATGTATATGTATATTATCCTCACACACACACACACACACACACACACACACACACACACACACACACACATATATATATATATATATATAAACTTCAGATATTTTAAAGTTATATGGATAGATTTCAGATTTCAAAATTTGTGAATTTGTTAGTTTAATTGAAATGTTTAGTTGTATTTCGAGTTAGAAATGGTAAATTTCGAAATTGGGAAATATCATATAAATGATTACATTGATTCTCAGTCTTGGTAGTGATTTTTCAGAGTTATGAAATTTTGGAGTTAGTTAAATTTTCAGATTATGAATAACTAATTGTAATTGGGAGATTTTGCAAGGAGTTAGGTTAAGTTATGTAATTTTGAGTTCGAGTTTGAATTTAAAAGATAAGAAGACTTTCTAATGTACATTGAGATTCATTCCTTGTCTTGAACGTGGGTTTTATGAGTTTTGTCATATCCTAAGGTCAGAGTTAGGATTAATTTGAGATTTTGATCTCAATTGGATGTTCTGTCATTATTAAAAAGAATTTCAAATGTACTTCGAGTCAAAAGTCATATTTATTGATGAATGTGAATAATTAGGACTTTGGATACATTGACGTCACGAGAATCTGAGACTTTTTCACTTGCAAATTCAAAAATAGTAAATACTAAGAACTACAGGTAAGTAAACTTTCCCCTATTTTTATCAAAGTTGAATGTAAATGTCAAATGTGTAAATGACTATCTTGCAACTTACTTGCATTGATAAATTTCGTTTACTTTATGAAAGTATATGTTATTAAGAAGAATGTTCAAGCATGCACATTATCATGTCATTGCATCATCAAGCATGCATTGACATCGAAATTGGGAAGTCAAATGTTTTTAAATAAGAGGAATGTGTCAAGGTGTAAATTTTCAAAAGTTATGCATCCCAAAATTTCTAAGAAGAATGAGTGTACTTCTATGCCATGAAAGGGGTGAGTGGAAAATGGGGCGCAGGGGACCGATGAACCCGAATTAAACCACTGTTGCGGTGGTGAATATTAAACTGCTTTGCGATGACAATTGATAAACCGCTTGGCGGTGGCAAATATTAAACCACTTGATGGTGACGATTGCTAAATCGCTTGGCGGTGGAAAATATTAAACCGCTTTGCAGTGACGATTGCTAAACCGTTTGGCGGTGGCAAATTTTAAACCGCTATGCGATGGAAAAGTGATAACCCGGTTCCAATTAAGGAAAAGTGCCTACTGCATTCTGACTGGCTAGAAGATACATTAAGTGATCTTACGATGGAAATGAAGTAAAAGTTTTGAAATTTTAAGTGAAAGTTTTGAAATGTTAAGTGAAAGTTTGAAAGTTTTGAAAGGTTAAAGTGAATGAGGATACATATTTCAAAGTTTAAAGCATCTCATATCATGAGCATGAATCACGTGCATAAAGTTTACTTACTGAGCTTTAGCTCACCCCAATCCCTCCCCAATATTTCAGGTGATGAAAACTAGATGAGACGAGGAGAGCATTTGGTGGCAGGCTCAGGCCATACCCGCTTAATTTTCTTTAAGATAAAGTTAAAATTAGAATTTAATTAAGTTCATTATTAATTATTTCTTGATTCATTTATTTTTTATAACTGTTTGGTTGAAGTTAGTTTAAATAAGTATTAGCATTGCATAAGAGGTTAAATTACCTCTTATTTCAATTGTTAGGGTTTATTTACTTTGAATTATATTATTGAGGAGTTTGAGACTTTTGAAATGGTTTTGATGATGTTGAGATTGAATGAGTTGAGATGTATGTTTTAAAGTGATTTTTGATGTCCCTCTACAGGTTGGCTATGTCCAATTTATAGAGGAGAATTTGTCGAAATTTTTGTAAAAATTTTATAATAGGAAATGAAAATGTTGTGGTTTTAAATGATTTATTTTCCTCATTTAAGTAAAGAAAAGTTGACAAGCTTAGGTTTAAGATTTGAACTTAGGGTGTTACATCTGTAGACAAAGGTACCAACTTTGTTGGCTTATATCTATCCCCTCGATGCTTACCACACAAATCTCCCTACAAATTATCTTCATCTGAGAAGGTTTTTACCCATGAATAAGAAGTTTTCCCTACAAATTTATTTTATGTGGAATATAAAATTCTAGTAGTTCTCATACTTGTACTTATTGTTTTTAAGATTGAGATTATTTATCGAAAAAGTTTTATAAACTAATTCACCCCCCCCCCCCCCCTTTTGGTTGGTTACTCTTGGGCTAACATAATCAATATTGACACACTTCCATATCACATGATTGATGGGGTAATATTGATGAAATGATTGTTATTTCATGGTAAATGAACATGGTTTTGCAACACTACGTGACATTTCCTGTTATATGTATTTCTCAGACACATTGCTAGATGTCAATTTAGGACAACATATTTGAATTAATTAATCTAGGAGAATTAATGATTAATTAAAAATGAGTTTTTAATTGGTTTTTAATTAATCTTATTTTTTATATCAAAATAATTCACATCATTCGGCATCGTGGTCGGGAACCTAACGGAGAACTAGAAGAATTTAATTAGGATTAATTAATTGGTAATTGTTCAACATTTGTAGAATTAATTAATTAATTAATTAATTTATTATTGGGCCTCAAGTAAACTGATCAGAATGATTAACTTATGGATCTTGTTTAATTAATTTCCATATGGACCATATCATATTTAAGTAATGGGAAAGTCCACCTTAACATCTATTAATATACAACTAGGATTTTAAATTTAAACACAAATTCATTATTATCTTGCTAGCGCATGAATTGAGAAACCTGAATCGCTCATTCTTGTTCTCTCGTATGGATCACCAATGGAACCTGGACAATTTGTCAGTTACGGTATGCAAGTAGATCTTGGAAATCAAAGATTCATAAAGCATTTTGCAAGAACAATGAAGAGGTAATATTCACAATTTCTATCAAAACACGAAGCAGGTCTTCATTATGGGAAATTATTTTAAATTCCACCATGCATGATTAAGTAAATTCCTAACAGTGTTATCAAAGCTTACTTTGTATTTGTTAGAAGTTATTTTGAATATTGGAACAATTAATTCTTGTTTGACTCCTTGTTTCTTATCATTTAGAAAATTGATTTTAGCCTTTTTTTAAAAAATGTTTTTTTGACAAAGAAAAATTAAATTTTAGGCCAAAAAAATGGATCGAAGCAAAAGGCGGCGAGAACCACCAGCATTACCGGCGATACTGCGCGACAGTGCAACCTCATAGATTTACGCGACCTCGCGCTTATAGCGACTGTAACAACCCGCAATTTTTCGCCATTTCTAAGAAATTAATTTTATTGAAAAACCTAACCCATGTATCGACACATGAACATCATGTATCGATACATGCACGCATCTTAGTTAGGGTTTGACACGCTGTAATCAAAATTGCTTAATTTTTTACCCATTTGACAAGAGCCATCTGTCTAGCATGTATTGTATAGCTTCATACAATGCAACACCTCCTACTTGTATCTTAGGTTACTCCCTCAAGCTAGGAATAAAAATGACAGGTCTAGGAATGAATATTTTAATCTTGCAAAAATGGTCGAGTTCTTTTTTGTTCGTACTATAAGTAAGGCAACCTCCTTCAGAAATTGAAGTATACTTAAACACATAGCAAACACAGCCTAAAACTCTTTCAAACACCAGAATCAAATTTCCGAAATTTTAAGCTTTGCAAGGTATTTTATCCTTTTTATCTCAACTTAAATTAGAACATTTTATGATCATGTTGTGATCCTAATGTGTTCTATAAGTTCCTTGTAATAGTCTTGTATTAATCAAGTTAAGAAAAGTGCAAGAATTCAAAGATCATAGATCAATTACAGATGCAGAACCTCATGTATTGATACAATGAATCGATACATTAAGTTCTTAAAGAATAAGTATTTAAATATGTATTGATATTTTAAATATATTTTCAGAAAGTTAGAAGTATAATTTTGATTCTTTTGTCATTTTAGGTCTTGGTAATAGTAAGTAATATTTGTTTCCTTATTAATATGACCTTAAATGCTACTTAGTGTAATTGATGTATTATTTCTATTTATTGCATTAAAGGTTAATATATTCTTGCATGATATTACAATCAAGGTATTATCCCTCTTGTTAATACAACTTTTGGCACCAAGTACATATTTTTCCAAAAAAATAAGTAATTTACGTTGCTTTTTGGGAAAATCGAAGCAAATAAAAATGGCGGTGACAATTCTGTAATATGGTAGGACAATATGCATCAGCTACTAAATAGAAACCAATGCATATAGTACGATCTAACAAAAAGGCATCGGTTCTTAACAAAGAACCAACGCCTAACATCCATCAATATGCGTCGGTTCTTTGTGGTGAAAAGGGGAGGAAGCCACTCAAGGGACATTTGTCCCAAATAGACAGCATGATTACTTATCTGAAGCCCTTGGGAAGGAGTAGCATCCTGGTCGACTGAGGGGGTTTGGCATTTATGTCACTTCCAGAGATGTATATGGCAGGCCCGACGATTCTAGCAAACGATCGATTGGGGTTGTGTCGGTAGATGCAGTTAAAGATATGATCACGAAGGAGACCGATCGGGTCAGGTCGAAGTGCCAAAAAAAGTTCGAAAGTAGGCATTTCATCAAGAATCTTACTCAATGGAGGAAATTGACGAGATTAGAAAATTATGAGCCAAATACTTCTATGAAGATTGCATGTAAATTTTGATTTTTTATGTTAAAATGTGAACATTTGTAATAACTAATTAATATTAATGTAAATCGACTTATTTAATTTTATTACCCATTTATGTTGATTATATGTTGGGTGTTGATAGCTAAATTTGACGATGAGATCAAATGTAAAATAAATAAACAGGATTTTGGGTAAGCAAAAAAAAAATTATAAAATAATAATAATAATAATAATAATAATAATAATAATAATAATAATAATAATAATAATAATAATAATAATATGCGTCAGCTGTTGACAACCAACACATATAGTTTAACTTTTTGTGTCGTTTAACAACCGACACATATTCTTCTAAACTTGTACGTCTGTGTCAAACGTGTCACTTCTACAACCGATGCAAATGACTGAAACTATATTAATGGGCACTTATCTTGATCACTACTAAAAAGGAACCCAGTAGTGACAAGTATTTAATAATATTGTGAGATTTATAAGTGTCATAAAAAAAACTTGTGACGGCTTCAAGAAGCGTGTATATCTCGCGTGTCAGAAAATAAATTGTGACGCTTGTAGGCGTCGCTAAAATTAGTGACGCTTTACAGTGTCACTAAATATTCAGATGTTTAGAAGCGTCGCTAATAAATTGTGACGCTTGAAAATCCAATAATATTAACTGCATTTTAATGACGCTTTCAAGTGTCACTATTAAATGAACTTTAGTGACACCTCCAAACATCACTATTTTCGGCGTTTAGTGACACATAAAAATGTCACTAATTTAAATATATGTTTTTAAAAAAAAATCCTATTGTTGAATTTGAAATTATACCTATTAAACCATCCACAATATAACACAAATTATCTAGAATACATCACCAATTCACAACAAAAACTTGTGATAATCTACACAATCTCACCAATATACACAATTAATATGCTACCATAGAAAATCTTGCACCATATGTTCCATGCTACACAAAAATATGATTAATATATCATTAACAAAACAAAAGACTTAATTGTTCAAGTATCATAATATACCGAACATCAACATAAGATTTAAAACAATAAAAATTATATTATTCAACATGATCTAAAGAATTCACTTAACGAAACCTCAAGATGATTATATTCTTCCTCTTGCTCACAATCATCAGCACCAGTTCCTAGGTAGGAGTCAGCTAGGAAAGCTCTAATCAATGGTGTTATATGGCAAATTATTGACCAATTTGTAACATTGTTTGATGCAGTCACATTAGATTGATCAAGGCGTAACTTGAGATAATTCACCAAATTAATTCTCATGGCACATGCAAGCACACACTACCTTGGCTCCTTGATTCAATAGAGCTGCTACTTTTGCAATAGTTCATGTAAAATATCTACTGGTAAGTACAATTCCCAACTACCAGCAGAATTTGTACAAGGAACACTAGAATTAAAAGCTCTATTTTGTATAGTACACAATCAGGCAGTGGCATTGATGCTATAATAAGGGGAAATTCAACAATCTTGTTTTTTTTTGAAAGGAAATTAAGACTCCATAGAGTACTTTATGAAGCAAATTTATTAATGTTACAACAGTGCAAGGAACAAAACAGACATAATTATAAGCTTTTCAAACCCCTCAATGAGTAGATCAATACTAAGATATGTATAACAATATAAGATCCATTTGTAGAAACTCTATTTCATATTTCGTATCATTAAGTCACATAATAAAGCAACAGGTAAAAAAAAAAGACCTATAATTAACTGCACTCTACAAATAAATTCAATATAATAATAAACACATTCAATAAAAGAAATGTTCCAATATTTGAAAAATTTATAAAGTTCTCGTCATTTTTTTTTTATTTTTTATTTTTTGGGCAGAGGGTTCAAGAGCAATTTTCAAATCCCTGATCAAGAAAACCTTATCACCATGTAATTTTCTTGGACTATAAAATAAACCTATGGCAGCATATCTTGACTTAGAAGAACACCCAGGAATCAAAGAATTTTTTTGGCTTAAATTGAAAACTGGATCTACTTTCCTTTTAGGATTCAACTACATTATCAAATGTGAGTGGTTTACAATCAATGAAACTTTAGAAGAAAAGCATTAATTAAGAGAAGTTGAAGCTACCCTTTTCCTCTGGTTGACACTTATCTTGTAATTTTCTCTTGAAGATGACTGATTATCAGAAATTCTACTGGGATTATATTAGTTTAATCAATACACTCTTTTTTAGCTCAAACATTGCTACTTTTTATCTCGGATTTTTCACAGAATTTTACCAATCACCAAATATTAAAATTTGAAACCGAATTCAAAATAAAAGCCGTTTAAAAATAGGAAAAAAAATTAATAAAACACACCTAGAAGTACATTAATCAAGGCGAGGCATTTCTCTCAAGCTCCTTTGAGCTTTGGCATAGCCTAATAATGTTGTTTCTAGGGGTGGGCGTGGGTTGGGTTGGGTCGGTTTTTTGCCCAACCCGAACCCAACCCACTATGATCGGGTTGAAAAAAAATCAACCCAACCCAACCCAAATATGAATTCAAACTCAACTCAACCCAACCCAATCAAGTTTCGGTCGGGTTGGGTTGGGTTGGGTGGTTTGGGCTTTGGTCCAATTAAATAAAATTCTTAGAAAATTAAAAAATTATGCCCATAAATCAATTATTAACTCAAATAAATTATGTACAATACAATAAGCTCAAATATAATAAATTAAATACTTGCTAATAAAATTAAAATATGTTCAAATTATATTTGAGTTTCATCCAAATTAAAAATGGATTTAAGATTCTTGAAATTTAAATGGTCTTATATTTTTAAAATTTTGATTGGGTTGGGTTGGGTTGGGTCGGGTTGGATTGAGTTTGTCATCCAACCCACAACCCAACCCAACCCAAACAATTTTTTTTTTTTTATAACCCAACCCAACCCAATTTTCATCAAAACCCAACCCAACCCGATCGGGTTGGGTTGGGTTGGGCGGTTTTGGCGGGTTGGGCGGGTTGATGCCCACCCCTAGTTGTTTCTATCAATGAGGCAAGTGTGAACTTGATGCTAGAGTTTAGATTATAATGTAATATATATATATATATATATATATATATATATACAAATTTAAGTAGTATACTATGCTTAGACTCATTTATGCTTTGATATAAAATAGTAATACCGTTTTAGTAGTCATCTATGAACAAATTAAAAGAATCATACCTGAAAGTGGTTTAGCTTGAAGGCAGAAAATGAAGCACTTCTTTTAGCACAATATAGTGATATACATATATCCTAGATACGAAAGGATCTAAATTAATAACGGCTACAAAAAATGCAATGAAATGATACTTAAATTATGACAGCATATTATACAGAAATAAAAATGAGCTTAAAGATTTTCATATTTTACTAACACAAATTAGTCCAAAAATACAAATTGATTCAAGGCTACCTCGAAAAAAGAAAAAGGAGAAACTAGTGGTTCTATTAAAAAACATAAACCCAGAAGGCAAAGTGCTTAAAGATGTGAGAAAGAAGAGAAAAATGATGTCTACAAAGAAACAGAGTAAAAAAAAAACAGATGCTAGTAAAAGTTTAATCCTTTTACTTTAGATTCGTGGTGAGAAATGCTAGATTGAGGAAGACCTACCTATGTAGAGAGGGAAGCAAGAGGACGGACGCCAACATTTATGGAGCGATTCTTTGTATAAAGATCCCATTCACGACCGCACTCGTTCTTTTCATTTTGCGGATCTAGACATTGGAGCAGCTTTACAAGCACCAATAACATTGTAATAGAATCCATGACTCTCAATCAACACAATATTGTGCACGAAAAATGGGTTTACAAAAAGATAACAAGAAAGTAGAACAGCTGGGAGAAACCATTGAGACAAATAACCAAACCTGAAAACCAAATCTTCAAACTATCAAGAGAAATAACTGGGAGAACAATAGTTCACATTATAGAAACCAATTCTTCAAAATGCCTAGAAAAATCACGGAGAGGAGGATGAAGTTTACGTCGCCGAAAAGTGGAATTGGCGCCTCCACACAGTGGAAGAGAATATAGCGATTAGGGTTTGTGCTTGGAGAGAGAAATTCCCACATTATAAAAAAAGAAAAAAAAAATGGGGGGAGTATTTTACAATTGAGCGCCTCAGTGAAATTGGGAAAAATTGTGATGCTTGGACAGTAAGAGCTTTGAATGTCACTAAATTATAAATAAATTATTTTTTAAATGGATATAATTATTTATGACATTTGGAACTATCATAATATTTAGTAACAAATATAAATGTCACTAAATTACAAATAAATTATTTTTTTAATTATTTTTTTATGAATATCATTATTTACGACACTTCAAACCATCACAATATTTATAGTTATGATTTTTTACGTCAAAAAAATTGTGACACTTGCACCACGCGTAGCAAAAAATATGTTACTACTAGACATTTTTCATATAGTGTTATACGTGCTATGATATGGTTACGCTTCAACTACTAAAATTTCTTCTTGCTTGAAACTCGTGGAATTATCACGCTTGAAATCAAGGTTTTAACCCCTGCTTGTTATTATAATGCTCACTCGAGATAATTTTAATTCCTATTACGGACCTTATTAAAGTAATAGTTTTAAAAGAAAACATTGTTACTTGTTGAATACTTTGTATACAGGTTTTTCATGCTTTCAACTTGTAGATGTTTGAACGGCAAATCTCCAAATAACGTTGATATGATGGAAATTGTCTGTAGATGATTTCATGTATATATGTGTGATGGAAATAGAGATTTGGAGTTATTCTTCAGGCATTATACCGCTACGAGTATACCAAAGTGAAAAATGAGTATTATGATGCATAGACTATTGAGTTGCTATATACGGATAGTTACATGTTTACTAATATTTAGTATGTTTTAGAAGTAATATCATCACGTGACTATGAGATCATTTTTGTTAGTTTTGAATCCCAAAGTGTGGTACTTTTGTAAAATGGCATGTATGTGATGTTAAATTTTATAACTTAGTTTAATTATAAGTATCGATGCATGCCTTTAAAATATTGTTATATAAGTTTAACGAACATTGGCGCCAGCTTCAAGAAAATAAGGATTTGAACACTGCTCTACATGTATGGATACATAAGTCTATAAGTGAAAAATCATATTCTGTTTTAGTACACAAGTGTCAAAAAATCTGTAATTCACTCATTTATCACTCAATTAGTAACACTCTTAGTATTTTCCATGTAAAACTTGTAAGTTTAACACTTGCCCTATAAGTTCTGTTTGAAGCACCGAAACAAAACCTAGATTTATGACTAAAATGAATAGTGTACGGGAAGAGAAAAACGGTGATAAAGTGATGAGATCCCAATCGGGGAATCTCGACAAACACGCGAAAATTAATAACGCATTTAAGACCTAGGAAAGATCTAGATCATATTTAAACACGAAAATAAACAATAACACAAGAATTAAAATACTGGAAAGATAAGATTGACGATAGGACCTTGACTCAAGATTCACGACGCAAGAAATTGATGATACGAAATCGAGATCAAAGATTTTCGAAACACCACAAGGACTTGTCAATTTTCTTGATAAGATTCTAATTGGAAACACCAAAAATATTCTCACGAATATTCGATAAGTTCAACGCCACAAATATTTTGCAATATTTGATAAGTTGGATTTGTTCTCGAAGAACACAAAAGAAAAAACTCAACCTTTCAATTGGAGAAAACTCTCTCAACTCAAATTCAATATTCTCAAAACTAAACTAAACTGTTTTTTTACAATCATGGAAAAGAATATATATAAGCAAAATAATCTAGTTTCTAATTTACTCAAAATATAATTCTAATTAAACTAGAATACTAAAATAGGCAAACAATTAATTAAAAACGGAAAAATAATCAAAAATTCCCTAAAATCCTGAAATCCTCAATTACAGCCATGATGAACACTTTTACGGCCGTAAATGACTTTCTACTTAAGACTTACGGCCGTGACCATGTTTCTTACGGCCGTAACTATGAAATTCTGCAATTCTTCATCTAAACCCGAGGCGGAGTTACGGCCGTGATAATAACTTTTACGGCCGTGATTATAAGAGTTACGACCGTGAAGGATTTTCATTACGGACGTAATGACCTTTCTGCCCAAATAACTTCGATCACTCGTCTCGGATTGATCCTTTCGCCTTCTCAGCTCGACTCCAACATGAAACTTGCTCCGTTTTGCACGTAGATCACTGTCATATTGCCGATGGCTCGACTTCGGCCTTCGACGCCTGGTCCAAATCATATCATAAAGTTATACGTTTCTGTCCATTCTTGAGGACTACACGTGTATGTATATGCTTGGAGAATCTGAGTGACTTTGTAGAAATTGCATTGAGGAAAGCAATCAAAAGATGAACAGTTAAAAGAATTTTTACAGCATGCCATACAAGGTAGCATAACTTGAACTTCATCGAGGGAAAAAGCATATTTTTTCTTTTTGGTTTCTTCCAAGACAAGTTATCCCACAGTCTATTCACATAAATAAATGTATCTCTTTTATAGTGAAACTCCATCTCCTCTTCTCTTGTCATGGCAACTGCCAATCTTCTTCTTGTTTTCATTCTTTTATGTTTCCTTCAAGTTTTCTCAGGGGGAATTGCTTTAGAAAATCAAAATAAGACCCCTGAGGCAATGATATTTGAAGCCTGTGACAAAATCGAGAATCAAAACGCATGTTTATCAAACTTACATTCCCGGCTCGAAGACGGAGTTGGCGGTCGTACACCAACCTCGGTTTTCCAAGCCGCCCTCGAGAACACGCTCGACGAAGCCCAATCAGCCATTGACACCCTAACAAAAGTCACCAGCTTATCGATAAGTTATCGCGAACAAATAGCCATCGACGACTGCAAGGAACTCCTTGATTTCTCGGTTTCTGAATTGGCATGGTCTTTAGATGAAATGAAGAGGGTTCGAGCCGGTTTCAAGAATGAAGACACTGAAGGAAACCTAAAGGCTTGGCTAAGTGCAGCGTTAAGCAACCAAGATACATGCCTTGAAGGATTTGAAGGTACCGACCGGCACTTGGAAAACTTCGTCAGGGCAAGTCTAAAACAAGTAACACAACTCATTGGCAATGTCTTAACTTTGTATACTCAAATGCATAGTCTACCTTTCAAGCCACCAAGAAATAGTACGGCTATTGAGAACGAAACCCCAGACAATTTCCCCAACTGGGTGACGGATGGCGATAAGGAGCTTCTCGTTTCCAGTCCAAAAGGAATGCACGCAGATGCAGTCGTGGCCTTGGATGGAACCGGGCGTTATCGATCAATAAATCAAGCGATTCTCGTGGCTCCAAGTTACAGTAATAGGAGGTACGTTATCTACGTGAAAAAGGGAGTTTACAAAGAAATTGTCGA
The DNA here is from genome assembly GCA_963555705.1 of Ligustrum vulgare. Lineage (NCBI taxonomy): Eukaryota > Viridiplantae > Streptophyta > Magnoliopsida > Lamiales > Oleaceae > Ligustrum > Ligustrum vulgare. The sequence continues at coordinate 30,761,374 of OY743174.1, forward strand.
TATGAAGAAGAAGAAGACGAATATCATGCTTGTAGGTGACGGAATTGGGGCGACTGTCATAACTGGTAATCGTAATTTCATGCAAGGATGGACTACATTTCGGACGGCCACAGTTGGTAAATTCTTGATCACCCCTTTGTGTCTGATTCTGCTAATCTTGAACATTCTCTCGGTTTTTTTTAACAAGAGAAGTAGATTTCTATGAAACTAATAATTTCTCATTGCGTCGTTTTGCAGCTGTTTCGGGCAAGGGATTCATCGCAAGGGATATAACATTTCGTAACACAGCCGGACCTCAAAACCACCAGGCAGTAGCACTGCGTGTAGATTCTGACCAGTCGGCCTTCTACCGATGCAGTATGGAGGGCTACCAAGACACTCTTTATTCCCACTCTTTACGCCAATTTTATCGCGAATGCAGCATTTATGGAACCATAGACTTCATTTTTGGCAATGGTGCTGCTGTCCTTCAAAACTGCAAGATTTTCACGAGGGAACCATTGCCATTGCAAAAGGTGACGATCACTGCACAAGGCAGAAAAGACCCTCATCAAAGCACTGGATTTTCAATCCAAGATAGCTACGTTTATGCCACCAAGCCAACTTATTTAGGCAGGCCCTGGAAACAATATTCCAGGACAGTTTTCATGAAGACTTATATGAGCGGGCAGGTGCAGCCCAGAGGGTGGCTGGAATGGTATGGGAATTTTGCACTTAGAACTTTGTGGTTTGGTGAATACAAAAACTATGGCCCGGGGGCGTTGACTTCAGGCCGTGTCCGGTGGCCGGGATATCATATAATTACCGATGCTTCTGCGGCCAGTTTCTTCACCGTTAGACGCTTCATTGATGGACTGTCATGGCTGCCAGCCACCGGTATCAAGTTTTCATCTGGTTTAACAAATTAACCCCTAATTTGAAATGAAGATTGCTGATATTGTATTCATTATATTTAAAAAGTGATTCATATATATATGCACATTATGAACATAAAATATTTTAGCTTTAAATGGTAGTTTATATGTAAGATTGATCAAGAACAGCATATTGGATGATTTATTATTCATTACCTTGGCTACAAATCACAATTCTTTTTTCTTTTTACTTTTCAACTTTGCCACTTGTACAAACAGAGTTTACATGTACAAGTACTAAACCTCACATAAGGAGGTCCACAAATAAAATATTATGTGTGGACCCTACCCTTCATTATTAGTAAACTAATTTGTATAATTTTATTTGTAGAAGTAGTTTAGTTATTTACCTTTTTCCGTCTTCAAGTCTTCTTTTTAACAGTTAAAACTGATAAATGGGATTGTTTTCTTAAAATTTCTACCCTATACAAAGATAAACAAGATGAAGTGGCAAAATTGTATATTAATTTTAAAGTTATTGTGATTGGGAGAAGAATAGGGATAACAATAATACTGATGGACTCGATACTAGTTGAAGATCCGACATAAATGAACGGGTATTATTCGACTAAATGAGTTCGTTGATAGGGTATGGAGGTAAACTTTAAAACCAGACATGAGTATGATCGGGTGTGGGTTTTACTACAATATTCATACCTGATCCGCATACCCATTAATTTCCTTTAAAAATTATAGAATTTAAAACAAAAGTGATTGTGTAAAAAAAATAAAAAATAAAACTCAAATATCTATTAATATTGTTAACGTCTAAACTTTAATATGTTTAAACTATTGACTTTGTTAACGTCTAAAAAATTGTTCAAATTCGTTTGTTTAGTTTCAACCTAGAACAAGTTTTTTTCAAGCTAAATCCAAGTGAAACTCAACATTTAACTGATTCAAATTAATCCGGAACACATTTAACATATAACTTATTTACAGCCCTAAAAAATATAATAAAATAAATAAATAATTAATAATGAATTTCAAGTGGGTATAGAAGCATACCCACACCCAACCCGCTATTCTTAAATGGGTATATGGGTACGTGGTATGGAGGTTGTAAATCTTTAGTGAGTAAAGTATGAATTTGACCCATACCCAACTCATTTCCATCTCTAGTGAAGAAAGAAGATTGTGCCACACATGTTATATATATCAACATATCCGTTAAAGTGCTAATACAAGTAGCATAATTGAGTTTTCTTGCACATGAACTCTTTAATCGAAAGCCCAGCAGATCATAAAAAAAAAAAGAAGTTATTTTGGTAGTTAGATAACTCCAATTTTTCATGAAAATTGTCAAGAAAAATATTTTACAACTTTTATTTTTTATTCAAAAAATCTACGTCTGTGTTTGATAGCGAGGGAGAAATTTGAGTGGAATGAAAATGAATTCCAGGGAATTGATTTTCAAGGAATTGAATTCTCGGAAATTGGATGTTTTAGGTATTTGATTGTTTTAATTTTCTACGTAGAAAAGTGGGAATTTTTCAACTTTTATTGTTTAATTGACATTATTTTTCATGGCAAATAAAGCAAAATTTAGCTATTGTAATAAAAAAAAAAAAAAAAAAAATTCACACATATGTACTTATGTTAATTTTTGGAAAAAAAATAAATCAATTAACAACAATAAAAGTGATCAAACGTGACGAAAATTGTTAAAACTTATCCCTAGAAAATAAATCCTACCCTCCCCCTAAGAAAACCAATTCCCACCTTTCAAGGAAATGATACGCGTGAGGTTGAGGGAATGAAAATGGTTTTCATTGAATTAATTGCCAATCAAACAACCAAAAGTTAGAAAATTGAGTGGAAATGAACATTTTTCATGGAAAAAGAAGTTAACCAAATGCGGCCTACATGGACAATGTTTTCCATGCACAATGCTACAAAGTAAAATTATGCTGCGTTTGATAGTGAGTGTGGAATTTGGATGGAAAAAAATGAATTCCAGAGAATTGAATTTCTGAAAATTGTAAGTTTAATGTATTTGATTGGTTTAATTTTCTAGGTATAAAAAGTAGGAAATTTTTCAACTTTTGTTATTTAATTGACATTATTTTCCATAAAAATAAAGTAAAATTTATCTATTTTAATAAAAAAAAAATTATTTTTTACACATTTGTACTTGATAATAATACTGTTAATTTTTAGAAAAAAATAAAATCAATTAACAACAAAAAAAATGATCAAATATAACGAAAATGGTATAAGATTTTCCATGAAAAATACCCCCCCCCCCCGGGAAAACGAATTCATTCAAAATAAGGAAAATACTGAATTTCGAGGCAAGTGGAAAAATGAATTCCATAGAAAACTTAGACAACCAAACAGCGCAAAGTTGGAAAATCCATGAAAAACTTAGCGTATCAAACGCACCCTTGGTCTATTTTCCACCAAAAAGTTTCTCTGGGGGATGGTTGGAAGATTTATATGGAATTGGAAAATATTTTCATTTTCCAATTCCATGTTGTATCAACCACAATGTCTAATTTATTCATGATTTTATCACATATGGACTATTAATCTGTTGAATTTAATGTCAGAACAGTGGTTCGAGTGTGGTTATTGTGTAAGTAAATATCAAATGAAAAATAAATCACAAACAACTTACTTGAAATTGGAAACAAGAAAAATTGAAGGCAAAATGAAAAATCGAGGTAATAGTTCAACTCTCTTTCCTTAAGACATAATTACTCTGCTCCAGTGCTAACGGTGTAATAGCAAACGCCTCGTAGGATACAATGATCAACTTCTCTCGATAGTAGCACTAAAACACGAAGGAACAACGAACTCGGAGTGTTTTGTACTCTCTTAAATGGAAAATGATTTTTGAAGAATGCAAAGAGATTTTTAAAATGTTTAGGTTAATGCACAATGAAAATGGAATGAATAAACCAAGACTAGGCATTGTTGGCGTTTCTACTAAAGAAAAATTGTCCCCTCCATTAAACCTTATGGATCTCTCCCGATGAGAATGGACTTATTGGGAAATTTAAAATTCTAGTGTCACTTTTTGCTCATCTATGTAACACCTCGAAAAATTATGACGTCCTTATTTTCTTATAATTATGTAATAAATGTGTTTTTGGAATCTATTTAATTTCTATGGAATTTTATGAAAAAACGAAATTATTTTGAAAATGAAAAGTTATGAAAATTGTGATTAAACGTCTCTCTTTAGGAGACTTGTTATACCACTTCCAACCTTCGATAAATGTATGTGTTATATCTACGGATAAGTACTCATAATGAACTTTGAGAATCTGAAATCTGTTTGTTGATTCGATCAACATACAGCCCTTGGTGAATTTTCAAAGTTGGCTCCTCGCCATATGGTTCGTAAAAACTGTTTCGGGGGACAAATTTTGGGATGCCATAACTTTCTCCTCGACTAACAAAATCTTGTGTGATCAATTTCATATAAAAGTACTCCATGAGTACTTTGAAATGGTACCAAGAATACTTAATTTGGATCTCATTTACCACCTCAAAATTGTGCTCAAATGGAACCTCTCGAAACTGAAAATCTTGGGAAGAACCAGGCATGAGGTGGATTTCTAGGCTGCCACTGCTGCATCTACAGCTTTTAATACTCACCAAATTCCTTTGGAAAGTTCCTACTTTCATGGCCATTCTTTTACACTTCCAACTTCCATAGTCAACGAGTCAATTCCTTCATCTCCAATCCAAGGTTTTTAATCTTATAATTTCCTCCATTCTGGTACAACCAATTATCCCTATATATATATATAGGTAAATTTGAAATTAGAAACTCCCTAAAAAAATCAGATGCAGATTTCTCTTTTCTTTCCAAAAAATCCTAAGTAATTCTTGTCAAAACTATGTTTAAATTTGTTTTCAACTATTACTTTCACTCTTAAACATAGTTTATCAAAGTTATTTTTCAAAACATATGATTTGCGATAAAAAAAATCAAGATTTGAAAGATTTTATATCTGAAAATACGCTTGGTGTGACACTTGGATAATTGGTGTCGACGCCAAATGTAAAACAATGAACATGGTGACGACACCCATGTAGACACCCAAGTTATTTTTAGTTCTGATTATGATATGAAGTTATCCTACGATTTTCAGGTTGATATATATTGTATAATCATTTAAACTTTTAGTATTCGATACACCCTTTTATTTGTTGCATTATGTGTGAAGTTGATTTTTGATGAAATGCTTTTTTATGCATATTGAAGATGATATTGGATGTGATATGATTCACAAAAGATGCATTTACAAGTAATGATTATAGATTTGAACTTTAGCCCCCTCGGTAATCAATATATGATTTTGGGATATCGATGTGTGTCGTGAGGACGTTGCAACTCCAAGGCTCCGACGAACGACAGTAACCCTATTGGAGTCGAATAGAGGTAAAGATGACAGGATGTAGAAGTCCTAGATGATTAAGAAATCTTGAGTATTATGATTGTGATTATGGCCATCTTATCAATATCCTTATTGTGAAAATTTTAAGCGCTTTGGGGTAGAGGAGATAATCTATAATCAGGCCCTAAAGTCATAATTTTTGAAAAGTAATTGCATGTGTATCGAATTATTCATTGAATTATCAATTCATATTTTTAATATTTTCTAACTTGTAGATACTGCACTTTGACAACTTTGATGTGATCTCTCGAGAGTGGATTAAGTTTGCTGATGGGCAACATTATATGTATGTGGTGGAAATTCACACGTGGCAGGTGTACCGTGACTTTCCTGCTTTGACTCGTTTTCTACATTCTCACTTTTATGTAGACTTTTATAATAGCATAATTATGGAGTCAACTACTCCGATGACTTTCCCAATGAAGAACTTTGAAATAATGTAACTTTTGTTTTTAGTTTGTTAAAATAGGGAAGATGTTTTGTGTTACTTTTGTAACCTCTTCCCGAACTATGTTGTAAAATAGTCCCGAAAGTTAATATATGTGATGTGTTTTAAGTTCTTACAAATGTTTTGTTCAAGCTGCCCCTTTTAATGCAAAAAGGTTGATTTTTGAATATTATGTTTCGACAACAGAATCCTAGATCTCAACACTAAGACTATTTTTCCTCGGTAATAGTGTTGATGTTGACACCCCCTATATTGGTGTCGACACCAGACACCCCTATATTGGTGTCGACACCAACCTAACAGGGTAGCTTCTGTCCATTTGGTGTTGACACACCTAGGGTTCCGCTCGCCAAAATTTTTAAATTTTACCCAAATTTTCAACTTAATATTATATTTTAAGTGAGGGGTTTTAGGGTCGTCACATCTATATCAAAATCGGAGCGAAGCTTATGGCAAGAAATGATTATATGGAACCATATTTATGAGGGAGATTCAAGCATTGCAATAGTCTTTGATTGAAACACTGGTTACTTCTGTTAGCACGTTTACTTCAACAATAAATGTTGGCAACTACATGGGTCAAATGGCAATGACTATGGGAAAGTTGAAAACTCTTGAAAGCTTCATACTTCATGTTATCCTTTTTTTTCTTCAAATTTTTTGTTTTTTTGTTAGTAATCATATCCCCTAGCCAATACCTCTTCATGCATTTTATCGACTTGTAAATATGAGAATTTATGTTGAAGCATGTACAACTTTACATCTATGTTTTGATAAATTGACCGCTCCACTCTTTGTTTACTATTAAATATATGTATAAATGCAATGGATTAACAATTGAACTATTAATTCACATATAATATGTGGTATTCTCCATTAGTTGAGGTTTCTAGTAATAATTCGAGACCTTCTTTTGTCCTTGTATAGAAGGAATGCTTTTGCTGTCTCCTAATTTTATTTTTCTATCTTTAATTTTTAATTAAATCTTTGTTTGGTGACCTATTGTTGTTTATAAACAAAGACGGTTTTGTTTTCTAGGTAAAATGTGTGGTTAAAAAGTAGTTTTAAAAAATGTACTTGATTAAAAAGTGATTTGGAGAAATGTGAAGAAAAACTGGTTAATAAACAAGTTTACCAAACACCTGCTAATATTTTATTTCGTGCACTAACTCTCAGTTTCAGTTTTTTATCGTTTTCAGAATGTGCCGCCCACAATACCACTCATGTTTTTCCATGAGCAAATGTCTAAATGGGCAAACAATAATATAGGTGCATACTCTGATGTTGCTATTAAAGTTGGTCCGTGTAACTTTATAGGGTCTGTAGTTGGTAACATGGGGTGTCAAGTTATACTTTCGCTGACTCACACCAATGAGTATGAAAAGGGAAGTAATTTGAAATGCTTTACAACCATTGTTAAACGTTCATTCTTCTTTCATCTTGTTTATAATTTCTATCATTTAATCTATTTTCGACACATATAGTAATAGTCTTTTATGTTTTAACCTAATAATTTCATTTATTTTTGTGCCTAATAATAGTGAAGGAACATTTGCGTACAATAGAAATTAGAAATGATTGATTTTAAATGGATATTTACAGACAAACTTACAACAATTGTTTATTATGGTCAAATTACATCAATTACTCAATATTGTTCTTTATTAATATTTCTTTTCGGTTGTTAGATGATGACAACTTAATGATTAATGTAGTAAATGACTCTTTTGGCATTTTACTTTTTAATTCTTGGTTAAGGGTGGTCATGATTTTATTTTATATGTTAAATTTTCATTTAATTTAGAGTTATATCCTACGATTGACTGGATGGTATTTGAGAAGTCTTCACTGAGATAGCCGGCTTACTTTTATGGGTCTGCCTTTCATTGAATTGAATTTCAGTGATCGAATACCATCACGAGAAAGCAGTACACTAGTTTAATATGGTGTAAATATAAATTTTTGGTTAATTTCACAAAATGATACTCACGTTTCAACAAAATTTCAAATATACCACAAAAATACTTGCCACCCATGTTCTAAATGATTACTCAAAGTACCATTATGTTGACTTAATAATTAATTTACCAAAAATTAGAGTAAACAGTCCCTAATGTTTGGTAGAATCGCTCAAATGATCCTTAACATTTCATTTTGGTGCACAAGCCCCTAATTTTATTTTATTTTTGGTCCTAATTAACAAAAGTAGTCATTTTTTATTAAATGGAAAATACATATACATATACATTCTTAATTTTAAATAGAAAAATTTGCAGTTGAGTCATAACATTTACAGAAGTGCAATTGGGTCTGTTCATAACTTTATTTTTTTTATATTTAATTAACTAAAGTTAGTATATTAATTTTCCTCGTTAGGATTTTATTCACCAACTAGTTTCACACTCGTGCATTGCACGGACATATTATATTGACAAAAAATAATGTACTGAAATAGAACAATAGAAAACAAATTAGATAAACTAAAAAAGTTAGTGTCAATCTAAATAGTAATAAGCATTGAACATTACAAATTTCAGAAACCTCCTTATACACAATATTTTTCGTTACATTTTTTGGGTTACCATCGTCAATGCATGTCAATATCTTCAGTACAACATGATTAGTAACTCTCAACACTGCTACATACAGAAATTGCGCATGACTGAAAATTAATATTTTTAGAAATAATCCTACATGCAAAAGTGATTATCCTTGACATTTATTGATAGTTATAGCATACGATACGATCAACGAAAATTGTCTTCTTTTGAACTTGAAAGGTAATCCGCATAAGATGGAGTTAATGAAAGTCTTAGTATAAATACTTTGTTCCCTGCATTGCTTCCAGACATGATTCTATCTTTAACAACAAAATGATACAGTTAATATTGAATATTAGAGATACAAATAACAAAATATTTTTTGATGAAATCCCCAACCCCTTTATTTAACGTCTTCACTCATTTGGTAATCAGATGATTCCATGCTTTGCAATCCCCTTTTGAGCTCTTCAACTTTTTACAGAAAAGTTCCAAGCAACCTAAAGTATATATTTTTGGCATCTAAAAATAAGATTATAGATTTACATGTACTTTGACAAATATAGATATCCAGCTAAAGTATATGATATCAACTACCAATTATCAAATATGAATATATGATAAGTAGCCACTTATAAAAGATAATTGAAAGCTAATGTAATTTATATCAACGATCCATTGAATACATTAGCATCACATTGCTCGATACCACTCTTGTTGTGGTATCCATTAAGATCTTGACACAACTCCTCATTTGTAGCCTCAAGCCAAGCAATCCTATCCTTAAGAACCTGCACATGTTGTCTCTAGTTAAGACTTTTAAAGTAAGTTTAGTATGCATTATTAGACAAGAATTCCATGGTTAGACAAGATTTTAACTTTTGTTTCTTTCTAACTACTATTTTCAACACTATTAATTCCAACAAACCAAACATGCCATTAGTATTTTTCTCTAATTATTGAGAGGATAAGACACTATCTTTTTGAAGACTGTCATACATGTAGAACACTTCAGTGAATTAAAATGTGGAAATTTCACCCTTCCCACCTCAAGCAGTTTACTGTAATAATGGATTCCCATGCATGTACTTCAATTGATGAAACTCCTCATGCACAGGTACAAAGTTCTTCTTGAAAAAACACTCGAGTTGTTAGAGCATCTTAAGCATTTAACTGGACATTGAATCTCTGTTAACCTGATCAGTAAACCCAAAGAATTTAATTTGACAACTTTCAAAACCAAAAGATCTTTGTGTAGTAAAAATGTCAAATTGCAGTTGGAGGAGGCGGGAGGGTTGGGGAAGCAACTACAATAACTTACCACAAGCTTATTATGGATATTCCGAACATGATTGGCATATTTTAGAGTGTTAAGAGTTTCCTCAGCATTTATAATTGCAGGACTAATGCAAGCTACAAAAGAAATGAGTTGAAGCATAAACATGCTTATGATTACTTCACAATAATCTCATATGTGGAATATTGTTAGAACTATATTGTAACGCCTTGAAAATTTGTCCTATTATTATATTAAAGTATTCACATTTAATGGGACTCACTTGAAAGTCAAATAGAAAATTTTATTTATTTGACTTATTTAAAGAGACTTATTCGACATTAAATAAAACTTTTAATTTACTTTGCGTAATATCAACGAAAAAGAAATAAGAATAATAAGTATTATATTAAGTAATTTTATCGATTTAATAAATCAACTATTGATTCCATAAAGTACTCAGTGAGAACTTCGTATTGGCTCCAAGAATTCTCTATTACGACTTCTACGATCCTATTATTTTTACAGTCATTTTGGAGTTTTTAATTATGTTTGGGACTAAAATATAAATCTTATATTTTATGGGACTAAAAGAAAAAAATAATTCATTTAATTACATTTTAGTCCTCAATAAAAAAAAACTATAAATAAAAAGAGCGAGAGAGAGAATTAGGGGTGGTTCGAACCACCCCCAAATATGGTAAGGGGGTTCGAACCCCTTTTAGGCATGGTTTTATTATTTTGTTTCTTTCTATTTGACTATTATTAAATATATATAATATAATATTATTAAATTTTTATTATTAATATTATGATTATGATTATTGTTTTGATTATGGAAATTAGACTAATTCCCTTATGAGGTATAATAAAGCAAGACGATCTCTTTAAATTAGGATGGTTCCTGTAATCATTCAGTTAAATATTTTGTAGGGAAATAGTCCACTTTGATTTTGTTGAACCTTGATTTATATTTTTTAGTTAAAATATAATATAATACCACGCGTCTAAATTAAAGTTTATATATATGATAGGCAAGGAGTGATGATAATTCTAGTTCGACTCTAAGCGAATTAGTGGTGCAAAATATTGAGAAATAAAGTCATGAACTCTAGGATAACCAAGGAATGAAGTAAGTAACATTTCAACTACGTGAAATGTGATGTGGTAATTATTTGTATATGGTGAAAGCATGTGAGATATGAATTGATAATATGGCATGTTATTAATGCACATGAATTCGTTGGAATGCCATATTACATGATAATTATGATGTACAATTGGCTCATGAAATATATGTTGGCATTCATGGGCATTGACATATGCATTGTGTGGACTTAGAAGAAGTCCTTCATAAATGGCAAAGAAAGAGATACAGAGTATATGGAAATATATAGAGAGAGAATGATGTGGATGATAGTAGAATAACCCTACGAGTGTACCATAATTTACTTCGAGTCCGAATATATATACCCGCTTGAGGTTCCAGACGATCATTAAGGGTAGTCAAGGATTGGGTGTTGGCGGTTCGACGTCGGTATACAGGAGGTATTGAGAGGTCTCTTTATGGACTTGAGACTGGGGATCGGCATGTCGAGCGCCGTATATAATAGGCCATGCCTAATTGATATAATATAATTCCTGGTGCAGTATCTTGAGTCTCGATGGGCGACGATGGATACAAACTGTGGAGTCTTGAATCTCGGTGGATGATGACGAACAACAGGCTTTGGAAGGCGCATGTTATCGGACATGTTGATATTTGAGCTCATACGGTACAACATAGTGGTATTCCGACCCAAGTAGGAAATGTGGATAAAATGAGATAACCAGAAAGGAGTGAAGTCTGGAAATGAGATTGTTGTAAGAAATGAATCGAAACTCGCGTGTATGATCATGCATATGTTGCTTGATGAGCGTTAGCTTATTAGTTTTGCATTGTAGGTGTGACAATGCATGAAATGGAGGTTGGTGTCAGCTTTCAAATGACGGGATGATTGTGCACTGGGTACCTGACCGTGGTTCATGGGCCTCTCACTAGGGAAACCTGAAAAAGATCCAACTACTTTTAAATAGTTTTATTTGATTTGATTTCAAAATAGTTAAATATTCTTAAATAGCTATTCTTGGCTATTTTCCGTTATTCGCTCTTTGTTCCCTATTTTAAATAGATATTTTTTTTATCAACTACTAACTATAATGTTTTTATATTATATTTAGTTTATTTTTTTTCTTCTAAATTAAATTACAAATGATGTTTCGGAGAAAAATGCTTATTTTTAATAATGTCAAATTATGTTTTAAAAATAAAAGTTTAGATTTATATATAGAGCAAATGGATAAAATATTATTTATTCGTTTGAAAAATTAAGATTTGGTGAGAATATTAGTAAAATAGAATAAATGCATAGAAGTAGGAAATGATTTGGGGGACCACATTGCATGGTATCAAACCATGGTTTTAATTAATCTGAAGAATACCCAGTGTACACATGTCCTGTAGTCATTTGGAGGGCACCAACCAAGTGAGTTATTATTTCTTGTATGTGAATTTATTATCAGAAATGTGAAATTTCAAGTGGATGTTTTCCTTGAAATAATTTATATGCATTGGTGTTTATAGAGATGATGAGATAAGTGTGGTATCTTGGAGCCAAGCTTGTTGATAGAACACGCTCAACGGCTAAAGAATGTGCATTGTTCATAAAATACTTGGAACAAAGTTGATCTAGTGAAATGTATGTTAAGAGTGATTTTTTAAAAACAAAAAAACAAAAGCACCAACACAGCCCTAGTATGGTTTTCAGGCCTCTATCGTGACTGGCTCAAAACGGTCCACCTGTGTCAAGGCTCTGGTCCTGTGATTCAGTGTGTGCATGTCAAATTCTGTATAAGTCTGCTGATCCCATCCTTGAGTAGCCAAATCATCAGCAACTTGATTCCCCTCCCTGTAGATGAGAAATCGTATCTCTCTAAAAGAATAGCTTCTGTCTGATGCTTCTAAGCAATGTTTGAATATTGTATGGTCCTCCTCCTCGAATGATACAATGAACTGCTAGTGTCGAATCGCTCTCCACTCAAAGATCAGTAAGCCCTAATCTCTTAGCCATCAAGATACCATCAAGAATGGCGTGTAACTCAGCCTCCAAGATAGTACAATCCCCATAAAAAGAATAGAATGCCCTCACACATCTCCCCCTGTCATCCCGAATAACACCACAAACACTGGCTCTAACCTCACAAACATAGCCATCGGTGTTCACCTAGTGGGATCCCACTGATGACCTACGCCGAAAAAATCAACACTGGAGTAGGTGTAGGGGGAACAAATAAAGTAATATCAAATAATGACACCAATCCACCTATCTCCCCCCCCCCCGGTCGTTGGTGTGCCTACATCTTTGCCCAATGTGAAGTAAAGTGATATGCCTGTAGATTCGCTAGATGATCCGGCTAGTATCCATAGAAATTGCCCCTATGCTTTGCATTATTACGTGTCGTCCAGAGAAACCAAAAAATGAGCAATGGCACAATGATGCGAACGTGACCAATTGTCAGATATTGCCCTGAAAATCTCCATCTCTAGAAACGATGGTGTATCCCATTAGATGGAGTAGAGAGCACCTGGAAAATGTATGAGAAACGGTTCCAAACCTGCACTGCAATAGGACTACTAATAAACACATGGTGCAATGTCTCCCCAAAACCACAACACTGGCATCTAGAAGCCAACTGAGTGCGAATCCTCTACCTAATAATAATATCTACAAGTATCAAGCTCTTCCATAGTCTCCAAGCAAAGAAGGATATCGTGGTAGGAATCGAGGGCCCCTAGAAAAATCTATAAGTATCCTGGATAGAAGAAGGCTCCCTGATGATTTACCAGGATGATCTGGTAGTGAACTTCCTATCTAAGGAATCTCTCCATAATATCTGATCAGGCGTCAGAGTAGCTAAAGGTATAGCACCAATCCTCTCTGCTAAATGTGTAGGAAGGACCCCCCGTAATCTTTCAACATCCCATCCAGTGTCATCAAAGAAATCCAATACTCTAGCTGAATTATGGTATTGAAGGTGCAGTTGTCGTGCCAAAAAAATATCTGACCCTGGCCTAAATTCCAAAAAATACGGCTCTCGGCCGTAGGAGCAATCCTAATTAGCCGTCTCCAAATTTTGGAAGCAATGTTACTGACTCGGATCTGAGATGTATGTGTCCACGCACAATACTTGCCCAATAAAAATTGAGCCCACAAAGAATCCTAACATAGAAACCTCCACCGGAGCTTCAGGGAAAAAGCATCCACGACATCCTTCAATCTCCTAAATCCAAGTCCCCCTTCTTCCTTTGGAATGCAAATATCCTTCCACCTACACCAATGCAATCTGTAAGTCTAATCCTGTGCATCCTAAAGGAATCTGGCAAAGTAACTCTCCAAGCATTTCAAAACAACCTTGGGAGGATGTATAATCTGGAAAAGGTGAAGAATCATAGATGAAAGAAGAGATCATGTTCTGAACCTTTTGCAGCAAATCATTATATATAAAAAGGTCTAGCGATGTCCTTTGTACAAAGGCAGTCTGAGATAAGTGATAGGAAGCTGTTGATGCCAGAACCCAATCAACCTATGTAAACGCTGAACCAGGGAAATGGATGCCCTCTTAGGCAGAACAAGCTCACTCTTATCTCGATTCACCAACTGGACATAAGCACCCTCATAATGCTCCAATACATCAATCAATCTTCTAATAGAAGGCCTCTATCCATTGGCGAATATGATCATGTCATTGGAGAAACAAAGATGTGAGACAAGAGTGAGTCTCCTATGACGATACCACATGCTAGAATACCTCTCGAAATGCTAAGTAAGAAGCCTGGAGAAATAGTCAGCAGCTAAAATGAATAGAGAAGGAGATATAGGATCCCCTTGTCAGATCCCCCTGGTAGAAGGAAAGAAGCCCCCGAAATTTCTGTTGACTAGGAAAGAAAAATGGCATGTAGAGATACATCGTCTGATGTCAAATCCAAACTATTCCATCACTGCAAATAAGAATCCCAAATCCATCCTATCATAGGCCTAATCCATATCAAGCTTGAGGATAACGTTACTACCTCGTACCCATGTATCCATTATGTCAACCATTTCCTGGGCTAGTAGCACGTCATCCCAATCAATCGTCCAGTAATGAAGCTACTCTATTGTGGGGAGATAATGCGAGGCAACAAAGTACTCAACCATATGTTCAACAACTTCTTAATGATCTTATTGAAAACGGTACATAAGTTGAAAGGCCTAAAATCCGTCCATCTGCAAGCACCATCCCTATTGGGGAGCAAGACAATAGTAGTGGCAAAGAAGCCCCTAGGGAGGTTCCCTCCACCAAAAAAATCCAGAACGACCTTAGATACATCATCTGAGATAATACCCCAGCACTGCTAATAAAAATGTGAAGTGAATCCATTCGGTCCAGCCACACTATCCCCATCAATACTGAATACCGCCTCTCTGACCTCCGCCAAGGTAGGCAACTAGCACAACATAATGTTATCCTCCTCTATGATAAGGCAAGGAATAATGTCAAGTCTAATCTACTGAGTAGGCTATGAAGGTGAAAATAAAAAATCCTTGAAGAACTGAACAGCCTAATCCCTGATAGCAGTCTAATTTGATAACTGATCCTCAGACTGAGTGGTAATAGAGAACATCCCAGTAATGATACGTTTACCCTGAACCATCGAATGAAAATAACGTGAATTTTGCTCACCCTCACAGATCCATCTAGCCCCCGACTTTTGTTTCCAGAGGCCTTCCTCAGTAGATAGAGACCCATTCAACTTAGCTTGTACCCGATGTAACTATGTCCAATGTGTAGGAGAGGGGTCCTCATCATATAAAATCTCAGCCTCTCTAACTACCAATTCTGCATCCCTAACCCTCTGAAAAACATCTCCAAAGACATGACGATTCCACCAACGTAACCCTTGTTTAAGCCTGAACGTTTTCTCCCACAAAGCAGCCTTGCCCGTAAGATGGGTAGGCAATGCCCACTTCTAGTTGAAAAGTTACTAAAATTGATGATGTCTGGTCCACACGTTGAGGAATAGAAAAGGCCAGGGTCCCATCTCATCAAAAATCAACCACTCAAGCAACAAAGGGGCATGATTTGAAGTATGTCTATTTAAATGGCTAACAGAAAATTTGGAGAATGAGGAAGCAGCTGCTAGATTATATAGAACATGATCCAGTCGCTTCCAGACCCGATGATTAGTCCAAGTGTATAAACTCCAAACAAAACGAGCATCCGTCAATCCATAAACAAAACGGGCATCCATCAATCCATAATCAAGAAGCATATCTACAAACTCAGTAGTCTCTAGTCGTAGTTCCTGTGCGCTCACCAGAATGTGAGATATTAAGTTACCCCCAACTAACCACGATCCATCTACAGTAAGGGAAAAAAGATGCAATCCCTCTTATAAATCTCTACCAATGGGTGAACAAAATGCATATACAGGAGAAAAATAGAAAGACGTAGGCAATCTGGGATCCTCAACCCTACAATGTAAAAACTAAGCATGATCAACCACTGAAGTGACAGTAGTCCCCATATGCCAGAAACACCAAATCTTATTCGACTGGTTAGCCATCCCATGATCAAAGGCTAAGAGTAAATGAAGAAAATCAAAATCTCTGTACATGATCAAAGGCTCACTTATAACAAGAAGAAAAACACCATGCTACCGGAGGAGCTTTTTCAATCTCCTCTGAGTATCAGAATTCCCAATTCCCCTAATATTCCATATTATGATTCACATCATGTAAATCGTTGGGGGAATGAGAAATAGCTACACTATGTGTTTGACTACGCGTCTTTCTGCGAGGTATCTGAGTATCAAGAACCTTTGGGCGCCGAACCCTAGTCTGAGTAGGACCCATGGCAACACCCTCCTGAATAAATCTATCTCCCAAACCTCTATCATCCAAACTCTTCAAATCATCAGAAGATCTTCTACGAAAGGCACCAGGCTGGTGTGGGCAAAAACCATCAGTATCTGATTGTACCCCTAACATCTCCCTCAATAGGTAGAGAATACTCCTCCTCAGAAGATACTAGCATAGAAGGCATAGGCATACAAGTAATCGCATCAGGTCCCATAGGATTAAACCGCGAGGGAGAACCCAAGATACCCTCTACGAAATTATCCCGACTCATAGAAGGAACAATGGGCAATGTAGGAGGTAAAGTATCAACATCAATAGTAGAGGTGGGATGTTCCTCTTTCTCAGCCAGAGGAATAACCAAATCATCTAACAAAGTGACATCCGCTAGGGTACAAACTGATGGAGCTACAATGGTACCCTAAGGTAAACTAACAGGTATTGAAACAATAGGAGGGGTAACTGAAATAGTGGGGGGACTGTACTACTGGCAGAATAGCAGGAACACTAGAAATAGCAACTTGAGAAGTAGAACCTGAGAAGTAGATTCTATCACAATAGCTTTCCCCTTATCCCGAGAGGGACGAGTAGGAGGGGCAGAAGAGATACAGGTACATTGGTCGGGGGAGAGACTGGAATAGAAGGAGCTGGAGGGGGTGACGATGGAGCTATCACCAACTTTACACTTATCCACTGAACGACCCATATGTCTACACTTCCCACAAAATAGAGGCAATTTTTTAAAAACTACATTCTGCCAAAAACTTCGATTCGGCCATCTGTCGATCCAAATCCTATCAGGTAACTTATTCTCTAAGTTAACTTCGACACAAACCTTAGCCTCACTGGGTCTTATCAAATCAAGAGTAGCCTCGTCAATCCTCAAAGGCACTCCAATACTCTTCGCTAATATGTATAAAAACTGCTTAGCCCTAAGATGCACTGGCAACAAAGGAAATGAGACCCAAACATGAATAATAGGAGTCTCTCTATCAAGATGAAAATCAGTAGTCCATTTTACCAAACGCATAGGGCAACCCTCCACATACCACATAGGTCTAAAAAATAATCTAGTGTAGTCCTTCTCATGCAAAAGGCGTATCAATATATGCTTATAATCAATCAATCCAAGCACATAATCACCAACAAGATTAAACTTTTTGAAAGCCTTACGTTCCTTATCCATAGCCTTTTGGTGTGAAAATTTTCCCACCAATGTATATCTAAATGGTTCAGCTAGAGCAGTCTCCATCTTAACTGAAAGTTCAACTGAAGGCTCTTCACAATACTTCCCACTAACCTGCTCCAATAATAAACCCGGGGATGCCTGTAGGATTGGCTCAAATGATTTCCTCATCACCCTATCAGCAGTAGTACGAACATTCTGAGCAACAGTCGAAGCATAAGTGTGGCCTATCTGAACAGCTGGAAGGGCATCTTGAGGGCACGGAGGATCACGAATAGATGCGAAATAAACTCCAGGATAACCAGCTGGTGCCGGAGCAGGGTAGCGCGTGGCCACGTGAGGGCCACGTGCTGATGTGACTGTTGGCCACGCACCGGCGCGTAACATGCCGTTCTGGTCCAATTTTTCACTCCCATTCTCTTCATGACGTGTATGAGACCTATTTTGCACTGATGTTGAAGGAATTGGAGCAGTAGCATGAGTAACCATCGGCTTAGAGAAATTTATCGTCAAACCCATAAATTCATTAATTTTTTCTCCAGTTTGGCTTCCTAGGATTGTAGGCAGCTTCAAAGGAGGTGTAATGGTGGTTGAAATGATGGTGGAAGCCACTGATCTGGGGAGTTGAAGGTTGGAAAGATCATGGGGAGTACTGTGCTGGCTTATGATGTTTGATAGGGCAGTGTTGGGCAGTACTATTAGTGGTGCTGTTGGTGCATGATCGCCTTGTTCACTGAAAGTGCTGATTGGAGAGGAGGTTGCATGATTGTTTTCTATGGCTGGCATAGGATTTGTAGAAGTATAGGTGATTGGTGTTGTTGCTGAATGGTGAAGAAACTCAGTGTTGGAAGGAAGAAGAATTCGTTGCAGGCTGGGTTGCGAAGGGAGTAAGTTTGCTGATTGATTTTGGGAGATGTGGTTTGAAGGATAGTTTGGGTGATGATACCTAGTGGTGGGGGAAGGTTTTTCCTGTGGCAATGGTGCGGGATCTGGTGGCCTAGGCTGCGGATCGATGGGAAGTTGTCACCGGCGGTTTGGAAGGTGAGTTCTCTTTATAATATATAGTTTATTAAAAGTGATGACGTCTAAGATGGTCCATCATCTGATATATCAATTTCTTCTATTGCGATGAGAAATAAGAAGTAAGATTTATAACTTATTATAAATAATTAAACCCTTGAAAGGGATGAATTATATCGAAGAATTACATTGAGTTCAAGAATTTTGAGAATATACATTTTGGTCAGATGTCGATGCTCAGGAACTTGATATCAAATCAACATTTGAGAAATAGGTGGATATTGAGTTAGAATGGTGTGTGTGTGTGTGTGTGTGTGTGTGTCTTTAAGTGTAAATCATGTTAATGCCTTACAGCCAATCTTAGGATACACAATGTAAGATGTGCATCATCAGCTGATTTATTCTATGGAGTAATTAAGAATGATAATGGCTAGTAACATCAACAATAATAATATTTCCAACCATATGTACGTTCTCATTGATATTATGCTGATAATCGTGTTATTTCTTTATATTCACCTACACTCTAATTTAAATGTACTTCGAAATATATCAAGGATTGTACTTGTACAAGATTATTGAGTCATTCTCATTGGTCCTCGTCAAAGATATCAGACAAATCAATTCTTTCCCTTTGTAACATAGTCACTACAGCATCCTTATCGAACTTTGTTTTCCCCACTTCGTTAGCAAAACGTATTCCGCGTATTTTGGTGACATTAATTTATCTTCTTCCATCTCCACTGTCTTATCCAAAAGCAATCTTATGTTTCTCCTTAATAAAAGGAAAATTCAGAATTTGTCCTGCTGGGAAAATTTTAATAATCTGTTCTCCTTTGCTTGTGATCTTCCAATTCGTTGAATTGAGATATATTTCAAAAAGCCCAAATCTTATGTTGTAATTATCTATTACAACAGTTCTAATACAACATTATTTTTGAAACCTAGTTTTCGTTTATTTATTAAGTCCGAAGATCTAATTCTCGATTTACCTTATTGAATATCTATTTTTTTATACGTCGAGAGTTTTGAATATTGACTCCTACCTAAATGTTCTTTTGGCTCGAGATCCATCATTTTTCATGAAATTGGTTCATTGATAAATATTTGACTCCTATGTGTACTTTCTTTTAACTCGACATCTATTGGTTTCATTAATGAACATTTGTTCATTAATAAATATTTGACTGAGATAAATTATGCATTGTAATCCACTTGTTTCGTATCTCTGTTCATCTCAATAATATCTCTTGATGGCTCAATCATTGTTATCTCTTGATGGTCCAATCATTGTCATTTTTTTGGAATTCTAAATTACCCGCCTGTCGGTATATTGAATGTTTAAATTCTTATTTTTCCTTCACATTCAGCACACCGATCAAATTTGAGATCCATATATCATCTTTCATGAGTGTAAATTAGTTGATTACTACAGGGTCTTGCAATACAATCAATTAGTATCATTTGTGGTCCAGCTTGATTATATCTTTAAGCTTAGTCGTCATGTTATTCGAGATGACATAACAAACCTCAATTTATTGGACTCTAATCGTATTTATTGTCCTTTTGGGAAATCTAGATGACCCAAAAATCGAGTCTTAATTTAAAAAAAAGGTTTTTCCTCTCATTTGCATGTGATGGAAAACCAAAATGATTAAGGTTACCTTCTTACTGAACCTCATCTTCAATATTTGCAAACTTTTCACTTATCTTTCATCCCAGTAAAACTTTTCTATGAGTACTAGTGTAAATTACCCAATACGTTGTATCACTATCTACCAAATTCATTGATTTATGAATCACATCTTCCTATTTGTCATTTTAATTCAGGAAATGATGTGACAATTCTAACACTCGAGTTTGGAAATTTATTGTTCGGGTGTAACTCATTCAGTTGTTCGTATTCAACAATCCTTTATTTTTGGTAATTCCTTATTTGATATTTTCATATCTATAAGTCACATCTTCTTCTTTGTTACTTCATGAAAGGATGTGGCAGTCCTAATCTCGAATAATGACATCTTGATTTGCTTTTAACTCGAGTACTACTCATTAATATTCAACTACCTATGTCATGATAAACTTGGTAGCTGGTGTATCAAGGTTTTTCTATTCGCAATTCCTAATCTTCAAAAGAGCAAAACTCCCTGGTTTTTTTTAATATATTGATCTAATTATGATTTTATTCAACTCGAGTGAAAAATATTTGGGTCTATTCACTTTCCTTGATTTGAATTCGTATGATTTGATACCATTTTCCCATAGAGCTAAAGAATTTTCTCTTCCCTCGAATTTTCTTCATACTCCATTGATGTCGTTGTACCTCTTATATTTCAAAGTATGTCGTTAAAAGTAAAGTGTAGTGTAGTGTAGTGAATTGACATCCTTAATGTCTTTTATTCTTTTGCCCCTACATTTTTTGAAAGAACATTAATTTCAGCTCCTAAGTCTAAAGTTATTTCTTCCTTTGTGATTAAGGAAAATTGAAATCTTTCCCTCATCAGTTATTTCATGTGAGCCTCAATTTTCTCTACTAATTGATTTCTACATATATATGTCTTCATTTGGAAGAATCATTGATTGTTTACACCGAGCTTAAATTTTGTTGTAATCATCCATTACACTAAACTCATACTTTGATCTACTATGATCGCAACTTCAATTAGCTTAGTCATTACCTTATTATTAAAACGACTCGACCAATCTTGATTCTATTGAAGCTCAAATCGTATTTATTTCTCCTTTGAAATACAAAGTTCTTGAAATTTCCATCTATATTTATGAAAGAGATACTTTCTTCACCTTATGGATCTAAAGTCTTTTGACTTGGTTTTTCTATTGAGTTTTTCCTTTGCATCTATATTCATTCAGACAAATATGATTCAGTATTTATGATACCTCTAGTTTGAATCTCAACAAAATTTTCAATTCATTGAGTTATTATGTTATAATCGATAACTCTTAAATCCATCTATTATTACTGAAAATCTTCAACAAGGGAAATAATATGATTCGTATAGCACTATAATGTGACAATTTGATTTGTATTCTTCTAAAGTGCTATATATCCTTTCAGGCCTCAATATCTCTTTTGTATCGACTTGGTTCATGATCATTGTTGTCTCATTTGATGTAATTCCATTGACATGGATCAACACAATACTCAATAACTGTACATTATTCTAAACTTGGATAAGAAGAAAATATGTATTCGAAGAACTTGTTTTGAATCTCTCGATATCGTTATGATGGATATCGAATTATCGGGTTTTTGATAGCCTTGTTCAGAAATTTTAAATCTTCCTAAAATAATTTTAGTATCATTCTTCATTTGAGAAAACCTTGGTTATTCAAATCATCTAAGTTGATTGCATGAGAAGATTTAAAGTCTGAATTTATAAGATTGTGATACTATGACCCAATATTTTATATTTATAGTGAACTCCTTAAGTTAACTCTGTTTATTGTGATTTGAAAACAATATATAGATTGAAGTAAAAGAGATCGATAGTAAAGCCACGCAGTTGAAAGATTTTGATGATAATGAGGTATGTAGTTGGAATGAGAGAACGAATTAATTTATGTGTTTCGTTCTCCTCTGGTTCATTGCAACTACTTTATGAAACACAGTTGAATTATTTTCAGCTTAACCTCAGTAAGAGCCCATCGAGTTTAGGACTCCATTAAAATGAGAACTTTCTTAGGATACTATTGTCAAGTTCTATAAAAAATAATAAAAAGAGACCCGTGATGTCCAAAATGGAAGTATATGCGGGACGATATTTTAAGGGATAAGATTTTTACAAAATTGACGTATTCTTAAGCCAATTCTAAAGATTTGAGCTAAAAATATGATGTTATATGATTCATAAAGATGATTCTATAAGTAAATCCTGGCATGAATTAGCCCGACGCGATGATGAAGCTAATTGTTAATCAAGATAAGAAGGATATTTGAATCACAACCTAAACTTCATGGGTACCAGATTTACTTTAAAAGTATAGAATATGAGGTCAACACAAGCAACAATAGTTTGAAGTGTTACCTGGGAAAGATCACTACAAAAAAAAAAAATTAATTAATTAATTACGTGGATGACTAGAACTTGATTACGATTAAGTTATCACCTATGACGAGTTTACATTGCTGCTAACGCACATTATTGCAAGTTATTCGTGATGAAGTATTGGAGAAATTTTACTAAAATCGTGGTTACCTACCAATATTACATCTAAGCACGGAGTGAAGAACATCGATTCACCAGATGGATAACTCTAAAAAGACAATGAGTAAGAGAATGTGAGATAGAAGTTCTACTGATTATAATAATCGAATTAGACAAGATGCAAATAGTGTATAGAATGTGATTTAAGCAATAATAGAATCTTGTGATTACACGAGTTTAAAGTTTGAAGTTAGAAGAATGCAAACAGAAGATAAAGATTGATATAGCTAAACGATTAAATTTGGAGGACAAAATTTCTTTAAGGGGCGAAGAATGTAACGCCACGAAAATTCATCCTATTATTATATTAAATTATTCACATTTAATGGGACCCACTTGAAAGTGAAATAGAAAGTTTTATTTATTTGACTTATTTAAATAGACTTATTTGACATTAAATAAAACTTTTAATTTACTTTGCGTAATATCAACGAAAAATAAATAAGAATAATAAGTATTAAGTTAATTAATTTTATCGATTTAATAAATCGACTATTGATTCCATAATTCAGAAGCTATTGATTGAAGTACATGGAGTGCACTTCAA
The DNA here is from genome assembly GCA_963555705.1 of Ligustrum vulgare. NCBI lineage: Eukaryota > Viridiplantae > Streptophyta > Magnoliopsida > Lamiales > Oleaceae > Ligustrum > Ligustrum vulgare. Next base: position 30,784,881 of record OY743174.1, read on the forward strand.
AGTGGAACTAAGAATTCCTTCCAACGTTGAAAAATAATAGATCAAGTTAATCCGTAAACTTATTGGTCTTATATATATATATATATATATATATATATATATATATATATATATATATATATATATATATATATATATATTCAATTATTATTAACGACAAATTAAGCATATGATTTTAGGACAAGTAAATTCTTAGTTTCTTTATGTCTTGACTATTAGAGAATACCATCGTTTAGGGCTCTGAATATCCCTCGAAATAGATTATTGTAAACACATATTCAGTTGACGTACATATCCCAAAAAATTTATAAAGAATGTCGACAATTTGAAATATTAGTTTTAAACGGCCTATTTTGACAAGTCGTAACTTTTGCTATAGTTGACCATATTGTAATTCTGTATGGATACAAGAAACTAGATCACACGTATTTCAAAATGGTATATTGGAACTTTAGTTTTGATTGTTATAAGAGTACAGAAAACTAAGTCGAAAGTAGCCACTTGAAAAGAAATCGAAATAAAATAGTTTTAAGTGACTAACTTTGATGAACCATAACTTTTACATCGATTATCTATTTTATAATTCATAAATATTGTTGTAAAGTACTTCGTGAGAACTTCGTATTGGTCCCAAGAATTCTCTATTACGGCTTCATATAATCCTATTATTTTTAGAGTCATTTTGGAGTTTTTAATTATTTTTGGGACTAAAATATAAATCTTACATTTTATGGGATTAAAAGAGAAAATAAAATAATTCATTTAACTGCAGTTTAGTCCTCAATAAAAAAACTATAAATAGGGGCACTCGATGATTGAAAATGAAGAAAAAAAAAGAACGAGAAAGAGAAATAGGGATGGTTCGAATCACCCCTAAATATGGTGATGTTGAGGGGGTTTCGACCTCCCCTTCAGGTATGGTTTTATTATTATTTTTTCTTTTTATTTAAATATTATTATTATTTTATATATATATATATATATATATATATATATATATATATATATATATATATATATATATAGATTTATATTATTAATATTATGATTATTATTTTGATTATGGAAATTAGACTAATTCCCTTATGAGGTATAATAAAGCAAGACAATCTCTTTAAATTGGGATGGTTCTTATAATCATTTAGTTAAATATTTTGTAGGAAAATGGTCCACTTTTATTTTTGTTGAACTTTGATTTATATTATATAGTTGAAATATAATATAGTATTACATGACTAAATTAAAGTTTATATATATGATAGGTAAGGAGTGATGATCATTCTAGTTCGACTCTAAAAGGATAAGTGGTGCAAAATATTGAGAAATAAAGTCGTGAACTCTAGGATAACCAAGGAATGAGGTAAGTAACATTTCAACAACAATGCAAAACATAATATTAATATTAATATTATTATGTGCTCCTATGTGATTATGTGAGATATATTGTTGGTGCAATATGCGTGAAATATGATGTAGCAATTATTTGTATATGGTGAAAGCATGCGAGACATGAATTGATGATATGGCATGTTATTAATGCACCTGAATTCATTGAAATGCCATATTATGTGATTATGATGTACAATTGGTGCATAAAATATATGTTGGCATTCATGGGCATTGACGTGTGCATTGTGTGGACTTAAAAGAAGTCTTTCATAAATGGCAAAGAAAGAGATAAAGAGTATATGGAGATATATGGAGAGAGAATGACTTGGATGATAGTAGAATCGCCCTACGAGTGTACCGTACTTTACTTCGCGTCCATATATATACACACCTACTTCAGGCTCCCGACGGTCATTAAGGGCAGTCGAGGATGGAGTGTTGGCGGTCGACGCTAGTAAACGGGGAGTGTCAAGAGGTCTCTTGGTGGCTTTGGGACTGCGGATCGAAAATCCGAGCACCGTATATAATAGCTCATGCCTGATTGATATAATATAATTTCTGGTGCAGTATCTCTAGTCTTTGTGAGTGACGATGGATATAAACTGTGGAGTCTTGAATCTCAGTGTGTGATGATGGACCATAAGAACTGTAAGGAGCATGTTATCGGTCATGTTGATATTTGAGCTCATAGGATACAACATAGTGAGATTCGGGTCCAAGTAGGAAATGTAAATAAATTTAGATAACAAGAAAGGAGTGAAGTTTGGGAATGAGGTTGTTTTGAGAAATTAATCGAAATGCACGCGCGTGATCATTTATATGTTGCTTACTGAGCGTTAGCTCATTGGTTTTGCATTGTAGGTGTAACAATGCATAAAATGGAGGTTGGTGCTAGCTCTCAAATGACAGGATGATTGTGTACTTGGTAATTGACCGTGGTTCATGGGCCTCTTAACAAGAAAACTCAAAAAATGTCCAACTACTTTTAAATAGTTTTATTTGATTTCAAAATAGATAAATATTTTTAAATAATTATTCTCGGCTATCTTCCGCTATCTGCTCTCTGTTCCTTATTTTAAATAGATATTTTTATACCAACTACTAACTATAATATTTTTATATTATAGTTAGTTTATTTTGTTTTCTTCTAAATTAAATTACAAATGATATTTTGGAGAAAAATACTTATTTTTAATAATGTCATATTATGCTTTAAAAATTAAAGTCCAGATTTATATTTAGAGCGAGTGGATAAAATATTATATATTCGTTTGAAAAATTAAAATTTGGTGAGAATATTAGTAAAATAGAATAAATGCATAGAAGTAGGAAATGAATTTTGGGCACCATGTGTACTCCATATGCAAACGTAGAAAGATTACTATCATAACTATTCTGTTGTTGCCACCAAGAGAATCCTGCCAAAGTCAATAAATTTAGACTGAATGCAACTCATGATAGCTCAGTATATAAACAAACGAACAATCAAACCAGAAAAGAAAGATACTTTCTTAAGAACATAAAGGAGTTTTTGAAACTAAAATGAACTGCTATTAGTTCTCTATCATATCATATCGAATCCTGAACAATAAGTTTAACCAATCAAGCATAACATTCTTGAGGTAAATAAAAATTTCAGGAAATTTTGGTGATAAGATTATTTTAGAATTCCATTAGGTATTTTACGCCACAAGCTTTCAGTGTTATGATTAACGATTTCAATTACCTTCTTTACACATTATGTAAAAATATGATGTCTCGAAGGCATCTGGTGGGGTAAATTTTTCATAAGCAAAGATTATTGATCTTTTTGAAGCTTTGAATATATATTGAGCTAAGCAATATAGATATAATCAAGGAAGTCGTAATTTCATGATGGAAGTATGACACGGCTATGAAAATACGGTTAACCATGAAGTTGAAAGGTGTTTCAAACCTGCATTATGAAACATAAAAACTCTTGTGCATCCTCGTCTGAGAAGAAATTTAAAAATAGATGATGCTTATATTCCAACATAATAAGAAGAACATGAACACAAAGTTGCAAACGCAACACTGAGCAAATAGTCCTGATTTATTTGACGAGTAATGAAGAACTCTAGAGTCCAAAGCTGAATAAAATATGCTCACCAATAAGCATTTAAACATTGACCCCAAGATTCAAAGCCCTAATGATTCTCTCGGCACTATCATGCCTAGGTGGATGAAACGGAGACAGGAGGGCAATAAATTGCCATGGGTCCCTCCGAATCTCCTTCCATCCTTTAGGAACTTCTTATGGAATATTTAGACTATAAGCTACTGTTTGAACATATTAGTGTCGCTACTATTGAGATGTATGATAGTTATAAGAGACAGAAAACAAACCACCTAGTATGCCACTACAAGAGACCTTAATCCCTGCTCAGCAAACCCATCAATCAAAGTGAACCCTACGCTCTATCTCTGATTTCTTGTGCACAAGATTCAAGATCTAGAAACAAAGCTACAAGCATACACCAGGATAATAGATTAACAACGTCATAATGATTGTGATTAATTAAAATATCCTTAACTAATTTATAAATGTTCGTGGGCACCTTTGCTGAGTTGATGCATTTTATCTTAACTATAAATATTTGTCGGAGCTGTGTGCTTATCCATTGGTTTGAAAGGCAGGAAATGTTAGGAAGATAATTGATTTCCTCCTGAAATAAACTGTAAAGTTTGTAAAGTCTCGTACCACAAGTCTATAACAGAAGATAACTAAGTCTTTTATTCTTAAGAACCAAAAACAACAATAAGATTCCATGAAAGTTTGACCTTAACTCCATCTAAGTTTGACCTCATACCTTTCAGTTTTCAACGAAAATGTTTAGAAGAAAATGATGGCATGGATTTTTTTTCTCTATATTGAAAAGGTGAACAAAGTTGATATTGACAAAAATAGGTGGAAATGTAAGCAACAGCAACACATATTTCCTTAAAACTAGTGAATTGCATGGCAGAAGCATAACCGAAATGTGTACCTATTTAAACCATGCATGCACCAACATGGCTAGAATGAGGGAGAGAAAGGAAGCTGGCTAAGCAACTAGAATATCCAGGTTGATTTCAGTTGTCGTCAGAATTTGGTCCACTTAAAGCGTTGCTCTATTTTGAGGATTAATTGTGAGGCAAAAACTCAAGTAGCAGCACACATAGGATTTCTATTACATCAGTTAACTCAGTCACTCTTCAATATCCAGTTTTACCTTATGAACCTTTTTGTGAAGAAGTTATTAAAGTCAGGTCAATAAACCACAAAACTATCAGGAAGTGATAAAAGACGACTATATAACCTGAACAACAAAAATTAATACCCTTGCATTAATATAGTGGATTTATAACATGAGAAAGACTACATATGCAAGAGACAATTTATAACATGGGAAATTTATGTGACCTCTCGGCATGATTAATTTATGCTTCGACACTGGAAAGATCTGAAGAGGGCTATGGGTTTAATCTCAGAGCGAAAAAAATCAATCTACGTTACAGGAGGGCTATGGGTTTAATCTCAGAGTGAAAAAAATCAATCTACGTTACAGGTTAAAGCAAGTGGCAGAAATGCTTGGCCTGAAATATAACTAACAAAAGATGATTAGAATCTCTTCAACCAGATCCAGAAGTATAGGAATAGGACTTCTTATGAAGTTAGTCGGGATAAACTAAAGTAGCAAGTAAATATCAAAATTTTGGGGAATCTCATTCTACAAATCGAAGGTTGAATACTAATTTGAAAATCCTCGAGAGGTTGTAAACATGCTATAATTCTAACTATAATGGTGGAACAACCACTTGCGGCGGAGATAGAGGTGGAGAAGACTGATGCTCTGGCACCAACTGAGGGGGAGAAGAAGGAAGAGGTAAATTTTTGGAAATTTTTTTGTGGGGAAGGACATGATAGAGAGAGAAGCGAAAGAAAGGACCATGAAGAAGCAATTGACATTTTCAAATGGGTGCACGATCTACATGTGGGTGAGTTAAAACTATCTACAATTTTAAAATTCATTCATTAAATAAATGTAAAAAATTATGATAACTGTAAAAAAATTCAAAATAGAAATTAATGATTTGTTGATGTGGTGGACAAAATTTTCGTTAAAATTCTTCATTTTTATACAACATATATAATTGAAATTGGTAAAAGTCTAACCTTCTGGTACTGCATGTATCGATACATGTACCAAAACTTGTAGATGGTATAATAACTACGGATATGCTATTTCTTGCTTTGTACAAATTTAAAACTAGTATAATTACTACAACAAATATATTAGGATCTGGTAAAAGTTTCAAACCCTCTGATATTGCTTGTATCGATCCATGTATTGATACCTTCAGGTTCGACAGTATTACAAAGCTTTTATATATTACATATTTGGAAGAATGATACTTGTTATTTCAAATCTTCATACCTAGTTTATTTTGTCTTTTTTTTATTAATACAAGTTTAACTAATATAAAACTAACAGCATACATATAAAATATTGAATCCCCGAATTAAGATTTCTATTCCCAAGTCATAAAAACTGAAGATTTACTACATGCATCGATACATGTAAGTCCGTTACTATCCGTTAGTATTTGAAATTTGGCGCTAAAGTTCATTAAACATAAATATTATCAAGTACCGATACATATATAAGAACAACTTATAAAACACACATAATTTACATATTTTATTATGGATCATGCTACACACACAAAATGGATGACAAAATGAATGACACACCCCTCACATGGAGGGGGTCCACATATAGGTGGGTCCCCCTCCATGTGAGGGGTGTGTCATGTATTTTGTTATCCATTTTGTGTGTAAGGAATTATCCATGAGAGAGAGTCGGGTATTCCGTGTTGGGTTATTTGACCCAATTACTTTCTATTGGCGTAAAAAAGAAAAGAAAAAAAAGGAAGTGAGAATAATGGAATTGAACATGGGCTTTAATTGAGTTAAATCCCATTAGGGAATTTCATTATTCTCTATTCAGTGAGTGTCGTATTGTGACCAAATATAGAGAAAAATTGGTGAGCTTTGTCTTTTTAGTTTCTTACAACTTCTCGTGAGATAATTCAAGAGGTAGAAACTTGTTGTTAGATAGTAGCTCTTTATTAGTATTTTCTCTGTACTCTGTTGGATTGGGTTGGTGAGTAAAAAGTCTATATATTTGTAACAATTTAATACATAGTGAAAGACTTTGGTGATTCGAAATTTCTACATTGTTGTTATTTATTTTCTCTTTTGCTTATTTTACTTTGAATATCAAAAAGATCCTATGAGCTAAAAAAGAGGGAATCAAGGTTTAATTCCCAACATTCCGGGTGTAACTCCAGATTTTGGTTTTCGTGATATACATATAAGTCTATCCATCATCGAATATTTTCCACCCATTCCTAGTAGCCTTGAAAATAGTGTGATTCAAGTATCTGCAAATTTTAAAACATAGAAAACATGAATACAAAGTATTCAGTAAGTAACAACTTTTCTTTTAAAGAAAATATGGATTTGACGAGGGCCCGTATTACAAATCAAATGTTATCCCGTGTGATCAAGATTTCAAGCAGGATTTATTATCCCGATACAAGCGTGTTATTTCACACGTCTTCAAGCAAGAAAAACTCCCATAATTTCAGTATATCAAGACAAGCGTTGTTAGAGGTAATAACAAGCGGGATAACGTAATGATTGTAATAATGCAAGAAAATAATTTAGCAAGACAAGAACAAGTTAAGTAAATTCCCACGAAATAGCATTTAAGACCAATTACAAGATTGCAGTGTTACTTACCTTATTTGGAACCTGAAAACAAGGAAAAATCAAACTTCTATTTTATTCTGAAAAATGATGAATGTATCGATACATATTCAGATCCTAGTTCTTCATGTATCGATACATGAGGAACTGCTTCTGTAATTTGATCTCTGATTTTTCTTTAATTTACTTCACGATCATTGCAGAATTTCCCAGCATCTTGAACATGACTCTAACATAGTTTATATAAAACTATAAATCAAAATTTAAAAGCTACCTTTGAAAGTTGGAAAATTTAGGAATTTGATCTAAACTCTCATTCTCTCACGTTTTTGCTGGTTTCTAAGTTCAGAATATCTTCCTATTTATAGCTACGAAATTTGCAGTTGAAATCCAAGATAATCATAAAAAAATAATTGTAGTCCTAATCATTACCCTAAACCTAGGTTGAGGACTCATGTATGTTATAAGCAGATTGTGTTAACCTGCATGAAGTCATCATGCTCATGCTTGACAAGTGACAAAGTTATTTATTTAAGAAAATCACAACTCAAACACATGTAAACCCTATCGGGGGTTTCTACATTTATTGATACATTGATTAAAAAAATTAAAAATTTAATTTCTTGAAATTTGAAAAAAATAGCGAATCGTTACAACTGATAATTGATATTGTGGTCAAAACTAATTGGCTAAAATCTCAGTTGTTTTTATTAATATAATATAGATGGATTGGATACATATAAATTTATTTATATAATCTAAAAATTATTATGAAATAAATTAAATTAATATTTCTTTTGGAATAGATTTTTTAAAAGAAAAAAATTAATTTTTTAAATATAATGTGTAGTTGAAAATTAGGAAAAGATTACGAGTCCCTTTAAAATGTATGTTCGAAAATGAATTTAGAGGAAACGATTTTCAAAAAATATATATATATATTCCAAAAAAATATTAATTTAATTTAGTTTATAATAATTCATAGATTATACAAAAAAAAAATTATATGTATAGTATCAATTTGATCAATTAAAATTTTAATTAAAAAAATAAAATAAATAACCCATTAATTTTAGTAATTAAATATAAAAAATAAAGAATAGATGGATTCAATTGCACTTTTGCGAAATTTAGAATCTAAATGCAATTTTTTCTATCTAAAATTAAGAACAAATTGATTTTTTAAATAAAAGGACTACTTTTGTTAATTTAGACAACATTATGGGCTTTTATGCTAATTTTTTGGTTAAGAAAGTCTATAGAGTGACAATTTAAGTAGGGGTGAATAGGGTTTGGTTTGAGCGGCTTTTAACAAAATTTCAAACCAAATCGATTAAAACGGTTTGAAATTTTTCCGAACCAAACAAAACCATTTCATTTCCTAAATCAAACCAAACCAAACCATTTCTTGCAATTTGGTGCATTTTAAAATCGTGATTTGCAATCAAATAATTAGTACATCCCAAATCAAGGCATATTGTTATTATTATATAATAATGCAAGAATGAATGAATGACTAATCTATCAATAGCAAATATCACAAACTCGCAATTGATACACAGTATTGAGTAAAGAATCAACACCAACTTTGTGGTCAATAACTAAGAATTATCCACCAACCATTACGTAGATCACATTAAAAGATGTTCTTTGATTTTTTCAAGATGCAACTCATATTGGCTTTATTCCTGAAAAAATTCTACTTTATTTGCAACTGATAGATGTTAGAAATCTTTCAAAAATATGTTCAAATTTCCATAAAAGTTATTCTACAACTCATTTCTACTGAAAAAAAGTATATCAAAATAGCACTTAAAATGACTTAAATGTTTCAATAACAATCTAAATTTGATAAACTATTCATGTACTCATTTTTTATAATTTGTTTAAAACTTGGCGAGTTGTGATTTGAAACCGCGATTTTGACAATTGAAACCTAAACTAAACCGTTTAAAGTGGTTTGAATTTTTTTCCAAACCAAACCATCTAACAGTTGAAACCGAACAAAACCAAGTTATTTGTTGCAGTTTGGTTCGATTCGTTTTGGCGGATTGACGATTTATTTGTTTGCCCCTAATTTGAAGTAACCACTTGAAACCTTAGTGGTAGTTTGTATAATGATAATATTTTAATGGTATATTTGAAATATCTTGAGTGATATTTTATGAAATTAACCCAATTTTTTATACTAGTTGTCTAAACGTACTTTGCACGTTAATTTTCCATATAAAGTAACTTTTAAAAATTATTTATGATACTAATTTTGAGTTTTTTCTCAAGAAAATTAGCCAAAAATGAAAGACAAATAGAATTAAGAAAATCTAATAATTTTTAATATTTAAACAAAGTTTTTGAGACTATATTTTACTCTCTCAATCAAAACTTTAGCTGCACTCACTTATTTGATGAAAACAAATATGAGTTTCACATTGAGAACAACATCTATAATACTTGGGAATAAATTATAGGTTTTATTTATACAATATTTGAAATGTTATTAAAAAAAGAAGAAAAAATTGTCGATGAAGATTTAATACCAAGTATTTTCTTACATAACAAAGTTTGTGACTTGTGAGAATTCATCAATTCATAAATTTGATAAATGTCATATTCATTCTCCTCAATATTGTTGTTTTTCGTCAAGTTGATTTTAATTTCATCGTACACATTTGAAAATGTATGATTACTATTGATCTAATTTTTTATGATAAAGTAGATATATTTTTTATTTCTTAAGCATGAGAGTAAAATTTCAATTGTGGCCCAAAATCATGTAGCAAGAATCTGTTAACATGCAAGTATTGAAAAAGATAACATATTTGTTTAATATCGAAAAGTTATTAAAATAAAGATAAACAAATATTGTAGCGATCGGGAATTTTTCGTAACTTATTTAAATAAATATTATGTTTTTTTTTTTAAAACGTGTCGCTACGACTTTGCCCATTTATTTTAAAAGCACGTGTTCGTCTAGCCAATGAAGTGAAATTAAATTTATTTTAAATTTATCTTATTCCGAATTCCCAATTTTATCATCTTTGATCAATTTAAACTAATCACATTTAATTCTCGAGGCTAAATTCTCTTGGTCCACTTCTAGAGCCCAACCAATTCATAACATCATCTCACATGATTTCCTTGCTGGAAGGATTCTGACTTCCTTGCAACTCCCTAAATTTCTTAATATCCATCACAGCAATTTTAACTCATTGCTTAACAAATTCTGGATTTCCCTTGATCACCCCTCAGTCCCTCAATTCCTCTGAGATTTTCCATAATTCCTATCAATCAATTTTCTTACAAAAACTTACCATATTAACTCCAAATCAACACACATTAAATCTCCCTCACACACACACACACACACACACACACACACACACACACACACACACACACACACCAGCTCAAACACTCTTTGGTATGAATCCTTTTTCCCCTTAATCTGATCACATTCGACTTAGGCATGAGATCATACATTTGAAATGCATACGTTGCCTCCAACCCCACATAAACTGATCCACACACATTGCAACCCAATCTTCAAACCGAGAACACAAACCCAAATATCACCGTAGCCTCAATGACATACAACCCACCAACATCAATTCGAACCCAGGCAATAATCGAGACTGCCTGTTCCCAAACCAGAATCGAGCACACCATCACACCACCACTGTCGTCCCAAAACGAGCCTCGAAACATAGCTTCTATAATCTGCAAATTCCAATTTCACACAGACCATGAACAAACCATTCAATTTCACAACCAGCACCCAACCAAACCTGAAGCACCACCTCCGACCGCCCTGCCCATGTACAAAATCTCCAACTTCAACCCAAGAAACCCAAAATAGAAAGTAACCCAAGACTTACCTCGACCCTCGATTACTTTCGACTGCACATATTGCTGAAAAAATCCCAACTCCAAACCTTGGTTTTGCACAAATCCCGAGCCCTCGTCTTGTTCCGCCACCCCCATCTCCTTTCCGTCGTCTCCACTGCGTGATGGTGGCAGCGCCGTCGGTAGACCCGGAAACGGGCGTCAGCAGCCCCGAACTGAGAGTGCATAGGACCTTCGATCGCCCTCTCTCGATCGATCGATTTTGATAGAGAAATGAGGGATTTGTTCTTTTAATTGTTTTGATTTCTGTATATTATCCCTCAAGTCCCTTTTGTTTTGAAGTGTTTTAATTCAGTCCTCCTTGTTTTCAAATCTTTATCGAAGGCCAAGTTTTGATAAGTAATTATTTCAGTCCTTTAAATTTAAACGTTTTAATTCAGTTCCCAAGGTTTCGGTATTTAAACATTCAGCCCACTATTTTCGAAAAGTTTATTTCAGCTCCTAAACTTTATAAATTCCAACTTTCTTTCAAATTTCAATTTAGGTCTCTAAACTTTATTTTTATGACTTTAATATTTCAATTTTCAAAGTACTAAGTTAATTTAACTTTCTTTTGGCTAGAAGAAACACTCGGTGATTTAGAAGATTGACGTGACTTTTTCGTTCTATTTTTCAAACTCGCAAATATTGAGGTAGATTCCCCTCCACTAATTAGTTTAAATTATAATTGCAAGTTTTATGTAAATTTACGTGATTTGTATGCTTTAATGCATAAGACGAGATGAGAATATCTCATATGAGATAAGAGGAGAAATGATGTTGTTATGCATAACTTACATGCTTTAATGCATGAGACGAGACTACCCACACCCTATGATTTTTAAAGAGCATATTATTTGATGATGAAGTCACCGTATGATTACATAAGTATGTGTTCGATTATTCTATAAATTAATTATTCGTGATAAGTCTACTGAATATTTCTTTCAAAATGCTCATTCCATTTTTAACAGCTTTTGCAGATCTCCGAGATGGTGGCGAATGAAAGGGCAATGGTAGCAATTTAACAATGAAGCTATAATATTTTTTGAAGTCAGGATTTATGGACATTGTCAAGTTTAATTCTTTGTCATTACTTTGAGAATTTAAGTTTTTATGAATTGTTCAGAATTTATATGATTTAATTTTCGCAGCAGTTTTCAAATAGTAAATGAAATATTCAAATTTAGTTCTTTAAAAGCAATAAAATTTTACTTAAAAGTTAACTTTAAAGGATGACGTGGGGTCCTGGATTTCACGAAATTCGGGATATTACAAATATAATGGGAAATGACATCTTCATTAATAAAAAATTGAAATTGAAAATAAGTTCTAAAACTTCCATTAATACATATAGGTTTCACAACTTCTTTAATGACGAAAGTATGCTAATATTTAATAAAGAATGAGAATTTTAGTTTCATGAAAAGATCATAATCAGATTTTTTTCACAATTTCCTTTATGATAATGTATTAATATAATTGTATTTGTGTTTAATGAAAATGAATAATAATTTTAATACACAAACAAAAATATGAATTGAAAGTTTTAGGTGTTATTTGAAAAATATTTAGTGAGAAAATAAAGAGTTTAGATTGTAAATGTATTGAAATTAATAACATTATTGATAAAAATAGAAAAAAAGTATTATCTTGAAAAATAATTATTTATTAATTAACATTAATATAATATATAATATATATATATAAAAAAAAAAAAAAAAAATGCTGTAAGAAAGAAACTTCCAGAAAAGTTTCACCCTAGCTTCACGAAACTGTGGTATAAAAAACTGGTCCTCTCCAATTAAACGAACCTCAATTGATGGTAGCCTCATCATCTTCCATGTCAACATCGTCTTCATCTTCCGACGCGTCTGCCTCTCCCTCCCACCGCCGCCAACGCCACCGTCTCCGTTACAAACGAGAGAGCAAACGAGACAGAGATGGAGACTCCCTGAAAGTGCGAAAAAAGAGTCGGTCCCTCACAAAACGACGTAGCAGACGTCAATCCTCCGTTGATAGCCACTCTTCTTCTTATTCATCGTCTTCCGAAGATTACAGGTGTCATATCTAGGCTACCCTTTAACTTTTGTGTGTTTTTATATCAGATCTCTTTGTTTTTACTGTTTTAGTTCTTGATTAAAGCATTAGGTTTATGTTTTCTCAGTAGTACCAACCTGTTTTACGGATTTGATTATATCATAAATTATGTTGTTGGATTATTTCTCATTTTAGTTTAGGGAATTAGGGTTAGTTTATGGACAATTTTCATTTCTACTGGTGTTATATTAGGCATATTATGTGGCGTTGGAGCATGACTGGAACATTTTGAAAAACAAAGGTTTGTGAATATATTCTCGCATAGATGGCTTCTAAGTAGAAGTTTGTACTTGTATATGAGTTTTAATCTGATAGGATCCCCACTTGCTGGAGCTTTGATGTTAATGACTGGAAGCTGCTGCTGATGATCTTAAGGATCTGTTGCTGCTTGTGATGATTTAATGGATCTAGATTATAGAATTGATCGGAACCTGTTGAATGTATTTCTGTAATTGAAAGCCTCTGTAATGAATTTGAGATTGTAAATCAATAATCAAGCACAATATATAATCTATATATTTGTAACTAATAACAAGAAATGAAATGATATTTGGACTTTCGAGAGGTCCAACTCCCCCAAAATGGTATTCCATTTCTACCCAAAATTCCCCCCTTCACTGATTCCCTATTCCCCCATCTATAGTAATCACTTATACATTTTATTCCCACAATACCACTCCCCTAACTAATTGATAATTATCATTACTCCGCTCCCGAAACTCACCTTGTCCTCAAGGTGAAGGTTGGATCTAATTACAAAAATCAAAATACAATAAAATCGAAAATTTTTCTTGCAAATCTAAAAATTTGAGAACCACCCCTGCAAACTTTGTGATTAAATTTCTGCAAATCTGAAATTTTGGGGCTGCACTTTGTATTTCTGTGAATCTAGGACCTTGTCTGCAATTCTCGGATCTGAATATTAACTTTTTTTTTTTTTTTTTGGATGGGCCACCTTATCGACCCAATTATTCAATTGTTGGGTCCAATTAATTCCTGGGGTCCCATATGTGATTTTGTTTGAAGTCCATTTGATAATTTTTTTCCACTTGCATACCTTTTTTAAAAGTGAGGCCCATCTTCCAAACACAGCCCAGAACTCTTACCCTCTCCATTTCAGCCTTAATTGGCAGCCCATTCTCATATTTTTCTTCCCGATGGTTGATAGTCGTCTCCATCTTCTCCGAGTTGTTTTGTGATGGAAATTCAAGTACTGTGATCTCCTGCAAGGAAGAGACTAAAACTCCCAGCATATCTTGCTTTCGAAAGAATCTCCAATAGCCGTCATCTTTATTCTGACCGGAGAGAATGAAATTCCTCCAATGTTAACCCACTCTTCTTCGATTCTAAGCCCATTCTTCTCCTCCTCCGACGACAATGGTGATGTATATACTTGTAATCTACACTACTCTTCACATTTCGCAGCAGCTCCTCTTCCGGCGATGGAGGCAAATTACTCCCCAATAGATTCTTCTCGTCCGATAATGGACAAGCAACCAATTCCCTCCAGATTTCCTTCCCCATTGCGACCTCGCTCACTACATGACCAACTTGGTTCGGCGCTGAAATTTCTTCTCCAGCCGATACCTAATTCATGCCAAATGGAGCCAACATCATATCCTTCAATTCTCCCCACGTTTTTATAGGTCGAATTTGATCTACCTATTGAAACCAATTCCAAGATTCTCCATCCAAATACGTAGTGGAAGATTCTACTCGCTCCATTTCCGACATCCAAAAATGGGAAATAAACCATTGATCTGCCTTCCATATCCATGAATCAAGATCTTCTCCCTCTTCACCATAAAATATCGTTTCTAATCGAAGATCTCCAGGCTTGCTGACTTTTCTCAGTAATTGTTCAATATGTTCCATCACCGATCTCATCGCCACCTCAATTTCCTGTCTGGAATTGCTGAATTTTGCCTCCATCAGTCTGAGGTTACTTCTCTTATACCAATTTTGATAGGATCCCCACTTGCTGGAGCTTTGATGTTAATGACTGGAAGCTACTGATGATGATCTTAAGGATCTGTTGTTGCTTGTGATGATTTAATGGATCTAGATTATAGGATTGATAGGAACCTGTTGAATGTATTTCTGTAATTGAAAGCCTCTGTAATGAATTTGAGATTGTAAATCAATAATCAAGCAAAATATGTAATCTATATATTTGTAACTAATAACAAGAAATGAAATGATATTTGGACTTTCAAGAGGTCCAATTCTCTCCCAAAATGGTCTCGAGTGTCCATGTCCGAGACAGATTGAGCATTTTCACACGAGTGCGACTTGCCAACGTGGGTTCGATACCACACTTTACATGCCCTTACCTTTTATTTTTCTCACTATCAAGACACACTTGCCTATGACATACATGCATTAAATCCATTCAAATAATATCGCGACCAAAAAAATAAAAAGCTAGCAAAAATACAACATAGGTTCAGAGCATACTAATAACATAGGCGAGATTAGGGAGATAGGGGAATAGGATATAATGGGAAATGGAAGGTGGAAACTATAAATTTTGGAAAGGGCAAATGAAGAGAATGAAAATGGGATGGGACTTTTTAATAGGATAAAGTATTGTTTCCAATAAGTTCACTCATTATTCTAATGTTTCTACACTTAGACCAGACGCTTGAAAACGCACTACCCACACAATAGAAAACCATCAAAACAGTGTGCGCTTTTTCACCTGAAAAGAACCATTAAAGACATTTATTTCTCAGCGACATTTACTAATTTAACTTAAATATAAATATTATTTAATTATATATGGGACATTTTGTGGGATTATGAAGATGCGAGTATATCAAAGCTAGTAGTAGAGCAAAAGCTTATGTGTCGAAACATCTTTTGATATATTTATGTGAAAAAGAATTTAAATTGCTAGATTGTGGGTATATTTGTTAAAATTATTGAGTCATAATATTGTTGCATTTCCAAAAGTTGCAACAAGAGATTATTATATGTAGTGAAGTTGAAAATGAGAAATGATGTACTAAAATGAGTTGCATCTTGATGTTCTTTCTTTTTGGTAGTTTGAGCATCTTAATTATCTTGCTTTCGGATACTCGGTAGGATTTAGTAAACAACATGCAAAACGTGCTAAAATTTTTCATTTAAAACCTAAAGACTTCTTAGGAGGCCAGATCTTCTTGGTGGTATTTTTTATTATACTTTGATTTGAAACAATAACTTTCCATTTGATTTGGATGATGATAGTGAAATCTGCAAGAGAAATAAGGTTAGTGTGTTAATCCACTTTCATATTACTGAACGAATAAAAAGTCCTAAAATGAGAACATTCAAATTAAAACATATTTTTTAAGCTTTGTTTTTTATTTTGATTTCAAAATCGATGGGTATCAAATATTTTTAAAATCGAAAGAATTTGATGTTTTTGGTTACCCAACTAGTAGAATATATCCCTTTTAATTCAGTTGGTTGGACAAATAATAAAAAGAAAAAGGTAGTCAAGGGTATCATTGTCATTTCATATATTGGCCCAAAATACCCTTACCATGATACAAAGCCTGCCTTCTCAATTAGGGTTTACATTTGCAACAGCAAATTTGAACTTATGTTTTTGAGCTCTCCTTTATTTATTTATTTATATTATTTATTTCTGATTGAATCGCACATAGTTCCTCTTGGGAATGAATCTTCTTAATGATTCTTGAGATTTTATTTGTGCATAAAGCAAATGTATACGATGAGTAAGAGAGTTAGAGTCGTCGTCTTCTTCTTCTTCTTCTTCTTCTCTAAACTAATGGAGCACAAGGAGTTTTGGGATTCCATCTTATTACTTATCGTATTACATTCCAGTTGCAATTGAACTCGTGTTCGAAGGAAAGGGAGTTTACAGTTTTAAATTTACTTTTCTTTGCTTGGTTATATCCATTCATTTGAAATTGATAGTTTAGAATTTTAATCCTTAATATTATTATCGATTTGATTTGGTTGCTCAATGATGGAATGTAATAGATAGACCTTAAAATCCAAGAAAATCCCATAATTTGGAGATATTTTATGTCATGCTTTGGGAGTTTTGGGTACTTGGTTTATAGGGATTTTTTGAAGTATGTTGTTTGTGTTTATACGAGTGGTTTGAATTCAGGCAGGGCAAAACCCAATCGAGTATGGCGAACCCAACCAACTTGATCGATTTGGGTAAATTTTGCCTTAAAATGATTTGGATTGAGTTAGCTTTGGTAATTTTTGGTCATATTGGATTATGGGTTAAGTCTACATCCGAACATGTTTTTCTTTAAGGGGAAAAAAAATAAAAATAAAAAATTAACCTTTATTCCAAACCAATGACATACTCAAGCCAAACAATAATTAGGTAACCAATTTTTATTGAAACTTATGTCCTTGTCAATGTTCGATAAGGCGAAAATGAGTACTAAGGCGGTTTATGGTTATGAGGCGAGACGTAGCCTCAAGGCGCTTTGAGGCTTAAGCCTCGAAAAAAATCAAAATATTGCCAAAAATACAATATAGCATACTTAATTCAATAGAAGTCTACTTAAAAAGAGAATAGTACATAGAAATTAAAATTACGAAACAAACAAGTCATCAGTCTTAAAAATTGTGATAGGATGATCATGAGTCATCACTCATCGCTATTATTGGCATCATTCATGGAACTATCATCATATCTAATCTAATTCTAGAATCATGTTTTCATCTTCACCATCGATGTCTATCCATTCTTCTTCATCATCATCCATCAACTGCAAAAATCATTTCCCTTTCCTTATATCTTGCACCTTCCCCTTTCCCTTATCTTCTACCTTATCCTTCACTATATTGGCAAAAGGGATAATGAAAATAGAAAGAGACCATTAATAATTTTGTTGCATAATTAGAAATTCTGTTTAATTGCAAAAATACTTGTAGTTGTACCTATTGCCAATAGTTTTCTTTTTCGTTGACTTTGAGCATTTGTAGATCTTCCAATAACTTCTTCATTTTTATTTGAAGAAACTTCATCTCCACTTTCACCATCATAAGCAACAACCCATTCATCGTCAGATGAAGCCTCATTGCGAACAAAATGATCTACTATATCTTTTGGAGATGTCAATTGCCGACGTCGATTGCTAAGAAATTTACATAAACTAATTTTTCCAACCTCTTTGTTTTTTCTTAATTATTCGGAGGATTTTCATTGCAAAAGTTGATTGGGCATTCTGAAAAACATTTCGCCTTCTCCAATTCTTTTAATTTTCAAATTAATTACAAAAAAAAAAAAAATCAAAAATCTGGAAGTTTAATTTGAGGCGTGCGCCTCAACACAAAAAATGCAAGCCTCGCAAAAAAAGCCTCAAGGCGATTTTGTTGCGCTTCAAATTGAGGCGCACCTTAAGGCGCTCCTCAATTAACCTTTTAATACACTGGTCCTTGTATATATGTTGAAAATATGGATTAGGATGAAGAAAGATAAATTGATTATTAAAAAGTAAGAACAAGATAATAATATACTAATAATCTAATTGATCAAAAGTATGCTCGATCACGTAATCATTGTCCTTTATTTTAACGATATTTGTTTCCTCTCGATAATTTAGAGTACTTGAGGATTACTTAGCAAATTTGTAGAATTGATTAAAGCATTTAAGTTTTCTTCTAAAAACACGAAGAACAAAAAAATATAATTTATTTGGTATATTTTGTACAAAGTTTTGATCTTGATTTATCTTGATGTATTGATGTGTATTGAGATCTATCTTCTATTTATAGATTTTCAAACATCTCTATGAAGTGGTGCAAGCAACACTATGAAAAGTCATCCCTTTTCACCAAAAGATTTGAGAAAAATCAAATTTGTAACTTCCCTATGTCATATTCGGATCTCCTAGCGATCGCAATGTTAAACCCATTTACGATCACATAGCTTAAAAAACTCTAATTTGTACCTTGCAATTGCAAAGTAAGGCTTTACTAGGGATGGCAAAATGACTCGTAAGCTCGAGCCACTCGGGCTAGGAAAAGCTCGGGTTTAGCTTGGCTCGCGGCTCGAAGTCTCGAGCCAAAGCTGGAGCCAAGCTTTTGTTCAAGGACAAGCTTTAGCTTGGCTCGGTTCGAGCCAAAAAAGAGCCCGTCCAAAAAGCTCGAGCATTGAAATTCAATCACAAGCTCGGCTCGGCTCGGCTCGTTGTATATATACATTTTCAATAAAAATTTTATGGATTTTATTATAAAAAAACAAAATAAAATTTAAAAGCTCGAGACTTGGCTCGACTTGGCAGAAAATTTCGAGCCTAAAGCACGAGTTGAGCCTTATTTTTGAGGACGAGTTTTGGCTCGGCTTGAGCCAAAAAAAGCTCGATCCCTAAAGGCTAGAGTCCTGATCTTCGGCTCACAAGCTGGCTTGGCTAGTTGACATCCCCAGGCTTTACCCATTTTAAATCTGCTTAGTTATGCACCACAGTTGTGATTACAGACTTTAAGCCATTACTGTCGCACCATGTTGCGATTTGAGTTTCTCACTTCTTTTCATCAATTTTTAATCCAAACGCGTTTAATATTTCTTTAAACATGATTTTCAACAATCTTGACTTTATAAAGAATGTATATTGAAGACAACCCAATCAACTAAAACTTACGTATAAGGCTCTTTAGATTTGAATCTAGTCATAGTATAATTTTTACAAAGTATTATCAAATCTTTTTTATAGCTTGGTAGCTTTGAACCAATTATTTCTTGTGATGATATCGATAAGAACACACACAAAGGTATCACGTGTTCATAAGTTCGTCAAACTTTCAAGAGATAAACTCTTACTCTCTATTAAGAAGACACCATCTCGAAAGTTTAACTAAGTGAGGTTCTTCCAGTAACTTTGTTAGTGTTTGATATATACTGGTTTAATAAACCGAGCTTCATTAAAATATTGTTATGATCATCCATTTGTCTTAGTAACAACCAGCATCTTGTTTTTTAGAAGGATAGTGTTTATCTTAATTTCAATATTACTGCAATAATCCACTTATCAAATGACTTATTTTTACTCTTTGAACTTGTTAATTATCGTTAGAATAATAACATGCATGATTCCTATCATTTGTAGACTTTATTTTAGGAGTTTCAACCCATCCTTCTTTATACAACGTAACCTAGAGAAATTATTCCACTTTTAATTAATTTCATTACTTAAGAGTGTTTGGTATTGTTTAAAATGAGTTTTTTTTTAAAAATGAATAGTGATTTTTAGGAGAAATGATGGTTGAGATTTGGTTGAAAAGTCAAATATTGTGGGCTTGACTTTTAATAGATGGTTGAGATTGAGTACTGTAGAGAAATGAGAAAATTTTAATGAAAACCAAACAAGGGCTTAGTCATGTCTTATACTTATATGTCTAGACATTGTATTCTTCATTGTATGCTATTGATTGTCTTGCTTGACTATCACATAAAATGGATATAGAAGAGTTTTTCGTCTCTAATGGAATCTCATAAAAGAGATCATTTAACCATTTTGCTTCCTTTTCGGATTCAGCCACTGGCACATATTCAAATTACATGGTAGAATAAGTGATACATGATTGTTTCTTGGATTTTCAAGAAACAACACCACCTCCCAATGTAAATAACTATCCTGAAGTAGATATACTTTCACTCGTGCTAGAAATCCAACTAGTATCAGTAAATCCTTCCAAAAATTTGTTTGAAAGTAAATCCAAGAAACATTCTCCACATAATGTGATTGAGTTTAGCACATTATGTGGAGAATGTGATAAACAAATTCAAACACTTAGAATATAAAAGAGTATAATACCTGTAATTGACTCAAATAATAACCCCACTATTTTTGGTTACTTTGAGCCCCAAAATAGTGTCAACTACTCCAAGATCCTTCATATTGAATGTGGAAGATAGAAACCTCTTCGTTTCTTTGAATCCATCCATCCATGTGATTATTTAGAATCAACATGTCATCGACATATAAGCATATAATGATAATACATGTATCACACAGTTTGGAATACAAACATTTATCTACATTATTATGCACAAAGCCAAAAAGTCAAAATTTTCGTATCATTTCTAAGGTGTTTACTTTAGATCATATAATGAATTTACAATTTTACAAACTTTATGTTCATTTTCGTGTAGCACAAACTTTCTGATTATTCCATGTAGACTCCCCCTCGAGGTCCCCATTTAGGATTGTTGTTTTGACACCCATTTGATGAACATGTAAGTTATTTATGGAAGCCAATGTGAATAATTGCAACATGTGCGTATGTATCGAAGTAATAGATTAATTCCTTTTGTCGATATCCTTTTGCCACAAGCCTAACTTTAAAAGTGTTTAGTGTACCATCTGAATTATACTTTCTTCTAAACAATTTGTATCCAATAAGTTTAGAGCCAATTGGTAGATTGACAAGTTCCCATGTGTTGTTTGATAGAATTGAATCCATTTCATCTTAAGGTATTTTTCTAAAAGAGACTATCTTGAGAAGTCATAGATTCATTGTAAGTCTCAGGATTGATTTCACTTGTAGAACCAAATGTATTATTCTTACAACATTCTTCTCATTTTCTTCTACTTACTTAGTTGAGAGTCTATTTCGTCTGAACCAAGTGACTCTCGAACTCGAATTATTTTACTTCTTTGAGGTTCGCTCGATTTAAATTGTTCTATTGTTAAGCTGGACAGGAGTTTTAGTTAGAATAATAATCTCACTGATTCTAGAATATTGGTTCTAGAAATTCGATATCATTATTTTTATAGTGTTGTACTCGTGGTATATATTTATATATATATTGTGCACTTAATTAGAATTGTGGAGGCCCAGAGCATAGTTTCAATGTCGGAATGGAGACTTCTTCCATGCATTAAGATGATTTTATTCTTATTCTCTTCTGGGAGAATTGTATATGAAGTTTAAACCTGTTTGTTTGTATTTTATTATGTACTGCCTGATTTGAGCAGATGAAACTTGAAATCTGACCAATTATTTCCCTACCTAGTGTACTTTGTGTGAGTATTGAAATATGGAATTAATTCCTTGTCACCATCTATTTGTGGTTTCAGTTCTACTGACAATGAACATGAAACATCTCATCATTCCAAGAGGCACAAACAGAACAGACCCAGAAAGGTCGTTATTTTAAACTTTTTTCTTGACTTATTGAATAATACACAGTAGTTTTTTTATTAAGTACTGCCTGGTTGGATTTCAGATCAAAGATAAAGAGAGAAAGAAAACTAATCAGCACAAACGTCATAAGCATAAAGATAAAGAGGTAAGCCACACTATCTTTTTTGCTGAAGCATGAAAATTGATGTGAGTTGTGTTGAACTGATTTGTCATTAAGCAAGTGGAATAATCGGGGTGAACTTAGAAGGATTTGTTTTCACTATTTATTGTCATCCTGATTAGTTCATATTATTTTTCGTTAGAGGTTCTAATAGTACTTTCTGTCTGTTTATGAAATGGCTCTTCAAAATTTGGAGCTGGGGTCTGTGGCATGATGATGGGGAATTTGATTGGCTTTGCTTGGATGTTGTTTCTTGCCTCGGTTTGGTCCTGGTAATGTGAGATATATATAGAAGCGGCAGGAAGAGAATAGTGGTCCTGTACAGCTCTCCAAGGTTTGTTTTATGCTTGAAATTTTCAAATTTAACATGTCCAAGAGATGATAATGGGAAAATGGGTATGGTTTTGATAACGTGTTTTATATTTACAGTTCTTGGGAAGGGAAAAAGATGATGGTGTACGTCGTAGTGCTGTCTCTGGCAAAAAGGTAAGGCATCTCTCTCAAGTTTTGCTTGATTATTTTGACAGCTAACGAATTGCTGAAACCCTTTAATGCTAGTTACACAGGATCTTATCTTTATTTTCTTTTGTAGATTCAATTGAAGCTCGAGAAAACAAAGGAGGACAAGTTAGCAGAGAACAATCGAAATGAATTGCTGAAATTCTTGAATGCTAGTTATGATTGACAAAGTTGGGATGACGTTGAAGGTTCTATTTCTGGACTCAAAACTTCTTTTGCTAGTGATGAGAAGTTAAAGTTTGTTTAAAATGTTATATATTTTATGATATTCTCCATTATGTTAGTTTGAACCGGAATTTCGCTTATTTATTTGATAGCAGCAGGAATAAAATGATCTAATGTGTGATTTAACTTAACTCCGCCTGTATTACCGGATGTGAATGATTTTGTATTGTCGAAAGCTTTTCATCTTTGACCTGTGTTATGGTGCCCTGGCTTTAAATATCTCTATATAGTGGTCTATATTATCCACAATTTGACATCAAAACCAATACAAGAATGTAGAAAGAAACCCAATGTTATGTAGCAATACTTGTGCTCAAAATTAGTATAGGGCCACATTGGGAATGGTTGGAGAATAAGGAGCAATCTTATAAGCTGTATGGCTTATGAATTGTGTGGACAGCATTGGAAGTTCATTATTTGCAAATGACTAAAAATGTAATTAAACTTGCTAATGGATAATGTAGTAATGGTTAGGCATTGTTAGTGCTATATATCTATTCTTTATTAATTAAAATAATAGATAAAGATATGAAGTTTTTTTGTTACACCGCATAATATTTTTGTTAGTTTCTAAATTGGACATACATCTCAAGTATTCCAAACAGTTAACTTACTTTCCTTTTTCTGTCTTTACTTATATTTTTGAATTATCTTTTTTTCTCGAATATTTTAGGGAGATATTTTTAATTGACATTATGACATGACAAACATAATGATGTAAATAAATATTCCATTACTTACTTTTTCACTAATCAATGTATGTGCGTCATGTTATAATGTCACTAAAAATGTCAATTAAAAATCTCTCCATAGAATTACTCTTTTTTTCTCTTGCTTTCATTTATGTTTGATTGTTGATTTTTGTTTGTAATAAAGGAATTTGTTATTTTTGAGGTAAAATATGTAGAAGTTTACATAACACATTGTTATTACATAGAGCTGGGAATGAATTGATGCAATTATGATGCTATAACACCATTTGGGTTCTCAAATATGATCTTCCGTACAAGCTTTTTCATTACATTGATAGAATTTCAGCATTTTTATTCCAACAAGAATCAAACATTTTTCTAGTATACTTTCAAAAAAAAATAAAAATTCAAGTATATTAATTTGAAAAGTCCATAAAAGTTCGTGAAAAAATAATAATAAAAAAAATATCCCAAATAAAAGTCCATCCTACCAAAAACCATATTCCATGATGATAGGGGTGTAAGAGGTTCGATTTTATTGGTTTTTGACAGATTTTGAAATCATTAAATGAGTTTGAGAAAAACTCAAATTTGAATCAAACCATTTAAAACGGTTTGAAAAAAATTAAAACATAAATTTAATGGTTTGATTCGGTTTTAAATCGTCGATTTTATCATATTTTTTTTTGCATATCTACTTTTATGTTACTAATTCATTTATTTCGATATATGCTTATACTTTATTAACAATAAATTTAAATAAACTAAATAAATTTATTATAAATTAAAATACTAATTAAATCAACATGAAATCACGGTAAAATTATAATATAGTTATTTTGTCCGCCTTTTTAGATTAAAATGTTACAAATAAATGTTATGATAACGTTACAATACAAGTTTATAAGGTCAAAAAATAACACGATGCTCGATAAGACCTTCGTGATCATCATATCTAGAAAACAAGAGATTTATTGATTAAATAGAATGTATAATCGACCATAATAAAAAAAAAGATTTATTGATTAGATAGAGAGTATATAATCAATATAACAATTACATAAGCTTATTCTTGTCGGTTGTCATGAACTCAAATCATTCATCGAATATTTTAAAGAAGATTATTGGATTTATTTGAATTTTGAATTATGGTAATTGTCTAATTGGGTAATAAATATAATAGAGATTAAAAAACAGCCATATAACTATTGAATTTGACATATTAGTCAAATTTTCGATTTTTTATTTTTTATTTTTATATATTTTTCTCGTCGGTCCGGTTTGATTTCAAACCGCAATTAAAAATTTCAAACCTAAACTAAATCATTCTTGACTGGTTTGATCCGGTTCAAAATCATATAATTGACGGGTTCACGTGGCACCAATCTAACGATTTCTAAAATACGATTTCGGTTCAATTTTTTTATTTGACGATTTCTATTTACAGCCTTATTTCATGGGATTGCTAAATTCTCATCAATTTCATTTGCCATCATTGGCTATTATGTAGGTCAGGTCCGAAAGTAGCGAACTCTTGTGAAAAGGAAAAATGATGCAAAACTCTGCATAATGAGTTTTTTTCATCTCCGTATTTTTTCTTGGCCTCCCACTAAACATTAAAGATATTGGTGGTATATCTTGAAAATGGCCATACAAATTTGCCATTTTATGAAAATAATCAAGAATTTTATCAAATCATAAAAATAACCTTAGAGATTAGGAACTATCAAAAATACCCTTACATATTATATTTCAACTATACCTATTAGAATTTATAAAAGTTACAATTAAATCCTTAAAACTTTACATCTATATACTTTTAATTAATTTTATTTACGTGAATTTATTTTATTCTCGTTTACATGAATTTATTTGTTTTTTTTTCGCTCATTGTAGTACTCCTTCCATTGGTATCAGAGCCATATGACAGATCTAAAAGATAAATATTATATGACAAAAAATAAAAATAAATATATTATACATACACCAGAATTCATAATCATTCAAACTTTAATATTAACTGATAATGAAAAATAGAAATCTTAAGAGCTTTAAAAAGTTTAGATGAAGATATAAGAAGAGATATTTATGATCTAATAAATTTTAATATAATAAAAGAAGATTTTATAATAAATGATGAAATATTATATTTAATAAAGAATGACATCATTGAAGAATTAGTACAAAGAGATATCACAGAAGAATATGGAATATCATAGAGGAGATCATTTATTAATCAAATATCTAGATATGGAAACAAATGAAAAATTATATTCAATAGCAGAACAAAGAAGAAATCTATTAGATCAAATGATAGAAGAAAAAAATATAAAAAGAAAATGGTTCCTAATATTAAAATCATTAGAAAATAAAAGAAAATACTTTAATACAATTCTAAAACAATTACTTAATATACTCTTGATTCTAAATAACAAAGAAAAAATCAATATGGAAAAATATGATATAACTGGAGAAATAAAATACTACATAAAATATTATAGAGCACAACAAAGAAAATCAATGCTAAGATCAATTGAAGAATTTTGTGAATATGATATAATGATATGTAAAGAAGTAAAATATGATATGGAACTAAGATTAGAAGTTGAGCATACCATATGAAGAATTTAATGACGGAATTTCTAGAAATAAAATTTGAAAAACAAGTAATAGAAAATATTTGTTTCAATCATTAAGTTCATGGGAAGAATCCGATGGTTTTCTTAATATACAATTAAATTGGATAAGTGCCTTTTTATGACAAACATATAAAAACATAAATTTACAAGATAAATTAGTCATTGAAGAATTACAACAGTTAAATATATAAGATATGAATATCAAAGAAAAATTACAAAATATTCAAAATAGACTAACAATAAAATTTAAAGAATTAAAATATATGATATGAGAAGTAAAAAATATAGATGAAGAGATTTTAAAAGAATTCCAAAGAAAATCAGAAGAATTAATTAATCAAGATAAAACTGGAATAATTATAGAAAAAATAGAGAAATTAAATGAGAAAATAAGGAATAATGATAATTAAAGAATCATATCAATAGAAGAAAGAATAAAAAAATTAGAAATAAAAATAGATGATATATATGACAGACTATTTAAGGTACAAAAAACTCAAACTACTAAACCAAGTGTATAAAATGTTGATAAGTGAATATATTGAAGACCTGAAGATATTAATAAAATCATTAATAAGTGATGTTCAAGAGGTAAAAAATGAATTAAAAGAAGTAAGAAATGATATAAATATATTGAAACTATAGATTAGAGAATTCAAAGAAAATAATAAAAATAAAGATAAGAAAATAGATAAAAAATTTATAAAAAAATACATGCTTAGAATAGGAAAAATACATTTTGAGGAAGAAAAAATTATAATAGAAGTAGGAAGTATGGATGATGAATTTTGGAAAAACATATTACCAAAAATACTAGAAGAAGAATTAGAGTTACAAAAATCCATAAAAAAAACTTTAGGAAAACTAAAAGTTGAAGAAAAATCAGATAAAAATGAATGAAGAATTAAACTTGCTAATGGAAAATTTTGACCAATTAAGTCTAGAAAATTGTAATGAATACCAAGTTTTAATGAATACTGGATGAACACCTAGCTCAATTCCAATAGTAACTTCCAAACAAGAATTAACAGATTCAGATGAAAGTTATGCACATTTATATAGTAAACCACATAGACAATGATATGATAAAATCAGGGATAGACAACCGCCTAAAGGGAATAAATACAGAGATAAATTTGAACCAAATAATAATTATGATAAACCTATTAATCATGGAGGAACAAAACTAGATTTGGATTGTAAAATAGATACTAAAAAAGTCTTATTAACTTGGGAAAATTCAATGATTTTATTCTTTTTATACAATAAAAACGATACATGGGAAAATAATAAAAGAATAATAGATTTTTTAATAGCATCATTTGAAGGACATGTGGGAAGGAATAAGTAGTGATACGAAAACATTAATAAGAAAGAATGTACAAACAGAAATAATAAAATCAGATAAACAAAGGTATAGAAAAGTTAGTAGATTATATTGCGCATGAATTTTTAGGAGAAAATTGGATAAGTAATGCTGAAATAGAATCAATTAGAGAAAAAGATAATGTAAGAATGAGATTAATAAATTTAACAATATGTGATATGTGTAAAATCAAAGAATATACTTGTAAATTCAAAGAATACTATTATGTTCAATTCTATAGTAATAAAAATCAAGAAGTATACAGAGATATGTATTACAATAAATTACTAGGTTCATGGGGAATATACTTTAAAATAGAATTTGAAAAATTTATCACAGATAATCCTGGAATACCTAGAACATTAGGATCGAGGATAAAATTTCTATTTGAAAGATTAGCATACATATGTCAAAAAAGACAGTTATTAAAGAAATCGGAAAAATTAATTAGAATATGTTGTGAAGATATAGAAAAATCTACCCAATGGGGATGTAACCCTAAAAAGAGAAGAAATATTAAAAGAAAACATAAAAATAGAAAGTTTAAAAAATTTAGAAACTTTAGGAAATAATATATAAAACCTAAGAGAAGATATTACAAAAGAATATATAATCCAAATAAAAAACAGAAAGATAAGACTTACAAGAAAAACAAAAGTCAATGCAAATGTTAGAATTGTGGAGAAATGAGACATAAAAGCCCTAATTGTAACAAGAAGAAAGTTAAAATATTATAAAAAGAATATCTATAAATAGAAAGTGAATTAAGTGAAATACCTGACATTGAAGAATACTATAATCAAGAAATCTATATAAGTGAAACAGATTCAGAAAGCAATGAATCAGAATCAGAATAGAGAAATAGAAGAAATAGAAAACAATAACATAGATGTACAAGAATATGAAGGAATAGATGGTTATGGATTAAAAGTAACTTTTGATAATAATAAATTCAAGAAAATTCAAAAATTATCTTTAGATTTGAAAATAGGAAAATGAGAAATATTAGATAAAATATGGAGAAGAGAAAGAGTAGCAATAAATGAATATTATACAATTGAAAAAGCAATAGATGTTGAACTACACAAGGAACACATAAATTAAATCTTTTAACAAAAAATACTGTTACAGAATTATTAACAAAGATTAATAAAAAATAAAGTGAAAAGATTCAATATGTTTATTTAACAGGTATACAAATAATGTTTAAATCCTTATTTTGGGAATGAATAGACTTACATTTGACTGTGAGTTTACATGATGAAAGTATATAAAATCTAAAAGATAGTCATTTAGGAATAATATAAGGAAATTTAACCTATCAGAAACTAATATTTACATGTTACTCAAAATATTGTGTCTCATTGAAAGATAGAAACTTTAACGAAGTCTTAGGACTATATTTCAAGTTACATAGAAATGATATAATGCAACCAGGAGACCAAATGATGACTATAGAATATAGAGCGTTATACACATTTACTAATTCTAATTATAGGAATATTTACTCTAAAAAACCATACATTGAGGTTCATAAAGAATGTAAAGATATGAGTAAAATCGTGGAACCAAGCAAACAAATAAATCTAATTCTAGAAGAATATGAACTTACTATAATAAAAAATAAACTAGAAATAATAGATTTAAGAGAAGAAGAAAGCCCTAATAATAAAATAATATTTGAAGATTGAAGATTAATTAGAAGATCAGCAAGTGTACCTAAACAATTAGGAGAAACTAGTAATACAAGAGAAATAAAACTTCATAGAAATATTTGAAATATGAAAATAGAAGGTGAATATTTTAATGGAAAAGAATATGTGAAAGGATCAAATATATTAATTGATACAGGAGCTGGTGAATATCATATAGCTTCAAACAGAATATATGATTAATATCTCATAGAACTGATCCATATAGATATATAAATTTTGATGGACAAATACATATGACTGAACTTGAAGTTAAAGTACCAATAAAGATAGGAGGAATAAATCTCTTAATACCATGTCATATAGATAACAGTATGGTAAATCCTCATATAATGTTTGGAATGAGTTTCTTAAATGGATTAGAAGATTATAGTATAAAACGTGAAGGATTATACATAACAGATAATAGTCAAACTATACTATGTAAAAAAGCTGAATAAATGAATAATCAAATAAGTTTTCCATTAGCTGTTTATATACAAGTTACTATTGTTGAAACAAATAAAATAATTTGTGCATTAATAGATACAGGAAGTGATATAACAATATTCAAAAGTTTCTTAATAAAATGATGGAATACTAATGGAAAGATAAAAATTACAGGAGTAATATGAGAAAGTACCCAAATAATTAATAGTGCTGATAAAATTGATATAATACTTGGAACTTGGAAGTAAACAAATAGTTATAAATAAGATATATATAGTTATAACAACTTAGAATGTGATATATTAATAAAACTCCCTACACTTTGTCCAAAATATTTTCCAGAAGAATGTTATACAGTGAAGGCTTGGATTCAGGCAAGGCTAATTACCCATGAAGGAAGGAGGTCGTTGAAGGGAATAATAGCAGGAACTTGTGAGCCTGAAGGTCACTAAAATCAAGACCCGTTAGGTTTCGGTTGCGGTTCAAATCAGAATTGATAGAGTCAAAAACGATTTTTAACTATGAAAGAATTTTTAACTTGATCTTGGTGTGGTGTGAAACTTAATCTTTGTATTTTGACTACTAGTATTTCTCCGGTGCAATGCGTGGAAGTTACTATTCAAAAATATCGATTTTATATTTTTTTTTAAAAATTTTATCACATCTATCAAAATAAAACTTTTAAGATGTATTTGATTTCTAAGGTGAAAAATGTTTTCTCACAAAATAAGTAAGCAAACATTTTCAATGCAAATGGCTAAAGTTTGCTACAATTAGTTGTACCATAAAAAATATTTTCTAAGTTAAATTTTTCAATCAAACATCAAACAAGCACAAAATGTGAAAAATATTTTTCATGATGTGACATTTTCAAGGTAAAACTAAGGAAATCAAACATATTCTTACATTTAATATTTGATGTGATTTTAGAGGCGATATGTTTACAGTTGGTTTTCACTTGTGAGTTAGTATAAAAGTTTTTGTTGAGATCTTCGATTTGACACCCATAATGCATATTTTTCAATTTTCAAAATAATAGTATAGTTATAAAAATATGAATAAAACTATGGGCATTAAAAAAAAAAACATGTATTCACTATATTTTGCAATATTTATTTATTTAGTTCAAATATGGTTTAAAATTTTTTAAATTATAATTTTATCAATCTTTAAATTCTTATATAATTATGATTTTAAGTTTATTTATTAGAATTATATAATTATAACATATTGATACATTTTAACCTTTAGGTAATAATTTAAAAATTAAAACAATTAGTTTGAACTAATTTTATTATATATACACACACATACTAATTGGTCGTCGAAATTAATGACCCACTTTTATTATTTGCTTTCATTTAATACAAACTTTTATTAATTACATTATTTTATTTTATTTTATTTTGCAAAAAATTCTTGATTTAGAATGAATTTTGGGCGGGAAAGTGTGTGAGTAAAATGGTGACGGTTATCTTATTTTCCATTATTATATATGTATAGATATAGATGTTTTTTAGTTTGACAATGTACTTTGATTGATGATATTTGGGGTCATGACATTTGAACTTATCTTTATTTATTGAATGATGAGTGATGCTTATTATGTCGATTTTGTATGTATGTGAAGTAGTGATACAACTTATGTTAGTATATGCGTCTGATAAACTAATTGTAAACAAGTTTATAAAGAATATATTGTCAAATAAATTTTTAGTCACACATTTTTTCGAACCACTTTTCAACAACATATTTTACCTCGAAATTATTACATTTTTTGTTTATAACAAAAAACTTTTACCAAATAGAGGTAGTTTGAAAATTTTAGTTCATGAAACTAGAAACAAATTTGAACTAAACGGTTCAGTTTTGGTTTGATTCTTTTCTTACAAGAAGAATTAACTGTTCTTTTTTCAAACAGAACCATCGGTATTTAGTTCGATTCGGTTATCTGAAAACTAAAATCATATGAAACCATGCTCAGATCAATTCATAATGGAGTTTGAGAAATATTGTAAATGTTCGTATTACAGTGGTGTATCATTTATTTTGTTTCTAATATACTATGGCTATTTTATAAAATGATTATAATATATTTATCGAAAGTATTTTTAATTGATTATCTGGCATGCGATTTAATTGTACACAAGATCATTAAGCATTGTTTATTGTAGCATCTATGTTTTTAATTTTGTCATTAAATTTTGACCTTCAAACTTTGATTATTTTCAATGCTACTTCATTGTTGAATCGTTGATCATGATTTATGTCAAAATATTCCATTAGCAAGTTTTGATGTTAAGGAAAATAATTTTGTTTGCATTGTTTATTGTATCTCAACTTTTTTTTTCATCAAATTTTGGCTTCCAAACTTTGATTAACTTGCACACCTCTTGATTATTTATCATAATTCTGTCAAAATATTCCATTTAGAATTTAAGGGAAAAAAATTGTTCTTTGAACATATTTATTTTTCAAAATTATGATGGAAAATAACTTTTACAACGTTATCAAAATGAACTTTTTGGACGAAACCGTAGGCAAAGATGAGATATCTAATTAATAAAATGTCAAAGGTAAAAGTTTAAGAGAAAAGTTTAAAAATATAAGTACCATAATAAGCAAACTTTGAGTGCAATGAAATTGTGATGCAACTAGTAGTAGGTGTGAGCATTTATCGGTGTTTAGTTCCATTCAACTTCAAGAATTGAACGATTTTGATATCGGTTCGGTTTCGATTTTTGTTCAGTTTCTATTTAAAAAATCGAATTTGATAATGCCTAAGGGCATTTCCAATTGGACTCAATTTTGGGGTGAAACTCCAAAATGGTGTTCAATTTCTCCTCCAACCGGATGCCATCTCCATTGATGTGATCCGGAAAAAGCGTCAAAAATGAGAAATCAAGATATGAGCAATTCAATAATATTCTACATAGGAAAATGAACAAGTTTCATGTTGGGCTCGAGTCGAGATTCAAATCACGTCAACGGATCAGAAAATTGGGCAGAAGATGCATTATGGCCGTCAAACCCGGAGTCACAACCGTAACTGATCTGGCGCACAATTTGGAGCAGAGTTGCATTACGGCCGTAACATTATTTCTCACGGCCATAACTTACTTATGGATTTCACGACTGCATCACATTTCTCACGACCGTAAATGAATATTGGTATTTTCGTTCAGAAGTAGATTTACGACCGTAACATAAATCTTCACGGCCGTAACTAATATTAAGACATTTTGATCAGAGGAGGACTTACGGTCGTAAGTCTGACTTTTACGGCCGTAAGCGGTGCGAATCAGATTTTCGGGATTTTAGTATTTTAGTTGATTTTTATTTCCTTTATTGGTTTTTTATTCTTTTTCCAATTTTTGTAATTTTGGTTATTTCAGTTATTTTAACTTAATTAGAATTCTATTCAGAGTCAATTAACGACTAGGTTTTATTTTGCCTATTTATATGCTTTTCCATTCAATGTAATAGTTAAGTTAGACTTTGATTAATGAAAATTGTGTTGAGTGGTTTTTCCCTCCCAAATATTGTTCTTGATTGAACACCTTCGAATTTATCAAATATTGTGAGATATATATGGCGTTCACCAAATTGAACTTATCAAGGATCTGGATATCCTTGTGGCGTTCACCCCATTATGGTTCTTGTTTCCTCATCGTAATGGGTCTCGGGTTTAATATACCCCTGGTTCTTGCGTCGTGATGCTCGGGTTGTAGTGTTCTTGTCCGTTCCAACCTAAATTCGGAACTTTCCAAGCGTTATTTCGTGAGCTACGACGCGGACCCCCTTCCGGGTTCGCATCATCTGGTACCAGAGTCTGTCTCTAAATCCAAGTATTTAGTATTCCAGTTCTTTTCTTTTATTTCCAGATTTTATTCATTCAAAAAAAAAAAAAAAAAAAATTCATTCCAATTCTTGTTTCTTGAAATTCGTCAGAAATTCAAGATTTACCAAATTATGCTTCTTGTTCTTGATTATTCTTGTTGAGTAGCAAAAAAAAAAAGTGTTTTTGAGTTGATACAAGAGTCAAGAAAATTCTTTTTAAGCCAATTCAAGAAATCTTTTCTTGGAAAAAAAATTTTGGCAAATCTTTCCAGCAATTCTTGTTCATACTAAATTCCTTATTGTATCAAATTCTTGATTCCATAAACTTCTTCTTGAAATAGAATTCTTGTTTCCATAATTTCTTTCTTAAAATTCTTGATTCCAAATTTTCCATCAATTTTCCTTATTTGCACTTTGGGGTTAATTCCACAATGACCAAATATGTGAATAGTTTGGTGGGTTCTATGAGAACGTGAGAAAAAAGGGAATAGAGAGGAAAAAGGCAGAATTGTGAGATTAATAGAGGGAAAAAGCCAACATCGAGTGATAAACGAGCGATAAAACACGTGAGGATCTTTATTTAAATTTTTTCTCTTTTCTTTATTACTAACCATGTCATAGAAGGAAGTTTCATCGACGGAAAAGGATCATCAAGACTTTAAAATGCTTGCAATGATGGAGGAACAATTTGCAAAATTGGAGGCGAGGTTGGATGTAAAGTGGGAAGCAAAATTTGGTCCACAATCCGGCGTGAATGTGGGAAGAGCAAATAATCTGGTGGAGACACGTGGTGCGGGAATTGTTCAACCACGTCAAGAACAACCGCGCAATTTCCCTAATTTGCGGAGGCCACTAAGGTATGACTTCAACCTACAATATGGAGTTAGGAATGAACGTGTTGAGGTTGTTGATAGTGATGAAGATAATGGTGAATTGTCTATTGCCAGTATTGGTAGGAGACGAGATCGGGGAGAAAGACGTGGTAGAGGATATAGGCGTGATTGTAGGGATGATGTAGATGGACATGTTGGTAATATAAAAATGTCCATTCCCTCGTTTCAAGGTAAAAGTAAGTCGGAGACTTATTTTGAATGGGAAAAGAGGGTAGAATTGATTTTTGATTGTCATAATTATTCCAAAGCTAAAAAGGTTAAATTGGCAGTCGTAGAATTTACTGATTATGCTATAGTATGGTGAGATCAATTGGTTACTAGTAAAAGGAGGAATCGGGAGAGGCCTATTGAAACTTGGGATGAGTTGAAGGCCCTTATGAGAAAAAGATTTGTGCCTAGACATTACTATAGGGATCTCTACCAAAAACTACAAACCCTTTCCCAAGGTAGTAAGAGCGTGGAAGATTACCATAGGGAGATGGAGATTGCCATGATTAGAGCAAATATAGAGGAAGACCCGGAGGTAACCATGGCTAGATTTTTAAGTGATTTAAATCGAGATATTGCTAATGTTATTGAATTGCAGCATTATATCGATTTGGAGGAGATGCTTCACATGGCCATGAAAGTGGAGCGACGACTAAAAAGGAAGGGAACTTCGAAATTCTCTATAAGTTCTAATCCTTTTGGTAAGCCTACATGGAGCGGGGCTTCTAAAAATGATGGGGTTGTGCAGAAAAATAAATTTGAGGCACCGAAGGGAAAAGTAGAGCCACCCAACAAAGGTAAAATTGCTTCTGACTCTCCAAATAACAAAAATAAGATATAGATGATTTTTATGGGACTCTATGATAAACATAAAAATCAAACTGGATAGAAAAACACAAGAACCTAAATTCAGAGTCCAGCTCTGATACCATATGATGTGATCCGATATGGGGATCACCAAGCAAACTTTGAGTGCAATGAAATTGTGATGCAACTAGTAGTAGGTGTGAGCATTTATCGGTGTTTAGTTCCATTCAACTTCAAGAATTGAACGATTTTGATATCGGTTCGGTTTCGATTTTTGTTCAGTTTCTATTTAAAAAATCGAATTTGATAATGCCTAAGGGCATTTCCAATTGGACTCAATTTTGGGGTGAAACTCCAAAATGGTGTTCAATTTCTCCTCCAACCGGATGCCATCTCCATTGATGTGATCCAGAAAAAGCGTCAAAAATGAGAAATCAAGATACAAACAATTCAACAATATTCTACATAGGAAAATGAACAAGTTTCATGTTGGGCTTGAGTCGAGATTCAAATCACGTCAACGGATCAGAAAATTGGGCAGAAGATGCATTACGACAATGAAACCCGGAGTCACAACCTTAACTGATCTGGCGCACAATTTGGAGCAGAGTTTCAATTATTGTCGTAACATTGTTTCTCACGGCCGTAACTTATTTATGGATTTCACGGGCGCATCACATTTCTCACGGCTGTAAATGAATATTGGTATTTTTCGTTCAGAAGGAGATTTACGGCCGTAACATAAATCTTCACGGCTGTAACTAATATTAAGGCATTTTGATCCGAGGAGGATTTACGGCCGTAAGTCCGAATTTTACTGCCGTAAGCGGCGCGAATCAGATTTTCGGGATTTTAGTATTTCAGTTGATTTTTATTTCCTTTATTGGTTTTTTTATTCTTTTTCCAATTTTTCCAATTTGGTTATTTTAGCTATTTTTGCTTAATTAGAATTCTATTCAGAGTCAATTAGCGACTAGGTTTTATTTTGCTTATTTATATGCTTTTCCGTTCAATATAATAGTTAAGTTAGACTTTGATTAATGAAAATTGTGTTGAGTGGTTTTCCCTCCCAAATATTGTTCTTGATTGAACACCTTTGAACTTATCAAATATTGTGAGGTATTTGTGGCGTTCACAAAATTGAACTTATTAAGGATCTGGACATTCCTTGTGGCGTTCGCCCCATTATGGTTCTTGTTTCCGCATCGTATCTGGTCTCGGGTTTAATATACCCCTAGTTCTTGCATCGTGAGGCTCGAGTTGTAGTGTTCTCGTCCGTTCCAACTTAAATTCGGAACTTTCCAAGCCTTATTCCGCGAGCTACGACCCGGACCCCCTCCCGAGTTTGCATCATCCATCTCCAAAATGAAGTTTTGAACAGTGCTGCGCCATATCGTAACTTTTACCTTTTTTCTTTTCCAATCTTGTCCATCCATTTTGTCTACTAAACTTTTTTCTTCCTCTCATGTCTTATGTTCATTTTATATTTTATTATGTTGTTGAGTTAAATTTATTTATTTTGTTTGTGTTTTGTTATTATTTTTAATAACATAATAAATTAATTTAATCTAGAGTAAATAACAATTAATGATAATATTAAATTAACATTGCTCATGATTAAAATTAAAAAGTTACATAATTGATACGTAAAAATGAAGAAGATAAAATCACGACACGATAAGTAAACATGAAATAATAAAACACGACTGGAGTAAATTACGAAAATTTAATAGTTTGGTTGTCATTTTCATATCCTCCAAGACCATCAAAATATTGATTAAATTGAGTTGAGCTACTTTGCCGGGTCGTTGAGATCTTTTTTTCCATAATTCCTAGTTGTTCACTTCGAATGAAATCACATAAATTTGGATATGGTATGTAGTCCAGGTCTTTAAGTAACATTTTATTCTCTTGTCGAAACTCCACAATGAATACTTTTTTCGACTTAGTTTCAACATGAAGCATTTGGATTTTATAAATTTTTTGTCTGTCGTCGCTTCTCTTTTTCAAAACCTCGGTAATTTCTGCAAGAACTCATTCTTATTCTTGCAGCAATTTATACATATGAAGAACTGATATCTCGTTTGTATAACAACAATAACCTTGTCATCTCCCACTTCCTTGATCAACAACAAAACTACGTGATTCGTTGGGCTCAATACCTGGTCATGTAGTTATTAATCACGATCAAGGTACTGCTGATGCAAACGTTTTTAACGACTATTTTGTCGAGAAGCGATGTTTTGACGACGATTTTGAATGTCAAGAATATTATTCTTACATATACTTCAGGTAATTCAATCGCATGACAACTACTTCTTATAGAAGAGAGATGAGCTAAGTAGACTCATTTTATCTGCTTTCCAGAAGATTACAGCCGTGATGAGGATGTTAGCATTTGGTATTGTGGTAAATGCAACTGATGAGTACGTTAAAATAAGAGAATCTAGTGCAATTGAAAGTTTGAAGAGATTTTGACTGGTTATTGTAGAGATATTCGCTCAACAATAATTTTTATCCCAAATACTAATGACATTGCGAGTTTACTCCTCGAGGATGTAGCTAATTACGGTTTATGGATATGATACACACCCATTTTGTTTTGTTAGGATTAAATAATGACATCAATGTGTTGGAGGCATTCAACTTGTTCGCAAATCTCGCTAAAGGTATGGCTCCTCCCGCTAATTACATCATTCAAGGAAAAGAATATGACATGTGTTACTATTTAGCTAATAGTATATATCCAAAATGGTCCACTCTTGTGCAAACAATTCATGATCCATAAGGTCTTAAAAAAATATTTTGCAGCAAGACAAGAAAGCTGTAGAAAAGACGTCGAACGAACATTTGACATTTTTTCAAGCATAATTTGCTATAATCGTAGGACCAACATGATTTTGGTCCAAACATGTGTTACGTAATATAATGAATGCGTGTATTATTATATACAACATGATTATCGAGGGTGAACATGATGTTGATGCGCCATCTCAATTTTTTGTGAATCATCCACTCCAAAAATTGAGATGGTAGTACACGAAAATGTTCAATTTCAAGAATTCGACATCGACAAATTAAGGATAAAGAATCTCACATTGCACTTTGTGAGATATATACTAGAATTAGTATATAATATTTAAATGTTTTCAATTTGAATTGTGCGAATGTTTTCATATTTTATGTAAAATGGTTCATCTTATTAATTGTGATATTAAGATTAATGTTTTTTTAAATAAACGTAATATTTTAAGTAATTATTTTCAATTATCAATTTATAAATTTTAAGTAGTAATAAAATATATAATTAAAAACTTTTGGAAATAAATTAATTGTTGAGAATTAAAAATAATAAGATAATATAAAGTTTACTGTTTATTTGGTGTAAGATTTAGAATTATGGGTTGAAAATAGTTATGCAGGATAGTTAAAATTAAACCATCTTAGAGTAAATTTACTCCATTTTGAAGTAATCTCTGTTTAGAGATGCTCTAAATTTGTACAAAAATCAAAGACTAATGAAAAAAATAGTAACTAAATGTGAAAAAAGAGCAAAATAATAATAATAATAATAATAATAATAATAATAATAATAATAATAATAATAATAATAATAATAATAATAATTGGAAAGTTAATTTAAAAACAACATTATTTATAACTTGTAAAAATATATTCAAAATTGAAAAGTAGTAGTACTACTATTGAAATAATACATCAAAATTACTCTACATGGTTATCTCTGTCGGAGAGTCTAATCATATATGAATCATAAACAATCGAGTTGTTAATTCAACAACTATAAAATTAGACTGATTTAACTCTTGCTACAACAACTAAGAATAAATACAGAAACTTTTTAAGTTTCAATTATTGCCCATCTTTGAGATCTATTATTTGAAATAATATGGTTTGTAATTATAATTTTTGGAGTGTGTGGTTAAAATATAAGAAATCTTTATAGATTTATGTGTATATTATTTTATTAGTAAAATGTATAGTTGAAAATAAATTTTGAAAAAATGAATTTTTAAATAATGAGTACCAAACTAGGGCATTATTTCATATTAATGAACAAGTAAAAAAGTTTCTAAAATGAGAAAATTAAAATTAAAACATATTTTTCAGCTTTTTTTTTTTTTTTTTTTCTTTCAATTTTGATTTCAAAATCGATGGGTATCAAATATTTTTAAAATCGAATGAATTTGATGTTTTTGGTCACCCAACTAGTAGAATATATACCCTTTTAATTAAGGTGGTTGGACAAATAATAAAAAGAAAAAGGCAGTCAAGGGTATATCACTGTCATTTCATATGTTGGCCCAACATACCCTTACTATGATACAAAGCCGCCTTCTCAATTAGGGTTTACATTCGCAGCAGCAAATTTGAACTTGTGTTTTTGAGCTCTTCTTCTTCTTCTTCTTCTTCTTCTTCTTCTTATTATTATTATTATTATTATTATTTTATTTTATTTTATTTTTTTAAGTTGAATTGCACATAGTTCCTCTTGGGAATGAATCTTCTTAATGATTCTGGAGATTTTATTTGTGCATAAAGCAAATGTATACGATGAGTGAGAGAAAGTTAGAGTTCTTCTTCTTCTTTTCTAAACCAATGGAGCACAAGAAGGAGTTGGGATTCCATCTTTTTACTTGTCGTATTACATTCCAATTGCAATTGAACTCGTGTTCGAAAGTAAGGGAGTTTACAGTTTTAAATTTACTTTTTCTTTGCTTTGTTATTCCCATTCATCTAAAATTGACAGTTCAGAATTTTAATCTTTAATATTATTATCGATTTTGTTTTGTTTTGTCAATGATGGAATGTAATAGATAAACCTTAAAATCCAAGAAAATACCATACTTTGGAGATCTTTTAGGTCATGCTTTGGGAGTTTTGGGTACTGGTTTATAGGATTTTTTTAAGTACATATTTGTGTTTTATGAGTGGTTTGAATTTGGGCTGGGCAAACCCAATCAACTCGATCGATTTGGGTGGAGTTTTGCCTTAAAAATGATTTGGATTGAGTTCACTTTGGTAATTTTATGTTTTTCATTAAAAGGAAAAAAAAAACCTTTATTTTAAACCAACAAAATACTCAAGCCAAACAATAATTAAGTAACCAACTGTTATTGAAACTTATGTCCATGTATATGTTGAAAATATAGAATAGTATGAAGAAAGATAAACTAATTATCAAAAAGTAAGAACAATAATAATAATCTAATTGATCAAAGTATGCTCGATCACATAATCGTTCCTTTAACGACATTTGCTTTCTCTTGATAATTTAGAGTACTTAAGGATTACTTAGCAAATTTGTAGAATTGATCAAAGCACTTAAGCATCTGTTTGTTAAAATTTTGGTGTTTAAAAATGTGTTTTTTTATGTTTTCTAGGTAAGACGTGTGGTTGAAAAGTGAAGAGAAAAAATATGTGTAATTAAAAGATGATTTGAAAAATTGTGATGTTTAAAAACTTGTTTTTTTGACTTTTTCCAAACAGAGGCTAAGTTTCCTTCTAAAAACACGAAGAACAAAAAATAGAATTTATTTGGTATATTTTGTACAAAGTTGTGATCTTATTTTATCTTGTTGAATTGATGTTTTTTGTATTGAAATCTAGCTTCTATTTATAGATTTTCAAACATCTCTATGAAAGAAGTGCTGCAAGCTAAACTATGAAAAGTTATCCATTTTCACCAAAAGATTTGAGAAAAATCAAATTTGTAACTTCTCAAATGTCATATTTGAATCTCCTTGCGATTGCAACGTTAAACCCAGTTACAACGGTTAATTTTACCTATGGTCACTGAAGTTACGCAAAAAAATCAAAACGGTCATTGAAGTTTCATCCTTACGCTATTGGTCACTCTAGTTACAAAATATCTTGTCAATAATCACTCTAATTGATTTTCACTCAAAATTAAAGATGGAGGACTCGAAATGAAATTTTGTTGACACTAATCACTCCGACTCTCTCAGAAATTGAAAAAAGCTTAAACCTTCAAAACCCGAAAATCATGGCGAATCATCAAGAAAAGCAATGTCATCACTCAAATTGTACGGATAATACATGTAATCCATTGCTTAAAAAACAACAGACTTGAGGAGTGGACTACAGACTATAACTCTTCCTCAGATTTCGACGAACTGGCAGGTTCAAATCGTACTCCTTCTGGCTCATTGCCAGTCTTTGTTGGCATCCTCCGCGATACAACGATTGAATTCAGGTTCTTGACAATTGGTGGGTTTGTTCTTCCGTGTGATGCCTGTTTTTTCAGAGAAATCTTGAAATTTCTTGAAAATGATGAGGAAAAATTTGGTGGATTAGGTTCGAATTAGTTCTTGAAGATTTTTTCTAAAGTGGGTGTTGAATCTTTGACCATTTTTCTTGTGAAAAATCTTCATCAGTTTCTTACTGCGGCTTCACTCCATTGTTGCAGCAGGCTATGGTAGGATAAGGTAATTTTAACTTTAGGTTTTCGAAATGATAGTGGAGAGTAAATTTAATGAATGATCACCGAACTTTAAAATGGTTACTACTTAACCAGTCAAATTTGAAAGGTATCTCACGACCCACTCAATTTTACACCAAGTAACCCATCAACCATTAAAATTAAATACCTAAAAATAACATGTGAAAACATTTCCTCCAATGTGACACTTAAAAATTTCCCACGTGGCATTCAAATTATCTACTCAGCATACACATGGGCCAAACAATCCCTTAAGTCAAATGTCTGAAATCGCATCCTTCGTTCTCCTGCCTGATAGAAATCGGTTCCTTCATTCTCCCGAATCCTATATTCCTTCCCCAACATCTAACATCTCTGCCCTAGCTTCTCCTCCATGGAAGAACTCGTCCAGGTATAACTCATCTCATCGCAGTTACCGTTTCTTTAGATTTTCTTGTTCGATCATAAAGTGGATTCACAGAATTTGAGCATTAATACTTCTTTACAGATGTTATTTTTGGTTTTTTGCGTTGCATTTTTTGTTTATGGATGTCCCTAATTCAATCAATATAATTTGTTTTACAACACCCTTAAGCTGTTTGTGAAAATTCTTGAACTAAATTTAAAGATTAATTTGCATTGACTTGTTTGGATTCATATTTCATCGGCTATTGAGGAATTTAATGCTGCTATAATCTTAGCCAATTTAACTCAGAATTTTTTTTATTGGGATAGGTGAGTTTTTATAAATCAATCAGAACCACAAGCTAGTTGCCTAATAGATCACTTTGATGCTAAGAAGCATAAATTGCACTCAGCAAGTACTGATTCAGATGGGGTGGTATAGTATTAAATACCAGTTGCAAATCATTTTTATACAGGCATGTGAACATTTACTATGTAGTTATCTTGATGTCTGCAGGAGCAGCATACTCCAAAGTGTAGAAGAAAATTCGCGAGATGGCTTAGGAGGACACAGGTCATTGACAAGAAAGGATGGAGTTGAGAAAACTAACATGAATAGAAGAACTTCTGCCAAAATCCTAAGGAACCTCCACTCAGAAATGCTGAAGGCTTTCCAGCTAAAATACTCAATGCTGTGTTGCCACCTGGAGATATAGTTACAGCCAACTTAGGTAACACTTAAGCCATGAATTGGGCAAAACAGCTGGAGAAAGAAGTTCGAAACAGAGCAAATCGAGTTTTAGCATGAAGAATAATCTTTCATTTTATGTAAAATTTAGTTGGTTAGGTGGTTGAATTCTTAGTGGTTCGTTACATTCGAAGTTGGCGTAACTTGTTTGTATGTCCTACATTATGTTGAATAAATGAAATCAGATTTTTCCCTTGTCTTATGGCTCTTTCACCTTTAACCCGAGTCACCAGATTGCAGGTCAACCTCACCAGATAGATTGAAATCTGGTGCACATTAACCTCACCAATCTGGTGAACCAGATTATCTGGTGCATAATCTGTATCACTCTATTGCAATTTGGTGAACAAATTGCACAATATTTCTGATACACTATTTCTTCAAATTCCACACAAACATAAAGCAAACATGAATTACAAAATCCCAACATAATTATAATATATATATATATATATTTGATGCAAAAGCAAAAGGCATTACAAAATCCCAACACAAGCAACAAATTTTTCGTCTAATATAAAATA
Source organism: Ligustrum vulgare (assembly GCA_963555705.1). Taxonomy (NCBI): domain Eukaryota; kingdom Viridiplantae; phylum Streptophyta; class Magnoliopsida; order Lamiales; family Oleaceae; genus Ligustrum; species Ligustrum vulgare. The sequence continues at coordinate 30,828,561 of OY743174.1, forward strand.
TCTATAGAAGCATTACAAAATCCCAACCTATTCAAAACAAAAGGAGGCAAAAAATGACAACATCCTATTGAGTTGCATAATGGTTGACAGTTTTTGGAGGAACAAAAGACTGAGTCGATCTAGCCATTCTCCGTTGTTTGGCCTTTTCTCTCTTTCTCGCATCTTCTTGTTACTGCATTTGCTCAAGATCTTCTATCATATCGTTCAATTCCATTGGAGATTGATCTGCAGCTGGTCCAGTATTGGACAATGTAGCATTCTCTGACAAATAAATTCCAGGAGTTGGCATGAATTGTAAGTTGGTGGATGGAGGCTCATTGTTTACTATAGGTTGTGTGTTCTTTGATCGTCGTGGTTGAAGCTTACTTTGGATTTGCTCATTCACAATAGATGTCTTCCTATAATTCTGAAACCAATCCTATAGAAAGGAAATTGTGGTTAGTAGTATAAATCAGTTTATGTGTTCAAAAATGAATAAATGACCCAATTTTACCGCATCTGGCCTATTATGATATCTTTTGTTGTACCCTTTAGCTCCACACATACTGCAAGTAATAGATGATGTTCCTGTCTTTTTCATTTTTGATGTGGCCCCGGAATGTGCAATAAAGTCCTCTTCTTGTTGCCTTCTCCTCCTCTTCTGCTTTCTTCCCCTCGTAGTCACACACCATTTTGGGGGTTGGATAGGCAAAGCATCAACTTCAGGACATAATTTCTTCCCGTTGATTGGCATAACAATATTTTCATAGCAGCTCAAGTAGGTACTCACCGAGTAGCATGAATGAACATATTTATGAGGGTCATCAAAATGGTCTAATATTGCAGCACAAGCATGCCCACAATGGAAACCAGTTAGATCCCACCTTCTACAAGCACATGTACGAGCTTGGATATCTACAACATCCTCTCCATTCTTGCTCAGCACATAAGATTGATGACCTCCAGACCAGTCAACCTCGGCCCCCTCCCCAAACTCCATACATTTCATTAATTTCTTTCTTTCTTTGTGATCTTAGGGCACAAAGGTCCCGTAACCCCTCTCATCTTATCCCTACGTTTTTGCATCCTCTTCATGAAGCTTATGTGGATATAAATCAACATAGTTAGAATAGATTTTTCCCTGTCTTCTAATATGACCTTATTGAAGCACTCACACATGTTGTTTAATAGAGTATCACTCTTCACCTTTGTTCCGAAGTGTGACTTACTCCATTGCGTTGCTTCCCTTTTCAACAACCACTCATACGCGGGTTTACTCTCTTTTTCCATCTCTCCCATCCAAAATTTGTAGTCAGACATTGTGGTTGATTTTGCAATCCTCCAAAGGTAATCTCTAAGAGTCAACCCTTTGAATTTAGCCCTAAAAAAGTTTGAATACACGTGCCTCACACAAAACCTATGCTCTGCCTCTGGGAACATCTCCTCAATAAAATTTTGAAGCCCCTTCTGCTTATCACTCATGAGTGTCCAATCTGGGCTATTTGTGATGCCTATATCCTCACTCAAATGCCTAATGAACCATCACCAAGTAACAGTGTTCTCCTTCTCCACAATTGCAGTGGCTATTGGGTAGATACAATCATCTGCATCTAGTGCTACAGAAGCAAGCATTTGACCCCCAAAAGTTCCCTTCAAAAAACAACCATCAACTCCAACCAAACTGCCTACAGCCTACAACAAACCCCCTCTTACATGCGTCAAGACACACATAAATGCCCTAGAATATGTTTTCATGCAAGGAAATAATGCAAGTGGATCCAGGATTTGTCCTTAACAACTCCGCAGCAAATGACCTAAGTAAACCAAACTGATGTTCATCTGACCCATGAAGCAAAATATTTTCCCATCTCCTAGCCCTCCAAATTGTTACTTTATTAATGGACAGCTTCAAATCATCAAACATGACCTTTTTTATGAGCTTTGGATTCCACTCAGGGTCTACCTTAAATGTCTCCAAATACCTCTCTGCCACGTATTTAGCAGTGCAATGCCTATTTGATCTATCTCGAAAGCAACTATAGGTGTGAGTGTAAGATTTCACTTGAATGCAACCCAATTTCTTCTTCAAAGATGCCCATATTCTCCACTTACAATCTTTCTTGTACACAGCCTGAGCCCTATTCTCCTCATTTGGCTTTAGCTTCAAATTGCGCCTAGTCACAACCACATGGTTTCTCACGGATTTCCTGAACTCTGACATGTCTTCGAATGTCATCCTAGCTTCAAATTGTGGATCAAATAATTCCTTTTCGGGATCAAAAGCGGGATAGATGTTGTTGTTCTCCTCGGATGATGAATAATCTGTATGCAACTCTTCGGATGAAGGGTAATAGTCAGTATCTATATCTGACCCCAACTCAGCAACTTCTACATCTGAGTTTGCATTATAGCCTACAACAATATGCTTAGGTGCATTTCTGTCGAACTCAAAATCCCCATCATTGATCTCATTATCAGAATCATGTAATTGTAGGCCGGGGACCAGCTCTTCTTCTTCATCACTATCATCTGCACGAATCCATAAATGGCAAGGAGTGAACTTGAGGCCTAACTACATAAACAAACTGAAGGTTGACATAAGGCTAAAGCATTCCAGAAAATCACAAGTATAGGCTAAATTTTGAAACAGACGACCTACACTAAAAAATTGAGCTAAAAAAATTAATTAGTAAGTTGTCCATTTCAGTATTCAACAAAAGGTGGTCCAACAAAATCAGCATTTGAGCATCCAACAAGTTTTTTAGCATTCTACAAAATCAACATGTTCACATGAAGATTTTCCAACATACCTGGTCCGACATACTCTACTCCGAAGAAAGCATCTTCAATCACTGGTGAGTGGTCCATATCCAGAAATAATCTACGCAAATGGCGATGAGTAGTTGCAATGAGATGGGTTATGCGTGGGCGGGTTCTGCCATGGAGGAGAAGTTAGGGTAGAGACTTATATTTTGTGGAACCAATTTCATCAGGCGGGAGAACGAAGGAAGCAATTTCAGACATTTGATTTAAGGGATTGTTTGGCCCATGTGTATGCTGAGTAGATAATTCAAATGCCACGTGGGAAATTTTTAAGTGCCACATTGGTGAAAATGTTTTCAGATGTTATTTTTAGGTATTTAATGGTTGATGGGTTACTTGGTATAAAGTTGAGTGGGTGGTGGGATACCTTTCAAATTTGGGTGGTTAAGTAGTAACCAGGTTAAAGTTCAGTGGTCATTCATTAAATTTACCCTGATAGTGGACAAAAATTGTTGGTCTATTTCACTTCTAACCAAACTATCATTAGGACTAGAGTTCAGTATTGGCTTTCTGGTTACTTCATGAGATGTTCGATTCTTCACCTTTTTAGGGTTTTAATATTTTGGGTATTTTTAATTTAGTTCGTGATGATGATGAAAATACTTTGCTATTAATGTTAATCTGTCTGAGATTGTGATGAAATTTCATTTTGGGTTAATTGAGCGGATCAACTAGTAGTATGGGGTGGGGTTGATGGCGGCGGTACGACGGTTTTGGATGAAGACGAGACTCTTTTGTAATTTTAGTTTTGAGGTCAAAATTATACTTCGGATCCTCCATCATTAATTTTGGGTGAAAATCAATCCGAGTGACCATTGACAAAATATTTTGGAACTTAAGTGACCATTAGCGTAAGAATGAAACTTCAGTGACCATTTTGATATATTTGCATAACTTCAATGACCTTTGGTGAAATTAACCCCAATTATGATCTCATAGCTGAAATATTTTTATCAAATTTGTACCTAGCGATTGCAAGGTAAGGCTTTACCAATTTTAAATACGCTCAATTACGCACCACAGTTGCGATCACAAACTTTAAGCCATTGTGATCAGTCCATGTTGCGATTTTAGTTTCTCACTTCTTTTTGTCTGCAATGGAATCTCGAAAAAGAGATCATTTAACCATTTTGCTTCCTTTCTGGATTCAACTATTGCCATGTATTCAAATTAAGGTCAATTGCACAGGTTACTGTCTTTAGTTAACAAAACTTATTTTTACTACCAAAAAAAAAACCTGAAAATTACTTACCGTCTTCTTCCAACCTCATGCTGCATCGACCGCCTCCAAACGAGTCGACGATAAGCAATATTTGAAAACTCCACCGACGCCACCACCACCAAGATTTGTTAATGTGAAGGTCAAACACTATCGATAGGTCACCACCATCACGGTTGTACACCATCGAACCACTGCCAAACAGTAAATTGGTGTTTCTCAAATTCCTAATCCATACTGCTGCTCTAGCCACTGCTAATTTCACGCCTGAATATTCTCACTTGACGAATGAGCAGGTATACTATGCTGAACATCTCCTCTGGCGCCTTCTCAATACCATACCATGACTCCGGCTGCAGTAGTAATGTTATCACAGGTTTCGACGTAGATGCCTACGGACAGTACTGCAAATCAAATCAGAACATCGTGACTGAAGCTGGTGCAAAAGATGCGTAAAAATGGTCAGCAATAAGGGAAATTTGTTGTTGTATTCAATTTTATTTTTTCCAGATTTTGTTATGTATTACAAATAGTGTCTTCTAATCTCTGCAGTGGAATAATGTTTGAAAAGTGTTTGATTTTATGTCCGAGACAAAGTATCATAAAAATTTGTAAAAGTATCAAACTGTGATACTAAAAAAAGTTTATGATAAGTGTTTGGTTTTATATTGGAGATAAATTATCATAAAAATTTGTAAAGTATCAAACTGTAATACTCGAAAAAATTGAAAAATATCATAAGTATCATAATGTGATACCAACATAATCATAAGTAGCATACTGTGATACTAACATATTTAAAAACTATCATAAGTATTTTTCAATTTTTAAAATTATATTATAAGTAATTTTCAAGTTTTATAAAATGTAATTAAATTTCAGTTGTATAAAAGTAAGGTATTTTTGTGAAGAGCCCTTCAAATTACATGTTTGAATAAGTGATACATGATTGTTCCTTGGATTTTCAAGAAATTACACCACCTCCAAATGTATAACTATCCTGAAGTAGATTTACTTTCACTCGTGCTAGAAATCCAACTAGTATCAATAAATCCTTCCAAAATTTGTTTGAAAGTAAATCCAAGAAACATTCTCCACCAAATGTGATTGAATTTAACACATTATGTGGAGAATCTGATAAACAAGTTCAAACACTTGAATATAAAAGAGTATAATACCCTCTACATAATGTGATTGACTCAAATAATAACCCCATATTTTTGTTACTTTGATCCCAAAAATAGTGTTAACTACTCCAAGATCCTTCATATTGAATGTGGAAGATACAAACCTCTTCGTTTCTTTGATTCCATCCATGTGATTATTTACAATCAACGTGTCATCGACATATAAACATATAATGATAATATATGTATTACACACTATGGTACAAAAACATTTATCTACATTATTATGCACAAAGCCAAATGAATTTATTGTTAAGTTAAAATTTTCGTATCATTTCTTAGGTGCTTGCTTTATACCATACAATGAATTTACAATTTTACAAACTTTATGTTCATTTTCGTTTAGCACAAACTTTTCTGATTGTTCCTTGTAGACCTCCTCATCGAGGTCCCCATTTAGGAATGTTGTATTGACACCTGATGCAATTCCTTTTGGGAAACATGTTGAGAAACGCGGGATAACAATTTAATAAACCAGGAAAGGTATAAATTCAAAATAACTAAAATAATAAAAATGGAAACAATGGAAAAGTAGACCATAGGACCTTGACCCAATATTCATGATGCAATGAATTGACAATGCGGAACAATAACCAAGGTTGTTGAATGCTACAAGAATTGTCCAATTCCTTGATAAGTTCATTGGATTGTTCTTGAAGAACATGAAAAGGAATCCTCCTTTCTTAGAGAGAAAATACTCAATTAATTATCCGAAAATTCAAAGTTGTTTACAATAATGAATGAAAACACATTATAATGCCAAAAACACTCCTAAGCTAACCTTATCCGCAAAAGAGTTACAAATAAAATTAAGAATTAGCTAAAATGGAAAATAATTAAAAATTCTTGAAAATCTGTTTCAATTTAATCGTCCGGTCGCATGGTTATGCTTTATGTGTCCGCGTGGTTGAGCTCTTGCAGCTTCTGCTGCTTTAAGGCGGACTCGTGTGGCCACGCCCTTTTTGCATTGCTCTGTCGTGCACCTTTCCGGTTGGCTCCCTCTTCGACTTTTTGAAGTGATTTGATCTGGTTTGATTCTCGACTCGAGCCCAACATGAAACTTGCTCATTTTCCCACATATATTGTTGCTGCATCGATGATAACTTGATTCCTCTTTTGATCTCCTATCCTGGATCACATCAACACCCATTTGATGAACATGTAAGTCATTTATGGAAGTCAATGCGAATAGTTGCAACATGCGTGTATGTATCTAAATAATAGATTTCTTCCTTTTATCGATATCCTTTTGCTACAAGCGTAGCTTTGAAAGTGTTTAGAGTACCATTTGAATTGTACTTTCTTCTAAACAATTTGTATCCAATAAGTTTAGAGTCAATTGGTAGATTCATTTAATCTCTTATGGTATCTTTCTAAAAGAGACTATCTCGAGAAGTGATAGCTTCATTATAAGTCTTAGGATCGATTTCACTTGTAGAACCATATGTATTATTCTTAAAACATTCTTCTCATTTCCTTCTAGTTAGTTGAGAGTCTACTTCATCTGAACCAAGTGAATTTCTAACTCAAGTTCTTTTGCTTCTTCGAGGTTCACTCGTTTTAAATTTTCGTATCATTTCTTAGGTGCTTACTTTAGACCATATAATGAATTTATAATTTTACAAACTTTATGTTCATTTTCATGTAGCACAAACCCTTTTGATTGTTCCATGTAGACTTCCTCATCGAGGTCCCTGTTTAGGAATGTCGTTTTGACACCCATTTGATGAACATGTAAGTCATTAATGGAAGCCAATTCGAATAATTGCAACATGTGAGTATGTATCGAAGTAATAGATTACTTCTTTTTATCGATATCCTTTTGCCACAAGCCTAGCTTTGAAAGGGTTTAGTGTACCATCTGAATTGTACTTTTTCTAAACAATTTGTATCCAATAAGTTTAGAGCCAATTGGTAGATTGAAAAGTTCCTATGTGTTGTTTGATAGAATTGAATCCATTTAATCTCCTATGGTATCTTTCAAAAAGAGAAAATCTCGATAAGTCATGGCTTCATTATAAGTCTTAGGATTGATTTCACTTGTAGAACCAAATGTATTATTCTTACAACATTCTTCTCATTTCCTTCTACTTAGTTGAGAGTCTATTTCATCCGAACCAAGTGACTTTCTAACTCGAATTATTTTGCTTCTTCGAGGTTCACTAAGGTCTTAAACATCTTTGGTAAATGTATCTCTTTGTATACCTCTAGAGCTAGGTAGGACTTCTTGTGTTTCCCTTAAATCATTACCTGAAAGAATGAGTTCTCAAAAACTGTTACATCTCTTGATTAAGTAATCACATTGGTTTCCAAGTTTAGTAATCTATAAGATTTACTATTAGTTGCATATCCTACAAATGAAAATATGATCCCTCTAGGATCTAATTTAATCCTTTTTTGATCTGTGTTCTTGCAATAGGAAAGACATCCCTATACTTTAAAATAATCAATGTTAGGTTCACGTCCTTTCCATAGTTTGTATGGAGATACCTTTATAACCTTTGATGTATTCTATTTAATATTCTACAAGTACTTAAGAGGGCATCACCTCACAAGTTAAATGACAATTTAATGACAATTTAGCATGATGTCAACTAAAGTTCTTTTTTTCTTTCAGGAAAACCATTTTTTCCAAGAGTCCTAGGTGCAAAACATTGATACATTATGTCATGTTCTTCCCAAAATATGCTGAAGTCATTAGAAAAATACTCACCACCTCTATCATTTCTAAGTGATACGATTTTCTTACTTCATTTTTATATGCTTTAAACATATCAAATGCATCATTCTTATGCTTCATTAAATAAACATAAGTGTATATAGAAAATCCTCTATGAAAGTTATAAAATATATATTTACTTCTCGAGTTAAGATTCCATTTAATTCTTATATGTTGGAATCAATTAATTCTAAAATACCAGAAGACCACACTATGATGACCTATTCACGCTATGATAAAACTTCTTAGTCATTTTAGATTCTACACAAGTTTTACATTTATGTGCATCTTTTGTAGCATATGAAATCAAATTATGTTTAAGCATCTGTTTCATAGTACATGTACCAATATGACCTAATGTAGCAATGTCATAAAGTAAATAAATCAAGCGAGTAAAACAAAATTGATATTTTTATTCACGTTATTCTTAAGAATTCTACGCTAAAGCATCCTCTCACTAGAGTATCCCTTATCAACAAAGTTCCTATTTCGGGACAGTACAAGTTTTTCGGACTCAAATACACATTTGATGCTCGGTTTGTTTAATAAATCTCCACCCACTAAATTTCTATTCATATCGGGGACATGCAACACGTTGGTTAGGGTAAACTTCTTTCTGCAAGTGAAGATAATATCAACATTTTCTTTTTCGACGACATTAGAACGTCTTTCATTACCCATTTGCATTTCTTGACCATTTTCTATCTCATAATATATGTGTACCGTGACACAAATATAATACCATCACCAAGGAGTTTTCCCACGAATAGCACTCATTTTTCTTATTGTAGTGACTATGCTATCCTTTTTAATAGGGTTCACTCACTAATGTGGTTCATGCTTCCATCCCATACCCAATAACATATCTACAAGTTGATTAACTTGATCTTCAAAGTGCTCATAGTCACTTTTCTCACCATTGGAAAAGGCCACGTGCTTCTGATAATTTTCCAAGCATGCAAGAGCTATACTTGTGGATATGAATAGAGTCAGAATATGGTTGCCACATCACTGATGCAAAAATCGAAGTCCAAGGATTGGCGCCTTCTGTGAAAAAATATACTATCAACCACGAACAACTTAGTGAGAAACGCTTACCAAAAATTGCATCCGCTTTCCCTTGAAAAAAGGTTTTTGATAACCCAAGAATAACTAACCAAGAGGAGGTGAATTGATTTTTGAACCTTTTTCCATAAATAATCTCAAAACAAAATCAATACCCAAGATAATAACACAAAATGTAATAAATGATGTAAATATTATAATTTAAGTCAAGTAATGTCACTTAATGAAATGTTGCACAATGTAGATAAGAAAATGAAGTTAAATGCAATAATGTAAAGAGAGATGACAAGAAAATATAATGGGGTTCGATACACAATGTGTTCTAGGTCTCTGTTATCAAGCTCTACGTCACGAGCAATGCCAAACTCACTATAGTAGTAACTTACAATAAGGAGTACTAATCCTTAAATGACTTACAACAAGGAGCAATTATCCTTAGGTGACTTATAAAAAGGAGCACCTATCTTTTAACAACAATCGAGTTTTCAAAGGATCTCGAAACTACCAAAATATAAATGATAATTTTACAAGAACTCTCTTCAACAAATGATATATTCAAGCCAAGTATCAAGAGAGTTTGGATAACATTTCAATAGATAACAATGAATTAAGCTAAAGTGTTTAGTTGAGAAACTTTGATGAGAAAATAAGTAATGAGATAATGAGTATCTTGAATCAAACTTTCAACCAATGATATTCTTTACAAGTAATACAAGTTAAGTATGAATAGAGGTTTTCAATTTAATAAAAATATTGGTAATGAAAACTTTTATAAAGAAGAAGTAAGAATAATTGAACTTGAAATGTTTTCTTACAAAAATGGAATCTTTAATGAAATAGATAAAGAAAAGTTGAATCAATCAAGAGGTTTCTTTGTAATCAATGGAATATAATACAATGTAGACTCAATGATTTTCTTAATAAATTTCTCTCTTAAATGCTCTTGTAAGTTGTAGTTATAACGATCACGAACTTTCTCCCATCTTGCCCTCTGTGGCTCAGGGGCACAGCATACGGAATAGCACCTGAGCAACAAAGGGAAAGATGGTAGAAAGTCTTTGGTCATTTGAGTTTTCTAAGTTTAAAATCCTAAACCTAGACATGTTAGCTTCCCCTTAGTTTAAATACAGAAATAAATCATATTACATATCAACATCATCATTTTCTATGGTAAAACTTTATGAAAATTGCGCAGAATTTTCCCTATAAATTGGACTTAACCAACCTATAGAGGGACATCATAGACAACACAATAATTTAAAACATCAATCACAATTTAAACAACATCCAACATCACCATTGTGATGCCCCGAGTTACGTGAAACTCGGAACGCCACTTCTTTCATTAAAAACTAACTTTCGAATAAAATTTATTGTGAAAAAATAATAATGTAACGTCCTGGATTCTGAACACCCGGAACGCCACTTCATCGTTTCAAATTAACTTTGAAAATAATGATTTAGCGGAAAATAAAACAATAATTTCATTTCACACAATTTTATAAAGTTTGACCCAAAAGGTCAACAATTCAAATATTGAAATGATTTGAAAAACTATTCTTGGAACAAACATGAATAAATAAGTTTCACTTTCAAATAAAACATTCTAAAAACTCAATAATGGCCACCATCGCATGCCTCGCCGCCAACTCCGTCATCTGAAAAATATGTTTTGGAAAACGTGAGTATTTCAAAGAAATACTCAGTAGACTCACGCATAATAATCATTTAAAATTATAAATCAAAACGCATAATCATAATATTCAAGTCTCAGGTATCAAACGATCACCAGTATTCTCATGAACAAGTAAATAACATACAAGTTCAAGTCTCATGCATTTAAGCAAGTAAATTCTCGTAACATAGTCTCATGCTCAGAAAGCAAGTAATTCTCATGAACACAATCATACATGCTAAACTTATAATCCAAATAATTATTGATGCGCACTTTTGAAAAATGTAAATTTGTAAATTAGAGTCTACCTTAATTTCTCGAGTATTGAGCAAACCGGGAATAAATACTTTCTAATGTTCTCACGCCTCATCTAGCCCTATAAATAAATAAATTAAATTTAGTATTTTGGGATTTAAGTTTTAAGATGAAAATAAAAGCTTAGGGATTGAATTAAAATATTTTAAAACTTGAGACTGAATTAAAAGGCTTTGAAAATATGGGGGCTAATTAATAAAAACTCTTTTAAAAATGAGGGCTGAAACAAATACTTTGAAACTAAGGGACTAACATGAATACTTTGAAAGTTGAGGGACTAAAGTGAATACTTTGAAAGTTGAGGGACTAAAATGAATACTTTTCAAAAGTTGAGTTCAAACTCAAAACGAATATTAAACTATAGGGCTGAAATAATAGATTTTAAAAATGGAGTGGCTGATTAAAATCATTTAAGACTTAAGGGCTGAAATGATTAGATTTAAAACCAAAAGAGACTGAATTGACTAACTTTAAAAACTTGGGGGACTAGGATGCAATTTCCAAAAATAAAAAATGTTAAAATATAACAAATATATACATATTAATGTATATGTATATATCCCTCATATCTCTCTCTCTATCGTTAGAGAGAGAGAGAGAGAGACTCGAGAACAAGAAGGGGCTACGCCTTCTTCTTCCGTCCAGCTGCTGCCGGCACGAGGCGGCGGTGAGGATGTGTGGTAAGGGAGAGGGCTTGGGCGGATTTGGTGCAGACACAGAAGGAAAAACCGAGGCTGTGAGGGCTCGGGTTCGTGGCTTTTTGGCGAAGAAACTCCGGTAAAGATTGAGGTAAGTTATGGGTAATGTTTTTAACTTGGTTTTGGGTTTGATTTGGGAGAAAATGGTGTGGATTTGTTGGGCGTGGCTGATTCGGTGCGGTGGATGATGGTGGTGGTTCGGTTGCTGACCATGAAGGAGGCAGCGTGGTAGTGTTTGGACGTGTTTCGGTGGATGGAAGGCTGTGGTGGTGTTTGGACGTGTTTCGGTGGATGGAAGGCTGTTACTGGGTTTGAACGGAAGTGATGGAGCTCGGTTTGCACTTGGCTACGCTGGTTGCAGTGTGATGGTGGATTTGTTGTGATGGTGTTGAGGTGGCGGATTTAGAAGTGGCGGTAGGCGGTCTTGGGGTCTGGGCGGTAGTGTGGTGGTGATGTGGGTGGTAGTGAAATTGGGTTTAGTTTGTGGCTTCCGGTTATAGATGGTTCAAAATTGGGTTCGGTGATGTGGTGTTGAATTGGGGATTTTGGTTTTGTTTGTGCGCATTCTCACATTATTGACGATTAGAAATTTATGTTCTAACATCAATATGTGAATTTCGAAATTGAAGATAACTGGTCAGAGAGGCTGAATCCTTACCAGAATTTGATTGCTGAATTTCTTTGTGGTTATGTGAGTGAAGTGAGGTATATATACTACTGGTAGGGTGGAAATTTTTGGTAAATTATGACAGGATTTGGTTTGAGAAAGATTACAATGATTGACAAGTGTATAACGGTTGATTGAGGGAGCTGAAGGAGGGTTAAACTGGTGCAGATGGCGTGTGAGGGGGGGGGGGGGGGGAATTTGGGGAATAAGCATTGACAGAGCTTGAGACTTGGAACAATGAATTTCTGAGAAGGAGGTAAACAAAATGTGCAGAATTGTGGCGTATTTGCAAGAAAGGAATTGAGGTTAATTGAGAGGGATTGAAGAGTGATCACGGGGAAGGGAAAAATGTGCTGAATATGAAAATGGAAGTTTGGGGAAGAACTTTAGGAAAATTGGATGAACTCTTGCTGTGATTTAGGAATTGTGGCTGATTTGCTAGCTGTTTAGGGATAATTTAGAGGCTGGAGTTATGCAACATGTAAAAAAAATGGGAGGGGAGAATGTCTGGGGTTGATTGTGATTAATGTATGGTATATAAAATGGTAATTTGGGTTTATTGTAGAATGACTGGATCGAGGGAAGAGATTGAGGGAAATGGGAAATTGCTAGCGAATTGGTTTTGATAGAAATCTGAAATGAAAAAGAATAATACTAATTTTAGGAGTTCGGATTTAAAACATTTTGGACTTAAATAATTTGAATCCAATATTTGAAAATCAGAAAATAATAATGGACTTGGGACATCATTTAATAAAATTTGGAAATTGGAATATGATAAAATTTAAAATAAATTTAATTTCACTTCTCTGGTTTAGACGATCACGTTTTAAAAATAAATGAAAAAAGTCGTAGCGACACATAAAAAAAATGTTTATTTAAATAAGTCATGAAAAATTCTTGGTCGCTACAACCCTACCACCTTAAAATAATTTCGTCCTCGAAATTTAAACTTTCTTGATCTAAAAATATTTTGGGGCACTTAAACAAAATTTCTTCTTTCTTTTCTCGGTAGCTTAATCACTACCATGTCTACTTCATTGGATTTTTAAAAAAATAAATGATGAACTGGGATAATTTTTGAAAATCAAAATTTGGACTTAAAGATTTGAAAATCTTAAAATAACTAATATGACTAGACGAGAGCACTATTAAATTTGTTTTGTCCTCGAAATTTAACTCTTTTATTCTGGGAGGCCTGTGTATTAGGTAAGAATATATATATTCTTCATGTTTCTCAAATGACCTCAGCTTTATTATATCTATCCCATTGGACTTTGACTAAAGGAAATTTTTGATTCCTAAGGACATGGACTTTTCTTAGCATCATAATCAATCATCTCACTTACATGTAAATCTACTCCCAAGACTATACCACCGAAATCTATTAGTATCTTTCTAGCCATTAAATCGGTATCAATCGTTCCTTTGGATGGCATACAAATCTCAAAATATTACCAATTTGGAACTAGTTAGGCATGTTTCAGATAATATGCTTCATCAAAGTTTTTAAGAAAATATAGGGATGCTGGTAGTATACCTGAGCTTGCATCAAAATCTCGATTGGCGTCGTTATAGGTCATAGAGAATACCCTGACCTTTCCCTTCTGCCCATTGTTCCCAGCTGACCCGGCGCGACAATCCTTTGCCATGTGACCCGACTTCCCGCATTTGTAGCAAACGCCCTTACCCCATAGACACTCCCCGCGATGGGGCTTCTGACATTTAGGGCATAAGGGGGGTAAAGGTCGATATCTGTCCTCCATTAGGATTATTGTTGGGTTTCTTGTTAGGAGCGTTGCTCTCGTTCGCGTTCCGATCTCGGTTGTGGTTATGCCATTTTCTTTTACTATGCTCGTTCTCGGAACTCTGTCCTCCATACTTCACACTGGCATAAGCCACAGCTTGAGCTTTCCTTACAACCTCTCGATAGGTAGGCAACTCGTGAGAACTAACAATTTGTCTGATCTCCGAGCGTAAGCCTCTCTCAAATTGACGAGCCTTTTTAGCCTCAGTCTCCACCAGATGTGGAGCATATCGTGATAGTTCCTCGAACTTTCTCTCGTAATCTGTTATGTCCATCTCTCCCTGAGTCAAATGCAGAAACTCCGTCTCCTTATGGTCTCGAAGGGCTTGTAGGAAGAATTTGTCTTTGATTTCGGCTTTAAATTTGTCCAAAGTTAGAGTTGCCCATTCTGCTTCGGTTCTAGTCCGCGATGCGGACTCCCACCAAAAACTGGCCCTCCCGACGGACATGAACTCAGCGCATAAAACCTTCTTATCCTTAGGTTAAGATATGTGCTTGAAGATTCTCTCGATAGTTTGTAGCCATTCCTCAACCGCCAGCGGACCATTTCCGCCAAAAGTGGGCGGGCGGTATCTTCTGAATTGCTCTATCATCGGCACTGTGGAAACTGCAGGAGTTTGCCTCAAGCTTTGTACTTCCTGGAGTAGGTCCTTGATAGCCGTGGACTGGGCCGTGGGGCCTTGCTCTGGGTTGGCCTGTTCTAAAGTAGTGCGGTCCATTATACTTCTATTAGCACGTCTGGCCATATCCTTAAAATAAAAGTAGTTGTAAGGGTTGGACTCCAACAACGTAAAGAGATAAGAAATAACTCAAAAAAAAAATGGAAACCAAAGTATTATTTTATTAATAACTCAACTTCTCTTAATGAGGGTATATGAATAGAAAGGCATGTATTCCGAACAAATTGAATAAAGGAAAATGTCAAAACTACTCTTCACCCTATCTCTCTACTCTCCTTTGGTTTTGATAGAAATCTGAAATGAAAAAGAATAATACTAATTTTAGGAGTTCGGATTTAAAACATTCTGGACTTAAATAATTTGAATCCAATATTTGAAAATCAGAAAATAATGATGGACTTGGGACATCATTTAATAAAATTTGGAAATTGGAATATGATAAAATTTAAAATAAATTTAATTTCACTTCACTGGTTTAGACGATCACGTTTTAAAAATAAATGGACAAAGTCGTAGCGACACATAAAAAAAATGTTTATTTAAATAAATCATGAAAAATTCTTGGTCGCTACAAATAAAATCTCAAACATCACATTTATTGATTTTAAAGTTGTGTTTTTTTTTTTAATGAACTCCATTATTTCATTTTGTTTGGAATATAGAATTTTGGCTTAGTATCCAGGTATTATAGATCAAGTAAGTTTAAATTTCGAGGACGAAATTATTTTAAGGGGGTAAGGTTGACCGAGAATTTTAAATAAAATAAAATCGTTTTTTTCCCGAAAAATGTGTCGCTAAGTTTTAAGCCCAATTTTATTTAAAAATGAAAGCGTGTTCATCTAACTATTATTAAATAAGTTTAAATCTATTCCAAATCGAGCCCAATCTCAAATATTTTAAAGTATCAAATTTCTTATTATTTTTAAATCCAAATTATAATAATTGAGTCCAATTTAATTAAGTCCAATATTTTATTATTTTAGGTCCAAAAATTTTTTTGTTCAAATCTTGATCATTTTAAACATAATCCAATTAAGTCCAATTAAGAATTTTCCTTGCAGCCCAAATCTTGGCCCACTTATCCACCTGTAAAATTGTGCCCTAACCAAATTACTATTCAGATCACTCACAATCTTCAGCATCCTCACCACTCACGCAACCAGGTAACATTTTCTTCCACTTCAACTCCAAATTGCCATAAACATTTTTCCAACTGAAAACTGAACCACAATTTTGAACTACATCACAGTTTTTATCCCAAACACAATCTGTAAATTGAAAAACTTTACACACAGGCCAAACCGCACCACAAGAAATTGAACTGCATACACCATAGCTATCTTCGCTCAACCACTAGCCTCAAGCCCAACCGAAACACAACCCGCCACCCCAATTATCAAGCTGAAACCACACACCAAAGCTGCCACCTCCATCAATCTGCCCAACTTCAAAATCAACCCAAGAATTTAACAAAAACCGAAGAATCAAACGAAGCCCAACACATACCTCGACTGGCGACTGCTTTGACCGGATTTTTCGTCGGAAAATACCCCACCTGAACCTCGGTTACCCCTGTTTTCACACCCAAACGCGCCCAGAGCCCATTGTACCCCTACACCGACGCCACTGCCGTGTGGTGGCGCTACCGCCGGCCGCTTGACGCCGGTGGTCTGAAATTGAAGAAGGGGCAGAGCCCCTTCTCCCCCGTCGCCGCGTCTCCTCTCTCGCAGCTCTCTTCTGAATTTGGCGAGAGAGAGAGAGAGAGAGAGAGAGAGAGAGAGAGAGAGAGAGAGAGAGAGAGAGAGAGAGAGAGAGAGAGAGAGAGAGAGAGAGAGAGAGGTATATGTTATATTTTTCTTGTTTTGAAAATTTACATTCTAGCCCCAAGTTTTTAAAGTAATTAATTTCAGTCTCCCAAGTTTTAAATTAGTTTAAAACAGTCCCTTCGGTTTTTAAGTCATATATCTCAGCCCCTATTTTTAAATTGAGTTATTTCAGTTTCTGGTTTTAAAATAGTTAGTTTTAAAGAGATGAAGTGGCGACCCGGGTTTTACGGAACTCGAGGCGTTACAACCATAACTACTTCAACATCAAACTCCAACTCCTCAACAGAACAATTTCAAATCCATAAATTCTATCGAACTAAATAGGAAATTAATAACTGCTAATGAAATATAAATGACTTATTCAAACTAAATCCAACCAAAGTAAATTAAAGAATAGACGAATGGCTCAACTTTATGGTGCAATTGATGCTTCTTGTTTACGTTATGCATTGTCTTTGGATTTGGAAAGTCAAATATTTTTAAATGAAAAATGTGGAAAAGTGCAAGTATTGTTCAAAAGTTATGTATCTCAAGTTTTAAGAAAGTAATGGGTGTACTTCTATGTCATGAAAGATGCTAGTGGGAAATGCGGCGCGTGAGGCCAACGTACCCAAAAGTTGAGCCATTTTTGTAAGAAAACATAGAAGTACACCCATTACTTCCTTAAAACTTGAGATACATAACTTTTGAACAACAATTGCACTTTTCCACATTTTTCATTTAAAAACATTTGACTTTCCAAATCCAATGACAATGCATGCTTTTTAGTGCAATGACATGATGACATGCATGTTTGAACATTTTCTTAAATAGCTCATACTTGCATAAAGTAAACGAGAAGCATCAATTGCAGCTAAATTGCAAGAAAGTCACTTAAACACATTACTTCCACAATAACTTTTAACCTTAATGGAAATAGTGAAAGTTTACTTACCTAACGTTCTTAGTATTTATTGTTATCTGGATTTGCATGTGAAAGAGTCTTAGATGTCCGTGACGTCAATGTACTAAAAATCCTAGTTATATTCATTCATTAAATAAAATATACTTTTAGTTAAAAATAACATATCCATTACTCTTTTCAATACTGAAGACCCTAACCGAGGTTAAAACTTTCATTTGATTTACAATTTGACCCAAACATGGCCTCAAGCTATGTCCAACATATATAACACCATATTCGAAACAAGAGATCAACTTCAATGCATATTGGAAAGTTTTTCTTATCTTTTAAATCAAACTCTAACTAAATTACAGAACTTTAACCTAACATTCTAGAATTTCAATTAAAATCTCAATAATTCATAAACTGCAATGTATCCATCTACAAGCTCAAAATAAACAACCTAAAACTAAAACTCAAACTAAATTAACAAGAATTGAAATCTATCATTAATTCATATATAAACACCATTTCCCAAAATTTAAAATCTGAAATTTATCACCATAAATTAGGGTTTAGAAATCACATATATGTATAATATATACACATCAGTATAAACATGTATGTGTGTTTGGATGCATTTCTTTGTGAGTGTGTGCGCGAGGGTTTGGGCTGTGTGTTTGCGTTCGTGTGTGTGTGTGTGTGTGTGAGTGCACGCACGCATCTGTGGTTCGATTGAGGGAGGGGGGAGGAAAGTGTTACTGTGGGTGCATGGCCAGAGGTGGTGACCGACAGAGATGGGGGGCTGCGAGTCAGGGGAGAACATGAAGAGAGAGAGAGAGAGAGAGAGAGAGAGAGAGAGAGAGAGAGAGAGAGAGAGAGAGAGAGAGAGAGAGAGAGAGAGAGAGAGAGAGAGAGAGAGAGTTTGGGTTGGTGGGTTAAGGTTAAATTTTGATTTTTTTTTTGTAAATTGCAAGTTTAGTCCTCAACTCTCTCCATGTGCGCAATTAAGTCCACAACTTTTATTAAATTGAAATTTTTAGTGCAAAACTTTTAAAACTCTTCAAAGTGCCCTGAAACCTTTTCCCAATTTCAAAATAATGCAATTTTGGCCACTTACAAATTAATTAAAATATAACAATAACATCCATGGAAAATAAAATTAATAATAACACATAGAATTTCATATAAATAGGTTTTAATTAAATTAATGCAATTTTGACCACTTACAAATTAATTAAAATAGAACAATAACATCCATGGAAAATAAAATTAATAATAACACATAGAATTGCATATAAATAGGTTTTAAACATTCTAATAGGTACATTCATTTGACATTTATTTTGTGGCATTTTACATTGTATTTACTGCTTTTAGTTTCACTTGTTATTTCCATTGTCGTACTTTACATTTGCTGGAGGTCAGGTCTATGCCCCCTCCTTTTATTTGTATTTTTGCAGTTTATGATATAAAATAGCCGTACTAGTGGTATTGCTTAAAATAAATAAAAAAACTCTAATAGGTACATTGATCGATATGACATCCAAATCCTTCCACTGTATAATAATTCAAACTCAAAAAATAATAATTATCAATTAAATAACTTATAATAACATTAACATAAACATTACGTGGAATTCAAAGATGCACGTAAAAATGAAAAGTGGTATTATAGTAGTAATGAATGTAAAAGAGATTGTTATTTATAGAGCAAATCCCACGTGCAGAATGCTTTATGCGGTTGACCTGGTGAGATACGGTCGACCTCTAAATAATTTTTATGATAAAATAATCGATGGAGAGTAAAAATGAGTCAACGAGGTCAACTTGTTACAAAATACGGTCGAATTGTCCTACCGTCTTTCTTGAGGTCAACCTGTGTTGGAACCAATGACGAGGTCGACTTGTCTAACATCAAAAGCAGTTTTTCAAATGTTTTGAACAATTTTGATTTTATTAAGTTTGAAAACCTTATGAAATGATATTTTAATGACTTTGAAAGATTACTTTGAGCTTTTGAAGTGTGTTGCCAAAAAATGATGTGTTAACCTTACGTTGTTTGGAGAACTATTGTAAATGCCCAATTCTTTGTATGCCTCATTGGTTCGCCTTCATGCCATTTTGTTTCGTATGTCATTTCTTGAATGTAGCTTTTATCTTTATTTGTGAGGAGCTATTTGTACTTGTGATACTTTGAAGATTGCTTACACACGAGACATATTCATTAGAATACAAGATTAAATTATTTATTATAATCATAACTATAGGATAAAAGTCAACCACTGGGTCAACAATTTCCCTCGTCTTGATTATGACAAACAAGTTGAAACGTAGAGGTAGTTGGAATTGAAAAAAAAAAATAGGGATGTAAGGTAGGTAATATAAGTACATATGTTCCCCTTTACTTCTTCAAACTAATAGAAAATCAGCATGATTTTCCTCTATCTTTTTCAAACTGATAAGAGTATTATGTTATCACAAATCACAAACTTATGTCTCATGCTTTCAATACCCCACACATATTACTTTACCATATAAATTCAGTAGTAATCACATGCTTCTACATTCAATTTCAATACAATATTTTACACCTTTAAATCGTACTAAGAATCAAATTTAAAAGATAGAATTACAGATTCATTTAAATATCATAATAAGTTCACAAAACATTTTAATAATTTCATAAATATATCTTAATAAGTTCATAAAGCGTAAAATTGACATTTTTAGCAATCTAATAATTAGATGCAAATAAAGAAAGAAGAAAGATGATGTGAAGATCATTCCTCTAGATGAGGAGGAGGAGGAGGAGGTGCATAGATGACATCAAAATGGGCTTGAAGGGCTCTTTGTAACTCCATTATCATTTGTTGAGTCTTGAGTAATCTTAGGGATGTCAACGAGCCGAGCCGAGCCGGTTCGTGAGTCGAAGATTAAGGCTCGAGCTTTTAGGGTTGAGTTTTTTTTGGCCCCAGACGAGTTGAGCCAAAACTTGTCCTAAAAAATAAGGTTCGACTAAAGCTTTAGGCTCGAGCTTTTTCCAGCCGAGACGGACCAAGCTAAGCCAAGCCTTGAGCTTTCAAATTTTATTTTGTTTTTATAATAAAATTCATAAAACTTTTATTAAAAATGTATTTATACAACGAGCCCAGCCAAGCTTGTGATTGAATTTCAATGCTCGAGCTTTTGGGAGGGCTTTTTTTTGGATCGAGCTGAGCCGAGCCGAGCTAAAGCTCGTCCCTGAAAAAAAATGCTCGGCTTGAGCTTTGGCTCGAGATTTCGAGTCGCGAGCCAAACTAAGTCCGAGCTTTTTCCAAACCGATCCTGATCGGCTCGAGCTTACGAGCCATTTTGCCATCCCTAAGTAATTTTTATAGCATACCTTCCATACCTTCGACTGTGGTTGCAAGAGAGTCAATGCATCCATTGGTATGATGATAAAGATCCTCGATAAATAACCAACCAGTTGGTGGATCATTTAGAGGCACTTGTGGGTGGGGTGCTTTACATGCTCCTTCCTCTTCCTCACTTTCCTATGCTTCTTCTTCATCTTCAATTGGAAGAGTTGGTGGCCTCGAAATCTCATCAAAGCCTTGGGTATGACAAACCCATTGACCATTTTCTTTAAAAGAAAAAAATCATCTTTTGTTCAAAGAATGCCTCACTCTCACGAAGAATTTTGAAATGATCGAAGAGTTTTGTAAGGATCATGCCATAAGGAAGTCCTAAAATTTGAGTAGATGAGCTCACATGCTTCATATGTTGAATGGCAATGTGAGGAAAATCGGCCTTTCAACCCGTTAGACATTAATCAAGTAAAAAGAGGTCGAGATGGGTGGCATTTCGAGATGCCCTTTTCTACGAACAAAGATGTGAGCAAGTGTTTTGTGAAGCACTTTGCATGGTAAAGTGAGGTGGTAAGTGTTTAGTTTGATCGGCTTGTTTTAATCTCGACCCGTGACACAATGACAAGCAATGGTGGAATTATAGCCATAAAAAATTGGAGTACTATTTTGTGAGTAGACACAAATTTCATAAGCATCAAGAGCTACAATAGTACACAACAATTCTCTAGTGGTTTTGATACGAACCCCTTTAACCTTACTAGAAAGTACTAGTAGTGCTTGAAAAATTTGTGTATAATTCTTTGATAAGATTGGGGCAGAATTTTTCATGCAAAGATATAACATTACTCCAACCTATGTTTTCAATATATTCCTCTAAATGAAAAGAATTGGCATCTATCGAAAAACCAAAGAGATTGACACTTTTACCTATTAGAAAATGGCATTTCCAGAATCGATCTTTAAGGGAACTTCTTCATCATCACTAGGTGATCAAGGAAGTCATTGAACCGTTTGCTTGAGCCTTTTTTGTAGCGCCATTCTTGATTTGGGTAGAAGAAAAATCAGGAAAAATGACGTGGAGGTCGAAACTTAGTGTTATGCTCAAGAAAGACATGAAGGACCCAAAATTTTATGAAAATTAGAAGTGAGAAGTATGTATTTTGTGATTAGAGCGGTATATTTGAAGTTTTGGAAGAGAAATTTGATGAATACAGAAAAGATTTAGGGAGAGAATTCGTGATTTAGGTTAGGGTTTTGAAATGGAAAGAAAAACGAAGGCTTTTAAAAAGTTTGAAATCATTCTTCTGGTCGACCTTCCTCATTTATAGGCAACTGCAAAATGTTTCTTCAATTGCCGACAACAGGCTCTTGATCAACTTGAAACAGTGACGAGATTCCACTCGAAAAACGAGACGAAAACGTGGAATAAACGATACAAACAGTAAGAAAGATCTAAATTCAATAAAACACAAGAAACAAGAAATAAAGAAAATGAATAAAAGATATAATTTGAGGATAGGACCTTGACCCAACAATCACGACACAATGAATGACGATGCGGAATGAAGAACCAAGGTTTTAGAACGCCACAAGGTTTGTCAATTTCCTTGATATGTTCTGGATTGGAACGCTACAAAAATTCAAGAATATTTGATAAGTTCTATGGGTTGTTCTTGAAACATGAGAAAAGGAATCCTTCTTTCTAGAAAATAAAATTAAAAACTCAATTCAATCTCAATAATGTCAAAAGTTGTTTATTCAATAATAAAACAAAACATAATATAAGGTAAAAATTGCATCTAACCTAGCCCTAACTGTAATAGGGTTTAAAATATGGTAATAAATAATTAAAAAGGAAAATAATTAAAAATTCCCGAAATCCGGATTTGGCAGAATTGCGCGACCAGAACACGATTTACCGTTGTAAGTGATTTTGGTTATGGCCGTAACTTGAACCGGAAAATCATTTACAACAGTAAGTATTTTAGTTACGGTCATAACTTTGACAAAGGAATTGAGTTACAACCATAAATATTTTAGTTACATCCGTAAGTATCACACTGCATCATTTTTCGATCCTTTGAAGTGACTCGATCCAACTTGAATCTCGTCTCGGGCCCAACACGAAATTTGCTTGTTTTCCCACGTAGATTGTTGTTTCCTTTCTTGTAGCTTGATTTCTTATTTGACTTCCTACCTTGGATGACATCAAATAGGCTACTGGTCGACCTTATAATGACACCGATCGACCACATTACAACTAAATGCGAGAATTTCTTAGCACTTTCTGACATGTTTTATGATGCACTTATGATTACATATAATTACATAAACACATTTATACATTTAGCCACATATTTCAAATTCATCAATTATTCATAAACCCCTTCTAATATGAGAAAATCTATCAAGAGCAAGAGGTTTTGTAAGGATATCGACTAATTGATTGTTGGTGTTAACAATTTCTAAAATAATGTCACCCTTTTGAGCATAATCTCTAAGAAAGTGATGTCTGATTTCAATATATTTAGTACGAGAGTACAAAATAGGATTTTTATGGCACTAGTGTTATCACACATAATGGGAACTTTTTCAAAAGATAAGTGATAATCACTAAGAGTTTGTTTCATCCATAGCACTTGAGCACAACAATTAGCGGCTGAGAGATATTCGGTTTCGACAATGGATAAAGCAATGGGTTTTTTTTCTTACTAAACCATGACACAAGTGCAAAGCTTCGAAAGTGACAAGTTCCATTTGTGCTTTTTCTATCAATTATGTAACCCACCCAATCAACATTCGAATAGCTAAATAAGTCAATCTGAGTGTCCTTTGGATATCAAATACCTAATATTCCAGTGCCGCTTAGATATCTAAAAATTCCTTCAACAGCTCTAAAATGTGAGTCTTTTGGACTAGATCGAAATCTAGCATATAAGCATATACTAAACATATTATCGGGTCTACTAGTGGTTAAATGAAAGAGAGATTCGATCATACCTCGATATTTTGTTATGTCTATAGAAGTACCTTGCTCATCTTTATTCAATTTGATTGAAGAACTCATTAGAGTGTTCACTGGCTTCAATTCTTTCATTTCAAACTTTTTGAGCATATCCATGGTGTACTTAGTTTGACTAATGAATATTCTTTCATTAGTTTGTTTGATTTGAAGCCCAAGAAAGAATTTTAATTCTCCCATCATGCTCATTTCAAATTCTTTGCTCATACATTTTGAAAATTCTTCACAAAGGAAAATAATAGTGGCACTAAAAATAATATTATCAACATAAATTTGTACAACAATTATATCACTATTTCTGATTTTAATGAAGAGTGTAGTATCCGCTTTCCACATTAAAATACCATTTGAAATGAGAAATTTGCTTAATCTTTCATATCAAGCTCTAGGAGCTTGATTCAATCCATAGAGAGCTCTTCTTAGTTTAAATATATTTTCCTAAAATTTGTGATTTTAAAAATGGAACGTTGCTCAACAATACTTCTTCTTGAATGAAATCATTTGAAATGCACTTTTAACATCCATTGGAATAATGTGAGGCAATCTAGAGACATCATACTCGGTGTTTGAATGTGAAGAGGTGATAACAAGATTGAAGTCGTGTATAGACGGGTCTATAACTTGGTGAGTGGAAAACTTATTATTTCCAAATATTGATAAATTATGTATGTGATTATGTTAAATGTAATTACGTGGTTTATTTATCTAATTATGTGATTATTGTGAAATATTATGAGAATATGAAATTTGTAGAATTAGAAAGATTGTGAAATGAGTATATATTAAACGAAATGTGATACAAACATTTGATATTGAAATCGACCTCCTGCACCGAGAGGTCTTGATTGGGTATAATAATACATTGATGCGGTCTTGTTCTTGTATGATATAGTTCACTGAGGGATCTTAACCGTGTTCTAGAATTGATTATCAGATTTCTTTGAAACCAGCCTGAGAGGTAGTCCACGTGTATGACCAGATTGCAGATTTAAGTTAGAGCGTACTTTTTGGTTGATTTTCTAGTATATATTGATGTGATATGATGAGATTATTTCATTGATTTGACTATGAAATTATATTTTTCAGTATTATGAGAATGTCTAAAATTTGATTATGATTATACAGTATTACAATATGAACTATTATGACTTGAACTCGAATTTCGATAAATTTGTATAATGAGAAATTATAATTATATTAGAAATTCTCCACTCCCTGAGCTATCAACTCATTATTTTTCCACAATTTTTTTAACAGGTAACAATTGAGTTTTGAAAGCCTAAAGAGCATGCTGATTTGGAGCCACATTATTCGTATGACATGTTTAGATTATTGTTTCGTTGAAATTGAGTATTTAAATATCATTTGGGCCCCCATTATTTTAACCTAAAATGGTTCTTTATTATTTAGCATATGATTGGTAGTATTTTACAGTCAGCCTTGGTGGTAGGTCGACGTCTCGTTGGAATCCATCATCGGCGCACATCATGTTTCGGGTCCATTAGGGTGATTCAGGACATGACGTGTCAAATTAGTATCGGAGCATGGTTTGTAAACTCCTGAAGTCTTCATTGTTTATACATTAGTATATCATGCATACTTTTTGTGTAAGCATGTCTTGGTGAAAAAATCACAGGCTCTTAGCTCTGCTTAAACTCGTATTGTTACTTGAAGGTATGAAAGTCAAGATTAGGAAATGACATTTTTAGTAGATTCATGAGAAATTAGTATGAGAAGATATTCTTTTCAATGATAAGATGATTGAAAGAGTTATTAGTTGTTTACTAGCATTGTGGTGCACGTCACCTTGTATATAATAAGAGTACAACTTTGAACATATTATCAACTTAGAGTGACATTTTTGATTATTTTGTAGATTGTTTATTGATAGACTTTCTGAGTGATGAATTATACAACCACTTAAGTATCAGTGTCTTTTAAGGTCATATGATCATTTGAGCTATACATAAGAAAATATCAAAGTTATATCTTGCAGGATAAGTGCAGGAAATGTTGCGGCACTCTTGTATAGAATCTTAGTTATTTTGGAGCTAATGTTTATAAATACTATTTGAATTTTTTGGTATGTTTTGGCTACTTATATGGAAAGATATTATAAATCATTATAGTGTATAAATGCAATATATGATAAGATTATCGCATATGATAAGGTGATGATATTATGTTGAATTTTAATTGGTAGATAACAATATGTTGTTGGGTATATGATGCAGTTATGAAATTAATATTCATGTGACTTCTATCATTTTATAGATCCCACTAAGTCATTACATGTTGGAATGAATCTACCAAATGAGGCTAACGAGAAGCTTAAGGGCTTGCTAAGAAAAAACTTCGATATCTTTGCTTGGAAGCATGAAAACATGGCCGACATCAACCCAAATGTGAGTTTTCGCCTCCTCAAGATTGAACATAAGTTCACTTGCATATACAAAATCCCTCAACCTAGAGAGATATGCAGCATTGAATTCATTGGAGAAGCATATCCAATCCAATCCTTGTGAATAAGCATAATAGAAAGTGGCGTTGTTAAGCTTCATGGATGTCTATTCAGGATATAACCAGATCCCTATATATCTTGAGGATGAGAAGCACGCCTCATTTATCAATGATAAAAGAATTTACTACTATAAAGTAATGCCATTCGATTTGAAAAATTCAAAGTTATCTATCAAAGGCTGGTGAGCAAAATATTTGCAAAGCTCAGTGGTAGAACTATGAAAGTATGAGTGGATGACATGTTTGTTAAAATTCTCATAACCAAGTACCATGTCAAGTACCTATATATAACTTTCTAAGTTTTGAGGAGGTACATGATGAGGTTGATCCCCCTTAAGTGCACCTTTGACGTTAACTTTGGTAAGTTTCTAGGCTATATGGTCAACAAGAGAAGTATCGAAGCCTTGAAAGAAATCAAGGCCTTGATATATGAGGTCATCTCAAAAGCTATAAAGATGTATAGATGTGTTGGTAGCAACCCTGAGTCTCTTTGTCTGAAAACCCATTCATAAATGTCTTTTCTTCTTTCATATCCTCAAAGAATGGAAGAAGTTTCAGTGAACAAAGTAGTGTAAATAGGCCTTCCAGGCTATGAAAATGAACATTAATCAAGCCTCCCTTATCTCCAATCCTAATGTTGATGTGCCCTTACTATTTTAATTGGATGTATCCAAAGAGGCTATCAATTCGATCCTCATAAGAGAAAAAGGTAACCAACTACTACTTATATACTGCATGAGAAAAGTTCTCCTACAAGTCGAGGCTGGCTATCTTGATATGAAGAAGCTCGCGATCTCCCTCCTCATCGCTTCTTGAAATTTGAGGCTCTACTTGTTCATAGCATTCATGTGCTAATAAACTTAGGTGCTCTAGAAGGTAGAAACTTCTAGTAGGTTGATGAAATGGGATGTAGAGCTGAACTAATTTGATATTGTGTTCAAGTCAAGGACATGCATTAAAGGTCAAGCCCTTCAAGACTTTGTAGCAAAACTCACCAACACTTCTGAGAAGAGACGATGATGAAGCCCATTATCTTGGAGCCTCTTTATAGACTATTTGGAAAGGTGAGTTTCAAAGCAGAAGTGGTTTTGGTAACTCCAAAAGGCCAAAAACTCAATTGTGTAGTGAATTCTGGATTCAAAGCCTCCAATAATGTTGCGAAATCTAAGGCAATCGTGGCAGACCTCAGGTTAGCCTACAAGATTCAAGTGAAGAGGCTACGATAGCTAGTGACTTTCAACTAGTGGTGAGTCAAGTCAATGAAAACTTCAACTCGAGAGAGAAGAATATGGTGGCATATCTTGAACTGGTTATGAATTCTCTCCTATTTTTGAAAGGTTTGAGTTGGCGCAAATCAGCACCTTAACTATCCAAGCTAGCTAGCAGCAAAGATTTTGAGATTCTCAAGATAGTGCCTATTGAACACAACTCCAAGCCATCCATTTTTAAGAGAGACAAGTGAGTTAGGTTGAAGGCACCCCACCATGGATGCAAACAATCATGGCATTCCTCAAAGATCAAGTCCTTTCCGATAACAAGAATTCAGCCCACAAATTTAGGCGAAGAACATTTGATCTAAGATTATGTACAATAAAATAGGTTTCTTATTTTCTATCCTTTGATGCACATGAGAAGAAGAGGCGTCGACATAAATGATAATCACACAGAGGACTCACAATGGCCTATCCTAAAAGGGATGCATTCCAATTTATTCAAAAATGTGATAAGTGCTAGCGCTTTGAACTAGTAGAGACACGACCCTCTCAGCTCGTGTTATACTAGAGTCTCGATAGACTACTTTAGTAAGTGGGTTGAAGTTGAACTACTGGTCAAAATTAGATAAACTTATACTTCTAAGTTGAACTGGAAGAATATCATTAATCAATTTGACATTTTCCACTCAATTATATTTGACAATACGCAACATTTTGACAACAAAAAGTTTAGATTCCTTTGCGATCATCTATGAATCAAGAAGCACTTCTCTAAACTCACAATCATCAAGCAAATGACAAAGTAGAAGTCATCACTACCTGTAATCAGAATAAGCATTCTCCCCAATTGAATGAGCATCCCCATCCTATGTGAAATATATTATATGAAATGGTATTCAATAATTACATGTTCAAATCACATTCCCAAGATGAGGCGAGGTATCTCACAAAAACCCACCTCAGCATGTTGAGACCCTATCTTTTCCCTGCAATGGAAGGATCATTTCTATGCAAGGAAGCATCATATTAGTCACTTAGACATAAGAGGTACGGATAATCTCCAAGAGAACCCATCGTAAAACCTATGAACCTATTTTAATTATATATGCCCATAGAGTATAATTCACGACATTTAAAAGTAAAATATTAATTGATTGTATTAATATGAAGTTGTGTTTTTCCACGGGTCGATTTGATATTACAAATTGAGCGTTTAAGTTGTTAAACACAGAAAGATTCAATTTGTGATTCGATCTAAAATTAACATTCACGATCAGTAAATAAATATGGACAATTTATTTTGATAAGATTGTCTCGATTTTATTAAAATCTATCTTTGACTTTGGTAATAAAATTGAGAGTACGTTTGGAACGTATTGGACGGGACCACGTGAAATTAATTTGTGACATTGACCATACAAATTTAATTTCACTTGATTATCGTACGTGGGACCTTAATCCTAATCAGATAATGGACTTCGATTACTAACTTGAAGTTCTTTGAGGTATCAATGGGTGAGATCAAATTGCTGATCAATATCTCGGTACTTTGGGAATTAAAGTGAACTAACGAGGAACATATATTCGTATTATGGAATTCGTCACCTTTTAGGTATGATCATAATCTCACTGGTTCTTCTAGTGGATAGTTGAATCTGAGCTCAGTAATTCGATAGTGACTGTTGAATTCTATGATGTGATTGGATCACATCGAACTGTCGATAGAAGATGAGAGTTGAGAATTTATGAATATTCGGAGAAGGGCATTTTGGTCATTTTAACTTGCTCCGAATATTCGAGTTGATCGACGGGGGTAACATGTAAGAACGATAAGTCAGAGGATATAATTATTGATTAATTGTTTCAGTAATTTCAATTTTACTAACAGTGCAATCTCGTTCTTTTAGTGGAATAGAACGTGATTAATAAATTAATTTTGACTGATCAAGAGTTGAACGGGTCATAATTAATTTATTAGAGCTTAGTTTAATTGGGTCCGATCAGGTTCCCTCGGTGGCTTCACTATAATGGATTTATACAGGCTTATTACCTGTATTGGGTTGTGCAGAAATGGGCCTAGGTTATGGTACTAGGCCTGGTAGGATTTTTGGAGTGTAAAGAGGTTACAAATAGTCTCCCAAGACTATTTTTCTTAACCTAATTGACATAGTGGCGAGACACACACTAAAGTATGTAGTGTATGTTTTCTCCTTACAAAGAAACCTTAATCCTAGTATAACCTAGGCCTTGAGAAAGGTGACCACACATCTGCACAACTGCCATTGGAAAACACTGGGGAAAGCTTGAGGGTTTGAAGCTTTGGTGGAATCAAGAAGCAGTTGATGAAGATTATTGTAAAGCACGTTACAAGGATAATCTTCTCAAAACAATTTTTGCGTGCAAAATTATTTATTCCAAGTTGAATACATAGAACAGAAAATCCTGTAACGGGATGATCTAGTCACAAGAAATCAATTTTTGTGAGTAGAGCAACCTGGGTTCCCAACAATTGGTATCAGAGCGTCAGGTTTTTGATACTGTTTTGTGTATTTAGGAATAAATAATCTTTGTTTATGCATGTGTTAGTAAAGGGCGGTGTTAGGATTATGTGATTTATTTGTTATTAGATGAATGGTATTCTTGTTTGAACAAATTTATGGCCATAGAATTTTTGTGGTAAATTCTTGTATTTGTACTGTCGAGTCTTGTAAGAAAAGGGGTGGATTACGACTCCATGTTTTCCCTTTTAATTTTTGCAATATAATTAGGGTTTGTATTATTTCTATTGTAATTGTAAAATCAGAGGACCAGATCTGCAGTTTTCAAATTAAAGGACTTCCATTGCAAATTCGGAGGACCATTGATGCAATTTCAGTACTTGGACTAAACTTCATCATCTCCATTTAATAAGGACCTGCAGTGCAATATCGTAAAAAAATTGGGCAGCAGCATCGTGGGTGCTGCCGCTGTGATCGACGGTGCTGGCCGTCTCGTCTCGTATGCGGTGGCAACGGCAGAATGCAACCGCGAACGAGAAGCGTGATACCTACAGGTGTTGCTGTCGCCTTCACGTGGTGCGGCAATGCTATACGCACTGTTGATTCGCAGTTGGTTGCAGCGGCGGTACCATGGGAGTCTCTCTCCCTCGTTGTTCATTTTTCTTTTCGGCTAGTGACAAAGAAGGCGGTGACACATGGAGGAAAGGGTCGCTGCGTTTTGGTGTTGCACACATGCGTGGCGCGACTGTGCGTGGCATGGCTACGCTGTACTGGCATATGGCGTAGCGACAGCTCCGGTAAACTTTCCTTCTGGCGGCTACGATCTCCTCCGAAGATAGCAAGGTCCCATTGGCAGCTGTAATTTTTGAGTTCTCAGTTAGGTTACAGTAACCTTACAGTGAAGAAGGAAATGAAGGAGATGGGTGATTCAGACTTGGGCCTCTTATTCATTTGGGCCGGATCTATGCAATTATCAGTTGATGCCTGATTCAAGTTTTGGACCAGAATGACAAATACTCTCTTGGGCCAGATTTTGTTTTTGGGCCAGAATTAAAGATTGGGCACTTGGACCGGTTTTATATCAGTTGGATCAGATTTTGGTAAAATTAAATATGGCCCAGAATTGTAAAATTAGTCTATTTTGATTAATTTGTAATGTGGGCTAAATTGTTTAGCTGGGCCATTGCAATACGGGCTGTATTTTACAATGGGTTGGAATATTTAATTGAATTACTGCATATTGGAATTTGACATTTGGGCTGAAGATTGAAGCTTTACAGATTTGGACTGGACACTTGCAAATGGAAATTGAAGAATTGGGCTGACTTGTAGCTCAATAGATTCTTTAATTAATTTGTAATTTTGTGTCTAGGTTTGGCCATAAATTATGTTCATGTTTATTTTATTATTGCATTTATTTATTGCTTTAATAAATTATGAATGAATGTCATTAAATAACATGTCATGTAGATCATATGAACACCGCTCTAGGTACTATACTGTCATGCATTGTTTTATATTTTATTTTCTTTTCTAAATGTTAGATTATAAAATAAATATATTTATTAATAATTAAATTGATTTTAAGAGTTAAAAGTGATTGGGTAATTATTAATTAAAATCTAAGAGTTCAAAATATTAAGTGAGCGAGGGTGCAATTTTTGAACCTACGGCCTCCCCTATTAGCCAATTAGTAAAAAAATTGTGTATGCCTCGTACTAATCTAATTAGTCTCTCTATAGGAGGGATGCACTGTTTTGGTTACTGGATTGGGCCCAATTAGGTGATAATTTTTTAAGTGTGAATTAATCATGATTACCCTATAGGTGACATAATTAATTTGGTACTTGAAATATTATCAATATAAGGGCTAGACACTTAAATCAATGACATCGTGGGGACTTCCTATAGAATATCCAAACGATGTCAACGATGACCAAATTTTAACGACTATAAATTAAATATTGCATAAGATGCTAGATATATTTAATTTAGTAGGAGGGTCCCAGCCTAGCCATAAATTACATTTATTTCTCCTATAGAGAAATGTGTTTAAGATTTTGGGGTTTTAGGTTGTCGTCATATTATAGTAGTTTTGGATCTACTTGTACATAATTTTTCTTCATGCATCATATATGAAAGTATTCATCATTTATGCAACTCGTGTTTAATACATTTATTTTATTTGAATGTCGTATTTCCACAACTAGTTATATGTTTAGACATCACCAACTAATTTGTGAAAACTGTAACATGTCTCGTTATAATTCTTTCCACTTATGACATTTGTTCGTGCTAGAAAATCCTTGTTCAAAAATAATTATAAATCTTCCAATGAAAATGGTTTTATTTTGATGAGATTGTTTATTGCATAGTTTTGATTCTCACGTCAAGTACTTCGCAATAAAGACATCGAAATAGGATATCATATTTATTTTCTCGATGGAAGGGTATTTATGATAATTTGAACATTTTAATTATGGAGTTATACAAAATATTCTATCAAGCTATAATATATCTCTATTTATGAACCGATCACGATTTTTACAAGAGACCATTTGGTAAAACATGATTGGTCACTTTAATGTGGTGGAGGTTCCACTTGCAAACATTGATTCATGTGACATAATGCTTGAGAAATCTTTTAAGATGATCTCTTGCGGTTCAGTGTGGACTATATTCACCAGGATGAACGTGTCACTGAAAGGTTCAATGTAAGCTATTCATAGAGAAGAGATTATTTTAAAGCAACATATAGTATGGTAGGCCTCTAACCTTTTTTCTTTTGAGCAAAGATAGGATTAATAAGGAGGTAGCCTTCCCTGGAAACTCTATAATGGAGTAAGACTCTATTCATTGTGTTATGGTTAGTAATTGAGTCTATCTTGATTATAGATTCTAGAATAACTAATCACTACCGCAAGTTGTTGCAATATGGTCCTAGGTAACCAAATGACACAATGAGATAGAGTATACTATAAGGATAAGCACGAGTACGGTAATATGGAAAGAGCCGTTGGGCTTTTATGTTTGCGAAACAATTTGATTGTTATTTTATCTCTTTATTATTTGAGCAGAATTATTTAGCACTTCCAGTTATTAGTTGGAATTAAGTTAAATAATGCTCTTATTATTGCGAGACAAATGATTAACAATCTCAAAGCCTTGTAAATGGTTCTAAGTGTAATATTACTACAAATGATAAGGGATAGATGATTCCTTGTATTAATGAACTCTTTGATAAGATCTTAAGATAATCATATTTATCTAAATAAGATTGAAAGACTAGTGAAGATAGCCTCTAAGTATTTTGGAGGTGGAATCTATGTGGGCTTTTGAATTTTATTGAGAGGGTAAAATGATTAAGATCTTAGGCTTGGTTACACTTATCCAAAACTCGATTCTAATACTAGTAAGGGATGGACCTCAAAAGGATCTGAGGTGGAATCTATACTATTTTTCTGAATCTTGTTTAGAGGATTAGATAACCAAGAGTCCTTATACATTAAATGGACTTAAGAGTTTGGGGATTAATACACTTCGATATGTGTGGATTCTTTGGTGCTCAAGATACGAGAGAGTACGAGTAATTCATCATTTTTATTAATGATCACTCCAGATCTCGATTCTATACTTAATATCTCATTGATCTGAAATGTTGAAGAATTTCTAGAATTTTAGACAGAAGTTGAGAAGTAATTAAGAGAATCGAGATACTTCGATTTGATCAAGGTTTGTGTGTCTCTCATATGAGTTTAGGAACCATTTATCGGAAAAGGAGAACAAGGTAATATCAAATCAATGATGAGTTATCCTCGTTGCTAGTTTCATTTGGGAATGTATACCGGAGATAGTCAGGTTCCTTCATAGCCTAGTACCATTGATTCGTTTCCTGAAATACCCCTAGAGTTGTGGCATGGGTGCAAGCCCAGTCTACACTACATTCAGATTTGGGGAATTTTGGCACACTAGCTGAAAGCAAGGATTGACGAGATGTAGGCAACAATGAAGGTTTGATTATAAAGCATGCAACGAAACTAGAAATTATTTCTTCTATAATCCTCTGGTCAAGAAAGTATTTGTTGAGTACAAATGTAGCTTTCTTAGAGGATAAGGCATATAGAAGAATACAAATCAACAAGTAGAATTCTATTGGATGAGATGTTAGAATGTGGTTCAAACAACTTGATTCCAGATTTTTGCATAGAATTAATCTTGATGATTTGGAACATCCTACGGAACCGATGGTTTCTGATCCTAGTGGGAGAATGGGCAAGTGGTTCAACCACTATTCTTGCCTGGTGATCCCAATGGACAGGGGAAAACCAAAGGTTGTAGTCGAAGTTGTTCTCACTATTCCGTCTCTTCTTTATGAGGCAGTGAAGAGGTTGATCCCAATTAGGGATATACCAAGTAGTGGGAGGAGAGGAAGGGACTCTGTTTGGACATAATGGAAATACACTTCCAGCGACTAATTGGAGTGGGAGGGTTGTAAGACCACCTTCTTGACGCTTATTCTACGGAGAGTCTTTTTAGACAGTCTCTACTGAAATAAGAGAAGAACTCCTCATTTAGGAAAGTGGTAGAAGTTATAGATTTGAAATCATGGAAGGTGAATGTGAACTCGGAATT
Source organism: Ligustrum vulgare (assembly GCA_963555705.1). NCBI lineage: Eukaryota > Viridiplantae > Streptophyta > Magnoliopsida > Lamiales > Oleaceae > Ligustrum > Ligustrum vulgare. Next base: position 30,863,340 of record OY743174.1, read on the forward strand.
AGATTCCTAGTAATCCAACAAGTTTGGATATTTGTAGACGCACCCAATGGGGTCAAACCTATAGGGTGTGATGATTTTTAAGATGATAAAAAAATGGTAGATGGAAAGGTTGATACCTTTAGTGCAAGGCTTATGGTTGTGGGTTTGTGAAACCCTTCTCGCCAATAGTCATGCAAAAGTTTACCTGGATCTTTTATCCATTGTCGTTCATTGTGAAAATGAGGTACGACAAATGGATGTCAAGATGTTGTTTCTTGAATGCATCTTGAGGAAATCATTTACAAAGTGTAATTTGATGAGTTCATATTAAAGACCATGAAAGTAAAATTCATGACTTACAAGTTTCCAACTTTGGATTTGGGTAATTGTTCAAGATATGGAATATAGAATTTGATAGAACCATTGGGATACATGTTCTTGATCAAAATCTTGATATATCTTAAGTATATTCATGTATACAGAAAGATGAGACAGTTTTCGCGACTATTTATTTGAATGACACTCTACTTATGTGTGAGAGTATTTTCATTAAATAGTAGTTGGTACCAGCAATTAGATTTGAAGGACTTGTAGATGACTGTCTATTTTTCTAGACATCCGTACTTTTCGGAGTTGGAGAAAAATGGAATAGAATAGTCTCAAGTTTCATGTAATAATAAGATACTATTTACATTTGTAATATTGAAGTCTTGAAAGGAATAATATTCTTTGTGGACTTTATCTATCTTATGAGTATTCTCCTAAGACACATGGTAAGATAGAGAAGGTTCCTTATGCTCCGGCTATAGGAAGCCTTACTTTGCACTAGATAGGTCATATCTCATGCTGGGGATATTGTTGGTGATTATTAGTTTGATCCAGGATCAGATCATTGAATAGATGTAAAGCATTTACTGAAGCGTTTTCAAAAAACTGGTAAATATTTGCTTATCTATTCAGTTGGTGATCTGATGGATTAAAACTAATTAAGATCTGATTTGACTAGGACTCTCGAGAGTCGTCAAAATTGGAATATAACTGGGAGATAATATGGTTAATTGGTTGGATATAACACAATCTTGGATTGTTTGTTATACAACCGTGGCTTACATTAAAATGAGTTATCATCTTGGTTGAGAACATAATCATTAATGTAATGATGATGTTGACAAGATGGATGATTCGATGTTTCATGTATACTCTAAGGACAAGTGGGAGATTTTTGGAATTATATATGCCCATATAGTATAATTCAAGACATTTAAAAGTAAAATATTAATTGATTGTATTAATATGATGTTGTGTTTGTCCATGGGTCGATTTGATATTACAAATTGATTTGGATTTTAAACAGGTTCAATGGATACCCAAATCTATTATAATTACTTATTGCAATGTGTACACCTCCAGTGCAAAACTCAAACTAATATTTTTACTAAATTTATATAATAATAATAATATAAGCATCAAAACTGAACTTGGGGCTACAGAAGGCTATTAGTAGCCTGTCAATACATGGTTTGACATATTGCAGGCAGCAACTAATAGCTTCCTACAGGGTATTCTTTATTAACTTCATACAATAATATACCCATCTTCCATACTTAGCAGAGGTAAAGGAGAACATATATATAACAACTGAAAACTTAATTAACGCAACATAGGTGGGGATTACATTGTATTTCTTCAAAGAGTTCAAAACTTTACATGCCATGCCCTAGAAAATTTCAAAAGTTTACATGCCATGACTTGCCCCAAGTGAAGATTTCCATTCACTAGTCATCAAGTTTCTATTCCATTCAAAATTTAGCTTCTTGATGAAAGTATGTGGCTTAAGGTTGAGCTACCTTAATTCTTACATCAAAACACCACATCCCTTACCTTCACATGTAGTTATATACTAGTAGGATGATGGAATTCTTCCCAAAAAGTGATTGCCCCCAAAAACAACTAATCTCCTAAGAGAGAAACATAAGGGTCCTCAAGGGCAAGAGGCTTTGAGCATTGTAAACGTGGATGATTTTGTAGGTTTTATCCCTTACATACACTACTGGACTTGTAGGAAGCTCAGCCCATATAGTTCTCTTGCTGATGATATGATATTCATTTCTGTCAGATGTGGTCCTTCCCCAAGTGCGCCCTGTTTCTAAGTATATAGCTAGCATCTATGATCTACAAGATAGTCATAAAACGACTGTAAGTTATGAGGCTTAATGAGTAAAGCTACAAACAGGCAAATAAGCACATACCAAAATGCATATGAACATGATTAATTTAATTAAGTGCACCTTACCTTAACCTTGAGAGAATAATAAGATAATATATAAAATTGTCGCAATCATTCCACGTATCTTTTCCACATGTAGTCCATAATACAAAATGAAGATTCATCATAAGCATATTCATTTTCACATGTTATCTCATATTCTCAAATGACATGATGAACACATTAAATTTGCATTGCTAGGATGCACTTATTCTCTAATTGCATTTCTTGATTGTTTGGGACCCTACCGGTACCAGAATTCTGGTACCATTAAGCTACAAAGGTCACCTATCATGTAACTTCGTCATGACATAAACTATGAAGATGTAAACATCTCATATCATGATAGTCTATTAAGTATAAAGCTTACTATAAACTATAATAACTGTTGGAAGTATTAGAATCTAAACTTGATTCACTTCCGTGACCTTAACTATGGGAATAATCCCTTGGGCATTTAGAATCCCAACTGGTGAATACTTAACTACTTAGGGTTCTGCTTCTTAACTATGCACATTTTAAGTATTTTTCACATACTTAAGTGCATAAATTATGCATCATAAATGAATGCAATACATTCAAGATGTATAAGAGGAACTGGATGTTTCACTTCTTTCTCATAAAAACAAATAATCTTGTTCAATATAATACATGCAGGTATAGTTCCTTCAAATTAGCATAATAGAAGTAGTACCAACTAAGTGTGCCAAATAAATTCTCAAATGCTCAAGAATAAACTTGATTTTTAGCTTTATAAGATTTTAGTAACTCATAGGATGCTGTAATTAAGAACCTGAAATATGCTTTAAGTCATGTACATAGGCATATAGTTGAACTAGGAAGTTTATAACTATTCTGTAAATCTGAAATACATCAAAATATTCTTGAATAACCATATTTAGAGTCTGAAAATACCTTACTGGTAAAGGAACATTATTCAAAAATTTGAAGCAGTATTAAGATACACTTTCTAATGTTATACTCAATCCAAGTAAAACTGATAACTGCAGGAGGCTATCAATCATGATATTATACTAAACAACAAGCTGCAGACGACTATCAATAGCACTACACATGTACATTTTCAACTAACCTAAAAATATGAAATTCTGGTAAATTTATGAAGTCTAAGTTACTTCTTAAGTCATAAACTTATTGTACATCGATTTACATGTATGCATGATTAACCTTATTATTAGAAATCAACTTTTGAGGCATGCATGTATGAACAAGTTAAGATCATGAGTTTAGATATATTAAGAATATCAAATCTCAATTAAACTCCTATTTCAGCCCTTCAAAAAGAACCCAGATTCTTATTTCTAATAGATCCAACATAAAAAGACACTTATAGCACTTAGATATACAAAACAAGGAACATAGAATGTAGGCAGATTCTTATTTCACCCTTTCTAAGATTTTTAAGCTAAAACTTCCCATTTTTCACATATTTGCATCACAATCAACAACCATCTTTAATAATATATAAAAGAAGCTTGATCTAAACACAAAAAACAAATATAAATGATTAAGAACAACAAAAATCACAAAATAAAGACATTTTGCTTTACTCACTGCTTTATGGATGAATTCTTAGAAATTTTCCTGCATTTATATGTTATTTGGTAGTTAGAATCTTATAAGAATGAATATATATATAAATTATATAGCTGCATATACAAGTTTTAGTCAGACTCTTGCTTAGAAACATAGCAGATTTCAGTTTCTATTCAAAACAGGAAGTTGTTCTGGTCCAGGAGGCTATCAATAGCATCCGGCAGTGAAGAACCCATTCTACCAATAGCTTATTTCACCAGAAACAGCACTAATCCGAAATCTGCCATCTTTCCTGGGTTTTAAACTTGAATTTCTTCTTATGTTTATCAAGTTAGAGTGATGAACTTTAACTAGAAATAAGAATTCATCTTTCTTACTTGTTAAACCATGAATTAGAGATGAAGATATGAATTTTTTCTCCCTACCTTAACCTTGCCAGCAGATTTTCTGGGGGGAATGGGACTAAGTGTCCTTATTTATAGAAGTGGAGTTAAGGGCATGTTTGGTCTCTCATAATTTCTAAGCTTTTAATTTATAAGTATTTTTCAAATAATTTATAGTTATAAATCAGTTGAATATTTTTAAAAATGCATTATGATAATTCAACTATTTTAAACAAGAATAAGCAAACATGTCAAACTGCCCCTTAAGGCATTGCAATTAGTGGGGTTTGCCATGTGTCCCACTAACAATATAATAATCATATATTTTCAATTTTTTGTGTTTCAACGAACCCTTTTCGACTTAAAATTCAGGGGTCGAGACGAGGTCCAATTTAAGCAAAATTTATACCGTTAGAAAGCTCCTGACACAAACTTCACAACGGTCACACATGCAAAGACTTCTGTCCAACATGTTGATCGTACGACCCTTGCAAACATGGCTGCTCGACTCTCCTTTTACACTTAGAAATTTTTTTGTAGTGTATAGACAAAATTTCCATATTACAACTACCTTTCTTTGGCTCGATTTTCCCGGCACATCCAGGCTGGAAAACACACTTACAATACATCGATACAAATATCACACTACAAACTATGCGAAAGTATAACAAGCAATGACCTCGGGTCAATAATTAATTCGCACGACTACGACAAAGATTGCATGACGAAGTGGCAAAACCGTAATTAACTAGTTTTCTCACAATTTCCTCATTAGCCCCTAATTTACCATATTAGGGCATTTTAAGGCTTCCATATTTCGTCTAACTTTCATTCATAGAATTATGGTCCTCAAACTTTTACTAACGCAATATTTCATAGTTATCGAGAAATAAAACAAATAATTAGGTATCCTTTCCTAAATTAACGATAATATTTCACCCAAGAAAAACGTATTATTATTTCATATGCATAAAAGTAAAATACAGAAATTTCAGGGGTGTTACATGCAATTTCATACTGATATTATCAAGGCGGCTAGATCATGTACTCAACACGATTACGGTGTCATCTTAGCACATCCAAAGTGTCTAGGAAGTTGTTCGTGTGAGTGAACCAATCTTAAGCTATTTGACAAACTTTATATGTGTATGTAGATCATCGTTCAATAATCACAATAAAATATTACATATGAACTCAAAAATGTTCATCTACGGGTATACAAAACTCAATTAAGAGTTTTCTGATACACAAAACATCATATTCTACGCAATTCTAGAGATTCATCATTACAAGCAAGTATATCTAAATACCTTTAGAGTATGATGACTACATATAATCGTGTGTGTATATATATTGCTTAGATACTTTCTTTGTTAATGTCTCTCACAGAAATACCGTCGAGTGTTTGGTTCCATCGTGATAATTGGGATCCTTGACATATGAGATAGTTGCATAACTATCATGGATCTCATATTCTCAACTAGTATCATTAGATGATCAATACATTTTTACCAAACAATGTCTTCATATGTCAAGACATATGCTTCGAGATATGCTTCTCGCTATTCTATATAGCAAGAGTGCACAAGTCCAATAACTAATTGTGCTCGACTAACTCTCATCCTTAGTCAACATATGTATATATATTGCAATCACTGGTTATTTCATAAAAAATAATCGAATAACTGACAGCAGCTACCTTAAGGTATCACAATACCCTTTCTAAAGGTAAAATTGATACCTACGGACTAGATCCATGGCATGACAAATGTTAGGTCAAGTATACATAATAGCATATTTCTAACTCCCAGTGGTACTAGTTATGGTTATTTAGATATTTCTTTGTGCACTAATGGATTCCTTGGACATATACGAAGACTCATATGTTCACCTTTCGATATAGGAGTATCAACAGGGTAGCAATTCTACAGTTAAGAAATATTCTAGAATATTTATAGTATACAACAACTCTTGTGAAAAAGAAAGAAGACTAGAATAATCTTCTATCTCAAAGTATACAATTTGGTAAACTCATGTCCTTCATCTTATAGATTGAAGACAACCATTTCAAAATGGTCTCAATACGCTTCTTCTCATGCTTAGTCAATAAAATGTTGTCAACTCAAAAATTACAATTACATTTTACCATTAGACCTTAAAAAATATAGTGATCTTCATCCACATGATGAAATTTTGTACGAGATTCTTAAATCCTGTTAAAACTCAATACCACTGCCCAAATGACTATATCGGCTACAAGTATAACTATAAAATTATTTCAATTCTAAAAAGCCGTCAACATGAAATCTGCATGACATGTAGATCTCTTTAATCTATTCTCAAAGAAAACAAAAAATACAGTCTGTGGGTCTATTTGGTGTAACTCTAAATCTAAACACATATCATGGCTAATATAGGCGTACATAAGTTAATCTTACCGTCATTTAAAAAAAATTCTCACTCAATGTAGCTAATTTTGAGTAGACTTTTTTCCCAAAATAAAAATGAGCTTTATTTATCATGAACTCATTACTCTTCCACTCAGTTTTTGGGAACCCAAATGTTGTGAATAAACTTAATGTCTAATAAGAACTTTCAACACATCTCAAATTAAGCTGAATTTCTATACTCTATCTATGCTTCCATCACTTTCCAATTTTTCCTCTTTATACTCGTATAAGTAAGAGATTTTCTAAACTAAAAATCATTGAAATGGGACTGTTCTCACTTGGTGAGATTAGATTGCTCCTACTATACTCCCAAGAAATTTAAACAACTCCTTTATACTTTAAATGGTTCGCCAAGTACATATTCTCAATTTCATCAATATTCTTCATATGTCACTCCCTTACTGGGAAAAAATGTTATATGTCATATCTTATGACTCAATATCCATCCAAAATCTCACAAATGTACCTTTTGGACATCGGTTCTTGTTATCTAATTGGGATGGACAAACTCTACGAGACTTTAGCTCTTATAGCCTTGGAAGGTTTTCACAACTCAAAACATTAAACCATAGCACAAATATCTAGAACCATAATAAACATAACAATTTTTAATAAACATAATAACTGATAGTATGAACAAAACTACCACGTATAAGTCCAAGTTAGAGACCACCTAAAAGAACAACTGAGATCAAATTTATTGGAGTCTTTGATACTAACGTGATATCAAATAGGAGGTCAATTTCTCCACTTTGTAATGCTAAGTTGCATATCGGTCATACAAACCTTCACGATCTTTCTTATTGGCATACATCTATACCAAGTCAAAGATTCGATGATAGACTGAACAATGACTCAGTCTCTCGTAAAGTGGTTTCCAATTCCTGAATCCACTATCTATGTAGGACAGGATCCAATATGTAGATTAAAAATGTAAACATCTCCAAGAGGAATATATTAAAGTTCAATACGCATTAGCTCAAAAAAATTTGAGCTAAGCGATACGAAAACCTTATAGTTGAAGCACCTAAACCTATATGATATTAATCCTCTACCAAACCAATCTCATGTCCTTACTATCTATTAACCTTGTCTTGGCTCTTTTCCAGTCTCCTCATATATCCCACATTGTTCTAGCTTATTTAATAGTTAAAACTCGAAGTCTTATGCAAACTAGAATATTGCTACATAAGCATGTCCTTCAGACATAGCAACACAAATTCGCAAGTCTTTTAGTTCAAAATAGTGGGTTGTGTCAATAAAGAAAATTGACACTCTAATTTATAAGACAGGTCGACTTACAAAGTTTCCAACTATTGGGGAGAGATAATTTAGACTACTAGTCTCCAAGAAAAATATGAACAACTAAAATTGTCAACACTACATTAACTAACTCAGCTCAATCATATTCGAGGACAAAATCATCTATAACAGAAATTATGAAATCAAATTCTCAAGTACTAGAATATACTAATGTCATGTACTTGAAAAAGTCCTTGATCTTTATTCTCTAAAGTAGTTTGACCCACATCAGGTCTCCTATTTTGTAGTTCATGCTCTTTAAAGCATTATGTTCTTCTAGTACACCAAAACTCTTATCGTGCCAAATCTTTACACAAATCATCATCCGCAATCCTAATATTTTTACTATCATAAAATTAATTTCATATTGAGAATTACATTAATTCTTCCAACCTTAGAGCTCTCAATCAGTTGGTGGATCGAATAGTTATAAGTAAGATTTTCTCTAAATCTTCAAATCACCAAACTATCACTCAACTAACAAACAATAGGTCTAAGAATTCAACTAGTTCTACAGAACTTAACATTCATAACAATTCATGAATTAACAAATACATGTAATCAATGATACAATTTCATGATGCACATTGAAAATATAAATATAAATATTAATATGCACATTTATCCAATTAATAACATGTATCATGATATCAGAAATTAATTATTTACAAAAATATTATCAAACATAATCAGAGCATGAGAAAAATCTCAATGAAAAGAATTCTTAATCCAATTCACAACATCGGTTCCAAGATAATCCCAAAATGAGAACATTTGAATGCCCAAGCTCCACTTATATTTAAATTATGTCCCAAAAGCATAGACGCTTTACGTGTTCAATTGGGATTTCAGATCCATTTAACAATTTTGATAAGCACGTAGCTTCTCAATATTGTATATTTGTAACATTTTTTCTTCAAATATCACGTGTAAAAATAGTCACATCTGACCAAGCACGAAAAATGAGAACATGTCGTAACATATCACACAATCAAGCGAAAACTAACCCTTCTCAAGAATGTGAGAACATGAGAACACTTAAAATCAAAAAAATCTTGATCTCAAATCATATTTTTTTGACTTATTTATAATTTTCAAAACATTGTTTACAACTTGACGGGCCAAAAATACTTTCTAAGTATCTTTCAAAAAATTTGGAGTACCAAAAAAAAAAAAAAAATCTAATTACCTCCCATTAGGTAATAGAATTCCTAAATAAATATTTTGAATTTAAAAAGGAATGTTCAAAATTTAATTTAAAGTCTAATGTGAAAATTTCAAAAGTAATATCCCATGAAATTATATGCAATAGAGTAATAAGGAGCTAACATGTAAAATAATATGCACTTTTCAAAAATTTATAGGAGTTTATACTTAGGGATGGCAAAACGGCTCGTCAGAAGGGCTTTGGCTCAGCTCGACTCAACTCAAGCAAAAAAAAAAAAGAAAAAAAAAAAAAGTCCACTCAAAAATCTGGATGGGAGCTTCAGCCATGATAAAAAAAATAAAATAAAATAAAAGCTCGGGACTTGGCTCGAAAAAGCCCAAGCTTTATTTTTGGGGACAAGCTATGGCTCGGCTCTGGCCAAAGAAAGCTCAACCCCTAAAAGCTCGAGCTGAGCTCGAGCCTTGATCTTCGGCTCGGCTCGTTGACATCCCTATCTATATGGCATTTTAGATTTTCAAGGACCAATGTGAAATATCCAAAATTCTCAAGATCGATATGAAATTTTCTGATTCTCAAGGTCAAATCTAAAACTTTCAGAAATTCTATGACCAATCTGAATTTTTAAACAAATTTAGTAACTAATCTGAGTTTTTCAGACATACAGGGATCATACAGGACATTTTCATAATTATTAGGTCAAATTTGGCATTTGACACAATCACATGGACCAATATGAAGATTTTCAGAAATTACAAACAATCCTTGTCAATGTCCTTCAGCACAAACAAAAGAAGTGTTGGCAAAGTGGCGGGTCGAGGCGGATTGAAGCTGATTCGTGTCCGCCCCGCACAAAAATCGGGTGATCCGATCCACCTCAAGATCTACCATTTTTGTGGCGGATCGTGGCGAATCATAAATAGATCTGCCTACTGATCCGTCTGTCTTTTGCTACTCCCCCCCCCCCTTCCCCTCTTCTTCTTTCTTTCCCCCAAATGACCACACGGGTCATTCACATACCAAATGACCAAAACTAATTCAGTGATTATTAAACAAAACAGCCACAATAAGATGTATATACCAAATTACAATTACTTAAACATGAATAAAAATAGATATTATACAAAATTCATTACAACCATTAACCCAGACAAACACAAGAAGGTAAGAACTAGAAATTATATAAATGAACAAACATTCATCAATTAAAAAAAAAAAAACACAACAGAGGCTTTGAATAAAATCCAAAAAATAAACTAAATTGCGTGAGGTTTAGGCGCTAAGGATGCTTCTGGGATTGCATGTGAAGGGGTAAGATCGCGGCATCGGCGATTGCGTGTGAAGGGGTGCGAAGGACTGAAGGCGTTCATCACAGATTTGCAAGTAATGAAAAATATGGAGTGAAGAAGAAGAGTGATGTAGGCGGCGGATGAGTTTCTATTGAAGGAGAGAGAAATAAGAAAATGGACTTGGTGTTAGAGAGGTAATGAAAAATGAAGTGGTAGGGTTGTGAGTTTTTTGTGGTTCGCTAGAGCCGATTTTTATTTTATTTTTTTGTTGCCTATTCAGGGCGGGGCGGATTGGGTCACTTCCGACCCGATCCATCCTCGCAATCCGACTCGAGGTGCCATGATCTGCCTCGCGTGATTTTTTTTGATCGAATCAATGGATCAGTGGGGCAGATTGGATTTTTTTTGCCATCACTAAACAAAACTGAAATTTCCAGATTTTTGTCTAAACTTCAGGAGGCCATAACTTCTTCATCTAAAGCCAAATTTAATTTTCTTTATATTAATATAAAGCTATTGAAAATATCTTTCTAACCATAGTTTTTGGGCAACGCTAAACTCAACATTCAGAAAGTTATCACATGATGAAGTTTCAGGTTAATCAACTAAAGTAAGGTTTGATATTTTTTCCAAAATACAAAGCCAATGAACATGAAATTTTATAGATAGTTTCTATATATTAACATGTACATATATGATATAAATTTAATGAATTCATGTGGTGTATATGATGATGTGCCATTAAAGCATATTCTAGCCTTCTTTAAAAGTGATTTTAATGACATTTCTCTACATGCAATATCAATATATCATCAATAACATGTTTGCAGGTAAGAAAACAACCTAGTAAAGCTCTTATACTATTCACTAATATCTTGCTATGCGAGATATGCCTAGGGATGGAAAAACGACTCGTCTGCTCGAGCCGCTCGGGCTCGGCTCGAAAAAAGCTCGGGCTAAGCTCTGCTCACGGCTTGAGATTTCAAGCCAAAGCTCGAGCCGAGCTGTTTTTTGAGAGACGGGCTTTAGCTCAGCTCTGCTCGAGCCAAAAAAAAACGGCTAAAAAAAGCTCGATGGGAGCTTGACCAATGAATGTCGATTACGAGCTTGACTCAACTTGCTATATATATACATTTTCAATAAAAATCTTATGAATTTTTACTATAAAAATAAAAAAAAATTAAAAGCTCAGGATTTGGCTCGATTCGGCTCGAAAAAAGCTTGAGCTAAAGCTCGAGTCGAGCCTTATTTTTGGGGACAAGCTTTAGCTTGGTTCGGGCCAAAAAAAAGCTCGAGCCGAGCTCGAACCTTGATCTTTGGCTCGACTCGTTGACATCCCTAGATACGCCCGCAAGTGTACGGGTCATGAGAAGTAATAAAGTGGACGTTAGAGTCCAGATTATCATCCCACGAGAACTTCTATTAATTACCGAAATATATTAGTTCTTAGCCCTATTTGAACGAAAGAAAGAATTTGAGGTTTTTAAATTAAAACTACGAATTAAACTAAAGAAATAAAAATAAATGTAGAATTTGTCTTGTTTTTAAAAGTGATTGTAATGTAGTTGGGAATCCCAATTTCACCTAGCCAATTATATTAACTCCAATTCCAGTTTCATTTTCTAAATATGAATTAGACCAAATTCACTAATTTAAATTGAAATTCCTCTCTCGAGTTTAAATCAATTCTACCTAAATAAGTCAACCAAGTATCTCTACAAAAGGTTCGAATATTCCTTATCTAAATGCATAACACACAAGAATTCACACACGACCGCAGTAATAACAAAAGTATATCTCTATCTCTTGTTCAATTACCGGATTTATTACATAGATCTATGTTATTAACTCTCCTCTCGAATTATGGAAATAACACAATGAATCATGAATTAGTGGCCAGTTAACTCATGTATTAAACATAATAATAAATCAACACATGTAATGAATCATTAAAATAAAGGAATATGGAATTAAAATAATCAACTAGGATACATCGTTCATCCCAACATTAAATTTAGCTACACATCATAATTAAATAACAAAAACAATACATAATGACGTTCATTGAAAATAACAAAGAAGAATCGAAAGCTTGTATCAAGTATCAATTCTTCAAGTATCTCCAAATCTCGCCCCTTTGCAATGCTTCGATCTCCCAAGAATTTGACTTGAAAAGCTCGATTGTATAATGTTCTTAGGTGAGGCCAAGGTTCTATTTTCGTGCCTCATAAGTTCTATATATAGGTATTGGAGAGACCTAGGTCAGAAGAGAAGAAAACCAGATAAAATTCGCAGAAAAAGTCCAAGTTGCGGCCCAGTGGAAAGCTGCGCGATCGCGTGGTTAAAAACCTAGCAATCGCGTGGCTGACAAAAAAACTCTCGGGTTAAAAATTCAAGGCATTGCGTGATCGCTCAGTTGGAATCCCGCGATCTTGTGATGTGCAATTTCCATCTTTTCCTGGCTGTTTAAGTTAGTCCCTGACTTTTAATTGCACCTTCAGTCCTCAACTTCTAATTGTTGCGATTTAGCCCTCAAACTTTGGAATCTTCTCAATTTGCTAGTTTCAGCTTTCAATTCCTTCAATGAGGTCCTCCAACTTCTGATTCGTTCACTTTGCCACCATGTACACTTCTCGGTTGACTTCACAAACTTATCAATTGCTTATTTTAGCTCCAATTAGCATCCAAATATGCATTATTCCCATTGTTTGCTTCATTCTTCACCTTTTGGGATATTTTCTACAAAGTATCAAATAAACGTTATTAAATAGCATATATTCTAAAAAGACAATAGTATATTCTAATTTAGACATATAAATAAGTGCATAAAATACACTTATCAAATACCTCCAAACTAAAACTATTGTTCGTCCTCGAACAATGTAAACTAAACTAACAAATTAAAATAACATAAAGCAATTATTTTTTTGTTTTTTCAACATGTATACCATATGCCTTAATAGTCCAAATTCGTTCATGTTTTGATCACGAGTTATGAACAACATAGTAAAATAATTTCTAGTTATCTCATGCCAAATTTTTAAGTGTGTGTGTGAATAGCCAATATCAAACTCTTACTCATGCAAAAGGATATACCTAACACTGTGTCTCTTGGACGCACAATCAAGCCTGAATCCCATGTGGTCACCCTAATGAATTTAATTATTTTCCTTACATCGCTCATGGATGATTACAACTTACTGTTTTTCTCTCGAATCCCAAGGTTCCTTCTATTCATGTGGTTTCTAAACATAAAAAAAATTCTCATTTTTCCCACCAGGTGGTCAGAATCAATTAATTCTGCCCACACAATCAACGGTAAGTGGTTCCCTAATTCGTGCATTTTATATCAAAGTCTCAATCAACTGGCATGTAATATATATATATATATATATATATATATATATATATATATATATATATATATATATATTTTATGGACGACTTTTTCTTTCATATCCATGTCTTTTACCATCTTTGTGCAGAACTTTTCATACTTACTTTCTATATGACCCCTGTAGCGAGTTTTAGGTCGGTGACTCCCAAGCTAGAGGACTTTAGGGCACCAGGTTTGAAAGACCCCTCGGACTTAATTACTCGAGTCATAAAGACTTAAATAGAAAAGTTAAAGATGTTTTAGCGTCTTATGTGTAAGTCTACTCTCTGTACTTGTTTTCTAATTGACCCCTGTAGCGAGCTTTAGGTCGGTGAATCCCAAGCTAGATGACTTTAGGACACCAGGTTTGAAAGACCCCGCAAACTTAATTACTCGAGTCAAAAAGGCATTTGAATAGCAGAATAAGACCTTCAGCATTTTTCAGTTTTTATGCTGGAAATGGTTTATACCCGTTGACCAAGACCTCTTCAACAAATGATACATTTCAGGAACTACAGACCATTAAAAGTTCAAGCCAATCTTCACCACTTCTTCCCACCCCCCAAACTGCTCTTGAGCAAGTTTAGATTCTATGTTTTAAAGGTTGGTATGTCTCTAGATCTAAGTTTATGGATTAATAGTCATTCCTATGTTTAATGTGCATAATACTTGCCCCACACGTGTTAAATAAATCTCTACACAAGTATTTATCCAATAATGGCTATATGCTCGAATGAAATGAAACCTAGAAAGTGATAACTAGTTCAAAAGAATTTCAAGTTTTCATGTTGTCCACAATCCAAGCTAAAACAAGATTTCATTCATATTACATCCTAGGCAATAAACATGTCAACAAAGTTTTCAATTTTTTTAATAATCCTAATAGCAATAGAATGAGAACATACAGTGAATATGGAAGCAATTTGCATGAATGATATTTCTCACCCCCAAACTAGAAAGAAACATTATCCTCAATGTTTGTCAAAAAGATTTAAAATGTAAAACAACACAAAGGAGAGAGAACGAGAACTTCTCAGGTGCATTGGAGATGTTTTGTAGCCTTGAAGCTTCTATTAGCAATGTATTTGGATGAACTTGACCCTAATTTTGCTTTGCCAGACTTTGTTCGAAGTGTTTTGATTGGTGTGTTTGCAAACAAAAGATAAATAACATAAGAAGTCATAAACACCGGCAAGAAACTATGTAGGGTCAAACCAACACCCCCAAACTAAAGTTAAAGCAAAAATTTCTAAATTTTCAAGTATGGTCGACCACACATGTTCAAGCCATGACATCACTTAGAAAAACACAAATTTTTCCAAGCCATCTTTTGACATGTTAAATTTCATAGCATGGTTGACAACATATTAAAAATTCAGCTCATTTGAAGATCAATAGGGTCATGAAAAGCTATGGAGAAGTAAGTGACGTGAAGCAGTTTTTAAGTACAATGGCCTGCAGTGACCTTGCAATGGGGCTGCCATGGTGCTAAATTTGTTTTCATGAATTTCGTGTAATGAAGTGAACTAATTCATGAACTAAACACACATAATCAATGATAAACATGTCATGAAGATAAATGCTCAAATGAATTTCTCAAATTAGCACAAGAATGTCTTTGTGGCATTTCATCAAACACTTGATGGGCAATGAGAAAATTCAAGAATATGCATGGAATTGGAAACTTTGATTTACCCAAAATTTTCATCTTATTAAGCACAATTCACAACTCCAATGACTACCCTAATCCCATTCTCCAATTCTCTTCAATACAAAAATCACAAGATTATAGAGAGGTTCACAAATTTGGCACACTTTTAGAAAGAGAAAAGGAATTCATACCTTTGGTTTGATTTTGAAGTTAAGTGAGCAATGAATTTAATGCAACACATGATGATGATATGTACAGATGATAAGAGATCATATTTGGAGTGATTTGGGGATAGAAAACGAGTTTATAATGTTTGAAGTTGAAAGAATGAGGAAAAGCAATTAATCTGCCGATTTTGGTCCCAGTATAGCAACGCGATCGCGTGGGTAAAAATCTAGCGATCGCATGGTCTAAATCTGTGACCAAACTTTAAATAAACTAAATTCACGCCATCGCTACAAAGTACTGATGAGCGATCGCTCAGTAGTCCCGGCAGAAGTGAAATTTTTTCTCTTTTTGAGTTTCCACATTGTTTTTACTCCCTAATCACTTCATGATCTATGTTATGGTCTTCAAATAGTAAACTTCATGAACTAAACTAATGTATGTGTGTGAGCATGGGATGATGATGTAAATCCTAATTAAACAAAACATGCAAAATCTAAAACATACCTTAATATGCAACAATAAACTAACATGCAAAGTGCCTTAACATGTAACATGCAAAACACTCAAAGAAAGTTACCTATCATGCATTTATCTAAAATTTCAAAAATAAAATAAATAATGAAAGCGTAATAAATAAAAGGGAAGAAAGGTTGGGTTGCCTCCCAACGAGATCTCCGTTTTAAGTCTAAAGCCCGACTTTTTACCAGATTTTTCAAGGAACTTTAAAGAGAGCTTTTGATGACCATCTTTGTTTGTGACAGT
Source organism: Ligustrum vulgare (assembly GCA_963555705.1). NCBI lineage: Eukaryota > Viridiplantae > Streptophyta > Magnoliopsida > Lamiales > Oleaceae > Ligustrum > Ligustrum vulgare. The sequence continues at coordinate 30,879,688 of OY743174.1, forward strand.
AAAATTTACTCCACGGTGCATTTAAGCTAAAAAATTGTACCTTACCCATGTCATAAATGTTAACATCTCCATTCGATTCAACTTTCAAAATGTAGACTTCAATTATTTCTTCATTGCCAATGATGAAATCAATTCTTGCCCAATTATTGAATTTGGAGGATTGCATTGCAACTTTGGCACCCTTAAGTGTCTGCTTTTCTGTGATCAACTCCTCTTTCTTCAATTGTTCTTCCTCTTTGATTGAAGTTTCTTCGAGCTCGATGTCCGGATTCTGCATTATTGACAATGGGACAATGACCTTTTCTTAACAGCTATTTTCTTTTGGTTGATTCACTTTTTTAGGTTTTTCTTCTTTTTCTTCCGTTGTTTCAACCATTTGTTCTGACTCATATGATCTTTGCACTTGGATTTCTGGAAACTCCTCTGGTGGTCTTCTGTTTCGCTAACTGCCAACTGCTCTATCTGATCTCTCATTTCATTCAATTCAGCCTGTTGATCTTGGAGTAGCTGTTGTAGCAAATCTCGTTGGATATAATATCTTTGACCTGTTGTTTCCCAACTTGTTGATAGTGAAAATCTTTCCGTAGTTCTTGCAACATTTCTTATTGACCTTCTAGCAACTATAATAATAAATATCTATTGCAATCACTTTGCTGTTGTTGTTGCAGTTAAAAACAATTGCAGGTTTTGGATACTCTGATTATTTGACCTGATTATAAGCTTGAAAATATGAATTCTCTACTGCATGTGACTATTTCCCCAATAATTAACCTGATCCATCTCTGGCTGAGCCTGATGTGCGAAAGAACAATCTTGGATAGCATGATTTTCACAGCAGAAGTCAGAAATTTGATAAGTCTGAACTGCAACTTGATCATGGAGCCATTGATAAAGGTTCCTTGCCATCTTGTTGTGTTTCCTCCAACTGTCTGAATATTCATTCAATACCTGAGAAGGGGACAATTCACAACTTTTAAAAAATTCACAAATAAAATAAAAAAATAAAATAAATACAAATACAAATTCAAACTAAAGTAAGAACTAATTGGTATCGATATTAATATAAAAACAGTCCCCGGCAACGGCGCCAAAAACTTGTTCACCGATATCTCGCTATGCGAGATACACCCGCAAGTATACGGGATCATGAAAAGTAATAAGTGGACCTAAGAGTCCAGATTATCGTTCCCATAAAGACTGTTATTAATTATCTAAATATGTTAGTTCCTATCATTATTTGAACAAACGAATATGATTTGTTGTTTAAACTAAAATTGAAGAATTAAACTAAACAAATAAAAATTTGCAGAAATGAGATTTCAAAATTGCTTTTGTTTTTAAATATGATTGTAAGGTAGTTGGGAATCCCGATTTCACCCAACCAATTATATTAACTCCAATTCCAGTTTTATTTTCTAAATATGCATTCGGTCGAATTCACTAATTTAAATTGAAATTCGTCTCTCGAGTTTAAATCAATTCTACCTAAATAAGTAAATCATGTATCTCTACAGAGGGTCCGAATATTCCTTATCTAGATGCATAACAAACAAGAATTCACACACGATCGTAGTAGTAACAAAAATATATCTCTATCTCTTGTTCAATTACCGGATTTATTACCTAGATCTATGTTATTAACTCAACTCTCGGATTATGGAAATAACACATGTAATCATGAATTGGTGATCAAGCAATTCAAACGTTAAACACAATAATAAATCAACACATGTAATGAATCATTAAAATAAGGAATATGGAATTAAAATAATCAACTAGACTACATCGTTCATCCCAACGTTAAATTTATCTACACATCATATTTAAATTACAAGAACAATATATAATGACATTCATTGAAAATAACAAAAAAGAATGGAAAGCTTGCACCAAGTGTCGATTCTTCAAGTATCTCCAAATCTCGCCCCTGTGCAATGCTTCGATCTCTCAAGAATTTGACGTGAAATGGTCGATTGTATAATATTCTTAGGTGAGGAAAATGTTCTGTTTTCGTGCCTCATAAGTTCTATATATAGGTATTGGAGAGACCTAGGTCAAAAGAGAAGAAAACCAGATAAAATTCATAGAAAAAGCCCAAGTCGCGGCCAAGTGGAAAGCTGGGCGATCGCGTGGCTGACAATAAAACTCTTGGGTTAAGAATTCAAGGCATTGTGCGATCACTCAGTTGGAATCCCGCGATATCGTGATGTGGAATTTCCATCTTTTCCTGGCTGTTTAAGTTAGTCCCTAACTTTTAATTGTACCTTCAGTCCTCAACTTCTAATTGTTGCGATTTAGCCCTCAAACTTTGAAATCTTCTCAATTTGCTCATTTCAGCTTTCAATTCCTTCAATGAGGACCTCCAACTTCTGATTCATTCACTTTGCCACCATGTACACTTCCCGGTTGACTTCACAAACTTATTAAATTTCTTATTTTAGCTCCAATTAGCATTCAAATATGCATTATTCCCATTGTTTGCTTCATTCTTCGCCTTTCGGTATATTTTCTACAAAGTATCAAATAAACACAAATTAAATAGCATATATTCTAAAATGACAATAGTATATTCTAATTTAGACATATATATAAGTGCATAAAATACACTTATCAGATACCAATGTAAATATTAGTTTCATGCTTCTAAATAAGATTTGGATCTTGCAAACTTACTTGAAATCATGAAAAAGAGGTTGAATTATTTGTCTTTGATTGCTTGCTTTTCACACTACTTTGTACTCACATCTTGGTCAGAAATTCGATCAATGGAAGGGGTTTGATTGTCACAATCCAAGAACCAATTTAGACAAGATACCTTGTTAATCAAGTCTCCAACCCTTATGTTTTCTCTCCATTTTTCATACGTTTATTGCATGAATTCTTTCATCATCTTAGTGCAATGGAGGTTATTAAAGTTATATGATTGTGGGAGGTTGAGCTTCAAATTCAAATTTCAACTCCTCCCTCCAAAACTCATTTCTACATTCGGGTCCGGTCAACCCCACATGGGCGACCGATTTTCTTCCAACATGCCAATTAGGGTGCCAAATAAAATGTGATATCATATTATTGTTAATCAAATTGATGGGCACGACCAACTTAACCAAAGTTTAATTTCCAACATGAAGACTTGATAGAAGTTTAGCTATCACTAGTTTTATTTTACCTGATAATCTACAATTATTCCAATTGTTATGCCGTGTGATTGGTAAGTGCTTAGTAGAAACAAGCACGATAGAGCATGTGAATCTCGTTTGAATTCTCCAAATGGAACAAAAAGTTGCTCAACAACAGTGCTATCGAGTTTTTTTACTCTTCGACTCAAGATGTACTAAAGAATTTTTTTTTCCCTTTCTGCTGGTTGACTAAAGATTTTCAATTCCATGCCTTGAAAAGGTTATGATTAATCTGAGATCACTCTCGAATGCTAAACATAAGATGAATATTTGGATTCTTTTGTAAATTATGCCAAGAATTTAAAGAAGATGTTGAGAAACATTCTTCAAATGAAAGCAGATGATTTCTTTGAAGACATTTCCAATTTAGATACATGAATTGTTTCGATTGGATTTTCTTGCTCCATTTTTCATGGGAGATCATCAATCCACGGATTTTCCAAGGGTTAATGTTCTGATATTCTAGATAAGATTTTCAATATTGTAAATCTTTTAAAACCTACAAATGGAAATTTTTACCATCACTCTGAAAAAGAAATGTTATCTATATTCTATATATATATAATTAAAAACAACTGAGATTCTGGCCAATTAATTTTGACTAGAATCTCAATTGGCAAAATTGTTGACTGAAATCAAAATCTATATATTTACAGTTTTTTTCCCTAATTAAAAGTTTAGACAGTTTTTGCATGACTAAGTGGTTAAATTTTTCCATACATTTATTTACTGAGTTAGTTATACTGCAGGTCGGAAACGTTTACAAACTGACCTTTTCCCAATTACAATGTTTCAGTTCTAGACGGTTTGTGCATGATTGAGTGGTTCAATTGTTGGCCAATTCATATTCTACACTTCTACACGAGTGGCAGACGGTTTATACTTGGTCAGTTATACATTTTGTTTCCCAGATTGCATGGTTACATGAGCTTAGAGGTGTCAAAACGGACGGGCCGATCAGAACCGTGAAAATCGGTCCAAATCGACCGGGGACCGCGGGCCGACCCGTGACCCGTGTGGGCAGTTCACGGGTCAAGAAGTTGTGAACTGCGGGTTTTGCGGGTCAAACTCTCGCGGACCGCGGTTAACCGGCTGGCGGTACAAAAAAAGTTATTATTAAATATGGTAACATTGAAAATCTCTCTTCTTCTACAAACTCTAATACAACTTTTAAAGCAAAATATTTTTTTTTTCTCCCTAATAGCTAAAAAACGTAATGTTCTTTGATAATAGTAATTAGAAATACATTTAGCATTTAATTGTTACTTGTTTATGTTTTATTAAATTTGCAAATTTAGAAGTAATTCATATAATATAAAATATAATTTTAAATTCTATGTAAATATTTTGTGGTGTAAATATGAATTTATTATTTTAATCATTTTGTATTTAGAAACTTGACAAAAAATTTGTTATAAATATGAAAAAACCTATATTTTTATTCATACGGGTCAAATTAGAATGAATCGAGACCCGCATGGACTCGATCCGCATGAGCCAATGGGTGAGCCTGGGTTGTAGTTCAAAATTTGTGGGTTAATCGGGAATCGATCCGTAACCCTCAGCGGGCAGGCTTTTTTCAAGCGGACTATTACCGGACTTTTATGTTGGCGGGCCAACCCGACCCGGACCATCCGAATTGACATCTTTACATGAGCTGTTGAATTATAACTCCATTAAACTTTGGTATTTATAAATTTCCTTTCCTGATTTTCACATCTCCATTTCGGTTTCCTCACTCACCCAGTTCAACACACACACACACACACACACACATACATATATATATATAATGATAACTGAGATTCTGACCAATTAATTCTGACCAGAATATTAGTTTTCAATTGAATCTTCATTTTTGCACAAAGAGCAACGTCTATTCCCTTTCATAGCTGCACCAAGTACTCCTGGTTTTCGTCTGATATTGGTTATTGCTTCAGTGAACAATGGATTCCTTCGAAATGTGGGTTCACCTAATGGTCCATGATGAAAGTGATACAGTCCAACATGAAAAAGTGTATTCATATCTGATCGGGCTTTTTTCAGTGATTGTCAAAATGGACTTATGAAATCTACCAAATCAGGTCGGCCCATCCGAGGCTTGGGTAGGCCTTATATCCCGGGCTTTGGGGGTCTCAACCGTCAAGCCTTTCTTTCTCTAGGCCGAGATGTATGGTCGGCCTTATTACCTTCCAGCCCAGAATTGCCCGATCAGTTCAGGCCTTGCATCCATAGTGGGGAATATGCCCGGCCTTACTCGGCCACTTCAGGTTTCTGGGTGTTCACCCTTATGGGCTTTATTAATGGGCCACCTCCTTGGGCCCTTGGAATAAGACATAACCTATAAGGAGTCATCCTAAAAAAGAGGAAGTACAATTCTTATAAGATTAGAACTCCTCCTAAAAGGTAAGTTTACGGCAATAAGGACTCCTTCCTAAAATAAAGGGAGTTATGGGCTTTTCCAGCCCTATAAATACAGCTCCTTTACTCGCATAAATTCATTCACAATTCATTACGCTTTCCAGTTATATATTCTCTCTCTATCTTTTTCCAGAAAACTAATTCTCACACCGGAGGAGCGACGGGGAGAATCCTCCTCGCCTTTTTTGCAGGTTATTCAAGGTGGGTTCATCAATCTCTTCCAGCAATCAAAGTATCACCAGATCCTGCCACATCAAGGTTAGGATTTTTGACAGCATCAATTGGCGCCGTCTGTGGGAAGAGATACAATCAGCCATGATCAATAGACGCCAAGCCCGTCCCTCCGCATCCACTAGTCAATCCATTCCGGCCAACACTTCAGCTGAGGATGATAATCCTCCACCTCTTGAAGATGTTGGGGAAGAACAAAATCCAGAGGCAACTCCAGACAATGAACTTGTTAGTCGGGAAGATTTCAAAGAAACTTCAGCAGCAGCTCCGCGAACTTCGTCAAGCTCTTCAACAACAGAACAGTCATCAACCGCAGCCTGACCCGAACACTCCAGGCACAATTCCCAGGGAAGGTCTCCAGCCAGTTAACCCTATGGCTGACAACTCCCCGGGGATAAGGGGTGCCCATCCCATGACAGAAGGATCTGCCAACTTGACACAGCAAGAACTCTCAAGAATCATTCAGGAAGGAATTGCTGATGGAATACGACAGAACTCCCAGGGTCGGATGTCATTCGTGAGAAGAACCCCCTTTACTCCTGAAATAACATCCTTTCCCTTGCCAGATCGATTTAAATACCCTCGGATAAAGGAATACGATGGAACAAAAGATCCTAACAACCACTTGAACACCTACACGGATGTCATGGACATGCAAAATGCTCCCGATCAGATTCTGTGCAAGGCCTTCCCGCAAACCTTGACAAATTCCGCTCGAGACTGGTTCTCTACGATACCTCCAGGATCCATCTCTTCCTTTGCAGATCTTACTGAGAAGTTCACTGCTTTCTTTGCAAGTAGCAAAAGAATAAAAAAGACGGCCGCATCTCTCATGCAGTTAAAACAAGCTCAGAATGAAACGCTGCGTGAATTCATGACCAGGTTTAATGCTGAAAGACTTCAGATTCCAGATCTCCATATATCATCAACAATTTCAGCCCTTACCTTGGCCATTCGAGGCCCGGAATTCAGAATGTCCCTATCCAAGAACCCACCATCAAATGTAACAGAGCTTCTCCGAAGAGCAGAAAAGTACATAAACATGGAGGAGACACTTTTGTCAGTTCGGGCACAGGATCAAGGGCATGGAACAGTAGCACAATCTTCACAATTAACAAAGCAAGGGAATAAAAGGTCGAGACAGGAAGACGAGAAGAATTCGTCCCGAACTAACTCGAAGGGGAATGGCAATGGGCATCCGAGTTTAACTCCGCTAAACGCACCCCGATCCCACATTCTCATGGAAATCAAAGGACGCGAAGACTTACGATGGCCTAAGCCTATCAAAGGGAAGATTGATGAAAAGAATCGACATAAGTATTGTGACTTTCACAAGAGTCCGGGCCATACCACGGATGAATGCAGAACTTTGAAACAGGAGATAGAGGCCCTCATAAAAAGGGGCTTCCTGGGGCACTACATAAAGACAGACGATAAAGAGCATGGGAAAGGGGAAGAGAATTCCAGATCCGCTGGCACCATAAATTTTATCGTCGTAGGAATAGCATCTGGAGGTGATTCGAATAATGCACGAAAGAATCATGCCCGTGCACTAAGTGATCGGGAAGAAAGGTCGAGATGTCATAACCAGGAAATCTCGAACAACATCAGCTTCAGCAATGCCGACATGGAAGGGATTTCGTATCCTCATGACGACGTTGTTGTTATCAGCACAACAATCGCCAATTTTGATGTCAGGAGGGTGCTAGTTGACAATGGGAGTGCAGCCAACGTTCTATCCTTGGAAGCTTTCAATCAGATGCAACTTCCCAAAGATCGGCTTCGACAGGTCGTTACCCCCCTAACCGGGTTTGGAGGAGGAATCGTGAAACCCGAAGGCCTAATTGACCTTCCCACTTCCCTAGAATCAGAAGAGAAACGTGTAACAAAGATGACTCCGTTCCAAGTCGTCAGAGCTCCTATGGCCTACAATGCTATCTTGGGAAGGCCATTCCTGAATAGCCTCAAAGCTATAGTATCAACTTATCACCTGGCAATCAAGTTCCCAACTTCCGCAGGCATAACAACTATTCAGGGAAATCAATCGGTAGCCAGAAGTTGCTACATCAACTGCATTGGAAAAAATAAGACAGATTTGATGTCAATAGAACTTCCTCATGAAGAAAGAATGTCGCCAGTAGAGGAGCTGGAAGAGGTTCATGTCTCAGAAGGGAAGAGCTTCACAATTGGGAAAGAGCTCCCCAAAATAATGAAGGAAGAGTTGTCACAGTGTTTAAAGAAGAATATCGATGTTTTTGCGTGGAGCGCTGAAGATATGCCCGGGATTGATCCCGAGCTCGTCGAACACAGGCTCAACGTCATGCCTGACAAGAAGCCCGTAAAACAGCGAAGAAGACAGTTTGCCACAGAAAGGAGGCAGATAATAAAAGAGGAAATAGATAAACTCTTGAAAGCAGGATTTATCAAAGAAGTGAAGTATCCAGAGTGGCTAGCCAATGTGGTCTTGGTAAAAAAGCCAAATGGGAAGTGGCGAGTTTGTATAGACTTCACCGATTTGAATAAGGCATGTCCAAAAGACAGTTACCCTCTCCCCAGGATCGATAGGTTGGTGGATTCCACATCAGGGTCCGAACTTTACAGCTTCCTAGACGCCTTCTCGGGATATCATCAGATTCGGATGGCACGGGAAGATCAGGAAAAAACTTCCTTCATGGCAGATGAAGGAATATACTGCTACAAGGTCATGCCGTTTGGATTGAAGAATGCTGGAGCCACGTATCAAAGGTTGGTTAACATGGTCTTCTCCCGACACATTGGGCTTAACATTGAAGTCTACGTTGATAACATGGTAGTAAAGAGCTCAAGAAAGAAAGACCACATTACTCACCTTGAAGACATATTCAATACACTCAGAAAACATCAGATGAAACTGAATCCTGCAAAGTGCGCCTTCGGAGTAGGCTCGGGAAAGTTCTTGGGATTCATGATCACTCAGAGAGGTATCGAAGCTAATCCAGATAAAATTTCAGCCCTAGCTTCAATGGAACCTCCCCGAAACATCAGGGAAGTACAGAAATTAACAGGAAGAGTAGTGGCATTAGGTAGATTCATGTCAAAGGCCGCAGAAAAATGTTTCCGCTTCTTCAAAACTCTCCGAGGAAACAAGGACTTCAGATGGGACGAGGAATGCGAGGTCTCCTTCAGGAAGTTGAAAGAATACTTGGGGACACCTTCGATACTGGTAAAGCCAAATCCAGGGGACAATCTGTTCCTATATCTAGCAGTGTCTGATCATGCTGTGAGCGTCGTTTTAATTAAAGAGGAAGAGAAGACCCAAAAGCCTATATATTATGTTAGTAAGATGATGTTGGAAGCAGAAACCCGATATACATTGGCAGAGCAGCTCGCACTTGCCCTGGTTACAGCAGCGAGAAAGTTAAGACCATACTTTCAAGCCCATGCAATAATTGTCCTCACAAATCAGCCCTTGAAGCAAATCTTGCAGAAACCAGATGTATCCGGTCATCTACTGAAGTGGTCAATCGAGCTCGGGGAGTATGACATCGAGTTCAAACCTCGACCTTCCATCAAAGCACAGGTCTTGGCTGACTTTGTTGCCGAACTCACACCAAGACCTCGGGGGCCGACAGGTCATGACCGGGAAGAGACCACATGGACCTTGCAAGTGGATGGAGCATCGAATGCTGCGGGCTCGGCGGCCGAAATCATATTAAAGAAAGATGATGGCACAATGGAAATTCAGTGCGCAATACGTTTTGACTTCCCAGCAACCAATAATGATGCAGAGTATGAGGCCGTAATTGCTGGACTTCAAGCAGCTCAACACCTAGGGGTCGAGCATGTCAAGGTCCTTAGTGATTCACAATTAGTGGTAGAACAGGTAAATGGCACTTTTGAAGCAAAAGATGAGAAAATGTCATCTTACAGGATGATGATCTTGGACTTGCAAAGGAAGTTCAAGTCTTGCTGCATAAACAAAATTCCGAGGTCCGCCAATCACAAAGCGGATGCCCTGTCAAGACTTACTTCTTTCAATCTAGACCACCTGGATAGGACCGTGTTCGTACGAACTCTTCATGAGCCTAGTATCATACAACAACCCGAGGTCATGGATATTTCTTATCAAGAGCCCAGTTGGATGGATCCAATAATTGAATATCTAACATCAGGAAAGTTTCCAGATGACAAAGTAAAGGCCAGAAAAATCAAAGCAAGAGCCCCGAGGTATACCTTGTTGCAGAATACCTTGTTCCGCCGAAGCTTCACACTTCCTTATCTGCGATGCCTAACTCCAAAAGAAGCAGCTCTTGCTATGGCCGAAGTTCATGAAGGAATTTGTGGAGGACACTAGGGAGCAAGAGCTTTAGCACTGAAACTGATAAGATACGGGTACTATTGGCCGAATATGAAGAAGGATTCCCTTAGTTATGTGAAAGCCTGTGACAAGTGCCAAAGATTCGCAGCCCGATTACATCAACCTGCGGAAGAGCTATCCTCAATATCGTGCCCATACCCTTTCGCCCAATGGGGAATCGACATACTCGGGCCTTTCCCTATAGCCCGAGGTCAGGTCAAGTTCTTAGCAGTTGCAGTGGAATACTTCACTAAGTGGGTGGAAGCCGAACCGCTAGCCGTGATCACAGAACAAAAGTTGGAAGCATTTGTGTGGAAATCAATAGTTTGCCATTTTGGTCTTCCCAAGACATTAATTACGGATAACGGGCGTCAATTTGAGTGCCAAGCCTTCAAGCAATTCTGCAAGAATTTGGGAATAGAGCGCAGGTTGATCTCCGTTTCGCACCCGCAGAGCAATGGGTTGGCTGAAGTAACAAATAGGCTCATCTTACAAGACTTGAAGACACGCCTTGGCAGTGCCAAGGGAGATTGGCCCGATCTTCTCCCAGAAGTACTTTGGACCAACCGAACCATCTTCAAAACAGCAACAGGGGAAACCCCATTCATGCTTGCCTTCGGGATGGAAGCCGCTGTTCCCATAGAAGTAACCATTCCAAGCTTCCATGCCATGGCCACAGGCTCGCCCGACCACATCGAAGGGCAGAGAGAAAGTCTGGATCTTCTAGAAGAAGTCAGGGAAAACGCATCATTAAGAATAGCAGCCTATCAACAGGCCATGTCTAAGAAGTTTAATATCCGAGTGAAGAGGAGGGAGTTCAGAATGGGGGATCTCGTCCTTTGCCGCAGTGAGGCTGCCGGTCATCAACCAGGGAAACTTGGGCCCATTTGGGAAGGACCTTATGAAGTCATCCGGAAGGTGGGCAAGGGCTCATACAGCCTCCGCACAATGGATTCAAAGCCTCTTCCTCGGCCATGGAATGTGGAGAACTTGAAGCCATACTACAAGTAATCATATCGAGTCATTTAGTCCTAGTAAGGTCGGGCCTGCGAGCCCATTTTTATATTTGCTTTCGGACTTGCACGTCCCCCAGAGAATATTATGGTCGGGCCTGTGCGCCCATTTTTATATTTGCTTTCGGACTTGCACGTCCCCCAGAGAATATTATGGTCGGGCCTGCGTACCCATTACTTTATCTTTCAGTGTCAGGGGCAGGTACTCTTTTTCCTTGTCCAGATTTTTTCCCAATGGGTTTCTCTGGATAAGGTTTTAACGAGGCCCATGTTCAGTCCCCTTCAATAAAAGTACTTCTTCCAAAGAATGAGCACTACAAAGATCATATGTCGAAGTAATTTACAAGGTCATCCACATGACTTTACAAATTATTTCCCATCCAATAATTTACAATGTCTCATGGCAAGACTTTACAAATTATTCTTCCACGAATAATTTACAAGGTCTCATGGCAAGACGTTACAAATTATTTCCCATCCAATAATTTACAATATCTCATGGCAAGACTTTACAAATTATTCTTCCACGAATAATTTACAAGGTCTCATGGCAAGACGTTACAAATTATTTCCCATCCAATAATTTACAATGTCTCATGGCAAGACTTTACAAATTATTCTTCCACGAATAATTTACAAGGTCTCATGGCAAGACGTTACAAATTATTTCTCATCCAATAATTTACAATGTCTCATGGCAAGACTTTACAAATTATTCTTCCACGAATAATTTACGAGGTCTCATGGCAAGACGTTACAAATTATTTCCCATCCAATAATTTACAATGTCTCATGGCAAGACTTTACAAATTATTCTTCCACGAATAATTTACGAGGTCTCATGGCAAGACGTTACAAATTATTTCCCATCCAATCATTAACAAATACAGGTCGGTATCGCCCGATCTTTTCAATTAACTGAAAGGGTCGGGCAAACCCGATCTCTCCAGTTGTACTCAACTCAAAGTCTTGATGCTACAAAAGGTTAAGTCCGTTCTTATGATGGGAAACATAAGGTCGGGTACTACCCGACCATAGAGTATCAACTAGATAAATTCTAGAAATCTTGTGCTCAACCCAAGGAAATAGTTCGGTATTACCTGACCTTATAGGATATCATTTCTAAAAGTTTGTACAAGTAAAAAGCTCGGATTGTTTTATATACGGAAGATCATGCTTTATCATCAATCCATAAATTAGATACGAAACAATAAACACGAGCTTTGACAAAAAAGAGACATTCTTCATTAACAAAAAACCTTGTTACAAAAAGAGGCCACAAGGTTACATCTCGGCCTATAAAAGGGAAATGTACAACAGATTTTTCTACTATTGCTCGGGGTCACTAGCACTGGTTTCTTCTTTGTCAGACTCGACCTCTACTACATCTTCCAGGAAAGGAGTGAGGTCCAGATCTTCCGTGCCCAATGGAAATTGAGAAAGCGGGCTGGTGTCCAGGTCGGGCACATGCATCTTGATCCAAGCCCGGGCTTGTCTCATGCCCTGGGAATAGGATTCCAGGGCATAGTTACCCACGACAAGGTCATATTCCTCAGACTTCTTGTAAGCCTCGACCGCCACCACCTTCGCCACTTCTATCTCTTCCCTTGCCCGACGAAGATCTTCAGATAGTTTGACATTTTCAAAGCGAGCAAGATCCCGGTCTTCAGTCATCAAAGCCAAATCAGTTTCCATTCTGGTCAACTTTTCTTCAGCGTTGTTAGCACGGGTTGCCTCGTACTGAACAGAATGGACGAGCTGACTCGTAGCCTCCCCTCTCCGGACACCTTGGTTTATAAGACCCCGGCCAATACTGAGCATCTGTACGAGTTAAATACTTGTATTATTTGGAGGCAAAATATAATACCAAAAGTAAAAGGTCATCTTCAAATTACCTTAAGCGCCGCATTCAGAAAATGATCCACCCCGTTCTCCAGCGAGACTTCATCAGAATATTTCTCGAGTATACCGGGGTGGTAACTCTCTTCCAATTTAGACCGCAAGTCGGCCAGGGAAGGACCCTCTACTGCAGCTTCAGGAGGATCAGACCTTGTATTCTCTTCCCGGACGGGAGCGCGGTGAACATCTTGGCTGGTCTCGCACCGGGTGGAACTTCCACGTTTCTCCCTGAAGTTTCGCCCGGCCCGGACTGTGCCTGGCGTGGCCTTTTTTGTGGTCGTCTTCGAGTAATACCACCTTCCCTCCTCCTCTCAGCAACAGCTCGAGCCCTCTCTTCGGCCGCTTTCTTTAACCTGTCTCCATCAAAAGCCATACCTGTGAAAGAACGGGAAGGTTAGATAAAAAGCAATAAGAACGGAAAGGGAACATTTTCTAGTGGAAAAATGAAATCGACTATTACTTAATTTACAAAGCTGGGTCCTACCGGGCTCCAAGTCAAGGCCGGCCTGACCTAAGATCTCGTTGGTAGTAAGATCTGAAGCCTCCTCGGCCAGAAGTCCGAAGTCACAAACTCTTATGGCGTTGGCCAAGAGGTCGGCCATCTCGTCCTCCCCCACATTACCCATTCTATTAAAGTTGTCTACCTCCGGTTTCCTAAAAGTGGGCCAAAAAATATTCTCATCTTCCCGGGGTTTGATATAAAAGAATTTTTCCTTCCAATATTTCAAGGAAGAGGGAACCCAGGGCACCTCGAACCTCCCCTTCCCGCATAAGTAAACGAAGCAGTTACATCGGGGTAAAAACTTCAAATTTAAAAGGCATTTGCAAAGGTTCACGGTAGGTTCGATCCCTAGACTCCTACATAAAACAAAGAAGTAAGCTAGAATTCTCCACCCGTTTGGGATCAGCTGCCCGGGAAGAATGATAGCCGTAAAAAGGAAATCTACAAAAAAGTGATGTAAGGGGAACCTGAGGCCGGCCACTAACGAGTCGTGAAATACTACGGTCTCCCCTTCCCGACAATGATATGATACATCATCATGATCGGGTGCCCGGGATGTATACCTATCAGATAGACCAAACTTCCTCATGTCAGCCTCGACCATGTGTTCCTTCATCCTACTGTTGTAAGTGGGTAACTCTAGGTCGGGACTGCCCGGTCTATCATCAAATTCAGGGTTATTGACTTCCTCATCATCGCTCGACTCGTCCCCCCCCCCCCCCGGATGTTGGTGGAGGTTGGTAAAATCCTATTGGCTCTACATCTAAAGCCTCGTCCAAATTTTCTACCTCCCTAAGGTCCGTGATGTTCACTTGCCTGGCCATTTTCCTAACGATTAAATTACAAAATAAAATTAACGTCGGGAGAGGTCGAGATTACCTAAAGGTCGTGCTTGGAGTTTTAGCTCGTGTTAGACGCTCGGGGAGTTGTCTGGTTTTCACTAAAATTGCAAAGTGAAAAGAATGAGGGCATAGGGACCACATATATATAGGAGGAAAAAGGCGGGAAAACTTTTGAAATCCCGCCACTCATTTTTGACACGTGGCAGCAATCCAGAAGTGTGATATTAATGATGACGCGTAAAACAAAGGACAAAACAGTTGGCGAAACACGTCATTAATAAAGGTGACAGCTGTCAGGAGTTAATTGCATTCAGACATCCTTCACCGATCCCTGATGCACGGGAGCCATTGATCGGGCTTTTTTCAGTGATTGTCAAAATGGACCTATGAAATCCACCAAATCAGGTCGGCCCATCCGAGGCTCGGGTAGGCCTTATATCCCGGGCTTTGGGGGTCTCAACCGTCAAGCCTTTCTTTCTCTAGGCCGGGATGTATGGTCGGCCTTATTACTTCCCAGTCAGAATTGCCCGATCAGTTCAGGCATTGCATCCATAGTGGGGAATATGCCCAGCCTTACTCGGCCACTTCAGGTTTCCGGGTGTTCACCCTTATGAGCTTTATTAATAGGCCACCTCCTTGGGCCCTTGGAATAAGACATAACCTATAATGAGTCATCCTAAAAAAGAGGAAGTACAATTCTTATAAGATTAGAACTCCTCCTAAAAGGTAAGTTTACGGCAATAAGGACTCCTTCCTAAAATAAAGGGAGTTATGGGCTTTTCCAGCCCTATAAATACAGCTCCTTTACTCGCATAAATTCATTCACAATTCATTACGCTTTTCAGTTATATATTCTCTCTCTATCTTTTTTCAGAAAACTAATTCTCACACCGAAGAGGCGACGGGGAGAATCCTCCTCGTCTTTTTTGCAGGTTATTCAAGGAGGTTCATCAATCTCTTCCAGCAATCAAAGTATCACCAGATCCTGTCACGTCAAAGTTAGAATTTTTGACAGCATCAGTATCCTTCTGGAGGTAAATTTCTAAACTCTTTGTCAAGTTTCTTAACAATAGGATCTTCTGTTAAATGGAGATTTTTAGATTACACGTGTTACATTTTTTTTTTTTTTTTTTTTTGATTTTAGGCACAATCATCAATATGTATTATCAGAGCCCTAAGATGGTGGGAAAAGGCCCAGCTCAACATGATTGGTGTTCCATGTTGTTGGTGGTGTTACCGGATGCGGCTTGGATTGCTTGAAAAGCTTTCAGTTGATTATGGTAAAAAATCAAAGTTGGGTTTCACTATTTACCCTTTCCCTCAGGTTTCGACTGCTGTTCCTGAGCTTTTTAATTCTGTATTTTTTACTCATTCTCTTTTGGAGTACGCTGATGTTGTTGTGCTTCTTGATAATATGGCTATGATATCTGGCTCAAAAAAACTTGACATTGGAACGCCACCCAGGTGATTTCTTTGTTGATAGCATCTCTGCGATTTGATGGGGCTTTGAATGTTGATGTTGATGAAAAAATTGGTTCATAAGAAATCGTTTTATAGCCTATCCTCCCCTTACTGGCTCAAGGAATGGATGGATCAAGCAAAATAGTGTTTCCAAAATAGTTGTTTTTATTTCTGAATAGGAAAGACATCGTATATGGGATACAATACAAAATGGTGTGGTGTCTCCCTCAAATCGAAAAGAAAATGAACCATAATGCACATAGTTTATCTACTAAAGCTATCTAAATTCAGACACTTCCAATCATTGAAAAGAGTTGCACTGAAATCATTTTATATGGTATATAATTAAGTGTTATTTCTAATTAATGTGGAGTCAGATAATACTATATGCATTCTTCTGCTGAGATGACAGTGAGTTTTCCCCAATTAGTGTTCTCTTTATTGATACCAGCAGTTCACAGGTATCAATGTACATTCAATATGTGAAGTGTTGTGGTATTGCATTCAATACCAATCTATATATTTTTTGTATTTTAGTTTTAGTTAGTTATTAGAAGAGGTAATATTTGCGGGTTACCCATGATATCACTTCGAAGAGTCCATGAAAAACTTCAGGTGAAGATTCTTTTGTTACCCATGGTACCTTTTCTGATGGTTCTTCTTTTTTCTTCATATCAAATTCAAACATAATTTTTCTTTTGACATTTGCCACCTTACAACAGACTGTGTAATATTAAATTATTTGTTAGTTGAAAGTAGTTTTGTTATGCATTTTCAAAATTTATGTTTTTTTAGTGACTTTTAGTGATATGAATATTCAAAAAAATTAGGTAGGATTTTGCTGTCAAATTCTGTTGATATTCAACATGTATGCATAGATATTATATCTATTTATTTTATTTTAGTGTTATATTCGTTGGGATGAATGAATTTTCTATTCTGAAGAATGCTTTAGAACAAGACAGAATTTTCTAATTGTTTAAAATAATTAAATTCATGCATTTTATTATAGGCTGGAGTATGTTGCATTTAAAGTGCGAAGTGACTATTCAATGTTTTTGGTACAAATTATGTGATCATATTGAGAATTGAAATAGTATGCACAGGATTCCTACAAATGTAAGTAAGAGGAACCAGATGGATGTATTGAGAAGGTGAAATTATCAAAATTATTGGCCATTTAACAAAGGGGAAAATGGCAGTGGATAGGCTTGGGAAAATTGTGGTGGTGGGAATACCATTCGATGGCCATACACATTTTTTCTCATTTACAAAAAGATTCCATTTCGAGAGAGAGCTTTGTTGGTTGGTTAATTGGAGGACTATAAAGGGCTGTATAACCAAAAGAAGGTAGGTTTCTCTTACATTTTCATTTTAGTGTTTGGTCTTTAAGGATAAAGTGAAACCTTTATCAACTTTCTTAGGTGGGGGTGTTCAGGTTGCTTTCAATGCTGAGGTATTGAAAGGAAAACTCTTATCAGAAAAGCTTTGGGGAGAGGAGCAAAGAACCATTCTGTGTTAGTTGTTATAATTGGGATAAGTTTAATGCTCTCTATTAAGTAGAAAATGGTAATGGTACTTGGCTATTTGCATCAGTTTGCTTTCCTTTTAATATTTCTATTGGAGTCTTGAAAGATGCTTTTCTCAGGGTTGGTCTTTAATAGCTAAATATTGTGAAGGCTACTTCCTTCTACTACTGAAGTCATATGGCAGTTCACAATGTAAAGGTTGCAATAGTCAATAAGAGGTCTATTTTTTAATTGTTCAATTATTGATTCTGTTCATATTATTCATTTTGTATTGGTTTATGTGAAGTGTGAACAAAAATGTTAAGCGATAATGTACCTTGTACTTTTTCTAAACTACTGCAAAATTGGGATATGATGCAATAATGTAGTTTAATTTTGATCCTTGCGAAATTTACTTACAATTTTTACTCTTCTAATATTTTTATCAACTTATTCTACTTAATCAGCAAATCTATGGTTATTTGATTGAGCAGTTTATGTAAGATAAAGTAAATGATAGAACAGATTACTACGGTGGAAGCTTGGAAAATCGGTGTCGGTTCGCACTTGAAGTTGTAGAGACAATGGTCAATGCGATTGGAGCTAACAGGGCCGGGATAAGATTATCTCCATATTCAGATTTCATGGAGTCGAGTGACTCAACTTTAGCATTTTACATGACAATTGCACTTAATAGGTTCAAGATTCTATATCTCTATGTGACCGAGGGTGCACTTAATAATTGGTCATTATGGTTCAACATCTTTTCCATTTCTTTCTTTCTTCAGTTCCGAATGCATCTTTTGCATTTTCATTTTTTTCGTATTGTATCCTGTAATTTACTTTTATTTGAATGTACATTGTGTGATTTTTTTTCCAAGTCTTATGTTTTAGTACATTAATTTTTGTCAACAATAATTTATCCGGGCATCGCAAGGATATGGAAGTAGTTATTAGTAAAGTTGAATATGTTGTTGCATTGACCACATTATAGGATCTGACTTAACAAAAATTGCATATTCTTCCTTAATATTCACTAGTTTTAATCTACAGCAACAATTCCCTCATCATCTCAAACAGTAAATGGATGTCATAATTACTACTTTCACGTCAAAATTTCATGAAGGATAAGAAAGAAAGCGTTCTTTAACACTAGCAATTTATAAATTGATTTTTATTTTTTTTAAATAAAATGTGTGGTTGAAAAGTGGAGAGAGAAAATGAATGTGTTTAAAAAATGGTTTGAATAATTGTGTGATTTATAAATTGTAATTATTATGTGAAAGAACGGAGTATGAAATTTTCATGAGGTAACACAACAAATAATTTAGCCATTATTTGGTCCAAGAGATTTTGGACAACCTTTCTTCCAAGCTTATTTTCAATCACACATTTCAACATTTTTTTAACCACAAACTCAATTTCTTTCAAAATTTCCTACACCAAACAAGCTCTTAGATTAAACAAAACCTAAATTTACTTCTTTATTTGGAATGACCACTTTAAGTACGATATCTGGAGATTCCCAAGGATATAATAAAGAACCATGCCTCCTGAGAATTTGTTGACGGTTCACATCTTAGATTTTTTCTGTGAGGATAATTAATCCACTAAGAAAGCACCTAGTGAGCTCATATTTTGACTATGAAACCAACTATATCGAAATAGAATGATCTGAATACTCGAGCAAAATTATAAAATTAAAGGAATAAGAATAATCAGCACAATTTAATGACACCACATTAAGATAGAAGAAATTATTAAGTTTATGTTTAATTCTAGTTAAAATGAGTTTTTTTTTTTTTTTTTTAATGAATGGTGATTTTTAGGGGAATGGATGATGGCAAAATATGTTACCACTACAAAATGTGTTTAACACACCACATTATATTATAACCACATTTAAAATATTTTTTTTTTTTATAAATACACAACGATATAAATACATATATACCCCTTATTTAAATTTTAAAAAAATGATAAAAATTGTACACCACATTCCCAAATCAAAATAGTATGTTCCCTTCTCAGATCCATCCTACCACCACCTGAATCCAACCTTCTGATTCTCAACCCATCCCTACCACCATCTCAATCCACCCTTCAGTTTGCAAATTTCAACCTCCTCTATTCTCTACCCATTTAACACTGGTTGCTGAATGTATTCTCTACCCCCAAATACAAATTCCAAATCAATTTCTTGCTGATTAATTTCCACCCATGAAGCGACGTCAACAAGTCTAGCAGTGAATTTCAACATGTCGCTAATCATTGATTCGTTATAAGTCAGTAAGCAAGTTGCAATTTTGCTAATGAGCTTTAAAATGCTGAAAGAACAAAATTCTGAAGCCAAATATATATGCCCAAAATGGTGAGAGTAGTCTGCCTGTGTATCGACCAAAAGCCACTGCCTAAGAGCATCTCCAACCCATTTACTCCATTTTGGAGCAAATTTACACTAAAATAGTGTAATTTTGCACTATCCAGCAAAGTCATCTCCAACCCAGAACTCTAAATCTTACACCAAATGAACAGTAAAGTTTATATTCTCTTATTATTTTCAATTCTCAACAATTAAATTAATTCGAAAAGTATTTAATTATATATTTTACTACCACTTAGATTTTATAAATTTATAATTTAAATTAATTATCGAGAATATTACGTTTATTAAAAAAAGACATTAATATTAATATCACAATTAACAAGATAACCATACGACTTAAAAACGTTACATATAACATGAAAACATTCGCACAATACAAATAGGATGAACCTAAATCTTGTATACTAATTCTCGGAATTAGTATATTTATCCCACAAATGATCAATTAATGCATTTCGAAGTGCTATGTGAGATTCTTTATCTTTAATTCGTCTATGTTGAGCAAGAAATTCTTGAAATCGAACATTTTCATCTACAACCATCTCAACTGTAGGAGGGGGTCCTTCTTTAAAAACTCCGATAGGCGCTTGAAGATCACGTTCATCCTCGATAATCATGTTGTGCATAATAATACACACAGTCATTATATCATTTAATACATGTTTGGACCAAAATCGTGCCGGTCCAGCAACTATCGCAAATCGCTGGATTATCATTGTTTTATCTTCATCTAGATGAAGATAATAGTGGTGGTTCTGTCCAGCGACCCATTGGGGTCAAAAAAGCAAAAGGAAAAAGAAAGAATGATGACGAATCTTCAGGTATGATTTAATCAATTGCAGAGAATAATCGAGAAATCACTCAGATTCTAAAGAAAGGAAGCGATGATAGGCAAAAATTTTATGAAATTCAGATGCTTCGAGCTGAAACTGAGTCGAAAAAAGTAGCCGTTGCAGAATTTCGTGAAGAGAATAAAATTTTATTGAAAAACTTAGACTCCATACCAGATCCAAGTCTACGTGAGTTTATTCGAAGCGAACAACTGCGAATTATGGAAAAGAGATCTCAGCAAAGAAGCAAGGAATCTCAAAATAGTTCAACTCCATTCAGTCAATATTTTGATGGTCTAGAAGGATCTGGAAATGATTTACCAGATTATTAAATTCTCGTAATTTACTTGTCGTATTTTATCATGTCATGTTTAGTTATCGTCTCGTAATTTTATGTTCATCAAGTATGTAACTTTTTATTTTTAATCATGGGCAATTTTATTTAAATATTATCATTAATTGTTATTTATACTAGTGAATCACCCGTGCGATGCACGGGAAGAAATATCTGAATAAGGATAATTCAATGTGAAATTACACGAATCCTTTAGATAAAATAAATAAATTTCACAAATAAGAAATATGATCATCATTTATTGATTTCATATGTATACATATTTTGAAATACTTTTTTGTGGACAACATTGTTTGTTGATTTTGTTGGTCTTCCATTCTTATCACAAATCAACATCTTTCATTTAGAATGATTTTTCACCCTAGAAATCACAACATAAAATTATCCATGTGTAAACACCAGCCGTTTAAGAAGATTCCCACATGCATGAGTGATTATCCCTGAATCTTATTGATAGTCATGACATAGGACACAATTAATTGTTATTTATATTAGATTAAATTAATTCATTATGTTAATAAAAATAATAACCAATAACAAAGAATATAAATAAATTTTAACCAAACAAAATAATAACAAAAAAATGATTCATGGACATAGATGGAAGAAATAATTTGTAATGTACAAAGTGAAGGACAAAATTGAGAAAAAAAAATGTAAAATTGGAACGCTATTTGAACAGTGGAACGCCATATATGGCGTTCCACTGTTCAAAACTCCAATTTGTAGGGGCAAATACAGCTGGGTTGGAGGAGGAAATTAACGTCAAATTGGTGCAAAACTCCAATTTAGAGATCGGTTGGAGATGCTCTAAGGCTGAGCAGTGCCGTCATAGGTGGCTGTGCCCATAGGTTGCAAACGATGGCACCTTATAGACGAATGGTTCAATGTCTATTACGGCAGAAGATTAAGTGATTATTTGCCCTTAAAAATAGTTGTGCAAGTAATAAAAAAATTTCACATTAACCTTAATTTATGTTCACGAGACATTATTTGAGAAACCATATGGAATTATTTTACCAACATTCATTCAAATTAACTTGTCATTGAAAAGCAAGAATTAAAAAAAAAAAAAAAAGGAGAGAGAGAGAGAGAGAACAAGATGATTTAGAAACATAAATAAATATAAAGAAGAGAGGAAAAGAAAAGAAAAGAAGAAAATTATTTGAATGATTGTGGTGTAAATAAAAATAATGAGAGAAAAATAAAAGAATATTTTTGTAATTTTATTTATGTCTATTTTAGTCAATAAAGAAAATACTTAAAATTGTGGTGTAGAAAATAAATTTTGTGGTGTCAATATAGTCACCCATAGATAATTGAAATTTGGTTGAAAAGTCAAATATTATGTACTTGACTTTTAGTGGATGATTGAGATTGAGTACTATAGAAAAATGAGAAAATTTTAATGAAAATCAAACAAGAGCTAAGATTCAAAAGATTTTTCATGAATGAACTCTACGCTTCATCAAGCTTTCTCAGCTCGAGTTCAACACCCTACTAGAGGCAATAAGTAAAAAATTTCTAGAGCAACAAAATAGATATCATAAGTTCCGAATTTCAACGAGTTTTCTTGTAAAGAAGACAACGGACGAATTTTCGAGTAGAAGCAGTAGTTATATCACATAAGTAAGCTTAAAGGTCTTACCTCGTTTTTCTCTTCCTTGCAACTAATTCCCAATTGCAATGTCCATTTTCTTAGACAAGTAATCACATAAGTGAGCTTTAAGGTCTTACCTCATTTTTCTCTTCCTTGCAACTAATTCCCAATTGCAATGTCCATTTTCTTAGACAAGTAATCACATAAGTGAGCTTAAAGGTCTTACCTCATTTTTCTCTTCCTTGCAACTAATTCCCAATTGCAATGTCCATTTTCTTAGACAAGTAAACACATAAGTGAGCTTAAAGGTCTTACCTCATTTTTCTCTTCCTTGCAACTAATTCTCAATTGCAATGTCCATTTTCTTAGACAAGTAAACACTTATACCCCCCCCCCCCCACCTTCTTGATTATGACTGTTAACCCAGAAACATGCCAGTCTCACTAGTCGTAAATGCAAATTTACCATGTGTAGAATTTGTTGGAAAATAGCTAAATAAATTGCAGTCAGTGGCCTGCCTTTGGGCTCAATTTCAAGTGGAAAAATATTTTGGTTTTCGAGATTATAACTTATCTTAACTATAAACTTATATTCGTTTGATATTTTCAGAAATGGAAAACATATCAACCAACGTGGATGTGGCTAATGTTGATAATCATAATGTAGCTCAGGCTATGACTATGCTAAGTTCTAATATAGCTCATGTACTGGCTCCAATAACACAAACTATGGCTCATATGCAAAGTCTAGCTGCTGGCCCGAATGTGACTATGAATGTGACTCCAATGCCAAGTCCGGCTACTGGTCTAAGTCTAATTGTGACAGTCTGATTAATCAAGGGGAAAATCAGAGAATTTCAACGGATTGAATTTCAAAAGGTGGCAGTAGAAGATACTATTCTATCTGACTACTTTGAATCTTGCGAGATTCTTGACTGATAATGCTCCAGTTCTCTAAGAGGGTGAAGAAGACATTCAGGAAATCATTGCAGTAAATGCTTGGACGCATTCTAATTTCTTGTACCGGAATTATGTTATGAACAACTTGACTGATTCATTGTACAATGTGTAATGGACAATAAAAATGGCTAAAGAATTATGGGAGTCTTTGGACAAAAAGTACAAAACCGAGGATGGCGGGGCCAAGAAATTTCTTGTTGGCCGCTTTCTAAAATACAAAATGGTGGACTCCAAACCTGTAATCAGTCAAGTACATGAACTTCATGTAATCTTGGATGCAATTCATTCCGAGGGAATGGTTGTGAGTGAATCCTTCCAAGTGACATATATTACAGGATAGACCTCAACAGAAAACTGAAGAGTAATGCCATGATCTAAAAAGTGATTGCCCCCCAAACCTTTTATAGTTCTAGAAGCAGAGGGAGTAGCTTCGTAATTGAAAAGCTACCTCCTGCATGGAAGGATTTCAAAAACTACCTAAAACACAAGTGAAAGGAAATGAACATGGAAGAACTAATTGTTAGACTTCAAATTGAAGAAGACAGCAAAAGTTCTTAAAAAGAAGGGTTTAATACGATTTTGGCTAAACACAATGTTGTGAAGCATGGCCAAAGCTCCAAGACCAAAAAGAACAAGTCTGGGCCATTTTAGTGGCAAAGGGCCAAAGTTGGGGCCAAAAGGTGGAATTTCTAAGAAGAAATCTCAAGGAAAATACTTCAATTGTGACAAGATAGGTCACAAGTCTTCGAAATGTCGTTTTCCGAAGAAGAAGAAAGAAGCAAACATGGTTGAAGATGCATCTGACATGAACCTTGTAGCTGTCATTTCTGAAGTGAACTTGGTGGATTCAAATTCGAGAGAATGGTGGATAGACACCAGTGTCACCTGACATGTTTGCTTCGACAAGGAGATGTTTAGTGATTTTTAAGCAGCAGATGGGAAGTTGTATATGGGAATTCAGTGACCTCTGAAATCAAGGGCCATGGAAAGGTGGTTCTAAAGATAACGTCTGGGAAAGAGCTGACTCTAAACAACGTGCTCTATGTGCCGAAGATTCGAAAGAATTTGGTGTTATGCTCGTTGTTGAACAGGCATGGCTTCCGTATGGTGTTTGAGTCAAAAAAATTCATTTTGTCTAAGTCTGGAATGTTTTGTAGGAAAGCTTAATGTTAGTGATGGGCTTTTTAAGTTCAATTTAATGGCTATTAAGCCAAAATTAAATAAAATGAATAACTCTTCCGTTTACTTGCTTTTGTCCTCCAATTTGTGGCATGGTAGACTAGGACATGTTAATTATGACACTTTGCATAGACTAATTAAATTGAATTGCATACCTGTACATTCCAAATTAATAATAAAATGTGATATCCTTTTTAATGTTTATGTAGGTTAATAAGCATTTTCTTTTGTGTCATCTTAAATCTATTTGTCTTGCAATGAAGCTACTAAACTAAAAGCAAGACGATTTGCACTAAACTGTAATATTACGTTGACCTGAATGCGAGTTGAATATTGGACTAAAATCTTCCATAGTAACTGTCGATCTGGACACTTGATATGTCAAGTCTGACTCTGGAATTACAGAATGTAGAGAATGAAACAAAAACAACATAACATTCTTCAAAGTTTGCAACATTAAATACTGCACAAGCTATTCTAACCTACTATGCCCTGTGAAATAGTAGCAACAAAATACAGTGATGATTAATACAAAAAATTAGTGGTTAGCATGAAAAGCTTGTAAAGTACTGAAAGCCAAAAATACAACATTCATTATCTTCTTCTGCTACTCGATAGAGTTGGATGTCGACACGTGAGCCTATTATGACCAGAATTTCCACAATGACCACACTTTCGTGATCTAGTAGAAGTTTCTGTCATGGACCGTCTACGTTGGGTTGGAGGACTACAAGGCGGTCTTCGTATATTTGAAGGTGATATGACTATGGAACGGATATCATGCGGAACAATCTAGTGACATTGGTTTCCGACTGGATTTATTACTTCACTGTATGAAGCTCTCTAATGTGAGACAGTGTAGTAAGGGGAGCATAATGTGTACAAGGAAATATGTTTTAAACAGACCGCACGACATGCATGGGCACAAGGCATTTCATGTAGTTGGAATTCTCGACATGAGCATGTGTTCCTAATGAGATCGACTGTAGCCAAGTCCAATCCTACACCTACCTCCATAACCATCTCATCCAAATGATGTACTGGCATAGTTGTACCGACGTCAAATGAATTTCTCAACTCAACCTCCATCTTCGGTGTCAGATTTGAAGTACACATTGATGAAGCGTTTCTCCTCTCGAAGAACCACTTTTGCATCATTGCTCTGATGCATTCGAGTAATTCAGTAATAGGATAGCTTCGTTCTCACCTAAGAACCGAATTCAAGGACTCAGCAATATTGTTCATCATGATGTTGTATCGATTTCCTCCAAAATTCACCCTCGACCATGACGAAATACAAGGACGTGTCAAGTACGAAGCCATAGCAGGGCGGATGATTTTTATTTGATCCATCACCTACTCAAACTCTGATACTAGGTAGGCCAATGCTGGGCACTTGAATAAAATGATTCCATTACTATACCGACTAATCAGGTTTTTCTTAATATGCCAAATGCATGCACCGTGGTGGGACTGTGGATACAACATGGTAATTGCCATTTTGATGCTATTTTTTCTATCCGAAACAAACACAAGACTCTCTGAATCATCTACCACATCTTTCAACTTCGAGAAGAACCAGTGCCAGGATGCATTAGTCTCTGCATCAACAATACCCCCACGCAACTGGATATATTTGCATGTTTGCATCTTGTCCTGCTGCTACTAAAAGTGTTCCGTTGTATTTACCCTTCAAATGACTACCGTCCACACAAATGACAGGTCTCATATATTCTTGAAAACCTCTTATACTAGGTCTGAACGCTATGAATAAATACAAAAACCTATTGTTGTGGTCCAACTCAATGTGTGTGATAGTTCCAGGGTTTTTAGCAGTGAGCAAATGACTGTAAGATGCTAAGTTCTGAAAAATCTCTTTAGGTGAACCACGAAGGTGATCGAGACCTTTTTCTTTACCTCTCCATGCTTTATTGTAGCTAATATGAACTCCGAACTCAAGTTCCATGTCCCCGATAATACCAGCGGGGACGTAGGGCTGGTTTGCATCGTCCAATCGTCTCATGATGTGCTACCAATAAGAGTACTCATTGCATTTTTATTTGCATTCCGTCGTACATCTAAAGAACATGTGTGCTCAGGTATGTAGTGATGGATCATATTGCCTAAAGTTTTGATCTTTGATGCTCGCACTAACCATCGACAGGTGCTATCAATGCAACAAACTGTAAAATTTCTGGGATTCAATTATTTTTACTTTGAAATGAAACTTCTCAGTTAAAGCCTTCAATGCTAGCCTCGTGTGAAGTTGTTTCTTACTAAAGTATATTTGATTCTCTTCTATTTCTCCTTGGGCATCCAACTGAAATGTGTTTTCAAGTAGCTGTTGTATTTGCTCATCTTCACGGTTATCTTTAACTTGTTCATTTTCTTCATCATGTGATAGCTCTATATCAGGAATTCTTCCTGATTCCTGTACCTGACACATAACCATTTCTTCATGTGTAGACACTGCACCTTCAAGTGGTGGTGAAATCTCATTTGTTACGTTCGTATTAAAGCTACTTGGATCAAGTTCATCAACAGTTACACACAAGGTAGCTTGTGTGTGCATAAAAATGTACCACAGCAAGTCCTCATCGTCCAGCACATCAGCTGGTGGTATATTCATGTTTGGAACAATGAATTTTAACTGGATTCGAAAATTGAGTATATCAATGCTGAGCTTCTCAGAAAGTAAATTCAGAAGTTCCTCGAATGTAACGTCACTTCGAACAATAATGGATGTTGTCCGGTTGCCAAATCACTTCCAATTGTCATCAATGTTAATA
Organism: Ligustrum vulgare; assembly: GCA_963555705.1. Lineage (NCBI taxonomy): Eukaryota > Viridiplantae > Streptophyta > Magnoliopsida > Lamiales > Oleaceae > Ligustrum > Ligustrum vulgare. The sequence goes on from OY743174.1 coordinate 30,907,175, forward strand.
AAACTTCCACCGTGCAAGACAACGAACCTCATTATATCTGCCATACCTAGATGCTAGGAAAAATAATATGATGATCTAACACGAGATAAGCAGACACAAAGAATCTATCTAGAAGAAGGCGTTTCAAACGATTAACAATGGTGAGTACATTTTAAAAGCTATCTCGACATTTTGAAAACTGTCTAGAACAACATTTTAAATGTCATTCCCGATATTTTAAATGTCGAGAACGATGTATCAGGATTTCCTCAATACTTGCATATATCATCTTCTTCAACTACCCCTTTTTAGAATCAATTCATTTCCGCCATTAATGACGTATTCAATACACAACAACCTAATAATACTAACATAAATGATACAAAAAGTGACATGATTTGAGAATAACACAACACAATGATCATAATATTGGCGAACAATACTTTGATAATCTAAAAAATTACTTTAACTAATTATCTATTATTTATCTCCATTTTTGTAAGATTATGCAAAACAAGTAGAAGCAAGTTCTCATTGGAAACAAAAATTTGAGAATATTACCTTCTAGTGAAATTTCTTGTATGTCAAATGGATTCCACAATATGTTGGTAAATTTGTTGTCAAAATTTGTTCAACCATTTCCATCCATGTCACTAACGACTAACGAAATTGTGAAGAAGATGGTAATGGAACTTCAAAATATTTGTCTTAAATAATTATATTGATTATTACCTAAGGTTTGAATGGAACTAATGGATATTAAGTAGTATTGAAACTCATATGTCTAATCAAAATATATATGTATATGTATATGTATATATTTTATTTTATTTTTGTTTTATTAAGGGTAAGATGGTCAAATTACACCAAATATTGGACATTTTTGCAAAACCATTAACTTTGGACATAACTTTTGTGATTAGCATGGAATTTGACATTTTTGAAAATTCCCCATTATTGTTCTACAGAATTTTCTAGGTGATGTAGCGTATTGCCATATGGTGATGTGACCTATGAGAGATACAAAAACAACCATTTATATTTAGACCTACAGGTAAAGGAAGAGTTCATGCTAAACATGCATCACAATTCCACCTGTTAAAAGTTGCATGTACTATAAGGGTGCAAATTAGATTTATATCAATATAAGGAAAGACTCAACATCAAACTCCAAATGCAGAAAGAAGAAGAGATGTAACACACGCAGAGAAAGGAAGAGGGGAGAGCAATATTAAAAAATATATAGCAATAATTGGAAGATTGAATGATTTAACAAACGATTATTTCATATCTGATGACAAAGTAAAAACCTCGGCATAATACTCCCTCCGTCCCACAAAGATAGGATTAGTTCTATTTTCACACAGATTAAGAAAATATAATTAATATATATTGGAACTATAAATTTACCTCCATTCTACCTAATATACCCCTACATTAAATAATGATTTGTTCATATTTATTGATAACAATGCATATTAAATAAAGGTATATTAGAGAATGAAGATATTAATATACTCTCAAAAAGGAAAGTGACTTATCTTTATAGGACAAATAAAAAAGGAAAACAAGCCTATCTTTATGGGACGGAAGGAGTAATTAATAAAAGTCAAATGGATCATACTTTGATCAATTTTTCACAGTCTGTTCGGCAGCCGAATATTCTTTTTTTTTTTTTTTTTTTTTTTTGAATTTTTGGTGTTTTCTAGGTAGATCAATGACTGAAAATTGGAGAGAGAAAATATATGTGATCAAAAAGTAGTTTGGGAAATTGTGTTATTTATAAATTTATTTACAAAGATAGATTTCTTAGTCCATCTCCTTTTTGATTATAGTCCTGAGTTTGGTCGATGACTGTTGTGTTGACCCCAAGTCATCAATTCCAGCATCAACTTCATCATAAGACCTCTTGCGTGAGGTTTTTGCTGGTGAGTCAACCTCATTATCACTTACATATTCTTGATCACCAGTAGTTGGTGGCATCTCCAATGTCTCCGTATCTTCACTAATGGAGATAATGTGATCAGTTGACTTGAACTTCCTAATTAACTCAGCGTTCTCTGAAACACGCATAATTGCATAAACAGGGTCACCCTCTTTGGATTTTTTTCCTTGATATTCACTTTGAAAAGAAGTTGTTTCCCCACAATGGATTCAATCTCAACTGGTGTCATTGTCCTATAAATGTCATTAGCCTTAGAAGTTTTGTTACCATCCCTTTTTAATTCCTGGAAAAAAATCAAAATAAATTACTGTCATGCTATGTACATGTTATTTTCAAATAAAATAATAATAAAACTATGAAGAATACCATTGCGAGTCGTTCACGAATTTCCCTTGCAGACTTTCCTACCAAATCTCGACACTCACGGTCCCATAAGAGGAAGGTAAGGCATTGAGTTCCGTCAACCACGTTCACATGGACTTTGAATTTGGTTTCGACGTAATTGTATTAATTACAAATTTCACAAAAGAATTTAGTTCCATGTTCGAAAACTTTCCTAAGACATTTCTTACAACTCGTATAAGACCATTTCTTTTCACCAATTACTTCGGTAATTGTTGCAATGACCCAAACCAACTCAGCCTATAAAAAAATATTAAATAAGATATCTATATATACGTTTGTGTAATCATATATTATTAGATAATTTATGTTGAAATGTCCAAGAATGGACCTTGTCACTTTCAGATACTTGGCGAAGTGTTTTAACCTCACAAATTCTATTTTCGAGTTCATCCTCAATTGTGTGACATGTGGAAGTTGAAATCTGACTAATTTGTTGAGAGCATTGTTCTTGATTTCTGAACAGGCTACATTTTGATAGATGTGCGTCAGTTTGTTAAATCAGAATATGAAACCGTAAGTTAAGAAATAAGAGAAAGAAACCTCAAACCTCTTCCTGAAGTCCTCGATTTCCTTGATCACAGCATTAACTAGAAGTTTTGTAGCATGGAATGTGTTTGATATGCCAGTCTCGCCTGGAAAATTAATAACTATTTTAATAATTCACATATTATTGGAGTCAATTAATTATCGATTGACGAACCCCTATAAGATTTTGTGGGACAAAGCTGAATAAGCACGATCAGGGGTTCACTCTTGGAAGATTCGATGTAATCTTTCATAACACCTGCATAATCTTCCCATAGGGTGCAAGAAACACGAATCTTTCTGCACAAAACACAATAACTAATTAAGTTTAAGATAACAATAAAGAAAAGTTAATTCTATACTTATCTTTAGTTTATCATTACTCTTGGTCTTCGAGCATGACTTCCAAATTCCTGGCACAATTTCGTGTTGTGGATGATTGCATCCTACTGGAGTCGTACCCAATTACATGCCCCAAAACATCTTAGAAGTAGAAAGTATAATATATTAATTAGTTTCTAGGGTACATAATTAGTTCGAATTGAAAGTTTAGCCCGAAAACAGACTTGTCGTACCAAAAAGAGGAAGGTTATCAGAATGTATGGAATTTTTAATTTCTGAAAAACTCCTGAAATTGTAGATGTCAAGCGGGAAAGAATGATCACTGGTCGGTCCGATGTAAGTCCTATCGAAAAGAAAGATCCGAAATTGATGACTGGTTGCTGGATAACTACACTTGTTATCCCCGACAGAAAATTGCTTTATGCAGTAAATCTCATGCTCTACCACCAGTGGGTCATATCTATCTATTAGGTGGCCTTTAACTGTAGCTTGAATCCTGTTAGCCTGCTCACATTGACAAATGATAATTTATTAAATTAAATGTTTGAGATTACAAATTTGCTTGATCATTGTGAAAGCAAAATAACGTGAAAATAAGGTTCATAAATCAATGATGCAAAAAATATATATAAACGGAACAGTAGTAAACAAAATACCTCTTTGTCAACTAAAACCATTTCCAGACTTTTTGGCGTCTTCCAAATTCGGGTACAACCCACTTCCTTGCACATCGAACCTTAATGCGCCAATCAGCGCAGTTTTGTTAATTTCCCTCAATAATACAAAGGTTGGAGCCATTTGTTGCAGTAAAATCACAAAAGTTTTTTTCGTAGAAGGGAAACGTACACAATGGATTAAGCAAATGAGGTTTATATTTCATGGCAAAGGAATTTAAGTGGTCAGATAAAATTATTTCAACTTTTCAATACCTGGGTCAGATAAAATTACCGCAACTTAGCAATACGTGTAATTGGATGGAATTCAATGAGTCAGATGTGGAAGCAACAAAATCTCGTTATCTGTGGAAGAGGAAAAAAATATAAAAAATATATATATATATATATATATTCAAGGGCGGCGAAGGAACGTAAATGGTCAGGAAAAAAATATAATTCAGGCATAATGAGTCACTTGGTCAGTGTGCAATAAGTGAATAAGTGTATTTGGAGGGAATTCCAAAGTAATATAATCTCGCTAATTGTGAAACAGGAAAAAAAAATTCTTACATATAAAGTTGGCTACTGTGCTGTAAGCGGGAAAAAGCTCCAAACATGATGTCAGCAGCTCAACAAGTTTTATAATATTAATAGATTTCTAAGATCATAACCGAATTTTTGAACTCAAATTTAATGTGGAAATATGTTAATCCCTCCATCCCATTTATACTAGTTTGACTTTTCACAAAAATTAAGAAAACATATTTAATGTTATTCAAAAGAAAATTTTGTAAAGAAAATTCTCAACGTACCCTTATTTAAGTATTAAAATTATTATTATTAGAAGTAATAAATAAGGATACATTAGTAAACAAACAAAATAAATACTTTTCAATAAATAAACAAGTCTATATAATTGGGATAAGATAAAAATGAAAAATAATCTATATAAATGGGACGAAGAGAAAATATTTTAAAGTCACATGCACGTATTATTTGACGTATTATCACCATTCATGTACATCAAATTCAAAAAATTTCTCCACTAAGTTCTCTCCAGTAACCTCATAATTAAGCCACTCTTTCACAACTTTCAAAACCGTCACCCATGTTTGAATATGAAACGTCATCAGTTATTAACTCCTTATCCACTTTCCCCTCATGTTAAGCCTCTTATCCTACACTTTAAACTTCGGAAAAACTGACCAGATTCCTCTCATTTTCTCCTGAAGATTTCGTCCAACACTTCCCTCTTTCCTACTTCAAAATTTTTCTAGTACATCAAAGCAACTTTCTCAAGGCGAATTTTGGCCAGCAGTCCAACATTTGATTATGTTAATTTCAGCCTCATTCTTTCCTCTTTAAACTAAATCCCTTCCTAGTTTTACAATCACACTTCACACCCACACATATCACTACAAGATCCTACCAAGAAGCTAAGGCAAGGCACGCTACGCATTGTTGAAAATCAGCTCAACATTTTCAAAATTCCAGATTTAAGGTAGGGGGTTTACTGATTGCAAATTGAGTTTTTAGTCACATGAAATTGTTGCCATGTTACTTATGAGAAACTTGAGACACCCTTCGGTGTTTCTTAAAAGATGAAGAGAAAGATTGCTCCAAGTAAGTTACCAAGAACTTGTGAATCGCTTGATCCACGATTTACTTGGAAGAATGATTGTAACATGTGTAACGATATGTTCTCTTGAATCTTTCAGTTGACTTATTAAAATGCAGTATGATGATTATATTTATATGATACTCACCCCAACTAAACATTTTTCCAGATTGAGCAACAAAGGCGTGGTGGCGTTGCTGGCATGACATCGTCTCGAGAATAGAATTGGTTAATGTTTTAATTGCTTTCGTTGTTGCAAAAATTATCCTAAGTACTTGGTTATGTCAAATTGTATATAAGATCCCTCTTATATGTTAGACATTCAAACTTATGGTCGTATGTAATTTAATTCTATCGTTTGTGGGAGTTCCAGTACTGTCGAGATTTTCTTAGAATTTCAAACTCTAAGTCTATTTTGGAAATATCATAACTTTTAATATACTATGAATTTTAAAGTGATATCTGTTACAACCCATTTCTAATTTAACAAGTCAAATAATTATTTAATCTAGTCAACATTTATTTGACCAATTTTGTCCAAATTGGGCCTAATTTAAATTAGTATAATCTTGAGGATCATTTACATTTTATTATAAGTTGGGGAGTTAACTTATTATTATTTATAGTTGTGGATTTATGGAATAAATAAGTGAGGACCCAACATGCAAATTTCTATCAAAATAAATTGTCTTGATTTGGGTAGACATAACATAACCAAACCCATTTCCCCCACCCCCTTTCTGGCCAGTCGTAACCTGAGAAGAAAGAGAGAGAAAAAAAGGAAGGGGAAAAAGAAGAAGAAAAAGGGAAGGAAGGGAAGAAATTGTGGGTCTTTTGCCAAGATTGAGTTCCATTCTTCTAGTTCCCAAGAGGTAAGGAAGAAATTTCTTATTTGAGAATTTATTTAAAATGAGGGTTTTTGCTTATTGATTAGATATGAAATTTATGATGGGTGAAGTGTTGTTTTTAGTATATAGAGTTTGTTAATGGAGTTTGATGATGAAATGATTGGTGAGAAGTCTAGGGTTTGCATAAATAGTGGATTAATTCAAGATTGGAGTATGATTTAGTCTTTAGAGCCAATGTTAACTTATTTCATGTTTAAATACTTAGTTTGGTGATGTTTATTTGGTGTGTATATTTCCCATGCAATTGAGTTCAAGTTTTAGTCTATAACTAGTTTCATTGGAAAGGGGTTTTGGTGTTATTGTACATTTATTTGAAGAATTGGTTAATTGAATGATAGATTAACGATAATGAGATTATATTTCACGAAAGAGATGTTAGTTAATTATAATGTTGGAAGTATATGAGATTTGTGAAATGTTATAGGACGTTATTTTAATTGGACATGAACACTATAATTGTGATGAGTTAAGTTAATGCAAACTCTTATCTATATTTCAGGAGGTGATATTGAAATAGGAAAAGCTTACCAGCCGAATTAGCTACAATTTCTAACTCTGTTAGTGGATCACTTTATTTTTTTAAAATAAGCACTTGTTTAATTTATCTTAATTCTAACACATTTATGGAATGCTTATTTATTATAGTGCTTATATTGAATGATATAAATTGCAGAACTTGGTTATTTTTAACTATTCAGTTTACAGTAAGATTTTAAAAATAAAGTGAGGTTTATTATAAGCAGTTCTTTTAAAGCTAGAATTAGTTCAGCTAAAGGATTTCATTGACATTCTATCAGCATTAGATATTCCAGTATATTTAATTATTTTAAAAACCACCAGAAAGTATCCAAGTGATTTTACCCGCTCTGCACTGATGTGAATTCGTTCGTTTCCATGGTGTATGACCAGATACAATGATTTTACCCGCTCTGCACTGATGTGAATTCGTTTCCACAGTGTATGACCAGATATGATGATTTTACCCGCTCTGCACTGTCGTGAATCTGTTTCCACAGTGTATGACCAGATATGTTATTTTACCCGCTCTGCACTATTGTGAATGCGTTTCCATAGTGTATGACCAGTTTATAGCCTTCAGGCAGCTCTGCGCGCGTATGACCAGATTATCAGATCATCAGACTCAGTTTATTAGTTATCAGGTTTGAATGACTTTGTCTTGTACATGAGATTACTCTGTACAAGAACGAGACTATTCATTGGGTACATTTTGGTGTGATTTTCAGTATTACTTCAGTTTATTTGATTTCAAATAACAGAATTCAGTTTATCCAGTTTACAGAATGAAGAATTCAGCTTATAGTATGGTGAAATGACAGTTGTTATGATTTTTATCGATGTCAAATTACTTATTATCCTTATGTTTAAGTTACATCATTTAGAATCCAGAATGAATGATTTTATGATACTAGTACGTTCAATAATGAAGGTCAATATCAAAATTTAAAATTCTGTCAAGTTATAACCGAGTAAATAAGATTTTCAGGAAATATGTATAAATGAGAAAAATATACATATTTTCGAACTATCCACTCACTGAGTTTGTAAACTCATATCTTATTATTTTTCTATTTTAGGACGCATTGTGTTTTGAGCAGCCTTTTTGGAAGAATCTGCAGTGAAGAGAACCAGAGCCACGTGACCTAATAGTTGTATGATTCCATTCGTTTAACAAGTCCTTGTTATTCATGGGTCACATGTCGAGTATTTTGTGTATGTATTTTGCATCACATGTGATATTTCATTGTTGATGGGCTTGTCGCCCTTTTTGGAGGGGTTTACACATATTCTGCTTATTTTTGTAAATGATACCAAACAAGTCGCTGCATTTTATTTTGTTATGTATATTTTGGAACAAATAGCTTCCAATTGATGTTATATATACGTTTTGTTTGGGATTTTTGTTGATTTTCAAATTGGTATAGTCAAAGTTATAAGGGAAACTCTGTCAATTTTTTTATTTTTATTTTTATTTTATTTTGGTCAAAAACAGGTCTTTTTGCCTTGGTGGTGGATCTGGTGTCCAACTAGCTTCCATCATTGGCACACGTCACGTCTCGGGTCCACTAGGACGATTCGGGACGGGTCGTGACAATTGGTATCAGAGCATGGTCATAGGTCTATAGGCTTGCATTGCATACACCCTAAACTTGTTATAAACCATGTTATACTTCATATAGGTCATGGCTCGTGGTGGAAAGACACGCAGACTTCCAAGTAGAGTTCCTCAAACTCATAATGCTCCTGATAGAGACACTAGTAGAGTTGAGGAGTCAGGTCATCAAGCTGCTCAGGATCCAGGACCTAGAAATGAAGTTGAGAATGATCCTTATGCTGAGAGATTTGTTGCTACTCTCGATACCTTATTGCAAAGGCGGCAAGACACGGATAAATATAGTATTGAGCGAGTAACGAAATTGGGAGTAAAAGTTTTTAATGGTAAGGGTGACCCCGCAGATGCAGATAACTGGATGACCAAATTGGAAAGAGTTTTCAATGTCATGGAGTGTCCTGATGAAAAGAAATTGCACTTGGCTACCTTCCTGTTAGAAGAAGGGGCATATGATTGGTGGTTGACAATTCAGAGCAGATATACAGATCCTAGTGTTATTACATAGGAAGATTTCAAGAGTGCCTTCAATAAATCCTACTACCCTCAAGCTTACAAGAATGCCAAACAAGAAGAATTTTTACGTTTAGTACAGGGGTATATGACAGTTGCTGACTATCAGAAAAAGTTCGTAGAGCTATCTAAATATGCTACAGTTTTGATAGCTAATGAAGAGGACAGATGCAGAAGGTTTGAGGGTGGTTTGAGGAGAGAGATTAAAACAGCAGTGACATCTTCTGATCATAAGGATTTTAGAAAACTAGTGGAAGCTGCATTGAGGGTTGAGCAATATATTTCAGAATCAGGGGGTCACAGGGATCAGACTAGAGTCAGAGACACGAGTGGATAGCTAGGGACAGGGACTTCTAGAGGCACATCATCTCAGAAAAATAGACGTGGATTGTGGCCTGGTGTGGCCAATGCAGCTAGTTTCAAGAGTAAAACTAAAGGGAGTCAGGGTTCTGGGTTCAGCCAGAGTTCAGTTCAGCAACCAACACGCCATCGCCCTCATACTCAAAGTTCTTCGCAGAGACCAGTTATTTCTACCCCAAGTGGGAGTTCCAGTCATACTAGATTTCCACAATGTCAGTTATGTGGAAGATTCCATCCAGGAGAGTGCCTTAGAGGAGCTGGTGTGTGTTACCAGTGCGGCCAAGTTGGGCATATGAAGAGGGACTGTCCGAATCAATCTCAGGGGAGTGTTGCACAACAATCAAATGTTATTGCTACTAGACAGATTCAGAATCAGGGTCCTTTAACAAGTAAGGCGGCTGTATCTAGTGGAGCACAGACGAATGCTTCCAGCAATGGGCGTACTCGATCGAAGAGCCAAGCAGGACGTCCCAAGTCCCAGGGGAGAGTTTTTGCAATGACTCAGCAGGATGCCGAGGAGTCACCAGATGTAGTCGTGGGTATGTTATCTATCTTTGGTAGAAATGCTCGTTCACTCATTGATTCAGGTGCCACCCATTCATTTATTTCATATGGTCTTGCTATTTATGCGGATTGTGCATTGGAACCATTAGACAGTGATTTAGTTGTGGGGACCCCAGTAGGAGATTCACTTTTAGCTGACAGCGTATATAGAGATTGTTTGATTAGAGTGAATGATCGGGAGTTGAAAGCTAATCTAATTCCACTTGACATCCATGATTTTGATGTTATTTTGGGCATGGATTTCTTAGCTACAAATCATGCTATAGTTGATTGTTTTCGCAAAGAAGTTATATTCAGAAAGCCTGGAGAACCTGAAATTTATCTTTATGGTGAGCGAAGAATTTTGCCTTCTTGTGTAATATCTGCACTTGATGCAAGGAGATTTATTAGAAAAGGGTGTCATGCATATCTAGCCCATGTGATTGATGCTCAAATCAATAAGTTGAGGCTTGAAGTCTGAAGATATCTCTGTTGTAAGAGAATTTCAGGATGTGTTTGCAGAAGATCTTCCGGGGCTACCACCAGATAGGGACATTAGGTTTGTTATTGACTTAATTCCAGGGACAGCTCCTATCTCGCGGGCACCTTACAGAATGGCTCCAGTGGAGTTGAAAGAGTTGAAAGTGCAGTTGCAAGAATGAGTCGATAAGGGTTTTATTAGGCCCAGTACATCTTCATGGGGAGCACCGGTCTTATTTGTGAAAAAGAAGGATGGCACAATGAGATTATGTATCGACTACAGACAGTTGAACAAAGTGACAATCCGTAACAAGTATCCTTTGCCCCGTATTGATGATTTGTTTGATCAACTTCGAGGTGCCACCGTGTTCTCTAAGATTGACTTGCGTTCGGGGTATCACCAGCTCAAGATCAGGGATTCTGATGTGCCGAAGACTGCTTTCAGGTCTCGATATGGCCATTATGAGTTTCTTGTGATGCCATTTGGGTTAACTAATGCCCCAGAAGTGTTTATGGATTTGATGAATAGAGTATTTCAACCATATTTGGACAGATTCATTATTGTTTTTATTGATGATATATTAATTTATTCTCATAGTCATGAAGAGCATGCTGAGCATCTGAAGATCATTTTGCAAATTTTACGAGATAAGCAGTTGTATGCTAAGTTTAGCAAATGTGAATTTTGGCTAGACAATGTGGTATATTTGGGTCATGTTATCTCGGTCGAGGGTATTTATGTAGATCCAGTCAAGACCGAAGCAGTGATGAATTGGGACCAGCCTACAAATGTGACTGAAGTAACGAGTTTTCTGGGATTAGCAGGTTACTACCGTCGATTTGTAGAGGGTTTCTCAAAAATTGCTCTTCCTTTGACCAGCCTGACTCGAAAAAACTCTAAATTCATGTGGACTGAAGAATGTGAGAAGAGTTTCCAAGAGTTGAAGAATAGATTAGTTTCTGCCCCAGTACTTACTCTTCCATCTCCAGGTGAAGAGTTCGTGATTTATAGTGATGCTTCACGTCAGGGTCTGGGTTGTGTTTTGATGCAGAATGGGAAAGTTATAGCTTATGCTTCAAGACAATTAAAGAAGCATGAATTAAACTATCCAACCCATGACTTAGAGTTGGCTGCAGTGGTTTTGGCATTGAAGATATGGAGGCATTATTTGTATGGTGAAAAATGTCAGATATTTACAGATCACAAAAGCTTGAAGTATATTTTTGATCAGAAAGAATTGAATCTAAGGCAAAGGAGATGGCTAGAGATGATTAAAGATTATGACTGCAAAATTGATTATCATCCAGGGAAGGCAAATGTCGTTGCAGACGCTCTCAGTCGAAAGAATAGTAATTCTTCGTCTCAACTAAATGTAGTATGTGCTTCTTTGATTTGCGAGTTCAAGAACTTGCATGCTCAGTTGTCAGCGACTACTACGGGAGCACTTCTAGCTCATTTCCATGGTGTATGACCAGATACAATGATTTTACCCGCTCTGCACTGATGTGAATTCGTTTCCACAGTGTATGACCAGATATGATGATTTTACCCGCTCTGCACTGTCGTGAATCTGTTTCCACAGTGTATGACCAGATATGTTATTTTACCCGCTCTGCACTATTGTGAATGCGTTTCCATAGTGTATGACCAGTTTATAGCCTTCAGGCAGCTCTGCGCGCGTATGACCAGATTATCAGATCATCAGACTCAGTTTATTAGTTATCAGGTTTGAATGACTTTGTCTTGTACATGAGATTACTCTGTACAAGAACGAGACTATTCATTGGGTACATTTTGGTGTGATTTTCAGTATTACTTCAGTTTATTTGATTTCAAATAACAGAATTCAGTTTATCCAGTTTACAGAATGAAGAATTCAGCTTATAGTATGGTGAAATGACAGTTGTTATGATTTTTATCGATGTCAAATTACTTATTATCCTTATGTTTAAGTTACATCATTTAGAATCCAGAATGAATGATTTTATGATACTAGTACGTTCAATAATGAAGGTCAATATCAAAATTTAAAATTCTGTCAAGTTATAACCGAGTAAATAAGATTTTCAGGAAATATGTATAAATGAGAAAAATATACATATTTTCGAACTATCCACTCACTGAGTTTGTAAACTCATATCTTATTATTTTTCTATTTTAGGACGCATTGTGTTTTGAGCAGCCTTTTTGGAAGAATCTGCAGTGAAGAGAACCAGAGCCACGTGACCTAATAGTTGTATGATTCCATTCGTTTAACAAGTCCTTGTTATTCATGGGTCACATGTCGAGTATTTTTTGTATGTATTTTGCATCACATGTGACATTTCATTGTTGATGGGCGTGTCGCCCTTTTTGGAGGGGTTTACACATATTCTGCTTATTTTTGTAAATGATACCAAACAAGTCGCTGCATTTTATTTTGTTATGCATATTTTGGAACAAATAGCTTCCAATTGATGTTATATATACGTTTTGTTTGGGATTTTTGTTGATTTTCAGGTTGGTATAGTCAAAGTTATAAGGGAAATTCTGTCAAATTTTTTATTTTTATTTTTATTTTATTTTGGTCAAAAACAGGTCTTTTTGCCTTGGTGGTGGATCTGGTGTCCAACTAGCTTCCATCATTGGCACACGTCACGTCTCGGGTCCACTAGGACGATTCGGGACGGGTCGTGACAATATCAGTGGTGCTTTAAATATTTATGAGTCTACAAAAAGTTTTGGAATCACCTTAAAATGAGGTAAGATGCTTGAGATATGACTATTTCTCGAACTGCACCGTTTTCCATTTTAGCAGAAGTTTAGGTGACTTCGTGCTACAATTTCACCTAGTTAGAGAACTGATAAAATTCTAAAATTTCAGTATGTTGTTTTTGGATGTATTAGGTAGTCTTTTTTCAACAATCATGATTTTACGAGTTTTCTAGATTGGTCGAAAATATCTTGCGACTTCCTTTGTGCAGTGTTCGTACTAGTTTTCACTTGAAACCTTTTGACACTTGCATAACTTTTCTTTCAGGTCTTCTGTTGGATTAATATTTAATCTATTTTTAGGGTTAAAACTTTAGGTTTTAAACATATAGTGTCAAAATAATAAAATGAGTTTTTGGTAACTCTCTGGTTCCAGAAAGATTCCTGGCGTTACATTGCGGACAATAAAAAGATCTACAAGCCATAAAGTAGTGATAATGAAACAACATTCATAGATATTTGATAATTCTAAAGTTATTTTTAAGGCCAGTTACTAATTTTTAATGCTATATACTTTTCCTCTGAGGGCTAGAGATGAACAAATAAATCGTCAAATCGGCAACTGAACCAAACCGTGATAAATGGTTTGATTTGGTTCGATTTCAAATGTGAAATAGTTTTATTTGATTTGAAAATTTTTCAAACTATTTTAGACGATTTGATTTAGGTTTCAATTGATAAAATTGCGGTTTCAACCTGCCAACCCTTCAAGTTTTAAATAATTATAAAAAATAAAGACAAACTTCCAACTTAAAAAAAAAAAAAAAATGCAGCACACTTCTCTATTCGCGTCCATTTTAAATCACAAACCCATCAAATGTTATTATCCAATTAAACCAATTACTAAATTACCCAACTCAAATTTCCAATTATCCGGAGGTCTCAAATCATCTCTAAATTTCAAATCTTATTTCTAAGCAGTGAGAACTTGATTTAGTTTCTTGCACAACAGTTCACATATTTAATTTTGCAACAATACAAAGACGCTCAATCACAAAATAGAATCATTAAAGTATCTCCAATACGACATTGTCAATTTATAAAAAGTTTGCAAATCATCAAAATAAACAATGTCTAATTTTTTCCTACTCCAATGCACCCATGTTATGCTGAGGTGGCATAAACATTGTCTAAGTCCATGTCTATATCTAGAAGTCCAGTTGAACATGCTGACTGGGCAATAATTGAGGGAAACTGCTCCAAATTAACGAGATCTTTTTTGTTTTGATTACAAAATAACAGAAAGTGAATTTTACAAGTTTAATAGTTTTATTTTAAATAAACAAATGCCACGTAAGCATTAATTTTAGGTTATTGACATAATGTATTGGAGTTCACTTTTTTAACTCAATGTCTATTTATTAAACATTCAATAGAAGTCCAATTAATTGATGTCAAATGTCACATTTTTTATGCTTAGACGATGTCCCATTGGAAATGCTCTTACAAAACATAAAGTACACATTTTAACTCCAAATTCTGGATGAATATATATATTTGAGCTCGTTTGGAATATACTAATTTATTTTTTGCAAACTGCGGTCTGAAAACGCATCAAACTACAAAAAGCAGTTTTGTTTGATTTGGTTTAAGAAACGAAATGATTTGGTTTGATTTGAAAAAATTTCAAGCCGCTTTAAACTATTTTGTTTAAAATCTTGTTATAATCTGCCTAACCAAACCGTATTCACCCCTACTTAGTGTACTTCACAAATCACAAGATGCTCATAGAAGAAGAGAAGTAATCCAAAAAGATGGGAATTCATTAAGCAAGCAGGTGTAATCTTTCTTGAAATAAGTTGGTCACATTGTTCTTAGCTTTAGTATCTGATGCAATTGCATACAAGTCCAATGTCCATGGTTAAAATGGGAATACAAGCTATAACCCACGAAGAAGAAGAATTAAACATAGCACATTGAAATTACCTATGATACTAGTCATTTTGAAAAAGAAAAAAAAAATCCACTTCATTGTATTGAACGTTTGACAGAAAAGAGCATAAAATATGTGAATCCTTATTTTAATCTACACACTCAGACCCGGATTCAAGTGGTCTGCAAGCTCACTTTTTTCACTCTCTTTTCCTTATAATTTTTGTCTTTTGACAATTAAATAAACTCATTCCTTTCATAAAATCAAGCTCATTTACAGTCACTCCAATTAAGCTGAAGAAGATTAACATTCATCTCTAGTTTGAAAATCTACGACAATATACATTAGACAAATCTTAAATTCCAGTCTTGGTCCATAATAATACTTGTCAGTCCCAGGGCTTAAGAAATGAAGAATAAAAATTAATCAAAATAAACCTAGAAATCTACCCAGAAACCTACAACAAAATCGAAAGAAAAAAAAGTTCAACAGCGTAAAAAGGAGAGGCTATTGTCTATTGAAGCCTTGCAATTAAGTGCAAATATAATTTAAATGATTATTTTTAATCGATGTCCTATTCGATCATATCAAAGTATAAAATATTTGGGTTAACGAACTTCGAGTTCATGATAATGTTTCAACAGTTTTTATGAAAAAAGAAGTTATCCAAAGATATTTAATATTATTTTCTTACATCTTCTCCATGTGATCTCCATTGCAAGTATCTTTAAACTAAGTATATATTTCGAATTTTTTTGGAATAAATTGCATCATAATTATATAATTTTGTATTTGGTAAGAAATATTAATTCTTTCGGAACCTTCAACGATATTTATTTCACCTGATATCATATTAACACTATTTTCTGCCATATTAGTTTAGGAAGTGCTTTTTACCGTGGGAATATTGTATGCGTAGTTACACTTTCTAAGAAGACATCTTGATGATCCATCTTAAATCATAATAATATATTAAAATTTATGCTTCTTCAAGAGTAATAATATAATATTTTTGAGAATATTTAAACATAGAATCTTATGTTTGTCAATAGAAATAATTAATATTATTTTTGAATATTAATAAATAGAAAGTTACTTTTCTTCAAAAATTGCAACCCAAAATTGAGTTGTTTAGTTTATACCTTTTTCTCTATTGTTAAAATTAATGTACAAGCCCAATTGTTGGGCCGGACTTTACAATTAGATTAATTAATATGATTCATTAATCAATGCCCATTAATGGTCCTATTGTCACTAGGGTTAGGGTTTTGAGGTGTACATATTAATATGTTCATTATTGTAGAGAAATCATCAGAGTCGCTTTTCTATAATATTTTAGCGCAGGATTTTTCTCTTGCTAGCACAAAGAGAAAAATCAATTCTCTCGAATCCATTCCAATAGTTGGAGATTGATGGAGTTCCAGAATCAAATCACTGTGTGGATTTCTGTTAAAGGCTAGACAATTGGACAGCTGGTGGTGACAAGTTTCTACCTCCTGTTTCAGATTTCAGATTCACGGTGTTCATCAAATGTATCATTCTAGTCACAAATTCTATCTAAGCGCAAGGTTGATTCGGGCTATGGTTTCGGGTTTGTTTAATTTTTACTGTGCATGTATGTATCGAAACCTTACAGTGGTATCAGAGCCTATCTTGTTACTTGTTAGGATTTGTTTAATTCTTTGATGAATTCAATAAGATTGAAATTATTTTCTTGTTTCTAGTTTTTGAGAAAATTATTTTTTTTCTTTTTCTAAATTTGATTTGGAGAAGAAAATTAATTTTAGGTCGAAAAATTGGATCGAAAATTGATTAGAAGCAGCATACGGTAACTGTTGCTGCAGTGGCGGCGGCGCACCACATGCCGCTGCCGGAACGGATGCAGTAGCAGCTACAATCACCGCTACTGTGCAAAGAGCAAAGCGACGCTATGCAGCGGTGCTTCATGCTGCCTCACCGGGGCCATAGGTTGCCGCTTAATGTAAGTGGTGACCTCGCCAATAGGTTGTTGCATTGTTGCAACAGCTTGCAGCAGCGCTGCCTTTTCGCAGCAGCGTGCGACGCTGCTGCAACAAAAGCGTCGCACGCTACTGGGCTAGTAGCGGTGCACCGCGTGATGACGGGTTGCGGCACCAGCTCCTGCGCCGCCTATATCGAAAGAGGAAGATCCTCTGCGCTACCAGAAGGCGAGAGAGAATTTGGGGGCGGGGGTCTGTCATGCAATTTACGAAATTTCAGGCCCCAAGTTGCAATTTTCGGATTAGGACAAATTTGAGGCGGGGCTGCTTTGAAATTTTGAGCCCCTGTCTGCAATTAACAAAAAGGATCAAAGGTTGATTTTAAAAGAATAATGGGCCTTTCTGCAATTTATGAAATTGTAGGGGCTGTTTGAAATTTTAAAATTGGGTTAAAATGCTATTTTACTAATACTCTTAAATGTAATTTTAAAATGAGTTTTAAATTTGATTTTCAAATTGGTTTGACCAAATTTATAACTTTGATCAGAAATTTAATTTTGACCCAATTCAAGATTTTATTTTAAAATTCACGACTTTTAAATTATTTTTAAAATTGGATTTTAACAAAATATATAACTTTGACCCTAAATTGAATTTTATTTTATTTATGAGTATTATTCTAAATTGAAAGGTTAATTCAATTTGCCTTAATTTAAGAATTAGAGTTTGGACTCTAATTTAGTATTTAATTAAAATTTGACTTTAATTAAATTCGATTTAATAATTAGTTAATTCGATTAATTGATTATTAATTGCATCTTAGTTAGGATTTGATCATAAATTCAATTAGCCCTAGAATATTGAAATTGGAGTTAGACTCTAATTTAGTATTTAATTAAAACTTGATTTTAATTAAATAAGCCCGTCAATAAAGTAATTGATTAATTAATTACTAAATTAAATTTTATTTTCTTTTAGGAGTTTTGTCCTAAATTAAGATGTTAATTTAATTTGTCTCTTTTAAAATTAGAGTTAGACTCTAATTTGGTATTTGATTAAAATATGATTTTAATTAAATAAGACCCGTTAACTAAAGTTAATTAATTAATTTGATTAATTAATTATTGTTCCGGTTCATTTTATCTACATTAGTTTAGACGACCTAAATTGCTAGAAACTTGAAATTTGTTTATATAATATTAGATATTATATTATATTATACTACATTTATATGATGAATTTGTATTTAGTAGATGATTATGGACTCGACACATGTGATTGGTTGAAGGGAAAAATACATAAATAAGGTGTTTTAAAATACAAATTTCAAAAATAAGGTGAAACTTATATAATTTCAAAAATCAGGTCTCTAATTAGAATCAATTAATTAAATTAAAGGATTAAAAATATTTTAATAAATATATATATTAAGGTCACAATATTGTATAATTGCAGGTCACAAAAAATAAATTTTTTAGGTTACAAATTTATTTTAAGTCACAAGTCAAGTTTTTTAAGGTCACAAACTTATTTTCATTTCACAATTTTAATTTATTTTAGGTCATAATTTATAAATTATTAAGTCACAAATCTTTTAAATGTCAGAATTAATCTTTTAGGTCACAAATCAAAAATTATTTCTAGGTCACAATCACAAATTATCAAAATATTAAGTCACAAAATGTATTTAGGTCGCAATTTGTTAAATTATTAGGTCACAATTCTTTTATATTTTAAACTTATTAGGTCACCTTCATCAATTAATGTTCAACATCAATCGTCACCGCCTCGGTCTCCACGATCTCACTACCACCATCATCCGGTGTGCAAAAAGTTCGCCCATCTCCGCCGCCCCAGCCACCGACGTGACATACGATGCCGTCGCCGCCACCAGATAACTCCTGGCCATTTCAAAAATCAAAAAAACGCAGACCTTCTCCGAATGCCAAAAACCAGCAACCTCACCACCACCGTCCACCATCACCAAGGTATCCTGGATACTCCGCCCCAGTCACCGGTGCGGCCTCCTATGTTGTCCCACCAACAAAAAATCCCAAACCACCTCAAAATCAAAAATCACAGACCATCTCCAGATGTCGAAAACCATCAACATAGCCGCCCAAACCACCACTTATAACCCTCTGCTACGACCACCACTAACAAAAATCACAAAAACGGCCAAGAAATCAAAAACCTGAAGGAGGCAGCTAGGAGCGGCGTGTGCAGCTCCGTGAACACAACATTTTTTTTGTCACCACTGTTGCCATTTTCGCCCCGCTTCATAGACCGCCACTACATAGAGGCGGTTCCCGTCGTATAGAGGAGACGCATCGCCTGGTAATTTTGTCGCTGCCAAGACAAAGATGGAGAGGAGATTGAGGTTTACAGTCGGGCTTGAGTGATTTGGGGGCGGGGACTACTATGCAGTTTCTAAATGTGGTGCCGCCCGTCGCCGATGGATAATGGTTCCGGTGGAAAGAGAGGGTGAAGAGGGAGGAGTAGATAGGCTGATGATGATGATGATGATGATGATGATGATGATGATGATGATGGGCGGATTGGGTAGTAAATGGTGAAATGGGCGGTGGTGGCTGGTGAAAATGAGTGAGAAAATAATTGGGGTTTCATATTGTGTTGTGTGACTTTGAGATGAATAATTAGTTTAATTTTAAATTATTCAAATTTATTAATTAATTATTAAAATCTTAATAAAACTTGAAATTTGAATTTATTTAGGTTTCACCTGATTTTTGAATTTAGATATTAAAAAGTAGGGGTGGGTGTAATTTTCACTTGGTTGAATGTATGGTTAATTTATTATACTTTGTTGGTTAGGCCTGCGAGCCTATTATTAGTTAATTGGGCATACGTGCCTATTATTTTTTTTAGTTATTTGGGCATGCAAGCTCTAGTTTGTAGATATGGGTCGCGCGTCCTTTGATACAGGCCTGCGTGCCAACTAGTATAGGATACAATTTGGAGTTGGCTACAAGAAGACAACTAGTATAGGATACAGGTTGCAGCAGCAGATGGAAATTATTGTATTTAGCATTCGATGATTGAATGCAATGTCCTCTGTGAATTGACCAACTAGTCTTCTTCATGGCTCGAGAAGACTAGATAGATATCGTCCATAATCATCCATAATATTATTATATGTATGATTAATTGCATGGTTGATGTTAGTTAATATACATAGGAATGATGAGACAAACCCCCCACTTAAAATTATATTAAGTCGTATGCTTTCTACTGTTATAATGAAAAATCAGAGTTTACTATCGATGTCAGCTTGTTGAGTCATTCAAGGCTACTCTGATGTGATCCGATACGGGGATCACCAATAACACGCAGAATTAAACGCAGGAAAGCTCTAAAATCCAAGATAGTAGACGGTAACAATGCAACCCCGACCTCACCATCCAAGAACTATGGGTACATTAAACTCAAAACCCGTTACGATGCGGAGATAAGAACCACAAAGGGGGAACGCCACAAAGGTTGTCAAATGCTTTGATAAGTTCAATTTGTTCGACGAGAACACGAAGAAATTAAGGGAATATCTCACCTTCAATATCATTAATCTCAAGAATAATAGTTGTTTTTTACAATTCTGAATAAAGCCATATATATAGGCTAACAAAACAAAGCAACTAAAAATAAACTAGAATTCAAACTAACCTAAAACGCCTAAACTAGGTTTAATTTTCGGCGCCCAGTTACGGCCGTGACTTATGAGTTTACGGCCGTAAGAATGCTTCGGATTAAAAATTAAAAACATATGTTACGGCCGTGAAAAATTTATATACGGCCGTAATCGACTCTCTGAATAATCGACTCTCCTTTTCTGCATAATTTTGTCTTGATAATGTTACGACCGTGAGATCATGGTTTACGGTCGTGACTGTCTTTCTGCACAAATTTAGCCAAGATGATTTTACGGCCGTGAAAGAGTTGTTACGGCCGTGATTCTACTTCTCCCTTATTTTCTTGTTCTTCTTTGATCCAAATGCATTGTAATAACTTTGGCTCTTCTTCCACTTTGTTATGCAATGTAAACGAGGTCTTTGTACTCGAACACTCATCCATCCACGCTTGCATGAATCTTTGCATTGTCTGCTTGATTAATTTATATTAAGTCGTATGCTTTCCATTGTTATAATGAAAAATCAGAGTTTACTATCGATGTCAGCTTGTTGAGTCATTCAAGGCTACTCGTTGGTAGATATGTTTCTCATTATGAAGTATTAGATACTTCTGAACAATGGATCGGACTTAAGCGAAATTTACATCATTTATTGAGTAAATCAAAAAGGATATAATTTTGAAAGCAATTTATTAAATTCGTATTAATTGGTTAATACAAAGTGTCTTCCATTGTTATAGTGAAAAACTAGAATCCACCCTCGATGCGGTTTGTTGAGTCACTCAAGGCTGCGAGTGCGAATGTGTGTTTATCACTATGAAACATAAGATGTTTCAGAACAATGAGTAGAATTTAACTGAAATCTATCTTTTGTTGAGTCACTCAAGGAGATGAGATTTTCGATGCACAATCAAGTAAATACATAAGATGTGTGCGACAAAGAGTTGTCTACTTGATGATTTAGGAGTCACATGGAGATGTGATTGATAGGAGTATCTACCTGGATGTTTTATTAGAGCTTGTTGAGTCACTCAAGGTTCTAATGGAATGAAATGGATCCTAGCCTACTGTGAATCTAATAGGATTCTACTAGATTAATGTTGAGGGTCATTAATTCAAGTAAAACAGTGGGAGCAATCGATTTAATAAAATACCTTATTAAATTGATTTATGCATGATAATACGTGATTCTATTTTTGATTTATTATTGTTGTTGTATGAGTTTTAAAATTTGTGTTGTTATTTGAACTTATGGAGTGTAATTGACACTCTATAAGTTCATTAGACTGAAATCCTTGAATTGGCATCATTCTTTGAGAAATGATCTCAAAACACGATATGATCGAGAATACTCTTCTCGAGCATTCCAATAATAGGGCACTACATTTATAATTGCGAGGCTTCCTTAACCGAACTGAAGAAGTGAGAAGTTTGGTGAATTTTCTACTTCAGTTTTCTATTTTATAGAGGTTAAATAATCTACTTAGCCAATCAAGTATTAGATATCGATTATATACAATGGTTAAAAGTAGAATATTAATTAATTAGGGTTTCCTATGGTGTTGTGTGACTTTGAGATGAATAATTAGTTTAATTTTAAATTATTCAGATTTATTAATTATTTATTAAAATCTTAATAAAACCTGAAATTTGAATTTATTTAGGTTTCACCTGATTTTTGAATTTAGATATTTAAAAGTAGGGGTGGGTGTAATTTCCACTTGGTTGAATGTATGGTTAATTTATTATACTTTGTTGGTTAGGCCTGCGAGCCTATTATTAGTTAATTGGGCATGCGTGCCTATTATCTTTTTTTAGTTATTTGGGCATGCAAGCTCTAGTTTGTAGATATGGGTCGCGCGTCCTTTGATACAGGCATGCGTGCCAACTAGTATAGGATACAATTTGGAGTTGGCTACAAGAAGACAACTAGTATAGGATACAGGTTGTAGGAGCAGATGGAGATTATTGTATTTAGCATTCGATGATTGAATGCAATGTCCTCTAGGAATTGACCAACTAGTCTTCTTCATAGCTCGAGAAGACTAGATAGATATCGTCCATAATCATCCATAATATTATTATATGTATGATTAATTGCATGGTTGATGTTAGTTAATATACATAGGAATGATGAGACAAACCCCCCACTTAAAATTATATTAAGTCGTATGCTTTCCATTGTTATAATGAAAAATCAGAGTTTACTATCGATTCAGCTTGTTGAGTCATTCAAGGCTACTCGTTGGTAGATATGTTTCTCATTATGAAGTATTAGATACTTCTGAACAATGGATCAGACTTAAGTGAAATTTACATCATTTATTGAGTAAATCAAAAAGGATATAATTTTGAAAGCAATTTATTAAATTCGTATTAATTGGTTAATACGAAGTGCCTTCCATTGTTATAGAGAAAAACAAGAATCCACCCTCGATGCGGTTTGTTGAGTCACTCAAGGCTGCGAGTGGGAAGGTGTGTTTATCACTATGAAACATAAGAGTTTCAGAACAATGGGTAGAATTTAATTGAAATCTATCTTTTGTTGAGTCACTCAAGGAGATGAGATTTTGGATGCACAATCAAGTAAATACATAAGATGTGTGCGACAAAGAGTTGTCTACTTGATAATTTAGGAGTCACATGGAGATGTGATTGATAGGAGTATCTACTTGGATGTTTTATTAGAGCTTGTTGAGTCACTCAAGGTTCTAATGGAATAAACTGGATCTTAGCCTACTGTAAATCTAACAGGATTCTACTAGATTAATGTTGAGGGTCATTAATTCAAGTAAAACAGTGGGAGCAATCGATTTAATAAAATACTTGATTAAATTGATTTATGCATGATAATACATGATTCTATTTTTGATTTATTATTGTTGTTGTATGAGTTTTAAAATTTGTGTTGTTATTTGAACTTATGGAGTGTAATTGACACTCTATAAGTTCATTAGACTGAAATCCTTGAATTGGCATCATTCTTTGAGAAATGATTTCAAAACACGATATGATCAAGAATACTCTTCTCGAGCATTCCAATAATGGGTCACTACATTTATAATTGTGAGGCTTCCTTAACCGAATTGAAGAAGTGAGAAGTTTGGTGAATCTTCTACTTCAGTTTTCTATTTTATAGAGGTTAAATAATCTACATAGCCAATCAAGTATTAGATATCGATTATATACAATGTCTAAAACTAGAATAATTGCGAAAAATGGTGATGTACCTATTTGTAGGTAATAAAGCAAATGTTGTTTGAACGGCTTAAGAATCTATCACCTATTTTTGCCTTCTCATTCAATTTTAAATTAGACAATTGTTAATTACAGTTCTTATGAAGAACGACACTTCCACTTCATGTTTGGACATGAAGTAATTATCCTCTTTAATTAAGAATAATAGTTATTCATTAACTTAGATGGGATACTATGTAAGTGAGGTAAGTAACAAATAGTCTTCATTCTGAATATTAATAAGGCATGGAAGAAGTCACACTTAAATATGACATTTGACTGATTCAATTAATAGAGATATATGTATATCTCACGTTGGCGGTAAATTGACAAGTCAACTTTTCTTTGAAAAAGGAAAAGTGAGATGGTTGATCCACTGAACCTGTTACATTCGATTGTAAATGGGCATATGTCAGAGTGGTCTTTAATCCTTAGATAACATTGATAGTCATTGATATTTATAATTTAAATCTGAGAGTTTGAAATGTTCAAATAATACAGATATAAATTAGAAGGCCAAAATTAGAAAAATATTCTAAGCACTTATATTTGATCAAGGTGAAGAATATTTTAAAATGATTGACTTCAAGATTATGTTATGAGAACATAATTTTTGCATAGATGCTCTTTCGCATATGCCTCGGCACAATGGCTTATCTGAAAGAGGAAATATTGCAATTGATGCAATCATTGATGAAGCCACGCAAAATCTCCAAAAACTATTTTTGGAACTTTGCATTGAAAATTTTATATTACACACTTAGACGTGTTCCATGATAATTGGTTGATGAAGGTCCATATAAGATATGGATTTAAAAGGTCTAATCTTCCTCGTGTTAAAATGTAAGACCTCAATACTTATTAGAAGTATACCAAATTTGGATAAGCAATAGCCTTAGTCCAATATGTATATTGTGGGATATCCAAAAGATGGTTGGATATTATTTCTACATTCCTATCAAGAAAGTCTATCTCAAATTTTGTCAATATCTTAGAGAAAACAGTTCATCTAAGAGAGGACAGTGGGAATAAAAGTACATCGTGAAATTTAACCCACACAAAGATTTGGGGTGATGAATACTACAATATCACAAAGGAAGAAGAAAGAATGAAGAAACTAGTAATGGAAGACCAAGTCGGCTATGTTGTTTTTCCCCTCTCTCTATTGCAATTCAAATACCAATGGTACAATAGAGACTAAGTGTAGCATATATAGGATTTGGGCTAAGTCACATAAATGGGCTACTCAATCAACCAAGCCCAAGAAACTCAACTAACTTAAATGGGGCCAACTAACCAACCAAGATCAAGACACAAGATCACCTAAATGGGCCAACACAAGTGTGCATTCCCAAGTGGGCCATAAGAAACTATTCAATTAAGTTGCTTCCAATGGTCCCAAGTTGTTATCGATTCGAGATATTCATTTATGTATCAATACATTTTTTCACAATCATTTTAATATCATTGCTCGAATTTATTAGGTATCAAAAATCAAACAAATCTCCACCTTATTACTCAATCAACCTGCAAGCAAACAATATAATATTTATACTTGCCTATCGAGGTAACCAATAAAAATAAGAATCACAGACACTACCTTGTGTCTCAAACCCAAAACATACATCATACCCGCTCCATTACTCACAAAACCTAAGATCAAGAACACCTAAGTAGAAGACAAATAATCACACTAATCAATCAAGAACATATAACACATGCAATGAAGATATAAACATAGGATAATTACAATCTTTCAAACATTTTCACCAAGTAAAGAACATAAGACTAACCTCAAGTTAATCAAACACAACAACCAACATATGCAACACAATGCATAATCCTCATGAAAATATCTCACCACAATCATCATATTTCATATCCCATTCCATGTAGCTCATCCCTCGAGAACATATATCACACATACCGCCTTATGCTCACTAGATTGATCACTATTCTAGTCTAACTGGTAAACCATAGTAGATCCTAAGTCTATGGGATGTTCCTCTATCAATATCTCACTTCTCTAACCTAAGTAGATAATGAGTCTCTACGTAATAAAAGTGATCAAAATGTCACTCTTACACTTTGCTCGATCCGAATTCTTACGTATAGAGGACTCCAAACATTTAATCACGTCTATATTCGTGATTTAAATGTCACACATCACATTCCCTGTACGTATCACCAATGCACCCTCAAACATCTACAGTACACATTATAAAATACGTACTTACTGCTAATTCACCTCAACCACTGTGCATGTACACAAATTAGAGACAATAAAATAGATCACACACAAATTAATGCAAAAAACACATCAAGCAAACTAAAATGCAACATAAAACCAGAATTAAGCAATCAAACATGCAAAATGGGTTTCACATAGATGTACATGCAGTATCTAGGTTCTCTATCAATAAGAGTCACCGTTAGTCCCAATTGGGTCATAACTTGTAACGTCCCAAATTCTATTAACTCGAAACGCTACTAAAGTCTAAATCTGCTTAAAATAAGTATTTTAAATAAATACGAAAATGCATAAATATATTTTTTTAAAAAACAACATCATACTTGAAACAAAATGCGGAAGCGTAATTGATTGAAATAATTTAAGTTCAATATCAACGAATCGTCAAACTTTTGAAATAATAAGATTCAAAATTAATTTGACAAATAGAAAATAGTTGCTAAAATAATATATTTTAGAAATAGAACACGGAAGCATCATTTATTGAAATAATTTTCTCAAATGAAATTGTCACTACCAAACGTAATAATAAGCAAAATGCCAAAACTTGTGAAATACTAAATTTTTAAATTTAAGTTAATGAATGGAAATCAAGCATCAAAATACTAGTTTCCTAAAATTTGTTAATTGAAATATTCTATCATTTTATTCAAAGATTGTCCCGCTCATTGCCTTGCCTTGCCTAGCCAAGCTCCTTAACTTGAAATGGTGGAAAATATTGGGGTGAACATAACGAATTATACTCAGTGGAGAAACAACAATCAATCCAAGTTAAATCCAAACATGAAATCAAATTATGAATATAATACCAATACAAAATTTTCTTTTGAAAATGCACTATGGGACATCCCCAATAACCCAATTACGATCCCAGACCTATTTACGGTCCCTGACAGCATGTTATTAGCGCTAAGTAAAATTGTGCACTGTGGGACAACCCCAAGGACCCACTTTTGATCCCGAACCTATTTACGGTCCTTGGCAACCTTTTCATACATAGAACCATTATATCACAATTAAAATCACACATCAAGAAATAACACGGACAAAATAACCACAATTGATTTAAATTAAACCCGACCTCAAAGTCTTGGAAATTTTCTTGAATTTGAACTGATACGAAGTTACCGTGCTTTTAATTTTTCCCGCGACCCCCTCTAGCAAGAACAAATTAATATTTAGAATATTAAGTCCAACTTAATATTTTAAAACTTTTAGGGACTTGATTGAACTTTTTTGAAAATAAAGAAATGAGTAATTTGATAATTCTTTAAATTGTTTAGGGTCTAAATGTCAAAATTAGAGAGTTTGGGGCCAATTTGATGAAATCATAAGATACTTTAAAATTTAATTTGAAGAATATTAAAACTTTGAGGGAGTTAAAAATAAAATAGGTGAGTAAGTTAAATCTTTAGCAAACGTTAGGATTTAAAAATTGAAATTTTGACTTTTAATACCAAAGCCCTCGTCCTCAGAGTATCTCTAATGATTTATCAATTGGGAAAAAATACATTGTCACATAGGAAAAAAATAATTATATGAAAATTTAATCTCTCAAGGTTAGTTTGCATGCTTATGTAGCACTGGCGTGGCGGAGATATTATC
The DNA here is from genome assembly GCA_963555705.1 of Ligustrum vulgare. Lineage (NCBI taxonomy): Eukaryota > Viridiplantae > Streptophyta > Magnoliopsida > Lamiales > Oleaceae > Ligustrum > Ligustrum vulgare. The sequence continues at coordinate 30,934,899 of OY743174.1, forward strand.
TGATACTATGTCCAAATATAGATAACTTGTTAGACAAAATATTGAAGAAACATATATATACACAAAATTATAGACAATGACCATTGAAGATAAGCTTTAAATTCCATTATCTATTTTTTCAATATGGGTAGAATAATTATCTACTTAAGTGTCACATAGATCAAAATATCTATAAATCATTAGAGATGCTCTCATATAACCATTCTATTCGACATATTGCAGAGAGAAGAATCTGGTTCCTATTTCAAAATGGGTCTCACAATTCCAACAACTTTTTGGTCGAAATTGAAGCTGGTGGTGGAAGGAGGAAGGTTATGGTTGTCCACATGGCTGAGGTTTAGGAGAGAGAGAGGGAAAATTGAGGTTGGGCAATGGCTTTTGGTGTAAAATTTCGATGGTAGAGGGACTGCTCCGCCCAGCTCATTGTCGGAAAAACCATGGTTTTTGTGTGTTCAAAGTATTCACATGGAGGGAGTGTGTAAGAATGAATTGGGCTTGGTTTTTGGAGGTGAAATCGAGATGAAGGTTTACTTCCTATTTTAAAATTTCGTTCTTTCATCTATTCTTTTTCCTGATACATTTGAGAGGAGAACACAAGATTATCAAATTTCCAAAATCGAAAGTTTGAAGGATTAACCTGTCGAAATTGTAAATGACAGAATGTTGGAGTTGGACTCAAAATTTTGAACTGCAAAACTCAGCTGGAAGAAATGTAGATACAATGTGATTAACGTGTGAGATTGATGAGATTCATGGAAGGAAACAGTTCAAGGTTGAGAGGTTTACCTAGTTGAAATGCTCAAAGGATTCCTTTTCAATCTTTTTGCCGTTTTTGGATGAGGTTATAAGAGGGATTGTGACTGGGTTTGAAGGGTTGTAGGTAGGGCTGTCAATGAGTCGGATTTTAATCCGAACCTAATTCGAAATTCGATGAAATTAACTGAAGATAGATTTAAGATCTCAATCCAATAATCCAATAAGAATCCAAATCCAATAATTCGTTAACTAAGTAGAACAAATATGGATATAAGTCAATCTGATCCGATAACAATCTGATTCGAATTTTTTATAATAATATAATATATTTTTTATATTATTATATAATTTTATTCCATATAACTTTTTAAATTTTAAAACTTGTAATGTATTTTATAAAGTATAATTATAATATAATATTATTATATTATAATATTCGTTTTAAAACTTGTAATATATAAATATTGTTATTTATTTTTTTTTTGGGATATTATGGTTTTATTTTTTATGAATGATATGAAATTATAATTAATTATATAAGTAATTTTACTAATTAATATATAAACATTAAAAAAATTATGCTAAAAATAATTTCGGATCGGATAATCGGATAATCGGATCGGATATCTGATAAGGTAATATATCTGATAAGGATTTAACTATCAAAAATCCGTTGGATTATCGGATTGGATTGGATCTATGAAATTTTCTTTTCTTATCGGATCGGATAAAGGCATATCCGATCTGTTACACCCCTAGTTGTAGGTTATGTGAGGAAACCTACGTTCCTGAATTTTAGCAGAAATGAGATATGCAATTGGGCCCACATTTGATTTAAACTTGGGCCAAAGAGGAATATTGGACTAAGAGTAATTTAAATTAGATGTTGGATGTAAAATTCGAACCGATAAAAATAATCGAATTTAAAGATTAAAATTGTTTTAAATTCTTATATTAAATGTTTTTCTAGATAACTCGACGGACATAAAATAAAATCTAAAATTTACAAGGAAAATCATAGCGACATAAGATAATTTATAAAATTGACATTTAAAAATTCGGGTCACTACATAACTAGTCCCAATAACATTCGCCTCACCTCTCACATTTTCCTTCTGCTTACCCTTCTTCTTGGGACGGTCCCTTATAAAATGTCCAGCTTTACCATAGTTAAAACATCACCTGCCACTCATACTAGACTTGTCCCAAATCTTAACCTTCTACTTACCACCCTCATCACTCAAGTCACTAATGTTTTGAACATGACCATTTTGCTTAAAATGACCCCTACCTCTCATCATGTGCACTTCACCATCATTCTTAACCTCTTTCTTAACCCTAATATACATTTCCTTACTCTTAGGGGAATTCATGACAATCTCATATGTTAAGTTGTCCCTACCATACTTAATTGCATCTTTAATATCTCTATATGATTCAGACATAAAATAAAGTAAAATAATGGTCTTGTAGGTTTCAGGCATCTCTTTACCACAATATGAGCACAAGTTTGTTAAAAATATCCAAATTGTCATCTAGATCCTTTGTAGGATCCATTTTAAGGCTGAAAATCTTTCAAGTAAAGTTTGTTAGATATAATTTTAAGCAAATACAAGTCCTCTAACTTTTTTTAAAATGTTTTTTTCATGGTATCAAGTTTGCCAACATTTCTCAAAATAGCATCACATAGATGAAAAATAATTGAAGTATAAGCAAGCTAATCGAAATCATCATTTTGTTCATTTGACAAACAAGCGGAAAAATTACCAGTAACAACTTTTGAAACATTTTGTTGAACCAGAATTCCCCTTATTTTCTACTGTTAGATGGAAAAATCCCCTTTCCAATTGAAAATTCACATATTAAAATGTGCATTCATTTTTGGACACAAATTCACAATTAACCACAACAAGTAGTCCTAGAGTAAAAAGAAATCTAATAGGATTAATAAAACACAAAAAATAGGAAAACGTTAATACACAATCAAAATATTGCACAAAAAATTATAAGCATCGTGAGCAAGTAAAACAATTAAATCCTAAATTCTAGCAACAGGCAATGGTTACCCCTTCACGGTAAGCGGATCATAATGACCACTGATAAGTGTGTTTTATACAATCATTTAGATACTAAAGTTAGGAAAATAAATCATCATTTTAGAATAAATTCTACTTAATTTATGCAATTTTTGTTTATTTTAGTTTTTCCCAAAAGTCAAGAGAATGGATCAATCGAAGCAAATCAAGGTCAAATGAAGTGCATTCCAACGAAGTTGTGCGAAATTGAAGTAGATGAGGAGATTCAGGAATCAATTCAAAACGTAACTGAAGAAATTCAAAATTTCAAGGGTTTAATTATACAAATCAAGAGACACATGACTAAGTTGAACACAACAAAAAAGAAGACCAAGCGTACAATCAAGAAAAGGATCAATGTGCAATTATGGAAAATGAATAAAAAATTGAAGGGAAATATATAGCCCAAGCGATCGCGCTCTTTCTACCACGCAATCATCTGGTCAAATCAAAATGAAGTAGAACCCGAATTCACAAAACCAAGTGATCGCTTGGTTAAAAATGTGGCCAAAAATTATGTTTCCCATTATATTCTGAATTTTATGACTTTTCCTACTTGAATAAGAATTCTATCCTACCTATAAATAAATAAGTCCAAACGAATTTAACTACACAATTCTTGAGAGAGAAAAACATAAAAATTTTAGAGTTCTACATTGGTTCAAAAGGTGCAGATTGAAGACTCTCATGCGCATCTACGAGCTTTTCAAGAAATCTGTAACATGCACCGCATGAATGAAGTTCCAGCCGAAGCTGTAAAAATGAAGTTGTTTTCATTCTCTCTTGCATACAAGGCTAAAGCATGGTTCTACTCATTGCCCGCAAGCTCCATCACTTCTTGGGCTATTTTAAGTCAGAAATTTGTGGATAAGTTCTTTCCACCGGGAAGAATGTCAAAGCTTAGGAGGGAAATATCGGATTTCAGTCAACAACAAGGAGAATCAATATTCGAAGATTGGAAGAGGTTCAATGAGTTGCTTAGGCAATATCCTACTCATGGCATAGCTGATTGGATACTAATTTAGCAATTTTATATTGGCATGACTTTTGAGAACAAGAGGCATTCGGACTCAGCTGCGGGTGGATAATTGATGGATCTGACCTATGAGGAGGCATCAACAATATTTGAGAAGATGGCAGCAAACAGTTACCAATGGTACTCAAATCGAACTGTGCAAAAGATTGCAGGACTCTTAGAAGTGGATGGGATCACTAAGTTAAATGCTAAGGTTGATTCCTTGGTAAAGAAGTTTGACAATTTTGCATGTTGTTCAAGCAAATCATGTATGTGACAACTGTTTTGAAAATCATGGGATTCATGAGTGTCCTGCTACAATTCAGGATCAAACAGCTGTGGAGCAGGTTAACTACATGGGAAATAATCAACAGTAAAAAGGGCCTTACTCCCAAACTTATAATCCTGAGTGGAGAAAGCATCCCAACTTCTCTTGGTCAAATAATCAAAATGTTCTGAATCCTCCTGGCTTTCATCAACGACAACAACAGAAGCATCAGCAAGTTCAAATGACCCTTAAGAAAAATATGGATATCATACAGCTTGTCAAAAGCCAACAAGAAATGTTGTAGACTCAAGAATCTGAAATCAAGGAACTGAAGAATCAAGTGGGGCAGCTAGTAGTGACCAGAATAGAAAGACAACCTGGATAGTTGCCTAGCAATACAGTAACCAACCTAAGGGAGAATTTTATGCCATCACGACCAGAAGTGGGGTACATCTGAAAGAACTAGAAACTAAGAAATCTGATCAAGTAGTTGAGAAAAAGAAAGAATGGAGTCAGAAAGAGAAAGATCTGCCTAATGGAGGTAAAGAATAGAAAGAGCAGGAGAATGTGTTGAATCACACTGAGGGACCAAAAAAAAGTGAATAATGATGAGGAGAGTTCAGTAAAACAAGTTATAAAACCCTACATGCCACTGATTCCATATCCAGAAAGAGTGGCACAACACACTTAAGGGAACAACAATTCAATAAGTTTCTGGACATGCTAAGGAAGTTACATATCAACATCCCCTTCCTCGAGGCAATTAGAAAGATTCTGAGATATTCAAATTTTTTAAAAGAATTGATGGCCAAGAAGAAGAGACTTGAAGATTGTGAAATGGTAGCATTGAATGAAGAGTGCAGTGTTATACTCTAAAATAAGTTATCACCAAAACTAAAGGATCCAGGGAGTTTCTCAATTCCTTGTTTAATTGGTGATTTAAAATTTCATAAAGTTTTATGTGATTTGGGGACTAGCACTAACTTAATACCTCTTTTTGTTTATAGTAAATTGAACATGGGGGACCCAACACCAAAGACTATTATGTTGCAGCTAGCTGATAGATCAATTAGGTACTCTTATGGAGGGATAGAAGATGTGCTAGTTAAAACTGACAATTTTGTGTTTCCCGTAGATTTTGTAATCTTAGACATGGAAGAGGACGAAAGGATGTCATTGATCTTGGGTAGGCCATTCCTAGAAACCACTAGAGCGTTTATTGATGTTGAGAGGAGGGAAGTGATCTTTAGAATGGAGGAAGAAAAGATAACATTCAATCTTACACAAATGGAGAACCACAATCCTAACCTCAAAAATTTCTCAAGGATAGAATTGGAGTCCACATTGAAGGAAAAAGGGAAGCAAAAACAAGAGGTCTCGGGGTGTAAGAAGAACAAGTCCAAAAAGGGAGAAGTTGTTTTGATACCAACCCGTGAGCCACCTTGAAAATCTCTAACAAAAGTCGAGCTTTAGACTTTAAATAGAGCGCTTGTTGGGAGACAACCCAACCCGTATCCTTTTATTATCTATTTATGTTTAATTTTATGCTTTATGAATAAGTTAGGATTTATATGCTTTAGTAGAGTTTTAGTTGACATCATTGAGTGTTGGTTTTGCCCTTCATATTTGTTTCACATTAGGAAGTTACAATGAGCATGTTCTTTATGTTAAGTATGTTGACATCAATACCATCATAAGTATCTAGCCTTAGAAGTGAAAGCATAAATTGTTGCATGAAAACTTGTTCATTCTATAGCATTAGTTGGTTTGCATTGCATGCTAGAATTGTGGGGGTCAAGTCATAAACTTATGCATGGAACCTTAGGTGAGTGAGCTTATTGAAAATAAGGTGTTTTGGGGTTAGAAATTGGAATTGAAATTCAAAATTGGCATAAAAAATTTTTTCAGCGGGAGAACCACGCGGCCAAGCCATTGCACTCTAGTGGTAGCGCATTATCCTTCAAAATAGCAGAACCTTACAGCGTTTGCCTGCACAGCCACCGCACTTCCTACTGCATGGCCACGTAATCACCTGTAGGAAAAATTCGGTAGATTTTAATACACTTTAGCAAATCATTCATATTCATATTCATAACTTTCAGTTGTGTTTTCTCTCCCAAAAATCACCCCAACATAACACATCACCTAAATTGCATTCTTTCATATGGAATTGAGAATTACACAAGCATGCATCACATCCCAATCTTCAAAAAGGTATGAATCTCACCTTCACTTTAAAATTTTGCAAGTTTTGGGGGTTTTCTTATTTTTCTTGAGATTTGGAGTTTATGAATTGTTGTGTTATGAAATAGGCTAGAATTTTTTGGAATGTTTTGTTGTGTAGATTGTCAAACTTTGGTAAGAAAATTTGGGATAACTTCCTATCTCTAAGTTTATGATTTGTCACATAAGGTGCTTGTCTAAATGACTGGGTGGAACTTTCATCATTTTTTTTGCAAAATCTTATGAACAACTTTCATCAATTCATATTGAACTTTGATTATGTGCAATCCATTCATAAATTGCATCATCCTAAGTGCACAAATTTTGGTTTGAAATCATAGGCACACTTAGGAACAACATCAAGGTCATTTCAAGCCTTTGGAACATTTTTCATCTTGGGTATCCATTTTTGTCACATCATCTCACAGCCCTAATGTAATTCAAATGACCTGAATTTTTTATATGATATAGACCACACTAAATGCTTTCATGTGTCCGAATATGTCTCGGAAAAATTTCAATTTTTCATAGCAATTCGAGGGCTGAACATGTGTAGTTGACCACTTTTAAAATAAATTCAGTTTAATTTTTGCTTTAGTTTGGGGTTGTGAATGTAGTTGTTTATTATTGCCTTTAAATTAGATGTTCTTATGTACTTGTTACATTCTTGCGAGGTGCATATCTATTGGAAAATATTGAAATCAAGATTGGAATAAGTACAACAATCCAAGTCTACATTCAAGAAAATGCTCTAAATTGAAGAAATGCACCCTCAAACCCAGGAAGTACTTGAAACCCTCCTTGTTGTGTTTATTTTGTTTCAATTAGCATATCTTATGACATTCATTGAGGGCAATGTATAGTTTTAGTTTGGGGGTGAAAATTCATGCTTCATCATATTAAATACTTCATGTGCTTCATTTGCTTCATTTGCACTCTGTTAATTGGGAAATTTTATGAAGAAAAAAAAAATTAAAATGGAAAAATGTGTTGACATATTTATTGCCTAAGATATAATATGGATCAATTTATGTTTTGGCGTGAATAATTGGACAAAATCAAAACTTAAGTTTCATTCAGTAGTCATGACTTGCTTGATTTCATCTTATTGTGCGGTGGACAAAATAACCGAACCAGACCAGACCAAACCAGAACCAAACCAAACCAAACGGTTTGGTTCGGTTCTACAAAAAAAAATGGTTTGATTCTTCGAATTAAGAACCATTTGGTTCTGGTTCTGGTTCCGATTCTCTTTCCAAAACCAGAACCAAGAATCAAACTCAATTTAATATATATATATATATTACAAATTAGTAGATATTCATTTCACCAAAATATTCAAATTTGAAATTATATATGTGAAATGTACAAAAATATCATTTACCATACATTTTATCTCATTTCTTATTAGAGAAAGATTTAAATCATAAATCTAAATTTTAATTCATTTTTCTTATTTTTAATTATAGACACGCATTCACACGGCTTTACTTGCACTCTTATAACACAGCAATCGTTGAACTCCTTAATTACCATCAACTACATAGATGTTTATTTTTAAAAATTTATGTATATATAAACCTCTGCTCAATTTTTCAATTCTCAAGAGTTAACACAAACTCAAGTTGCAAATCCATCCCTAACTCACACGGCACTACGGTAGAATGAGACTCAGAACTTCATTGTAACCTGTAACTATAAGTCTAAACGACCTTTATGTTCAATTCTCTAAGTTTCAACAAGTCGGGGAGCTTCCTTTAGGCGAGTTTCTTCTTCTTTGACTTGGAATAACATGTTACTTTTTTCTAAATTTATATTCTGCTAAAAAAAATTTCATTTTCTATTTAGTATTGATGTAGATGGATTCTAATGAATAAGCGGATATAAACAGGTTTTAATTTGCATTTATTATTTAAAACTTCAAGTAATGGTCCCAGAACCGAGCGGTTTGGTTCCGGTTTGGTTCCATGTCTTTTAAAAAATCAATTGGTTCCATTAGTAAAAAACCATCGGTTTATGGTTTGGTTTAGTTCTTCTAGAACCAGAACCAAACCGAACCACGTCCACCCCTACATAGCCTTTGTTGAATTATCACTTGTCCAGGGATGTTTTAATACTTGTGGGGTGAATTTATGCTACTTGAACTTAGGAATGACTTGAAAATTCCTAAACTTAGATCATTAGACTCCCCTTCCCTACAATAGAACCGAACAGCTAAAAAAGTAGTTTAGTGGTAGAATTGTTGGAATGTGCGTGTTTGATGGGTTGGAGGTTTGTGGTTCTTGGTTTTGCACTTTAGTTAAAGTAGTTTTTGTCAATGGGTATTAACCATTACCAGTATAAAAATAGAAAAATGTTGAAGATCTTATTCTACTCTTCAAAACCCTTTTTGATTCGAGCAAGTAAGCTTTAAGGGTCTTTCAAACCTGGTACCCTAAACTCAACTGAGTTGGGAACTATCAACCCAAAGCTCATTATAGGGGTCAATTAGAAAGCAAGTATGGAGAGTGGACTTACAGATAAGACAATCAAACTTCCTTAACTTCCCGATGTCGACTGTGTGACTCGAGCAATTAAGTCTGAGGGTCTTTCAAACTGGTGCCCTAAAGTCGTCTGGCTTGGGAGTCACCGACCTAAAGCAAATGAGGAAAGTATTGCACAAGAATGGTAAAAGACAGTGATAATAAAAAGAAAAAGTCGTTCATAAAAAGAAAAAGAAATCTGCATGGTATAAGTTTTGTTGACTGAAACTGTGGAGATAAATAGTGTTCAATTGGGGATTGCCTACTTCTGACTTGTTATGCATGTATACTTTTAATTCTTACTATCTTGTGTGGAAAAATGCAATGTTCAAATGTTTATAAATCACAATACAAGGAACATGAGATTTGAGAGAAAAATAATAAGTTGTGATCTTCCATGAGAGATGCAAGTAAAAATGTTTAGAACTTCATAGGTTGACCACATGGGATTCGAGCTTAATTCTGCATGATAAACAACATAGTGTTAAGTATGTTTTTATATGAGTGGGAGTTCGACATTGGCTATTCACACACACACACACACACACACACACACACTTGAGAATTGAGCATGACTTGACTAGAACTATTTTTACTTTATTGTTCAAAACTCTTTGCCAAAGATGTGAATTGATTTGTATTATTGAGGTTTATGGGGAACATGTTGACACAACAACAAAAAATATTTGCTATTTTTCAATTTTATTTATTATTTTATTTTCACATTGTTCGTGGACGAACAATAATTCTAGCTTGGGGTATTTCATAAGTTTATTTTATACACTTATCTGTATGTCTAAATTAGATAATATTATTTTCGTTCTTGAATAATTGCTGCATGATTGCTTTACATTTTTGTTCATTGTAGGAATTTACCCAAAGTTGAAAGAATGAAGCAATAAAGGAGAATAAGACACATTTGGAAGCTAATTGAAGCTTAAAGAAGAAAAATAGATGATAATATCGTCAATCGGGATTTCCAAGGAGAGTTGAATGGAAGAAATCAAGATCCAGGAGCTAAAATGAAGATGGATTAAAGATTGGAAGAAGAATTTAAGTGTTTGAAAAGTTCAGAGACTCAATTGCTACAATCAAAAGATGAAGGACTCATGTGCAAATAAAGTTCAGTGGCTAACTTAAACGTACATAAAAGATGGAAATTGCAGAAGCAGAATTGTACTGCGTGGCCAAGAGTTATCAATGTGGTGGCCGCAAGAAAATCTTTAATTATACAGAACCTGTTTGCAGTCTACTGCGCGTAGAGGTGTCAAGACGGACGAGCCGACCAGACCCGTGAAAACCGGCCCGGATTGACCCGGGACCGCTGGCCGACCCATGACCCGTGCGGACGGTTCACGGGTCAAGAAGTTGTGAACCGCGAGTTTTGCGGGTCAAACCTTCGCGGACCGCGATTAACCCGCTGGCCCGTAAAAATAAACTGTTTTTATTAAATATGGTAACATTGAAAATCTCTCTTCTTCTAGAAACTCTAATACAACTTTTAAAGTAAAATCTTATTTTTTTCTCCCTAATAGCTAAAAAAATAATGTTTTTTGACAATAGTAATTAGAAATACAGTTATCATTTAATTGTTATTTATTTATATTTTATTTAAATTTGCAAATTTAGAAGTAATTCTTATAACATAAACTATAATTTTAAATTCTATGTAAATATTTTATGGTATAAATATGAATTTATCATTTTAATCATTTTGTATTTAGAAACTTGAAAAAATATTTGCTATAAATATGAAAAATCTATGTTTTTATTCATACGGGCTAAATCAGAACAAACCGCGACCCGCATGGGCAGCGGACGGGCCTGGGTTGTAGTTCAAAATTTGCGGGTTGACCCATAACCGGCCCGTAACCCGCAGCGGGTGGGTTTTTTTCAAGCGGGCCGTTACCGGGCTTTTTATTAGCGGGTCGACCCGGCCCGGACCACCCGGATTGACACCTCTAACTGCGCAGCCACCATACCTTTTCCTGCATGGCCGCACAGTTGTCTGAAGCCCAGCGAGGAAAAGCACATGAGCGGATTTCAGTGTGGTTTATCCTAGGTTTCTTGGAAAATCTATAAAAGGGACTTATCATGCACGAATTTAGGACTTTTGCACACATACTCTAAAGGCACAATTCACAATCTAAGCTTGGAGATTTTGGAGCATCACTTGGAGGCAAAGGCGAGGAGATTTGGAGATAACGTTGTAGAAGACAAGTCTTGGTGCAAGAATTCTTTTACTTTTCTCTTCAAATTACTTATGATGTTTAGTTTATATTATTACTGAGCTTTGATTTCTTATATTATGAGTAACTAAACTTTTTGTTGGGATTAAACGATGTAGCGTAGTTTTAGGCCTTTAATTTTATTACTCAAGGTTTACTGTTTGATTGCATGTGTTTTTTTGATTTTGTGATCACTGCGTCAATTAACTGACCACTAATTCATTGACTAATTGGATCGTTTTCATAATTCGAGAGGTAAGCTAACGATCTAGACCTAGGAATAAAACCCGGTAATTGAATGAGCGATAAAGATATACGTTCGTTATTGTTGCGGTCTTATTTGAGTTCTTGTATTCCATGCACCTAATCATTACAACCAGCTATTCGTTAACACGGTTGACTAATTAGGTAGATTTGATTTAAACCCGATAGGGAAATTTCACGTGCATAAGTGAGCTCGACCAATCACATTAATAGATTAAGACTTGAGCAATGTGATTAAAGGTATTGACTGCGTGAAATTGTGAAATCCCGACTTTACATCAATTGATTTAACAACATACTTTGTTAAATTCCTTACATGCTTTTAGTTTTATTATTAAATTATTCTCAAATCGAATCATTGTCTTTCAAATAGAGTAGAATTTAGAACATCGTTGATAATTAATACTAATTCCTGTTGGTACGATAACTCGGACTCTTTTGTCCACTTTATTACGTGGATGCGACATTATACACTTGCGATTTAGCACACATCAGTGGGCATGACTGATCAGTTAATGAGAATGACAAAAAACTACTTTTTCAAAATCAGCATGCCACAATAAGAAATCTGGAGACATGATGGGGCAGATGGCACAAGTTTTAGCAAATAGAGTAGCGGGTACATTTCTCAGCAATACAGTGGTAAATCCTAAGGAGCGGGTATTAGCGGTCAGAACTATAAAGGAGGATATAAACTACAAGCCTTGAATTAAATTTGCTCCATGTGAAAGAGAATTTTGAAAGTAGACAGAGGATATGGACTACAGCAATACCTCTCATTCCTTTTCCCCCAAAGACTTCGAAAGTAGACAGAGAGGAGAGGATTTCGAAGTCTTTGAGTTAGTTTTCTACCGAATTTTGAATCGGGTCGATCTGATTTTGGACGAGAAATATACGATGAAATACCTACTACTGGTCGGAGGGTAAATCTGTGACGCGCCTAAGGAAGATTGTTAAAACTCCGATTTCTACATCATTTCAACTATTTTGGAGACACATATACTCAAGTGTGGAACACATTATAGTGGGAACAACATATGATGAATTTAAAATAATCTGCACAAGTTTGTAGGAGACAAAAGGTTGAAATAAATGGAGAAAATGGTGGAAAAGAGGAAAAAGAGAAGGGTGATCCATGATGAAAGGGAGTTATTCTTGCATTTTTAGATTTTATAATTACAAAGGAGTCTAAATTCATTCCATTTGGAATATAGAAGTTGGAAATGAATGGAGAAAATGGTGGATAAGAAGAAAAAGAAAAAGATGGGGAATGATGAAAGAGAATTATTCTTACAATTAGAAATTTTTTAATCAAAAAGAAATACTACATTCTGTATATAAATAGCAAGGAAAAATTGGGAGAAAACACATATCTTACATATATTTCTTACACACTACAACAAAGAGAAGAAATCAAGTTTTGGGGGAAATTCATCATAAGAATTCAAAGGAGGTTTCTTGGAGGAATTTATCAACAATTCCCATCACTAAGCCTTCTTTATATATTCTTTTGTATTTTTCCCATGATTACATTTCTTATACTTGATGTTAATATTATTTTTTACATGAGTAGCTAAATTAACCTTTGATTAAGGATGAAGTTGAAGCGTCTAAACATGAGTTTTTGATTTGTAAAACAGTAAGTTCATTTCATTATATATTTTGATTGTGTTTACATTCCATTGATTTCATGTCATATTGTTCTTTCTTTATTACTTTGAAGGCCTACTAAGTAATGGAGTTAAAATGATTGATGTTATATTTTGGTGCTTAATCAGTAATTGTTAAGTTACCGTGATAATTTGTAACAAATGCAAATGACATTTGAATAAGGTAAACATTTATCTTGCATATGGAATGTGACCTAGATTAATAAACTGAGCTTATGTGTTTGTTGCCTAGAATAATATATCCTTGAGAGTTTTATCTTTCAATTAATTAAATTTAGAGAGAATATTCTAGAATGTTAATTGAAAAGAGATTGGATAGAAGTTTGTTCTATCCAACGACTAAGTAAGAAGGATTACAATAAGCGGAGTTTGTGTGATTTTTAATGGTAATTACGATTGATCTACTTTATTAAAATGAATTTATTTATTTATTATCACCTAATGTTTAGATGGGATACTAATTCCTTAATCATATTATTTACGCTTTCTACAACTTTACTAGTTTCACTATTTTTTTATAGCTTTGCAATTTTATTTTATTTTACGACAAAACCAACCTCCAAATCAACAACTCAATCATGATCCCTGTGGAAAGAATGACCCTTGCTATCATAGTTTACAACGTCAAATTATTCAGAAGTATTAAGGAGTAATGAATTTATTTTTGAGTGTCATTTATGGTGTGACAATTAACATTACGAAAATCTTTTTTTTTTAATTATTATTATTATTAACATTATGAAATTATAAATAATTTTATTACTATTAAAAATATTATTGAAATTATTATTATAAATTTAATTTTGTTATTACCACTTAATTATTATTTAATTATAATAATAATGTTATTATATTTTAGTAACATTATGAAATTATTATTAAATTTATTACTTTTAATTATTACTAAATTATTATTAAAATTATAAAATTATTATCAAAATATTAAAATATCAACATTACGTAAAGCAGTTATAATTAAATTATTATTATTATTATATAGTTGTTTTTATTATTATCATTTCATATTATAATCCGAATTATTTTTATTATTATTATTATTAACATTATGAAATTATAATTAATTTTATTGCTATTGGAATTATTACTAAAAAATTAATTTTGTTATCGTCACTTAATTATTACTGAACTTATAATAGTAATATCAATGTATTTTATAAACATTATGAAATTATAATTAAATTTACTATTTAATTAATATTAACATTAACATTATAAAATTATTCTAATTATTACGAAAATACTAAAATTGTTGTTGTTGTTCTTATCGAAATTATTTTTATTAAAATTATTATTGGAATTATGATTATTATTTAAATTATAATAATAACAACCACGACGACGATAATGGAATGGAATGGGCATATATCCAACAGACGGCCAAGATGCCATTGGCGTCTCTTCACCACAGCAGGCGAGCGCCGCCCTTTTTTTGCATATTTTCAATCCAAATCTTAGTCTAGACATTGATAACCTCAATGCATGTATTAATTTCACACATTAAACTATTTATCTAAATTTATTTCAAAGATTGGAATTCAAATTGAGCATATACAAATATAGAAATTTAAAGCTAAAAATGAAAAACTAACCTTGAATATTTTGTTACAAAATGATGATGAAGGGTCGGGGTCGTTAGTTGGCTTGTTATTTTAAATTCTCTCTTTTTTCACTTTACTTATCCATTTCTCACTATCCGTGTGTTTTGTTTTGAATGTTGAAATAGTATATTAGACTTTGAAGTTTTAAACATTTTTTTTTTTGATTTTTGATTGATAATTTGGTCAAATGATATTTTGACTTAGTCCATTTTAATTAAGAAAATGATATTATGCTCACAATGGACACATGAAACTCACCATCGTCCAAATGTTACCATGTATATAATTAGTTAAATAATATTTAAAACTTCAGACACTTCCAATTTGGACATCACAAATGCTCCAATTTGTACTAATATTTCTCATTCGTTCAAGAAAGTAGCTAACAAATATAGCTAGTCCCCCAGGCATAGTTCAATTGGTTGAATGGTGAGAGTGAAAAATCTTAGTTTAACTGACAGCTGCAAAATAAGAGTTCAAATCCTACCTTTAGTATAGATGGAACTCCTTCCAAGCTCAGTTAAACAGCAAGTTTTCAACCCTACTCCGCTAAGACACATACCGCAATTAACATCCTTCACAAATTCCCAAGACACAGGTTGTAAGAAACTCCTAAGGTTGGAGTTCAACTTTAATCAACAAATATAGCCGTTTATCGTTTTTTTAATTTTTTAATTGAACTACTCTCTTGTTGCATCGAGTCTACAACTCCAAATAAAGCACTGCCTCACCACCATAATTGCTAATTAAACCAAACTTTTTCAGTATACTTTGGTTTTGAAATAAAGTAGTCAATTTTTATATAAGTCTTTACAATTGATCACACACAACATATGCCCACGTGCAGATGAGTGCATCACAAGTGTCAACAAATATGCAACAGTTTGATAAAATTGCTACCTAGGACAGAAACCAAACTACAGATATATGATTTGTTTCCAAGAACACTAGAAAGTGGACATGAATCATTGTGATTCCATTAATCTAAGTACAGCTTATTTCCCTAGATTCACAGTACAAGACATAGTTCCAAAAATACCAAAAAGATAAACTGCAAAGCTAAAAACGCCGACATTCCAAAAGCAGCAAAAATGCAAACTCCACCGACCACCCAAGAAATGACATAATAATTCACAAAAATCTGACCCCTGCCTCCTTCAAAGAATCTATCACTGCCTTCACCTTACCATGATATTTTTGTTCTCTCTTCAATGAAACTGATACAGCAGGTATGTTCTGGAGCATTAGTCGCTCCCCAAGTAACTTGCCAATTTTCGCAGCAGCTGCAACATCACGAGTATTTTCTTTTTCCTTTTCCATGCTCAATCTCAGGGCCTTCTCTTGCGTGCTTGCAGCAGAGGCTACTGTTGCAGTTGGTGTGTGGATTACTTGAGCACTCACATACTTATTTGTGAAGTGCATTTTAAGGACATAAGGTTTGAGAAATTTCGTCAATCTTTCGGGCTTCACTGGTGGAGGAATAACCATTTAGGCTATACATTAAAAGGAGGAAAATTTTTGAGAGTCAGATTGCATCATTGCAAATAATTATATCATCAGGAAACTTTAATCATAACATCACGAACAATCTTGAACTAATAGACAAAAAACAAATCCGTTTTGAGTGTTGACATACATTTATCTTACAGGCAAGCAGCCCAAAAAAATCAGTTGAAACATTGTCAGAGTGCTGAGTAACACGAAATTTGTGATGAAGTCATGTATTTGGTGCTTAACTGTTAAAACACTTCCAGACTACTATTCATATCCAGTAAACCAATTTCCTAAACAAAAAATTTAACCTGGATACATCCAGGACTGGGGTTCAGATATGCTACATTGTTTTATTGACATGTAAATGCTTAAACAATAAATTCTTCAAGATTATCCTTATAGGGAGACCAAAAAAAATTAACAGCAAAATATCTCCAAAAACACCCTCATTTCTTGTTGGATTGAAGTATATTGTCCTGCTAAATGAATTTAGGGTGTGTTTGATACGCGCCAAGTTCTAAGGAAAATCATATTTTCCATGTAATTTTTCAACTTTGCGCTGTTTGGTTGCCTAAATTTTCCATGGAATTCATTTTCCCACTTGCCTCGAAATTCGGTATTTTTGAATTAATCCATTTTTCAAAGGGGGGAGGAGGTTTTATTTTTCATGGAAAATTTTATATCATTTTCGTTACGTTTAATAATTTTTGTTGTTGTTAATTGATTTATTTTTTTCCTAAAAATTAACATTATTATTATCAAGTACAAATGTGTGAAAAAATTAAAAAATATATTTTTTTTTATTAAAAGAGATCAATTTTACTTTATTTTACATGGAAAATAATGTCAATCAAACAACAAATGTTGGAAAATTTCCTACTTTTTTCACCTAGAAAATTAAACCAATCAAACACATTAAACTTCCAATTCCCAAGAATTCAATTCCCTATAATTCAATTTCCTGGAATTCTTTTTCTTTCCACCCTCGCTATCAAACGTAGCCTTAGTGTCATTGGTAATTTTCAAATCCATATATAGGCTTATTTCAGAGCACCATGATGCCTGATAAGATTGTGAACTGAGATCAAACAACTGAATGCAAATCACATATCTTAGACATCTTTTCAAAGGCAAACATATATTTCATGGGATTACAAACTTAAATCCGGTAAGGATACCATGATTCTTTATGTCCTCCATGATCTAAAATCTCTACGCTTTTGTTCCTCCTTTCTACAAGGCAATGAGACGGACAGCAAATGCTAGTTCTTTTCTAGTGCTTCGTGGGTCATCGCTACAATTTCAAGTGATGAATTGTCGAATACTACCAACTATATTAATTTATACATGAAAGAGATGACAAGAATAATGAAGCACAGGACGCTCAAGTCTTATTTTTATTTTAAAAAAAAAAAAAAATTCACATATATTAAAAATGCTTTCACATCAGCTCCAATAGGTAATTCTTCACACAATAACATTTACTTCTAACATAGAGTATGGTTGTTTTTCAAGTTGAATTTTCTTTTACAATGCCCTTGAAATGCAAAATATTGCTCAGTAGAGCACGGTCCTGGAAGGATATGGTTGGAAGCATTTTTTTTTTTTTTTGAAATGGGATTGGAAGCATTTTTAACACATATGACATGAATAAAATTGTCTCCATAAGAGTAGTTTGTAACTCGAATATGAATGAGACGTGCATAGAATTATAGGTGATGCTGAGTTTCGATGTGATTTATGTTGGTAATAAGTTTTCAGTGTCATAATGAGGTAAACAGCTAAGGCCTGTTGCATTAACTCTGGATGAAGCATGGTCAGATGTTGAAACTTGGAGTCCAAACAGTTGTGGTTTATAAAGACCAATTAGTAAAGCCAAAAACATCACTTCACTATTTAAGATATTTATGTGTAGGCATGCTTCTAAGTCTCCTATATAAAGTTACCAGGCTAATAACCAGGCCGATATCTCCTTACTGAGCAGCGCCTGTCTACCATATTCCAATAATCAGAAATTTATCACCAGCCTTCCATCAACAGTCCAAATACCAGAAGTTCCAAAATACAAAGTAAAAGTTATGTTCAATATGTCCAGCAGACTTCTACTGTCCCCTTTTTGTAGATATTTTTATTTAGGCTAGAGCAGTTCCTCATTATTCAACCAGCTTCTTTTGGCTACAGGTTACCAATAGGCTGTTCCCCAGTTCTGAAGCCTGCTAACTTCTGTGTGAACCTATTTTAGGCAGCTAACAAAGCTCCTGATCTTAAAGTTGACTTTGATTTAGCTCTCAAGGCCACCTCTTATACAAGATATTCAAAGCTTCCTATCCACTCCTCTGTGCAACTCCTTGAATAAGGCCTTCACTCGATGTCTAGTTCCAAGGTCCTTCAATTTGTTTGGTCCAATCCATCCAACAGAAGAAAACTTGCCAGGTTATAGACTTTAGAACGAGAATCTTTGGCAGAGGTATAATAATATCGAGAAGATCTGCACATTCTTGGGTTATTTTAATTCTTCTTTTTTTTCACTCTTATTGTTCTTTTTTATTTCTTCCATCTTCCTCTGTTCTGAGTTACTTTTCATCATTCCTAGAAAATATATTGAATACAAAACCTCCACTTAAGTAACTGCTGAGCCATGCACGGGAAGATTATCTTTCAAACAATACTACAGATTTATATAAACATATTCTAAAAGAAAATCCATATGAAAAAAATTAAATGATTATTTGTATAGTACATGTGATTTTATTCAATAGAAACACTATTAGTTCACATGTAATAAATGAATCGCCAAACATAAATTGCTTCTCTGAATCATGAGAACTCGGTTCATTTTTTCGAGGCAGCCAAAACAGCGGAATAAGATCCATCCAAAGGTCGTCTGTCTTAGTTTAAAATCATGAAAATTTCTGCTTGTCATAGTTCATAACTAAAACTTTCCTGAATACAGCACGTGACGCTTCTTCATCAACCAACAGGCAACAAGTATTGCTTCAAGAACTTGATTTCTCAGGTTGGCAGCACAAGTTGAATATGTAGTAGTTAATATTCAATATTGATTTGAGAAAAGATGAGAGGCCCAGCTTTTGAGGCACGCTTCAATTGAGGATTTAACTAAAGGCATGTAAGCTTATGCCTTGAGTATCATTTGTCAAGGCTTATGCCTCGGAGAGGTCAAGAAGTTGCTTGTTTGTTTATCTTGCTTTCTCTAGGCTTCTATTACTGGCTTGGCTTTTTGGGATATCATTTTAAAGTCTGGATCATTTTACATTCATTCAGTTTAAGTTTTGGATCATTTTCTTTCTTCTTTTTACAGAAAAGATACTTACAGTGATGACCATAGTAGTAGGATAATCAAATATGTTAGTAATTTCTTAAAAATCCTATAAATAGCGATGACATGAGAGACTTCTAGTTTCTTTCTACTTTTAATAGAAGAGTTTGATTTTACTATGTGTTGTAATTTGAAAACCTATTATTTGCTATTTTATTGATCTCTCTCTCTCTCTCTCTCTCTCTCTCTCTCTCTCTCTCTCTATATATATATATATATATATATATATTGCAACTAGACTTTTAATTTGTTATTTGCAAGTTGCAAGACAACAACAAGATGCATTATCTCTACGTTAACTATTCAATCTTGGATGAAATTAGGGTGTGCTTGATACAAGAAGGTGGAAAATAAAATAAAAAATCATGCTAGTGAGAAAATATTTTCTCACCAAAATGGTGAGAAAACATTTTCTTGGCAAATGACCTAAAACATGCATTGGATGATTGTACCTAGAAAATGATTTACATGGCAAATATTTGTATCAAACACAAATGAATGAAAATAAATTCATTTGATTTGACATTTTCCTAGAAAAGGTATCCAATCAAACACACCCTTGGGGGAGGTTAACTTAATCGAAGTCCTTCATATTCACTCTTTCTAAGATTGTAGGTGGAAGTGTCTCAGTTACCTCACCTGTGGCATCAATGTACCAAAGGTCCTAATTTTTCCGTTCGTTAATAAAAAATAACTTTTCGTTCAAAATTCACATATCCACTATTCTTTTAACACTAAACAAAACCTAACTGAGATCCAAACTTCAATTCGATTCAAAATTCAACCAAAACGGGGCCTTAAGCTATGTCAAACACATATCATACCATATTCGAAACAAGGGATCAAATTCAATACAAACTTAGGAATTTCACTTATCTATTTACTTAAAATTCAAAATTGGGAAATTTTTAACCCAACTTAAGACAATTTCAATTAGCGTTGTAACGATTAATAATTTGAAAATTAAGGCTCTGTTCGGAAACAATGTAGCAATTATAAATTGATTTAATTATGTTTTTGAGGTAAAATGTGTGATTGAAAAGTGGAGAGATAAAAAGTTTAGTTAAAAAGTGGTTTGAAAAATTGTATTGTTTATAAATTGGTTTATAAATTGAAATGATTGTTTAAAAGAACAAAGGCTAATATGCATATCTTTATAATTTCCTCAAATCTAGAAATTATAATTATAAGTCATATTAAACTAACTAAATTCTATGAATTTCAAAATCTGAAAATGTATAGTATATATACACATCTGTATACAGTATAATTTTCCCAAATTTGAAAATAACAATCATAATTCAAAAACATAAGCCCAAAAATTTAAATAAAACAACTAAAAGCATAAATTCCGAAAATTGAAAATTTATCTATATGATTCTTGTATCTAAATCTTGTGTGTTTGTGTGTGTGTAATAGTGTGTGTCTGTTGTGGGTGTATGCGCGAGAGGGAGAGGAAAGGAAGAAGAGGGTTACCGTGGTGGTGTTGGCTGACGGTGAGGAGGCGGTGAGAGTGAGTGGCGAGCCGGGCCGAGAGGGAGCCAGTAGGGAGAGGGTGAGCGATCGTGATTTGGGGTTGGGGGTTTTAGGTTTTACTTTTTAAATTTTGTAAATGCAATTTAGCCTCTCAACTCTCTTCAATTGTGTAATTGAATGTAAAACTTCCATTAAATTCAAAGTGCACTAAAACTTTGTCGCGAGTTCAATTAATGCATTTTTGCCACTCAAAATTAATTAAACAGAAAATAATAGGCTTTGAAATTAAATTAATAATTATACACAGATTTGCACATAAACAAATTTTAAACTTTTTAATTGGCACAATTATGACGACGTCCAAGTCATTCAACTACAAAATAAGGCGAATTATTGAAAATAATAATTATAAATTAAATAATTTATAATAGCATTAATAAAACAATTAGGTGAAATTTAAGAATGCACGTAAAACGACAAAATATTATTACAATTTCTTACCTCCTAAAAGGGATTTCGTCCTTAAAATTAAAACTTACAAAAAAGATGTTAATACTTGGCGAACATCTCATCCTCATGGTTTCTCCAAAGGACTTTGACCAACCTTATCTTTTTCCTCCTAAGTCCATTACCTGCCGTATCTAGAATTCTCATTGTAACTCCTTGTAAGTCAAATCCTCACGAAGATTTAATGGCTCACAGTTGAGAATGTAAGAGCTGTCGGGGGTATACTTCCTTCATGATTTCTTACCTCCACTCCTTGTTGTTAGTGACCACAAATCTACTATCATACCAAAGGGCACCATTTGTAACGATAAAAAATTAGAGCGCTTCCCATCAGCCACCTCTGTACGAATTTTCAATACTCAAAGGTCCTTAGACTGCAAAGTTTTGATTCTATCAAGAAGTGTTGGTTCTAAAGTCATGTTGGCGAGATAATTTAACTTGCCTTTAGGAACGATTTCAAATTTAGCATTTGGATATCTACAAGTAGCGATTTTTGAATGACATGTAAGGCATCTAATGTTCCATTACTTTTTCTGTTAAGTGCATCAGCCATCACATTAACTTTGTCTGGATAATAATTAATGACACAATTATAATCCTTGACAAGTTTCAACCATTTACGTTGTCTCATGTTCAATTACTTTTATGTGAAGAAGAATTTGAGGTTTTATGATCGGTGTAGATCTCACTTCTAACCCCGTAGAGATAACTGTTCGCTAAAATCGTATACCGCAAGTGCACGGTTCGCGTTCAAGTAGTAAAGTGGACTAGAAAAGTCCGGGTTATCGTACCCACGAGGATTGATTTATTTGTAATTAAAGTTATTGATTTTATTTTTAAAAGAAAAGTCAAGTAACATAAATATGTGGTTTGGTGGTGAATTTTCAAGTTTTGTAAACACTAACTACTCAAAATAAATGCATGACATTAACTTAAATTTAAATGTGCACAATTAAACGACATAAATTAAAGTGCTTGAAATTAAACGACAATAATTAAAATCCATGAAATTAAATAGCGCAAATTACGTAAATAACTTTTAAAAATAACTAAGTGCAATTTAAACGACGTCAATCATCCCAACATGTAAAATTTAGCTAAACATGCATTGAAAAATAAAAATAACATAAAGCAGTAAAATAAAACCCGGAATTAGAAAATTGTGGAAATTTCATCGAGGTCCTCCAACTTTTGGTTAATGTGCATTTTAGTCCCTGAACTTGCAATTATGCGCAAATCAGTCCCTGTCTTCTTCCTTGCATCTCCAGCCATTTCAGTGAGTTACCCATCAGTTCCACCAAGCCTGTTGCAGTCTCAGTTAGCCTTCGGCAGCATGAACCAGCACTCTCTCCTCAACCACCAGCACCCCGGTTTTAGCTATGCACCAGCAACCTTGATTTGCAGTTGTAGCAGTCCAAATCCCAGTATCAGTACTGTCTCAGTTGGCTGCAATATTTCCTCAGCTCCGACCAGCAATAGTAGCTGCAACCAGTAAGTTGTTGCAGCAGCAGTTAGCTCCACAGGTAGCAGCCACCAGCAATTTGTTTTAATCCACAGCAGCACTTAGATCAGCAACTCAGCTGCAGTCCTCTAGGGCAGTCCAGCAGCAGCATCCCTCAGCAAGCAAGATTTCAGCGGCAGCTTAGCACAGCAGCAATGTTTCACAGCATGACAGCAGTCAGCAGCACCAGCAGGCAGCAGCACCAGCAGCAGAATCAGTTCCTGATTTCACCAGCACTCTCCAGCAGCCGTTGAACCAGCAACAATGGTACTTCAGCAGTCAGATCAGCAACTCCAACTACAATCAATCTCCAGCAGCTTCCAATCTCGTCTTCAAGCAAGCAGCAGCAGTAATCTCCAATCTGCAGTACTCCAACAATGGAAGCAAAGTAGTAGACCAGTTGCAACCTCCTGTCACCAAGTTGCAATCCCCGTCCCCCTGGTTTTTTTCTTCCTTTTCTTCCTCCCGTCTGTGTGTATGTATATGTGTAATTTTATTCCCCCAGCAACAGCCTGCAGCCTTCCATCTTCCCATCATGCTTTGTTTCCTGTTTTTTTTTTCTTTTTCTCTCCCATACTTCTCTGTCTCCCAGCAGCCTTCTCTCTCTCTCTCTCACTCTCCCATATTCTCATGTTTTATATATATATATATATACACACACACACATATATATCACACATTTTATCAATTACTTACAATTTATTTCAAAATGCATTTTTACCTAATTTTACACGATAGACGAATTAAATAAGTAGATATTTGCTCAATTTGTTCCAAAATATGCTAATTTAAAGGTATAAAAAGTGTATAAAAATGCACTTAACAAATACCCCCAAACTTAAACTCTTGCTCGTCTCGAGCAAGAATATCTACTAACACAAAAATAGATGAATGAATGATCAACAATGCTAGATGACTTGTAAAATCTTTCTTGAGTGTAAAATTTCATGATTAATTCACAATTGTGTTTTCAAAAAAATACTACAAAACGAAGTTGAGCTTATCTCATGTTTGATCGGTGTGTGTGTGCATAGTCACTTCCAATTATCACTAAGGTTCAAAGAAACATTGTAGGAAGGATAAATTTCAAAATAATACTATCCACCCTTAGTGGTCAATTTCATTTCTTACCCTCTCGTGACATTCATCCCCCCATATTATTTCTTTTTCTCTCCCGAAATGCAATCCTAGGGGTGACTCTCAATTCACACATTTCTTTTTTCACTAAAGCTTGGTTATAACTTACCAGCAATCTCAACAATCTAGATATACAGTGACTCTCCACTAGATGAGTGTTTCAACATTAAAGTTTATACCAAGCAATTCAAACCCACTATTAATCTAAGCCCTTATGCAAATACAAATGCATGATTTCTACAAACTAATGTGATGATTGCTCGTGACTTCCTCACTCCCTTAAGCTTTCTAATTGACCCATGTAGCGAGTTTTAGGCCGATAACTCCCCGATTGTTTTAAGATCAAAGGGTACCAGGTTTCAAAATACCCCTACGGACTTACTAACTCGAGTAAAAAAGGTTACGAAGTGAGGTAGACTTATTAAGCAAATGCAATGATGATGATGTGCTTTTTTTTTAGTGTGTGTGTGTACCCTACTCATTAAGCTTTCTAATTGACCCATGTAGCGAGCTTTAGGCCGATGACTCCCAAGTTTCAAACTTAAGGCACCAAGTTTCAAGATACTCCTACGGGCTTAATTACTCGAGTCAAAAAGGCTACGAGATAGAGCAATGCAATAATTAAAATGGGCTTATATCTCTAGCATTTGGTCATCACTTAGCTTATACTAACGTCAACAACACTCCACACAAATTTAGATCAAGCATGCATGGAATCACTACACATCTAGACCGTCTCCTTTACCGGTTCGACCACCCCCAAACTTGTCTCACAAAGGATCAAGAGATTAATAGCATTGAGAAGGAATTGGATAGGTTGATAAAAATTGAAAATACAAGCTCACAACCTAATGAAGTCTACTTCACGAATTTTTCCAACCTTCAATAGATTCCAAACCTCAACAACAATTAGTTATGACTATTGTGCTCAAGAGAACTCAGGATCACTCATAGATAAGCAAGTTAAAAATAAGCACAAGTAGTATATTCGATCATAATTCGTGAATTAATCAGCAATTCCAAACATCAAATCATTTTGAGCCGACAAGGCTATCTAGCATGTCAATATCCACAACAAAATGAACAAAATTAAACATCACAATGTCTTAAGCCGTCAAGGCTATCTAACATGATAAAAAGCAAAATGAAGTCAACACCCCCAAACTTGAATTACACATTGTCCTCAATGTGAAAATAGACACAATATGTAAAGAAGAAAAGAGGTAGTGAAACTTCCCTGATTCAATACTTGTTTGTGATGTTGAATTTGACCTAAGCTTTCGTCGATTGTAGTTCACCCCCAAACTTGTTGAGGACAATGTCACTTAGGATTTTCACAAAAAAATTGTTACCTACAAAATTTTGACAATTAATTAAAAAGAAAGTAAAGAAATAAAGTAAATAATGACAAGTAAAGCAAAAGAGAAGAAATTTGGGTTGCCTCCCAAAAAGCGCTTATTAAAGAGTCATTAGCTCGACTTTTGGATTTTCATTCGAGAGCATTGAGGAGAAATGATGACTTTTCCTCCGGGGGTTCTCCTTCCAAGAATGGTTTCAACCTTTGCCCGTTGACTTTGAAATGTCCCTTGTCGGGATGATATAGCTCAATAGCTCCATGGGGAAAAATTTGAGAAATTGTGAATGGCCCCCACCAACGGGTTCGAAGCTTTCCGGGGAATAGTCGAAGTCGGGAGTTGAATAGAAGAACTTGTTGCCCAACTTTGAAGTCTCTCTTCACAATGTGTTTATCATGCCATTTCTTGGTCCTCTCCTTATAGATGCGAGCATTTTCATATGAGTTGAGGCGAAATTCATCAAGTTCATTAAGTTGAAGCAACCTCTTCTCACCAATTAATTTTGCATCAAAGTTTAATGCCCGTGTAGCCCAAAATGCTCGATGCTCAAGTTCAACGGGGAGATGACATGATTTTCCAAAAACAAGGCAAAATGGAGACATACCAATAGGAGTTTTGAATGCGGTGCGGTAAGCCCATAATGCATCATCTAGCTTCCTCGACCAATCTTTCCTTGATGTATTCACCGTCATCTCAAGAATTCTTTTCAATTCTCGGTTTGAGATCTCTACTTGGCCACTTGTTTGGGGATGGTAAGGTGTGGCTACTCGGTGCTTCACTCCATATTTTAACAAAAGTGAGTCAAGGAGGCGATTGCAAAAGTGTTTGCCTCCATCACTAATGATAAGTCGGGGGGTTCCAAAGCGTGTAAAAATGTTCTTTTTGAGAAAATTGATAACCACCCGAGCATCATTAGTGGGTAATGCCACCACCTCTACCCATTTAGAAACATAATCCACCGCCACCAAAATATATTGATTTGAGAACGAGGGTGGAAATGGCCCCATGAAATCAATTCCCCAAACATCAAAAATTTCCACTTCCAAGATTGAAGTCAATGGCATTTCATTACGCCGAGAGATATTCCCACTCCTTTGGCATCTATCACATTTGGATACTAATGTATAAGCATCTTTGAACAAAGTTGGCCAATAGAATCCCGATTGAAGAACTTTTGAGGCGGTTTTGGAAGCTCCAAAGTGACCCACATAAGGTGATGAATGACACCTATCAAGAATAGCTTCCATTTCATCCTCGGGAACACATCTCCTAATAATTTGGTCCGACCCCCTCTTGAATAAATATGGCTCATCCCAAAAATAATGTTTCACATCGGCAAAGAATTTCTTCTTTTGTTGATAAGAGAAATCCGGGGGAAGAATACCACTTACAAGGAAATTCACGAAGTCTGCATACCATGGTGCTTCGAAAACTTGGAGAAGATGGTTGGCATGCAATAGTTGTTCATCCGGAAATGCTTCATTGATTTCCTCTACTCCCACTTCTTTAGGTTGATCAAGCCTAGAGAGATGATCGGCCACAAGATTATCCGCTCCCTTTTTATCACGGATTTCCAAATCAAATTCTTGCAAGAGAAGGACCCATCTAATCAGTCTTGGCTTCGCATCTTTCTTAGCAAGCAAGTATTTTAGAGTGGAGTGATCGGTATAGACAATTACCTTTGAGCCGATGAGATAAGACCAAAATTTGTCAAAGGCAAAGACCACGGCAAGCATCTCTTTCTCGGTTGTGGCATAATTTAATTGAGCATCACTCAATGTTCGGCTTGCATAGTAGATCACATGCAACAATTTACCTCTCCTTTGCCCCAAAACCGCTCCCACGGCATAATCACTAGCATCGCACATGAGCTCAAATGGTAAGCTCCAATCCGGGGCCACAATAATAGGAGCCGAGATAAGCCTCTCCTTAAGAGTGTTGAAAGCCAATAGACACTCTTGAGAGAAATGAAAAGAGTTGTTCTTCTCAAGTAGAGAACAAAGAGGCTTAGTGATTTTAGAGAAACCCTTGATGAATCTCCTATAAAAGCCCGCATGCCCCAAGAAACTCCTTATACCTTTCACCGAAGTAGGAGGAGGTAATTTCTCAATAACTTGTATTTTGGCTTTATCAACCTCAATCCCCCCTTGTGAAATCCGGTGGCCAAGTACAATGCCCTCTCTCACCATAAAATGGCATTTCTCCCAATTAAGCACTAAATTGGTTTCTTTACATCTTTTCAATACTAAATCAAGATTATCCAAACATTCATTGAAAGAAGAACCAAAAACTGAAAAATCATCCATAAATACCTCGATGAATTTTTCCACCATGTCGGAGAATATGGCCATCATACAACGTGGAAAAGTAGGTGGTGCATTGCAAAGACCAAACGGCATCCTCCTATAAGCAAAAGTCCCATATGGACATGTGAAAGTGGTCTTTTCTTGATCTTCGGGGGCTATTAAAATTTGATTGTAGCCCGAGTATCCATCCAAGAAACAATAATGAGAATGCCCTGCCAACCTCTCAAGCATTTGGTCAATAAAGGGGAGAGGAAAGTGATCTTTTCGAGTAGCATTGTTCAATTTCCGGTAGTCAATGCACACTCTCCATCCCGTCATGGGCCTTGTAGGTATAAGCTCGTTGTTCTCATTTTCAACCACCGTGACACCTCCTTTCTTTGGAACACATTGGACAGGACTCACCCATGCACTATCCGAGATTGGATAGATAATTCCCGCATCCAACCACTTCAATACCTCGGCTTTCACTACTTCTTTCATGTTTGGATTTAGACGGCGTTGATGCTCCACTGTTGGTTTGAAGTCATCCTCCATGAGGATTTTATGCATACATAAGGTAGGGCTAATACCCTTGATATCCGCCATAGTCCACCCAATAGCCATTTTATGCATTTTCAACACCTCAAGTAGTTTTTCTTCCTCCGCTTCATCCAACAAGTTCGAGATAATAACGGGAAGAGTAGAAGAATCACCCAAGTATGCATATCTCAAATGTGATGGAAGAGGTTTGAGCTCAAGAGTTGGGGCTTGTTGAATGGAGGGTAGTGAAGGAGAAGAGCTCTCTCCCAATTCTTCAAAATATGGCCTCTTCTTGAAGGGATAAAATTTGGACGCATCCAAGTGTTGTGACATCCTTCCGATGTCCAAATCATCCTCTCCCTCAATAGTTATGGATTGAGCCATGCAAGTTTCAAGGGGATCCTTAGATGACCCATATATGAATGATGTAGCCACCTCTTGATCAATGACGTCTACTCGGGAGCATAAATTTACCTCGATGGGGTACTTAATGGATTTCATGATGTCGAATGTGATTTGCTCATCTTGAACCCTCAATATCAATTTGCCTCCTTGCACATCTATTAAAGCTCGACCGGTTGCTAGGAAGGGTCTTCCCAAGATGATTGGGATATCAAGGTCTTCCTCCATATCAAGAATGATAAAATCAGCAGGGAAGATGAATTTGTCCACCTTGATTAGCACATCCTCAACAATACCACGCGGATGCTTAATAGAGCGATCGGCCAATTGCAATGAAACTGTGGTTGGCTTCACCTCTCCCATGCCCAATCTCCTGAAAATAGACAAAGGCATTAAATTAATACTAGCACCAAGATCACATAATGCTTTACCAAAAGTTAAATCACCAATAGTACAAGGAATAGTAAAACTCCCTGGATCTTTGATTTTTGGAGATAATTTGTTTTGTAGTATGGCACTACATCCTTCCGTGAGCATCACAGTTTCATGATCTTCTAGCCTCCTTTTGTTTGAAAGAATGTCTTTCATAAACTTTGCATAGCTAGGCATTTGTGCTAATGCATCAGCAAATGGTATGTTGATGTGAAGTTTCTTGAAAACTTCAAGAAATTTACCAAATTGTGCATCCACCTTGTGCTTTTGGAGTCTTTGAGGAAAAGGAATGGGAGGCACATAAGCTTTCACTGGAGTAGGAACCTTTGTTGAGGTCTCCCCACTTTCCTTCAATGTTGCATCATTTTCATTTGCCTCCTCAACATGCTCATTACCTTTTTCTTTCACCTCGTGTTGTGTCACATGTTGCTTTACCGTGATTTTCGGTAATTGAATTCCACTTCTTGTAGTGATGGCTTGCACATTTTCCATTGGATTGATCTCGATATTGCTTGGCAAGGCTCCTTGTTGTCTCTCCGTCATCATTTTTGCCAATTGCCCAACTTGAGTCTCAAGATTTTTGATAGAAGCCGCTTGATTTTGGAGAATAGTATTGGTCTTGTTCATGAATTGCATGAGTATCTCCTCAATGGAAGGCTTTACTTGATTTTGATTGTTGGACCAAGAAAAATTCGGATGATTCCTCCAACCCGGATTGTATGTGTTGGAGTAAGGATTGCCTTGTGGTCGGTTGAAATTTTGAGCATAATTCACTTGCTCATTTGAAGTAGAAGCCATTTTGAGCATGTGACATTCCTCAACCTTGTGTGTTGCTCCACATACATCACAAATAGAAGTAGGAGGATAGATTGCTTTTACCGTATGTTGAGAAGACAAATCATCACACTTCTTGAATAGAAGGTCCATCTTTGCCGACAAAGCCGCATATGCATCAACTTCATGAATTCCCGCGGCTTTCTTCGGTACCATGCGGTCTGTTGGCCAAGTAGAATTGTGATTAGCCATCCTCTCAAAGAGCTCAATTGCCTCATTAGGTGATTTTGTAGTGATAGCTCCATTGGAGGCCGAATCAACCGTCACTCGACTAGATGGATTCATCCCAAGATAGAAATATTGAACTTGCATTTGCTTGGTGAACCCATGATTTGGACATTTCCTCAACATCTCCTTGAATCTTTCCCATGCCTCATAGAAACATTCAGTGTCAAGTTGTCGAAATGTGGAGATATCACTCTTCAATTTAGCCACTTTTGAAGGAGGAAAGTATTTTGTAGTGAACTTTTGAGCAAGATCATCCCATGTTGTAATACTTCCAACCGGGTTGGCATCTAACCATTCACGAGCTCCATCTCTAAGGGTATGTGGGAATAACCACATGTTGATAGCCTCCTTGCTAATTCCCGGATAATCAAAGTTACTACACATCTCCAAAAACCGCGAGATGTGAGTAACTGGATTCTCCTCGGTCATTCCATAGAATTGTAGATGTCCCTTGAAGAGATTTATCACATCTGGCTTTAGATGAAAGTCCGGACGTCCAAATGGGGGATATGTGATGCTTCCTCGATTTTGAGTGATGAGAGGGACCATGAATTGCCCCATTGGTCTATCATCTTCATCAATAATGGGATCGGCACCACCTTGGTTGTTGTCCCCCATATTGCCTTGTATTCTTTGTTGTTCAACTTGTTCTCTTCTTTCCCTAATCCTCCTCCTAAAAGTTCGTTCGGGTTCAGGATCAATTGGAAGAATATCCCAAGTCGGACGTTGTTGCATAAACAAGGCAAGAGTACCTAGAAAATAAAAATAAAATGAAGAGAGAGATGAGAATGAGAAGACAATTCAATTAATAAAATCAATGCATTTAGTACAAATAAAATCAATCCCCGGCAACGGCGCCAAAAACTTGTTCGCTAAAATCGTATACCGCAAGTGCACGGTTCGCGTTCAAGTAGTAAAGTGGACTAGAAAAGTCCGGGTTATCGTACTCACGAGGATTGATTTATTTTTAATTAAAGTTATTGATTTTATTTTTAAAAGAAAAGTCAAGTAACATAAATATGTGGTTTGGTGGTGAATTTTCAAGTTTTGTAAACACTAACTACTCAAAATAAATGCATGACATTAACTTAAATTTAAATGTGCACAATTAAACGAAATAAATTAAAGTGCTTGAAATTAAACGACAATAATTAAAATGCATGAAATTAAATAGCGCAAATTACGTAAATAACTTTTAAAAATAACTAAGTGCAATTTAAACGACGTCAATCATCCCAACATGTAAAATTTAGCTAAACATGCATTGAAAAATAAAAATAACATAAAGCAGTAAAATAAAACCCGGAATTAGAAAATTGTGGAAATTTCATCGAGGTCCTCCAACTTTTGGTTAATGTGCATTTTAGTCCCTGAACTTGCAATTATGTGCAAATCAGTCCCTGTCTTCTTCCTTGCATCTCCAGCCATTTCAGTGAGTTACCCATCAGTTCCACCAAGCCTGTTGCAGTCTCAGTTAGCCTTCGGCAGCATGAACCAGCACTCTCTCCTCAACCACCAGCACCCCGGTTTTAGCTATGCACCAGCAACCTTGATTTGCAGTTGTAGCAGTCCAAATCCCAGTATCAGTACTGTCTCAGTTGGCTGCAATATTTCCTCAGCTCCGACCAGCAATAGTAGCTGCAACCAGTAAGTTGTTGCAGCAGCAGTTAGCTCCACAGGTAGCAGCCACCAGCAATTTGTTTTAATCCACAGCAGCACTTAGATCAGCAACTCAGCTGCAGTCCTCTAGGGCAGTCCAGCAGCAGCATCCCTCAGCAAGCAAGATTTCAGCGGCAGCTTAGCACAGCAGCAATGTTTCACAGCATGATAGCAGTCAGCAGCAGCAGCAGGCAGCAGCACCAGCAGCAGAATCAGTTCCTGATTTCACCAGCACTCTCCAGCAGCCGTTGAACCAGCAACAATGGTACTTCAGCAGTCAGATCAGCAACTCCAACTACAATCAATCTCCAGCAGCTTCCAATCTCGTCTTCAAGCAAGCAGCAGCAGTAATCTCCAATCTGCAGTACTCCAACAATGGAAGCAAAGTAGTAGACCAGTTGCAACCTCCTGTCACCAAGTTGCAATCCCCGTCCCCCTGGTTTTTTTCTTCCTTTTCTTCCTCCCGTCTGTGTGTATGTATATGTGTAATTTTATTCCCCCAGCAACAGCCTGCAGCCTTCCATCTTCCCATCATGCTTTGTTTCCTGTTTTCTTTTTCTTTTTCTCTCCCATACTTCTCTGTCTCCCAGCAGCCTTCTCTCTCTCACTCTCCCATATTCTCATGTTTTATATATATATATATACACACACACATATATATCACACATTTTATCAATTACTTACAATTTATTTCAAAATGCATTTTTACCTAATTTTACACGATAGACGAATTAAATAAGTAGATATTTGCTCAATTTGTTCCAAAATATGCTAATTTAAAGGTATAAAAAGTGTATAAAAATGCACTTAACAATAACTTCTCAATATCTTTAATGCAAAGACAACAGCGTAAGCAATCAACTTATCATGCTGCATAAAAACATAACCGAGTCATTTCAATGAAGTGATAAGTGTGTTTTACACACTTATTTTGGTATTAAATTGACATTTTAATTGACAAATTGAGCGAATTTCTACTTATAAATTATTTTTATCTTGTACAATTAGGTACAACCTCAATTGGAAAGAAAATGGACAAGATTGAAGAGCAATTGAGCAAAAAGAAGAACAAATTTGATGTTCAAGGACCTAATTGAAAGAAATCAAAAGTATGAGGACTCAATAACAACGTTCCAGAAAGATAAAGGACTAGAAGTGCAAGTATTTCAATGGTATTTTTGTAATAAAAGTCAAAATGTCTGGACTAAGATTGAAGAAGCCCAAAAAGATGCGGGACTTGATTTGCAAATTGTTAAAAGAAAACTAAACAAAACAAAACAAAAATAATAATAATAATAATATATATTTATATAATATAAGGCATAAAAGCCCATGCCATGGGGCCAATTTTGGCCAAGATCCGATTTTTGTTTCTTTTTAAATTATTTTGCGTTAAGGGCGTGTTTGATTCCGTTTGTACGAGTTTTTGAGGATTTTTTAGGTCTAATTTTTGGGAGTATAAATATTGTGACGCACGGCCGAGTTTTTATTTTATTTTCAAATTTCGATGCCAGTACATGGCGCATTGTAATTTGCGAAAATACTTTTATTTTTCTTTTCATAAGTCAATGACGTAGACGACGTTACTTGACTAAGTATTCAAAATCACTTTACTTTAAAATAAAATTAATTTATTTAAAGGGTAACGATAAAATATTAATATAAGATCTTGACTTTAAATTTTTTTTAGATAAATGGTAATAATATTAAAATTGCGAGTTTGACAGTTTAAACACAAGACCTTATTCCGTGAGTCCAGAACTCACAGGTTGTCACCTAGCACAGTACTATCTGTCTCGTAGTCTGAAGATCCGTGTCAATTCCTTTTTCATTTCTACAACTACCTGAAATATTAGATGTGACGTGGAATGAGCATACACTTGTCCAGTGAGTGAAGTATGATGCTCATGTGTTATTGCACATAGACAAGTCATATTGTTATGTCAAATCCAGTCCCGAGTCAAGTTCAAGTAAAATCATATTAGATTATATGTATTTCAAGTTATGTCCAGTCAAGTCAATTTCATGTATTCAAAATCAAGTCAAATCCACATATTCTAGTCAAATCATACTTCATTTATTTAAGCTCACGTCTTACATATTTAAATCAATAAATTTCTATACTCAAGTCATATAATCAGTGCAAGTCAAGACAAGTCAAGGCAAGACATATATTCAAATCGAGTCAAGATCATTTAATCATGACTGGTGCCAATACATGTCTTTTCAAGAGAGCATTTTAATGGGGCCCATATTACAAATCAACTACTATCCCAAGCGCGCACAAGTAGGAAATTTAACCCCGAGTTCAAGCTTGGAGTTTATTCCATGAGTTCTTTTACAAGTGTGATTTCTATACCACGGGTTTCAAACAGGGAGTCGAGATCCCTGAAATTCATTAACATGGTAACCACATCGTGATCCAATTACTAGACTCCATGGCACGTATATCAAAACAAGCGCCATAGGCATATTAACAGCGGAATAGAGTATGACTGTAATGCAAGAAGTTCATTTCTATGCAATGCATAAGGAAAAACATGAAATCCTTGCATAATAAACACATATCACGAAGTAGCATTTAAGATCACGTAATCAAGTACAAGTCCAGTCAAGCCAAGTTAAGTTAAGTCAAGACAAATTCATTTGTTCACAAGACAAGTTCATTCTTGTATATTCAAGGTAGTAAGTTATGTCAAATCCATATAATCATGTATTATGTCTTTTAACAAGTAGATGACATATTATATTATCTGTCAAGACTAGATTATCATCTTCATATAATCAAGTGTCATATAAAACAAGTACAACTTTAAAAAAAAAAAAAGTTTCATATAAAACAAGTACGTGTATTATATCAAGTACAAGTATTATTCACAATTTCTATAAATAACTAGAATAAAGGTTATTTATGAAGTATCATACTATTCAAATAATATTAATTCAGGTATCAGGTATATGTATCGGTACATGCTCAATGCATCGATACATAAAAGACAACAGAAACTTCAATGATACATAAGGTAAACTTACTTTTCTTTTACTATTATCATTTTTACTATAAGATAACGCATTTAATATTACATCAATAAGAACAAGGTTCATTCCAGATATCCAAGTAATACAAGTTAACGGTTCTATCATCATTTTATGATAATCAAACAATTCACGTATTATATTAGTGATGATCAATCCTTCTTTTACTAACAATATTTAATAGACATATTACGAAAAGATTTGCAATAATAACAATATCGAAATCAAATATGGAATACTTATAACAAGATCCTATCAAACTTATATCAAGTAAACAAATAAGCATATTTCACTCATCTTAGTCCAAAAGTGCCTAAAACAAGGTTCTATACTTTCTGCTTCATGATGTATCAATACTTAAGGAGTATGTATCGATACAATGTATTGATACTTGCTGTCCATGCAGTATTGTCGAGTATGATTTATGGGATTTCTTCAAGGTTTTCAACTATCTATTCAAACTGAATTTCATTCACGAACATGTTATTGCAACAAGTCTTGATTCGAACATCATTTCTTTTAGGATATCAAGATCATGTTATTGAATTAATATGTCTTAATCCTAATTTATTCAAACATAATCTCAACTCTAGGATTTTGGAAGAAAAGAAACATGCTATCTCTAACTGATTTCTTTTACTATTTTTGTGTCTGAATTCCTTTCACGAGATGTCTATTTATAGCTAAATATGAGTGCACAAGGATGGAAGAAATATTTGGCCGTTTGTGATTCCATCCTTTACTTGGGCCGACTTCCTTAAACTAATCTTATTCCTTTTTCCAATGCTGGAGCTATAAAGCAGGAGCTGTATGGAAGTAGGAGGTGTCAATTACAAATTTGTTGAGTAATCAAAGCTATAGGGACCTTAGTGGCAGCCTATGGTGGACACGTCATGTGTGAAAGTGCACAATTTTCAGTTTCCTGGACACTATTTTGACATCATATTTGAGGTATCAAATGAAGTATAAATCTTGAGTTCTTTATACCATTTCAAAGCACTCATAGAGTACTTTAATGTGCAATTCACGGCGCAAGAAATAAATAACCGAGAAGAAAGTTATAACCTTACAAAGTAAGCCACTTAAAACAATTTTCTGGTTAATCGTTTTTACCGTCTTAACTTTAAAAATTCACCAAGGGCTAACCGTTTGTTAGAATGATAAACCATTTTCATATTTTCAAAGTTTACTTCGAGAACTTTCCCATACATGTTTGACATGTAATCAAATGAGGTCAAGAGTGCTAGAAAAAGTTTCGAACAAAGGGACACTTAAATACGTTTTTGACGTAACTTTTCTTTATTATTTTCATTTCTCTTTCGTTTAAACACATTTTTCTTTCTTTTCTTTCCAAATTAATTATATAAATTATAAGAAAAATTTATTACCTCATAATGGACAATAAAGGACGTCAAAATTTTTGGATCGTTACAAATCTCCCACTTTTCTCTTTCACAATGAACCCCAAACTTCACACCACAAAGTCTAGCCTCTTTTCTCTCTTTTTCTTCTTCTTTGTTTTTCTTTTATTTATTTTTTTAGTTTTTAATTTAGTTTTTAGCTATAGGTTTTGATTTCAAAGTTGCTTGCATCCATTGAAGCAAAGAAGTAAGAAGTGAGGCGAAAATACAAAACAAAGTTCAAGGAATTTTAGAACAAAAATCAAGGGAAGTGATTTAATTCATTATCTTGTATTTTAATCTTTGATTTCTATATTTTGTAATGTATTTTTTTAAACCTCGACTTTTGTGCAATATTTATACAATGGGCTAGTTTTTTATTTTGCTGAGATGATTGATGTAGCTTAACCCAATTTAATTAATTTTATGTTTGTTTATTGATTTCATGTTACTCATTTCATATATGTTTGTAATAGTGACTAATGCCTTTCATTTTCTTGATTACCAAATGATTGAATTGTTATTTTTTTATTAATTGAGAGATATTATGCAATTTTGACTAATGTTACAAACAACTTAGCTTACATAATTTAAGTGATAGAGATATCCTTATTCCTAGGTGGTTCAATTGTGTTATTCTTCAAACAGATTAATTTGGTCTAATTGACATTCGAAAGAAGAGATTAGCGGTTAGTCAATTAATTAGGGCTAATTGACATACGAGAGAAGAGATTAATTTGTGTTTGGAGAGATAAATCATGCAATTATTTGGTTAATTAATTGATTAAAGCTAATTGACGATTCGAGAGAAGATGTTAACTTGTGTTAGTTAATTAACTATGGCTAATTAACATTCGAGAGAAGAGAATGGCTATGTTTGGAAATTTAACCCACTATTAGTGATGAGTGATTATTTTTAATGCATGTTACAAAATTAATTAGATGACAATTAAGTAAAATCATGAATCCCAACACTTATAACATCCAAGTTCCTTCCATTTTATGTTTATTTACTTTCTTTACTTTTGTCAATTTTAGGAGTAGATAATTAGTCAAAACAAAATCCTACAACGTTTTCTTGACAATTCAATCGATGCTAGAGTGGATGAATCAATCACAAATAAATCATTCCTCGTGGGATCAACAACCCAAACTCTTCAAGTCCACTTTATTACTTGAACGTGACCCGTGTGCTTGCGGTACACAATTTTAGCGAACATGAAGCATCGTTGTAGACTATCAACCCTTCATTAGCTTATGGAATTGTTAAGATGGGTGCAGTTGTCAATCATTTCTAACTCTTCAAAGCTTCGTTCACAATTCGAGCTCCAGTGAAATGTCGTATCATTTCTGGTCAACTTAGTCAAATGTGAGGCAATGTCGAAAAATTCCTCGACAAACCTCCAGTAGTAACCAGCTAGGATGGCAAAAAACCTAACGAAACCGAGATCTGCGAGGACCTAATCCCATTAGGGGTGCCCTCACCTCGAAGAATAGGGTCTACGGGTTCGGGACAAGTCCTCAGCCCCAATCCCACCTCGCGGACCCTTGAAACTTTTTTCTTTTTTCCTTATTAAAAAAAAGTAAAAACATAATTTAAAAATATAAACGGGGAGAGAGGGTCTTTGAGCCCTAAACTCGTGGGTTGCTTGTGGGTCCGGGGCAGCCTACCTGACCCATTGCCGTCCCTATAACAAGCTAACTCAAGGAAGCTATAGACTTCTATAACATTTGATGGCATCAGCCAGTTACGAACCGCTTCAATCTTACTTGGGTCAACCGCAATATATTTCCTTTAGTAATATATCCTAAGAATGGCACTCTATCAAGCAAGAATTAACACTTCTTAAAGTTAGCGAATCGCTTCTCTTTTCTAGGTTTTTGAAGCACCACCTTCAAATGTCTTTTTGTTCTTCCTCAGACCGCGAGTCGATCAATATATCATTGATGAAGACTATGACAAATTGATCTAGATACTCTTTAAAGACCCGATGCATTAAATCCATAAATGTCGATGGAGCATTCGTTAACTCAAAAGGCATCACCAAGAACTTATAATGCCCCATATCTAGTACGGAAAGATATCTTTTGAATGTCCTCTTCTCGGATTCTCAATTGATGGTAACAAGATCATAGATCAATCTTAGAAGAATACCTAGCACCTTGAAACTGATCAAATAGATCCTTAGTTCTTGGCAATGATACTTATTCTTTATTGTCACCTTGTTCAGCTCTCTGTAATATATACATAACCTCATAGAGCCATCTTTCTATTCACGAATAGCACAGGAGCACCCCATGGTGAAAACTTGGATTTAACAAAACCCTTGTCCATGAGATCTTGTAGTTGGTCCTTGAGCTCTTTAAGTTTAGCAGGATCCATCTGATACGGCGCCTTGGATACTGAGATTGTTCTAGGCTACAATATCTGATAAATTCAATATTCCTTTCGAATGGTAGATCATAAAGGTCGTCCGAAAAGACATCCTGATATTCTTGAATGATGGCAATTTGTTTGAGAGAATAGTCCGTCTTAGGTACCTCAAGTAGGCATTACAACACTTATCTACCGGTGAGTCTTCTTCACTGATACTACCAGAATAGAAGACTTCACCTCAACCCGTGATGCTAGTAGATTGAAGCATGATACCGCGATAACTAGTGCATTCTTAGTATGACATCAAAATCATGAATATCTATGACATCTGGCAACCAGTCATGGTATAGACTCGTGCCTAAGTAGTCTTTTTTTCTCTCTACAATTCTAAGTTAAATGTCCCAGCTTTTTCCAGTTATAGCAAACACCCTAACATTCATTGGAAAAATGTCTAGGCTCCCACACATTCATTTTTCTTGAAGGCACTAGCCAAGTTGTTTTTTACTACAGTTCGAGCAAGTCATTCTTTGTTGCTTGTTCGGTTGGTGATTTTGATTATTTCCATAGTCACTCTTCCTTTTATGATCGTTGTTATTGCAACCCTTGAACCTTTGGCCAAATAATTGAGTTTGTTCTCTTTACTCATGAATTGTGCCCTTTATACACGAAGGGGGATTTGTTGATCACTTCTCAGTAAGTGGTTAGCTCAAATGGGATCACTGTTTTTTTAAATTTGAGGCTTAAGCCTTCCTCAAAATATCTCACCCTTCTATCTTCAATAGCCACTAAATTTGGAGCAAACATAGCTAACTAGATAAATTTATTCTCATATCCCTATTGGAGGATGCTCATTTTCTATTGAAGGCTTGGATAAATATTTCCCAAGTGAAATGGTCGGTTTCATTTTGATGTTGGACTGGACCATTAGCCACCAATCATACGTATAGCCCTGGAGCATATACACAACAAATTTAACATTCTCCTCATAAGTGCATCCCATGACCGAGAAGACTTGCTGCATCTTAGTCAACTATTTCTCTTCTTCGAGAGGGTCAATAGTGCCAGCAAATGATGGTGGGGACAACCTCTTAAATTTTGAGATCCTCCCATGAGCTCGTGTCTTGTTTTCTCTCGGCTGGTTGGTTTATCCCAAAGTATCAAATGTTTGCATGAAGGCTTCCATGGTCATCAGAGTGCTTGAAGGGGCAGTGTTGTTGCCCGTCCCTTCATTCTAAGTCTGGGAAGTTCCCCCTTGAGCATGGTAAAAGTAGTTTCTAGAATAGGAGAAAAACATTATGTTTAAAAAATAACACTACATATTAGCATGCAGGAATTTAAAATATTTTTGAAAATATCACATAACATTTAATAATTTAAACATAAATTAACTTTACCAGATGATCGAGGAAGATATACTTGAGTCGTGACTCAGTACCCAAACCTTTTCGAACAAGTTTTTTATAAAGTCTATAGAATCATTTTCAAAACTCTTAGCTCGATATCATAAAATGTAACACCCCAAGTTTAAAATCTTAACCTAGATGTGTTAATTTCTTTTCACCTTAAATGCAAAAATAAAGCAAGTAAATTCCAATTTTAAGTATTATTATTAATTCCAATTTTAAGTTTTATTATTATTATTATTATTATTATTATTATTATTATTATTATTATTATTATTATTATTATTATTATTATTATTTTCTTTTGTAAAATTGACGAAAATTTCGGTAGAGTCTTCCATATAAATTGGACTTAAAAACCTTTAGAAGGACACAACAACAATTCAAAACACTGAACTCAACTCATTCAACACTTCAACACCACCAAACTACTTCAAAATCAATCCCCAACTTCACAAAAATAGAACTAGGATTGAGTCGAGAGGCTAGAGGAATCATGGCATCCTACTATATCAATAACTACAGTGAAGTACTACAAAGGGCCCAGTTAAATTCAGATCGACTAGAAATTGATCAGATGATCAAGCAGAATAATGAGTCATTTGGGAAACGAAAGTGGAATGGTTCGAATAAAAGAAAAGGATTAGGATAGAACGAGAGAGACAACATAGGTTAGGGTCATGATCGAGCAAGTCGAACAATAATATTCTTCCATGTCCTAAATTCAGTAAAGCTCATAGGGGTGAGTACTTGTTTGAAAAGAACGTATGCCATTAATGTGGTAAGAGGGGGTTCCTAGACTATTTTGAGATATCCACCTATGAAGTAAGGATGACAGTAATACCCACAGACCCGATACTTGTTGGAGACCCGATATAAACGGGCGGGGATTACTCGACTAAATGGGTTTGTGGGTTGGGTATGGAGGTAAATGTTAAAACCCGACATGGGTATGGGTAGGGTATAGGTTTTACTACAAAACCCATACCTGACCCGCATACCCATTAATAAAAGTGTTTGTGTAAAAAAAAAAAAAAAAATCTTTAAAAAAAATAAGGGAGAGATATGACCATATATTGTCATTGGGAAGTAATTTTATGAAATAGTAAAATCATTAAAAAAAAAGTACAAGTGTGTTATAGGTAAGATCGATTTCTCTAATCTTCAATATGTCGTGTCTGGTAGCAAATATTTGGCTAATTTCTATTATATTTTGATAGTTTTTATAATAAAATATTATATTTTTTTATCAGCAGTAGTTGCTACCTATAGAAAAAAGTCAAAAATTCATTTTTTTAATCTCTATATCAACGTGAATCATGGAAGTATATATATAATTTTAGAATTTTTCACACCAACACGTATATTAAAAAAACTAAATAAATAAATAAATAATAGGTAATGGGTTTTAAATGGGTATAGAAGCGTACTCGCCCCCGACCCGCCTCCTACTCATTCCCGACCCGCCATTTTTAAATGGGTAATGGGTATGGTATGAATGTTGTAAATCTATAGTGGGTAGGGTAACGGTTTGGCAAACCCGACCCATTGCCATCTCTACTATGAAGAACTATGAGCAGAATAAGAAAGGAAAAGCTCGAATTTTTGCTATGACCCAAGATGAGGCAGCAAATGAGTTGAAAATGTTGAAAGGTATTTTGTTAATATATGAACTACTTGAATATGTTCTTAGAGACTCAAGATCTATTCATTCATTAATCTCTACTACATTCATTGCTAAGTCGAATATTGCACATGAGAAATCCGATGGTGTTCTAGAAGTTACCATTCCATAAGGTAGAACTTTGAACACCAATAATATAACTGAAGCAGTAAGGTTAGAGATAGATGGAAGATTATTAAAATCCGAGCTATACCTTCTAGACATGAAAGATTTTAACTTTGATGTTATTTTGGGAATGGACTGGTTAGCGAGCAATCAAGCAACTATTCGACGTTTCAAAAAAGAAGTGATTTTTCAAAAGCTTAGAGAGAAAGAGTTCGTAGCAATAGAGTTAAGTCCTACCTCGCCTCATCTTTGTCATGAAGGCATGGAGGATGTTGAAGAAGAAATCTTTCCATTGATTTTCGGTGAATGTAATGGGAACTCAGTACTCGGAGCTCTTTGTCAGTAATGTCTCGATTGTATGAGATTTTGTTGATGTTTCTCTGAAGGCTTACCTGGGTACCACCAAATAGGAAAGTAGAGTTTACAATTGCTCTCGTGCTTGGAGCTGAGCCAGTATCTAAAGCCTCATATAAGATGTTACCAAAGCAACTACAAGGGCATATCTCCTTGGGGCACACCAGTTTTTTTTTTTTTTTTTTTTTGTAAAGAAGAAGGATGGTTCAATGAGGATGTGCATTGACTATAGAGAACTAAGTTGGTTGACTATCAAAAAAAAAATCCACTTCCTAGTATTGATGACCTCTTTGATCAGTTGAAGGGTGCAATGGTGTTTTCCAAAATTGACTTAAGGTTAGGATTTCACAAGTTGAAAGGTGAAGGCATATGAAATTTTGAAGACGACACTCAGGACTCCCTGCGGTCATTATGAGTACTGTAATGCCATTTAGGTTAACTAATTCCCCAGCAGTGTTAATAGATTTAATGAATAGAGTATTTCGTTAGTATCGGGACCAATTCATCATTGTATTCATCGATGACATATTGGTGTATTCAAGAAACAAGAAACAAAATCAAGTGTAACATCCCAAAATCTTGAAAATAAAAATTTTAAATTTTAAATTAAGTAAACATGTTTGCAAAAGTGACATTTTGTATTGAAATTAGAAAAAAATTTGAGGAAAGCTAAACATGGCCTTAAATTTCCCATGAGGGTGATTAGGCCTCTAGAAAGGGACACCTAACGATCACAGTTGGCACTTTGGGGTTCAATGTGGCAAAGATGGTAATCATGAGGGCCAAGTTAATAATTAAAAATTCTTTAAATCTTGCCCATAAATAGAGGATAGTGCACTAAGGTCCTCACATTGATAAATAAGGAGGGAAGACATCCTAAAGGAAGAAATTAGGCAAAAATTTTGAAATACCCTAAGGTCGGCCCCTGCATTTTTCTTGGTTCAGCCTAGGGTTGGAAAAAAAATAGCAAAATCGAAAATCAAACCTAACTCGTTGGTTTGAAATTGCGTGGACCCGTGGTTTTTTTCCCCCTCTCAAACCATTTCAAAATAATTTGGTTTAGATTTTGATTTTCAAAAATTGCAAAAAATAAAACCAAACCGCTTTTAGTTTTTTAACTAAAAATTAATTTTATTAATTTGAATTTGCTATTTTCCGCCTAAAATGTCAAATTTAACTATTAAAATAAAATTCTCATTTATATCCTTTCTAGTTTATATCTTTTTCCATTTTCAGTGCACATTGTGATGATCCCTGAAAAATACTGTACGAAAGTTTTCTAGCTTACAGTTTGGGCCATGCATGCACTGTAGGTAAAAATTTTTGCTAAGTAAGAAAATTGAACAAAATAATACAACAATAAACTGTAACTACAATGAACTGCTGAAAATGAAGAGGAACTCAAATCATTGACTAGAGCTATCAAATCATCAAATGATGTTTAGTGCATATCGATAATTGACAGTTTGAAAATCATGCTCCAACATTTCAATGAAATTATTCACTCATCATAATGACTTTATTGTCAATCTAATGCAAGGGTAATGCCTTATGTATAAAGCTAAAGTATGAGTATTTACATTCTTTGATATATATAAATTGCACTCCAATTTATCACTGTTCATAAGGTAGAAACATGCTTTTATCACTTGCGTCCTTTACGCTTCATCACTATTATACATACGTTTTGTTTCACTCTTTCACCATTTGTTTCCTTCAACTCTTCCAGCGCCTCTGTGTTCCACAAATAAAGATTTCTAGGGTTTGCGCCTCTTCTACTATAGATGGTCATCGATGAACTCTTGGTGGAGATCGACTGAAAGGTAATAGTTCCTTGTCCGATTTCATAGTTTTTTGGGTGGTTTTCTTTTTTCCTCATGGCCTTCGACTCTTCCAGCGCCTCTGTGTTCCAGAAATAAAGATTCCTAGGGTTTGCGCCTCTTCTACTGTAGATGGTCATCGATGAACTCTTGCTGGAGATCGACTGAAAGGTAATAGTTCCTTGTCCGATTTCATAGTTTTTTTGGTGGTTTTCTTTTTTCCTCATGGTTATTGTTGTTTTGTTTATATATGGACAGGGGTTTCGGTGAATCGGTGTGTTTGGTATGCTCTTTGTTTCGTGTTTTTAAGTTTTTCCCC
Organism: Ligustrum vulgare; assembly: GCA_963555705.1. Classification (NCBI taxonomy): domain Eukaryota; kingdom Viridiplantae; phylum Streptophyta; class Magnoliopsida; order Lamiales; family Oleaceae; genus Ligustrum; species Ligustrum vulgare. The sequence continues at coordinate 30,979,224 of OY743174.1, forward strand.
TTCTCGTTATTTTTTAGTTTGTTTATGTTCTTCTCGAATTTTTTACTTTTTCCTTGTCGGTTGTTACTTTTTCGTCCCCCCCCCCCTAATTGATTGATTTATTTATCTTTACAGGTTTTTGCTTCTTCAGCTGTAGCCAGTTTTTGTGCCATTGGTAATTTTTTTTTCCTTTTTTACAAAAGTTGTAAAAGATGGGTATAGGAAGAATTCATTTAGGTTTTGATAAATTAAGTTTAGATGGGTTCATGAATTAGGATTGAAGCAGTAACAGAAAGCTCGAACTGCACTTGTGACTGTTTTAGTGCTTCTTTGATATTTTTCTTCTTCTTGTATATCATTACTTGGGTGTTGAGCACATGAGAGGATGTAGAGTTGTTCATTTTGAGATTCATTACTTTTGTTTTACCTTCCTTTTTCATTCTGCAGTTCATAAACCAAAACCGGACATTTTCGTTATCAGTAAAAATACTCATTTTATTTGTAAAAACACTCATTTTATTACTAAAATCCCTAATTTACTTGTTCCTACAGCTTCTAATTAATTTATTACTTTGGTGATTATTATGAATCAGATTGTGTATTGCGTTGTTGATTTCCCCCCTCCCGTTAATTAACGTCACTAAAGGCAGGTATACATTTTTTTTCCATTTTAATCCAATTTTAACTGTTATCGTGTGATTTAATGGCTTTAATTTGATTTCTTGACAGAAATTTCATTTTCATCAGTGCATGTCGTCAATTTTTTAATATTCAAGATGTGCATTTTGTCCTTTTCTTGAATTAGCCCATTAATCAAATCAACCAGCTTTTGCTGAAGTTATTTTGTTTGCTAATGATTAAATTATAGACTGCCATCAATGATAATGCTTGTAACGATCGGGGTCCCACTTAACGGGCTGTCCCGGCCGTTAGATGACGGCGTACTGTCCCCACGGTACCAACACGAGGTTTTCAGCATGCTTTGTCCTCACTCGCACTCTCCCCGAGAAAACTTCCCAGGAGGTCACCCATCCCAGAATTTCTCCAAGCCAAGCACGCTTAACTTTGGAGTTTCTAACGATGGACTTCCGAAAAAGAAGGTGCACCTTGTTGGTATGAGTAGTACCTATCATTTCTTTTAAGCTTTCTTAATCGGGGTATTACAATCACCCCCCGTTAGACTCGCGACGTCCTCGTCGCACTTAACCCATCTGAGGATCTGTTGCCAGGCGTTGGGATTCTAGAGGTGGCTCACGCCCTATGGCGTAGCACTTAGTTCCCGATTTCCGGCTGGCGGCCCTCTCTGATACCATTTGTAACGACCCGGGTCCCACTTAACGGGCTGTCCCGGCCGTTAGATGACGGCGTACTGTCCCCACCGTACCAACACGGGTCTTTTCAGCATGCTTTGTCCTCACTCGCACGCTCCCCGAGAAAACTTCCTAGGAGGTCACCCATCCCAGAATTTCTCCAAGCCAAGCACGCTTAACTTTGAAGTTTCTAATGATGGACTTCCGAAAAAGAAGGTGCACCTTATTGGTATGACTAGTACCTATCATTTCTTTTAAGCTTTCTTAATCGGGGTATTGCAATGCTCGTTAATGATTTTTTGTTCCTTTCTGTTTATTAATTGGACAGAAGGCCTGTCATTATTGGGTTTTAAAGCATGAAAGACTAGGGCTTCGCTTGCATTAATTTGTACCCTGTCTTTCAAATTAATAATAATTCATTTGGAGGCTTTGTGATGCTGAGATTGAGGCGCATCGGGATCAATTTGGTCAACTGTTTCTTTCATTTTTCTGAATGGCACCCTCTAGAATAGCATACCTGATTGGGACTTCAAGCGCACTTCAGAATTTCCCTTGCACAAAGAAATAGGTATTCATCAAATTTTTATTTTATTTTAATTTTAATTGAAAAAATTAGAATATAACAAATGTCCATTTTAGCAGTTTGAAATGTAGCCCTTGTTATTTGGATTTGTGCTAAGTCAGTCCTGAACAACCATCATCGTCGGTGACCCGTCATAACCCACCATCTCTGCCTCACCATAAATCCATTTAGTCTATAAATCCAACTTTTCATCATCATAAATCTCAAGCCAGTGCCCTTGATATGAAAATTTTTATCGTATTCTATTTATACTTTGTGGGTTTTTTTTTCCCTTTTTTTTTAATTCTTTTTTCTCTATTTGCTCCAAATCTTAAGGAAAGTTCAAAATTTTGAAGTTCAGGTCATTTCCAGATTAATCTGATATTTCTTTCATGTTTGGGTATTTTTTTGGTCGTGAGAAATATTGTGTCTGCTATGCTTGTGACATTCTATGAAATGTTTTAGCACCTCTTTCAACATGAAATTTTGTAGTTTTCTTTCACCAGTGATGATAGTCATTTCATTTAGAAGGATTTTGTGGAATAATTTTAAGGATTCATGGCTCAGCCATATTGATGTTCTTATATGCCATCATGTCTTTCTTTATTTCGCCATTTTTGGAGGGCAGAATAGAAATATTTCTGGTTACTTGAATCATTGATCCCTACTTTGGCTCCACTGACAAATGATAGACACATTGACAAATTTTAAAATTTGAGATGAATTGATGAATTTGTATGCCACTCGGAAATTTTTTACTGTATTCTATTTATACTTTGTGGTTTTTTTTTTTCTTTTCTCTATTTACTCCAAATCTTAAAGAAAGTTCAAAATTTTGAAGTTCAGGTCATTTCTAGATTAATTTGATATTTCTTTCATGTTTGGGTATATTTTTGGTCGTGAGAAACATTGTGTTTGTCTGCTACGCTTGTGACATTCTATGAAATGTTTTAGCACCTCTTTCAACATGAAATTTTTTAGTTTTCTTTCATCAGTGATGATAGTCATTTCATTTAGAAGGATGTTGTGGAATAATTTTAAGGATTCATGGCTCAGCCATATTGATGTTCTTATATGCCATCATGCCTTTCTTTATTTCGCCATTTTTGGAGGGCATAATAGAAATATTTCTGGTTACTTGAATCATTGATCCCTACTTTGGCTCCACTGACAAATGATAGACACATTGACAAATTTTAAAATTTGAGATGAATTGAAGAATTTGTATGCCACTCAAAATTTTTTTTACTGTATTCTATTTATACTTTGTGGTTTCTTTTTTTTTTTTCTTTTTTTCTTTTCTCTATTTACTCCAAATCTTAAAGAAAGTTCAAAATTTTGAAGTTCAGGGCATTTCTAGATTAATTTGATATTTCTTTAATGTTTGGGTATTTTTTTGGTCGTGAGAAACATTGTGTTTTTCTACCATGCTTGTGACATTCTATGAAATGTTTTAGCACCTCTTTCAACATGGAAATAATTTATTTTTTAGTTTTCTTTCACAAGTGATGATAGTCATTTCATTTAGAAGGATGTTGTGGAATAATTTTAAGGATTCATGGCTCATCCATATTGATGTTCTTATATGCCATTATGCCTTTCTTTATTTCGCCATTTTTGGAGGGCAGGATAGAAATATTTCTGGTTACTTGGATCATTGATCCCTACTTTTGCTCCACTGACAAATGATACACACATTGACAAATTTTAAAATTTGAGATGAATTTGTATGCCACTCAAAAAATTTTTACTGTACTCTATTTAAACTTTGTGGTTTTTTTTTCTTTTTCTTTTTTAATTTTTTTTCTCTATTTACTCCAAATCTTAAAGAAAGTTCAAAATTTTGAAGTTCAGGCACTTTCTAGATTAATTTGATATTTCTTTCATGTTTGGGTATTTTTTTGGTCGTGAGAAACATTGTGTTTGTCTGCTATGCTTGTGACATTCTATGAAATGTTTTAGCACCTCTTTCAACATGAAATTTTGTAGTTTTCTTTCACCAGTGATGATAGTCATTTCATTTAGAAGGATGTTGTGGAATAATTTTAAGGATTCATGGCTCAGCCATATTGATGTTCTTATATGCCATCATGCCTTTCTTTATTTCGCCATTTTTTGAGGGCATAATAGAAATATTTCTGGTTACTTGAATCATTGATCCCTACTTTGGCTCCACTGACAAATGATAGACACATTGACAAATTTTAAAATTTGAGATGAATTGATGAATTTGTACGCCACTCGGAAATTTTTTACTGTATTCTATTTATACTTTGTGGTTTTTTTTTTCTTTTCTCTATTTACTCCAAATCTTAAAGAAAGTTCAAAATTTTGAAGTTCAGGTCATTTATAGATTAATTTGATATTTCTTTCATGTTTGGGTATATTTTTGGTCGTGAGAAACATTGTGTTTGTCTGCTACGCTTGTGACATTCTATGAAATGTTTTAGCACCTCTTTCAACATGAAATTTTTTAGTTTTCTTTCACCAGTGATGATAGTCATTTCATTTAGAAGGATGTTGTGGAATAATTTTAAGGATTCATGGCTCAGCCATATTGATGTTCTTATATGCCATCATGCCTTTCTTTATTTCGCCCTTTTTGGAGGGCATAATAGAAATATTTCTGGTTACTTGAATCATTGATCCCTACTTTGGCTCCACTGACAAATGATAGACACATTGACAAATTTTAAAATTTGAGATGAATTGAAGAATTTGTATGCCACTCGAAAATTTTTTTACTGTATTCTATTTATACTTTGTGGTTTCTTTTTTTTTTTTTCTTTTTTTCTTTTCTCTATTTACTCCAAATCTTAAAGAAAGTTCAAAATTTTGAAGTTCAGGGCATTTCTAGATTAATTTGATATTTCTTTAATGTTTGGGTATTTTTTTGGTCGTGAGAAACATTGTGTTTTTCTACCATGCTTGTGACATTCTATGAAATGTTTTAGCACCTCTTTCAACATGGAAATAATTTATTTTTTAGTTTTCTTTCACAAGTGATGATAGTCATTTCATTTAGAAGGATGTTGTGGAATAATTTTAAGGATTCATGGCTCATCCATATTGATGTTCTTATATGCCATTATGCCTTTCTTTATTTCGCCATTTTTGGAGGGCAGGATAGAAATATTTCTGGTTACTTGGATCATTGATCCCTACTTTTGCTCCACTGACAAATGATACACACATTGACAAATTTTAAAATTTGAGATGAATTTGTATGCCACTCAAAAAATTTTTACTGTACTCTATTTAAACTTTGTGGTTTTTTTTTCTTTTTCTTTTTTAATTTTTTTTCTCTATTTACTCCAAATCTTAAAGAAAGTTCAAAATTTTGAAGTTCAGGCACTTTCTAGATTAATTTGATATTTCTTTCATGTTTGGGTATTTTTTTGGTCGTGAGAAACATTGTGTTTGTCTGCTATGCTTGTGACATTCTATGAAATGTTTTAGCACCTCTTTCAACATGAAATTTTGTAGTTTTCTTTCACCAGTGATGATAGTCATTTCATTTAGAAGGATGTTGTGGAATAATTTTAAGGATTCATGGCTCAGCCATATTGATGTTCTTATATGCCATCATGCCTTTCTTTATTTCGCCATTTTTGGAGGGCATAATAGAAATATTTCTGGTTACTTGAATCATTGATCCCTACTTTGGCTCCACTGACAAATGATAGACACATTGACAAATTTTAAAATTTGAGATGAATTGATGAATTTGTACGCCACTCGGAAATTTTTTACTGTATTCTATTTATACTTTGTGGTTTTTTTTTTTCTTTTCTCTATTTACTCCAAATCTTAAAGAAAGTTCAAAATTTTGAAGTTCAGGCACTTTCTAGATTAATTTGATATTTCTTTCATGTTTGGGTATATTTTTGGTCGTGAGAAACATTGTGTTTGTCTGCTACGCTTGTGACATTCTATGAAATGTTTTAGCACCTCTTTCAACATGAAATTTTTTAGTTTTCTTTCACCAGTGATGATAGTCATTTCATTTAGAAGGATGTTGTGGAATAATTTTAAGGATTCATGGCTCAGCCATATTGATGTTCTTATATGCCATCATGCCTTTCTTTATTTCGCCCTTTTTGGAGGGCATAATAGAAATATTTCTGGTTACTTGAATCATTGATCCCTACTTTGGCTCCACTGACAAATGATAGACACATTGACAAATTTTAAAATTTGAGATGAATTGAAGAATTTGTATGCCACTCGAAAATTTTTTTACTGTATTCTATTTATACTTTGTGGTTTCTTTTTTTTTCTTTTTTTCTTTTCTCTATTTACTCCAAATCTTAAAGAAAGTTCAAAATTTTGAAGTTCAGGGCATTTCTAGATTAATTTGATATTTCTTTAATGTTTGGGTATTTTTTTGGTCGTGAGAAACATTGTGTTTTTCTACCATGCTTGTGACATTCTATGAAATGTTTTAGCACCTCTTTCAACATGGAAATAATTTATTTTTTAGTTTTCTTTCACAAGTGATGATAGTCATTTCATTTAGAAGGATGTTGTGGAATAATTTTAAGGATTCATGGCTCATCCATATTGATGTTCTTATATGCCATCATGCCTTTCTTTATTTCGCCATTTTTGGAGGGCAGGATAGAAATATTTCTGGTTACTTGGATCATTGATCCCTACTTTTGCTCCACTGACAAATGATACACACATTGACAAATTTTAAAATTTGAGATGAATTTGTATGCCACTCAGAAAAATTTTACTGTACTCTATTTAAACTTTGTGGTTTTTTTTTTCTTTTTCCTTTTTAATTTTTTTTCTCTATTTACTCCAAATCTTAAAGAAAGTTCAAAATTTTGAAGTTCAGGCACTTTCTAGATTAATTTGATATTTCTTTCATGTTTGGGTATTTTTTTGGTCGTGAGAAACATTGTGTTTGTCTGCTATGCTTGTGACATTCTATGAAATGTTTTAGCACCTCTTTAGACATGAATTTTTTTAGTTTTCTTTCACCAGTGATGATAGTCATTTCATTTAGAAGGATGTTGTGGAATAATTTTAAGGATTCATGGCTCAGCCATATTGATGTTCTTATATGCCATCATGCCTTTCTTTATTTCGCCATTTTTGGAGGGCATAATAGAAATATTTCTGGTTACTTGAATCATTGATCCCTACTTTGGCTCCACTGACAAATGATAGACACATTGACAAATTTTAAAATTTGAGATGAATTGATGAATTTGTATGCCACTCGGAAATTTTTTACTGTATTCTATTTATACTTTGTGGTCTTTTTTTTCTTTTCTCTATTTACTCCAAATCTTAAAGAAAGTTCAAAATTTTGAAGTTCAGGTCATTTCTAGATTAATTTGATATTTCTTTCATGTTTGTGTATTTTTTTGGTCGTGAGAAACATTGTGTTTTTCTTCTATGCTTGTGACATTCTATGAAATGTTTTAGCACCTCTTTCAACATGGAAAGAATTTATCTTTTAGTTTTCTTTCACAAGTGATGATAGTCATTTCATTTAGAACGATGTTGTGGAATAATTTTAAGGATTCATGGCTCAGCCATATTGATGTTCTTATATGCCATCATGCCTTTCTTTACTTCGCCATTTTTGGAGGGCAGGATAGAAATATTTCTGGTTACTTGAATAATTGATCCCTACTTTTGCTCCACTGACAAATGATACACACATTGAAAAATTTTAAAATTTGAGATGAATTTGTATGCCACTCGAAAAATTTTTACTGTATTCTATTTAAAATTTGTGGTTTTTTTTTTCTTTTTTATTTTTATTTTTTTTCTCTATTTACTCCAAATCTTAAAGAAAGTTCAAAATTTTGAAGTTCAGGTCATTTCTAGATTAATTTGATATTTCTTTCATGTTTGGGTATTTCTTTGGTCGTGAGAAACATTGTGTTTGTCTGCTATACTTGTGACATTCTATGAAATGTTTTAGCACCTCTTTCAACATGAAATTTTTTAGTTTTCTTTCACGAGTGATGATAGTCATTTCATTTAGATGGATGTTGTGGAATAATTTTAAGGATTCATGGCTCAGCCATATTGATGTTCTTATATGCCATCATGCCTTTCTTTATTTCGCCATTTTTGGAGGGCAGAATAGAAATATTTCTGGTTACTTGAATCATTGATCCCTACTTTGGCTCCACTGACAAATGATACACACATTGACAAATTTTAAAATTTGAGATGAATTTGTATGCCACTCGGAAATTTTTTACTGTATTCTATTTATACTTTGTGGTTTTTTTTTTTCTTTATTTTTATTTTTTTCTCTATTTACTCCAAATCTTAAAGAAAGTTCAAAATTTTGAAGTTCAGGTCATTTCTAGATTAATTTGATATTTCTTTCATGTTTGGGTATTTTTCTGGTCGTGAGAAACATTGTGTTTGTCTGCTATGCTTGTGACATTCTATGAAATGTTTTAGCACCTCTTTCAACATGGAAAGAATTTATTTTTTAGTTTTCTTTCACAAGTGATGATAGTCATTTCATTTAGAAGGATGTTGTGGAATAATTTTAAGGATTCATGGCTCAGCCATATTGATGTTCTTATATGCCATCATGCCTTTCTTTATTTCGCCATTTTGGAGGACAAAAGAAATATTTATGGTTACTTGAATCATTGATCTCTACTTTGGCTCCACTGACAGATGATTGAAAAAAAATCTCCAGACTTGATGCTTGAGGAAGGTATGTCAAGTTCTTACTATTCTTTGTTGTATGTTTCTTAAATACTATATTAATATCAATTAGTTGATAAGTTTGCTAATCTAAGATTCGGATATTAATTTCCTAACTCTCACTTTAGTTTGTTTCACAATAAGTTGAGGTATGTTACTATTTTCCTAATTCATAATGAATTCATTCTACAAGCATGTTTAGCCGAGCCTGAATATAATTAAAATTTCCCTGTAAGTAATTTTAATTTTGTGTTCAAACATGTTCGATAAGCATCCCTCCTCTTCTCGGCTTTAGCTGGAGGCCTAAATATACTTCGATGGTGTTTTGATTGTAAATAGAAAATGCATGTTTGCTAATCACCTTTTCTTCTATACTTTATATATTATAGTAGAAAAAAGTTTAGTATTTTTTACCCTAACTCAGACATCACTATCAAAATAAGTAACTCATTTTCAATTTTGATGAATAAAAATATTTGTTAATTTCAGATGATTCTATCTTAGATAAAAGTAATTTTTACAATCATAATTTTTTGCTTTTATAACTATATATATTTTAATGAACTTTAGTCTGCGATTTTTTATCTTATTTGATGCTTGGTGTTTGGAAATTGATTTATGGTTGCTTAATGTGGAAATGTAGTATCATATGATGCAGATTATTTGACAATGCCCGTTCGAAGAGAAAAAGAAAAGTCTGAGTTCGTTTCTAAAGTTTAAGGCAGTGTTTATTATTTTTGGGAGGAGGAATAACACAAAAAATTTGGATAATACAAAAATATATAGGCATCAGTTAATTTAGATTCTTTCCTTTATTAGCTATCAATTACAATTCAGAATTATTTGGACCATTTGTTATCCATTTCCCCCTTTTTTTTTATCTTCAATCGGAGAATGTATGTCTTATTGTTACAAAGAATTTTCAGTGCTAATACGATTCTCTCTAAAAGATTTGGATGCAAGTTCTATGTGCTGTTGGGGGGTGGGGCTGGGTGGGGCTGGGTGGATAAGATTAGTGGTTTGAAAATTGATTTGTGATTTGAGTGATGCCCAATCTGGATTTGGATTGTACTCTCTATAAGTATCCTTATTTTTTGGTGTATTGATGTTCGATTTGTTATTTAGTTGAAATTTTTGTTCTGATTTCATAAGCTATGTCATTGCAATACAGAAAATGCAGTACTTCTATACGTATAAATGTATACTTACACTTATTGTATCTAAATTTAGGTACTAAATATGTGAAACATGAATACAGATGTAGCCAGACTTAATACAGAAATCAAAACAATGAGGATTGGATGTAAGCGAGACTTATGTTTTCTGGAATTCGCATGAACCAGTTAAAGGATAGGTAATTTTTCTTTTTTTCTTTTTTCATGTGTGAAATGTATAGTATCTTTCCTTGACTATTCTTTACTTCAATTCTTACATTTATCTGTTTTTCATGACAGGGAAAGTGAGAAAAAGTATAATAAAGAATCAAATTTTTTCTTCAGTTTCTTGTTCTACAATTTCAAAAACATTATGAATTAAAAATACTATAAGTTCAATGTTAAATAAATCAATGGTAAAAGAATAAATAAATAATTTATAAATACTGATGGTTCAAGGACAACATGTTGTAGGACGATTTTGAATGAATAAATGATTTGGTAATGTTCGTGAAATTGGTCGGGAGGTTGGCTTATATGTTCATCTTCGACATCCAGGTTATTTCTCTCCTCTCACCCACGTCCTTGGCTACATCTGATGGGCTTGTAAACTTTTACTATTTATTTTCAGATCAATTAATCTTTGATTTCCCTTCCACACAGTTTTCATATTGTTGGTGACGTGCTCCTGCCATTTTTTTAAAGGTAAAACACATTCATGAATACTTATATTAATGTAAGTATTGCTGAACTTTTGATTCTTGCAAGTCAACTTTCACAGCATATCAGGTGTGTCAGCTCATACTTGGAAGAATCGGATTCATCATGTCTCTTGATAGATAAATATATCCCCTTTATTAACAGATTTAACGTGACATCTCTTCCCTCCCCTATCCATGTTTCCTTTAGTACTACTGGTATGGAGGCCAATGGGACCAACAACATGAAGTTTACGCTGAATGGTTGTTTCATGATTTTGGTTATTTATTTGAAGAGAATTTCATTGAAATGATATATGCATTAATGCAGTTGAAACACTTAGCCTCGATTTGGTAAACAAATTTATGAACAATATATTTCCCAAATCACTTTTTAACCTCACACATTTTCCAAACCACTATTAAACCGCATATTTTATCTAGAAAATGTCACATTATTTGTTTGTTATTAAAAAAAATAATAATAATTACCTAACACAGGTTTACATTCATTAGTTAATTCCTCCAATATGTTACTATTTTATTTTAGTTTGCTTTACTTTATTTTTTTACAAGTAATGTGATAACAAAATTTTCATTTGTATGTAAAGCTTATTTGTGTCATGGTGAAGCATGTCTAACTATATTTTAATTTATGAGTTAGATTGTGATTGCATTTTTCTTCAGCAGGAAATGTTAATAGTACTTGCTAGAAATGTTAATAGTAATTTAAATCAAGATTCAAACAATGTTAAATTATAAGTATCAGTTAAAGCTTTCAAACCTATGGTGGAACCTACTGATTCTACTCTTAAGACTTTTGCATCTCAACCTCCTCAAAAGAGGAAAGCCTTTGAAAATGAGTGTACATGAGGTACGTATAGTTTCCTTTCCTTGAAGTGTATATATTTATAGTGAACTGCTTACAGGCTACACTTCCACGACTTTGATCTATTATGAAAGTTTCTTTGTTGTTTTGTTTAGATTGCTAGGGTAATTCCAGTCTGCAACATTCACCCGCATGCACACACAAAGAGAGGCAAAATACCTTTTTATTAGCACATTTAAAATTAAAATATTTTATTATTTTACTTCATCTCAACTATCTATCTAATTTTTAACATCGATTTTACAAAAAAATCCATCCTTTTTGCTAGGTTTATATTTATATTCATTCAAGTAGTGGGTATAACTTTAAATTAAATTAAACATATGAAAAATGATGTGTAGATAATTTCTTGTAGCTGACTTTATTGAATACTATTCATTTATTCTATACTCTTGACTTTGGCAGCCTCAAGCATAACAAAAAGCTGAAGAGGAGGGATTTGAAGTGAGTATTAAGAAGTCAAGTTACAAAGCTAACACAAAAGTCCCTGTAGAAAATGAAGGACAAGGACTTGCCAAGGTGACACATGATTGTTTACGAATTATCATGTCACAAATATCAATTTGCTAATATATATTTGTTGTCATTTTCCCATCAATTAAAATCCTATCTATCATCTCTCGAGGAAGTGTCCATCAGATGTCATACTATCGGATGCACAATAATCTAGACAAGTGGCATGAGTGGAGATCCCAAAGGTATTTACTGACACGTGAAGACATTTTCACATATGTAACACGTATCAATCTTCTAATCGATGCATATTTTGATCAATCTTCGAACTCTCATATTTTGTATTATGAAAACTCTACATATATAAGTTCATCTACAATGTCACTGCTACTGTGCTTTAAGGAATACCTTCACAGCACTTTTCACTTGAAAAACCTTGTGTGATTTTGTTAAATTTCTTGCTATAGTGCAAGAAATATATTGAAATCACCTCTATTGTAAATATAGCTTTTGTTAAATATGAATATATCTGCTTCTTAAGCTTTCTTTTCTTCTTCTTACTTACCTTTATTTCATACAATGTAGAACTAATATTACATATGTGTGCATAGATCAACTTGAACTGATATACATCTTATCAGTGGTCTTTACAGTTTTTTCTTTTGGTTGGATAAAATTAATTTTTCATCAATTTATAACTTAAAATTCAAATGCATGACGTGATTAGTAGAAGTTTCAGATACTTATATTGATCACAAACTACGGTTTTGGATGGTTCCAATTTTGTAAGGTGAAGTAATTTTTTATATACTGGGAAATTCATGATGGTTGAACATCTATACCAGGTGGTTTTCAAAATTCTTTAACAACTGAAATTTAGACAAAATATCTAGTTTAAGCGACCCAATTATTACGGAAAATTGACTGGAATTTAAACAATCATAGATACCAAAAGGTTTACAATTCAGTGATCAAAACATTATATTACATTTCATTACACAGGATAAATCATGAAGGCATATTGTGAATTTTTTCCTTCTTATATCCATTCTACCATATTTCAATTTTTCTTCATATAAATTAAGAATAATTAACAGGCTACTTAACTGCTACAATTTTATTAATATTACTTCATGTTTCCAATCTTCACGTCATTTTTTACTTCCCATTTACATACAATTATATCAAATCAAATCAGTTCTAATAAATATCCCACTGTTCCATAAATCTTTATTTTCACTTTCTTTCATAAATCGTAATACTTTTTTTCATGTCCATGTAACAATTACTCATCTTTCTATTCCACGCGAATTCACACAAATAAAAAACGTCACGTGCTTTGCATGTGTTTTCCTACTAGTATATATATATATATCTCCATCTCCTTTCCCTACGTTACAGTTTTTCTTCTCTATTCTCCTTTGAAAATTGGCGCTACTCCTACTCAATTGAAACCCCATTTAATTGATGCTTCTCATATCAAATCAAGAACCGAAAAATCTTGTAGAGTTTTCTATTAAATTCGCTAAAATTTATCTTTCGATAATCGATTGAAAGCTCTCAAAATCGAGATTTGTTCTCTTGTTTGAAATTCATCTCTTTAATCGTTAAGTTTATTTCAAAATTCTTTTAATTTTATTTCCTTATGTCGTTATTTGATTCGCCTTTTTTAGATTGTACTAGTTTTTTTATGAATTTTTATTCGTAGAGTTTTTATTTTTTCATTTTATTGAAATGTATTATGATGTAATGTATACTCTTCAGATCTTGGTGACATTGTGATTTAATTTATTTCTAGGGCTTGAGTTTGCTTTCTTCTTCAAAATGTCTCCCTCCCTGAGAATTGATCTTAAGAGTGCTAAATCGAAATTATTAATAGGATTTAATTTGGGTATGGGGTCACAAGTTTCGCAGGGGTGGTATTATTGTTCATTTCATATAGGTCTTGAATTTGATGTATGTTCTTGTTTAAACTCAACACTGACTGAAACTTCTCTTTCTTTATATGGATGATTTTAAAAGAATTCATTTCAGATGCCAATTTATTATTTATAGTACAAAAATGCATATATATGTATCCCAGTTTTCATTTTAACTGTGTAAATGGTTGATTTTGAATTGAAACTTGCTAGAATGAGGAATGGAAGCAGCAATGGTTGCGCATTCTGATTTCTAAGCTATTTTTGTTAAGATCTGAAGGCTTTTTCAGATATTACTTATCTTCAGATTGCTGTTGCAAAATGAGCTGGTAAAATATATAATTCTTGTTTTTTATTCATATATATTTTTTAATATTTTATTTCTTCTCTCGATAGGGATCTGGAACATGAATTAATAAATGGTGGGTTCATCTTGAGACTGTTACTCTTGCCTATGCCATTGAATATTTATTCCAGTCTATTGTGTTACATTTTTTATAATATATGATTCCATGCAAATGAATTCCACCCACTCTTACTTCGTAAGGTTCTAGAATACATGCCTCACGTAAATTATTTGTCTTCCTTTCTTTTGTTTTAGAGACTGTCCCCTCGATTATCAATCATTACATTTTACTTTTTGTAAACATATCAAATGAGTTCATAGATTTTCTCACATTACATGTTTCTTCAATTAGTTTCATCGATAATTTTGTGGGTTTAATTCATAATTGAGAACTATTGCAGTACATCCAATTTGTCTGATTGGTTAATTTTAATGATGTTTATACTAGCTTCCTAGGGCTTGATAACATTTTACATTCATCTTATGGCTTACAAGCTAATTTTGGAAGAGAAGTTCCTTTTTTTTGAGGTAGAAGCAACAACTATTGACCTGGAGTTTCATAAGCTTTATCCCCACCTATTTGATAAAGAAAATGTAGGATATTATGTGTCTAGACCAACTGTGATCTTTGTTGTTAATTCTAACATGGTAACGTTTATTAGTCTAATAGTTCCCGACAATATTTCATAAAAGGATATAAGATGCAAATGTTGTGTTCTCCATTTCATTTTGAAAGGAAACCTGATAGAGTAGTATTTCGAGCAGAAGGATTTAGCTAACAATTAAAATGGATTCAGACGATGTGTAAGGAACAACAACCTCTCGAGACAAAGTCCAAACGAGGGGTGTTTTATTTATGAAGATTACGAAAAAGGCAAAACGCCTCGAAGTGGTGCAAGTACACGAACTAAACTAGGATTTGACAAGAAAATTAAAATGAAAGTAAATTACATAATCTCTGTTCGAGAGTTGATTGATTGGTTATTCCTTCTATGTTTTCTTATCCCTTTATATGCCTTGAACATTTCCCCTCTTCCAAAACCTCTTGTAAACTGCCTTGTCGCCCTGTAACTATCCACTTTCTCCATAATGGATGTTTTTGACGCTGCCATTACTCCGTATGCTCAGCCAAATTTCCCGGATCATGGGGATGTGATAAGGTTGCCCATTAACTGTCTAATAACTGCTTATTTCAGATAATGATGAATCACTGCATTCGCCCAGATCTTGGACGTTCTCCAGGCCTGGGCGACACTACTCCATTTTCTCTCTCACCCTATATTTGGGCCTCCTCATGTGTTTATCTAGACCTGTACGTGGATTTATTTGGACCTATTTCGCTGGACTCTTCAACTGAGCTTCGCTCTTTGGGCCATTTCATTGGTCCTTCGAATTGGATATTTTTATGTGTCAACAATTACCCCACAATATGGCAGAATTAATATCAATTATTAATTTTATGCAATATTCATGCACACATTATTATGTAGAAAAACTCTTGGTATTCCAATTAATTATTCCAAAATTTATATCTTCATTTTCAGTTACTATGCATAGGCATGGCCCTTCACATTTTAACCTCTTTGCCTTCTCTCCTTTTGTAAAACTGCCTTCATCATCATTGTTTTCACCTTCATCACCAACATGATATTGTCGTCTAATGTTTAAATGATCGACTCTCTATATCTCTAATATCAACTTTCCCTTTTCTTAATAGAAATGAATCGCTCAATCTTTTTCCAATCGTACTTTTTGCATTGATGTTTTCTTTGGTATGGGATATATAGGAAATGTTTTTTGGCCAATGAAGGTATTCTCAGCGACTCTTCCCCTTGTGATCCCCAGTAGGGATCATAAACGTGGAGGAATGACCTGCTAAGAGTGCTTCACTGACAATTTCTTGCCTATTGGCCAATAAAGGTCTTCTCAGCCCCCCTTTCATTTATGATCTCTAGTGGGAGTTCTTGATGCAATGGGATAGCTCGCTGAGAGTGCTTCTTTTGGCCATTTGGTTGTTGAGAGTGCTTCCAGGGCTTGCTTTTGCAGTGATGCATTTAGGAAGGCGATGTAGGCGACTTGCTGGTGGCACTTCTTGGGTCCCTCACCCATCCTTGCAGCGAGGGTTTTGAGGAAGTGATGGGGACCCATTTGTTCGCCCTTTGTAATAGTTGTTAGGAGAACAACCATAGCCTGCCTCTAAACTATGGCTTGCAGGGCTTTTGCATTTGTTCTTACTGATTTTGTAAAACTTAAGTTTCAATAATAAAAAGGTGAAACTTTATTTCAACGTATTTCGTTCTTGTGTATGAACAGAGTAGCTCAACTCCCTGTATATGCTTCAATGATATTCTACACAATATTACCTACTGCCCTAATTTTATTTATGTATAGTAGTTTCTTATATTTGTATAGTATTTTCTTATATTTGTTCACTATCCCAAATGGAAGGAACATATTTCTTTAAGTACCTACCATTAATAAACCTCACGTGCCTTGTACCACACTAATCTTCTACATGATAGGCTCCATTAGGCAGCACACTCCTCACTTTATATGGTCCTTCCCAGTTAGGCGATAATTTCCCTTACTTTGGGTCTTTGCTATCCAAAGCGAGTACTGTTTTCCAAACTAAATCGCCTGCACTAAATAACTTGGCTATAACCTTTTTGTAATACTTAGCCATTTTTCGCTTTTGGACTTGCAATCTATCTAGGACGTCCAACTTTAATTCGTTCAACTCTAATAAATTTTGTACTAATGATTATGTACGTTCCTCATCGCTTAGATTATTTTGTAAGCACACTCTAGTCGATTGCATATTAATCTTCATAGGTAATAATGCCTCTTGCCCATAAGTAAGTTGAAATGGAGTTATTTGAGTACTTGATTGCGATGACGTCCTATAAACCCATAAAGCTTTGTTCAAACACTCATGCCAAATACTGGCATTTTTATCTCTCATCTTCCTTATAATATTTTTCAGAATTTTATTGGAGGATTCCGCTTGCCCTTTGGATTGAGCGTAATAAGGCGTGGAATTTACCAGTTTAACTCTGAATTCGCTCAAAAATTCTTTCACTTGATCTCCATTTAAAGAAGTCTCGTGATCCGTCATCAAAGTTTGCAGTATCCCAAATCGATAAATATTATTATCACAAATGAACTCTATGATATTTTTCTGGGAGATCTCCTTAAAAGATATAGTTTCCAACCACTTAGTGAAGAAATCTGTTGCAACTATTATGAACGTATGTTGCTTGGACGATGGGGGATAAATTTTCCCAATGAGATCAATCACCCAACCATTAAACGACCAAGGCTTGATAATGGGCGCCATTTCTCTTGCTGGCACTCTTTGGATTGGGCCATGTCTTGGACAAGCTAGACAACTCTTGGCATATTGAACACATAGTTTTCCCATTTTGGGCCAAAAGTATCCACTTCAAGTAATTAGTCACTTCATTCTCTAGCCTACTTGATGAGCTCCATATATTCCTTCATGAACTTCGGCCATGATCGTCTTGGCTTTGCTCAAGCTTACACATTTTAATAGTACACCATCTGAGTGTTTTTTATATAACTCTTCATCTATTAACACATAATTTAGTGCACATAACTTCATTTTCCTATCTTTTTCTTTATCAGGCTCTTTCAAGAACCTTTTTATTTCTTATCTCCAATCTATCACGTCCCGACTTTGTACAAAATGAACATCCATATTTCTTGCCCTACGTTGGACCATGGGAATTATTATCCCATATTTACAAGTTGAATTTCAATTTAGCATTTTTGAATAGCCTGAAGTCATTTAGGCTTGTTCGTTTATCGTTATACAACCGGTTAATGTATTGAAGTTCCACTTGATCAAATTCTTCTAGCAACTCTTGGGCGATTTCATATTGGCTTATAATAAAATCACTTTGGCACTTAAAGTCGTCAATCAATTGATAAATTACTAATTGGGAATCGACCCTAACTATCACATTTTTTACTCCCAGCTCTACTAATAGCTCCAAACCTATGAACAATGCTTCATATTCAGCTTGATTGTTAGTGCATATTCTGTCTAGAGAAAAAGCGAATTTGTAATGAACCCCCAATGGATCTATTAAAACTACGCCTACCCCTGCACCCCCAGAAGTTTTTGATCCATCCAAATATAAAACCCAGGGTTTTAATTCAAACGAATCAACTTCTAGTTTAATTTCTTTAGGCACATCAAGGCATGGGTGATTGGTCAAAAAGTTAGCCAATGCTTGATTTTTAATTGCCTTTTTGGAAATGTATTGTATTTCAAATTCTGACAGTGCTAGAGTCCAATGGCCTATCCTTTGGTGTAAAACAAGGCTAGAAAACATGTATTTAACTAAATTTATTTTAAAAACTAAGTAAACAGTCACTTGCCGTAAATAGGCCCTTAGTTTTGTACATGTGAAATATAATGTAAGACAAAGCTTTTCAATAGCAAAGTAATTACATTCACATTTTGTTAATTGACTACTCAAATAATAGATTCCCTTCTCTTCACCAAATTGGTCCTCTTATGCGACCATCCCAGCTATAGATTCTTGTTTAGTTGATATGTACACTTTCATTGGCCGTCCTTGGATAGGCGAGACTAGTACTGGTGGACTTGACAAATATGTCTTCCGGCTATCAAAAGTCTTTTGATGTTCTTCCTTCCAGATGAATTTGTCTTGATTTTTCCGCTTTAAGAGAGATGAAAAAGCTTTTGTTCGCCCTGCACAATTAGATATAAAACGTCTCAAAAAGTTTACTTGACCTAGAAATTTTTGCAACTCTTTTTTGTTATTAGGCTGTTTAGCCTCTAAAATGGCATTCGCTTTATTTTTATCAAGTTTAGTTCCTCTTTTGTGCACCAAAAAACCAAGGAAATTCCCTGCATTAACACCAAATGCACATTTCAAAGGATTTAACTTTAGTTTGTACTGTCTCATTCGTTCAAATGAAAGTTTTAATTGTTTAAAATGGTCTTCTTCTTTAAGTGATTTGACCACTATATCATCTACATAGACTTCAACAAATTCACCTATCATGTCATGAAAAATTAAACTCATCGCTCTTTTATAGGTGGCCTCTACATTTTTCAGGCGGAAAGGCATAACTACTCATTCGAAGTATCCTAAAGCCCCAGGACACCTAAAGGCAGTTTTATGCACATCATCTTCAGCTATGTATATTTGGTTGTACCCTAAATACTCATCCATAAAGGAATACATTACATGTCCGGCATTTGAATCTACTAAAGAATCTATCGTAGGCATTGGATATTCATCTTTAGGTGTTGCTAAATTTAAATTCCTGAAATCTATGCACACCCTGATGCTACCATTCTTTTTCAAAACAGGCACAATATTGGATAATCAATCTACGTATCTGGTTGTTCTAATAAATCTCGCTTTTAACAATCTTTCTACTTCTTTCTTTACTTCAGGCAATACATTAGGAGTAAAACGTCTAGGAGGTTGTTTATGAGGCTTGAAATTTGGTTTGGTTGGAAATCTATGTTCCACCAAATTTCTATTTAAACTAGGCATATGCTCATATTCCTAGGCAAAGCAATCATTATACTCTTTTAATAAAGCGATTAATATATCACGTACCTCCTGGCCAAGCATTTGGCTAAGAAAGTAGGATGATCTTTCCCTTCATTGCCAATGTTTACCTTTATCAAAAGGTCTTGTGCTTCAGCGTGACCAGGTTTTGTGATCCTCATTACTTCATCATCCAGGTTCCTTGTAATCATTTCCTCTTCTAGGCAATCTACCTAATTGATTTCTCGGCCAATATTCTGTTCCACTCCGAGTACTACTAATTTTTCCTTCAACGTTTTCAATGCTGCTGCTTCTCTAGTATTTGCTTTACATTCTTTATCGAAAGCCATCAGTTTGGCTTTAAAGGTCTGCATATCGGCCAGATTCCTTTGTTGCTGACTATTCATCAGGTTTCTTCAATTATCCTTTTTCCAATTATTGTCTTTTCAAGGGCCACTATATTTGGTCTCATTTAACCGAACATCTCAATAAAAGTGTCTACTGAAAATGGCCCCTCACTCTGTGCGACGATCTGAGTTTCTTCCCCATCTTGGATGACCCTGACAGGTCATAGTTCCCTTCATACATGAACATTTCCACGGAATTTACCTCTACGAAGAAAGGCTTGTGATCTGCTTGCACCACTTTTGCTTCTCCTTTATCATTCCAAAAAACCAAAGCACTGGTAGAGTGATGAAGGTATGCACCAAAGTGATGAAGATAGCACTGACTTCCATGAATCCAATCTTCCCTAGCAACACATTGTAATTGGTTGGACTATCTATCATAAAGAAGACTGTGGTCCTGGTAGTTGTTCTCATAGTTATCTCCAACGGCATCACTCATTTTGCTGAAGTTGCTTCTCCATTGAAACTTGTGAGAATAACCTCTGTTGGGATCATCTTTGCGAACTTCCTTATCATTTTGGACAGGCTAGTATTTATGGCTGCCCCATCATCAATGAGCACTTTTGACACAGGTATATCGTTGAATAAGGCCTTCACATATAATGGTCTTAGATGTTTCGTCTACTTCACAGACGACTTCTTGAAAATGACTTTTTTCCGCTGCATATATCTTTACTTCTTGCTTGTCCCCCACTGAATCGACTTCTTTTGTCAAATCAATCTGTAGGGTCTCATTTGGAGTCTCTGTATCTTGGGCTTTCTTTTCACTTCTCTTCGCAGTCTTCATCTGTAAACCAACCGATAGGAGGAGGTAGTATTCTAGGAGGTGATCCATACTTTTCAGAGCGTGATACCCTCACCTTCCTTTTGGGCATCCCATATAACACATAAAAGTCAAAAGAGCGTCTAGACCCAATAGATCTACTTCACGGACACCTTCTTGATATAGTTGCTTCAGTATTTTGTTGCGTGATACCCCTCGCTTCTTCCCTTTTGCTTCTAAATCACTCTCTTCTTCAATGTCTATCATGCCATCATCCTCCTCTTCATAACATACATCTTGGGACGTTTTTCCTTCTTCACATACTAGCAGGCATGCTTCTTCCTCATCTTCTTCTCTCCCTTCTTCATCGTTCTCCTTACTTTTAAATTCATTGGCCAACAAGTAGTTGTTAGCCACAACAGAGGGTACAGTACCAAGTTGAATGGAAAGGGGTTGCCCTGGATCCTCCCCATCATCATTTTGCTTGCTGCATTCAAATTTTGACTTCCCGGAAAAAAAAAATCGGTGCTTTCTCTATTGATTCCCATGTACTGGTTTCCTTACTATCATAAAGGACGTTCTTGTTAGCCACCTTGAGTAATTTAGGTGTCTTAAGATGTGGTGATCCCTACTGTTGTCTCATCATCCTCACATAATTTCTCTGTAAACGCCTTTGTTGTGTCCTAATAATCTCATTGAAAGGCACAACTCTTCCTACATTATACTAGAATGAAAGCCATAAATTTGGCTGGCGAAGTTGTGGTCTGAACGTCCTCCTACTATTCATCAACCTGAACTGCCTTTCAAAAGGCGGCTTTCCATAGGCTGGCATACCTCATCCCCTATCGATCTAGAAACTGGGAACAACACTAGGATAAGTATAATGCCCCCATGTCTCCATTTTTTCTATGAGCTTGTTCACTTTTCCTTTGCATCTGGCACATAAGGTACCTTCATCTTTTCCAAGCTTCATTCCCTTGAGTCGTTCAAACACATTAGGATTCAATATCCTCCTTTCCATCATCTATGACTAACTTAAACTTCGGAAACTTACTTTTGAAGTCGATTGTCATCATGTTCACCCCAAGTGGCTGTGGGAAAGAGTTTTCATCCACTGTCATCTTCTTTTTGGCTCCAAAAGTAATTCGCCCAAATTCGATAGTATCCTACAACACATGTCAGAAAACCAAGCAATTGTTAGTCATATAAGACCACGTACTATTCCATTTACAGTATTTTTTACCCTTAATTTGTTTAGGGCTTAGAAATTTATGCTTATCGCTCAATTTTACTTACTTATCATTATATAATTTATCAAATATAAGGTCAGCTTTAGTTACATCAAATGAAAAATTCCTAGCCTTTTTGTTTTTATCTCCTACATGCCCATCTTTGACCATTGTGTTCGACTCATCCGCTAAAGAGCAAGTATACACATCTCTCCCTTGACCAGTTCAGCTAGAAATATTTCAATTTGTTTATAATACTCATCATCAACCATGTGAACGTCAAAATTCGGGTCTCTATAGTAATTCCCATTGTTAGAATTTTTCATTTGTTCTTCTTCTCTTATTAAACTTTCATATCTAATCACATTAGCGCTCAACTAGAATAGGTCAGGAAACTCCCTATCCCGGAACTTCTTTTTTAAATCAAAACTCAAACAAATTTGAGCGATCTTGACAAACTCTTTTTCAGGCAAAAGAACAAAACATTTGCTCCTGACCGTTTTGAACCTTTGAAGGAAACCTTCCGCCCATTCGTTGGGCATTTGACATAAATTCTCCAAATTGGCCAAAGTCACTTTCGACTCAGTTTTATAAAATTGAGCATTGAATAACTGCTCTAATTATTGCCATGTCTGCACAAAATTTACCGGCAAGTTAATGAACCATGAGAAAGCTACTCCTGTAAATGAAATAGGGAATAGTCTCAACTCATGATAATCATTCACTTCGTCACATTGCAATGTCAATCGCCCTACATGTTCTAGAGTGGAAACTTTTCCTAAACTAGTGAATAGTGAAAATTCTGGTACTTTTTACCCCTAAGCCATGGATACGCTTGATCCACCCAATCAGGGTATGGCTTGTGTGTAAGTCGGTCTGATACAAAGGGCGCATTTCGATAGTTATTTGATCTCGTACTATCTCAACAATTTGATCTCTCAACAAAGTAATACCCCAAACTTCAAACTAAAACTTGGCCAATATCATTCATGCATTACATATTATTCACATTGCCATTTGCATTTACATTGATAATTCATTGTGCTTTCTGTTGAAATGATACATTCAATTATTGAGGTTTTAAGGTATTATTCTTCGAACATCCCTACTTAGGTGATCAATTTTATGTTGCGCTATGGTGGAAAAATTAGGTTGATCAAGTGGTGGATAACGAATTGTTACTCAATGATAATTTGGAGAAAAGCATCATACATATGATCGGTGACATCTTACACTATTATTTCGGATTCCTTAGGCTATTCTAAAACCTAGTAATATGTAACACAATTTGGACATTAGGTTTAAGATGCTATGATCATGTTGTAATATTATTAGGCTCAAGTGAAGTGATAAGTATTGAAGTGGGAATTATAGAAATCAACGGAGGATCGGATGTCAATTAGGAAGATATTTGAATTAACGCATTTATAATTAAAATTAAGATCCTATGGTTATTAAATTACATGGTAAACAACTTCAAATATGTCAAGGACAAAATCTGGGAACTGAAATCTTGTACAAGTAAGCATCACGATTTTGAGGTTTTTAAACCACTACTTTTGAGTGTTTTATGACCTCTTTAATCTCTGAACTTGCTTTAAGTTGTGTTGGTATGTTTTGATGAATTTATGATGACAAGAGAATGGTTATTGATTGAAAGAAAGTAGTACAACCTTATAGGCAGAAATTGGGATTGTTGGACTTTGATGATTTAGCAATTGGTTTTGGATTATATATTGAGGAATACTGTATTTATCCATTTGAATATGTTTATATATGATTTAGAGGTGTTTAAATGAATCTTAGAGGGGTAGAACCTGACTTGAAGCATGATAATTATAGTGGAACTCAAAACAGCCTTTGTGAAATTCTTGGTTTGATGTACTGTAAAATGAGTTGATTTTGAGGCTTTAAATCCTGAACTTTGTGCAATCTTGGGACATGATTACCTTCATATACATGTCATAAATGTTAGGTAAGAATTTTGGAATTATTGGATATGATTAAGCGTGTGAAACCGTGAATAAAACCAACCCGCGTAGTAGCTAAGACAGAAAAACAGAATCTGTCCATTTTAAGATTTTATATAGTTTCACCCTTGCATGTTTACCATTCACCTCTAAAGCTTGGGAATTTGATTTGAATTAGTGTTAGGACATTATTGATCCAAATAAATGTGTTTTACATCCATTGAACTTGGAAATAGAAGGAAGTTTGGGAGTACTACTCGACGTCCTAGTGTTATCTAGATTGTCTTGACATTAATGGTCATAGTGAAGGAATGCGTGTACTAAGCTTGTGAATTTAAGAGCCGTGTTTGATACTAGTAACAATATAGGCTGTTTTCCGCCTTTAAGTGGAAAGAGGGACTTGACTTACACCCGTAGAGAACACACACACAGAAAAAGGCGAAAGGTAAGTAAAAATCCATTTACAACTACAATGCAAGAGCATAGTACTTGTTGGAAAGTTTTATATCTTATGTTGAACACGATGATTGAATATGTGTTCTAGGCATTATTTTTATCATGTATTTTATGCATGAGCATTAGCACGTGCATGCATGACATACTATAAAGTTTGATATCTAGCATGCAGGACATGATTTGAGAAGTGAATCGTATTACAAAATGTTTTATTGACACTACTAGGGCATCAAGGCTGCGAGGCATGCTGTGATATTTGTTGGCAAGTAAGTGAGACCTCTTAGTGAACACAAGGAGAGATAGGGGGAGTTCTTGGTGGGTTACAGGAGGATGGACCACTTGATTGTGCCTTTGTTATATCATAATTATTGACAGCGTGTGTGGGATACTTCTTGGGTGATCACAGAGGCCAATAGGAGATTTACCTCTAATGGTCTCAGGAATCTAGTTCACTCGACTGTGTCGATGACATATTAGCCATTGGATTATTGATATTGATTTGTTATTGCGCAAAGCTCTTTCCGGTGCATAGTAGATTGGTCAAGAGCCCAATGAAAAGAAAGGATTTCAATCAAAATGTTTTGAGCTCATTTTGGTCAATATTTGAATATGAAGCATTTATAACCTTATGTTTTTTAATAAAATTGCACAATTGTGTATTCATAATCAGGGCATGCATGATTCTTACTTATTGAGCATTAGTTCATGTAGTTCTTGCATTGTAGGTGAGCATGAAACTTCATAGATGATGACCTTGCTGGCTGTGAAACTCTTACAGGATTTCGAGGGTCGATGTATATGGATGCTGACCTACATGGTTGTTTTGTGGGCTATCATTTTGTTCTAAAGTCTTTTGTACTGTATTTTGGAATCTTTTAATGTATGTACATATGACTTATAAAGTGGGTCTATTTATACTTTTGTAACATCAATGTAAAATATTTTCAGCAAGTTTATATAGTCTTTTATTTAGATATGCTATTGTTATATTGTGAGAATGTTTATGTCATGTTTTTTTTTTAAAAAAAAAATTGATCGCATATTTAGATCAAGTAATTAATTTCAGCTTTTATACAAATATACAAATTGTCTATTAAAAAGGGGTGTGACAACAAGACGTTGGGATCATAAGGGACACCTACGAGTTGGTTTCGTGGTGGTACTACTTGAGGCCTAAAGTTTGGTAACGGATTTGTAGTGAAAACGCCATTGTTTAAGCCATTAGTACCATTAGTTTGAATATTTCCCCCATCATTAACATGTGGGGTATTCTGTCCATTATTTTGGACATTATCTTTTGCATTTGAGTTACCCCCAAGTTTGACATCCCATTTCCACTATTTAGACCCGTCATTCCAACACCCCCTTGGTTTGACGAAGACGGTCCAACATATGGTTCTATTCCTTGATTTGGATTTACAACCGTAGGATTATGTCCCACAATTGTTCTCGCTTGAAAGTGGTGTCCTATGTTTGGAAAAGTTGACTGACAAACTTGGCCTGTTAACTTATTCATAGTTTCATGTAAAGTTCTTATTTGCTTGGTCATATTTTCATAATGCATTTTTTCATTTTGAATGAAATTTTCCATGTTATGAACATACTATATATTTACCTATTCAACCATATCTTGAGTACGTTTACCACGTAATACACACATGGTTTGAGGACTTCATCCTGCCATTGATTCGTAACGGCTCTGACTTTGTCCCTTTATTCCTAGAGTACTTTGTTCCTCCTCATATTTTCAATCACAGACGGAAGTCGATGGCTTGCTGGCTTCTTATCGGAGTTCTTATGAGACATGATGCTTCACTTTTGTATTCTTCAACAACACACCAAAGTTGTCCCACTGGAGTGCCAAATTGTTTCACGCGAAAGGATCTCGCTAACCATTAAAATGGATTCAGACGATGTGTAAGGAACAACAACCTCTCGAAACAAAGTATCAAAGTGTGCTTTATTTATGAAGATTACAACGAAGACAAAATACCTCCAATGGTCGCAAGCACACAAACTAAACTAGGATTTGACAAGAAAATTAAATGAAAGTAAATTACACAATCTTTGTTCGAGAGTTGATTGATTGGTCCTTTCTTCTTCTCCCTTTTATATGCCTTGAACATTTTCCCTCTTCCAAAACCGCTTGTAAACTACCTTGTCTCCTTGTAACTGTCCACTTTCTTCATAATGGATGACTTGTCAAAAAACCATTTTGTTTAACCGCTGCCATTACTCTATATGCTCAGCCAAATTTCCTGGATCATGGGGATGTGATAAGGTTTCCCGTTAACTTCCTAATAACTACTTATTTTAGATAATGATAAATCACTGCATTACCCCAGATCTTGGGCATTCTCTATGCCTGAGCGACACTACTCCATTCGCTCTATCGCCCTATATTTGGGCCTCCTCATGGGTTTATTTGGACCTGCATGTGGGTTTATTTGGACTTATTTCCCTGGACTCTTCAATTGAGCTTCACTATTTGGGCCATTTCATTGGGCCTTCGAATTGGGTATTTTTATGTGTCAACGAGTAGGCATCATGCCTTGGGCTATGAAACTTAATAATTATTGTCTGTTTATGCTTGTCTAATGAACTTCACATATTTGGTTGTTTTGTCCGTTGTAATTTTAACATATATTTGGCACATATTTTGTTTGCTTTTTGGCTTGAGTCCAATTACTGGTATTTTTTTTATTTATTGAAGCTCTTTATGCTTACATATTATAATGAGGACCAACATTAAACATTTACTCCACAATGAAAGACTGTTTTAAGCAATTGGCAAAACTTGGCGCTTCATATTTTCACTTCCCCTTTAACACATAATCTACTTGGTTCTCCCTCGTTATAATCCATTGTTGCCACTGAAATTTCATCACATTATGACTAGAATTGTACTAATAATTTTTGAAACTGTAAGAAAGTGTTGGTAGTTGATACACTGTGCTGAATTGAATATACAGATCTTCTCTATGATATTTACTTTCAATGATTCATAAGTACTTTAGAATTAAGTTATATTATGACTAGAACCGTCAATTCCTACGAATAATGTTTATTCTGTTCTCTGCATATTTTATTAATTTGTATGACTTTTTCCTCCATTATTTTTATCCAAATTTAGCAACTTATAATGGAGGTGAATCATCGTTTCTGTATTTTTTGTCATGCTCCCATTATTAATCTAATTCGTCTCACTGTTGGAAATGTTGGACTGATCTTTACTAAGGGTGATATGTAGGAAGTCAGCTAGAAGGTTGCTAAGTACAAGGTTGGAGCTCTAGCTCATGTTGGTCTAGTTGCTTTCGAAGTCTAATTTTTTGACAGGCACGTGTATACTACATTTAAATGTACTAGTAGTAAGTACGTGCGTTGCACGTCTCACGTAAACAATACATGATATGAGTATTAAAGTTGAAGCTATACTCTATTTTAAGGCAATTGAGGTAATTAAAGAACACGAGCTAAAACATGCTACAAAAGTTTTTTTCTTTTTAAAAAGAAAAATAAATAAAAGATTTTGTAAACGACGAAAATTATGGAGAAATTTACTCTTAAATTGGTTGATAAGTAGCACATGTTAACCTAAGTCATAGAAAGAGTGATTCAGGTTGCTCCAGCTCCGATTTGTTCCACTGTGAACAGACAAAATCGGGGTGGAACAAAGATCAAGAATGATAGGTTTTAAAAAAGAAAAAGAATAAAAGAGTACATACTACATACCTGTGATGAGAATTAATTCCATTTGGATTACTGTCCAAATGAGATTTTTCCTTTCATTACTTTTATTTGGCTCTTGGGGTTCTCGGTGGGTTTTCAAATGGGGAGAGATCGTGGGAGCCGAGAGTGACCTTTTGTTTCTCAATGATATGATGATATAGCCCCCTTTTTTTTAAACTTTTTTTCTACGGCACTCAATTTCAACAATCTATTAAAAATCAAGTCCACAATATTTCAAACAAATATCAACCATCCATTCTCCAAAAAATCACAATTCATTTCAAAAAAAACTCTTTTTAAACAATACAAAACACACACATAATAATATCCTATTTGGTAATATGAAAAATTTTGATTTTTGTGATTTATTATTATTATTTTTTGATGGATGTGTAGTTTAAAAAAGTTTGAAAACCAAAAAAATATGGGCTTGACAAAAAATGGATGGTTTAGATTGAATTTGAAAAGTTAAAGTAAAAAAAATTTCACTACCAAATGGGCTCTAAATATATGCAATAGTATTAAGAAAGAGTATTCTTGATTTGGAGTAAAATGTGTGAGGGAAAACTTGTCAAGGGAAAGATTCTCCCCTATCTACACTTTTAAAGTAGTAGTGAATAGTAATGATCGTGGGAGTCAGGAGTGACCTTTTGTTTCTCGATGATATGATGATATAGCCCTTGTTTGTTTTTCTTTAAACTTTTCTCTTCTTTTTTTTCGACGGCACTCAATTTCAACCATCTATTAAAAGTCAAGTCCACAATATTTTACTTTTCAAACAAATCCCAATCATCCATTCTCCAAAAAATCATTATTCATTTCAAAAAAACTCTTTTTAAACAATACCAAACACACATATAATAATATCCTGTTTGGTAAAATTTAGATTTTTGTGGTTTTTTATTTTTATTTTTTGATGGATGTGTTATTTAAAAAAGTTTGAAAAGCTAGAAATGTGGGTTTGACAAAAAATAGATGGTTGAAATTGAATTTGAAAAGTTGAGGTAAAAAAAATTTCACTACCAAATGGGCTCTAAATATATGCATTAGTATTAAGAAATGGTATTCTTGGTTTAGAGTAAAATGTGTGAGGGCAAACTTGTCAAGGGAAAGATTCTCCCCAATCCACACTTTTAAAGTAGTAGTGATTACTTTGATTTTGTTTCAAAATTCTTCTATGTTACCTTTTAGCGTCTCTCAATATCGATTAAATGTATCACGGAATGTATGTATGCTATTACATACTCAATGAAATTACGACCTGTGCATCACACGTGCGTAAAACTAGTGTATTAAAAAATACAAAATAATTTGACAACTAAAATATGTTATATTATGTCGATAAGTAAACAATGGATTAAAACCGAACCAAACCGAAAAAAATGGTTTGGTTTGGTTTGTAAAATGAAATAGTTTGATTTGGATTGGATTGGAAAAATGTCAAATCGCTTAAAATGGTTTGGTTTGAGAATCTGTCTCAAGCCGCCCAAACCGGATCGCGTTCATCCCTAGTTCAGCCTCTCCGTTTTATTTACAGTCTTTTATTTGTTCTCCGTTGTTTCAGGAGATATATTACTACAACACCAAATGTGAGTAGTCTATGCCCTTTTTTATTCATCGAAAGTATGTTTTGAAAAGATATTGATTAATGGCTATTTGGTTTTTAACTTTGTTATAAACCCAAGATTCTATCATTTGATTTGATATGGATATTGGCCATTTGTTCTGATCTTTATTTGTACCCCGTAATGTGTGATTTGAGAAATGAGCTCATTATATGTGATTGACAAGCACACATTAATAGAATCGAACTTCTATAATTGGGCCCATTTGGTCCTTTGGTATTTTGAGATTTATTATGGGATAGATTACTCACTGAATAAGTGTTATTTCCATTATTACAATCTTCACTTTTCAGACTGACCATGACGTCAAATGAGGAGAGTCTTCATTTGTATACATGTATGGTTTACAAGGAATTATATAAGGTTCCACCGCTTCGTGAAATTTCATTCTTATGTTGAAGTTTATAAGACCATTACAAGAAATTTCTTATCTTCAGAAGACATCCCGAATAAATAAGATAGAAGTTCAAGCTACTAGATATTTGGACATGTTGGAGAAGTTTCCTCTTTTGTTGTAAAAATTAGGAAAAATAGAAAGACTTTTGCATACTCTCTCTTCGAAGGAAAAAAAAAATACACTTTTTGTTTAACTTTCTTTGCTTATGTGTTATTATCTTTGAAATAATTATTTTCTACCGTTTGTAGCTTATTTGAAAAAAAAATTACGATAGGGGTCGACCCCTTGTAGCTATTGAAACTGGAGGGGTCGACCCTTGCTCAAAAATGTTGTTTTTAGCCTAGTTTCACACAAATGAAACTAGAGTTATTTTCTATTTTTTTTGAATTGGTTCCCAACCTATATATCTTTCGTCTCCTTGCTTAGTGGTACCCAAAAGTAACTTTTTAAAGGTTCAATTTGATATTTTAACATTTTATGGGAGGGGGCTTGACTTTAAGAACAACCAAGAGAGTGTTGGAAATATTATGAAGGGAGAAATTGTATGTCTAAATAAAGAAGAATTTTGGCTAGATCGTATAAATTTTCTTGGTCATATAGTAACAGCACAAGGGGCTAAAGTTGAAGCGGTAACCAAATGACATAGACCAATGAATGTGGGTGAAATCCGTAGTTTCTTAGGATTGATTGGTTATTATTGGAGATTCCTATAGTAACAGCACAAGGGGTTGAAGTAGATCATTCTAAAGTTGAAGCGGTAACCAAATGGCATAGACCAATGAATATGGGTGAAATCCGTAGTTTCTTAGGATTGACTGGTTATTATTGGAGATTCGTCAAAGAATTTTCGAAAATAGATGGGCCAATGATCCATCTAATCAGAAATGGAGTGAAATTTCAGTGATCTGAGAAGTGTGAGAAGAGCTTACAAGAAATAAAACAAAAATTGATTACAGCTACAATAGGGTTTGGGATGTGTGTTAATCAACATGAGAAAGTGATTGCATACGCCTCAAGACAATTGAAGCAACATGATCAAAACTACCCCACACATGATTTAGAGTTGGTGGCAGCAGTACATGCTCTAAATATATGGTGTCACTATCTCTAGGGGGAAAGGTGCTATATTTATACTAGTTACAAGAGCTTGAAATACTTCTTCACTCAAAATGAGTCAAACATGAGGTAGAGAAGATGGTTGGAAGTGGTTTAGGATTACAACTGTATTATTTATTACCATCCGGGTAAGACTAATGTAGTTGCAGATATTCTTAGCAGGAAGACAGTGGGACAGTTGACATCTCTACCCACGACCCAAGAACAATTGATAAATGAGTTTGAGAATTTGAGATTGGAAGTGGTCATTCCACCAACTTGATTTACTGCAAGAATTGTAGCATTAAAAATTCAACCTACTATTAGGGATCGAATCAAGGATGCCCAGGGTAACGATCCATTCTTGAATAAAATGAAGACAAAATTTGGTACAAGTAAACAAAAGATACCTTGGTGTACAAGGAAAGATTATGTGTATCGAAGGATTAAGGGGTTAAGAAAAGAAATATTAGAAGAAGCTCACTCTGTCCCATACGTGGCACATCTGGTGGCACAAAAATGTATCAAGACCTTTGCGGTACATTTTTGTGGAGAAATATGAAAAGAAGAATTGGTCTTTTTGTTGAGAAATGTATGTTATGTCAACAAGTCAAGGAAGAGTATCAGAGGCCATCAGGTTCGTTAAACCCTTTGGATATACCAATATGGAAATGGGAACATATAGTAATGGATTTTGTTGTGGGAATTCTAAAGAAGTTCCTTGAACTATATATTATCGCAATCCATTGCTCTAAATTCAAGAAATGTCTGGTATGAAATGTATTTTTTATTTATATTATGTTGAATTAGAATTTAAACGTTTCTTTTTGAGTGTTTTCCCAATACTCACTCTTTAAGATTTTAGATTTGAATGGTTTGTGTTGGACATGTGGATGATTGGAGGATTCGTTGCTCATTGGTGCCAAGTAAATTTAGAAAATAAATGGCTAGATGTTATTCTATTTCAAATGACATTATTTTCTCATAATTTGTGTTCATAAAGTTTCGAAATAGTTTCGCATTATGCTTCATTTATATTACAATACATCTACCTTTGAATTATGTGGTTTCAAGATTACTTCTCTCCATGTTATGGCAATACTTGGCCAATTTAGCATCACTTTCCTCCGATGAACCTATTAAGTCTTCTAACACACAATTTTTAGCCTTCTGGTAGTTTATGATCACCCTAAAAATCATGTTGTAAGTCTCTAATGATGACTCTAGGTCTATAAATCGTCCTTAGATCTTGAAACATGTGCTTTATCTGTCGACCTAATAGCCATGATCGGGGTTTCTTGATCATTTTAACGAATACCCACTTGGAAAGTATATTCTCGTGCATACTTGCAAAAAATAAAAAAACTGATTTATGTCCATCTTCGTTGCTCGCAAACATCAAGTACAATTGTTGTCTATACAAACAATTGTCCAGGCACTCCTATGTGACTTTTTCACTTTAAACTAGAAGTTGTGCTTTAATACATTATTGTGCAAGTTTCATCAAGGTCTTTCTTGGTTTCAAATATTTGTTGGAATTGCACTTCTTCATTATTGGGAACCATATACGAACAATCAGATGATCATGAACTCTGCCCAGCATGTGAGTTCTCACTTTACTCATGTCTATATCTGGAAAAAGCAATCAGATCATAGTTTGTAAATATAATTTCATCCTGATTGTCTTCGACTACCTTGTAAGCTCTATACGAGATAATGGGATCACAATGTACAACAAATTTCTTAGTAATAACCACGTCATCCTCACGAGCTGCCTCCAATGTATCCTAAAATTCATTCACATTTTGATCCCCCACCATTGAATCTTTGTGTTCACAATTGGAGGTATCTTTTCTTACTAAAGTTATTTTAAAATATTGTATTACATTTCTTGAAAAATATTGTATCACATTTGTTGAAAAAATTATTAACCTAATATTTGTGAAGAATATTATAATATTATTTGAAAAGAGATATTAAATTTGAATTATTCTTTTCCCACAAGAGAAGAACAAATTCACACATAATAATATTTGAAAATAATTTTGTACCATTACTTAAAAAAAAAAAAAGCAAGTTGTGACCAATAAATAAAACGCGACTATAATGTTTTATTGCAACTATATTTGTAATTGTGGCCAATTCTATAACGACCCGGCTCCCTCGCTGGGGTCTTCTCCATGTCGTACTCATGGTCTTTCCACTCCCTCTGGTCGTCCTGGTCCTCAAGGGCTGCCAACCTCGTTTCCAGGAAGTGGATTTTTGCCTTCCATGAGTTTTAAACCTTGTACCTAGGGGTTAAGTACAAAGATTCTAATGGTAGTGGGTTTCTAAAAATCTTTGTACTTAACCCCTAGGTACAAGATTCGAAACCCATGGAAGGCAAAAATTCACTTCTTAGAAATGAGGCTGGCAGCCCTTGAGGACTAGGACGACCAGAGGGGAGTGGAAAGATCATGAGTACGACACGGAGAAGGCCCGAGTGAGGGAGCCGGATCGTTACAAATTCTATGTTAAAATTTTTATCTATCACAACTGTGACCAATTATATGGGTGATTGTGACCACTTTCTTAGAGAATTGTGACAAAAATATTGACTAATTGTCAACCGAGACTTTGTATGACTTTCTAGTCACTAATGTGACCAATATTTTATTTATATTAGGTAATTTTGACTAATTATGACTTTGAGTGACCCTTATAGTACAAAATGTGACCAATTATATTTGAGATTGTGACAAACTATAACTTTGTGTGACCATGGGACGTGACCCGTTAAATTAATTTGTAAGTTATAAAATTTTATCGATCACAAATGTGACCAATTATTAGGTAATGTGATCAAAATATTGATTAATTTGATCAAGAAAATGAGTAAGTGTGACAAATAAATTTTATTTATATTAGGTAATTTTGACTAATTATGACTTTGTGTGACCCTTATAGTCACAAAATGTGACCAATTATATTTGAGATTGTGACAAACTATAACTTTGTGTGACCATGGGACGTGACCCGTTAAATTAATTTGTAAGTTATAAAATTTTATCGGTCACAAATGTGACCAATTATTAGGTAATGTGATCAAAATATTGATTAGTTTGATCAAGAAAATGAGTAAGTGTGACCAATAAATAATATGCGACTAAAAATATTTGATTGCAATTATATTTGTAATTGTGATGAAACTTCATGGAATTTGTGATTTTGTGCGACTTATGACGATTACTGGATGTGACACATTTAATTAAATTATTGATCACAAAATTTGATTCTTGACCAAATTTGTAATTGTGAACGAACTATGACTTTGCATGTGAGTGAGTTGAGGTTGGATGTGTATGGGGGTGGGCTGAATGTTGCAACTAAATTTGTAATTATAACTGAACTTTGACTTTGTGTGACCATGGGAAAGGGTAGGGTATGGTAGGGTGGGGTGGGGTGAATTTTGAAGCTAAATTTGTAATTGTGATCTTTGTGACCAACCGTGACTTGAGGTGGGAGAGGGTGGGTAGGGGTGAATTTTTTGGCTACATTTGTAATTGTGATCGAATTGTGACTTTGTATGATCAACTATGACTCGGGGTGGGGTGGGGTGGGGTGGGGTGATGTAGGGGTGAATTTTGAGGCTAAATTTGTAATTGGGATCGAATCGTGACTTTGTGTATGGAATAGGTGAGGTTGGTGGGCTGGGGTAATTTCGAGGCTAAATTTTGGCTCGAGTGCATGGGGATGGCGTGGGTGGGGTAGGGACGGGGTGAGGTGAGGTGGACAATAGGTTGTGATTTAGTATTGTTTGAGATTTCTTATTTAATATTATATTAGCTTTAAAATTATATAATATTTTATTTATTTATTTTTATTAAACACCTGAATTTTTTTTTGTTAGGTTAAAAAGGTGATAGTTTTAATTGTATACTTATGTAATTTTCTCAAAATTAATCTTTCTCTTATTAAAATGAAAAGTTGAAAAATAGCGTGAGTATAATTTTCTCCAAAGCTAGCAACTGCCAAATTTTTCCTGGTAATCAATCGACCTACCAGCCGACTTATTTAGGAACCCCTACACATAACATGGTGGAATATCACGAGTATCGAGTGATTTTTTTATTTTTTATTGATTTTTTCCATACCTGTTTCTTATAAAATTCAGAACGTTGCGCTCTTTTAAAAAATCTATGTCCACGGACAAGAAGTAAATTGGAGTTGCAAGGGTATCTCAAACGAATTCCTCTTGAATTTTTGAACTATGCCAAACATGCTCTTAGAACATCTCTAATAGACTCTTTATATTTAAAGATCATATTTTACATAATAGAAAGCAGCTTTAAATTTAAAGAGCAAAATGATAGAGTGAAGAATTTTTATTAAAGGAGAAGAAGAGAAATAATGTAATTAGAAGAAAGAATTACTGAAGAAGAAGAGTAGGGATGGAAAAATGGCTCGACGACTCGATCCGCTCGGGCTCAGCTCGGAAAAAGCTGGGGCCTAGCTCAACTTGCTGCTCAAGATTTTGAGCCAAAGCTCGAGCCGAGTTTTTTTTGAGAGACGGGCTTTGGTTCGGCACGGCTCGAGCCAAAAAAAGCTCGTCCAAAAAGCTCGATGGGAGCTTGAGTCATGATATTCGATCACAAGCTCTACTCAACTTGTTGTATATATACATTTTTAATAAAAAAAATTTATGGATTTTTGTTATAAAAATTAAAAAAAATTAAAAATTCGGAACTTGGCTCGACTCGACTTGAAAAATATTAAGCTTAAAGCTCAGGTCGAGTCTTATTTTTGAGAACGAGCTTTGGCTCAGCTCTGCTCAGACCAAAAAAGCTCGAGCCTTGATCTTCGGCTCATGAGCTGGGTCGGCTCGACATGGCTTGTTGACATCCCTAAAAAAGACAGATTTTGACTGAATCGAAGAGAACTTCAATATGAAGAGAGAAAGAGATTTTTTTCCACAATAATATTCATCCCCTTACTGAATTAATTCAGGCTACATATATAAAGTATGTTTGGTAAGCCAAATAAGTTAGCTTATAGCTTATTTGGAGAGCTTATAAGCTTCATCTACTAAAATAAGCTTCGTTTGGTTGATGAGCTTATTTGAAAAGCTAGAACTTATCTTAAAAGCTTTGATGTGATCCAAAATATGCATCAAAAGTGTTGACCTATGGTTAACTTAACCTTATTATTTTGATCATAACAAACAAGAATATATTGTGTTATTAACAAGTGTGCTTCAAGTGTTTCATGTAATGATAAATATTCAAAGCACTCTATGTTCAAATCGTCTCTCAATGATATAAATCAAAACTATGTGATCAAGCACATGAGACGCAAAGAAGATCATGAAAGAATTTAAGATATTCAAAGATCAAAATTGAAGTTGAAAAGCATGACATGAAGATCAAGAATTCAAGCATACAAGATTAGAGTTCAAGTTCAAGAGTTGATTTAACCTATGTAAAGGTATAACACTCTCAATATTTAGCGATGACATTCAACGAGCTCGAAAATGATTTTTATGCATCAAGAAACTTTCTTGAAAATTCATCACTTGCATAAAATATTTTTATCAAGTCAATATTGCTTTTCATATGTTATTTGATCTTAAGTCATGATTATACTATGTTAAACCACTTTGAAAAACAAGTTAGAAACCTAAAAATCCTAAATTTTCATGTTTTTCAAAAGTCAATTTTCGGTCAACCGAAATTGGTCAGCCGAAAGTTCAACGGTTGAAAATCTGTAACGGCTATATGCATGTTTCGGTCGACCGAAACTCCAGAATTGGTCAACCGAAAGTTGCTGAACTTGAATATCTTGATCTATAAATAGCCATTTCATTTACATTCATTTTCAACAACATAGAAAAGATTTTATAGAAATTTTCTTGTGAAAATTCATTGTTCTTACTTGGTTTATATTCATCTATTATTATTATAAAAATTTGATTGATTTAAACTTTATTTTATCAAATTCATCAAAGTTTTTGGAAGAAAGTTTTGTGAAGATTCTTGGTTTTATATTGTTTAAACTTCTTCAACATCTTCACACTGTATTGGAATTGAAGTGTAAGTCTCTCTTTGTTCTAAACTTGTTTTAATCTTTTAAAAGAGAGAAATTCCAATTAAGGAACTTTGATTATTTGTGCTACATTTTTCATTATCATTTGATTCATCAAAGTTCCATTGCCTAAACACTTTGAGCTTAACTCATTATTAATTATTCAAGTGTGGCATCTCTTGGTACTTAATTTGATTCAATATTTTAACAAGAGATTATTTGAAAAACTTTGTTTGATTGCATTGAACTTTTCATTATCATTTGCATCAAAGTTTTTCTCTAACACTCGAGCTTAATTCATTGCTATCTATTGAAGTGTTAGCCTAACTCTCTCGGTACTTAATTTGAGTATATCACTTGTCAAGAGAGTTATTTCAATTGTAAATTCAATTCATTATATCTTGTGGTTTCGAGAGCCCTGTGAAAACTCGATTGTTGGTTAAGGGTAGGTGCTCCTTGTTGTAAGTCGCCTAAGGATTTGGTACTCCTTGTTGTAAGTTACCAATATAGTGGATTTGTCCTTGCTCGTGACGGAGAGCTCGGTAACGGGGGACGTAGATCACGTTGGTTGATTGAACCTCCATAAATCGCGTTTGCATTCTCTTATCCCT
This sequence comes from Ligustrum vulgare, assembly GCA_963555705.1. NCBI lineage: Eukaryota > Viridiplantae > Streptophyta > Magnoliopsida > Lamiales > Oleaceae > Ligustrum > Ligustrum vulgare. The sequence goes on from OY743174.1 coordinate 31,017,127, forward strand.
TTTACTTACGTACATTGCACTTACTCTATTCTATCAATTTATATTGTGCAACGCTATATCTAAGTGCTATACTTGCTTTATCAATTAAGTTTACACATTTATAGCACACTACATTGATAGTTAAGTTACTTACAACACTAAGTGCTCATACTTGTACACATTGATTTTTAAGTTTGAGATTATATATCGAAAAAGTTTTATAAACCAATTCACCCCCCTCTTGGTTAGTTTACTCTTGGGCTAACAAAAAGGAGAAGTCGAGCTACCGGAAATACGACAGTGATCGACGTGAGAAATGGAACAACGTAATGTTAGGGGGCATCATAGAGGTAGAGATGTTGAGGATGACGACCTTGGGAAAATTAAGCATCCGTTTGGCAACACATGTTTTTAAACATGTTTTTTCTACACAATTCCCCAGATCACTTTTTAACCACACATATTTTCTCTCTCTAATTTTCAACCCCACATTTTACCTAGAAAACATAAAAAAACATGTTTTTGAACAAAAACTTTTTAACAAACAGAGGCTAAAATGAAAATACCATCGTTACAGGATAGGAGTGATCTGGAGGTGTACATGGATTGGGAAACCAAGGTTGAACGGATTTTTGATTGTCAGAATTATTCAGAAAAAAAGAAGGTGAAATTAGTAGTGATTGAGTTCACATATTATGCAAATATTTGGTGGGATCAACTGGTGACTGGTAGGAGGAGGAACCTTGAGGGGCCGGTGGAGACTTGAGGTGAATTAAAGACCATAATGAGGAAGCGTTTTGTGCCAACTCACTATTATAGAGATATTTATCAGAGGCTGCAGGGTCTGACTCAGGGGTCGAGAAGTGTAGAGGATTATCATAAGGATATGGAGGTGGAGATGATTCGGTCCAATGTGGTGGAGGATCGTGAAGCTACAATGGCTAGGTTTTTGAGTGGGTTGAATAGAGAAATTTCCAACATCATTGAGCTACAACATTACGTGGAACTAGAGGACATGGTGCATATGGTAATGAAGGTGGAAAGGCAACTAAGGCGAAAGGGGGCAGCAAGACACTCACCGGGTTCTTATCCTACATCACAACCGAAGCAGGAACACAATGATGACCATGTTCCGAAAGGAAAGGAGGAACCTACAACAAAAGGTAAAATTATTTCTGATTCTCAACCTACTAGGGATAGAAATATTAAGTGCTTTATGTACTTGAGGTTATGGTCATATAGCATCCCAGTGTCCAAATAAAAGAGTAATGTTTTTTCGTGACAATGGTAACATTAGGTTGGAAGACGAGTTTAAAGTGATGCCTAGATTACAGAATGCTGGGACTAGTAGTAGTGATGAGGAAGGGTTGATTTATGTTGTTAAAGGCTCAGTTATTAATCGGATTGTCCTTAGTACTAGAGTTAGGGTGGATGAAGTCCGTGAGCAAATGGATAATCTATTTCACACTAGATGCTTAGTGGGTGAAAAAGTTTGTGGTTCGGTGATTGACAGGGGGGAAGTTGTACTAATGTGGTTAGTACAATGTTGGTTGAAAAATTGGGCTTGAGTTTGATGAAACACCCTAGACCTTATAAGTTACAATGACTGATTGAGTCGGGTGAAATTAAGGTGAACAAGCAGGTTTTGGTGGGTTTTACGATTAGTGGCTATAAAGATGAAGTCGTTTGTGGTGTAGTGATGATGCATGTGTGGCAATATTTTGTTGGGGAGACCATGGAAACATGATAGGAGGATAGTACATGATGGGTTTAAGAATCAATATTCCTTTGTGAAGGATGGGAAGAAAATTACCCTTGTGCCTTTATCCCTTACGGAAGCCCGGGAGGATCTATTGAAAATCAAATGTGAGTTCGAGAAAAAAAAATAAGAGTGTTGAGGCCACGACCTCAGAAAAAGGAGAGCTTGAGAGCAAAAAGAAAAAGAAAAAGAAAAGAGAGTCCACCCCCAAAATGAGTTTTTTTTCACAAATGTTGATGTACAAGGATCCATGCCTTGCACTTAACCAATCTAACCCACCCCTCCCCAGTCTACAAAATTAGTTTTGCAGGTACCCAAATCCAACTCCAACTCCAAAACTAAAGTTGGAACTGAATGTAATTGCAAGAAGAAACAGCCCTGCAGGTTCAAGGAATGCACAAAGCACAAGCATGATCATCAATCCCGACGAACCAAACATAGGTATGAACCAAGAGCAAACAAAACCAGGAGTTACAGGAGGATTGGACCAGTTCTAGATTCGAGGTCGAATCAAGGGGGGATGATGTGATCCAAAACATGAGACCAAAGGACAAGTCTAGCCATCGGCAATATGACAGTGATCTACGTGCAAAACGGAGCAAGTTCCATGTTGGGGTCGAGCTAAGAAGAGGGACGGATCAAGCTGAATCAAGGAATCGAAGTCCAAAAAACAAGCTAAAAAAAGAGCAGAAGCCATCTCACAGCCGTAAAAGTGGAAGTTACGGCTGTAACACAGCATTCGTAAATTTTGTGCAGAACTTAAATTACGGCCGTAAGGGACTCTTTCACGGTCGTAACTAGATTATAACTTTTTGTTTCAGCGCGTCAATTACGGCCGTGAATATCGATGTCACGCTCGTAACTAATGCAATCACTTTTGGATCGAGAGACGATTACGGCCTTAAGGCTATATGTTACGGTCATAACTTAGGAGCAGGGTTTTGGACTTTAGTTGCGACTAGGGTTTATTTCTTTACGCATTTTTTTTTCCATTGTAAAAGACAAGTTTGAGTTTATTAATATTGTTAAGAAAGGATTCTCTTGTTAAAATGTTGAGTTATTCCTTTTTTTCTTGAACTTATCAAAGATTAATTCTTTATGGCGTTTGTCCAATGAACTTATCAACAAACTGACAACCCTTGTGGGGTTCACCACTCTTGGTTCATATTTCGCATCGTTCTCACGTCGTAAATATTGGGTCAAGGTTTTATCGTCAATCCTATCATTTAATTCCTTTATTTTATTTCTTGTTTTTGTGTTTAATCTATTTTAGATCTTTCCTAGGTTATTATTTTCGTTATTCCGCGTGTTCATCGTGACCCCCTCCCAGGGATCACGTCATCTGGTATCTTTCCATGGACAGTCATCAATGTGGAACTTTTCACATTGATCCCCGAGAGGGGAATCACGTCGAACTCACAGAAGAAACGCGAGGAAAGTTCCGAACTCAAGGTGGAACGGACGATAACACTACGACCCGAGCCTCACAACACAAGAACTAAGAGTATATTAAACCCGAAACCCGTTACGATGCGGAAACAAGAACCATAATGGGGTGAATGCCACATGGAATGTCCAGATCTTTGATAAGTTCGGGTTTAAAGGGAATCCTCACCTTTAGAGAGCAAAAACACTCAATATATTTCATTCATCAAAAACTTTTTTTTACAATGAAAGAAAAAGATATAAATAATATAAAAACAAACTAAAACTAGGTCTATCCGCAATAGGGGCACAAATAAACCCTAAAACAAGTAAAAATGGAATTAAACCTAAATTAAGCAGAAATTAAGTTACGGTCATAATTATCGAGGTTACGGCCGTAATGGCCCGACTGCATGATTTTTTTCACTTTCCTCAGCCGTAGGTTCTCTTGGTATTTTGATCATAAATTTCTCTCCTGATGTCCAATTGTGCTGATTTATAGTGCGTTGGAAAGAAGACTCAAAGATATACAATTCTTCTATATATAAATGTTTCCAAATTTGGACGTATTCTATACGAAAATTGAACTAGAATATCTGATTAAAAATCTGGATCACAATCCCTGCGGGATTTTAATTGCTAATTTCATCTCAAATCTTCTTTGACCATATTTTTGCCCCCAATCTTCTTCCCACATGACATTATTGAATTGGAGTCCTTTGAACATGCCCTTAAAGTTTTACTTGACTTGATTTGTAGTTCTTTCCATCAAGCCCAACATGATTCGTATCATTCCCTCCTCCTTGAGAATGATTCGTCCCGAATCATAGTGTTGTTCTTGTTGTTTCGCTGTACCTCCTGGATCAAACGAAAAATTATGGATTCGATGACATGCATTCAATAAGTGATGCTTCTCCAATCGGTAGACAAGAAGATATTGAAACATGGGACTAATTGACCAAGGTTGATGCGATTCAAGCTTCCATGTGTAATCAACCTGCAATAAAGATTGAAATAAAACGGGGAGGCAAATGTTAGTCTCAAAAGGTACAAGGTACGGATCCTTATATTTTTTCGCTAAAATCGTGTACCGCAAAGATCACGGGTCGCGTTAAAGTAATAAAGTGGACTTTTTGAGTCCGGGTTGTCGATCCCACGAGGAATGTATACTCAATTACACACTCTAGTTAATTTAATTTTAACAATGATGTCACACAATAAGTTTTTGGATTTTTTTATGAAAATAAAACATAAAAAGTAGCTTTAAATTCCAACAACAATAAAGACAATGGAATATTAAAAAGTTGAGATTCATGATTTCACTTAAACAACGCTTAATTAATTTGCAATTTTGTATATAAAATTAACTACTTAAGATAGATAAATGCAAGACAATGAACATAAATCAAAATACACAATATTCAAAGACAATAATTATAAATTCAAATGCTTGAAAGTAAATAACTCAAAATACATAAACAAACTTAAAATAACTAAGTGAAGTTAAGTAACTCCAATCATCCCAAAAAAATACTTTTCTTAGCCCATAATGAAAATCAACTCATAATAAAATAACAACAACATTTAACAACTAACAAAATCATTTTAACAACAAACTAACTTAAAGGATTAATAATGAAACTTCAACAACAAAAATAAGCTTGAAATTAAAAAACACAAATAAAAACACAAAAGCTTAAGAGATAAAATGCATTAGAAACATAAAGTTAGAGAGCAAATATACAAAGAAAAATAAAAAGGGGCAAGAATAAAACCTCCCCTAATTTTTACTCATGTTTTGGTATTTATACCACTCAAAAATATCCAAAAATGCCCTAAAAACGTTCAGATCCGCGTACACAGCAAAATGGGCTGAACCGGGTCGACCCAGTCCGGCCCGGAAAAAAATTAAAAAATAACCGCGCGATCGCTCGGTGCAAAAATCCGGTCAGCCGTTTTCTGGGATCTGTTTCATGGTCTAGGTCGCGTTCGAGTGGCTCGGCTGGGATGGTTCTTTGCAGCGTAGTCCTCTTCCGTAATTGCAATATAGTCCTCCATCTTTCAATGTTGATCAATTTAGTCCCCAAACTTTCATATTTTTTTCAAATAGGTCCTTCTAAAATTGCACTTGAAATCCTTCAACTTTTAGAATTTGGCAATCTGGTCCCTGGGTTAAATTGCACAGCAGGTCCGTAACTTCCCGGAAGTGATAAAATGGTCCCCAAACTTCCAATTTCAGCATAATTTGCACTCCTTTTTTTATTTTTGGCCTCAAACTTAGATATTAACCTATTTAAACACAAAATATGCATAAATTAGTAGATATTTGCTCAAGATATTTCAAAATATGCTAATTTAAAGGTATAAAAGTGTATAAAAATACACTTAACAAATATCCCCAAACTTAAACTCTTGCTCGTCTTGAGCAAGGATATCTACTGGCATAATAAGCATAGATGAATGAGTGATAAATAATGCTAGATAACTTACAAATCCTTACTTGAGTGTAAAATTGCATGATTAATTCACAATTATGTTTTCAAAATAATACTACAAAAAGAAGTTGAGCTTATCTCATGTTTGATTAGTTTGTGTGTGCATAGTCACTTCTAATTATCACTAAGGTTCAAAGAAACATTGTAGGAAGGATGAATTTCAAATCAATACTATCCACCCTTAGTGGTCAATTTCATTCATGTCCTTCTCGTAGCATTCATCTCCCCAAATTATTTCTTTTCTCTCCCGAGATGTAATCCTAGAGGTAACTCTCAATTCACACATTTCTTTTTCCACTAAAGCTTGGTTGTGACTTATCGGCAATCTCAACAATCTAGATATGCAGTGACTCTCCACTAGATGAGTGCTTCAACATTAAATTTTATACCGAGCAATTCAAACTCACTATTAATCTAAGCCCTTATACAAATACAAATGAATGATTTCTACAAACTAATGTGATGATTGCTCATGACTTCCCCACTCCCTTAAGCTTTCTAATTGAACCATGTAGTGAGCTTTAGGTCGGTAACTCCCCAATTGTTTTAAGATCAAAGGGTACCAAGTTTCAAACACCCCTACAGACTTAATAACTGGAGTCAAAAATGCTACGAAGTGAGGTAGACTTATTTAGAAAATGCAATGATGATGATTTACTTTTTTTTTCAAAGTGTGTGTGTATGTACCCTACTCATTAAGCTTTCTAATTGACCCATGTAGCGAGCTTTAGGTCGGTGACTCCCAAGTTTCTAACTTAAGGCACTAAGTTTCAAGATATTCCGACGGACTTAATTACTTGAGTCAAAAAAGCTACGAGATAGGGCAATGCAATAATTAAAATGGGCTTAAATCTCTAGCATTTGGTCATCACTTAGCTTATACTAACATCAACAACACACCACACAAATTTATATCAAGCATGCATGGAATCACTACACATCTAGACCAAGGACGGACATAAGGTGGGGCCTACTAAGGCACGTGCCCCACTAAAATTTCACCTTTTTTAAAAAAAATTATAAATTAATACCCACATTTAATCTTGGTTAAATAGCTTGAAAACGATAAATATAATAGCATGTTATTTGAACGAACTTTGAGTCACTGTTATGTTGATTTAATTCACTTTTAATTTTGAGGACTTGAATATATGTTTACAATTGGTTATTTGTTTATTTGTATCAGTTATGTATAAATATTATAAGCGTAAATCCACATTTTCTTGTGATGAGCAAAGTAATGAAAATGAAGTTAGATATGAAAGGATTGACAAACTTGGTGAAGAAATAGATGTTGGACTTGGATATGTTCCTATTGAAACTAATGTTGGGGATGTTCCTATATATGAAATCGCGTAGAGAACAATTGTAATAAAATTTCAAGTACTTTTTCATTTTTCTATTCTCTTCCTAAAAATATTTTCAGGGGCCCCGTAAGGTCTGTCGAAAAAAAAGGTCCATCTTTATGCACCACTACTACAAATTGTCTACGTCAGCCACATTTCTAGACCGTCTCCTTTACCGGCTCGACCACCCCCAAACTTGTCTCACAAAGGATCAAGAGATTAAGAGCATTGAAAAGAAATTGGATAGGTTGATAAAAATTGAAAATACAAGCTTATAACCTAATTTTCTACTTCAGGAATTTCTCCAACCTTCAATAGATTCCAAATCTCAACAACAATTAGTCATGACTATTGTGCTCAAGAGAACTTAGGATCACTCATACATAAGCAATTTATAAAAAAAATAGGCACAAGTAGCATATTCGATCATAATTCGTGAGTTAATCAGCAATTTCAAATATCAAATCATTTTGAGCCGACAAGGTTATCTAGCATGTCAATATCCAAAAAAAAATGAACAAAATTAAATATCACAACATCTTAAGCCGGCAAGGCTATATAACATGATAAAGTGCAAAATGAAGTCAACACCCCCCAAATTTGAATTACATATTGTCCTCAATGTGAAAATAGAAACAACATGTAAAGAAGAAAAGAGTTAGTAAAACTTCCCTGATTTGATGCTTGTTTGTGATGTTTGAAATTGACCTAAGCTTTTGCGTAATGTAGTTCACTCCCAAACTTGTTGAGGACAATGTCGCCTAGGATTTTCAAAAAAATTTGTTACCTACAAAAGTTTGACAATTAATTAAAAAGAAAGTAAAGAAGTAAAGTAAATAATTACAAGTAAAGCAAAAGAGAAGAAATTCGGGTTGCCTCCCAAAAAGCGCTTGGTTAAAGTCATAAGTTCGACTTTTTGCATAAGCACTTCATGGCACTTTAAATGAAGCTTTTGATGCTTTGCCCATTTTTCCTCTTTTGGTTTTGTTCCACTTTTCATTAATTCTCCAAACTTGCACCTTGCCCCTTCCAATGTCATATGACTTGCCTACTTCATCCAATTCAAATTCAACTATGTAGACTTGCTCCTCCTCAAGTGGCTTAAACACAAAATCAATTGTTGGGCAATCAATGAAGTTGAGAGAATGTGATTTAGTCTCTTCCTCATTAACGGCCACTTCCACTTGTGATTCTTTTGTGATTAACTTGTCATTCTTTTCAAGCTCATCTTCAATAATTGATATCTCCTCGTATTGAATGACCGATCCAAGATTCGAATCCATGGGCAATGGAAAGTTTTTCCTATTTATCCCCAAAGTGGATCATACCCCCACATTTTAAATCCTTCCCAAAATATGGTATCTCCCATAGGCATATCATCTCCATCCAACTTGGCAAGCTCATTGTAATATTTTTCAAGTACCTTTTCATTAAAAAATGGAGGACCCTCTCCTATAAGAGTAATGTCATCATCCCAATCTTCCAGTACACAATCTCCCAAGAGCATGTAACTAGCATCAGATGTGTCAATTGCTTTTTTTTGGCAATTCAAATATTGTCTAAATGCAAGAAGGTTCGACATAAACAAATTATTACCCGAAAAAAAACATTGTCCCTTATCAATTATCATGCACCTTGTAATAAATTTCACAACTCGAATATTCTCCAAGCATATATATTCATTACCCATGTAGAGATTGTCCATTGCAAAAATCTTTCCTATTTCACCAATGTTAGAATCATGCATACATAAAAGGAAAACCAAAAATAAGAAAGATTAAAATTATGGTGGTTAACCAAAAGTAGCAAAATAAATCATAAAATAAAATTGTTAAAACAAACTTAACTAAAGTGGCAATTAAGTAAAAACATTCCCCGACAACGGCGTCAAAAACTTGTTCTCTAAAATCGTGTACCGCAAGAGCACGTGTAGCGACCAAAAATTTTTACGCGATTAATAATTATTTTAATAGAAAATCGTGTCGCTACTATTTCACCCATTTTTATTAAGTTAACGCCACGACGTATTCGTATAGCCAAGTCAAGAAATAATCGAGATCGTTCGATTTTAAATTAAATTCCGAATTTCTAAAAATATCTCCATTCTCTTGATTTAAAGTATATTAAGTCTAAGTACTTAATTCAATGTTATCCCAATATTTATTTATACAAAAATTACTTTTATTATTTAAATTAAGAAAATATATGCAAGCATGAGAGGTTCCATTATATGTAATCATGAAGAGCATAATATTTGTATAAATATGGAAAAGTATATGAATGATTTATATACTCCATTATATATAATCATGAAGAGCATAATATTTGTATAAATATGGAAAAGTATATGAATGATTGATAAGACTCCATTATATGTAATCATGAAGAGCATAATATTTGTATAAATATGGAAAAGTATATGAATGATTTATATACTCCATTATATATAATCATGAATAGCATAATATTTGTATAAATATGGAAAAGTATATGAATGATTTATATACTCCATTATATATAATCATGAAGAGCATAATATTTGTATAAATATGGAAAAGTATATGAATGATTGATAAGACTCCATTATATATAATCTTGAAGAGCATAATATTTGTATAAATATGGAAAAGTATATGAATGATTGATAGACTCCATTATATATAATCATGAAGAGCATATTATTTGTATAAATATGGAAAAGTATATGAATGGTGCTTTACTTTAAGAAAATGATGTGTTAAAATTAATAGAATTGAATGATTATGTTTACAATATGCCAACTTTATACATCTATTTAAACCCATCTCTTTTACACACAACTCTACACATATACACTTATTTCCAACCTCTTGACAAAATCCACAAGTAAGAGAAATTCAAGGTGGTCAAGAAAGTTTTGGTCCATTTACTACTACACTTCATTTTAATCTTTTAAAAGGTAAGTATATCTTATGTTTTTATGAAAATTAAGTATGTTGTTATGAAATGTAAATATACTTTAAGTTTTTATGAAAAGTAAGTATGTTTTTATGAAAGGTATTATCTTATGTTTTTATGAAAAGTAAGTATGTTTTTATGAAAGGTAAATACACCTTATGTTTTTATGAAAAGTAAGTATGTTTTTATGACAAGTAAGTATATCTTATGTTTTTATGAAAAGTAAGTATGTTTTTATGACAAGTAAGTATATCTTATGTTTTTATGAAAAGTAAGTATGTTTTTATGAAAGGTAAATACACCTTATGTTTTTATGAAAAGTAAGTATGTTTTTATGACAAGTAAGTATATCTTATGTTTTTATGAAAAGTAAGTATGTTTTTATGAAAGGTAAATACACCTTATGTTTTTATGAAAAGTAAGTATGTTTTTATGACAAGTAAGTATATCTTATGTTTTTATGAAAAGTAAGTATGTTTTTATGAAAGGTAAATACACCTTATGTTTTTATGAAAAGTAAGTATGTTTTTATGACAAGTAAGTATATCTTATGTTTTTATGAAAATGTTTGGATCATTGCTATGAAATCAATCTCACAAGATTGTTATGGGTTCCATATGATATGTTTATGATTATGCTAAGGGGATCGGAGTTTAGTAGCGCTACACATAAGAATTCTTGCCATTTAAGTTCGGTAAAATTCTTGTGTCTCCCTATGTTTATGAGTATTTCGATCCTATCCTATGTTATGATGAAAATGATCCATATGCTTTCAAAAGAAAATTTATGCTTGGTATACTTACTGGGATTTTATAAATCTCACTCCACGATATTTACCATTTTCAGATAATTGAAGGTTCGAGGCGGTCAACATGGAAGTGGCAAAAGTGGTTAAGATTGATGAGATAATTATGTTGAACTTTATGTAAGAAAATTATGTTCTATTTTTATTCACAAATAAAATTATGGGATTCTAATTATTCTTTTGAATAATTTTACATTACTATTTAAGTCTCGATAATATGATATGAGTCACTTTTTGTGGCACTCGAATGGTCGAGAATTCGGGTCGTCACAGCACGGGTCGCGTTCAAGTAATGAAATAGACTTTTTGAGTCCGGGTTGTCGATCCCACAAGGAATGTATACTCAATTACACAGTCTAGTTAATTTAATTTTAACAATGACGTCACACAATAAGTTTTTGGATTTTTTTTATGAAAATAAAACATAAACAAAGTAACTTTAAATTCTAACAACAATAAAGACAATGGAATATTAAAAAGTTGGGATTCATGATTTCACTTAAACAACGCTTAATTAATTTGTAATTTTGTAAATAAATTTAACTACTTAAGATAGATAAATGCAAGACAATGAACATAAATCAAAATACACAATATTAAAAGACAATAATCATAAATTCAAATGCTTGAAAGTAAATAACTCAAAAATACATAAAATAACTTAAAATAACTAAGTGAAGTTAAGTAATACCAATCATCCCAACAAAATACTTTTCTTAGCCCATAATGAAAATCAACTCATAATAAAATAACATTTAAAAACAAACAAAATCATTTTAACAACAAACTAATTTAAAGGATTAATAATGAAACTTCAACAACAAAAATAAGCTTGAAATTAAACAAAGCAAATAAAAATACAAAAGCTTAAGAGATAAAATGCATTAGAAACATAAAGTTAGAGAGCAAAAATACATAGAAAAATGCAAGAAAAATAAAAAGGAGCAAGAATAAAACCTCCCCTAATTTTTACTCATGTTTTGGCATTTATACCACTCAAAAATACCCAAAAATGCCCTAAAACATTCAGATTCGCGTACATAGCGAAATGGGCCAAACCGGGTCGACCCTGTTCGGCCCCAAAAAAAAATTTAAAAATAACCGCACGCGATCGCTCGTTGCAAAGATCCGGCCAGCCGTTTTCTCAGATTCGTTTCATGGTCTGAGTCGCATTCGCGACTTGGTTCAAGCCATGCATTCGCGTGGCTCAACTGGGATGGTTCTTTGCACCTTAGTCCCCTTTCGTAATTGCAATATAGTCCTCCATCTTTCAATGTCGATCAATTTAGTCCCCAAACTTTCAATTTTTTTTTTCAAATTGGTCCTTCTAAAATTGCACTTGAAGTCCTTCAACTTTTGAAATTTAGCAATCTGGTCCCTGGGTTAAATTGCACAGCAGGTCCGTAACTTCTCGAAAGTGACAAAATGGTCCCCAAACTTCTAATTTCAGCATAATTTGCACTCTTTTTTTTTATTTTTGGCCTCAAACTTCAATATTAACCTATTTAAACACAAAATCTGCATAAATTAGTAGATATTTGCTCAAGATATTCCAAAATATGCTAATTTAAAGGTATAAAAAGTGTATAAAAATGCACTTAATAGTATTCGTGATAGATCACCTCCCTATCCTCCTTTCTCACAATGAAGCTTTTCTCTTCACCTCTTTCAACATTTTCACTCCCTTGCTCAATATTTTTAACTCCAAGTCCAACCAAATCTTCTATGAACTCCACATTTTTATCACAATGTTCATACACTATCTCATTACTACACAAATGTGGATTTTCCACTTTAAAGCTCAAATCTTGAACACCCATCTCAAGTTTTAACTCATGCTTCTCATCATCAAGAATTGTATTTACAATGATTCCCTCGCTACCCAACTCTACCTTTTCCTAGCCAAATTTTGGAGTTTATTCCATTACTTTTAATTCATGTTTCAAGTCTCCCTCCTTCTTTTCAACATCCCTATCCCGAGGTTCTTTTTGCAATTCAACTACAACTGCCACCTCTTCCTCATCAAATTTTGGAGTTTGATCATCCTTTTTTAATTTCAACTTCACCTCCTTCTTCTCAATATCCTTATCCCCACGATACTTCCTATTACACCACTTTTCACTCTCCTTCCTTACCCTCCATGAATCTTCTAGTACGTCCTCTAATGTCAACCCATATAGTGCGCATGTTTTCCTTTCTTAAGGAATTTGTTTATGTGTATACTCTTATCATAAACAGCCTCCCTTCTACGTCTCCATGATTTTCCCAATAAAATATGATAAGATTTTAATGGCACTACATCACAACATACATCCTCACTATACCTTCCATGGGCGATAGGCACTAGAACTTGTTTGGTTACTTTGGACTTCCCGAACTCCCTCATCCACGTCATCCTATAAGGTTTATAGTGTGGTACTAGGGGTAATCCTAATTTTTCAACCACGGTGCTACTAACAAAATTAGTAAAGTGCTCCCCATCAATTGCCACACTACACCCCCTTATGATCCACATAACATCTGGTTTTGAACAAGGAGCCCGAATCATAATTCATTCCTTAGGTGGGGTTAAAAAAAATTCAAGAACGAAGAAGATTTAGACATCAAATAGAAAGAATGAATTTTATTGACTTGGAAGGAAATGAATACCAAGAATTTTAAAGAAACTCATGAAAGTGGTTCTTGAATTTTGGAATGACTCCCTTTTTTTGTTGAGTCCTTTATTCTTGAACTTATCAAAGATCGAATCTTTGTGGTGTTCATCCATGAACTTATCAAGGAATTAGGAAATCCTTGTGGCGTTCACCAATTCCATTTCTTTCCTCAATATCGTCAATTTCTTGTGTTGTGAGGTTTGGGTTGGGATCTTATCGCCTAATTTATTTATTGTTTCTTAGTTTTAATCTGATTTAGATCTTTCCTAGGTTGTTATTTTTTTTATTCCGTGTTTTCGTCGATATTCCCAATTGGGATCGCGTCAAGCTACTTTTACAAGTTTTTCAAATAAGCTCCATGAACTTTTCATTTTTTATTCCATTTTTAGCCTCTTTATTTTTTTAAAATTACACCCCTATGCCATTAGGGTATTTAAAATATATTTTCCTTTTATGTCATTTTGTATATCTGAGCTAGCTTTTTAGCTAGTTTTGTCAAACACTTCTATTTCAATCAACTAGCTTATCCATTATCCGTTATCAGCTCACAATTAGCTTTTCAGCTATAAGCTAGATTATCGGCTATCAGCTAGCTTATTAGCTTAGTCCGTCAAACATAGTCATAGCCATACAACTAGTTGGGAAAATTACCAAAATGCTAAATAATAGGAAAAGGATAGCGCCCACTAACAAATTCAATAACAATTACTAAAACCACTAAATTAATGGAAACTACCCACTAACTAAATATTAGTACATCATGGGTAGATTATTAACAGAGAAGTAGAAAAGGCAAAAGCTAATAAAATCTAGATTAGTTTTGCACATATCATTCTCGTCCCTTTAAGAACACGATTGTCCTCAATGATGGAATTTTCTCATTCGCTTCCAAGTTATAATTAAGTATGATGAGTTTTGGTGTATGTTTTGCAGATACTTGCTATTCTCCCCAATTTCATTGATAGATTCAGCTTCAGCTAGAACATCTTTAATCAACCGCTCCACTTTAACTATTTGATCAGGTGCACTAGTGAGTTCAAATCCTTTGGTAGAAGAATTAGGGTTTGTATCCATATTTGTAGTGAGGTGAATCTTTGCCTCAAATAGAAGTTGAAGGTACTTGATTGTCTCCCCACCTTTGCCAATTATAACACCAACTCTGCCGTTTGGTAGCTCAATCTTTTGGGTTGGACTTGGGTAACCATATGAAGTAGTAGCACCTTGTGCTGGACCTCCAATGGGCGAAAATTGGGTAGAAATTGGATTGATTGATCTCGAATGATTTCTTAATAGACTAACATGAAACACATTGTGATTTTGAGGGTGATTGATGGAAGGGTGTGAGAATTTATGAGGAACCTGCGAGGCTTATAGCAATTGTAGTTCTTAAAAAATAGTCTGTAGTGTCGCATGAATTTCATCAATATGGAATTTGTGACGTCCCAATATTTTATAAACTTCATTTTGGAACTCATCATCGATTTCATTGCAATTGTCCATAATCAAAACCGCGCTCTAATACCAAATAATAGAGTAAAGTATCTTTATTAAATAAGAAGAAGAGAAATAATGTAATTAGAAGAAAGAAATAATGACGAAAGAAGAAGACAGACTCTGACTGAATCAAAGAGAACTTCAATATGAAGAGAGAAAGATATGTTTTTTTTTTTACAATATTATTCATCCCCTTTTTGAATTAATTCGGGCTAGATATATAGCCATACAACTAGTTGGGAAAATAACCAAAATGCTAAATAATAGGAAAAGGCTAGCACTCACTAACAAATTAAAAAACAATTTCTAAAATCACTAAATTAATGGAAACTACACACTAACTAAATATCAGCACATCATGGGCAGATTATTAACAGAGAAATAGAAAAGGCAAAAGCTAATAAAATCTGGATAAGTTTTGTACATATCACAAAATTTTTTACAAGCTCCAACATACTCTTTATTTTTTGCTCTTTATTTTATTTTTTCATAAAAATATTTATTGTCGTTTTGTATTTTTAGTTAATATTTATTTTTTTAAAAGTGAATGACCAATGATATCAAATATGTAATAAAGAAGCTAATGTAGGAATATTGGAAATTGAAACTTTTTTATTATATTTAATAATAGAGAGTGAGTTTGGCCCTCCAATCTCTAAATTAAAATATTAAAGTGGAGAGTTTATTGGAGTGAAATTTTAAGGGTTGAATATCCAAAATAAAGAACATCTCAAGTGTAGAGAGCCTATTGGAGATACTCTTAGCCTAGAAGAGATGCATTTTCAATAAATCCACTCAAACAGATTCATAATTATGGATTTTTCTTCAAGGTTCAGTTACAATTAGGGTTGGGCGTTGGTCGGGTCGGTTTGGACCCCAACCCGAACCCAAACCAATGACATCAATTTGGACAAAATGCAAACCAGCCAACCCTATTAAGGGGTAATAACCCAAACCGACCCAAACCAACATTGATTTGTTTGGGTTGGGGTAGCCTCCATTTTGGACTTTATATTGAAATAATGAATTTTTGTTAGTTTTTCGGCCTAATTGCATTATTTGTTGTCATATTTAATTTTTAGCCCAATTTTTTTGGTCCAATTGTATTAGAATCCACAAATTCCATAAACTAAAACTCTAGATTCACAAAATTACAAATAAAACACACAATTCATTCAATGCAAAACTAAAATATGTGACTGCCATTCAATGTAAAATAATAACATAAGCCATTCACTTAAATAAAATTACAAATCTAGAAACTCAATAAAAACACAAGCTATTCACTGTAAAATCTGGATTCATATTAATCACTTCTCGTTGCCAATGAGTCTGACTTCAAAAAAAAAAAAAAAAAAAATTGTCATTCGATGTAAAATTGCAATTCTATTCCTGTGACATGTCAAAAACAAATGAATCATGTAGTATTTGGCATTTGATTTCCTCCTTTTGATTTTGAGTTCAATGATTCCAAGAACTCTAAATGAATAATTGGAAAAGTGAATAAACTAACACAAATATAAATAGACACAAATAAAATTAACAATTGTATTGTATAGATATAGTTAAATTACCTTCATCCAAGTTGTTAAAATGCTCAATATCTTCCATATGGAATCCATCTAAGTTTGGCGAAGCATTTAGCCAATTTTGTGTGCACACCAAGATCTCTACCATTTTAGGACTCAATGAACTACAAAATGTATCAAGAATCCTTCCTCCTATACTAAAAGCACTTTCTGAAGCAATGGTAGAAACTTGCATTGCCAACAAATCTCTAGCTAGTTTATACAGGACATCATATTTACTTTTGTTTACCTTCCACCAATTAAGCACATCAAACTCCCTGTTCTCTACACTTTCACGAGTATCTAATAAATATCTTCCACGTCGTTTTTTTTATCTCAATTGATTCCTTTGCTATTTGTTTGTTCAAAAACATAGATAGACGAGCATCACTTGTACAACTAGAAGAACCCCCAATATCACAAGTGAATGAACTAAAAGATGATTTAGTTTATGCTTGACTACTTTTTGAATCTACTTCGCATCCCACATACCACTCATAAATGGATAACAGATTGTCTTTCAAACAATTAAGCATGTTTTTAGCAACTTCCTCATTCTTGTATATATCCTCAAAACAATACTCAACATAATCAAGCTTGTACCTTGGATCAAGCACAGTAGCAATGAGCAATAGCTGATTTACATTTTCCATCTTACCCCAATACTAATCAAGTTTGCGCTTCATCTTACAAGACATTTCGCCCAAAATAAAATCGCCACTACCACTCCATTCATCCAATTCAGTTATCAGATTACATATTTCACGTAGATGTGCACTAACACGCAACGATATACTAAAGTTCAAGGTCACATTATAAAAAAATTTCAAGAATCTCACAAAAATAAAAGCATTGTCCCAATCTAAATGCATAGGAGGTCCACCCCTTTTTCTCCCACCATCATCTTCGCAAAAGTAACTCAAATATTGTGCATCCTCTTCTCCTAATCTCTCAAAAGCTTTTTGGTATTTTAAAGCAATTTCCAACATCAAATAGGTAGAATTTCACCTAGTTGACACATCCAAGAACACAACAGATTTGCAATCAATCTTCTCTCGCTTTGCACACTCTTTAACTTTTCGTGCCTAGCTGGAGAAGATTTAGCATATTTGACTGCATTTCTAATAGCAACAATGGAATCATGTGCTTCTCTCAATCCATCACTAACAATCAAATTGATTATGTGTGCACAACATCTCAGGTGCAAATATCTACCATCCAAAACACATGCATCTCTATCCCAACCTGTAAGTTTAGTCCTAAGATAAGAGAGAGCACTATCATTTGAGGATACGTTATCAACTGTAATTGTAAATTTTTTTCCAATTCCCCATTTACACAAACAATCCTCAATCATTTTCCCTATAGTTTCCCCCTTATGATTAGGAAAAACACAAAAATTCAAAATGTGCTTGTGGAGCGTCCAATCATCATCAATGTAGTGTGTTGTAAGAGACATATAATTTATATTTTGAATGGAAGTCCAAGTGTCGGTGATAAGAGAAACTCTTTGACTGTGATTGTAAGAAGAAAAGACTTCCATCAATTTCAATTTTTCATCAGAATATAATTTACAAATGTCTCTAACAATAGTCCTTCGAGATGGGGGATCAAACTGGGGACATGCAACCGTACAAAAAAGTCTAAAACCACGAGCTTCGACAAACCTAAAAGGAAGTTCATCTATTATTATCATTTGTGCACACGCAACCCTACACTCCTCCTTAATATGGCCAGTAGCTATATGACTGCTCCCACTACCCTCTTTACAATCAAAAGATAAGATTTTTTGCTTCTTATCTTGCAATCTACCAAATACTTGGGACAACGAAGGGTCAAATGGTCACTCAAAGTATTAATCCCACAGTCCTTAGTACCACAAGCATAATCAATACCGCAGTAATTGCACTTACACCTAACGTCTGGATCATCCTTTGCACCCAATAGTGCGTAGTGATCCCAGACATAAGATGCTAATCTACAAGATTTTCTCTCACGTCGTGTTGATGATTGAAGTGGAGGTGCTGCTGCTGATCCATCTGGTGGGAGTATAGGGTCACTGCCAATGACTTCACAATCATTATCTACACAAATATATTCCAAATAAAAAACCACTAATCAGTGAATAAAGCTCCAACGGGCAGTTAGTTCTAAAACAGAAAAAATAGAAAAAATACTTATGATGAAAAGTGAAAACTAATTAAAAAAAAAAAAAAATCTGCATCTATTTCTCCTTCCAACCAGCAACATATGAGTTTCACATTATAAACTTACAATGAATATTGAATACCCACAAGCAAATAAGCAACATTAATGAATAAACTATAACAATATTCAGAATAACCATAAAATACGTCATTCTAGAATACCCAATCAATATCCATTCAAAAATATCATGAAAAACATTAATAATAATAATAATAATAATAATAATAATAATAATAATAATAATAATAATAATAATAATAACCAAACAATACGTCATATACCTATATCCATTTCAATTGAGAGAGTGGTCTGTGGACTGAGTTCAACCTTCAGTTCTTATAATCGTGACATGAGTTCACAATAAAGTATAATCTGTTTAAAAAAATAAAATAAAATAAAATACAAAATTATGAATACAAAATCAAATTTATTACATTGAACCGAATCAAATGATGAGTGTGAATCTGTGATTTTCCTGATTTGTTAGAAGAGATTAAGAAAAGTGGATTGGAAAGAGTTGGGGGGCGGAAGTGAACGAAAGAGTTGGGGTTATGCAGTGTCTCCTGACTTTTGTTGGGTCTTTGTTTTCTATGTTAAACTTTCTTTTTAAAAAAAAAAAAAAAAAAAAAAAAAAAAAAAATTAATTATTAACGGGTTGATTTAAGTCGATTTTGTTCGATTCTTTTACTTTAACCTAAACCCAAACCAAACCGAGCTAAAATTATATTTTTCAACCCGCAGACCAACTCATTACCTAAAAAACTCAATCCAAACCGGTCGGTTTGAGTTGGGTTGGTCGGGTTCATCAATTTGATTCGATTTTTGCCCAACCCTAGTTACAACAGAACATCCACTCAAACGCAAAGTAACTACCGCATAAGGTCAAATTTTGTCCAAAATATTCCCTCTCCCTCTCTCGTATCCCCCTCTTGGCATGCAAATCACAACGTTTAAAATTTCACGAACAAGACAAACAGCCAATAAAATAAATATTTGATAAATGTCCACTTTTGGACCGAGAAAAATAATTCAGGGGACCCATACATGAGATGCACAAAACTAGCAATGCTGCTTTCGACCACCTTTTGCTACTAAACAAATGACCTTACAATCCCCAAGCAAAGAAACGAGAGGAAACCGGGAGCCCATCACACAAGCTCGTGGCTGATAAAAAAAAAAGTCAATAATTTCAAAGCCACGCAAATATTTCACGTCTGCCAACCATTATAGACCACTTTCCAAAACGTTACAATAATCAGAGTTTCAGTCATAGGAATCAAAGTTACCATCAGAATAGAATATCTATGACCGATTTTGAGATGGCGCTGTCCTCTCTGGTCCGTGCCTCGGACGGAAACTGCTTGATCTGATACCGGTATCAGATCCACCAGGTGCTGGATGGTATGGTCCCCAAATCTCCCTTTCAGCCTGGCTTAAAGGGAAGGAAGGCAAATGTTCTCGTTCCCAGGCATGAAAACGGTTAGGAAGAAGATTCTCTGCTTCTCGGTAGGTTCGCCCAGATGAAGCTGATGACAAGTACAAGTTACCAGACTGATCTGATGATGAAGCCATGGGTGCAACTTGAGCTGAACCCCTATGACTGTTGTAATATCTTCGTGTTGAAGATACTAAAGGTGTGCGTGCTGATGGATTACTACCAACTTGCGGAAAGTATGCCTGAACACGGTCATGTGGCCGAACAATGCTACCAGAATAAGGAGGGACCATTGATGAGGTAATAGAGCTGGGCAGTCTACTGGCAGAACTGTCATGACACTAAGCAAAATTATATATTCATACAAAATAGAATAAATAAATATAAATAAAAATGATTGCATATTTATACTCTCTCCTATTAGCAGCATTATCATGGTTTTTTCTATTTATTTATCATTGACACTCAACTTTCCATATTACCAATATAGCATGTGTAGCTAAGCTTAAAAAGTAAACAAGTTATAAAATAAATAATTTTTATAGGTCGAAGTTGAAAATAAGTTACTTAAATATATGGTAAGAATTGCCTTCTTGCCTTCAAGGAAAAGTAAATATTTACTTTCGAAAGCGAGAAAAACTTAAGTTATCCAAGCATATTTCGCGACCAATAAATGTCAGAGTTTCTTTTTTTAGGCCTAGCAAACATGCTCTTAAATACGAAAGATTTGACTCCATAAAGGGGTTTTAGGGGTTGAAGTTTGCGTTAGTGGAAGCTCTTACTAGTAAAACATGTTTCTCTAATATTCTAAAATTGAACCCAATAATCACCCTGCTTAAGTTTGAAAGGTTTGAGCAGTGCAGGTACTTTATGTACTGACCTATGCCCAACAAGGAATGGATGCATAAAAGATCCTGGTCTAGGAATATCAGAACTGGTCCTTAATGTTCTCTGAGCGACAGATGGAATCGAAGGTTGAGCTGCACCACCAATGTGGCTGCCTGTACCATAAGAAGTGGAATGGTGCTCCCAATTTTGATAAGGTAAATCCATGGAAGAGAAAACATAAGAGCCAGGAATATCATTTTGAGCTGATGGGCCACTCCAGTGATTATTAAAATTAGATCCATCTGAAACACTTCCACTAGAGGTTGATGGAGGATGAACTGGTCCAATGTAGGCAATATATGGGCAAGGATGAGTAGCAGATGACACAGCTGTATGTTCAGCTAATATTGCATGTTGTCCAGGATGATCCTGATCTGTGAAACATTGAAGAACTCAGATTATCATTGAATGTTGATGTAAACCTAAACAGCTTAAACAGAGACAAAATCTTACATGCATTTGATGAAAATTCTCCTTCACTGTGAAGATAAGGGGAAAAAGAAATGGAAAAACGAAGCATTGTCAGTGGAATGTCTAGTATTTGTACAGGAGATAAACCAAGAGCAAAAATAAGAAAATAATAACAGAAGAAAATTTGAAAAGAGAACTCAAAGATTCTAGCCAACTGCATTTCACCCTTTTTAAGGTATCGTCTAATATAGCCCTTGTTAGGTTTTGATTTATTGAGAATGATTTTATTTTTTTATTTTTTTAAAAGAAAAAACATGGGGATAAAAAGTAGGAAGTTATGGGTCCATGTGCAAAATTATTTTATTGGGAGAATATGTTGTTGAAAATGAACGAGGAAAAGTGATTTTGAAAAATTAAACTCAAACAAGGGCAGAACCATGTATTGCACCAAATCCTAAGCAGCTCAAAAACAAATATTTGAGAAAATTTATCTCGAAAAAATAACTTTAAAACAAGGGCATAACAATATATTGCACCAAATCCTAAGCAGCTCAAAAACATATATTTGAAATCTATAACATGTACTAAACGTGGTTAGTTTTTCACAGATATTCAGCAAGCTGACTTGGGCATTAAGCCTGACTTGATTAACATGCAAGTTATTACATCCTAACCAATAGTCTGAAGGAGCAAAATAATGAAATAAAGACCTTAATGATTCAGCCATGTGTAGAATATGCAGCATTAAAACTGACACAAACCGCTCACTCAACACTCATCAAAAGGAAATGATATATTAGCAATTAATTAAACTCATCTTAGCAAAGCTTCCTGAATAATAGAAAATTCAGCTGTTTGAAGTCGTCCAATGCATAGATGATCAAGACCCTAAAAGCTCTTCTTAAAAGCCTTAAAAAATTGTACTCCCTTCGTCCCACAAAGATAGACTCGTTTTCCTTTTTTGTTTGTCTCAAATCATAGACCACTATCTTTATTGAGGTTATATTAATGTCTTTATTTTCTAATGTATCCATATTTAGAGCATGTTTGCTCCCGGTGAAATTTTCAGATTTCGTGTAATTTTTCTTAAATCAGTGGACCCTACATGATTAAAAAATTGAACTGCCAGAAATGCAATTAATCAGCTTTTTTTACAACGGCTGTAACCATTAAATTTCCATTTCCACCCTTTTTTTCTTGAAGTTATTACACAGGACTAACCTGGGCCCAAAATTGAAACCAAGGGTAGATTCGTCCAGGGCTAGAAATTCTCCCAGCATGTTCTGACTGCCACTGTGCAAAAGTCAGGCTATTCCATTTTTATTGCTTTTAAATCATGGGTCCCATGGTTGGAGAAAATTTTCACACATTTGCAAAAAAATTTCCAGGAGCAAACAACCTCTTAATATGCATTGTTATCAACAAATATGAACTATCCAATAACCAATGTAGGGTACATTGGGTAAATCTTAATAAATTTACAGTTTCAATATATACTAATTATGTTTTCTTAATCTGTGAGAAAATAAAAATGAATCCACCTTTATGAGAATGAGGGGGTATATTCTATGGATAAATCATCAAAAACCTCAATAGTCAAGACAAGTTAAATCTCATTCAGATCCCATACATTTCACTTACTTTAGACCAAAATATGTATCAAAGCTATTCTAGAATCAACAGCATAATACATAATATCACATAGCAAGCCCTATGCTAATGGAACAAAATTGACTACTTCATGAACCTTAAAGAAATTCCATGTCGCATATGACTTATGAGAACATGAAATGCAAGCAGGTATATGACAAGTTTGAACAATGAACAAGTACAGTGCCGTCTAGCAGGTTTCAGATTAACAAAAATAGAAACGAATATAAAGAAGACAATTGGTTCAAGACTACTCTATGCATAAAGTTCAAGCTCTCTTTCCAATAAAAAGATAATAAGAGTACTCCTATAAAGAAATTATATTGTGAATAGAAATTTGTTGTCAGGCTGCAGTAAGAACTAAGTACAACAAGCAGAGAAACACTAATAACATTATCCTTATTTTCCATGCTAGAGAAGTTTCCACTATTGTCTTTTGGGTACAGGATGGAAAAATGGAAAACGAGAACGAGAAAAACTCAAGATAGAGAGTACAAAAGGGATGATTGATGTCCAAACAACAGAAAGGAACTTGAGCTAACAGTTATTGAAAATTACATTGAAGCATAAATAATGCACCCAAAAGGTAAAATGATGCTTACTCAAATGATGAAGGGAACCTTGTCAACCCACTGACTGGACACCAATGAACTCCGAATGACTGTGAAAACCAATCACCAAGTTCGAAAATCAAAACTAGTTGGTAAAATTAAATTAGCTCTAACATTTCAGCTTTTGTAATATGTATAATCGGCTACATGAGAACTTTAAAATTCAGAATAATATTTTGTGTAAACAGGAAGCAACAACCTTGTAACTGGCACAAACTCAGTATCACCTTCATGAACATACAATAGCAAATGCAACAATTTTAAATCTGCACTCACTCCTTTGATGGTAATAAGGCAAAATTCAACCCATTCATACAAGGCCAAGAAGAGTAACACTGTACATATATGCATACAATCAGCCACATTGGTCCCATTTGGTAATATTCCCTACATAAAGAACAAAACATGCTATATAATAATTTATGTAAATTCACTACAATGAGGATTCAATTTTGTACAGCACATATAAGGCTGGGGTTAACCCCTTCTGATGCAAGACCGACAGTAAGTGATTATTTCACATAACCATGCAATAACAATTGCCAAAATCACAGCACACTACTAACAATATCGTAACTAAAACTCTTCAAAGTACAGGTCTTTGGAGTTCTAAGGACCAGTTCAAAAAGCACCTCGTAAAAGTCTGTTCGCTAGATCTTTTCGACTGGTGAGTCATGACAACCTAAGCACTC
The DNA here is from genome assembly GCA_963555705.1 of Ligustrum vulgare. Taxonomy (NCBI): domain Eukaryota; kingdom Viridiplantae; phylum Streptophyta; class Magnoliopsida; order Lamiales; family Oleaceae; genus Ligustrum; species Ligustrum vulgare. Next base: position 31,041,484 of record OY743174.1, read on the forward strand.
ATCAGTTTTTTTAAACCAAAAACCCAACATGAACAGCATAATTACCATTTACTTGTAACCAAAACCATCTTCTGCAACAATAGCAATTTTTCCCAAAGCAACCACCACTGCAACTAGATGTGCTACTTAGTTTAACTCTTTTGTCTAAGGTAAGCAGGTCGAGAGTCGTAGTTTCTAGAAGATTTAGGAGAGAAGTAAAGTCCTCAAGGTCTCTATCACTAAAATTCCTCGAGAATTGAAGGTTCCAAATTGGATTTGAGGAGGATTGGAAAGAAAAAACATCGGAGATGAGCGAATTTTTGTTATTGGATAACCGAATTAGTTGGGGAAAAGACTCTTGGAGTGTTTGCTGATCAAGCCACTTATCTATCCAAAATCAGATTTTATCACCTTTACTAACTGTCAATTTGGTATTATCCACAAAGATATCCCCAACTCTTGCAATAGATTTCCATGGTGCTCGAAGAGTTGAGTTAACTTCAATGCATGCATCCCATCCATTTGAATGATAACCATAACGACTACGGATAATGATATGCCAAAGTGAATCCGGTTCTAGGGGAAAGCGCCATAACCATTTTCCTAACAAAGCCAAATTCTTGTTATGTAAATTTCCAATTCCCAAGCCCCCAAATTCTTTTGTTTTCGTTACTACATCCCATTTGACAAAGTGGTCACTAGATCCCTCACCCTTCCCTTCCCAAAAGAAGTCCCTCATCATTTTTTCTATAACCTTAACTACCTTCATAGGCATGTGGAAAATAGCCATAAAATATGTAGGGATGCTGTACAAGCCTTCCTCCTCTCGATAGACATCCTTTATACCATCCTTCTAGTCGTCTAGCAACTTTTTCCAATACCGGATTCCAGAATGAAGAAGTATTTGGATTCCCTCCCAATGGTAGTCCTAGATAACTTAATGGCCAAACTCCCTTAACGCAACCCAACTTGTTGGCAATGTTTTCAATTCTCTCCTCCGTTAAATTAAGGCCCACCACTGTCCTCTATGCTATATTAACCTTTAGTCCTGATGTTTTTGAAAAGATATCCAGAATTCCCATAAGATTGTCAAAACTTTCATCCTTGTTCTCCAAGAAAAAAATACTGTCATCTGCAAATTGGAGATGGGACACCCGTACTCCGTCTCTTCCTATCTTAAAACCATCAATCTTCTCCATTTCACATGCTTTGTTCATTAATCAACTCAATACATCTCCCACTAAAATGAATAAAAACGGTTACAGCGGGTCTCCTTGTCTCAGTCCTCTCGATGCACCAAAATTTTCCTCTAGGTTTACCATTAATCTTCACTGAAAAGTTTACCGAAGACAAACAACCCCGAATCCATTTTCTCCATCTTTCTCCAAATCCTTTTTTTCTAACACAAAATCCAAAAATTCCCAATTTACATGATCATAGGCCTTTTCAAAGTCTATCTTAATTACAACCCCTTCTTTCTTTTTTGCCCTATACTCTTCTACAACTTCATTTGCAATTAATACCAAATCCAAAATTTGTCTTTCTTTGACGAAAGCGCCTTGAGCCATATCAATTGTTTTTGTCAAAACTTCCTTCGGTCTCGATGATAACACTTTAGCCATTATCTTATATAGTAAAGTCACCAAACTGATTGGACCGAAGTCCTTGATGGAAACCGAACTCATTTTTTTGGGGATTAGACAGATGATCGTTTCATTTACCCTTGCATTCACAATTCCATCCTCATAAAATTCCAAGAACACTTTCATTAAATCCCCTTTAATTACTTCCCAAACCTCTTGCAATACTTCCATAGAAAAACCATATGGCCCTGGCGCTTTATCTCCATCACATTCAAATAGAGCTGATTTCACCTCTTCTTCTCTGAATGGCTCTTTCAACTTTGATTTACTATTTATATCAATACCTGCCCATTCTATTCCTTCAATGCCTAAATTTGCATCACTTATGTTAAAAAGATTCTGAAAGAAGTCAATGATCTCCTCCTCAATTTCCTCCTCTGTGTGCAAGATCATCCCATTTCTGTTTTCTAGCTTGTTGATCAACTTATTTGACTTCCTACCACTCGCAATCCTATGAAACAACTTCGTGTTATTATCACATTCCTTCACTCCTTTGATCTTAGCTTTTTGGTTCCAAGATGTCTCCTCTAATAATCAGTTCCTCAAGATTTCTTCTCAATTTCCTTCTTTCTACTCTTTCCTCATCACCTATTCCTTGCCCCTCTTCCTTCCTATCAATGACCTTTATTCTATTCATGATTGCCTTTTTCTCCATTCTCACATCACCAAACTCCTCTTTGTTCCACTTCTTCAATTGATCCTTGATAGTTTTCAATTTTTCCATAAACTTGAAACTCGCCCTACCTTCATTCCCGTATTCCTCCCACAACTTTTTCCAATTCCTTTTCAAATCTTTATGCCTTAACCACATATTTTCGAACCAAAATAAAGTAGGTCCCCATTTAAATCTGTTAGCATCAAGCACAATTGGATAGTGATCCGATGTTACCCGAACAAGGGATTCCTGTCTAGCTGTCTCGAACATACCTTCCCATCCTTCCATAAACAGAAACCTATCTAACCTTGAGTAAGCCAATCTATTTCTCATATTAGTCCATGTAAATTCATTGTCTGAGAGAGGTAAATCCCTCAACCCTGTTTCTCTTATAAAGCAATCAAATTTCCTCATGCTCCTTGTATAACTGCTTCAATTAAATTTTTCAGACGGGTATCGTACTATATTAAAGTCCCCACCCGCACACCATCTTGCTCCACATAATCCATATAGACTTGCCAACTCCTCCCAAAAATCATTCATTTCCTTAGAATTACACGGTCCATATATCCCAGAGAACCACCAACTCTCTCCTCTGACAACTGGTTCAAAATATACCAATACCGAAAAATTCCCCAAAACTACCTCTTTACCCCTCAGGATCCTTGAATCCCACATGATTAGAATGCCCCCAGATTTACCTACCGACGATAAGAAAGCCCATTCTTTGAATCTAGAGCCCCAAACACTTCATATTAACCTCCTGTCAAATTTTGGTTTCTTTGTTTCCTGTAACTACATCCGGCCTTTCCCTGCACATCATCTCCTTTACCACCTTTCTTTTGTTCCTACCACCTAATCCTCTTACATTCCAACAGATCAACTTCATTGAGGACTTACACTTACCCTGACACTATCACCATTGTCGCGTCTCCTGTCATAGTTAATATTACTCCGAAGATTTTTTAGTTCTCTAACCCCTTTGTTGGCATTTTTCCTAGTATGGGATGGATTACCCCTTGTTTTGTGATTTTTTGGAGACTTTAAGGGGACAAGGGATAAATTTAGCTTTCTAAGTATTTGTGATACCTTCTCCAACGCACCCTCAGTACCCATTTCACTGTCATCATTTAATGTCATTTTATGGCCAAATGGCTGTTTATAAGAACCGGGTTCACTTGTACATTTATTATCCTTAGTCTCATAATGTTTACCTTTTTCAACGGATGGTGCAAGATAAGTTATGCTCTCCTCTTCAACATCACCTGAAAATTTATTACAAGAAAACGAAATATCTTTTGAATTCACCATATATGAAGAAGAGGGGTTAGTGTTACCTGGCTTTGTAGACTGCTGGGAAATGTTAGGGAGAACAGACGAGATAGGACTATTTGGTTGTTCCATGTGTGGGGCTGGGATTTGAGCATCTTTATGTGTTTGAGTGTGTGCCTCTTTTGCTATAATTGTTGGTTGGTTCTTTAGTTTGAGCTTACCCTGTTCATTGTTATCTTGAAGAGGTTTTCATGATTCTAGGAATAGGCTACCAATATCCTCTGTCATTTCATATTCGATCTCCTCAACTTTGTCCGTCTCATACTCTTGTGCTTCACTTTCTTCAAGTTCATATGTTTGTACACAGGAACACAGTAGCTTGTCCATGATTTCTTCATCCTCTACATTCTGGCAAACTTCTATACCGATGTCACAATCATATATTTCATCTACTTCTTCGATTGACTCTCCCCCGTTCTGCTTAATACACATCGAAATTGGAACCACTTCATCCTCTTCGTCCCTGTTGTCATAGTCTGCAAGAAGAATGGATTTTCGTCTATTATTTCTCGTATTGAGCCCATCCTCAGTCAATTGTTCTTGCTATTAAAAACTTCCCCTTTTACAAGAAATCTGCAATTCTTCATCATAATAATCACTGTGTTTCTTCCTCGTGCATCGCTCCTCTGAAACCTTTCGGAATTTGCCAACCCGTCTGTACCAATAAGCTCGGTGAACTGGATTCCGTCATATGTAATTGGGTTTTGATTGGTTTCAATTTTTTGGTTTAAGCTCTATTGCAACCCAATTTTTATCAGCTCGAAATTAAACCCCTCCAATGCTATGTGGATCTTATTGAGGCTGGACTCTTTTATCCTTTTCCTTTGATAAACTTTACCTGAAAAACTTATTGGGCTGATTTGCAACTTTGGCCCATCATTACACAACTCCTTTTTTATTATTAGGGAGCCTGACCCAATTTCTTTCTTCCCCTTCATCGCCGATCCAGTTTACACGTGTCTGTCCTCCTTCCTTCGGTAAAAGACTGGAACCCACAGTAATTGGGTATTCCCATATCAAACTTTTATTTAGATTTTCGAAAATAGCTCGCTGACTTGCTATATTTTCCTCGTTTGAAGAAACCATGGTAGACGTTGTCTTCTTCGAGGGCGGCTCCTTCCTCCTTGTAATGATTATGTCTTCTTTTGAATTTGTGGGAGCTTCTCTGTTCAAATTTGCCTCGCTGGCTACTACAGCTGCATCAATACTATTGGGTGTTTTTACCACATCGTTGCCTTGTATTGTTGGCATTGCCACATCATCATCTTCAACCTCTAGTGTATCCGAAGTGTTCTTGTCCTCTTTATATTCTTCTACCACCTTCTTGATTGCATCTTCCTGCCATATATTCCCAAACACTCCATGAAATCTGTACCTTTTATCATTCAGTTTGAAGAAGCGCAAGGTGATTGCAGATCCTTCATATGGTAGTTGGATCGACTCTGGGATAAAACCTTGCTCACTGCCTTTTAATCTCAATCTAGCATGTGTTAAAAATTTATGATCAAGTGTATCTTTATCAACATCGATCAGCCCCCCAAAGAAGGATCCTTACTACTTTGAACACATAAATGTTCCAAATATTCAGAGGAATACCCTCCACTCCGATCCAACTATAACGACAGTCGATTTTGACACTTTCCAACTGATTCTTCCAGCTCTAAGGGTAGAAGGATACTTTCGTTACTGCTGGTATTTCCAACTTTCCTATTCTGAGAAGTCTGCTTTCCTCTTCTTCTGCTTTCCTCTTCTTTGCTATGGCACCAGACGAAAGCCCAATCATCATATAACGGTCTAATATCAAATAGCTTCTTCATCATGTTCCTTATCCCACATCTGACAGCTTCCCGTTCTCTGATGTTATCCATTTTAACTACTGCTACCCATGATTTGTTTGGTAATGTTTCTACTGTTGCCTTCTTCTTCTGTACCTAAGTATCTTGCCGTTGCTGTGTATTCTTCCTCCCAAGGACTTTTTTTAGACATTGTTCCATTTTCTCCACCCTATGAATTCATTCTCCAAGGGAATAATAATTTTTCTCACCAAGCTGTTTCTAAGTGTTGAGATTTTCAAAAACACACCTCTATTATTCTGGAAGCATTCCACCCATAAGCTCATATTTCTGTTTCTAAACTGCCTTTTGAGATTCAAAAATTTATCCGTTCTACATAGCTGGCCAATCAATTCAGATAACCAAAATGCCGCATCCACTGTCACTGATATCTCATAGTCCCAAGCTCTTGTCATCTCTGCTACTTTGACTGCACCTCCATCTGTTGATAGTGTGAACCTGAACACCTTAAATCTAGTCCTAAAACTCCAATATTTGTTGGGGTTGTATCCATAACCAGTGGGGTTATGGAGCTTATCATCACCACGGCTAGTTAGGCCATGGTTGTTTTCCAGTGAGAAGTTCATGAGAGAATTTTTTGGAATTTTAGATATCATTGAGTTGGTTGATATTTGTCATATCTTTAACTTTGATTGGAGAAGCTTGTACTTGCTGCGACCATCGGTTTTATGTTGTGCTTGAAGATAATTACAATAAAATTATTAGACCGGCTGTGTTTAAATATTTTCTCTAAGAAGAAAGTTGATATTGGATTGTATTTAAATGTTGGTATAAATTATTCTCATTAGAGTGTGTATACTCCTGAGTATTTCTTCGAAACTTTCTTTTATGAAATACTTTAAAGACTGAAGAGCTTGACACGAGGTGATGACATGCGGTAGTGACAGAGTAAATTTTACGTCTTTAAATTTTAGACTTAATTAATTTGAATGTTTGAATACATTTTTAAGTCTTGGTAAATTCCAAGATGTTATGTATTTAATCAAGTATCGTATTTAATAGATGAATGTTATTAATTTTGAAATGAATTGTGACAGCTATTTAAATTTTCAAAAGACTACACTCTCTTTAAAATTCGTTGCGATTTGTGTATTTAAATTTTCAGCATGTTTTAAAATGGAGAACGACCCTTTATTAGATACCTATATATGGATTTGAAAACAGGTCTATCAATGTCCCGTGGAATTTATTATGAATTTCTTGGTAATCTGCGATGGGGTAGTTTCAGGAATTAGATCCAGCCTGTTTGAAAATTGATTTCAAACCTCAAACGTTGTCTTTGAGAGCCCCAAAATTCTATATGTTGTATTTATACAAGTCTTTGACACTGTACTAAAATTTCATAATTTTTCGATAATGTTTGAAAGGTAAAATAATTTTTACAAACCAACAGCGTTACCTAGGAAAAATGGCACAAGTTGCTGAAAATTTTTTGTAACCTTTTCATATTGTTTTATTCCATATTTTCGAGTTTTATACTACATTTTCAAATTGTTTTATTCCATATTTTCGAGTCCACATAAAAAACTTGTTACGATTTTGAAATATTGGTTAATTAATTAACTTTAAAGTTTTTCCTAAGTTTCATGTTTTTAAACGTTTAATACTCACAAGTATATATTCGATAACGCGTCGGTTAAAAGGAATTCATGACGTTACACTCATAAAGAGTAAAATTGAGAGGAATAAAAATATACATAGGAATTTATTAAACTAGGAAACTATTTAGAAAACCCCGAAATTTTAAAACTCTAAGAGTATATATAAGAAACTTCTTGTGAAAACTAATCCAGATCACTCTTACTACCAAACAACAACCATATGAAGCTGTTGTGGGTCGATTTTCTTTTAGATAGACAGTTGACATCTAATTAACAATAAGATAATCTACAGTCAAAGATTAATGCTCCCAAGTATCTTCAATTTCTCTCCCACTCTTTCCTATTAGGCTGCGTTTGATGACGAAGGTGAAATTTGGGTGGAAAGAAAATGAATTTCAGGGAATTGAATTCCAGATAATTGAATTCCTGTGAATAGAAAGTTTAATATGTTTGATTGATTTAATTTTCTAGGTGGAAAAAGTGAGAAATTTTTCGACTTTTGTTGTTTGATTGACGTTATTTTACCTTGACAAATAAAGTAAAATATAACTATTTTGATAAAAAAATAATTTTTTCACATATTTATACCTGATAATAATAATGATAATTTTTGAAAAAAAAAATGAATTAATTAACAACAAAAAAATGGATCAAACGTGACGAAATTAGAACGCTATTTTGACTGGAAAATAAATTCTACTCCCTGGCCGAGAAATGAAATTCCACGAAAAGAGGGAAAGTTGGCGTGTGAAGGACCTGGCTGGAAAATCATTTACCTGGAATCGGGAACTAATTAAACACTCAAAAGTTAGAAAATAGTTGGAAAATTGTTGAATTCCAGGGAAAAAACGATATCAAACGTAGCCTTATTCTAATTTTCCTTCAGTGACTCAAACTGTGTTTGAGTGTGTCACAGGTTCCTAAGAACCACACGACAAATCTGTGTATCTACCCGAAAAAGAAATTTAGACCTTGTTTGGTATTGTTTAAAATCACATTTTTAATAGATTTTGATAAAAGCTGTTGAGATGTAAAGTTGAAAAGTTGTGAGTCCCATAAAATGTGTAGTTCAAATTAATTATTGACTTTGATCTGAGATTAAAATAAAAACCAAACAAGGGCTTATATAGATATTATTTAACGAAGAGTGATCAGGCATAGAAGCTAAAAAAGTTTGGGAAGTATTATTATCAAACTATAAAATATATGAATAGTGAACAAAGATTTATATGCCAATTGCTTAAAGTCATGCTAATGTACTTGGAAGTTTACATAATACATACATGTCACAATCCTAAAACTTTACCCATCATCACATTAACTCCTAAATCAACACACAATCTCCCCATCTCATTTTTTGTCACCTTTCTTGTCAACCTACAAATAGCATTAATCTGCTGCTTAAGGTAGAAAAGCAAAGCTTGTAACCATGAGAGAGCATGCTTGATAAACAATTGCACCACAAGTAAACCAATAGAAATAACACATGCTCTAGCACAATGTCTATTAAATAGCCTACTCTGAACCTAAGTAATGTATTGACAAAGAAATGTAATTGCAGTGGTTATAAGGTGTAAAAGCACTGATGAAATTCCCACAACAACAGCTAATGTTATTATAGTAGCTTTTAAAATCTGTATTAAATTAGTTTGACAAGGCAAAAAAGGAAAAAGTTTAATAATATTCACAATATGAAGATAACTGTCTAGAGGTCAAAAGGTTGCACCAAATCCACGAGAACAAGAGACAAGAAAACACATAAGATCAAGAGATTTATTACAATTACCATTTCAGAGTAGCTGAGATCATACAGATCCTCATCATGGGCCCAATCATCCATGCTAAATTCGGGCAGTGGACGGCAGCCGTTTGCATAAAGCCATTGCCCTTTTTCAATTTTTCGACAGTTAGGACATTGCATTGCCCCCTTAATATTAAATGCTGAACCAATGCAATCTGTACAAATCATGACAAGATAAATTGAGAACCCAAAAAAAAAAAAAAAAATTACCGTTTCTACCAACTTGGAATGGTGAAAGAAGAAAGTGAAATTAAAAGAAGCAAGAAATGACATAAATATATTAAAACTTGAAATTAGAGAGTTAAAAGAAAATAATAAAAATAATAGGTCAAAGCAGCCAAATCTCAAGCCAACGCCACTGTATTTCTTGCCAAGTTTTACGATCGCGCGAGCCTCATTAATGCCTATGATATAAAGCATGTGAACAAGGAGAACTTATACTTATCTGGGTCGAATGATTTGCATAGAGAAGAATACCTCATATCCGAAGTATAAAATCACAAATTACCATCCCAAACTTTTGTCAAAAATTCTAGTCGGACATTTTTTTTAACATTTTCCTCGACAATGTCACTTAAAATGTCAACACCTCGACAGGAGGTCTTAGAACGAAAAGCGGCGAAGCTCCTGTCCGCCATCTACTCTCATTTTGAAAATGAAATATATATATAATTTAAATTTTATGAAATTATTCTTTAAGCCCCCACAATTTTCAAGTTATCTTTTTTTAGTCCCCGTAGATTTAGAAAAGTTTTACTTCGACCCCCTTTGTATTTAGTTGGTTTAATTAGCCCTAAACTATCAAAAACAGTTCATTATGACCCAAGGTTTCTGGTGATATTTAATTTGGTCACAAACTTTCTGAGTTTGTCAATTCAGTCGTTAATTTCAATTAATTGCACAAATCAGTCTCAAGTATTTATACTCTTACCATTTTAGGCCAAACCCTACATTTTTAATTCTTCTAATTCAATCCTCAAGATTTAAATTCCTTTATAAACTTTTAGTAGGAGTTTCTAATTAAAATTTATTTACTTTAGGGCTAGACGAGGCGCGATATTTTCAAGAAGACTAGAATCATTTTTACTAAACAAACTCGAGAATATTTTATGGTAGGTTAATACTTCAAAATCCCTTTTATTTTAACTGCACATTATTAAGTAAATTCGTATTGCAAATTTCTACATGTTATTATGTGATTTATTATGAGATCCACTTGCCTTCGAGCACAAGATTACTTGCTTTTATTGCATGAGAATTTATGACTTGACTTGCATGATTATACGTGTCATTTATGATGTAGTTTATTTGATCTTGCGCTGAGTCTACTAGGTATTTTTATGAAATGCTCACATCTTTAAACTTACAAATTTCAGATTTCGGAGCTGGCGACAAAGCGTATGACGGTGACTATTGAAAAGTTTTTAAATATTTTTGAGATATTAAATTTATTTAATCAATTACTTTTGTCTAGGTTTGTTTTAAACCTTGAATTCCTTTTCGTTTAAGTTTTAAATATAATTATGTGAATTTAAATTTCAATTATCTTCTGCTTAATTATTATCTAGAAAGTTAGTATGAAAGGATGACGGGGCATTCCGGGTTTACAGAATTCGAGGAGTTACAATCTCCGTATGTGAGTTTCATTCTCGGGATTAGGAAGGGGAAGACAACATTGCAAGTGGTGGGTGAGGTAAAACTAAAAAGAATAGTAAGAAACTGATATGATCCAGGACCCTCGACAATCGGAGTCATAGCAGGCTTGACGGGAAAATTTAGATATTCAAGTCAAAACAAGAATTCAACAGGTTCGACGAGCTTTGAAGATCAAACCGTGTCGAAAAGAACCAGAAAATTAAGCAGCAGGCCTTTTACGGCCGTAACATTTGGAATTACGGCCGTAACACAGTTATCGCAAATTTGAGCAGAACCTTCATTACGGCCGTAAAGAATATGGTCACGGTCGTAAGTCTTAAACAGAAAGTCATTTACGGCCGTAAATGAGTTCATCACGGCCGTAAATCTAATTTTTCGGATTTTTGGGGATTTTGATTATTTTTCCGTTTTTAATTATTTGTTTGCCTATTTTAGAATTTTAGTTTAATTAGAATTCTATTTTGAGTAGATTAGCGATTAGGGTTTTATTTTGCTTATTTATACGTTTTTTCCATTCATTGTAATCAGACTTTGATGATTAAAAACAGTTTTATTGAGGATTCAATAAAAGTTATAGGTGGATTCCTATATTTCATAGAACTTATCAAGATTATCATCTTGTGGCGTTCATCCCGAACTTATCAAATATTTCTTGAAAATATTTGTGGCGTTCATAACCAGAAACTTATCAAGGAGATTGGACAAATCCTTGTAGCGTTTCGAAAATCGTTCTTTATTCCGCATCGTCGAGCCATCGCGTCGTGAATATCGGGTCATGATTCATCCGTCCAACCACAACTTGAGTTTGGAACTTTTTGACATTTCTTCCGCGCTTCGAATCTCATCATCTGGTATCAGAGCTGGACTCTGAATTCAGGTTTTTTCTATCCAGTTTGATTTTTATGTTTATCATCGAGTCCCATAAAAATCATCCATATCTTGATGTGTTTTTTTTTTTTTTTTTTTTGATAGGAAACGATAATTTTATTCATGATGGAAAATGAACAATTACAAGAGCATATGGATAAGATATCCACACCATAAAACCTAAAAAGCCAAATCAGGGCTATAAACCAAAAAAGTTCACAATTATTAGAGACGTGTGGTTTCTAGATAGCTAGTCGGATTTAACCACAATAAGAAACTATCCAGACCGCTGAAGTACCCTGCTGACCTTGCCCATAATCCTGTAAAAAACATGATGCTATCCCATAAATCTTCTATTGATCGTTCAATGTTATCAAAAATTCTCCGATTCCTCTCTATCCAAATGGCCCATGCTGTTCCCATTACAATCAACTTCCATAACTCCTTTCTCTGCTTTCCTTTCTCCCCAGAATGTCATTTAATAAGGATCAAATCAGCCCATTTTCATGGGAGAACTCCTGCTTCGCCAAACATACACAGGATTTTATCCCAAATCTTTCTAACAAACTCACAATGAATTAAGATGTGATCAATACTTTCATTCGTCTTTCTGCACATAATACAAAATGACGGTGATAAGCACCAGTGAGGCCTTTTCAATTGTAACAAGTCACAGGTGTTTACTTTCCCTAAAGAAACCAACCAAGCAAAAACTTTGATTTTTGATGGCACCGCGCTCTTCCAAATGAAATTCATTTGCGGGAAGCAATATTCGTACGGGGGTTTGAGGATTATATTAAGAAAGGATTTGCAGGAAAAAATACCCGATGGGTGGCCTATCCAAATTCGTTTGTCCAAAGTGGCCTGGTCTAGGTTTGCGGTCTCGAGAAGGTTTAAGAGAGATATAAAGTCCTCGAAGTCTCTATCATTAAAATTCCTAGAAAATTGTAAAGCCCAAGTCGGGTTGGAAAGAGACTGAAACGAGACAACATCAGAAATGAGGGATTCTTTATTTTTGGATAATCGGAATAGGCGGGGGAAGGAATCTTTGAGTGTTTCGTGGCGCAGCCACTTATCGATCCAAAACCTGATCTTATCGCCCTTACCTACTACCAATTTGGTATTTTGCACAAATATATTCCAAGCTCTTGTAATAGATCTCCACGGTGCTCGAAAAGTGGAATTAACTTCAATATTTGCATCCCAGCTGTTTGAATGGAGACCATACCGACTACGTATAATGTTATGCCAAAGTGAATCCGATTCAATGGAAAATCGCCATAGCCACTTCCCTAACAGGGCCAAGTTCTTGTGGTGAAGGTTACCAATTCCCAAACCCCCATACATTTTTGGTTTCACAACTACCTCCCAGCTGACTAAGGGATCCTTAGAACCCTCACCTCTTCCTTCCCACAAAAAGTCCCTCATCATTTTTTCAATCACCTTCACAACTTTTAAAGGCATGTGGAATATTGACATAAAATATGTGGGAATACTACCTAGTACCGCTTGCAGTAGCACCAGCCTTCCACCTCTTGATAAACAACTCTTGTGCCATCCTTCTAATCTTCTTGCCACTTTCTCCATCACCGGGTTCCAAAACGAGAAAGCCCTTGAATTGCCTCCCATTGGTAGGCCCAGGTAACATAATGGCCAAACCCCTTTAACACAACCCAACTTGTTGGCAATGTCTTCAATTCGTTCCTCCTTTATGTTAATACCTACCACCGTACTTTTTGCCATGTTTATCTTTAGCCCTGTTGATTTTGAGAATATCTCCAGAATGCCCATGAGGATATCGAGACCATCTTCCTTATTTTCCAAGAAAAAAATACTATCATCTGCAAACTGGAGATGAGATACCCTTCCATTGTCTCTCCCAATCTTGAAACCATCCAATTTCTCCATTTCGCACGCCTTGTTTACTAGTATGCTCAACACATCACCTACCAGGATGAATAGAAACGACGATAATGGATCTCCCTGTCTTAATCCTCTGGATGCACCAAATTTTCCCCTTGGCTTACCATTAATCATCACCGAGAAATTTGCCGACGACAAACAGCCCCAAATCCACTTTCTCCATCTTTCTCCGAATCCCTTCTTTTGAAGCACGAAATCTAAAAATTCCCAACTAACATGATCATACGCCTTTTCAAAATCAATCTTGAACACCACTCCTTCTCTCTTTTTCATCCTGTATTCCTCTACAATTTCATTTGCAATTAACACCAAATCTAAAATTTGCCGTCCTTTAACAAACGCGCATTGGGCTCCATCAATCGTTTGTGGCATAATTTCCTTTAGTCTCAGTGATAGCACTTTTGCCACTATCTTATATAGAGAAGTCACCAAACTTATCGGCCGAAAATCCTTGATGGCAACCGAACTCAATTTTTTAGGAATTAGGCATATGATAGTCTCATTCACCCTTGCATTCACAATTCCATCGTCATAAAATTCTGAGAACACTTTCATCAAATCCTCTTTGATAACATCCCAATTCTCTTGTAGCGCCGCCATAGAAAAACCATCTGAACCCGACGCTTTATCTCCATCGCAATCAAATAGAGCTTTTCTCACCTCTTGTTCTGTGAACGGTTCCTCTAACTTTGACTTGTAATAATCAATACTTGCCCATTCAATTCCTTCAAAGCCAAAGTTAGCCACTCCATTTCTTTTAAAGAGATTTTGAAAGAAATCAATAATCTCTTTCTCAATTTCCTCCTCAGTATGCAACATCACTCCATTCCTATTCTCCAGTTTGTTGATCAAATTATTTGTCTTCCTACCACTCGCAATCCTGTGAAACATCTTAGTGTTATGGTCCCATTCCTTTACTCCTTTGATCTTTGTTTTTTGATTCCATGATGTTTCTTCTCTAATGATTAGTTCCTGAAGATTTCTTTTTAGATTCCTTCTTTCATTTGTCCTCTATACTTATGCCTTGCTCCCCTTCCATTTTGTCAATATCCTCTATTCTGTTCATTGTTGCTATCTTCTCCATCCTCACATCACCAAACTCTTCTTTATTCCACCTTTTCAAATGATCCTTAATAGTTTCCATTTTTCCCATAAACTTATAGCCCGCCCATCCTTCATGATCACACTCTTCCCACCATTCCTTCCACTTCTTTTTGAAATCCTTATGCCTAAGCCACATATTTTCAAAACGAAAAGGAGTAGGACCCCATTTGAATCTACTTGTGTCAAGCACAATTGGGCAATGGTCTGAGGTGACTCGAACAAGGGCTTCCTGTCTAGTTATCTCTGTTGTAATGTATATACCATTGTAATAGTCTAGAATAGTTAGGGACTAGTTTGCTTCTATGTATAAGTTGTAGTTCTATTTATACTACCTTTTGTATACATTAGAGAAATAGGAAGTATATACAAATCTAATTTTAACGTTATCATGGTATCAGAGCAAAACCCTAACCCTAGTTTCAAAATTTTCGCCTGACCTGCACCTTTCCCGGCCTAGTCCAGCGCCGGCGTCGACGCCGACGACCTCCAAAGACGCGACGACCTAGCTCCCGGCCTTGGAACCCTTTTTCGCGACCGCTGGTGCCTTGCGCGACTCTGCTGTGCGCGATTTTTTCGCAGTCTCTTCCTGCTACAAGACCAGTCCGGCCATTCCTACGCCGACTCATGTCGCTCCGGTGTTCTACTGCCGACGTTGACGTGTTCTCCAACCTTGGGTTCCAATTTCAGCTTGGGCTCACCTGGAGTTGCGATTTCAACTCATTTTTGGGACATTTTCTGGATATTTCAGCTTATATCTGGACACATTTTGGGCATTTCAAGGTATTTCAGCTTCTGAACTTCATGGTTTTGTGTCCTCCTGCTACTAAAGATTGTTATGGGTGAAAATAAAAACTTTTGTGTGACTGATATGATTCTAGTGATGTCAAAAATCACGGAACATAAACTTAATGGTTCTAATTATATTGCTTGGAGTAAGACAGTTAGAGTATATCTTCGTAGTATTGAAAAGGATAAGCATCTCACTGAGGACCCACCCACTGATGACACGAAACAGATTTGGTTGCGAGATGATGCTCGGATATTTTTGCAAATTTCGAAATTCCATTGATAGTGAATTAATTAATTTGGTTGATCACTGTGAGTATGTTAAAGAACTGGTGGATTATCTGGACTCTATGTACTCTGGGAAGGGGAATATCTCTCGCATTTATGATGTGTGTAAAGAGTTTTATCGTGCTACACAGCAAGATCAAACTCTTACCGCATATCTTATGAACTTCAAAAGGATTTTTGAAGAGCTCAATGTCTTACTACCATATAGTTCAGATGTGAAAACTCAACGAAACCAACGGGAACAAATGGCGGTAATGAGTTTTTTAGCAGGCCTTCGTCCAGAGTTTGATGCTGTTAAATCTCAGATTCTCTCTAGTCCTGAGATATCTTCTTTGCAAGAAACCTTTACTAGGATACTTCGCACCGAGAATAGTGTGTCGGTACTTCACCTCAGTCTAACAGTGCTCTTATCAGTCGTACCAGTGTACATGAACATAGGTGTCTATCCTATAGACGAGGAGGGGTTACGAATAGCCGTGATCATCGATCCCAGACTAATAGCCGTGATCATCAGACCCAGGACTTAGGGGGTGTTGTATGTTATTATTGTCATGAGCCGGGTCATACCAAGCGCTATTGCAGAAAGCTACAGGCTCACGAATCTATCCAATCTTGAACATGCCAATCTTTCTCTCATATTTGTCCATGTAAATTCTAAATTTGAGAGCGTTAAATCCTTCAACCCTGCCTCTCTTATAAAACAGTCAAATTTTCTCATGCTTCTAGTGTAATTTAAACCATTCAATTTTTCTGACGGGTAACGTACAACATTGAAATCACCACCAATGCACCATCTAGTTCCACACAAACCATATAATCCCGCCAGCTCTTCCCAAAACCCAGATCTTTCTTTTGGATTACAAGGTCCATATATCCCAGAGAACCAGCAACATTCTCCTCCCATAACTGATTCTAGCTGTACTGACACCGAAAAATTTCCCAAAACTACTTCTTTCCCCCTCAAGACTCTTGAGTCCCACATTGTTAAAATACCCCCAGATTTACCTACAGACAGTAGAAAAACCCACTCCTTAAATCTAGAGCCCCAAATACTTCCAATAAACTTGTTATCAAAGACTGACCTCTTTGTTTCCTGTATTGTTACAACATCCGGTCTTTCCTTACATAACATCTCCTTTATTAATTTTCTTTTTTTCTTACCACCCAATCCTCTAACATTCCAACTAATGATCCTCATTGAAGACTTTCATTCTCCCTGTCTGTTTCACCTGTCAATAGTCTCCTATCGTAGTTGATACTGCTATGGAGATTTTTTAATTCTCTAACCCCCTTTTTGGTCTTTTTCCTTGTGTTGACAACGTTCCTTCCCTTTTTGTGATATTCTTGAGGTCTTAAAGGGACTAGGGATACCTGCAATGTTTTAAGGATATGTGACAACCTCTCCAAATCATCCTCCTTTCGGATTCCTGTATCCCCACTTACTATCCCTTTTTGGCTATGGTTAGGATGAACAAAATTTGACATTTCCAAAGAATCGGATGCACTTGTGCAATTATTTTGTGTAGTATCAGGTATAATACCAGTTCCAATGACTGGTGCGAGATATTTCTGTTTTTCCTCTTCAATAGCACCTGTGTTTATATCGCCAGAAACTGGAATATCTCTAGAAATTACCAAATGAGAGTGAGATAGGTCAATAATACCTGGCTTTGTTGGCCGTTGAGTTTTGGTAGAAAAAGTAGAGAATTCAGGTCTGTTAACGAGTTTGGTATATGAAACTGAGGTTGGATCATCTTTGTATGTTAGAGCGTGTGCCAGTTGCGTGGGATTTGTCGGTTGATTCTTCAGGTCCAGCTTACCCTATGCCTTGTTCTCTTCAGCATTGGAAACACTCTGCTCGGATTCCTCTATATTCTCGATTATGCATATATCATCTTCCGTTGTTTCTTCATTTTCCCATATATTTTCCAATCCTGAATCTATATCAATTCCAGAAATAATGTCCGTTTCTGCTTTAGAGGATATTGTTGTGTTTCTATTGTTCTTCAAGGTTCCTGCAAATACATCTTGTATCTCCTTATCATTTTCAGCTTCGTCTTCCTCCTCATAACTCAGTACAGGTTTCCCTTTACAGCTCTCCTCAACTTCAAAATGGCCATTTCTGCAGCTGTATATAATCCCTTGGATGAAACATTTGTGTTTTTCATTTCCAACACCTGATCTGAAAATTGTTGTCGTCTTCTTCCGCATAGACGATCTGGGCTGAGTAATCCAACATTGTGTTGTGTTATTGCTGGAATTGGGAATTGGGTTTGGGTTTTTGAAATTGTTAATGATCGGTCCAAAATCAAAGTCCTTCAGCGCCGCAAGTAGTCTGTCCGAAATGGGATCTGTTCTATCCCTTGTTCCTCTATGTTGTAGTGGAAGCCCGATACTTCCTGTCATCGTTGGAGGTGCGCTGACCTGCGCAGCGTTTGGATTTTCCAATGTCAGGTAATGATTCAGTTTTTCAAAAATTTCTCTGAGGCTTACTGTGTTCCTCTCGTAAGCTGTAGCCTTCTTGAGTTCTGTCTGCATGAAGCTGTAATTTGTCTTTACAGTACTGACCTCACCATCTTTGGGACTCTTCATGCAGAAAGCCAATTTTCCTCTCTTTCCATCTGTATCAGTATTTTGAACTTCTGTTGCCACGTCACACATCAATCTTATGTTTGATTCTGTCACATCATCATCTTCTACATCTGTTACCGTAGTTACATCTCCGGCACCTGAGGAAGTTACCTGCTCGTTTTTGACTTCTCCTTGGGCAAATTCTTGTGGCGTTTCGAAAGTCGTGGTTCTTTATTCCGCATCGTCGAGCCATCACGTCGTGAATATCGGGTCATGATTCATTCGTCCAACCACAACCTGAGTTCGGAACTTTCCGGCGTTTCTTCCGCGCTTCAAACCTCATCATATGGTATATTTTATTTTTTTTAAAATAAATCCGAAAATTCGACAAAATTCAAAAAAAAAAAAAAAAAAGAGTCCATTCAAGAACCACTTTCTTGAATTCTTGATCCTTTGTTTACTGTTGTTTTCCATTCCGTTCTACATAAATTCTATAATGTCCAATTTTAAGAAAAATATCCATCTGGAAAGGGGAACGATAATGATAAAGATCGTATGTGGAGATTTTTAAATGATGCTTTGATGAGGTTGGATAAACTAGATGAAAGGGAAGGGAAATTGAAAAAGGGGCGATCTCAAGCAAATCGTAGTGATGAGAGTCATTATAGGCGTGATCCTAAACCTAGGGATGGAATTGGAGTTAAGAGAGGAGCCGAGATTGATCCAAAAGCAATTTTAAAAATTCAAAAAGAAATTTATGAGGAAAGATTGAGGTGTGAACGGGAGGCAGAAAAAAATATTTGGCTAATTTACAAAGGAAGTAGGAGAAACGAAAGGCGGTAATTAGATGGTTAGAAGAGAGTGAAAATCATGTTGAGCCTCGGGATATGAAAGTTAAAAAGAATGAGAGAGGCTTGAGACATGAATTAGTTGAAGAGACCCCGAACTTTGTGGTAGGAGTTGAAAACGTGGAGTTAGGTGAACAAACTCCAAAATTTGATGAGGAATTAGAAGTTGGGGTAGAAGTTCAAATTTTGAGCTTTGAATTGGAAGATCCACATTTTGGTAGTGATGAGGTAGTACATGAACATGGTGATTCAAATGTGGAGGTCGGAGATGTGGTTGAGTTTGAAGATAAAAAAATTGAACAAGAAATTGCAAATGAGGAAAGAGGCGAAGAGGAGAGCCTCGTGGTTCAAGAAGTGGAGTTGGTGGTAGTTTATCATGAATACAAGGATCCATACCTTGTACTTCATGAAACTAACATGTCCCTCCCCATTTTGTTTAAATCTTTTTTGCAGGTTAATTATGATTAGAAGCTTCAACCACACTACGTATGGCAAAGGGAGTTCAAGCTCCATCTCTTCCATGTTTTCCAATCAAAGGAGCATAATTTATTGAACTCATGGCATGGAAGCAATTATTTTCCGTTTGATCCAGGAGGTGAAGTGAAACAACAGGAACAAAGCTATGATTCGGGACGAATCATCCTAAAGAAGGAGGGTATGATGTGATCCAGGACCCTCGACAATCGGAGTCATAGCAGGCTTGACGGGAAAATTTAGATATTCAAGCTAAAACAAGAATTCAACAGGTTCGACGAGCTTTGAAGATCAAACCGTGTCGAAAAGAACCAGAAAATTAAGCAGCAGGCCTTTTACGGCCTTAACATTTGGAATTATGGCCGTAACACAGTTATCGCAAATTTGAGCAGAACCTTCATTATGGCCGTAAAGAATATGATCACGGCCGTAAGTATTAAACAGAAAGTCATTTACGGCCGTAAATGAGTTCATCACGGCCGTAAATCTAATTTTTCAGATTTTTGGGGATTTTGATTATTTTTCCGTTTTTAATTATTTGTTTGCCTATTTTAGAATTTTAGTCTAATTAGAATTCTATTTTGAGTAGATTAGCGACTAGAATTTTATTTTGCTTATTTATACGCTTTTTCCATTCATTGTGATCAGACTTTGATGATTAAAAACAGTTTTATTGAGGATTCAATAAAAGTTATAGGTGGATTCCTATATTTCATAGAACTTATCAAGATTATCTTGTGGCGTTCATCCCGAACTTATCAAATATTTCTTGAGAATGTTTGTGGCGTTCAAAACCAGAAACTTATCAAGGAGATTGGGCAAATCCTTGTGGCATTTCGAAAGTCGTGGTTCTTTATTCCGCATCGTCGAGCCATCGCGTCGTGAATATCGGGTCATGATTCATCCGTCCAACCACAACCTGAGTTTGGAACTTTTCGGCAGAAACTGATAGGGCTGATGATGTTTACAAAATAAATCATACATGTTGATGGCTTTGTGGAAGGCTTTTAGGCTCTCTCGTTCTAAAATGAATTATCAATTTGTAGTTTGTTACTAATTTGACGATTATTATTTTATTATTTGCTCTTTATATCTCTATTTTATTTTTTTTATATTTCTGCAAGGAAGACTTGATTTTATTAATTTATTTTATTGTTGGTTTTAAGATGACTTATCTTTTATTAGGAGCATATTTGTGTTTATATAATTATATATGCATTGCTTATTGGTTTGTGATGAGGCTTACGCCTTGCAAAAGTAAAACACTGCGACGCCTGATAGTGCCTTTTTAAATATAGATCGATAGGAACTATCATTTCAAGGATTGAATGAATGAATGCCATTAAACATGAAAAGTGTTTGAACATTGTTCTTTAAGTAAATTTAAGGGGCCCTAATAACTGATTTTCCACTTACAATACTTTGGAGAACTCTATTGACAAAATATAAATAATTTCAAATACGAGGTTAATGAATTTTTATCATATTTAAAATGCTTTGAATATAGCTATTATGTAAGGAATCAATATAGATTCACCATATGATTGCTAAAGGCAACTCAAGAACTTGTAGTAGTATTGCCAATCATATCATTTTCCCCCAAGAACTTTTGCAGAATGCAGACATGTAGAAAGCTCTTCCATCCCATTGAAATTTAGCACTTTCAAAAAAATGGTGTGGCATTTTATACTATCCTCAATATTTTTTTTGATAGGAAACTGAAATTTTATTGAACTAATCCAAAAATTACATGTGTAGTTGTGGACGAGTCGTCCATCACATAAAGGATTGAAGCTATGGTAAGGAAGTAGGACTATATACTAGTCTATGGCTTACTCATAACAATAGAATCCAAAGAACACTTGGGATCTAAACGAAATAGAAAATCATCTAAACCACTAAACATATTGGCTGCTCGAGCCCATAAACCCGTGAGAAATATAATATTTTCCCAAATATCTTCTATCGTTCTTTCTGCATTGTCAAAAATCCTTTTATTCCTCTATGTCCATATCATCCACGCTCCTGCCATAACAAACATTTTCCAAATCTCCTTCTTTCTTTCCTTGTTATCCCCAAAATCCCATTTGATAATAATCAAATCCGCCCAACGTCTAGGCATAACACTCCATACTCCAAACATATCCAGCAGTCTATCCCAAATTTGTTTTGCTAATTCACAATGGATCAATAAATGATCAATGGTTTCATTGGCCTTTTTACCCATTATGCAAAATGATAGGGAAATAAACCAACCAGGTCTCTTTAGTCGTAATAAATCCCAAATGTTGACCTTCCGCAAAGACACAAACCAAGCAAAAACTTTGACTTTTGTAGGAATCATTCCTTTCCAAATAAATTTAAATTGGGGAAAGTTAGGATCAGTAGGGGATTGACAAAGAAGGTTGGAGAAGGATTTGCATGAAAAGGAGCCCGATGGGTGACCAGTCCAAATTCTTTTATCCAATGAAAGTGGATCAATAGTGATTTTTTCAAGCAAAGTGGAAAGGGAAGTAAATTCTCCAATATCTCTTTCATTAAAATCTCTAAGAAAACCAAGGTTCCAAGTGGGTGTAGAATTTGGTGTTATGGATATTATACCGTTAATGGCGGAGTGTTTATTGTTTGATAACCGAAAAAGGCGAGGGCATAATGTTTGAAGAGTTTGGTCACCCATCCATTTATCTAGCTAGAACCGAAT
Organism: Ligustrum vulgare; assembly: GCA_963555705.1. Lineage (NCBI taxonomy): Eukaryota > Viridiplantae > Streptophyta > Magnoliopsida > Lamiales > Oleaceae > Ligustrum > Ligustrum vulgare. The sequence goes on from OY743174.1 coordinate 31,063,566, forward strand.
TGTATCCCCTTTCCCAACCACAAATCTGGTGTTTACCTGAAAAGTATTCCAAACTTTTGTAATGGATTTCCATGGTGCCCAATAAGTGGAATTAAATTCCATGCATGCATCCCGTCCATTTTAGTGGAGACCATACCGACTAATGATTATAGAGTGCCAAAGTGAGTTCGATTCAAAAGGGAACTGCCAAAGCCATTTGCCAAGAAGCGCCAAATTCCTCAAATGAAGATTCCCAATCCCCAGACCTCCTTTTTCCTTTGATTTTGTGACAACTTCCCATTTGACTAGATGATCACTATATCCCTCCCCTCTTCCTTACCAGAAGAAATCCCTCATCGTCTTCTCAATCAACTTTACCACCTTCCAAGGCATTCTAAAAATTGACATGAAATATGTTGGAATACTCCCCAAAACCGATTGCAAGAGCACAAGTCGCCCTCCTCTTGATCTTGATACTGGCCTCAATATTAAATCTCAAAACCTTTGTCTAACAAGATACCTTTTGTGGCCAACAAATTATGCACTTATATATGGCACAACTAGTCAATGACTCTCTTTCTCAATCTACATATCTAATCAACAAAATTCTTTTACCATTGACGAATCATAAAATTGATGACCTCCCCACCCACCCACCCACCCCCCCACCCCACATCTAAAAGTTTGGACACGGTTGATTATTTTAAAAAGTGGGGGATGTTAAGCTTGCTAAGATGTGATAAAGGACCCTTGCATTAGTTTCTAGCTCCTTCCGTTTTAAAAATAATGGAATGTAATGACTTTTAATTTCAGAAAAGTTTCTTAATTGCATTATTTGATTTTAAATTTTGGTATTACGTATATAATTCTATTCACTCATCACTAGTAGACAAAATGATATTAATTATTGCCCAGAAAGCTCATCCAATATAGACCTCAAAAGTCGAGACACCATTCATTTTTGAAACAAAAGGAGTATAAAGGACACTTTCGGTAACCTAAACGTTTCATGTAATAGAGTTCATTTCCAAAGATTTGCCAAAAAGAAAAAATGAAAATGTATTAGATATACTGCTTTATCTTTTAGGGAAGTTTCAAATTTCGGGCTCAGACTGCAAACACAAAAAGATGTTTGATATTGTTTCCAAAACTAAGCAAATTTGTGTTTTTTAATGAGATCCAGGAATCAAACCCTACCAATAGACGGAAAAAAAATGCAAACATTTCAAGTCTCTCTCTCTCTCTCTCTAAAATGCAAACATTTCAAGACTCTCTCTCTCTCCCTCCCTCCCTCCCTCTCCAAAGTCCAGAACACCTCCATCCATATGCTATCAACAAGAAAGACCTTTTCAAGTGACACAACCCTTTCATGGAAACGCTCCCTTCACCAGCAAAGCTGGTGGAGAGTGTGTAGTTAAACTGATCCTCTTTTCCCTTTCTTATTTTTCCATGTAGGAACTTTCATCAAATTTAGTTTTCCTATAGAGCGTGTCTGAAATTTGAGAGACAGTAATTGTAGAGTGGTTGTTGAGAATGTTTAAGAAAAATTATATTATAAAAATCATAATTTAAGCAACTGAAAATCAACTTTTGTTATTGGAAGTTACGTTTCAATAACATTAGATATTGTGAGATAATTAATTTAAGAATGAAGATGTTATCCATAATTATTACTTCAATTTAATGTTGTGATGCTCGGACTCTCCTTCCCAGTCGACGTACCCGTGTCGACTTGACGCAACGCGACGCGACACGGGTTTGAAGCAACGCGACACAATGCGACACGGGTATGGAATACGAACACGGCAAGGAAAGAATGAAAACGAAATAGGTGAAGAGTGCTGGTGAAGAAGTGCGTGTTCAGGAGGAAGTTGGGCTTACCGGGTTGGTGGTGGTGGTAAGCGAGTTGGTGGTAGTGAACGGCGCTGACGAGTAGAGAAATCGACAGGGAGAGGTGACTTAGGAGACTTCGTGAAGAAGGAGGCTGCATCTGGGTGAGAGAACTTTTAAGGTTTAAATTATTTAGACTTTTGTAAAATTTCAATTTAAGTCCATCCACTACATATAAGATATAATTAAGGTCAAAACTTTCATTTCAAGGTTAAATGTCACGTAAAGTCCTACCTAGTTTCAATTAAATGCAATTTTGGCCGCATACGAGTTAATTAAATAAAAATTAGCGGGCTTAATTAATTAAATAAATAAACGAAGTTTAAAAACTGTACCCACGTACCCGTGTCCAAAATTTGGACTATTTTTAACCGTGTCCACGTATCCTAGATTTTGGAAAGAAGAAGGATCTGAAACTCGGATTCTTACCCGTACCCGAATCCGAACAACCTAGATTTAATGTGAGTAACAAGCCTAATTCAAGTTGATCCTATTAAAAAACCACCTTAGCTCATATTCCATTCCGGTTTCATATAGTAAGCTAACACTTAAATAGACTCAAAACACACTTTAGTCTTAGCTCTAAATTGATGAGGCTCGGAGAGAGTTTCTGTTGGCTCAGCAAGTTCGAGTTTAGCTCAATCAGCAGCCCTATAAAGTACATCTTATAATAGTAAGCTATCAGTTCTGTTCTCATAACTCTACAATGTAAGGAAAGAGTTGTGTTGAGGATACTCTTTATTTGTGTTAATTCTTTCGATGTAAACACCAAATTTGTTATTGGGAAAGGGGACAATCCGATTTTGGTTAGATAGATTGATGGGTGACCAAACTCTCAAAACACTCTTTCCCCGACTCTTTCAGTTATCAAACAAACAAAATTCAGTTATTAGAGATATTGTATACCAACCATTAAACTCCACACCAACTTGGAACTTTGGATTCCTTAGAAACCTTAACGATAGAGATATAAAAGAATTCACCTCCCTTTCAAGTTTCCTCGACAGCATCACTATTGACCCACTTTCCTTGGATAAAAGGTTTTGGCTGATAACCCGTCGGGATCATTTTCATGCAAATCCTTTTTGAACCTCCTTTGTCCTTCGTCTTGTGATTCTAATTTCCCCCAATTCAAATTCATTTGGAAGGATGTGATTCCTTTAAAGTTTTTGCTTGGTTGGTGTATTTGGTGAAGGTTAACACTTGTGATTTGTTACAACTAAAGAGGCCTTTTTGGTGCATTTCTCCATCATGTTGTATCATGTGGAGAAAGGCAAATGAAACTATTGATCATTTGTTGATTCATTGTGAATTTGCGAAAGGAATTTGGGGTAGAATTACGAACATGTTTGGAGTATGGGGTGCATTGCCTAGACGATGGGCGATTTGAATCAAATGGAACTTCTGGGATAACAGGAAGAAAAAGAAGGAAATCTGGAAACTACTTGTAATGGCAGCAGCTTAGACGATATGAACAGAGAGAAACAAGAGAATTTTTTACAACTTCTAGAGAAATGAAGAGGACATTTAGGATAACATCCTTTTCTTCACGGGATTATGGGCTAGAGCAGCCTGTCTTTTCATTGATTTTGATGACTTTTTGTTTCGATTAGATCCCATGAGTTCATTATGTACTATTGTTCCGATTAGCTCATAGATCACTATATAGTTCTATTGCTTTAGTATAGTTGTAAGCCATTCTATGTTGGACGACTCATCCACATTTTGTTGTAATTTCAAGTCATCTTAATACAATTCTGTTTCTTATAAAAAAAAAATAATAATAAATCTAATGTAATTAGAAGCACTTAAAAGATTCAAATGATTAAGTGCAAAAGATCGATTAAATGTGTGATTCCATAATAAGACTTCTAATTAGTTATTTCGCACTCATTAAATGGACCAAACCATACAACTGGTAGGCCACAGTTTCTTCTTTCATTCCTGCAATTCTGCCTCCCAACATAGTTTACTGAGATTTTCAACCTCTTTCGAACAATTTCTGTCGTCATTCATTTCATTTCAATGGACCACTAATGGGTTTCCAAAAGCAGATATTAACAGCTGTTCATCAAGACAAATTTAACACAATGCTAAATAACTTTCTTATGGTGGATGCTAAAAAATACTTCAGAAAACAATATCTTGCCATAAGAAATGAGAACGGGGGAGAAACCCTAAATTCAGATTCTGGTCATAATTGCGTAAACTAATTTCACAGAAAGTAATATAGATTCAAATTCAAGGCTGAATGAGGTCTTTAACCAATTTTCAAATAGCATGACTAAAAGATAACAATAAACCTACTCTTCAAAAGCATTTATTCAGATAATTTATGTCCTATTCTGCACACAGACCAACTAGATGAATGGGGTACTTTTAAAGCTAATAACCGAAAGATAAAAAAATGCCAGATATACTTGAGGAAATGAACAGTAAACAAACAATTAGCTAGCATATCTTCCACAGTTGAATCTATCTATTAGAAAATGCTTTCAATTGTAGCTTAATAGGTGCAAGTGAAAAGGCATCTCAGTGTTTATTTAGTTCAAACCAAACTCAAGCCTAGGTTGGCAGACTTGAAACCTTTCAAATTATCAAATTCAGACTATGATTACATCCTCTTACAGTACATGAAAAGAATTTCCCTAATCAAACATTTATTTCTATCACCACCACTCTAATTCCCAGGTCCTAAAATCAGAAAAACAATAAACATAGATAGAAATCCAAAAACTAAACGCAAAAGCATATGCACAGGTTTCCAAATGAATTATGACCTCCATCTACGTTCGGTTCAAGAAAAAATTAAAACGTTGCTACTGCATCGTCGTTAAAACACTTGCACAGATCTCGATAATTTCGAAATGAACTGAAAGTTTGACTCACCAAGGTGAAATTGATGGCCGCATTGAAGCTTGGCCCAAGATCTATCCACATTATCTGTCACCGCATCTAAGCATATTGAGCACGATACCGCCACGGGTGGCGCTGCCTTGCAACCTTCACCTCCTTTGTCCCAATCGTCCATAAGATCCGTATCAGCCAAGCCCATAATTTAATCGTCAAAGTTCAAATCCCCCAATAATCACCTCAAATTTAATTTCAGCAAAAAGTAATTTATACCAAAATTCAGAGCTCGAATTTTAATTAAATAAAATCAATTTTTAACAGATTGAGTACATTTGGAGTAGTTGAAAATGCGTGAAAACTGTGAAGCTGTCGTAAAAGTATCAAATCAAAATATAAGATCAACAATGTGAGATATTAGACTCTTATTGGTTGAACAATGACACAATCATAATAATAATAATAATGTAATATTTATTGGGATATAATTGTAATGTCATTTATTTATTTATTTATATATATATATATAAATATATATTATTTATAACACTCCCTCTTAAATGACATATTACGCTATTGCCTACCTCGTTAAAATCTTGCTAAGAGACTCGGTGGGATAAAACTTGAGCGAAGGAAAAAAAAAAAGTACAATTGCTCCACCTAATGTTGGCCATCGTCAATCATTGAGTCTAACGTTCGAGTAAAACAAATCATGTACTGAATCTTGAAATTCTGAAGTGTTGCCTCGTTAAAACCTTGTCAGTAAAACCCAGTGTGATAAAATCTGAACAAGGAAAAAGAGTACAGCCGCTGCCTCGTTAAAACCTTGTTAGGAAAACCTAGCAGGACAAAACCTGAACGAAGGAAAAAGAGTACAGCGTGATTCTCCCCCTAAAGTGTACAATTGAGGATTCATAAACTTCTCGAACATTAATATCATATTTCGTCTGGAATATGTATATATAAAAATCTCCTTGTATAGCATTCTTCATAAGATGTCCTATGATTTTCTTCATTTGTTAATATCATTCCAGTATAACAATGTGTTGCTGAATTATAACTCGTCGATAGTTATGATAATGCCTCAAAAACCTTGCTAGGAAAATCTTGTAGGACAAAACCTCACCGAAGGGAAAAAGAGTACATTATTCTCATTAATTTTCATCAATACGCCTCTATTGTTGCCTCATTAAAAACCTTGCTAGGAAAACCCTGTGAGACAAAACCTCAGTTAGGGGAAAAAGAGTGCAACGCGTATTTATTCCTTTCATGGAATATCACAAGTATATTGGTGCAATCACGAATCTTTTCATCAAACATATCATTTATGATGAGCTTTATATAAATCGTTCATAGCTCATTTATAATGTCATAACATGCTATATTAAGCAATGTTGTACTAATTTATCGATTGCATCTTTCACTTCTGGTGAATAATCAAATTTAGAATTCACTTCTGGTGAATAATCAAATCTAGAATTCACTTCTGGTTATTGAACAATAATCCCTACAATGGGGTTTTATATTTGGCCAAAGTATTATAATTTCACCAACCTCATTTTCACAAGAGAGTTGTGTATGTATTCGATTCCATTTCATCTCAATATAACATATAGAGATCAAGTACATAAATCTCTTATCATTTAATTATATCCCTTTTACTCACCATGAGTATTTAGTCTCAAAAGGGATCATTTCACTTATTCAAGAGATATTTATTTTTGGAATCGATTGTTATTATGCTTCTGGCATAATTACGCTTCAGGCGCTTTTTCCCCCATAATGTTCACAAATCTTATATTATATCAATCGGTTAAAATTCCACAACACATGTCATCATTTTAGGATATAATCTCAATCATATATCTAAGTGCGCTTTGATGGATTGTATACATATCGCACTTTTACAAATCATAAAGCTTCTTGAGCTAATCCCTGTTTGACATAGAATATTGTTGTATGATAAACAATTTCTGAATAAGTTATTTTCATAGAAAATAATTTGAAACTTTTGATAATCTAACCGTTTATTATAGAACTTCTGGTTCAATACGGTTTTATTTCATTTCTATGCATAAATATTTGGTTCAATACAATATCGCTGAACTTCTGGTTCAATACAATGTATATTTCACTTATGAACTTCTGGTTCATACTTTATACATGTTTCAATTTTATGTATGAACTTCTGGTTCAATACAATATTACTTGTTCGAGTTTATAAATCAGTATACTTTGATTTATCTACTACTACTTAAAAATATGGATAGATGAAAATCTTTTACTTGACGAATTTGCCCTCGCATTTTTTATCCAAAACCAAATATACCCTTCCTACTTCTATCTACCAATTCTAGAATAATAGATCTAGGAACCATACGCCCCTTATCCTCCATTTGAACATCCTAATGTTGTAAACGAAAACACTCTGACCATCGGTGGATCTTCATCACCCCGATCTACAAGTCACCGACGTTACATGTGACTTTAACGAAGAAGGAAAACAACTTGGTTGATCTCTTCTCAACCACTCTCATTCATATTTCAATTTCTTCTACATTGCAGCTGGATATTCAAAATGACACCGTTCTGGATGTAACCGAAGGTAGATGTACCGACGATGAAGGGGAAGAAAGGCCTGGAGGTTTTCTTCCTTACAGTATTATAAGGTGCAGTCCACCTGAACCATATACCTCACTGACCTACCTCCTTTGCGAACGCCTCTCCGCATCGGCATCCTTGGCGACACCACATCCGAGATCGCCTCCGATAACTCCTCCTTGCCATCAACCCATGTGTTTCGGGGTGATGAACACTGTAAATGAATTTATGAAGTCCAAATCCCTCTCTCACATTTCCTTCATTTGGAATTTTCTTTTTATGCTTTAAGTTGTTTTGCTCTGATTGGAATCTAAAATCTTAATTTTGGATTTGAAGCGAGGCTGGTGGAATTTTCGCCTCATAAAGACTAGGGATGATTCCTTCTCGCTAAACCTCATGGTTGTGTTTTCCAAGGTAAACATCTCTTTTCTATTTTATTGATGCTAAAAGCTTTGTTTTTACCCATTTTTATTCACTTTGAATTAGGTGTTATTCAGAATTAGAAGTGAACTTCCTTCATGTGTGAACCAGTGTAAATTTCATATAGAAGCGTGAGTTTTTAGTGTCACAAAACTTTGATCTTGTACTTACTTTTGCTAATTTTAAAGGAAATCCAACTATAAGATATTTAAGCCTGGTATACAAGAATCTGATAAATTTACAATAATGTGTTGTATAGGTTGAAAGAGTAAAAGGTTGATCTTTGTACCTATTTTCTCATCTCAAATCTTCAGGGTTGTAGCCCTTTTACCTTTGATTATGTTGCTCCTTATGTATTTACGTGTGGCTTCTCTTACAAGCAGTTCCTCTATTACATTGAAAGGTATGCTTTTAATTGTTTGCTTTCACAGTGTTGCTAGCATTCAGCTGCTTTTATGGATTAATTGTCCAGTTTCAATTTTTTAATATACTATCTTATCTACAATTGTTACTTTATCAGATTCCCTGTTTATTTACTGGAAAATTTATAGCAGCATATATGAATATAGGACAGAAGCAACCTGATTTTTTTTTACTTGAATGATAATATGGATGAAAACTTGACGGGATGATATTCATATTTTGTATTTCATTGTACATAGAGTAAAAAGTTTGCTTACAGTTACTCTCATGTATGATTTACTTTCAAAATGAGTTCCATTTTGTACTTATAAGTGGGAATAATATATCATAACATTTCTGGAAGCAAAATGTTATCTCAAACTCATAGGTATCTTTTAAGCATGACCAAGAAACAAGATTGAAATGATAATCTCCCATTATGCCTAATTCACCCAACATTGAACTTTAAACTATTTTCAAAGTCTACATAGAGCATTTGATGCTTCTCAATAATTTAGATTATTTGGACACCGCTAAGATTTTAGATTGTTTAATCATTTTTTTTTTAATTACAGCCTTGTAATTTCTTAAGGATTAGGTGATTGAAATAATTTGATTGAGTATATATTTCATGTAGTATTAAGTTTATTTGATGTTCTTCTGGTTCATTAGAACTATAATTAGTCTTGCTAATTATTATTATTATTATTATTATTATTATTATTATTTTGCTTTGATTAGAGCTTTTGAATTTGATAACCATATAAAGTTTTTCATCTTGATTCCAAATTTATTTGGTCACGGTGAAGAATTAATTTTTTCCATTATCACATTTAAAAAATTAAAACATTATTATCATATTGTACCCATTACATGGGTTAGTTATCAGTGCCTTGCAATATACTATCCGTTCTATCTTTTATTTGAACAAACATAATTCAAGATTTAACATGAGTATACCTATTTGTTTTCCTAGGTTGACTACCAACTTAACTACAATTATGCTTGAAAAAGCAGATCTCCATTCACTATAACAAAACCAACATCACTCTTTTTTTAGCTGTCCTTTTCTCATTCCCTATTCAACTAGGGAGGATATAAATCTTTTGAAGCCCTCTAGGTAGGCAAGGCCTAAATGAAATTGCAAAAGATGTACTAATCTTATTGGTATACGATTAGCTTAGAATCTGAATTATGATTTTCTGATTGAGTTGCCTCCACACATTAGATGTTTACAAATGATTATGCTGTCTTCCAGTTTCTCCATTTCTGATGCATGTACTGTAATGTGACCCATGATCTCAAATGAGTTATATTTCTATGTAGATAAATTATTTAGGTGATTTGTTCATGTTTTTGGAGTAGACAATTGATTGGAAATGAATTAATTAAGTCCCTCATAAGTATTTATTTGTTTGCCTTTTCATCTCCTTAGACCTTCAACTTTCAAGTGCTTAGTGGAGTTATGGAGTTAATATGCAATAATAACAATAATTACTAAAAATTAATAAGTATAAAGAATGAATGAAATTAAATTTGATTAAGTCCTTTACAAGTATTTAATTGTTTGCCTTTTTGTTTCCGTAACCCCTAAAGTACTTGGTGGGTTTTTAGAGTTAATTTGCAATAATATATATATAATTACTAAAAAGTAATAATTATAATGAATGAAATTAAATGTATTGCATTGCTTTCTTCTTTCTTTATATAAGGGAATGACAGTTGAACTATTATGCACATTACAACCTCTTTTGCAGTATATTAAATTTAACAAAATGGGTGTACAAACTTGTCATAGTTTTTTCTTCTCTTTTGTTATTTCGATTTCCTTCCAGCTAACATATTTTCTTTTAACTTTTTCCTTCATTTCCTCCACACAGCATAGAAGAACAAAGCAATTATAGAGCCATTAGATGACGTGTCATAAGATAGAGATAGCAGTGTGTACAATCTATTTCAGTCCATGCCAAGTTTAATTGATTGACAATATGGATAAACTTAAGGAATACTTGACACATTTTTACTTGAGCAAAATTGTAAGACTATGTTCTCGCTGCGCCACTGTGCAATTTCGGAAAAGTTATTATGTGAAATATGTGTGTATATATATATATATTACATGTAAGTTACAAACATAATACAATTCCACATATTTAGGAAAATTTAGTCATTGTTTGTTCATTATCAAGGGTATCAAAAAAGGGGTGATCGACTTTCAAAAGAGCTTTCCTGGGTTTCAAATTTTTTTTTTACAAGCCTTACAGTTTTAATGGATTTGTGCATTATTTGATAATTGTAAATTTGTCAAATTGCTCAAATAAAATGAATCAATTAAGATCCCCTTCCAGTCAAGTTACTCGAAAAACGAAAAAGAAAAAAGAAAGCTACTAGACTAAGAAATATGCATGGAGAATATAAAGTCATTATTCGTTTTTTTGTTCATTTATTAGCAAGCAATATTATTTCATGTAGATTAGCATATTGTTTTGACATTTAAATGTTTTCTGTATTCTTGGAGCATGTGTCTTTTGAATATTGGGAGCTGTAATCTCTCTTTTTCTCTCGCTCATTTCATTTCATTTCATTTCATTTCAGCATTAGATTTTATTAATGTTCATTAGTGAAGTTACATGATTTTGCAAGACCCTTGAGTTTGTAAATAATCTATTCCCTCCATTTCAATTATATAGGCTTATTTGACTTTTCAAACTGATTAAAAAAACATATTTAATGTCATTGAAAAAATAATTCTTATAAAGAAAATTTTCAACTTACCTTATTTAATATCAAAATTATTATATTGGAAGTAATAAATAGGGATATATTGGTAAATAAACAAAATAAATAGTTCTCAATAAAGAAATATGTCTATATAATTAGGATAAACAAAAAAAGAAAAGATAGCTTATATAATTGGGTGGGGGAGTAATATTTATTTAACTAAGTCAAAACATGCGTGCTCAAAATGATAATAGATTTACTCAATACTTGATTAAAATTAATAATGGGATAGAAAAGCGCTTACATGGAGGTCGACTTTATTAACTTACCAAAGGAGATAATTATAACATGTGATGATGCCAAATATTCAGAATTTCCTTCTGCAGTCCCCACTAACTCCAACAAATTATAAAGAATATCCATTCAAATTCAAAGGAAACACTTCACAATAAGACTATGCTTTGCAATGACAATTACCAAGGTTCAAGATCAAACAATACCTAATGTTCCTAAATATGTATTCTCTCATGGATAACTATGTGTCACATTTTCATGTTCAGTTTCAATGCAAAAAACAGAAGTCTTGGTAAAAGTAGAACACAAAAATAACAAAAAATGTATGACGTCAACCAAAAATATTATTTATATATAAAGAAGTTTTATTATAATCATAACGTTTAATTTTGTTATAATAAAACATTGTAATTATTGTTCAATAATTTTTATCAATACAAAAAAATTGCATAAAGTATTAATCAATTACATAAGACGTGCAACGCACGTGCTATGTACTAGTTATATCTAAAAAGATGATTAGACCGAAATCTTAATAAAATGATCCTTGTCCCCTTCTTTTGATTACAATCTTTTCCCCTTTTTCTTGGTGGAATCAATGATACGCGGAGCCAACGCTCTTTTACGCGTTAAATAACGCATTTAAATAGATCACTTTGGGAGAAGATTAGATCCTTCAAAATGGATGTTATATTATCAAATATTCGCAAATACTCAAATCTTCCGATAAATGTTTTGAAAAATATTTACCGAGTTCGACTCGAAAGATTGAGGCTGCTAATGGGTCAAGGTATCCCAGAAGATGTTCGTTGGTTGATCGAAGCAAAAGTTCGTTTAGCTGGTGAATTGTCGATTCATTTTCTAAGCACATGCCGGGCTTAGGTAAGAGTACTTTTGCAAAGAAGGGAAGAGCAAAAAAATTAAATGGTTGTTACAAATGTGCTCGATAGACATGTAATACCCGTTGTAAGTCAATAGGATATTCATCCATAAATCGAGATGATAAGATAGACTTCATTAAGGGTGGGCTAAGTAAGGAGTCATTGGATGATATCCGATTGACTCTTGAGACGTACCCTTGTAGGCATGTGCAGCGTGAGTTACTATCTTTATGGGCTAAATTCATCAGCGATAAAGACTGTTATAGTATCAAAAAAATAGCAAAAGATCCTGTTTGCCAGGTTGTTATAAACAATGATGTTTTGGTTACTCAACATTGATACAAGGTAAATCAGTATAGTGTATATGTTTTAACAAAGTATTTTGTATTTTCATTTTTTCGCGTATTAACATATTGTATCTGAGAGATCACCGAAAGATTATCCATTATGGAGCAAAATATATGCTGTCAGAGACAAGATCAAAAGTGGTGCCATTTAGTCAAAGGTAAATAGTAACTTTTTCAAAAGAAGAGCATTAAATAGTGAATATTTTCAAGTTTAAAACGTTAGATAATTTCGCAGTTTAAAGCATCGCAAAATAACAATTTCTTGTAAGTTTTCCTTCATTCTATTCTTAAAAGATGGAGGGATCAAAATTTCGACAGATCAAAACTATCTGTGTATTTTATGGATCAAAAATCGGGAAAGGCTTTGAGTATCTAGAAGCATCAGTGCTTATAGGGAAGAAGTTGGGAGAGAGATGTATCAATCTAGTATATGGAGGGGGCAGTAGTGGATTGATGGGTTGTGTTTCACAATCCGCTCAAGTAGAAAAAGCAAGAGTGATAGGTGTTATACCATTTCCTTTAGCTGATGTCGCAGGCAAAACACGAGAGCATAAAGTACATACGTTATCTATTTATGAACGCATAACTTGCATGTTATATGTTTCTGATGCCTTCATTGTCATGCCTGGAGGTTTTGGTACTTTAGAGGAAATCTTTAATATCATCTCATGGGCTCAACTGGGTCTCCATACTAAGCCTATTAGACTTTTGAATGTTAACAACTTCTTCGATGGTTTACTAACATTTCTTGATTATACTGTGGAATAGGGATTCATCTCTCCATTTTCTAGGAGGATCCTTATTTCTGCTCCCACTATCGATGAACTGCTGGAAAAATTACAATCATATGTTCCAATACAAGATCCAACAGGAGTTAAGATAGATTGGTCGCAAGGAAGGGGTACCAAGTGAAATGTAGTCCAGTTAATGTAAATTTATCCTTGTGAATCTCAAAATATTGTGGGTGGTAAAGTATGGAGTTTCTTACTCTTGAGACACACCTCTAATATTGATGTGTATTTTGAACTTTAATCTTGTGAACCTCAAAAGGATTAGGAGTGGTGGAGTACGGAGTATTCTTACTCTTGAGACATACAAAAAAGATTAGGGGTGGTAGAGTATGGAGTATTATTATACTGATACACACCTTTACTTTTAAGGATCATAAATATTTCCCCCTTTTGTATTTTGCATGTATGACTCGTTTATGTTTCTTCAGGAGCAATAATAATATCATTTCAGTATGTTTAGATGATAATATTTACTTCTTCTAGAGTAAATATGTACTTCTTCTGGAGTACATAAGTGCTTGTGCAAGAACTTTGATCAAAACTGCTTATCACAATCATATAATATTTATCTCATAATACTGATGAAATTATTTTCACATTAGCCATATCCGTGCTATCATGTAATATTATCTTATCATACATCAACATTTTCTTGTTGAATAATTTATTTTCATCCACCCTTTCAAATACAGATATTGGTAACTTCTGGTATCAAATGATAAAATATTTTCATTAAGATCCAACAATCTTTTGGTAATGGTAACTTCTGGTACCATTTGTTGAAATATTGAATAACAATATATCAAATATATGAGTAGAAATATTTAAAATCAGTAGAACCAACCATATAGGTGGTAATGTGATATACTTGAAACTTGTAGAACCAACCATATAGGTGGTAACGTGATATGCATATTTAAAGCTGATAAAACTAACCATATGGGTGGTAATAACATAATGAAATAATTGCATTTCATAAATGAGCAAGTCATATCTCCAATCCAATCAAGGTATTCATAATAGTCCAATTCGTTACGATAATGAGTTATACTCAATACATCACGATATGACAACTATTATGTTACTTTTAAATATTTTAATTTATCATATTGATCACATAGTAGTGTTAAATGATTTAGAATATATATTCTATTAACACTTATCATCAAATCATTAATAATGATTAATCAAATTCGTTAAATCACGATTAATATACTTTAACGTATCATCAAGGGCAAAATCGTTCATATTTTAATATATTAGTCATATGAGTAAATCGAAATCGTCAATAGGTTTGAAATTTAATTTAGAACAAACTTGCTTTTGGTCCGAAGTTCAAAATCTCACCGGAATCCGCTCATGTGCCACCCCACGCGCCGCCGCCGGCCACCACGCGGCGGTGGACAGAAAAATCAAACCATCACCAGAATGTGCGTCTCGACGTCCTGAACATGCCTGTGGTCTCCGTTTCTCCAAAAGATCAACCATTTTGGTTGTAATAAGCATTTTTCAGTCTGTCAGCCTCTTCTTCTCCGGACAATAACTTCCGTTTTAATCGTCGGATTGGCGCCAAATTTCAGTCGAGTCTTCTCCAGACAAGGCCGTTGATATGCCACTGGCCGATCATTGATCGGAGTTTAGAATCGTCCCGGATCAGCGTTTCAATTTCTGGTCATATTTTGGTTTTTGCACAGTTTTCAGTCTTTCTTCTCCGGTCGATATCTTCTGTTCCAGCCGTCGGACTATCCCCAAATTTCAGGTGAGTCTTCTCCTTGAAAAGCCCATTCTGATGGTGGTGGCCGATCGTCGATCGGATCTATGGATCGGCCAAAATCTTTCTTTTTCAGTTCGACCAGAATTTGAAAAATTGGATAAATTTCGCCTTCTTTTCTAGCTCCCTTTTTTGCCCCGTTCTTGATCGATTTCCACATTTTTTATTTTGTATAACATCGACATCAAGTCTCTTTCCTCGTATGGAAATTTTTGAATCATACAAAGATGTAAAGTTTCCATCTTTCTTGAAGTTTTTAGATCTACAATGTATGGGTTATTTTCTAAAGCCAAAAGTGTTTGATTTGGGAAAGGAAAACATTGATTAGTAATAATCAGGTTTCTGACACAGAGGCTCATCATTTAGATGCAACTGTAGAGCATACTCCCGTCGTATTACTCAATTGGCTAGAGACTCGTGCTGATAACGTGTTGTAAAACTGTCAAAATATAAGAACAAGAATGAGAGATAGAGAGAATGAGAGAAATTGCTTATCTTAATTGTATTCCAAATGAGTAATATAGGCCCCTATTTATAGGGGTGGACAATGGCACAATCATAATAATGTAAAGTTTACAGAGATATAATGGTAATGTCATTCACACACACACACACACATTATTTATAACATAACCTTTTTTTTTTTTTTTTTTTGCTATTTTCCTAATTTTTCTCTTCGCAGGCTTATTTTTTCTTGTATGATCGTTTTTTCTATTTATTTATTATTATTATTTTTCATTTTCTCCACTTGTCGGGTTGAATACACACTTGGATAAGTTGCTGGAAAATTCTAAATCAGTCCTTAACGTTTATTCTATTCCAAATCAGCCACTAAGGTCCTTAAGAGCATCTCTAATAAGCTCTCTAAGCCCTTGTTTGATTCTCAAAATTTTTTGTTTTTTTTTTACGGTACTCAATCTCAACTATCTACTAAAAGTCAAGCCTACAATATTTGACTTTTCAACCAAACATCAACCATCCATTCTCCTAAAAATTACTATTCATTTAAAAAAAAACTCTTTTTAAACAATACCAAACACGCACTAAATTTGAGCTATTCTTTATTTAGGATTGTCAACACTTAAAATCTCACTCCAATAGGCTTTGTAACTTAATATTTTAATTTAAATGGTGGACTTGGCTCTCCAAATTTAGAGAGTCAAACTCATTCTCTATTATTAAATGCATTCAAAGAGTTCCAATTTTTAATATTCCTACAATAGCTTTTTTTATTACATATTTTATATATCATTAGTCATTCACTTTTAAAAAAATAAATATTAACTAAAAATAAAGAAAGATAATAAATATTTTTATGAAAAAATAAAATAAATAGGCTAAGGTCATACATTGGGCCAACATTACCTATGGCACAAGATCATACCATGGACTTACCTTGCCTTTGGTCCAAGGTGTACCTTGGGCCAGTCTTTTTTGATGATAATTGTGGCATTAAGGTTCAACAAAAGTCATGCATTAGATTGATCATTTCTCAAAATATGCTGATGGGCCATATATTTGGCCATGTGACCCAATAATGATTTAGTTTCGAAATAAACCTCTTCTTGTTCAAACAGAGTCCAATTCAAGTATAAGATGTTTTTCAACAAGGATGTAACGTCCCGGCTTCTGAACACCCGAAACGCTACTTCATCGTCTCACATTAACTTTGAAAATTTTAATTTGAAAATTTTAATTTAGCGGAAAATAAATCAATAATTGAAGTTTCATTTCACATAATTTTCATAAAAATTGACTCAAACAGTCAAAAGGTTCAAACATGGAAAATAACTTAAACATACTAAAATAATAAGTTTATAACTCCAAATAAAATATTCTAAAGTCTCATTAATTTTAATTTAGCGGAAAGTAAATTTAATAACTAAAATCTCAATTCACATAACTTCATAAACTTGGTTCAAACGACCAAAATGTTTGAATATGAATTTAACTTGGACATAATAAAATAAATCTGAAATTTCGACAATTCGAGTATGAAAAATAACTTGACAAAACCAATTGAAGTTGTTATTTGAAATGGAACAATTTAAAAGCTTATTAATAGCCACCATCGTACGCATTACCGCCAACTCCGTCATCTGCAAAAATTTTAGTTATGGAAAACGTGAGTATTTCAAAGAAATACTCAGTACACTCGCGCACAATAATCATTTTATAAATTAAAATATATAATCATGCTATTCAAGTCTCGGGTGTCTAACGATCACCAGTATTCTCATGAACAAGTAAATAATTACAAGTTCAAGTCTCATGCATTTAAGCAAGTAAATTCTCGTAACATAGTCTTATGCTTAGAAAGCAAGTAATTATCATGAACACAATCATACATGCTAAATTTATAATCCAAATAATTATTTATGCGCACTTTTGAAAATGTAAATTTTGTAAATAAGAGTCTACCTTAATTTCTCAAGTATTGAGCAAATGGGAATAAACACGTTTTAATGTTCTCGCGCCTCGTCTAGTCCTATAAAAATAAATACTAAAATTAAACTTTGGAATAAATTCTAGAATGATGAATTTGTGTAAAATAATGCTTTAGGGACTAAATTGTAAAAAAATTGGAAGAATCAGAGACTGGTTCGCGTAAATAACGAACTTTTGGAATTAGGGACTGATCCATAATTTTTCAGAAATACAGGGCTGGCCAAAATATTTTAAAATTACAGGGGCTTAAAATAATAACTTTTAAAAACTTGGGACTGAAATTAAATATTTTAGGACTAAATTAAATGATTTTAAAACTAAAGGGACTAAAAGGGCAATTTTCAAGAAATCAGATTTTTAATAAAATCTCTCTCTCTCTCTCTCTCTCTCTCTCTCTCTCTCTCTCTCTCTCTCTCTCTCTCTCTCTCTCTCTCTCTCTCTCTCTCTCTCTCTCTCTCTCTCTCTCTCTCTCTCTCTCTCTCTCTCTCTCTCTCTCTCTCTTCGGTATAGAGAGGAGTGGTTGCTAGAGGGGCTCCACCCCTCTCAGATTCAAGCCCGCCGGCCATCCTTCAGTCGACGATGACGCCGACGAGGCATGGGGAAGGGTCGTGGTAGCAAATAAATGATGGGTTGTGAAGATCTTTGGGTTATTTCTTGGGTTTTAGTTCGAAATCGAGGCTTGATATAGAGATTGAAGTTGTGAATATCCGGCTATACAAGCGACGACAGGGCATCGATCGATGTATGTGGTATGTTTCTTTGTTTATTCTTTGATTTTGGGTTTGATTTTGATGATGAGTGGTGGATATGTCGAATTGGGGCAGTAGCGGGAGGCGGTGACTTTGGAATTGTGAATGGTGGTGGCTGGTGGCGTTTATGGTTGTGCTAGGTTCTGAAGTTTATAGATTTAAGTGGTGGTTCGAGGCTTGGAGGTGACGTGGTCATGGGTATGATGTGTTTTGGTAATGGAGGCTGTAGTGGTGCTGCAATTTTGGTGGATGCTTGGAGTCTGATTTGAGTGATGCAAATGGTGGGTGCAATGTGTGAGTAATAGTTTCTGTGGGATTGGAGGCAGTGACTGTAAGTGGTGTGATTCAGTTTAGGTGATTCGTGTATGCGTGTGTTGGGAAATCTGAATTCCTTGCCTTCTTCGAATCCATTGTTTGGATTGAATAAAAACTACTTTCAATTTCTCCAATTCCATTAATTGGATTGGGTATGAATGGGGGTGATGGTGTGAATCAATATGTTTGCAAATTGTGTAAATGTGGTTTGAG
This sequence comes from Ligustrum vulgare, assembly GCA_963555705.1. Lineage (NCBI taxonomy): Eukaryota > Viridiplantae > Streptophyta > Magnoliopsida > Lamiales > Oleaceae > Ligustrum > Ligustrum vulgare. Next base: position 31,082,238 of record OY743174.1, read on the forward strand.
GGGGGTGCTTACCAAGAATTCTGCAAAGAAATGCTATGAATGATTATGTGTTTGTGAACGTGTGTTGTGTGGGGATGAAGGGGAGTATATGCTGCTGATTGTGTACACATTTTTGGTAAGTCTTGGCAGCTATGACTTGGGGAGGATTGAAGGGATTTGGGCTGATTGAGGAGGTTGAAGGAGAGGTTAAAGGAATAAGACAAATCAGTTATGGCATGTAAGGGGGAAAGAATTTTGGGAAGAAGGAAAAAAACGTGGAGTCATCCATTGATAGACAAGATGGAGAATTGGAAGAGAAACTGCTGGGAAAGAAGAGGAATAAAAAAAATGTGTTGGATTGGTTGGATCAAAATAGTTTGAGATCTAAAATAAATTTTAAAATTTGGATTTAAAAAAAAATAATTTAAAGCTTGGACTTAAGATTTTAAAAATGGTGACATTGGAATATTCTTAATAAAATTTGGAATCTGACTATGATTAAAATAATTTAAATTTCACTTATTAATGATTAGACGAAAATGTGTTTAAAATAAATGGGTCAAAATCGTAGCGACACGTTTTAATTAATATTTATTTAAATAAGTCACGAAAAATCCTCGGTCGCTACAAAGGATGTCAAGGAAACATCCTAAAAAATTACACTTACTCCTATTATAACACAAACTTATTTTGATCCTTATAAATAAGGATCCCTTATTCATAATTTAAGGCACAACATTCATAAACTCTAAAGTCTTTTTTCTTTCATACTCTCTCTCTAGTTACTAATTCTCACACTGGAGTGGCGACAAGAATATCCATCAACGCCTCTTTACAGGTTCTTTGGAAGCTTAAATTATCTTTCTTCAACAATATACACAGTTATTGATCTTGTCAAGTCAGTTTCAGTATTTTTTGTTGCATCAATTGGTGCCATATGTGGAAAGCAATATGAATAGTCATGATTAATACCCAGCAAACTCACCCTACCACGTCTATAGGATCTGTCCTCCCAACTAATCTACTTGTCAACGAGGTAATCCCCCTCCCCTTGAAGAGATACAAGAGGTTGGAGACTTGCAAGCCCCACCCAAGGGCGGACCTGTGAGTCGAGAAGCTTTCAACGAATTTCAACAACAGCTGAATGACCTTCGCCAGTTTTTCCAGTAACAAGTTGCTCCTCAGCCCCTACAGAAAGGGGACCAGAGGTCTTGCCGCTGGATGGGCACATAACATCCATTTCGGTTGGTATAGGCTCTTCGAAAACCATGAATGCCCCTCCTGTCACAAAAGTGTTAGCGAACATAACGCAACATGAGATCTCTAGAATCATCCAAGAAAGAATTTCAGATGTGATAAGACATAGTGCACAAGGTCTAGCTACTTTTACGTGGAGGACTCCATTTACCCCAGAAATAACCACATTCCCCTTGTTCAATAGGTTCAAGTATCCCTGAATAAAGGAATATGATGGAACTTCAGACCCAAACAACCATCTAAACACAATACCGATGTCATGGACATGCATAATGCCTAAGATCAGATCCTATACAAGGCCTTTCCTCAGACCTTGATGAACGTGGCAAGAGATTGGTTCTTTACCATTCCACCAGGGTCGATCCCCTCCTTTGATGACCTCACCAACAAGTTCATGACCTTCTTCACCATCAGCAAACGGATAAAGAAAATAATGGCATCTCTTATGAAATTAAGTCAGGGCTCTAATGAGACACTATGGGATTTCATGACCCGTTTCAACAATGAGAGACTACAAATTTCCGACCTTCACATTACTACTATCATGTCATCCCTTACATTTGTAGTAAGAAGCCAAAAATTCAAGATGTCCTTATCAAAAAATTCCCAAATAAGGTGACTAACCTCCTCAGTAGGGTATAGAAGTACATAAATATGGAGGAGACCTTGTTCCCAGTTAAAACTCAAGCTCTATCCCCGAGCACAATCGTTACAAAGGACACATCGTCGTTGTTCGCTGAACCACAAGTGTACGAATCGCGCAAGTAATAAAGTGGACGTGAGTCCAAGTATCGATCCCACAGAGATTATTGTACATTGTATTTTACACTACACACCTTAATCGGAACAAGAGATTTGACTGAGTTGAATTTTTTTTTTAAATTAAAATAAAGATTAAACTAAAAAACAATGAAATTTTGATTTTAAAACATATGAAAATAAATGCATTAGAATCATGAATCCATTTTGACTCTATCATTCATATTTTAACCAAATTATTTAAATACAATTCGAGGGTTTTGAATTTCCATATTCCAAATGTAGTTAAAACTCCCTTTCGGATAAGCATTAACACCTATTCCTACGCACGACCCAACTATATTTCTATGTTGAATCTGAATGTGTAAGAAAGCATTAAAAGATTTGTGAATACTATAGCAAAAAACACAAAGTCTAGGGGTATATTTCTATCATTTATCTGACTTTGTGGCAATTGAAACAAGTTTAATGAAATTCTAATATTTCGAACTTAAGAAATCATAACATCAATCACATAATAATTGGCCAGAAAATTATATGATAATCAAAGCACGAATCAATTGCATCAAAACCATGAATTGCATGAAATAAATAATAGATTAAAGCATGGATTCAAGAATTCAAAACTTCATCACAATTCTAACACCAAAAATCTAACCTAGAAACATGATTAAAGATAATTCACAAGAAAAATGAATAGAAGTCACCCCGTTCATCTCCTTGATCCTTGTTCTTTAATCTCGAGTTTAGCCTTTATTGGATCCCCCAACAGTTAGACAGCATTTTGGCTTCAAATAACACAATGGGAACCCCTAATTTCGTGCCCCAAGCAATGTATTCATAGATATTCTCGGAATTTAGGTTACTTGGGGAGAAAGTCTGTTGAATTTCGAGCAAAAATCCCATCAGACGGCCCAATCGGACAACCGTGCGACAGCGCGGTTCAAAAGTGCGTGACCGCATGCCTCTGCAAGTTAGCTTCAGTCGCGGATTTTTATTATCATGCGATCGCATGACTTTATTCAATGCGACGGTGTGGTTTCACGGTTTTACGCAATTTTCATCTTTTCTTTCGGTTTAAGTTGGTCCATGATATTTTATTTCACAGCTGGTCCTCCAACTTTCGATTGTTGCAATTTTACCCCTGAATTTCTGATTTCTTCCAAATATTATTTATTCTTCCATTTTTCTTCCAATTGACCCTTTGATTTACTGCATCAACTCTTAATTAGCACACTTTAACACTTTTATCATCCAATATGCTTGTTTTTGCTCCAATTCCTTTACCTTCTTGACTTTGGGGTTATTTCTGAAATGTAAACACATACTGACAAGATAAATAACAAATATTCTTAAACAAACGAATAAAATTCTACTTTTAGGATAGAAATAAGTATAAAAATACACTTATAAAAATTACTTTTCATTCATCTGATGCTCAACTTCATTTTGTGTGTGTGTGTGTGAATAGTCAAAAATATCGAATGTAAACTCATGTAAAATTATACTTGACAGTGTGTGATTAGTCATGCAGAAATAAACCCGAATCCCATGTGGTCAATAATGATTTTCTTTTAATTCTCCTTACACTCTCAAGGATGATCACAACCTTACTGCTTTTCTCTCATATCCCGAGGTCTTTCCTATTGATGTGATTTCTAAATATGTATAAATAGCATTTTTTCACACAAGGTAGTTAGAACTTGACAAGTATGCAGGACAGACCAAGAATAATTAACAAACCATTAATGATTTCAATCAACAAAGCTTATACAATTTTCATTCCATTTTTATTTTATTTGGATGACTTTTTCTTTTAATGTCTTTGTTTTTTACCATCTTTGTGCAGAACTTTTCATACTTGCTTTCTATATGACACCTGTAGCGAGCTTTAGGTTGGCAGCTCCCAACTCAATTGAGCTTAAGGTACCAGGTTCAAAGACCCCTTCAGGCTTAATTACCCGAGTCATAAACGCTTAAACAAAAAAGTTAAAGATGTTTTAGCGTCTTATGTGTAAGTCCACTGTCCGTACTTGTTTTCTAGTTAACCCATGTAGCGAGCTTTAGGTCGGAAGCTCCCAAGCCAGACGACTTTAGGGTACCAGGTTCAAAGAACCCTTCAAACTTTATTACTCGAGTTAAAAAAAAAAACATTTGAAGAGCAAATTAAGACCTTCAACATTTTTCTGTTTTTATGCAGGTTATGGTTTATACCCGTTGATCAAAACCCCTTACACTAAAGATACAAAATTAAAAATTTCAGACCCTCAATCCATCAATGCATACTCAAACTAACCTTTCCACCCCCAAACTGCTTCTTGAGCAGTTTCGTTCTACATTTCAGGTAGGGATCTAATTTCTTAAGATTTGGGATTTTTCAGTCAGTTATATGTAGTTTACCCCACAAGTATCAAGTATCTCCCTATAAAAGTTATTATTCGAAAGTGGCTATGTACTCAAGTTTGATTAATGTCTTACATGAATGAATATTAAGAAAAATTTTAGTTCACATGTTGTCCAATTTTATAACTAAAGCACAAAAGTCAATTCAAATAATGTCATAAGTAATAAATAAATCAACAAAAAAATTTCAATTTTTTATGAATTTTTTTACCCAAAATCAAATTAATGTTTGAATAAAAACACATGAATGAGATTCCCACCCTGAAACTAGGATTCTACATTGTCCTCATTGTATTTCAAGAAATAATAAATAATTAAGCACAAAATAACAAGAGGGGTCAAGTACTTCCCAATTTTGGAGAGGCAGTGTTCTCATTTTGAAACTTGGAATTCAACGTTTGTTGGATGAAACAACCATTTTCTTTCTTATCCAAGTTTGGCTCGAGGTGTCCCATGATGATATGTTCCTTGCAAACAAGAATTAATGATCATTAGAAGCATAAATATCACATAGGAACTAAAACAAACCAACACAACCCACCTAAACAAGGCTTAGAAAAATTTTGAGATTTTTGAAAAGTGACCACTGACTTTCAGTCCTTGACATGACCTTGAAAAAGTGAAAAGTTCTCAAGACATGTCCCGGGCATGTGAAAGTACATAACTTGATCTATAACATATCAAAAATTCATCACATTTGGAGTTCATATGGGTCATGAAAAGGTGTGACAAAGTAGGTGCAGTGAAGCTGAAATTGTAGGTTGTGGTGCAATGGTGCTTGCAATGGCTTTGCAATGAGGTACTTTATGGTGCAATGATGTTCAAGTTGAATTCTATGCCTTAAATCCATGGAAACAATGATTTAATGATGCACAAATGATGTATTGTGGTGAAGGCAATCATTCAAAAAGATTTGCAAAAACTCAACAAAACATTCATTGAAACATGTTATCAAACACCTTGCATGCATATTAATAAATCAAGGAATTTCATAGAGTTGAAGACTTGAATTAAGCCAAAAAATTTCACTTAACAATTCAATATCTCCAATTTTAGCCTAAATCCATTACCAATCATCAATAATTCACAAATCACAAAAAGAATGAAGAACATAAAGTAATGCATGATTTTGTGAAATTAGGTAGAAATTTCATACATTTTTAATGTTTGGACACAACGTAAGGCATAAAATTTAGTTGAGATGATGCACAAACAATGGGGAATCATTTTGAACTCAATGTTGGGCGATTTGGGGGATGAAAATGGGTTAAGAGTGGTTAAAATGAAAGTTTTTGTATTATATATCAAACTACCGGTTCTGTCTAGAATCTAATCGTGCGACCGCACTATTATCACACCGTGCAACCGCATGGTGTTAAAGGCAGTGACCTATTGTTTTTCATCTTCTGAGTTTTGGATCCCGTTTTCGACCCTTAAATGCCTTCAAATGCATGTGACAAACTTCTAAATTATATCTATATGTTCTAAGCTAGATGATCAAGTTGAAAATTGTGATAAAAAATAACAAAACAAGTAGGAATTCAAGTAAATCGTAAAATGCCAGAACTTGCAAAAATAGGTGCAATGAAATTTTCAATGCAACTAACATGTCAAAATGTGAATTCTAAGTATGCTAGTGATCCTAAAATGCAATGTAAAGCATCAAAACAGTTATAAATGCATTAAAAACTAAAAGTACTAAAACATTCAACATAAAATACTAGAATTACTTAGAACACAAAAAAAACTAAGTGCATGCATTCTAAGCATCCTAGTCTCTTAAATGCAATGTCAAGCAGTTAAACAACTTAAAAGCAAATAGATAACTAAAAAAAAAAAAAAAAACAACTAAAGGAAATGTATGAAAAGTTGGGTTACCTCCCAATAAGCGCTTCATTTAAAGTCTAGAGCTAGACTTTTTTCGCAAATGCTTCACGGGCACCTAAAGAAAGCTTTGGATGCTTTGCCCATTTTTTTCTTTTGGCTTTTTTCCATTCCTCATTTGATCTCCAAGACTCGGAAATTACCCTCTCCATATTGTAGAACATGTCCATCTCCCCCAATTCAAATTCAACTATAAAGATTTCTATCCCCTCATCGGGTTTAATCACAAAATCAATTTCCTGGCATTCAACAAGGTTAAAACCATGCAATTTGATTTCTTCCTTATTGATGTCCAAATCTCCGTTTAGCTTCATTGTGATTGATTTTTCATCCTCTTCAAGTGTTTCTTCAATAGTGACTCATCTTTGGATTCAATGGCTAGTTCGTCATCAAACTTCACGGGCATTGGTGAGTCTTTCCTATGAACTACCTCGAGTGAATTATACAACCACTTTTGAAATTCACTACAATACATGGCATCCCCTATCAGCATATCATCTTCATCCAACTTGGCTAGCTTCTCATAGTACTTTGCAGCTACCCTTTCACTCCATAGTGAAGGACCATCTCCCATAAGAGCGATGTCCTCATCCTAATCATTCGGTACACATTCATCAAAAAGCATGTGACTTGCGCCCAAGGTTTCGATCGCTTGTTGTTGGCATTTCAAATATTCTCCAAACACTATGAGTTTCGACGAGATCAAACTGGTCATTCTCAGCCAAAGGTGAAATCAAATTAACCTCGAAAGAAAACCAAATATATGGATGTTTAGAATCGTGGTGATTAACCAAAAGTAACAAATAAAAAATAAATAAAGCGGTAAAAATTTCGAATTAGTGATAATAATATAAAAGTAAATTTAAACTACAATCCCCGACAATGGTGCCAAAAACTTGTTCTCTGAACTGCAAGTGCACGGGTCGCGCAAGTAATAAAGTGGACGTGAGTCCAAGTATCGATCCCACAGAGATTGATGTAAATTGTATTTTAGATTACAGACCTTAACCGGAACAAGAGATTTGATTGAGTTGAAATTTTTTGTTTTTGAAAATTAAAATAAAGATTAAACTAAAGAACAACGAAAATTTGATTTTAAATTTTATGAAAATAAATGCTTTAGAATCATGAATCCATTTTGACTCTATCATCCATATTTTAACCAAATTATTTAAATACAATTCACGGGTTTTGAATTTCCATATTTCAAATGTAGTTAAAACTCCCTTTCGGACTAGCATTAACACATATTCCTACGCACGACCCAACTATATTTCTATGTTTAATATGAATGTATAAGAAAGCATTAAAAGATTTGTGAATATTATAGCAGAAAACACAAAGCATAGGGGTGGGTATATTTCTATCCCCTATCGGACTTTGGGGCAATTGAAACAAGTTTAATGAAATCCTAATCTTTCGAACATAAGAAATCATAACATCAATCACATAATAATTAACCAGGAAATTATAAGATAATCAAAGCACGAATTAATTGCATCAAATCCATGAATTGCATGAAATAAATAATAGATTAAAGCATGGATTCAAGAATTCAAAACTTCATCACAATTCTAACACTAAAAATCTAGCTTAGAAACATGATTAAAGATAATTCACAAGAAAAATGAATAGAATTCACCCCGTTCATCTCCTTGATCCTTGTTCTTCAATCTTGAATTTGGCCTTCAATGGATCCCCAATAGTTGGACACTGTTTTGGCTTCAAATAACACAATTGGGACCCTAATTTCGTGCCCCCAAGCAATGTATTTATAGATGTTCTCGGAATTTATGTTACTTGGAGAGAAAGTCTATTGAATTCCGCGCAAAAAGCCCATCAGACAGCCCAATCGGACAACCGTGCGACCGCGCGGTTCAAAAGTGCGCGACCGCACACCTCTACAGGTTGGCTTTAGTCGCTGATTTTTATCGTCATACGACCGCACGGTTTTATTCAATGCGACCACGCGGTTTCCTGGTTCTAGGCAATCTTCATCTTTTCTTTTAGTTTAAGTTGGTCCCTGATATTTTATTTCACAGCTGGTCCTCCAACTTCCGATTGTTACAATTTAACCCCTGAATTTCTGATTTCTTCCAAATATTATTTATTCTTCCATTTTTCTTCCAATTGGCCATTTGATTAACTGTATCAACTCTTGATTTGCACACTTTGACATTTTTATCATCCATTATGTTTGTTTTTGCTCCAATTCCTTTACTTTCTTGACTTTGAGATTATTTCCGAAATATAAACACATACTGACAAGATAAATAACAAATATTCTTAAACAAACAAATAAAATCCTACTTTTAGGATAGAAATAAATGTATAAAATACACTTATCAGTCGTAGAGTCCTCGAAACTGAGGAGTAAAATCTCAAGGCTTGAAGACGGGAAGGTTCGACAGTCCAAGACTCGACATGATCAGAAGAAATAATTACGGGAATCGAGATTAAATTCCTTGAACGGATCACGATCTTGCATTCTAGTGGAGATTAAGAATAGGGAAGATCTGCAATAACCAAGACTTGTCGAGGGAAAGTTCACTAATAGTAACCGTAACAAAAATTGCGACTTCCATAGAAGTCAATGCCATACGGAAAATGAGTATATGAATCTTCAGAGAGGTTGAGGTTCTAATTAAAAAAGGCCACATGGGACAGTATATAAAAAAAGATGATAAGAATATTCGTAGTCCCTGAAAGAAAGAATCAATGGGGAAAATCAGCCAGCGTGATACGATAAACTTCATTGTAGGAGGAATTGCTTTAGGAAGATATTTGGGAAATGCTAGGAAGAATTATGTTCAAGCATTGGAAAATCAGACAACAAAGGCCGTCTTTCCAAAACCCGATCTCCTAGCTAGTATCACTTTTGAAAGTAAGGACGTGAAGTGGTTTCTTATCCACGTGATGGCATCGTTGTTGTATCAACAATAATCGCAAACTTTAACGTCGCACCCCTTTTGAAAGGTTTTGGATGAGGATCCATGAAACCAGAAGGTCTAACAGACATACCAACCTCTATGGGATCCAAAGAAAGGCAGGATTTAAGAATGACCCCATTTTCATGTAGTAAAGACTCCAATGGCTTATAACGATGTTCTGGGGTATCATTTCCTCAACGGCATTAAATTCATTGTTTAAACATATCATTTAGAGATTAAATTCTCAGCTCCAATGGGGGTGTTGCCACTATATAAGGAGACCAAGCAGCAGCAAGACATTGTTATTTTTGATGTATAAATAAAGAGATAGTGGACTTGATGATAAATGGTCCATTACTAGAAGAGCGCATGTCCCCAGTAGAGGAACTGGAGGATGTTGTAATCTTGAAAAGGAAAGACCTTCATCGTAGGGAAGGACCTACCTAAAGCATTGAAGGAAGAGTTATCATGCTACTTGAAGAGAAATTTTTTCATCTTTACATGTAGTGTGGAAGGCATGCCAGGTATAAATTCCCGACCTCATGGTCCACAAGCTTAATGTGCAATCTGATAAAAAGTAAGTGAAACAATGAAGAAGACAATTTATCGCTGAAAGGAGACAGGATATCTGAGAATAAGTGGACAAACTCTTAAAGGCAAGGTTCATTTGAGAGTTAAAGTATCTAAAGTGGACTATCAATATAGCCTTGGTGAAGAAAAATCCAACAACAAGTGCCATGTATGCATCAACTTCACGAATTTAAACAAAGCATGTCCTAAAGATAGTTGCCCACTCCCTCGCATTGATAGGTTAGTAGACTACACCTCGGGATCTAAGCTCTGTAGTTTTCTTGACTCTTTCTTAGGTTACCATCAAATAAGAATGATATAAGAAGATTAGGAGAAGACCTCAATTTATGTCTGACGAAGGTATTTACGGTTATAGGTTCATGCATTTCGGTCTAAAGAACGCAGGGGAAACCTATTAGAGACTAGTCAACATTGGTTTTGCTAAAATCATAGGGAAAAATATTGAGGTCTATGTAGATGACATGATTGTAAAAACTTCAAAAAGAGAAGATCACATCTCAGACTTAGAAAACATCTTTTACACCCTTCGCCAACACTGATAAAGTTAAACCCCACCAAGTGTGCATTTGGGGTCGGGTCAAGCAAATTTTTTGGACTCATGATCACCTACAAAGGTATTGAGGTCATTCCAGATAAGATTATAGCCCTTGTCACAACGGAATCTCCTAGAAACATAAGGGAATTTCAAAGGCTTACAGGAAGAGTTGTAGCCCTAAGTTGTTTTATGTCAAGAGCAATAGACTAGTGGGATGAAGATTATGAAGTCGCATTCAGATAGAAAAAAGGATATTTGGGGTCTCCCTTGGTGCTAGTCATGCCAAACCCCAAGGACAATTTTCTATTGTATTTGGTCGTATTAGAACATGCAGTCAGGATCTTCCTCATAAAAGAAGAAAGAAGAGCTCAAAAACCAATCTATTATGTCAACTAGATGTTACTTGACATCGAAACAAGGTATACTTTGGTCGAGCAATTGACAATTTCCCTTGTCAAAGCAGCTAGAAAACTGAGGTCTTACTTTCAAGCTCGTGCCATAACGGTCCTCAAGAATCAACATCTAAAACAGATCTTCCAAAATCTCAACATGTTCAGACGTTTTCTCAAATGGGCTATTGAACTTTGAGAGTTCAACATTGTGTACAAACCAAGATCAGCAATCAAAGCACATGCCTTGATAGACTTCGTTGCGAACTCGCAACAAGACCTTGGGGGCCAGCAAGTATCGATAATTGGCCAAAGGAAAGTTGGATCTTGCATGTGGACGGGGCATCCAACGCTGCTGGCTTGGTATCCAGAATCACACTATCACTATGGAAAGAAGATGATACAGTCGAAATCTAGTGTGCGGTAAGATTCGATATCCCGACAACTAATAATTAAACACAGTATGAAGCTGTTATTGTTGGGCTACTGTCTACACTCCATCTAGGGGTTGAGCATGTCAAATTTCTTAGTGATTTCCAGTTAGTAGTAGAGCATATAGATGGATTATTCGAAGCAAGAGACGAAAAATATCATCTTACCTAATGATTATCCTTGACTTAAAGAGTAAATTCGTAAATTTAGATCGTGCAGGATATAGAAAGTACCAAGGTTAGTCAAAGACTCACATTCAAACTAATTAACGGTATAGAGAGGATTTGTTCTCATGCCGTATGAACCAAGCACAATGTTGGAATTATATATGCCCATAGAATATAATTCACGACATTCGAAATAAAATATTAATTGATTGTATTAATATGAAGTTGCGTTTGTCCACGAGTCGATTCAATATTACAAATTGAGTGCTTAAGTTGTTAAATATAGAAAGATTCAATTTGTGATTTGATCTAAAATTAACGTTCACAATTAGTAAATAAATATGGAGTTTTTATTTTGATAAGATCGTCTCGATTTTTTTAAAGTCTATCTTTGACTTTGGTAATAAAATTGAGAGTACGTTTGGAGCGTATTGGCCGGGACCATGTGAAATTAATTTGTGACATTGACCCTACAAATTTAATTTCACTTAACTATCGTACGTGGGACCTTAATCCTAATCGGATAATGAACTTCGATTACAAACTTGAAGTTCTTTGAGGTATCATTTGGTGAGATCAAGTTGCTGATCAATACCTCGGTACTTTGTGAATTAAAGTGAACTAACGAGGAACATATATTCATATTATGGAATCCGTCACCTTTTAGGTATGATCATAATCTCACTAGTTCTTCTAGTGGACAGTTGAATCTGAGCTTAATAATTCGATTGTGACTGTTGAATTCTATGATGTGATGGGATTATATCGAACTGTCAGATAGAAGATGAAGTTGAGAGTTTATGAAATTTCAGAGAATGGCATTTTGGTCATTTTAACTTGCTCCGAATATTCGAGTTGATCGACGGGGGTAACATGTAAGAACGATAAGTCAGAGGATATAATTATTGATTAATTGTTTCAGTAATTTCAATTTTACTAAGAGTGCAATCTCGTTCTTTTAGTGGAATAGATAGTGATTAATAAATTAATTTTGACTGATAAAGAGTTGATCAGGTCATAATTAATTTATTGGAGCTAGTTTAATTGGGTCCGATCAGGTTCCCTCGGTGACTTCACTATAATGGGTTTATACATGCTTATTACCTGTATTGGGCTGTGCAGAAATGAGTCTGGGTTATGGTACTAGGTCTGGTAGGATTTTGGAGTGTAAAGAGGTTACAAATAGTCTCCTAAGACTATTTTTTTAACCTAATTGGCAAAGTAGCGAGACACACACTAAAGTATGTAGTGTGTGTTTCCTCTTTACAAAGAAATCCTAATCATAGTGTAACCTAGGTCTTGAGAAATTTGACCACACCTACACAGCTGCCATTGGAAAACACCGGGGAAAGCTTGAGGGTTTGAAGTTTTGGTGGAATCAAGAAGCAGTTGATGAAGATTATTGTAAAGCACGTTACAAGGTTAATCTTCTCAAAACCATTTTTGTGTTCAAAATTATTTATTCCAAGTTGAATACATAGAACAGAAAATCCTGTAACAGGATTATCTAATCACAAGAAATCAATTTTTGTGAGTAGAGCAGCTCGGGTTCCCAACAATTGGTATCAGAGTGTCAGGTTTTTTTATACTGTTTTGTATATTTAAGAATAAATTATTTTGTTTGTGCATATGTTAGTATGGAGCGGTGTTAGGATTTTGTGATTTATTTGTTATTGGATGAATGATGTTTTTGTTGAACATATTTGTGGCCTCAGATTTTTTGTTGTAAAATCTTGTATTGTATTATCGAGTCATGTAACAAAGGGAGTGAATTACGACTCCATGTTTTCCCCTTTGATTTTGATTTTGCAATAGAATTAGGGTTTGTGTAATTTCTATAGTAATTGTAAATTCAGAGGACCAGGTAATGCAATTTCAGATTCAGGGACCAATTCTGCAGTATCTGAATCAGGGACTGTTGTTGCGAAATTCAGATGACCTCTACTGCTAATTCTGAATTGGACCAAACTTCTCCATCTTCGAAACCTCAGGACCTGTGGTGCAATTTCAACAAAGTCAAATGAAAATTGGGTGGAGACAGGTAATAAATGACGGCAGCGCCTGTGAGGATTTCCGCTGCTGTCGGTGACTGTAGCGGCACATTTGGTGCCTCGATATACCCTTGAAAGAGCTGGCAGAGGAACGCAGTCAAAGCTGCATTTTCGGTGGAGGTTCAGCCCCTGTGCGCGGCGCTGCTGAACTTGTCGCGGATACGCTCCGAGGTGACTGAGGCGGCGGTTCGCTGCTTCCTCATGGTTTTGTCTTAGTTTTTCTTCCAGGCGAGTGACGAGGAAGGCGGCGGCGGCGAGGCCAAAGCGCCACGCATTTTCTGCATTGTGCCCGTGGGTGGTCGCACGATGATGGTCGCGTGGCTGCGTTGCATCATGGCGACAACGATGTTAGCCGGAGACTTTATTGAATCTCACCGTTAGGCTTCGATTTTCCGTCGATGGCAGACTAGGTTGACGGCGGCAGAAATTCCAGGTAGGTTACTGTGTAACCATGCATAAAGGAGAAGTGGATTGATGCATTGGACCTTATATTCACTTGGGCTGCCTTTTTTTTTTCCTATTGGGCCGAAAGAAATTGGTTTGGTGAAGTAAAAGTTTTGGGCTAGATTACAATTGGATTGCAGATTGGACCAGTTTAACAATGGACCGAGATATATTATTTGAAGAGGGGAAAAATAAAAGGGATAATTGTACAAATTACTCGCTTTAGATGACAAAACTGATTTTTACTACCCAATTTTTTTTTTTGGAAAAATACTTCACCTTGTGCACGCTTTCATCTCCCAATTTTTATGTATGACAAACAGCCATGTCAGTCGACCTTATCCACCACCACCACCACCACCGTCGGCGCCGATATCACCCTACCCCTCTACCCATCACTGTCGAGGCCACCTCCGATGATTATCACCTCACACCACCATCTCCAAACACCCTCACCACAATTTTCGCCGCACCACAACCACCACCACAGCCTGCACCCCCACCACACACAGATCTGCACACAACCAGATCTGCACACAACACCACCACCACCATGGTGTTTCCTGATAGGGGGTGATCTGCAGACAAATGACGACATGCTTTATCTCAGTTACACCTCTCTTCACCCAAAGTCGCTGTTGTGGATCTTTAACAAGCAGACGTGGGATATGATCCCGACTGGCATAACTAGTTACGAGTGAGTCTAGAAATTTAAGCTGCTGCCCAACTACGTTGAAAAGGGTTGCTCGATTTCCCGAGCCCTTAAACGGGGTTTTACCATAGAGTAGTTCGTGTAAGAAAATTCCAAAAGTCCACCAATCCATTACACTTCCATGGCCTTCTTCCTTGGTGACTTCAGGGGCTAAGCATTCATGGATGCCAACAAATGACATGGACTGTTGGTGCGTGTCATGATGCACCAAAATAATAAATAAATTCCTTATTCACTATTACTAAGAATGTAGCAATGGAAGCAAGGGTCGATCCCACAAGGAACGGGAACTAACTTAGTGTCATGTCAACTAGAATCGTAAAAGGGGGTTTTGTTTTTAGTTGTTTGTAAATGATTTAACTAATAAAATAAAACAATTAAAATGATTGGAATAAATATCAAATGTTGACGAGTCCTAGTTCTCAGGTTCAGTTGTATTCTATCACAATGTTATCACTTTCCAAGTAACGCGAGTTCAATTTTTCTTTGATTTATCACCCGTAAATAGTTAATAAATTCTAACTATTCATATTCTCCCTTAGTTGCATTTAATTAGAGTAAGCTCTCTAATCAAACATTAGCCATTGAATAACCTAAAACAAGCTCTTCAGATTTAAGACAACAATTATATAATGGTTGAGAAGAATTAGGGTGAATTAGATTATCAATCACACAAGCTCATGACAATTAACCTAAGTTGGAATTCTCTATGAAAATATTAAATTTCCACTTGCTACTATGATTTGAACAAAAAGATGATTACGGATCCAATCATTCAAAATAGCAAATCTCAATACAACAAATTAAATGATAAGACCTTAATCAAGTAAATAATTGCATTGATTGAATTAAAAACGCATAAGAATCCAACAAATCAAAGTAAAGAATTTAGAACTACGTTACTAGTTTGGAAAAGCAATAAACAAATTGATATGAAATACAACTTCCCCTTCGAACTAGGTATGGAAGCTTAGCCGCGCATAGTCATGGTGAAAAGCCCAGAATTTTGCATCTCATTCATCTTCTTCTCTGGATTTATTTCTCTTCCACGCTCCAAGCAAGCCGCTCTTTCTTTAGCAATTTTGTTCATCATTTTCTTGTCATGAAATTCCCTTTTTATAGCATCAAATTCGTGCCCTAACTTTGGGCTCAAGAAATCTCAAAATTATGGAAAGATTTAAATTATGGAAATTCTTGACTGGAAAGTTACGGCCGTGACTTTTCCTTTACGGCCGTAACACGGTTTTTGCATATTTTTTATAATTGAAGGTTACGGCCGTGAATCTTCCTTTACGGCCGTGAATGTGTTTATGCAAAATTTTCTCCCTTTGAAGGTTACGGCCATGAATTTTCATTTACGACCGTAACTCACATTTTGTTGATTTCTCTTAATGCGTTTAACACTCTTACGACCGTGACTGCATTACCTTACGGTCGTAACTAAATTTGCACCGAAGGTCCCCAATCTTCAGTTTTGAGTGCATTTTTGTCCTTTTTCCTTCTTTTCTCTTCCTTTATGATCCTATATTACATAAAATATAAGATGCATTAATAATACTTAGATAGAATCATATTATTGCTAATTCAAGGATATAAGTGCATAAAATAAACGTTAATAGAACACTTATCAAATCCTCCCAAACTTGAACCATTGTTCATCCTCGAACAAAGATTTACAAAGAAAAGAATAGGACTCAATCAACAGATTACAATTCAGAGACTTGAGGTTGCAACCCACTTTTCTTTAGCAAAAATGTTTCATTGCATGATCGGATTGTGTTAGTGTGTGCTAGAGATGTAACGCCCTCTATTTCCCATCCTAATCATGGCTCGTTATGGTTTATTTCCTACCTCTCGTGTGCACTCACCTCCCAATCATTTATGAGTGACTACAAAGAAAATAGTTTCGCCCCAACTCTGAAAGAAATTACTCGTGTAAACCGAGTTGTTCATGATGTGAATTCAGTCAACACATTATCCCCAAACTACATTCATAGCACAAACCTTAGACCAGGCAATTCAAACCACTCATAAGTAAATGTAATGGGGTTAACACCCTCACAAGATATTTCTTTCTTCGTACAAAGTGTATAAGTGTTAGAATTTTCGCTCAGTTCACTGCATGGATAAGTCAGTACCACAGACTGCCTAAATGTCATAACCGGAGCCAACAATAACACAAGTGCAAAGCGAAGGTCTTTATTTGGTTGTAACGGGGCTTCAGGCCAGGTAGGATAAAAGGACATATTTAGGTTGAGTCGAGAAGGAATTTTGCAAGCAAAGTCAATTCAAAATGACATTACTTCCTTCACTCTTAATATGAACTTTATTGTTTCCCGCTACCCAACTTTATTCACACTCGAATCTCTTCTTTTCCTTTTTTTTTCACAAGTTGAGTGTTTGACATCCTCAACTACTAATTTTCATGACTAAACTTCCTTTTCATTGCTTCTTCTCTTTCAATTTTTTTTTTCGATTATAGACTGCAACTTTTTCTCTATTTTTTTTCAAATCATTACGCAGTCACCAATTGGTACAAGATAGAATTACAATCCCCTGAATTCAGTCCATTATACAACCATCGCCCAACAGAAGATAACCATTTCAACTTTTTAGACTTAGACCATAGCACAATCCTCAATCAACAAAAGCTTGCGAATCCCTTCTCTATAGGTTCAAAACAAAGACAATGCGAAAGAAAAGGTATTCGTGGCTTGTATTGTGGCATCAAAGATTCAAAGAAAGGCTAAGGCTCAAAGGGGCTTCTATTGGTTCATGTAGCAAGGTAGGCTCTTTTAGCAAGTCAAATTTAGCTTAACCTATTGCATTTGCTATAATTTGCACATAAGTTAAGAAGCTACACAGTTTGCACAGAAAAGCACATCCAAGTATAACCCAACCATGCAGGACACACATCAAAGAATTAGAGCTCATAAGTATTAAAAACAGGTCTTAGGCTCAAAAGCTCACAAATTAGGGTTTTCATGTGTTTCTCCCATCCAATTATGAGTTATAGGTCATTGCTTGATCTTCATTCCAAATCTAAATCTATTGGTCGATGATAGCGGTTAAAAGTATTCAAACCATGACTACTTACAAAAGTATAATAATTTCTGTTGGAATTGGGATGCTCAGGGTTATATATGAAGGGATAATCTGTCTATTCTGGGTTGGGTTGACTAGGTTGTAGACATTTGACAATTTTACTTTTCATTTTCAACCCATTTGTGCAGTTTTGGACGAGATGATCTCTATGTGCTCAATTTATATCCAATTATGCAATGATTTTTTCAAAAAAAAAAAAATGAACCAAAAGTGAGGCTGCTTCCTATCAAAGTATGGTTTAAGACCTAAGTAGCATAGATAGGTAACAAAAGTAGAGAACAAGATTAAAATGGATACTGACTCAACATGAATTTAACGTTTCGACTACAGAAGGAAGATAAAGACATTAAGCTTACAATCAATTCTCCCCCACACTTAGACAAAACAATGTCCTCATTGAAAAATAAAGCTAAACAGTAGAAGGGGGAAAAAGAAACTCCCTCGGGTCTAATGTGGCGGTGGATCATCCCGGGGTCCCCGCAATCGTCGAATCTCCTCCCGAAGGGCTCTCTGTTCTTCCAGAATGAGTTGTTGATCCTCTTGCATCATTCAGTTGATTCTGGAAGGCTTGCATCATTTTCAGCATCTGCAGCTCAAAATGGTTGGAGCAATAGAAAATCCTGTAAGAGAAATGAGTAAATTAGTGGAGTATGATAGTAACCTAAAGAAAATGTACTCGAGCAAGTAGTGCGTAATCGTCAAGGCTTAAATCCGAGAACAATGTTGGCATGAAAAGCATAACGTACACAAAAGTTTTTTTTGTGTGTGTGTGTGTGTGAAATAAATGACTAAATAAAATTAACCAAAAATGAAAATACGAAAATAAAGGGTTGAGGGGGTAAAGAAACTCCCTTCTTTGGTTGCCTCCCGATCAGCGCCTTTGTTTATTGTCGTTGACTCGACCTATTCCTTTCTCCTTCAACCGGGATTAGGCGGATTCCCAAAGCTCCACATCTTCTTCACATTCTGTATTAAGATCTGCAAAACAGGGGGAAACTTCTCATCAGCTACTAGTAAGGTGGTACAAAAGTTTTTACCTGGTTGTGATGGCCCTGGAAAATCGGTAATTATATCCAGTGTCTTGTGGACCGTCCTTTCCACTAAGTTTGGAATTTTCCTATACTAGAGAATCAAGCACATCAATCGAGTGAACATGGTTAGTATCATCAAGGTAGTTCACGGAATCATAGATATTGAACTTAATCATTTCACCATCAAATTCCATGGTGAGTGTGCCACTACTGACATCTATCTTAGTTTTAGATTGGTCTACCTAACAATATAGGGGTAGAACTGGGTGAATGATCATGCATATCTAAAACATAAAAGTCTGCCGGAAACACTAGCCCACCTACTTGCACTAGCACATCCTCAACTACCCCATCCGAATAGGCGTTAGAGCGATCAGCCAATTGAATTATGACATTCGTTTCAGTTAAATTGGCCAGTTTTAAAGAAGCATATGTGGACCTAGGCATTACTTTAATTGACACTCACAAATCTATCCAAGCCTTCTCAAATTTAGTTTCACCTATTATACAAGGGATTGTAAACATACCAAGATGATGAGTTCCGGAGTGGCTCGAAGAACGTTGACCCGTTGCACGTGCCCGTAGGACCAATAACGAGACAAAGAGCCAAAAGAATCAAGCAGGCAATGTAAGGATTCATGCAAGCGTGGATGGACGAGTGCTCTAGTGCAAAGACTTCATTTACGTTGCATAACAATGTGGAAGAGGAGCCAAAGTTATTGCAATACATTGGGATCAAAGAAGAACAAGAAATTGGGCAGCAATGGAATCACGGTCGTAAAGCCTGATATTACGGCGGTAACGGACTCACGGCCGTAAAGCCAAAATTACGGCCGTAACACTACAATGGCGAAATTATGCCAAAGAGGACTTACGGCCGTAACCCTCTATTTCACGGCCGTAAAAAGTTTAGTAGTTTTAATTCAGAATATTGATTACGGCCGTAAAGGTCATTTTCACGGCCGTAACATATGTTGTCAATTTTTAATCCGTAGCGTGATTACGGCCGTAAAGGTCGATTTCACGGCCGTAAATTAGGTTCCGAATTTTAAGTTAATGTTAGGCGTTTTTAGCTTTTTAGTTTAGGTTGAATTCTAGTTTATTTTTAGTTGCTTTGTTTTCTTTGCCTATATATATGGCTTTATTCAGCATTGTAAAATACAACTTTTTATCTTGAGATTAATGATATTGAAGGTGAGATATTCTCTTATATTTTCTTCGTGTTCTCGTCGAACAAATTGAACTTATCAAAGGATTTGACAACCTTTGTGGCGTTCCCCCTTTGTGGTTCTTATCTCCGCATCGTAACGGGTTTTGGGTTTAATATACCCATAGTTCTTGCGTCGTGAGGTCGGGGTTGCATTGTTACCGTCTACTATCTTGGATTTTAGAGCTTTCCGGCGTTTAATTCTGCGTGTTCTTGGTGATCCCCATAACGGATCACATCATCTGGTATCAGAGCCTGTCTCTAAATCCAATTATTTAGTATTCCAGTTCTTTTTCTTTTATTTCCAGTTATTAATCATTCGAACGTTGTGCGAACGTTGCTAGCACTACTCTAGTAGAGAAATTGTGCCTACCTATGCTAAAACACCCTAGGCCATATAAGCTACAGTGGTTAAATGAATCGGGCGAGATTAAGGTAAATAAACAGGTGGTAGTTGATTTGGCGATTGGGAAGTATGAAGATAGCGTGGTTTGTGATGTGGTACCCATGCATGCGGGGCACATCTTGTTGGGCAGGCCATGGCAATTCGATAGGAAGGTTATTCATGATGGATTTAAAAATAGGTATACCTTCACTAAGGATGGGAAAAATGTCAAACTAATGCCTTTGTCACCTCAACAGGTCTATGAAGACCAATTGAAATTAAAAAGTGAGGAAGAGAGAAAGAGGGTTGGGACCACGATCCTGGAAAAAGGAGAGTTGTGTGAAAAACCGAGAGTTGGGACCACGATCCCAGAAAAAGGAGAGGGTGTGAAGAGTGCCAGTAAAAGAGAGAAGACAAAAGTGAGCTTCTACGCAAAACAGAGTGATATCACCAAAGATATTTCTACAAATAAACCTGTGATTTTACTAATGTACAAGGAATCTCTCCTTGTGCTCGATGAAGCTAACCACTCCCTCCCCAGTTTAGCTGTGTCTCTTTTGCAGGAATTTGCAGATTTATTTCCCGAGGAGATTCCGAATGGGCTCCCGCCAATTCGAGGGATTGAACACCAGATTGACTTCGTGCCAGGAGCGGTCATTCCAAACAGGCCAGCTTATAGGAGCAATCCTGAAGAGACCAAGGAGCTACAAAAGCAGGTTGAAGAGCTGCTGAAAAAGGGCTATGTTCGGGAAAGCATGAGCCCATGTGCAGTACCAGTTCTGTTGGTACCCAAAAAGGATGGGACTTGGAGGATGTGCGTGGACTGTAGGGCAGTCAACAATATTACGGTAAAGTATCGCCATCCCATACCTAGACTTGATGACATGCTTGATGAACTTTATGGTGCTAGTATTTTTAGTAAAATAGACCTTAAGAGTGGTTATCACCAAATTCGTATGAAAGAAGGTGATGAATGGAAAACCGCCTTCAAAACCAAATATGGTTTATATGAATGGATGGTTATGCCATTCGGCCTCTCAAATGCACCTAGCACTTTTATGAGATTAATGAATCATGTCTTGCGTGCTTACATTGGTAAATTTGTCGTGGTATACTTTGATGACATTCTGGTATATAGTAAGAACTTAGGTGATCACATTGAACATTTAAGATCTGTTTTAGAAGTTTTGAAAACTGAGAAACTATATGCTAATTTTAAAAAGTGTACTTTTTGCATGGAAAAGGTAATTTTTCTTGGTTTTGTCAGTAGTTCTAATGGTGTTGAGGTAGATGAGGAGAAAATTCGTGCTATTAAAGAATGGCCAACTCCCAAAAGTATTACGGAGATTAGGAGCTTCCACGGGTTGGCTGGGTTTTATAGGAGGTTTGTTAAAGATTTTAGCACACTTGCAGCACCACTAACAGAAATAGTCAAGAAAAGTGTAGGATTCCATTGGGGGGAAGCACAAGAAAATGCTTTTAAAATGCTTTTAAAATGCTTAAGGATAGGTTATGTTCTGCACCGGTTTTAGCTTTACCTAACTTTAACCAAACCTTTGAGATTGAATGTGATGCATCAGGAATAGGTATTGGAGCTGTTCTTATGCAGGAAAAAAGACCGATTGCATTTTTCAGTGAAAAGCTGAGTGGGGCAGTCTTGAATTATCCTACCTACGACAAGGAGCTTTATGCTCTTGTTCGTGCCTTGGAAACATGGCAGCACTATCTGTGGCCAAAGGAATTTGTTATACACACTGACCACGAGTCACTGAAACACCTCAAGGGACAATGTAAGCTAAACAAAAGACACGCCCGTTGGATGGAATTCATTGAGACCTTTCCATATGTCTATCTCTATAAGCAAGGTAAGGAGAATGTGGTAGCAGATGCCCTTTCTCGCAGGTATGTTCTCTTAACTTCTTTAAATGCGAAGTTGCTTGGGTTCGAGTATATTAAAGGTATGTATGCTAATGACCCTAATTTTTCTACCATTTATGCTTCATGTGAAAAAATTGCAATTGATAAATTTTATAGGCATGATGGCTATTTGTTTAGGGAAAGTAAACTTTGTGTGCCTAATTGTTCTATGCGTGAATTGCTTGTGCGTGAGGCTCATGGTGGGGGGTTAATGGGGCACTTTGGTGTTTTTAAGACATTAGAAACTTTACAAGAGCATTTTTATTGGCCTAAAATGAAAAGGGATGTTCACCATATTTGTGAAAGATGCATAACTTGTAAACAATCTAAGTCTAGAGTCTTACCACAAGGTTTGTATACACCTTTGCCCGTACCTAATGAACCTTGGGTAGATATATCTATGGATTTTGTGTTATGTCTGCCTAGGACAAAAAAAGGTAAAGACTCCATATTTGTGGTGGTAGACAGGTTTAGCAAAATGGCGCATTTTATTCCTTGTAATAAAACTGATGACGCAACTAACATAGCGGACCTATTCTTTAGGGAAGTTCTTAGACTCCATGGGATACCTAGGAGTATTGTGTCTGATAGGGATGTTAAGTTCCTAAGCTACTTTTGGAAAGGCTTGTGGGGGAAAATGGGTACTAAATTGTTATTTTCTACTACATGTCACCCACAAACTGATGGTCAAACCGAGGTAGTTAATAGGACATTAATCCAACTTTTGCGCACTATAATAAATAAGAATCTAAAAAGTTGGGAGGAATGTTTGCCATTTGTGGAATTTGCTTATAATCGATCTGTGCATTCTACTACTTCATGTTTACCTTTTGAAGTTGTTTATGGTTTCAACCCGCTAACTCCTCTTGATTTAATTCCTTTACCTGCAGATGAACGGAGCAGTTTGGACGGGGCGAAAAAGGCTAAGTTTGTGAAAGAACTTCATGAGAAGGTGAAAGGGCAAATTGAAAAGAAAAATGAGCGTTATACGACTCATGCCAACAAAGGTAGGAGGCAAGTGACGTTCGAGCCGGGTGATTGGGTGTGGGTGCACTTGCGAAAGGAGCGATTTCCAACCCAAAGAAAGTCTAAGTTGCAGCCAAGAGGCGATGGACCTTTTCAGATCCTTGAAAAGATAAATGAGAATGCATATAAACTCGATCTTCCAGGTGAGTATAACGTGTCTGCTTCTTTTAATGTTGCTGATCTTTCTCTGTTTGATGCAGGTGATGATTCGAGGACGAATCCTTTTCAACAGGGAGGGGATGATGAGTTCCCGAGTGGCTCGAAGAACGTTGACCCGTTGCACGTGCCCGTAGGACCAATAACGAGACAAAGAGCCAAAAGAATCAAGCAGGCAATGCAAGGATTCATGCAAGCGTGGATGGACGAGTGCTCTAGTGCAAAGACTTCATTTACGTTGCATAACAATGTGGAAGAGGAGCCAAAGTTATTTCAATACATTGGGATCAAAGAAGAACAAGAAATTGGGCAGCAATGGAATCACGGTCGTAAAGCCTGATATTACGGCCGTAAAGCCAAAATTACGGTCGTAACACTACAATGGCGAAATTATGCAGAAGAGGACTTACGGCCGTAACCCTCTATTTCACGGCCGTAAAAAGTTTAGTAGTTTTAATTCAGAATATTGATTACGACCGTAAAGGTCATTTTCACGGCCGTAACATATGTTGTCAATTTTTAATCCGTAGCGTGATTACGGCCGTAAAGGTCGATTTCACGGCCGTAAATTAGGTTTCGAATTTTAAGTTAATGTTAGGCGTTTTTAGCTTTTTAGTTTAGGTTGAATTCTAGTTTATTTTTAGTTGCTTTGTTTTCTTTGCCTATATATATGGCTTTATTCAGCATTGTAAAATACAACTTTTTATCTTGAGATTAATGATATTGAAGGTGAGATATTCCCTTATATTTTCTTCGTGTTCTCGTCGAACAAATTGAACTTATCAAAGGATTTGACAACCTTTGTGGCGTTCCCCCTTTGTGGTTCTTATCTCCGCATCGTAACGGGTTTTGAGTTTAATATACCCATAGTTCTTGCGTCGTGAGGTCGGGGTTGTATTGTTACCGTCTACTATCTTGGATTTTAGAGCTTTCTGGCGTTTAATTCCGCGTGTTCTTGGTGATCCCCATAACGGATCACATCACAAGATCCTTGCATTTTGGAGGTAATTTCCTTTGAAATAATGCAGAGACATTTTCTCCCATCATCACCTTCTCATTCCCCTTCAATTTCCGTTTGTTGGTGCACAGCTCCTTCAAAAACTTTGCGTATCGGGGTACTTGCTTGATTGCATCCAACAGTGGAATGTTGACTTCCACTTTCCTGAACAACTCCAGGATTTCTTTCTCCTTGCTTTCCTTGTTCGCCTTTGCTAGCCTACTAGGAAAAGGAGGTGGAGTCAATTTAACATTTAAAGTGGAATCTGTTTTTACCTGCGAGCTTTTCGAGGTGCTGTCGTTCTTCCCGATTTCCCTTCCCTTAACTTCCTTCTCTTCGATTGCGGTAGGTTTCAGTTGCGGTTCTTCAAGCTCTTTTCCACCTTTGAGAGTAATTGCACTCACATTCTTTGGATTTACTTCGGGTTGAGATGGTAGCTTTCCTCCGGTTTGTGCCTCAAGTCTGTTGATGGCAGTAGCCATTTGACCCATTTGGTTCTCCAGATTTTGAATGCTAGACTTGGCGCCCTGTTGAAATTGAATTGTGTTAGATTCCAAAGCTTTTACCATGTCTTCAAGAGAAGTACCTGAGCCTTGAGGTTTTAGCTGATATTGCCCATGTTGTTGGAAGGTTCCTTGTTGCTGAAATTGCCCTTGAGGTTTGTTGGAAATGAAACCCGGGGGCTTGTTAATTCCGTAGCTTAGGTTGGGGTGATCCCTCCATCCTGGATTGTAGGTATTATAGTACGGATTGTACTGCTGTCTTTGGAACGGGAAACCTTCTGGAGCATTCACCTGGGCACTGTTTTCCTCTTGCAACACTGGACAAGTATCTGTTGGATGTCCAAAATTCGCACATATCCCACAGGTTTTGGCTTGTTGTAACTTTCCTACTGCAAGTTGTTTTACAAGATTGGTTAGTTCAGACAATTGACTTTCAATATTGGAACTACTTACCTCATTTACTCGCCGAACTTGCATATCCCTATTTGAATTGAATTGCTGAGTGTTCTCAGCCATATTGGAGATTAAAGCCCGTGCTTGTCCCGGTGTCTTGTCCATCAATGCACCTCCGCTTGCAGCATCTATCATGCTTCTATCCATCGGTGCCAGACCTTCATAAAAATACTGCACCAGGAGTTGCTCACTGATCTGATGGTGGGGGCAGTTCGAAATGAGTTTCTTGAAACGCTCCCAGTACTCATATAATGTCTCTCCATTGCTTTGGCGAACTCCACAAATCTCCTTCCTGATTGTCCCCGCCCTAGATGCAGGGAAGTACTTCTCTAGAAACAACCTCTTCATATCATTCCATTTGGTGACTGATCAGATGGTAGACAATACAACAAGTCTGTAGCGGCATCCTTCAATGAGAATGGGAAAGCTCTCATTTTTATTTGTTCCTCGGTAATGCCCGTGGGTCTCATACTGTCGCAAACTACATGAAACTCCTTTAGATGTCTATATGGATCTTCACCGGCATGTCCCCGAAAAGTAGGTAGAAGGTGGATCAACCCGGATTTTAGCTCAAACGTTCTTCCTTCTTCTACCGTTGGAAATGTAATGCACAATGGCTGCTGAGCCACATCGGGAGTAGCCAGTTGTTTAAGAGTTATGTTGTTAGCTGCCATTTTTCGCGCTGCACTCCTTTCCTGTCGAAAAGTCCTCTCAATTTCTGGGTCAAGATCAAAAAGTTCACAATTAGTTGACCGAGTTTTATGCATATAAGCAAAGAAGTAGACAGGCAATTTTTTTTTCTTTTTTGAAAAATTATAGAAATAGGGTGAAAAATAAATTAAAATGCAGAAGAAAAAAAATTCTAATTGATTAAACACTAAATTGGTTAACCGTTCCCCGACAACGGCGCCAAAAATATGGTGCGTGTCGTGATGCACCAAAATAATAAATAAATTCCCTGTTCACTATTACTAAGAATGTAGCAATGGAAGCAAGGGTCGATCCCACAAGGAATGGGAACTAACTTAGTGTCATGTCAATTAGAATCGTAAAGGGGGGTTTTGTTTTGAGTTGTTTGTAAATGATTTAACTAATAAAATAAAGCAATTACAATGATTGGAATAAATATCAAATGTTGACGAGTCCTAGTTCTCAGGTTCAGTTGTATTCTATCACAATGTTATCACTTTCCAAGTAACGCGAGTTCAATTTCTTCTTTGATTTATCACCCGTAAATAGTTAATAAGCTCTAACTATTCCTATTCTCCCTTAGTTGAATTTAATTAGAATAAGCTCTCTAATCACACATTAGCCATTGAATAACCTAAAACAAGCTCTTTA
Organism: Ligustrum vulgare; assembly: GCA_963555705.1. NCBI lineage: Eukaryota > Viridiplantae > Streptophyta > Magnoliopsida > Lamiales > Oleaceae > Ligustrum > Ligustrum vulgare. The sequence continues at coordinate 31,108,892 of OY743174.1, forward strand.
GATTTAAGACAACAACTATATAATGGTTGAGAAGAATTATGGTGAATTAGATTATCAATCACACAAGCTCGTGACAATTAACCTAAGTTGGAATTCTCTATGAAAATATTAAATTTCCACTTGCTACTATGATTTGAACAAAAAGATGATTACGGATCCAATCATTTAAAATAGCAAATCTCAATGCAACAAATTAAATGATAAGGCCTTAATCAAGTAAATAATTGCATTGATTGAATTAAAAACGCATAAGAATCCAACAAATCAAAGTAAATAATTTAGAACTACGTTACTATTTTGGAAAAGCAATAAACAAATTGATATGAAATACAACTTCCCCTTCGAACTAGGTATGGAAGCTTAGCCGTGCATAGTCATGGTGAAAAGCCCAGAATTTTGCATTTCATTCATCTTCTTCTCCGGATTTATTTCTCTTCCACGCTCCAAGCAAGCCGCTCTTTCTTTAGCAATTTTTTTCCTCCTTTTCTTGTCATGAAATTCCCTTTTTATAGCATCAAATTCGTGCCCTAACTTTGGGCTCAAGAAATCCCAAAATTATGGAAAGATTTAAATTATGGAAATCCTTGACTGGAAAGTTACGGCCGTGACTTTTCCTTTACGGCCGTAACGCGGTTTCTGCATATTTTTTATAATTGAAGGTTACAACCGTGAATCTTCCTTTACGCCCGTGAATGTGTTTCTGCAGAATTTTCACCCTCTGAAGGTTACGCCCGTGAATTTTCATTTACGGCCGTAACTCACATTCTGTTGATTTCTCTTAATGCCTTTAACACTCTTACGGCCGTGACTGCATTACCTTACGGCCGTAACTAAATTTGCACCTAAGGTCCCCAATCTTCAGTTTTGAGTGCATTTTTGTTCTTTTTCCTTCTTTTCTCTTCGTTTATGATCCTATACCACATAAAATATAAGATGCATTAATAATACTTAGATAGAATCACATTATTGCTAATTCAAGGATATAAGTGTATAAAATAAACGTTAATATAATACTTATCAACTGTGCAGTAGGTTCTGCAAATAGCTCAGGCAGCTTGCCGACAGACTTTGCTCTGCTCGTGATTTTCCTGGACTTTTTTTTCTCTCTTTTTTGACCAAAAACTCGACAAAGGAGACATTATGGTTGAATACAGGCTGAGGGTTGAAAATTTGTATGCATCAAAGGTGTTTGATTTTATGTCTGAGAGAAAGTATCATAAAATTTGTAAAGTATCAAATTGTGATACTAAAAAAAAGTGTGTAAAAACTGTTTGATTTTATATCTGAAATAAAGTAATATTTGAGGTTTGAATTGTGACATAATACAATAAATGTGACCTGAGCACCACTCTTGAGACCTGAACATTTGAATGTGACCTGTGACATAATACACCAAATATGACTTGAACAACACACTGTGACGAAATGTATTAAATGTGACTTGAATAATACATTTGTGACCTGAACACAGAATTGTGACATGTACTAAAATGTAACCAGAAGGGCAGCACCACACCAGCAACGTCAACATTGTGCCACCATAGGCACTGCCAACAATTGCTAGTGCCGCCGCCACCACCACCACAAAAAGAAACTTTTGCATTTAAACCCACTAGAAACGCACTGCCAATCACCTCTTCACCATGACCACACTTCCAATCACCGTCTCCACCTACACACAATCAATCGACTTCTCCACTTACACACAATTAATCACCGTCACACCACTGGACAACACCACGCCACCACACAACTTCTCCACCACCACTACCAATCACCGTCTTCACAACTTCACAGTCCTTCAAGGGGCCAAGATCACTTGCAGATCTGAAGTTGGTCCTTCACAATCGTTCAATGTCAGTAGGTGGGCAGCGCGTGATGAGCACTTCTTCGGTATAAATAGTGGCGTGGTGCCGACGAAGGCGCCGCCTGATGTCGACGAGGCCGTCGTTGATACAACAGATTACGCTGGGGATGAATCTTTTTGCTTCTATAAATTTCTTTGGATGCAAATGAAATTAATTTTGGGGATGGGGTGGATTGTATGTAGGTTGGGGTTGGGGCTGGGGCTAGGTGGGTTGTTAATTTAATTTAATATTATTATTATTATTATTATTATTATTATTATTATTATTATTATTATTATTATTATTATTATTAAAAAACTTAATTACGCCTGATTTGTGTATAATAATGCATTTAACCTGATTTTTGATTTTGTATCTTTAAATATAGGTTAGGCTGTAATTTCCACTTTGAAGAGTTCAAATAATGGGCTGGACACTTGCAAGTGGAAATTGAAGATTTGGTCGACTTGTGGCTCAATAGACTCTTTAATTAATTTGTAATTTTGTGTCTAAGTTTGGCCATAAATTATGTTCATATTTGTTTAATTATTGCATTTATTTATTTATTGCTTTAATAATTTGTGAATGAATGTCATTAAATAACATGTCATGTAGATCGCATAAACACCACTCTAGGTACTAAATTGTCATGCATTGTTTTATATTTTCTTTTCTTTTCTAAATGTTAGATTAGAAAATAAATATATTTATTAATAATTAAATCGATTTTAAGAGTTAAAATTTATTGGTAATTGTTAAATTAAAACCCAACAGTTCAAAATATTAAGTGAGTGAGGGTGCAAAATATTTTGAACCCACGGTCTCCTCTATTAGCCCATTAGTAAAAATTTGTGTATGTCTCGTGCTAATCTAATTAGTCTCCCTATAGGAGGGCTGCACTGTTTTAGTTACTAGATTTGGCCCCTTAGGTGGTGATGTTTTAAGTGTGAATTAATCATGATTACCCTATAGGTAACGTAATTAATTTGGTTCTTAAAATATTATCAATATAGAGGTTATACACTTAAATCAAGGACATCGCGGGGACTTCCTATAGAATACCAAAAAATGTCAATGGTGGCCAAATTTTAACGACTATAAATTAAATATTGCATGAGATGCTGGATATATTTAATTTAGTGGGAGGGTCCCAGCCTAGCCATAAATCACATTTATTTCTCCTATAGAGAAATATGTTTAAGATTTTGGGGTTGTAGGTTGTCGTCATATTATAGTAGTTTTGGGTCTACTTGTACATAATTTTTAATTCATGCATCATACATGAAAGTCTTCATCATTTATGCAACTCGTGTTTAATACATTTATTTTATTTGAATGTTGTATTTCCACAACTAGTTATATGTTTAGACATCACTAACTAATTTTCGAAAACTGCAACATGTCTCATTATAATTCTTTATAACACCTGTTCGTGCTAGGAGATCCTTGTTCAATAGTAATCATAAATCTTCCAATGAAAATGGTTTTATTTTGATAAGATGGTTTATTGCATAGTTTTTTATTCTCATATCAAGTATTTTGCAATAAAAACATCAAAATAGGATAACTAATTTTATTTTCACGATTGAAGGGTATTTATGATAATTTTGGACATCTTAATTATAAAGTTATACAAAATATGCTATCTAACTATAATATATCTCTACTTATGAACCGATTGAGTTTTTTGCAAGAGACCATTTGGTAAAACATGATCGATCACTTTAACGTGGTGGAGGTTTCACTTACAAACATTGATTCATGTGACACAATGTTTGAGAAATCTTTTAAGATGATCTCTTGCGGTTCAGTGTGGACTAAATTCACCAGGATGAACGTGTTCCTGAAAGGTTCAATGTAAGCTATTCATAGAGAAGAGATTATTTTAAAGCAACATATAGTATGGTAGGCCCTTTAACCTTTTTGCTTTTGAGCAAAGATAGGATTAATGAGGAGGTAGCCTTCCCTGGAAACTCTGTAATGGAGTAAGACTCTATTCATTGTGTTATTGTTAGTAAATGAGTCTATCTTGATTATAGATTCTAGAATAACTAATCACTACTGTAAGTTGTTGCAATATGGTCCTAGGTGACCAAATGATACAATGAGATAGATTATACTATAAGGATAAGCACGGGTTCGGTAATATGGAAAGAGCCTTTGGGCTTTTATGTTTGCGAAACAATTTGATTGTTATTTTGTCTCTTTATTATTTGAGTGGAATTATTTAGTACTTAATCTCCAGTTATTAGTTGGAATCAAGTTAAATAATGCTCTTATTATTGCGAGACAAATGGTTAACAATCTCAAAGCCTTGTAAATGGTTTTAAGTGTAATATTACTACAAGTGATAAGGGATAGATGATTCCTTCTATTAATGAACTCTTTGATAAGATCTTAAGATAATTGTTCGCTCAAAATAGTGTACCGCAAGCGTACAGGTCGCGTACAAGTAATAAAGTGGACTTTTTGAGTCCAGATTGTCGATCCCACGAGGAACGTTTACTTTAGATTATACAACTTTAATTAATTTAATTCTAACAACAAAAAGAAATACACAATTAAAAGTTGGATTTTTGGAAAATTCTAAATTAAAGAAACTAATTTTAAACCAAATTAAAATATGGAAAATGAAAGATAAAAGAGTTGGGATTCATGATTTCGCTTAACTCTTATTTAAGTAATTTTTCAACACATGCAAATTAATATATTACTCATTTACAATGTTAGACTCGATTTTTCAAGTTTAGCTAATTACCTCTCTCGAGTGAAATTAACCCTAATCAATTGGTTTAACCTACTATATCTCTATGTCGATTAAAGCCCAATCAATTGAATTAACTATTTGCGAAAATAGCTCAATGGATCATCTAGGGTTTAAGGTATATCTCTATCCTTAACAAGAACCTAGAGCATTTGTTATTTGGTCTAAAATGCACAATATCACTCGATTATCATACACTTCACAAAATATATTGATCGGACTATATTCTCGGGCATATCAATGTGGACCTATGAAGTGAATGCACCGGGTCGGACCGTCCCGACCTCATTACTTGTCATGTGTAAGTTTTCTCAGATCGGGGGTTCTTGCCCGACCTGATCTCCATCAAGGGCGGGATATACCCGACCTATTCAAATTCTTCAATTGAAGCAGGATATATGGCCGGCATAACCCGGCCACTTCACTCTAGGTAGCCCGATACAAGTGAGATTCCAGGTGTTCGGCGTTAATGGGCCTTGCCAATGGGCCTCCCTTCTTGGACCCTCAAGGGAACGAACGAGTCCTAACCCACAAGGGGCCTCCTAAAAATAGGGATAATGACTCCTTGAAATAGTGGAGTTTTAATAAAATGTAAGTTTATGTCAAAAGGACTCATTCCTTAACTAAAAGAGGTTGTGGACTTTTCAGCCCTATAAATACAGTTCTTTTGATAACAAACCATTCATTCATAATTAATCACATATATTCAAGTTATATATTCTCTCTCTACTCCAGAAAACTAATTCTCACACAGGAGGGGCGACGGGGAGATTCCTCCTCGCCTTTTTTGCAGGTCATCCAAGGCGAATTCATTGATCTTTTCCAGCAATCAAGTATTATCAGATCCTGTCACGTCAAAGTTAGGATTTTTTACAGCATCACATATATTTGGTGATCAATCAAACACATGGAATAATTTCAATAACAAACACATATGAAATAAGCTCAAAATTAATAAACAAACATTAAAATTACTTAAATTAAGTTAAGCTACATCAATCATCCCAACATAAAATAACTAGCCCATTATATAAATATTGCACAAAAGTTGAGGTTTACAAAAATACATCACAAAATATAGAAATCAAAGATTAAAAATACAAGATAATGAAATAAATCACTTCCCTTGATTTTTTGCCCCAAAATTCCTTGAACAATGCTTTGAATCTTCATCTCTCCTTTTGTTTCATAGCTTCAATGGAGACTGGTAACATGAAAATAAAAATAAACTACAAACTAAATTACAAAATAAAGCAAAAAAAAAAAAAAAAAAGAAAAAATAAAGAAGAAAGAAGAAGAAAAATGGGAGAAGAGGTTAGGGTTTGGAGATAAAAATTGTGTTTTGGGTGTTAAGAAATGGGAGTATATATACTCCCAAAAATTAAACCTAAAAAAGTCCCAAAAAAAGGCGTACAATTCGAGCCAAACACGCCCTTAAATAAAAATAATAAAAATAGAAAATTAAAATCGGAATTGAACCGAAAATGGCCAACGCGATTGTGTGGAATAAACCCACGCGATCGCGTGGGCAGTTGAATTTTCAACTGTGTGATTATAATCACGTTCTAAGGCATGGGCATTGTGCCCGTGCCTGCCAAGTGTGTGTGTGTGTGTCTATATATATATATATATATATATTTTATAATATTATTTTTTTGTTTTATCATTTTGGTTTCTTTTTCTTTTTCTTTTAAATAAATTGTAAGTCAAGTTCCTCGTTTTGTGGCATTCTTCAATTTAATTCTAGAATTTTGAATTTTATTAAATTATGCCCCTGAAATATTTGCATCTTTAGTCCTCCAGCTTTTTGAGATGTTGTAATTGAGTCCCCAAACTTTTGATTTCTTTTAATTAGGTCCTTGGACATTGAATTTGCTCCTCTTTTAGCTCAATTGCACTCCAATCTTGTCCATTTTCTTTTCAATTGAGATTGTACCTAATTGTACAAGATAAACACAATTTATAAGTAGAAATTCGCTCAATTTGTCAATTAAATTGTCAATTTAGAAGCAAAACCCAAACTTGACCTTTTGCTCGTCTCGATCAAAATTACCTACTAGTGCAATCAAGTAACATGGAATGTAGATCAATAAAGTTAGATAACTTGCAATTACTCATGAGTGTAAAATTGTATAATCAATTCAAATGTATGTTTCCAAATAATACTACCAAAAAGAAGTTTAGCTTATTCGATGTTCGATCGATGTGTATGTGTGTGCATAGTCACTTTCAATTGTCAATTAAGTTTCGAGAATATTGATGAGTAAAGAGGTTTCAAGTCAAAACAAACCCACCATTAGTGGTCAATTCTTTCCTTTCCCACTCGTAACATTCATCCCCCAATAAATATTTTTCTTTCCTCCTCCCGGGATACAATTCTAGAGGGTACTCTCAAATCACTATTTTCTTTTTCCACTCTAGTTTGGGTGTGTTTTACAGACAATTTCAACAATCTAGAAATGCACTGACTCTCCACTAAATGAGTGATTCAACATTCAAGTTTATACTAAATAATTCGAACCCACTATTAATCTAAGCCCTTATGCAAGTACAAATGCATAATTTCTAAAAACTAACGTGATGAATGCTCGTGTCTTCTCCACTCCCTTAAGCTTTCTAATTGACTCATGTAGCGAGCTTTAGGTTGGCAGTACCAGTTTCAAAATACCCCTACGGACTTAATAACTCGAGTAAAAAAGGCTATGAAGTGAGGTAGACTTATTAAGCAAATGCAATGATGAAGTAATCTTTTTTTTTTTTTTCAAAGTGTGTGTGTGTGTGTGTGTACCCTACTCATTAAGCTTTCTAATTGACCCATGTAGCGAGCTTTAGGCCGGTGACTCCCAAGTTTCAAACTTAAGGCACCAAGTTTTAAGATACTCCTACGGACTTAATTACTCGAGTCAAAAAGGCTTCGAGATAGGGTAATGCAATGCAAAAATTAAAATGGGCTTAGAACTTTAGCATACGGTCATTACTTAGCTTATACTTGACGAAATATACTCCACACAAAGTTTATTTCAAACATGCATGAAATCACCACACGTATAGACCGTCTCCCTCACCGGGTCGACCACCCCTAAACTTGTCTCACATTAGGATCAAGAGATTTAGAGAATTTGGAAAAATTGGATAGGTTGATAAAGATTAAAATACAAGCTCACAACCTAGTTCTTCTACTCTATTAACCTCTTCACCCTTCCACAATTCCCAGACTTCACCAACAATCAATCATGACTATTGTACTCAAGATAATTAGGATCTTGCATAGATAAACATTTTATAAAAATAGACACAAGTAGCATATTGGTCATAAATTATGAATCAATAACAATTTTAAACATCAAGTAATTCTGGCCGGAAAGACTATCTAACATGTCAATACTCAATAGGAAATCACCCCCAAACTTGAAATGCACATTGTCCTCAATGTGTAAAATAAAATCAAAGTAAGAGAAGAAGTTACTAGACATCCCAAGAAGTGGTGGGGGCACTCATAAGTAGTCTTGGGTAAAAATCTCATGACAAGCACCAACAATCGACCCCCAAACTTGTATTGAAGCTTCCAATCGATTGAGAACAATTTTATCTAATGAGGCATTTCACCCAACACCTTGTGAGCATCCTATGAAAACACAAGAAATGAGTAGATAATAAGTGGTGAATGACCCAAAAAATTAAATTACATTCAACATCTCAATTCTAACTCATAAATCCAATGTAATTTGCCCATCCACATCAATATTAAATCACACTTGAAAATAAAATACAACATGTACCAAGTGATTTAAAAATGAGTTTTAAGCAAATATTTGACTTTGAAAGTTTGATATGAGTGCATGCTAGAATTAAATGAGAATGCATTGGAGCTATTTCACACTACCCAACTTGAGGAAAATAAATGTAGAAGATAGAGACTTGGCCTAACCAACTTATTTGCAAGAAAGTAAATAAAATGCAAGAAAGTAAATAATATGCAAAAAATAAAAATAAAGCAAGTAAAGGATAGAGAATGTGTTGCCTCCCATTAACCGCTTATTTTAAAGTCATTAGCTCGACTCTCCGCATAAGCACTTCGTGGCACTCTAAACATAGCTTTTGATGCCTTGCCCATTTTGCTTATTTTGACTTTGCTCCACTCTTCATTTGATCTAAACAATTGCACCTTGCCCATTCCAAAGTCATAGGACTTGCCTATTTCATCCAATTCAAACTCAATTAAATAGACTTGTACCTCCTCAAGTGGCTTAATCACAAATTCAATTATTGGACAATCAATGAAGTTGAGAAAATGTGATTTAATCTCTTCCTCATTAATTGCCACTTCTCCAAGAGATTCTTTTGTGATTAAATTGCCATTCTCTTCAAGTTCATCTTCTTTAGTTGTGTCTCCTCAGATTGAATGACCGATCCAAAATTCGAATCCATGGGCAATGGCAAGTTTTTCCGATTAATTCCCAAGAGTGGATTATACCCCCACATTTGGAATCATTTCCAATACATGGCATCCCCCATAAGCATATCATCCTCATCCAATTTGGCAAGTTCACTGTAATACCTTGTAAGTACCTTCTCATTCAATAGTGGAGGACCATCTCCTACAAGAGTGATGTCCTCATCCCAATCATCCGGTACACAATCTCCCAAGAGCATGTAACTCACATCCGAAGTGTCACTTGCTTGTTTTCGACATTTCAAATATTGTTTAAACTGAATAAGCTTCGACGTAATCAAATTATTCCTTGAAAACAAACATTGTCCATTACAATGCATCTTGTAACAAATTTCACAACTTGAATATTCTTCAAGCATGTATTCATCACCCATGTCGAGATTGTTCATTGCAATTGCTTTCCTATTTTGTCAATGTTAAAATCAAATATGCATAGAAAGAAAACCAAACACAAGAAAGATTAGAATAGTAGTGGTTAACCAAAAAGTAACAAAATAAAACATAAAACAAAATAATTACAAATTGTTAAAAGTAAAATTAACTAAAGTAATAATCAAAGTAAAAACATTCCCCGGAAACGGCGCCAAAAACTTGTTCGCTCAAAATATTGTACCGCAAGCGTACGAGTCGCGTACAAGTAATAAAGTGGACCTTTTGAGTCTGAATTGTCGATCCCATGAGGAATGTTTACTTTAGATTATACAACTTTAATTAATTTAATTCTAACAACAAAAAGAAACACAAAATTAAAATTTGAATTTTTGGAAAATTCTAAATTAAAGAAACTAATTTTAAACCAAATTAAAATAAGGAAAATGAAAGATAAAATAGTTGGGATTCATGATTTCGCTTAACTCTTATTTAAGTAATTTCTCAACACATGCAAATTAATAAATTACTCATTTACAATGTTAAACTTGATTTTTCAAGTTTAGTTAATTACCTTTCTCGAGTGAAATTAACCATAATCAATTGGTTTAACCTACTATATCTCTATGTCTATTAAAGCCCAATCAATTGCATTAACTCTTTGCGAAAATAGCTCAATGGATCATCTAGGGTTTAAGGTATATCTCTATCCTTAACAAGAATCTAGAGCATTTGTTATTTGGTCTAAAATGCACAATATCTCTCGATTATCATACACTTCACAAAACATATATTTGGTGATCAGTCAAACACATGGAATAATTTCAATAGCATATCTCTCGATTATCATACACTTCACAAAACATATATTTGGTGATCAGTCAAACACATGGAATAATTTCAATAGCAAACACACATGAAATAAGCTCAAAATTAATAAACAAACATTAAAATTACTTAAACTAAGTTAAGCTACATTAATCATCCCAACATAAAATAACTAGCCCATTATATAAATATTACACAAAAGTTGAGGTTTACAAAAATACATCACAAAATATAGAAATCAAAGATTAAAAATACAAGATAATGAAATAAATCACTTCTCTTGATTTTTTGGCCCAAAATTTCTTGAACAATGTTTTGAATCTTCACCTCACTTTTTTCTTCATAGCTTCAATGGAGACTGACAACATGAAAATAAAAATAAATTACAAACTAAATTACAAAATAAAGCAAAATCAAAGAAAAGAAAATAAGAAGAAAAATGGGAGAAGAGGTTAGGGTTTGGAGATAAAAATTGTGTTTTGGGTGTTAAGAAATGAGAGTATATATACTCCCAAAAATTAGACCTAAAAAAATCCCAAAAAAACGCGTACAATTCGAGCCAAACACGCCCTTAAATAAAAATAATAAAAATAGAAAATTAAAATCTAAATTGGTCCGAAAATGGCCAACGCGATCACGTGGAATAAACCCACGCGGTCGCGTGGGCAGTTGAATTTTCAACTGCGTAATTATGCTAGGCGCTTGCGCAGCAAATCACACTCTAAGGCATGGGCATTGTGCCCATGCCTGCCAAGTATAGATATATATATATTATAATATTATTTTTTTGTTTTGTCTTTCTGCTTTTCTTTTTCTTTTTCTTTTGAATAAATTGCAAGTCAAGTCCCTCGTCTTCTGGTCTTCTTCAATTTAATCCTCAAATTTTAAATTTTATTACAATTATGCCCCTGAAATATTTACATCTTTAGTCCTCCAACTTTCTGAGATGTTGTAATTGAATCCCCAAACTTTTGATTTCTTTCAATTAGGTCCATATACATCGAATTTGCTCCTCTTTTAGCTCAATTGCACTCCAATCTTGTCCATTTTCTTTCCAATTGAGGTTGTACTTAATTGTAAAAGATAAACACAATTTATAAGTATAAATTCGCTCAATTTGTCAATTAAATTGTCGATTTAGAAGCAAAATAAGTGTGTAAAACACACTTATCAATAATCATATTTATCTAAATAAGATTGAAAGACTAGTAAAGATAGCCTCTAAGTATTTTGGAGGTGGAATCTATGTGGGCTTTTTAATTTTATTTAGAGGGTAAAATGATTAAGATCTTAGGCTTGGTTACACTTATCCAAAACTCGATTCTAATACTACTAAGGGATGGACCTCAAAAGGATCTGAGGTGGAATCTATACTATTTTCTTAATCTTGTTTAGATGATTAGATAACCAAGAGTCCTTATACATTAAATGGACTTAAGAGTTTGGGGATTAATACACTTCGATATGTATGGATTCTTTTGTACTCAAGATACGAGAGAGTACGAGTAATTCATCACTTTTATTGATGATTACTCCAAATCTCGATTATATACTTAATATCTCATTAATCCGAAATATTGAAGAAATTCTAGAATCTTGGATAGAAGTTGAGAAGTAATTAAGAGAATCGAAATACTTCGATTTGATCGAGGTTTATGTATCTCTCATATGAGTTTAGGAACCATTTATCGAAAAAGGAGAACTAGGTAATACCCAATCAATGAAGAGTTATCCTCATTACTAGTTTCATTTGGGAATGTACACTGGAGATAGTCAGGTTCCTTCAGAGCCTAATACCATTGATTCATTTCCTAAAATACCCCTAGAGTTGTGACATGGGTGCAAGCCCAATCTATACCACATTCAGATTTGGGGACTTTTGGCACACAAGCTGAAAGGAAGGATTGACAAAATGGAGGGAACAATGAATGTTTGATTATAAGGTATGCAATGAAACTAGAAATTATTTCTTCTATAGTCCTCTGGTCAAGAAAGTATTTGTTCAGTACAAATGTAACTTTCTTAGAGGATAAGGCATATAGAAGAATATAAATCCACAAGTAAAATTCTATTGGATAAGATGTTAGAACGTGGTTCAAACAACTTGATTCCAGGTTTTCGCATAGAATTAATCTGGATGATTTGGGACTTCCTACTGAACCGATGGTTGCTGATCCTAGTGGGAGAAATAGGCAAGTGGTTCAACCATTATTATTGTCTGGTGATCCCAATGGATAGGAAAAAAATCAAAGGTTGTAGTCGAAGTTGTTCTCACTGTTCTGCCTCTTCTTTATGTTCATAAAGAGGTAGTGGAGATATTGATCCCAATTAGGGATATAACCAAGTAGTGGGAGGAGAGGAAGTAACTCTGTTTGGACATAATGGAAATACACTTCCAGCGACTAATTGGAGTGGAAGGGTTGTAAGACCACCTTCTTGACATTTATTCTATAGAGAGTCCTTTTAGACAGTCTCTACTGAAATAAGAGAAGGACTCCTCATTTAGGGAAGTGGTAAGAGTTATGGAATTGAAATCATGGAAGGTGAACGTTAACTCTAAATTGGATTCCTTATACTACACCAGGGTTTGGATATTTGTAGACACACCTAATGGGGTCAAACCTATAGGGTGTGATGATTTTTAAGATGATAAAAGAGGGGTAGATGGAAAGGTTGATGCCTTTAGTGTAAGGCTTATGGCTATTTGTGAAACCCTCCTCACCAATTGCCATGCAAAAGTTTACCTGGATCTTTTGTCCATTGTCATTCATTGTGAAAATGAGGTACGACAGATGGATGTCAAGAAGTTGTTTCTTGAATGCATCTTGATGAAATCATTTACAAAGTGTAATCTAATGGGTTCATACTAAAGACCATGAAAGTAAAATTCATGACTTACAAGTTTCCAACTTTGGATTTGGGTATTTGTTCAAGATATGGAATATAGAATTTGATCAAACCATTGTGATACATGTTCTTGATCAAAATCTTGATATATCTTAAGTATACTCGTGTATACAGAAAGATGTGACTGTTTTCGAGACTATTTATTTGAATGACACTCTACTTATGCGTGAGAGTGCTTTTATTAAATAGTAGTTGATACCAGCAATTAGACTTGAAGGACTTGTAGATGACCGTCTATTTTTTCTAGACATCCGTACTTTTCGGAGTGGGAGAAAATGGAATAGAATAGTCTCAAGTTTCATGTAATAATAAGATACTATCTACATTTGTAATATTGAAGTCTTGAAAGGAATAATGTTTTTTGTGGACTTTATCTATCTTATGAGTATTCACCTAAGACTCATGCTAAGTTAGATAAGGTTCCTTATGCTCCGGCTATAGGAAGTCTTACTTTGCACTAGATATGTCATATCTTATGCTGGGGATGTTGTTGGTGATTATTAGTTTGGTCCAGGATCAGATCATTGAATAGAGGTAAAGCATATACTGAAGCGTTTTTGGAAAACGAGTAAATATTTGCTTATATATTCAGGTTGTGATCTAATTTATTAAAACTAATTAAGATCTGATTTGACTAAGTTCTCGAGAGTCGTCAAAATTGGAATATAATTGGGAGATAATGTGATGAGTTCCGGAGTGGCTCGAAGAACGTTGACCCGTTGCACGTGCCCGTAGGACCAATAACGAGACAAAGAGCCAAAACAATCAAGCAGGCAATGCAAGGATTCATGCAAGCGTGGATGGACGAGTGCTCTAGTGCAAAGACTTCATTTACATTGCATAACAATGTGGAAGAGGAGCCAAAGTTATTGCAATACATTGGGATCAAGGAAGAACAAGGAATTGGGCAGCAATGGAATCACGGCCGTAAAGCCTGATATTACGGCCGTAACGGATTCACGGCCGTAAAGCCAAAATTACAGCCGTAACACTACAATGGCGAAATTATGCAGAAGAGGACTTACGGCCGTAACCCTCTATTTCACGGCCGTAAAAAGTTTATTAGTTTTAATTCAGAATATTGATTACGACCGTAAAGGTCATTTTCATGGCCGTAACATATGTTGTCAATTTTTAATCCGTAGCGTGATTACGGCCGTAAAGGTCGTTTTCACGGCCGTAAGCTAGGTTCCGAATTTTAAGTTAATATTAGGCGTTTTTAGCTTTTTTAGTTTAGGTTGAATTCTAGTTTATTTTTAGTTGCTTTATTTTCTTTGCCTATATATATGACTTTATTCAGCATTGTAAAACACAACTTTATTCTTGAGATTAATGATATTGAAGGTGAGATATTCCCTTATATTTTCTTCGTGTTCTCGTCGAACAAATTAAACTTATCAAAGGATTTGATAACCTTTGTGGCGTTCCCCCTTTGTGGTTCTTATCTCCGCATCGTAACGGGATTTGGGTTTAATATACCCATAGTTCTTGCGTCGTGAGGTCGGGGTTGCATTGTTACCGTCTACTATCTTGGATTTTAGAGCTTTCCGACGTTTAATTCCGCGTGTTCTTGGTGATCCCCATAACGGATCACATCATAATGTGGTTAATTGGTTGAGTATAATACAATCTTGGATTGTTTGTTATACAACCGTGACTTACGTCGAAAGGAGTTACTATCTTAATTGGGAACATGATCGTTAACATAATGATGACATTGATAAGATGGATGATTCGATGTTTCATATATACTCTAAGGGCAAGTGGGAGATTGTTGGAATTATATATGCCCATAGAATATAATTCACGACACTCAAAATAAAATATTAATTGATTGTATTAATATGAAGTTGTGTTTGTCCACAGGTCGATTTAATATTACAAATTGAGTGTTTAAGTTGTTGAACACAGAAAGACTCAATTTGTGATTCGATCTAAAATTAACGTTCACGATCAGTAAATAATATGGACAATTTATTTTGATAAGATCGTCTCGATTTTATTAAAGTCTATCTTTGACTTTGGTAATAAAATTGAGAGTACGTTTGGAGCGTATTGGATGGGACCATGTGAAATTAATTTGTGACATTGACCCTACAAATTTAATTTCATTTGACTATCGTACGTGGGACCTTAATCCTAATCGGATAATGAACTTAGATTACAAACTTGAAGTTCTTTGAGGTATCAATGGGTGAGATCAAATTGCTGATCAATACCTCGGTACTTTGGGAATTAATGTGAACTAACGAGGAACATATATTCGTATTATGGAATCTGTCACATTTTAGGTATGATCATAAACTCACTGGTTCTTCTAGTGGACAGTTGAATCTGAGCTCAGTAATTCGACATTGACTGTTGAATTCTATGATTTGATGGGATCATATCGAACTGTCAGATAGAAGATAAGAGTTGAGAGTTTATGAATATTCAGAGAATGGCATTTTGATCATTTTAACTTGCTCTGAATATTCGATTTGATCGACGGAGGTAACATGTAAGAACGATAAGTTAGAGGATATAATTATTGATTAATTGTTTCAGCAATTTCAATTTTACTAAGAGTGCAATCTCGTTCTTTTAGTGGAATAGAACGTGATTAATAAATTAATTTTGATTGATCAAGAGTTGATCGGATCATAATTAATTTATTGGAGCTAGTTTAATTGAGTCCGATCAGGTTCCCTCGGTGACTTCACTATAATGGGTTTATACATGCTTATTACCTTATTTGGCTGTGCAGAAATGGGTCTGGGTTATGGAACTAAGCCTGGTAGGGTTTTGGAGTGTAAAGAGGTTACAAATAGTCTCCTAAGACTATTTTTTTAACCTAATTGGCAAAGTAGCGAGACACACACTAAAGTGTGTAGTGTGTGTTTCCTCTTTACAAAGAAACCCTAATCCTAGTGCAACCTCGGTCTTGAGAAAGGTGACCATACACCTGCACAGATGCCATTGAAAAATACCGGGAAACGCTTGAGGGTTTGAAGCTTTGGTGGAATCAAAAAGCAGTTGATGAAAATTATTGTAAAGCATGCTACAAGGGTAATCTTCTTAAAACCATTTTTGTGTGCAAAATTATTTATTCCAAGTTGAATACATAGAGTAGAAAATCCTGTAACGTGATGATCTAGTCACAAGAAATCAATTTTTGTGAGTAGAGCAACCCGGGTTCCCAACACACAATGCCTTCTCCTGACATCATGGACATTACAAAGCAAGAACCTTGCTGGATGGATCCAAAAATCAAATTCTTAACATCGGGAAATCTTCCAGTGGACAAAGCCACGTCAAGAGGTATTAAAGCAAGAACCCCAAGGTATACCATTATCTACGACACATTGTTCCGTCACAACTTCACACTCACTTATCTTCGCTTCCTAACCTAAGCGACGCCAAATTGGCTATGGTTGAAGCCAATGAAGAGATTTATGGAGGTCACCAAGAAGCAAGAACACTTGATTCTAAACGAATATGGTGTGGATACTATTGGCCATGAATGAGAAAGGATACAACAAATTATGTGAAATCTTGTGATAAGTGTCTGAGATTCAGAACTAGACTACACCAACCAACAAAAGAGCTCTCACCAAATTTTTACCCTTGCCATTTTGAACAATGGGGGATCAACATTCTAGGGCCCTTCCCTATTGCTCGATGTCAATTCGAGTTCCTCGCAGTAAAGTATTTCACCAAGTGGTGGTCCGTCATAAGCTGCGCGAGCCCCTACTCTTAATTGGGGTTCCTCAGAACCTCGGGAGGTCTCTCCTAGACCTGAAGAGTTACCACGAGCTCTTTTTGAAGGTCTTCTTCGGATACTGTTTAGTCGATCCTCCTATTGTCAGAACCCGTGCTTTCACCTTGGGCCGATCTCGTTTGATGATGATTGTAGCGTTAAGGCTCAAGACCATGCATTGGATCGACCTTTTCTCTGAATACGCTGATGGGTCGTATATTGGGTCTTTTGACCTAATAATGATTTAGTTTTCGAATAAACATCTTCTTGTTCAGAGAGACACACTCAAATAATGGATGTTTTCCAAAAGGAAACATTTTGAAAAATGACACTTCTACTAGAATGTAGAGACTTATTTTGATCTTTTATAGGGATCCCTTATTCATAAATTAAGGTACAACGTTCATAAACTCTCAAGCCTTTTTTTTCATACTCTCTCTCCAATTACTAATTTTCACACTAGAGACAAGACAAAGATTTCCCTCAATGCCTTTTTGCATGGTCCTTGGAAGTTTACAATACATCAATTACAGGTCTTGCCAAGTCAAAGACAGTATTTTTTGCAGTATCAAAAAATATGGAACAACAAAACTTTAGAACTCTGTTTTTCTTCCAATTAATTTTATTTGTTTGGTCTATTTTGGGCATTAAAACGTATAATTCTTATTCTAACAAGCATTATATCAATTGAAAATAGGGATGACGAAATGTCCTGCCATGTATAGCCCATCCCTATTCAGCTCAAGGATTCCTAAATTAGTTGGGGAAATCAACACCTGAATGGAAAACATGGTTTATACTCAATTCTTATATTTATTTTTTTCCTACAATTTTTAAATTTAAAGTGTACTTAAGAATTAAGTAAATAAGTGAATGAGAAAATTGAACGGGAAATTAGCCAATCTCTACTTTATCTCATCTTAAAAAAAAAAAAAAAAAAAATTGAAACATTTATATATATATATATATATCTATCGTGTCTTCTTCTTAATCGGAAGAAAAATGAGTTTGGGGTTTTCTCGTTTCATTTTTAACATGATTAAGGTTTTTCTTCTAAAGGGATTAATGTCACGTACAAATGAAATATTCACCTTAACAGTGTAGACAAAGTGAAATATTAGAATATTAGGAAATAATAGTGACTGATTTAGAACAAAATAAACATGAAATACCAACTTAAATTTTATTGCGACTTTAAAATAAACACGTTTTGGATAGTGTTGATTGTGGTTAAAAATGCAAACAATGACGTATATAGACGGTTGCGATTCAATTGGTTTTAACTATTTTTTAAGAGCGTGGTAATTATGAGTTTGGGAGAAATTTTTAGTTTGAAAGAATATGTGATTGAAAATTATAAGAAAAAATAATGATAACACCTATATAAAAAAAATATGTAATTAAAAATAAATTTAATGAGACAATAATAATAATAAAAAAAATCATTGGACCATAGTCCATACAAGCTCTAAGTTATCAATTTAAGTTGTGCTACGTGTACAAATGATTTGTAGAGATAGGGTGACAAATGCTTGTGTGGCATGTATCTCTCTATTGATTAAACTTTTTAAAATCTCAACGAGTGGACATGCATGTCAACATCAATGATTACATTGATTTTTGAAATTGGACTTTATCAAATGTGATTATTTTGCTTGGACAAGCTTGAAAATTTTGAATAATCTATTCAACTTAGAAAAAAGTTGGATTTAGCCATTGTTTGATTACTTTTTTGCAAACCTCCTTTTTTCTTATAGTTATTCTTAATCACATATTTACGTAATAAAATGTTTTGTACATAAATTCAAAATTCCTCATATTTTTTAACAATATATTCTCTAAATATCACTATTCAAAAAATTTATTTCTCTTTAAAATAAGCATCAAACAGGAGCTTCACGATCTTTCATTTGACAAATAAAAAATAATTTAGAAACAAAAATGATAAAAAAAATAGTTGTAGGTCTCAATAGGGTATAAATAATAATGAATAACAGTTATAAATGTGATGAATACTCAAGAACCCACTCATCGAAAGATCGTCAATGTAAGCTCTTCCACTCCGTTTACTTGAAAGAGTAGGCGGGAATTCTTCCCATTTTTCCTCCGACATGAGAAGTAGTATTTGTGAGGAAGATAAAATATCCATTAAAGAAATAATCATCAACATATTGAATATGAAAAATATATCTCAAACTTTTGATATTCTCCTCATTTATATAGAGGATATGTAATTTCTTCACCATTAACCGTTGTGGGTTATCAGCAATAATGTTAGTGAATAGTGGGTTATAATGATTGTGATTGCAATGGGTAGTGGATCAGGATATCATCCTAAGCTCCCTTACTTTTTAGCATTTTATCGTTGAAGAGTAGCAATGCAATATTTTTTTTAACACGTGAGAATTCTCTTTATTTTCATTACTATATATAAAGGGAAAATAGTCTGGCTAGTGTGAATGTAAAATGAGATACATACGGTAAATGCTAAATAATGGTTACTATTTTTTTAATCATTTTTAATTTTAATAATTGTGTAAATATTATACGATATAATAATTATTTCTTGATCTTCAACGTTGTTTGATTGTCTTATATTTGATAGGTTAAGATTAAACACATATTTATAATTATTGTGATTGTGTTTTTGAATGAAAATTGAGAAAAAGTTGAATATGTGAAGCAAATCACTACATCAAAAGTGACATTTTACTGCATGAATTTACGGCGTGCATATAGGACATGTCATAAATGTTAATTATTTACGACGTGCAAAAAGGAAAGTCGTAAAGAAAAGAGTTTAACTACGTGCGTTATAAGCATGCCGTAAATTATCATTAACTATCAACTTTAATAGAGTGCAAATCCAAAACGTTGTAAAATGCAAAGAAAGAAACGTTTGGGGGGTTTGATAAGTGTATTTTATACACTTATTTATCTATCGAAATTAGTATATTATAATATTTTTTCTTGAATAAATTCTACGTAATTGTTATTATTTACTATTATTTCAGGTTTTATCCCAAAATCAAGAAAAGTGAGGAATTGAAGCAAATACATAATAATTGGATGAAAAGTGGAGTTAATTGAAGACATTTTGAAACTCAAGGGCTTAATTGTACAATTGAAGACTCAAGGACTAACTTATCATATATGGAAGAATTGAGTAACTTGAAGGAAAATTTATCTAATTTGGGCTTTAGGACTAATTTGTGTATACATATATATACACATATTTCTGAATAAAAAAAGAGGAGGGAGCCGTGAAAAATAGAGAGCAGCCGAGGGTGGTTGCGGCTGACTAGGGGTGGAGATTTTTAATTTGATTAAAATTGGTCGGCCACGAAAAAATTTGAGGGAAGAGATATATATACACAGCAGCTTTACTTGGGAGAAAAATAGGTTGAGTTGGGGAGTTGAAAGAGTTTTGGCAGACCACTCTTGGGGAATTGTGTACTGGAGGAAAAGTGCAGCTTTGGGGAGTGATATATAAACAAGAAATTCTCGGCTGTGAATTGCTGTTTAATAAACAAATTGAAGGAGGCTAATTGTGGCTGGTGATTAAAGGAGAAGCAAAAAATGGGCTGAATATTCGACAGCTTTGTGGGGGGATGAATTGAGTCAACAGAATACATTGTAGAGAAAAGAACTCGGCTGGAGGATTTTGTGCGTTGGTGGTGATGTTAATTCTTCAATTCTTCAAATTTCAAGTTTTATTTACATTATTATTTATTGATTTTTCTCCCAAAAATATGAGTAGCTAAATCTTAATTCGGGATTGACGATATAGATTTAATGTTTTTAGTTTAATTTTGATTCTCAAGTTGGTGCTTTAATTTCATGTATTGATTTTATTATTGCGTTTAATACTTGAATTGCTTGATCACCAATTCATGATTTAATGATTGTTTTCATAATCCGAGAGGCGAGTTAACAATTAGGTCACTTAATAAAATCTGGCAGTTTCAACAAAAAGATAGAGATATGAATTTGTGGTTGCATGTGGTCAATTATGAATTCTTAGAAAATTAAATGCATTTAGCTAAGGAAAACTCATACCCGTTGTAGAGATAAATGGTTAACTTAGTTAAATAAGCCTAATTTGAACTCGAAAGAGGTAAATTAGATATATGCGTGAATTTGACCAAATACAATTTTAGAAAACAATTTGAGATGAGAAATTAAGCTAGAACGTTATTTCGAAATCATTAGTCCCGATATTCATTCAATTGCTATAAATCCCACCACTTTGTTTCATGCTTTTATTAATTGCTTTTAATTTAATTTTCTATTTTCATTTTAATTGCATTGTTTATTTAATTGATTTCCAATTACTTGTCATTTTTTATTTTGTAATTTATTTTCTTAGTTAGTTTTTGTTTTAAATTAGGAATTCTATTGAATCAAAGTAAATCGATAACAAATAATTAGTCCTCGTGGGATCGACAATCCAGACTCAAAAGTCCATTTTTACTATTTGTTAGCGATATCGTACACTTGCGATATTTTTACCAAGAGTGCTGATACGCACACCGTGATAAAAAGCGTGAAAAATCCCTAAAAGCGCACCACACACAGGTGAGATATTAGGGCCCGCGTATTTTCCTCTTTCTTCCTTCTTCCCGTTCGCGCATTCTCCTTCTTCTTCCTTCTTCCTGCTTTCTTCCTTGTTTTCTTCTACAGTAGCCAGCGAGAGCAGAGAGGCGATTAAGGCTGGACTTCTATTTACCGAATAATTACATAGCGGCAATGGCAAATTAAGGGTTGCTTTGAGGTCATTTCATTATTCTTCCCTTCTGAGCTAATTTACCTTTAGGGTGCGTTTGATAACGAGGGTGAAATTTGGGTGGAAAGAAAATGAATTCTAGGGAATTGAATTCCTGGGAATTAGAAGTTAATGTGTTTGATTGGTTTAATTTTCTAGGTGAAAAAAGTAGGGAATTTTCCAACTTTTATTGTTTGATTGACATTATTTTTCATGGAAAATAAAGTAATTTTTTGCTATTTTAATCAAATTTTTTTTTTTTTACTTTTTAAATATATTTGTACTTGATGATGATAATGTTATTTTTTTGAAAGAAAATAAGTCAATTAACAACAACAAAATTGATTAAACGTGTCGAAAATAATTTTCCATCTACCATGAAAAACAAAAAACCACCAAAACCCAAAGAAAACATTTTCCACCAAATCAAGGAAAATGGGCGCGTGGGTGGGGTCCGCGGAAAATATTTTCCGTGGAAAATTTTCGCAATCAAACGGAGTAAAGTAGAAAAGTTGGAAATTTTTTTCCTTTTCCACGGAAAATAATAGTTATCAAACAGACCCTTAGTGTTAAAGAATTTGCTCATGTAGCTTTAGTTGTTTTCATCTACCCAACAAATCTGAGCTAATTTCCTTTTCTCTTTCCCTCTTGATGGGGTCGAATTTCACATTATTTAAGTTCCTGAAAAGTTAGAGTAAGGAGGATATTTTCAATTTAATGAGGAGATTTCGCAGTTTGATCCCGTCCACAAGTATTTTATGCACACAAAATACTCCATCAGGGTGAGAATATTGTTAGACAACGTGTGACTTAGTTCATGGAGTATGATTGATCATTGAAGTAACAAGTCTGAGGCATAGGGCTCTGTTTAAAATTCTCTAGTAGTAGATTTTATTAATTTGTATATCAGATCTTGCTTTCATGTAAAAGGGAGTAAAAATTGAATAAGGATTATTTGAATGTTCATCATTTAAAGCTCGCCATCAAGGATGAATTTCCTCAACTCAATGTTATGGTGTAGGAAATAATTAGCATTCACAAGTTATTTTATTGAAATATCTCTATCGTCAAAGCAATTTGACCGTCTAGGTTCCTTAAAATTCCATTTTTGTAAATATTTTTAGTTACGACGGATTTTTAAATAGATTGCATTGGAAGCTTAGTCCTTAAATCCTCTTTTCCTATTCATATATTCTATAATTTATATTGATTACAATGATTGATGAATATTGCCTTTTTAAGTTCTTTTTAAAAAAAACCCTTTATTTTAAGGGTTATCTACATAATTCTCATTTCTGAAACCTGGGTTTTGACAGATAAGAGTAAAAAAAATCTTCTCATTTTCGTAGCTGCGTGACAGCGTGAGTGAATTTTTTTCCCTGGAATTTTGAACCAGGTACTTGTGTGCATGCATGAAAGATAACTCATAAATTTAACTCAGTATCTGAGGAGTCATAATCAAAAGAGATTTTGCCAGCCCAAAATCTCCCAAGTGTGCCTCCATGTTTCCGTCTAATAACAGATTGCTAGATTTAACGTCTCTGTGAATGATCTTGGGCACACAATCATGGTGAAGATACTCCAGTCCCTGTGCTAATCCCACTGCTATCTTCAATCTTGCTTCCCAGTCTACGCTCTTCTTCTTCTTATCACTAATTGTTTGCTTGTGCAACCAATGCCACAAACTTCCATTCTCCATGTACTCATAGATCAACAAATTGGAGCCTGCTCTTTTATTGCTACAATAACCCAACAGTCTCACTAGATGCATGTTTCTTATCCTCCCAAGAGTTCTAATTTCCCTTGCAAAGCTTTTGTCCAACAACAGATTGTCCTTCATTGATATTTGTTGGGATGCAAACAATCCCACATCGGTTGTGAGGAAGGAAATAAACCATCATATAACCCAAGTGAGCTACTCCACCCATTACCAATTGGTTTTGGGTTGGAACCTCACTTGGGCCTGGGGTTTGGGCTTGGGATTGGGCAAATTGAATTATTCATGGTCTCAATAGTGGTATCAGAGCAAGGAGGAATCATAATTTCCAAGAAGAGTCCGAAGAATTGAAAAACGGAGTCACCGTCCAAAGCAAATTAAAAGTCGGTGGAAAAAGAAGCACCGACCAACAGAGGACTGACCGTGTGGAAGCAAAAAACCGGTGGAAAGAAGTGTACAGGCCGAAGGAAAAAATCTGTGAAACCAAGGAGAAAGGCACCGTCCAAGAAATCAGCAAGAACTCGGTGGAGTGAAGCGGTGAGAACAAGTCAAAAATCTGTGGAGCCAAGAACCGCACAGTTGAAGGTTGAAACCGAAGAGAGAGAAGAGGCCGACCGAAGTAGAAGTCTTCTGCCATATTTTCAAAGTGCGATCTCTGGTCATCCAATCGGCGATCCAAGACCACCAGCAGGACCGTAAGGTGGAGGAGAACACTCGACCGGAATCTGGTCAGAAACCGACGGCTGGCAGCGGCGAAATCGACGGAAATAGAAAAGTTCAACCGAAACTTTAAAGTGAAATTCCCGCCGGTAGAAAACTCCGATTGAGAAACGGTTTGCGCCATTGGACTCGTGACAGAGAGGAGAATCTTGTAGTGTGTCGGGAAAAATTTTCCGTCGACGGCGGTAGAGGCGGTTTCCGGCGAGGTTCCGGCGACAATTTTTGACAGTTTGTTCTAAAGGACCTGCAGAGTCCATATTCGAAGTCCGTTTCACGAAATTCAATTTGGATATTGGTTGAGGTTTGCAAATGGTTTTTTGCATGATTGTTTAGTTTGATTTTTTGAGATTGAACTGTGCATTGAAGGCTCCTATTGTAGTTGTACGAACATTTAGGATAATTTCTGAGCTCGGGGTTTTGTGAATAAACCGGGGAAGGGCTAGAAGTTGGGATTCCTTGAGGTTCGGGTTTGACAAGATTAGGTTTTAATCTTGGGTGTATTGAATTTTACAAGATTAGGTATTAATCTTGGGTTTGATAGGAGGTCTTCTTGCTGACTTGACGTGAGAATTATTTTCACGGGGATATTTTGACAAGATTAGGTGTTAATGTTGGGGGTATGCAAGGTTACAAGATTAGGTGTTAATCTTGGGTAAATTCTGCATTGTATACCGGTTTTGCTGATGTGGTTATTTTACTTGCTGGAATTTGCAAGGGGGAGTGATAAGTATCATTCGGTGAGCAACGGTGTTTTTGAACGATGGTTTCAAGAATGGGATCTAGGGTCGAGCTGGAGAAGTTCGATGGTAAAGGGGATTTCTCCCTTTGGAAGAAGAAAATGAAAGCAGTATTGGTGCAACAAAGGGTTGCAAAGGCATTGGAGGAACAATCCGAATGGCCGGAGACATTATTAGCCAAAGATGATGAAGTAGCTGAAATTCAAGAAGTGGCATATAGTACTCTGATTCTTCATCTCTCAGATAACGTTCTGAGGTAGGTAAACGATTCTCAAACTGCTTTAGAAATCTGGAATAAGCTAGATGAAATTTATGCTTCTAAAACTGTTCCTAATAAGATTTTTCTTTTAGAAAGAATTTTTGGTTTCAAAATGGACCCCTCCAAAGATCTTGAAACAAATTTAAATGCATTTTCTACAATGACTTTAGATTTAACGAACAGTGGACAGAAAATCGAAGATGATCAATTAGCTATAATTTTGGTAAATTCCCTTCCAAAATCTTTCAAAGAACTTAAAAATGTTATTAAATATGGAAGGGATACCATCACTCTTGCAAATGTCACTGTTTCGATTAGGTCTAAAGCATTAGAAATCAATTTGGAGGAGAAAGCTGTCCATACTGAAACGGCTTATTTTGTTAAAGGTAAATTTGGTAAGAAAGAGTCAAATGCTATGAACTTTAACAAGAATAAGGGTAAGAGTAAGGAACAGTGGAAGGGCAAGGGTAGTGGTAGAGATGAAGATAAGTGCTTTCATTGTGGTAAAACGGGACACTTTAAGAAAGATTGCTACGAGTGGCTAGGGAAGAAAGAGGGGCTGCGGGATGTAGCTGAGAGTAATACTGCTTTTGGGACTTTTGGGAATGATGATGATCAATTGAGGGTGTTAAATGTGATGTTAGGTGAGCAGAATCAAGAGTGGATACTTGACTCAGGGTGTTCCTATCATATGACCTCCCATAAAGCTTGGTTTAAGACCTATAGAGAGATAGATGGGGAGAGTGTGTATTTAGGGAATGGTGAGTCTTGTACTGTGATGGGAATAGGTGAAGTTGTGGTCAAGATGTATAATGGGGTGGTTAGATTTCTAACTGGGGTGAGGCATATACCTGCTTTATCCAAAAATCTTATTTCTTTGAACACATTACATATGTCTGGTTTTCATTATGAAACGAAGAATGATAATATGTTAGTATGTAAAGGCAATGACATTGTAATTAAAGGAATATTGAGAAATAGACTTTATTATATGCTTGGCACAACAGTAATTCAAGATCATTCATGCTCACACATAATTCAAAAGGATGACACTCAATTGAAGGACAAAATGATAGCCCATGAAGGAAATAAATTTCCTTGTATTTTTGTTGCTGCTAACAATGTTACAGGTTTAACTCCAACTTCACTTGAAAGTGAGTTTTTGGAGGGTAAGGAGTTAGTAATAAACTCAAGTGACCAAGGAACAAGTGGTCAAAGGTGTGAAGTTCAAAATCAGCTACAAAATAGTGATTTTGATTCAGTTGTTGAGGAAGTTCAACAAGAAAATAATGAAGAAGTTGTTGAAAATGATGAAGTTCAACAAGAAGCTACTCAAGATAGCTTGTATGACTATCTATTAGTCATGGATGGTGAAAGGAGGCAGGTAAATTCTAATCCTAGTTTTTATTCCATTAGTCTAAAAGAGTGTTATCTTTTGACAGGTATTAAGGAATCTACAAGTTGTGGAGAAGCTAGGATGATTCAAAGTGCAATGCAAGTGAAGATGTTTTCTCCTGAACCATCAAATCAAAAGGCTTGGAAGGATGAAAGCTTCCAAGAGGACTTTCGGGAATAGGTGAAGGTAAATTTAGATTAGGTGGAGGTTTGGTTTAAGTCAAGGTGAAGGAATGTGGGATTATTGGCTTAGAACCAAACAAACAAGCCCTTAGAAATGCTATCTTGTTTAACATAAACTTGTGTGGCATTTCGAGGATTACTTAAAGTAATCGGGGGCAAAAATAAAAAAAGGGCTTACGACCGTTAAAACCAATTGGGAAATAAAGTTTTTAATAGTTGCATAAATTTGTTAAAATGTTTTTACAAGTGATTTTTGGACTTGAGTATTTTTCTATAAAAGGGTGCAACAAGTTTTAAAGGAGGTGGTTCATATTTTCTCTAGAAAGTGGTTTTTCTAGTTTTCTCTCTACAAAATAGAATTTGGGGTTTTTCTTCAAAAGGGTCAAGAAAAAGTTTATCTTCTTGATTGAGTTGAGAGTGCATGATTTTGATTTCCCATTGGTATGGTCGTGAGCCTACATTTCGTTCGGTATCGAATTCATTATTTGGCGTTCTTGGTGTTCTTGATTTTGGAAATCAAGGTAAAGATCCTACAGTATTCTCTTGATTTTCACCGTTTCTCCAGTGGATAACTCAGCTTTATAGATAGTTCCTGATCCTCCAGATCCAATTATGAACTCATTGCTTAGATTGTTAGTGGCGTCTATGATGTCCACCCATCTAAAATCATGCTTGGCAGCAGCATTATCGAACGAAGGTCACCTTTGTGCCTGGGAAGAACCAGAAGAGTAAGAAGAATCTATTTCACTGGCTCTTCTAAGAGCCGCTCGTTTGTGTTCGAAAAAGAGGGCAGCTCCAAGTAATAGAAAAACAATTGCAAATGTAATTGATTAATATTAACACCACTGATGAATTACTTAGACCTGATTCCTGATTGGATGACTCTAAGTCCTTGCATATTTGAAGAGGACTTTCACTTAGACCTTTGTTCAAATTGTAATACTATTACGATTTTGTGACAAATCCAAATGATCTAGTGCATCATGTACCCCTTGGTAATGAATGTGGAAAAGTTTGGGTTATTAAAGTGATTGATAATGTCAGGTTATATCGTCTTACGTGTGAGCTTTTTCTTCTTGAAGATACATTAAGAAGTACATTTGCATGGCCAATTAGGTATATCGAAGTGGATTAGTTGAAATCACAACAAATGTATGCTTCACTTCTTGATATACTTTTGATATGATAATTATAAATTTATAATTATAATTTTATTATTTATGTGATGTGCAAGAAATTGATTATTTTTGGCATGACACTATTTGTCATAGAAAAAGTTTCGATATGAATACTTCTTTTTACGACATTTTAAGTTTTTTTTGAAATAAATGTCTATACACTTTTGACATTCCAATTTAAATTTTTTAGTAGGTTATGTGAGATCTAAGTTTTTTGTATCTGTATTGTTTCTTTATCAAAATCACGTTTATTGATTATATATACATTCATGTATATAATTTTGTTTTTATTATTATAGGTTTTTTGGAATTATAATTTACATTTAAAAAAAAAATCAAATTATAACTTACTATATATATATAAGATAGTCTGGCAGAATTTAATTATTAAATTTTTTATGTTTTAGTATTATAGTATATAGTATATAGTAAATAATTAATATGATATTTTTGTTATTTGTATATTTTGGTTATAATAATCATTATTATTATTTTTATTATTAGCACTAATACCGAAAGAATTCGATTAATATTTTTAGTTATCAGTATTAAAATTATTATAATCATTTGTTATCTTTAATATTACAAATCATAATTCTGAAATATATTATTATTATTATTATTATTATTATTATTAAGCCTATGTTCAGCTACTATATTTTTATTTTCAAGGTAAAATGTATAGTTGAAAAATAGTTTTGAAAAAATATATGGGTTCAAAAGTGGATTGGAAAATGTGTTGCTTATAAATGATTTTATAGAAAAAGTTATTGAACGAAAACTGATATTGAAGAGTTAATGTTTTGATTTTTTTTAGTTAATAATGTTAATAGAGTGGTTAATATTTCTTAATCATTCTTAATTTTAATAAATTTTTAAAGATTATATGGTATAAGATTTTCAGTATAATTTCGTGATCTCTAACATTACTCGATCATCGTATTATGATAATTGCGAGATTTTCAAAATTATTATTTTGACTACTTATTTTCCAATTTGTGATTGATTTTTTGAAGGAAAATTGAATTATGTTAAACACGAGAGGCAAACGTAGAAACTATGAGTAATATATTAATATCTTTCATATGTATCAATATTCTTACACATAATATTACATCAAACATGATATTTAAAAAAACTACTAAATTTGAATTTTCAATGAAGTTAATAATAATTCATAAAAATTATTGAAATTAATAGTAATTTATTATTTAAATATATAAATTGACTTTTACTATTCAAAGAAGTTTTTAATAATTTAAATTAGTTATGTTATTTTTTAAATTCTAATAATTATTGTAATAGAAATTATTTTTATGCATTTATATATGTGTTGATTATGTATAAGTATTAAAATTTTCCAAATGCTTATTGAAATCGATTTTGCGAATAACAACTTTCGTGCATCGCACGGGTAAAATACTAGTTTTGTTAATGCAGAAATAATTAACCACGATATGCACATTAGTAGAGCCCCCAAACATTTTGTTATTTTTACTCGGCTTATGCTTTTGTTTCCACTTATGATCATACAATGATGTTATACCTTAGCCATTTTTTGACAAAGCTTATTGCAGATGTTATGTGAAATTAGTTGATCGATCCCTATTTTATTTGTAATTTCTCATAATATTTGTGTCATATCATTGTTAAGGCTCGTTGCCTTGTTGAAGGACAAGTCATCTCAATTATGATTAATAAGGCTCATCTTCTTCTTATTGATGTTAAGGCTCATATCTTTATCAAGATATCATCGTGTCATTTTCGAAACTAAGCTCGTCTCTTTGTTATTAATGTTGAGGCACATCTTCTTATTGTGAGACTTGTCGTCTCAATCTTGGAACTAAGACTCGTCATCTTATTTTTATAGTTGACGTTCATCGTCTTGTTGAGAGACTTGTAGTCTTGATTTTGAAACTAAGGTTCGTTACTTTGTTCTTAATGTTGAGGCTCATCCCGTGTTGAGAGGCTTATCGTTGTTGCGTTTGACCAAAATTGTTTTCTAGAATAAAGAATTCTTGTTTGACAAGGAAAAGAAAAGTTATTTTATTAGATTATGATTATTTTCTTTATATATATAATACCAATTGTAAAATGAATACAATATTATTGGTATTATTATACAAGAAAAATAATAAGAGAATCTAATTGCAATTAGGTCAGATTTTTGACATAATATATTCTTATATATGTGCCCAGTCGCGTGAGAGGGTAGTGTAGCCAAAAGATTGTCGAGAGAGAGAGAGGGAAACAAAAAAAGGGTTGGAAAGAAAATAGTTCGTACTTTACATTTATTGTTTTTTTTTTTGTGTGGGGAGAAGTTATGAGGGTGAGAAAAATATTGTAACGAGTGATTTATTTTTATTATCAATAAAAATATTTTTCTCCTGTGGTCGTTAGTAGTCAGTTGAGCCACATTTTTATTTTTTCTTTTGTCCAGTTATTTTGTGTTTTTGCATTCTGATGCGTTTGGTTGATTTGTGATGGGAAAATTGATTTTTCCCAACAGTGGTATCATAGCTCAAGATTCAAACTTTGGGAATATTGTGAAGATGATGACAGGTTCCAAGTTTGAGGTGGAGTGATTTGACGGGAAGAATAATTTCAATATTTAAAAAAATATAGTTGAAGATGTTCTCGTGCAAAAAGGACTCTACAAAGCTTTGCAGGGTAAGAGGCTAGAAGGGATGGAAGATGCAGATTGGGAAGAACTGGAAGCGAAGATAGTTAGTGCACTCAAATTGGCTCTTGCATCTGAGGTAAAGCATAGTCTGCTTCTAGGTTATGGAAAACCCTAGAAGATTAAAAATATGTCCAAGTCCCAAAAAAATAGCAGTGTTCTAAAACGCGCGACGCGCGCCTCTTGCGCGTTGCTTTGGCGAAAAGCGAGAAAAACGGGTTTTTGAAAATTTTGTTCTAAAAAGCGCGCGCGAAGCGTGCACAGTGCGTGCATAAGCGCGCTTAAGCGTGTACAATGCGTGCTGAAGCGAGCTTAAGCGCGCATTGTGCGCGCTTAAGCGTGCCCGATGCGCGCAGCTGCCATTTTTTTTTTACTTGTTCAAGTATGGGTCAAATTTAAATCAAATATTTAGGAATTTAAAAACGCTTTTTAACGCTTACTCCCGCTTAAGCTTCAAAATCTTGACTCTTGGACTCCACGCTTTGTCACGTTTCACGCTTTTTAGAACACTGAAAAATAGACTTTATTTGAAAATATAGTTATATGAGTTGAAGATAGATGATGATATTGATGTTAGAGACCACTTGAATAAGTTTAATAAATGTGTGTCAGAGTTATTGAATGTGGATGTTAAAATTGAGGATGAAGATAAGGCGATTATTTTATTGTTTTCTTTGCCCAAATCATATGAGACATTGGTGACCACATTGTTAGTTGGTAAATCTACTTTGATGGTGAATGAGGTTTTGAATGCTTTGTTAGAGACAGTCAACATGAAGAAGCCAAGTGGTAATGTGTGGTTGGGTTCTGTTGACTACTTCTGATAATAGGAATGGTAGAGGTGAATCACGAGGAAAAAATTATGGTCAGAGGGATCGTTCTCAATCTCGTTCAAGAAGAGACATGGAATGCTATTACTGTCACAAGAAGGGTCATGTTAGAAGAGATTGTGATGAATTGACATAATATCTTGAATCGAGGAAGAAGGTAAAGAAATCTTAGAGAATTCAGATTCTACAAATTTGGTGGAGGATAATCATGACGCCGACGATGTTTTATGTGTTGGTAATGATGAGAGTACAATTAGTGGTTGGTTTTTGGATTCTGGATGCTTTTATCACATGTATCCAAATAGAGATTGGTTTGAGAATTACAAGTCTTGTAACGAGCGTCATGCTTTTTGTGGATGATAATAAAAAACTCGAAGTTAATGGTTCGAATATTATGAAGGTGAAAATGTTTGATGGAGTGGTGAGAAGAATAACATGTGTTTTGCATGTCCCAAGATTGAAGCGAAGTTTAATATCGTTAGGAGCATTAGACACATTGGGTTATGAATATTCTGTCAGAGTTGGTGTGATGATTGCGAAATAAATTATGTGTCAACAATTAGAGGTGAAAAAGTTTAGACTTTGTACAAGCTAATAGGGAAAACAATTTCAGGTGGAGCTGCCATATTTGAGTCGCACCAATGAGAGTCTTCTACTACTGCTGAAGTTTGTGAAGTGGCCAAGATGGGATCTGTGGCTTATGATAAGAAGGTTGAAGAAAGTAGTTCAAAGATGTCAAAATGAAAGGTGTTGTTTCATGAATCTTTGAATATTGTTCATGCTTATTAAAACTTTGGGTCATGGTGGAGATTGTTAGGTTTGACAAAAAAAAAAAAAATTGGAATAAAGAATTCTTGTTTGACAAGGAAAAGAAAAGTGATTTGATTAGATTAGATTATAAGTATTTTCTTTTTATATATAATACCAATTGGAAAATGAATAAAATATTATTGGTATTATTATACAAGGAAAATAATAAGAGAATCCAATTGTAATTAGATCAGGTTTTTGGCATAATTTATTCTTATATATGTGCCCAGTCGTGTGAGAGGGTAGTGTGGCCAAAAGATTGACGAGAGAGATAGAGAGAGAGGCTACGCGTGATAAAGGGAAACAAAAAAAGGGTTGGAAAGAAAATAGTCTGTGCTTTAAGTTTATTGTTCTTTCTTTGCGTGGGGAAGTTGTGAGGGTGAGAAAATATTGTAACGAGTGATTTATCTTTCTTATCAATAAAAGTGGTCTTATCTTGTAGTTGTTAGCAGTCAACGACCATGTTAAATCCTTTGTTTTATCTTTTGTCCAGTTATTTTGTGTTTTTGCGTTCCGCTGCATTTTGTTGATTTGTGATTTTTCCCAACAATCGTCCTATTTTTAGCAAAGACTCATAGCTTTGGTGAGACTAATAGTCTAATTTTTCAGCAAATGCTTGTCACCTTGTTTTTCCTATCAAGAAAATAACTTCAATGATTAGAGGGATTATGAGCTAGCCTCGGATGGGTGATGGCTTGTAGCTTGCCTCAAATATTAAGAAAACCCCGAGCTTGTGCTCTCCTTCAATAATGTCAGGTCTTAGAGTTTGTTTCGAATTATAAGAAACCACAAACTTGGACTTGCCTTGAGCAATTGAGATAATCAATGGAGTTTTTGAACAAGAGAAACCCAAGCTAAGTATTTCATTGAACACTTTTGTTTTCATAGTCATTATAATTATGAAATTTCTTCCCAAGTTTTAGTCATTAGCCTCGAGATAAATAAAGAAGGCGATTGAAGCATAATTTGCACATTCTCCTCAATTTTCTTCCGTGGACTCTGTACAAAGTTTAATCTCCAAGCAGACAAGGTTATTTAAAGAATACAATCCAATCCAAATGTCCTCCAATTAAACCGTGTAAAATACAAAACATGTGAACTTTGAGCAAACTGGTGAATGAGATGGAGCAAATGTAGTGCATGATGTAATTTTAGTTAGTCCCTACATGCGTGTTCATTTCTATTTAGGATGTAAAATTCACATAAGCCCTCGTTATCAATGTAAAATCATTGATGGTAGAAAATAAAAACATGGTTCAAGAAGATGTAACACACACACACATCAATTTTTTGGAATCGTTGTCGAGGATTGTTAATTAATATCGATACCAATTAGTTCTTACTTTATTTTGAAATTTTTATTTATTTTTATTTTTTTAGTTTTTGTTTTTGGAACATTTAAAAAGCTGTGAATTTTCTCCTTTTCAGGGGTTGAACGGACTTTCAAATAGTCAGAGGCGACACAGCAAGATGACAACGAACAGTTATCAATGGCACTCTGATCAAACAACACTGTATGCAAAACTTGAGGCAAAATTAGAAAGTTTGGGTAAACAGCCAGTACATGCAGTGCATAATCATCTAAATTGTGACTTATGCTTTGGAAATCATGCTTTACATGATTGTCTTGTTGCACCCCAACATGGTATATGAAAGGTTGATTGTTTGGAAAATTATTATCTACTACTGCAGAGTTTCCACATTCTCGAACTTGTGATCCTTACTGAGACGAGCATCAAGATTACTCGTGGTCAAATAATCTAAATGTGCAAAGCTAACCAGCTTACAAATAGGAACAAATTCAAATCACCTTGAATGAAAACCTGATCATATTGAGGCAGATGCTAAAAAGTCATTAGGAAGAAATCAACGAAGTGAAAAATCCAAGGAAGCATTGGCAGTGAGTAGATCAGAGAAGCCACCAGAATAGTTATCCAAGGAAGCATTTGGCAGTGAGTATGATCAGAGAAGGCACCAGAAAAGTTGCCAGAAATTCAGGTGAAAAGATTAGATGGCTTAGAAAAATTGGTTGAAATAGCTGAAGAAAAAGAAGAGCAACCTAAAATTTTGGATCAACTAGAAGAAAACACCTACCATGAAAAAGTCATTATTCTATTGCCAACAATTCACAAGCAGGGCATCGAGCTCGAGGAAAATTCAATTAAAATTGATTTGATCATTGACAATGAAGAGATGATTGAAATCTACATACTGAAGTTCGAATTGAGTAGAGGTGTCGACATAA
This sequence comes from Ligustrum vulgare, assembly GCA_963555705.1. NCBI lineage: Eukaryota > Viridiplantae > Streptophyta > Magnoliopsida > Lamiales > Oleaceae > Ligustrum > Ligustrum vulgare. Next base: position 31,143,318 of record OY743174.1, read on the forward strand.
ATAACATTGGAAAAGTGGAATTTTGGTACATGAATGCATATTGGAGCAAATTCAAGAGGCATAAAAAAAGAAGGTCATCAAAAGTCTTATTTAGAGTTCCTTGAACAATAACGGTAAAAAGTCGAGCTTTAGATAGTAAATAGAGCTCTTATTGGGAGGAATCCCAATTTTCTAGCCCTTTTATTTATTTTGCTTTATATGCTTTATGTTTAGTTTTAGGATTTATTTGCATTTTTAGTTTTAGTCTTTGCATGGTTGAGTTATCACATTAGCATGACATTCTTTGCACCACATGAATTGGTTGATAAGTGCATAGTCTTTGTTGTAGTTTGTGCATCATGAGTATCATCAATTTATGACCTAAAAACATAAATTATAGTTTGGTGCATATTGAACTTTCATAGCAATGATCAATCATTCCATGGAAATCTTGATCCTCATTGATGTTTGATTTTTTTTTTTTTTTAAATTTGGAATCATAAATACAAGCATGACATGTTAGTTTAAGACATGATCACACTATAGGTGGATGATTGGATGCATCACGAGGCACGTAGGAGTCGAAAATGGAGTTTGAAATTCAAAATACAAATTTTTTTGGGTCCAACTTGGTCATGGCGCGGTCATGTCATCTAAAACTTTGTGGCTGCACATTGGTAAATAAATATGCAGTTTCTATAGTTTTTAATTGTGCGGCCACCAGAACCTCATCTGCACAACCGCATATACTTTTGGGGACAGGTTGGACAATGTTTTAACATGGAATATGTATTTTTCAAAATTCATAACAACAAACTCGTTTTCTCTCCCCAAATTCATCACAATACCTCATGGAATTTGATTTGCATATATTCACATGGATTTGAGTATCATAGAAGCTTGCACCACATAAAAATCTCTCCAAAAGGTATGATTCTCTTCACTACTTTGGAAAATTGAGATTTTTAAGGGTTTTCTTGCTTTTATGGAAATTATGGTTTTATGAATAATTGGATTTTGGACTAGGATAACTTTTGATGATAAATTGGATGTGTAAACTAGATGAATTTTTCTTTTGGCAAATCCAAGTTCCCAACTCAATGTTCTTCCTTGATTTTCATCAATGCACATGATACGTTTGATAAAATGCCACAATGGGTTTTTCTTTGAGTTTTTGCAAATCTTTTTGAATGATCACCTTAAATACATATTATACATTATATGTGTATCATTCATCCATGGCTTACACTGATTTAATGCATAAAACTCGAAATTGATATATTAGGCATAGTTGGGCACTCGTTGCAGGGCCACTGCAGGTCACTACACCAGTTTTCAGCTTCAGGTCCTACTTTGCCACATGTTTTCATGACCATGTTGAACTCCAAATGGTCTAAATTCTTGATATGTTATAGATCATGTTATGTACTTTCATGTGTCCAAAGATGGCTCTAGAAAATTTTGATTTTTCATGGTGATGTCAGGGCATAAATATGGGTGGTCAACCATGTTTAAAAATTCTGATTTATACTCTATCTTTAGTTTCAGGGTTGTGGTTGTGTTTGCCTCTGATTTCTTATGGTATTGATGTTCCATTATATTACTTATCTCTTATTTTTGAGGAACACGCCACTTCAAACCAAGCTTGAAATGGGTCGAAATCATCCAAGTAATATCAAAGGAAAAGCTTCAAAAGTTTACATCACATCTCCAAACCCAGAAATTACTTGAATGTCACGACCCCAAAATCCTGTCTATTTTTTTGGATCACCATCATTACTTCGAATTTAACAATTTAATAAAAACTGAGTCAAAAACATTTTCAATACTTCATAAGAATGATATTTAAACATCAAGCGGAACTTTAAAATACAAGGGCCATTTATTTACATAAAAATCTATCTATACATTTCAAAATTGAGTCCCAAATAGTATTTAGCTTTTAAATACTAAAAGAATAAGAATTTCATTTCAAAATGGTTTTAAGTACAAAAGGGCTTAATCTTTCCTCTCTTTTGGTCACCAATAAATACTCTTCATTCTCGGTAGGTAATCTCCATAGGGAATCCACACTCCAAAAACTAATGCTCTATTGCCTATAAAAAGAGATATGAAACAACTAAAAATCACATGGTCCAGTGAATAAAACGTGACGCATGTAATAAGAGGTTAGTTTCAACATAAACTGTATAAAGTCATATAAGCTTTTATCATTCTCAATATTTTTTTGTCAAACATACTTAGAAGTGGAAAATAATCATACACTTTACCTCTTAACTTTCACATTATCTCTCATATATGTGAATGAAATCATAATCACTTTAACTTATCATTTGATAATCAACTCATATCTCATTCACTACATTTAACTACATATATGTTATACCAACACAATACTCATCTTTTATATTGGTTTCAAAGCATATATAAAATAATTGACTTTGTGCTCATCATCACCATATCAAAATTGCCAAGTAACAGTAGAAATCATTATGAAAATTTCATAATTTATTGTTTACTACATTTGACAATCCATTTCATGTCTATATATATATATATATAAGAGTCAAATCTCACATAGCTAATTCATAGCATCAACATCAAAATAATTACCAAATCAATAAGCATGATGATGGAATGTGATGCATGTTATGACATGCATAAATGATATAATTTTCATCTCTTTTCAATCTTAACTTTCTCTTCTTTTTTTGAAAGTGGTATGCATGAAAGATAAAGATGCTTCACTTTTCTCATACTTTCTTTATCTTTTACTTTAGGGGCCCTTCCCATATTAGTGTCGTACACCATGCGCAAAAGTACTTTCATTATAGCACAAGGTCACTAGATTGTCCTTTTACACTCACGAGTATGCTAACTCAATTCTTCTTTAGAGCACTTTGCTCATGAGCATGCTAGCTCGAATGGACTTTACTCCAAAGGGCATCTAATAGCCCGTGACCTTAAATAGGGACTTACTCCCTAGGTGTATAACCTAAATAGGGACTTCTTAGTTGTTCATGATCATTTCTTGAAAACATCATTTTTCTCTTTAATGCTTAAATAATCACAAAAGCATATGATGTCATGATGCATATGAAACATCAATAATCATGCAAATATTGCTTGAAAGGTCGTGCACATAATTATCTCTTCATATATGACTTAACAATTTCTACATAATTATTCATTCAAACGTGACATAACAATTTGCACATTTCTCCATTTAAGACATAAATACCATACTATCAGCACATGAAAGTTCTTCACATAACCATAACACCATTAAATCAAGTTTGTCTCATTTTAACATGTTTTTCCTCATACATGTTAGACATATATCATATCTTAAACTTATAACAAAATTTATTTATCAAGACCAACATCATTTAGTCTCAAATTCCATTTTTAAACATATATATACAAATGATTATTTTATTTGAGTAAATCCAGTAGACTTTTTAAACTACATTTGATGCTTATTAACATACCTCTAATCATGTTTATTAAACATAGAGCATCACTTAACCTACTAACAAGTTTTAGACATAAAATCCAACATCCTTAAATCTCAAAATCTAGTTTTAAATAATTGCAAATTGATAACTTTACATGAGGATTTTCAGCATATTTTAAAACTATGTTAAACGCCTCTTAACACACTTTTAAACATGTTTATTGAACATAAAACATAACTAAAGCCTTTAAGAAGTTTTAGACATGAAATCCAACATCTACTAGCATCAAAATTCCACGTTTCAACATATACAAAGGGATCTTTTGAGTGTGGAAATCCACTAGATTTTTAGACTACCTTTGATGATGTGATCCAAAGTAGGAGCTCCAATGAGAAGTTGAGCTATCGGCGATATAGCAGTGATCTACGTAGAGAACGGACCATGTTTCATGTTGGAGTCGAGCCGGGAAGGTGAATGGATCAAGCTGAATCAAAGGGGAGGAGTTTGAGGATCAGAACTATAATTACTTCCGTAGGAAGGAAGCTCATGGTCGTAACTATGTCTTAGGTGGAAATGAAGAATATCAGTGAAAACTAACTTATGACCGTAAATGAGTTCTTCACGGCCGTAACTTCAATTTTTCTGATTTTTGCGAATTTTAATTGTTTTCCATTTTTAATTATTTATTTCCATATGTTGAACCCTAATTGCGGCTAGGGCTAGGTTTTAGGTGTTTTTGACTATATTATGTTTTGTTTTTCATTATTGAGAGAGATAACTTTGATATTATTGAATGAAAATTGAGAATTTTTCTCTTTGAAAGATTGAGGATTCCCTTCTGTCTTCTTCAAGAACAATTCTGAATTTATCAAATATTTGTGAGAATATTTGTGGCGTTCCAATCAGAAACTTATCAAGGAAGTTGACATCCCTTGTGGCGTTTCGAAAACTCTGGTTCTTCAATCCGCATCGTCGAGTCATTGCGTCGTGATTGTTAGGTCAAGATCCTATCGTCAATCTATCTTTTAATTCCATTGCTTTCTTTCTTATTTTCTTGTGTTTGACTGAATTTAGATCTTTCCTATCGTTTGTGTTTTATTCTGTGTTCTTCGTCGCGTTGCTCGAGTGGGATCGCATCAGGTGGTATCAGAGCTTAGATCTAGATTCAATTCTAGGTATTTGTTGATATTTTCTTGTTCTTTGTACCAGTAGAATTTTTCCATTATTTGAACCATATAAAAATCCAACAACAATTCAATCTTGTTTATTTTAGTCAATTTTTATTCAAATTCAATTCTGTTTGTTTTGCTGCACTCGTAGTTGGCTTTTCAGGTTAAAAAATCCTAAAATTCAATATTTTTCCCAAATATTCTGAATTTTCTCAATTTTCAGATTTTCTTGTTCTTATTCATTTCTTATCTTACCCTACCCTTAATCGAGTTCTTGGATTGTGTTCTTGGAGTTTTTGAAAGGGGATTGAATGTGATACACGAGTGAAAATAAACACGTGAGGTTATTTTAATTGTTTCCTTGATCACTAACAATGTCTGGCAGTCGGGGATCATTTTCTCATCAGTTGGTGACCACAAAAAGTGGACAGGAGGGTACCTGCATCCTCATCAATGAGCCACAACAAACAATCTGAAGGTATGAATATGATGGGTAGGAAGGATGATTGTGTAAAACTGACTATACAGGAGCAACTTGAGAGATTGATGATTAGAATGAATAGGAATGAAGAGAATACGACTCAATGGTGAAGGGAGTGAACTCAAACAAGTCCTAGGGTTAGGAGATGTGATAAGAGGGAGCAGAGAAGGGGAAACAATCATAGGGTTGGATATGGGTAAGGTGACGAAAGGGTTGATAGTAGACGTGAGAGTGTTCATTCATCAATGGCGAGTGTGAGATGGAGTGAAAGGAGAGATGTAACGCCCCGAATTCCGCGGAGCCCGGGACGCCACTTCGTCCTTTAAATCTGATTTTATTGCGAAAATAATTAAAAATCTCAAACATCATATTTATTATTTGAAACCTTTGAAACAACATTTTTGCGGAAGAAATGAATTTATAAAACATCACATCCATTGTTTAAAAGTTAAAGTGGAAACTAAATTTTAATCAATTTAATTAAAACAATTCATAAAAATTAAATCTTAAGTTTTAAAGTAAAGTAACGATAAATAATTAAATTGACGACATTTATGAAACAATTCAAATATTGAAATGATTTGAAAAACTATTCTTGGAATAAAACATGAATAAATAAGTTTCACTTTCAAATAAAACATTTCTAAAATCTCAATAATTGCCACCATCGCACGCCTCGCCGCCGACTCCGTCATCTGCAAAATTTGTTTTTGGAAAACGTGAGTATTTCATAGAAATACTCAGTAGACTCGCGCATAATAATCATTTAACATTATAAATTAAAACACATAATCATGATATTCAAGTTCTCAGGTGTCTAACGATTACCAGTAGTCTCATGAACATACAAGTTCAAGTCTCATGCATTTAAGCAAGTAAATTCTCATAACATAGTCTCATGCTTGGAAAGCAAGTAATTCTCATGAACACAATCATACATGCTAAACTTATAATCCAAACAATTATTAATGCGCACTTTTGAAAATAGAAAGATTTGAAATTTAGAGTCTACCTCAAATCACGAGTTTGAAAGTTGAGCAAGAAAAATTCACGTTGTTCTTCTAAATGTCCAAGTGCCTCGTCCAGCATAACTTAAAATGATAAGTCCAATTTAATACTTTAAAATTGATTTAAATGACTTTGAACTTTAGGGACTGAAATGATTATTTTAAAACTTGGGGGCAAAAATGAATATTTTTGAAAGTTGAGTTGAAATTCAGAACGAATATTAAACTATTGGGCTGAAATAATAGATTTTAAAAATGGAGTGGCTGATTAAAATCATTTAAAACTTAAGGACTGAAATTATAAGTTTTAAAACTAAAGGGCTGAATTAAAACATTTTAAATCATTAGGGACTTAATTTAAAAGACTTTGAAAACTTGAGGCCCGATTAAGAAAGCTTTTTAAAAATAAGGGCTGAACTAAACAATTTAAAAGATGAGGGACTAAGAGGCAATAATCAACATTTATATAAACATTTTACTTCTCTCTCTCTGTTAATCGAACCAGAGAAGAGACGAGAGAGAGAGGGGCGCGACGGAGGGAGGTCGTCTCCGTTCAGGGTTGCCGACGCCCTTCGCCGGCGGTCTACCGACGATAATGCCGCCTGGAGTGGCGGAGATGTGGGTGGTAAGGGGAGGCGGAAAGAGGAAGTATTAGGGCTTGGTTTTTGTGAGAACCGAGGCGGGTAGTTCGAACTTGGGCTGCGGTTTTCCGACCAAATCAAACGGCAAATCGAGGTAAGTTATTGGGTTATGTCTATTCTTGGATTTTAGGTTTGATTTTGGGGAAATTTTGGAGGAGGGCTGAGGCGGTTGAGGGTGGTGTTTGGGTGTTGATTGGACATTTGGGTTCAGGTGGTGATGACTTGGTGGTGCTCCGGCAGTTAGGTCTGGGCAGTAGGTGGTGGCCGGTAGTGGTTGCGGTGTTGATTGCGAGTTGGAGGCTGCGATTCGAAGTTGCAGATTGAGTGTTCTCATAAGTTTCCATGTATGAATGTGCAGTATGGTTTTCGATTGAGGCAGCCTGTTGGTGGTGATGATGACTACTGTGGTGGTAACGGTGGTGTGTGTTGGCCGTGAATGGTGGTACTGCAGGTGCAGGCGGTGGGTGATCAATTGGGTTGGTTTGGCAGTGATGGAGCTGATTGCAGATTGTGCAGTGGTGTTGACCGTGGTTGCAGTGCGTGGTGTTTTCGATGGGGAAGGGCGGTGGTGATGTGGTTCGTGAGTGTTGAGAAATTTCCTACAGTCTGGAGCCGTGAGTTAGGATGTGTGGCAGCATATATGTGTTGTGAAGTAGGCAGTGTTACGGTGGTATTTTGGCTGTGGGATAATGACAATTGGAAAAAGAAAGGAGATACCTTGCAGTTGTTTCTTTGGGTACGCGAATGAGGCTAGGGAGAGGGGATTATATCACTTTGATTAATGTGTGGCAGCCTTTGGTTTAGGAATGTTGAGGGAAATGTAGAGAAATATTGGCTGAATGGGGGGGATTGAGGGAGAGATTAGGGGTGCAGTAATGGCGTGTGAGTGATGAGGGTGGTGAGAGGAGAGGAGTTAAAGGCAGGTGTCTGGACTAAACTTTGGTAAGTCAGCAAGGGACTGAATCTTGGGAGAGATTTGGGATTAATTTGAGTTGATCGGCTGATTGAAAGGATAGAGGAGTGATCATGGTTTGTCCATATAGGGAAAAATGGTAAGAAATGGTAGGTTAGAGCTTGTGTTGATGATTGAGGAGGGAATGATTTGTGATTGGGATTCTAAAATGGCCAAGAAGAAAATGGTTTGGCTTGAATTTGGTTGAGATCAAAATTTATGGATAATTGGGATTTAAATTTGAAATGGAACATGAATTGGGGATTTAAAACATTTTAGACTCAAAAAAAATTTGAATCCCATAAATTGAAAGTTGAATTTTAAAATAAATAATGGACTTTAAAATAAATAATGGATTTGGACATGAAATCAAATAATTTGGATAATCTATTAAAAGTTGAAATCTGAACTTGAGAATAAAAAAAATGAAAATGATTCATTTTAATGGAACTGGAATTTGACTAAGATAAATTTATAATAGAATTTTTACTTCGTTGGCTAGACGAACACGTGTTTAAAATAAATTGGTAAAGTCGTAGCGACACGTTTTAAATAATATTTATTTAAATAAGTCATGAAAAATTCTTGGTCGCTACAAGAGACAGGTGTGAAAGAGGTCATAGAAGGAGACGTGAGAATAGGGATGAAGTGGATGGTAACCTAGAAAGTATAAAAATGACCATACCACCTTTTAATGGGAGGAATGACCCAGAAAAGAAGGTGAAGTTGATGTTTGAATGTCACAGTTATTCGGAGGAAAAAAAGATTAGATTGGTAGTAGTTGAATTCATTGATTATACAATTAATTAGTGGGATCAATTGGTGACCGGTAGAAGGAGGAATGGTGAGAAGCCGGTGGACACATAGAAAGAGATGAAAGCCATAATGAGAAAGAGGTTCGTCCCTAGTCACTACCATAGGGATATCTACCAATGGTTGCAGAGTGTTACACAGGGGTCTAAGAGTGTAGAGGAGTACCACAAAGAAATGGAAGTAGCTATGATAAGAGCCAACATTGAGGAGGACCGAGGGGCAACTATGGCTAGATTCTTGAGTGGGCTAAATCAGGATATTGCTAATGTGGTTGAGTTGCAACACTATGTGGAGTTGGAGGACATGGTGCATATGATAATGAAGGTGGAAAGACAATTAAAGCGAAAAGGGGTTGCAAAGTACTCACTGGGGACTTATCCTACTTCACAACCAATGAGAGATCACAATGATGAACATGTCCTGAAAGGGAGGGAGGAACCTATAACAAAAGGTAAAAATATTTCTAAATCTCAACCTACCAAAGATAGGAATATCAAAGGTTTTAAGTTTTGGGTTTGGGTCATATTGCATCTCAATGCCCAAATAAACGGGCGATGATTTTGTGTTATAATGGGGATATTAGTTTGGAGGATGAGTTTAAGGGGATGCCTAGTGTTGACGGTGCCCTTCCCTTGGAGTGCTTATAAGACGTCAACACACAAATTTTTCACCGTGTAGTGTGGATTTGTTCCAATCTAGGTGGACGCGTCCCCAAGGGGTTTCGAACCTTAGACCTATGGAATTCTTAAGTTCCATAGGTCCAATGTTCGAAACCCCTTGGGGACGCGTTCACCTAGAGTGGAAAAAATCCACACTACGCGGTGGACAATCCGTGTGTTGACGTCCCCCGTAAGCATCCCAAGGGAAGGATGTTGACGGTGCCCTACCCTTGGGGTGCTTACGGGACGTCAACACCTAGGTTACACGATATTGGGGATAGTAATGGTGATGAGGAAGGGCTTACTTATGCTGTGAAGGGATCACTTGTCAATAGGCATGTCCTATGTTCTAAAACTAAAGTGGATGCAATTGATGAACAAAGGGATAACCTTTTTCACACTAGGTGTTTGATGGGAAAAAAAGTTTGCGGGATGGTGATTGATGGGGAAAGTTGTACTAATGTAGTTAGTACAATGTTGGTGGAGAAATTGGGATTACCGAAGGTGAAACACACTAACCCCTACAAATTGCAATGGTTAACCAAGTCGGGGGAACTTAAAGTGAACAGGCAGGTTAATATCAAATTTACCATTGGGGGTTATAGAGATGAGGTTGTTTGTGATGTGGTTCCTATGCATATTGGGCATATCTTGTTGGGGAGGCCTTGGTAACATGATAGGAGGGTATTACATGATGGTTTTAAAAATCAGTATTCATTTGTGAAGGGAAGAAAGAAAATAACTCTTTTTCCTTTATCTCCTAAGGAAGTTGGAGAAGATCAATTGAAAATAAAAATAGAGTTTGAAGGAAAAGATAAGAGTGTTGAGGCCACAACCTCAGAAAAATTAGATGATGTGAAAATTAAAAACAAGAGTGTTGATGCCACAACCTCAGAAAAAAGAAGAGTATGAGAGTAAAAAGAAAAGAGAGTCCACCTACAAAATAAATTGTTTTGCACAGAGATTGATGTACAAGGATTCATGCCTTGCACTTAACCACTCTAGCAAATCCCTCCCCAGTTCTACTAAATCTATTTTGCAGGTACCCAAATCAAGTTCCAAAATTAAAGTAGGGTATGAATGTAATAGCAAGAAGAAACAGCCCCGAAAGTCCAAGGAATGCACAAAGCACAAGGATGAACATCAATCCCACAGAAGCAAGTATATGCATGAACCAAGAGCCAACGAATCCCAGAGTTAGAAGAAGATTGGGAAAGTTGCAGATTCGAGGTCGAATCCTTTTCAAGAAAGGAGGAATGATGTAATCCAAAGTAGGAACTTCAAGGATAAGTCGAGCTATTGGCGATACAACAATGATCTACGTGGAAAACGGACCAAGTTTCATGTTGGATCAAGCTGAATCAAAGGGGCGAAGTTCGAGGACTAAAACTATAATTACGGCCATAAGGAAGAAATCTCACGATCGTAACTATGTCTCGGGTGGAAATGAAGAATTTCAGTGAAAACAAACTTACGGCCGTAAGTCTAGTCTTCACAGCCGTAACTCTTAAACAGAAGACCACTTACGGCCTTAAATGAGTTCTTCAAGGTCGTAACTTCAATTTTCCAGATTTTTCTGAATTTTAATTGTTTTCCATTTTTAATTATTTATTTCCATAATCTGAACCCTAACTGCGACTAGGGCTTGGTTTTAGGTGTTCTTGACTATAGTTGTTTTATTTTTCTTTATTGAGAGAGATAACTTTGATATTATTGAATGAAAATTGAGAGTTTTTCTCTTTGAAATTTTGAGGATTCCCTTTTGTGTTCTTTAAGAACAATTATAAACTTATCAAATATTCATGAAAATATTTGTAGCGTTCAAATCAGAAACTTATCAACGAAGTTGACATCCTTTGTGGCATTTCGAAAACTTTGGCAGTCCGCATTGTTAAGTCATCACGTCGTGATTTTTTGGTTAAGGTCCTATCGTCAATCTACCTTTTAATTTCATTGCTTTCTTTTTTGTTTTCGACTAAATTTAGATCTTTCCTATCATTTATGTAACGCCCCAAATTCTGTTAACTCGGAACGCTACTAAAGTCTAAATTTTGTTTAAATAGTTATTTTCAATAAGCATCAAATACATTATATATATATATATATATATATATTTAAAAAAAAAACAACATCAAACTTGAAACAAGATGCTGAAGCATAATTGATTGAAATTGATTTTCAATATCAAACATAATGAATGAATCGTTGAACCTTCAAAATAATACAATTCAAAATTAATTTGACAAAAGGAAAAATGATTGCTAAAAATACTGGTTTAAAAGAAAATTTAATTCCAAGATTGTCCCGCTCATTGTCATGCATCGCCAAGCTCCTTAACCTAAAAGGGTGGAAATAGTGGGGTTCCATAATGAATTATACTTAGTGGAGATACAGCAATCAGTTCAAGTTAAATCCAAACATTTAAATCCAATTATGAATATCATGCTTAAAAAAATAATTTTCTGTTGATTTGTGTTCTGTGGGGGTAACCCTAAGGACCCACATTCGATCCGGGACTATTTACGATCTCTGACAACATAGTGTTAGCGCTTATTGAAATCATGCATTTTGGGCAACTCAAGGACCCACTTTCGATCCTGGACCTATTTACGATCCCTGACAACCTTTTTCAAAACATGGAAGCATTATATCACAATTAGAATCACACATCAATAAATAATATAGACATAATAACCACAATTGCTTTAATGTAAACCCACCTCAAAGTCTTGAATTTTTCTAGAAATTGAACTGAATGTAAAGCTAAAGTGCTTTTAGACTATTCTCGCGACTACATCTAGCCAAAAAAAAAAATTCTTAAATTAGTAATTTGGGAGTTAACGAATTTAAAAGTTTAGGGACTAATTTGAAGTTTAACAAAGTATGATTTGAAAAGTTTTGGGGCTGAAATAGGATTTTCAGAAACTTAGGGATTGATAATTAAAACACTGTTTAAATATTTAGTGGTTGAAAATAAAGGTCAAAAAACGTTTGGCTAAAACTTAAAACATTTTAAAAAAAATCTGTAGGGATTGAATTAAAACATTTTAAAACTAAAAGGGCTAAAGTAAGGGCTTTTAAAAAGGCTTGGGGACTAATATAAATACTTTAAAAAGATGGGGACTTGAGGGACAATTTTTAAAAATCAAAACCATAAAATAAAATCATCTCCTCTTTCTCTCTCTATGTTTCGAACCAGAGAGGACTCAGAGGAGAGTCGGGCGAGATGGCGACGGCCCATCCCTTGGGCTACCGATGCCTTTCACTGATGCTATGTCAGTGGTAGCACCGCTGTCACGTGGCGGTGATGGGGTCAGTGGAGAGGTGGCAGACGATGAAGGTTTGGGCAATTTTGGGTAAGACACCGAGACTTCGAAGTTCGGGTTTGGGGGCTTATCCGACGGTATTCGGTCGGCGATTCAAGGAAAGTATATAGGTTAATTTATTCTTAGTTCTTGGTTGGTTTTGGATTTGATTTTGGATAAATTTGAGGATTCGAAGTTTGGGTTCGATTTGGTTGGAGGTGGTGGTTGCGGTTGGGCAGTGGTGATGATGGGTTTATGCGGTGGTGTTGGTGGAAGAGGTGATGCAGATTGGTGGTGATTCTTGGGCTGTGATTGTGGTTCGATCGGCATAGAGGGTTCGAATTTCTTAGTTTGGGTATCACAGGTGGGGTTTGACTTGGTTTTTTGTGGAAGAAGGCAGAAGATGGGCTTGGTTTGAGCAATAGTGGTGGTTTCCGGTTGTGGACAGTGGCTGTGATTGGGTGGTGGTGCTTCGAGTTTCGATTCTGTAGTGGTGAACCTGGCGGCGAAGTGGCTGAATGATGGTTGTGAAAAATCGAATTTGGTTAGCTTGTGGTTCGATGGCTGTGGTAGGCTTTGGGAAGGATTGAGAGCAGAAATTGGTGAAAATTGGTTGAGGGTTGAAAATCTTACCTAAGTTTTCTGCTTGATTGTGTCGTGAATAAATTGAAGGTGGGCTTGGGGATACATAGATTGACATAGAGGGTGTTTTAGTTGAAATAGAGTTATGAATGATCGGACATGATGAGAATAAATCATGACGACTTCTAACGGGCTAAATATTGTATTTAAAAATATAATTTTTGAATTGAAATTTGATTTAAATAATTTTGGATATTAAAATTTATATATTTTTGGAATTGAAAACGATTTTTAGATTTAAATAATTTTAGAAACTCGGAATTGGCCTAAAATCGAATTTGACTCGATTTATATCTTTGGCTCGAAACACTCAACATGGCTAGACGAATACGCTTAAATTTTGAAAATGGGAAAATTATAATAACACGTTTTTATTTGAGAATTGAGAAATAAAATATTTATTTAATATTTAAATTGAAAATTCTCGATCATTATAATTTGTGTTTTATTCCATGTTCTTCGTCACGTTTCCCGAGTGGGATCGCAACATTTGACGCTTTTAAACACCTTTCAGATTCTGTGTATTGAACTTAAAAAATAATTTAAACTAATAACAAGTTTTAGACATAAATTCCAACATATTTTAATCTTAAAATTTTGCTTTAAATACTTGCAAAGTGAACTTTTTAAGTAAATAGTTCTAGAAGATTTTTAAAGCATATATATTTTCTTATAACACATTTTAATTCATGTGTAGTGAACATAGAATATCACTTAATCTAATAACAAAATTTAGGCATAACATTCCAACTTATTCACCTCAAAAACTCAAGTAAAACTTCTTCTTTCATTACTTTAAACCTCATATTTCATACTTTAATAAAATCAATTCAAAATCAAGTTTTGAACACATGTAAAGTAACTTTTTGAAGTGTACATTCCAACAGATTTTATACTAGTTCAACTCCTTTTAACATGCCATGAATCATGTAAAATATATAGTAAAAGAGCTTAGATTAACAATAAGGTCTAAGTACAAGAATTGAGATACTTTCTAGTATGAAAACTAATTTCAAACACTTTCATAAAAACAAGATTGATAACCTTAATAATCTTTAGTCTTTAAATCAACTTAAAGTTGGACTTTTATATATGAAGCTCATAAACAAGCCTAAGACATAGGAGAGAACATGATTTATTGTCCAAAAATCAATTTAAATCACGTTTTAATACTTCTATATGAAAGTTAAGTCTCAATTCTTAGTAAATTCAATTCAACGTGACAATTTAAGAGCATTCAAAAATAAAAACAGCAACTTAATTCTCCCTTCAAATCTGAATTCTAAAACCCGTAGCTTCATACCCAAGCTTAAATCATGAAATAGAGCACCTTCAACCCTAATTCAACATCCCCACTCAAAAACTGGATTTAACATATGAATAACTTTAATCTGAAGTGGTAATTTAAGCACATCTATAATAAAAACAGCAACTTTGTTTTCCACAAATTTTGAAATAAGTCATTAAAACATATTTCCTTCACTCACACCTTTCATCAAACACTTAGAACGTATTTTTGGTTCTAGCATAAATCTTGGTATATGGGTTATCAATTCAATACCCATTTATAAGAAATAAATCAAATAGTAAAGTCATGTAAAAATCTTCTACACCATATGAGAAACTAACTCAATTAAAACATAAACCAAGTTTTACTCACCTTCTAACTTATAAATGATGATTTTGAGCCTTTACCTCTACAGTCAATTAACCAAGTGTTAGGGTAACTTCAATATACTAAAAATCTATTTTCTTAACTAAGAATTATCAAGAAAATCAGCCCAAAATTGAGAATTTCGTGATTTTAAAGAATTTGTCTAGAACCGAAAATGCTACAAGTAACCTTCGTTTTGCCTCTGTCGATGCTACTAGTATTCTCGGTACAACAGAATTTCTTTTCTTCCATTTTCACCTTTGATTTCTCCCCTTTTTCCTCTCAATTTTTGTCCCTTTCTCTCATCTCTGGTTGTAGCCCACGAAATGAAAAAGAAATGGGGCTAAAATCATGCCTTATAGACACATATATGATATACTTGCAAAACATCCCCATACTCTCATGTTTGCACAAGTTGATCCTTATATAATTGAACATGAAGTCCTCGAAACTTTCTTTCTATCATCCAAGCCCTATAACTTTTGGTAAATAATTACTTCCCAAAAATAAGTTGAGGTACCAAAAATACCTTTAAGGAAAGTGTAGATGAATGACAAGTGTCTTCCTTTTTTCATTATTTTATTACAAAAATTTCTAGATTTTACTTTTCAAGGTACCACCTTTGGGTCAATATTTGAGGGTCAAGACGAAGTCCATTTAGTTCACTCTTTATACTGTTGGAAAGTTAATACTTCAAGCTTCGCAAAGACTACACATGCAATGAAAATGTATCACTCCACAGCCCGTACCATTCGTTCAGAAATGGCTGCTCGGTTGGATTTCCATACAATTTCAGCACTTTTTACTATTTTAAGTATGCAACTTCAACTCAATATTTGAAGCACTTCTCGACGTCAATTGTGCTCGAGCTTGATACCAATACGAACATCTCATTGTGAACTATAAGGTAGTGTAACATGCAAAGACATCATTAACATATTATTTGTAATGTCCTCTCAAACATGATTGCTTGACCATCACTTTATACTTAAAATTTTGATGAATTTCAGCATCCAACTAGTTACTATATACAACTTTAACTAGATTTTGGAAATGCTTCTCAAACTTAAATGTATCCAAATTTGATATCAATGCTTAGAACACATCATGAGCTATAAAATGTTGTAACTTGCAAAAGCTAAAGATCACTACATAATCCAAAAAATGATCCCAAAGTCGTGCTCATCAAAATGGCAAAACTGTAATTAATAGGAGTTTCTAAAATTTTCAGCTTAGTCCTCAACATTGATCAATCCGATTGAGTACAAACATCATATATAACTTTCGTTTATACCAATTTAGTCTCCAAAGTTACAAATAATGTGAATTTCTTCCCTTTTCTTATAAAATTATGTATCATCTCATCATACAAAACGTGAAATTAGCTATTTTCTAAGAAAATACTTGATTCTAACTTTCTAAATAATTCAACTAGGGTACGAAATTTCCGAACACCTCTCTTATGTGCTTTATTTATTTGACATACATTGAGGGAAATGTATATTTCTAGTTAAGGGGTGAAAATCTCATTCTTTTGCATTCATTCGATTCTTTGGAATACAAAAAAATAATATATATATTGAAAAAAAAAATTAAAAAATCAATTTTTTTTTATTTGTTTATTGTCTGGGAAATAATTTGGATTAACTTTGTGCTTTAGTTAGAGTAATGGACAACAAAAGAACTTGCATTTTATTGACTAGTTATTTCTTGTTTCAGATAGCCATTGTTAAATTATTACTAGTGTAGAAATATATGGGGCATATTTATGCAACTTGAACATATGAATGCCTTTGTAATCCCAAAACTTAGATCTTAAGACATCCCAACCCATATTTAGAACCAAATCGTTCAATAAGTAGTTCAGGGATGGAAAGGTTAGTACGTGCATGTATTGATTGGTCTGTGGTTCTTGGTTTTGCACTTTTGGTTGAAATAGTTTGGTCAATGGGTATAAATTAGCACTAGCATAAAAACAGAAAAATGCTAAAAGTCTTATTCTACTCTTCGTAGCCTTTTTTACTCGAGCAAGTAAGCTTATAAGGGTTTTAAAACCTGGTACCCTAAATTCAACTAAATTGGGAGCTATCAGCCCAAAGCTCGTAACATGAGTCAATTAGAAAGCTTAAGGGAGAGTGAACTTACACACAAGACAATCAAACATCTTTAAACTTTTCTTTGTCGCCTTTGTGACTCGAGTTATCAAGTTTGAGGGGTTCTCCGAACTTGGTGCCCTAAAGTCGTCTGACTTGGGAGTCACCGATCTAACACTCACTAAAGGGGTCACATAGAAAGTAAATAAGAAAAATATTGCATAAAGATAATAAAAGACAACAATAATAATAAAAAAAGAAGTCATCCAAAAAATAAAAATGCATGGTATAAGCCTTGTTGACTGAAACTGTGGAAACTAAGTGTGTAGAATTGGGGATTACCTACCATTGATTTGTTGTGTATGCATATTTTTCTGACTATCTTGTATGAAAAAATGCAATGTATAAATGTCTAGAAACCATAATTGAGGAAAACATGGGATTTGAAAAAAAAGCAGTAAGTTGTGATCATCCATGAGAGGGTATGGAATATTGCTAGAAAATCATAGGTTGACCACATGGGATTCAGGTACTTGTGCACGATAAGCCACACAATGTTAAGTATGTTCTTGCATAAGTATGCGTTTGACTTTGGCTATTCACACACACACACACACACACACACACTTGAAACTCAAACTTTTGATAACTAGAACTATTTTATTGTGTTATTCAAAGTTCTGTGCTACAGTATAATGTGATTTGGATTTTTGAGGTATATGGTAAACAATTTGACATGACAAAAATATTTACTATTTTTATTTTTAGTTTAGTTTTACTTTGTTCGAGGACGAACAATAATTCTAGTTCGGGGGTATTTGATAAGTGTATTTTATACACTTATTTATATGTCTAAATTAGGATAATATGTTGTCGTTTTAGAATAAATTCTATTTATTTGTTTATTTATTAATTGTCTATATTTTAGAAATAATCCAAAACTAATGAAATTAATGATGATAATTGGAGCTAAAATGGACAGAATAAAAGTTGATGATGTCAATTGGGAACGTAAAGAGGAGATAAGTACAAGAAATCAAGGATTGAGGGCTCAAATGCAGAAGTTGATTGTTGAATCGAGTAAATTGAAGAGATTTAGAAGTATGAGGACCAATTGGATCAAATCAAAACTTGAAGGACTCACGTGCAAATAAAGATCGAGGATCTACTTAAACACATTTGAAAGATGGAAATTTTGTAGGAACTATTGGCTTGCGTGGCCACATTCATCCAACCTGGTGGCCGCGCCAAAACACGTGAAATAGGCAGAACCTTACTTTGGTCGCCCGTGAGGCCACCAACCTTTACCCTCCCTGGCTGCGCAGTTGTCCGGCCCAGAAGCGAAGTCAGGCCCATGCGCGGATTTTCACCTTGTTTGCCTAGGTTTCTTCTATAGCTATATATAATATACAATTTATTCAAGAAAAGTAGAGTCTTTGGAGACCTTTTCACAACCTCTCAAGTTTATAATTCATTGTTCTATCATTCAAATTTTAGAGGCAAAAATCAAGACAAATGAGGGGAATTGAATATTATTAATGGGAAGCGAGATACTTGGTGCAAGATTTTCTTTTCTTTGTTAATTTGATAAACTCTACACGTGTAGTTATTATTACTTCTACGTTTTTATTTCTTTATTGATGAACTATTAATTTCTTAGTTGGAATATTCGATGTAGCTTAGTTTTACGCTTTTAATTCTATAATTCTAGTTTTGCACTTTCGTTTCATGTGTTGATTTTATTTTGCGTTTAATGCATAAATTAATTCACGAATAATTCATTGATTCAATGGGTTGTTTTCATAATCCGAGAGGTGAGCTAACAACCTAAATCTAGGAATAAAATCCGGTAATTGGATAAACGATAGAGATATACGTTTATTATTATTGCGATTGCTACACGAATTCTTGTGTTCCATGCACCTAATTATTATGACTTGCTATCAAGAAACACAGTTGACTAATTAGCTAGAGTTGATTTAAACTCGAGAAAGAAATTTCATATGCATAAGTGAATTCGATTGAGCACATTAATAGAAATAAAACTAGATAAATGGAATTAAAAGTATTGGCTAATGTGAAATCTGATGTCCCAACACTTACAAACTCCAATTTAGAAAATCTGTACGAGTATTCTTTATTCTTTTGCTTTTATTTTCTATTTTAGTTTAGATAATATATCTCAATTCGACCATTTAAATAAAGCGAGAATTAACGTACTTCGGTACTTAATTACAATCATCATGGAAACGATAACTCGGACTCAAAAAGTTCACTTTATTACTTGGATGCGATATCGTACACATGTGATTCTGCAGACATCAAGTTTTATATATAATGGACATGCTGAAATTTTACATTTGTTGACCAAACTAGTTATGCCATGTTTTTTCCTGTGTTCATGCTAATAAAAATATTCTATGATATCATTTCCTCTTAAATATGCATTTCAAGCACAAGCATTTAACTGGTATGGGATGAAGTTGGTGGAATGACAACCTCGGATTGTAAT
The DNA here is from genome assembly GCA_963555705.1 of Ligustrum vulgare. NCBI lineage: Eukaryota > Viridiplantae > Streptophyta > Magnoliopsida > Lamiales > Oleaceae > Ligustrum > Ligustrum vulgare. The sequence continues at coordinate 31,162,683 of OY743174.1, forward strand.
GTACAGGCCATAAAAATCACCATGTAATAATAAAGGGTTAGAGTAATGGATGCATATTGGAAATAACTTTGCCTATTCTCAAGATTGAAATGGGAATTACTTAAAAATTGAAATGAAGAGGATTTGAAAGAAAGTTAAAAGCTCTAGAAAATACCATGAAGAATGGAGAATGAAAGCCTCAATTTCGAAGAAAAATCCCATGCCTTTTGTGCGAAATCACAACTTGAACCTTCCAGTAGTAATATGTATTCAAAATTTGTTCAAATAAACTAATATTGTTTCTCACGGGTGTTCTTTTACTCATGTTAACAATTAAAAGGGAATCAAACAAAAGTGTTAGGGACAAACCTCTTGAGACAAAATTCCAATTTTGCACTAGAAAAACTTAAATTATAATATGTCTCCAAGAGGCACAAGCATACAATTTAAACTAAGGAAATTCTAATAAAATCTAAGAAAAGAAAATAACATCTCTGTTTGAGATTTTTGACTTGTTGGTCCTTCTAAATGTTTAACTTTCTACAATATATACAAGTTCTACTAACTGCCTACTACTTTAAATTTCTAATATATCGCCTTGGTTTCGTAGCTGACTTGTAGTAACTGCTATCCACTTCTTTGTTTAACTGTTTTCATTTCCATACACTAAGTCACTTCCATAATCATTGAACTTGGGTTGCCCACATTTTCGCCAACTTCCAATGTTGCATCAACTGTCCATGATCTCTCCAAACATTTACGTTGTCATAACCACCCTTAATGTCTTCAATAGGTTGTCTTAGATTTTTGGATGAATTGTGCAAAATGCCACTTTACTCGTATTTTATTTAATCGCTCAATTTCCCAGATTTGCTCTATTCGTCCATTCACCTAGACTTGTGATAAGTGCTATATTAACGTTTATTTTGTGCACTTATATCCTTGAATAAGCAATAATGTGATTCTATCTAAGTATTATTAATGCATTTTATATTTTATATTGTATAGGATCATAAAAGAGGAGAAAAGAAGAAAAAAGGACCAAAATGCACTAAAAACTGAAGTTTGGGGACTTAGGCGCAAATAAAGTTACGGCCGTAAGGTTGGTAACAGTGTTTAGAGAAATCAGCAGAAACACATTCACGGCCGTAAACCAGAATTCACGGCCGTAACAAATAAAGGGTGAAAATATGCAGAGACATGATTACGGCCGTAAAGGATAAGTTACGACCGTAACCTTCAAAAGAAGAAAATCAGCAGAAACCTCTTTACGGTCGTAAAGGAAATGTTACGGCCGTAACTATTCAAGTCAAAAATTTCCATATTTAATTCTTTCCATAATTTTGGGATTTCTTGATCCCAAAGCTAGGGCACGAAATTGAGGCTATAAAAAGGGAATTTCATGACAAGAAAAAGAGACTTTTATTATTTTTGAAAGAGGCTACACATTGAGGAAAATTGAGAGAAAAATATAGAGTATTCTTTGGAGATTTTCAAGCGCAAGAATATCAACAACAATGGAATTCATGAAGCAACTTGAAGAATCTACCACAATCATGCTAGGCTAAATTCCATATCTTGTTCAAAGGGGAAGTTGTATCAATTTAATTATGTTATTTTCTTTTCCTACAAATTAGTAGCGTGAATTTATTCCTTTATTTCAATTGTTGGATTATTGTGTTTTGAATGTTCAATTGAGTTTATTTGATTAATCGTTTAATTTGGCCAATTGGATTATTGATCTTTGGATTCATGAATATGTTATGTTTAGATTCTTGATCTGTAATTGTCATTGGATCTTTACTTTAGTAGCAAATAAATCTCGTGCAGGTTTAGTAATAATTCGACTTGGATTGTTTAATTCAAGCTTGTGTAATTAACGATCCAATTCAATCTATTCTTCTAAATTTTCATACTAGTCGTGCATTAAATCCTAAGAGCTTGTTTAGGATTGTCCATTGCTAGAATTGGTTCAAAGAGCTTATTTTGAATCAATACACATAAGGAAGAATTTAGATAATCAGAGCTTGTTGATTATTTATGATTGATAATTGAATTAGGGATAGAAACACGTTACAAGGAAAGGTATAACATTAATTGAGGGCACAACCGAGCCCGAGAACAAGATTTCTTCTCATATTAATTCTCTAGTCATATTTAATTATTTATTTTATGCATAGTTTTCATTCAAGCAATTTCACACAACAAAACCCCCATTCCATTCTAATTGATCGAACAACTAAAATTAGTTTCCGTTCCTCGTAGGATCGACCCTTACTCTCGCTACTACATTATTAATTAATATTTAGTAAGTAAGGAATTATTTATTATTTTGGTGCATTGCGACACGCATCAACTTGCTCTATTCGTCTGATAGACCAGACCCATCCATATTGACATGATATTTGTAATAAGCTCTTATGTTTTGGGGCTTCCATGTTGAACCTTCAAATTGGGTATTTTAGTATGTTAACAATTATCCCCAATATGGTTGAATTAATGTGTAATAATTAAATTTGTCGTGTTCAAAGTATTTACACGTCTCTTGGGCAGAATCCCAAAAAAGCATGACACTTTTGATATTCCTTCGATCTTTCAGCTTTAGTGTGCGTCATATTTTGATGATTCATCCTTCAAAACTTTGATCCTTTGATTTTTGTCCCTCCATAAATGTATGATTGTTTGCAATCCACCCGTTTATCTTCCAATCTTCTATAAAATTGAGCCCTTATTGCACCTCCACATTCTACCGTCTTCATCCTTAATATTGTCCAGCAAACATCACTTTTGAGGGTTGCTTGCTGAGAGTGCTTCTTAGTCTGCTATCAATCTGTTTTGACCTTCGTGGCATCTTGATTCCTCTAGTAAGACTTTAAGGTATTTCATACAGTGATGCATTTAAGAAGGTGATGAGACCAGTCCATTTTTAAACGTAGTATCTGGTATAAGAGGATAATAGTGGCTTGCTTTTGTATAAAATCTTTTGAGATTGCGGCCCGTAGGACATTTGTATCTATATTTTCAATTGTAAGGAACTATTCCGTTAATAAAATCCTTGTTTGAACGTTATTCGCTCTATCCTTTATTTGAACATCTTTGTCCTATTTTCCTTTTATTTGTTTACTTTGAAAAATAGAAGGAGGATTCTTATTGATTACTCTAACTAGCTAAGGCTCGTGGACCAAATGCAAATGATTTTATAAAGAATGTGGTAGGGCGATATCATCCTTATGCAAAAAAGAAAAAAAGGTTTAAGATAGGACGATGACGTCTTGATTGTATGTGCATTGTACGTACTTTCATTCGCACACATGATCAGTTTGTATTTGTTCACTTTCCCATACAAAAGGAACATATTTTTTCAAATAATTTCCATTTCCATTGATAGCTTTAACACGCTTCGTTTCATCTAAATCTTCTACATGGTATGCTTCATTAGGTAACACATTTTTTTATCCTATATGAGCTTTCCCAATTGGGTGACCACTTTCCATACTTTGGATCATTGTTGTCTAAAGAAAGTATTGTCTTCCAAACTATTTCTCCCAAGGTAAAAGATTTGGCTATAACCTTTTTATAGGACTTAGTCATTTTCAGCTTTTGAACTTGTAATTTATCTAGAACATTCAACTTTAACTCGTTCGACTCTAATAGGTTCTGAACCATGGCTTTGATATATCGTTCGTTATCCACATTGTTTTGCAAAGCCACTCTGATTGATTGTACATTGATTTCCATGTGCAACACCACCTCTTGACCATATGTGAGTTGAAACGAAGTAACTTTTGTGCTCGTATGTGGGGATATTCTGTAAGCCCATTGAGCTTTGACTAAACATTCATGCCAATTTTTGGCATTTTTATATATCATCTTCCATATTATATTTTAGATAATCTTGTTAGAAGACTCAGCTTGGCTATTTGACTAAGTATAATAGGGCATTGAGTTCACTTATTTAATACCAAATTCGCCCAATAAATGTTTGGCCTGATCTCCATTCAGAGAAGTTCCGTGATCTATCATCAAGGTCTGAGGTATTCCAAACCTATAGATTATATAATCTTGGATGAACCTTATGATATTTCCCTGAGATATTTCTTTTAAAAGAATGGCTTCAATCCACTTAGTGAAAAACTTTGTGGCCACTATGATAAACATGTGTTGCTTGGATGAGGGAGGATAGATTTTTCCTATCATGTCTACCACACATCCTCTAAAAGACCAAGATTTAATAATGGGAGACATTTTACTTGCTAGCATCCTTTGAACCAGTCCATGTTTCTGACATGCTAAACAATCCTTAGCATATTGACGCATAATTCACCCATCTTTGACCAGAAATATCCACTCTTAATGATTAACCAAGTTATCTTTTAACCTGCTTGGTGAGCTCCGCATATCCCTTCATGCACTTTTTCCATAATTATCTTGGCATCAGATAGATTTACACATTTTAGCATGACTCCATCTACACACTTCTTATATAGTTTCCATCTAATAACACATAGTTTAGGGCGTGTAACTTCATTTTTGTTTCGTTCTTTTCTTTAGGCTTTTCTAAAAACCTTTTGATCTCTTCTCTCCAATCAGTTGCTTCTCCATGTAATATACAGTTAAGACTCACATTTCTTATATAGTTTCCATCTAATAACACATAGTTTAGGGCGTGTAACTTCATTTTTCTTTCTCTCTTTTCTTTAGGATTTTCTAAAAAAAATTTGATCTCTTCTCTACAATCAGTTGCTTCTCCATGTAATATACAGTTAAGACTTTTTGCTTTTCATTTTACCATGATCATTATTTTTCCATATTTATATACGGAGTTTATATTCAATACCTTAAAAGAACTAGAGGCCATTTGGGCCAATTCATTTGCCAAATCATTGTAGACTCTTCTTACATATTGAAGTTCTACTTGATAAAACTCGTCTAGTAATTCTTGAGCGATATCGTATAAACTTATTATAGAACCACTTTAGCATTTCAATGTGTCGTCCAATTGATTAATCACTAATTGAGAATCGCATTTAACAATTGCATTCTTGACCCCCTATCTCTAGCAATATTTCCAAGCCTAGATAAGTGCCTTATATTTGGCCTAATTGTTGGTAGTTTTTTAAGGTAAAGAAGAATTGGTGATTTAATCCAAATGGATCGATTAGCACCACACCCATTCCTGCACCTTTACCTTTAGCAGTCTTTGAAGTATCAAAGTTTAATGTTCAAGGTTTTATGTCGCATGAGTAATTTCTAATTAAACTTCTCTTGGAACATGTTATCCAAGAAATCTGTCAATGCTTGATTTTTAATGGCCTTTTGTGGCACATATAGTACTCAAACTTAGTAAATCCAAAATCCATAATCCAATTCTTTGATGTAAAACAGGATGTGAAAACATGTACTTGATTAAATTTACTTTTGATACTAAATACACATAGTCACAGATTGAACATAAGGTCTTAATTTTGTACAAGTAAAGTAAAGAGCTAGGCACAAATCTTTTATAGCTGAATAATTACACTCATATTGATTCAATTGCCTACTAAGATAGTAAATTAATCTTTCTTCGCCCAATTGGTTTTCTTGAGCAACCATTCTAGCTATGGAATCATGCTCTGCTGATATGCATACTTTTACTAGCCGTCCTTGAATGGGTGAGACTAATACGAGTGGATTTATAAATATATTTTCAAGTTGTCAAAAGCCTTTTGATGTTCTTCTTTCCAGACGAATTCGTCATGTCCATTGAGTTTTGGCGAAAAAACTTTTGTTCGCCCTACACTATTGGAATAAAACGTCTTAAGTCTAAAATTTTTTTTACTCCTTTTTATTGTTAGGTGATTTGGCGTCCAATATCATTTTTGCTTTATTCTTATCTAGCTCAATTCTCCTATTATGCACTAAGAAAACTATAAAGTTACCTGAATTTATACCAAATGCACATTTCAAAGGATTCAGCTTTAATTTGTATTGCCTCATTCTTTCAAATGTAGGTTTGGTGAGATTTGTCTTCGTTTTTGAGCGATTTGACCACTATGTCATCCACACAAATCTCAATAAAATCACTAATCATATCATGAAAAATCAAATTCATTTCCCTTTGATCAGTAGCCGTAGCATTTTTAGGCCGAATGGCATGACTAACTATTCATAACATCCTAACGCCCCTGGGAATCTAAAAGAAGTCTTATGTACGTCTTCTTCTGCTATATAAATTTGATTATACCCTGGATAACCATCCATAAAAGAATATATAGTGTGCCCAATAGTGAAATCAACTAAAGAATCTACTGTCGAAATTGGGCATACATCTTTATGCGTAACAAGATTTAAATTTCTAAAGTCCATATACACCCTTATTTTTATCATCCTTTTTTAAGATGGGTAAAATGCTAGATAACCATTCCATACATCTAGCTATTCTAATAAAACATGTTTTTAATAATTGCTCTATTTCTTTCTTCATTTTGGGCAATACATTGGGTGCAAAACATCTAGGTAGATTTTTATGACGTTTGAAGTTAGGTTTAGTTGGTAACCTATACTCTACCAAATTTCTGTCAAAACCAGAAATTTGTTCATATTCCCAAGTAAAATAATCTTTATACTCTTTCAATGAAGAAATTAAAACTTGGTACTAACCTCTTCATCAAGTAATTGGATAATGAAGATTGGACGATCTTCTCCTTCATCATCAATATTTATTCTCACCAATCGATCATGTGCTTGAGAATACCATGGCTTTGCAATCCTCATCGAAGTGATGAAGGAATGCATCGACTACTTGTATCCAATCTTTTCCTAATAGTACATTGTAGCTATTAGGTCCATCTATTATGAATAAAACGACGATCTTGATTGTATTCCCTATTGTTATCTCCAAAGGCATCACCCCTTTGGCTGGAGTTGCTCTACCATTGAAGCTGGTCAACTCTACTTCTGTTGGGATGATATCTACATTAGACTTAGAAAATTACCTTATCATTCTATATGAGACAGTGTTTATGGTTGCCCCTTATCAATGAGCACCTTGGATACATAAATGCCATCTATTAAGACCTTTATATACAAGGGCCTTAAATGTTTAGTCAAGCTCAAAGAAGGTTTCTTGAACATGACTTTCTCTGTTGACTCAACATCTACCTTTTGCTTACCCTTCCCCATTTCATTTGTATTGGATATCCACATGCAACATTTCTTCGATTTGGACTTCTTTATCCCCTACTTGCATGGAACTTGTTGATAGTTCTCCTCAACTAGTAGGTGGAGGAAATATCTTTGGGGGTGACAGATACTTTTCAGCATGAGGTACCCTTCTCTTCATTTTGAGTATACTATACAGAACAAGATAATCGAATGATCGTCCAAATAGCTTGCCCAACGTGCCTACTGTTGGATTACCTTGCAGTGTGATACTCTCCTCATTCTACATTCTGCTTCCAAGTCCAATTCTTCTTCTATATCAATTATCCCATCATCCTCAGATTCATGTATTTCATCAACCTGTGGGATTACCTCAACCATTCTAATGTGAAGGCAACTTCTTCTAGTTCCTCTATAATAGCCTCACTGTCTTTCTTATTCTTGAATTCATTGGCCAATATGTAGTTGATGGCCATGTTTGGAGGTAAGGTACCGAATTGGATGCTGCTTGATTGTCTAACATCATCTTCATCTTTCTATCTATGCTCAAACTTCGACTTACCAACATGTTTACTTGTTGATGCCTTTTTCTAGTGGTTTCTGTACACCTCCACTTTGCTTAACTGTAAGAGTGTTCTGATTCTTTACCTAAATGACATTTGAAGGCGTAGACTGTTCCGTACCTTGATGTTGTCTCATCATTCGCCCGTAATTCATTTGATAGCATCTTTGTTGCATCCTTGTCATCTCATTGAATGAGATCATCTTTCCTGCTTTAGAACTGTATGAATGTCACACATTTGAGCGATATGGTTTTGGTTTGAATGTTTTAATATTTTGTGATATATTAGATGAAATGTCCTAGCGTATAATCATGGGATATATGATCTTCCAGGATGTTGCCTCATTTGTTCTCTAAACATTGGTGGTTCCATGGTATTAGCTGATATCTGTATGCCCTCCTTCCACCTACAGCTTTTTCAATTTCTTTTTGGCATCTAACACATAAATTTTCATTTTCTTCATCAATAGCTTTCCTTTTAACCTTTGAAAAGCACTAAGACGAGGTTTGTCTTCCCCATCACCTACCACCAATTTGAACTTTAGTAGGTCCTGTTTGTTGAATTTTGGAATAACCATGTCAACATCCACTAGTCGTAGGAATGAATTTTCACCCACTGCCATTTTTTTTATTCGAAGGTAATTCCCCCTGTTTCAATAGAATCCTGCAATACATTGCAAAAACCAAGCAATTATTAGTCATATGAGATAATGCATTATGTCATTTACAATATTTTTTTTACCCTTGATTAGTTTAGAGTCTGAAAATTTATGCTTATCACTCAACTTTATCTGTTTTTCCTTATAGAAATGATCAAATATTGTATCAGCTTTTAAGACATCAAATGAAAATGCTCTAGCCTTTTATTTTCTTCTTTTCCTAATTCATCTTTGTTTGATATTTCTATCTTGGTTAATTTAGGACAAGTATAAGTGTCTCCTTCAACTAATTCGACCTCAGCCTTGTCTTGTCTTGTCTTGACCAATATATATGGCATGAACATCAAAATTGGGGTAGAATTCGTTATTTTTTTCTCCTCTCTCAACAATCGCTCATATCTGATGACATTAGCGCTAAGTTGAAAAAGATCTGGAAACTCTCTGTTTGGCACTTTTTTTTTAATTCAAAATTGAAGAAGCTTTGAGAGATTTTGACAAATTCTTTTTTAGGCAGGGGAATGAACCATTTATTCCTACCCGTTTTAAATCTTTGAAGAAACGGCTTAACCCATTCACTTGTTGGTTGACGCAAGTATGCTAAATCCGCTGAAGTAACTTCTGATTCAATTTTTTAAAATTGAGTATGAAATAAATGCTCTAATTGTTGTCATGTTTGAATTGAGTTTACTGGCAAGTTAACGAACCATGAGAAAGCAATCCCAGTTAGTGAACTTGGGAATCTCATCTTGTGATAATTAGTAACTTCACGACATTGTAATGTAAAAATTCCCTATATGTTTCGAGGAAAATATGTAGCGATCGAAAGGTTTTTCGTGACGTATTTTAAAAAATATTATTTATTTTGAAAATATATTGTTACGACTTTGCCCATTTATTTTAAAAGCTTGTATTCGTCTAGCTATGTTAATTTTATGGGATAATTGTATAGATTACTTACTTTAGACAATAAAACTGATTTTTACTATCCAAATAAAAAATTTTGAAAAATACTTCATTGTTACTAAAAAAAATTGAAAAGTATCATAGGTATCATACTGTGATACTAACATATTTGAGAAGTATCAAAAGTATCAGATTGTGATACTTCACGTGATTATGAAGTATTTTTCAGTTTTTATGATTTTATTATAAGTAATTTTCAATTTTTATAAAATTCAAGTAAATTTCAATTTGATCCCTAAAAGTAGTGTAATTATGTGAATAACCCTAATTTTATTCAAGTAGATAAATTTAAGTTTATTTAAAACTTAGTCCAATCCCATTTTTGAAGTCCAAATTTTATTTATTTTGGATCCAATTTTTTTTCCAAATTCCCAATGGGAAAAATACACATCTCAGCCCATTATAGTATACCATATCATAAATAGAAAACAATTCATATAATTTCATTTTTCAGGTCATATATATATACATAGTATGGAAACGACAATTCAAATATTCACGCTGAAATCAAGGAATCTGTTACACAAACTTACCATATTACACAGGTCTCTTACAATTCCCAATTTTAATTTCATTCCTCATTTACTAGTCGCTGAATTAATTACGAAAGCCACAATCACTTCGACTGTCACCGTAATCTTCCATTGTCGTCGTCTGAAGAAATTACGGAGGTCACATAAAATCATCCACATGTATTAGCTATCGAACGTTGGATGGTATCTGAGAAGTTGATAGAAAGAAGGAAGATCAATTTATAGAGGTAATTTATTTATATTTGATAATGTATTGTTGACAGTATGTAATTTACGATAATTTACTCGAAAACGATGATATAATTTGTGATGTACCATATGTGACCTCGTAATTCATTAATGTATCTGATGTATTCTTCGAAATGAGTGCGAATAAACTGAAATTAAGGATAATGCTTTTAACAAATTAAGTATTAAGTTACCTGTTATTGTTTTTAACCAAAATCATGACCTGAACTTGTTTTCAATGACCAGATCTGGTCCACATTGTCCTGAATCCACATAATAAAACTGCATCTGTCCTTGTAATCTAATTCGATTATGTCACGATATTTGTGTTGAACTATGATCGTGTGACCTGAGGTAATTAGCACGGGTCCATGTGACCAGAGGTTTAATTGTTGTTGCTGAAGTGGCTGGTTTTGTAATTATATGATACCTGAGTCATTTTAATTCTCCCATTAACAAGCTACGAATGTGAAGAAGTATTCAAATTGTGGGAGTAAAACTTTGTGACCTAATGAACTAATAATATTAGTATTGTTATGTATATGATTGACTAATGTGTCCAACATAATGTGCAGACATGGGATACATCCACATTTGCATGTTGTATGGATCACATTCTGCGTTGGTGATCGTGAATGAAGACTGTGATTATTCGAGATTGTTGGAAGCAGCTATGACAGAATTTGGATTTGACCGTAAGAAGGTGGCAGTGTCAATGAGTTATTCATTGAATAGTGATATACAACCGGTTAGAATTAAGAGTGACAACAATGTTATCTCTTATCTGTCATTGAAATGCATTGATCACGACCCTGCCAAGTACCCCATAATGATCGAAGTTACAAACGTGGAAAATGGGTGGAACAATGATCTTTTCCCTTTTATGGAGCCTATTGCAGTGGGCCACAGGTTCAATGATGAACAATTTTCATTACAGGAGATGGCTAACGAAATATGTAATGCAACGGTGGAGGGATTGTGCGAGGTGGATGATAATCTGCTCACAATTGTGGTGAATGCTGATGCTAGAGAGGTTGAAGAGCGAAGGATTTTTAAGAATAAAGAGACTCTAAAAATGAGCTTGGCATTTTATGCGATATGGTTAAAAAACTGGATCTAGTACTTCACAATTTATGTCTTACTTTGTCTTTGGTTTGTAGCCTCTATTGAACCAATTCTTGAATGCCATGATGTCTGCATCATCCGCGTTCTTGTCACATTTCTCAAAGACAATTACAGTTGCAGATTGCTTGTTGTGTATTCCTTGCCCAGCGACAAATGGAGATTGCAATGCTCTAGTTGGTCTTGTTGCCCTCTTAACAGGAAGCCCTGACGTTGGAGCACTTGTGGGTGTTATCTGAAATGTGATGCAACAGTGAAAACGGTGACACAGGTTAGTAAACTTGGTAAAAATGGAAATGAGATATAAAATTGTGACTTCGGTGTATTAAGTATACCTGTTCATTGTCAATTTTGGATTGCTGAACCACAGCAGCTACTATTTTATCCAGATTTCCTTGTATTTCGTCATTTGGAACCACAAAGTCAGGTCTACTAGATGGTGCAGGAGTTTGGGTGAATCTCATCCCTAAATCAAATGATGGAGTCTGACAATATTCAGGGATCTGTTCTTCAAGGTAACACTTTCCCTTCCCTTTGACATCAGACTGTTGTTCTGGGTTTTTCCCCTGCAAAAAAACATATCCTCAGAAATAGTGGAATGCATGTCTGGAACACAAAGTTATTTTATGTTCATGTGACCTCAGATAATAAATATACATGCATGTTAAACATTGAGAATGAGGTTGAGACCCAAAACAAAAAAGCAGCATGAATTTGAAGTTACCTCCAACGCCATGCTATCATGCTTATCATGATCCCTGTGCATGTCACTCAATTTATCTTTAAATGCCTCAAGTGCACTTGATATCATTGCGGAAACAGAATCTGACATGAATGTAATATTTGTCTTCAACTCTGTGATCTCATTCTTCAGTACATTTTGTGTCTGAACAATTTCTTGCAGTTCTTGGCTCCTGTCTGAACATAGGACCGCAACTTGTGACTTCAGTTCATCCACAGCCAAACTCAGATCTTTGTTCTGTGACTTCACCTGAGCAATTTCATCTTTCAATTCTACCTTCCAACGCTGAAACACCTATATACCACATATTACATTTGTATTAGTTTTTGTTTCAAAGGTAAATAAATTGTTAGTGTAAACAAAATCAATTACGTTATCAGCTAGACCCTCCTCTGAATTTGTGTCGTCGGTAAGGATTATATCTTCAAAGGCGGGGCTCGGGCTGTCCATGAAAGCATCCTCATCAAATTCTGCCCCAGCTTGATCTGTTGGAGACTCAAACACACCTGATGACTTTTGCTGTGCAGGTGGGGGATCGACAAAGTCATCATCATCATCATTTATTTTATCTTTATGGGCTGATTTATCATATGTAATCATCAGTTGACCAGCAATAGGTTTTTGAGCTGAACCTACGTCATCACGCGGTTGACGTGGCTTATGGTGTTGGACACCAGTTGTTCGCTCAAAATAGTGTACCGCAAGCGCACGGGTCGCGTACAAGTAATAAAGTGGACTTTTTGAGTCCGGATTTTCGATCCCACGAGGAATGTTTACTTTAGATTATACAACTTTAATTAATTTAATTCTAACAATAAAAGAAACACACAATTAAAAGTTGGTTTTGGAAAATTCTAAATTAAAGAAACTAATTTGAAATCAAATTAAAATAAGGAAAATGGAAAATAAAATAGTTGGGATTCATGATTTCACTTAACTCTCGCTTAAGTAATTTCTCAACACATGCAAATTAATAAATTACCCATTTACAATGTTAGACCCGATTTCCCAAGCTTAGCCAATTACCTCTCTCGAGTGAAATCAACCCTAATCAATTGGTCTAACCTACTATATCTCTATGTCGATTAAGGCCCAATCAATTGCATTAACTCTTTGTGAAAATAGCTCAATGGATCATCTAGGGTTTAAGGTATATCTCTATCCTTAACAAGAACCTAGAGCATTTGTTATTTGGTCTAAAATGCATAATATCTCTCGATTATCATACACTTCACAAAACATATATTTGGTGATCAATCAAACACATGTAATAATCTCAATAACAAACACACATGAAATAAGCTCAAAATTAATAAACAAACATTAAAATTACTTAAACTAAGTTAAGCTACATCAATCATCCCAACATAAAACAACTAGCCCATTGTATAAATATTGTACAAAAGTTGAGGTTTACAAAAATACATCACAAAATATAGAAATCAAAGATTAAAAATACAAGAATGAAATAAATCACTTCCCTTGATTTTTGCTCCAAAATTCCTTGAACTTTGTTTTGAATCTTCACCTCACTTCTTGATTCCTTGCTTCAATGGTGACTAGAACTTGGACACAAAACTAAACTACAAACTAAAATTACAAACAAAACAAAAATAAAGAAAAGAAAAGAAAAAGAAAAGAAAAGAAAAGAGAGAAAAATGGAAGGGGGCTAGGGTTTGCTCAAGAAAATTGGGGATTTTTTTGAAGAGAGAAGTGGGGGTATATATACCCCCAAAAAATTGACCTAAAAGAGGTCCAAAAACGCGCCTCATACGAGCCAAACACGCCCTTAACTTAAAATAACAAAAACCGAAAATTAAAATCGGAATTGTGTTGAAAATTGCCCACGCGATCGCGTGGAATAAATCCACGCGATCGCGTGGACAACAGAAAAACATTCTGTTGAAAAATATGGGCGCTCAGGCGAGCGCCCATTTCCATGCCCAGCAATAATATATGTATGTATAAATATTATTATTTTATTTTTTTTGTCTTTTTCTAATCTTGTCTTTTTCTTTTTTTTTTTCTTTTTCTTTAAACTAATTGCACGTCAAGTCCTTCGTCTTCTGGTCTTCTTCAATTTACTCCTCGAATTTTGACTTTTATTACAAATATGCCCCTGAAATATTTGCATCTTTAGTCCTCCAACTTTATGAGATATTGCAATTGAGTCCCCGAACTTTTGATTTCTTTCAATTAGGTCATTGGACATCAAATTTGCTCCTCTTTTAGCCTGATTGCACTCCAATCTTGTCCATTTGCTTTCTAATTGAGGTTGTACCTAATTGTACAAGATAAACACAATATATAAGTAGATATTTGCTCAATTTGTCAATTAAATTGTCTATTTAAAAGCACAATAAGTGTGTAAAACGCACACTTATCACACCCCCAAACTTGAGCTTTTGCTCGTCTCGAGCAAAATTATCTACTAGTGCAATCAAGTAACATGGAATATAGATCAACAATGTTAGATAACTTGCAAATTACTCATGAGTGCAAAATTGTGTAACCAATTCAAAAGTATGATTCCAAATAATGCTACCAAAAAGAAGTTTAGCTAATCCGATGTTCGATCGGTGTGTGTGTGCATAGCCAATTTCAATTGTCAATTAAGTTTCGAGAATATTGATGAGTAAAGAGGTTTCAAGTCAAAACTACCCACCATTAGTGGTCAATTCTTTTTCTTTCCCACTCGTGACATTCATCCCCCAATAAATATTTTTCTTTCCTCTCCCGGGATGCAATTCTAGAGGGTACTCTCAAATCACTCTTTTCTTTTTCCACTCTAGTTTGGGTGTGTTTTACCGACAATCTCAACAACCTAGAAATGCGGTGACTCTCCACTAATGAGTGCTTCGACATTCAAGTTTATACCAAGCAATTCAAACCCACTATTCATCTAAGCCCTTATGCAAGTACAAATGCATGATTTCTAACAACTAACGTGATGAATGCTCGTGTCTTCCCCACTCCCTTAAGCTTTCTAATTGACCCATGTAGCGAGCTTTAGGTCGGCAACTCCCCGATTGTTTTAAGATCAAAGGGTACCAGGTTTCAAAATACCCCTACGGACTTATTAACTCGAGTCAAAAAGGCTACGAAGTGGGATAGACTTATTAAGCAAATGCAATGATAATGTGAATTTTTTTTTTTTTTTTTTCATGTGTGTGTGTGAGTACCCTACTCATTAAGCTTTCTAATTGACCCATGTAGCGAGCTTTAGGCCGGTGACTCCCAAGTTTCAAACTTAAGGCATCAAGTTTCAAGATACTCCTACGGGCTTAATTACTCGAGTCAAAAAGGCTTTGAGATAGGGCAATGCAATGCAAAAATTAAAATGGGCTAGAACTTTAGCATACGGTCATTACTTAGCTTATACTTGGCGAAATACACTCCACACAAAATTTATTTCCAACATGCATGGAATCACCACGCGTCTAGACTGTCTCCTTCACCGGGTCGACCACCCCCAAACTTGTCTTACAATAGGATCAAGAGATTTAGAGCATTAGGAAATATTTGATAGGTTGATAAAAATTAACAATACAAGCCCACAACCTAGTTCTTCTACTCCATTAACTTCTTCACCCTTCAACAATTCCCAAACTTCACCAACAATCGATTGTGACTATTGTGCTTAAGATAATTATGATCTTGCATGGATAAGCATTTTGTAAAAGTAGACACAAGTAGCATATTGGTCATAAATCATGAATCAATAACAATTTTAAACATCTAAGTAATCCTGGCCACGGCAAGGCTATCTAACATGTCAATACACAATAGGAAATCACCCCCAAACTTGAAATGCACATTGTCCTCAATGTGTAAAATAGAATCAAAGTAAGAGGAAAGAAGTTACTAGACATCCCAAGAAGTGGTGGGGCACTATAAGTAGTCTTGGGCATGTGAACTCTCATAGCAATCACCAACAATCCACCCCCAAACTTGTGTTGAAGCCTCCAATCAATTGAACACAAATTTCTTCAATGAGGCATTTCATCGAACACCTTGTGAGCATCCTATGAAAATACAAGAAAAGAGTAGATAATAAGTGGTGAATGATCCAAAAATTTAAATTACATTCATCATCTCAATTCTAACTCATAAATCCAATGTAATTTGCCCATCCACATCACATTAAATCACACTTGAAGATAAAAGACAATATGAACCAAGTGATTTAAAAATGAGTTTTAAGCAAATTTTGACTTTGAAAGTTTGAAATGAGTATATGTTAGAATTAAATGAGAATGCATTGGAGCTATTTCACACTACCCAACTTGAGGAAAATAAATGTAGAAGATAGAGACTTGGCCCAACCAACTTATTTGCAAGAAAGTAAATAAAATGCAAGAAACTAAATAATATGCAAAAATAAAAATAAAGCAAGTAAAGGATAGAGAATGGGTTGCCTCCCATTAAGCGCTTATTTTAAAGTCATTAGCTCGACTCTCCGCATAAGCACTTCATGGCACTCTAAATGAAGCTTTTGATGTCCTGCCCATTGTGCTTCTTTTGGCTTTGCCCCACTCTTCATTTGATCGAAATACTTGCACCTTACCCCTTCCAAAGTCATGGGACTTGCCTATTCCCTCCAATTCAAACTCAACTAAGTAGACTTGCACCTCCTCAAGTGGCTTAATCACAAAATCAATTATTGGACAATCAATGAAGTTGAGAGAATTTGATTTAATCTCTTCATCATTAATTGCCACTCCTCCAAGCGATTCTTTTGTGATTAAATTGTCATTCTCTTCAAGCTCATCTTCTTTAGTTGATGTCTCCTCGGATTGAATGATCGATCCATAAGTTGAATCCATGGGCAACAGCAAGTTTTTCCTATTAATTCCCAAGAGTGGGTTATACCCCCACATTTGAAATCCTTCCCAATACATGGCATCTCCCATAAGCATATCCTCTTCATCCAAATTGGCAAGCTCATTGTAATACTTTGCAAGTACCTTTTCATTCAATAATGGAGGACCATCTCCTACAAGAGTGATGTCCTCATCCCAATCATCCGGCACACAATCTCCCAAGAGCATGTAACTCACATCCGATGTATCAATTGCTTGTTTTCGGCATTTCAAATATTGTCTAAACTTAATAAGCTTCGACGTAATCAAACTATTGCCCGAAAACAAACATTGTCCATTACAATGCATCTTGTAACAAATTTCACAACTTGAATATTCTTCAAGCATGTATTCATCACCCATGTTGAGATTGTTCATTGCAATTGCTTTCCTATTTTGCCAATGTTAGAATCAAATATGCATAGAAAGAAAACCAAACACAAGAGAGATTAGAATTGTGCTGGTTAACCAAAGATAACAAAATAAAACATAAAAGAAAAATAATTACAAATTGTTAAAACTAAAATTAACTAAAGTAATAATCAAAGTAAAAACATTCTCCGGCAACGGCGCCAAAAACTTGTTCGCTCAAAATAGTGTACCGCAAGCGCACGGGTCGCGTACAAGTAATAAAGTGGACTTTTTGAGTCCGGATTGTCGATCCCACGAGGAATGTTTACTTTAGATTATACAACTTTAATTAATTTAATTCTAACAATAAAAGAAACACACAATTAAAAGTTGGTTTTGGAAAATTCTAAATTAAAGAAACTAATTTGAAATCAAATTAAAATAAGGAAAATGGAAAATAAAATAGTTGGGATTCATGATTTCACTTAACTCTCGCTTAAGTAATTTCTCAACACATGCAAATTAATAAATTACCCATTTACAATGTTAGACCCGATTTCCCAAGCTTAGCCAATTACCTCTCTCGAGTGAAATCAACCCTAATCAATTGGTCTAACCTACTATATCTCTATGTCGATTAAGGCCCAATCAATTGCATTAACTCTTTGTGAAAATAGCTCAATGGATCATCTAGGGTTTAAGGTATATCTCTATCCTTAACAAGAACCTAGAGCATTTGTTATTTGGTCTAAAATGCATAATATCTCTCGATTATCATACACTTCACAAAACATATATTTGGTGATCAATCAAACACATGTAATAATCTCAATAACAAACACACATGAAATAAGCTCAAAATTAATAAACAAACATTAAAATTACTTAAACTAAGTTAAGCTACATCAATCATCCCAACATAAAACAACTAGCCCATTGTATAAATATTGTACAAAAGTTGAGGTTTACAAAAATACATCACAAAATATAGAAATCAAAGATTAAAAATACAAGAATGAAATAAATCACTTCCCTTGATTTTTGCTCCAAAATTCCTTGAACTTTGTTTTGAATCTTCACCTCACTTCTTGATTCCTTGCTTCAATGGTGACTAGAACTTGGACACAAAACTAAACTACAAACTAAAATTACAAACAAAACAAAAATAAAGAAAAGAAAAGAAAAAGAAAAGAAAAGAAAAGAGAGAAAAATGGAAGGGGGCTAGGGTTTGCTCAAGAAAATTGGGGATTTTTTTGAAGAGAGAAGTGGGGGTATATATACCCCAAAAAATTGACCTAAAAGAGGTCCAAAAACGCGCCTCATACGAGCCAAACACGCCCTTAACTTAAAATAACAAAAACCGAAAATTAAAATCGGAATTGTGTTGAAAATTGCCCACGCGATCGCGTGGAATAAATCCACGCGATCGCGTGGATAACAGAAAAACATTCTGTTGAAAAATATGGGCGCTCAGGCGAGCGCCCATTTCCATGCCCAGCAATAATATATGTATGTATAAGTATTATTATTTTATTTTTTTTGTCTTTTTCTAATCTTGTCTTTTTCCTTTTTTTTTTCTTTTTCTTTAAACTAATTGCACGTCAAGTCCTTCGTCTTCTGGTCTTCTTCAATTTACTCCTCGAATTTTGACTTTTATTACAAATATGCCCCTGAAATATTTGCATCTTTAGTCCTCCAACTTTATGAGATATTGCAATTGAGTCCCCGAACTTTTGATTTCTTTCAATTAGGTCATTGGACATCAAATTTGCTCCTCTTTTAGCCTGATTGCACTCCAATCTTGTCCATTTGCTTTCTAATTGAGGTTGTACCTAATTGTACAAGATAAACACAATATATAAGTAGATATTTGCTCAATTTGTCAATTAAATTGTCTATTTAAAAGCACAATAAGTGTGTAAAACGCACACTTATCACCAGTCATGTACGGTTGCATCATCTCCAGATCACTAGGATCAAGGTCACACAATTCAATTTGTATCCACAATGAAGGAAACAAAATTGTGTTGGATCAGATAATTACATAAACATGGCTGTAAAGTTATTTTGGAAACCAAGACTATGACTTGGTGAAGTATATGTGCTAAGGGTGTTTATAAAAAATAGTAAGACATTTTGACATTACTATATCACTAATTGAAGCATGGAGTGTGAACTAAATTGCAACAAATGTGACCTCAGAAAATCGACATTGTGACCTGCTGAACTAATATGTGCTAAGGGTGTTAAACTAATTGAATAACATTTTGACATTCCTATATCTATAATTGAAGCATGAATTGTGACCTAATGACACTACATGTGACCTCGAAAAATAATTGCCGTATCTGTTAAGAGGCTAACTAAAATTACTTTCAAAAACTTACATTTGGTTCTGAGAATATCTTGTCCTCGATGGTGGAGTAGACATGTATCTTATCGGCACGCCAATTAATGATTCGGGGTGACATGCTCCGAATCCTTGTGGTTACTCTGCCATTTAATTTTGGTACGGTCTCATAGATCCATACTTGAAAGGCAACTAAAAAACCCCCTAGTCGGTAATGAGAATTCCTCTTCTTCAATGCATCCTTCAACAATGCATCCTTCAACGAAGTAATTGATATTTCGAATATTTCCCTCCCCCATGGAAACATGTTCATTACATCAAAATCTTCGACCAGGGGAAACAGGTAATCATCAACCACCTTCTTGTATGATGTAGACAAAAAATATGATGTGATCAAATACAGAATTCCGAGCCTCACTACGTCATGATCTGGTGCATCTGTGACTCCCAAATACACATCTCTGATGTCTTCATTCGTTACGGTGTTCAAATGGCCAAAGTATGTATCTTTTATCCTGGAAGGTAAATCCTCAAGAGTCCTCCGGTTGTCAACGCCTTCATATCTTAAACCTGTAACGAGCGTGAACTCGGGCAGAGCAAATCTAACATATCTACCGGCAATAAGGAACCACAACTCCTGCGGGTTCAGTTGTTCAACCATTCTCAGCAGAAAAAAGTGTAATAATTGTGGCTGGAGCACTATCTCATGGCAGTCGACAAGATATGAGAAACATGTGTTAGCCAGTATCTCTTTTTGACTATCATTTAGTTTGGATTTGAAGTTGGTCAGAGCATTCTTTGTGACATTTGACGTAATTTTGCCTGGAAACCATTCTCCCTCAGGAATAGTGTGTACTTCCATTTCTGTTTTCGAATAGTGTAAGTCAGGACATTAGTCCACCAGTATATGTGCATTCCAAATCAATATAATCAGGTCACACTAAGGTACATCAATAGCATTGGGTATTACAGGTCTTGAAACTATGGGGATAATCAGGGTCACATTAAGGTACATTAGGTAACACATGATAGCTCCAAATTCACATTCAAAACTCTAGGTCACAAATGAAACCTAGGTCACAATGACTAAATCAGTACCCAAACAGTGAAACAATACCCAAACTCGGTTTCAGGCCACATCTCTAAACTAGTTAAATACCAAAATTCACAATCAATACCCTAATTCACTGGCTATGGTTTTTTTCAGTATCTTTACATAGGATTGGGTATTACAGGTCTTGAAACTATGGGGACATACATTAGGTAACACATGATAGCTCCAAATTCACATTCAAAACTCTAGGTCACAAATGAAACCTAGGTCACAACGAATAAATCAGTACCCAAACAGTGAAACAAATACCCAAACTTGGTTTCAGGTCACATCTCTAAACTAGTTAAATACCCAAATTCACAATCAATACCCTAGGTCACATTTGATGACTAGGTCACAACGAATATATCAATACCCATATTTAAATACACAAAATCACATACAATACCTTAGGTCACAGGTGATAGTTAGGCCACAATGAATAATTTTTGATCTACATTACCTTATTCCTCCAAAAATATAAGTTACAGACACCGAAGATTTCGAAATACCTGATTCGAATCATATGATTGACGAGTTCCAGAAGTCGTCGTGATATTCGCCTTGCTCTTCCCCTTGCCGGATTCTCTTTTCCTTTTATTGCTACCGGACTCATTCTGGTCAGTATTCATGCCTTTCACCGTTATCAACCCGCTATTTTTCTTCAATGATTGTCGGGAATATGAGGTTGCGACGAGCGAGGGATGCTGGAGATTCGGATTTAGTAGTTCCGGGCTGCGACAATGTTGCTCGTGATTTAGTTTGGATTTAGGGATTTGGGATGTTGCCTCTGATTGAGCGGTTATTTGAATATTAAATTGGATAATTTTGATTTGATGAACGTGTATATATCAATTGCGGATATTTAGGGAGAGTCAGTTACAAAAATGGGCGCAATACATTTTAAATTATAAAACTGTATTAATTTAATATTTTTTTAAATATGTATTTATAACCTGAAATGTGAATATATTTAACTTTGTTCTTATATTAGAATTTCAATCCTTTAAAATAGTTTTTCCTGTAATTTCCACATTCCCAATTTCATTATTTTGTCCCGTTTAAATTTAAACTTTCCTTAATCCAACTTAGGAAACCCCAATAAGCTTGAAATCTTCCCTCCCCAATTCACACGTCACCCCCCAATAAGCTTGAAATCTTCCCTCCCCAATTCACACGTAACCCCCCCCCCCCCCCCCCCCATTAATCTATAATTCATGATCAATTCCCAAATTCTTTCAATTAGAGACTTGGTCGGTCCTACCAAAAAATTAAATCACAATCAAAGCATAAATTATACCGTCATCTCCCATCTCCCATACCCTCTCCCATTTTCACACTGGCATATTTTAAATTCCATTTTCAAGACTTCTTCCTTAATCCCTTCCAATTAGCCATTCATCCTACTTCTACCATTTTTAAACTCCAAATCAAGACTTAATATACCCCTCTCCCTCATATTCACGGCACATACAGAAAACACAAGAAGAAACCCCCCCCCCCCCCCCAAATCTTCTTGGTAAGAATTCAACCCTGCAAACTGTTTTTTTTTTTTTTTTTTTTGGGATTGAAACTCTCACGTTGATGTTAGAATCTCGATTTCTAGCTATCAACGTGTGGGAATTCACACATTACCTGCAAACACAAACCACGAAACCTCATCTCGAGTCTCGAATTCACATCACCGACCAACACCATTTCGAAACCACCCACAATCTGCCATAGCAAATTCATGAATCATAAGTCATCTTTCAATTCAAAAAATGAATTGAAGGAGATCGGGAATTTAAGAAACAAAACATCACACCTACACAAACCAACTGTAAACCGTACAGAACCTAGCCTCACCCAAACTCCCTCGACAGAACTGACATACCTGACCACCACG
This sequence comes from Ligustrum vulgare, assembly GCA_963555705.1. Classification (NCBI taxonomy): domain Eukaryota; kingdom Viridiplantae; phylum Streptophyta; class Magnoliopsida; order Lamiales; family Oleaceae; genus Ligustrum; species Ligustrum vulgare. Next base: position 31,185,158 of record OY743174.1, read on the forward strand.
CTGCCACTTCACCGAGCCTCGAACCACAGCCTCAAACCCACAATTCTATAACCCTATGCCTCATCAGACAAACAAAGTTGCAAGCACCAACAATCATCACCACACAAACCGCAATTCACTGTCTCACTCCGAACCCCAGTCAACACCCAAATCAACCAAGCAAAACCAAAGAATAAACCAACCCTCTAACTTACCTCGAACGCCACTTGTCTTGGCCCCGAAAATCTCAACTCCAAAGTCGTACCCACTCAGTTTTGCACAAAATCAGCCAAAAAAACCTCCTTTTTCACCTTTCCAATCGCTGGCCCTTTCCCCAGTCAACATGGTGGCCTCGCCCCAGTCAACATGGCCGGTGAAACACCGATGGAAAAAGCACCAACAGGCATGGTGGGAGATGGGCCAATCAACCCTCACTCTTCTCTGATTGGTTTCGAAATGGGAGAGGATGAAATGAGTGTCTTGATTTGATTTTATAAGATTTGTTCTTTAGTCCCCAATTTCCCAAGTGTTTTAATTCAGTTCCCCTTGTTTTCAAATCTTTTATTGAAGCCCCAAAGTTTTCAATTGAGTTTATTATGACCCAAGGTTTCTACTAAAATTTAATTTGGCTAGAAACTTTTTGAGTTCGTCAATTCAGTCCCTATTGAGTTCTTTTAAAATGATTCTGTTTAGTCCTTAAGTTTTGCAAATATTATTTCAGTCCCTAAACTTTTAAATTCCAGTTTTCCAAAAATTTCAAATCAGTCTCTGAACTTTATATTTATCGCTCTAATATTTCAATTTTCTAAGTACTATATTAATTTAATTCGAAGTAAGGTTAAATGACCAAAATACCTTTATCTGAATATTCGTAAATTCTCAACTCTCATATTCTATCTGACAGTTCTATGTGATTACATCACATCATAAAATTCAACAATCATTGTCGAATTACTGAGCTCAGATTTAACTGTCCACTAGAAGAACCAGTGAGATCATGATCATACCTAAAGGTGACGGATTCCATAATATGAATATATATTTCTCGTTAGTTTACTTTAATTCCCAAGTACCAAGATATTGACAAACAATTTGATCTCACCCATTGATACCTCAAAGAACTTCAAGTTAGTAATCGAAATTCATTATTCGATTAGGATTAAGGTTCCATGTACGATAGTCAAGTGAAATAAAATTTGTATGATCAATGTCACAAATTAATTTCACGTGGCCCCGTTCAATACATATCAAATGTACTCTCAATTTTAGTTTCAAAATCAAAGATATATTTTAATAAAATCGAGACGATCAAAATAAATTGTCCATATTTATTTACTGATTGTGAACAATAATTTTAGATCGAATTACAAATTGAATATTTCTGTATTTAACAACTTAAACACTCAATTAGTAATATCGAATCGATCTATGGACTAATGCAAGCTCAAAATAATATAATCAAAAATTTAATCAAAATAATATTTTATTCCAAAACGTTACGAGTACAAATAAATTAACTCGACGGACATACACTATCCAACACTTACAAAACCTATGGAATTACATTGGGTGTGAAACACAATGGACAATTTCTTCTGGAAGTACAACACAAGAAACACAGGAAAACTACAATGCATTAATTATCTTCTAGCTATGACTTTCCTTCGAAAGATGGGAGGAGTACTTGGACACAAAAGTTGACATGAGTAATCTACCACATTGTTTTATATAAAGTAGATATATAAGATGTTAACATCTTTTTAACTTTCAGGTTACCTTAATGCTTATTTCAAAACCATGGATGATGGATGCTAAGGTATTTATGTCTTTTATTGTTAAAAGTTGTGTGTTAAAAATATGTTTTTTATATTTTCGAGGTAAAATATGTGGTTAAAAAGTGGAGAAAGAAAATATGTGTAGTTAAAAAATGATTTGAGGGAATTGTGTTGTTTAAAATCATGTTTTTTTGCGTTTGTCAAACAGAGGTCAAGGGTTTAAGCTAAGTAGTTTAGCATTCTTGAGTATGTAGATATATCGGAGCTGTTATGTCTCAACCAACAAGGCTCCAAGTTCGGTCCATGTAGCAGCCGATTAGCAAGCCTCGTTAGGCTAGTAAGTAGTCCATGTCACTATCCTACCTAGCCTAGTCAAAGCCATAACTAAGGTAGCCGAAGAGAAGCATCACTTCAACCAAGGTGTCATGTAAAGGCCGATCCTCCGTGACCTCGGCAATGTACTATAACATGCTGTAGTTTGAATCCAAGGCAATTAGCCTCCTATGCTCACATATTTCATGAGATCTTCCTTACAATATTTTTTAAGGATTAATTTATGTGATATCCCTATAATATACGCCTCTTGGTCAAATTGTCGATCTACTTAGGCCAGACTTAAGCTATAGGGTTATTAGTTTTCAGAATCATTAAATGCTCCTTGAATCTAAGAGTGATGGAATGATGCCTATGATAAGGCACCTCGACTATCAAGATGAGGACACGTGTCTCTTCATCCAAAGGTAATCATTTCACCTCTTCTGCTATAAAAGCTCACAATTAGTATCATTTGAAGGTAATGTACCATTTAAACACTCTATAATCATATTGCTCTCATATTTGTTCTCTTATCACCATATGTGGCTATACACTAACGTAACTCGCGTCTTCCATCCATCTCACACCTAAAAATATATACAAGTTGATTGACTAGATCATCAGAGTGCTCGTAGCTGCCTCTCCTTTATTCAAAAAAGGTCACGTGCTTCTAACAATTTGCTTAAGTTTGCATGAGCTATACACATGAATGTGAGTAAAGTCAAGATCTGTTGATCACATCATCCGAACAAAAACCAAGGTCAACATGAGTTGCAATCAACGTGAAGCCAAAAAGATTAGTTCATCTTCCTTTGAAACTCAATCCTAAATCCGAGACATAGTTCTTAATAAATAAATCATCAGGGGAGTTAGACGTGAGTTGCGCGTTCACCAAAACTAGTTTCTGATAAGTGATAACAAATTATGTCCCAAGTCTATCTTACAATGTTCACCATTTCGTATAAAATCACTTTATTCTCTTCAAACGAGGATAATATTTATTCATTTAAATGTCCTCAACAAACAATATTAACAATAGTGTTTTCATTTAAAATTCATCCTAACCAAACAAGATTGACAATTCAGTTTTGCAAAACTCCCAATCTAATAATGGAGTAAATTGTAGAATCAGTCAAACTTCTGCAGTTTCAGCAATGTAGAATCCACCCTTGGAATATAAAGGAATCTGAGAAGATTACCAAACTAATGCTACCAATGTTTCTAAATCAGATTTGCCTAGATTTGAATTCATTTTCCACTTTCTTCTTTTTCCGTTGTTTGATTGAAGTTTTGCTTAGAATTGATTTTTCTACTTTTGTTAAAAATTATGCAATTCCTTATTTTTAAGGCAAATGAATTCTTAACAAATAGGTGATAATTGATTTCTACCTTTACATGACAAACCATAAAAGCCTCGTTTGATCATTTTTATTATTGTTAATTGACTTATTTTTCTCAAAAATTGATATTATTACTATCACGTACAAATATCTGAAAAAATAGAAAATAGAAAATAAAAAAAAATTGTTTAAAATTGCTAAATTTTGTTTTATTTACCTGAAAAATAATGTCAATCAAACAACAAAATTTGAAAAAAAAAATTCACTTTTATATCAATCAAATACATTAAACTTCTAATTCTCAAGAATTCAATTCTCAAGAATTCAATTTTCTGAAATTCATTTTCTTTCCACCCAAATTTCATCGTCGCTATTAAACAGACCCTAAAGGCTTGTTTGAATTCATTAGTTATTTCCTCAAATTCATTCTTAATCACACATTTATGTGAGATTCACCATTATCAATCTAGCTCTAAAAGTAATCTCAAAATTAGAAAGAATTCCAATATAACGGGAGGAAATTCTACTCGTTAATGTACAAGACCTAAACAAATAAAATGAACTCTTAACAATAGAATATTATACCTGTTGAGTAAACTGTAAAACACATGAAATATTAAAATTTCAGCTTTCCAACGATTTAACAGAAGTAATAATTTTCTGAAAAACTCGCATACAAAACACAAGAAAATATAACCTCAATGTTACGCATATGGAATCAAGTAAACTGAAAGGTAGTCAGCCTTCTGAAACTTCCGAATCCTCTGCATTCCAATATTTTTTTCAGAAAAAAGCATGGAGTAACGGGGTCCAGGAGAAAATGGTGGGGGGCGGAAAAGCCTCACACTGTAACTTCCGAACAATTGACAATCTACAATAATTATTTTCTCCACCAGCTCAGAACCTACTAGCTAAGTACAATCTTATGCATAGTAGTTCAAGCTGGCTTTCTTTTTTGCTTGAACTTGAATGATACCTTCATTGAAATCTTCATGGTTGACCTGGGAAATCCAAGTCATTGCATAAATATTCTTGTACAATTTTATAGAACTCTGTACTTCGTAAATATCCTTTTTAATCACATTTCACTCACAGGCATGCACACATTTATCCATATGAAGTACTCGCCAGACCATCCCACTAAAATTTTACGTAGTATCTTTTGTTATGTTATCCTTTTAGACGCGTCATTTACTCGTGCATTTTTGGTTATCGATGCCACAAACTGAAATAATCCATGCCAATTTCCGAGAGAGAGAGAGAGAGAGAGAGACCTCAGTTGCATCACGTCGTAGTGCTAGCATGCCTGCTTCCACACAAACAGCTTTCAATTGTGCTCCATTGAAGTCGTCTGTTGAACGGGCAAGCTCCTCAAAATTGACATCTGGATGAACATTCATCTTTCTGGAATGGATCTGTTATAAGTAAGACGCAACAAAAAGGAGAATGAATTGGATGACATTAGTAATACAGAGGCCTCTTGAAACAGTAATGAATAATCGTGGTTCAGGGTTACTTTACAGTGGTTATGATAAAGAATCACAGTCCCATGATCCCCATTCAAACCCCTTGAGTAAATGAAATTAAAATAATTGAGAAAAGCTACCTGCAAGATCCTAGCCCGAGCTTCCTCAGTAGGATGGGGAAACTCAATTTTACGATCTAATCGACCAGACCTCATTAAGGCAGGGTCTAGGATATCCGCTCGATTTGTCGCTGCTATCACCTGAAAATGAGAAAATACAGATTCAGATAATCACAGAGCACGGCATAGAAATTGTAAAAATTGAATACAAGGCTTTAATTAAATTTTAACTATTCGTGCCTGAATATTAATGCAAATTTGAAAATGGAAAGCACACCCCATCCACTGAATTTTAAAACAATCGCATAAAGTGCACCACACTCATGTAGAGCAAATAGTTCCAAAGAATTCAGAGGATGCAGAAGACAGGATCATATATCATCAATAAAAATATGACAAGGGAAATAATAAGACAGAATGAACCTTTATCTGGTCATCACTGCTGAAACCATCCAACTGATTCAGCAGCTCTAGCATAGTCCGCTGCACTTCTCTGTCCCCACTAACTTCACTGTATAAAAATAAAATACTCTTGTATAAAACATTATCGTCATGACACATGCTCCAAAACCAACTAGAACATCGATTCACAAGATTTTTAACACATTGAAATAAACTGAACTGCATTCAAAGAAAATTCCCACCTGTCAAAACGCTTTGTACCAATAGCATCAATTTCATCAATAAATATGATGCAAGGCGATTTATCTTTTGCAAGCTGAAAAGCATCACGAACAAGCTTTGCTCCATCTCCAATGAACATCTAAATCCATAATAAGGTTAATGATGTGGCAAAACAACAAACTGACATAGTTTCAATGCGTAGCAGTACACGTCCACATTCAACTGCATAAGCTATTCAGCAAACTATTCTAAAAGTTAATAGTGGGTCACACCAATATGTTAATGACAAATAAACAAAGCTTCAAGAATTAGATCAAACTCCTAGCTAATGGAACAGTCCATCTGGTAAGAAGGTAAAGAATATTTAAAATGTTCTACCTGTACAAGCTGGGGACCTGCCAGCTTAAGAAAAGTAGCATTCGTTTGGGCAGCACATGCACGGGCCATTAGAGTCTTCCCAGTTCCAGGTGGCCCATACAATAGAACGCCTTTTGGGGGACGAACTCCTAATTTCTGAAATCGTTCTTTGTGTGTCATAGGCAACACAATTGCCTCAACTAGTTCTTGAATCTATGACAAATCCAGAATAACAGAAACAATATGATGAGAATAACAATATCAAATGATTCGAAAGGATAATTGCCTGTTTCTTAACAATATCAAATGATTCAAAAGGATAATTGCCTGTTTCTCTAGGCCTCCAATGTCATTATAGTCTTCAGTTGGTTTCTCATCGACCTCCATAGCCTTAACTCGAGAATCATACTCAGAAGGTAAAGTATCCAAGATCAAGTAACTATCTTTGTTTACTCCAACCAAGTCACCCGGCTTCAATTTATCCGGGTCAACAAGACCCACCACAGGCAGGAAAATAGTCTGCAGCCATCAAAGAACATAAAAGCAACACAGTTAATTAGTTTACATAATACAATGAGAATCATGGAGCTCAAAAGACAAAAAAGATTAGAGGGTTGACACATGCTGGACATGACTGTGAACCATGGTCCTCTTTTACGATTCTCAGTATTGCTAATATTGTGGGACATTAAGCTTTATTAAAGCTAACATTGTACTAAGTTTTTAGCAGCAGTAGATATTCATGCATTTATGAAACAACAGACTGTCATTTAAACATTAATCAACACCCATAGCCCGCTTTCTTAAGATGAAAAAAAAAAAAAAAAACAAATGAAAAACTAGGAAATGAAAAAAATTAGACTGCAGAAGGTTGGAAAAGAGAAAGTTAGAGAGCCACGTGAAGAGAAGCCAGTTTTACCTGACGAGTAGATGTTTTCAGCACAACACATTTCCCCTTCCTTTGTGAATCAAGATCAATATTTGCACCATCTTCCTCAGCATCATCCTCAGGGTTAATTTCCAATATCTGAAAATTTTACCAATCAAAATTATTATTAGAATATCAAATGAATAATATTTGAACCAGTACCAAATTCAAGCATTTATGCTGTTAACAATACACTCATAAGGGCATCAAATAAAGTGCATCAATTGAACTTTGAAGACAATTAAGCCCCTGTTTGAGACCCATTATTTAGAGAAAATGAGTTTTGTAATAGTGATTTTTAGGAGAATGTGTGATGAGAAAGTAAGAAAAATTTTTGAGTTTACATGTAATATTACTTTATAGGAGAACGCACGGTTAAAAATGAGTTTTTGGGGAAAAAAAATGGTTGTATCAAACAAGGGCTAACTTCAGCTTAAACTAAAACAAATAGAGAGTACAAACTACAAAGCAAACTTCAGAAGAATATTGTAGAAAGCTATTAGTAACATGAAATTTTACAACTACTTAAACTCCTACAGCATTTTTTTGGCCAAAAACAGATGAACATGAATGATAAAAGAGATTAATTCACCCCATGTACAGTAATAATGTTCTATTCCTGATTTATTTATTATCATTATCATTATTTGGAGAAATAACTCTTACTGTTATTTTTTGCAGAAAGAACTCAAGTAAGCCTAATAATGACTAAAGAACTAGGTTATTTAAGCCGCTGAGAATCAAGTGACTTCTTATCCACATTTTGGAATATTATTGAAATTACGTACGGACCTATGTTATGACAAATGAGGGTCAAGGCCCCCACTGAAAAAAATTGAGTTCAAATATTTGGGGCGACCCACTTTTCAGTTCAAATAATTTGGCCCAAAATTTTTTCAAAATTATTTGAATGCAATTGATTTTTAGTTCAAACTCCATAGCCCCATACCCGAATGGCTTGTGAAGTTGATTTAATTTGAGATTTGTGAAGTTAATTTTTTGATACTTAGCTTTTGAGAAATTGAAGTTTTATATGTTACTTGTAAGTTATAATTTATTTATCATTTATGAAATTAAATTTTCTCAGCAAAAATTTTTTTTGTCCCACCTCGGAAAAATTTTCGCATAAATTCCTGGCTACATCCCTAATTGAAATGCCTGGTATTTCGGGCAAACCAGATCCCCCTCAAATGAAAATGAGAAAATCATTTATAGCATCCACCAAAGAAAAATACTGCTTCATAAGTGATCTTTTTAGAGTTTCCATTACCTAATTGTCGATAGATCTCCATTTATTTTTAATGACTAAACTAAGCCAAGTGAGTCAAAAACTCAAGGTACACACAAAAAACCAGTTTACACACCCAAAAAAAAAAAAAAGAATGGATTACAATTTCTTCCGCTTCTTCATGCACTCTTTTTTTTTGTCTCATTGTGTCCCCTGCAAGCTGAAAATGCTCTGAAATGTCCAGATCACTTGAAAAAGTAAGCTCCCAGGAAATGGGGTATCCCCAAATCCAAAAGGACTTGGCCATAAATATGAAGGTCGCTGCTACTTCAATCCAAAGAACATCTTAACATATTCACACAGAAATCCAGTACTATTCTGATTCAGAGCTGAATTCTTTCAAACTTCTTCCCCCGGAACTATTTCCCTTCCTGTTAGTTTGGAGTATTTAAGTCCAAAAAATGAGAGAGAGTCAGAGAGTACTGACATTCAAAGAGAGTCAAAATGAGGAGATTTTTTAAGCCCGCACCATGTTTGCGTGCTAAGATATGAAGTTGGATACCACACTCGGAGCCGAACACATATGGGGCTGTTATAGGGCACAAAGAAGTCTTCCTCGCGTTAAAAAATTTTTGAAATTTTTTAGTGAAATCTTTACATTCGTTCCCTCCCTCGTCCTCGTGCACTTTCATATTCCTCCTCTGGACTCAAACACCTCCCACCTGGTATTCTCTTTTCAGTGCCATGTACAATACATTTAACCCGAAAATGTAAGCTTCCAAGCCCCAAACAATGGGGGGGGGGGGGGGGGGGGGGGAATCCTAAAACAGCTCATTTGAGAAACAAAGGGGAAGCTCCCTTCCATTTCAGTATGTTTCCACTAAATTTCAGTTCTCAGTAGAGAAGTCCATTACCACTTTCACATGGTACTGATTTCTTTCAAGCCTATTCCTCTTGAACTATATTCCTTGTTAGTTTAATGGTGGACGTTGAAATTTTATACTAACAAAAGAAGAGAGGGGGAGAGAGAGCATTCAATGTGCAAAAACCAGAAAGAATAGCATTGCCCTCACTTGTGCTCAGCCATGAGAATGTTGACATCGCTCTTGAGCTATGTTACTCGAACCCAGGTACGGGTATCGAGTACGGGTTCGTATCTAAGTGTCAAGACTCTTTTATTTTCAAAATCTAGAATATGACTAAAACGGCGCAAAATTTTGACATAAATGCATGAATACGTCTTACAAACTTCAAATTACTTTAAAAGTTTATGTATTAGTATTAATAGATGTATTTTTTGGAGATATGAATGGTTATCTTTTGATTTAAATGACATAAAATATCATATTTTAGTTAAAAGGATTCGAAAAGAATCTCATGCCCATGTCCCATGCCCGATACGGGTACTTCTTCAAAAGTGAAGAGTTCGAGTAACATAGCTCTTGAGTATCATTAAAAGTCATGAGTCCCTTCTTACATCCAATGATTTCACATTCCTCTACTTTCCCAAATGACAAAAGAAACCATGAAAACAGATGGTCAAAACCCCATCAAGAAAGCCTCTCTGAAAGGGTTATTGACAGACCAAAATCCAGGATACGATTGTTAGCCCAAGAGTAACTAACTAAGAGGGGGTGAATTGGTTAATAAAACTTTTTCGATAAATAATCTCAAACTTAAAAACCAATAGGTACAAGTATGAACACTTAATGTTGTAAGTAACTTAACTATCAATGTAGTGTGTTATAAATGTGTAAACTTAATTGATAAAGCAAGTATAGCACTTAGAGATAAAGTTGCACACTATAAATTGAAGGAATAAAGTAAGTACAATGCAAGTAAGTAAAAGGGATAAGAGGATACAAAACGAGATTTATAAAGGTTCAATCAACCAACGTGATCTACGTCCTCTGTTACCGAGTTCTCCGTCACGAAAAAGGTCAAATCCGCTATATTGGTAACTTACAATAAGGAATACCAAATCCTTAAGTAATTTACAATAAATGGCACTTACCCTTAGGTGACTTACAATAAGGAGCACCTACCCTTAAGTAACTTACAACAAGGAGCATTTATCCTTAGGTAACTTACAACAAGGAGCACCTACCTTTAACCAACAATCGAGTTTTCACAAGGCTCTCGAAACCTCAAGATATAATGAATTGCAATTGAAATAACTCTCTTGACAAATGATATACTCAAATTAAGTGCAGAGAGAGTTAGGCTAACACTTCAATAGATAGCAATGAATTAAGCTCGACTGTTAGAGAAAAAACTTTGATGCAAATAATAATGAAAAGTTCAACACAATCAAACAAAGTTTTCAAATAATCTCTTGTTAAATTATTGAATCAAATTAAGTATCAAGAGATGCCACACTTTAATAATTAACAATAAGTTAAGCTCAAAGTGTTTAGGCAATGAAATTTTGATGAATCAAATGATAATGAAAAATGTAGCACAAATAATCAAAGTTCCTTAATTGGAATTTCTCACTTTTAAAAGATTAAAACAGTCTAGAACAAAGAGATACTTACACTTCAATTCCAATATATAATGTGAAGATGTTGAAGAAGTTTATACAATGTAAAATCAAGAATTTTCACAATAACTTTCTTTCAAAAATTTTGATGAATTTTGATAAAACAAAATTTGGATCAATCAAAGTTTTCTGATAAAAATAGATGAATATAAATCAAGTATAAACAATGAATTTCACAAGAAAGCTTTTCTAAAATCTCTTCTTAGTTGTTAAAAAAGAAGAAAATGCTTATTTATAGGTGAAAAACAAGCTCTCAGCAACTTTCGGTTGACCAATTCTGGAGTTTTGGTCGACCGAAATATGCATATAGCCGTTACACATTTTCAACTGTTGGACTTTCGGTTGACTGAAAATTGACTTTTGAAAAACATGAAAATGCACGATTTTTAGGTTTCTAACTTGTTTTTCAAAGCGGTTTAACATAGTATAATCATGATTTAAGATCAAATAATCTTTGAAAAGCAATATTGACTTTGATAAAAAAAAAATTTATGTAAGTGACGAATTTTCAAGTAAGTTTCTTAATGCATAAAAATCATTTTCGAGTTCGTTGAATTTCATCGCTAAAGATTGAGAGTATTATACCTTTTATTATACCTTTACATAGGTTAAATCAACTCTTGAACTTGAACTCTAATCTTGTATGCTTGAATTCTTAATCTTCATGTTATGTTTTTCGACTTGAATCTTGATCTTGAATATCTTCGATTCTTTCTTGATCTTCTTTGCGTCTCATGTGCTTGATCACATAGTTTTGATTTATATCTTTGAGAACGATTTGAAAATTGAATACTTTGAATATTTATCATTACATGAAACACTTGAAGCACACTCACAATATATTCTTGTTTATTATGATCAAAACAATTAGGTCAAGTTAATCATAGGTCATCAACGGTTTCTAAATTTTGATTTCACTTTTTCCCGGACTTCTTTCGGTATTGTAGCCATATTTTCTTTTAGGTTTGTTTTGGGAGAGAAATCAGCGGGAGTGAAATTTTAAAGTTTCAAGCATCATAAGTTATGAAAGAGGGTGTAAAACCTTTCGTTACAATTCATTCGTAACCATTGGCACTGTTTCAGGTTCAGAAGAATATACAAGACAATTCAGTAACTAGTCCCACTATACCTAATTCTTCAGGTAATAAAGATTGTTCTACAATAACATGCTTTCATTTTCTTTAAATGCTCAGAAAAATGGCCGTCATCTCCTCACAACTTATTCAGAGCCCTATGCAACAGAAGATATTTCTTACATATATTAAATTCGTATTGATTTCCTTAATCATCGAGGGGAACAAAAAAGTAGACACATATAGTGAAATCTAGCTAAGTTCATGAGTTCTCATTTTCCCAAATCAAAACAATAGAATGTGTAACTCTTAAGTAATACCTTTTAAGAGAAGTAAAACGCCAATTCAACACATACCTCAACAATGTTCCCAACCAAGTAAGGAAGCTGCTTGTTGAGCTTAATTTTCTCTTGGTTTTCCTTTATCTTCTCTTTAACTGAATCCAACTCCATGGTCGTTCTCTGCGACTCTTCCTATAAAAACAAAACAAAATAATATAATTTACCATAAAAAATAAAAAAAAACCCAATCAACACGATTAAATAAAAAATTTACCAATTATCAACCACGATTGTACTTCTATAAACTTACAGTATGTTTGATTCTAGTTCAAATGATTTTTTTATATAAATAGTGTTTATAAAAAAGTAAAATAAAGTCTTAATTTTTAATGAACGGTTGAAATTGAGTAAATGAACGGTTGAAATTGAGTAAAGTAGAAATAGAAAATGAGAAATTTTTAATGAAAACGAAACTAGGGCTTAATTAGCTTAATTAAGTTAAACCTTGAGGATACGAATCTCGTTATCGAGGAGGCGGGAGGCCCGAATTATGTCGTCGGTGGACATGGAAGAGATCTGATCATCCTCGAAGTTGCTATCTTCTACCATCGGCGTTGCCATCTCCGATTAATTCACAGATTTTTTGTATTTTTCTGTGCGAGAGTGCGTGTTCGGTGTATGTGATAGGAGGATCTTAAGAATCGCTTTATGTCTTCTTGTTCAAGTAACTGAGCCAATTTGGTGCTGGGGAAATTTTTTACTTTGCGGTTTTCTTTTTTACTTTTTTATTTTTATGAATGTATGGTTTGATAATATTTTAAAAGTCAAAATTTGTAGGTTTCACTACGAATAGATTATTGAGATTGAGTTTGAAAAATTATGGTAAAATTTTTACCTTTAACACTCTTTTTTATCTAATTCTGATCTATCCTCTGTAGATACTATACTATATATGGATTCTTTATCTGAAATATATTAATCTAATTGTATCAAATATTCATTTGTACATTTTATAAGTGTATTTTTTCTATCATAACTATTAAGCTCATGTTCTCTTTGCTGTTTTGAAGTCGTTTTCTGTTTTTATTTTCGAAAACGCTAAAAACGCGTTCTCTTTACCATTTTCGAAAACGCATTTTGGAAAACAAAAAAAAAATTTGTACACAAAACGGAAAACGCCCGAAACATCGTTTTGGGCGTTTTGTGTGTATTTCGACAAAAAATGTCCAAAACGCGTTTGGGAATTTTTTATTTTTTTATTTTTTTATTTTTTATAGAATTATCTTAACTTAGAACTAAGCTTAATATAAAGTTTTTATTTTTTTATTATTTTTTTTAGAATTATCCTATTTTGGAACTAAATCTAAATAAAGATTTTTTTTTTTTTTTTTTTGAGAATTATCCTAACTTGGAACTTAGTTTAAATAAAGTTTTATTGAATTCAATATCAACATTACAAAAAAAAATTAAATGATAATTCTTGTTGTTATATTTCAAAAAATGCAATGATAAATGGACTCTGGTGATTTTGAAAAAACTTGCATTTTCTGGATTTTAATATAAGTAAAGCGTTCTCAAGTCCCGAACCTGACCAAGCTGTGTTAATATAGACTCTTAATGCTCACATTAGTGTATTGCATGTAACCATATTTTTAGTGTATTGTGAAAGGAAATTTGAGTTGGAGTTAGTAGTATTCTGCAAGCAAATTAATTAAAAATAGTTTAAATATTGTTCTGCAAAATTTCAAACAGCACGTGTTTTCCAGCTTTTCATTTTCAAAAACAGTTTTCAGAAATGACAAACCAAACGCGTTTTCAGCAAATTTGAAAACAAAAATGAAAACACAAAATACAAAACATTTTCGAAAATGAAAATACAAAATAAAATACAAACAGAACGCCACCTAATTCTTTTAGGAAAGGTTCTTGCTAAATGTTCATTACTATTATAAACAGAACAACTAAGTTTATTTTTATAAGTTCTTTTGGCTTAAATTTCCTAATATGTCTTTTCTCATCTAAATAAGGTTTTCTTTTATTAAATTTCCTAAGAAAATATCTTTTCATGATTGGCCTCTTATCTTTTCTTTTTAAGTCTTAGAACTTGAAGCTCCATAAGTTTGTGGGGTAAAAATATCTTTGCAAACTTAAAATCTATCTTTTTAAGCTGTTTTTCTATTTCTAATCCTACACATTTATTTTCTAAACACCTAATTATATGTTGAATTATATGTCCTATACTCCACTATTTATCAATTTTGATCTTTTACTGATGGTAAATTATTCCATGATTTTGTTAGTTTTAGTCCTAATGGTCCTAGTAATTTGTGAAATAACTTTTTTTTTCTTATTTCTTGATTAAATGTGTTTCCAGAAATTGAAGTTAAACAATAATATTCATTTAAAAATCTTTTAACATATCTACCTTTAGTCCATTATACAAACTACGCTATTCTAAATCTCTCATAGCTTTTCTTTGTATACTCATGTGGCCTGAATTTGGGTCTGCTCCAGTGATTAAAATCTGAATTTTATTAACAAAATTATATGGGTTACTTCCTAAACTAACGAGCTGGTCAAATTCTTGTTTCTTTTCAGATTTATATGCTTCCCACATAGCCTTAGTGTTTTCTTCTAAGAATGTTTCTAAATATCTAGACATATTTAAAGGTTCCATTTCTTGAATATTTGTAATATAATGTTCTATAATTGTATTTTTCCAAACATTTATGACATTAGTCTATGTTTGTGGATCATGTACTGTTATATTTAAAATCTGAAGTTTGGAGGCTGCCTGAAATTCTATTTTATTTTCTTAGGGTCTTTCATTTCCTCTTGCTACAAATATTTTGTTTTCTGGCTATAAGCTCCTCTTGAAGGAAAACCTCCTCCATAAATAAGTGCCTCATGTTTCATGGTTCTATCAAAAGAGGTATCATCAAAAGCTCGGTATGTATTTGTGTCTTCCATTAATTTTTTCTCGTAACTAAAATTTGTAATGTCTGATGTCATCAAATTCCTCTTTAATAATTCCTATCCTTATATTTTGTTCTAGATCATAATATAAAAATTTTGTTTCTTTTATTTGTTTTGTAAGATACATTTGATCTTCCAACTCTAGTAATTATTTTTTATTAAGAATTATCTCTAATTCTTTTGGAAAAATTATTTTATCAATGTCTTCTCCTATTAATTCTATATGACCATTTTCTTGATATGGTTCTTCTTCCTCTTCTTCAGGTTGTCTTTGTACTTGATTATAATATATCTTAAACTAGTCTTACCATGAATATCTTTATAAGTTAATGATTATTTAGGTGCAATAGTTTTTTCTTGATCTTCTAAAAATTTATCCATATCTCATTCTAATCGTGCTAATTATTCTGTTGAGAATTCTTTTGGTTTAACCATATTAATTCATTTAATACTCATTAATAAATTTACTACCTTGTCAATGTAAATTTTATATTTAGTTTGATAGTTAATAGAACATCTTTGATGCGTGTCGCGATACACCAAAATAATAAATAATTCCTTACTCGCTAAATATTAATTAATAATGTAGTAGTGAGAGTAAATGTTGATCCCACGAGGAACAGAACCTAATTTTAGTTGTTCGATCAATTAGAATGGAATGGGGGGGTTTGCTGTTTGAAATTTCTTGAATAAAAAATATGCATAAAAATAAACAATTAAATATGACTAGAGAAATAATATAAGAAGAAATCTTGTTCTCGGGTTCGGTTGTACCCTTAATTAATGTTATACTTTTCCTTATAACGTGTTTCTATCCCTAATTCAATTATCAATCATAAATAATCAACAAGCCCTGATTATCTAAATTCTTCCTTATGTATATTGATTCAAAATAAGTTCTTCAAACCAATTCTAACAATGGACAATCCTAAACAAGCTCTTAGGATTTAATGCACGAATAGTATGAAAATCTAGAAGAATAGATTAAATTGGATCGTTAATTACACAAACTCAAATTAATCAATCCAAGTCGAATTATTACTAAATCTGCACGAGATTTATTTGCTACTAAAGTAAAGATTCAATGATAATTACGGATCAAGAATCTAAACATAGCATATTTATGAATCCAAAGATCAATAATCCAATTGGCCAAATTAAACTATTAGTCAAATAAACTCAATGAACATTCAAAACATAATAATCCAACAATTGAAATAAAGGAATAAATTCACGCTACTAATTTGTAGGAAAAGAAAATAACATAATTAAGTTAACACAACTTCCCCTTTGAACAAGACATAGAATTTAGTCTAACATGATTGTGGTAGATTCTTCAAGTTCCTTCATGAATTCCATTGTTGTTGATATTCTTGCGCTTGAAAATCTTCCAAGAATGCTCTATATTTTTCTCTCAATTTTCCTCAATGTCCAGCCTCCTTTTGTGGTGTTTTGGTCCTTTAATACTCTCAAAATCGTGCCCTAGCTTTACCCCAAAAATAGACCTTGAATTAGATAAGGAAATTTCTTGGCGAGCAAGTTACGGCCGTAATTGGGTTTCTGAAAATTTCCGAAATTTGGAAGTTACGGTCGTAACTTTATCATTTACGGCCGTAAGTGCATTTCTGCTGAGAAGTGCCCGTTCTCGATGTTTTGGTCATAAATTTATCTCCTGATGTTCGATTGTGGTGATTCAAGTTGCGTTGGAAATAAAACTCAAATATCTACAATTCTTTGTGAAATAGATCTTCTCAAATTAGAAAGTCTTATATGACAAAATTGAGCTTCAATATATGACTAAAATTCATGATTACAATTCTTGCGGGTTTTTGATTTTCAACTTCATCTCAAACCTTCTTTGACCATAATTTTTGCATCTAATCTTCTTCCCACATGTCATTATTGATTTGGAGCTCTTTGAATATGCCCTTGAACTTATTTCTTGATTTCTGGTATTTCTTTAGTCATGTTTCCTTTCTTTTTGTTCTTTGCGATCCTGTATAACACAATAAATGAAAATGCATTAAACGATACTTCAATAGGATCAAACTAATAACAAAATAAGATAATAAGTGAATTAAATATATGCTAATAAAGCACTTATCAATCTTCCTAAAAATCCTATATGGATTAATAGATTTTCTCCACTTTCAGCATCTTCATATCCTTAGTTTGGATTCCAATTTTTATTTTTTTTGAAAATCTTTAATAGTCATTATAAAAATCTGGATTACAATATATTATTCTATTTTTACTATTCATATCTACTTCCATACTGGCAATCTGATTTTTATCTATGTTATTGAATCTTTCATCATAAATAGTAATCAATGTTTTACATCCTAAATTTTTTCTTGTTAATCATTTAATTCCTATAACTATTAAACCTAAATGAATAAATCTATAATTTCTCTTTCTCAATTCTCTCTTAGAGTCTTCTGATATTAAATTCAATTTTCTAACTTGATTACCTATACATTGGATTGAAACTTCTCTATTATGTCTATAGAATTGTGTTTTTTATTCAAAAATACCTCTATTATATAAGATTTCTGGCTTAAGTATTCTTAAACCATGTGTCTGGAATCTTATATAATTTTCTTGTGGATCTATGATTTCTTCAATACTTTGGTCATGTTGTTCCGTTCTTCTTAATAAACAGTCTAATGAGTTCCTGTTTATTTTGAAGTACTAGGTCTAGAGGACTCTTCACTATTTTTTCTGGATCTTCCTAAAAATGGTGTTGACAAACTCATCTAGGGAATTTTAAATCTTTTTGTAATTCCCTAGTCATTTTTTCTCTTCCTATTTTTTTCGAGATTTGAATTTCCTAGTTTTCATGTTATTAATCTCAAATCACTTTCTACGTTTGATGTAGATGAAGTAACTGGTATTTTGACTTGTCTAGAGTTTCTATTTTCTTATGTAAAGAGGTTAATAATGAAATTATTAAGTTATTCTGTTTTATCAGGATTTGATTCTAAAGTTTTGGGAGAATTAAATTTTGTAAGTCCTTCTGTGTCTTCGTGGAATCTTTTACAAAATTATAATGCTTCTAAGTAATTTCTATCGGTTATGAAACTATCGGTCATTAACTAAGAATAGAATTTTTTAATTCTTTTATAGATTCTTCTGTTTTAGCAATTAATCTTTTTATTTCTAAATCTATCTCTTTAGATTTATTAAGATCTAAAATTCTTGTTATTTCTGAAAAATCTACTTTTATAGGTGTTTTTTTTTTTTTTTTTTTTTTTTTTTGAGATTTTTCAAGAATAACACAATTTTGATCTTTAATATAATCTAAACTTTCTTTAAAATTTTTTAAAGTCTGAACTTTTCGTTTTAAGATGATCTAAAACTATATCAATGATTTTATTGAATCATTTAATAGATCTAATTACACACACACACACATCAGAAATAAAGAGAGGAGGAAAATTAAACCATTCTAGCGATTAGAGAAAGAGCCTATCGCCCTACCTAAAGAATGAGCAGCGTGTTTTGCTGATCTACTAATCCAAGCAAAGTTTAAATTCGAAAAATCTCGAGCTAACGGAAGTCTTCAATAATTAAGCCAAAATAGGAGTAATCTGGCTCATCATGTTGAAGGGTGTTAGATACAAGCATGGCATCCATCTCGACAACTTGAACCTCCAGGAAGCGGTGCTTTATGCACGACAAAGCCTCGCGAACACCCAACGCCTCTGCTATAGAGGGTCTGAGACTCCCCAGAGAGAAATAACTTTTGCTGCTATGAAGAGCCTAAACTTGTCCCTTATGATCATGCCAACTCCTGCCTTCATTTGGCTTCTAAAGGTTGTAGCATCAACATTTAGCTTCAATGTATCAGCTGCAGGAGCAGTCCATCTTTCCAAAATCTGGGATTTCCTTGAAGCTGGAGTATGGAATCCTTGTTGGGATTAACATCATTGATGAAAGAGGGAATTGGCTATGTCAACGACCTTAGAAACCGAAGGTGAACGAGCATTCCAAACGACTTCATTTCGGTTCCACCAAATGGCCCAACAGATCATACTAATCCTCTCTGCCGATTCATTTATGAAAATATGTTAATTATTCAATCATATCTAATAAAAACAGAGTACAATAATATTTCAATACTAAATATTATCGAATTCAAAACTTTAAAAATGATCAAAATAATCAAATTAAGAAATGCTACATATACAAAACTAATTAAAATTTGGAAATCCTGATCGTTTTAGGATTTTTCTTTTTTCTTTTTAAAATTGTTTTTCACTTTTAAAAAATATTTTTATTTATTATTTATTTTTTGTTGAACTTTCTTCTTCTAAATAAGTTATTTTTATCTTATTTTTTTATATGTTAAAATATTTTGAAATATAATATAATATAATAACTAAAATTAAAAACCATAAATCTATATTTGTTTTGAATTATTAATTTTGAAATTAAAGAATATTGGTTGTTATATTTTTGTATATTTAATTTTATCTATAAATGAGTAAATATTGATTTATTTGTAAATTATTTTTTTAAAAAAATGTTGTGATCTTTTAAATAATTATTATTTTTTTAATTAAACTCGGTTCGACCCTAGTGCGACTCTGTATGACATTTTGACTTTTGACCTGTTACCTTTTTTTGGGTTGAACTGATTTCAGATTTTTTGAATAATGGGTACTAAATAACTTAGATGATATTATTTAAAATGATTGAGATATTGAGAAAAAGTAAAACCAAATATATATATATATATATAAAATAAACTTTAACATTTAATCTTTGGGGCGTTTTTACGGATAAAGTGATGTGATCCGGACCAGGCATCGAAGGGCGAAGTCGAGCCATCGGCAATATGATAGTGATCTACGTGCAAAACGGAGCAAGTTCCGTGTTGGGGTCGAGCCGAGAAGGCGAAACGATCGAGCCAAGACAGGAAATCAAACAATAAGGCAGAAACTGATTCATGGCCGTAACCTTCATTTTTACGGCCGTAACATCCTTAAGGCAGAAACAGGCAGAACGCTGATTACGGCCGTAAGAAGTTTATCACGGCCGTAAAACTGAAAGTAAAATCTTTTACGGCCGTAACACCTGATTGAAATTTAAGACAGAATGTTCATTACGGCCGTAAGCTATATATTCACGGCCGTAATTCAAGATTTTCCGGAATTTTCAAAGTATTTAGTTTCCTTTTATTATTTTAGGTTATTTTCCTATTTTAGAATTTTAGTCTATTTAGAATTTTATTTTGAGTAAATTAGATGCTAGGTTATTTTGCTTATTTATACGCTTTTCCATTCATTGTAAAAGACAGACAAGTTTGAGTTGATTAATAAAATTTGTGAGAGGATTCTCCAAAATTGAGAGGTTGAGTTTATTCCCTTTTTTTTTGAACTTATCAAAGATCCGATCTTTGTGGCGTTCTTCCAGCAAACTTATCAAATATTCGCAAGATATTTGTGGCGTTTCCAAATGCGATACTTATCAAGGAAATTGACAAGTCCTTGTGGCGTTCACCAATCTTGGTTCTTCAATCCGCATCGCCATAAATTGCGTCGTGATTGTCGGGTCAAGGCTTTACCGTCGTTCTATCCTTATTTTTCGTTGTTTGTCTTGTGTCGATCTGATCTAGATCTATCCTAGGGTTTTAAATATCGTTATTCCGCGTGTTCGACGAGATTCCCCGACTGGGATCGCGTCATAAAGTGTTTATAGATTACTCTCACTTGTTATCTTGTATTAAACTTCTCATTGAAATCTTCGATTTGACACTCATATTACATATTTTTTGAATTTTATATAATATAATAATTATCTAAGAATAATAACTATTACAAAACAAAAAAATAGTTTATACGTTAAAAAAATTAAAATCTTGCCTTTAATAACACATATACCATAATAATTGTTAAAATAATTATTACATTAATTTCTTTCCATATATTTCCAGATTTAAAAATGCGACCACTCATGTTTAAGAAATATTTAATTAGGTCACTAACTTCATTTTAGTTTCAATTAAATTACCGAACTTCATTTCTGATAAGTGTATTTTATACACTTATTTGTATGTCTAAATTAAAATTAATTATTGTCATTTTAGAATAAATTCTATTTAATTTGTGTTTATCTGTTTCCATTTCAAAAAATATCCCAAAAGATGAAGAATGAAGAAATTGATGGGAAAAATGCACAATTGGATGCTAATTGGAGCTAAATTAATCACTTGAGGAGTTAATGACGTCAACCAGGAAACATTCACGGTGCCAAAGTGATTAAATCAGAAGCTGGCGGACCCAATTGAAGAAATTGAAAGCTGAAATAAGAAAATCGAGAAGACTCCAAGGTATGGGGTCTAAATTGCTTCAATTGAAGCACAAGCGCTAAGCGATAATAATTCCCTCTCAACCTCCAAATTGATTGACCTGTAGACCCATATTTCTCAATAACCCCATTACCAAATGAGTATATCCAAGATATAAAGTTGAGGACTAAAGTTGCAATCAAAAGTCAGGGATTAACTTATACAATAGAGAAAAAATGGAAATTGCATCACAAGTCATACCATGCGATCGCGTCATATTCAAGCGCGCGATCATGCGAGTAGTGAAATTCTTCACCCAAGGCTAAACATGTTAACAGGGTGATCGCGGGAAACTGAACCACGCGATCACTCGCTGTTCCAACTGGGCCTTGACTGGATCTTTTTTGTGCGGATTCATTAGATTTTCCTTCTCTTTCACCTAGGTCTTCCCAATACTTATATATACAACTTGTGAGGCACGACTTTGGGACCTTTGCCTCACTTAAGAACATCATATAATTGAGATTTTCACGTGGAATTCTTGAGAGATTGAAGCATAGCAAAGTGGTGTGAGTTGAAGATCACGTGGAGAATTGATACTTGGTACAAGCTTTCCATTCTTTTATGTTATTTTCAATTAAAAATATATTTTATTTTTTTGTTGTTTAATTATGATGTGCAACTAAATTTTATTTTAGGATGAACGATGTAGCCTAATTTTATTATTTTAATTCCAAATTTCATTTTTTTAATGATTTGTTGTATGTATTGATTTATTATTATGATTGTATTTAATGCATGAATTAATTGATCACTAATTCATGATTTAATGGGTTATTTTCATAATTCAAGAGGTAAGTTAATAACTTAGATCAAGACAATAAATTCGATAATTGAACAAGAGATAGAGATATACTTTTGTTATTATCACAGTCGTGTGTGAATTCTTGTGTTTATTGCATCTAGATAAGGAATATTCGGACCCTCTGTAAAAATATATGGTTGACTTATTTAGGTAGAATTGATTTAAAATCAAGAGAGAAATTTCAATATAAATTAGTAAATTTTACCGAATGTATATTTAGGAAATAAAATGGAATTGGAGATTATTTAATTGGTTAGGTAAAATCGTGAATCCCAACTAATTTACAATCGTTTTTAAAGACAAAACAATATTGCAATTTAAATTCTTTAGTTAATTTTCTTAGTTTTAGATTTCAAACATCAAACTCATTCGTATGCTTGAATAGGGATAAGAACTAAAATATTTCGTTACTTAATAGCAGTCCTCGTGGGAACTATAATTTGGACTCGTTTGTCCACTTTATTACTTTTCACAATCTGTACACTTGCGGGTATATTTTGCATCGCAAAATAAAGTGAACAATTTCCGCTCCATCACACGACGTTTCCTAAGTTGATGAATATTTCTGAATTTATACCCATACTAAACATGTCCAATACAACATAATGAACTGTTGTACATATTGCAAGCAGAATGGAGAACAACTCAATGGGAATGTTGACCGCACTAACCATGGATCACATTATAAGAGGGAAGATGTAACACCCCAAGTTTAAAAATCTAAAATTTAGGCGTGTTAACTTCTATTCACATTATATGCGGAAATAAATCGTTTACACATTAAAATTTTCATTTATCTATTATAAAATTTTAAAGAAATTCCGACAGAGTCTCATCTAGAAATTGGACTTAACCAACCTGTAGAGAGACAACATAACCGACATAAAAATTTAAACAAGATCAACCACATCTCAACCACATTCATCATCTCCAAAACCAATTCATTCAATCCCCAAACTCCTCAACATAAAATTTCCAAAAACAATAGACATTGAAAAATGAAATAGTAAGTATTTAAATCATTAATGCGACACCATTCTTCATTCGAAACTAACTTCAACCAAACCATAATCAATAAAATGAATAAGAAATAATTTAAATGATATCTTAAATAAATTTAAACTTTATTAGATAAGAGTGACAACGGGTACTGTCTGAGTCAGCCGTCAAGTGCTCTCCTCGGATCACCTAACTTTCATCACCTGAAATGTTGGGGAGGGATTGGGGTGAGCTAAAGCTCAATAAGTAAACTTTATGCATGAATGCGTGCTTATGACATGAATGCTTTAAAAATTCCATATATGTATCCCCATTTACTTTACTTTCCAGAACTTTTAAACTTTTCAATCTTTCACTTAAAGACTTTCACTTCATTTCAAGACTTTCACTTCATTTCCATCGTGAGCGTAATTAGTATATCTTCTAGCCAATCACAATGCAGTGGGCAATTTCTGTAGCGCCCTGAGTTCTAAATACCCGGTTCACCACGTCATCGTCTGATCTAACTTTTAAAATAATATTTTAGCGGAAGAAATGACTGAAATTCATTTTTGGCAACATTAAATAAACTGTAATGGTCGATAAAATTTAAAACATTTATGAAACAATTCGAAATAATAAATCTAACCATTAATATTG
This sequence comes from Ligustrum vulgare, assembly GCA_963555705.1. Taxonomy (NCBI): domain Eukaryota; kingdom Viridiplantae; phylum Streptophyta; class Magnoliopsida; order Lamiales; family Oleaceae; genus Ligustrum; species Ligustrum vulgare. Next base: position 31,208,956 of record OY743174.1, read on the forward strand.
TAAAGCAATTGATAATGTCATAATTTCTCAAATAATTGAAATTCTCAAATTATCCAATGTTTTGAAATGCGGATCATTAAAATAAGGTTTTCAACCATTTAACGTCTATTGCCACAATCATCCATCACTTACCACCATCTCCGAAATCTGCAAATGTTGTTAAAATAGACACGAACATTTCATAGAAATACTGAGTAGACTCATCGCCAATTAATTAATTTACAATATAATTGAACACATAAATGCAGACTCTTTAGAACATAGGGTGTGGGTAGTCTCTTCTTGTGCATTAAAGCACGGGAATTCTCTTTGAAAAATCATAGGCTCTTTAAAATCATTGGCTGTGGGTAGTCTCGTCTCGTGCACTTAAGACACGTATGTTATGCATAACATCATCATTTATCTTGCAAGATATTCTCTTCTTTCTTTCTCATGCATAAAAGCAAGTAAGTTAAGACAAGCATAACAACATAATTATTTATGAAGAAATACATTCTCGTCTCTTTTCATAAAATTGACTTTCACATAAGTCACATAACATACAAATTCACATGCAATCATAATTTAAATCAATTAATAGGTGCGAGTCTACCTTAAACTTAACGAGTGTGGTTGAGCGGGAATGAATTCAATCTTTCAAATCTCCGTACGCCTCGTCTAGCCAATTAGAAGATTAAGTCGAATTAGTCTTTTGAAATTTATAGTTAAGGTTATAAATTACAATTTGGGGACTGAAATTGATGATTTGAAAGTTGAGGGACTAAAATGAATACCTTGAAAGTTGAGGGATTAAAATGGATACTTTGAAAGTTGAGGGACTAAAATGAATATTTTGAAATTTGAGGGACTAAAATGAATACCTTGAAAATTGAGGGACTAAAACGAATATTTTGAAAATTGAGGGATTAAAATGGATACTTTGAAAGTTGAGGGACTAAAATGAATATTTTGAAAGTTGATGGATTAAAATGGATACTTTGAAAGTTGAGGGGCTAAAATGAATAATTTGAAAGTTGAGGGATTAAAATGAATAATTTGAAAGCTGAGAGACTAAAATGAATACTTTTCAAACTTGAGGGACTAAAATGTAAATTTTCAAAAGTTGGGTCGAAGCTCAAAATGAATATTAAATTGTAGGGCTTGAAATAAGTGATTTTAAAAATGAAGAGCTTATTAAAATCATTTGGAACTTAAGAGGCTGAAATGATAGGTTTTAAAATAGTAGGGGCTGATTTAAATAACTTAGGAACTAGGGGGCTAAGGCTGGAAATATGCTGAAAATCAAAATATATATAAAAAACATCAAATCCTTCTCTTTCCTTCCCCATTTCATCGGAGCAGAGAGAGGAGGTGCGAGTCGCACCTCGCGCAACTGTCCTTCGACGGGCGATATGCAGGTGAAACCCCGGCGCAAGGTGATGGCGAGTGACGGCCAAGGCAAGGTTCAATTTTGAGGGGCTTAGGTGCGAGATTTGGTGGCTAAACCGAGGCTTATTGGCTGCGGTTTGGAGCTTCACCGGCGAAAGTTCGGCGGTAAAAGCGGTGGTTGAGGTAAGTATTAGTTTTGTTCTGAGTTTGGAATTTGATTTGGTTGGTTTGCTAAGGATTTAGAGCTGGACAGAGACCCATTCGTGTGATGGCTGGTGGTTGGTGATGATGATGATTGGTGTTTGGGTTTGATTGGGCAGTGGCGGTTTCTTGGAGGTGGCGGTTTGGTAGTGGTTTGTTGGTGGTTGGTGGCGGCGGTGGCTTTGCAGTGGTTCGGCTGGTGATGAAGGTGGTGAGTTGGGGGTGGCTGTTGGTGATGTTGCAGAGGAGTTCAACTTGGCAGTGGGTGGTGACGGGTGTAGTGATGTTTACCTATTTGAGGGTTGTGAAACTGAGTTCAGCTGGCGATGGTGTTGGTGGAAAAGGTGATGCAGGCGGGTGGTTGCGTTGTTGATGATTTCATGTGGTGTTGATTGAGAGGGAGGTTGGTAGCTGTGGTGCGTGAGTGGTGGTGGTGCGATGAGTGCAGACGGTGGTGATGGCTGCAATGGAGTAGGGGGAATGGTGTTGAGGAAATCCAAGAAATTGAGATGCTGGGACAAGAGGGTAGAAAGTGTGAGATGGGCGAACTCGTCGTGAAGTTAACTTAGAAATGGACGAGATCGCAGCGACACGGTTTTCGAAGTTTTAAAATAATTATTTAATCGTGTGAAAAATTTTTGGTCGCTACAATTTCCCTTATTTAAGACCAAGTTATCACTTTTCCACCGCATAGCGGTTTAAAATTTGTCACCGCCAAGCGGTTTTGCAATCGTCACCGCAAAGCGGTTTAATATTTGCTACCGCCAAGCGGTTTAGAAATCCTCACCGCAAAGCGGTTTAATATTTGTCACCGTCAAGCGGTTTGGAAATCGTCACCGCAAAGCGGTTTAATATTTGCCACTGCAACAACGATTTAATTCGGGTACGCCGATCCCTCGTGCCCCATTTCCCACTCGCACCTTTCATGGCATAGAAGTACACCCATTCTTTCTAAAAATCTTGGGATACATAACTTTTGAACAAACTTGCATCTTGACACATTTCTTTCATTTAAAAAATTTGACTTCCCAAATTTCGATACCAATGCACGTTTGATGATGCAATGACATGATAACGTCCATGCTCGAACATTCTTCTTAATAACATATACTTTCATCAAGTAAACGAAATTCATCAAAGCAAGTTGCAAGACAGTCATTTACACATTTCACATTTGCATTCAACTTTAATAAAAATAGGGGGAAGTTTATTTACTTGATGTCTTTAATGTTTATCGTTATCTTGACTTGCGAGTGGAGGAGTCTCAGATGCTCGTGACGTCAATGTGCCCAAAATTCCTAATTATTTCCATTCATTAATAACATATCCTTTTAGTTTAAAAATCACAAATCTCATTCTTCTAATATTAACAGAACTTTCAATCGAGATCAAAACCTCAATTTAACCTAATTGTGACCTTCAACTATGAACAACACATACATTATCACATTCAAAATAGAGGATTAACTACATATACTATAGAAAGTTTTCTGATCTTTTAAATTCAAACTCAGATAAATATATCAACTTAAACCAAAATTAACAAAATTCTTATTAGCAACTCAAACCATTCATGAATTTTTCCCCAAAGTATAAAATCACAAATTTCCACTCATAGTTAAACACGAACAGTAACTAACAAGCTTAAATTCATATTTTATCAAATTTTGAAATTTCACATACATTGACTAGTGTGAAATGTACACATACATATACACATACACACATCGCCCCAAAAACTAAAGTTTAACAATTTAAAATTCGAAATTGAACCAAAAAGTAACATAGATTCTTATATTCATAGTTCTTAAAATTAATATGTACATTTACAGATTTTCCCCAATCCTAAAATTATACATATATATTTACATTACCCAAGCCTCCAATTTAACAGTATAATTTGAAATCTTACTAAACTTAAATCTAAAATTGGCTTATAGGATTATGAAAATATACATACACACACAAAATCTGAAATAATATATGCACAAAACACACACACATATATATGCACATTATCCACAAACTGAATTCAACAACCGAGGTGTAAAAGAAATCTGAAATTAGAGACCACTTTCGAAATATGGACTCGTGAATGTGTGCGAGTGTGTGTCCGTGTGTGTGTGGGTGCGCGGTGTAAGGGAGGTGCAGAGGGTATTCTTACCGTGGTAGTGGCTAAGGCGGTGGTTGCAACCGTGGATGGTAGTCGGCGGAGTGGAGCTAGACCGAGAGTGAGGCAAGAGAGAGAGAAAGACCGAGACAGAGAGAGAGTGAGAGGGAGCATGGGCGAGGGACGGGTTTGTGGGTTATTAGGTTAGGTTTAGTATAAATTTTGGATAATTTACAAACCAAACCCCAAACTCTCTTAATTTGGCAATTTAAGTCCCCAACCCTCAATTAAATTCAAAGTGCCACTAAACTCGACAATTTCAATTTATGCAATTTAGGCAAATTATTACTCAATAAAAATAGAATTTGGCAAGTAACAAATAAAATAAATTATTAGGCATAAAATTGCATGTAGATAATTTATAAACTTTTAATTGACATATTTGGCACATTGAACGAGACGGCGTCCAATTCCTCCCACTGCAAAAGTAATTCAAATAATTATCAACAATAATAATGTCAATAATGATTAATAGAGACATTAATAGAAAAATTACGCGAAATCCAAGAAAGCACGTAAAACGAAAAAAGCGGTATTACAGAAGACGTACAGAAAAAGTGGATATAAACTAGTATATTTCTTCTCCACTGTGAGATCAGACCGTAGGGTCTGATTTTAAAGCTCACAGTAGGTTGTATTTTATCATGAGCTCGAAAACCCACAAGCCTAGAAAAGTATGGAAAATAATATATATATATATATATATATATATATATATATATATATATATATATATATATATATATATACTCAATTATATTTTATAACTCCTAATTTATCACTTATAATTAATTATTGCTACTTATAAAAGTCACTTAAGTGAGAAACATTTTCGGACGAAAATACCCTCAATTATATTTTGTAATTTCTAATTTATCATTTATAGTCTTTACGTGAGAACATTTTTGGCAAAAATACCCTCAATCATATTTTATAATTTATATTTATCATTTATAATTAATTAATATTTACTTCTAAATGTCCCTTAATAGATAATACCATAAATTATATTTTATAATTCCTAATTTCCTTTATAATTAATATTATTTTATTATAGGCATTAACAACAATTGCACCATTGTTCTTTGAAATTGTATTGTATTTAAGCCTCTATTTAGTAAAAACAATTTGTTTATAAACATAAAATGTGATATTTTCTTGGTAAAACATGTGGTTAAAAAGTTTTTTGAAAAAATTCGTGTGATTAAAAAGTGGTTTTGAAAATTTTGGTGATCATAAACAATTTACTAAACGGAGGCTAAAGTATCACGTATATCTGCCTTCGAGAAATTGGATGAGAATTATTGGACTTTTGACAAACCTTCAGAAGAAGGGATATGTATTGCCGAAGACGAGATAGTGTGTTCTGATTTGGCTTGAGTCATGAACTCTGACGATAGTTTGTGGTGAATCCAATCACTTCACACGTTTTTTTATGATATTTACGATTGTAGTGTCTTGTACAAGCTATATTTGTGTCATGTCATTTCGTATTTTAAAGATTCAATCAATTAGAAGGAGTAAAGCACACATTAGACACTATCCACCAAACATTGTCATTATTTATATAGTTGATATTGACAATGATTAGTTGTAAAAACTATATCTCCTCTATACAAATTATAAATAATGGGATTCCATTTGAATTTGATTGATTTTTCCATAATTTTTTGGCTGAAGTATAATACCTAATGTTTAAAATGTGTTTTTATGTGCAATTTAGGAAAATGCACGATAATTTTTTTTTTTTCAAGAAGTCTAAGAAAAGCTTATGTTGTAAATGCATATTTGATATGTTTTTTCTCGATATCGATTTTTCAAGTATTGTTCAGTATATCAAACACACCCTAAATGTATTATTTCACTTTGTGTATGTGTTTTGTGCCGCTCTTTGTAGACTGACACAAGTGATTACTGAAGGACTTAGCTATGCTAATTAAAAGCACAGATCTGTTATTTTGCAGAAAATGTCTTGATAGAATCTTCAATATAAAGAGTTATAATTAGACTTCATAAATCATGGATAAATTCTTATATAAATAGATTGATGCAAGCAAGTAATTATTTTATATTTTTGTTTATTTTTCCTCATTCATTATTTGATATTTATCATATTATTGATCATATATTTTTTTCACTCTTCTTTTCCCAGGAAGGCAATGAATATGTAAATTCTCATTATTCTGGATATTGGATATATGACATGGTAATTGACAAGAATTTGCATTGCAAAGAAGAGGGTGGACAAACTTTTATTTTTCTACTAATGAGTCACACGTGCACGGCATGCGTATCATTTTAACGGTGTAATTAATAGCTGTAGCGACCAAGAATTTTTACGCAATTAATAATTATTTTCAATATTTAGAAAATTGTGTCGCTACTATTTCACCCATTATTTTGAAGTTAACGCCGCGACGGATTCGTCTAGCCAAGTCAAGAAATATTGAATTTGTTCGATTTTAAATTAAAATCCGAATTTCTAAAATTATGTTATTTTAATTATTTATTCAAAGTATTATTTTCAAAATCATTTTGAATTCCAAATTTATTAAAATATCTCAATTTTCCTTATTCAAATTATTTCAAGTCCAAATACGTAATTCGATTTTATCTCAAAATTTATTTATTCTCAAATGTATTTTCAGTCCAAAAATATATCAGTTTTAAATACAATTCTTAATCAAAATTCCTCCAATTCTGATGTATTCCACTATACTTTATTATAATTCCTAAATCAATACAATAATCCCAGCATCTAATCTATTGAAGCGCCATCATTACCATTCAACCACTCGAGACCACAAACCCGCTGCCAAGATTCCCTCACTTCACCTTTACAGCTCCATTCTCATCTCTCAGCCATTCTTTCCAGCAAATGTTTTCTTTCTCCATGTTCAACTATAATCACCACACCTCCATCACTATATCATCACGCAGAAATTCCCTTCAATCACACAAAGTATTTCCAACTCATCTTGACCCAATTTCATCATCAAATCCACATCAAACAATTATGATGTTTTCCACCCTCTCACATTACCTAATTCTCCACTATCTTTTTTTTAATTAGCCAGCAAAACACTATCATTATCATAAATTCTGATATCCTGCACCACCATTTCAGTCGACCAAGTTCGAGAAGAATAACCAACCATTCACAAACATATCCATGACTCCCAATCGAATCAATCAACACCAATTGAACAGCCAACCAAACTCAGCTTTCCTCATCTGTACCACCACCGAGTTTCATTGAATCACCACCAATTTGCAATCAACCCAACATCCACGAAAACCAATAAATAGAAGAAGCCCAGTTACTTACCTCAATCGCCGACTGATTGACCGGTTTTTCGCCGGAAATTAACCATCTTAAATCACGATTTGGTTTCGGTTCTTCGCACCAATCAACCCCAAACTCGCACCTAAGCCCTCCAATCTAAACCTTACTCTGATCGCCACCAGTAGCCGCACCCTACGCCGGCGCTGCGCCGGCAAATCGACGATTGAACGCCGGATTCCTCAGCTTTCGCCTCTCGCCCGTCTCTGCCCTCGGTCTCTCTCTAATGCTCTGATTTACGAAATGGTAGAGAGAGAAAACAGATCTGAATAATGAAATATAGAGAGTAAAGTTTGATTTTAATATTTAACTTTCGAAAATTTTCATTTCGGTCCCTAACTTTTGAAGCCTTTCAAATCAGTCCCTATGGTTTTAAAACAATCCAATTCAGTCCCTTTTGGTTTCAAATCATCAAAATCAGCCCCCAAGTTTTTAAATGAGTTTTAATCAGCCCCTATTGTTTTAAAATATATTATTTCAACCCTATTGTTTTGAGTTTCCGACTCAATTTTCAAAAGTACTCATTTTAGTCCCTCAACTTTCAAAACATCAATTTTAGTCCTCAAATTATAATTTATCATTTTGAACTATATATTCGATAGACTAAAGTGACTTATTGGCTAAGACGAAGCGTACGGAGAATTTAAAGAAATTGAAGTCATTCCCGCTCAACTTTGCACTCGTCGGATTTGAGGTAGACTCGCACTTATTAATTGATTTAAATTATGATTTCATATAAATGTCATGTGACTTGTGAAAGTCAATTTTCAAGAAAATTAAGTATGTTTTATGAAAGGTAAATATACCTTATGTTTTTATGAAAAGTAAGTATACCCTATGTTTTTACGAAAATGTTTTATATGTTTTGGATCATTGCTATGCACATAAGAATTCTTACCACCTAAGTTCGGTAGAATTCTGTGTTTCCATATGTTTATGAGGATTTACCACCTAAGTTCGGTAAAATTCCTGTCTCATATGGTTATGAGGATTTCGATCCTACCCTATGTTATGATGGAAATGATCCCTATGAATTTCAAGAATTATGTTTTGGTATACTTACTGTTATTATGATTTTACTGCATAAGAATTCTTGCCACCTAAGTTCGGTAAATTTCTTGTGTCTCCCTATGTTTATGAGGATTTCAATCCTATCTTATGTTATGCTTTCAAAAGAAATTATGCTTGGCATAATTAAAATGTTTTTATAAGTATATGGTTTTCAAAGAGCTGTTTTCAAAGAGCTATTTTCAAAGAGCCTATGATTTGCAAAATATGTCCCGTGCTGTAATGCACAATATGAGTTTTATCAAGAGCAGTTTTATAAAGAAGCTCTATCAATGCCCGTTTTATAAAGAGCCGGGATTTATGTGTTTAATCATCTTATAAATTAATTAATTTGCGATGAGTCTACTGAGTATTTCCCCCATGAAATACTCACCCTACTTTTTAACAGTTTTGCAGATTTCGGAGACGGTGGCGAGCGATGAATGATGGTGGCAATAATCGTTAAACGGTTGAAAATTTGACGTTAATGATTTCCGTATTTTTCCAAACAATCGAATAATTTAGAGAAATTCATTTATTTGAGAAATTATGACATTGTCAATTTTTTTACAAAGTTAATGGTTCGATTTACTATTTCAAATGGTTTCATAAATGTTTCAATTTTATCGGCCATTACAGTTTATTTAATGTTGCCAAAAATGAATTTCAATTATTTCTTCCGCAAAAATATTATTCGAAAAATTTAGACAGAAAATGACGTAGTGAATCGGGTATACGGAACTCGGGGCGCTACAATAGCGTAGTTTAAAAGTCGATTCAATATTCTAGAAGATGAGAAATTGAATAGAAGGCCATATAATAAGAAACTAGTATTTCAAATTGAAGTGAAATATACCTGATACACATACATATTAAAATCGGAGCGCAAAAAAAAAAGTTAAAAAATACGAATATTCTGAAGGATGAGAAATTGAATTGAAGACCATATAATGAGAAACTTGCATTTCAAATTATGGCGAAATATGCTTAATATACATAAAATGTTGAAAGCAGAGTGCAAAAAAATAAATGAAATAATAAATATGAAAAATTTTACCCACTAAGCACCTAATATGGAAGAGATTAACCATTTGCTCACCAATTTCATCCACCCTGACCCTAGTACTAAGGACACACCGATTAACAAGTGAATTTTTAACAGCATAAGTCAACCCTTCCTCATCACTACCTAGCTCTAACATCCACTAATTTAGGCATTCCCTTAAATTCATCCTCGGAACTAATTTCACCATTATCATGCAAGATCATTAGCCTCCTATTTGGACACTGGGATGCTATATGACCAGTACCCAAGCACTTAAAACACTTAATGTTTCTATCCCGAGTAGTTTGAGAATCAGAAATATTTTTACCTTTCGTTGTAGGTTCCTCGATGAAGATTTGGAACCCTCTCTATCAGACATTTTTAATTTTCAAAAAATAAATTTCTCCTCACGTGTATTTTCACTCGTGTTTCACTCTTCTATCCTTTCAAAATTCACCTAAGAACTAATCAAGGGTTGGAAAAAGGTAAGACACGAACAAGAACAAGGAAATTTGGAAATTGAGAAAATTCGGAGAATATTTGGAAATTTTCGATTTTTTTTTAATCTTCCAGAGAATTGGACTACGAGTATGGTAGAAAAACGGAATTGGATTTGGACGAAAAACGAACAAGAAAAACGCTTTTGAATTTTTGGGACTGACTCTTATGGATCAAACTGAAAAAAATTTATAACGGGCACGAAGAACAAGAAAATCAAGAAATAACAAGAAACGCAAGAATCTGAAATAGATCCAAGCTCTGATACCAGATGATAAGATCCCAATCGGGGAATCTCGACAAACAAGCAGAAATAACACAATTAAAACCTAGGAAAGATCTAAATCAGATCAAACACGAAAATAAACAAGAACACGAGGAAATAAATGACGGAATTAAAGATAGATCGACGATAAAACCTTGACCCAAAAATCACGACGCAATTAATGACGATACAGATTGAAGAATCAAGATTGGTGAACGTCACAAGGGTTGTCAATTCCTTGATAAGTTCGATGTGTGAACGCCACAAAGATCGGATCTTTGATAAGTTCAAAAAAAAGGGAATAACTCAACCTTTCAATTTGGAGAATCCTCTCAATTAATCAATAACTAAAACAACTGTTCTTTACAATCATGAAAAGGAATATAAATAAGAAAAATAACCTAGCAGTTAATTGACTCAAAATAGAATTCTAATTAAAGTAAATAAAATAACTAAATAAAAGAAAAGGAATTAAAAATCTGCAAAATATGGAAAATCCCAGAAACCTGATCCGCTCCTCGGTTACGGACGTAAATATTGGGCTTACGGCCGTAAGCCCTTCTCTGGTCCAAAACTGCTTCAGTAGTTACGGCAGTGACGAATTTGATTATGGCCGTGAAATGCCCCCGGCTTGGATGTTATGACCGTAACTTCCAGACTAACGACCATAAGCCTTGTTCTGCTGAAATTCTTTATTTTTCCCCAACACTTGGTTACGGCCGTGATAGTAGATTTTACGGCCGTGATTATAAGAGTTACGGCCGTGAAGATCCTTCATTACGGCCGTAATGACTTTTCTGCACAAATAACTTCGATCACTCGACTCGGCTTGATCCTTTCTTCCTCCCGGCTCGCCCCCAGCACGGAACTTGCTCCGTTTTCCACATAGATCACCGTCATACTTCCGATGTCTTGACTACGCCCTTCGATGCCTGGTCCGGATCGTATCATGTACTGTCGGGCCTCATTTCACATTATTTCTCTACTTTCAAACATCCGAGCACCCCCCCCCCCCTTCTTCTGGGAGAAATAGAAAAAAAGAGGAATAATGGGAGAAAGAAATTGTTTTTAAATTTAATTGATCAAGAAAAGAAGAGATTGGCTGATTTTTATTTTTATTTTTTATGATTTGTGCTGGTTGATAGCATCAAATTAGTTTATGTTTGTTACACTCTTTCACTTAAGCATAGCTAGAGGAAAGGATAAGCCATCTATACTGTGTTCTCATGGTTCATGACACAATAATTCTCATTTTGCAACTTCAGTAAATAGTAATTTTTATGATCCACCTGAGAATCATGACTGTGGCAACCAAGATGATTCAGCAATGGAGAAAAGCTTGTGTGTGTCTAGAACATAGAGTAGACGGTCACTTAAAACCTATTTTTTTTTGTCTTGCTTCTCTCAATTTTGGTGCATTGGAACATATAATCCTGAACCTTTGTTTCTTCTCCTCTCCATTTTGTTTGACTTTGATTTGTACAATATAATTTTATAATAATCTGTTTAATTATGCAGTTTTCCCAACACTTTCTGGCCTGGAGTTCTCTAAGGATCACACCAAAGTAAGCTTCTTTCTTTATAAGCATAGTTCTATGCATGCTGCCTACTAGATCGAACTTGACTTTCACACATGATGAGAAGGACTACAGAGGGTAGATATGCAATCAAATTTGCTCAAGCATTGTTTAGAATTGAGAATTTCAGTGTGATTTCTATCTAAAGTTCCATTAAAGGTATTTCATAATTCTCTCACTTCCATTCTTTCTTTCTATAATTTTGATTTTGATTTTTTTTTTTTTTTCAATGTAGAGCATTTGAGCTTAGCATTGTCATTTGACACTCTTACTCGAAAATTAGCTGACACTTTTACTTGAAATTTATCTTACCCTTTGCTCTCTTTTTAATTTTTTATTAACTTTTTTTTTTCAACCCAACAAGGAGGATTTTCAGACACCTTTGTCAGTATTGTTTTGTCAAGTAAATTGTTATCATCTGATATGCTAATATGATGCAACTTGTATACAAATAAGAAGAATAATGACCTCAACAGTGATGGCAAGTCCGATTATCCATAAGCATGTTTGCAAATATTTGAGTGGAGGGTGTTAAAATGAACCTATGCCTATGGATTTTATTTCACTAAACATGAACATGCAAAAAAGCATTTTTAATTGATATATGAATGTCTACTTTTAACTCTTCTTTTTCATGTTGCAGCTTTGAGGATCCTGTCTCTCATGGAAGTGGAAGGTATTCTGGCCACATGTGACCCGAAATTGAGAGGAAAGACTTTCGAAAGGGTGCACAGGTATGGCTTTATATTTTGGCACAGATCATTTTTGTGGTCCATTGTTTTCAAATGAAAAGTTAATAAAAGGGGAAGAAGCTCATATTGATCAATATATATTAGTCCACCTTTTATTTCCATTTATGAGATTCCTATTGTCAACTTTATATTACCCATAGAATAAAAAAGAAGATGTGCATAATCTTGTTTAGTTGGTTCCACAAACGATGATAAGCACAACAATTTTATAACCTTTCTGGAGAAAAAAGAATGAATTAATTTTATTCTGAGTCAGATCAACATAAGTGACACATGAGTGGACAATACTAGAAGAAGTAAATATATTTTGGTTTAAACGAGAATGGTACATGTTGACGACCCGTAAGCACCCCAAGGATAGGTCAACGTCAATATATAAACGCGCGTTTATATATTGACGTTGCCCTGCCCTTGGGGTGTTTACGGGTCGTCAATACACGATATTGTCCACTGGATAAGTGGTTTTGCCCTACCCTTGGGGTGATTACGGGTCGTCAAATAGTAGACTTGTCAAATATTGAAAGTTTAATACAATGGAAAATTTGTAAAGATGGATACAATTATAATCGAGCTTAGTCTCCTTTAGTTTTCTGTATCCTCTATACTCCGTTTCAAATTGGGCGCAACTCTGGTTTTCAAATAGGGGCATTGATATCATTGAAGCATTGAGAATGCAAATGGAAGTCCAAAAGCAACTTCATGAACAGCTTGAGGTATGAATTCATGTGTCATATGTAGCTGATGCTACATTTAATATTTTAATACTTAACATGAACAAATTATTTGATCTTCTTACAGCAATAGACAAATATAAATTACTGCAGTCTTGTGTTATTGCTATGTTTGACAATCTGTCGAGGTATCTTTTTTTTTCATGGATAGTATCAATGTACTGGCAGGGGAAAATTCACAGGATGTGGAAGAGAAACATAAAGTTGATGAGTCTGAAGTAGTTGAGAATTGCGAACCAAATATAGCTGGGGTGTCCAATTTGTTGCCATCCAAGCGTACTTTGTGCATGGTCAGGTTTCTAAATCCTTGTAAAACTGAATTGATGAAGAGCTTCAGAGCTATGTAGTCCTTGAGATGAGTTCTTATTGCCATCAGCTTATATTCTCCTCAACTTTAGCTTATAAGAAACTTTAAGTTTCTACTTTTTTACTGTCATATACTTGGATTCCTTTGACATTTGTCTGAATATATGACATACTGAAGAATTTTGGCTTGAAAATGAAGCCACCTTTTTGCTCCATGGTATGTGAGTGTTTAGCCTTGCACTTGTGGCCTATGATTCATCACCAAATTTCTGACATTACAAAGAAATTGGGTCATGTTGCAGAATCTCCTAATGTTTTATTCACAGCTCAGAAGATATATTTTTATGCTTACCTTAATTAGTTACACAGAACCAATGCTACTTGGTTGTTTAGTTTTGTAATTTAGGAAAATGTTATATAACTTATTATCTTCAGTTTTTGATGGAATGTAGCATATGGATGTCAACCAGACATGATATTTTCTTCAAGTCCTACATAGAGAATATTATACTTCTCATCTTTAGATGCATAATTTGACTTGCGTAAAATGCCTTTGGCGTTTCAAATCTAATTCTCGATAATATTCTGTTGCTCATAAGATGAGACACATGCGCCTCTTATTGTTTGAATTGGCCATGTTACTCCTGTAGGTGCAGAAACAGAAGAAGTTAGCCACGTTTCTCTAGGCAAGGAGGTGTTACAAGGTCCTCAAATAATTCAACATGACCCTCATCACTGCCAGAATTGTAAAGCTTATGCCAATCTATACTGTAATGTTTTTCTTGGTTTAAGCCAGTTGCAATCTGTAATTTGCCGAAATTTGAATGTAAGCGAGAGGGGATATATAGCTCCGAGCAAGGAAGAGCTCCGAAATTTGCCAATACTAATGTCCTCTCCTTTGGTTGATTATGTCCAGACTGGGAATAAGAGACCTGGCTTTATATCGTGTTTGAATCTATGATGTCAGCACCTATAGTTCTTTCTGGTGTTAGATGATTGTTTGGATGAGCCACGCCTATGGGAAATAGTGTACAAACATAACAACTATATCAAACGATCAATATTGTACCACACGTCATCCACTTCCCACTAGTAAAGAGGAAATAAATAAATAAAAGTAAAAAATATTAATAATAAAATTGAAAGTTCGTGGGCTGAGCCAAGCTCAGCCCTTGAGCTCATAGCTCGTGGGTCGAGTCGAGCTTAAACCTTGAGTTACGAGCCAAGTAGGAGTCGGCTCTTTCCAGTGAGCCACGAACTCAACTTGTCTCTTATACGAACTGAGCATATGGACTTAAGGGCTAAAAACATTTACATTGGATATGTTAAAGTACATGTTAGTAGAATTAGTTAACAAATAGTTAAATTAATGTTTACATTGGATATGTTAAAACATAAGTTGAGAGATTATTTTTAACCACAAGTTAACTTTCTTGTTAAATTTAGTTAGCATTTTAACTGATGATGTCGCAACTTTTTGTTGAAAATGTCCAATAGTATTCATCCAACACCAAACACACTCACATCATCCTTATTTATTCCTTTTATTTTGCTTCTTTCTTCTTAATTTTTTTTATTATTGATAAAAAAAATTGTTGATTTCATATTATATGATTTAATTGGATCTTAAAAATGAGTATCATATGGATATATGAATTTTGATATTTTAAAAATAAATATTTATCATATTCTTGGGATTAATTAGAAATTAACAAATTCATTGTGACAATAATGAATGTGTTAATTTTATCATGTATACGTATCATTCAACATATATTTTTGTTGAAAATGTCAACTAGTATCCGTCCAATATCAAACACACAAACATCATCCTTATTTATTTCATTTATTTTTCTTCTTTCTTCTTAAATATTTTTATTGTGGATAAAAAAGTAATTTTTTGTTGATTTCATATTATATGATTTACTCTTTATAATATAAGGGTTGGGTAGTTTCTAAAAATAATTTTCAGCCTATTTTCTGTTTCTATAAATAGTAAGTTCTCATAAAATTAAACAATGTGAATGCAAACTGAATTAGTGTAAATGCAAACTGGATATATCTCAAATGTGAATGCAAAATCAAGATAAATGTGAACGAGAAATATTGAACTTGAAATAAGAAAAGTAGAAACTCAAAGGATATAAAAATTTCAGATATTTTTGAAATATTGAAGAATACAAGGTAGTTTGAGCAGAGAATCACGTATTACAAACTCCTACGTGATTCCAACTCTTGTTTACATTGAAACGAAACTTGCAAATAAATAGATTGACCACCATTTGACCTTGAATCTTCTTACAATGCGTTTAACATCATAAGGATCATTATTATCTTGAACAGCTAAAAAGTCCCAGCAAAGAATCCAGGAAACTTTAAAGTTGTAGGTAAATTGAAATAAAAGATTTTCTTGAGGCTTATGAAAAGATTTTGCCTCATTTTGAAAATGTTTAAATCCTTGAAGAGAAAGATTGGGTAAAATGCTCTCTTCAATACCAAAATATTTGACCCAATCTTGAAACCATTTGGGAAAATGATTTTGGCAATTTTGATGAAAAATGATAAACCAAGAGTGATTTATTGGCCTAAAATAGAACACGTGAAATCAAGCATCTTGATAATCCCAATAATTATATTTGCTCAAGAAGTTTTCATCTTTTGAGAGATTCGTCTTCTTCTCAAGCCAAGGTTCTTGCCCCCCCCCCCCCCCCCCCCAGTCTTCAAAAGACAAAACCTTGCAAATAGAGATTTTTGAAAAATCAATTTTTTGAGAATTTTGAGGATTCGGAGTGTGAGTGATGTCTACATATCCGGTTTTGAGGAGGATCTTTTCATAGAACTCACAAGGTTTGTTGAGAGAAGTAGGAAAGAACTGGAAATTTAAAGGAAAAATGTCAGAAATACATTCCTCAAGACTTGAGTATTTTTCAACCCAAGAAAACTCCATACACATATCATTTTTTAAAGTATTGTTGCAAACATATTGGAAAGAATTTTTGTTTATTTCAGGTAGCTTTCCAGAGCCAACCTGAATGGCCTTTTTGAAGTTTGAAGGGGTTGCCTTTTGAGAGGCTTGAGACCCATGAGGAATTTTTTCAAGAGCTGAAAAATTGTTGGAAGTTGAAAGGGAAGATTGAGAAGTACTTTGAACGGGTTTTTTTTACTATGTTTCTTTTGAGTCGAAAATCCGGCCTGAGAAGAGGCCATTTCTTCCTGAACTTGATTATACCAATCAATGTTGGTATCTGAATTTTGAACTCTCTTTTGAACACTCTTTTGGGGTAGCCTTACCTTCAATATATAGAATTTTGAAATCAAAACACGACAAAATAGCTTGCCATCTTGCAATGATGTGTTGGATACAAGATTTTTGACGTCTTTTTGAAGAACTTCTTTTGAGGCTTCGCAATCATTTTTGAGAATAAATGATTTATTAATTAAATCATCTTGGAATTTTTATATATGATAAGTGTATTTTATACACTTATTTGTATGTTTAAATTAGGTGTATTATTGTCGTTTAGGAATATTTGCTTTTTAATTTGTGTTTATCGTTTACTTTTCAGAAAATATCCCAAAAGATGATGAATGATGAAATCAATGGGAAAAACGCATAATTGGATTGCTAATTGGAGCTAAATTGGACAAGTGAGGAGTTTGTAACGTCAACCGGGAAGGTTCATGGTGCTCAAGTGAACAAATCAGAGGTTGAAGGACCCAAGTTAAGGAATTGAGAGCTTAAATGGGCAAATCGAGAAGAAGATAAAGTTTGGGGACTAAATTGCAACAATTGGAAGTTGAGGATTGAAGTGCAATTAAAAGTCAGGGGCCAACTTACACAGCCGGAAAAAGATGGAAAATTGCATTGCAAAGTCCTTCCTCGTGATCGCGGGATTTCTACCACGTGATCGCGAGGTGCCTCGAATTTTTCAACATAAAGTTTTACCCATGCCTACGTGATCGCGAGATTTTATACCACGCGATCGCTTGGCTTTCCGGCTGGGCCAAAATATGGGATTTTTCTCGTGATTTTCAAAGAATTCTCTCTTTTTGACCTAGGTTTTCCCTAAAACCTATATATACAAAACATGAGGCACGAAATAAAGACCTTTACCTCTCCATAGAACGAGCCACAACAGAGATTTTAATTGGAATTCTTGGAGATTCAAGTATCGCAGAGGGGCGTGAATTGAAGATACTTGAAGAATTGATAATTGGTGCAATCTTTCCAATCTTCTTTATTTTCAATGAACGTCATTATATTTTATTTTTGCTATTTAAATATGATGTCTAACTAATTTTAATGTTGGGATGAACGATGTAGCCTAGTTAATTATTTTAATTCCATATTCCGTATTTTAACGCTTTAATGCATGTGTTGATTTATTATTGCGTTTAATGCGTGAATGAACTGGTCACTTATTCATGATTTTATATGTTATTTCCATAATCCGAGAGGTGAGTTAATAACATAGATCTAGGTAATAAATCCGGTAATTAAACGAAAGATAGACATATACTCTTGTAATTATTGCGGTCGTGTGTGAATTCTTGAATGTAATGCATCTAGATAAGGAATATTCAGACCAGCTGTAGAGATACATGGTTGATTTATTTAGGGAGAGTTGATTTAAACTCGAGAGAGGAATTTAAATTTAAATTAGTGAATTTGACCGAATGCATATTTAGGAAATAAAACTGGAATTTGAGTTAATTTAATTGGTTAGGTGAAATAGTAAATCCCAACTACTTTACAATCGTATTTGAAAACAAAACAATTCTACAATTTTAAATTCTTTAGTTTAATTCTTTAGTTTTAGTTTAAAACCTCAAATTCATTTGTTCGTTCAAATAAAGTGTAGAACTAAAATATTTCGGTAATTAATAGCAGTCCTTGTGGGACGATAATCCGGACTCCTAGATCCACTTTATTACTTCTCACGACCCGTGCACTTGCGGGGGTATTTCGCATCGCGAAATATCAGTGAACAAGTTTTTGGCGCCGTTGCCGGGGACTGTTAATTAATATCGATACACATTAGTTCTTATTTTACTTTGAACTTTACTTTGCTTATTTTTATTTTTACATTAATTTTTAGTTTTAGTTTTTAATTTTTGTTTTATTAAATTTATGTTAAGAAGGACTAAGTCATTTGATTTGCTTCCTTTTAATACAGAAATTGAACGCACCTTTCGACAGAGGCGTAGACCACAGTTGGAAGCGAATCAACAAACAGACTTAACCATGGCAGATGATATAATTCTGGATAATCAGGGAAATCAACAAAATCTGCCAGCAGCTGTGAATGGACAGCAACCAAATCATGGAAAGCGCATATTGAGAGACTACATGGTTCCTCTTGTGGGGAACATTGGAACGTGCATAGTGCCGCCTGCTATCCCTGCTAATAATTTTGAGATCAAGACTTCTTTGATCTCTCTGATCCAAAATTATGTCGTATTCCACGAGCTGCTGTCTGAAGATCCACATGCACACCTACGGACGTTCCAAGAACTATGTGACATGTAGCGCATGAATGGAGTTTCGGGTGATGTCGTGAAGCTGAAACTGCTCTCATTCTCATTGGCAGACAAAGCTAAAGCTTGGTTCTATTCTTTACCTCTCCACACTATCACCACATTTGAAATCCTAAGCCAAAAATTCGTAGGTAAATTTTTTCCACCTGGCCGGATGTCAAAGCTTAGGCGTGAAATTATGTCCTTTAGTCAACAGCCAGGGGAATCCATTTTTGAAGCTTGGGAAAAGTTCAATGAGCTTATCAGACAGTGTCCTACCCATGGAATTGCAGATTGGATCTTAGTTCAGACATTCTATAATGGGTTGACAAATGAACATAAGAAGCATGCAGACTCAGCAGCTGGGGGTTCAGTAATGGATATGACTTATGAAGAAGCTTCTGAGATTTTCGAGAAGATGGTTCAAATAGTTACCAATGGTATTCAGAGAGGTCTGCACCTAAGTCCAGGGGAGTAATTGTCGTTAATGAGATTACATCATTAAATGCTAAATTGGATGCGTTGACGAAGAAAATTGACAGTATGGGTGTGCAGACAGTCAACTTAGTTCAAACAGCGCTATGTGATTTTTGTTTTGAAAATCACACTGTGAATTTCTGTCCCATGCAACAGAGTCAATCAAATCCAGAACAAGTTAATTTCATGGGCAACAGGCAACAGGGTGGTCCTTATTCACAAACCTACAACCCAGAATGGAAGAACCATCCCAACTTCTCCTCGTCTAATAATCAGAATATTCAGCGTCTGCCTAGTTTTCAACAACAGCAGCAACAACAATCTCATAAAACCATGGCAGAAAACATGGAGATGTTAATCCAGCTGGTCAAGGGTCAGAATGGTGAGATTGTGAATCAAGCAGCTGAGATTAAGAATTTGAAGAGACAAATGGGAGAGCTGGCAGCTAGCAGTTCAATAAGACAGCCAGGACAGTTACCCAGTAATACTGAAATGAACCCTCGGGAGCATGTTAATGCAATAACAACAAGGAGTGGGGTTCGGCTATCTGAAGTGACTGTAGAGGAATATGAAAAGCAGAAGAGCCAAAAGAAAAATGTGGTGGAAGAGCAGAAAAGAGAAAAAGAACAGGGGTTGACTCCTGAAGTTGAAGAAAAGGTTGAAGAAGAAGTTCGAGTTAGACCGCCAGTCAAAGCTTATGTGCCTCTAGTTCCATACCCACAAAGGCTGAGAAAGCAAAATCTGGAGCAGCAATTTGGGAAATTTTTGGAGATTTTCAAGAAACTGCATATAAACATCCCTTTCTCTGAAGCCTTGGCTCAAATGCCCCGCTATGTAAAGTTTATGAAGGAGATGCTGTCAAACAAAAGAAAGTTGGTTGATTTTGAGACGGTAGCACTAAGTGAGGAGTGCAGCGCCATACTTCAAAAGAAATTACCACAAAATTGACCGATCCAGGGAGTTTCTCTATCATTTGCATTATTGGTAATTTCAATTTTGATAATGTTTTGTGTGATCTAGGGGCCAGTGTTAATTTAATGCCTCTATCTGTTTACAGGAAACTTGGGTTGGGGGAGCCTAAACCAACCAATATCACACTGAAGCTGGCCAATAGATCCATTCAGTACCCATATGGTGTTGTTGAAAATGTGATTGTGAAGGTTGACAAATTTTTCTTCCCAGTTGACTTTGTGATTCTTGATATGGAAGAAGACACTCAGATGCCTCTAATATTTGGAAGACCATTCCTAGCTACTGGAAGAGCACTGATTGACATTGAAAAGGGAGAAAATATTTTTAGGGTCGAGAAGGAACAAGCCAAGACAGGAACTTAAGGTTCAAAATGAAAGTTGCTTCAATGTGTATGGGGTGGTCCAAAAACCAGAAGTGAAGATGAAGCAAGTTATTAAGTTGGAGGAGTTTCCAATCACAAAATATGAGTTTGTGAAGGTAAAAGATGAAAGAAGGGACAAAAAGGAAGAAAAGTCTAACATCCCTCAACAATTGGCTAAAAACGAGGCTTTGCAATTAAAAAAAGTGAGAAAACGGGTGGAGAACTGCAAGGCTGGAAATTGCAAGATATGCAAGACTATGAGATCATCTTTCAAGCCTCCATGATATTTATGTGCTAAAGTCGGGCTTAAGACTTAAAACGGAGAGCTTGTTGGGAGGCAGCCCAACCTTTCTTCCCTTTTACTTATTACGCTTTTATTATTTATTTTAGTATTAAAATTTTATATATATGCATGGTAGGAAATGTGTTTGAGTGTTTTGCATGTTTCATGTTTAGAACACTTATGCATAAGAGTCTATTATTACATATTTAAGTATGTTTTTAATTTTGCATGTTTATATTAGGCTAGGTTTTTATCGTCATTCCAAACTCACACACACACTAGTTTGAATCATGACGATAAGGTTTGGAAAATTATTGCATCGATCATGAAGTGATTAGGGGGATAAAAATGATTTTGGAAATCAAAAATAGGAAAAAAATTTATTACAGCCGGGAACTACGCGATCGCATGCCAATAGGGTATGGCGATCGCGAGTTTGCATTTAAAAATCAACAGATTCTTAAACCTTGAACCACGCGATCGCTGGCACTCCAGCCAGGCGATCGGGTGGCTGTACTGGGACCAAAATCGACAGTTTAAGTGTTGTGCCTCATGTTTTCAATTTCAAACATTATAAACTCGTTTTCTCTCCCCCTAATCACCTCATATTTGGTCTTACATTTTGTGTGCATGTCATCAACACCTAGTTGCATCAATATCATTGCTATTTCTCGCATCCAAATCAATCGAAGGTATGTAATTCTTCACTTGAAACATACTTTACTCAAATTTATGAAATTTTCTTTTAGATTTTGAATAATTGGAATTGTGAATTGTGAAGAAGGGGCTTAAGTTAGTTGTTGGAGTTTCTGATTTGTGGTTTAGTAGACAAAATTTTTGGTTCATTCATGCCTCCAAACCTATGCATATCCTTTGATTTTTCCAATGCACACCATGTATTTGATGAAATGCCACAAAGAGAGTTTTGTACTGATTTTATAAATCCATCCGAGCATTTATCTTCATGAAATGTGTATCAATGTTTATGTGTGTGTAGTGCATGAGTTAGTTCACATCTTGGCATTAAAACCATTAAAACCATATTGGCATCATGACAACCCCATTGCAGGCCATTGCACCCAGAAACTGTCTCACGTCACCTACTTCTCCACATTGTTGCATGACCCTATTGACCTTCAAATAAGCTGAATTTTTAATATATTGTTGATCATGCTGTGAACTTTAAACTACCAAAAGATGGCTCGGGAAGATTTATATTTTTCTAGGCGATGTTAAGGCTTAAATGTGTGTGGTCGACCAATTTTGAAAATTCAAAATTTTACTTTGACTTTAGTTTGGGGGTGTGGTACTGAACTTCCATTATTTCTTATTGGTGTTTATGATTTCTAATGTTACTTATCTCTTAACTGCAAGGTAAACACCAATCAAGACACATCCAATCAAGTGGGCAGAGCAAGAATATGGTCATATTTATCCAACATCATTTCAAATGGAAGCATCAAGGCAACAAAGCATCCACATTTCACCTGGAAAGTTCTCGTTCTCTCTTCGTTGTCTTGTATTACATTTTTTTAGATCTTTTTGACAAACATTGAGGACAATGTTTCTTTCTAGTTTGGGGGTAGAAAATCTCCCACATTTAAAAAATTGCTTCCGTATTCATGATATTCATTCTATGCTTCCATTCGATTTTATTGGGATTAAAAAAAATTGAAAATGTGTTAACATATTTATTGCCTATAATATAGTATGAATCAATTTGTGCTTAGGTTTGAAAATTGGACAACATGAAAGCATGAACTTATTTTTGAACTAGTTATGTTTTGCTATATTCATACTTATTGCGCACATAGCCAGTGGCGGATAATTGCTTGTATGAGGGATTTTGTTTAATGCATGTGGGGCAAAATTTATGCAATTTGAACTTAGGAATGACTCAAAAAACCCTGAACTTAGATCGTTAGACATCCCACCCCTAAATTAGAACCAATCATGCTAAAAAGCAAGTTTGGGGGTAAAATGGTTGGAATTTGTGTGTATTGACGGGTTGGAGGTCTGTGGTTCTTGGTTTTTCACTTGAGTCATTACAGTTTGGTCAACGGGTATAAACCATTTCTAGCATAAAATCAAAAAAATGCTGAAGGTCTTATTCCGCTCTTCAGTTCAGGTTGTAGAATTGGGGACTGCTTTCTTTTGATTTGTTGT
Source organism: Ligustrum vulgare (assembly GCA_963555705.1). Classification (NCBI taxonomy): domain Eukaryota; kingdom Viridiplantae; phylum Streptophyta; class Magnoliopsida; order Lamiales; family Oleaceae; genus Ligustrum; species Ligustrum vulgare. The sequence goes on from OY743174.1 coordinate 31,232,035, forward strand.
GTACACTTATTTATGATTCTGACTACCTTGTGTGGAAAAAGCAAAGAATATTTTTAGAACCCACATAGATAAAAAAATCGGGATGCGAGAGAAAAAGCAGAAAGTGGTGATCATCTATGAGCATTGAAAGGAATTTTGTTAGAAATCATAGATTGACCACATGGGATTCAGGCTGGATTATGCATAATGGGCCACAAAGTGTTGAGTATATCTTTTGCATAAGTATGCTTTTGACACTGGCTATTCACACACACACTTGAGACTCTGGCAGAATATAACTAGAAATTAGTTTGCATTGTTGTTCATGACGCTTGCTTAAAGCTTAAATTGGTTTGGATTATGGAGGCATATGGTAAACATGGTTACACGACAAAAATAAATTCTCCTTTATTTCTTTGATTTTTGTAGTTTATTTTCCATTGTTCGAGGACGAACAATAATTCTAGTTTGGGGGTATTTGATAAGTGTATTTTATACACTTATTTGTATGTCTAAATTAGGTGTAATTATTGTCGTTTAGGAATATTTGCTTTTTAATTTGTGTTTATCGTTTACTTTTCAAAAAATATCCCGGAAGATGATGAATGATGAAATCAATGGGAAAAACACATAATTGGATTGCTAATTGGAGCTAAATTGGACAAGTGAGGAGTTTGTAACATCAACCGGGAAGGTTCATGGTGCTCAAGTGAACAAATCAGAGGTTGAAGGACCCAAGTGAAGGAATTGAGAGCTTAAATGGGCAAATCGAGAAGAAGATAAAGTTTGGGGGACTAAATTGCAACAATTGGAAGTTGAGGATTGAAGGTGCAATTAAAAGTCAGGGGCCAACTTACACAGCCGAAAAAATATGGAAAATTGCATTGCAAAGTCCTTCCTCGTGATCGCGGGATTTCTACCACGTGATCGCGAGGTGCCTCGAATTTTTCAACAGAAAGTTTTACCCATGCCTACGTGATCGCGAGGTTTTATACCACGCGATCGCTTGGCTTTCCGGCTGGGCCAAAATATGGGATTTTTCTCGTGATTTTCAAAGAATTCTCTCTTTTTGACCTAGGTTTTCCCTAAAACCTATATATACAAAACATGAGGCACGAAATAAAGACCTTTACCTCTCCATAGAACGAGTCACAACAGAGATTTTAATTGGAATTCTTGGAGATTCAAGCATCGCAGAGGGGCGTGAATTGAAGATACTTGAAGAATTGATAATTGGTGCAATCTTTCCAATCTTCTTTATTTTCAATGAACGTCATTATATTTTGTTTTTGCTATTTAAATATGATGTGTAACTAATTTTAATGTTGGGATGAACGATGTAGCCTAGTTAATTATTTTAATTCCATATTCCGTGTTTTAACGCTTTAATGCATGTGTTGATTTATTATTGCGTTTAATACGTGAATGAACTGGCCACTTATTCGTGATTTTATATGTTATTTCCATAATCCGAGAGGTGAGTTAATAACATAGATCTAGGTAATAAATCCGGTAATTAAACGAGAGATAGGCATATACTCTTGTAATTATTGCGGTCGTATGTGAATTCTTGAATGTAATGCATCTAGATAAGGAATATTCAGACCAGCTGTAGAGATACATGGTTGACTTATTTAGGGAGAGTTGATTGAAACTCGAGAGAGGAATTTCAATTTAAATTAGTGAATTCGACCGAATGCATATTTAGGAAATAAAACTGGAATTGGAATTAATTTAATTGGTTAGGTGAAATCGTAAATCCCAACTACTTTACAATCGTATTTGAAAACAAAACAATTCTCCAATTTTAAATTCTTTAGTTTAATTCTTTAGTTTTAGTTTAAAACCTCAGATTCATTTGTTCGTTCAAATAAAGTGTAGAACTAAAATATTTCGGTAATTAATAGCAGTCCTCGTGGGACGATAATCCGGACTCCTAGGTCCACTTTATTACTTCTCACGACCCGTGCACTTGCGGGGGTATTTCGCATCGCGAGATATCAGTTAACAATATACAAAGGACTATTGAAAGAATTTCTCTTTTGATAGTGGAATAGTTTGTTTGAGGACCAGTCCAGACACCAGAATAGTATCTAACTAACTGTTCCTGATTTGACCCTAATGGAATCTGCTTTAAGACTCCACCAAACTCGTAGTCTGATGCGTCTGTCTCAACGTCAAGATTGACATCTGGGTCGATGATTGAAAGACAAGGAATACTTTTGACTGCTTTTTTGACACTTTGGACAGACATCTAAGGTACACTCATGCCCTCAAGGTGATGGCTTTTTGTTCAGTTTTTTGAAAAGTGATGCACATAGTAACCTGATATTTTGAATAAAGTCTGACACGTAATTAACGCATCCAAGAAATCTTTGAAGTGATGTCTTATCAAGGATTTGATCTGGAAATTTGTCGGCAAATTCTAAAGATCTTTGAATTGGTGTAATTGTACCTTGAAAAATCGTATGTCCAAGAAAACGTATTTTCGTTTGACATAAAACGATTTTCTTTGCAGATACAGCTAAACCATTAATTTTGACAGTATGAAAAAATGTATTCAAATGTTTGAAATGTTGTTCTAAACTATCTGAATAGATTAAAACATCATCAATGTAAACAATGATAAAATTTTGAAAGGGATTGAAAATATCATTCATAATTTTTTGAAATTCAAAAGGAGCATTTTTTAGGCCAAATGGCATGACATTCCATTCATATTGGCCAAAAGGAACATTAAATGCAGTTTTGTATCTATCTTCTTCTTTGATTTGAATTTGGTAAAAACCTGACTTCATATCAAAATTTGAAAAGATAGATGCTTTGAATAGAAGATTAAGAAGATCTTTCTTTTGAGGAAGAGGATATCTTGTCCACTTAAGAGCAGAATTTAAAGGTTTAAAATTGATAACAAGCCTTGGAGCCCCACGTTCGAGTTCAGCTTGATTTAGAACATAGAATGCAGAACAACTCCAGGGAGATTTACTTGGGCGAATGAGACTCTTGCTAAGTAAATCCTGAATTTCCTTGGTGCAATACTCAAGGAGTTCCTTGTTCATTTGAATAGGACGAGATTTAGTTGGAATGGATGATTCATGGAAATCATCCGAATATGGACGAGAAACAATATGTTTCTTTCTATTCCAAAATGCATTTGGAATGGTAGAACATATTTTTGCTTCGAATTTTTTGAGAATTTGAGAAATTTTCTCTTTGACTGAAGAATTTTGAAGTTGATCAGAAATTCGTTGAAATTTGATTTCTACTTTGAGAAAAGAAATGTGTTGTTTTTTGGAATTAATATTGTTGATAATTTGGGAAATTAAAGCTTGTTTTAAAGCATTCACATCTTTAAAAGAATGAGGATTGGTAAATTTGAAGAACAAATCTTGACCAAAAACATTTGTTTTTAATCCTTGTTCAGAAGCTTGAAATGGATAAATTTGGACGATAAAAGGAGTACCAAGAATAACATTTTGATCCAAATCTTTTACCAGACAAAAAATATTTTTGAAACAAATGTTTGAATTGCAAACATGAGCTTTTGAAAGTTTATATTGAATGTTTAATTTCTTACCACTATCACCATAAAGACGCTCGGTAGTTTTTTCAAAATATTTTGTTGGTATTAATCCTTCTCTAATACAATTCTGATATGCACCAGAATCAATTAGAACTCTTGTTGTTAATTTAAAAGATCCATTAACAACAATAGTCATTTGACAATACCATTTTTGAAGTTGAACCCGATTAATGACATTGATCTTCTCTTGCTCAGTAAGAGAATTATCATTATCAGAATTATGCTCAGAATTTATTTTTAAAGGTTTAAATTGTTTAATTTTTTCAATATTTTCTTGTTCTTTTGAAGAATAAGAGTCAAATTCATCAGATGATGAAGAAGAGGATGAATTAGAAATGATTTTTGAAGAAGTAGCTAACTTATCTTTGAGGATAAGTTCAATTTTGATATCTTTAACTTCTCTTTGAAGTTGAGAAATTTGAGTTTTCATTTGATTGACTTCAGTTTTTAAATCAGAATTTGATGATTTTGATTTGACATCTTGGGTAAATTTGTTCAATATTTCGTTCATATTGAAAGATTTAGAATACTTATTTTTATTCTTAGGAGGAAGCAAAGAAGAGAATTTTTTCTTTAATTGAGGATTGTCAATTCTATTCACAATATCTTGAATAAGTTCTTCTTCTCTGGTAAGAACATTTATGGTTTTGCAACCACATATTTCTTTACTTTGATTAGATTTTGAAGAGGAAGATGAACTAGATTCAATATCAGAATCTTCTTGATGCTGATAAATAAATTCTAATTCAGAATCAGAAGAAAATTCTTCTGAAGAAGAGGAATTCATAAGATTGAGAAGTTCAAGTTTAATATCTTCATCAATTTGAAGACTATTAATCTTTTCCTTCATAGGACATTTGTTTGAATAATGTCTCTTTTGATGACATTTGTAACAAGTTATATTTTTAGTATTTTTGGATTTTGAAAATTTTTTTATTAAATGATTTTGACTTCTGAGATTTTGATTTTTTTGTAGAATTCATTTTTCTTTTGAAAATTTCTTTTTCTTAAATGAGATGGAAAATTTTTTATTTTCTTTTGGATTGAAGGAGGAAGAATTTTTTGAAATCCATATTGTTCGCAGAATGAACCAAGTTCATTTCTAGTCCCAAAATTTTCAGATTTGAGCTTAGAACGAAGTTTGATATCATTGCAAAGAGCAAGACCTTCCTTATTAATGAAATTAATAATTTCACCATAAGTAAGTTATTCATATGGAATTAGATCATTATTTTGATATCTTATTGAATTTCGAACCTTTTCTGCAAATAATTTTGGAAGTCCAGAAATAAATTTCTCTTTCCAAAATTCATTATTGCAGTCATTTCAAAGAAAGACTCTAGATAGGAAAATGTCCTTATACAATCTAAAATCATTTAATTTTGGGCATGTTAAATTCATCAGTATTTCAGCTGATCTATCTAACAATGCAGTTGGAGTTCCAACGAAATGTTTGATAATAGCATACACTGCCATAAAGAAATAAGAGATTACTTCATCGCCTTCAATTTTGGTAGCATTTATGACTTCATCTCTATCATTAGCAGATAGATAATGAACCCACCAACCTTTGAGTTGACCAGTAAAACCTGTAATTAAATTTCTACAAGTAGTATTCTCGTCAACGTGGCGACATTTGTATGCCTCATAACGAACAACCATTTTTTCAATAGTTTGAATAATTTGAAATTCAGTTAATCCGTCAAAATTCCATTTGACGATTTCATCTCCTGAATAAGTTTCAGTAACCTTTCTTTTAAAAGAGCATTCTTCTAAAAGAAGATCAGGTTGAGATGGACGATTGTAGAAAGTTGGAAGTTTTGATGAATTAAATCTTTTAATTTTGTTAATTTGTAAAGGAGAGTTATATTGATCATCTAAAAATTGACCTTCAATGTCAGGAACATCAATGTATTAACATTTTTAGATGCAGTTAATTTTGAAAATTGTTCTGTTAATTCTTTTAAAATTTTGGATTCAGAATCCAATGACCTTCCTAATTTAGGAGTGATCTCCGATCCAAGAGGTTGAAAGATAAGAGGTTTCTTATCTTCCTTCTTTAAGGATGAGGATGATGACTTATCTCTGTAAGAGAAGACATCAATTGGAGGTTTATTTTTTGGAGTAGTAACCTGTTGGTCAGAATTATTTTCAATTCTGGTTAACAGATTACTAATAGATTGAAGAGCAACATTTGTGAAGTTATTTTGAACTTGAATATTTCTTGAATCAATAGATTTAGCTGAAGATTCATCTAATCGATCTCTAGAAAGTTGTTTGAATGGAGAAGCAATTACTTCTGCTGAACCATGAGGAATGACAATTTCCTCAAGAGGAGGGAATTCATATTTGATAATTTGTTTTGAAGTTGTTTTCCAAGTTTTTTCTTTTGAATTATTAGTTTGAAATGATTTTTCTTTTGATTTAGATTTCTTAATCTTTTTTCCAAAAACTTTGAAATTTATCCAATCATAAAAAGACATATCTTCTGATTGGGAAAAAAACTCATCCCAATAAGATTCAATATCTTCTTTTGAAAACTATTTTTTGAAATCATGTCTGAATTTTTTGACATGAGGAGTTTGATCATTTTTGAATTCTTTTCTTCTATCAATGTTAGAAGAAATGACACAGAGTTGAGAAGAAAGAGTTCTTCTATGAAGATTCTTCTTTCTTAGAAGAGGAACTTCTTCCTCTGAAGGAGTAACCATATCAGAAGATGTTGGAGATTCTGATTCATTATCCTTGGAATAGATTGGTTTTGGAATATTTGGTTGAAAATTGACATCTTTGAGTTTATTTGAAGAACTAGAAAATCTACCCGATTGAAAAGAAGGATTATTTTGGAAATTTTGAAAAAAATTTGTTGAAGAAGATCGAGATAAACTTGAAAATTTTGAAGAAGATTCACCAAAAATCAACTTAGCGCTTCCATCTGGAAATATTAAGATTTGATTAGGTGTATCTCTGGCAACAGTAGACTCAATTGGTTTATTTGCTTTTGCAATATCCCATTCAAGTCTTCTAGTTTTAAGATCCCATGGTATCCTTTTGGGTACCATAGTATTCGAGTGAAGATTACTTCCATCAGTAAGGATTCATTCCTTGGAGATGAACGTAAAGCTTTTATATTGAGCGAAGTATTAAGGAGTTTGTAATAAACTCTGTATATTACAAGGAAAGAATCTGATTCATCTAAACTAAGGTGCTTAGTTTGGATGTGCAATTTGAGAGTTTTCAGGATATGTTTGTAAAAAAGGACTAACAGTGAAATTTGGATAGCAATTTGAGAATATTGGACCACCTTCTAGATTTGACTCTAGAATAGTGAGAAGGAATGCTCGAAGTTTGAATGTAGATCACGCAAAGTGAGCAAGAAAGGAATATCTAAACCTAAGCGAAACAAAGGTTTACATGCAATTTGAACTGACCAATATGCAAGAATTTAAATTTCTTACGGTGTTCTAGTATGGAATTTTTTGAAAATAATGAAACTTCAGACTTGAGTCCTTCAATACGAAGTGTTTGCTCAAGTGTTTTGATAACATGATTTTAAGTAAAATCAAATCGACCAATTTCATAGATAGAACTATTATGGTAAATACTAATGGTAGATATTTTTTTAATCAATTTTAATTTTATTATTAATACTAATATTGAATGAGTTCAATTAATATTTTTAGTTATTAGTATTAAAATTATAATTTTATTATTATTATTATTATTATTATTATTATTATTATTATTATTATTATTATTATTATTATTATTATTATTATTATTATTTGTTGTTCTTAATATTATAAATTCTATATGTAGCCATCAACATAAAAATTGTATTTTAATTATTAATGGTAAAATCATTTGTTATCTTTAATATTAAAAATTATATTTTCTGAAATCACATCAAAGATTAAATGTAAAAGTCATATTTTGTACATTTTAATTTTTCCACAAATCACACTATTTCAAAATTGTTTTATTTAAGTAATGATATATATAATTTCTTAACTAAATTTAATTTGGTCATAAATAATTAATTTCAATTTGAATTGACACCCATATTACTCATTTTGTTCATTTATTAATTTATTTACTCATTTTGTTTATTTATTTATTCATTTTGTTCATTTATTTATGTTTAATACTATAGGTTTAAATAATAAAAATATGCAAAATACATATTACTAACTTTAACAATTAGTTTAACTAATTTTTATCAAAATAAAAATAAAGGCATGTTAGCAAACTCATAATATTTCAAAATAGGGTGTGGTTAAATACATTTATTTAAAACGTATAAAAATAGTTTTTTTCGGTAACATAACACTTTGACTGCTCGATGAAAAATGAAAAGTCACGTTGTATTGGAAATTATTAAATAAGTTTTGAATATTTTGATAGTTCGTATCTATAATTTTTAAATTTTTAAAATTCTGTCATTGTGGTGGTTTCACATTGTACACCGATTTAAACAAAATTTAATTATTTGATTTTGATTTTGATCTTTTTCTTTTCCTTTTCGTTTTAAAAAATTCTGAGCGTATATCACATATATATCTATTTTTTTTTTACTTATTACAAATTTTATTTAAATGTAATTTTTCTTTTCCATTTTAAGTTAAATCAATTCAAATTACAATATTTAAAAAATTCTGGAACGATAAACATACGAACCATAAGAAAAAAATTTAAGGTATGTTTAATGTACTATTTTTGTAATTATCTTCATTCGTTTCTCATTTTTAATTAAATATTCATTTCATATGTTAACATATGAGTTTAATATATGTGAGTAATAAATGACAGTGCATTGCATGAGTGTAACATTAGTATATATAAAAGTAAAATAGCAATCACAAAAATACACACATAGTTTCCCGCCAAATTTTTTTCCTAAATTTGGGAATTTTTTGCTAAAAAATATTATATTAAATATTTTAGCAATTATTATTTTACACGTGTCATTAATTACATTGGCGGATGTACTATGCTATTAATAACATCAAAATGTTATTTTTCTATTTTATTTTTTTTATTTTTTTTAATAATTATTGTATTATTTTGAAATTAAAAAATATGTAAAATGAGAGTCAAATTAAAGATCACATTGAGAAGTTTAATGTAAGCTAACAAGTGATAGCAAATTTTAATTATATTGTCCGTAAAATCATATAAAAAAAATTAAAGGTAAAGTTTTATTTTATATTTTTCCTCAATATCTAATTCATTTTAAATTATATCATTTAAGTCCTATAATATTATCTATAATCTTAATATTCCTTATATATATATATATATATATATATATATATATATATATATAAGTACAATAGGCGTCACCAAATACACACGTAGTTTCCTGCAAAAAAAATTTCTAAATTTAGAATTTTTTTGCTAAAAATTAGAATATTAAATATTTTAGTAATTATTATTTTACATGTGTCATTAATTGCACATTGACATTAGTGCTGTGCTCTTAATAACATTAAAATATAATTTTTTCTATTTTATTATTATTTTTTTAATAATCGTTGTATTATTTTAAAATAAAAAAATATGTAATATGAGTGTCAAATTAAAGATTATATTGAGAAGTTTTTAATACAAGCTAACAAGTGAGAGCAAATTGTAAATATATTGTCCGTAAAATCATATCAAAAATTAAATGTAAAGTTTTATTTTATATTGTATATTTTTCCTCAATATCTAATTCATTTTTAATTATATTATTTAAGTCTTTTAATATTATCTATAATTAGTTAACTAAATTCATTTTAGTCATGGATGATTAATTTATGTTCTTTTTTTTTCTCATTGATAAGTATATTTTATACACTTATTTCTATCCTAAAAGTAGAATTTTTATTGTTTATTCAATAATATTTGCTATTTATTCTAGTTGTATTTGTTTATCTTTCAGAAATAACCTAAAGTCGAGAAAACAATGAAATTGAAGCCAAAATCAAGCAATTGGATGTAAAAAGTGTCAAAGTAAGCAAATCAAGAATTGATACAGTCAATCAAATAGCCAATTGGAAGAAAAAATCAAATTTGGAAGATTTCAGAAGTTCAAGGACCAAATTGCAAATATTCAATAGTTGATTCGGATCAAGATAAGATACTTGAGGACTTTTAGGAGTCAATTGGATGCAATTAGAAGCCAAAAAGGAATGAAATATGGTAAGAATATTACCATAAATTCATTCCAATCAAACAAGATTTCTGGCAGATTTTTAATCGGACTTTAAAAGCTAATTTCGGGGAAGTAAACATTCGAATTTGGAAAATCCTATTTCATGATGAATTGTAGCTCTTGAAGTTATATTTCTAACACAATTTTAATAACCTCAATCAAATAAGGGAATAGAAAGATATGATCAAAATACTGAACATTGTACAGTGACAAAAAGTTCTCCCGCGAAGGTAACTTCCCTTGTTCAGTTGGAAATCTTTTGGAAGCCAATTTGGACGATATTTTCAGCATTCTTTTCTTCCAAGTAACCTATACTTCGACTATATCTATAAATACATGACTTGGGGTACAAAATTAAGAGTTCTTAATTCATTGAAGAGAGGCCAAAACGCTGTCGGATTGTGGAGGGATTCACTCCAAGCCAAGACATAATTGAAGAACGAAGATCAAGGGCATGAATAGGGTGACATCTATCCATTCCTTTTGTGATTTGTATTCAATTATGTATCTAGGATAGGTTCTTAAATTTTAGAATTATGATGAAGCATTTATTTCCGGATTTTATGTATTGATTATCATTTAATTTCATAATTCATGGGTTTGAGCAATTGATTTATACTTTTTTTATCATGCAATTACTTGATCACTAGTTGAATGATTTTAGGTTGTGATTTCTTAAGTTCGAAAGATTGAGATTTCATTATACTTGTGTCAATTGCCACAAAGTCCGATAGGGGATAAAAATATACCCCTATACTTTGTGTTATCTACTATAGTATTCACAAAACTTGTAATGCTTTTCTATACATTTAGATTCGTCATAGAAATATAGTCGGATTGTGTATAGAAATAGGTGTTGATTATTGTCTGAAAGGGAGTCTTGACAATACTTGGAATATGGATTTTCAAAACCTCGTGAATTATTGTTAGATGTTTAATTTAATGCATAATTAATGGAATAATTGTGGATTCTCAATTCTAGCATGTTTTTCTCATATTTTCTCTAAATCAAATTTCCTCGTTCTTTCTAGTTTAATTTTAATTCAAAATTCTCAAATTCAAACAATTTCTCGTTCCGGTTAAGGAATCTTAGTGTAAAATACAATTTAAAACAATCTCTGTGGGATCGATACATGGATTCACGTCCACTTTATTACTTGTACGACCCGTGCACTTGCGGAGCGAACAAGTTTTTGACGTCGTTGCCGGGGATTGTAGTTTAAATTTATTTTTAGATTACTTTCACTAATTCGGACTCTTTACTTGCTTTATTTTTATTTTTTTTTAATTTTTTTTTTACTCTAGGATTTTAATTTTTAATTTTTAGTTTAGTTGCTAGTTTCTTTACTTTTTTTGTAGTTGTATATGCTTTTGAAAAACGGGAATCTTTTCGAAGTTGACCCGGAAATAAAACGTACTTTACACCGTCGGTTAAGAGAAGTTAGGGAACTAGATAAACACAAAAATTCAAATGGCAAACAATATGGCTTTACTTGGAGTTGAGCTAGAAGATGAGGGAAATAGATTTGTAGGAGATTTCATGACCCCACAAATTGTCCAAAACCAATCAAGCATAGTTTATCCACCTTTTGGTCTTGCAAACTTCCAATTAAAGACCAATGTGATAAATATTTTTCAAAATTGACATCAATTATATGGCAAACCCGATTAAAATCCACATGCACATGTGTCTAAATTTTTAGACATGTGTGAACATTTTAAATATCATGGTGTGTCAGATGACACCATAAGACTTAGGTTGTTTCCATACACCTTACGAGATAGGGCAATAGATTGGTTAGACTCTCGTCCTCCTGCAAGTATAACAACTTGGAATGACTTGACCCAAAAATTTTGCACAAAATTCATGCCCCCAGCCAAAGTTACTAAACTCAGACACGAGATAACAATTTTTCAACAACAAGAGTCTGAGTCATTTGATAAAGCATGGAATAAGTTTAAAAGCATGCTTAGGAAGTGCCCTCAACATGGATTACCTAAAAATGAGCAGGTAAGGTACTTTTACATTGGCTTGCTCCCTCAATACAAGAGTCTTGTTGATTCGTCATCAAATGGATCAATAACTACCCAAACTCTTGATGGAGCACTTGAACTGTATTAGAGAATAGCCAATACCAACGCAATGTGGGCGTCTGAGAGGACCATTCAAAAGAAACCAGCAGGAGTTTATGCAGTGGATGATGTTTCGACATTGTCTGCTAAATTAGTGAAAAGATTCGAAGCGCGGAAGAAACACCGGAAAGTTCCGAAACCAGGTTGTGGATGGACGGTGGAATCTTGACTCGATATTCACGATGCGATGGCTCGACGATGCGGAATAAAGAACCAAGACTTTCGAAACGCCTCAAGGAATTGCCCAATCTCCTTGATAAGTCTCTGATTTTGAACGCCACAAATATTCTCACGAATATTTTATAAGTTCTGAATGAACGCCACAAGATAATCAATCTTGATAAGTTCGAAAAATATAGGAATCCACCTATAACTTTTATTGAATCCTCAATAAAAACTGTTTATATCAAAATCAAAGTCTGAATTACAATGAATGGAAAGAATATAAATAAGTAAAATAACCTAGCCGCTAATTGACTCAGAATAGAATTCTAATTAGATTAAAATTCTAAAATAGGCAAACAAATAATTAAAAAACAAATTTAACCTAAAAATACGCAAAAACTCTAATTTCCGTCTGCATAATTGACTTGCTGTTTTGAAGCCCCAAATGATGGAATTTGGCCATAAAATCAGTCGGCTCAAGGGCTTTTGCCCATGAGTTTTGCTTAGTGGCTTATTTCTACTCGAAAAACACATATTATGCATCTAATTCCGACATGGTTGACTGGATTGCACTTTTATTTGGCTTGAATATTTAACTTTTTCCGTCAAGCCTGCTATGACTCCGATTGTCGAGGGTCTGGAACACATCATACCCTCCTTCTTTAGGATGATTCGTCCCGAATCATAGCTTTGTTCCTGTTGTTTCACTTCACCTCCTGGATCAAACGGAAAATTATTACTTCAATGCCAGAGGGATGACCAATAGTATCCTGTAACTTGGGTTACATGAATGGATTGAAGTAGAAACTCCTGTGGGCATTGGTGGTGTTGCCCAAATTTCCAAGTACATTTAACCTGCAAGACAAAATTAAATAAAGCGGGGAGGGTAATGTTAGGTTCATGAGGTACAAGGTATGGATCCTTGTATTCATGAATTATCACCGTCAATTCCTCCTTTGGAACCACGAGGCCCTTCTCTTCACCTCGTTCTCCTTTTGCAACTTCTTACTCGCCCCCCTCTATCTCTTTTCTCTCAAGCCCAAGTACTTCCTCTAACTCAAGATTTTCTAGCTCATCCACCTCTTCAAATTTTTTTCTTTCAAATTCAACTACATCTTCTACCTCCAGATTTTTATCACCACGCTCGTGTACTACCTCATTACTACTCAAATGTGGATCTTCTAATTCAACGCTCAAATCTTGAACTTCAACCTCAACTCCCAATTCCACCTTCTCCTCATCAAATTTTGGAGTTTGTTTATTTGTTTTTAATTTCAACTCTCCCTCCTTCTTATCAATATCCTTATCCCCATGATGCCTCCTATTATACCACTTTCCACTCTCCTTCCTTACCCACCGTGAATCTTCTAGTGCTTCCTCTAATGTCAACCCATATAGTACGCATATTTTTCCTTTCTTAAGGAATTGGTATATGTGCATACTCTTATCATAAACAGCCTCCCTCCTATGTCTCCAAGATTTTTCCAATAAAATATGATAAGACTTCAATGGTACTACATCACACCATACATCCTCACTATACCTTCCCTAAGTAATAGACACTAGAACTTGTTTGGTTACTTTGAAATCTCTAAACTCTCTCATCAACGTCTGTAGCGCCCCGAGTTCCGTATACCCGATTCACTACGTCATTTTCTGTCTAATTTTTTTCGAATAATATTTTTGCGGAAGAAATAATTGAAATTCATTTTTGGCAACATTAAATAAACTGTAATGGCCGATAAAATTGAAACATTTATGAAACCATTTGAAATAGTAAATCGAACCATTAATTTTGTAAAGAAATTGACAATGTCATAATTTCTCAAATAAATGAACTTCTCTAAATTATTCGATTGTTTGGAAAAATACGGAAATCATTAACGTCAAACTTTCAACCGTTTAACGATTATTGCCACCATCATTCATCGCTCGCCACCGTCTCCGAAATCTGCAAAACTGTTAAAAAGTAGGGTGAGTATTTCATGGGGGAAATACTCAGTAGACTCATCGCAAATTAATTTAACTTATAAGATGATTAAACACATAAATCCCGGCTCTTTATAAAACGGGCATTGATAGAGCTTCTTTATAAAACTGCTCTTGATAAAACTCATATTGTGCATTACAGCACGGGACATATTTTGCAAATCATAGGCTCTTTGAAATTAGCTCTTTGAAAACAGCTCTTTGAAAACCATATACTTATAAAAATATTTTAATTATGCCAAGCATAATTTCTTTTGAAAGCATAACATAAGATATGATTGAAATCCTCATAAACATAAGAAGACACAAGAACTTTACCGAACTTAGGTGGCAAGAATTCTTATGCAGTAAAATCATAATAACAGTAAGATCATAATAACAGTAAGATTATAATAACATAGGATAAGATCGAAATCCTCATAAATATAAGAATTTTACCGAACTTAGGTGGCAAGAATTCTTATGTAGTAAAATCATAATAACAGTAAGTATACCAAAACATAATTCATGAAATTCATAGGGATCATTTCCATCATAACATAAGATAGGATCGAAATCCTCATAAACATACGCGACAGGAATTTTACCGAACTTAGGTGGTAAATCCTCATAAACATATGGAAAGACAGGAATTTTACCGAACTTAGGTGGTAAATCCTCATAAACTTATGGAGACACAAGAATTTTACCGAACTTAGGTGGTAAGAATTCTTATGTGCATAGCAATGATCCAAAACATATAAAACATTATCGTAAAAACATAGGGTATACTTACTTTTCATAAAAACATAAGGTATATTTACCTTTCATAAACATACTTAATTTTCTTGAAAATTGACTTTCACAAGTCACATGACATTTATATGAAATCATAATTTAAACCAATTAATAAGTGCGAGTCTACCTCAAATCCGACGAGTGCAAAGTTGAGCGGGAATGACTTCAATTTCTTTAAATTCTCCGTACGCTTCGTCTTAGCCAATAAGTCACTTTAGTCTATCGAATATATAGTTCAAAATGATAAATTATAATTTGAGGACTAAAATTGATGTTTTGAAAGTTGAGGGACTAAAATGAATACTTTTGAAAGTTCAAGGACTAAAATAGATATTTTGAAAAGTTGGGATTTAAAATCAAATAAAGTAAATCAGTAAGGACTGAATTGATCAGATTTTTAAAATGAAAGGGCTGATTAAAATCATTTAAAACTTTGGGACTGAAATGGATAACTTTAAAAGTTGGGGACTGATTTGAAATAACTTTAAAACTGTCAGGGACTGATTTAAAAAGATTTAAAGCTGAAAGGACCGACATAAAATATTTTGTAAACTTAGGGACTGAATCTTTAAAACATAATTAGGCTAGGGACTAAAGTGAAATTTCTGAAATCAAAATAATAAAATCAGATTTCTCTTTCATTTCACGATCTGAAGGAATAAGAGAGAGAGAGGTAGGTTGCGGCGAAACCAGTCTTCAACCGAGGATTTTCCGGTGCAACGCCGGCGGGTTACCGGCGCAATGTCGTCGCCGGTATCGGCAAGAAGCGGTCAGAGAGTGGTTAAGGTTTTTGAGCGGATTGAGTGCGAAATCAGAGATAAAACGAGGCTTGGGTTCAGATTTAGGGTTGCGATTTGGGTCTGAAATTCCGGCGAAGGGAGCGGCGATTGAGGTAAGTAACTGAGTTCACTTATTTCTTGTTTTGGGTTTTTGATTTGAGTTTGAATTGGAGTTGATTTGGGACTGGGCAGTGGAGGCGATGGGGTTGTGCGGACTTAGTGTTAGGCAGTAGCGGTGATGATTTGATTTGGTGGAAGGCAGTTTGGAGCTGGTGGTTGGACTGATGATTGCCGGTTTTGGTTGTGATATGTGTGTGGCTGAATATGGTGGATTGAATTGATAGTGATAAAATGGTAGTGCAGTGACTCTGTGAATTGGAAGTCATGGAGGTGGCTGATGACGTTGATGATACATAGGTTTCGTGATTATGGTTTGGGGCTGCAACTGATAATTGTGGTAGCTGGATTGAGGATTGTTGGTTGACAGTGATGGCTGCAGAGTTGTGATTTGTGGTATTGCAGTGAACTTGGTTTGCTGTATGTATTAGATTTGGTATTGAATTGGAAATGGCAGCTGAAATGGATTGGGTTGGTGAAACGTTGTGAGTAATCAGGGTGATGATAATAGGATTCAGCTGGTTATAGAGTTGAGGCTGTAGATTGGTTTCAGATTGATGTTTTGATTGGCATTGAGTTGGGAAAACGGATTGAAGGTTGGTAGTTATGGTGGCGGTTGGGGTTTGATGATGACTGCGTGATGGTGGTTCTTGATTTGTAGTGGCAAGGTTGATTGCAAATTGTGTATATTGCTGGTGTGTGTGGAGGTAGAATAAAAACTGGCCAAGCTTACAGTGTTTCTTGGTTGCAGACGGTTATGGTTTTCTGACTGAGGTGGAAATTTATAATTGGCATTAGGCAGAGGATTTGTAGTGGAGAATTTGGTGTGATAAAAAAAATAGAACATGGATACATCATCATTATGTTGAAACATAATGATGGTTGATTTGGTGGAAAATGTGATGCATACGGGTGGTGGTGGGAATTCTTTGATAAAATTGGTGTAAAGATATGATGGGGATGCTTTGGTGATAAAGAAGAAAACATGTGGGGTGCAATTAGATGGAAAAAGAAAATCAACATGTGTAGAGAAATTTATGTAATATAAATTTTGATTATAAATATTGGACTAACTTTGATCAAGAAGCGTATTTGAAACAGATATGTTTTTGGACTGAAAATACATTTGAGAATAAATAAATTTTGAGATAAAATTGAAATACGTATTTGGACTTGAAATAATTTGAATAAGGATCATTGGGATATTTTAATAAATTTGGAATTAAAAATGATTTTGAAAATAATACTTTGAATAAATAATTAAAATAACATAATTTTAGAAATTCGGATTTTAATTTAAAATCGAACAAATTCGATATTTCTTGACTTGGCTAGACGAATTCGTCGCGGCGTTAACTTCAAAATAATAGGTGAAATAGTAGCGATACAATTTTCTAAATATTAAAATAATTATTTATTTCATAAAAATCTTGGTCGCTACAATCTTACCCCCTTAAAATAATTTCGTCCTCGAAATTAAACTTACTCGATCTTATGATTTCTGAATACTTAATCAGAATCTCTTCTTCTTCTTCCCTTATGTAGCATCATCGCTACCATATTTAACCCAACCATTTTAACCAACTGGACTTTGACTAAATGCATCACTTTGTTTTCTCAAGAACATGGACTTTTTCTATAGACATATGTGTCTACTCAAAAATTCTTCTGAATCAAAATGAAATTTTCCCAATCGTATGTGATATTTCATCATATCTTGTAGTATTCATGTAACTTGTCACTTATCATCGTATCATGTGACCTCAAATATTCGTATATATCTCTAAAATTTCAACAAATCTTTACTGATATATCATATCATAAAAATTTTTCATTTCTTCTTATCATCGAATATTCCCAAAATAATAATCAAAGAATTACCTGAATATTCTCTTTACGTATTATACCCAAACATATCAACATAATATCATCAACTTATCTTTCCAATATTTGTAACCCAAAATTCAGTAAACAAATATCTTCCAAATAACTAAGATTCTTTACTTAAATGTCATCACATTTCCTGCAAAGTATTTCTTTCACTTATACATACTTATGAATTTTGATTTAATACGGTCCTTATTTCTCTTTCACGTATTCCCGTATCATCTCACTATACCTTGATTATTATACCAAAAATATCAGTACCAAAATCCAATAAAATATTCCATATCTCCAATCTTATCATCAAATTTTCTTTTGTCGAGAAAAATAACAGCGCATTAACTCTTGTTCCCACTTTTCATTTTTCTATTCCATACTTTAAATCATACATCAAGTACTCGGTATCAAATACTCATTCTAGCTGAGAGCTAGGATACTAACTTAAAACAGCATCACAAGGATCAAATATGTTATTCTCAAACTTAAGAAACTTCACTAATTTCCCAAATCTGAAATTCAAAATTAAAATTTTCTATTCTCCCAAACTTCAATTCATATCACACTTTATGAACAATACTCTGATTAATCTTATCACCATTAAATAAGACTTCTGTAAATCATATAGGATTCCTCATCAAATTTGCTTAACCCAAAGATACAATCCCATAATTAAAAATCACACAACTGATCATCTCAGATTTTCCATTGTTGTAGCCAAAATATTTACTCACTTCAAAAGTACAACCAATAATAATTAATCGAAACTGCATCACTAAATCTTTAAATAAACCCATATATTATGACTAAAAGTGAAAATTCTCAATCGTAGATAATATTTCACCATAATGCAATAAACCATCAAAATAAGATCATCGAACTCAATATTCACACGATTCTTCCCTGCATAACCATAACATTCCCTGCATAACCATAACATATTTGATCCTTGTGATGCTGTTTTAAGTTAGTATCCTAGCTCTCAGCTAGAATGAGTATTTGATACCGAGTACTTGATGTATGATTTAAATATGGCAACAATTCCAACACTTCAATATCATAAAATATCCCATAATTCAATTCATAATTCCTCAACATAACAATTTCAAATTACATTTTTCAATATCACAATATCACTTCCTTCGATACCTTAATGGCTCAAAAGATAACTCATACTTATAAATATATGCCATAAATCATGTTCCCAAAATTTATTCACAAGGCCAAACTTCATAATAAATTTCTCTTCAAAATAGAGGAAATAATTCACTTACTCAACATAATATCCATTACTTAATTCTCAATAAAATCATATTATTCCCATTATGCTCAACACTCGTTTTCTTTCTTAAAATTTTTTTTCATAATCATACATTAAAGCATATAAGTTATGACAAAGCATAACAACATCATTATTTTCGAAGAAATACATTCTTATTTCTCATAAATCATAAGTATCCGAAATACTCTTCATTCTTTCTCATAAATCAGTAAAAATGAGTATTCGAAATACTGAAATAACTTTAAACATCATAAACTTCTTTACCTCAGAGTTGGTGGAACGAATGATGGCAGTGGCAATCTTCATCAATAAAAATCTTATAATGAAAATATTTCTTGAAAATTCTTTTTGCAAATTTTACCAGTCTACAGAAACGCAGACTAGCTCTGATACCAACTTGTAGCGCCCCGAGTTCCGTATACCCGATTCACTACGTCATTTTCTGTCTAATTTTTTTCGAATAATATTTTTGCGGAAGAAATAATTGAAATTCATTTTTGGCAACATTAAATAAACTGTAATGGCCGATAAAATTGAAACATTTATGAAACCATTTGAAATAGTAAATCGAACCATTAATTTTGTAAAGAAATTGACAATGTCATAATTTCTCAAATAAATGAACTTCTCTAAATTATTCGATTTTTTGGAAAAATACGGAAATCATTAACGTTAAACTTTCAACCGTTTAACGATTATTGCCACCATCATTCATTGCTCGCCACCGTCTCCGAAATCTGCAAAACTGTTAAAAAGTAGGGTGAGTATTTCATGGGGGAAATACTCAGTAGACTCATCGCAAATTAATTTAATTTATAAGATGATTAAACACATAAATCCCGGCTCTTTATAAAACGGGCATTGATAGAGCTTCTTTATAAAACTGCTCTTGATAAAACTCATATTGTGCATTACAGCACGGGACATATTTTGCAAATCATAGGCTCTTTGAAATTAGCTCTTTGAAAACAGCTCTTTGAAAACCATATACTTATAAAAATATTTTAATTATGCCAAGCATAATTTCTTTTGAAAGCATAACATAAGATATGATTGAAATCCTCATAAACATAAGAAGACACAAGAACTTTACCGAACTTAGGTGGCAAGAATTCTTATGCAGTAAAATCATAATAACAGTAAGATCATAATAACAGTAAGATTATAATAACATAGGATAAGATCGAAATCCTCATAAATATAAGAATTTTACCGAACTTAGGTGGCAAGAATTCTTATGTAGTAAAATCATAATAACAGTAAGTATACCAAAACATAATTCATGAAATTCATAGGGATCATTTCCATCATAACATAAGATAGGATCGAAATCCTCATAAACATACGCGACAGGAATTTTACCGAACTTAGGTGGTAAATCCTCATAAACATATGGAAAGACAGGAATTTTACCGAACTTAGGTGGTAAATCCTCATAAACTTATGGAGACACAAGAATTTTACCGAACTTAGGTGGTAAGAATTCTTATGTGCATAGCAATGATCCAAAACATATAAAACATTATCGTAAAAACATAGGGTATACTTACTTTTCATAAAAACATAAGGTATATTTACCTTTCATAAACATACTTAATTTTCTTGAAAATTGACTTTCACAAGTCACATGACATTTATATGAAATCATAATTTAAATCAATTAATAAGTGCGAGTCTACCTCAAATCCGACTAGTGCAAAGTTGAGCGGGAATGACTTCAATTTCTTTAAATTCTCCGTACGCTTCGTCTTAGCCAATAAGTCACTTTAGTCTATCGAATATATAGTTCAAAATGATAAATTATAATTTGAGGACTAAAATTGATGTTTTGAAAGTTGAGGGACTAAAATGAATACTTTTGAAAGTTCAAGGACTAAAATAGATATTTTGAAAAGTTGGGATTTAAAATCAAATAAAGTAAATCGGTAAGGACTGAATTGATCAGATTTTTAAAATGAAAGGGCTGATTAAAATCATTTAAAACTTTGGGACTGAAATGGATAACTTTAAAAGTTGGGGACTGATTTGAAATAACTTTAAAACTGTCAGGGACTGATTTAAAAAGATTTAAAGCTGAAAGGACCGACATAAAATATTTTGTAAACTTAGGGACTGAATCTTTAAAACATAATTAGGCTAGGGACTAAAGTGAAATTTCTGAAATCAAAATAATAAAATCAGATTTCTCTTTCATTTCACGATCTGAAGGAATAAGAGAGAGAGAGGTAGGTTGCGGCGAAACCAGTCTTCAACCGAGGATTTTCCGGTGCAACGCCGGCGGGTTACCGGCGCAATGTCGTCGCCGGTATCGGCAAGAAGCGGTCAGAGAGTGGTTAAGGTTTTTGAGCGGATTGAGTGCGAAATCAGAGATAAAACGAGGCTTGGGTTCAGATTTAGGGTTACGATTTGGGTCTGAAATTCCGGCGAAGGGAGCGGCGATTGAGGTAAGTAACTGAGTTCACTTATTTCTTGTTTTGGGTTTTTGATTTGAGTTTGAATTGGAGTTGATTTGGGACTGGGCAGTGGAGGCGATGGGGTTGTGCGGACTTAGTGTTAGGCAGTAGCGGTGATGATTTGATTTGGTGGAAGGCAGTTTGGAGCTGGTGGTTGGACTGATGATTGCCGGTTTTGGTTGTGATATGTGTGTGGCTGAATATGGTGGATTGAATTGATAGTGATAAAATGGTAGTGCAGTGACTCTGTGAATTGGAAGTCATGGAGGTGGCTGATGACGTTGATGATACATAGGTTTCGTGATTATGGTTTGGGGCTGCAACTGATAATTGTGGTAGCTGGATTGAGGATTGTTGGTTGACAGTGATGGCTGCAGAGTTGTGATTTGTGGTATTGCAGTGAACTTGGTTTGCTGTATGTATTAGATTTGGTATTGAATTGGAAATGGCAGCTGAAATGGATTGGGTTGGTGAAACGTTGTGAGTAATCAGGGTGATGATAATAGGATTCAGCTGGTTATAGAGTTGAGGCTGTAGATTGGTTTCAGATTGATGTTTTGATTGGCATTGAGTTGGGAAAACGGATTGAAGGTTGGTAGTTATGGTGGCGGTTGGGGTTTGATGATGACTGCGTGATGGTGGTTCTTGATTTGTAGTGGCAAGGTTGATTGTAAATTGTGTATACTGCTGGTGTGTGTGGAGGTAGAATAAAAACTGGCCAAGCTTACAGTGTTTCTTGGTTGCAGACGGTTATGGTTTTCTGACTGAGGTGGAAATTTATAATTGGCATTAGGCAGAGGATTTGTAGTGGAGAATTTGGTGTGATAAAAAAAATAGAACATGGATACATCATCATTATGTTGAAACATAATGATGGTTGATTTGGTGGAAAATGTGATGCATACGGGTGGTGGTGGGAATTCTTTGATAAAATTGGTGTAAAGATATGATGGGGATGCTTTGGTGATAAAGAAGAAAACATGTGGGGTGCAATTAGATGGAAAAAGAAAATCAACATGTGTAGAGAAATTTATGTAATATAAATTTTGATTATGAATGTTGGACTAACTTTGATCAAGAAGCGTATTTGAAACAGATATGTTTTTGGACTGAAAATACATTTGAGAATAAATAAATTTTGAGATAAAATTGAAATACGTATTTGGACTTGAAATAATTTGAATAAGGATCATTGGGATATTTTAATAAATTTGGAATTAAAAATGATTTTGAAAATAATACTTTGAATAAATAATTAAAATAACATAATTTTAGAAATTCGGATTTTAATTTAAAATCGAACAAATTCGATATTTCTTGACTTGGCTAGACGAATTCGTCGCGGCGTTAACTTCAAAATAATAGGTGAAATAGTAGCGATACAATTTTCTCAATATTAAAATAATTATTTATTTCATAAAAATCTTGGTCGCTACAACATCATCCTATAAGGTTTATGGTGTGGTTCTAGGGGTAATCCTAATTTTTCAACCACGGTGCTACTAACGAAATTAGTAAAACACTTTTCATCAATCGCCAAACTGTACCCCTTATGATTTACATAACATCTAGTTTGGAATAAAGAGCCCGGATCATAATCCATCCCTTATGTGACGTTAAAAAAAATTCAAGAATGAAGAGGATTTAGACATCAAATAGCAAGAACGACTTTTATTGACTTGGAAGGAAATGAATATCAAGAGTTTTAAAGAAACTCAAGAAAGTGGTTCTTGAATTTGGAATAATTCTTTTTTTTTTTTTTTTGAATAATGAATTTTCGGAATTAAATAAAAAATAAAAAAAATTTTTTTTTTTCAATAAATCCAAAAAATTGACACGAACGCAACAAAACAAACGAAACAGGATTTGGATAAGAATCGAACAAAATAAATACTTTTGAATTTTTGTTGAGTTTTTATATGGATCAAACTGGAAAAAAATTTACTGGCACGAAGAACACTCAAGAAAAGAAAGACTCAACAACAAGATATGGATGATTTTTATGGGACTCGATGATAAACATAAAAATCAAACTGGATAAAAAAACCTGAATTCAGAGTCTAGCTCTGATACCAGATGATAAGATTCGAAGCGCGGAAGAAACACCGGAAAGTTCCGAACCCAGGTTGTGGATGGACGGTGGAATCTTGACCCGATATTCACGACGCGATGGCTCGACGATGCGGAATAAAGAATCAAGACTTTCGAAACGCCACAAGGAATTGCCCAATCTCCTTGATAAGTCTCTGGTTTTGAACGCCACAAATATTCTCGCGAATATTTGATAAGTTCTGAATGAACGCCACAAGATAATCAATCTTGATAAGTTCGAAAAACATAGGAATCCACCTATAACTTTTATTGAATCCTCAATGAAAACTGTTTATATCAAAATCAAAGTCTGAATTACAATGAATGGAAAGGAATATAAATAAGTAAAATAACCTAGCCGCTAATTGACTCAAAATAGAATTTTAATTAGACTAAAATTCTAAAATAGGCAAACAAATAATTAAAAACAAAATTTAACCTAAAATTACGCAAAAAACCCTAATTTTTGTCTGCATAATTGACTTGCTGTTTTGAAGCCCCAAATGATGGAATTTGGCCATAAAATCAGTCGGCTCAAGGGCTTTAGCCCATGAGTTTTGCTTAGTGGCTCATTTCTACTCGAAAAACACATATTATGCATCTAATTTCGACATGGTTGACTGGATTGCACTTTTATTTGGCTTGAATATTTAACTTTTTCCGTCAAACTTGGTATGACTCCGATTTTCAAGGGTCCGGAACATATCAATTAGACTCTTTGATGAATTTCATACAAACTAACCATTCAATGAAAAGTGTAGTAACTGGATGCGAGGAATGCAGGGCCAATCACAATACCTCAGATTGTCCAATTTTGGCAGCTCAAGCTGAGCAGGTCAGCTTTGTACAAGGGGGACATCGCCAAAATAATCCATACTCCAACACTTATAATCCTGGTTGGCGAAATCACCCTAACTTTTCATGGAGGGATAATCAAAGTGAAACTGGCCAGCAAGCCCCTCCACAGCAGGTAGTGGAGAAGAAACCTCAAATTGAGGAGATGGTCGTGAAATTGATGGAAAAGACTGACCAGTACATGAGCTAGACCAATCAGTTTATTGCTAAAACTGATCAGTTCATGACAAAAACTGACCAATTCATGAGGATGACTGAAACTACATTGCGAAATCATCAGGCTTCAATAAAAAACTTGAAACCCAATTTGGTCAGATAGCTCAGGCTTTAGCAAACTGAGCCCCAAGTACACTGCCTGGTAACTGATAAGTGTACTTTACACACTTATTTAGTTCCTAAATTAGCAATTTAATTGACAAATTGAGCAAATATCTACTTATAAATTGTGTTTATCTTGTACAATTAGGTACAAACTCAATTGGAAAGAAAATGAACAAGATTGGAGAGCAATTGAGCTTAAAGATGAGAAAATTTGACGTTCAAGGACCAAATTGAAAGAAATCAAAAGTTTGAGGACTAAATTACAACATCCCAAAAAGTTGAGGATCAAGGTCTACTACTCAATTTCAAGGATAAAACCACAAGAGAAAGCAAAATGATTGCTTAATTTATGAATTTGAGTGAAAATGGATCAATCGCATACAAAAACATGAAGTTGGGGACCAAAGTGCACAATTACCAAATGTTGAGGACTTGGGCTGTAAAATAAAGTTGAGGGACTTGGAAATATTTTAGAATCTGTTTTATCACTTTTCCACAGATTTTTGTGCTTGGACACATCAATTAAGAGAAAAACTAGTGTTTGAGACTATTTTGCTCAAGTTTCAAACCTTCAAGGACCAATGGTGCAATTTTCGGAACTTTGGCATAAAAATCTGATTTGTGAACAGCAGCTGGGTCTTCTTTTATTCTTACTTTCTGCTAGCTTCTGCTGGTCGTTCTCTTCCTCTCTTCTTTTTCTTTTTTTTTTTTTTTTTTTTTTTCTTTTCTTTTCTTTGTCTTTTCTTTTTCTTTTCTTTTCAACTACTTCATAAATCTTGGGGAACAATTCAAGCAAGGAGAATACATCTACAATGGTGAAATATTTGGGGAAATCTTAGCCAAGCTTCAAAAAAGGGTTTTATCTATAACTTTGTATTTTCTCCATTATTTTGTCAAAATTGCAATGTATTGTTATAAATATTCTCATTTGTATCATTTATATAACATGGGCTAATTAATTTTGTTGGGATTTATGGTAGTAGTTTAACCTAGCTTTGATTAATTTCAATATTTGCGATTTGATGATTAAATGTTTATTTCATGTGTATTTATTATTGAGATTATTCCATGTGTTTGATTGATCACCAAATATATGTTTTGTGGAGTGTATGATAATCGAGAGATATTGTGCATTTTAGACCAAATAATAAATGCTCTAGGTTCTTGTTAAGGATAGAGATATACCTTAAACCCTAGATGATCCATTGAGCTATTTTAACAAAGAGTTAATGCAATTGATTGGGCTTTAATCGACATAGAGATATAGTATGTTAAACCAATTGATTAGGGTTAATTTCACTCGAGAGAGGTAATTAACTAAACTTGAAAAATCGGGTCTAACATTGTAAATGAGTAATTTGTTAATTTGCATGTTGAGAAATTAATTAGGCGACGGTTAAATGAAACCATGAATCCCAACCACGTTTTCCTCAAAGATTTTCAAGTTTTTTTTATATTTCCATCTTTAGTAGATTTTTAGTTATTTTCCAAAATCTATCTTTAATTGTGTGTTTTATTTGTTAAGATTAAATTAACTAGAGTATACATTCCTCGTGGGATCGACAACCCGGACTCAAAAAGTCCACTTTATTACTTGTACGCGACCCGTGCGCTTGCGGTACACTATTTTGAGCGAACAAGTTTTTAGCGCCGCTGCCGGGGAATGTTTTTACTTTGATTATTATTTTAGTTAATTTTAGTTTTAACAATTTGTAATTATTTTTGTTTTATGTTTTATTTTGTTACCTTTGGTTAACCACCACTATTCTAATATTTCTTGTGTTTGGTTTTCTTTCTATGTATATTTGATTCTAACATTGGAAAAATAGGAAAGCAATTGCAATGAACAATCTCAACATGGGTGATGAATACATGCTTGAAGAATATTCAAGTTGTGAAATTTGTTACAAGATGCATTGTAATGGACAATGTTTGTTTTCGGGCAATAGTTTGATTACGTCGAAGCTTATTGGGTTTAGACAATATTTGAAATGCCGAAAACAAGCAATCGATACATTGGATGTGAGTTACATGCTCTTGGGAGATTGTGTACCGGATGATTGGGATGAGGACATCACTCTTGTAGGAGATGGTCCTCCATTATTGAATGAGAAGGTACTTGCAAAGTATTACAATAAGCTTGCCAATTTGGATGAAGAGGATATGCTTATGGGGGATGCCATGTATTGGGAAGGATTCCAAATGTGGGGGTATAACCCACTCTTGGGAATTAATAGGAAAAACTTGCCATTGCCCATGAATTCGAATTTTGGATCGGTCAGTCAATCCGAGGAGATATCAACTATTGAAGATGAGCTTGAAAAGAATGACAAGTTAATCACAAAAGAATCACAAGGGGAAGTGGTCGTTAATGAGAAAGAGATTAAATCACATTTTCTCAACTTCATTGATTGCCCAACAATTGATTTTGTGATTAAGCCACTTGAGGAGGAGCAAGTCTACATAGTTGAATTTGAATTGGATGAAGTAGGCAAGTCATATGACATTGGAAGGGGCAAGGTGCAAGTTTGGAGAATCAATGAAGAGTGGAACAAAGCCAAAAGAAGAAAAATGAGCAAGACATCAAAAGCTATATTTAGAGTTCCATGAAGAACTTATGCGGAGAGTCGAGCTAATGACTTTAAAATAAGCGCTTAATGGGAGGCAACCCATTCTCTATCCTTTACTTGCTTTATTTTTATTTTTTGCATATTATTTACTTTCTTGCATTTTATTTACTTTCTTGCAAATAAGTTGGTTGGGCCAAGTCTCTATCTTCTACATTTATTTTCCTCAAGTTGAGTAGTGTGAAATAGCTCCAATGCATTCTCATTTAATTCTAACATATACTCATATCAAAATTTCAAAGTCAAAATTTGCTTAAAACTCATTTTTAAATCACTTGGTTCATATTGTCTTTTATCTTCAAGTGTGATTTAATATTGATGTGGATGAGCAAATTATATTGGATTTATGAGTTAGAATTGAGATGTTGAATGTGATTTAAATTTTTGGGTCATTCACCACTTAATATCTACTCTTTTCTTGTGTTTTAATAGGATGCTCACAAGGTGTTCGATGAAATGCCTCATTGGAGAAATTTGTGTTCAATTGATTGGAGGTTTCAACACAAGTTTGGGGGTGGATTGTTGGTGATTTCAAGGAGAGTTTCACATGCCCAAGACTACTTATGAGTACCCCACCACTTCTTGGGATGTCTAGTAACTTCTTTCATCTTACTTTGATTTTATTTTATACATTGAGGACAATGTGCATTTCAAGTTTGGGGGTGATTTCCTATTTTGTATTGACATGTTAGATAGCCTTGCCGGCCAGGATTACTTGATGTTTAAAATTGTTATTGATTCATGATTTATGACCAATATGCTACTTGTGTCTACTTTTACAAAATGCTTATCCATGCAAGATCATATTTATCTTGAGCACAATAGTCATGATTGATTGTTGGTGAAGTTTGGGAATTGTTGAAGGGTGAAGAGGTTAATGGAGTAGAAGAATTAGGTTGTGAGCTTGTATTTTTAATTTTTATCAACCTATCAAATGTTTCCCAAGACTCTAAATCTCTTGATCCTATTGTAAGACAAGTTTGGGGATGGTCAACCTGGTGAAGGAGACGGTCTAGACGTGTGGTGATTCCATGCATGTTGAAAATAAATTTTGTGTGGAGTGTATTTCGCCAAGCATAAGCTAAGTAATGACCATATGCTAAAGTTCTAAGCCCATTTTAATTTTTTTGCATTGCATTGCCCTATCTCGAAGCCTTTTTTACTCGAGTAATTAAGCCCGTAGGAGTATCTTGAAACTTGGTGCCTTAAGTTTGAAACTTGGGAGTCACCGGTCGAAAGCTCGCTACATGGGTCAATTAGAAAGCTTAATGAGTAGGGTATTCACACACACACTTGAAAAAAAAAAAAACTTCATTATTGCATTTGCTTAATAAGTCTACCCCACTTCGTAGCCTTTTTGACTCGAGTTAATAAGTCCGTAGGGGTATTTTGAAACCTGGTACCCTTTGATCTAAAATATCGGGGAGCTGCCGACCTAAAGCTCGCTACATGGGTCAATTAGAAAGCTTAAGGGAGTGGGGAAGACACGAGCATTCATCACGCTAGTTGTTAGAAATCATGCATTTGTACTTGCATAAGGGCTTAGATGAATAGTGGGTTTGAATTGCTTGGTATAAACTTGAATGTCGAAGCACTCATTAGTGGAGAGTCACTGCATTTCTAGGTTGTTGAGATTGTCGGTAAAACACACCCAAACTAGAGTGGAAAAAGAAAAGAGTGATTTGAGAGTACCCTCTAGAATTGCATCCCGGGAGAAGAAAGAAACATATCTATTGGGGGATGAATGTCACGAGTGGGAAAGGAAAGAATTGACCACTAATGGTGGGTTAGTTTTGACTTGAAACCTCTTTACCCATCAATATTCTTGAAACTTAATTGACAATTGAAAGTGACTATGCACACACACACCGATCGAACATCGAATAAGCTAAACTTCTTTTTGGTAGCATTGTTTGGAATCATACTTTTGAATTGATTATACAATTTTGCATACATGAGTAATTTGCAAGTTATTTAACATTGTCGATCTATGTTCCATGTTACTTGATTGCACTAGTAGATAATTTTGCTCGAGACGAGCAAAAGCTCAAGTTTGGGGGTGTGATAAGTGTACTTTACACACTTATTTAGTTCCTAAATTAGCAATTTAATTGACAAATTGAGCAAATATCTACTTATAAATTGTGTTTATCTTGTACAATTAGGTACAAACTCAATTGGAAAGAAAATGAACAAGATTAGAGAGCAATTGAGCTTAAAGATGAGCAAATTTGACGTTCAAGGACCAAATTGAAAGAAATCAAAAGTTTGAGGACTAAATTACAACATCCCAAAAAGTTGAGGATCAAGGTCTACTACTCAATTTCAAGGATAAAACCACAAGAGAAAGCAAAATGATTGCTTAATTTATGAATTTGAGTGAAAATGGATCAATCGCATACAAAAACATGAAGTTGGGGACCAAAGTGCACAATTGCCAAATGTTGAGGACTTGGGCTGCAAAATAAAAGTTGAGGGACTTGGAAATATTTTAGAATCTGTTTTATCACTTTTCCACAGATTTTTGTGCTTGGACACATCAATTAAGAGAAAAACTAGTGTTTGAGACTATTTTGCTCAAGTTTCAAACCTTCAAGGACCAAGGGTGCAATTTTGGAACTTTGGCATAAAAATCTGATTTGTGAACAGCAGCTGGGTCTTCTTTTATTCTTACTTTCTGCTAGCTTCTGCTGGTCGTTCTCTTCCTCTCTTCTTTTTCTTTTTCTTTTTTTTTATTTTTCTTTTCTTTTCTTTGTCTTTTCTTTTTCTTTTCTTTTCAACTACTTCATAAATCTTGGGGAACAATTCAAGAGCAAGGAGAATACATCTACAATGGTGAAATATTTGGGGAAATCTTAGCCAAGCTTCAAAAAAGGGTTTTATCTATAACTTTGTATTTTCTCCATTATTTTGTCAAAATTGCAATGTATTGTTATAAATATTTTCATTTGTATCATTTATATAACATGGGCTAATTGATTTTGTTGGGATTTATGGTAGTAGTTTAACCTAGCTTTGATTAATTTCAATATTTGCGATTTGATGATTAAATGTTTATTTCATGTGTATTTATTATTGAGATTATTCCATGTGTTTGATTGATCACCAATTATATGTTTTGTGGAGTGTATGATAATCGAGAGATATTGTGCATTTTAGACCAAATAATAAATGCTCTAGGTTCTTGTTAAGGATAGAGATATACCTTAAACCCTAGATGATCCATTGAGCTATTTTCACAAATAGTTCATGCAATTGATTGGACTTTAATCGACATAGAGATATAGTAGGTTAAACCAATTGATTGAGATTAATTTCACTCGAAAGAGGTAATTAACTAAACTTGGAAAATCGGGTCTAACATTGTAAATGAGTAATTTGTTAATTTGCATGTTGAGAAATTAATTAGGCGACGGTTAAATGAAACCATGAATCCCAACCACGTTTTCCTCAAAGATTTTCAAGTGTTTTTTATATTTCCATCTTTAGTAGATTTTTAGTTATTTTCCAAAATCTATCTTTAATTGTGTGTTTTATTTGTTAAGATTAAATTAACTAGAGTATAATAGAGTATACATTCCTCGTGGGATCGACAACCCGGACTCAAAAAGTCCACTTTATTACTTATACGCGACCCGTGCGCTTGCGGTACACTATTTTGAGCGAACAGTAACACTGAGGTTAATCCTAGGGAGCAAGTGATGTCAATAAAAACTGTTGAAAGAGAGGTATATTTTGGCCATGAAGGATCACTTTCGCTCCATGTGACAGAGTTTATGAACCTCCCACTCCTTTTCCCCAAAGACTGAAAGGTTGGAAAGAGAAACAAGGAGTAAATGCAATTACCACACGCAGTGGGGGTGAAATTTCCTGAAATTCATGTGCAAAAGCAAGATGAAGAAAATGGAAAACATGTTGAGACACCTGAAAAGCAGTCTGCTGAGAAGAAAGAGGAGAATGAGGTAAAATTGATAATTAAGCCTCATGAGTCCCCTATTCCATTCCCGCAAAAATTACAAAAGCCTAAGGAGGATCAGCAGTTCAATAAATTTCTCAACATACTCAGAAAGATGCACATTAACATTCCTTTCCTAGAAGCCATTACCCAAATCCCTAGCTATACCAAGTTCCTAAAAAAGATGATGTCAAGTAAGAGAAAACTTGAGGAACTTGAAGAGGTGTCACTGAATGAAGATTGCAGCGCCATCTTGCAACAAAAGCTGCCACCCAAGCTGAGAGATCCAAGAAGTTTTTCAATTCCTTGCATCATTGGTGACTTGAAATTTAACAAAGTTTTATGTGACCTTGGTTCAAACATAAATTTGATGCCTCTTTCAGTCTATATGAAGTAGGATTAGGGGACCCAAAGGCAAGCCCAATCATCTTGCAGCTAGCTGATTGTTCCATTCGATACCCATATGGAGTCATTGAGGATGTGCTGGTTAAAGTGTACAAATTCATATTCCCTGTTGACTTCGTGATTCTAGACATGGAGGAAGATAGTAAGGTGCCACTGATTTTAGGGCGACCCTTTCTGGCTACTGCTAGAGCCTTGGTTGATATGGAAAAGGGGGAGGTCATGCTTCGAGTAGAGGAGGAGAAAGTAACATTTGACATGGTTCAACTAGTGAATCAAAATCCACTACTTGAAAACTGTTCAAAAATTGAAGTGGCACAGCATCTTCATCTTTGGGAACAAGTTGAGTATGGGGGCAAGACAAATGATAGGGCCTCAACATCATATTTCATGCCACCTTGAGAAAGTTTTTCAAAAAGTCTAGCTCTAGACTTTAAATGAAGCGCTTGTTGGAAGACAACTCAACTTCTCAAAGCCTTTTTCTTTAATTGTTTTTATCTATTTTCTTTATTATTGTTTTGATGCTATACACTACATTTTAGGATCACTTGCATGCTTAGAATTCATATTTTGACATGTTAGTGGCATTGAAAACTTCATTGCTCCTATTCTTGCATGTTTTAGCATCTTTAGGATTTATTTGTTTTCTATTTGTTTTGTTATTTTTTATCACAATCTTCCACTTGATCACCAAGCTTAGGACATGAACATATTGGTTAGAAGTTGGTTGCATGTATTTGAAAGTATTTAGGGGTCGAAAATGGGGTCTAAAATTGAAAAATGAAAAAATTACAAGTCACTGTCCAGTTAAACAGTGCGGTCGCACGGTCTTCTGCTGAAAGATTTGGCAGAATGTTTAAAATGCTGTTATTTTTCATTTTCAACCACTTTTAACTCGATTTTCTTCCCCCAAATCATCACGCATCGAGTCCAAAATCATTCCCCATTATTTGCACATCATTTTAACTCAAAGTCATGTCTTACATTGCATTCAAAACATTAAAATGTATGAACTTTTTACATAATTTCACAAAATCATGCATATACCTCTTGTTCTTCATTCTTTTTTTGATTTGTGAATTGTGGATGAGTGGTGATGGGTTTAGGATAGGATTGGAGATATTGTATTATGAATTGTTAGGTGAAAATTTTTGGTTTGATTCAAGTCTCCAACTCTATGATTTTCATTGATTTCTTCATATGCATGCTAGGTGCTCGATAAAATGCTACAATGAATGTTCTGTTGAGTTTTCGCAATTCTTTTTGGATGATCACCTTCATAACATGTTATACATCATTTGTGTATCATTAAATCACTATTTATACTCATTTAAGGCATGAAACTCAACATGAACATCTTTGCACTTCAATGCACCTCATTGCAAGGCATCACAGCACCACTGCACCAATTTCAGCTTCATGTCACCTACTTTGTCACACCTTTTCATGACCCATATGAACTTCAAATGTGATGAATTTTTGATATGTTGTAGACCAAGTTATGTACTTTCATATGCCCAGGACATGTCTGGGAAAATTTTCACATTTTCGAGGCAATGTCAAGGGTTGAAAATCAGTGGTCGACCTTTCAAAAATTTCAAAATTTTTCTCAGTCCTAGTTTGGGTGTGTTATGTTGATTTTATTTAGTTCCTATGAGATAATTATACTTCTAATGATCATTAATTTTTATTTTCAAGGAACATATCATCATGGGACAATTCACGCCAAACATGAAAAAGGAAGTAAGGGGTCATTTCATCCAACAAAACATTCAAGTCAAAGTTTCAAAAATGGGAACACCAACTCTCCAAACCCGGGAAGTACATTAACCCTCTTTGTTATTTCTGTGTTTATTTTCTTTATTTATTTTGCATACATTGAGGAAAATGTATGATTCTAGTTTGGGGGCAGGAATCTGATTCATGTGCTTTTAATAACACATACATTCTATTTTGGGTATAAAATTTATAAAAAATTTGAAAAAATCATAAAAAGTGAAAGGTTTGAAATTTTTTGTTGATTTATTTATTGCTT
This sequence comes from Ligustrum vulgare, assembly GCA_963555705.1. Lineage (NCBI taxonomy): Eukaryota > Viridiplantae > Streptophyta > Magnoliopsida > Lamiales > Oleaceae > Ligustrum > Ligustrum vulgare. Next base: position 31,265,655 of record OY743174.1, read on the forward strand.
ATGACATGATTTGAATTGACTTTTGTGCTTTAGTTAGAAAATTGGACAACATGTGAATTAAAATTTTTCTTCACATTCGTCCATGTAAGACTTTCATAAAATTTGAGCACATAGCCACTTTCGAATAATAACTTATGTAGGAAGATGCTTGATAATTGTGGGGTAAACTTGTGCACTTTGAACATAGAACTGACTGAAAAATTCCAAACCTTAAGAAAATTAGATTCCGACCTGAAATGTAGAACCAAGCTACTCAAGAAGCAGTTTGGGGGTGGGAATGTTACTAGGTTAGTATGAGTATGCATTGATGGATTGAAGATCTGAAGTTCTTAATTTTACATCTTTAGTGTAAGGGGTTTTAATCAACAGGTATAAACCATAATAATCAGCATATAAACAGAAAAATGTTGAAGGTCTTATTCTGCTCTTCAAATGCCTTTTTGACTCGAGTAATTAAGTCTGAGGGGTTCTCTGAACCTGGTACCCTAAGCTCATCTGAGTTGGGAGTTGTCGACCTAAAGCTCGCTACAGAGGTCAACTAGAAAGCAAGTACGGAGAGTGGACTTACACATAAGACGTTAAAACATCTTTAACTTTTCTGTTTAAGCCTTTATGACTCGGGTAATTAAGTCTGAGGGGTTCTCTGAACCTGGTACCCTAAGCTCAACTGAGTTGCGAGCTGCCGACCTAAAGCTCGCTACAGGGGTCATATAGAAAGTAAGTATGCAAAGTATTACACAAAGATGGTAAAAGACAAGGACATTAAAAGAAAAAGTCGTCCATATAAAAGAAAAATGGAATAAAATGCTATAAGCTTTGTTGATTGACATTCCTAACACTTTGTTAATTATTCTTGGTCTGTCGTGCATACTTACCTAATCTTAACTGCCTTGTGTGAAAAAATGCAATTTATACATGTTTAGAAACCACATCAATAGGAAAAACCTCGGGATATGAGAGAAAAGCAGTAAGGTTGTGATCATCCACGAGAGGGTAAGGAAAATCAAAATAAAATCATTGTTGGCCACATGGGATTCGGACTTACTCTTGCATAAAAAGTCACACATTGTCAAGTTTATTTTTGCATAAGTTTGCAGTTGATTTTGGCTATACACACACACACACAATGAAGTTGAGCATCGGATGAATGAAAATATTTTATGTTGTTCATATTTCTTTTTCTAAAGTGAATCATCAATTTGAATTGTTGAAGCGCATGGTAAATAAGTTGACAAAAGCAAAAACATATTTTTTTATTTAATTTGCCTTCTTACATTTTTAGTTTAGTTTTATTTTGTTCGAGAACAAACAATAGTTCTAGTTTGGGGGTATTGATAAGTGTATTTTATACACTTATTTCTATCCTAAAAGTGTGATTTTTATTGTTTATTCAATAATATTTGCTATTTATTCTAGTTGTATTTGTTTATCTTTCAGAAATAACCTAGATTCGAGAAAACAATGAAATTGAAGCCAAAATCGAGCAATTGGATGTAAAAAGTGTCAAAATAAGCAAATCAAGAATTGATGCAGTCGATCAAATGGCCAATTGAAAGAAGAAATCAAATTTAGAAGATTTCAGAAGTTCAAGGACCAAATTGCAAATATTCAATAGTTGATTCGGATCAAGATAAGATACTTGAGGAGTTTTGGGAGTCAATTGGATGCAATTAGAAGTTAAAAAGGAATCAAATATGGTGAGAATATCACCATAAATTCATTCCAATCAAAAAAGATTTCTAGAAGATTTTTAATCGGACTTTAAAAGATAATTTCGGGAAAGTAAACATTCGAATTTGGAATTTCAGGATGAATTGTAGCTCTTGAAGTTAAATTTCAAAAAAAAAATTGAATCACCGCAATCGGATAAGTGAATAGAAAGATATGATCAAAATACTGAATGCTGTACAGTGACAAAAAGTTTTCCCGCGAAGGTAACTTCCCTTGTTCGGTTAGAACTCTTTTGGAAGCCAATTTGGACGAGATTTTCAGCATTATTTTCTTCCAAGTAACCTATACTTCGACTATATCTATAAATACATGACTTGGGGTACAAAATTAAGAGTTCTTAATTCATTGAAGAGAGGCCAAAACGCTGTCGGATTGTGGAGGGATCCACTCCAAGCCAAGACACAATTGAAGAACGAAGATCAAGAGCATGAATAGGGTGACATCTATCCATTCCTTTTGTGATTTGTATTCAATTATGTATCTAGGCTAGGTTCTTAATTGTTAGAATTGTGATTAAGCATTTATTTCCGAATTTTATGTATTGATTATCATTTAATTTCATAATTCATGGGTTTGAGCAATTGATTTATACTTTTTTTATCATGCAATTACTTGATCACTAGTTGTATGATTTTAGGTTGTGATTTCTTAAGTTCGAAAGATTGAGATTTCATTAGACTTGTGTCAATATCCAAAAATTCCGATAGGGGATAAAAATACACCCATATGCTTTGTGTTATCTACTATAGTATTCACAAAACTCTTAATGCTTTTCTATACATTTAGATTCGTCATAAAAATATAGTCGGATTGTGTATAGAAATAGGTGTTGATTCTTGTCCGAAAGGGAGTCTTGACAATAATAGGAATATGTATTTTCAAAACCTCGTGAATTATTGTTAGATGTTTAATTTAATGCATAATTAATGGAATAAATGTGGATTCTCAATTCTAGCATGTTTTTCTCATATTTTTTCTAAATCAAATTTTCTCGTTCTTTCTAGTTTAATTTTAATTCAAAATTCTCAAATTCAAACAATTTCTCCTTCCGGTTAAGGAATCGTAGTCTAAAATACAATTTAAAACAATCTTTGTGGGATCGATACTTGGACTCACGTCCACTTTATTACTTGCGCGACCCGTGCACTTGCGGAGCGTATCACTCATCAAATTAAAATAAATAATAATTTTTTTATTGACATATAATTAAACTTAATTAATGGTCTGTTTTCCGTAAAGTGATAAAAACAATTCAACGATTTACAATTTTATTAAAATATTAAAAAAATAATTATATGTCGTAAAAAATTGTGAAACTTTATTTCTTAATTTTATTAACATATATAGACAAAAAGACTCACTTTATATATTTTATTTATATTTTCATTAATAATTTTTTTGTTGACATAATTAAATATGCATTTAATTAGGTTCAATTAAATGCATCACATTTAAAATTAAAAATTATTAGTCATGCGAAGGATCTTTGAGTTTAATTCCACGTTCGTACCACAAATCTTGAGGTTGATTTTCTATTCCGTGCAATGCACGAGTTTGATACTAGTATGTATAAAAGTAAAAAAGTGGTTTAATGTGAACAAATGGTTTGAACACAATGTGGTTAACTATTTGGTTATGTGACACCCCAAGTTCAAGTTTTTTAAACCTAGGCGTGTTAAGTTTCCTTTACTTAAATGTGGAAACAAATCGTGTAAAACCTCAAAATTTTCATTTTCTATTATAAAATTCTACAGAAATTTCGGAAGAGTCTCATCTATAAATTAAATTTAACCAACTTGTAGAGAAACATCATAACATTTTTTAAAATATACATCTCATCCCATTCAATTCCAATCGTCACCAAAACCATTCAAAAATCCCATACTTCTCAACATATAGTCACAAATCAATAAACTTTAACAAATGAAATCAAAGATAATTTAACCTATAATACGATACTAATACCTAATTCAAAACTAACTCCAACCAAATAATTATCAATAATAAATGAATTAAGAAATAATCAATGAGAAGCTTAAATAAATTCTAATTTAACTTTATTTTCAAAAATTGAAAGCGGGTATAGCCTAAGTTTAACATTGAGTGCTCTCGTCTCATCTAGCTTTCATCACTTGAAATATTCGGGAGGGATTGAGGTGAGCTAAAGATCAGTAAATAAACTTTATGCACATGATGTATGCTTACGACATGAAATGCCTTAGACCATTCAAAGTATGTATCCCCATTTACTTTACTTTCCAAACATTCACTTAAACATTTCCAAAACTTTAACTTCATTTCTATCGTGAGCTCACTAAATGTATCTTCTAGCCAATCAGAATACAGTAGGCACTTTTCCTTATTTGGAACCAGGTTATCACTTTTCCATCGCAACATCTGTTTAATTTGGGTACGCCGGTCCCCCGCGCCCCATTTCTCACTCACACCTTTCATGGCATAGAAATACACCCATTCTTTCTTAAAACTTGAAATACATACATTTTGAGAAAACTTGAACTTTCCACATTTTGTCATTTAAAATCATTTGACTTCCAACTTCAATAACAATGCATGCTTGATTATGCAATGACATAAAACATATGAATGCTTGGACAATTTCTTAATTAAACATGTACTTACATAAAGTAATGAAAGCATCGAAAGCAAGTAATTTGCATAACTGTCACTTGAGCACATAAATTTGGCATTAACTTCCAACTTTAATGAGAATATGGGAAGTTTACTTACCTGACGTCCTTAGTAATTACTCTACTTAAATAGTAGGTGGATGTCTTGGTTGCCCGCGACGTCAATGTACCAAATGTCCTAATTATTTTCATTCATTAACAAATTATAACTTTTAGTTCGAATTCACATTTAGAACTCCTAACTGAAGTTGAGATTTCTATGTGACTTACAATTTATCCCAAACGTGTACTTAAGCCATGTCTAACACATATAATATTATACTCTAAATGAGAGGTCAATTTCATTGCATATTTGAAAGTTTTCTTGCATTTTTATTCAACTCAAATTCAAAATTACATAACTTTACACAATTTCTCAATTGTAATTCTAACAAGTTCACAAATCTAAAATAACCATTTATTTCAAACTTTAACAAACAGTTAACTAAACTCCAAATTCCACAACTTTAACATTATACATTTACAATTAAAAATTCAATAATTCATCAAGGTTCCAAACGAAAAATTCTCAAATTAACAATCTATGATTCAAAAATCTAAACAAAATCAAAATATGAGACTTTAACTAAAACCTACACACACACACACAAACGCATATACATACAATAATGACATTACATACATGTGGGTGGGTTCGTGTGTGTTTTCTGTAGGTGTGACAGTGTGCAGCTGTGTGTGTGGCCGCGCGAGTGTGTGCGACAGCAGCGTGCTTGTGGGTCGCGGTGTGATATAGCATGAAGAAAGGGGTGTGGTCTTACCTAGGAGGTGACCGGTGGTGAGGTGAGCGACGATCGAGGTCGCGAGAGGTTGAGTGGCGACGGTTTGTGTGTGTGAGGCGAGAGGGACGAGAGACTGAGAGTGCGGTGTTGAGAGAGAGAGAGAGAGAGAGAGAGAGAGAGAGAGAGAGAGAGAGAGAGAGAGAGAATCGGGTGTGAGGAAATTAGATTAGGTTAGGTTTAAGTATAATCTTTTGAAATTTGCATATTCGTCTCTCATTTCTCTCTATGTACATAATTTAATCCATAAGTTCTATTTATTCTCCAATCGCCACCAAACTAGCCCCCAACTTTCAATGTAGCACAATAAAATTTGAAAATCGCATGCTTAGGCAATAAGACAATTAATCACATAAAATTGCACGTAACAATTTATAAACTTTCTAATTGGTACATTAATCGAGGTGACGTTCAAGTCCTTCTACTGCAAAATAATTCAAATCATTAATATAAAATTAATTAAATTTAAAATTTAGAATAACATGAACATAAATATTACGTGAAATTTTAAAGGTGCACGAAAATGAAAAGCGGTATTACAGGTTAATAAATGTTTGATTACAATATGATTAAATATTTGGTTAATATATAATGGTCCAGTGTGAACACAATGTGCTTAACTATTTGGTTAATAAATGTTTGACTACAATATGATTAAATATTTGGTTAATAATTTTTTGGTTAATGCATGTTTTACTACTTAAATTTGCATTTGATTATATTCGAATCAAAACTATATTTACCTAGGTTTATTAAAAAAAAATTCATTTTTATTATTTATTTTTTAAATTAAATAGTTAAAATAATTTTTGTAGCAACAATTTTCTGGATGTATATTTCTAAAATTATGTTCCATTTTATTTTTGTTAAGTAAAACAATTTTTTTTTTCTAAACTTAGTGTGTATTCGATGTACATTATTTTGGAAAAAAATTTTTTGAACAGTGATTGATATGATATTGTGTGATTGAAAATTAAAAAAAATTGTGTTTATGTATAGAATATTTTAATATTAAATTGTGTAATTAAAATTGAGTACTGCAGTAAAAATAATGTTTTTAATGAATATCAAACAAGGGCTTTCTAGGTATTGATTAAATAAATATTTAACTACAATATAGTTAACTATTTGGTTAATATTTAGTGGTTCAGTGTGAACACATGATGTTAACACAATGTAATTAACTATTTGGTTAATATTTATTTGATTAATAAATGTTTGATTACAATATAATTAACTATTTGGTTAATACATGTTTGACTATTTAAGTTTGCATTTAAATTATATTCGAATCACTACTATATTTACGTAGGTTATCTAATTTCATTACATTTTAAATTAATTTTTTAAATTAAATAGTTAAAGTAATTTTTGTAACAACATTTTTCTGGATGTATATTTTTAAAATTATTCCCCCACCTTTTTTGGTTAAGTATAAACATTATATTACTTTAACTTACAACCTTTTCACTTAACATTTTTATATTATATTTGACCATTGTTTGTACTTTGTATCATTTTTACTTAGATATTTTAATTTTGAACGAATTATAAATGCATATATGACTATTGCATTTGGATCATATTACATGTTGTTTATATTGTACATTCAACCCCCTACTATATTTGCCTAAATTTATTAAATTTCTTATGTTTATTAATATTTTATAATTTATTGTTTAAATAAAATAGTTCATGTAATCTTTGTTGCAATAGTTTTATGGATGTATATTTTTAGAGTGTGTTCGACGGTTATTTAAATTGGGGAGAGAAGATTTATTTGTGTTTTTTAGGTAAAATGCATGATTAAAATTTGGACAGAAAAAATTTGTGTTATTAAAAAATGATTTGAAAAATTGTTTAAATTAAATTGTTTATTTAAATCCATTTATATGGGCCGCCGAACAGAGGCTTAAGTTTATCGCCCCCCCCCCCCCCCATTTTTGTGAGTATTAAAAAAAATTATTTCCAAACTTATTATGTAATGATTAAATTTTTATGTTATTTTTAATTCCAAGATTAGTCTTTATTTAAAGAAATCAATTTTCAGCCATGTAAAGATATACTTTAAAATCTCTAGAGCGACAAATCACAGTGGTTTGAAGATGACCATTTACAACGAAGATGGAAATAGAATAGACTTAACTACGAATGTAGCTTATAAACATTTGCGACGAAGATGGAAATAGAATGAACTTAACTATGAAGTTTTTCAAAATTTATAGTGAAAAAATTATGAGTCTATTAATTACAGTATCATTTTATTATTTCCATATCTATTTCATTTTACACATATTTGACATATAATCTAAAAATTTAGAAAATATTGAAGTCGCAATTATATATTTCGACATGATGTCGTACATCGCATTTGTGAAATAATAGTTAGATCTTAAAATGAGTATCATGTTGATATATGAATTTTGATATTTTAAAAATATATATCTATAATATTTTTGAACTTAATTAGAAATTAACAAATTTATTCTGACAATAATGAATTTGTTAATTTTAACATGTATTGAATATATATTTTTTTATTTATGTAAAGCCTCTGTTTGGTAATACTGTTTGATTTATAAATTTATTTATTTATGATTTTGAGGTAAAAAGTAGTGGTTGAAATTTGAAGAGAGAAAATTGTGTAATTAAAAAGTGATTTGAAAAATTGTGTAATTTATAAATTGATTTACAAACAAAAAAAGTACATTTACCAAACGAAGGCTTTATTTAACATATTGAATACGAACTAGTATTCGCACCCGTGCGATGCACAGGACAAAATTTAGAATTTCACCACTATTTGACATATATATTTTATAAAAATTAATGAAATGTGTTATTTCAAAGTGGTGTGATTGTGAAACGTGTTGTTAATTAAAATTACAAATGTTAACTATGACATAGATTATAATTTTTATCGTATTTTTTATGGGCTTCGTTTATACCCGTCCACGTGGTACACATCTTTCGACAATTTAAAAAAAATAAAATAAAATGGCCAATTCTTGACAGAAGCAATTCTTTGTTCACCTATTTCGGTATTTCAAAATAAACTAATGGAATATTGTTACGTCGCTATTTATAAACAAATTTTTTAAACGAATTATCAAATAAACGTTTATCAAGAAATGTGTGGTTATAAAAGATTTTTTATGGAAAAATAAACAATGGAAATAAAATGTGTTACAAAAAGTACACGGGATTAAAAAGCTTTTTGAAAAATGTTAAAATAATTTTCATTAATAGTGTGTAGTGATATTTCAATTTAAAATAATTGATAATATTATCATATCCATTTATCGATTTAATCTGAATTAGCAATATAATTTTATTGTAGTTTTTTTCATTGACTCGAAACATTGAGCGAATATTTGGTAGATATATTCGATCTTTTCTTGATCAACATTATTTTTAACTTATTATTATTATTATTATTATTATTATTATTATTATTATTATTATTATTATTATTATTATTATTATTATTATTGTAAAGTAATCATTTTTAACTACTCATTTTATCAATAAAACAATTTACCAAATGATGGCAATAATTCATTAGCTCATTATTTTATTTCAAATTCAGAATTCATTTTTTTATTATTTAGGAAACTTTACTAAAATAAAAATTCATTATTTTACCTGAATTCGAAATTTGAAATAAAATAAAATATTGGTTATTTAATTAAAATTACAAATGTTAACTATGACATAGATTATAATTTTTATCGTATTTTTTATGGGCTTCGTTTATACCCATCCGTGTGGTACACATCATTCGACATTTAAAAAAAAAGGTCCAATTCTTGACGGAAGCAATTCTTTATTCACCTATTTCGGTATTTCAAAATAAACTAATGGAATATTGTCACGTCGCTATTTATAAATAAGTTTTTTAAACGAATTATCAAATAAACGTTTATCAAGAAATGTCTGGTTATAAAAGATTATTTATGGAAAAATAAACATTGAGAATAAAATGTATTACAAAAAGTACATGTGGTTAAAAAGCTATTTGAAGAAATGTTAAAATAATTTTCGTTAATAGTATGTAGTGATATTTCAATTTAAAATAATTGATAATATTATCCTAGCCATTTATCGATTTAATCTGAATTAGCAATATAATTTTATTGTAGTTTTCTTCATTGACTCGAAACATTGAGCGAATATTTGGTAGATGTATTCGACATTTTCTTAATCAACATTATTTTTAACTTATTATTATTGTAAAGTAATCATTTTTAATTACCCATTTTATCAATAAAACAATTTACCAAATGATGACAATAATTTATAGGCTCATTATTTTATTTCAAATTTAGAATTCATTTTTTTATTACTTATGAAACTTTATTAAAATAAAAATTCATTATTTTACCTGAATTCGAAATTTGAAATAAAATAAAATATTGATTATTCAATTTATAAGAATAAATGCTTAACAATATTTATTAGGTCACGTTCTTTGTGTTGTAATAGACACTACATGACACTATATCATCTAATATTTTTTATTCTCTTTTATTTTCAATATATAGCATTGATTCGTTCTTTTTACTTTTCTTTCGTTGGTTGATAAAAAATAGATGATGGTGCAAGATGCTTAAAATATGTTTGGATAGTTCATGGTTAATCTTGAGTTTTGTATTGAGCAAATTTTGAATTTTTCTTTAACATGTCAAATTTCAAATTTTCGTAATAATAATGAGGTAAAACCATTTTCAAAGTGATTGTTTATATTCTCTAGATAAGAGTAATTTTGAAATTTATATAGATAATCACATTTTTTTTAATCTCTATAAATCATGAATTTCCATTTTAGACAAGTATAAAAAAGGCGGGAAACTCTGTGGTGTTTTATTTGAAAATTTTATTGTTATAATATATATAATATAATAATATCTTAATATATATAATAACAAGATAGTTGGTCTAAGTTTTTCCGCCAAAACTGTTGAGATCATTTTTTTTTGGGTCAAAATATGACATTTATTTGTTTGACTTAAGATCATTAAATATCAATTATATCAGCACCATTGCATTGACACTCAATCCCCACTACACGAGAATCAGTGTATTGATACTAATAAATTATTTAATCAATTCCATAATACATTGATTCATTAGTTGGATAATTTTTATATGGATTTCAAGAACAAATTATGTAACATTCAAGAATGTAAAAAAAAATAGAATTTTTTTTTAATCATTATTATATTTTGACATTACTAAAAATATCTACAAAAATATTATTTGTAACGTTAAGCAATATTAACGCAAGAAATAAAAAAATATTGTAATTTTCCATAAATAAATTTAATACACGTGCAATTCCTTTTCATGTATTGATTGATGTTCTGCACGATCTAATTGGAAAGTTTTAATATCCTAAATTTTAAGGATTGATATAATAAAATCCAATAAAGAAATTATGTCATTCATTCTTTGGGAAAACATTTTTTCTGTGATCATTCTTTGAATTATGTTTGACATTCATTAATTCACATCTCATTTTTTAAAATTCGTTTTTAACTTTATTTTATTAATGAGGTATTTTATACATGATATAAAAAAAATATCTACTTTTTAACCATATATTCTCCTATAATATACATTTATATACCACATTTCTTTTTAATTGTATTATATGCAATGACCATGAATCGTAATTGTTTAAAAATTATGAACCACAATTATTATTTTTAAAGAAGTTTTTTTAATTTACATTAAATTTTGCTATTGAACACTTTTTTGTTTTTTCATATTCTTTCTCATGATATATGAATTTAATTATTTTTGTTATATATTTCTCACATTTTCATTAATTATTGAATACATTTAATTAGTTATTCATTAATTAATAATTATAATTTTTTTTTTTAAGCACGGGTACGAATATTAATTAATAATATAAAGATGCTCTACATTTACCAAGTCGACTCGGCCATTGCTGCCAACTCTAAATTCAATAAAACACGACCTAAAGCCCCCAGGGCACATCTCCAAGTGGCAAAGGGGATGGGTGGTAAGTGCTCAGCGCAGCTGTGTGCTTGGTTCGATTCCCCGCAAGGTGGAATTGGCCTTGTGGCAAGCGGGAGTTATTGAGCGTTTCTCATGCTTACCATAAGCCCTTCCACCCTGGCTCCTTGGAGGCATAACCTGGATTTACCTTCCCGAACCAATGGCTTTGGGCGTGGTCGGTTCGGACCCTCAGGGTGTGGGCTACACCTTTTTCCGATCAAAAAAAATAAAATAAAACACGACCTAAAAAGTCAATGTAAAAGTTACCTTAGCCTCGAAGTTTGTTGAGCAGTATATTCGGCAACACGCTTTCTCACCTCACCGTCTCCCACCCTGTCCTCCAACAGCGTGCCGTATATAATGCTCCATTATATATATAAATACACACCATCACATAATGGATTATTAGAAAAAATAGAATCAATTCGAATATTTAAACTCTTCTCACAATCCTTCATTTTGTGGTAATGGCAGAAACAAACCCCAAATCTCAACCAGAAGCTGTAAGAATTCAATCCCTTCCATGTTTTTAATTCTGTATTTTTTGTTCTGTTTGTAATTTTATTTATAAGGTGTTGCTTTTGTTAATAAATAATTAGATGGAGGGCGAGAAGCAGAAGATGAGACGTTTGGAATTTGTGCAGATTGCGGCGTTCCATATGGTAATCTTTGCTGCGAAAGTCTACAATTACACTAAGGATAGATCAGGGCCGTTGAAGCCCGGAATTCAGACAGTCGAGAGCACCGTCAAGACCGTTGTGGGACCCGTCTATGAAAAATACCAAGATGTTCCCGTCGAACTGCTCAAATTTGTTGATCGCAAGGTATTTCTAATTTTACTCTATGGAATTTTATAACTGTAATTTTGCATTTTAATTGTAAAATGGAACCATTTGCATCATGATTGGAACCTAATGAGGCTAACCATTTTCTTTACACGTATAGATTAATATAATTTATTGTGATTTTATAACATTTCGTAAAAAATAAGAAAAAGAAGTTTAATTAGTGATTAATTGTGATTCATCCAATGGGTTCAAGGGACGTTTTGCGCTAATTTAATTCTTTTATATCATTTTTTGCTACGATTATCGTGTTAAAGTCAAAAGTTCTTGAATGATTCTCGAGTTTAATTTGACTACTGCAATTTCTTTAGATGATACTCCCTCCGTTTTATTTAAGCTGTCCTTTTTTTTTTTTTTTTTTTTCCAATTATATTGGTTTTTTTTTTTTTTTTTGGTTTATTAATTTATCACTATTTATTACTTCTAATAATAATAGTTTTAATAATTAAATAAGGGTAAGTGTTTTTTTAATATGTGTGAAAATTGAAACAAGTTTATATAAATGGGATGGAGGGAATATATGTAATGGAGGAAGAATATACTCATTCATTGTTGGGGCTGTTAAAGTTTTTTTAATGTTCATATCATTCTGTATTCATTGGGCGAAAATGACTGCAACAACATTTGTAGATGAGAATTTCCCTTTAAAAAATTTGCAATTTTGTGCGTTTCTTTCTAGGTGGACGAGTCGATGAACAAGGTGCAGAGTCATGCCCCCACAGTTCTAAAGCAAGCGTCAACCCACGCCTTCTCGAGTGCTCAGAATGCTCCAGCAATGGCTCGCTCTGTCGTGACACAAGTCAAAACTGCCGGAGTTGTTGAAACTGCCTCAGTTCGTGCCAAGGATTTGTATGCCAAGTACGAACCGGTAGCTGAAAGTTTTGCTGTGTGGACCTGGAGTTCTCTCAATCAGCTCCCACTCTTCCCTCAAGTGGCTCAAGTCGTGGTTCCAACAGCCAGTTATTATAGCGAGAAGTACAACCAGACTATTCAACTTTCGGCTGAGAAAGGGTACAAGGTTGCATCATATCTTCCTTTGGTCCCAACCGAGAAGATTGCAAAGGCACTTAGCGCTGATAAAAACAAGCCCACGGTTTCGACCGGAGGAGCTGCTGAATTACATTGATGCTGCTTCCATTAATGTAATGATACATGAGAACGTTTGTGGATGATGAGAAACCATAAGTATTAGTATGAATTATTTTGTTTTGTTTTCTTGAATGAATTTAGTGCTTATTCCTAGGCCCTAGCATAAATGAACATTCGTTTTGTATCATCTCTCTTTTATTTCTGCCTTGTGTTTACTGTTTACATGTTTATTTGATTTCTCTTTTTCCAATGTTTTGAAAATCCACTTGGGCATCCACCTATAAAATGTCAAGGGTCAAAATGTTCAAACACATATAATGATAAATATATAAATAGACACAAACAATAAAGTAATGTAAAAACAATTTTTTATTTTCATACTACCAATTCAAATCAAAGTTAATATAAATATATGTTTGTTAATTAAATTCAGCATTTTAAAATTAGCCTTGAAGGCCCGAATTTTGATGTGCAACAAGCTCGAGGTTGAGATGTCGAAATAGACAGGTCCATAAATTGTCAAGAAAACGAGCCTCTATTTGATAAAGGTAAGGGTGGCAAACATGTCGGACAATTCGTGAGTTTGGCTCAATTCAGCTCGTTAAAATTTCAGCCTTGAAAAAATGGGTTTGAGCTTGAACTGGACAAAAAACTTGGGTGTTGGACTAATCTGGATCGACTCATGAAGTTCGTGGACAAGTCTAACCAACAGTAAAATGAGCTTGCTCATTTCAGATTCTTATGAACCATTTGTCAAGAGCCTGAGCGAGCTGGCTTTTCAGGCTTGTGGGAACGCCAAACGATCTATTGACCATTAGCATTTGCGACCGTTTGAGCCTCAAACGATCACATACGTGACCGTTTGTATTTTTTAATTTCATTTTCCTTTGTAAATACTCAGTTCTCATAGATGTTTTAGTTTTTACACAACTAGTATAGTATTCCACCACGTGCTACACACGTTTTATGTACGCAATAAAAAAAAACATATACTTTGTATCTCCTATGTAATGAAGTCCAAAATGACAATCATTAAAATCACCATATTGTACAAATATAATTATAACTCATTGAATATAAAATATAATAAATCATACGTTATTATTTATGATATATAGTATTAAGGTATAATAAGGAGTATTAATACTATATACTAAAAATTGTGTTAGGTAGAATCTTTTTAAACTCTTATGATCATGCCAAATTAATTATTATTACTAATTTTAACTTTAATAGTTAAAATAATTATTCATATGAAATTTTGTAATAGGCATTTTCAATTTTTCTCAATTATAAGTGTACATCATGATATTTATGTAGCAAAACGAAAATTCGAGAAGATGTTGTGATGAGAACCAAGAAAGTCAAACCTCGATGCGCGAGCCGTGAGACCCATGACGAGATCCGATACCAAGGAGGTTCAAGATTCGAGGCTAAATAATGTGAATAAGTTAAGAAAAGAAGCCAAGAATCAAGTTGGAGCAAAAAAGTAGAATAAATTGGACTGAGCCAAATTTTGGTCGACCGAAAGTCATTCCGATCGACAAAACTCTGTAGAGGATTTTGAAGGCAGCCTCAGTCGCGTTCGACTGAGGGTTGGTCGACCGAAACATTTTAACAAAAACTGGATTTTTCTTGCAAATTCCGAATTTGCATCTTTTGCCCAATTTTGTACATTATATACACATTTTTTTTTTTCATTTCAAACATTAACTTGATTGTTCATGTAAAGCTCTTGAGAGAAGCTCATCCTTTGGGTGAGGTAAAACCCTTCTTTGCTACTTGTTTTTTTCTTGAAAGTTAATCAACTCTACTTGAGTATTATTATTCTTGTTTTGTTGTTTATTTTCCACCACCTTGAAATTTGTTTAGTTGATACCCATTGGGATAGGGTTAGTCAATCCTTGAATTTTGGGTTAGATTTAAACTTGGGTTAAGGTGTTTATCACTTTATTTACCACTTTAACTTTCTTGGGATGGTATTAAAATTGTTGTGGAAATTTTCGGTCAATATACCGAAGGGATTCGCATCATTTGGTATCAGAACTTGGTTCTCATTTGGTAAACCTATCATTTACATTTGTTGTTGTTGTTATTCAAAAATAAATAAATAATAATAATAATTGGAAAATTTCATATGCCCATGAGTAATTCTTGATTCCTACATATTGGGTATATTGATTATTACATTTGATGGGGGTTTCTATTAGCCAAACACTTACTTTCCTTCATTGTCCAAAGTGTACTCACAAAGTGTTTGATAAATTGTCCCAAAGAAAAATACTCCATTAGTGCTTTGTTGTTCAATGCCCATATATTGTTAATTACTTAGGGCTATCCAATTCCCATTATTGAGAGTGTCATCAACATTTTATTCCATGTATCACTTGCTCCATACATTGAGAAATTGTTGATCATTCATTCCTTGCCACATTTGAGTTGTTGGGGGTATTCATATATCCATATTATACACATTCAAGGTCATTCAAAGATTGAGTACAAAGTGTTTGCTAAATTGCCTCATTGAAAATTTACACTCTTATGCTTATTGCTCTACATCTATGCCTTGTCTAATACTTGTGGTTATTCAATCTCATTGTTGAAATTGTGTTCCTAACATCTTATCCTACATATCAATTGATCCTTTTGATTATAGCAAGTACATAAATTCCACTTGCTATTGTATTTACTTGTTCTAAATTCCTTCTTCTTTGTTTGTGATCCTTGACTTCACAAGAATTATATTTTGTGGTTTAGTTGATTATCTTCCTTGGAGAACTTGACAAAGGATATTTTGAGTGGAAAAAGGCAAGAGTGTTGAGCTCATCAAAGGGTAAAAGCCTAAATTGAGTGAAACACGAGTGAAAAATATTCTTGTGAGAACACTTTCACACTTGCACACCATGTCAAATTTCAATGCTCAAACTCAAGATTTGAAATAGTTGTTACAAAATCTTTCAATCACCATGACTAGACAAATGGAGAAGATTGGGAGTGAGTTGGAAAATTTAGGAACAAGATGGGAGAGTACATCAACTAATAGTGGTAAAGAAAATAGGGATGGTAGAAGAAGGTTGAGGGATAAATTTGGGAACATTGTGTATAGAAATGGAGGCAGGGAACAAAATGGGAGTATGAATAGGAAAATTAGAAGAGATGTTTGGGATAATGAACAAAATAGGAGCATGAATAGAAGAGTAGGAGAATGGTTTGATATGAGTAGAAATGGGATGGATGGAAATATTGATGGTGTGGAAATGAACATTCTATCATCTCATGGGAGGAGAGATATTGAGAAGGGAGAGTTGGAGGTGAATGCTAGGCCACCAATATATTTGGCCCACACTAATGAGAGGGAAAAACATGGAGAATATAATTTTTACACTAGGTGTCTAGTGAGTGATAAGACATGTAGTCTCATTATAGATGGGGAGAGTTGCACAAATTTGGTGAGTGCTACTAGAGTTGAAAAATTGGAGTTACCGGTAATGAAGCATCCTAGTCCTTATCTATTGCAAATGTTGAATGACTATGGGAAGGTCACGGTAAGTGAACAAGTTCTTCTTACTTTTCACATTGGTACTTATAGTGATCAAATATTATGTCATGTGATTTTCATACACACTACTCACATAATTTTGGGAAGACCTTGGCAATGTGAGGGAAATGTGAATCATGATAGGAGGAGGAACCGGTGTAACTTCCAAATGGATGGAAAAAAGGTTGTGAATCTTTGAGCCTAGAAGAAGTATGCAAGGACCAAATGAAGCTTAAGAAGGAATTTGAGGAAGAAAAGAAAAAAGAAAAAGGAAATTCAATTGAAAAAATTGAAGAAAATAAAAATGAGAGCACGAGAGTTGGGACTAAGATCCTAGAAAAAGGTGAGGAAATGAGAGTTGGAGCCACGACTCCAGAAAAAGGAGAGGCGAGAGAGAAGCTGAGGGTTGAGGTTCCTACCTCAGAAAAAGGAGAGGGTGTAAAGAGAGCCACCAAAGAAATTGAGAGAAGAGATCACTCCAAAATGTTCTTTGCCCTTGAACACTCTAACAACTCCCTCCCTAGTTTGATTATTTCTTTGTTGTAGGAAATTGTGAAGCCAACTTATCAAGGCAACAAAGAACTCCAAAAGCATGCCTTATGGAAGAAATTTCCAATGTACTACTTGCAATTCTTAGAGAATTTAATTGTGATAGTAAAGTTCTTAGTTTTACACTAGATAATGCTTTTGTTAATAAAACAGTGATAGATAAATTAGCTAACCACATAAATTCTAAATTTGGTGGAGTCTTGTTTCATGTTCGTTGTGTGTGTCACATTTTTAATTTGATAGTTCAAGATGGCCTTAAGTTTATAGAAGATGAATTGAAAAAAAAAAATAGGTATGCTTGAAATTTCATTATGATAGCACCTTCTAGAAAACAAGCTTTTGATGCACATTGTGCAAAATATGGTTAGCCTGCATGATCATTTGTTACAGATGTAGGACATAGATGAAACTCAACTTATTTAATGATTGAACATTGTAAAGGTTATGAGGGTTTAATATGTGAATATTACAACGGAAGGCACTCATACGACCCAAATCTTGATTTGCTACCTACTGATTGGGAACTTGTATTTCATTTTAAAACTTTTTTGAAACCCTTTTACAATACTACAAATGAATTATCTGGTATTTATTATCCCACTAGTGGTTTAGTATTGAAGCATTTTTATTGTATTGCTAATAATTTTAACAAGTACAAATCATTTCCTATTCTCAAATCATTGTAGCAATGGAGACTAAGTTTAGAAAATATTGGGAAAATTTACCACTTTGTTTGCATTAGCAACAGTAATGGACCCTAGAATAAATTTAGAGGGAACTAAATACACTATAAATGCAATATCAAATAAATTAACTTTTGGGACTCTGATAACATGCTCAGATTCAGAAAAAAAATTATGTCAAATGTACGAGGTCATTGTTGAAAGGTCAGGAAAAATTGTTAGAAGAATAGCTCCCACCCCTAATGTAATACAAAATGAAGAGAGTGATTTACTTTCCTACCTTATGACTATGAAGGAAACTTCTGGTACATTTTCTAGTGGTTCTGGTTCTTCTAGTGCATATAATAGTGTAGATGAAATTTAGAACGAGTTAACCAGGTATTTCTCACACACCTTCTTAGCATGTTAGAGGAGGACGAGAGATAATTTTGACATTCATAAGTGGTGGAGACTAAACGAGTGTCAATACCCAGTTATTTCTATGATAGCACGAGATCTACTGGCACATCCAGTATCAACTATAGCATTGGAGGCTACTTTTTGTACAGATGGTAGAGTCTCATCTGAATATATGTCAAGGCTTAAAGAAGACATACTGGAGAGCTTAATGTATTTGAAGGATTGGCAGTTTGCGGAGAAGATGTTACAAAATAGAAAAAGTGAAACTATGGCTGAGGAATTCGGAGAACAATCGTATTGGTGTGCAGTTATTTAATATTATCTTTACAGTTACTCTATAATAAATGCATTTTTCTTTTTCTTTATTTTCAATTCTTTCTTTCAAATAAAAAAATTGTACACGTAACATTTTGTTTGTGTATAATTTTAACTCTGCCTACAAGAAATTAAATGTAGCCGGTCTCAAGCTCGGATTAAAGGAGGAGATTTTAAGTTTAATATTTTCATTTGTTTTAGTATTATAGAAAGTTAGAAAAAAAATGTGGTGAGCCACGAGCTGGCCCATTCGATTCGTGAGCTCATGAGCTCATGAACCGGACTTGGGCCGGTTGTGTCTCATCTCCCACATGAACCTTCCACGGTCTAGCTCGTGGGTTGGACCAAACTCAAAGGTCATGGGCCGAGCAGGGCCGACCTCAACCCGTTTGACATCCCTAGGTAAAGGAGAATATTTGGTTTATAAACCAATTTATAATCTACACAATTTTTCAAATCAATTTTTAACCACACATCTTACCTAGAAAACACAAATAAACAAAATTACAAACCCACACTTTTATCCGAATAGAGGTTAAAGATTGCATAACACAAGCCCTCGTTCATCCATGTTGAAGGAGCGTGGATATGATGTGTGATCCAATTTAATGAAAAGATTAAATTCTTAGAAGTTATAGATGTGGTGAATGTTTCTCTAATGAATTTATTATCTTTTGTTAACAACATGGCATAATATATCAATGTAGTGCACCTAGAACACCTCAATAAAATGGTTTGTGATGAGAACCCGGGAGGGGGGGGGGGTCCTCGTCGTAGCTCGGGAATAAAGCTTGGAAAGTTCCGAATCCAGGTTGGAACGGACGATAACAATGCAACCCCGACCTCACGACGCAAGAACCAGGGGTATATTAAACCCGAGACCCGTTACAATGCGGAGATAAGAACCACAAAGGGGGAACGCCAAAAGGAATGTCCAGATCCTTGATAAGTTCGATTTGTTGAACGTCACAAGATTTGAATCTTAATAAGTTCGTTGTTTAAAGGGAAAATCCTCACATTTAGAGAGATTAAAAACACTAAATAATTTTATTCATCAAAAGTCTTATGTTATTAGATTGAATGGAAAAGCATATAAATAGGCAAAATAAACTCTAGTCGCTAACTGACTCTGAATAGAATTCTAATTAAGCTAAAATAACTAAAATAACCAAAATAACCAAAATAAACTAGAACTAAACAAAACCCTAACCGCCTAATTAATTCAAAACTGCGGAGCCTAAGTTACGGTTTAAAAATAAAAACATATGTTACGGCCGTGACAATTTTATTTACGGCCGTAAGTGACCTTCTGAACAAAATAATAAAAGTTACAAAACTCTGTTTACGGCCGTGAGTATTTGGATTACGGTCGTGAATACTTCCACTTCATTTACGGCCGTGAGATCATGCGTTACGGCCGTAATTGCCTTTCTGCCCAATTTCGTGATGTTGATGTTACGGCCGTAAAAATGGGTGTTACGGCCGTAAGTCAGCTTCTGCCCAATTTTTTGATCCTTTGACATTAATTGATCTGATTTGAATCTCGACTCGAGCACAACATGAAACTTGTTCATTTTCCCATGTAGAATATTGTTGAATTTCCCGTATCTTGATTTCTTATTTTTGACGCTTTTTCCGGATCACATCATCCCCTCTTCCTTTAAGATGATTCGTCCCGAATCATAACATTGTTCTTAGAGCTTCTTTTCCGGATCACATTCAACCACCTATTCAATATTTTTATTGACAATTTCAACATTCAAATGTTGAACTTCTACCCCAACTTCCAATTCATTCCTATCATTGTCAACAATGTTATTTTCAATCTCCTCTTTCACAATTTTATTCTATACTTCAAGACTCGGAGTTTGATCAACTACTTCAATTTCTTTTTTCGCACACTCAACCTCCACTTCTAAATTTCTGGGCTCAATCACCTCTCCTAATTTCTTATGCTTTTGCTCATGCACCACCTCATAAATAATTTTATCGACATGATTAGGCACCTTCTCAACACTACACAAATTTTTATCTTCTAACTCGTTCCTCAAGTCTCCCTCCTTCTTCTTAACAATCATAGCCAAAGGCTTTTCTTGTAATTTAACTATCTCCTCTCTTCCCCTTTCTCTCTCTTGCAACTCGGCCAACTTTTTTCTAGCCTCTTGTGCCTTTATCTCTTCATTTAACTGTATTAATTTCTTGGCCATCTCCATGAATTCATCCTTCATACTCCATTCATCATCTCCGAATTTTCTTTGCTCATCCCTCTTTTCTCGCAATACTTTCTCTTCAAGTATTTGTTCCGGGGTTAACGGCATAAGCTTAATACTTTTCCCATCCTTAACAAATTTATATATATTCATGCGCTTATCATAGACTGCTTTCCTCTCACACTTCCACGATCTACTCAACAAGATGTCACAAGATTCTAGATGCACCACATCACACCACAATTCATCGCTATATCTTCCAAGTGACAATTTCACCATAACCCCGTGGGTTACATTTACCTGCCCACACTCCTTTAACCACGTCAGCCTATAAGGATTGGGATGTGGTAGTAAAGGTAAGCCCAACTCCTCAACCATGGTGGTACTTGCCATATCGCAATAATACTCCTTATCAATAATAATATTGCACACTTTACTGCCCACATGACACCTAGTCTGGAAGGTAGGATCGAACTCATAATTCATCCATTTATGTAGCTTTCAAAAATTTGAGAGACTCAAAATAAGAGGGTCCAGATATTGACAAATATCAAGAAGGAATTTAATGTTGACTCGAAAAGAAAAACAATATCAAGAATTTTAAAGAAACTCAAGAAAGTGGTTCTTGAATTTGACTCGAAAGGAAAGAATATCAAGAATATTGTAGAAATTCAAGAAAGTGGTTCTTGAATTTTGACTAGAAGGAAAGAATATCAAATATTTTAATTTGACTTGGAAGGTAAGGAATTATCAAGAATTTAAGGAAATTCAAGAAAGTGGTTCTTGAATTTCGGAGTGACTTTTTTTTTTTTTTTTTAAATTATGATGAATTTTCGGAATTAATAAAAAATAAAAAATAAATAATTTTTTTTTAATAAAATCCGAAAATTCGACACGAACGCAACAAAACAAACGGGACAGGATTTGGAAAACAATCGAATAAGAAAAACACTTTTGATTTTTTTAGGACGACTCTTATGGATCAAACTGGAAAAAAATTACTGGCAAGAAGAACAAGAAAAATTGAAAATAAAGACTCAAATAAAAAAAAATAGGACATGGATGATTCTATGGGACTCGATGATAAACATAAAAATTAAACTGGATAGAAAAACACAAGAATCTGAATTCAGAGTCCAGCTCTGATACCATATGATGAGAACCCGGGAGGGGGGTCTTCATCGTAGCTCGCGGAATAACGCTTGAAAAGTTACAAATCCAGGTTGGAACGGACGATAACAATGCAACCCCGACCTCACGACGCAAGAACCAGGGGTATATTAAACCCGAGACCCGTTACAATGCGGAGATAAGAACCACAAAGGGGGAACGCCACAAGGAATGTCCAGATCCTTGATAAGTTCGATTTGTTGAACGCCACAAGGTTTGAATCTTCTTAAGTTCGTTGTTTAAAGGGAAAATCCTCACCTTTAGAGAGAGTAAAAACACTCAATAATTTTATTCATCAAAAGTCTTATGTTTTTACATTGAATGGAAAAGCATATAAATAGGCAAAATAAACCCTAGTCGCTAACTGACTCTGAATAGAATTCTAATTAAGCTAAAATAACTAAAATAACCAAAATAAACTAGAACTAAACAAAACCCTAACCGCCTAATTAATTCAAAACTGTGGAGCCTAAGTTACGGTTTAAAAATAAAAACATATGTTACGGCCGTGACAATTTTATTTACGGCCGTAAATGACCTTCTGAACAAAATAATAAAAGTTACAAAACTCTGTTTACGGCCGTGAGTATTTGAATTACGGTCTTGAATACTTCCACTTCATTTACGGCCGTGAGATCATGCGTTACGGCCGTAATTGCCTTTCTTCCCAATTTCGTGATGTTGATGTTACGGCCGTAAAAATGGGTGTTACGGCCGTAAGTCAGCTTCTGCCCAATTTTCTGATCCTTTGACATTAATTGATCTGATTTGAATCTCGACTCGAGCCCAACATGAAACTTGTTCATTTTCCCATGTAGAATATTGTTGAATTGCCCGTATCTTGATTTCTTATTTTTGACGCTTTTTCCGGATCACATCAGTTTGGTTGAGAGGGAAAATGGGAGACTAGTTGAAATGATAAAGGTTATACTTTCAAATGCTAAGTGTTCATCTAACTTATGGGGTGGAGCTTTATTAAGTGTGTGTCACATAATTAATTGGATTCCTTCTAAAAGATTTGAGGTTTCTCTCTATGAATTGTGGAAAGGAAAAAAAATTGAAAATTTGTTATTTTAAAGTGTTTGGTGTATTGCTTATTGTAAGAATGTTGATCATAAAAGGACCAAGTTGGGTCTGATAAGTGTATTTATACACTTATTTATATATCTAAATTTGAATTATTTATTGTTGTTTTAGAATAAAGTTTACATAATTGTTTGCTATTTGTTTATATTCCAGAAAATATCCCAAAATCAAGTGAATTGTGCAATTGAGGCAAATATTGTGCATTTAGGTGATAATTGGAGCTAATAATGATGTCAAACAGGATTTACCAGAGACGCAAAGTGCTAGAAATTAAAGTTGGATGGCTCAATTGAAGAGGAATTGAAGTTGAAAGAAAGATTTGAAGATATTTGAAAGTATATGGATTGAAAAGAAACAATTGGAAGATGAAGGACTTTTGGGCAATAAAAGATCAGGGACCTACTTAAACATAATCGAAAGATGAAATTTCATTGGAATTATTAGCCTGTGAGGCCACGACTTTTGCACCTGGTGGCTGCGCGTTCAGAACATGAATCAATAGATCCGGAATTCGATAGTCTACACGGCCACCAAACTTTCCTTTGTGAGACAACGTAGTT
This sequence comes from Ligustrum vulgare, assembly GCA_963555705.1. Taxonomy (NCBI): domain Eukaryota; kingdom Viridiplantae; phylum Streptophyta; class Magnoliopsida; order Lamiales; family Oleaceae; genus Ligustrum; species Ligustrum vulgare. The sequence continues at coordinate 31,289,341 of OY743174.1, forward strand.
ATCTGGCCCAATGCAAGATCAGGCCTATACGTGATTTCTTGCGTTGATTGCTTAGGTTTCTTCAACAACCTTTAAATACTACTTATCATGCACGTAAAGGGGACCCGAGCCAGAATTTTGCACACATATTGAAGAGGCTTGATTGGGCTTTTATCACTCAAACTCTTGGAGGATAAATGGAGGCAAAAGAAAAAGATTGAAGATTATCAACGGGGATTGAATCTTGGTGCAAGTATTCTATTATCTTGTTAATTAGATAAACGCGACATGTTTATATTATATTTATGCGTTTTTAATTATTTTTTTATGAGTAGCTAAACTACTAGTTGAGATATTCGATGCAGTATAAGCATTACGTTATTAATTTCATGACTTGAGTTTTACATGTAATTTTCATGTGTTGATTATTTCACGTTTAATGCATGAATGTATTGATCACTTGTTCATGATATCATGAGTGTTTTCATAATCCGAGAGGTGAGCTAACACTTAGATCTAGGAATAAAATTTGGTAATTTGATAAACAATAGAGATATACGTTTATTATTATTATTGTGATCGCTATATGAATTCTTGTGTTTCGTACACCTAATCGTTACGATCTAGTTTCTAGAAACAAGGTCGACTAAATAGGTAGATTTGATGTAAACTAGAGAGAAGAATTTCATATACATAAATGAATTCAATCGAGCATATAGGTAGACGTAAAACTTGATGATTGGAATTAATAGTATTGACTAATGTGAAATCGAATGTCTCGACACTTTTGAACATCACTTAAGAAACTCCAAAGATGAATCCTTTTTATTTAATTTTATTTATTAGCTTAGTTTAATTCATTCAAATTTCACATCAATTTTCAAGTTCCGGTTAAGGGTAGTGGTCTATTATACAATTTACTAAATCCTCGTGGGATCTATATCTAGATTCTAAGTCCACTTTATTACTTGTGTAGATTGTACATGATGTGCTAAATTGCAAGTGTATGATGTTGCATCCTAGTAATAAAGTGAATTTTTTGAGTTCGAGTTTTCGTCCCACAGAGATTGTAATTAAGTACTGAAATTATGTTAGTTCTCGCGTTATTTGAACGGTAAAATAGTGATGAATTAATTGAACTAAAATATTAAACTAAAAATCAAAATTAAAGAAAAGAAAAGACATTTAGATTATTTAAATTGATGTTTGTAAGTGTTGGGATATCTGATTTCACATAGTCAATACTTTTAATTCCATTAATCTAGCTTTACTCCTATTTATGTGCTCAATCGAATTCGCTTATGCATATGGAACATAAGAATTCATACAGCGATTAGGTGCATGGAACTTAAGAATTCATATAGCGATCGTAAAAACAACAAACGTATATCTCTATCGTTGTTGAATTACCGGATTTTATTCCTAGATCGAAGTGTTAGCTCACCTCTCAGATTATGAAAATACTCATGAAATTAATGAATTAGTCACGAATTAATTCATGCATAAAATACAAAATAAAATCAATACATGCAATCAATAACACAAAACTAGAATTATAGAATTAAAAGCCTAAAATTAGGCTACATCGAATATCCCAACTTTGGAATTAATAGTTCATTGATAAAGAAATAAATACACAGAAATATAAATAACTACGCATATTGAGTTTATCAAATTAACAAAAGAAAGGAAGTCTTACACCAAGAATTCGCTCTCCGTTGATAATCTTCAATTCCCAATCATTTGCTTTCAATTTCCTCCAAAGAATCTAATGTTAAGAATACGGGAATATGATGTTTAGAAGTTGTGTGAAGGTCCCAATTTCGTACCCCAGAGTTTGTATATATAGAAGAGGAAAAAATGCGCATGGGCCTAAAATAGCAGCTGGGCCTTGGAAGACCGCGCGTTAGGTAACCCTAATTAGGTTTTTTTAATTTTACTGATGGCATACTACCGCACAGTACTAGAGCTCGTGATCGCGCAATACGACGAATGTTGTACAATTTTAGCTTTTGATCTTGTCTCATTTCAGTCCTTCATCTTTCAAATAGATCAACTGAGTCCCCGAAATTCTAATTTTTTCAATTGACTTGCTCTCGTCCTCAATTACTTTCAAGCCTTTTCCAAAGTGTAAAATTCAGTTCCAATAATCATCCATTTAGCCTTTATTTGCTTCAATTCCTTTATTCACTTGATTTTGGGATTTTTTTGCAATGTAAACAAATAACACACAAATCATAGCTTTTATTGTAAAACGAAAACATTTTATCCTAATTTAGACATATAAATAAGTGTACAAAATACACTTATCAAATACCCCCAGACTAGAATTGTTGTTCGTCCTCGAACAAAGTAACACTAAACTAACAAATAAAAATAAAAATAGTAAATATTTTTATCATATCAACTTGTTTACCATATGCCTCAAAAATTCAGATCACATTATACTTTAGTACAAAAATTTGAACAACACAATAAAATAGTTCTAGTTATTCCATGCTAGACTTTCAAATGTGTGTGAGTAGCTAAATTCAAATGCATACTTGTGCAAAAATATACTTAACATTGTGTGGCTTATTATGCAAAAGTAAGCCGAGCTCCATGTGGTTAACCTATGAAGTTTTAATGATTTTCATTACATCGTTCAAGGATGATCACAACTTATTGTTTTTCTCTCAACTCTCGGGGTTTTCATCTATAGTGGTTTCTAAACATTTTTCATTGCATTTTTCCACACAAGATAATCAGGAATAGAAATCTACATGCACAACAAATCAATGGTAATCAATCCCCAATTTTACACCTTTTATATCTACAATTTTAGTCAACAAGCTTATACTAAACAATTTTTTTTCTTTTTATGGACAACTTTTTTGTCCCTGTCTTTTAACATTTTTGTGCAATACTTTCCTCATTTACTTTCTATGTGACCTATTTAGAGAGTGTTAGATCAATGACTCCCAAGTCAGATGGTCTTAGGGCACCTGGTTCAGAGAACCCTTCAGACTTGATAACACAAGTCACAAAGGCGACAAAGAAAAGTTTAAAGATGCTTGATTGTCTTATGTGAAAGTCAACTTTCCTTTAAGTTTTCTAATTGACCCATGTAATGAGATTTGTGTTGATAACTCCCAACTCAGATGAAGTTAGGGTATCAAGTTTTAAAATCCTTACAAGCTTACTTGCTCAAGTAAAAAATGCCACGAAGAGTAGAATAAAAACTTTAGCATTTTTCTGTTTTTATTCTAGTTTTAATTTATACCCGTTGACCAAACTATTTCAACCCAAACTGCTTCTTGAGCGGTTTGGTTCTATATATGGGTCGAGATGTCTTAAGATCTAAGTTTAGGGATAATTCAGTCATTCCTATGTTTATGTTGCATAAATATACCCCCCACAAGTATTAAATATACACCCATACAAGTAATAATTCAACAGTGTCTATGTGCGCATGAAGATGAAGCCAAACGTGAATAACTAGTCAAGAAAATCAATTTTTTATGTTTTCAATTATTCAAGCTAAATTATAAAATTAATCCAAATTATTTCCTAGGTAATAAACAAATTAACAAAAAATTTTGAATTTTTCAATTTTTCTTGGTATCCCAATGAATCAAATGAATACAAAAGAATGAAATTTTCACCCCCAAACTAGAAATATACATTGCCCTTAATGTATGCCAAATAGATATAATAAAATAAATAAAGCACATAAGAGAGGATTCAAGTACTTCCAAGGTTTGGAGATGCAAATTCTTCATTCGAAGCTTTCTTTCGATACAATTTGGATGATTTCAACTCATTCCAAGTTTGATTTAATCTGTCACAAGTGTTTTGATCCGCTCAAACAAGAGATAAACAACATTAAGAAGTATAAACACCATTCAGAAACTAAAGGAACCAACACCAAAGTCCCCAAACTAAAACATAGCAAAATTCTAAAATTTTAAAAAATGGTCGACCACTGATGTTCAGGCCCTGACATCACCATGAGAAATTGAGATTTTCATGAGCCATATTTGGACATGAGAAAGTAGGTAACTTTGTCTATATCATATTAAAATTTCAGTACATTTGGAGTTCATTTGAGTCGTGAAAACATGTGGCAAAATCGGGACCTAAAGCTGAAAATTGGTGTAGTGACCTGGAATGAGTGCCTTATGCCTAATATGTCAACTTCGAGTTTTATACATTAAACCAGTGTAAGACGTGAGTGAATGACACATATAAGATGTATAGCATGTATTAAAGGTGCTCATTAAAACATATTTGCAAAAACTCGAAGAAAACACCAATGTGACATTCTATCGAACACTTGGTGTGCATGAAGGAAAGTCAATAGAAATCATAGAGTTGGGAACTTGGAGTTAGGAAAAAAATTTCACCTATATATCACAATCAATTCAATTAACAATCTATCCTAAACCCAAAACAAATCATTCAAAAACTTGAAATTTCATAAAGTCATTAAAAGCTCAAGAATTAGGATAATTTCCCGAAGTGAAGAATTCATACCTTGCATGTGATTTTTGATGTGTGCAACCTATTAATTCAACTCAAAGTCATGTGAAATTATGTCACTTGCATAGCACTTGAGGCTTGGGTAAATTTTTGGGGAGATAATTCGTGATTGAGGTTATGAAAGAATGAACAAATTGGCTCACCTGTATAACACTGTCGAACTTGGCATCCGTATAACCGTGTGGCCGCGCAGCTGAAAATCATGCGGCCACGCATGCTAATCTTTTAGCCAACATTTTATTTAATGCATTTGCGTGGTGACTTGGTTTTTGTAGCGACCGAGAAATTTTCAAATTTAAAAGTTAGTTTTAATGAACTTGTCGCTACGACTCCAATCTTAACAGTCATTATTTTCAAAGTTAGATCTCTCATCTAGCCATATTAGTTATTTTAAGATTTTTAAGAAAGAAATCTAAATTCATTAAATCTTTAAGTCCGATTTTAAACCCAAATCTTTATTTTAATCCAATAATCAAATTTCTGATTTTAATATTTTTATTATTATTATTATCAAATTTTTCAATCAATACAAATTAATTCTCAGCCAAATACAAGATGTAACTCCAGTCTATTAAATTTCAAAACTCCTAAACATCCCTATATCAATGATAAGTTACAGATTTCTTAAGCCTAAGCAATGTATACATTGTATTCATCCTCTTCACTCCTCTTCCCTCACGCAGACATTGAAAGAATCTGGGTAAGTTTTTCCTCCATGTCTGCAATACACACCAACACCACCGTTGGCTGACTAGACTACCATCTCCTAACTAATCAATCCATACAACCAAAATACACAATATACAATCAACCTTTTCCACTGCACACTCGACACCACGGCCAAGAGCCAATGAACCACTATCAACAAAATTGAACTCCACTGCCTTCGACATTCATAAAAAACATCACGATTTCAATATTGAATCCAAGCCTCGGTTTATCTCAGATTTTGCACCACAAAACCTCCCAAGTCTGCTCCTTCAGCACCACGCACTCTCTCTATTGACGTCGTGTGCTGATGGCGCTAATACCGGTAGCTTGACCGGTGGACTGGGATCGGACGGGGGCTTCACCCCTGTCTCGCCTCCTCCTCTCTCTCGGTTGGAGAGAGAGAGAGAGAGAGAGAGAGAGAGAGAGAGGATTTGTTAATTTTAAAAGTTGATTTTTGTAAATTGTTCCTTAGTCCCAAGCTTTATGAATCATTTATCTTAGTCCCCATCTTTCAAAAGTCTTTTAATTCAGTCCCTGAAATGTTTAATACGTTTTAAGTCCAGCCTAATTTTAATTGTTTATTTCAGTCCCTCGAGTTTACAAATGTTTTATCTCCACCCTGTAATTTTTGAAAATCTCTGAATCAGTCCCAAAGTTTATTTAATTACTCAAATCAATCTTAAGGTTTATTATTTACATGTAGTAGCCCCTGATTTCTTACAATTGCACTATTTAGTCCTTAAAACTTTCAAAACCCCTATTATTACACAAATTCATCATTTAAGAGTCGATTGTTCAAGAGCCCAATTTTAATTAATTAATTTCATTTTATAGGACTAGACGAGGCGCGAAAGAATTAGAAGTTTTATCCCATTTGCTCAAAACTCGAGAAATAAGGCAGACTCTTATTTACAAACTTATATTTTCAAAAGTGTGCATCAATGATTATTTGGATTATAAGTTTAACATGTATGATTGTGTTCATGAGAATTGCTTTCTTTTTAAGTTTGAGACTATGTTATGAGAATTTACTTGCTTAAATGTATGAGACTTGAACTTGTATTTATCTACTTGTTCATGAGACTACTAGTAATCGTTAGACACCTGAGACTTGAATATTATGATTATATGTTTTAATTTATAATATCAAATTATTATTCTGCACGAGTCTACTGAGTATTTCTATGAAATACTCACATTTTCCTAAAACAATTTTGCAAATGATTGAGTTTGCGACAAGGCGTACGATGGTAGCTATTAAGAGTCTTTAAAAATGTTTGTTTTATTTGAAATTCCAAACTTATTTATCTTTTTAAGTTTATTCCATGTTCGAACTTTTTGACCGTTTGAATGAATTTTATAAAACTATGAGAATTGAAATTTAAGTTATTTTTCCGCTCAATTACCATTTTGAAAGTTAGTTCAAGATGATGAAGTGACGTTCCGGGTACTTAGAACTTAAGGCGTTATAGATTTTACACTTCGTGGCCGTGTGCTTCACCAGTCAAAGGCCAAAACTTTTCAGTTTTGAAATTTAAAGTCCGTTTTCAACCCCTTAATGCCTCGTGATGCATGCAATCACCCCAAACTATGTTATTATCTCCGAGACCAACTTGACATGCTTGTATTAATGACTCAACACTTAGAAAATCAAGCATGCAATGAGGATCAAAATTTCCATTGAATGATTATGTGGTGCAACTAATGTCATGCCAACATGATAACTCAAACATGCAAAAACTAAACTAGTAAATGTAAATAGATCCTAAAATTACTTGTAAAGAGATAAATAAAGTAAAATAAATAAAACGGGAAGAAAATTGGGTTACCTCCCAACAAGTGCTTTGTTTATAGTCTAAATCCCAACTTTTTACCTGGATGGTTCAAGGAACTCTAAATAAAGTTTTTGATGACCTTCTTTGTTTGTGACGATTGAATTTGCTTCAATGTTCATTTAAGCTCCAAAATTTTACCTTTCCCATGTCATGTATGTTGACATCTTCACTAGATTCAAACTTCAATATGTAAATTTCCATCATCTCGTTAGTGCCAATGACAAAATCAATTATGAAGTTAAATGATTGTATAGTAAGGCCGGAACTCTTAAGTGTCCCCTTTTTTGTTTGCTCTTCTATGATCAACTCCTCTCTCCCCACTTGATCTTCATTTTCAATTGAAGTTTCCTCAAGCTCTATGTCCGAATTTTGAATTTTTGACGTTTGGACAATAACCTCTTCATGGAAAATAATTTCTTCTGGCCGATCCGCTACATTAGGTTGCTCTTCTTTTTCTTTAGCTATTTCAAACAATTTTTCTAAATAATCTTATCTATTCACCTGAATTTCTGACATCTGCAATGGCTGTCTCTCTGATATGCTCACAGTCACTTGCCTCATCAACTTCTTGATTTCATTAAATTCAGCTTGTTGATTTTGTAATACCTGTATTATCAAGTCTTTCTTATCAAAATCTTTAATTTCAGCCTGAACATCCTGTACTGGTTGTTCATCCAAACTGTGTAATTTTTCTATCAAAGTAAGATTTGCATAAATTCTTTCAAGCATTGTTGTGATCCCATCAATCCTAGGTGCTATTTGATTAGAATACCTGATAATTGTTTGTTGCCATTTTAAATTCTTTATCTTGCTGTGATATCTCCAATTGTCTATAAGTAAGTTCAATCCCTGAAAAGAAAACAATTCACAGCTTGTTAAATGTTCCAAAAACAAAAACTAATAATAAAAAAAATAAAAATAAAGAAAAATTTCAAACAAAAGCAAGAACTAATTGATATCGATATTAATTGATAATCCCCAGCAACGACACAAAAAACTTGATGTGCTAAATCGAAAGTGCACGATATCGCATCTAAGCAATAAAATAGACTTTTTGAGTACAAGTTATTGTCCCACAGAGATTGTAATTAAGTACCTAAATTGTGTTAGTTCTCTCATTATTTGAATGATAAAATAGTGATGAATTAATTGAGCTAAAATATTAAACTAAAAATCAAAATAAAAGAAAAGACATTTAGATTATCTAAATTGCTGTTTGTAAGTATTGGGACATCCGATTTCACATAGTCAATACTTTTAATTCCATTCTTCTAGCTTTACTCCTATTTATGTGCTCAATTGAATTCACTTATGCATATGAAATTCCTCTCCAGAGTTTAAATCAAATCTACCTAATTAGTCAACCATGTTTCTAGACCGCATGTTGTAATAATCAGGTGTATGGAACACAAAAATTTATGGAGCGATCGCAATAACAACAAACGTATATCTCTATTGCTGTTGAATTACAGGATTTTATTCCTAGATCGAACTGTTAACTCACCTCTTAGATTATAAAAATACTCATGAAATCACTAAATTAGTCATGAATTAATTCTTGCATTAAGCAAAAAATAAAATCAACGCATGCAATCAATAATGCAAAACTAGAATTATAGAATTAAAAGCGTAAAACAAGGCTACATTGAATATCCCAACTCTGAAATTAATAGTTCATCAATAAAGAAATAAATATGCAGAAATATAAATAACTATGCATATTGAGTTTATCAAATTAACAAAAGAAAGGAAGTGATGTGATTCCTTTTTGGAAACGCAACAAAAATGCGGAATAACATTACAAATAATAGGAAATATCTAAATTTAACAAAAATAATAAGAACCAAGAATAAAAATTATGAAAAAAAGAAATGATAGATTAGATGATAGGACCTTGACCCACAATCACGATGCAATAAATCGATGATGCGGAATGAAGAACTAAAGTTTTCAAACGCCACAGGGGATGTCAGTTTCGTTGATAAATTCAATGGTGTTCTCAAAGAATGAGAAAAGGGAAAAAACTAAACCTTCCTAAGAGAAAAACTCTCAATCCATTATCAATATCCAAGTTGTCTAAGTTCAATAATTAAAACGAAACATAATATAAGGTAAATACATGCTCAAATTTAACCTTAGCCGCATTAAGGTTCTTATTTGCGAAAAATAATAATTAGAACGGAAAAAAAATTAAATTTACGAAAAATCAGATTTGATTCAACCGCACGATCGAGTGGTTAAAGCTTGCACGATTGTATGGTTGACCCCGAAAACTCTTGGGTTGATTTTCCTGCATAGGATGCAATCGAGCCTCTTTTTCCCTATGCGATCGCTTGGCTCTTTCGGCTGCACCAATTTTTGATCTTTTGAAGTGACTTGATCTGTTTTTAATCTCGACTTGAGCCCAACACAAATCTTGTTCATTTTCCCATTTAGATTGTTGTTGCATTGCCCGTAGCCTGATTTCTCCTTTGATCTCCTACCTTGGATCATGTCAGGAAGTCTTGCACTAAGAATTCGCGCACCGTTGATAATCTTCAATCTCCAAGCCTTTGCCTTCAATTTCCTCCAAATAATTTTGTGTTAAGAATGCAGGAATATGATGTTTAGAAACTGTGCAAAGGTCCCAATTTCGTGCCCCAGAGCTTGTATATATAGAAGAAGAGAAAATCTAGGCAACCAAGTAAGAAAATAGGTCAAAAAGTGTATGGGCCTAATCCGAAGGGAAAGTGATGGCCGCGCAAGTAACCTTAATCAGGTTCTGTTAATTTTACTGATGGTGTGCGACTACACAGTATGACGAATGATGTGTAATTTTAGCTTTTGATCTTGTTTCATTTTAGTCCTCATATTTTATTTGCATATTCAGTCCTTCGTCTTTCAAATAGATCAATTGAGTTCCTAAACTTCTAAATTCTTCCAATTGACTTCCTCTCTTCCTCAATTGCTTTCAATCCTTTTTCCAATGTGTAAAATTTAGCTCCAATAATCATCCATTTAGCCTTTTTTTCCTTCAATCCCTTTGTTCACTTAATTTTGGAATATTTTCTGCAATGTAAACAAATAACACATAAATCAATAGCTTTTATTCTAAAATGAAAATATTTTATCCTCATTTAGAAATATAAATAAGTGTATAAAATACACTTATCAGTACACTTGTAGTAAGCAACAAGTTTTTGGCGTCGTTGCCAGACATTGTAGTTTAAGTTTATTTTTAGATTACTTTCACTAATTCTAAATTTTTACTACTTACTTTACTTTATTTTTATTTTAGTAATTTTTATTTATTAATTTAAGTTCGTTCACTTTTTCTTTGTTTTCTTTTTCTGGCTATGCATGTGAAGTTTAAGAAACAGGGAACTTGTAGAAGTTGATACAAAAATCGAACAAACTTTGCACCTCAAGTTAAGGGAAGCTAAAACATAAGATAAACAGGAAAATAAAAAAATAGGAAGACATGGCAAACAATCTGGGTTTACAGGGTGTTGATTCAGAGATTAATGAAGATGACATGCTCGTTGGCGATTTCATACTTCTCAGGTAGTAAAAAGCCAATCTAGCAATTGTGTATCCACCCTTTAGGGTTGCTAACTTTTAGCTTAAAACAAAAATCATCAATATGTTCAAAAATGGGCCACGCTTGTATGGAAAATCGGACAGAATTCCACACACGTCTCGAAATTCTTAGGAATGTGTGAATACTTCAAATACTAAGGAGTATCTGATGACGCTATCAGGCTTAGGTTGTTCCCATACACATTACATGATAAGTGTAAGACTGCTTTTCATTTTCTTGCAATTTTAAATTCCACGTAATATTGTGGTGAATGTTATTATAAATTATACTTTTATGATCGTTAACGTCTATAATTGGAATTATTTTGCAGTGGAAGGACTTGGACGACGTCTCGATCAATGTACCAATTCGAAAGTTTATAAATTAGTTGTTTTAATCATTTTACGTGCAATTCTATGTCTAATTGTTTATTTTAATTGTTACTTTCCATTTCTATTGTAGTTGAGTAGTAAGTTGCCTAAATTGCATTAAATTGAAGTTAGGAAAAGTTTGGTGACCCTTTGGAATTTCATTTGAAAGTTATGAGCCTAAATTACTAATTTATGAGAGTTGAGGGACTAAATTGCAATTTACCAAAAAGTTAAACATTAAACCTAACCTAAAGATCTCACACTCTCATATCACTCTCTCACACCCGACGCCTCTCTCTCTCGGATCTCCCTCGCGTCGCCTCTCCCTCGGCACTCTCGGTCGCGACCTCCGCCCTCCCTTCGACCACCGACCGCCGCTCCCACCGGTAGTAAGCCTCCCCCCTCTTCCCCCTTTTTCCCTTTTCTCTTCACGGCACACACACACACACCCAAAACCGCGCACACAGGCACGGTTTCACACCATTTCACGCACACACACGTACATAATTCGATATATATATATATATATATATATATATATATTGTATGTAAATAACGTATGTATTCAATTTATATGTATAAATTCAGATTTTACAGTTAATTTCAGATTTTAAATTTTGTGTAATTTCGAGTTTAACCATGAATTTGGGAATTAATGATGTTATGTGTATGAGTATTGATGTATATGAATGTATATATTATTATGTATGTATAGATGCGTGTAAATATATATAAAGTTTGGATTTTTTTGTGGGCATAGATATATACTCAGATTCTGATTATGGTGAAAATAAAATTTCTCAGACTGGGGACTCATGAAATTTTGATTAATTGATGTGCTATAATATTAAATTTGAGGTGTGAATGTACGTATATACGATCATGAATATGTATATGACTATTTAAACAAAGATGTGTAATTTTTGGAATTTTGGGATAATGGTATAGGAGAGTAAACTTTAATATTTTAGGAACAAGTTAGTTTAAATTGAAGTTATGTTCAAAGTTATAAATTTTAGTTCAAGATCATTTTTTTGAATAAGAATGCTTGGCTTTGAATTGTGAAATTGATAAGTAAGATTTCAAAATTTTTCCTCGAACTTAATGTATTACTTCGAGTATGATATTATATGTGGTGTTAAATGTGTTTGTTACATTATGAGTCACATGAAAGTATATGTTTTGGGAATTTGAAAGTATGAAAGGAAATTCTTTAGTTTTATGTGTTCTAGTCTCGATATAAGATCACATGTGAGTTAAATTGAAGTTTTAATTTCAGTTAATGTTTGATTGAGTATTAAAATGAATAACGAATTTAATTGTCAACTAAAAGTCATATTTATTGACGAATGTGAATAATTAGGGATTTTGGTACATTGACGTTACGGGTATCCGAGACTCTCCACTTGGAAGTTCAGAACGGTAAATACTAAGGATTTCAGGTAAGTAAACTTCCCCCTACTTTCATCAAAGTTGAATGTTAATGTGGAATTAATGTGCTTAATTGACATTCGTGTTAATTACGGAATTTTAATGCTTTTGGTCTACCATATGCAATTATGTGTAGTTAAGGAAATGTTCAAGCATGCACGTTACATGTCATTGCATCATCAAGCATGCATTGGCATCGAAATGGGAAAGTCAAATGTTTTAATGAAAGGAATGTGTCAAAGTGCAATTTTTGTCAAAAATTATGTATCCCAAGTTTTTGAAAGAATGGGTGTACTTCTATGTCATGAAAGATGCGAGTGGGAAATGGGGCGCGGGGGACCGGCGTACCCGAATGTAATGAGCCACTTTGCGGTGGAATGAAGTGAATGAGCCGCTTTGCGGTGGAAATGTGAAAGTTAATCTGGTTCCAAATAAGAATTGCCCACTGTTATCTGATTGACTAGAAGTTACATCAAGTGAGCTCACGATGGAATGAAGTGAAAGTTTTGAAATGTTAAGTGAAAGTTCGAAATGTTGAAAGTTTTGAAAGGTTAAAGTGAATGGGGATACATATTTCAAAGTTTAAAGCATTTCATGTCATAAGCATGCATTCATGCATAAAGTTTACTTACTGAGCTTTAGCTCACCCCAATCCCTCCCCAACATTTCAGGTGATGAAAGTTAGGTGATCCGAGGAGAACATTTGGCGGCTGACTCAGACAGTACCCGCTGTCGACATTATTTAATAAAGTTAAATTTATTAAAGTTATCATTTGAATTTATTCCTTAATTCATTATTATGGAGAATTGTTTGGTTGAAGTTAGTTTTGATTAAGTATGAGCGACGTATTATGAGTTAAGTTACCTCTTATTTCATTTGTCAATACTTGTTGATATTTTGGAAAAAATCTTATGATTGAGGAGTTTGGGAAATGCATGAATTGGTTTTGGCGATGATGAATGTGATTGAGATGTGATGGATGTTTTAAATTTTTAAAATGGTTTTTTGATGTCCCTCTACAGGTTGGCTATGTCCAATTTATAGAGGAGACTCTGCCGAAATTTCGCTAAAATTTTATAGTAGATAAATGAACATTTTAGTTGTGTAAATGATTTAATTCCACGTTTAATGTGAATGGAAGTTGACATGCCTAGGTTTTAGACTCTTAAACTTGGGGTGTTACAATAAGTTTGTGGAGAGGTTGGATTCGCGTCCTGCTAGGAGCATAACTACATGGAATGATTTAGTTCAGAAATTCTGCAAAAAGTTCATGCCTTCAGCTAAAGTTTCCAAACTCAGACATGAAATCATAGTGTTCCTGCAACATGATTCTGAGTCTTTTGATGAAGCTTGGAACAGATTTAAGAGAATCCTCAGGAAGTGTCCTAATCATGTGATCAACAGAGGTGAACAAGTCAAGTTCTTTTATGGAGGGCTACTTCCTCATTTCAAAAGCACGGTTGACTCTTCATCCAATGCGATTGATAAATTCAAACAATTGAGCATAAAAGAGGCTAATACCCTGTTTGATGCAAATTTAAAACTTGTTAAAAATGATGGAAGAACAATAGCACAACTTGAATATGCAAATTCTATTCGAAGTCTTATGTATGCAATGCATTCCACAAGACTCGATATAGCATTTGCAATTAGTAAACTTAATAGATTTACTAGTAATCTAAGTAAAGAATAGTGGAAGGAATAGGTAGAGTTTTGCGCTATTTAAAGAGAACTAAGGACCTATGTCTGCAATATTCTAAATTTTTGAAAATCCCAGAAGGATTTACCGATACTAATTGGATATCAAGTGCAGGTAAAAATAAATCCACTTTAGGGTTGGGTATTTACTCTTGGAGGAGGTTACTGTATTGGAAATCCAATAAACAAACATGTATTACAGACTCAACTATGGAATATGAATTTGTGGCATTAGTAGAGCTGAAAAAGAAGCTGAATGACTCAGGGATTTAATGTATGGAATTCCTTTAGGAGAGAAAAGTAATTCTTCAATATCTGTCTTGTGTGATAGTTAAGCCACTTTAGCAAAAGCATACAATGAAGTGTATAATGGGAAGTCTAGATGTATGAGTATAAGACATTACTATGTGAGAAAATTAATTGAAGGTTGAATAATTTCACTTACCTATGTGAAAACAAACAAAAACTTGGCTGATCCGCCAACTAAATCGCTCACAAGGGATTTAGTGTGGACAACAACTAGTAGTATGTGGTTCAAACTCTGTAATTAAAATCTCTTAATGAAGACAACCTTACCTAACTATACTTAAAAGTCAACTTAGGTTCAAAGGGTAGTATAAGTTATTCGATATTTGATTGATTCAGCACATACTTTATATAAGACCCTATCATAGGTTGTAAGTTTTGATTTTCACGATAGGAGGGATGAGTTTACATTCTTAATAACGTTCAGGTCATTAGATCTAAAAGTGACGAAGACACTGTAAGAACTTTACCTATATGAACTTTGAGGTGATGTCACCTCAATAGAAAGTTGGAGTTTCTTTCTTAAAAGTTCACAAATATGGAGTAGTGTAAGGCCATAATAGCACTAAAAAATTGAGAAGAAGTTAGAACATATGGTGTTTGTGTGTGTGACTTCACCGATATCATCACTAGGAATAAACATGTTCAAAGCTATCACGCTACCTGGGATTTCGATGTTACTTTGTGGAATCTACACTGAGGTTGGATTCAAATCGAAAGATATTCATAGTTTATGCACAAGCGCTGTTAAGACGAGTTTGAGCTTATTATATGTTTGAACAAGTGGGAGATTTTTATGATTTGTTTAATCATATAATGAATAAGTGTTTTGAACATATGCTAGTGTTGAAAACAAGTGAAATGGAGGGTCGAGAACGCCCCTATACAAAATGGGGTTACTTGAAAAGTAACCACAAAAAGTTTCCCAATTTGGCCTGGGCGGCAGCCTGGTTAAACTAGGTGACCTCCTTACTGACTACAGTAATAACTGTGGGATTTTGGGGTGACCTGTGTGGCAGCCCAGGACAAAAATATAGCCGATGGAGATTTGATTTTTCAGGTAGCTTTTGATACATTTGATGCATTTTCACTTTATTTTTACGCATTTGTGCATGAGACTTGCAATATTATAAATAGAGATGTTGGAGAAGACAAAACGTACTTAATAACATATCAATAACATCTATTGATCCAAAATCAAAGATCAAACTTTCATTTTCAAAGTACTCTTCAAGTTCTTAATTACTTGGTTTAGAACTTTTTTTCTTTGATTACCCCTTTCATTAAATTTACTTTGAGGTCTTCAAGTTCTCACCTTAGCTACACGACTAATATTATTTGAGGACAAAAATCTTGAATCCTGTTTGAACCATTCGTTTTGAATGATTTACAAAGTTGTATAAATTATTTATTTTCTTTCTTCTAATTTTATTTATTGTTCATTTCCCCCATATTTTTTTCCAACAGACGTATCCTGAAAGCCCAACAATGATTCCATTTTTCTTATTGTACAATATAGATGACAAGCTACTTGACATTCTCATGAGATAATGAGAAAGGAAAATATAGCGAGATTTTGGAGTTTGAAATTTTTGTTTCAATATAGATACAAATTGTGAGTATGAAAGTTACCAAATTCATCTATCTTCTAGCTTAGTACCCTTCACCTAGCAAAACTGTGCATTATCCGATGACCCACTCCCGTTGTATTCCACTGGAAGCTAGCAGCCACCGATAAACCATCTGTGCAACCACATTCTTGAAGCAAATTTTTCATAGCCAAAATCACCTGATTTGTCAATTCCAATCACTCGATTTAACTCTTCACCACACTATCCTTTCGACAACCCACTACCCAAGCAGTGTCCGACCAGAACCAACCACCAATCCATTGCCTAAAGTTACCGGACTCCTACAAACCACCGAACTGCATGAACTTCTTCAAGCAACCAGATCATTCATTCCCCAACTGCATTGTCGGATTCTGGTAAGTAAATGACCTACAAATAAATTATTCTGTAATCGACTTTTAAAACCCGTAAACTGTATTGATTATGTTGTGAAGTATTTTATGTATTATAGTATTTGTGTATTCTGCTATTTTTTTAAACCAAGTTAGAATGGCTTTATGATTTCGCATACATGGAGAAATGTTGAACGGTGTTCGAAATATGTAAAAGAGGGAAAGAAAATGTTCTGGGTTGATTGATTTCATTGAAACAAAAGATACATAATTATACAAGAAAATATCTATAGTTTCTATAATTAGGCTAAGCTATTCTAGGTAGAATAAATATATATGGGGGGGATTCTACAGCTAACACAATATATGCCAATTCCATAATTTATGTCAATCCCATTGATAGTGGGATTTTATTGATTTTCTTAGGACATCTCCAACCACACTCTAAAATTGGAAAAAAAATGGCGTTTGCAGTTGAAATGGACTCCAATCGAGACGACATCCATGACTATAAAGGACGCCATATATGGTGTCCCACTATAGCGGACGTTATAAAATTGGGGCAACTATTTGGTTGCACCAGTTTTTCCCAAAACTTTAATTTTGTTCAATTTCGCCTCAAATATTGATTTTAATTCCTGTTTTGACCATCTTTTTTTTTTATTTTGAACACATAATTATTAGATGAATATAATTCTTTGATGGATATAATTCAATTTTGGTCCGAAGAAAATTATTTAGAAATTGCATTTTAATTTATTTTGTTGTAGTAAAAAAGTTGTTATTTCATCTATATTGAAATTTATTGAATTTGTGTTTCTTATTTGACCATTATTTTTACCATATAATTAAATTATTAGAAATCAAAACATTAAAATTAAATGACAATAAAATAGATTATTATTCAACAATATTAGAAACTTGGAAACATAATTGGTACGATGATAGAGACATTGAAAATTAAAATAGGATGGAAGATACTTAAAAGATAACGATCTAATGATCAGGTGGATTGGATCTAGATCCTCCAAGATCGTCAAAAAAGGACCATATGGAGCTATTGAACTTTCTTTACTTCTTTTCAACATGATTCTATTTTGTTCATTGGGAAAAAATTCTCGTAACTCCGGATCTACAATGGAGTTCAAGTCTTTGGCTAGAACAGTATTATCAGAACAATATTCGACCGATTGCATTCTAGCTCTTTGAATTTCGTAGTTTTTCAGTCTGTCTTCATTCCTCTTGCGGATTACTTCCGCGAGTTCTCGTTACTCTTCTATGATACTTGCAACGACTTTTGAGGAATCTTCTTCTTTTTTCCTTTTCCCCTTATCCCAATGGTGACGCGATCCCGGTCGGGAATCTCGTCGAAACGCGGAATAACGATAAATCTAAAACCCTAGGAAAGATCTAAATCAGATCTGACAAGAAAATTAACAAGAATTAAAATAAATAGACGGGAATTAAAATACTGGAAAGATAGATTGACGATAGGACCTTGACCCAAGATTCACGACGCAAGAAATTGACGATGCGGAATCGAGATCCAAGGTTTTCGAAACACCACAAGGACTTGTCAATTTCCTTGATAAGATTCTAATCGGACACGCCACAAATATTCTCGCGAATATTTGATAAGTACAACGCCACAAATATTTCCACAATATTTGATAGGTCGGATTTGTTCTTGAAGAACACAAAAGGGACTCCTCAACCTTTCAATTGGAGAAAACTCTCTCAACTATATTAATCTCAAAATCAATCTTAACTGTTTACAATGAATTGAAAAAGCGTATAAATAAGCAAAATAACCTAGCATCTAATTTACTCAAAATAGAATTCTAATTATACTAAAATTCTAAAATAGGAAAATAACCAAAAATAATAAAGGAATAAAATAATTAAAATCTCGCAAAAATCTGGCCGCTACCCAGTTACGGCCGTGACAATCCTTTTACGGCCGTAATGGCCTTTCTGGTCAAAAATCTGATTTAGTTGTTACGGCCGTGATGGTAAGTGTTACGGCCGTGAATATATGTATTACGGCCGTGAAGATCCTCTTTTACGGCCGTAAGGCATTTTCTGCCCAAATTACTTCTTTTTATTGATTCGGCTTGATCCGTCCCCCTTCTCGGCTCGACCTCAACACGGAACTTGCTCCGTTTTCCACGTAGATCACTGTCATATTGCCGATGGTTCGAATTCGTCCTTCGATGCCTTGTCCGGATCACATCAAATGGGTCTTTGGCTTGGACTATCACTGGCATTGTCTTCATTAATATCTACAGAAAATGAAGCCAATCCTTGATATGCCGATGTTGGAGAATCAGAAATTGGGGAATCCACATGTGCCGATCAACAGTATGTTTTCTGGCTATGAAAGTCAGGTAACTCCACTTTAACATTTTTTTCAAATTTTTCACTATCTTTAACAATAAGCCACACGTGATCAAATTTAAAACCTAATGAGCACCAGCGTGGCCCTACGAGCAAGGACCCGTTGCATGTGCCAGTGGGACCAATAACGAGGCTGAGGGCTAAGAAGATCAAACAAGTCATGCAAGGATTTATGCAAGCTTGGGTGGATGAGCATTCGAGTACAAGACCAAAGGCCCAAATTTTGACTCATGACATGATAGAAGAGGAGCCAAAGTTGATGCAAGTGATTTGGGCCGAGAATCGAGTTCAAGAACACGGAGTTGGGGATTTAAACCACGCGATCGCGTGGCATTAATCCTAGGGAGATCGCTAACTGCACTGAGAAGGAGATCCGAGAGTTTTTGGCCTCGCCACGTGATCTCCGACGTGATACCTGCGCGATCGCGTGGGTATAGAAATTAGGGTTTAGCGCGTTTTTTATTCTTTTTCCATTTTGGGCCCATATGTTGCAGCTTTGTCTTGTTTTCAGCGAGAATACTCTTTATTAATTACTTTTCATTCATTGTAAACACAACTTTGAGATTATTGATAATTTGAGGTTAGATATTCCCTTGTTCTTCTTCGTTCTTATAGAACAAATCGAACTTATCAAAGGATTAGACAACCTTTGTGGCATTCACCCTTTATGGTTCTTATCTCCGCATCGTAATGGGTCTCAGGTTTAATATACCCCTGGTTCTTGTGTTGTGAGGTTGGGGTTGCATTGCTATCGTCTACCAATTGGATTTGGGGCTTTCCGGAGTTTCGAGTCTTAATTCCGCGTGTTCTTCGTGATCCCCATAACGGATCACATCATCTGGTATTAGAGCTGGTCTCTAAATCCATTTCTTTTTATATTTCTTGATTTAATTTTTTGTTTTTGTTCCATTATTGAAATTTCATTCAATTCTTGGGTTTCTTGAAATTCTTCACTAATTCAAGATTAGTCATAATTTCAATTCTTGTTCTTGTTGATTGTTCTTGACTAGTAAAAAAATTCAAAAAAAAAAGTGATTATTATTGAAAACAAGATCAAGAACACCATTCCATATTCAAGAAGGCCTTTCTTGATATCTTTTACAATATTTTCTACATTCTTGATAGTTTCTCTTTATCCACTACTACACTAAAAATTCATTTTTGGTTCGTGCAATTAAAATGTCTATTTTTTTCAAGAAAATTACCTTCTTGAAAATCGTCAATTCGTTCTTCCATTGTTGTGTGTTCTCGTTAAATTCTTGTCTTTGAGCTTTCGGGTTAATTCCACTGAGGTCAAATCCTTAACTAGTTTGGTTGGTTCATTGAGAACTAGAGAAAAGGGAAAACGAGAGGAAAAAGGCAGAGTGGTGAGAATATTAGTGGGAAAAAGCCGAATTGAGTGATACACGTTTGACAAACACATGAGGATCATTACATAAGTTTTCTTTTCTTTTCTTCAAATTACTAACCATGTCACAGAAGGAAGCATCATCAACAGGGGAGAATAACATGAAATTTCAGATGCTTGCATTGTTGAAGGAACAAATGGAAAAATTGGAAGTAAAGATGGATGCAAAATGGGAAGCAAGGTTGGGTACGCCATTAGGCGTGAATTTAGGAAGGGCTAATGACCCGGTGGATGCGCGTCGCCCAGGGATTGTTCAACCACGAGCATTCCCTAATTTGAGGAGACCACTAAGGTATGACTTCAATATGGAGTTAGAAATGAAAATGTTGAGGATGTTGATAGTGATGGTGATAGTGGAGACTTGTCCATAGCTAGTGTGGGTAGGAGACGGGATCGAGGAGAAAGGCGTGAAGGGAGTTATAGGCGTGAACGTAGGGATAGAGATGACATAGATGGGCATGTTGAAAATATAAAAATGTCCATCCCTCCTTTTCAAGGTAAAAGCAATCCGGAAATCTATTTTGAGTGGGAAAATAGGGTAGAACTAATATTTGATTGTCATAACTATTCTGAGGCTAAAAAGGTTAAATTGGCGGTTGTAGAATTCACAGATTATGCTATAGTATGGTGGGATCAGTTGGTGACTAGTAAAATAAGGAATAGGGAGAGACCTATTGAGACTTGGGATGATTTGAAGGCCCTTATGAGAAAGAGGTTTGTGCATAACCATTACTATAGGGATCTTTACAAAAATTACAAACCCTTTCCCAAGGTAGTAGGAGTGTGGAAGATTACCATAGGGAAATGGAAATTGCTATGATTAGAGCAAATATTGAAGAGGATCCGGAGGTGACCATGGCTAGATTTTTAAATGGTTTGAATCGAGATGTTGCTAATGTTATTGAATTGCAACATTATATCGATTTGGAGGACATGTTGCATATGGCCATGAAAGTGGAGCGGCATCTGAAAAGGAAGGGGGCCTCGAAATTTTCTACAGGTTCTACTCCTTTTGGGAAACCTACATGGAGTGGGACCTCTAAAAATGAAGGGGTTGGTCAGAAAAGTAAGTTTGAAACACCGAAGGGAAAGGAAGAGCCACCCAACAAAGGTAAAATTACTTCTGATTCTCAAACTCCTAGAAGTAGAGATATTAGATACTTTAAATGCACGGGTTTAGGACATATCTCTTCACAATGTCCAAATAAACGGGTGTTGATTGTGCGTGATAGGGTATTATGTTCGGAGGATGAGAAGGAAGAAGAGGATGAGTATAAGGATATGTCAGCTTTAGAGGAGGCTAGTGATTGTGAGGATGGGGACTACGCTGTAGCTAAATCACTTTTCACTAGGAGGGCCCTTAGTACTCAAGTTAAGGTGGAAGAGTCGGGTGAGCAAAGGGAAAATATCTTTCATACTAGTTGCTTTGTGAATAATAAGGTATGTAGTTTTATAATTGATGGGGGGTAGTTGTGCGAACGTGACTAGTACTACTCTAGTGGAAAAATTGTGTCTACTTGTGCTAAAACACCCTAGGCCTTACAGATTGCAGTGGTTAAATGAGTCGGGGGAGATTAAGGTGAATAAAAAAGTGGTAATTGATCTTGCAATTTGGGAAGTATGAAGATTGGGTGGTTTGTGATGTGGTTACAATGCATGCGGGACACATCTTGTTGGGTAGACCGAGGCAATTTGATAGGAAGGTTATTCACGATGGTTATAAAAATAGATACACCTTCACCAAGGACGGGAAAAATGTCAAACTTATGCCTTTGTCACTACAACAGGTCTATGAGGACCAATTAAAACTAAAAAGTGAGGAAGAGAAAAGGAGAGTTGGGACCACGTTCCCAGAAGAAGGAGAGTTGAGTGAACAGAAGAGAGTTGGGACCACGATCCCAGAAAAAGGAAAGTTAAGTGATCAAAAGAGAGTTGGGACCACGATCCCAGAAAAAGGAGAGGATGTGAAGAGTGTCAGAAAAGAAAAAAGAGATAAAACAAAAGTGAGCTTCTATGCAAAACAAAGTGAGATCACCAGAGCCATATATGAAAACAAAATAGTGATTTTGTTAATGTACAAGGAATCTTTCCTTGCACTTGATGAAGCTAACCACCCCCTCCCCGGTTTAGCTGTATCTCTTTTGCATGAATTTGAAGACTTGTTTCCTGAGGAAATACCTAGTGGGCTTCCACTTATTCGTAGGATTGAGCACCAAATTGATTTTGTACCCTGAGCTGTCATCCCGAACAGGCCAACTTATAGGAGTAATCCTGAAGAAACAAAGGAGCTTCAAAGGCAAGTTGAGGAGTTGTTGAGTAAGGGCTATGTCAGAGAAAGCATGAGCCCATGTGCAGTACCAGTTTTTCCAGTGCCCAAAAAGGATGGAACTTGGAGGATGTGCGTGGATTGTAGAGAAGTCAACAATATTACGGTAAAGTATCGACATCCTATACCTAGGTTAGATGATATACTTGATGAGTTGCATTGATGAGATCCCAGTCGAGGAATCTCGTCGAACACGCGGAATAACGATAATTAAAACCTAGGAAAGATCTAAATCAGATCTGACACGAAAATAACAAGAATTAAAATACTGGAAAGATAAAATTGACGATAGGACCTTGACCCAAGATTCACGACGCAATTAATTGACGATGCGGAATCGAGATCCAAGGTTTTCGAAACACCACAAGGACTTGTCAATTTCCTTGATAAGATTCTAAATTGGAAACGCCACAAATATTCTCGCGAATATTTGATAAGTTCAACGCCACAAATAATTCACAATATTTGATAAGTTGGATTTGTTCTCGAAGAACACAAAAGGGACTCCTCAACCTTTTAATTGGAGAAAACTCTCTCAACTTTATTAATCTCAAAATCAAACTTAACTGTTTTTTACAATGAATGGAAAGGACTATAAAAAAGCAAAATAACCTAGCATCTAATTTACTCAAAATAGAATTCTAATTAGACTAAAATTCTAAAATAGGAAAATAACCTAAAAACCAAAAAAAGGAATAAAATAATTAAAATTTCGGAAAATCTGGCACTGCTCAATTACGGCCGTGAATAATTCCTTTACGGCCATAATGGTCTCTCTTATTCAAAAATGTACCATCAGTTACGGTCGTGACGAATCTCTTACGGCTGTGAAAATGTCCCTTTTTGAATGTTACGGCCGTAACTTCCATGCTTACGGTCGTAAGCCTCGTTCTGCTTAATTTCTTCCTCTTTCTTCGATAATTGGTTACGGCCGTGATAATAAGTGTTACGGCCGTGAATATATGTATTACGGCCGTGAAGATCCTCTTTTACGGCCGTAAGGTATTTTCTGCCCAAATTACTTCTTTTTCTTGATTCGGCTCGATCCGTCCCTCTTCTCGGCTCGACCCCAACACGGAACTTGCTCCGTTTTGCACGTAGATCACTGTCATATTTCCGATGGCTCGACTTCGCCCTTCGATGGTTGGTCCGGATCACATCATGCATGGAGCATGTATGTTTAGCAAAATAGATCTCAAAAGTGGCTATCACCAAATTCACGTGAAAGAAAGCGATGAATGGAAAACCACCTTCAAAACCAAGTATGGTTTATATGAATGGATGGTTATGTCATTCGGCCTCTCAAATGCCCCTAACACGTTTATGAGAATTATGAACAAAGTTTTGCGTGCTTACATTGGTAAATTTATTGTGGTATACTTTGATGACATTTTGGTGTATAGTAAAGACTTAGGTGATCACATTGAACATTTAAGATCCGTATTGGAAGTTTTGAAAATCGAGAAACTATATGCTAGTTTTAAGAAGTGTACCTTTTGCATGGAAAAGGTGATTTTTGTAGGATTTGTTGTTAGTGCAAATGGTGTTGAGGTAGATGAGGAGGAAATTTGTGCTATTAAAGAGTGGTCAACTCCCAAAAGTATTACGGAGGTTATGAGCTTTCACGGGTTGGCTGGATTTTATAGAAGATTTGTTAAAGACTTTAGTACACTTGCAGCACCATTCATGGAAATAGTCAAGAAAAGTGTAGGATTTCATTGGGGGGTAGCACAAGAAAATGCTTTTAAAGTGTTTAAGGATGGGTTATGTTCCGCACCGGTTTTGGCTTTACCTAACTTTAACAAAACCTTTGAGATTGAATGTGATGCATCAGGAATAGGGATTGGAGCTGTTATAATGCAAGAAAAAAGGCCAATTGCATTCTTCAGTGAAAAGCTGAGTGGGGCAGCTTTGAATTATCCTACCTACGACAAGGAGCTTTATGCTCTTGTTCGTGCTTTGGAGACATGGCAGCATTATCTGTGGCCAAAGGAATTTTTCATACACTCTAATCATGAGTCCCTAAAGCATCTCAAGGGGCAAGATAAGTTAAATAAAATGCATGCTCGATGGATGGAATTCATAGAGACCTTTCCTTATGTCATCCGCTACAAACAAGGTAAGGAGAACGTGGTGGCAGATGCCCTTTCTCGTAGGTACGTACTTCTAAACTCTTTAAATGCGAGGTTGCTTGGGTTTGAATATATTAGAGGTATGTATGTTGATGACCCTGATTTTTCTAACATTTATGCTTCTTGTGAAAAGTTAACAATTGATAAATTTTATAGGCATGATAGATACTTGTTTAGGGAAAACAAACATTGTGTGCCAAATTACTCTATGCGTGAGTTGTTAGTACGTGAGGCTCATGGTGGAGGGTTAATGGGACATTTTAGTGTCTTAAAAACCTTATAAATATTACAGGTGCATTTTTATTGGCCTAAAATGAAAAAGGGATGTTCACCATATTTGTGACAGATGCATAACTTGTAAACAAGCTAAGTCTAGGGTCCTACCACAGCGATTGTATACGCCTTTACCAGTACCTAATGAGCCTTGGGTAGATATATCTATGGATTTTGTTTTAGGTTTTCCTAGGACAAAAAAAGGTAGAACTCTATATTTGTGGTAGTGGACAGGTTTAGTAAAATGGCACATTTCATCCCTTGTCATAAAACTAACGATGCAACAAATATAGCAGACATATTCTTTAAGGAAGTTGTAAGACTCCATGGGGTACCTCGAAGTATTGTGTCTGACAGGGATGTTAAGTTCCTTAGCTACTTTTGGAAAGTCTTGTGGGGGAAGATGGGTACTAAGTTGTTATTTTCTACTACATGTTACCCTCAAACTGATGGTCAAACAGAGGTAGTTAATAGGACATTAATTCAACTTCTGCGCACTATCATAAATAAAAATCTGAAGAGTTGGGAAGAATGCTTGCCTTTTGTTGAGTTTGCATATAATAGAGCTGTGCATTCTACATCATATTCACCTTTTGAAGTTGTTTATGGTTTCAACTCACTAACTCTTCTTGATTTATTTCCTTTGCCTGTAGATGAAAGGAGCACTTTGGACGGGGAGAAAAAGGCCAAACTTGTAAAGTCAATCCATGAGAAGGTGAAGGACCAAATAGAGAAGAAGAATGAGCGTTATGCATCCCAAGCAAACAAAGTGCGGAGGCTTGTGACGTTCGAACCGAGTGATTGGGTGTGGGTGCACTTGCGAAAGGAGAGATTTCCTACGCAACGGAAATCAAAGTTGCAGCCAAGGGGAGATGGACCTTTTCAAGTCATTGAAAAGATAAACGACAATGCATACAAGCTGGATCTCCCATGTGAGTATAACGTTTTCGCTTCTTTTAACGTTGTTGACCTCTCTCTGTTTGATGCATGTGATGATTCGAGGACGAATCCTTTTCAACAGGGAGGGGATGATGAGTACCAGAGTGCCCTACGAGCAAGGACCCATTGCATGTACTGATGGGACCAATAACGAGGCTGAGAGCTAAGAAGATCAAACAAGTCATGCAAGGATTTATGTAAGCTTGGGTGGATGAGCATTCGAGTACAAGACCAAAGGCCCAACTTTTGACTCATCACATGATAGAAGAGGAGCCAAAGTTGATGCAAGTGATTTGGGCCGAGAATCGAGTTCAAGAACAAGGAGTTGGGGATTTAAAACACGCGATCGCGTGGCATTAATCCTAGGGCGATCGCTAACTGCACTGAGAAGGAGACCCGAGAGTTTTTGGCCTCGCCACACGATCTCCGACGTGATTCCTATGCGATTGCTTGGGTATAGAAATTAAGGTTTTGCGCGTTTTTTATTCTTTTTCCATTTTGGACCCATATGTTGCGGTTTTGTCTTGTTTTCCGCGAGAATACTCTTTATTACTTGTTTTTCATTCATTGTAAACACAACTTTGAGATTATTGATAATTTGATGTGAGATATTCCCTTGTTCTTCTTCGTTCTTCTTCGTTCTTATTGAACAAATCGAACTTATCAAAGGATTAGACAACATTTGTGGCATTCACCCTTTGTGGTTCTTATCTCCTCATCGTAACGGGTCTTGAGTTTAATATACCCTTGGTTCTTACGTTGTGAGGTCGGGGTTGCATTTCTATCCTCTACCAATTGGATTTGGGACTTTCCGGCGTTTCGAGTCTTAATTCCGCGTGTTCTTCGTGATCCCCATAACGGATCACATCAAAACATTTCTTGAATTTTTCGTCTTGGCATAACAATAGTTTAACTCTGTCTATCTGCAAATTGATATGAATAAATTTGTTACATTAAAGTGAATTATAACATATCAAAACATTTTTTGTAATAAATGCACTAACTATGTCTTGTTCGGATGCTCCACTTGGATTTAAATTTTCAACTTGGCGTATGCACCCATGTAGTTTAGCAATGGCTGCATTGATCAATGTGAAACGAGATTGCAATGATCTCAAAGGTCGGGACTGAGTAATATGGGGTGGTAATGAACTATTATACTCTAACTCGACGCGACTCTAGAAACGATCTTTTGACTGATTAAACATGAAACCATTTCAGACTACACAAATGCCTATATGTCTTTTAATCTAGCACCTCTTCTTTCCCATTCTCATTTGAACTTTGTTTATTTAGGAGAAAGGTTATCACATTTATATCCACATTGTCTTCGTCTAATATTTGTGCACGTGTTTTGAGTAGCTTGGCAAAATGTCGATGTCTTCTTCACCATTGCTTTTCCCTTCACGCACATGGCTCGAGGTCCCGTCATGCCACTTGAAATCATCCAAACTGCCTTCCAGGATTCCACATCATTCTCTCCAACCAAAGCAATCCCACAACTCCCAGTTCACATAGAGCGCAACACCTCTTCGTTGGATAATCATTCAACCAGTGTCCTGTTTGTCCACAACTGTCACATATTCCACAATTGTTCACTCCCATTCAGTTCCTATAAATTCAACGAAACATATGATCAAAATCATATATTGAGGGATAATCTTTTTCATAAAATAAAGCATCTAAACTAAAGTAAACTTTTTTTAAAATTTGGACTGAACGATTCAAGGATGTTCTTTCATTAATAAACTTCAGTAAATTTTCACAAAATCAACCATCTATACAACCTGGCAAACCGAAATCAAGCATCTTCTTGTATTAATAAACTTTAGTCAGCTTTTCACAAAACCAGGCATCTTAGAATCGAACTTTCTAATAAAAGTTCAGTAATACACCATGTATAAGATTCTTTCTATACAAAATTTTTGTTAATCGCTACATGACTTGGATATTCATCAATCTTCATTGGTTTATTTCATAGATTATTCTAGACAGATCGAAATGACGAAAAGGATTTCATTTACCCAAAACTTTTTTCAAATATCAAATACTTTAAAATTTCAGAAACAATTTGCTCAAGTATGAACGAAAACTTGAAAACATAAGCAACATCATTCAAGTATTGCACATTTCAATGGAGCCCTAATCGAAAATCAAACACACAGTTAATCAATATAACATTAGAGGCTTCATTGGATGGGAATTTGAATACCAGATTCTTACCCTATCCCTAACCGAAAATCAATTTTGTAAATAATCAGCATGAAATTAGGGGCTTTACTGTATGGGAGTTTCAATACCAAATTCTTACCCTAATCTCGCCCGTCCTTCCCTCATCGATGGCAATTGGTCTCCTCCAACAGTGACTGCACTACTACGAACTCCAATGAAGAATCTCCGTTAGACCTAATAATGTCGATAGCTTTACCACCTTCAATGGACCACGTAGCAGCATATTTGGATTTTTTTTTATATGGACGTTTTCTCCACTTTTTATCTTTTTGTTTCGTCAATGATTCTTCTCTTCTAGCTCAAGGAATTGTTGTAGGGAAAGAGTAAAATGACGGAAGGTGAACTTGAACAAGTACCTGGTATCTTTGCAATTTTTTGTTGAGTCGCATTTAGGTTATTTAATTTAATACCGAGATTTTCAAGTAGCATAGTCATCCATATTGTACGACAAGCGAAGTTCACAATAATTAGAAGGCCGAAAAGCCTCCAATGACAACCTACCCATGGAAAGAAGTCCAAGAAAAGAGAAGTATCACAAGGATTATGCTTCCAAAATATTATAATGGCAAAAATAGTGATGGATAAGGCACTGATAGAGGTGCTTATAGATATAAATATGGCAAGTGTGGAGGAAAGTGTCATAGATGACCTGCCCCGCCAGCAATAAAGTTAAAATCCTATATTTACATCTTTGATCTAAAAAAAGAATCATAGATGTCTCCAGTTGAAAAGTCCTAAAACATACTAGCATCAAAGTATTCCAAGTTAAATATTAATTGTCCAAGAAAATGGGAAAAGGAACTGGACCAAAGTATGTTTTGGGCTTATCGTCTCAACAGTCGAATGGCAACAAGTAAGACTCCCTAACCCACAATGTCGAGGATATGGTGCTAATGAAGTATCAAATGATATGACGAGGAAGGGTGAGCACGACCTCATAGACAACGATAGGGATCATTCTCAAGAGAAGCTTGCTACTTTTCAAATGAAGATGGCAAGAAATTACAACACGTGGGTGAAAAAAGAAATTCTTACAAATTGACGACTTTGCATTAATGAGAGTCTTTTGAGTAACAAAAGAAGTTGTTTAGGCAACATCTAACAAATTTGGAAGAGGCCATACTAAATTGCTTATAGAATTAAGGATCTAGATGGGTCCGACCAACCCCACACTTGGACCTCTAAACATTTGCGAAAATAAAATCAATAATCAAATTAGCTGCTTCTTCAAGTAGTATGCCTCGACTTGGAAATTCGTTATGTGGTTTATTATAGGTTACAGTGCTGCTTGATGTAGGTTACGATGCTGCTACAAGTTTACAGCACAGAAAAAATCTAACCCGTTGATGCACTAGTTATAACCCAACTCCAAATACAATCAGTTCCTCTCCACTGCGGCGTGGCTACCAGGCCAAGTGTAGTTTTTCGATGGTCACATCAGAGTTCTTTGTAGTGGACTTAAGATCTTGAGGTCAGTAATTTCATCATTTTGTAAGGAGCACAAAAATCATGACTTCCAAGCACTACCAAACACACGTCAATTAGGGATTCACTTCTATTGCAAACAGCAGCCAGCGACGATGACCAATATTTTTTAACATACAAGTCACAAAATCCGGTTTCAGGAATTTTGAAAAGAGTGTCGTTCACTCAACCTGGTTTGAGACTTTCTTGCTCGTAAGGGAATTGTGAAATGAACTATTTATTGTAATGCGAAGCTCAGTTCTGATTTCACAATTGGGATTTTAATTGAAATGTGAAATTATTGATTTTCTAAACTTGAGGGAATTATTTGCTCCTATGGGAATTTTTCCTGTTAAGATTTTTTGGAACTTCTGTGATGCCTTATTGAATTCATGAACATACTGTGATGGCATTTGATGAATTATGTACATGTTTGAGAAATGTGAGGTTTGTTCGTGACCTGAGGTTTAAATTTTCTTTCAGGGAGATTGAATTGTGTTGTTGCATACATTTTATGAACTCAATGGCTGGGAGAAATGTTGGAGTTTGTTAGGGATATAGATTTCCAGGACATTACTTGTGGGATTTCCTGGATAGAAAGCGTTGCCCTGATTGTGGAATTGACATAGTGAAGTGGCTAGAGGTTGTGAAGAATCTTCAACGTAAAGGGAAGCAGTTCTTCTCATGCACTGATGACTGTGCTATTTCAAGTGGATTTACAACAATTGGAATTAAGGTCAAAACAGCGGCTCAACGCTGACAATAGCTGGAACATCTAGTGAAGTGCAAGGTTTATCTCGCATGTTTGAGAATCTTGCCGAGATCACAAACAAGAGAGGTGTGGAGATTGCTCTTAACCTGACCATTCGCAAGGGTAAAGGAAAATACGATGATCGAGGAAATGGGAATCAACAAATGTAAGTAGTAATATGTTTATTTCATGGTGTAGTAATTTGTTTCGTATTTGATATGTAATGGAAATGGAAATGGCAGTGTAGTGGTTTATCTTTTTGATGTGGAATTAAAATAAAAAATTTCAAGTTTTTGATGTGGAATCAAATGAGAATGAAAATGTCAATGTACTGGTTTATCTTCATTTTGTCATTGTAACTCTTCAGCTTTGACACAACCAATCTCATACTTCTCTACATATATAAATGTAATGACAGGTATTTAAAACATTACAGCAACGAGAACCAATATTAACGAAGACATAGCCATCGAATTTGAAAAAATAACACCAAAAATAGTCGAAAATTTCAAAAAACACAAGACATGGTCGTCAGCTGAAATGGTATGTTGACGTCGGAATGGCAAAGACGATGGAGGGGATACAAGCAGGTGAGATGCTTCTTTGACACCGGATTGTGAGCTCAATGCCGACAACTATGGATTGAAATGGATATTCGATGCTCCAGAGAAGATGAAGGTTGGATGTTGGTAACTATTCATAGAGGGGATGACAAAAACGTGAGATATTTGAAATGGTTTCGTCCCTACTTCAATTTCCCCTCCCCCCCCCCCCACCACAGACGATAGTGAAGTTTTTGCTTCGTTTCTGTGAAGACTAAGGTAGAGTTCTGTTTGTATTTTCATTTTCGAAAATATTTTGTATTTTTCATGTTTTTATTTTTGTTTTCAAATTTATTGGAAACGCGTTCGGTTTGTCATTTTTGAAAACTGTTTTTGAAAATGAAAAACTGGGAAACACTTTCTGTTTGAAATTTTACAGAATACTACTTAAACTATTTTTAATAATTGCAGAAAACTACTGATTCAAACTTAAATTTCCTTTCACAATACACTGAAAACATGGTTACATGCAACACACTAATGTGAGCATTAAGAGTCTATATTAACACAGATTGGTCAAGTTCGGGATTTGAGGAAGCTCTAGTTCTATTAAAATCCAGAAAATGCAAGTTCTTTCAAAATCATCAGAGTCTATTTCTTAAGGCATTTTTTGAAATATAACAACAATTTTCTCTTAATTTTTTTTTTTTTTTTTTGTAATGTTGATATTGAATTCAATAAAACTTTATTTAAATTTAGTTCCAAGTTAAGATAATTCTCAAAAAAAAAAAAAAAATCTTTATTTAGGCTTAGTTCCAAGCTAGGATAATTCTTTTAAAAAAAAAAAATTCCAAAACGCGTTTTTCGTGTTTTTAACATTTTTTGTTGAAATACACACAAAACGCCCAAAACGAGATTTTGAACGTTTTGCGTTTTGTGTACAAATTTTTTTTTTTTTTCCAAAATGCGTTTTCGAAAATGGTAAAAAAAAACACGTTTTTAGTATTTTCGAAAATAAAAACAGAACGACATCAAAACAGCAAAGAGAACATGACCTAAAGTTGTGGGTCTCAGATTTATTGTATTACACATCTAATACTAAATAAAACTTATCGTATAAAACTTTTTATAAATAATCTTATTTTTTAGTTATTTAGCATATCTAAAAATTCGAGCTCATTTGTATTGCGCTCTATTAAATTAATTAATATTTTTATAGAAAGTTACATTTAATACGTAAATATTTTTTTTACAATAATTCTATTATTTTATTGGTCTCAATCTTATGGATGAATAATTTCGTTCGGTCATACAAATCCAATGTTGAATTTTCATATACATTTACATCGAATATTTAATCAAGTTATATTAAATTTTGTTATAAATAATCATACTTTTAATTTCTTTGTTACATATATATAATAATCTTTTTTTCTATATCGGATTATTTATCAAAATAATTTTATTTACAATTTCATTTAATATTATTTAATTTTTTATTTTTTATTCTGAAAGTCTCATATCACATTTTTTAACATTAACGGTTAACAAATTTATTTATATTGTTTTGAAATTATATAGTTATTAATGATTTTTTGTCCTAACTGTTAAGTTTAGATTTTAAAAAATAATTAACTATGACATGATATTAATTGTTATATTTTAATTCAATATTTATGATTCTTAAATTTCTACAACAATAAGTAAATTGTCTCCCAATTTATTTAATTGAAAATTGAGATGATCTTCATTATTAACTTTTTCATCTATTGTTTGATTGTTCAGAGTACATGGACTTTGAAAATCTTAAATTTAAGTGTTTATTTTACAAGACAAATTTTTGGTACTAGGAGAGAGTGGATAAGTATTATAAAACATGTCATAATCCGAAATTCTAACTTTGTTGTGGGGTGAACACGGTTTGATTTGAACGATTTGTAGTAATATTTCAAATCAAACCATTTAAAACGGTTTGGGATTCTTCCAAACCAAACAAAACCATTTCATTTTCTAAACAAAACAAAATCAAACTATTTTTTTTTTTTTTGGTACGGTTTGAAAGCACGAATTGCCAACGAATGAATTAGTATATTTCAAAGCGAGCTCAAAGACACATATTCGTCTAAAATCTCGAGTCGAAACTAACTCAATAATAGTATTAAGTTTCTAATTGAATGATTTATTATGAATCAATTCATGTTGACAAACAAACTAATTATATAGAAGCAAACTGTCGTTAACTCTTATATTAAAAATTTTATTTTAAGAAAATATCTTGAATGATGATTATGAATTATAGGAGCAAGAATTATTTCCAAATGGTTGCGGATTTGAACAAATTAATCTTTGACTCCTTAATTTTGATTTGTTAACAATAAAAAGGGTTTTGCATTTTTTTGTAAAATTGAACTTTTGTCTTTGTTTTTATTTTTTAAATTTTTAAAATTTGGCTGGTTGGCTGTTTGAAATCGCTATTTTAAAAATTGAAACATAAACCAAATCGTTTAAGGCGGTTTGAATTTTTTTCAAAACGAACCAAATCAAACCATTTGTTGCGGTTTAGTTTGATTTCACAGTTTATTTGTTCACCCCTAATTTGTTGTATGCAAGAAAAAGTGAAGATTCTTTTTATGAAAGATCATCCTCTTATTTTGAAAGATTTGTTATATGGCAGGGACGACAAGATTAAGAATTTCGTTGAGAATATTCGGACATTTAATATGATGTTTTCATTCACTTCTATGGGGGAATAGATAATGGGCTAAATGATGGTAGAGAGCCTCCCGTCTTCAGATTACATGGTCAAAATTGCCATAAGATTGAGAGTCGGTTGACCATGTGAATGAGGTTGAAAGCAGAAAAAAGGTCGTGGGGTTACATACTATGTATTTATTTCTTTTATAATTATATTGTTTATGAATAATTTTGTTGTGATAGTCTAAAATTTAATTTATGTCTTTTAATGTCCCCCGATAAGAGTGAATTGTGCGATTCAATGTTGCATGATTGTACAGTTTGTGATTTGAAGGATATGCTAGACAAATACAACAAATTGTTAAGGCAGTTTAGGTCGGTTTGAGAAAAGATGATTGAGGAAAACACTTCAAATGTAAGACTTATACTTATTGGTTGGTGGGCGACCGATGATAGCCAATATGATTTTCCAATTGTAAATGAGATTGCCGAATTGATTGTCGGTGGATTTTGATACACGACCTGGACACAGTGATATCACTATTGAGCCATGTGGTATCACTATTTAGCCATGTGGTGGACCATTGCAGCGGATAAGTGAAGGACACAAATTCTTTCTGAGAAATATTAATCATACACAGGGATACTGCAATGGAACTAGGTTGATAGTTATAAAACTTGGCAACCAAAAGGTCAAATTCTTTCTGGCATCAATGCAAGACACAAGTTCTTTATTCCAATAATATCGTTGAGTCCTTCTGATTCTAGGATAGCTATTAGATTTCAAAGAAGACAATTTTCATTGATGATGTCTTATGCCATGACTATCAATAAGAGTCAGGGACAATCATTTTTGCATGTGGGACTTCTTCTTAAATGGTTGGTGTTTACACATGGACAACTTTATGCTGCGATTTCTAATGTGACAAATCATTTCTGATTAAAGATGTTGATTTGTGATAAGAATGGAAGAGCAACAAAATCAACGAATAATGTTGTGTACAAAGAAGTATTCCAGAATTTGAAATCATATGAAACCATAAATGATGATTTTATCTCTTATTTGCGAAATTTATTTATTCTATCTAAAGGATTCATCTAATTTCACATTGAATTATCTTTATCCAAACGTTTCTTCCCGTGCATCGAACGGGTGATTCACTATTAAGTAGTAATATGTTTAGTTCATGGTTTAGTAGTTTGTTTCGTATTTGATATGTAATGGAAATGGAAATGGAAATGTAGTGGTTTATCTTTTTGATGTGGAATTAAAATAAAAAATTTCAAGTTTTTGATGTGGAATCAAATGAGAATGAAAATGTCAATGTACTGGTTTATCTTCATTTTGTCATTGTAACTCTTCAGCTTTGACACAACCAATCTCATACTTATCTACATATATAAATGTAATGACAGGTATTTAAAACATTACAGCAACGAGAACCAATATTAACGAAGACATAGCCACCGAATTTGAAAAAATAACACCAAAAATAGTCGAAAATTTCCAAAAACACCAGAAATGGTCGTCGGCTGAAATGGTATGTTGATGTTGGAATGGCAAAGACGATGGAGGGGATACAAGTAGGTGAGATGCTTCGTTGACACCGGATTGTGAGCTCAATGCCGACAACTATGGATTGAAATGGATATTCGATGCTCCAGAAAAGATGAAGGTTGGATGTTGGTAACTATTCATAGAGGGGATGGCAAAAACGTGAGCTGTTTGAAATGGTTTCATCCCTACTTCAATTCCCCCCCCCCCAGACGATAGTGAAGTTTTTGCTTCTGTGAAGACTAAGGTGGCGTTCTATTTGTATTTTATTTTGTATTTTCATTTTCGAAAATATTTTGTATTTCCTGTTTTTATTTTTGTTTTCAAATTTGCTGGAAACGCGTTTGGTTTGTCATTTCTGAAAATTATTTTTGAAAATGAAAAACTGGAAAATACGTTTTGTTTGAAATTTTACAGAATACTACTTAAAATATTTTTAATTAATGTGCTTGCAGAAAACTACTGGTTCAAACTTAAATTTTCTTTCACAATACACTGAAAACATGGTTACATGCAACACACTAATGTGAGCATTAAGAGTCTATATTACACTGAAAATGCAAGTTCTTTCAAAACCACCAAAGTCTATTTATTAAGGCATTTTTTGAAATATAACAACAATTTTCTCTTAATTTTTTTTTGTAATGTTGATATTGAATTCAATAAAAATTTTATTTAAGTTTAGTTTCAAGTTAAAATAATTCTAAAAAAGAAAAAAACTTTATTTAAGCTTAATTCCAAGTTAGGATAATTCTTAAAAAGTAAAAAAAAAAAATTAAAAAATAAAAAATCGAAAACACGTTTTTAGTATTTTCGAAAATAAAAATAGAAAACGACCTCAAAACAGCAAAGAGTGACCTAAAGTTGTGGGTCTCAAATTTTTTGTTTATCAATCAACTTATGTCCATTTCAAATTCCACGTCATCACCTGTTAATGTGTTTGTGACTGTATATGTACAAACATCATTTTTCTTATAGGTTATGCCTTGACAATTTCTTCTAATTACCCCAAATTTCATGCTTTTGTTTGACTTGCATTTAATTATTGTTATTCTGTTGGTTAATTACATAAAATACTACTCAAATTTCAACTAAATTTCAAATATATCATTAAAGTTCAATCATTACACAAACTTCCACTCAAGTTTTAATTGGTTACTCAATATACCACTTGTTGACTTTTCTATCCAAAAATTAGTGCTAACAATTCCTAAATTTTGGAAAAATCACTCAAATGGTCCTTAACATTTTATTTTGATGTAAAAATCCTTAATTTTTTGTTTAAATTAACAAAAATAGTCATTTTATTTTAAATGACCAATATATTCTTAATTTTAAATAGAAAAATTTATAACAAAGTCGTAACGTAAAAATAAAATGGGTATGTTCATAACTTTTTTTTATATTAATTAACTAAAATTAGTAGATTATTTTTTTCATTAGGATTTTATTGATCAAATGGATAATATACATATAAATTTGTTGGTATAATTTAAAAATTATTATGAAATAAATTAAGTTAATATTTGTTAGAATATATTTTTTAAAGAAAAATATTTTTGAAAAGAAAAAAAAATCATATTTTTTACTTGAATAAATATCATAAAAAATGCAGTGAAAAATATAATTTTTAATTTAATTTAGTTCATAATAATCCGTAGAATATAAAATAAATAACCCATTAATTTTAATTAATAAAAAATAAAATTAATAACCAACTATCATCCATTATATAATCTATGAATTATTTTAAATTTTATCAATTGTACTTTTACAATTGGTGTGACTCAATTGTAAATTTTCTATTGAAAATTAATAATATATTGGCCGTTTAAATAAAAAGTAATATTTTTGTTAATTTAGACAAAACAATAATGACTTTTACATCAAAATAAAATGTTAAGAACAATTTGAGCGATTTTTCCAAACTTTAGGGATTGTTAGCTCTAATCTTCGGATAAGAAATTTAATAAAGTAACATATAGAGTAATCGATTGAAACTTGAGTGACAATTTGTGTAATGATTGAACTTTAATGGCATGTTGGAAATTTAATTTAAACTTAAATGCCATTTTGCGTAATTAACCCATTATTTTATATAATAATTTTGGAATTTCAACGTCAAACTATTCGGAGATTGGAGCAAATTAAGATGTGAGATTGGAAGAACACATGAAGAATTGATTCTTGGTACAAGCTTTCCATTCTTCTTTGTCATTTTCCATGAACGTTCTCTTTTATTGTTTTTGTTATTTAGATATGATGTGTAACTAAATTCAACATTAGGATGAACGATGTAGCCAGCTTGATTATTTTAATTCCAAATTTCGTTATTTTAATGTTTTATTGTATGTGTTGATTTATTATTGGTATAAATGCTTGAGTTGCTTGATCATCAATTCATGATATAGTGAGTTATTTTTATAATTCGAGAGGTGGGTTAATAACTTAGGTCAAGGTAATAAATTCGATAATTGAACAAGAGATAGAGATATACTCTTGTTATTACTGCAGTCGCTATGAGAATTCTTGTGTTTCATGCACTTAGTTAAGGAACAATTCTGACCCGGTGTAGAGATACATGGTTGACTTAATTAGGTAGAGTTAATTTAAACTCGAGAGAGAAATTTTGTATGAATAAGTTAATTTAACTGAATACATTATTAGGAAATAAAATTGGGATTGAAGTTAATTTAATTTGGCTAGGTGAAATTGGGATTCTCATCTACTTTACAATTTTTTTTAAAAACAAAACAATTTCACAATTTTATTTCTTTAGTTTAATTATTTAGTTTTAATTTAAAATCTCAAACTATTTCGTCCATTCAAATAGGGTTTAGAACTAATATATTTCGATATTTAATAGCAGTCTTCATGGGACGATAATCCGGATTCTTAGATCCACTTTATTACTTCTCACGACCCGTACAATTGCGGGGATATTTTGCATCGCGAAATATTATTAAACAAGTTTTTGGCGCCGTTGATGGGTATTGTTTTTATATTAATATCAATACTTATTAGTTCTTACTTTACTTTGAACTTTTATTTGTTTTATTTTATTTTATATTATTTAATTCATGTTAAGAAGATCTAAATCGTATGAATTGCTTCCTCTTGATACAGAAATCAAACACATATTTCGACAAAGGCGCAGATAACAATAGGAAGCAATTCAACAAACAGATTTAGATATGACAGATAACAGAATTCAGAACAAACAAGGAAATCAGAATAATCTTCCGTAGCTGTTATTGAATAGAAACCAAATCATAGGAGGCGAGCTTTGAGAGAATACATGATTCCTCTTGTGGGGAACATTGGAACTTGCATGGTACCTCCTACAATCCCGGCCAATAATTTTAAGATCAAAACTTCTTTGATCTCCTTGATCCAAAACTCGACTGTGTTTAATAGGCTACCATATGAAGATCCACATGTACATCTTCGAACTTTCCAAGAATTATGCAACATGTTGTGCATGAATGGCGTTTCAGATAATGCCGTGAAATTGAAATTATTTTCATTCTCTTTGGCCAACAAAGCAAAGACTTGGTTCTACACACTGCCTCTTCATACTATTACAACTTGAAAAGTTATGAGCTAGAAGTTTGTTGACAAATTCTTTCCACCAGGCCAGATGTCAAAGCTTAGGCGTGAAATTCTGTCATTCAATCAATAGCAAGGAGAATCAATTTTTGAGGCTTAGGAGAGGTTCAATGAGATGATTAGACAGTGTTCTATACATGGAATAGCTGATTGGATCTTAGTTCAGACATTCTACAATAGATTGACAAATGAAAACAAGAAGCACGTCGACTCAGCAGTTGGGGGATCAGTTATGGACATGACTTATGAAGAAACTTCTGAAATATTTGAGAAAATGGTTGCAAACAGTTATTAGTGGTATTCACATAGATCTACATCAAAATCTAGGGGAACTATGGTACTAAGTGAAATTATAGCTATAAATGCTAAATTGGATGCTTTGACAAAGAAGTTCGACAGTCTGAATACACAGTCAGTCCATGCAATGCAGACAGCCCTTTATGATTTTTTTCTTTGAGAATCATGCAGTGAATGCATGTCCCATGGATAATCAATATCCATCAAATTCTAAACAAGTCAACTTCATGGAAAACAGGCAACAAGGTGGTCCTTATTCACAAACTTACAACTCAAAATGGAGGAACCACCCTAATTTTTCATGGTCTAATAATCAGAATGTTTAGCACCCACCTGGATTTCAACAACAGCAACAATCTCAGAAGACCTTAACCCAGAACATGGAAATGTTAATTCAACTGGTTAAAAGTCAAAATGATGAATTAAAAAGTCAAGCAGCTAAAATAAAGACTTTGAAAAATCAGATGGACAGTTGGCAGCTGGTAGAGTAGATAGACAACTTGGACAGTTACCAAGTAATACTGAAACGAACCCTCATGAGCATGCTAATGCAATAACTACAAGGAGTGGGGTTCAATTACCTAAAATAACCATTGAAGAGTACGAGAAGAAGAAAAGGCAAAATGTGAAAAGGAGCAGTAGAAAGAAAAGAACAGGGGTATACTTCAGAAGAGTAAGAAAAAGTTGAAGAAGAAATTTGAGTTCGACCTCCAGTCAAAGCTTATGTGCCTCCCATTTCATATCCACGAAGATTGAGGAAGCAACAAATGGAATGAAAGTCTGGTAAATTTCTGGAAATTTTAAAAAAACTGCACATAAACATTCCTTTTGCAGAGGCCCTAGCTTGAATGCCACTTTACCTGAAATTCATGAAAGAGATGCTGTTAAACAAAAGAAAATTGGTAGACTTTGAAACAATAGCTCTGAGTGAGGAGTACAACGTCATTCTTCAAAAGAAGTTACCGCAAAAGCTGAAAAATTCAGGGAGTTTCTCTATCTCTTGTACTATCGGTAATTTTAGTTTTGATAATGTTTTATGTGATTTAGGGGCTAGTGTTAATTTGATGCCTCTGTCAGTGTACAAGAAACTTGGTTTAGGGGAGCCTAAACCAGCAAATGTCACATTAAAGCTGGCCAACAGATCAATCCAATATCCATATGGAATAGTGGAGAACGTGATTGTGAAAGTGGACAAGTTCTTCTTTCCAGTTGATTTTGTGATTCTTGATATGGAAGAAAAAACTCAGTTGCCTTTCATCTTTGGAAGACCATTCCTTGCTACGGGAAGAACCCTGATCGACATTGAAAAGGGTGAAATCAAATTTAGGGTCAAGAATGAACAAGTCACTTTTAGCATCAAGTTAAGACAGGGACCTGAAGCTCAGAATGAAAGCTACTGCAAACTAGAAGCAATTGTGCAGGAAAAAGATGGATAGAGGGACAAAAAGGAGGAAAAGCCTAACATTCATCAACACAAGGTAGAAAAGGAGGAAGAAAGTGAGGAAAATAGTCGAGAATTGCAAGGCTGAGAATTGCAAGTTATGCAGGGCTTCAAGAAAATCATTCAAAAGATTTTAGGGTTGGAGAATTCATTTTAGAAAGTCAGGGCTAAATAAAAAGTTTTAAAATAAAGGGACTGAAATAAATACTTTTAGAACTTGGGGGCTAACTAATTTATTTTCAAAAATGCAAGGACTGAAATAATGCATTTTAAAATCAAAAGACCAAAATAAGACTTTTAAAATTAAAGGGGCATCTAAATGGTTTTTAAAACTTAGGATCGAAATAAAAGGCTTTCAAAAGGGTGGGGGCTTAAAGGTAAATTTTATAAAATTAAAACATAAAATAATACCAAACTCTCTCTCCCTCTCTCTCAGATTCGGACAGAGAAGAAGAGAGGAATAGATGGCGATTGGTGACGCCAAAACCGCCGGTGCCTCACTCAGATGGTGATACGCCATCACGTGGCGGATAAAATGGCGGTGGAGGGCGGCGGACGAAAAAGACTGGGTAGATTTTGAGCGAAAACTGAGGCATTGAAACCGTGATTTTTAGGAGAAAATCTGGCTAAACAGATCAGTGGTCGAGGTACGTAGTAGGTTAGGTTTATTTTCTTGGTTTTAGGTTTTTGATTTGGCTTGAATTTGAGGGATAATGTGTTGTAAGAAAATTCAGAGGATCAGATAAATCAAACCGAAGGCCTGTGTTCACAAGGTTTCCTTAAATCGAATTCGCCGCCTCACCGGGGTGCACGAGGTTTTGATCGGTGTTCGATTCCCAGGATACAATCGGTTGTCGGTTCACGTTGCACTACGTTAACCGCCTGTCGAACGGCTGTGATATACTCTCCTTTTCAAAGGAATCAAAAGACGGGAACGAAATTGAAGGATGAAACTTGCTGGAAAGAAGAAACTGCTGTTTTTATTTGCACTGGTTTTTGTTTTTCTGTTGCTTGTATCAGCCGAGAAGGGAATGGAGATTTATAGCACAACATCACCTTTGAAACTGATGAGAAACTAATGAGATTTAAGTCACAATTTAAAGCTGATTTCCAAAAAAAAACTGTCCAGATTTTGAACTTTTGAAACATGAAACTGATGGAAGTTTTGAAACTGGTGGTGATGTAATTTTCATTCAATTCATTTCCAACAATCCCCCACATGAATGAAAATTTGCGGAAATCAGAATCTCAAAAGAGAGAGTAAGACGAATCAGTCCTGCATAGGATAGGTAGCATTTAGCTTTGAACCTTCCCTTGTGAAACCTATCGGGTATTACTAGCAAACCAGTGGATCTGATGCCTTGAACTGTTTCGCCATTTGTGTAAACCAAGACAATAGACCTCACACAGGATCATTCTAGACACAGCTTAGTTCTCAATGTTGTGTTCGTTTTGGCCATGAACACGTCGCCTGGTTCTGCAAGTGTTTGTTCAAGGATGTAGCCTTCCCAATCCTTATAGAAGCGGCCCCACTTCACACTCACATAGGTGACCTCTTAACTCAGCGTTTCACCACCACGCTTAAGAGTCATTAAAAGCATAGCTTAACCTGCATCTTCTAATCACTGTAAGCACCATAGGAATGAGCAGAAGGAGAACCTTCTCAGTGATTTACATAGATATACATGGTTTAGTTGTCCCTTTGAACCTAGATCCTGGGATCTCCATTTAGCTAGGTTGGGTTTCCACCAAGACACCTTTCAACGTCATAGGCTGCAAGCCCATTCCCCTTGATGCTTTGACAACTAGTTCTCGAGTTAACCCTTTGGTTAGCGGATCCGCAATATTATCCTTTGACTTCACATAGTCCAGAGTGATAATACCTTGTGAGAGTAGTTGTCGAATGGTATTATGTCGTCTTCGAATATGTCGAGACTTACCATTATACATATTGCTCTGTGCCCTACCAATTGCTGATTGGTTATCGCAATAAACACAAATTGCAGGCACAGGCTTTGACCATCTTGGAATATCCTCAACAAACTGTCGAAGCCACTCTGCTTCCTCAGCTGCTTTATCCAACGCGATAAATTCTGATTCCATTGTAGATCTTGCGATGCAAGTTTGTTTGGACGATTTCCAAGAGACAGCTGCACCACCAAAAGTGAAGACATATCCACTAGTAGACTTGGAGTCAGACATATCTGATATCCAATTTGCATCAGCATACCCTTCGATTACTGCAGGGTATCTAGAATAATGCAGTCCAAAATCACGAGTGTACCTCAAATAATGTAACACCCTGAAAATAGCTTTCCAGTGGATAGCACCTGGGTTACTCGTGTAGCGACTCAGTCTACTAACTGAGTATGCTATGTCCGGTCTCGTACAAGTCATTAAATACATTAAACTCCCTATTATCCGAGAATATTCTAATTGTGAAACGCCGTCACCAGTATTCTTGGATAAATGGAGCCTCAAATCCACTGGAGTCCTGGCCACAGTGGTATCTGACTTGTTGAACTTGTCTAGTATCTTATCAATATAATGAGATTGAGATAACACAAGTCCTTTCGGAGTTCGAGTAATTTTTACTCCCAAAATGACATCCGCGAGACCCATATCTTTCATGTCAAATTTTGAGTTTAACATATTTTTAGTGGCTTTGATAATCTTATCAGAGCTGCCGACAATGAGCATGTCATCGACATACAGACACAATATGACATATCCATCATTAGTGTCCTTCACATAAACACACTTGTCGCACTCATTGATTCTAAAACCACTAGAAAGCATAGCATTATCAAACTTCTCATGCCATTGCTTCGACGCTTGCTTTAGCCCATAAAGTGATTTAACCAGTCTACAGATTTTCCTTTCTTGACCTGGAGCCGAAAACCCCTCTGGTTGCTCCATGTAGATTTCTTCATTCAAATCTCCATTTAGGAAAGCTGTTTTTACATCCATCTGATGTATTTCCAGATTTCTCAAGGCTGCAATAGCAATTATCATTCGGATAGAAGTTATTCTCGACACAGGAGAATAAGTGTCAAAGTAATCTAAGCCTTCTTTTTGCTTATAACCTTTGATTACTAGCCGAGCTTTATATTTATCAACGGATCCATCCGCTTTAATCTTCTTCTTGAAGATCCACTTGTAGCCCAATGGCTTACAGCCCGGAGGAAGATCTACTAATTCCCAGGTATGATTCTGTAGGATAGAATCAATTTCACTCTTGATGGCTTCTTTCCACAGATGACCATCGGGAGAAGATATAGCTTCTTTATAGCTTTGAGGATCATTTTCCATCAAATATGTGAGAAAGTCAGGGCCAAAAGTCTTAGAAGTTTTGGTCCTTTTACTCCGTCTAGGCTCATCCTCACCTTCTTCAACTGGATC
Organism: Ligustrum vulgare; assembly: GCA_963555705.1. Classification (NCBI taxonomy): domain Eukaryota; kingdom Viridiplantae; phylum Streptophyta; class Magnoliopsida; order Lamiales; family Oleaceae; genus Ligustrum; species Ligustrum vulgare. The sequence continues at coordinate 31,333,178 of OY743174.1, forward strand.
TTTACTGCTACCAGAAGCAGAAGATTCCATAGTCCGTTTAATAGGAGTTAACTGTTTAGGAGATTTACAAGGAAATATATTCTCAAAGAATTGTGCATTCCTAGACTCCATGATCGTGTTTGGATCAATATCAGGTACATTCGAATAATGCACAAGAAACCTATATGCACTACTATTTTGTGCATAGCCAATGAACACACAGTCAACTGTCTTAGGTCCAATCTTGACCTTCTTGGGAGGAGGCACTGCGACCTTCGCAAGACACCCCCACATTCGTAAGTATTTATACGAAAGTGTTCGGCCTGTCCAAAGTTCATACGGAGTCTTATCCATATTCTTTCTTAACACTTTATTTAAAATGTAATTCGCAGAAAGAATAGCTTCTCCCCACATGTTCTGTGGTAATCCAGAACTAATCAACATAGCATTCATCATTTCTTTTAAAGTTCGATTCTTACGCTCAGCGATTCCGTTCTGCTGAGGTGAATAAGGTGCAGTGGTTTGGTGAATTATTCCATGTGTAGCACAAAATTCACCAAATGGTGATTCATATTCACCACCACGATCACTTCGCAGCACCTTTATTTTCTTGCTAAGTTGATTTTCAACTTCATTCTTATAAAGAATGAATTTATCGATAGCTTCGTCTTTGCTTTTAAGCAGGTACACATAACAGTATCTCGTGCTATCGTCGACAAAAGTAATAAAATACTTATTGCCGCCTCTTGTTTGGACAAATTTCAAGTCACACACATCACTGTGGACTAGTCCCAACGGCTCGGTACTTCTTTCAATACTATGAAACGAAGACCTTGTAAGCTTTGCCTCAACGCAGGTTTCACATTTGTGATTCGAATCAATTTGAAACCTGGGCAAGTAGTTTAGCTTGCTTAGCCTACGAATTGCATTATAATTTACGTGACCTAATCTACCATGCCACAGATTAGGAGACTCAAGCAAGTAAACAGAAGGAGTTTTCTCATTATTCATAACAGTTAGGGTTACAGCAATTACATTTAATTTAAATAGGCCATCAGTCATATAGCCTTTCCCAACATAAACTCCTATTTTGGTAATCACCAGCTTGTCCGCCTCAATGACCATGCGGAAACCATTCTTGCTTAGAAGAGACCCAGAAACCAGATTCTTGCGAATCTCTGGCACATACAACACATTTGTCAGAGTAAGCTCTCTACCAGAGGTCATCTTCAGGATCACCTTGCCTTTACCCAGCACTTCAGATGTTGCGGAGTTTCCCATGAACAATTTTTCACCATTTGTAACTGGTGCAAAAGTAGTGAACATGCTCCTGTTGGAGCAGACATGGCAAGTGGCCCCAGTGTCCAACCACCACTCCTTTGGGTTAGATCCCACCAAGTTAACCTCACTAATCACCGCTGTAAGGTTTAGGTCAGACATGTCATCTGAGAGATGATCTCTCTCATTTCCAACCATATTTGCTTGAGGACGCTGCTTGTTATCCCTCCGAGGCTGGCGGCAGTCTGCTGATCGGTGCCCAACTTTATCACAATTGAAGCACTTTCCATTGAACTGGAACTTGGCCTTCTTTCCTACGCCACCAGTAGGCTTCAACTGAGACCCTTTCATGGCCTGCTTTTTATCATTTCGATTCCCATTACCCTGCTTGGCTTTAAAAGATTGACTTTTCTTGGTACCAGAACTCTGGCCGTGCTCCAGTACATTTTCCTTTTCAGAGTAAGAATTCTCCGATTTACGTTCAGCCAATTTGTTATCCTCCTCAATACGCAGCTTGATAATTAAATCCTCGAAAGACATCTCTTTCCTCTTATGCTGCAAATAGCTTTTGAAAGCCTTCCACTGAGGAGGTAGCTTGTGAATAGCAGTAGCCACTTGTAGGGATTCTGACATAGTCAAACCCTCAGCATGCATTTCCTGCAAAAGCACTTGGTACTCCTATACTTGGCTCACCACTGAACGTGAATCCACCATTTTGAAGTCCATGCACCGACTGGCTAAGAATTTCTTAGACCCAGCATCCTCGGTTTTATACTTCTTTTCTAAGGACTCCCAAAGCTCCTTCGCAGATTTCTTTACCACATACACGTGATACAGAGAATTCTGTAGGCCATCCAGGACATAGTTGCGGCACAGAAAATCAGCACTTTTCCATGCATCCCAAGCCGCACGCCTATGCAAATCAGTGTCGTTTTCAGCCACAACAGGGGCATCCTCGGTGAGGAAACGTGCAAGGCCCAAAGTTGTAAGATAAAAAATCATCTTGTTCTGCCATGTCTTAAAATCAGTCCCCGCAAACTTGTCCGGTCGAATCGCATGATTCACAGGAAATGGAGTCGGAAACGATGGCAAAGGTACCGAGGCCGCAGCCCTAGGTACTGGCAAAGGTATTGTGCCAAATTGAATTGCCGAGGCCGCAGCCGTAGGCAAAGTGGGGTTCACTCCAACATGAGGAATACCGCCACCAAGTGTCCCATCAACGGGAGAAACGCCAGTCGAGGTCTCAACAGGGTTAACCGCAGTCATTGTAGGATTTGGTACACCAAGTTGTATATAATTCAAAATTTGAGTTGTCTCTAATTTAAGAAACAAAACACACTGAACAGAATTATATCCCGTGAAATATCGTGAAAAATGAATCAAGCAATTAATAATTAATGTTGACTACTATGAAAAGTTAAATATGAAAATTATTAGGCTCTTATTACAAATCATTTAACCAATCATTATAAACTTAGACAATCATACTAGAATTATAGAATAATTAAATAATCATTACCAATTATTTTGAACTCATGCAAACCACTACTATAACATGCAAAACCACCTACTATTATAACATGCAAACCACCTTTAAAATCATGTACAATCCGGCAGAGACAAATTTAACAGAAATGAACGTCAATTTTTTTTTTTTTTTTTATATTATTGAAATAAATTCACTTAGCAATCAGAATGATGTATTAACCAATTAAGGTAGTAATCATCATGAATTATTATAAGGCAATCATTGAGAAAAAATTCATGCAGAGATAGAGACAAAACCCATGCAGAGGAATCATTATGAATATTCAATTAAAATTCATGCAAAGACTCAACATAAATTCAAGCTTTGGATAGTAAACGCATATGTAGACAGAAACTGATTTTCTAAAAACCATGCAATATCACATACAGCAAACCAAAACCATGAACTTAAGCAGTAAACAAACCCAAAAAATTGGCAGTAAACACAAAAAATGAAAAAACCAGATCCTCTAAAATTTCTTGAACAGGAATTCGATTTAAGCTTGTTGTAAGAAAATTCAGAGGATCAGATAAATCAAACCGAAGGCCTGTGTTCACACGGTTTCCTTAAATCAAATTCGCCGCCTCACCGGGGTGCACGAGGTTTTGATCGGTGTTCGATTCCCAGGATACAATCGGTTGTCGGTTCACGTTGCACTACGTTAACCGCCTGTCGAACGGCTGTGATATACTCTCCTTTTCAAAGGAATCAAAAGACGGGAACGAAATTGAAGGATGAAACTTGCTAGAAAGAAGAAACTGCTGTTTTTATTTGCACTGGTTTTTGTTTTTCTGTTGCTTGTATCAGCCGAGAAGGGAATGGAGATTTATAGCACAACATCACCTTTGAAACTGATGAGAAACTAATGAGATTTAAGTCACAATTTAAAGCTGATTTCCAAAAAAAAACTGTCCAGATTTTGAACTTTTGAAACATGAAACTGATGGAAGTTTTGAAACTGGTGGTGATGTAATTTTCATTCAATTCATTTCCAACATAATGATGGTCACGGTCCGTGTGGGCATTATGATGGTTATGCTCGATTTTCAGATTGTGGCGGGTTGTGTGGTGGTGAATGGTGGCCATTGATGGAGCTGCTGGTTGAGGCTGGGGAAATTTGAGAGAGGATGCCCGCTGTGAGGTATTGTTCTATGGGGTTGGAGGTGGTGAATCTTGATTCAGTTGATTATGAATTTGATTGTGGTTTTTGTTTGATTCCTGGTGATTTAGTTAGGTAATGGCTGCAAGGTGGTTCGGGTGATGTGTATGAAGATGGAAGTTGGCTGTTTGTGGCAACCGGTGGTCCGGTAATGGCTCTACAGATTGACTGCCGGTTATGGGGTTCAGTAGTGGGCGAGGCTTGTAAGTGGTGCAGCTTTGTGTGGTGAGGAAGCAGTCGGTTGAGTTGAAAAACTTTCGGATAAGTTGCTAAAAATTTGAATGTACATTATGAATGAAAACGGGGTATATATAGGTATTGATTGGTTAAGATATGTGTAGAGGTGTCAATTCGAGTGGTCCGAGACGGGTTGGCCCGCCAATAAAAAGTTCGGTAATGGTCCGCTTGAAAAAAAGCCCGCCCGCTACGGGTTACGGGTCAGCCCGCAAATTTTGAATTACAACTCAGGCCCGCCCGCTGGCCCATCCGGGTCGAGCCCATACGAGTCGTGGTTTGTTCTGATTTGGCTCGTATGAATAAAAATATAAGTTTTTTCATATTTATAGCAAATTTTTTGTCAAATTTCTAAATACAAAATGATTAAAATGATAAATTCATATTTATACTATTAAATATTTATATAGAATTTAAAATTATAGTTTATGTTATATAAATTACTTCTAAATTTGCAAATTTAAATAAAACATATACAAATAACAATTAAGTGATAAATGTATTTTTAATTACTATTATCAAAAAAAGTTACTTTTTTAGCTATTAGGGAGAGAAAAAAAATAAGATTTTACTTTAAAAGTTGTATTAGAATTTCTAGAAGAAGAGAGATTTTCAATGTTACCATATTCAATAAAACAATTTATTTTTATTTTTATTTTTTTTACGGGCCAGCAGGTTAACCGCGGCCCGCGAAGATTTGACCCGCAAAACCCGCGGTTCACAACTTCTTGACCCGTGAACCGCCCGCACGGGTCACGGATCGGCCCGCGGTCCCGGGTCAATCCGGGCCGGTTTTCACGGGTCTGGTCGATCCGTCCGTTTTGACACCTCTAGATATGTGCTATAGTTGAAATAGAATTTTAAAACTTGGAACACAAGAATAAACTATGACGACTTCTAACGGGACAATAATTTTATTAAGAAATAATTTTGAATAATAATCACAAAAAAATTGAAATTTGATTTAAAATAATTTTGGGAACTAAAATAATTAAATTTTGGAATTAAAACGATTGTGGACATAAGATACTCAAAATTGACTTAAAATCGAATTAGACTCGATTTTATATCTTTGGCTCGAAAATACTTGATATGGTTAGACGAACTCGCTTTAATTTAAAAATAAGTGAAATTATAGCGATACGTTTTTAAGAAATTAAATATTTATTTTATAATCAATTGAAAAATTCTCGGTCGCTACAGCGAGCTCCCACGATTTCTAGTAGAATGGTCAGAACCAAAATTTTAAGCCTACGAGCCCTTGAGACTTTTACCTGTGAACCTGTACAGGCATCCGCTGGAAGTCGAGTTTGGATTTTTCCACAATTTTCAACAGCTTTTCCTCCTCTTTCACCTAGGATTTTCCAAAATCTATATATACAACACATATGAGGCACGAATTTCAGATATTTACCTCACCTAAGAACATCATAATTTTGGTATTTCAACGTCAAATTCTTTGGAGATTGGAGCAAAGCAAGAGGCAAGATTGGAAAAACACATGAAGAATTGATTCTTAGTGCAAGCTTTCCATTCTTCTTTATTATTTTCTATGAACGTTTTCTTTTATTTTTTTCGTTATTTAGATATGATATGTAACTAAATTCAATGTTGAGATGAATGATGTAGCCAGCTTGATTATTTTAATTTCAAATTTCGTTGTTTTAATGTTTTGATTTATTATTGTTCTTAATACTTGAGTTGCTTGATCACCAATTCATGATATAATGAGTTATTTTTATAATATGAGAGATGAATTAATAACTTATATCGAGATAATAAATCCGGTAATTGGACAAGAGATAGATATATACTCTTGTTATTACTGCAATCACTATGAGAATTCTTGTATTTCATGTACTCTTGTTATTACTGCAATCACTATGAGATACATGGTTGACTTAATTAGGTAGAGTTGATTTAAACTCAAGAGAGGAATTTCATATGTATAAGTGAATTCGACTGAATACATTATTAGGAAATAAAACTGGGACTGGATTTAATTTAATTTGGTTAGGTGAAATCGGGATTCCCAACTACTTTATAATTATTTTTAAAAACAAAAGAATTTCACAATTTTATTTCTTTAGTTTAATTCTTAAGTTTTAGTTTAAAATCTCAAACTATTTCGTCCATTCAAATAGAGTTTAGAACTAACATATTTCGGTACTTAATAGTAGTCCTCGTGGGACGATAATCCAGATTCTTAAGTCTACTTTATTACTTCTCATGCCCGTACACTTGTGGGGATTTCTCATCGCAAAATATTATTGAACAAATTTCTCACAATGTGTAGAAGATCAGAGAGTAGATGAGATATGTATGGAGATTTAGGGTAGATGTTAGTATCCCAACTATAGTTTGAATGTCAAGAGAATATAGTGAACTACAAAAAATAGAAAGAAAGAAACTTTCAAATCAAGAATTCTAACATACAAATGTTATAGTTAAAGAATATGATATCTTTCCAAGCTAAAAATGTTAGTATTCTAAAGATAGTATGAACATGATCCAACTAATGAAAGAAAGAATCCTCGTCTCAGATTATTACACCCACACTCCTCGTTTTCTTCTCTTTACTTAGAGTGTGTTTGGTATTATTTAAAAAGAGTTTTTTTTCTTTTTTTAAATGAATAGTGATTTTTAGGAGAATGAATGTTGAAAAGTCAAAATCTCTAGGCTTGACCTTTAATATATGGTTGAGATTGAGTACTGTAGAAAAATGAGAATTTTAATGAAAACCAAACAAGAGCTTAATAACATATCCTAACCTATGGATTTCATCATCAATAGCCAATAAGTAGTTGAGAATCAAGAAAATTCCCAGAATTTCTTCAAACCAAAAAAGATGCAAAATTAGACCTTTTTTTTTTTTTTTTACTCCAAATCCCTATACCATAAAGTAGTCTCTTCAAAACCAAGTTTTAATTGATTCAAAATGACAAAACCAATACTTGTGTAAACATTCAGAATGATACACACTAATAAAATGTTAGGTTTCTCTCCTATGAGGATGGCCCATGTATTTCATCTAGTTTGAGCCCAATAGATGAAAATAACTTACTTACCTCTTGTTGCAAAGTTTGGGAGTGAGAAATGTAATTTCCACACTTTTGTATCTTGATAAAAGACTAGGGCAAGCTCCAAAAAAAAGTGAGAGAAAGCTAAGAATGTTTTTGATCAAAAAAAGAGGGAAGAGAGAAAACTGTCTAGGTAGACATATAGACCTACATTTTGGATGGTTGGATCGTTATTTGGAGGTTCCTCCAGCTGATTATTGTTGGCAGACTTTAGTCCCTGTTTTTGGTGATTTTCTTCCAACTTTTACCTTCGATTTTCTACTTTGTTGAAATGGTTTCTTTGTATTTCTGAGTTGGTGTTGTATTACTTTATATTGGCAACCACTATTTGATTAGGGAAGAACTTGGTGTACCCACTTTGAAGTTATAATTGAAGGTTTGGGGTGGACAACGGTCTCATGATTTTTTCACATTAGAGGGTTTTTCCACGTAAAATAAATTAGTGTTATATCTTTATTTACGTCAAGAGTGTGTGAGTTTTTTTATTGTGTAATTGGTTGGGTTTTATTCATATTGTGATTGTCCTATCATTATTTGGTTTGCTCTACTTGGTGTGAGGGAGATTTGTGATCCTTAGCGCAATAGTGGTATCAGAGTTTGAGGTTATTAGATTGTTTGTGTATAACCATGGAAGTGAAAACCAGTAGAATAATTATTTTAAATGGAAGTAATTATCATATGTGGAAAGGAAAAATAGACCTATTCTGTTGCAGAAATTTTCATATTCCCATTTTTAGGACATGAGGGGAAGCCTAGTGACAAAAGTTATGCGGAGTGAAAATTTTTGAATAGTCAAGTATGTGGCTACATAAGGCAATGGGTGGATGATAATGTCCACAATCATATTGCTAATGAAACTAAAGCACAGGCACTTTGAAAAAAATTGGAGGAGCTGTATGCTACAAAAATTAGAGGAAACAAATTGTTTTTAATTAAAAAGCTTATGAATTTAAAGTATAAAGATGGGTCTCCTATTACTGATCACTTGAATGAGATGCAGGGAATTATAAATCAGTTGGGCACTCTGAAAATTTCTTTTGATGATGAAGTACAGAATTTGTGGCTTTTGGGTTCTTTGTCAGATAGCTGAGAAACTGTTGGTGTGAAATCACACGTGCACGATATCGTTAACAAGTAGTAAAAGTGGACTTTTGAGTCCGAGTTGTCGATCCCACGAGAACTATTTATTCGTTATAAATTTACTTCGATTCTAAAATTCATTGACTAAAACAAAAACTAACTAAGAAAATAAAATGACAAATAATCCAAAAACGACAAAAAAATTGAAAATCAATGAAATAAACAATTCAATTAAATTAAAATTAAAATTAAAAAATAATTAACGAAACAAGAAATAAAATTGTGGGTTTTCTAACAATTAAATGAATATCGGGACTGACGATTTCGAAGTAATATTCTAGCTTAATTTCTCATCTCAAGTTGTTTCTTAAAATTATATTTGGTCGAATTCACATTTATATTTACCTCTCTCGAGTTCAAATTAGGTCTATTTAACTAAGTCAATCGTGTATCTCTACAGAGGACCAGAGTTCTCCTTAATTAAATGCATTAAATTTTCTAGGAATTCATAAGTAACCACAAATTTACATCTCTATCTTTTTGTTGAAATTGCCAGATTTTATTACATGATCTAATAGTTAACTCACCTCTCCGATTATGAAAACAATCATTAAATCATGAATTAGTGATCAAGTAATTCAAGCATTAAGAATAATAATAAAATCAATACATGAAAATAAAGTACCAACATGAGAATTAAAATTAAACTAAAAACATTAAATCTCCATCATCAATCCTGATTAATATATTTAGCTACTCATATTTTTGGAAGAAAAATCAATAAATAATATAAACAAAACCTGAAGTTTGAAGAGTTCATGTACAAGCATCGCTTTGCACCACTAAAATCCACCAGCAACCACTATAATTACACCAGCCGAGTATAATTCTCTAAGTAGAGCTTCTGCCTTTTTCTTTCTCTCCCCCAAGTCGGTTGCCTTGTATATATATCTTCAAGAAAAAGCTCTCCAGCCGCGCCTCTGTTTGTGTGTATTCTAATTAATGTATCACTTCCACTTTGTCTCTCAATTGTTATTTGAACAGCCTCCTTCAATTTTTTTGTATATATGCACAACCACACACTAATTCTCTCCAATTAATCACCACCGTGCACACCTCCAATTAATTCCACAAATGTCCTTCATTTGCACAAACGCCCAATTACCTCTCTCCCTTTTAATTCCTCTCGGCTGCCTCCCCCATTTTTTACACAGCAATGTGTGTGTATATATATGTGTGTGTACCAAATTAACCCTAAAATTAATACTCCCACAACCCATGACATATTGTCAAAGGAGTCCTATTTTAGTTTTAAGGCCCAAATCAAATAGATTTTCATTTAAGCCTCTCAATTCTTTCAAATATGATTAGTTGGTCCTTGAGTCTTCAATTGTGCAATTAAACTCTTGAGTTTCAAAACGTCATCAATTAGCTCTACTTTTCATTCAATTATTATGTATTTTTCTTCAATTTCTCATTTTTCTTAATTTTGAGATAAAACCTGAAATAATAATCAATAATAATATTACGTAGAGTTTATTCAAGAAAAACATTATAATATCCTAATTTTGACAAATAAATAAGTGTATAAAATACACTTATCAGAAACTTTCAGAGTTTCAGTGATCAACTCAACCCGTGAAGGAGTGGTGTCTATGAGCCTGGTAAAAAGTGGTTTGTTAAATGAAGAGACAAGAAGGAAGACATTTGGTTCTTCAAATTCTCAGTCAGAGGCCATTGTTACGAAAAATAGGGGAGAAGCAAATGCAAAGGTCCTAAGAATCGTGACAAGTCCAGAGGCAAGTCTTAGCAAAATAAAGATTTTGACTGCTATTATTGGGGCAAGAAAGTCCACATGACGAAACATTGTCATAAATGGAAGCAAGATCAAGTCTCTGAACAAAGGAAAGGTAACAAGAAAGATGGTGATAAGGAGACAATGGCAACTACTACTGAAGATTTGCTCATAGTCTGTGGTGTAGATGAAGTAATTATTGCTTGCCAAGAATTCAGTTGGATTATTGATAGTGGTGCCTCCATTCATGCTACTTCCAGAAGAGACTTCTTCTTCTCTTACACTGAAGGAGATTCTAGAGTGGTAAAGATGGGAAATGATGGGTCATCTAAAGTCATCGGTATTGGTAATGTGCGTCTGGAGACTAATAATGGTAGCAGGTTGATACTTAAAGATGTGAGGCATGTTCCTAATATCAGACTGAATTTGATTTCTCCTAGAAGACTTGATGATGAGGGTTATTGTAACATCTTCAGTGATGGCGTTTGGAAACTCAAAAAGGGGTCTGTTATATACCGATCTGAGCTGGAAAATAAATTAAGCAGTCAAACAGTCAATGGTCAAAAGGTTACTCCAAATTGGCCAAGGGGTCCATGGTATTTTGAACCACGAGTCTAACAGTACTACCGATGTGAATTTACACCGAGGTGATGTATGCATATGAGGTGAAATAGTGTGACCGAGGTGAATTGTTGAACCGAGGTGATTTATGCATACGAGGTGAATCGGAGTGATCGAGGTGAATTGTTTGAACCGAGGTGATTTTCCACCGAGGTGATTTGTTCTTACGAGGTGATATTCGCATGACCGAGGAGAATTATAAGAGCGAGGTGATTTGAGTGACCGAGGTGAAAGTATACGAGACGACCTTGTTTTCCAAGAACGAAGAGGATATGAAAATATGTAGCATTGTCAAATCAGCCGTATTATGTGTCAGTAATCATCATTATCTGTAATATGTCAGTTTAATCATTTGATGTATGTATGTCAGAAAGGTCAATCACCCTTATCAACCACTATAAATAGAAGGAGTAAATGCTCATTTAAGGGCATGTGATATTGAAAAACTCTCTCAACATTTGTCATTTGAATATCCTAAACCGACCTGAACATTAGATCAGTACTGAACTAGACGTGAATCTGTTCAATTATTGCTCAAGTTCATTATTGATCTGATTTAGCACTCAAGCCATATCTATTTTCATATTTTATTCAAATTTTATTGCCTTAAGGATTATTGGACATGTTAATCACACGAATACAAATATCATAATCATCCCTAAATAGCAGATCTTCAAAGATAACACCCCTTTTATTTGTTGACAAAGCTTCGGTATAAAAAGTGACTTCAACAAATTGGAGCTAGAAGGAGGGCCCGTATCCTTGTCATCAGCAATCACATACTCGCTCCCCCATCATAATGAGTAACAGACAAGATTCGGGAAGTCATCGGGCACAACGTGGTAATGATTCGCAAGGGGATGCTCGTGGGTCGAGGATGTATGCCCTTCCGCGACCCCCAGTGGAGGCAAACATGGAAATGGTCCTCGATCGACTTGAACGGATGCAAAGATAAATGGAAGAGATGAGGAGAAATCAAAATCGAGGTCGTCCCCAAGAGGAGCGTGAGGTGCAATCTCAACTACAAAGATCTGATGGACCCTCCCATTTTGATGAACAACATACCGGATACTCGGACAACACAAGGAGTACAGTAGGCGAAAGCACACCTTATATACGAGGTCAAAAATCGCTGGGTTGGATGGGACCGAATCCAACAAGAAGGAGTGAAAAAGAAGGGGAGAGTAGAGCTGTCCGGACAAAGGAAAATGGAGACAGATCTCCAACGAAGAAAGTAAACCTAGAAAACCAACCAGCTGGCAGCTCGACTCTTCACTTGGGTCAGCCACCAACTCTTCCATCAAGCAAACCAGGTCAAACTGAAGTTGAACAACTAAAGAAAAGACTGTCTGACTTGGAAGCAAAACAAGAAGGGTTGGGATCAACAGAACCATCTACCAAGAGGGCGTCACCTTTCACCGAGGTTATATTGTCACAACCTTTACCGGGAAAAATGAAGATGCCTCATCTCACCGGGTACAATGGAGAAACTGACCCAGTTTCACACCTGGATCAATACATGTCATGGATGGAGCTTCAAGGGGCAAGCGACGCAATAATATGCATGGCGTTTCCTTTAACTCTTGGAGACCGGGCGCAATGGTGGTTCCGCAATATATCTCAGCACTCCATATCTAGTTGGTCCCAACTAAGTGGTCAGTTCTTGAAAAAATTCATGGGGTCAAAAATTCCGACCACGCCGAAGGAAAGTTTGGTAACAATCAGACAGGAGAAGGAGGAATCATTAAAAAACTACTTGAGCCGCTTCAATAGACAGATCATGGGAATGGAAAGAATATAAGATGATGCGCTACTGATGGCTGTTCTGTCAGGTCTGCAAACATAGACTCGTTTTTGGTGGTCAGTACATGAGGACGAACCTCGTACATATAAGGAGTTTCTTAACAGGGCGGAGATGTTTATCAATGTCGAAGAAGCGTCTGATCCCAAAGGTGGTCGCCATAATACTACTAGGGTGTCAGACAAGAAGGAAAGTAAGGAGGATAAGAAAGAATTCAAAAGAAATACTTTTGGGAAAAAGAGAGATTACAAGCCAATTGATAGGTTCCGTTCGTACAATTCTGAGCAAAGAGGTGAGCTCACCCCGTTAAATGTGTCAACTGAGGTCATTTTCATGAATGAGAAAAATAAGGGGATCATTCCGCCAGCTAGACAGATAAAGCAGAACCCAAGCAACTTGGACCCATCTCAGTATTGCAAGTACCACAGGTTAGTAGGGTACACTACGGACGAATGCCAGAATTTGAGGTTCAAAATTGATAAGTTGATAAAAAGGGGAAGCTTACGAGAATATGTCATTGAATCACGGGACTTGGGAAAGCAATCCATGCAACAAGAGAAGTATGTCGTCCATCATGAGGTAGAGCCCCATGGCAAAGACCGGCCTGATGAAATCCGTAAAATTGTGAGCGGAAATCAAGTGCAGATCGGGTCAAAGAGGAAAAGACGAGAATTCACCCAAGAAGCTCGAAATAGCTATCAGATATGTAGCCGCGTAATCAAGCCGGACAATTCAAAGTCTTTCAGCTTCTCTGAGGAAGAAGCCAGAGGGGTACTCCAACCACATTCAGATGCTTTGATGATCACGATGCCGGTGAGCGGGATAAAGATCCATAGAACATTGGTTGATGACGGCAGTGCTGTGAACTTATTATATTGGAGGACCTTTGAAAGAATGGGAATTGACCCGCATAACTTGCGGCCGAGGAGGACAAGGATTCAGGGCTTCACGGGTGACTACATCTGTCCAAAAGGCAAAATATCTTTACTAGTGGAACTGAGGACTGGATCTTGTCAGATACGCGTAATTGCTGATTTTGTGGTAGTGGACGTCATGACGAACTACAATGTCATATTGGGAAGACCAATCCTCCACGAGCTTAAGGTGGCAGCTTCAATTTATCACTATTGCTTGAAATTTCCTACACCACACGGAGTGGCTACCGTAAGGGGGGATCAGAGAGCTGAGCGGGAATGCAATTTAGGCTTCGCTTCCAGCAATGTCCAAATGGTGAAAAAAGGGAGTCCCGTTGTAGAACCAAATGAAGACAAACCGATAACAGAACTGCAAACACTGGATCCAAGGGGTACCCAGGATCGGGGTCAGTCAGGACCTGTGGAAGAGTTGGATGTTGTGAAAGTTGATGATGTAAAACCCGATGTCGAGTTCAGAATAGGACACGAATTAGTTGAACCCATCAGGACTAACCTCATCAATTTTTTGAAAAATAACTCAGATATGTTTGCATGGACTCACTCAGACATGGAAGGGATTGATCCTAAACACGCATGCCACCATCTCCACATTAATCCTGATTTCAAACCAAAGGTACAAAAAAGGAGGTCACTTAATCCTGAACGATATGAAGCACTGGCAAGGGAGGTGGTGAAACTAATTAGCAATGGATTTATCCGGGAATCTTTCTATCCTGTGTGGGTAGCTAATCCAGTGCTAGTAAAGAAAAGTAATGAGACATGGAGGCTGTGCATAGACTTTTCCGACCTGAACAAAGCATGCCCCAAGGATAGTTTCACACTCCCCAGAATTGATCAAATGGTGGATGCTACAGCCGGACATCAGCTTCTCAGCTTCATGGACGCTTACTCAGGATATAACCAAATACCAATGAATGAAGCAGATGAAGAGCATACCTCATTTATGACTGATCTGGGACTTTATTGATATAAAATGATGTCGTTTGGCTTAAAGAACGCGGGAGCAACATACCAGCGCTTGGTGAATGAAATGTTTAAGGATCTCATCGGGAAGACAATGGAAGTGTATGTCGATGACAATCTCGTAAAGAGTATCCGAGCTAAAGACCATATTCAGCACCTTGATGAAATGTTCCGAGTACTGCGAACTTATCGAATGAAGTTGAATCCTAAGAAATGCTCCTTCGGGGTAGGATCAGAAAAATTCCTTGGCTATCTGGTAAACCAAAGGGGTATCGAAGTTAACCCTGATAAAATACAAGCATTGATGAAGATGAGAGAACCAAGGAAAGTCAAAGAGGTGCAAAGTCTGATGGGGAGGATAGCAGCCTTGAGCCGTTTTTTGTCAAGGTCTGCGGATAAATGTCGGCTATTCTTTGATATTATCAAGAAGAAAAAGGAGTTTAAATGGACAAAATAATGCCAGATAGCTTTTGACGAATTGAAGAAGCAATTGGCATCCCCACCCATCCTTTCGAAACCGTTATCGAGAGAAGTGTTATCTCTATACCTAGCCGTTTCAGAACTGGCGATGAGTGCAGTCCTTGTGAGAACCGAGCAGGGAGTTCAGTGTCCTGTTTACTATGTCAGCCAGGCCCTGTACGACGCCAAACTTCGGTATTCTAAAATGGAAAAACTGGCCTATGCTTTGATAATGTCGACTCGAAAATTGAGACCTTATTTTTTGGAGCATTAGGTGGAAGTATTGACTATATACCCTCTGAGGCAGGTGTTACAAAAACTCAAGATGTCCAAACGGTTATTGAAATGGGCAGTGGAGTTGGGACAATTCGACTTTGTGTACAAAGCAAGAATCGCCATCAAAGGGCAAGCTTTAGCTGATTTCATGGTGGAGTCAGATAGGACCTGGCAGTTATATGTTGATGGTTCATCGGCAGGAAAGCGAGCAAGGGCTGGGGTCGTTCTCATCAGTTCAGATAATCAATTCTTCTGCAGCTCTTACCGTTTTGGTTTTGAAGCAACCAATAATGATGCTAAATATGAGGCTCTGATTGTAGGGTTGAACATGGCTCAAGCAATGGGTGTTGATAGCCTTATCTTGCACAGTGATCCCCAACTGAAGAAGTTTAGTCATACAGAGATTATCCAGATACCTCGATCCAAAAACAGTCGTGCTGATGCTTTGGCTCGCTTACCGACAAGCGAAGAAACGTCCGAATTGGAAAGCATATCAATCGAGACCGTGGCGCTCTCAGCCTTAAACTCATCACATTCAATCGTCCTACAAACCTCTCTAAAGAAGACATGGAAGGATGAAATTATCCAATATCTACGAGAAGGGACAACGCCACTGGATCAAGTGAAGGCCAGGAGTTTGAGGATCAAATCTACAAGGTATACTTTGATTGGGGATGACTTGTACAAGCGAGGATTCTCCTTACCATTGTTGAAGTGTTTGGCCAATGAAGAGGCAGAATATGTAATGAAGGAAATCCACAGGGGCATTTGAGGGAACCATACCAGGGGACAAGCGATGGCGTTCAAAACTATTAGACAGGGGTACTTTTGGCCTACCCTAAAGAAAGACAGGATTGAGTTTGTAAAGAGATGCGACAAATGTCAAAGGTTCGCCCCAATAATGAGAAACCCACCTGAAGAGCTAACCTCAGTTATGAGCCCATGGTCATTCGCTAAATGGGGAATAGATCTGATCGGACCACTGCCAATGGAAAAGGGGGGAAACAGGTTTGCTATAGTTGCGGTGGATTATTTTATGAAATGGACAGAGGCTGAACCGTTGGTCAAAATTACAAAGCAGAAAACTACAGACTTTGTGTGGAAGTCAGTTATTTGCAGGTTCGGAATCCCACAATCCATTGTGACAGACAACGGGAAACAGTTTGACAACGAAAGGTTTAAATCTTTTTATAAAGGACTGGGTATCAGGAAGCATTTCTCCACCCCAAACCATCCTCAATCCAACGGACAAGTTGAAGCTGTAAACAAAATTATCAAGTATAATCTGAAAACTAGACTCGAAACCCTGAAAGGATCATGGGCGGAAAAACTATCGAGAGTGTAGTGGTCCTACCAGACAACCCATAGGACATCAACCAGAGAAACCCCGTTCACCTTGGCTTTCGGAACAGAAGCTGTGATCCCAATAGAGGTGGGTATGCCATAGTTTCGGGTCACTCATTTCAAAGAGAGAAATAACGATGATGCACTCACAGTTGAATTGGACCTTACGGAGGAGAAGCGATTACAAGCACAAGTCAGGAACGCAGTGTACAAGCAAAGGAATGCGAGGTATTACAATTCAAAGGTGAGGCCGAGAAAATTCCAAATGGGGGATTTGGTATTGAGAAAGACGATCACAACACATGAACCTCAGGGACCCAACTGGGGAGGTCCGTATTGAATCAAAAGGGTCGTGAGCAATGGGTCGTATGAACTAGAGTCACTTGATGGAGTTCAGCTTCAACATCCCTGGAATGCAGAACACTTGAAGAAATATTTCCAGTAGGATAGGATGTGAATCCGAATGTAAATATTTTTTATGTCAATCGGGAAATGTAATCAAATGAATGAAAAAGTTTAATATTTCAAAGTATGCAAATCTAAATGGATATTTCTAAGACAAAGACCTTAGTTGATGATCAATAAGTACCTAGAAGGTGGGATATCATCAACGTTACAAGGCAATCCGTCTCAAAAGGCGAGAAAGACCTCCTTGAGAAGCAAAACAAATACCTTAGTTGGTGATCCATAAGTACCTATAAGGCGGGATATCATCAACGTTACAAGGCAATTCATCTCAAAAGGGGAGAAAGACCTCCTTGAGAGGCAAAACAAAGACCTTAGTTGATGATCCATAAGTACCTATAAGGCGGGATATCGTCAACGTTACAAGGCAATTCATCTCAAAAGGGGAGAAAGACCTCCTTGAGAGGCAAAACAAAGACCTTAGTTGATGATCCATAAGTACCTATAAGGCGGGATATCATCAACGTTACAAGGCAATCCGTCTCAAATGCGAGAAAGACCTCCTTGAGAGGCAAAACAAAGACCTTAGTTGATGATCCATAAGTACCTATAAGGCGGGATATCATCAACGTTACAAGGCAATCCATCTCAAAGGCGAGAAAGAACTCCTTGAAAGGCAAAACAAAGACCTTAGTTGATGATCCATAAGTACCTATAAGGCGGGATATCATCAACAATACAAGGCAATCTGTCTCAAAGACGAGAAAGACCTCCTTGAGAGGCAAGATAAAGACCTTAGTTGATGATCCATAAGTACCTATAAGGCGGGATATCATCAATGTTACAAGGCAATCCGTCTCAAAGGCGAGAAAGACCTCCTTGAGAGGCGAGACAAAGACCTTAGTTGATGATCCACAAGTACCTATGAGGCGGGACATCATCAACATTACAAGGCAATCCATCTCTCAAAGGCGAGAAAGACCTCCTTGAGAGGCAAAACAAAGACCTTGGTTGATAATCCATAAGTACCTATAAGACAGGATATCATCAACATAACGAGGCAATCCGCCTCAAAGACGAATTAGATCCCCTTGAGAGGCTAAAGTTGACTATCCTAGTTACCCATAACAACCATCCGAGGTGAATATGTACCGACCTCCGTTTTGCAGATGAGGTGATTTGGTGAGAAAATACCGAGGTGAATATTTACCGACCTCCATTTTGCAGACGAGGTGTTTTGGTAAGAAAATACCGAGGTGAATATTTACAGACCTCCATTCTGCAGACGGGGTCTTTTGCTAAGAAAATATCGAGGTGAATATTTACCGACCTCCAATACACCTCTACATTTTATTTGGAGTGAATTGACGTTTGAAAATTGCTTAAGTGTTCACTTCGTTTATAATTCACCTCTGCATATTATTTGGAGTGAATTGACGTTTAAAAAGTGCTTAAGTGTTCACTTCATTTTTAATTCACCTCTGCATATTATTTAATGTGAATTGACGTTTAAAAAGTGCTTAAGTGTTCACTTCGTTTTTAATTCACCTCTGCATATTATTTGATGTGAATTGACGTTTGAAATTATACAAGTGTTCGCTTCGTTTATAATTCACCTCTGCATATTATTTGGAGTGAATTGACGTTTAAAAAGTACTTAAGTGTCACTTCGTTTTTAATTCACCTCTTCATATTATTTGATGTGAATTGCTGTTTGAAATTATACAAGTGTTCACTTCGTTTTTAACTCACCTCTGCATATTATTTGAAGTGAATTGATGTTTGAAATTATACAAGTATTCACTTCGTTTTTAATTCACCTCTGCATATTATTTGATGTGAATTGACATTTGAAATTATACATGTGTTCACTTCGTTTTTAATTCACCTCTGCATATTATTTGAAGTGAATTGACGTTTGAAGTTATACAAGTGTTCACTTCGTTTTTAATTCACCTCTGCATATGTAGTGAATTTACATTTGAAATTATACAAGTGTTCATTTCATTTTTAATTCACTTCTGCTTATTATTTGATGTGAATTGACGTTTGAAATTATACAAGTGTTCACTTCGTTTTTAATTCACCTCTGCTTATTATTTGATGTGAATTGACGTTTGAAATTATACAAGTGTTCACTTCGTTTTTAATTCACCTCTGCATATTATTTGAAGTGAATTGACGTTTGAAATTATACAAGTGTTCACTTCGTTTTTAATTCACCTCTGCATATTATTTGAAGTGAATTGACGCTTGAAATTATACAAGTGTTCACTTCGTTTTTAATTCACCTCTGATTATGTAGTGAATTGACATTTGAAATTATACAAGTGTTCATTTCATTTTTAATTCACTTCTGCTTATTATTTGATGTGAATTGACGTTTGAAATTATACAAGTGTTCACTTCGTTTTTAATTCACCTCTGCATATTATTTGAAGTGAATTGACGTTTGAAATTATACAAGTGTTCACTTCGTTTTTAATTCACCTCTGCATATTATTTGATGTGAATTGACGTTTGAAATTATATATGTGTTCACTTCGTTTTTAATTCACCTCTGCATATTATTTGATGTGAATTGACGTTTGGAATTATACAAGTGTTTACTTCGTTTTTAATTCACCTCTGCATATTATTTGAAGTGAATTGACGTTTGAAATTATACAAGTGTTCACTTCTTTTTTAATTCACCTCTGCATATTATTTGAAGTGAATTGACACTTGAAATTATACAAGTGTTTACTTTGTTTTTAATTCACTCTGCATATTATTTGATGTGAATTGACGTTTGCACTTATTCAGATTGGTTCATTCATGTGATAAGTCTTAACTGCAATGATAAACTTCTTCATTGAAAATCAGAAATTGCTATTACAAAGGTGAAAATGAGAAAATAACAAACAGAGAGTTCGTTCTAATCTACTACGTTGACAGCTTCGTCAACGTCTGCAAGTTGGGACTCTGGCACAGGAGAGAAGAGGCCCACATCTTCATCATCAACATCGGTTGGCATAAGCTCAAGATATTTCTTATAAACCAGATCGAGCTTTTCCTTAAGGAACGTGATGTCAACCTCAATTCGTTTTGATTCCAGGTCCTCTACTATCTCCTTAAAAGTGAGATAGTGGTCTCATCCACATTGTGCTCATACTCGGCGGAGTCTTTGAACTTTTTCACAGTCTCCTTATAAGAGAGCTGAGCTGCGGCCTCCAATTCTGATTTTTCTTTTTTAAGGTTGGCCTCGATGCGGTTAGCGACCTCTAACTCCTTCAAGAGCCCTTCCTTTGACCTCTTCAGCTGGGACACCTCGTCCTCTAAGCTATTCACCTCCTCCTTCAACGGAATCACCTCCTCCTTGAATTTGAGGAGTTCTTTGTTGGATTCCTTCAACTTATCCACCTCTACCAAGTCGTTCTTCAGTTTCTCCTCGGCCTCGTACCTGGCCTTCACCTCATTCTCAAACATCGCTTTGGCCTCGGTGGCTAGTTTCTTGAACTTGTTAGTATCACTAGCGACCTCGGACATCCTTGATTGAGTCCGGGTGAGGTAATTTAGAGCTTGCCCGAGGTGTACCATGCTGGTAGCGACCAGGTCGTCGACTGGCATATCCTCGCAATATTTTTCATGTCGAGGTGTCCAAGTTTTGGCTGGGGGTCCATCGCTACCTTGGTCCGATCTGGGAGCTTCATCAACCCTATTGGGGATAGGTGGGTAGCAGAGACGAAATCTCTGTAGATTTTTGGACGACTCCCCTTCAGCGAGCTCACAAGTTCGGCTCGAACCTTGTTGATACCCAGATAGGAGCCTTCAGCCGAATAAGTCCCTCGGGATGATTCCGCCTTGTTGAAAGTTGAGGGGGGCAGAGGTGGAAGAGAAGTGTTAGATCTGCCTTTTTGAACTTCAGCTCGTTTAGGCTTTTTCTGAGGAGAAGGAGGAGGAATTTGACCCTCCTTGCAAGGGGGCGAGCTCTTAGCCGCTCTCTTCTGGGTAGCTCGTTTTCGAGCCTCCGCTTTGGCATTGGCCTCCTTCTTCGCTTTCATGGACTCCATTTTCCTTTTGCATTTTCGAGCTGATAACCAAACGCTAAATTTTATAAGTGTCCACTTCGTAATTGACATAAAATATAAATCTGCTGGGTAGACACTTACATTTTCCAAGTGGAGGATAATAGTCTGATGGATCGATGTGAATAAGGCCCGCTTCGAATAAGTGCTCCTCGGTCAATAACTCTTTTACCGACCTATCTGGCTCCGGTATATCCTTTAAACTCACAATTCTTTTAATGATGTCCTCGTCCAACTCAGGCTCCTTGACCTCCGCAAAAAAAGGAGTGATTAATATTAGAACTTTTAAGTTCGAAGTTATCTCAAAGAAATAACTTACTGATCTTTTCCCTATAATGAATGGGGACGATGTGGCTCATGCCCTCGCTTTGGTAGGAACTCATCCAGTTCCCTCCAACGTAGAGCCATTTCTCCTTCCAACAACGTACTGAGTCAGGCAGGTCTACTAAAAGCTTTTTCCCTTCGAAGACCGACCTTTGCATTGCATAAAACCACCCCGTTTTTTTACCATCAACCAGGAATTGGTAGGCGAAGTGGAATTTATCGATAGTGGGGTCGCCGTATCCCATTTGGTTTTAAGGGATATAAAGCCTAATATGTGTCTCCACCCGTTGGGGTGGATCTAAGTTTGGGCGACCCCCCAAACACAGAGGAAGTCGGTAATTATGAATGGAAGAGGGAAGCATAGACCGACCTCACTCCGCTCTCACCAGAACTCAGTTCCCCACTCATTTTCATAAAAGTAAAGAAATGTTAAAAGATAAGTTAACGACCCTCACCTTATACAAACCAGACACAGGTCGGATGTAAGAACGATCACAACTGAAGAACGAAATAAAAAACGAGCAGGTAGAAATTGGGAGAGAATCAAGAGAAATTCGTGGAGAAGAATGACAAATGATTCCCTTATATAGGGGGAGGAGAGAGGGAGTTGGCTTGGCAGCCATTATGACAAGAAGCATTGTCATAATGATGGGGGCTACGCATGATCCGAGACCTGACTCGCCAATCAGACAACAAGACGTGGCAAAGGCGTTGCATAATTAACGAGGCAAACACCGATGTTAGCTTTTCGACAAGGGATTAAATTTCTAGATCCGCTCTCATAACTTCGAACTGATCTAGAGGGGACATTTGTTATATACCGATCTGAGCTGGAAAATAAATTAAGCAGTCAAACAGTCAATGGTCAAATGGTTACTCCAAATTGACGAAGCGGTCCATGGTATTTTGAACCACGAGTCTAACAGTACTACCGAGGTGATGTATGCATACGAGGTGAAATAGTGTGACCGAGGTGAATTGTTGAACCGAGGTGATTTATGCATACAAGGTGAATCGGAGTGATCGAGGTGAATTGTTTGAACCGAGGTGATTTTGCACCGAGGTGATTTGTTCTTATGAGGTGATATTCGCATGACCGAGGTGAAATATAAGAGCCGAGGTGATTTGAGTGACCGAGGTGAAATTATACGAGACGACCTCGTTTGCCAAGAACGAAGAGGATATGAAAATATGTAGCATTGTCAAATCAGCCATATTATGTATCAGTAATCATCATTATATGTAATATATCAGTTTAATCATTTGATGTATGTCTGTCAGAAAGATCAATCACCCTTATCAATCACTTCCTGCAGAAGTGATATATTGTAATGATTATGCTTAACCTTCTCAACCACTATAAATAGAAGGAGTAAATGCTTATTTAAGGGCATGTGATATTGAAAAACTCTCTCAACTTTTGTCATTTGAATATTGTAAACCGACCTGAACATTAGATCAATACTAAACTAGACGTGAATCTGTTCAATTATTGCTCGAGTTCATTATTGATCAGATTTAGCACTCAAGCCATATCTATTTTCATATTTTATTCAAATTTTATTACCTTAAGGATTATTGGACCTGTTAATCACACGAATACAAATATCATAATCATCCCTAAATAGCAGATCTTCAAAGATAACACCCCTTTTATTTGTTGACAAAGCTTCGGTATAAAAAGTGACGTCAACAGGGTCAATGGTCATGGCCAGAGAATCGAAGTCTTCTATTCTCTATACGATGCAGGAAAAGGTTACTAATGGTCTGATTAATGCAGTATCAGATGATTCATCTACAGAGTTGTGGAATAAGAGACTTTGTCACATGAGACAAAAAGGTATAGAGTTTCTTTGTAAGAAAGGATTTCTTTTTGGCATGAGAGGTACTTGTTTGAAATCTTGTGCAAATTGTCTAGCTGGAAAGCAGAACAGAGTTGCTTTCAAGACTAATCCTCCTTCAAGGAAGCTAAACGCTTTGGAGTTGGTACACTCGGATGTTTGTAGTCCTATGAGACCTAGAACACTTAGTAGTGCCTTGTACTTTGTCACATTCATTAATGATCATTCAAGGAAGGTATGGCCATATACCTTAAAAACTAAAAATTAAGTGTTGGACGTTTTTAAACAGTTTCAGGCCAGTATTGAAAGGGAAACTGAAATGTCATTAAAGTGTATTCGCACAGATAATGGTGGTGAATATTTAGGGTCATTTGATGAGTACTGCAAAACTCATGGTATTCAACATCAAAGAACTCCTCAGTACAACGGTTTAGTAGAAAGAATGAATAGAACCATCATAAAGAGGATAAGTTGTATGTTGTCACATGCCAAGTTGCCAAGGTCCTTTTTGGGGTGAATCATTAACTACAACGGTGCATGTTACAAATCTTTCTCCATCTATTTCTTTACAGCTTGATGTGCCAGAAAGAATATGGAGTGGGAAAGATATTTCATACAATCATTTGAAGATTTTTGGATGTAAAGCCTTTGTGAATATCCCCAAAGATGAGAGAATAAAGCTTCACTAAAAAAAAAGCAATGCATCTTCTGGGTTATGGTCTAGATGATCTTAGTTACAGTTACAGACTTTATGATCCTATATCAAGGAAGCTGTTTAGAAGTCGATATGTTGTGTTTATGGAAGATTAGACCATTGAAGATATTGAGAAAGTTGTTGAAAAACCAGAAGCAAGCAATGATGATCTGGTTGACTTGGATCCTACTCTAGTCAAAATAGAAATGATGTTCAAGATGCTTAGAATGATGAAAATGATGTTTATAGCTGATAAGCGTATTTTATACACTTATTTGTATGTCTAAATTAGGATTAATTATTGTCGTTTGGGAATATTTTCTATTTAATTTATGTTTATTCGTTTACTTATCAGAAAATATCCCAAAAGATGAAGAATGATGAAATCAATGGAAAAAGGACACAATTGGATGTTAATTGGAGCTAAATTGGACAAGTGAGGAGTTTGTGACAACAACCGAGAAACATGCGTGGTGCCAAAGTAAAGAAATCAAAGGTTGGAGGAACGAATTGAAGGATATGAGAGCTTAAATGGTCAAACCGAGAAGAAGATAAAGTTTGGGGACTAAATTGCAACAATTGAAAGTTGAGGACTGAAGGTGCAATTAAAAGTCAGGGACTAAATTGTACATCCGAGAAAAGATGAAGCCACGATCGCTGGTTACACACCAAGCGATCGCGAGATGGTTGTAAATTATAACCCGAGAGTTATAAGGTCTTCCACGCGATCGCCAGAGGTTCTACTGCGCGATCGCGCGCTTGTCCGACTGGGCCGCAGATCAGATTTTTCTCGCAATTTTTAACAGGCTTTGGGCTTTTTGACCTAGGGTTTCTCCAAAACCTATATATACAACATAAGAGGCACGAGATCTGGACCTTTGCCTCTCCATAGAACGAGCCACAATATAGAATTCAACATCAAATTCTTGGAGAATCAAGCATTGCAAAGGCGCGTGAATTGAAGACAACTGAAGAATCAAAACTTGGTGCAAGATTTCCATTCTTTATATTATCTTTAATGAACGTTATTTTTTATTGTTTTTGTTATTTATTGATGATGTGTAACTAAATTCTATGTTGGGATGAACGATGTAGCCTAGTCAGATTATTTTAATTCCAAATTCCGTTGTTTTAATGTTTTGTTGCATGTATTGATTTATTATTGTTCTTAATGCTTGAATTGCTTGATCACCAATTCATGATTTATTGAGTTATTTCCATAATCCGAGAGGTGAGTTAATAATTTAGAACATGGTAATAAATCCAGTAATTGAACAAGAGATAGAGATATACTCGTGTTATTATTGCGGTCGTGTGAGAATTCTTGTGTGTTATGCATCTAGATAAGGAATATTCGGACCCTCTGTAGAGATACATGGTTGACTTATTTAGGTAGAATTGATTTAAACTCGAGAGAGGAATTTCAATTTAAATTAGTGAATTCGACCGAATGCATAATTAGGAAATAAAACTTGAATTGGAGTTAATATAATTGGCTAGGTGAAATCGGGATTCCCAACTACTTTACAATCGTATATAAAAACAAAAGCAATTTCGAAATTTTATTTCTTTAGTTTAATTCTTTAGTTGTAGTTAACAATCTCAAACAAATTCGCCCGTTCAAATAGAGTTAGGAACTGACATATTTCGGTACTTAATAGCAGTCCTCGTGGGACGATAATCCGGACTCTTAGGTCCACTTTATTACTTCTCACGACCCGTGCACTTGCGGGGATATCTCGCATCGTGAGATATCAGGTGAACAATAGCCATATTCCTCCTAATGAAACTGAGGTAATTGAGCAAAAGGGCATTGAAAAATAAATGGGTGTACAGGTTGAAGACTAAAGAAAATAGCTCACAACCAAGGTACAAAGTTCGTTTGGTTGTAAAAGGGTTCGATTAGAAATAAGGTGTTGATTTTAGTGAAATCTTCTCTCCAGTGGTAAAGATGTCATTAATTAGATCAATACTTGGTTTGGCTTCTAGCAAGGATTTAGAGATTGAGCAGAGAGATGTAAAAACAACTTTTCTTCACGGTGATCTTGAAGAAGATATTTATATGGTGCAGTCTGGGGGTTTTCAAGTGAAACGAAAGGAAGACCTAGTTTTTAAATTGAAGAAAAGTCTATGTGGGTTGAAGCAAGCCTAATACAATGGTATAAGAAGTTTGAATCCTTCTTGGAGAAGCATAACTAAATGAAAACAACTTCAGACTATTGTGTTTTCATTAAAAGATTTGTTGATAATGATTTCTTATCATGTTACTTTATGTTGATGATATGTTAATTGTCAGCCATGATGTGTCTAAAATTTACATGTTGAAGAAGGAATTGAGCAAATCCTTTGCAATGAAAGACTTGGGGCCAGCAAAGAAAATCCTTGGCATGAACATTGTTCGAGACAGGAAAGCCAAAAAGTTGTGGTTATCATAGGAAAGATACATTCTGAAAGTGCTTGAAAATTTCAACATGGACAAAGCTAAAGCAGTTAGCTCTCCACTTGCATGTCATTTCAAATTGAGCTCCAAACAAAGTCTCTCTACTGAAGAATAAAGAAGAAGATGATATGAAGAATATTCCATATTCTTTAGCGGTGGGGAGTTTGATGTATGCGATGGTATGTACTAGACCCGATATAGCTCATGTTGTTGGTGTTGTTAGTAGATTTCTCTCCAATCTAGGTAGAGAACATTGGGATGTTGTAAAGTGGATCCTCAGGTATCTCCGTGGAACCTCCATATTGTGTATTTGCATTGGAAGTGAGAAACCTGTATTGACTGGATATATAGATGCTGATATGGTTGGAGATGTAGATAATAAAAAGTCTACTTTTAGGTACTTGATTACTTTTGGAGGGGGAGATAATTCATGGCAATCAAGACTACAAAAATGTGTTGCTCTTTCTACTACACAAACAGAGTTTATTCCAACAACTAAAGCTTGTAAGGAGTTGCTGTGGATGAAGAAATTTTCCCAAAAGCTTGGAATGAAGCAGGAAAGGTATCTATTGCATTGTGACAATAAAAGTGTCATCCATCTTAGTAAGAACTCTACCTTTCATGCTAGATCAAAACATGTTGATGTTAGATATCAATAGATTCGTGATGTGTAATTCCACGTTGTTAGAATTGACAAAGATACATACTGATGATAATGGTTCAGACATGATGACTAAATCTCTTCCAAAAGAGAAGCTTGAAGCTTGTTGTAGAGTTTTCGGTATGGAGGCTCTCTCCTCGTAGTCGAAAGGGGAAAATTTGTTGGGTTTTCCTCCTATGAGGATGGCCCATGTATTTCATCTATTTTTAGCCCAATAGATGAAAAGGACTTACTTACCTCTTATTGCAAAGTTTGGGAGAGAGAAATATAGTTTCCACACTTTTGTATCTTGGTAAAAGACTCAAGTAAGCCTCAAAAACAAGTGAGAGAGAGATGGGAATGTTTTAGACCAAAAAAAGAGGGAAGAGAGAAAACTGTCCAGATTCTCAAATTTCAACAGTGCAGTCCAGAAATCAGCTTCATCGCATGCTCGTTTCTTCTTCGATCGGGATGAAATTTTGCAGGTTGGTTATAGACATATAGACCTACATTTTAGACAGTTGGATTTTCATTTGGAGGTTTCTACAACAAATTATTGTTGGCAGACTTCAGTCCTAGTTTTTGGTGATTTTCTTCCAGCTTTTACCTTTGATTTTCCACTTTGTTAAGTGATGGTTTTTTTTGTATTTTTGAGGTGTTATTGTATTGCTTTATATATTAGCAGCCCCTATTTGATTAGGAAAGAACTTGATGTACCCACTTTGAAATTATAGTGGAAGGTTTATGGTGAACTACGATCCAGTGATTTTTTCCTTCACATTAGAGGGTTTTTTTGCAAAAAATAAATTGGTATTATATCTTTATTTACGTCAAGAGTGTGTGAGTGTGTTGATTGTGTGATTAATTGGGTTTTATTCATATTGAAATCGTCATATCATTGTTTGATTTGCTCAACTTGGTGTGAGAGAGATTTGTGATCCTAGGCAAAACATAAACAAGGTTGAAGATTTCCTTTGTCTTCTTCTCTCTTTACTAGTTACTAGATATATGAACGTATGCATCATTCAACTTTTTTACCCAATTGTACGTAGATCAAAGGCAACCAGGATCCAGATACCAAAATACTCTCAACAATACAGCAAATATGATAATGAATTAGTATTCACAAAAATTATATAACTTGTACCTAAAAATGATACATATATAATAACCACAATAATTCACCAAACACCCAATCTCCAAAATAATTAAAAAAAAAACAAAAAAAAAAACAAAGGTTAAAAAACTGATAATTTTCCAAATCATAGAGGAATAGTAGTATAATACTGTAGAAAATCTCAGCTTCTGCAACGAGTGATGGCGCTGCAACCACGGGTGTAAGGATTGGCCTGAGCACCAGGACGGCAGTTGTAGTAGGAGGCGCCGCGGCGGGAGCAGGGGACTCTATTCTTCTGCAGGGCACCATAGCTAATGTAGCGGCGAGTGGCTAAGATTCGCCGATTCGACTCCGATTCGAGTTCGAACTCCTCATCGTCGGTGTTCACAAGGCACTCGGCTATTGTTCCTTTACAGCCAGATCTTATCATCGGCATCAGCCACCCCACATCCGCCTTCGCGGTGGCGACATCACCACTAGCCGAAGCTTTGAAAATCAGCAGAGATGCAATTAGGTAGAGTACTGTGAAAATCATTGAAGTCAAACTTCTTCTTGCAATCATGTTGATTAGCGTTGAAATGCAATATTTGCTTGGATTTTCGTAAAGTTCTTAACCCAGGATTTTCCAAGACTTGTGATTGTGATGTGTGGTTGTGTTTTATCTTCGCTCTCCCCCTGTTTCTCTCTGTGTACATGCGTATGCACAAGCGTGAAGGGGTCAGAGCATATGTATTATGTAACGAAGGGATTTGAATTATATAGAGAGATGAAAATTGACAAAGGTAATTGGTGAAAAATGTCCAAACTCTTTTGCGAAATTCATTCAACCTTAAATGATTTTTTTGACACCGTCATCTCACCGTTTTTTTGCAAGCGTCACCATTGTCCAACTCCATCCAAACATCTGTTATTAGGTTGCGTTTGTTTGCGATTGTAAAATTAGGACGAAAAAAAAAAATTCAAAAAATTGAATTCAATGGAATTAAATTCATTGATATTGAAAGTTTAATGTGTTTGATTGATTTAATTTTCTATGTGAAAAAAGTGAAGAATTTTTCAATTTTTATTATTTTATTGACATTATTTTCCATAGTAAATAAAACAAAATTTAAATATTGTAATAAAAAAAAATTCACACATTTGTACTTGATAATAATAATATTGATTTTTAAAAAATAAATAAATCAATTAACAATAATAAAAAGGATTAAACGCGGTGAAAAATCAATTTCCAGCTAACCTAAAAAATAAAACATACTAGGTAGCAAGTAAACAAATTCATAATTTCCCAAGAATTGAGGCGCTAGGCTGGAGAAGTAGGAAATCATTTTCCAATTTAAATATTGACAATCAAAAGCATAACTTGGAAAAATTGAAATTCCAAGGAAAAAAAAAAAAGGTGTTTCAAACACAGCCTTAGTTCCTTCAAATTGTCTATTCATCATTTTAAGGTAGGACAAACAAATCTTTATATATATATATGTTGAACGTCAACCTTAGAGCATATCTAACGGTCTATCATTTGGAAAAAAAATTCACATAGGAAAAATAAATAATGATATGAAAATTTAATTTTCAATGATTAGTTTGAATGCCTACGTGGCGCTGACGTGACAGAGACGTTATCTAATACTATGTTCAGATATAGATAACTTGATTGACAAAATATTGAATATATATGTATACACAAAAAATTATAGATAATGAGCATTGGAGATAAGTTTTAAATCTTACTGTCTATTTTATCAATATGAGTGAGATAATTATCTACTTAAGTGTCACATAGATCGAAATATCCATAAACTATTAGAGATTTAGGCACTCTCACCACCCGTGCCTTGGGGATTAATGAAAGATTTAAATCGTAGGTTATGCACCAAGCTAATCTGGATACTTACTGAATTGACAAAGTACCTAAGAAATTCCAACTTGAGAATATTTGAATCTAGAATTAATCAATTTGTACATATTTTTTGTCCAGATTGGTTTACCGATCATGTGTTGGCAAAATTGTGGATGTTGATTGTCAGGTGATGTGATGGGTAAGTTCATAGATGATTGTCAAATGTATAATCTGTACACCAAGATATAAATAAATATGTACAAATAGCATAGCTCTTGAATCTACGATATTTGCGCTACCAACATTTATGTATCGAGTATCCCAATCTTTACTGATGAGTATAAATTTTATTCACACCCGAGCATTTACAAAAGCCTCAAGCCCGAGCTCTTTAATAAAATATAGTCTCATAATCAAATGTGTAACCCCGAGGACCACCATGAACCAGAGGAGGACCTCAACCCCGACCACATGAATATCACCCTATAATATATTTTCTATCCCCGAGGAAGACCTCAACCTCGACCACCATAAATCCGAGGATGACCTCGAGCCCGAACACATGAATATTATCCTATATTACATCTTGATACCCCCGAGGAGGACTTCAACCCCGACAATCATTTATATCCCGAGCATATCATTTGTCCTCATCCCCGAGCACTTGAATATTTAGCCAGTCATATCTTGGTACCCCCAAGCAACATATAAACCTCGAGGCCGAGCACTTAAACATTACACCATACACCATATTGAGAACCCCGAGGACTTGAACAATCCCGAGGAGAATATAACCCCCGATCATACTTAAAATGTCCGTGGCGAAAACGTTGCCCCGACCACTCATAATACCCCCGAGGATAGAATATCCTGAGTACATATATCTCACCAAAAAGGTGCATGATGTGCTCGGGGCACATGATGCTCGGGCCACGTCTCTCATTGATCGGGCATGACTTGATCTGATACGTGGAGTCTACAACCTCCTAATTCCAATAGAACTCATCTTCCAATAGAATCCTATTTGGGTTTTACAACCTCATCCCTAAAAAATAGGAGGATGATTCCTAACAAGACTCATGCAATGCAGATATTTCAATCCTATCATAATTCGTCCATATATCACTATAAATACATGGCACTCAATCATGATTCAGGTACATAATTATCTCTACAGTTTATAACCTCTTGCATAAATTTTCTCCTTCCTCTTTAGTGACTTAAGCATCGGAGGGGCGACGAGGACACACCTCCTCGCCTTTATTGCAGGTATTCGGAGATCCAATTCGTGCTAGTTTATTGCTCAAGCTCGGAATATTTCAGGTGCGATTTTTAGCATCATCATTTACCAATTAAGATGTGTCTTGAGATTAAAAAAACAGTATTTGAACTCTGAACATGGTAGGAACAACTTGTCGGGAAATTAATCAATTTTCCAACCCCAAATCAACCAAACGCAGCAAAAACAAAAACACAAAATAATTGGAAAAACAAAGAGAAGAAAAGAATTTAACGTGGCTCAGCTGACCGCCAACAACCACGGGAGAATAACACTTTTATTGATAAGAAAAATAAATTACTCGTTACAATATTTTTCTCACATTCACAACTTATTCTAACACAAAGAAAGAATAACAAACGTGTTTTTCTTTCTAAACTCACTCACCAATATTCTCTTTTTCTCACTCCCACATGGCACACAAAGCTTTATTATTTCTTTTCACGTTAATCATAAGCCTACATCTTTAATCTGTCAACGTGTCTACATATAATAAAATAATGCCAAAAAATCTTACCTAATTGTATTTGGATTTTCTTATTATTTTCCTTATATAATAAAATCAAAAATATTTTATTCTCTTTCCAATTGGTATTATATATATAAAGAAAATAATCTCAATCTAATTTGACAACTTTTTCTTTTCTTGTCAAACAAGAATTCTTTATTCCATAATTTTTAGTCAATCTCAACAATTTTCACCTTGACCAAAAATTCTAATAAGCATGAACAGTATTCAAAGATTCATGAAACGTCACCTTTCGTTTTGACATCTTTGAACTACTTTCTTCAATCTTCTTGTCATTAGTCACAGGTCTCGTCTTGACAACTTCACAAACTTTAGCAGTAGTAGACGACTCCCCTTGGTGCGACTCCAATCTGACAGCTCCACCTAAAATCGTCTTCCCTAATAGCTTATACAAATTACCAACTTTTTCACCTCTAATTATTGGCACATAATTTTTCTTCACAATTATCACACCACATCTTGCAGAATATTCATAACACAACGTATCCAATGCTCCCAACGATATTAAACTTCGCTTCAATCTTGGGACATGCAAAACACCTGTTATTTGTCTTACAACTTCATCAAACATCTTTATCTTCACAGTACCCGAATCCTTAACTTCAAGTTTTTGATTATCAGTCACAAAAACATGATGTTCATCACATGACTTATAATTATCAAACCAATCTCTATTTGGACACATGTGATAAAAACATCCAGAATCTAGAAACCAATTACTAACTAGACTCTCATCATTAGCAACGCATAAAATATCTTCATGATCATAATTTTCCTCCACCACATTTGTAGAATCTGAATTCTCTATGATTTCTTTACATTTCCTCTTCGATTCAAGATGTTTTGTTAATTCTTCACAATCTCTTTTAACGTGACCTTTCTTATGGCAGTAATAGCACTCCACGTCTCTCCTTGAGCGAGATTGAGAACAATCCCTCTGACCATAATTTCTTCCTCGCGATTCACCTCTACCATACCTATTATCGGAAGTAGTCAACAGAACTCGATCACTATTCACATTACCACTTGGCTTCTTCATGTTGGCTGTCTCTAACAATGCAGTCGAAACCTCGTTCACCATCAAAGTAGATTTATCAACTAACAACGTGGTCACCAACGTCTCATATGATTTGGACAAGGAAGATAATAAAATAATTGCCTTATCTTCATCCTCAATTTTTACATCCACCTTCAATAACTCAGTCACGCATTTATTAAACTTATTCAAGTGGTCCCTAACATCAATATCATCATCCATCTTCAACTCATATAATTGTTTCTTTAAATAAAGCCTATTAGTTAGGGACTTAGACATATATAAATCTTCTAGCGTTTTCCATAACCTAGAAGCAGATTTTTCGTTCAAAACACTATATTTTACCTCAGGTGCAAGAGTCAATCTGATTGTACTAACTTTCTTTGCTTCCAGTTCTTCCCAATCTACATCTTTCATTCCTTCTCGCCTCTTACCCTGAAAAGCCTTGTAGAGTCCTTGTTGCATGAGAATATCTTCAACTGTACTTTTCCAAATATTGAAATTATTTTTTCCGTCAAATCGCTCCACCTCAAACTTGGAACCTGTCATCATCTTCACAATAATTCCAGAGTTTGAACATTTAGCTCTGATACCATTGTTGGGAAATTAATCAAATTTTCAACTTCAAATCAACCAAACGCAGCAAAAATAAAAACACAAAATAATTGGAAAAACAAAGAGAAAAGAAAGAATTTAATGTGACTCAGCTGACCGTCGACAATCACGGGAGAAGAACACTTTTGTTAATAAGAAAAATAAATCACTCGTTACAATATTTTTCTCACCCTCACAACTTCTCCTAACACAAAGAAAGAACAACAAACGTATTTTTATTTCTAAACTCACTCACCAATATTCTCTTTTTCTCACTCACACCGGCACACAAAGCTTTATTTTTTCTTTTCACATTAATCATAAGCCTATATCTTTAATCTGTCAACGTGTCTACATATAATAAAATAATGCCAAAAAATCTTATCTAATTGTATTTGGATTCTCCTATTATTTTTCTTATATAATAAAATCAAGAATATTTTATTCTCTTTCCAATTGGTATTATATATATAAAGAAAATAATCTCAATCTAATTTGACCACTTTTTCTTTTTTTATCAGACAAGAATTCTTTATTCCATAATTTTTTGTCAAATCCCAACCCAACCGGATATCCGAACTATTTAGGAAAATCCAAGAAAATGTTTTATTCTATCTCATTTAAGATCAAATGAGAATGTGTTATAAATATCTTGGGTGTGAATGACCCATTATGCCCTTGTAAAGTTTATATTATTACAATTGTACCATTATCTACCCCTATAAATAGGGTGCTTCACTCCTTCATTTAACACACAATTGGAATACATAAATTCTCTCTCTATCTCTATATTCTCTCTAATATTTTGATAGTCTTGTTCTATCTAATACTTTGGTAGTTTTACAACACGTTATCAGCACGAGATTCTAGCCAACTGAGTTAAGAAGGTAATAATTTTAAATATATTTTATATATTATGCTACCACCTACATGGTTGGTTTTACCACCTACATGGTTGGTTTTATCAGTTTTAATTATATCATGCTACCACCTACATGGTTGGTTTTACCACCTACATGGTTGGTTTTATCAGTTTTAATTATATCATGCTACCACCTACATGGTTGGTTTTATCAGTTATAATTATATCATGCTACCACCTACATGGTTGGTTTTACCGATTTTAATTATATTATGCTACCACCTACATGGTTGGTTTTACCAGTTTTAATTATATTATGCTACCACCTACATGGTTGGTTTTACCAGTTTTAATTATATCATGCTATCACCTACATGGTTGGTTTTACAATTTTTTTAGTATATCATACTACCACCTATATAATTGATTCTACCAGTTTTATTATCGTTGGTTCTACTGGGTTTCTTTAAATATGTGATTTAAATGTATTTTCAAAAAGGATAAATTTATAATATAATCAATTCATCATTCCAATAAAGTGTACTTACAAAAGTAAAAGTTATTTTTCTTTTTGAAAATTAAAATCACAATTTCAAAAGATGTAATGATTAAACATCACTTCATGAAACATGGTTACATACATACCACATAATTCTTGAAATGCAATTTCTGAAAAATCTTTTGCTAATGTCACTATCATTATACGTATTAATCAATTTATTCTTGATAATTATTATCTGGATTAATTGATACCACAACTTAGATTTACATAGCAATTTCGAAATTTTGTTTCATTGCTACAACAACTTAGAATTATAATTAATATTCCAGAAGAATAAAAACTCGATATAGAAATCATGTCATTAATTCTTTACTGAGATTTTTCAAGGAATTAATTATTTTTCATGTTTGATTGAATAGTTATCCTAAATGGCAAATATCACAAAACTCGAGTTCATTGCACTAGATTTATCCGGGAAAAATTATCTATCATGGATCCTAGATGCCGAGATCCATCTTATTTCAAAAGGGCTTGGAGAAACAATCAAAGAAGGAAACAACGAATCCCTGCAGGATCGTGCAAAAGCACTTATTTTCCTTCGTCACCATCTTCATGATGGATTGAAAATAGAATATCTTACTGTGAAGGATCCACAAGAACTCTGGAAAAACTTAAAAGACAGATTTGACCATCAGAGGACTGTAGTCCTCCCAAAAGCCCGTTATGAATGGATGCATCTTCGTTTACAAGATTTTAAAACTGTGAGTGAGTACAATTCTGAACTATTTAGAATATGTTCAAAATTGAATTTATGTGGAGAAAAAATCACTGAAGCAGATATGCTAGAAAAAACATTCTCCACCTTTCACGCCTTAAATGTGCTCCTGCAGCAGCAATATCGTGAGCGTGGTTTTAAAAGGTACTCGGAACTCATATCTTGCCTTTTGGTAGCCGAACAAAATAATGAGTTGTTGATGAAAAATCACGGATTACGTCCAACCGGTTCTGTACCATTTCCTGAAGCAAGTGGTACTGCATTTCCTGAAGCAAATGCTATATCAAGAAATAGACACGGATACAAACGTGGCCGTGGCCGTGGACACGAACGTAGGCGTGGACACGGACATGAACAAGGACGTGGACGTGGAAGGAATTCTGGACAAAATCATCAACAACATGGCCACATGGTTAAAAG
The DNA here is from genome assembly GCA_963555705.1 of Ligustrum vulgare. Taxonomy (NCBI): domain Eukaryota; kingdom Viridiplantae; phylum Streptophyta; class Magnoliopsida; order Lamiales; family Oleaceae; genus Ligustrum; species Ligustrum vulgare. Next base: position 31,369,078 of record OY743174.1, read on the forward strand.
GCACAAGGCAAATGAGAATAACATAATCAAACGGCAACACGAAGAAAGTTGCTTCCGATGTGGCATGAAAGGGCATTGGTCACGTACCTGTCGTACGGCAAAACATCTTGTGGACCTTTACCAACAGTCTATCAAAGGAAAAGAAAAAATAGAGACAAATTTAGCTGATTGTCCAGTTAATAGGACACACTTAGATGTCTCTGATTTTTATACTGGTGATATGGAAAATATAGATTAGTTTGCTTTATCAGAAAGTCACGATGTTATTTTGAAATCTTAATATGTATTGTCCGTTTGATGTTAAATTATGTTTAACTTCTTTTTATCATAAATTCACTTTTCTAAAATATCTATTTGATTATATTTTAGATGAATTGCCAAGATACATGTCTTGTTGATAGTGCAACAACACATACTATTCTCCGGAAGAAAAAGTATTTTCTGAACTTAACATTAGCGGAAAATAATGTTAATACAATATGCGGCACATCGAAGATCGTTGAAGGCTCCGGTAAAGCCTATATTATTTTATCAAATAATACACAACTATGTATTAACGATGCACTATACTCAAGCAAATCCAGAAGAAATTTGCTCAGTTTTAAGGATATCCGCTGCAATGGATATCACATTGAAACAATGCAAGAAAACAATATTGAATATCTTTGCATTACTTCTTTTGTATCTGGCCAGAAGCAGATAAAAGAAAAACTTCCGGCACTTCCTTCTGGAATGTATTATACATCCATAAAAGAAGTCGAATCAAACAATGTCACGAACCCGAAGTTCGTAGACTTAAAAAGTTTTAGACTTTGGCATGATCGACTTGGACATCCAGGAGCTATAATGATGCGTCGAATAATTAGCAACTCACATGGACATCCTTTAAAGAACCAGAAGATTCTTTCACCTAATGATTATTCATGTGTTGCTTGCTCGCAAGGGAAATTGGTCATTAGACCTTCCACTACAAAGGTAAATGTTGAATCTCCAACTTTCTTAGAAAGGATTCATGGAGATATATGTGGGCCGATACACCCACCATGTGGACCATTTCGTTATTTTATGGTACTAGTTGATTCTTCTACTAGATGGTCGCATGTCTGTTTACTGTCCACAAGAAATGTAGCATTTTCTAGGCTACTTGCTCAAATAATAAAATTACGAGCTCAATTTCCTGATTACTCAATCAAGACAATTCGTCTTGATAACGCTGGTGAGTTTAGATCACAGAGATTCAATGAGTATTGCATGTCCATTGGGATTGCAATAGAACATTCAGTTTCTCATGTCCATACACAAAATGGGTTAGCGGAGTCATTTATTAAACGTCTACAATTAATTGCTAGACCACTACTCATGAAAACAAAACTCCCAGCTTCTGTTTGGGGTCATGCCATATTACATGCTGCATCATTGATTCGCATAAGACCAACTGCTTATTATCAATACTCACCTCTGCAACTTGCATCTGGTCATGAACCTAATATTTCTCACCTAAGGGTTTTTGGTTGTACTGTCCATGTACCAATCTCTCCCCCACAACGTACCAAAATGGGTCCCCAACGTAGACTTGGGATTTATGTTGGTTTTGATTCACCTTCCATCATTAGGTACCTTGAACCCTTAACGGGTGATTTGTTTACTGCACGTTTTGCAGATTGTCATTTCGATGAAATGAACTTTCCAACTTTAGGAGGAGTAAAGTTGCATCCTGAAAATCAAGATAAAATTTCTTGGAATGAAACAACTCTATCTCACTTTGATCCCCGAAGTAATCAATGTGAACAAGAGGTTGAGAAAATTATTCATTTGCAAAGAATTGCAAACCAATTACCTGATGAATTTGTTGACACACGAAAAGTGACAAAGTCATATATACCAGCAGAAAACACTCCGGCAAAGATTGATGTCCCTGTAGGACAAACTGCTATAGCAAGTGAACCTCAAAAACGCCAGAAGCGTGGTCGACCAGTTGGTTCAAAAGACATCATACCTCGTAAGAGGAAATTAAACCAACCAAAGACTCCTGGACGAGTAATAATAGAAAAGATTGATCAATCTAATAGTGGTGACATGGTTCCCGCAAAACCACAGATTTCAATGAAACAATCTAATAGTGATGACGTGATTCCTGCAGAATCACAGATGTCCGAGAATAATGAGATTTCAATAAATTATTTGTTATCTCATAAATTATGGGAAAGGGAGAATGTTGTTATAGATGATATTTTTGCCTTCCAAATGGCTCTTGAAATAATTCAGAATAATGATCCTGAGCCACTGTCTGTTAAAGAATGCCAACAGAGAGAGGATTGGCCAAAATGGAAGGAAGCCATGCAGACGGAGTTGAATTCCTTAGAAAAACGAAAGGTGTTCGGACCAGTAGTTCGAACACCTGAAAATATAATCCCTGTAGGATACAAATGGGTCTTTGTAAGGAAAAGAAATGAAAATAATGAAGTTACAAGGTACAAAGCCCGGCTTGTAGCTCAAGGTTTCTCACAAAGACCTGGAATTGATTATGAGGAAACATATTCTCCCGTCATGGACGCCATCACATTCAGATTTTTAATTAGTTTGGCTGTGTCAGAAAGGCTCGATATGCGCCTTATGGATGTAGTAACTGCATATTTATATGGCTCACTTGATAGTGACATATATATGAAAGTCCCTGAAGGACTTAAAGTGCCAGAAATAAATGATACATACCCGAAGAGTATGTTTTCAATCAAATTGCAAAGATCATTATATGGATTGAAACAATCTGGACGTATGTGGTATAATCGCCTCAGCGAATACTTGTTGAATGAGGGTTACAAAAATGATGATATATGCCCATGTGTTTTCATAAAGAAAACAAATATTGGATTTGCAATAGTGGCAGTTTATGTTGATGATTTAAATCTTATTGGAACTCCAGAAGAGCTCAACAAAACTGCTGATTACTTGAAAAATGAATTTGAGATGAAAGATTTGGGAAAAACAAAATTTTGCCTTGGGTTGCAAATTGAACATTTTTCAGAAGGACTATTTGTTCATCAATCTTCATATACAGAAAAGGTTTTGAAGCGATTTTATATGGATATAGCACATCCATTGACATCACCAATGGTCGTTCGATCACTTGATCCAAAAAATGATCCATTTCGCCCACTTGAAGATGGAGAAAATGTTCTTGGTCCAGAAGTACCATATCTAAGTGCAATTGGAGCATTATCATATCTTGCAAATTGCACTAGACCTGATATAGCTTTTTCTGTAAATCTACTCGCAAGATATAGTTCTGCACCAACTCAAAGGCATTGGAATGGTGTTAAACACATTCTTCGTTACCTAAAAGGTACTGTTGATATGGGATTATTTTATTCTCACAATTTGGGATCTTCTTTAGTGGGATATGCAGATGCAGGTTATCTCTCTGATCCACATCAAGCAAAATCACAAACAGGATATGTGTTTACACGTGGTGGGACGGCTATATCGTGGAGATCCGTGAAGCAAACTTTGACAGCAACATCTTCAAATCATTCAGAAATTATTGCAATCCATGAAACAAGTCGAGAATGTATATGGTTGAGAAACATGACTCATCATATCCAATCATCATGTGGATTAGCTTCGACAAAAGATAGTCCAATGATATTGTATGAAGATAATGCAGCTTGTATTGCACAACTTAAAGGAGGCTATATCAAAGGAGATAGAACAAAGCACATTTCTCCAAAATTCTTCTATACACATGAGCTTCAGAAAGCAGGTGATATCGATGTTCAACAAATTCGATCAAGTGATAATGTGGCAGACTTATTCACTAAAGCATTACCTACATCTACACTCAAGAAATTGATACATAAGATAGGAATGCGTCGGCTCAGCGATTTACGATGACTAATATCAGGGGGAGTAGCTGTACTCTTTTTCCTTCGTCTAGGTTTTATCCCACTGGGTTTTCCTAGCAAGGTTTTAATGAGGCAGCATTTATTTTTATACTCCACAATGACTGTACTCTTTTCCTTAGCTTAAGTTTTATTCCACTGGGTTTTCTTAGCAAGGTTTTTAACGAGGCAGACATTGAATATTAGGTCATTCAAGGGGGAGTGTTATAAATATCTTGGGTGTGAATGACCCATTATGCCCTTGTAAAGTTTATATTATTACAATTGTACCATTATCTACCCCTATAAATAGGGTGCTTCACTCCTTCATTTAACACACAATTGGAATACATAAATTCTCTCTCTATCTCTATATTCTCTCTAATATTTTGATAGTCTTGTTCTATCTAATACTTTGGTAGTTTTACAACAGAATGATCTTTTATACTAACCGAACACACTATTTTGCCTGTCATTTCTTTAAAATTTAAGTCATATAAAAGTAACAGATAAAAGGAACCGACAATTTTCATCTTCTTCACCCACCAACTCCACTCCCACCTCCACGATATGCGCCTACCGTGAAAGTGCCGTTTTGAATTCACTTCTATTTCTACAATCATTCCCATTTCCATTAAACCCCATCATCTTCCAACACCTAATCCTCCCATCTTTATGCCCACTCCACACAACACTCTATTCCCAGCATCCCCAACCACACACATCGTGGCTAAGCACTGTGCAGACTCCCTCACCGTGCTCTCCTCCTCCTCCCCTTCTTCCGCCCCACAACCGTATTTCTCATTCTTCAAATCCCAAACCTGGAATCCACACACAGAACTAGCCATAACTACGGTCCAGTATCATCATACACAAATAATTTACCTCAAAAACACCCCACATGGGTTTCTCTCAACGGGTGTGGCCCTATATATCCAGACTTATCAGCCAGCCCCGTTGCACAGGGGCCCTCAACGGCGGCTTAAACACCACTCTATCCACTGGTCCCAATAAACCCCGACAACGACTATTTTTTTACTAGTTATCGGGGGATGACAAAGAAGAAATCTTCCTCCCAAGAAATTGGATCATGTAATCCAGCCATTTCTGAACAGAATCATTACGCGATGATCCGCTGACGCGATCATCCTCGCCTCTCCGATGAAGACGAGTTGTAAAAACGGTCGATAACTTTATGGGTTTTTTGGTAATTAGACGAGGTTTCATGGTGGTCGAATCTCCTCGTGTTAGTATTGTTGCTAACTTCATCTGCTTTGTCGTCGAATTGACTGACACTTCACACAGTAAGACAGAGATGGTAATCGGGCTTAGCCTCGTCAAAATACGAGTCATGAGCATCTTGGCTTGTACTGCTCACGAGCTTAGGCATGAGTCAAGCAAAGAAACAAAAAAAAAAGCCGAACACGGCTCGACTAGTGAGTTGTGAAAAGAAGCCCCGATCCGTGAGTTGAGCCCCAACTCGTGGGCTCGTCATTTTTTTTATCAAATACCATTGTTCTAAAGAAAAATATTAGGAAAAAAAGGATTAATGGCTCGTGGTCGGTGGTCCAGCTTAGCTCGACCCACGAGCCACCAGAGGGACGAGCCGAGCTCGGATTGAGAACTGAGGACGAAAATTTGGCCACAAGATGAATACTCAATCTTTTTTATTTTATTTTTTCTCCTTTTCTTTTTCTTTTATACAATTTTAAATGAGACTAGTGGAATCACACGTGCGATGCACGAGAATAAACGTCTGAATAAAAATAATTCAATGTGAAGTTAGATGAATCCTTTAGATAAAATAAATAAATTTCACAAATAAGAGATAAGATCATCATTTATTGATTTCATATGACTACAAATTCTGGAATACTTCTTTATACACAACATTGTTTGTTGATTTTGTTGGTCTTCCATTCTTATAAAAAATCAACATCTTTAATTTAAAACGATTTGTCACCTTAGAAATCACAACATAAAGTTGTCAATGTGTAAACACCAACCGTTTAAAAAGAAGTCCTACATGCGAGAATGATTTCCCTGACTTGTATTAATAGTCATGACATAGGACACAATCAATTGAAATTTTCTTCTTTGAAATATAATAGGTATCCTAAAATCAGAAGGGTTCAACGAAATTATGGGAATAAAGCACTTGTGTCCTGCATTGATGTCAGAAAGAATTTGACCTTCTAGAACATAGTCTCCAAATTTTGTAACTATCAACCTTGTTCAATTGCACAATCTCTGTGTATGATCAATATTTCTTAGAAAAAACTTATGTCCTTTACTTATCCGCTGCAACGGTCCACTACGTGACGTAATAATGATATCCCTATGTTCAGGTCGTGTATCAAAATCCACCGATAATCAATTCGGAAATTTCATCGACAATAGGAAAATCATATTGGCTATCATCGGTCGCCCACCAACCAATAAGTATAAGTCTTACATTTGAAGTGTTTTCCTTAATCATCTTTTCTCAAACCGACCTAAACTGCCTTAACAATTTGTTATATTTGTCTAGCATAACCTTCAAATCAGAAACTATACAATCATGCAACATTGAATCGCATGATTCACTCTTATCGGCAGACATTAAAAGACATAAATTAAGTTTTAGACTATCGCAACAAAATTATCCATAAACAATATAAATATAAAAGCAATAAATACATAATACGTACCTCACGACCCTTTTTATGCTTTCAACCACATTCAAATTGTCAACAATGTAAATCAAGCAAATTACAAAACTGAATAGTCATTAGGCAACAGACTCCCAATCTTATGGCAATTTTGACCGTATAATCTAAAGACAGGAGGCCATCTACCTTCATTTAGCCCATTATCTATTCTCCCTATAGAAGTGAACGGAAATATCATATTATATGTCCGAATATTCAGAACGAAATTCTTAATCCTGTCATTCCTGTTATATAACAAATCTTTCAAAATAATATGATGATCTTCCATAAGAGGAATCTTCACTTTCTCTTGCATACAACAAAGTAACGATGAACAAATAAATCGCGAAATCAAACTAAGCCGCAACAAATTGTTTGGTTTGGTTCACTTTGGAAAAATTTCAAACTGCCTTAAACGACTTGGTTTAGGTTTCAAATGTCAAAACCGCGATTTCAAAAAATAAAAATAATAAAAATAAAGGCAAAGTTCAATTTTAAAAAAATGCAACAAACTTTTTATTGTCAACAAATCAAAATTAAGGAGTTAAAGATTAATTTTTTCAAATCAACAACCATTTGGAAATAATTCTTGCTCCTACAATTCATAATCATCATCCAAGATATTTTCTTAGAACAAAGTTTTTAATATAAGAGCTAACTATAGTTTGCTTCTATATAATTAACTTGTTTATCAACATGAATTGATTCACAACAAAGCACTCAATTAGAAACTTAATACTATTATCTAGCTAGTTTCAACTTGAAATTTTAGTCTAATATGTGTCTTTGAGCTCGTTTTGAATTATACTAATTTATTGGTAATCCGCTATTTCAAACCTCACCAAATCGCAAAAAATATTTTGATTTGGTTATGTTTAGAAAATGAAATGGTTTGGTTTGGTTTGGAAAAATTTCAAACCGTTTTAAATGTTTAGTTTGAAATATTACTATAAATCGTCCAAACTAAACCATGTTCACCCCATGACAAAGTGAGAACATCAGATTACAACATGTTTTATAACGCTTATCCACTTTCTACTCGCACCAAAAATTTCCCTTTTAAATAAACACTTAAATGTAAGATCTCTAACGTCTATGAACTCTGAACAATCAAACAATAGATAAAAAAGTTAATAGTATAGATCATGCGTATAAAAGATAAGATTTACTGTTTTGATCACTGACAATGAAAACAACACGTATAAGAAATGAATTCGATAAAAAAAAAATTGTGAAATTGACGAAGATGCATCAAATTCATGGTATTATAGGTTTTTACAATATTTATACAACGTAATTATTTTTTGATGCAAAATTATAATATAACATTGATCATCTCAATTTTCAGTTAGGTAAATTAATTGGGAGACAATTTACTTATTGTTGTAGAAATTTAAAAATTATAAAAATTGAATTAAAATTTAACAATTAATATCATGTCATAGTTAATTATTTTTCTAAATTTAGACTTGACAGTTATGATAAAAAAACATTAATAACTATATAATTTCAAAATAATATAAATAAATTTGTTAATCGTTAATGTTAAAAAAATGTGATATAAGACTTTCTGAAATAAAAAAAATTAAATAATAATTAAATGTAATTGTAAATAAAATTATTTAAAATAAAATTTAATACAACTTGATTAAATATTCGATATAAATGTAAATGAAAATTTGACATTGGATTTGTATGATCGAACGAAATTATTCATCCATAGATTGAGACCAATAGAATATCACAATTATTGTAAAAATCTATTTACGTATTAAATATAAATTTCTATAAAAATACTAACTAATTTAATAGAACGCAATACAAAGGAGCTCGAATTAGATGTACTAAATAACTAAAAAAATAAGATTATTTATAAAAAGTTTTATACCGTAAGGTTTATTTAGTATTAGATGTGTAATAGAATTTCGATATAATTTTGAACTGAAAAATTTACATTGAATTTGTAAGACTGCACACAAATACTTATTTGTAAGATTCAAAACATTAAAAAATCAAAATATTTTTATGAAAAGAGAGGTTTAAATAGAAATAACAAAATATAAATTAGTAAAAAAATTCTCCATAAAAACACTTAAGTGGAAGTAGGATGTGAACATAATAAAAGCTGAGTTTTGAAGTGTGAACACAATAAAAGCTGAGTTTTCCCGTCAAAACTCAGCTGCTTTTATATATTATATAGATAGATTTGTATATCAACATAAATTGATTCACAACAAAGCACTCAATTAGAAACTTAATACTATTATCTAGCTAGTTTCAACTCGAGATTTTAGTCGAATATGTGTTTTTTAGCTCGTTTTGAAATATACTAATTTATTCGTTGGTAATCCGCTATTTCAAACCTCACCAAATCGCAAAAAATATTTTGATATGGTTATGTTTAGAAAATGAAATGGTTTTGTTTGGAAAAATTTGAAACCGTTTTAAATGGTTTAGTTTGAAATATTACTATAAATCGTCCAGACTAAACCGTGTTCACCCCATGAAAAAGTGAGAACTTCGGATTACGACATGTTTTATAACGCTTATCCACTCTCTCCTCACACCAAAAATTTTCCTTTTAAATAAACACTTAAATGTAAAATCTCTAATGTCCATGAACTCTGAACAATCAAACAATAGATGAAAAAGTTAATAGTATAGATCATGTGTATAAAAGATAAGATTTACTGTTTTGATCATTGATAATGAAAACAACAAGCATCAGAAACAAATAAAGTTGTGAAATTGAGGAAGATGCAACAAATTCAATGTATTATAGGTTTTTGCAATATTTATACAACGTAATTATTTTTTGATGCAAAATTATAATATAACATTGATCATCTCAATTTTCAGTTAGGTAAATTAATTGGGAGACAATTTACTTATTGTTGTAGAAATTTAAAAATTATAAAAATTGAATTAAAATTTAACAATTAATATCATGGCATAGTTAATTATTTTTCTAAATTTAGACTTGACAGTTATGATAAAAAATAATTTATAACTATATAATTTCAAAATAATATAAATAAATTTGTTAACAGTTAATGTTAAAAAAATGTGATATAAGACTTTCTGAAATAAAAAAAATTAAATAATAATTAAATGTAATTGTAAATAAAATTATTTTGATAAATAATTTGATATGGAAAAGAAGGTTACTATGTATATGTAACAAAGAACTTAAAATTATGATTATTTAAAATAAAATTTAATACAATTTGATTAAATATTCAATATAAATGAAAATGAAAATTCGACATTGGATTTGTATGATCGAACGAAATTACTCATTCATAGATTGAGACCAATAGAATATCACAATTATTGTAAAAATCTATTTATGTATTAAATATAACTTTCTATAAAAAATACTAACTAATTTAATAGAACGCAATACAAAGGAGCTCGAATTAGATGTACTAAATAACTAAAAAAATAAGATTATTTATAAAAAGTTTTATACCGTGAGGTTTATTTAGTATTAGATGTGTAATAGAACTTCGATATAATTTTGAAGTGAAAATTTTACATTGAATTTGTACGACTGCACACAAATACTTATTTGTAAGATTCAAAACATTAAAAAATCAAAATATTTTTATGAAAAAAGAGGTTTAAATAGAAATAACAAAATATAAATTAGTAAAAAAATTCTCCATAAAAACACTTAAGTGGAAGTAGTAGTGTGAAACATAATTAAAGCTGAGTTTTGAAGTGTGAACACAATAAAAGCTAAGTTTTTCGTCAAAACTCAGCTACTTTTATATATTATATAGATTCGTTTATTAACATAAATTGATTCACAACAAAGCACTCAATTACAAACTTAATACTATTATCTAGCTAGTTTCGACTTGAAATTTTAGTCGAATATGTGTATTTGAGCTCGTTTTGAAATATACTAATTCATTCGTTGGTAATCCGCTGTTTCAAACCTCACCAAATCGCAAAAAATATTTTGATTTGGTTATGTTTAGAAAATGAAATTGTTTGGTTTGGAAAAATTTCAAACCGTTTTAAATGGTATAGTTTGAAATATTACTATAAATCGTCCAGACTAAACCGTGTTCACCCCATGACAAAGTAAGAACATCGGATTACGACATGTTTTATAATGCTTATCCACTCTCTCCTCACACCAAAAATTTGCCTTTTAAATAAACACTTAAATGTAAGATCTCTAATGTCCATGAACTCTGAACAATCAAATAATAGATGAAAAAGTTAATAGTATAGATCATGCGTATAAAAGATAAGATTTACTGTTTTGATCATTGACAATGAAAACAACAAGTACAAGAAACAAAAAAATTTGTGAGATTGAGGAAGATGCATCAAATTCAAGGTATTATAGATTTTTGCAATATTTATACAACGTAATTATTTTTTTATGGAAAATTATATTATAACATTGATCATCTCAATTTTCAGTTAGGTAAATTAATTGGGAGACAATTTACTTATTGTTGTAGAAGTTTAAAAATTATAAAAATTGAATTAAAATTTAACAATTAATATCATGGCATAGTTAATTATTTTTCTAAATTTAGACTTGGCAGTTATGATAAAAAATAATTTATAACTATATAATTTCAAAATAATATAAATAAATTTGCTAACCGTTAATGTTAAAAAAATGTGATATAAGACTTTCTGAAATAAAAAAAAATTAAATAATAATTAAATGTAATTGTAAATAAAATTAATTTGATAAATAATTTGATATAGAAAAGAAGGTTACTATGTATATGTAACAAAGAACTTAAAATTATGATTATTTAAAATAAAATTTAATACAATTTGATTAAATATTCGATATAAATGAAAATGAAAATTTGACATTGGATTTGTATGACCGAACGAAATTATTCATCCATAGATTGAGACCAATAGAATATCACAATTATTGTAAAAATCTATTTACGTATTAAATACAACTTTATATAACAATACTAACTAATTTAATAGAACGCAATACAAAGGAGCTCGAATTAGATGTACTAAATAACTAAAAAAATAAGATTATTTATAAAAAGTTTTATACCGTAAGATTTATTTAGTATTAGATGTGTAATAGAACTTCGATATAATTTTGAAGTGAAAATTTTACATTGAATTTGTACGACTGCACACAAATACTTATTTGTAAGATTCAAAACATTAAAAAATCAAAATATTTTAATACACATTTAAAGCCCGTTACGTATTTTAATATTTTTTAATTTTTATTTTTTTTGACATTGATAATGAAATAAAAATATAACAACATCCACTGTCCAAAAATAAATAGACTCCAATTTTCCAAAAATAAGCAAATATCAAAGAGTTCACTTGTCCAAAATTATTTACTGTTAAAATTTAAATACAATTATTTTTTTAAAAAAATTAATGGGTATATGGTTGGGTATGAGTTTTTCTACAATACACATACTCTACCCATACCTATGTCGGGTTTTTAAATCTATACTCATACCCTACCAACAACCCGTTGGGTGGGGTTAATTTCAGTCCATTTATGTAGGGTACCGAACGAGTTTTGTGTACGTGGATATTATTGTCATCCCTAGCTAGTTTTACATACATGGGTTTACAAACTAAGTGTACAAACATATGAGAATAACCAGAGTACCCTTATTTTTTCAAATGTTTTACATACAAAGAGTTAATAATCCAAAAGGTCACTGAACTTTAAAAATCACCCTTAATCACTGAACTTTGAAAATGCCACATCATTCATCACTGAAATTTCACATTTGGCGTGACAAATGGGGTGGAAGTTTCAAAGTTCAATGATAGATGTGGTGACATTTTCAAAGTTCAGTGATTAATAGAGTGATTCTTAAAGTTCAGTGACCTGGAGGAAACATTTGAGAAAGTTCAGTGATTAATGGGGTGATTTTGAAAGTTCAGTAACATGATGAAAACCTTTGGAAAAGTTCAGTGACCTTTTGGATTATTAACTCTACAGACAAAACATAATCTCCAAATATTAGGGCTTACAAGTCTCTCTTTTCTCTCAACAGCGGGGGCCATATCGAGAAGATTAACGTGATCCACCAAGTCATTCGAAACTATTCTATCGGTGTTCACCGAAATCTTTCGCAACCACTAAGCCGGCGTCCACTGAATCGTTCGCAACCACTGTAATTTTTCTTCGTCTTTTTTTTTTTTGTTTCCGTCGACGAAGTACTCTTTAAACTTGTTTAAAATTTGAAATGGAAGAAAGCTAGTTTGGTGGTACTCTTCTTGACCATATTTTGTGACCTATTTTGTAGTGGTTTTTTTCCATCTTTTTGGATCTAGGCAGTAACCGTAGAAATTTGCTGACATTTTGCCGTGGTTCTCCGACATTACTCTGGCTCAAGTGAATGTATGAAGTGTATATACAATCTGTTTAAATGTGTTTTTTTCTTGCTAAGTATTAGTCAATTATGTGATAAAGGTTATCATATTAAATTTGATTCTTCTAGATGTATTATCAAAGATGCTACATCGAAAGAGGTACTGTTCATAGGAAGCCGAAGTAAAGATGTTTATATCATCAACATTGAATTTGAGAAAGAATTAAAGTGTTTGTCAAGTTTTAAAGATGACACTTGGTTATGGCATAGAAGATTAGGTCATGTTAGTATGGACTTTATTTCAAAAATATCCAAAAATTGTTTTGTCAAAGGCCTACCAAGTTTGGAATTTGAAAATGATAAAATTTGCGATGCTTGTCAATTTGGAAAACAAACCAAAAGTTCTTTAAAAAATAAACAATTTTCTTCCACCACAAAACTATTACTACTTCTTCACATGGATCTTTTTGGACCATCTAAAACCGTAAGTTTAAGTGGTAAACACTATGCTTTTGTCATTGTTGATGATTTCTCAAGATTTACTTGGGTTTTATTTTTAAATTTGAAAAATGAAGCTTTAAATGCATTCAAACATTTTTGCAAAAAGGTTCAAAATGAGAAGGGATATTCTATTACAACTATAAGAAGTGACCATGGTGGAGAATTTGATAACATGGCTTTTGATGAATTTTGCAAAATAAATGGGTATGAACATAATTTCTCGGCTCCTAGAACTCCTCAACAAAATGGTGTAGTAGAAAGGAAGAATCGCACACTGCAAGAAATGGTTAGGACCATGTTAAATGAAAATAACTTACCAAAATATTTTTGGGCCGAAACCGTTAACACTGCTTGCTATATTATAAATAGAATTTTAGTAAGTCGAAAGAAAACTAAAACTCCTTATGAGCTTTGAAAAAATAGAATTCCCAATATTGGGTATTTTAATGTTTTTTGTTGTAAATGCTTTGTTCTTAACATAAAAGAAAACTTGGGAAAATCTGATTCAAAACTCGATGTTGGAATTTTTCTTGGTTATAGAATTTTTAACAAAAGAACTCTAGTAGTGGAAGAATCCATACATATTACTTTTGATGAAACTAATTCTCTTGATCAAGAGAAAGGTGTTGATGTAGGTTTGGAAATTCCTTTTGAGGAAATGAATATTCAAGATCAAAGTAATGGAATATCCAAAGACAATGAAGAAAAAGACTTGGAAGAACCAACTCCTCAACAAGAAGAAGGAACATCTTCCAAAAACTCAAGTGATCTAAACTATTTTGTGTTGGGATTATTGATGAAGCTTGACCTAGCTTAGTTGATTTTAATGCTTGTATTAAGAATTTAAGCTTTTTATTATCTTGTGCATTCATTGTTGTATTTATTGACTAGCATTTATTGTGGCTACATTTATGCTTAGGTTTCATGGGATGCGCAATTATTGAGAAATTGTTGTGTATTCTAGATCAATACAATATTTGCTCTAGGTTCTTGTTTAGGATAGAGATATACCTAAACCCCTAGATGACCCATTGAGCTATTTTCACAAAGGTTTAATGCAATTGGTGTGTTTTTAATCGACATAGAGATATAGTAGGTTAATGCCACTAATTAGGGTTGATTTCACTCGAGAGAGGTAATTGGCTAGGCTTGGAAAATTGGGTCTAACGTGATTAATGAATTGCATTTCTATTTGCTTGTGATAATTCAATTAGGTAATGGTCAAGTGGAATCAAGAATCCCAACACTCCTTAATCATCTATTCATCACCATTTTTCTAGTTATTTATTTACAATTGCAACTTTAATTCTAGTACGAGAACATTCCCAAACAAATCTTTATTTGTGTGTGTGTTTCTTGCTAAAATTAATTATACTAGAGTATAGTTGAAATAGACAATCCTTGTGAGATCGATAAACCGGACTCAATTAGTCCACAATCACTTGTATGCGACTCGTGCACTTGCGGTGTGTTTCTAGCGAATAGGTGCCGGTGAAGGTGATGAACAAGGTGGTGGGATGAACAGCCTCGACCAAGGCCACGGACTCGAGCACCGCAAGTTGCAGCACCTCCCCATCGATCCATCTTTGAAGATCAATTCAACATTCTAAATGGGCGTATCGATTCTCTCACCACTGTGGTTGAAGGCAACCAACATCAACTTCAACATATGCGCACATCTCAAGAGGTTTTTTCACTCATTTTTACTCCTTCTACCCGCATAATCCACCTCCACCACCGACGGCCGATTGAAGATCCTATCTTTATATTTATATCTTTCGTAGTGACTTTTTCAAAAACATTTTGTTTTCAACTATGTAATCATATTTTTAAAACTATGACATTTTCCTTATGTTAATACTCTTTTTACCTACTTGTTTTGCATATTGTGGTTGACATACTCTATTTTGCTATGATTCTTGCATTGAGTTGTGATGATGTTGAAGTATAAGTGATTTCTATATGATAAGATTATATTCTTATCGGTTTGTATAAAATACGGGGATTCCATGTCAAATTTTTTTTGGAACATGCAAACTGTGTGTTGGTGTTTCCATAAAGTTATGATTCCGCATTCCTATTCATTATATGAACTTATATGCATTTTTACCCTTACTTCATGCTATAAGTATTCTATTAAAGGGAAAATTGATTACTTTTGTGGTTTCTACCTTATGCTTCCTCATTTGTGCTTCCATGACTATTCACATATGTATTAAGGCTACTTGA
This sequence comes from Ligustrum vulgare, assembly GCA_963555705.1. Lineage (NCBI taxonomy): Eukaryota > Viridiplantae > Streptophyta > Magnoliopsida > Lamiales > Oleaceae > Ligustrum > Ligustrum vulgare. Next base: position 31,384,726 of record OY743174.1, read on the forward strand.
CACTTTTTGATTATGCCCAAAGGGGGAAGAGATATTTGATAAGATCTGATTTGTTTTATCTTGTTATCTTATGATAGAAAGGGGGAATACATTACAAAAGAAAGGGGGAATATCTTGTTTCATCATTTTTCTTACGAATTACAAATCACATTGTTTGTCATAATCAAAAAGGGGGAAATTGTTGACCTATGAATTCACGTATATATTGTTTTGATTATAACAAACAAGATCTCCTGTATTACTTATGGTTTCTAGTCTTGAGTTTTATCATATATACGTCATTTGAATACTCCGAGATCAAAATCGTCATCCATTGAAGTACAAAGCAATCATAAAAGAGATTTGAGGTGAATAAGATCGTTGAAGACCGAAGATTAAAGTTTTAGAAGATTTATGTTGAAAAATTTCAACTCATTTGTAAAGGTATCGACTCATCAATTTTTAGCAAGTCCATAAAGCTCAAAATTATTTCTAGAAATCATTATTTGCATAAAGTATAGAATAAGTCACATGTCCGTCCATATCTTACTTCGCCTAAATAGACTAAGAAAACTAGAGAATAAACAATTAACTATTAAAAAAATGTGTAAGCCGCAATTTTATGTTTTACTTCGAGTATTTTCATTATATATGAATGCACAACTTATGTCGGGTGATGCTGTAAGAAATCCTAACCTTGACGTGGCAGGATCTGGTGATGTTAGATTGCTGGAAAAGATGAACGAATTCGCCTTGGATGACCTGAAAAAAGGTAAGGAGGATCCTTCCCGTCGCCCCTCTGATGTGTGAATTAGTATTCTGAAGAAAAACAGGGAAAGAATATATAACTGGAAAAACGTAAAGAATGAATGAATAATATGTGATCAAAGGAGTTATATTTATAGGGCTGAAAAGCCCATAACCTTCTTTAATTGCAGAAGGAGTCCTTTTGTTATAAACTTACCTTTTAGGAAGAGTTCTAAACTTATAAGGATTTTGTTCCTTTTTTAGAATGTTTCCTTCTGGAAGATGTGTTGTCTTGATGCCCAAGAATGAGGCCCATTAACCAGGCCCATTGGCGAGAGAAATGTTGGGGCATGCTTGAATGGGATAGAGGCTGGGAAGTGACGATCTGATCCACTAGTGTTAAATAAAAGAGGGAATATGGTCGGGTTAAACCCGACCTTATTCTCAAGATGTGATCTGGCACAAGTTTCGAACCTTAGGTTGTGTTTGGCAAATATGTTTTTAAATATATTTTTAAACATATTTTTTCCTACACAATTTCTTAAATTATTTTTTAACAACACATATTTTCTCTTTCCATTTTTCAACCACACATTTTACCTAGAAAACATAAAAAAACATGTTTTTAAACAAAAGATTTTTAACAAACAGAGTATTATTTTCTTAACACGTTGAAGTAGAATGCCCGACCCCCATGTGGATTGGAAGCATGTCGAGCAAATGAACTGACCTATGGATTGTGAGGGATGAGATCCGGTGAGGTCGGGTTATACACTAGGATATAAGCTATATCCCGGGAAGGTTTGAGCTTAAAGGTGGTGACCAGGACTTCCCTTAATTTAGATAGTGGGAAAATAGTACCGATCATCGGGCATTGTACTTTTATAACTTATTCAATAAATAATTGTCAATTATTTATGGTGCCAAATTAAATTTTGTGTTGAATTTATTTGTGTTTTCTAGATAAGATGTAGGGTTAAAAATTAGTTAGAGAAATTGTGTAATTGAAGAGAGAAAGTCTGGATGGTTAAAATGTGATTTGAGAAATTGTGTAAATTAAATTTGTTGTCTTTTAGCCAATTAATTTGTCAAATTAAATCAAATCGAAAGGAGACTAACATGACCATGCTACGTGCTACAATCCTATTGGTTCATACATAAGCAAGCGGATCGTCAGCCAGTACTCATTTCTAACCGTCGATCACCATCTCAAAATCCCGAACTTCAGATTTAAGAGCTACTCTCATTGGCTGAAACAAAAGCACGCGGATCGCTATCTGACTTCCCTCTCCAAGAGCGAAGTATAAATACCTCGCTCTTGCTCTTTTTCAACACAGCACACCCAAAAATTCAAAACCAAAAGCTCCAGAAAGACTTTTCCCTCTCAAAAGTCGAAAATTTTCCAATAACATTGCGAAATGGAATCGGCAAAGACAACAATCACGAAGGGTGCCGGTGGCCGAAAGGGTGGCGACAGGAAGAAGTCCATTCCCAAATCGGTGAAGGCTGGGCTGCAATTTCCGGTGGGTCGAATCGCTCGTTTCCTCAAAAAGGGTCGGTATGCTCAGCGAGTTGGTATTGGAGCCCCGATTTACATGGCTGCTGTGCTTGAATACCTCGCCGCTGAGGTAAATCTAGAATTGTTCTGCCAAGTGTTATTTTCCCATTTTGTTTGGTCTGTTTTATTTTCTGGTTTGTTCAGTTCATTTTCAATTAAGAAGTTTTCATGATAGACGTTTGAACTTGTTTACACTATAAAAGCTGAAATGGGTTATGTTCTGATGTTTTAGGTGCTGGAATTGGCTGGAAATGCTGCACGGGACAACAAGAAAAGTCGGATTATTCCAAGGCATGTGCAATTGGCAGTAAGGAACGATGAAGAATTGGGAAAATTGCTGCATGGTGTAACAATTGCAAATGGTGGGGTTTTGCCAAATATTAACCCGGTTCTTTTGCCAAAGAAATCTAATGAATCCCAGGATAAGGCCACCAAGTCCCCAAAGGCATCCAAATCTCCAAAAAAAGCTTAGATTTTTAGCAGTTAGACAATGTAGGACTTGGTTCGGGTTTTTCTGTTTTTTGATAATGTAAAATCTTCGAATTTAATGAAAAATGCTTTTTGGTTTTAATTCTGTACCTTCACTTGTTTATTACAGTTTCTGTGATTTTATTTATTTATTTTTTATTATTTAAGTACTCTATTTAGATACTCTTTTTGAAACCCCATCAAATTTATTCATGATTATACATTTTTTTTGATAAAATATTTATATTTAGAGTATGTTTGATATTGATTAAAAAAGAAATTTTTTGAAATGAATAATAGTTTTAGGAGATTTGATAATTGAAAAGTTAAATATTATAAGTATAATTTTTAAAAAACCAGTGTTTGGTAACTTTTAAAATTTGGTTTTTAAACTAATTAATAATTTATATAATTTTTCAAATAAATTTTTAATTCTACATTTTTTCTTTTCCAAATTTTAACCTTTTATTTTATCTTAGAATTTGTGAAAAACTAAAAAATTTGATCCCTTTGATCGGAGGCTAAATTGTTGATATTATGTATAGTTGAAAAAATGTATTTTAAAGTAAATAAAAACAATGGCATAAATTTATTACTTTAATATTTTATAAGCACACTTTTTCTCAAAAAAATAAGCAAAATGTAAATTATTGTTAGATTTGATTTTTAAAGAATTTTAATTTCAATGTTCTATACCTTATCTTCCTTTAATAGTTTAATATTAATTTCATTGGTCATTAATTTTCAAAATATATATTAACTAAAAATAAAGAAAATACAACAATTTTTCTTTTAACTTTTCTTTAGAGAAGCTAAAAAGAAAGTGTTTGTTGGAGTGTATCAAAAATTTTGCTCTTGCAATTTAGGAGATTTATTCAATGTGATTTTTGAAAGATTTTTAAAATTTTTAAAAGATTTGAAAAGTTTAGATGATTACAACAAAGTTACAAGGTTTATGATACGAATGTTTTTAGTAATAATTTATTTGAGGATAAACAGTGCAAATAGTCCCCAACCTTTAGATTTCTTGCGAAAATGATCATCAATCTTTAGATTTTAGTATTTATATCTCAAAATCACCAGACGTTGCTAAAATAGTTAGTATCAACCATTAAAAACGTGTAAATAGCACAAATGGTCTCTAACATTTGAGTTTCTTGCGATAATAGTATCTAACATATTAAGGTCATGTTTGACATATTGTCTCTAATATATTAAGTCCCTATATGTTTGACGTACTTAATCCTTAACATATTAAGTCCTTGTTTGAGACCAATCATTTCAAATAATGTGGCTTTTAATTGTAATTTTTTGAACAAATTGTGATTAAAAAAATAAATTTATTTGTAAATTATTTTATTGATGGAATGTATGATTGAAAATGAGTTTTAAAGAAATAAAGTTTATTTTGGATTTCTAAAGTGCATAATAAAATATTTATCAAAAATTCACCGCATTAACAGTTTTATCTATTGGTTAAATTTTTTTTTTCATAGAACATAAACAAACAAATACATTGGACATCGTTTTAGGAATTGAATAATAAATATATTTTTATCAGGTCTTTTTTATTTTCAATTTTGAGAACCGGTCAACATCGATTTTCAAAATTTCATTATTTTCAAAACTCGTTTTCTTCTACACATTCTATTGATAATAATTTTTCTAACTTATGCACAAGTTTTTTTAAAAAAAAATCTTACTTATTAACCTAAATTCTCCAAACTTACTTTTCAAATCGATCGATTTTCAAAATTGAAAATCGAAATCAAAAGTAGAACTCACAAAAATATATTTGTTATTGAATTCCTAAAATGATGTCCAATATATTTGTTTGTTTATACTCCATGATTTTTTTTTTTTTTTTACCATCAGTTGAAATGTTATTGCGGTGAATTTTTGTTAAATATTTTATTGTGCACTTTTAGAAATCCAGAATAATCTTATTTTTTTAAAACACGTTTTCAACCACACATTGAATCAATAAAATAATTTACAAATAAATTCAAGTTTTTTTTTTTTTTTATTACAAATTCTTCAAAAAATTACAATTACAAACCATATTATTTGAAATAATTGGTCTCAGATATAGGAGATTAATATGTTATGGACTAAATATGCCAAACGTTTAGGTATTTAACATGTTAGGGACTAAATATGCCAAATATTTGGACGTTACAAACTAAATATGCCTAACATGACATTAATATGTTAGGGACTATTACCGCAAAAAACTTAAAGGTTAGGGACCATTTGTGCTATTTGCACGTTTTTAACGGTGGAAACTAACGGAATATAACGGTAGGGACCATTTTCGCAAGGTTTTGTGATTTTGAGAGTATAAATACCAAAATCTAAACGTTGGAGACCATTTTCGCAAGAAAACTAAAGATTAAGGACCATTTGTGCTGTTTACCCTTTATTTGAAGAAGTAATGCTAAATTTTTTGGCATCACAAACTAAAGTTTCATTTACCATTCCAAACTTCAAAATTTGTAATAGTCATGTTAAAAACATTTAGGCTGGGCGTTTGATAGCGATGATGAAATTTGGGTGGAAAGAAAAATGAATTTAAGGGGATTCAATTCTTGAAAATTGGAAGTTTAACGTGTTTGATTAGTTTAATTTTTTAGGTAGAAAAGGTGAGGAATTTTTCAACTTTTATTGTTTGATTGACATTATTTTTCATGGAAAATAAAACAAAATTTAGCTATTTTAATAAAAAAAATATTTTTTAATTTTTTCATACATTTGTATTTGATAATAATAATAATGTTAATTTTTGAAAAAAAATAATTTAATTAACAATAACAAAAATGATCAACGTGATGAAAATGGTAAAAGATTTTCCATGGAAAATAAAATCTCCCTCCCCCCCCCCCCATGAAAACGAATTCCTCAAAATCAAGGAAAATACCGAATTTCGAGATAAGTTGAAAAGGAATTCCATGAAAAATTTAGGTTGCGTTCTGTTTGTATTTTATTTTAAATTTTCATTTTCGAAAATGTTTTGTATTTTGTGTTTTCATTTGTTTTTTCAAATTTGCTGAAAATGCGTTTGGTTTGTCATTTCTGAAAATTGTTTTTGAAAATGAAAAGCTGGAAAACACGTTCTGTTTGAAATTTTGCAGAACACTATTTAAACTATTTTTAATTAATTTGCTTGCAGAATATTACTAACTCCAACTCAAATTTTCTTTCACAATACACTAAAAATATGGTTACATGCAACACACTAATGTGAGCATTAAGAGTCTATATTAACACAGCTTGGTCAGGTTCGGAACTTGAGAAAGCTCTACTTCTATTAAAATCCAGAAAATGCAAGTTCTTTCAAAACCATCAGAATCCATTTATCATTACATTTTTTGAAATATAACAAGAATTATCATTTAATATTTTTTTTTGTAATGTTGATATTGAATTGAATAAAACTTTATTTAAACTAAGTTTCAAGTTAGGATAATTGTCAAAAAAAAAAAAAAAAAAAAATTCTTTATTTATGTTTAGTTCCAAGCTAGGATAATTCTAAAAAAAATAATAAAAAAATAAAAAATTTATATTAAGCTTAGTTCTAAGTTAAGGTAATTCTATAATAATAATAAAAAAAAAAAAAAAAAAAAAATCGCAAAACGCGTTTTCCGCATTTTGGACATTTTTTGTCGAAATACACACAAAACGCCCAAAACGATGTTTCGGGCGTTTTCTGTTTTGTGTACAATTTTTTTTTTTTTGTTTTCCAAAATGAGTTTTCGAAAATGGTAAAGAGAACGCGTTTTTAGCGTTTTCGAAAATAAAAACAGAAAACGACCTCAAAACAGAAAAGAGAACAGGGGCTTACGCAACCAAACAACGAAAAAGTTGGAAAATCACCTGAAAAATACATTTTCCATGGAAAACTTAGCGAATCAAACGCAGCCTTAGGGGCAAAAAAATTGTATTAGAGAAAAAGACTTTCCACAAGTTTTTGAAAAAAATATTATTCCAAAAGGATAGTCACTCTTAAAGAACTTAGGGATATGAAATATGACAAAGGTGATCACATAGTATGCATAACACGTTATGTACATAAAATATCACAAATTTAACATAAAGTTTATAAAAATGTATATCACAGATATAACATAAGAAAAACTAAAGTTATTGAGCCGTATAAATAATAAGATTATGCTCATAAAAACCTAGAATTTTCCCTTTCTCTCTCAACCTAATTAGGTCGATCGAGAACCTCTCAAATTCACGAATGAAATCCTGGACAAAGGTAAGTAAAAGAATATGTTACAATCATGTCTAAATTAGACATGACACGTCATTCATATGGGTCTACGAGGGGAATTCACAAAATATCCAGTCACGTAATTAGGACATACAAGTCGGACTATAGATACCAAACTTGCTGGACTCTTTATGTGCCTGGGTGATGCTATGCCATGGGTAACCCTATGCCGGGGTGACCCTATGTCGGGGTGATGCTATACCGAGGTGACTCTATGCCGATGTGAGTATCCTGAAAAGATGATAAGACAGCTTGAAATGACTTGTCTGCTGTTCACTGATATTTCGTGATGCGAGATACACTCGCAAGTGTACGGGTCGTGAAAAGTAATAAGTGGACCTAAGAGTCCGGATTATCGTTCCCATAGAGACTACTATTAAGTATCGAAATAGACCTTATTTGAACGGACAAAAGAATTTGATGTTTAATATTTAAAACTAATAAAATTAAACTAAATAATTAAAATTCGAAATTGCTTTCGTTCTAAAAAACGATTGTAAGGTAGTTGGGATTTAGGATTTCACCTAACCAATTAAATTAATTCAAATTCTAGTTTTGTTTCCTAAATATGTATTTAGTCGAATTCACTAATGTATATTGAAATTCCTCTATCGAGTTTAAGTCAAATCTACCTAAATAAGTCAACCATGTATCTCTACGGAGGGTTCGAATATTCTTTATCTAGATACATAGCACACAAGAATTCTCATAACGACTGCAATAATAACAAGAATATATCTCTATCTCTTGTTCAATTACAAGATTTATCACCACGATCTAAATTATTAACTTACCTCTCGAATTATGAAAATAACTCAATAAATCATGAATAAGTAGCCAGTTCATTCACGCAATAAGAACAATAATAAATCAATACATGCAACAAAATCATTAAAACTATGCATATATTTCGAGCCATCGAACGATACTTGCCGCCCATTGATGTCGCTTCAAATATATATCGTTCCATCATCTACAAGTTGAAAACATGAATACAAAGTATTCAACAAGTAACTATGTTTTTCTTCTCAAGAACATGGCTTTTAATAGGGCCCATATTGCAAATCAACTACTACTCCAAGTGCATATACCACAAGCAAGGAATGTATAAACCTGGATTCAAGCATGGTATGCCATGAATTCTATTAACAAGGGAGTCGAAATTCCCAAAATTAATTAACAATCGTAACCACATCATGATCCAGATACTGAGCTCCATGGTACGAATAATAGGACAAGTGCCATAGGCGAGTTAACAAGAGAGATAGAGTATGATAGTAATATTAAGTAGAAAATCATATTTATGCAAATATCAGAATAATGAGTAAATAACATGAAGCAGTATTTAAGAGCACATAAACAAAAATGAGTGTTACTTACTATCACCGAGACCTAAGAATGACAAAGGAATAAAAAATTAGAATTTTGTTTTATTGAAATATTGTTTAACACATCGATACATGATGAACATGTATGATATATGTTCTTGCAAAACTTCATATATCGATACATGGTATTGATACATGTGGTTCTAATCATGGCCGAATCTTAACATTTTCTTTATACAATTGATACAAAATCTCTATAGGCATGTTATAGAACTTATCAAGATCATGATATGGTATTGACATGTCCTGCTTTGAAACCAAAAACAAAAAAAGTGAGATTATACCTCTATAACTAGAAAAGTGAAAATTATTTTGGGAAGAGTTCTAATTGTTTTCTTGTCATGATTTGGAGTGCCTATATATTTGAAGGTAGTTCCTATTTATAGTGTAAAATTGTGGGAGTGTAATCATTACCCATTGCTTAAAATAACATTTTCTATGCCAATCATAATCTACATAGCTTGGAGGAGTCATGCTTTAATTAGGAGGTGGCAAGCTGCATGTGGGTGGTCATTTAGTTATGGAAAAGGGTTAAGTCATGATAGGCTATAATGTGGTGGTCAATCAGAAGTCACAGATTTCTCAAACGTGTCTAAGCCCTAACTAACTACCTGTGGGTACCGATACATGGCTTTGATTTTCAGAATTGTTTTCTCAAAAAATGAAGATAAATGTGGGATGTTACAATCTCCCCCCTAAATAATTTCGTCCTCAAAATTATCTAAGAGAAAAGTTCAGGTTAACTGATCTTCATTTCATCTTCCCATTCCCAAGTTTCTTCTTCAACGGCAGCACTTCTCCATGAGACTCGTACCAAAGGAACTTCTTTATTCTGAACTTTCTTACTTGCTCTCATAAAATCTTGACAAATTTTTCTTCAAAAGTTGTATCTCTTTTGGTATTTCAGCTAGAACATGGGATAGGTCGAGAATGTACTTTCAGAGTGTAGAACATAAAAAAATATTGTGCATTCTGTGTAGTTGTTCAGGCAACTCCAATTTATAATATACTTCTCCAATTTGTTCTATAATGAGGAAATCACCAATATATTTTGGTGTCAATTTTTCTTTCGTTTTGAATCGTAGCAATTTTTTGATTGGAGAAATCTCCATGAAGACTTGATCACCTATTTCGAACTCAAGTGGCCTTCTTCTTTTGTCAACATAAATACCAGTAAGCGTTCTCGAGTTTCATGCCAATTTAATGGAGATCAACACTTTCTCCCATATATTGCTTCATAAGTGGACATTCTTATTGAGGCATGATAACTGTTATTGTAAGAGAATTCAATCAGAGGTAGAAAATAATCCCAACTTCGTTCAAAATCTAGAACACATGCTCTTAGCATGTCTTCAAAGTTTTGGATGTTTCATTCATATTTCCATCAATTTGCGAATGTAAAACTGTACTAAAGCCTAATTTATTTCCTAGTTCTTTGTAAAACTCTCATGAAAATCGAGATAGGAACTTAAAATCGCGATCTTGTGCAATAGACAGAGGCACCCCATGTAGTCGGGAAATTTCTTGAATGTACAAGTTGGCTAACTGCTCCATCTTGAATTCACCTTAAATACTGAAGGAAATGAGCAGATTTGGTAAGTCTATCAACTATTATCCAAACAGCATCAAACCTTTTAGACACTTTGGGTAGACCGGTGACAAGTTCGATGGTAATTTTGTCCCATTTCCATTCATGTATTGGTAATGATTGTAACGTACCAGTGGGTCGCTGATGTTCGGCTTTGTCTGGGAAATTCAAACATTTAGTAACAAAACTAGCAATGTCTTTTCTCATTTTAGGCCACCAATACCGACTCTGAATGTCTTGGCACATTTTTGTACTTCCAGGGTGAATTGAGTATAGCGTACTATGTGCCTCTTCAAAAAGTTTGTCTAATTCCATGTTTTGATGGGACATAGATTTGATCTTGAAATTTCAAAATTCCTTCATCTGAGAGATTAAAGTCGAAAGGTCCTTAACTTATGCCTTCTCATATTTTATCAGTGAAGGCATCTGTCTTTTGAGCTTCTTTTGTCGAGTCTAACAAGATAAGTTGTACAATTAATGTACATATTCGAGCCTTTCCTATATCCAAAATTTCAAGTTGTATTTTCTCTACATCATTTTGTAACTCCTTGGCTCTATTGATCTTGGTTGGTGCTTTTCGACTCAAGGTATTTGCTATCACGTTGAATTTTCTTGAATGGTAATTAATTCCACAATCATAATGTGAGATTCCAATTGATTTAGTCAAATCAAAATTAGTCAAATTCTATAAACCGTGGTAAAACATATCAAGCAAAAAAAAAAAAAAAAAAAAAAAAAAGAAAGAAAGAAAGAAAGAAAAGTATAAGGTCTCAGTTGGTGGAAGCATTTAAGGCAGGTCATTTGAAGCATTCCATATCCATTCCATATCCATTCCCTATCCTATTTGAAGAGTCAAAAACTTCTGAAAAGGGGGAAAGCAGTGAGAGAGTGAATAGCAAAAAGAAAAGCGAAAAAAACAAGGCAATAAAAATATTGTAGTAGTTCATATATATGAATTTAGTTGTTGTTGTTGTTATTATAGTTATTAGTTGCAGTTAGACTCAAGAAATAAGCAAGAACCGAGAAAAAAATGAAATGTTTTTTGCTCAATTTTAATTAGTTATTAGAGAATGTATCTTCAATATATGTATGGAAAGAAAAGAGAAAAGGGGAACATAATTTAAATGTATTTGTTTCCTCTTCCAACTAAGTAAAGTTTTATAATGAAGCAAAATTGGGCTCGAATTAAATTGTGTAATGGCAGCACCGTACGAAAACATTAATAGGGTTCATTATATGTGAGACAAAATGAGTATGGAAAGGAATTTCATAAATGGGGTTTTCATTCCAATTGAGCTTGATTAAATGGTTTATAGGTTCTAAAATTTGCATTGTTTTTCAGGAAGTAACGAAGAGATCGGAATAGATTATCATCTGAATTAGATCTTATCCAGTACAAAATATAGTCCTATGAGTGAAAAAACTTGATTATTTTCAGAAATTGATAAATTATTTATATGATTACGTTAAATGAGATTATGTGATTTAATTGTCCATTTATGTGATCATTAAGAAATATTATCAGAATATGATATTTATGAAATCAGAAAGATTGTGAAATGATTGTATGTTAAATGAAATATGAGACATATATGTGATATTTAAATTGACCAGAAAGTATCTGTGATTATATATTTATTCTAGTTCACTAAGGCGTCATTGGTCGTGTTCTATACTGTACTAAAGGGTCTTTACCGGATATGATAATACTCTAAAGTGGTCTGATCGTGTATGATATAGTTCTTTGAGGTCGTCTTGACCATGTTCTAGAATTGATTATCAAATGTCTTTGAGACTAGCCCGAGAGGCAGTTTGCCAGTGTATGACTAGATTACAAATTTAGTTAGAGGGCATGTTTTTAGTGATTTTTCAGTATATTGTGATGTGATGAGATTATGTCATTAGTATTCTGAGAAGATAACTTCCAGTAGTTTGTGAATGTCTCACATTTGAACTATGATTATATGGTATTACACTTTGAATTATTGTATAATGTGAACTCGGTTTTCGATAAATACGTATAAATGAGAATGTATAATTATTTTCGAAATTCTCCACCCACTGAGCTATCAACTCATTATTTTTTCATGAATTTTCTTATCAAATAACAATTGGGTTTTGGAAGTCTGAAGAGTTTGTTAATTTTGGAGCCATATTCATATGACATTTTAGGTTATTATTTCATTGAAATTAAGCATATAAATATCAATTTTGGGCCCACGTTTTTTGACCAAAATGAGTTCTCTTTTATAATGTATATGATTTGTATTAGATAGCAATCAACCTTGGTGGTAGGTCCGACATTTAGCTGGCATCCATCATCGGCGCACAAATGTCTCAGGTCTGTTAGGGTGATCTTAGGACAGGTCATGTCAATTGGTATCAGAGTATTATTTTTAAAGTCTTGAAGTTTTCATTATTTATGCATTAGAGCATCTCTAATAAGCTCTCTAAAATTGAAATGCTCTTTATTTTTAAGAGTCAAACCTTAAAATTGCACTCTAATAGACTCTTTACTTTAACATTTTGATTTAGAGAGGGTTTGACTCTCCAGATTTGGAGAGTCAAATCCGCTCTCTATTATTAAATGCATTCAAAAGTTTCAATTTTCAATTTTTAATTTTCATACATTAGTTTTCTTTATTGGATATTTGATATAATTGGTTATTCAATTTTAAAAAAATAAATGTTAACTAAAAATACAGTCATTAAATACTTTTATGAAAAAGTAAAATAAAGAACTAAAAATAAAGAGTATGTTGGAGCTTGTAAAAAATTTTACTCTTTAAATTTAAAGATACTCTTTATTAAGTAGAATATACTCTTTAAATATAAAGAGTTTATTGGCTATAAAAGGCACAAATTTAGGGCTATAAAAGGCATATATACTTCCTTATAGTCTTCATTAAAAGTTCTTCCACAATTAAAAGAGAGGAAACTATGTAGAGAGGGAAAAAAAGAGAGTAAAGAACTCAAGAACATATCAAGAACATGAACATCCAAAATCCGAGTTGAAGATTCATAAATTCCTTTGATGGATTAAATTTTTAGGTGATGTTTTTGCCTGTCTTTTTGTGCAATTCATATTTTAAGATGTTAGGCTAAATTTATCTTATGTATTGGATGAAATGAATACTAGTTATTATTTATTTTAATTTAAGATTAATAATTTTGTATTTCTTGCGTTTCTTGATTTATCATGCATTCCCATTGTATTATTTGATTGAAATAGATATCATTAAGTGAATTTGAATTCTGATACATTCACTCTCCATATATCTAGAAACCATTTTTCATAATTGTAAATTTAGTTTTATTCAAACAAAACAAAATCTCTTTTGATATTTCATACATTGAATCATTAATAGACTAGTAACAAATACGTAAACCTTACTACTCATGCGAATGATACTCTTTACTCATGAATATCATTAATTGTACAATGATCACGTACATTTGTGATATTTATCTGAACAAGTTTTTTGCCCCATTTTCGTGGATTGAACCTGGGTCTAATGTGTTTACTATAGTTAGTAGTTATTTTCAACTCAATTCTTTTGTTAGTTTGTTTATTTTTAGTTTATTATATGTTAATCTACATATCTTGTGTTTTGCTCTTTTCAGGCACTTAACAGTTCATGCAAGATTCTAATGAAATCAGGCTATTCTCAATAGATCCTAAAATAGAAAGAACTTTCTGACAAAGCAGAAGATAAAAACGTGAGACAAGAGATATGGCAGAAAATCAAATCAGAATTAGTTACCACCAACTCCACCAGCTCAAAAAATTCCAATTCATCAAGGAACAGTTGTAATGATGACAAAACTCTAGTTGGGGATAATGTGAATCTTGCACCTACCCCAGTACAACAAATTATTGTTTATCCACCATTCGGGATCATCTGTGCATCAAGTTCTTCGAGAAGCCAATTGAAAATCTGCATGAATACATACAAGCCTTCTTGATACTATGCAAAATGATCAGTCACGAAGGTATGTCAATAGATACCTTTTGAATGCATCTATTTCCTCATAATTTGAAAGATAAAGCATGAGAATTGCTACGCACACTACCTCATGGGAGCATCATTTCTTAGAATGACATGGTGCAAATATTAACCACGAAATCTTTCCCAAAATCTCGAATTCTTGAAAAAAAAAATGAAGTCCACTCTTTTAAATAGAGAGATCTCAAGAGTTATTCGGAAGTATGGGCAAGATTCAAGGAATATCCCAGTTCAAATCTGGACATTCCCATTGCTCGGGGTCTACATCTTCTATTCAGGCTTGCATCCTAAGTACAAAAATATGATTGATGCTTCAACAAGTGGATCAGTGATGAACTTATACACAGAATGATCATGAGCTCGAGCATGAGCACAAGTTGTATGAAAGAATAATAGAAAATCAGTCTATGTGAACAACTGAAAGAGAAATGCCGATGAAAGCAGGGACGTTTTAATGTTGATGCAATCACCACATGACAGCTCAACTAAAAGTGCCAACAAAGAAAATGGAAAATTTAACTCGGTCTGTGCACATGGTGCACCTAACACTTGTTTGCGAAGGATACATGACGATCATGTTACAACAAGTTATCCTTTAACCTCAACACATGGAATTCAACATGAGGAGGTCAGCTACGCATAAAACTTTCAAAGGTAGCAGAACAATCCATACTCCAACACATACAATCTAGGTTAGAAGAATCATCAAAATGTTTCTTGGGGTACTGGTTAGAGTCAGAGAAATCAAACTCAAGGCAATCTACAAGGTTTTCGGCAACAAGAGTAGAAGTCGACTTTGGAGGATTTATGATGCAATACATCACCAAGAGTGAATTAACATTCAAAAATTAGTAGGCTTCAATATTTTTTTTGGAGATTTCAGGTGGGGCAGATGACAGCTGCATTAGCTAATAGAACACAAGGAAGTAACACAGAAAAGAACCTATGTGAATAGGTATTATCAGTTGAAGTTAGGAATTATGCAATTATTGAGACACCATCAACTACATCTGCAACACATGTTTGAGAATATGTGTCATCTATTTCATTCCCTCAAAAACTTTGAAAGTACCCAAAGGATGAACAACTTCATACAGTTGCTACAAGGAGTGGAGTTTAGTTTCCAGGTATCACTATAAAGAAGAAAGGAACTGATGGGGATCATATAACTACCATGGGCAAGGAATAAATGGCTCAGTCTGAAAATTCAACAAAGGTAAATCAAGAAGAACAAGCAGAATCCACCAGGTAAGCCACTCGTTCCTGTTACTCTTAACACACTTCAAGTTCTATTTCCTCAAATGTTCCAGAATATAAGATGGAAAAAGAGTTCAAGAAATTCTTGGATGCTCTAAGACAACTGAACATCAACATCTCATTCATTGATGCCATTATGCAAAAGCCAAACTAAGTGAAGTTTTTGAAGGAGATGTTGACAAAGAAGGGGAAGTTGCCACAGATGAAGAAGTGGTATTAACGGAAGAATGTATTCCAATTCTAAAACATAAACTCCGTTCTAAACTTAAAGATCCAGTGAGTTTCACTCTTCTTTGGTCTATAGGACATTCACTTAGTTTAAATGCTTTAATTGTTTCTAGAGCAAATATTAATTTGATGCTCTTGTCTATATATAGGAAATTAGGATTGGAAGATCCAAAAGTAACTTCGATAACCCTACTGCTTGCAGATAGGTCAATCAAGCATCCTTTAAGAGTGGTTGAATAAATTCCCATCAAATTTGAAAATTTCATCTATCCAACTGATTTCGTCATCCTAGACATGAAAGAAGATCAGAACATATCGGTGATCTTAGGAAGACCATTCCTAACAATTGGACGAGCTTTATGGATTTTGGAAAGGATGAAATAATCTTGAGGGTAGAAGACAACCAACAAAGATTTAGCATGAATATTGCACTCAAACAACCATCATATTTCAAGGAATGCAAGAGGATTGATCTCAAAGAAGAGGAGGACTAGAAAGGTTATAAGAGCAAGAAAAGAAATGACGGAGGTAGACTGGTTGGAAAAGACAACAGCCAAAATCTAATAGTTTGAAGACTCAAAGATGAACCAAAGATTGTCTGCATGTGCAACAAGTGCATGAATGAAAACTCACTTTTCAAGTTACTATAAATAGCCAAAATCAAACTAATGACTTTAAACAAGCGCTAATTGAGAGGAAACACAAGTTTCTTTCCTTTTATTTATTTTTCTTTCTAGAATATATGATTTAGTATTATTTATTACTTTTTATTTATAGGGTATCCACATCCTATTATGTTTTTGCCATTGGCCATTGAATTTATAGTTGGTTATTTCGAGTGTTTGAGCTAAGTAATACACATTCTAGGTTATTTCATATTCAATGTTTAATTTGACTGCTATATGTAGGAACATGATGTTGTAGAACATACAAACCAACAACGACTAAGGGAAAGAATGATAAAAGAGATTGTCTAGCCATCACCCATGGTGCCTCACACATTCCACATAAAAATTTGGGTAGTACCTTCTGCATTTTCTTCCCCATCCCATTATATTCTTACCCTTGCTTTATGACATTGAGGGCAATGTCGGTTTTAAGTTTGAGGATATGCGCAAAAATTCAAGTAGTTGTTTAATTTTTAATTTTTGCTTAAAAGAATATTCTTTAAGTATTTTGGATGTGCGTATGTTTTGATTAAATAACCTTAACTGCTCATGATGTTACTTATTTAAAACCGTGTAATTCATAAACTGTGGATATAGATGTTATGCTTATATTAATTTGATTCATGCTATATTATTTATTGAGCACATGGTCAACTTGATTATTGGGCATATAGGTGGCAAATCTTCACTATCACTTTACTATCACTATCACTAATCATCACTATCATTAATCACTAAAAGCATGGATGTGTGGAAATCTTTTAATTACCAATTATGTCTTTATTTCTATTTTTCTTATGTCTATAATGCCCTTAATTAAAAAAATATATATTTTCACATAAATAAATGTTGAATGACTCTTCAAGTGATTTTGATTTATTTAACCAATAAATTCAATTTCCAATATAAGGTCCTTAATTCAATGCATATAATTTGTCTTTACTTCTATTTTTCTTATGTTTATAATACCCTTAATTAAAAAAAATTATATTTTCACATAAATAAATGTTGAATGACTTTTCAAATGATTTTGATTTAATTAAATAATAAATTAATTTTCCAATATAAGGTCCTTATATTCAATGCATATAATTTATAAAATATATTTATTGATAACCCTTTTCAATCTTATACCACATTATAATTCAATACATATGTTTATACAGTTCTAAAACTGAATCACTACAAGTTTACAATGTAAATAAATAAAAAATAGATGTAATTTTTTTATACAATACAAGATTCTGATAATTTTGTAGCAGAATTAAGATAATCTCACAATAGAAATAGTATGGAGAGGGTTAAAATAATCAACACGATGAATAATTGGTAAACTACAATTTGTGATAAAATAAAAACATTTTAAACCAACAACTTTTTGAATAATCAAAATAAAAAAACATAGAGTTATTTATTTGGATGTTAACATGAGAGTGAAAATCTTTTAATTGTCAATTATGTCATTACTTCTATTTTTCTTATGTCTATAATATCCTTAATTAAAAAAATATATATTTCCACATAAATAAATGTTGAATGACTTTTTAAATGATTTTTTTATTTAAATAATAAATTCAATTTCCAATATAAGGTCCTTAATTTAATGCATATAATTTGTAAAATATGTTTATTGATAACTCTTTTCAATCTTATACCACATTGTAATTAAATACATTTGTTTATACAGTTCTAAAACTTAATTATTACAAGTTTACAACGTAAATCAAACATAGATGTACATTTTTTATACAATAAAAGATTTCAATAATATTGTAGCAGAATTAAGACAATCTCACAATAAAAATAGTATGGAGAGGGTTAAAATAATCAACATGATGAGTAGTTCGTAAACTACGATTTATGTTAAAATAAATACATTTTAAAACCAATAACTTTTTGAATAATCGAAATAAAAAAATATAGAGTTATTTATTTGGACGCTAATATGAGGGTCACTTTGAAGAAAATAATTTATTATTATTTTTAATCAAGTGCAATAAGATATAAGTTATTAAAACATATTTACAGATAAATAAGTATTTAATCTTCACTTATATGATGAACGTAGTTAAGCCCCCGTTTGGTGTTGATTTTAATTCAGATTTTAATCTAAGTCAAAGTTAATAACTAATTTCAACCAAATATTTTATGGAACCAACAAAATTTTAACCACACAAATTCATTAACTTCTATGAAAATCTAATAAAAATATGATTTAAATCCTTATCAAGTGAAAAAGAAATCTCGCTTGCTCAAATCTGACAAAACAATGAAAATATTTCTATGGTTCAAACACATTTTCAACATCTTCTCGAGTTTTCGTTTTGCTACATAAATGTCATAATGTACACTTAATAATTGAGAAAAATTGAAAATGCACATTACAAAATTTACTCATAAGTTAATAAATAAAAAAGTAATAGAGTAATTTTCATATGAGTAATTATTTTCACTATTAAAGTTAAAATTAATGATAATAATTAATTTGACATGATCATAAGTGTTTAAAAAGATTCTACCTAACACGATTTAGTATTAATACTTCTTACTTAATATACCTTAATACTATATATGCTAAATAATAACGTATTATTTATTATATTTTATATTCAATGAGTTATAATTATATTTGTATAATATGATGATTTTAATAATTTTCATTTTATACTTCATTACGTAGGAGATACAAAGTATAAGTTCTTTTATCGCATATATAAGACGTGCGAAGCACGTGGTGGAATACTAGTAAATAGAAAAATAGGTTGTTAGTATGAAACTAAGGACACATACCCATAAAACAAATACTATTCAATCGTTTGACCAATTAGATAGATAAGATTGGGGTGTAGAACTAGCGGTAGTGATTATTTGGGAATGTGTTGATTCCATGTATACAAAACTATGTATGTAGTGATATTAATTGACGTGTGAAAGCTAGGTAATGGCCTAATGTTAGTAATCTAATCCCCCGTATTAAATTATTATACAAAATAGGAGCATGCATGCATCTTTTACCTATTGTTGTAGCTTTTTTTACTTGAGTTTGTAAGCATGCAAGGGTATAAAACCTGGTGCCCTGTGATCATCTGACTTAGGACCCATCGACTAAAAGCTCGTCACATTAGTCATTTAAAAAGCTTGAGAGAGAGAGAGAGAGAGAGAGAGAGAGAGAGAGGTAATTCAAATAGATTTTATTTTTTTTGGGAAAAAAGAAAAGAAAAAATGAAACAAAAAATATATTTGTAGGATATTGCATACATCTAAAACCTTTATTCGGAGCCTAGCTGACTCGAGTTATTAAGCTCATAGGGGTATTTCTATACCTTGTGTCCTAAAGTCATCTAACTTGGGAGTAACTGACCTAAAGCTCTTTACATGGGTCTTCTAAAGACTTAATGGAGAGAGATACTACATGAAATTAGTGTTTAGTTGATAGGTTGCATTAGAGGATTGAGATGGAAAGATGGTTTGAATTGCTAAGTGGATATTTGCAAGGCGTGGCAGTCAAATAAAGGAGAATCATCACAAACTTAGATAGTTGATCTTATTGATTGGACTCCCCCAGACTTGAGCGGGAAATGAATTAGTGATTTAAAAAACGACACTAGAAATTATATCCTAGGTCAGAGAGATAATGACAAGTTTGGGGGATGTGCATATCACGAGAGGGAAAGGGAAAAAATTGACCAATAAGCATTGGGAGATCACCTATTAAGCGCATTAGAATGATTGGGCTGATTAAACTCACACACACACACACGTCGAGCATGGATTGAATTAAGATTTGCATAACATTATTTGCACAATGTTCAGGGATTACTAGTAGTTTTAAATCATGAATGCTTATACTGCAAGTTATTTAACACGTATCATGTTGGAAACCCGGGTTGTTCTACTCACAAAAATTGATTTCTTGTGATAGATCATCCTGTTACAGGATTTTCTGTTCTACGTATTCAACTTGGAATAAATAATTTTGTGCACACAAAAAGAAAAAGATATTACCCTTGTAGCGTACTTTACAATAATCTCTTTTCGCTGCTTCTTGATTTCACCAAAGCTTCAAACCCTCAAGCTTTCCTCGATGTTCTCCAATGGCAGGTGTGCAGGTGTGTGGTCATCTTTTTCAAGACCTAGGTTAAACTAAGATTAGTGTTTCTTTGTAAAGAGGAAACACACACTACACACTTTAGTGTGTGTCTCGCCACTTTTCCAATTAGGTTAAGAAAAATAGTCTTAGGAGACTATTTGTAACATCTTTACACTCCAAAACCCTACCAGACCTAGTACCCTAACTCAGGCCCATTTCTGCACAGACCAATACAGGTAATAAGCCTGTATAAACCCATTATAGTGAAGTCACCGAGGGAACCTGATCGGACCCAATTAAACTAAGCTCCAATAAATTAATTATGACCCGATCAACTCTTGATCAGTCAAAATTAATTTATTAATCACGTTCTATTCCACTAAAAGAACGAGATTTCACTCTTAGTAAAATTGAAATTACTGAAAAAATTAATCAATAATTATATCCTGTGACTTATCGTTCTTACATGATACCCCCGTCGATCAACTCTAATATTCGGAGCAAGTTAAAATGACCAAAATGCCCTTCTCTGAATATTCACAAATTCTTAACTCTCATCTTCTATCTGACAGTTCGATGTGATCCCATCATATCATAGAATTCAACAGTCACTGTCGAATTATTGAGCTCAGATTCATCTGTCCACTAGAAAAACCAATGAGATTATGATTATACCTAAAAGGTGATGGATTCCATAATACGAATATATGTTCCTCGTTAGTTCACTTTAATTCCCAAAGTACCGATATATTGATTAGCAATTGATCTCACCCATTGATACCTCAAAGAACTTCAAGTTAGTAATCGAAGTCTATTATCCTATTAGGATTAAGGTCCCACGTACAATAGTCAAGTGAAATTAAACTTGTATGGTCAATGTTACAAATTAATTTCACGTGGTCCCGTCCAATACGTTCCAAACGTACTTTTAATTTTATTACCAAAGTCAAAGATAGACTTTAATAAAACCGAGACGATCTTATCAAAATAAATTGTCCATATTTATTTACTGATTGTGAACGTTAATTTTAGATCGAATTACAAATTGAATCTTTCTGTGTTTAACAACTTAAATACTCAATCTGTAATATTAAATCGACCCATGGACAAACGCAACTTCATATTAATACAATCAATTAATGTTTTATTTCAAATGTCGTGAATTATACTCTAAGGGCATTTATAATTCCAACATATCGGTTGTCAAAAGTCATAGTTAATGTTTATATGTAATGTTTGCGTGAGTTTATTGCTTTATCTTATTCGATGATGAACATGTAATACCTCGAAAAAGAAAGCTTAAAAGAAATGATATGTACTACTCATACCAACAAGGTGCACCTTCTTTTCCGGAAGTCCATCGTTAGAAACTCCACAGTTAAGCGTGTTTGGCTTGGAGAAATTCTAGGATAGGTGACCCCTGAGAAGTTTTCTCGAGGAACGTGCAAGTGAGGACAAAGCATGCTGAAAAGACTCGTGTTGGTACAATGGGGGCAGTGCGCCGTCATCTAACGGCCGGGACAGCTCGTTAAGTGGGACCCGGGTCGTTACAGAACAAGAGTTTAAGTTTGGGGAATTTGAAAAGAATTTTTTTTGCATTTATTTATGCCTTAAATTTAGGAAATTATAAGTATTTTAGAGTTTGATATTGTTTAATTATATATTCATTTTAATTGTTCCAATAAAAACTCGAATTAGGACTTGTTTTGAGGTTAAACGGAGTAAAGGGTCTAAAACTGTACAAAAATGGCAAAGTGTGACCAAATCGTAAACTTCTAGAAGTTGAAGGACTTGGCTGCAATTATAAAATGACTTATCTAATAGGTTTTTGGTTGGACTGTGAAATTTAACACCATGCAATCGCATGGTAGGATCCAACATGCCAGATTTCAGAATTTTAATTTTAGTAGGATTCCGTTTTGGTAACTTTTGAACTCCTTTTTGGACATGAATTTAGGACTTTTAAGCGGAATATATATACTTCCTTATAGTCTTCATTAAGAGTTCTTCCAAAATCAAAAGAGAGTTAACCATATAGAGATTAAAAAGCTAAAAACTCAAGAACACATCAAGAACTTGAAGATTCAAAATCTAGGTTGAAGATTCATCAATTCCTTTGACTGATTAAATTTTCAAGGATGTTTTTCCAAGTCTTTTTGTGTAATTCATATTTTAAGATGTTTGGATAAATTTCTCTTATGTATTGGTTGAGATGAACCCTAGGTGTTATTTATTTTAATTTTCTTGTATCATGAACATTCACATTCAGAGTATGAATAGATTCAGGTCTTGTTTGTGGTAGATTTAATTTGCCTTAGAAAAGAAAATTAAATAGGTTAGTTTTATTGAGTGTCATGGACACATGAATTATCTAAATTATGTAACTGAGAATTGAAATAGATATCACTAGGTGGATTCAAGTTCCAATACACCCACTCTCCATATATTTACAAAGCCTTTTTCATAATTGCAAGTTTAGTTTTATTCAAACAAAACAAAACCTCGTTAGATATTTCATACCTTGAATCATTAATAGACCAGTAATCATTAATAGACCAGTAACGAATACGTAAACCTTATTTCTCGTGGGAACTATACTCTTTACTCACAAATATTATTACTTGTATAATGATCTCGTACGTCCGAACAATATCCACCGTATGTTCTCAACTCAACATGATATAATCAAAACATTAATATATAAAAATCATAATGTCATTAATGATATATCTGAACATGAACTTATAAAATTCTTCTTTACCTCGGAGTTGACATAGCGTGGCGATGACAAGTTGTGACATTGGACTTATTATTTATCTTGACACACATTAAAATAAACAAAAATTTTAAACTCAAAGTCTACAGAAAAGTGTACAGCGCTCTGATACCAAGCTGTAACTCTTCGAAATCCTTTTAACCCAATGCATTATCGAACATATACTCGTTAGTGTTAACCATTTAAAAACATGAAATTTGGGGAAAAAATTAAATTGAATTAATTAACTAATATTTTAAAATCATAACAATTTTCTCGGCGTGGACTTAAAAACATAGAACAAAACAAATTGAATGGTTTTAGAAAAAAACTCAATAACTTGTGCAATTTTTTTGGGTGATGCAGTTGGTTTGTAAAAATTATTTAACCTAGCTGTCAAAAAATTATGAAATTTTTAGTATCAAAGACTCATATAAATACAATATATAAAAATTTGGTTGACTTATGAAATTAATTCCGAAACTGACACGTCACAGCTTACAAAATAATTTATAATAAATTCCACGACACTCCAATTAAATTGTTTTTAGTTCCATATGATAAGTAAACTGATAAAGTCATTTTATTAAATCATACTGAAATTGTAAATAAAAAGATCGCCGTGAATTTCTAAATTAAGTGCAATTTCCTAAAAATTTAAGCTTCAATCTCAATTCATTTAAAAATAAATAACATTCATCCATTAAATATGATACTTGATTAAATAAAAAACCACATCCTAGAATTTACCAAAACTTAAAAATATATTCAAACAATTAAAATAATTAAGTCTAAAATTTAAAGACATAAAATTGAAACTCTAGTCACTACCGCCTACCATCGCACCGTGTCAAGCTCTTCAATCTATAAAGTATTTAAATAATGAACATTTCGAAGAAATACTTAGTAGTATGTACGCATGCTAATGAGAATAATTTATACCACTATATTTAAATACACTCTAAAACCAACTTTCTTCTTAGGGAATATATTTAAACACGGTTGATCAAATAATACATTGTGATTATCTTCAGTCAAATATTATTACCTTCAATCACAACACACCAACTGATTATCTTCAATCATCGAACATAATCCCAAACATAAAAATTTAGCAATAGCATGCCAACAATTAAATTAGCATATATTATGCTAGACATTTCATCAAAGACTTTTAATTTCAAGCTAGCATATAATTAACTCAAAAGCGTAACAACATGTGTACAAAAAATGACTAAGTATTCTCAATATTATTAAATTCAATTGATAGGGGGATTATACAGTTGACAAGACACATATTTGTGCTGTTACATGTAGTTAGCATTCCCTAGTAAAGCTTATTTTCTTCTCAATATAAACAGTTTAACAATTGATTGAAGGAGCTCAAATAATTTGCTAAGTTTATTTGGGATGTAAAATCACTAGCATTTCAGGACAATGTTGTCTTATTTTAAGAAATCTGAAATTTGTGCTCATACTGCATCAATTTAAGTAAATAATCTCGTAAACTTCCAGTTACGAGTTTCAATAAACTAACATGTGATTATTTAATGGATCCATATAATCATAATATTTCTAGATAGTTCACAAGGAGTGTAAGTAGACCCATAGTTCACCCTAAATATATTTCAGTTAATTTTGAAATTCAGACTGACTTTTAGCTAGTGATTGCCTGATAACCAGTTTGCTCCGAAAACAAGCAACATATGAGAATTTTTTTGTATTTGAAGAATCTCATGGTTCATCATTTAATTCATTTTGTAATCCTCAGTGTTGAGCATCTTATCGATCTGGTTTGGTCTTTACCTATTGCGCCAACTAATAATTTTTCATCTTAATTTCAATACAATATTTATTTTAATTGTACAACATCATTATATCACACATTTTAGAAACTTATTACGTTTCTTTTTAATTTAATAGACAATAAATTACTATCAATAGTAAAATCTTATCGTCTCACTGAACATTATGCATTATTAACTCTTCTAGAGTATCAAAATAGCATTCTTTTGGAATATTAACATAATGTTGGTTGTATATTTCCAAGAGCATCAACATTATATTCATTTAAAATAAATAAAATTTTCAATTATACTTCTTCACTAGCATTGACATAATTGAATATTTGTGCTATATTCAATTCAATAAAAATATGCTTACTCTGGATCAATAGATCAATAATCTTCTAAAGTATTGAAATTTTAATATCATACTCTTCAATAGTACATAATATCCTTTTATAATTTTTATATTTCTTCGGGAGTAAAAACAAATTAAACATTTTAAACTTGAATATTTAATGTAAAATAAAGTTTTGCTTCATCAAGAGTAAAAATAAAATATTCTTTTGGTATATTTATATATTGTATTTTCTTCAAGAAACCACAATTGATAACATATCTCATAATATTGTGCTATTCAAGAGTAAAATATTTTATGATTTATAATCAAAAGAAGCCAGTTGATCAAAATAGTTTTTAGATTGGATACATCAAAATATGACAATATTTAGATAAATATTACTTAAGAATGAACGTTTGAATCTTTATTTTGATCTATGAATTTTGAACATGCTGTCAAAATTTCACTACGATCGGACCATGAATCGCAAATATATCTACGTTTGACACAACTACACAAGATACTAAGATTCTGCCAAAAAAATGCTTTTGAGGCATTTCTTGTTGAAATATTAATTATAATATTGTATTACTTCAAGAACAAAAATAAATTATTTATAATAGACATATTTAAAATTAATATTCTTCTAAAAAACTAATTATATTGTTGTATTTAATTTATTGTTGTGTTTTTTTCAAGAGTCACAATTTATTATTATTATTATTATTATTATTATTATTATTATTATTATTATTACTTCACTATCACTAATCATTAAAAGTAAGGATATGAAGGAAACTTTTAATTGACAATAATGTCCACATATCTAATTTGCTTTTCTCTATAATACCTATAATTAAAAAGAGAATCCATATAAATAAATCTTGAGTGACTTTTTAAATGATTTTAATTTAATTAAAATAAAATAATTTTCTAATGTAAGGTTCTTATATTCAATTATAACATGTTTATTGATCACTTTTTTCAATATTTTACCGCATTATAATTCAACGTATATGTTTATACAGTTTTTCAAATTCAATCATTATGACATTAAATCAACTCAAATTTGTATGATTAATCATATTTAATGCTTAAGAATAAGATATAACTTTTCGAATGATAAATTGGTATTGGTAGTTTATATTCTTAGTTTATCTAACTTCATTTTTTTGTTACTGACTCAATAACTCATTTAAATACAGACGTTATAATTTTTATCTAATACTAATGTACTGTTTGACAACTTCATTAATTTGGAGTTTAAACTACAATTTAAATTATATAATTTTTCAAACAACTTATTAACCACACACATTTTCTCTCTCCAATTTTTAACCACATATTTTACCTCGAAAACATCAAAAAATCTCCTCTCTCCCCATTAATCAACCGTCGAACAATCCATAGATTTTGGTAATATTCTAATTGAATTAAGATAATTTCACAAAACTAATAACCCTTCGAAAAATAAAAATAAAAGAATAAAGTGATTTATTTATTTGGGCGCTAACATAGGAGTTACTTTGAAGAAAAATAAATTCGTAAATTATTAAAATATATTTATAGATAAATAATTATTCAATCTTCACTTATATGATGAACGTAGTTAAATAAAAAATGAAACCCCTATGTTGAGACCAAAAAAAATTAATTCATTTTTATAGTTGAACTGTATTATCAACGCCTTCTCGGATTTTCGCTCATCATAGACATTTTGTGTAATACAAATTTTCGTTTTGCGTGCTTCCTTGAATACCACCTAATTTTTTATGATGAATAATTTATTTGACAATTATTATTGATAATAAGTTGAATGATTTTGCAGTGGAAGGACTTGGACGCCGTCTCGCTCAATGTGCCAATTAGAAAATTATAAATTTTTACTTGCAATTTTATGTCTAATTGTGCATTTTGAATTGTTACTTGTCAATTTCTATTTTAATTGAGTAGTAAGCTGCCTATATTGCATTAAATTGAAATTTGGGAGAAGTTTGGTGGCACTTTGAAATTTATTTGAAAGTTGTGATTTTATTACACAAAAGAGGAGAATTGAGGGACCGAGTTGCAATTAACGAAAATTGAAATCTAACCTAACTTCCTCTCCACCAAACCGAACTCACTCACGGTCTCACGCTCACTCTCCGCTCTCTCTCGCGATCTCACTCTCTGTCTCGGTATCACCCTCTCTCGTCTCTCTCTCTCTCGCCCGGCGATACGAACCAGCGCCAGCGACGCCGACCACCACCCCAACAGCGGTAAAAGCCCTTTCTTCCCTTCCCTCGTTCCCTTCCCCGACTGCGCACACACCCAACCGAACACACACAGCGCACACGTGATTTTTCACACGCCACCCGATCTCTGTATTGATGTGTGTACATAAATGTGTATATAGGTTAAGTGTGTGTAAATATGTGATGTTTCTCATATTTTTCAGATTCAAGTTTACTAAATTTCGACTGATACCGTTAAATTGTGGTTTGGTAGTGCATATGTATGTGGGTATTGATGTATATATGTATGTATGAATATGCAATTTTACAGTAGATTGTCATATTTCAAATATATGAATATGGGGTTTTCATAGTATATGTTGGAATTTCAGATTTGGGGCTTAATTAGATTTTTTTTTGAATCTTGAATTTTTATTTGAAAATTTGAGATATGAAATGTCATACTGTATAATTTCAGATTTTATGGATTCATTGAATTAATTGGTTTTGTTGAATTTACAACTAAATTGAGAATTTGGTTTAGAACCTTGATGAATTATTGAAATTTTAATTGTAATTGTATAACGTTAAAGCTGTGAAAATTTGAAGTTTAGTTAACGACCTTGTGGTAAAGTTTGTAATAATTAGTTATTTTTAGATTTGTGAACTTGTTAGAATCACGATTAAGTAATTTTGTAAAGTTATGGAATTTTGAGTTTGAGTTTGAATTTAAAAGATGAGAAGACCTTCTAATGTGCATTGAGATTTCATTCCTTGTCTTGAATATGAGTTTTATGTGTTTGGTCATATCCTAAGGTCACACTTAGGTTAATTTGAGATTTTGATCTCGATTGGGCGTTTTGTTATTATTAAAAAGGATAAGGTGACTTTGTAAGGTTCAGTAAAATTTTATTGTTCGTTTTGAATATGGTATGTTTGGGATTGGTTAGCATTAAAAAGAATTTCAAATGTGTTTGTGAACTAAGAGTCATATTTATTGATGAATGTGAAAAATTAGGATATTTTGGTACATTGACGTCACGGGCAGCCGATGTTCCTCCACTTGCAAATCCAGATAACGGTAAATGCTAAGGACGTCAAGTAAGTAAACTTCCCCCTATTTTGCTAGAAGTTGAATGTAAATGTGAAAGTTATGTGTAAATGACTGTCGTGCAACTTACTTGCTTTGATGAATTGCATTTACATTATGAAAGCATATGTTGTTGAGAAGAATGTGTAAGCATGCACATTATCATGTCATTGCATCATCAAGCATGCATTGACATCGAAATTTGGAAGTCAAATGTTTTAAATGAAAGAAATGTGTCAAAGTGCAAGTTTGTTCAAAAGTTATGTATCCCAAGTTTTTAAAGAATGAATGGGTGTGCTTCTAGTTCATGAAAGATGCGAGTGGGAAATGGGGCGCGGGGGACCGGCGTACCCGAATGTAATGAACCGCTTTGCGGTGGGAAAGTGAATGTTACACCGCTTTGCGGTGGGAAAGTGAATGTTACACCGCTTCGCGGTGGGAAAGTGAATGTTAAACCGCTTTGCGGTGGAAATGCGCATGTTAATCTGGTTCCAAATAAGTAATTGCCCACTGTATTCTGATTGACTAGAAGTTACACCAAGTGAGCTCACGATGGAAATGAAGTGAAAGTTTTGAAATGTTAAGTGAAAGTTTGAAAAGTTTGAAAGTTCTGGAAAGTAAAGTAAATGGGGATACATACATGGAATTTTTAAGCATTCATGTCATAAGCATGCATTCATGCATACAGTTTACTTACTGAGCTTTAGCTCACCCCAATCCCTCCCCAACATTTCAGGTGATAAAAGTTAGGTGATCCGAGGAGAACATTTGGCGGCTGACTCGGACAGTACCCGCTGTCGACATTATTTAATAAAGATAAATTTATTAAAGTTATCCTTTGAATTTATTCCTTAATTCATTATTTTGATAATTGTTTGGTTGAGATTAGTTTAAGTTAGTTATGGAATTTTTAATATTGGTTATATTATCACTTATTGTATTTAATTGAAGCTTATTGATGAAAAATGTTGCGTTGAGGAGTTTGGGGATTGAAATTGAAATAGTGTGGTGATGTGGGAGTTTGAAGTAGAATTGGGTTTGTATGCTGAGTATTGGATTTTTATTTGAGTTGAGTTTTATGTTGTAAAATGGTTTTGATGTCCCTCTACAGGTTGGTTAAGTCCAATTTATAGAGGAGACTCTGCCGAAATTTTGTAAAAAATTTTATAGTAGTTAAATGAATACTTTAATTGTGTAAACGATTTAAATTCCGCATGCTTTTAAATGATTTATTTCCACATTAAAAGAAAAAGGGAAGTTAACATGCCTAGGTTTAAGATTCTTGAACTTGGGGTGTTACATTTTTGGTATCAGAGCTAAGAGTTTTAAAAGCGATTCTGTAGACTTTTAAAATTTATTTGAAAATGGTTCGGGTACTGAGTCACGCCTCAAGTGCATCTTCCTCGATCATCTGGTAACTTAATTTTTGTTTAAATTATGAAATGTTAATTGATATTACAATTATTGCAAATTCTTGCATGTTAATGTGTAATGTCGGAAAGTGAAAGGTTAAGAATGTTGTCAGTGATTATGACGAGTATATCTTGGTTATGTAAATGAGGAAGTGAGAAAGTAATGGTTATTAAAAGTTTGGGTGCCGTTTATTAGATCTTTTTGTGAAATAAGAAATGGAGATGAATGGTATATCGGATCGAGAGTATACAATGTCCAAACGAGAAGTTGAGAAGTCATCGAACTTAGTATTAAGCACTTATCGTGTTTGATCTCGGGACTACCCACTCATTTGATAGTCCAGCAGTTATAGGAAAATTGACTTACCCATCTTAGTAGCTGGAGACCAAGTTTATATTGTCAACGCCATTTGAAGAATTGTTGAACTAAAGTTATGTGTTGAGAAATGTCCCAATCATGGTGAATGGGAAGGAGTAGATGATGGATTTCATAACACTGAATACCCACAAACTTGATATCATACTAGGAATGGAATGATTATTATGGTATAAGATTTCAATCACTGGCTACGTTAAGGTGGTATTTAAACCTTCGAATGAAACCCTTTTCGCTTTGTTGAAGTAAAGGTGAAACTTTATATTTCGATATTATCAGTGGTGGAGGCTCTTCAATTGATGAATAAGAGTTATTAAGCCTACCTGGTTGCAATAATTGAAGTGTTTAAGGCGAATACTTCTCTCAAACAAATTTCTGTTATTCGAGAATGACTAAAGATGTTCTCAAAAGATTTTGTGATTTACCGCCTAAAGGAGAACTTGAATTCGTCATCGATTAAGTGCGCAACTCTAGTATCCAAGGTATAATATCGGATGGCTCCTTCGTAACTTAAAAGAGCTCAAAGTGCAACTATATAATCTCATGAACAAAGGTTTTGTTCGACCTAGCTTTTTACCATGGGGTGCTCAGGAGCTATACATGAAGAAGAAAGATGGTTTTATGAGACTTTGCATAATTGAATTTAGACATGGCAAAACCAGTTTTATGAAGTTGTGAAGAGATGTTGAGATTAGAAGTGATATGATTTTATTGAGACTTTTATGAGAAGAACTATGAAATTAGAGGTTTAAAGATTTGGTTCTTAGTTATTGGGAATTAAGTAATGGATATTGTGTTGAGTAAGTGAATTATTCCTCTATTTTGAGAGAAATTTATTATGTAGTTTGGTCTTGTGATTAAATTTTGGGAATATGATTTGTGGCATATATTTATAAGTATGAGTAGTCTTTTGAACCAACTAATGTATTGAAGGAAGTGAGATATTGATATTGGAAATTATGATTTGAAATTGTTATGTTGAGGAATTATGGATTGGTTTTCTGGGATATCAAGGTATACATGAAGTTATGTAATGATTTGATCCATACATTGGGAAATGATAAGTTATATTTTGAAAAGATGAGTGACGACAAGTATTATGGCGTTATTGGGAAGAATCTTAATTATTCTTGGGAACGGATTGATCACTAGTAAGGAATGATCACTTGTATTGGAGAATATTATAAATTATAAGGATATGAGATAATACTGTTGATTTATTTTGGAATTTGATTGGGAAGATATGTTAAAGATAAGCTGATGACATTATGTTGATTTGTGAATAATATGTTATTGGATATACTACATAGAGAGAATATTCAGGTAATTTCTATCGTTTTGATTATTTTGGTGATATTTGGTGATAAAGAAGTTTTAGAGATGATAAATTATTATGGTTTGGTATGTTTTTAAAGAAATAGTAAAGATTTATTGAAATTTGGAGAGAATTTTCCATGGGCTTACAGAGATTAGTGAAGAGACGTGATGTCATTTGGGTTATTGAATAATGACTTAAGTGATCAGCAAATATTCTTTATACAGAGTTTAGAGGCTATGTTGAGAGCTTGCATTTTAGACCTTTGTGATGGTTAGGAAAACCATTTACCGTCTGTTGAATTTACATGTAATATGATTATTGGGATTAGTCAGTTACCATGAATGGGAGATATTGAAAATATTTTATGGTGAGATGCCTTAAAGGAGTAACCACTTATTCAAAGTGAGAAATTGGGGACATGCGATTGAATGTTTGGGATTATGTGAGATAATGATTGTCATAAGGTCAATTGTATATAAAAGGTATAATAGATGATTGTAAGGAATAATGTGATGATGAGAATTGAAGGTGATAATGTATTGAAATTATGAAATAAGTTGACCATCCATGAATAAGTTATGTGGTATTTGGTTCTAAGTGGAAATTCAAAGAATTATGAATCTCAGTCATGGAAAATGAATCAGGATTTCCTCATAATGTGAATGATTCACTGATGTACATTAAGTTTTCAATATTGATGAAAGAAACTTTATCAGGTCCTAGATTTGTACAATTATTGCAGAAGTAATGCATCTGATCGGAGGAAGGTTTATGATAGTACATACCATGAAATTGTGGAGATTATTATTGATGGTATCTTGATTCAAAAATAAGAAATGAAATTTTAGGCAATTGTCCTTGTGGATAGGATTTATGGAAAATGAGAATAAGACTTCACAATGATTATTTACTATGGAGTAGTGTGCAGAAAGAGTGACAATGGCGGGGTCCAAGATTTATTGAGTTTGAGAGATTGATATAAAAATCTTAGTGAGTATATTGACGTAAAAGGTTCGTGTGCAGGATATGATGGTTATTATGTTGCAATCTTAGAGAGATTGATATGATTATTTGAGGTCAGTTGTGTGACTTTTACTTATAATGGGATAGTATCTTTGGGTTAAGTAAACTTGATGAGAATCTTATATGAATCGCAAAAGTCCTACTCATTGGTGATAGGTTAATGATTTATTTATAAAATACTTGGTTAGAGTATTGTCGTTATGATGATTTTGAAAGCATAGATTTTTAAGTTAGTACCTTGGCTTTAGTTTTAAGATGAGTGTATGATGCTCAATACTTGATTACAATATATAAGTATGGATTTCAGGATTTAAGTTTGATCCTCCGATTTTAAAAGAAATGTCAGCATGTTCAGAAAGGATTTCGTATGTAAATCTTTCCAGAAAGATTATGTCAAAGTTTTAGCATTTCTACTGTATATTTTGGTATGGACGTCAAGTTTCAATAATTCTGGATTATAAAGTCTTCTTTTGGTCAACCTTCTTGATTTTAGTTTTAAGAATGTGATCAATCAATATATATATTAAGGTTTAGACGTTAGAATAGATCGTATGAAAGGATGGAAATGGAAAGTTAGTGAATGGATTCATAAGTGGGATAATGTCGGTTGATGGTATCCTACAACAATAGCTATCAAACTTCGATCCGTTTTGAGTACTATACGATAGGAAATGTAGATTGCCAGTTCATTGGGATGAAGTAGGAGAAAGAAGATTATTGGGTCCAGAAATAGTACAGCAGACAACTGAAATTGTTGAAAAGAGTCGTCAGTGGATGATAACGACACGGAGTAGACAAAAGGGTTATACGGACAAAAGGAGGAAATCTTTGGAATTTGCCGCAGGCGATATGATCTTTTGAAGGTAACTCCTATGAAAAGTGCTATGAGATTCGGGAAGAAAGAAAAGTTAAGCCTATGTTTTGTCGGCCCTTTTGGAATTCTTGAAAGAGGTGGGTGACCTAGCTTATCGGGTTGCATTGCCACCTGCATTATCTGGAGTTCATAACGTATTTCACGTGTCGATGTTGAGGAAACATATTTCGGATCCTTCTCGTATCCTCAATTATGAGTCGTTAGATCTTCGTGAGGATCTAACTTACGAGGAATCACCTATGAGGATCCAACTGAAGGCAGATAAGGAACTTAGGAGGAAGAAGATAACTCTAGTTAAAGTTCTTTGGAGGAATCATGCAGTAGAAGAGGCTACTTGGAAACGCGAGGACGAAATGCGTGCCAAGTATCCACAACTTTTTGGTAAGTTTTAATTTCGAGGACGAAATTTCTTTTAGGGGGTAAGGAATTGTAATACAACTTTTCGTTTTGCGTGCTTCCTTGAATACCACCTAATTTTTTATGATGAATAATTTATTTGACAATTATTATTGATAATAAGTTGAATGATTTTGCAGTGGAAGGACTTGGACGCCGTCTCGCTCAATGTGCCAATTAGAAAATTATAAATTTTTACTTGCAATTTTATGTCTAATTGTGCATTTTGAATTGTTACTTGTCAATTTCTATTTTAATTGAGTAGTAAGCTGCCTATATTGCATTAAATTGAAATTTGGGAGAAGTTTGGTGGCACTTTGAAATTTATTTGAAAGTTGTGATTTTATTACACAAAAGAGGAGAATTGAGGGACCGAGTTGCAATTAACGAAAATTGAAATCTAACCTAACTTCCTCTCCACCAAACCGAACTCACTCACGGTCTCACGCTCACTCTCCGCTCTCTCTCGCGATCTCACTCTCTGTCTCGGTATCACCCTCTCTCGTCTCTCTCTCTCTCGCCCGGCGATACGAACCAGCGCCAGCGACGCCGACCACCACCCCAACAGCGGTAAAAGCCCTTTCTTCCCTTCCCTCGTTCCCTTCCCCGACTGCGCACACACCCAACCGAACACACACAGCGCACACGTGATTTTTCACACGCCACCCGATCTCTGTATTGATGTGTGTACATAAATGTGTATATAGGTTAAGTGTGTGTAAATATGTGATGTTTCTCATATTTTTCAGATTCAAGTTTACTAAATTTCGACTGATACCGTTAAATTGTGGTTTGGTAGTGCATATGTATGTGGGTATTGATGTATATATGTATGTATGAATATGCAATTTTACAGTAGATTGTCATATTTCAAATATATGAATATGGGGTTTTCATAGTATATGTTGGAATTTCAGATTTGGGGCTTAATTAGATTTTTTTTTGAATCTTGAATTTTTATTTGAAAATTTGAGATATGAAATGTCATACTGTATAATTTCAGATTTTATGGATTCATTGAATTAATTGGTTTTGTTGAATTTACAACTAAATTGAGAATTTGGTTTAGAACCTTGATGAATTATTGAAATTTTAATTGTAATTGTATAACGTTAAAGCTGTGAAAATTTGAAGTTTAGTTAACGACCTTGTGGTAAAGTTTGTAATAATTAGTTATTTTTAGATTTGTGAACTTGTTAGAATCACGATTAAGTAATTTTGTAAAGTTATGGAATTTTGAGTTTGAGTTTGAATTTAAAAGATGAGAAGACCTTCTAATGTGCATTGAGATTTCATTCCTTGTCTTGAATATGAGTTTTATGTGTTTGGTCATATCCTAAGGTCACACTTAGGTTAATTTGAGATTTTGATCTCGATTGGGCGTTTTGTTATTATTAAAAAGGATAAGGTGACTTTGTAAGGTTCAGTAAAATTTTATTGTTCGTTTTGAATATGGTATGTTTGGGATTGGTTAGCATTAAAAAGAATTTCAAATGTGTTTGTGAACTAAGAGTCATATTTATTGATGAATGTGAAAAATTAGGATATTTTGGTACATTGACGTCACGGGCAGCCGATGTTCCTCCACTTGCAAATCCAGATAACGGTAAATGCTAAGGACGTCAAGTAAGTAAACTTCCCCCTATTTTGCTAGAAGTTGAATGTAAATGTGAAAGTTATGTGTAAATGACTGTCGTGCAACTTACTTGCTTTGATGAATTGCATTTACATTATGAAAGCATATGTTGTTGAGAAGAATGTGTAAGCATGCACATTATCATGTCATTGCATCATCAAGCATGCATTGACATCGAAATTTGGAAGTCAAATGTTTTAAATGAAAGAAATGTGTCAAAGTGCAAGTTTGTTCAAAAGTTATGTATCCCAAGTTTTTAAAGAATGAATGGGTGTGCTTCTAGTTCATGAAAGATGCGAGTGGGAAATGGGGCGCGGGGGACCGGCGTACCCGAATGTAATGAACCGCTTTGCGGTGGGAAAGTGAATGTTACACCGCTTTGCGGTGGGAAAGTGAATGTTACACCGCTTCGCGGTGGGAAAGTGAATGTTAAACCGCTTTGCGGTGGAAATGCGCATGTTAATCTGGTTCCAAATAAGTAATTGCCCACTGTATTCTGATTGACTAGAAGTTACACCAAGTGAGCTCACGATGGAAATGAAGTGAAAGTTTTGAAATGTTAAGTGAAAGTTTGAAAAGTTTGAAAGTTCTGGAAAGTAAAGTAAATGGGGATACATACATGGAATTTTTAAGCATTCATGTCATAAGCATGCATTCATGCATACAGTTTACTTACTGAGCTTTAGCTCACCCCAATCCCTCCCCAACATTTCAGGTGATAAAAGTTAGGTGATCCGAGGAGAACATTTGGCGGCTGACTCGGACAGTACCCGCTGTCGACATTATTTAATAAAGATAAATTTATTAAAGTTATCCTTTGAATTTATTCCTTAATTCATTATTTTGATAATTGTTTGGTTGAGATTAGTTTAAGTTAGTTATGGAATTTTTAATATTGGTTATATTATCACTTATTGTATTTAATTGAAGCTTATTGATGAAAAATGTTGCGTTGAGGAGTTTGGGGATTGAAATTGAAATAGTGTGGTGATGTGGGAGTTTGAAGTAGAATTGGGTTTGTATGCTGAGTATTGGATTTTTATTTGAGTTGAGTTTTATGTTGTAAAATGGTTTTGATGTCCCTCTACAGGTTGGTTAAGTCCAATTTATAGAGGAGACTCTGCCGAAATTTTGTAAAAAATTTTATAGTAGTTAAATGAATACTTTAATTGTGTAAACGATTTAAATTCCGCATGCTTTTAAATGATTTATTTCCACATTAAAAGAAAAAGGGAAGTTAACATGCCTAGGTTTAAGATTCTTGAACTTGGGGTGTTACATTTTTGGTATCAGAGCTAAGAGTTTTAAAAGCGATTCTGTAGACTTTTAAAATTTATTTGAAAATGGTTCGGGTACTGAGTCACGCCTCAAGTGCATCTTCCTCGATCATCTGGTAACTTAATTTTTGTTTAAATTATGAAATGTTAATTGATATTACAATTATTGCAAATTCTTGCATGTTAATGTGTAATGTCGGAAAGTGAAAGGTTAAGAATGTTGTCAGTGATTATGACGAGTATATCTTGGTTATGTAAATGAGGAAGTGAGAAAGTAATGGTTATTAAAAGTTTGGGTGCCGTTTATTAGATCTTTTTGTGAAATAAGAAATGGAGATGAATGGTATATCGGATCGAGAGTATACAATGTCCAAACGAGAAGTTGAGAAGTCATCGAACTTAGTATTAAGCACTTATCGTGTTTGATCTCGGGACTACCCACTCATTTGATAGTCCAGCAGTTATAGGAAAATTGACTTACCCATCTTAGTAGCTGGAGACCAAGTTTATATTGTCAACGCCATTTGAAGAATTGTTGAACTAAAGTTATGTGTTGAGAAATGTCCCAATCATGGTGAATGGGAAGGAGTAGATGATGGATTTCATAACACTGAATACCCACAAACTTGATATCATACTAGGAATGGAATGATTATTATGGTATAAGATTTCAATCACTGGCTACGTTAAGGTGGTATTTAAACCTTCGAATGAAACCCTTTTCGCTTTGTTGAAGTAAAGGTGAAACTTTATATTTCGATATTATCAGTGGTGGAGGCTCTTCAATTGATGAATAAGAGTTATTAAGCCTACCTGGTTGCAATAATTGAAGTGTTTAAGGCGAATACTTCTCTCAAACAAATTTCTGTTATTCGAGAATGACTAAAGATGTTCTCAAAAGATTTTGTGATTTACCGCCTAAAGGAGAACTTGAATTCGTCATCGATTAAGTGCGCAACTCTAGTATCCAAGGTATAATATCGGATGGCTCCTTCGTAACTTAAAAGAGCTCAAAGTGCAACTATATAATCTCATGAACAAAGGTTTTGTTCGACCTAGCTTTTTACCATGGGGTGCTCAGGAGCTATACATGAAGAAGAAAGATGGTTTTATGAGACTTTGCATAATTGAATTTAGACATGGCAAAACCAGTTTTATGAAGTTGTGAAGAGATGTTGAGATTAGAAGTGATATGATTTTATTGAGACTTTTATGAGAAGAACTATGAAATTAGAGGTTTAAAGATTTGGTTCTTAGTTATTGGGAATTAAGTAATGGATATTGTGTTGAGTAAGTGAATTATTCCTCTATTTTGAGAGAAATTTATTATGTAGTTTGGTCTTGTGATTAAATTTTGGGAATATGATTTGTGGCATATATTTATAAGTATGAGTAGTCTTTTGAACCAACTAATGTATTGAAGGAAGTGAGATATTGATATTGGAAATTATGATTTGAAATTGTTATGTTGAGGAATTATGGATTGGTTTTCTGGGATATCAAGGTATACATGAAGTTATGTAATGATTTGATCCATACATTGGGAAATGATAAGTTATATTTTGAAAAGATGAGTGACGACAAGTATTATGGCGTTATTGGGAAGAATCTTAATTATTCTTGGGAACGGATTGATCACTAGTAAGGAATGATCACTTGTATTGGAGAATATTATAAATTATAAGGATATGAGATAATACTGTTGATTTATTTTGGAATTTGATTGGGAAGATATGTTAAAGATAAGCTGATGACATTATGTTGATTTGTGAATAATATGTTATTGGATATACTACATAGAGAGAATATTCAGGTAATTTCTATCGTTTTGATTATTTTGGTGATATTTGGTGATAAAGAAGTTTTAGAGATGATAAATTATTATGGTTTGGTATGTTTTTAAAGAAATAGTAAAGATTTATTGAAATTTGGAGAGAATTTTCCATGGGCTTACAGAGATTAGTGAAGAGACGTGATGTCATTTGGGTTATTGAATAATGACTTAAGTGATCAGCAAATATTCTTTATACAGAGTTTAGAGGCTATGTTGAGAGCTTGCATTTTAGACCTTTGTGATGGTTAGGAAAACCATTTACCGTCTGTTGAATTTACATGTAATATGATTATTGGGATTAGTCAGTTACCATGAATGGGAGATATTGAAAATATTTTATGGTGAGATGCCTTAAAGGAGTAACCACTTATTCAAAGTGAGAAATTGGGGACATGCGATTGAATGTTTGGGATTATGTGAGATAATGATTGTCATAAGGTCAATTGTATATAAAAGGTATAATAGATGATTGTAAGGAATAATGTGATGATGAGAATTGAAGGTGATAATGTATTGAAATTATGAAATAAGTTGACCATCCATGAATAAGTTATGTGGTATTTGGTTCTAAGTGGAAATTCAAAGAATTATGAATCTCAGTCATGGAAAATGAATCAGGATTTCCTCATAATGTGAATGATTCACTGATGTACATTAAGTTTTCAATATTGATGAAAGAAACTTTATCAGGTCCTAGATTTGTACAATTATTGCAGAAGTAATGCATCTGATCGGAGGAAGGTTTATGATAGTACATACCATGAAATTGTGGAGATTATTATTGATGGTATCTTGATTCAAAAATAAGAAATGAAATTTTAGGCAATTGTCCTTGTGGATAGGATTTATGGAAAATGAGAATAAGACTTCACAATGATTATTTACTATGGAGTAGTGTGCAGAAAGAGTGACAATGGCGGGGTCCAAGATTTATTGAGTTTGAGAGATTGATATAAAAATCTTAGTGAGTATATTGACGTAAAAGGTTCGTGTGCAGGATATGATGGTTATTATGTTGCAATCTTAGAGAGATTGATATGATTATTTGAGGTCAGTTGTGTGACTTTTACTTATAATGGGATAGTATCTTTGGGTTAAGTAAACTTGATGAGAATCTTATATGAATCGCAAAAGTCCTACTCATTGGTGATAGGTTAATGATTTATTTATAAAATACTTGGTTAGAGTATTGTCGTTATGATGATTTTGAAAGCATAGATTTTTAAGTTAGTACCTTGGCTTTAGTTTTAAGATGAGTGTATGATGCTCAATACTTGATTACAATATATAAGTATGGATTTCAGGATTTAAGTTTGATCCTCCGATTTTAAAAGAAATGTCAGCATGTTCAGAAAGGATTTCGTATGTAAATCTTTCCAGAAAGATTATGTCAAAGTTTTAGCATTTCTACTGTATATTTTGGTATGGACGTCAAGTTTCAATAATTCTGGATTATAAAGTCTTCTTTTGGTCAACCTTCTTGATTTTAGTTTTAAGAATGTGATCAATCAATATATATATTAAGGTTTAGACGTTAGAATAGATCGTATGAAAGGATGGAAATGGAAAGTTAGTGAATGGATTCATAAGTGGGATAATGTCGGTTGATGGTATCCTACAACAATAGCTATCAAACTTCGATCCGTTTTGAGTACTATACGATAGGAAATGTAGATTGCCAGTTCATTGGGATGAAGTAGGAGAAAGAAGATTATTGGGTCCAGAAATAGTACAGCAGACAACTGAAATTGTTGAAAAGAGTCGTCAGTGGATGATAACGACACGGAGTAGACAAAAGGGTTATACGGACAAAAGGAGGAAATCTTTGGAATTTGCCGCAGGCGATATGATCTTTTGAAGGTAACTCCTATGAAAAGTGCTATGAGATTCGGGAAGAAAGAAAAGTTAAGCCTATGTTTTGTCGGCCCTTTTGGAATTCTTGAAAGAGGTGGGTGACCTAGCTTATCGGGTTGCATTGCCACCTGCATTATCTGGAGTTCATAACGTATTTCACGTGTCGATGTTGAGGAAACATATTTCGGATCCTTCTCGTATCCTCAATTATGAGTCGTTAGATCTTCGTGAGGATCTAACTTACGAGGAATCACCTATGAGGATCCAACTGAAGGCAGATAAGGAACTTAGGAGGAAGAAGATAACTCTAGTTAAAGTTCTTTGGAGGAATCATGCAGTAGAAGAGGCTACTTGGAAACGCGAGGACGAAATGCGTGCCAAGTATCCACAACTTTTTGGTAAGTTTTAATTTCGAGGACGAAATTTCTTTTAGGGGGTAAGGAATTGTAATACAACTTTTCGTTTTGCGTGCTTCCTTGAATACCACCTAATTTTTTATGATGAATAATTTATTTGACAATTATTATTGATAATAAGTTGAATGATTTTGCAGTGGAAGGACTTGGACGCCGTCTCGCTCAATGTGCCAATTAGAAAATTATAAATTTTTACTTGCAATTTTATGTCTAATTGTGCATTTTGAATTGTTACTTGTCAATTTCTATTTTAATTGAGTAGTAAGCTGCCTATATTGCATTAAATTGAAATTTGGGAGAAGTTTGGTGGCACTTTGAAATTTATTTGAAAGTTGTGATTTTATTACA
The DNA here is from genome assembly GCA_963555705.1 of Ligustrum vulgare. Lineage (NCBI taxonomy): Eukaryota > Viridiplantae > Streptophyta > Magnoliopsida > Lamiales > Oleaceae > Ligustrum > Ligustrum vulgare. The sequence goes on from OY743174.1 coordinate 31,425,926, forward strand.
CAAAAGAGGAGAATTGAGGGACCGAGTTGCAATTAACGAAAATTGAAATCTAACCTAACTTCCTCTCCACCAAACCGAACTCACTCACGGTCTCACGCTCACTCTCCGCTCTCTCTCGCGATCTCACTCTCTGTCTCGGTATCACCCTCTCTCGTCTCTCTCTCTCTCGCCCGGCGATACGAACCAGCGCCAGCGACGCCGACCACCACCCCAACAGCGGTAAAAGCCCTTTCTTCCCTTCCCTCGTTCCCTTCCCCGACTGCGCACACACCCAACCGAACACACACAGCGCACACGTGATTTTTCACACGCCACCCGATCTCTGTATTGATGTGTGTACATAAATGTGTATATAGGTTAAGTGTGTGTAAATATGTGATGTTTCTCATATTTTTCAGATTCAAGTTTACTAAATTTCGACTGATACCGTTAAATTGTGGTTTGGTAGTGCATATGTATGTGGGTATTGATGTATATATGTATGTATGAATATGCAATTTTACAGTAGATTGTCATATTTCAAATATATGAATATGGGGTTTTCATAGTATATGTTGGAATTTCAGATTTGGGGCTTAATTAGATTTTTTTTTGAATCTTGAATTTTTATTTGAAAATTTGAGATATGAAATGTCATACTGTATAATTTCAGATTTTATGGATTCATTGAATTAATTGGTTTTGTTGAATTTACAACTAAATTGAGAATTTGGTTTAGAACCTTGATGAATTATTGAAATTTTAATTGTAATTGTATAACGTTAAAGCTGTGAAAATTTGAAGTTTAGTTAACGACCTTGTGGTAAAGTTTGTAATAATTAGTTATTTTTAGATTTGTGAACTTGTTAGAATCACGATTAAGTAATTTTGTAAAGTTATGGAATTTTGAGTTTGAGTTTGAATTTAAAAGATGAGAAGACCTTCTAATGTGCATTGAGATTTCATTCCTTGTCTTGAATATGAGTTTTATGTGTTTGGTCATATCCTAAGGTCACACTTAGGTTAATTTGAGATTTTGATCTCGATTGGGCGTTTTGTTATTATTAAAAAGGATAAGGTGACTTTGTAAGGTTCAGTAAAATTTTATTGTTCGTTTTGAATATGGTATGTTTGGGATTGGTTAGCATTAAAAAGAATTTCAAATGTGTTTGTGAACTAAGAGTCATATTTATTGATGAATGTGAAAAATTAGGATATTTTGGTACATTGACGTCACGGGCAGCCGATGTTCCTCCACTTGCAAATCCAGATAACGGTAAATGCTAAGGACGTCAAGTAAGTAAACTTCCCCCTATTTTGCTAGAAGTTGAATGTAAATGTGAAAGTTATGTGTAAATGACTGTCGTGCAACTTACTTGCTTTGATGAATTGCATTTACATTATGAAAGCATATGTTGTTGAGAAGAATGTGTAAGCATGCACATTATCATGTCATTGCATCATCAAGCATGCATTGACATCGAAATTTGGAAGTCAAATGTTTTAAATGAAAGAAATGTGTCAAAGTGCAAGTTTGTTCAAAAGTTATGTATCCCAAGTTTTTAAAGAATGAATGGGTGTGCTTCTAGTTCATGAAAGATGCGAGTGGGAAATGGGGCGCGGGGGACCGGCGTACCCGAATGTAATGAACCGCTTTGCGGTGGGAAAGTGAATGTTACACCGCTTTGCGGTGGGAAAGTGAATGTTACACCGCTTCGCGGTGGGAAAGTGAATGTTAAACCGCTTTGCGGTGGAAATGCGCATGTTAATCTGGTTCCAAATAAGTAATTGCCCACTGTATTCTGATTGACTAGAAGTTACACCAAGTGAGCTCACGATGGAAATGAAGTGAAAGTTTTGAAATGTTAAGTGAAAGTTTGAAAAGTTTGAAAGTTCTGGAAAGTAAAGTAAATGGGGATACATACATGGAATTTTTAAGCATTCATGTCATAAGCATGCATTCATGCATACAGTTTACTTACTGAGCTTTAGCTCACCCCAATCCCTCCCCAACATTTCAGGTGATGAAAGTTAGGTGATCCGAGGAGAACATTTGGCGGCTGACTCGGACAGTACCCGCTGTCGACATTATTTAATAAAGATAAATTTATTAAAGTTATCCTTTGAATTTATTCCTTAATTCATTATTTTGATAATTGTTTGGTTGAGATTAGTTTAAGTTAGTTATGGAATTTTTAATATTGGTTATATTATCACTTATTGTATTTAATTGAAGCTTATTGATGAAAAATGTTGCGTTGAGGAGTTTGGGGATTGAAATTGAAATAGTGTGGTGATGTGGGAGTTTGAAGTAGAATTGAGTTTGTATGCTGAGTATTGGATTTTTATTTGAGTTGAGTTTTATGTTGTAAAATGGTTTTGATGTCCCTCTACAGGTTGGTTAAGTCCAATTTATAGAGGAGACTCTGCCGAAATTTTGTAAAAAATTTTATAATAGTTAAATGAATACTTTAATTGTGTAAACGATTTAAATTCCGCATGCTTTTAAATGATTTATTTCCACATTAAAAGAAAAAGGGAAGTTAACATGCCTAGGTTTAAGATTCTTGAACTTGGGGTGTTACATTTTGTTTTATAAAATGTCCTGATGTACAAAATAGTTAATTTGAAAAAACTGAAAAATATCGATTATAAATTTATTCACAAATTAATATATATATATATATATATATATATATATATATATATATATATATATATATATATATATATATATATATAAAAGTAAATGAGTAATTTTCATATAAATAAGTATTTCACTATTAAAACTAAAATTGCTAATATTACTTAATTAGACACAAACATGAGAGTTAAATAATTTTAATGATTTTATTTTTATAATTTCATTATATAGAAAACACAAAGTATAAATTATTGTATCGCATAAATAAAACGTGCGAATCACGTGGAGAAAACTTGTTATTATAAAGTATTAATCCATATAGACTCTGTTCGGTAAATGTGTTTTTTAAACATATTTTTTCAACACAATTTTTTAAACCATTTTTTATCCACACATTTTATCTCTCCACTTTTAACCATATATCTTACGTAAAAACATAAAAAAAATGTTTCTAAACACAAAACTTACAACAAACATAGCCATAGATTTATTCATCAGGAACGAAGAATTATATTATATTTCTTCATGAACAAATAATTATATTTTATTCTTTAGGAACAAATTATAAACAATTGAGTTAGCTCTTTTAGAGCACTACTACAATATATTTGGTATAAACAACATAGTTTCTTGAGGAGTAAGTAGTATTCTACATGGATATTAATATAATATAAGATTGTGCTATTTCGATGATAACCAAATGACTATTGTTAAAGATTATAGATATTTGCTCTTCGAGAACTACGAAATAATGACTCTTATGAAATTATACTCTTTTGTATCAAGTAATATTCTACTAAGACATTAATGTAATAAACTTGTGCTACTTCTGGAGTAACAACAAATTATTTTAAAATATTAAACCTTATGGATTTGTTCTTTTGGAACAAATAACAATATTTTATAATATTCATACAATTTGTACTTCTTCAAGAGTAACGAAAAAAGAAATATTGAACAGATATAAAATTTTGCTCTTCTGGAACAATAAAATAACATTATAATAAAATAATAGATCTTTCAAAATTATGCTCTTCGGTAGCACTTAATATTGTATAAGAATATTATTACAATAAAAATCGTGTTACTTCAAGAGTAACCACAAATTATACTTAAATAATTATAGTTCTAAATTTGTTTTTCTTCAAGAATAATAAATCAATATTCTTATTAAGTATTGAAAATTATAATTATGCCCTTAAGAAACAATAAATATTATTCTGGAACATTGATTATGTTGTGCAGTTTCAGGAACAATAACAAATTACTCTTTAGAGCCTTAAAATGTACAATGTTTACAATTCTTCAAGAGTATTAATACAATATTTCTATAGAATATTATTTAAGTAAAGTCATGTTTACCAATAACATCTACATTAGATTTGTTTAAAATATAATATGCACATATATTGTATTTTTTCTCACAAAATAATAATATAATATTATTAATTTTGAATTTGTGCTTATTATAAAGTAACATAATAATACATATAATATTCACTTTCAAACAGTACTACAACATTTTTCAATAATATTAATTTAGATTTTTCATTTCAATATTTATAATTCAATTTTTTCTGGGATATTTAAAGATTATTTATTTTCAAACAATGTTACGATATTATTTTGACATATTGATTTAGATGGTTTCCTTTTAAGATTTATAATTTAATATTCTTCTGAATATTGATTTATTTTATATCTTTTCAAGAATAACAATACAATATTATTCTGAAATATTGAGTGAAAAATTACATTTAAGTAAATATTTATCTATTTTAAATTGATATAATCAAAAAGATATGATCAAATCGAATAATTATACTGATTTGTTATGTAATTAAAATTAAGAGAATACCGACAAGAAGGAAGAATTTCTTGCAAATTTATTTGACAATAACTCTTGACTTTCTTTGATCGAAGGAGAAATAATGTTTCATACCTCAACTGACTAGAAATTTGTGTAGAGAATGATGAATAAAATGTCTAACTCAATTGATTAAAATTTCGTGCTGAAACGTATTACAAATTTGATAGAAGAATTAAGGATACACATACACAATATAATAATATATAGAGTTTAGGTATAAATGTCATTTCTAATATTTACAAGAAAACCTACTTAGAACATCTCCAATAAGCTCTCTAAACATGAGATATTCTTTATTTTGAAGAGTTAACCTTTAGAATTTCACTCCAATAGACTTTGTATTTAACATTTTAATTTAAAAAGTAGGTTTGGCTCTCCAAATTTGGAGAGCGAAACTCACTCTCTATTATTAAATGCATTCAAAAAATTACAATTTTCAATGTTCCTACATTAACTTACTTTATTACATATTTGATATCATTGGACACTCACTTTTGAAAACTAAATATTAATTAAAAATAAAGAAAGAAAATAAATAAATATTTTTATGAAAATGTAACATAAAAAGTCAAAAATAAAGAGTTTGTTAGAGCTTGTAAAAAAATTTGCTTTTTAAATTTAACAGCAAAGATCTAGTGCCCATGAACATGCAGCTTATAGTGCACATTATCTAGCTGTCAACTGATTTGGATATAAGTGGGCCCCATATAGCTGGGAGGAAGTCATGAAAAGCGGTTGGACCAAAGTAAAACCACATTTCCTGTTTTCTTTCTTGTATTGTAGTGGAGCCCACAAAGTTATTACATTTCACCAACTCATTAGAAGCCATAAATTCACGTACATTGAAGCATTAACGCTGCGAACTAGATTGCTGCCTTCAGTCAATTTTTTTTTCCAGCCCTCAAGATTAAGTCTCAAGACTCCAAAAAGATCGTTGGGTTCTCGTCTTGTCCGGTAACTGACCTATCGCACGTTCACGATCCAGAATGCCCAGATACTTGACAAAGGTAAAATATATATAAATTTTTTTAGATGTGTTCACCTGGTGTCCATGGAATGTTTTGCTATAGATGTGATGAATATCTATTCTTATCCATTCATATTGTATACATAAATCCCGTTTTCATGATCGAATAAATGTGTTCAGGTTGTGATACTTGATGAAGGTAACATATAGTTTTGGGCAGGTTTGATGTGGTTCCCTTTTTAGATTTCACTTGGAACTTGATGTAAATGCTAACCAGTATTGATTTTTTCAAAAGAATGCTTTACTTCATGTTGTTTATAATTTTGGAGTTCATGAGGTTTTTTCTTCTTCCATATTGAGCCAATTTTTTAATGCTGTAATGTGGGTTTTTATGTAGTTTATAAATTTCTTTGTGGTATTATAATCTCCTAATTCAACAGGTATGGATTCAGAAATAGAAGATAACATATACACTCCTCAAGTATCTGAGTTTTTAATTCCACAAAGGGGCTAAAAATTTGCATCAATAGACGATGCTTTTTCACACTATAATCAGTACGCTCGAGCAGCTGGGTTCGGTACACGAAACTGTAATGGTAACAAAAAAAAGGGAACAAATGAGTATGTGTGGAAACTATTTGTGTGCTCAAAGCAAAGGACAACAAATGAGAGCTATCAGCTACATGTTAAACATTCTGCGCCACATACTGGAGAACGAAATCGTGGCCATACACGATGTGACTGCAAATCCAGATCATCTATTGTGAAGGTACAAAAAAGGGAGTGGGCAGTGAGTTAGTTTGTTGAGGAGCAAAACCATCATTTGACTACGTCGAGCAGGGTGCATTTGTTGGGATCCCACCGGACAGTTTCTTTAACAAAGAAGTCACTAACCCAGTAGTTTTCTAAAGCTAATATTCTGACTTTTCAACAAGTGCGCCTTTTGGAGATAGACTCAGGTGGCCCATCGTCTATTGGGTTCTTGAAAAGAGACATTAGGAACCACTAGACAAATCTTCGACAAGAGAAGTTTGGGAAAGATGCAGAGTCTTTGATTGAGCATTTCATGTTTGAGAGGGAGAAAAATCCAAACTTTTTCTTCGACTATGAGGTAGATGACGAGAACAAGCTTAAGGTAGATAACGAGAACAAGTTCATTAGATGTTTTTAGGCTGATAGTGAATCTCGGAGATCTTATGCATACTTCGGAGATGTCGTGGTGTTTGAAACAACTTACAACACAAACAGGTACTCATTGGTGTTTGCTTCCAATGTTGGAGTCAACCATCACGAGCAAAAAATAATCTTTGGATGTGGGTTTCTCAGTGACAAAACAATAAATTCATTTGTGTGGTTATTTTCAAAGTTCATTGAAGCAATGCCAACTCAAGCACCTCCAGGAGTAATCATTACTGATCAAGACGCTGCTTTATCAAAAGCTATCTCGAGAGTGATGCCATTCACCTTGCATCGCTATTGTTTGTGGTACATACTGACTAAGTTTCCTGAGAAGATGAATGTCAATTTGCAGAACAGCTTGTATCATTTGTTGGTAAAAACCATCAAAGAATCTGAATCACCAGAGGAGTTTGAAGAACGTTGGAATGAATCGATGGACAGTACACGATTATCTAGTAACGAATGGATAAACTCCATGTTTGAGATGCGGCATGATGGGTGCCCTGCATATGTGAAAACATGTTTTTTCTGCTGTAATGTCTAGCAGCCAACATTCTGAAAAGTAGTCATTCTTTTTTAAAGAAATATGTGAACATGAAGTACTCATTGATTGAATTCATTTCATGTTTTAATAGGGCATTAGATCATCAGAGGCATGCAGAGTTGGCTGCTAACCACATAGACGTAAGTGAGAAGCCAAGACAGATATCAGTTTTATTGATGGAGAATCAGATGGTTCAAATATACACCAAGAAGGTTTTCTTGTTGTTTCAAAGGGAATTTGAACAGAGTAACTCCTACCTCTACAGGAAGGTATCTACTATTGATGTGGCCAAAACATATAGATTGGAGCGATTTGGGATAGACAAAATAGCTGATCAACGGTGGGAGGTAACTTATTTTGTAGCATCTGACTATATCTCATGTAGTTGTCATATGTTTGAATTTCACGGTTATCCATGCCGGCATATGCTTTGCTATATGAAGAAAAAACAGGTTCTTGTTCTGCCTGATAAATATATTCTTAAAAGATGGACTAAAAATGCTAAACCAGCTCATGTTTTTGTTAATGTAAATGTCTTGTCGTCCGGTAATAATATTGGTCCAAGCTTGATGGCTCGACATGGTATGCTGTCTCATACGACATATGATATAATTGATGAGGCATCACTAACAGACGCTCGATTCACATATCTAATGGGACATTTCTAGACCTTGCGTGTACAAGTGAAGGTGATTGATAATGGAGGAAATGATAGTGGAATGTGTAGAAATACCAATAGGTTTGATGAAGAGACAAGTTGTTCAGGATCCAAACCCAGTCAAGGCGAAAGGATGTGGAAAGCGCCTGAAGTCAGAGAGAGAGAGAGAGAGAGAGAGAGAGAGAGAGAGAGAGAGAGAGAGAGAGCAATGGAAAAATCAACAGGCTAGTGAATTACAATAACGCTTACTAGTTGAAATCCAAAAACTAAAATGACACACTAGATTTCCACTGCACGACAAACGGTTGCTAAAGTATACGACAATAAGATGTACTCTGCATTTCCAAATTATGCAAACGTTCCATAATTGAATCACAGACCACGTCCAACTTCTCCGACAAAGCCGTCAACTGGTGTTTTACTTCATTGATTTTACTATCACGCGTCTCACCGACTTGGGTCTAGTAATGAGTTTCTTGATCAACTTTGTTAGCCTATATGAAATACCCACACGAGTGGCATTTTCAAAATCTAGATTGGGATTTCTCAATGTGCGCAATGTGTACATCTTCATATCACATCCACAAATGCATTTAAGGCGGGGTTGCGATTCATTTGTGCTCGACGTAGACATTAGTAATTGTACCTAGCTACAAAGTGGAGACATAAAAAATATTAAGAACCAAAAACTAAGAGGCTCAGACATACTTTGCAAACAAAAATGCGTCATCGCCATGGTTGCAAATTCAATGGTTGCATCTTTCTTGGGGAGCAATTAGCCCCAAGACCACGCCGTCCATTTTTCCATGCCAAGATACGAATAACTAACGTTGACGTTGGCAATATTCACATTTATCAAAATTCACATTTTCAGCTCCAGTTCAAACATATGATTCATCACAGTCTCCGAACATCACACAAACCCAACATTTAGATATATGAGAACTAGTCCAGAGTAATGGAATGGGTTCAAGAATCATGCTTATCAACCTAGGGTACAAAGTTATATCAATGGTAGCACCGAAACTAAATGCTCTAAAATAGGAATTTGGAGTTTGAATAAATTGTCCACAATTACCCATGATTTGAAACACCAACTCAACTACATAAAATATGCAGGGATAAATTGTAAAGCACAAATCCTTACCTCTGGGAAGCTTTCGAACCCAATATCAAATACAGAGTCAGATACTTAGCAAAGATCTAGTGCACGTGAACGTGCGTCTTACTAGCTAAGCAGTTCATAGAAATTTCAGCTACGAAGTGTAATGAAATTGAGGGCAAAATTACTTTCCTCTATATAGATTTCAAACAAGAATTGAAAGACGTAATACTAAAAATGTAAGGGAGAAAATGCATCACATTTAGGGCACAAATCCTCACCTTATCGTCAATTCTGAAATCGTTGCACAATAGTTACTTTTTCGTGGGATGGAACCACCAACTAGGTCAGTGGTTTGGAGAGGACTGGGAAAAGGAGAGAGAAGTGGGTCGGCGGTTTGGAGAGTAGTGGGATGAAGAGAGTGGATTTACTTTGGTCGAATCGATTTTCATGACTTCCTCCCAGTTGTGTGGAGCCCACTTGTATCCAAATCAGTTGATAGCTGGATAATGTGCCCTATTAGCTGCATGTTCACGTGCACTAGATCTTTGCTATTAAATTTAAAGATGCTCTCTACCATGTAGAATATCTTAATATTAATCTTAATATATATATATATATATATTTTAACTAGTATTCGCACCCGTGCGATGCACGGGACATGTAAAAAATAATTATAAAATTTTTGCTTATTAAAATGAAAAATTAAAATTTAAAATTTTTTTTGATAATTTTTCATAATTACACAAAAAAAGAAGTTGATCAATTATAATTGAAGCTAAAGGATTACAAAGTAGATAAACCACTAATCCAAATCTTGAAATACTTCCTTATATACAACATTTGTAGTAGTATTGTTTTGTTCACCATCTTTGTTACAAATCATGATTTTCAATCCACTACGATTTGTATAACTCGATACTGCAGCATATAATTTTCCGTGACTGAATATAGGATTTTTTAAGTACATGCCAACATTTGATAGTGATTTCCCTTGACTCTTGTTTATTGTCATTGCGTATGACACAATCAGCGGGTACTGCCTCCTTTGAAACTTAAAAGGTAACCTCGTGTCAGATGGAGTCAATGTCATTCTAGGAATGAAAACTGTATGACCTACATTGCTCCCTGAAAGAACCTTTGCCTCAATAACGTGACTTCCGAGCCTCGTGATTATTAGTCTAGTACTATTTCACAGACCAGATGAATGGTCAATATTTCTTAACAACATAACTGGTATCCCACCTTCAACTTCAATTCATGGTTAGGAACTCCTGAGCATCTTATCCCATTCATAATTTTCGGTGTGTGAAGATCCTGAAGTAAATTAACATTAGAATCTGACTTGCATGTCGCATTTGAACTTAAATAGATTCTTGTTTCAGACTGATTACATGAGACCATGTATTCGTTAACCATCTCTACTACATCAAGAGTTGGAGCAAGTATGGCTCTGCCTTGCAAAAAAGAATTGTAATCGACATCACTTGTTAGATTGGGGTATATGCTATCCACGATTGCTACAACTGAATTATTGGAAGTAGTTATTAAAATATCATCTGGTATCTCAATTGTTGCATGACCATCGTTTGGACCTCCTATTGTTCCATCTCCAATACTTGAAATCCAATCGAAAAATTGTTTCAATTCATTAGAATGATTTTCCGAACCTAGATTTTGGAGTCTCATGTTTTTTGTCAGCCTCAATACCTTACAATGTTTCCAAAGGTATGAAGAGTTTATAGTTGCATGCACAATGTCTTGCCTACTTCCCTTTGGAATAACAGGTAATATCTGTCTAAAATCTCCACTAAACACAATTGTTTTGCATCCAAAGGGTTGTTCCATACTCAATGAATTGCAAAATCTCATAATATCTCTCATGCTCCTGTCCAATGCTTCAAAGCAATATCATTCATAATGACGCTTCATCCCAAATAATAAGCTTGGCTTTAACAACTAACTCAGCTAGTGGGCTACCTTGTTTTATGTTGCATGTAGAATCTTCATTTGGATTCAAGGGAATACAAAATCTAGAATGGGCAGTTCTCCCCCCGGGAGTAGAAGTGCTGCTATACCGCTAGAAGCCACTTTGATTAAAATCTCCCCTTTTGACCTAAGAGCTACAAACAGAGTTTTCCAGACAAATGTTTTGCCAGTTCCTCCATACCCGTATAAGAAAAACATACCTCCTTTATCACTTTGAACAACACACATTATGGTATCATAAGCGATCATTTGCTCATCTGTCAAGTTTGAAACAAACTTTTTGTGGTCTTCTGCCAATGCTCTTTTGTCGTAGGATAATTCATCGCGTATCAGTCTATTCACACCACTTGAAAATTAGTCAATATCTAGAAATGGTATTGATTGAATATCACACAGACTTTTGTTGCTGCAATTCAGAATCTTTTCAATTTCCACAAGGGCATAGTTTTTTATCTCATCGTCACTTAATATCAACTCCGAATAAAAAAAAAAAAAAATCAAACAATTTAATGGTCATGGAAAAATATTGATAATTTTTTTTGTTAATTTTCCAAAATAATATGACTAAAATATAGTACCTTCGTGACCAAAAGTATTTCGCTGTCTATATAGTATGTCATTCGCTAGATATTGCTAGCATCTTTCCCAAACAACTTCAGGCTTGGAAAGGCAACCAGAACACAATAGAGTTGCAAACAGATTTCTGAGACAATGTGTTGATCCCCAATGACTTGCTTCAAGAATCCCATCAACATATTCTTTATCGTCATACAGAAGTCCAAGTGCATAACATGCATCTCTATAGGATTCATACTGTGTTCCGTTAACAAACTTAATCTCCTCGTAACTCCTACGGCCTCGGACTATGTTAAGAAGAATTCTAAGATAGTACATTTCACCACAACCAGGAGGAACTTAAAATATTCGTCCAACAAAATAACCACGTTTCCTCGGATGCCATTCTCTACTGGGTTGTTTCCAAACAAATTTAGTAGGAAATTCAGCATATGTTAGATTTCTCACCTCAGGATATTTTCTGTTAGAATCCATCCATGCTGTGAACATGCTATGGTTTACAGAGGGCCAATTCATGACTTATTCAATTGGATCACCATCTGAAAATATTATATTCTGCTCATTTGGAAGATGAAAACTTAAACGCTCTACTGGAGGATCTCTATACTATATTTCAAAACCAAATATCCTCCAGGCTGCCTTGCATGGTAATATGTATCTATAATCATAGTACATATTTATCTCATCAACACTGTCATTCGATTCCTCATCATCGGTGTTCTTGTGGAAAGTAGCAGTAACACGATCTTATTGACATATTTGAAGTGGTACTTGATTGACCTTGATTGGTTGCACCACTCCACATTAGTGTGAGCTCCATACTTCAATAGTAAGTATCGATTGTGCGGTACAATGTAACGATTGTCAAGCTCAACCCCGCTCTTGTTTACGGTTCTTCCATTGTCTCTTCTCTTATAAATAGGATATCCATCCTCGTCCACATTTGTGCACTCTGTATACTTTTTCGGAAAATGCTTTGTGCAACGACCATTTGCCATACATGGAGAAGATCTATTTAAGTGGCCACAAGGGCCATGAACCATAAAGTCACTGACCACAGCATAATATTCAGGATCCCTCTCTTCATCTGGAATTTCTACGGATATAATGTTGTCGATATCCTCAGGAGTTGGATACTTGTCTTCTCGAAATAGAAATAATAATATATGAGCATGTGGCAAACCACGCTTCTGGAACTCAACCGTATAAATAACTGTAAATAGTACCCCAGAAATATTACAAATACTGCATTGAGATAATTATTAAAGTACTTGGAAAAATATTAAAAATTAATAGAACTAAAAATTAAAAAACTTACTTGCTTTTACTTTTCCAAAAATCTTGTTATGTTTGAGATCCTTGATAAGATGATTAAACTTCATTTTGAACACTCTACAAACTATGTCCGATCGATCCTCAACTTTCAAGCCTCTTTTTTTAACAAAGGGAACAATTTCTGGCCACTTCGGATTGCAAGTAAATGTAATAAATAAATTAGGATATCCAACCTATTTACAAATAGCCATAGCATCTTGGTAATTTTGGATCATATATCGTGCCCCACAAGTGAAGGAAGAAGGTAAAATCACACGTCTACCTTGTGATGAAGCATTTGTCTCCCCTCTTAACAATGCATCAGTCAACCCTTTGTACATTTCGGATCTCAGTTCCTTTTGATGAGTTCGAACATATGCTAGACAGGAAGATTCAACCATCGTGTACGTGTCAACCAAAAACTGTTGGAAAAGCCTTCTCGCAGATAAAATAATTGGGGATTCATATATCCTCTCTTGTAGTCTGTACGGAATAAACTCTCTAATACTAATCATTTTTCTTGATCCAGATGAGTTTGTATTGGTACGTTGTAATGGTATATCCTCTCTGAAGCCATCTTCGCCATATGGAAAGAGTAGAGGATACTGTAGACCAAGATACGAAGGGTTCAATTAATTTATTCTCTTTAATTTTCGAGTTCTTGTTTCCACAACAATGTCTCTGACTCTCTGTCTCCTGGAGAAGTTTCAAAGTCGCCAACAATTAATGCAGCCACTTCAGAAACGGCAGGGAGATTGTACCTCCTACCATCCTGATTCCTTCTTCCAATGAGCCTAAGCTTCAAATTTGACGAATCTTGTCGATGAATAGTATCTCTAACCATCCGAAATGATTTCACCAACACATTATTTTGACCAAGCATGGTTCTCAAACCAGAAACAATCTCTGCGTGTAATGTACTTATATCTAATTTTTGCCTACAACACGCAAAAAGATAATTGGTAGATACACGGGTTTATAATATTTAAAATTTTACCAAAAAAAAAGGCTTCGTCAAACCAAAAGTGAATAAATGAATGTTACCAAATTGCCTCCAATCGGTTGGAATCTTCATTTTCTGTGTCATAAATATATAATTGAGCAAACTTTGGAGGTGAACCTTCGGGTGGCAACAAACTTCCAATCATGTGATAGTTCCATCCATGCAATCTGAATACCGGAGGCGATTTACCTTTATTTAAACTCGAATCAATCTTACCTTCCATCGATGTGAAAGAAAACATCGTGTTGTACAAACGAACATTTTCCAGAAAATGTTTACTCTTTTCACTTGATCCATTCAACAAGTCACTAAGAAAATCTGGAGGAGTTCGCATAAATGGCAGCTCGATTTTTCCTTGCATACAACACATAGAGAATTTTGGTATTCTTGGTTTGAATTGTTTTTCTACTTGTTCATCATACCAAAATAATGTACCACATTATTTGCAGGTCCATTCAGGATGTCCAATATCATAATGTTCTGCATAAATAAATAAAAAAACCATTGAACATATTTTTAAATATTAATATGTTTTATTAGATCTCACAAAGAAATTGAAATAAAATAATGAGCCTATGAATTATTCCCATAATTTGGTAAATAGTTTTATTGATAAAATGGGTAGTTAAAAATAATTACTTACAATCATAATGAGTTAAAAATAATTTTGATCAAGCAAAGGCCGAATATATCTATCAAATATTCACTCAATAGTTTGAGTCAATGAAGAAAACTACAATAAAATTATATTGCTAATTCAGATTAAATTGATAAATGGCTAAGATAATATTATCAGTTATTTTATATTGTTACATCTACTATTAACAAAAATTATTTTAACATTTCTTCAAATAGCTATTTAACCAAATGTACTTTTCGTAACCATATTTTATTCCCATTATTTATTTTTTCATAAATTTTTTTTTATAAAAACACATTTCTTGATAAACGTCTATTTGATAATTTGTTTATAAATAGCGACGTGAGAGTATTCAATTAGTCTATTTTGAAATACCGAAATAGGTGAACAAAGAATTGTTTCCATCCAGAATTGGGCATTTTATTTTATTTTATTTTGAAATTGTCGAAATAGGTGTACCACGTAAACGTGTATAAACGAAGCCCGTAAAAAATACAATAAAAGTTATAATTTATTTCCTAGTTAACATTTGTAATTTTAATTAACAACACATTTCACAATCTCACCACTTTTAAATCACACATTTCATTAATTTTTATAAAATATATATACGTCAAATAGTGTTGAATTTCTAAACGTAATTTACTTAATATATATTGTTTAAATTATGATTTTGACATAAAATGTATTTTTGAAAATTGGAAGAGAATATATGTATGATTAAAAGTGGTTTGAGAGATTGTGTGAGTTATAAATTGTCATATTAATCATTTACTGAACACTTGCTTAACTTCTGGATGATAAAATTGTAGCAGTTTATGAAACAACAATTCTATTGAGACATTTTTTTTGAACATTTTTAAGTGATATTGTGATATGTCACATTTTCATTGGATATGAAAAAGTAAGTGGTGAGGTAGTTATTTTCACAACCTAATGAATGTGTGACATGTCACAATGTCACTTAAAAATGTTCACAAAAAATGTCTCTCATAAAATGATTTACTTATGATTATGAGATAAATTGTGTGGTTGAAAGTTGGGAATAGATATCTTCATTATTTACACGCAAGATATTTGTACAGAGTATAGCTACATGAATAAATGCACGATGGTTACGCAATGTCGCCTCCGTTTGCTAAACATATTTTTAAACATGTTTTTACCTACACAATTCCTCAAATTATTTTTAATCATATATATTTTTTCTCTCAATTTTTTAATCATACATTTTTATCTAGAAAATATAAAAAAAAAATATTTTTAAACAAAATTTATAACAGACAGAGGCGTCTATTTCTAGAACGTTACACCAGCTAAATACCAAAAAAAAAAAAAAAAAAGAAAAAAAGAAAAATGATCAAAGCATTACACGTATCAATTTACTTTACTTTCAATGGTAAAGTTATTCCTTATCTTCATCATCAAAGCAAAGAAATAATGTCCTCTTCTTAGTTTTTCCACATGACAACGACGAAACTCCATCTCCATCTGTTATCGTCTATCCGTTCGAGTCGTCCTCTCATCACACAAAATTTATGGGGGAAAAAAAATCAAAAAACAGTCGGAGTAACTATTCTTTTCATCACTTCTGAAAATCTTCAAATTGTTTAAGAACTTAATCAGCTAAGTATTTCTGTGAAATTTATTTTTCCTTTCATTTTTTTTAATATTATATTATGTTCATGATGTTATTAATTTTTAAACTTAAAGATTCTGGTTTTATGTTTAAATTTTTTTCCTTTTTTTTTTTTTTTTTTGTAGATAGAGTCTACAATCGAGAGTAAAGAAGAAATTTGTTCTCAGATCTAATGCTACAAAGCTCTAATCTGACGTCCTATGTTCTCAATACTCAGTTATGGCGACGAAAATTAAAAAAAGAAAAAAGAAAAAAAATGTTTTCTCATGATGTTTAAAAATAAACATCATTTATTCGGTCAGATCTACTGCTTCTTATTGTTAAAAAATGCATCAATTTTTGTATAATTTATATTAGATCGAGAAAAATGCTATTATAGACTCATATGTTCTAATTTAAATTTTGGAATTTAAAGAAATAATTTTTTATTTGTTGTATAAATTTTATAATAAATCAATATACAGTTTATTACATTTGTTAAAAAGGAAGAAATAATAACTCGTAGATCTTGGTTTCTTTTATACACTTTTTGACTCTATTCACTTGTTATTATTATTATTATTTATTTATTATTTTCAAAAATGCATGTGAAATCTGGTGTACATGATAACAACACGATAAACACTCATTTCTAGATGATACAACATGCTTAAATATGTTTACTATGAGTCTTCCCATTAAAACTATTAATAACTTGGTTAATCATTTTGTTCAGATTTGGATTATAAATTGAAGGAAAACTTGACTTGGTAACATCAACAATGAAAAGATAAGTCCTAATCTATGTTTTATTTAATTTTTAGTTTGTTCAAAATTGTTGAAATGCATGTATCTTGAACATGTATATGAATATTCTGCTGGATTATTCTGTTTTAGTCTAGATCTATACGATTCAAGTTTCTAACAAATTTAACAATATTACAAATGTTTACATAAGCTGAAATTTTTTCATTATTTAAGTCAGAATTAAAAAAAAATAAAAAATTGAAAAGGACTTAGAGGAAGAATAAAATTAAACTATACCTTGTTGTGAAAGCTGAAAAATTTTCATCTTCCCCTACAAAACAACAAATAGATATAAGGTACTGAAAATCTAGATACAAAAAAGTGCTAACAATGATTTTATTAGAAATTTGCATTATATACGTTAGGCTAACTTTCCGGATCAGCATTAGTCATAATGCTTGCAGAATTCTCTCCATTCAGTTCATCACCTAATTTGTTTCAACAGAATGCATTATATGAGTTATGTAATATTTGGTAAAATTTTGTTCTCTTTACTGTGGGATGTGATAAATGCGTTGGACGTGAAAATATAGTAATAAGTAGAAAATAATTTTTAATGTAGTATGTCTTTTTTTTTTTTTTTTGATCGGAATTAATGTAGTATGTCTGATATGCCATGATGTTGTCACGGTTGTTGTTCTTAGTTATACTGTCGATAATAGAGGTTGTTGGACTCAATTTTGAAGAAACAATCAACTCGTTATTACAATGTCTATGTGTTTGAAAACTGATTTGAGAAAACATGTATTTGTTAAAAAGTACTTTGGAAAAATGTATTGTTTATACCTTGTTTATAAATACTGTCTTGAGAAGTATTATCACGAACTCATAGACATTGTAATTATTTAAGTAGTATATAAAAACTTATGCAAAGGGAATGGTTGATGTATACTATGGATTTGTTAACTCTTTTTGAGGATGACAAAAATATTTGGAGATGCCAAATGTTGGGTGGACAAACATGGTGTAAGAAGAAAATTTAAAAGTCGTAGTTTGATGTGGG
This sequence comes from Ligustrum vulgare, assembly GCA_963555705.1. Taxonomy (NCBI): domain Eukaryota; kingdom Viridiplantae; phylum Streptophyta; class Magnoliopsida; order Lamiales; family Oleaceae; genus Ligustrum; species Ligustrum vulgare. Next base: position 31,443,819 of record OY743174.1, read on the forward strand.
TTTTCATTTTTCATTTTTTGAATCTTTAATTACGTTAAACAAAACACATGTTCATTTACTATTCTTAAGCATTTTTCTCTGCTATTCAATATGAATGCTGCCCTTTTTATCAATAATGCAAGAACATTATTTCAAAATTATTTACATGTCTTTTCAAGTGAGGATTATCAGTATAGTATCAAAAATAACCATGGATGGACCGTTATGGATATATGGTATTCAACATATAAGAAAAGGTAATGAACTTACATGCCACGAGGTTGTCACTTCCATTGTTCCTAGTAATATTTTCAACAGTTGAGGTTGCTGGACTTGATTTTGAAGAAACAATCAACTCATTATTGGATAATGTAAACTTTCCAATACTTAGTGCTATGATTTCGAAAAAGTTACAATCGGTGGTCGATTGTAACTAACCGACCCTCGCTCGATTAGAAGAAATATATCTATCTTGCATTGCCAACTTTAAGAAAAGAAAGATGAAATGACATAAGAAAAATTATAACGAAATTATATACATTGAATATAAGTAATTCAATACTATATAAAAACTTACTGTCTGTGATTTCACTTAGATGGATAGTGGATGTATACTGTGAATTTGTTAACTCTTGATCGAGATGCCTAGGAAAACTGGGGAAGCCCGCTGTGAAGTTGATGAAAAAAAATTGTAAGAAGAGAAAATAAAAATTACATTTTGTGGTAAATTTTTTTAGGATTTATCGTTATTAACCATCTTTTGTCTTTTTATCCATTCAAATTCTTTCCCTTATTTGTTTGTGAATTTATTAACGTGCGTCTTACTAGTCAAGCAGTTCATAGAAATTTCAGCGACGAAGTGTAATGAAATTGAGGGCAAAAATCATTTCCTCTATATAGATTTCGAACAAGAATTGAAAGACGTAATACTAAAAATGTAAGGGAGAAAATGTATCACATTTAGGGCACAAATCCTTACCTTATCGTCAACTCCGGAATCGTTGCACAGTAGTTACTTTGCCGTGGGATGAAATCGGCACTTGACAGTTGAAGGACGGGAATAGTGGACAGGGATTAAACCACCAACTAGGTCAGTGGTTTGGAGAGGACTGGGAAAAGGAGAGAGAAGTGGGTCGGCGATTTGGAGAGTAGTGGGATGAAGAGAGTGGTTTTACTTTGGTCGAACCAGTTTTCATGACTTCCTCCCAGTTGTGTGGAGCTCACTTGTATCCAAATCAGTTGATAACTGGATAATGTGCACTATTAGCTGCACGTTCACGTGCATTAGATCTTTGCTTTTAAATTTAAAGATGCTCTCTATCATGTACAATATCTTAAGATTTTAATAATCAGTTTGACTTTATTTTTATTTATTTATTGATTATGTTCATTTTCTATTTTTATTATAAATCTAAATAACTACAATATGCAGAATATATATTACAGATTTTAACAATTAATTCATATAATTTTTATTAAACAATTGATGGGTCAACTATTTTTATTAAAATAATAATGTAACAATATGAATAAAAAGATTGCCAATATGAAGAAAGAAAAATCAATTAATATAACAATATTTATTAAAATTAATGATTATTTTTTACGAAAACAGTTGAAATTAATAATTAATGCTTAGTAATCAAAATATACAAAAAAAATTTATCCTACATCTCTTTTTGGGAAGAATATGATGAAGAACAATATATAAAAAAAAAAAACATCGGTTCTACGGAGAATATGTAAGTTTGAGTTTTCCACATGTATTATATGAGGGTAATTTTATAGTTCAAAGTTTTTTTTTGTTTTCTAAATTATATATATATATATATATATATATATATATATATATATATATATATATATATATTCATTAATAATTTTTTTTTTCATTTTATTGATATATAATTAAACATGCATTTAACTATATTCAAATAATTTCATCGCATTTAAAATAAAAAAAAAAATTAATTGTGCATCTCTTTGGTTTAATTTCACTTTCGTACATCACAAATCTTGAGATTGATTTTCACTTTCGTGCATCGTCATATATTGCTTAATTTTTTACATTCATTTAAATATATGACCGTATATATTTAATTTGTTGCAATTAGTTTAATTTATATAAATGATAATATTTTGAAGGTTATTATTTTTATTCATGATAGTAAAAAATATTTGAAAAATTTATTTATTTATTCTATACGACGTAGATTTGAAAAAAATGTATTATTATTTAAGTTTGAGCAATTTCTTAAAATCTATTTTACCAATAAAAACTTCCATGCATAACACAGGTCTGGACAACCACAAATTGTACAAACAATGTAGTATTCAAAGAGATTTTCCAAAATTTATGAGAATTCTAATTTATTTCTACTTTGAGCATTTGTTGACAATTTGTATAATTCATTAAAGCAAATTGTGTGTTCAATTTTTTTTTTTTTTTTTATAATTGCATTTACAGTAAGGGTTTGTTTGATAACCTTAATTTTTCGTGGAAAAGGAAAAAATTTTCCAGCTTTTCTACTTTACTCCGTTTAATTGCGAAAATTTTCCACAGAAAATGTTTTTCGCGGACCCCACCCACGCGCCAATTTTCCTTGTTTTGGTGGAAAATATTTTCTTTGGGTTTTGGTGGATTTTTGTTTTCCATGGTAGATGGAAAATGATTTTTGACACGTTTAATCAATTTTGTTGTTGTTAATTGACTTATTTTCTTTCCAAAAAATAACATTATCACCGTCAAGTACAAATATATTTAAAAAGTAAAAAAAATTTTTTTTTATTAAAATAACAAAAAATTACTTTATTTTCCATGAAAAATAATGTCAATCAAACAACAAAAGTTGGAAAATTCCCTACTTTTTCCACCTAGAAAATTAAACCAATCAAATACATTAAACTTCTAATTCCCAGGAATTCAATTCCCTATAATTAAATTCTCTGGAATTCATTTTCTTTCTACCCTCGTTATCAAACGCACCCTAAATCATTTCATATTGTACTTTCATGCAACGCATGTGTGTGATACTATTACTCTTTAGATATAAAGAATCTGTTTAAGTAGAAACGATCACTTATTACGGTTAGCAGATGTTAATGTGTTCACCGTAAATGTAATATTGATACGTGTCTAACGTTTTAAAATTTTTAAATATGTATCAATATTATACTCATGATAAGTACATTAATTTCTGCCCATCGTTGATGGGTGATTGTGATGGCTTTTAGAGATGCTTTCAGTACTTACAAAAACCCAATCTAGCCCATCTCCCAAACGCCCGCTGTCGTGGAAAAGCTTGTCGTCACCGATGCCCACTGTCGTTCACCACTGGACGCTCACTACTCTATCTCATCTCAGATCACCCCAACATATCCTTTACCTTGTTTTCTCAAATCACAATTCCAACCTTTTCGACCGCTAGATCCGTGAATCGTTGTTGTGGGCTGTTTTTGGGCGCTTTCTTTCTAAGTTGTGGTGCGATTGCTATTTTGGGCTCCACCTGTTTGGGTTGTGGTGCGATTATGGTGCTGTTTGAGTAAAATTACCGTGAAGTAGAAGCTGTCATCTGAAAAATTGTCTGGTAATTATAACGTGGCTGTTCGATTTCGACAGACTAAAAAATGGTTGGTTGGTGTATTTTCTTGGGAACTTAACAAAAAGCTTGTGTTTGCCTAAGGTGGTCTGAAATTTCGTGTTATTGCAACTGTGGAGAAATCAAAGATGGCTTATGCTGCTGCATTATCTCTCAGTCAGACTCTGGAGCAGTTATCAAATCCTCATCTAGAACAACATAACACCCCTCTTCAGGACCAACAGATTATATCTCTCCAGGAAAAGTTGAATTCCTTACTAGATTTTATGGACGATTCTTGGCAGAGAAGGAGCGAGGAAGTACGGTGTTTGGAAAGGGAAATTCGAGATGTAGCATACAAAGTAGAAGATATAATTGACTCGCATATATCAAATAATTTTGGTCAGGAAGGTTTTCAGGAAAGACAATTGAGAGACCAAACATTTCATGAAAACTTTGAGATAGTAGCAGATGAAATTGATTCCGTAAAGAAAAAGGCGGCTAAGCTTAAGAGATTGTGGGGCGCAACAGATCTGCACCAGACCCAGATGACTTCTTTGTCAACTGGTCCACCAAGAGCTACTTCAAGCGGCAAGAATACTATGGTCGGGCTACAAAATGATTTGAATCAAATAATGGATCGACTTACTAGATATCCTCCTGCTCTTACAATCATCCCAGTTATTGGCATAGGAGGGATTGGCAAAACCACACTGGCTAAAAATGCTTATGTTCATCCACGGATTTCACTTCATTTCGACACACGTGCCTGGGTATCAATTTCTCAAGAATATTGTGAGCGAGACGTTTTGCTGAGCCTTCTGGATTCCATGAAACAACTCAGTGCTGAAATGCGTCAAGAGAACGTTACTGAAAATTTAAAAGAATATCTTTATAAAAGTTTAAAAGGAAGAAGGTATCTTGTTGTCCTTGATGACGTTTGGAAATCCGAGGCTTTGGATTCTTTGAGAAGGATATTACCAGATGACGGGATAGGAAGCCGGATCATGATGACATCACGGCTATTGAGTGTGGTTGACTCCCATAGCTCTCCCCATCATATGCAATTTCTAAATGAGACGGACAGTTGGAATCTACTTCGTCAGAAGGTTTTTGGGGAAGATTGTTGCCCTCTTGAACTGGAGGAAGCTGGAAAGGAGATTGCAACGAACTGCAAAGGACTTCCGCTTTCCCTTGTCTAGATGGGCGGTCACCTCTCCAAAGCCAACAGGACAAAAGATCAGTGGGAGTATGTTGCAGAAAATGTCAAGTCCATTGTAACTCGAACAGATGCAAACTGCTCAGAAATACAATCTTTAAGTTACGATATCTTGCATCATTATCTGAAAGCATGCTTTCTATATATGGGAGTTTTTCCTGAAGATGGTAAAATTCGTGTCTCCAATCTCGTCAAGTTATGGGCCACAGAAGGATTTCTAAAACCTGTCGAGGGTAAAACCTTGGAAGAGGTGGCTGAGGAATATCTGGGAGATCTAATTTCCAGAAATCTTATTTTGGTTATTGAGGAGAGTTCTCGAGGAAAGATAAAAACCTGTAGCATCCATGATCTGTTAAGGGACCTATGCATAAGAAAAGCTCAAGAGGAGAAGTTTTTCCATGTCACTAATAAAGATGTCAACATTTTTGTTGAAGGCATAAAGTATTCACGTCGTCTATGTATTCCTCAAGATATTTTTCACAAGGAATTTTCAAACCGTGACAATTCGAATGTCAATCCATCGATGAGATCCTTGCTACCATTTCGTTCTATTATAAGTTTCGGTTCTGGTAGCGAGATTTTTGTTACAGGTGAGGTAAAAACATTTCCACTGCTCAAGGTATTGTTTCTTGCTGAAGGAAAAGTAGATGGTTTCCCAATTGGAGAAAATGAATTAGTTCACTTAAGGTGCCTTTCTTTATCCTGTGATGGGAAAGTTTCCATAGCTAAAACATTACCTGACACTCTTTGGAATCTACAGACATTGATTGTAGATTGTAAAGAAGTACATCTACCAGAGGAAATATGGAGGATGCCACAATTAAGGCATCTCCTGTTCGGGATTTGTTATTTGCCATGTCCTGCTAGATGTCCAATGGATGGGGTGAATTTAGTCTGGGAAACCTTTTAACATTGTCAAAAGTGAGTAGTTCCAGTTGTACCAATGAGGTCTTTGAAAGAGTTCCAAATCTAAACAAGTTAGGAGTTTTTGTTGAACTAGTTGAAGTTACAAACTTTTCTCTAGGTAATCTTCCTCAACTTGAGAACCTAAAAATCAGAAATGAATATAAACACGTTAGTGTCCCGATGAATTTCACTTTCCCACCAAATATCAGGAAGTTAACTTTAGAGGGTTGTAGAATTCCTTGGAAGCATATGACAATTGTTGGTTCAATGCCAAATCTCGAAGTGCTTAAACTGCGATGCAAAGCTTTTGTTGGGCCAGAATGGAAGCCAAATGAAGGAGAATTTTGCAAACTAAAATGTCTGCTACTTTACGATATAGATCTAGTGCAATGGAGAGCTGATCACACTCACTTCACAAGCCTTGAGTGCCTAGTTCTTAGAAAATGTTTCAAACTAGAGGAGATCCCTTGTAGTATTGGAGATATAACGACGCTTCAAATCATTGACTTGGATGATGCTAGCCCTTCGGCTGTGACTTCGGCAAAGCAAATACATGAAGAAATGGGAAATGATAGCTTTCATGTTAGTTTCATCTCCAGTCTAAAGGTAAAAACGATTCCTTGAGCCATACTTATTGCTGTTCATATCATCATTTCTCTTTCTCGAGAAAATTTACTCGTCTTTTTAGTGAATTTTTAGCAAGCATGACCATTTTTTCTCTCTTTTTATTTTTTTAAACAAAAATCACTCTAGATTGCATTTTTTTCTGATAAAAAAATAAACATAAAATTTAGGTGGCCCAGCCGGACCTCAGTACAAGAAAAAAGAAAATTATCTCATCCGCAAACATCCATAACTAAGCAATGGTCACCTTCAGCAAGCATGGCTTGCGTTGCAGCTTATATATGTTAAATTTTTCATGGAAGTACCAAAATTTTTGAAAATTTTCCATGTTTTGGGTTGTTTGGTTAATATATTTTCCTAGGAATCCTAATTCCAATTTTTCTCTCTTTTTTTTTTTTTAAACAAAAACAACTCTAGATTGCATTTTTTTCTGATAAAAAAATAAGCAAAAAATTTAGGTGGCCCAGCCGGACCTCAGTACAAGAAAAAAGAAAATTATCTCATCCGCAAACATCCATAACTAAGCAATGGTCACCTTCAGCAAGCATGGCTTGCATTGCAGCTTATATATGTTAAATTTTTCATGGAAGTACCAAAATTTTTGAAAATTTTCCATGTTTTGGGTTCTTTGGTTAATATATTTTCCTAGGAATCCTAATTTCATTTTTGTTGCTCGTGATGATGTTTTCTTTGTTTCTCATGAAATGACTTTCCCACTAATTTGGTGAAAATTCATTTTTTGCGTCTTTTTTTTTTTTTTTTTTTTTTACGATTTCATCTCTCTCTCTCTCTCTTTTTTTTAACTAAAATAACTCAAGTTTACTGAATTTTCCTTGAAAAATAATGCCAATCAAACGACAAGATCCGAAAATTCCCCATTCGACCTTCGCTATCAAATGAACCCTAAATTTGAAACAAAAAAGTGGGATTTATTGCATAATGAAATAGTTCTTGCTAATACTAGTAATTAATTATCTAGGATAATTGTATATGAACTTCATTATTAATTTCTCCAGTTGCAACAGATAAAGGATCCAGAAGCTGAAATCATATCTAAATTCTTGTCAAATGACGAGAAGCTACAATTCGAGGCTACAACTATATTTCGCAAAATTCTTTCAGATGGTAATCAATTAATTTACCTTTATTGAAATCAATTAAGTTTATATTAATCTTATTACTTTTTATGCTATTTTCTCTTATACCTCCTACTCCATTTACTTTCAATTAATTTGTTTGTTTCCGCAGACCCAAATTCACCAACGGAGGAAGTAATGTCTAGAGTTGTTCCTCGACTCTTTGAATTTCTTAATAGAGATGATTACCTGCAGCTTCAGGTTTAAATTTGTGCGAATAATTGCTTCTTGTTTATTTCAGATGTTTCAAATGCTAAATACATTGAGTTATTCATTTTTCTAGTTTGAGGCTGCATTGGTTATAGCGAGTATTTTAAATAGTTCATCCGATAACATCAACATCCTGATTGATCATGGCGCAATTCCCATTTTGGTTAGCCTTCTTAGTTCTCCCAAGGATGATCTTCGCGAACAAGTAGGCGGTTGTGTAGTGATTTCATACAAGTGCTCGATGTCAATTAAACTAGTATACTTTAAGAGTTTGGATTTTCGTTCCCACTAGGAACACTCAATTTATATTAATGAAAAATCACTTGTATAGACAATTTAGGGTTCTACTTCATGTATGATAAGTTTTTGGATCATGAGTTCACCGTTTATATCTTTAGTCTCCATTAAGGCTGGACAAAACTCTCGAACTCCTACATCGAGTTGAACCAAATCTGAAAAGAATCGAGTTGTTCAATTCGATTCTTCTTAGGTTAAATACCCAAATGTATGCTAAAATTTAGAAATGGCGGGTTCGGTCCTCGATTCTAGACTAAGAACCAAAGAACCAAATAAGAATCGAATCTCCAAAATTTTTTTATATTGGCTGAGTCAAATTATTTTAAATTTTTTCTAAATATTTTTTTTTTCAATTTACTAAGTGATAAAATGTAAATGCCAAAACTCCAACTCTCAAGTCCATGCCTAGCTATTCTAAATCAAAATTTTGTTTTAATTTTTAGGCCTTGTTAGTTGTTATTAGCATAATTATTTAATTTTTTGTAATTTGTATACATTGGTGAATGAATCATATTAGACAACCTATTATCTGTAAATATTTAAATTGGATTATGTTATTTTATAAGGTTAATGCTTAATATTGAATATATCATTGGTAGGAATAATGTAGTGTTGTCGTAATGTTAAAAAATTTAATTATTGAACTAAACTCGAACGAACAAAACCGATGGTCCAGTTCCATATTAAATTTAGGCCGGACGGTTCCACTTACTAAATATCCATAAGTTCGATTTGATTCACTTTAGAATCGGACCGAAGTGGACCATGTACACCCATAGTCTCAGTTACCAAATCTCGACAATAATTAATAATGTGAACTTGGTCAAATTCTTTCCAAAATTAATTGATTAATGCCTCTCGAGTTCAGACTAATCATAATCAATTAAGTCAACTCACTAAATATCTACTTGATTCAAGATAAGCCTTAATCAAGAGTATATAGTTACCAAGGGCCTCAAAATTAATAAAAGTGTATCTCTACCTTCTACCAATTTCCAATTTTTACTAAATGTTCTAAACAAATAACTTACCTCTCTACTCATTACCATCTATAATTTATTAAATTAGTGATCAAGTAATTTAAAGTCAAAAGAAAAAAGAAGTAATAAAAAAATAAAAAGTACACATGCATCAATTGAAAATCAAAATATGATAATTAAAATTGAGGTTCAAAACTAAGCCTATGTTCTTTAATGCAATTATTACAATTTATAAACACAATTTCCTACATCTAGAGATGGCAACAAAGGCGGGGTCGGCCCCTCCCCGTCTCAAATTTTTTGCCCTGGATCCGCCCCGCGCCGCATTTAAACGAAGGTCGGGGAATTGCGGGGCGGGGCGCGAGGTATTGCGGGGCGACAAATTGCCACATTTAGTGAACCATTTATATAAGCGGAGCAGAGTGAGACGGGTCGGGTTTCATAAACTAAACTATTTCTTACTACAAAAAAAAATCACGAGCTTTGTGCACGTTCACACAAAAAGTGTCCCCATTTTGGTGTACAACTGGACAAATTGAAAAGACTCACTCTCAACAAAGTGGCTTCACGCATATACACACAAAAACTGTCACTATTTTGGTATGAATCTGGACAAATTGAAATGGCTCACTCTGAACAAAGTGTCATCCAAATTTCAGAACATATGAACAAGCATGAAGATGAAAGAAGAATTACCCCCTTATGACTTTTAAGTTCTACCCCAATAAAATACATAAGAACTACCATGGATTGAGCCACCTTTACATCACTCGCTTAATGGAAAATTCTGAAGACATCAATTTCACCTCAAAGCCTACCTCATTTTTTTTTAAAAAAAATTAGAAAACGAGGCGGGGCAGATCAGGGCGCTGGAAAATTGTCCTCGCCCCGCCTAAATTGGGTCAGAATTTTCTTGCCCCGGATCCACCTTACTGCCCCATTAATACGGGGTGGGGCTCCCGCGGGTCTCTGTTGTCGCAGTTTGTTTTGCTATCCCTACCTGCATCATTTTTTTACTAAACACATTTTCTCTCCACTTTTTAATCATACATCCTACCTCAAAACATAAATAAATTAATTTATAATTGCTACAGTGTTACCGAACCGAGCCTACATTGCATCATTTATCATAATCACGGATGGGAGAAAAAAAATACAAAAAAGAATTAGAGTGCATCATCGTATAAGATTGGATACGAGAAAAAGATAAAGATCTTACACTGAGAATTGGCTTCTCCCATGCTAAATTATAAGTCTTATTCTTTCTTTGATTTTTCTTTTTAACAATTTTTGGCTTTTAGAACCATAAGTCTCTCTTAATTTGATTTACACAAAGTCCTTATATAATGATAAGATTGCCTTGGGAATTATGCCTCGAAAAGAAGTCAGAACAGATAAAATAGTAAAGTAAAAATTAAGCCTAGCTGGACCGACCGCAATTCACTTGTCGCGCCCATAGATGTTAATTAATCCCTTTTAGGACTTTGCAACGATGCAACATTTTCATTTTTTTTCGTTCTCTTTTTTCACGTGAGTTTTATTATTATTTTTATTTTTCAATATCAAATTGTATACAAAGTTTCTTAAATTTTAGCTTTGTTAATTTCGATCCTTCAATTTTTCATCTCATCAGTTTTGGTCCTTTCACTATTGAACATGTCCAAGTTAGACCCTCAACTGTCGTATTGTTGTGCTTTAGTCTCTAATTCAACACTTTAGTCCGACTTTGGTCCTTTTTGCTCCAATTCTTCAACATTTGATCTCACAACTCTTAAAAGCTTCGACTTTGCTCCCCGAACCTCAACAATCTTCTAAAAGCGTGCAAAATAATTTGGATAAGTTGAATTTCACTTTCGAAACTTGCAAAACATTATAATCTTCTGAGAAAATGTCTAATGTACTGTGGGATTAAGACTTCATATTATATAGATGTATTAGTTCATGCATATATTTAAGAGTACTAACGCACGTGATTGCACGTGTGCTGCTGATCAGTGTTAAAAGTTTTTTTTAGTCCTTGGTTTACTTGTGCACTCATTGTCATTGTGGGAAATGGTTTTTTTTTTTTTAATTATCAAAAGCAATTATGGAGTATATAATTTATTAAATTAGAGAGGCATTATATTTTTCACTTAGGCTGTGTTTGATGAAAAATTGATGGTAAGAAAATATTTCCAGGAATTTGCCTAGAAAATTTTCCTGAAAAATGTTAATTTAAAGTGCTTGATTGGATTAATTTCCAGGTGAAAAAGTGAGAAAATTTCCTAATTTTGTTATTTGATTGACATTATTTTTCATGACAAATAAATAAAAATTTATATATTTTAATCATTTTTTTCCACTCATTTGTACTTGATAATAGTAATCTTTAATTTTGGAAAAAAATAAGTCAATTAACTACAACAAAAATATCAAACGTAAGGAAAATGTGTTTTCCATCTAATGTGGAAAATATTTTCAAGGCAAATGTGTTAAGTGTGCTTTAATTGGTTGTACCTTGGAAAAATATTTTTCAAGACAAATTTTGTCATCAAACACCACACAAATGCAAAAGGTGGAAAATGTTTTCCACCTTTTCACATTTTCTAGGAAAATTCAAGTGAATCAAACATAGCCTTAATGAAACAGGAAAGAAAAACTTATTGTTATGCATGTCTATTCTAATGAATTGTATAAGAATTTGTAAAGCTGAGGGACGTAGTGGAACGAATCAAAAGTTAATTAAATGGAATGGAAAGGAATTAATATAGTTTAACTAGGCATACCTATAAATATTTGATATATGAAATATTTTCACACTGATCATCCAATTCTTGAGATGCTATAATGTAATAATAATATAAATAAGGACCGGATTTTAAAATTTCATTGCAGTCAAACAACTGAAATGATGAACAGATTTACTGTTTTTGATTAAAACCTAAACTCCCTAACTATGCCTATAAACTAGGGCCAAAAATGACAATTGTTCCAAGATAGCTTTTAAGTTTTCTTCAGCTGAATAGAGGCCACATCGTTTAACAGTAATAACACTGCTCCAACTTCTTACAAATTGAAAAACGCTAATTTGAGCTTTGAATTTTATTTCTTTAGCTGATTTTGACTGTATGTCCAACTATTTCATGTAGGCACTTCAGGTGTTGGGAATTTTTTCATATGACTCAAAAATCTCGTGATCTTGTCCTTAGTTATGGAGTGTTAACGCCCTTATTGACACAACTTAATGGTGAAACAAAACTATCCATCATGAGAGAGGCAACGCGAACATTGTCATACCTTTGTCCAGAGCTTCAGTTTGAGCAGGTTTGTCTTCGAATTAATTTTATGTTTGGTTTTGATGCATATAATAAATACTGCTGGACCTTTATATATTTAATTAATTCCTTCTGCATATTATTGAGCAGGTGAAATCTGCTCTCCTTCCTCTTGCTCATTTGATTCACATAGACGATAAAGAAGTCCTTCAATATGCATGCTTGGCACTAGCCCATCTAACTTGTGGAACAACGGATATAATCCGAGCTATGATCGATGATGGTGTTTTCTCTCGTTTGGTTGAGCTATTACGGTCAGTGAAAAAATCCTACTTGATATCGGTCCTTGTTTTTTTATTTGTAACTTTGGTTTTATGTATTGAACTTCATAGCTGTGCTTATTTAGTTTAGTGGTTAGCAGATATCGTTCACCGCTTGTTTGGTATCTTTCCCTGTTCAGTGTCAGTTATATTATTTCATATGTAGATGATATCCAAATTCAGGTATCTGCTGACTCTTGTTCTTAACCTTAATTAGAAAACTTATAGGCACACGAATTTCTTGTTATGTGGTACATTCCCCGTTCGAATGGTAGGCCATCAAATGTCTACTATATTTCACAAACCAAACTCTTGTTTGCTTGTTTTTTCATATGAGAGATGTGTAAGGTAGGCTATTTTATCTTTTAATAGTTACGATGGTCTACATACTTGCCCTTTATTGTGTATTTTATTTACCTTTGTCATCTTATGCCCCTCTTACAGAACTTCAGGTGAGCTTAAGAATAGATCAACTTACTTTTAAGCAAATTTTGTTATTGACACGTTTGTCCTTAAAATTTTCCTTCACTTCTAAGTAAAAAGGAAAAACTTACTTATTTTGAGAGTTTGAGTGTTTGACTGCTTATTCTCATTTTCAGAGTTCTTTTGTGATGGTTTTGCTTTTCATAATGAATTTTATGAGGGCTCATGATCATTAAAAGATATTTATAGATTTCTGAATTCTATTCTTTTTGTTCAAATTTGGCATTGTTCTTATTCTTTTGCGATTATTCTCCAGTATGTAGCTACATTGAATTCATTTAACAGAACTATATTTGTGGTTCTCAAATTTTATGATGGATCTTTTTATGCCATTATGACATACTATAGCGATCTCACTTGAGAGATTGACTAGGTAGTGGAAATATAAAGGGACAACCCAATTCTTTGAAGACCCATTTTTTACTTAATATCATCATGAGAAATCAACCCCTGTACTCTTTGACCATTTTTTAGGAAGAGCTCTAATAAGAATTCAATGCTAACTTCGTAATTAAGGATCTCAAGCAGTATTATATTTTCTATAAACTTGCTTCTGTTAAATGATTTCCAGGTTATCACTAGTAAATGGGCTCTTCTTTACCTGCAAAACCTGTTGACACAAGATTACAAGGACAATATCAAGTGTCGCTGTATGGATCATTTCAAAAATCATAAAATCTAAGGATCGTATTCAGGTATGCGAGAACTGAAGAATTGTTTTTGCCTCTATTACTCTATGCACTCACAATTGATAGTTTGAAATAAATAAGCAAATTTTCTTTTATTTATTTATTTATTATTATTATTATTATTTATTTATTTATTTTTTCCAATTGGAGAAGGGGGAAATGATGTTAGAGTAAAGATGTTTTTAGTTTCCACCTGCCATTTATTGTTTTGAACATCAAGAGAGAATTTTTCTTTTGCCATTTTTCACATTTTTTTGTCTCCTAAGAGTATTTTTGTTTTGATGAATTTGACAATAATACTTCTGCTTCTATTTGTATGTTAAAGTCTTCCGTTTATATCTTAAAATGACGGATGCTAAGGATATGTCATCTTAATACACAGGCTGTGATTGAGGCTGGTATTATATCACCTCTTCTCCAACTGCTTCAAAATGGTGAATTTATGGTACAGGAAGTGGGAGCATGGGCTATTTATTTGGCCATCACTAAAGGAACTAATGAGCAAATTAAGTAAATTCTCACAGTTATCATCATATTCTCGTAGATTATTGTACAATTAGATTGAGTATTAATGCTATATCTCGGTGGCAGGTTCTTGGTGCACGAGGGTTGTATAAAGTCAATGTGTGATCTTCTAGCTAATCCCAACCAAGTGACTATCATCGAAATCTGCTTGTATGGCCTTGAGAACATACTGAAGGTTGGAGAAGCTGAGGAGAACCCCAGGTAACACCGACGATGTGAATGTGTTTGCTCGGATGATTGATGATGCTGGGGGTCTACAGAAGATTAAGAACCTCCAGACTCATGACAACAGTAGAGTAACTGAATTGGCTGTGAAGATACTTCATACATATTGGTTCGATGAGGAGTTTGAAAATGAGGATGATTATTATGATTGAGGATGAGGATGATTATGATGAAGATGACTATGAGGGTGAAGAGGATGACAATGATGAGGACTCTGATGCCAAACCAAACACCACGTCGTGAGTCGTGATTTTCAGCTTCCTTCTGGTGATGCTTAACAATCTGGGCATGTTTATTGATCATTTCCTTTGTTTTCTACTAAAATTTTAAGACAACTTTGGTCCACACTAATGGACAGGAGCAGATAACATAATGGATAAGATTTTGAACTTTTTTTTTTTTTTTTTCCTCCTTTCTACTCAGTACATGGGTAAGGACTTTATAAACGTCTACTGCCAAGCTGAGATAGTAAAAACATATAACAAATTTATTATTATTATTTTCCAATGAATATGGATTTAGTAAAATAAGAAAAGCTGAAATGATAAAGTCATATCTAATAAAATGAAACTGCTGTAGTGAAACTTAAAATAACTATAAGCCCCAATTTAGTGGAAGAACCTAAGGTTATGCATTGGAGGGTGTTACTTGCAGTAGCTGTTTTTGTGGGCTGTTTGACAAACAAAAATAAGAACTTGGATTCTTAATAGTAAATGTGTTGTGAGGTCGAAATTTACAAAACTTTTATTCGACCTTTCAGTTTATAAACCATTGATATCGAATTTAGAATAACTTCGAAGTTCCTGCTGAAGTTAGTCGACTTGTCTGCATCCTCATTTGTTCTTTCACGAAACGTGTAAATGTGTCCATGGCTACGTGATTGTCCCATGGTATCGAGTTTTAGTTAAAATGTGGCCTTTTTTTACCAATAAAATAAAATAAATAAATAGATGAGAGACGTAACATTTTTGGCTTGCTTCTGCTGATGTGGAGAGACGCCGGCTGGAGATTTTATGGAGGCAGCAATAAAGCATGAGGTCTATTTTAATTTACAACGCGATGATCTGCCCACCAAAGCAAGCATAAACCTTTCAGAAGGTAAGCTGCAAATAAATCCCTATCGACATAATTACTGATTACTCTTGGTATACGAGGACAGAGGACTTATCCTGGCTTTAGTGGCATATTTTCTGCAGGAGATTGCTGTGATGGAAGACGAGTTAAAATTAACGAGTCAGCTTGTCAATAAGCAAGAGATACTGATTCGAGGGTGGAAGGAGGAGTTCGAAGAGCTGCTGCAGAAAACCTTAGGAAAGAGTAACTTTAAAGATGCCTCAATTCTGATTGAGCCATCGATTTAGAACTTTATAACTCTTTTTGATAGGCTTATTTTTCATGGAGAAGAAACCAATTTCAGCCAATTTTTCCTACTTGTCATGTTTGATTGGCAACATTTTTTAGGTAGGTATGTCAACGAGCCGAGCCGAACCGAACATCAAGGCTCGAGCTTTTTAGGACCGAGCTTTTTTTGGCCCGAACCGAGCTGAAGCTCGGCCAAAAAATTGAGGCTCGGCTCGAGCTTCATCGAGCCGAGCCGAGACCGAGCCCGAGCCGAGCCGGGCCGGCCCGTTTTTTTTTTTTTTTTTTTTTACGGCGAATGAATATGTATTGTATTTGTAATTACTTAAATGAATTATACACAATAAATGTAGTTAAAATATCAAACATAAGATAAGATTTAATAAAAATGTAAACGTAGATTTCGCAAAGTCTATTTATACTAAAATTAAATTACTAGTTGTTTTATATATATTCAATAAAGGTTACAAGTTACAACCCTCCTCCTTTTTCCAGGCTTGGGACCGGCTATGATCAACATAGGCGGAGTTAAAAATTGTACACGAATAAAAAATTTCGTGTATAATTTTTTTAAAAATATAATAATTTAAATTACACAAAATGATTTTTAAAACTTACAATTTCTTCTATCTTAAATATTACTCCAAGTCCTCGGCCATGATGCTATCAACTTTATCTTGAAGTCGTAAATCTGCGCATTCCCAATCCTTCAAGCATACAAGAGCTTCTAATATGTCTTCCTTCAGTCTTGATCGTTCGTCTGACAAAATCCTACCACTTAAACTAAATGCAGCCTCCGATGCCACGGTGGACACCGGAGGTGTTAGTAAATCACGTGTTATTTTTGCTACAACTGGATATTGCCTTTCATTACACCTTCACCAAGTTAAAACATCAAAATTCTCTAATTCTTGTGGTGTTAAAACACTGCGAACGTCCACACACATGTACCTAGCTAATTCAGATGGAATTTCAGCGTTTGTACCACCTATCGATCTAAATGTGTTTCCACTGGAACTAATTGAGGGAACACTTGCATTTGTGTTAATAAAGTCCCATAAAGAATTAGAATTCATTGGAGTACTTTGGGAAACATTAGTTTGGGAACTAGAACTACATTGATCTTTTTTTGCAGTATAATAATTGTACATTTCACATAATAAAGATTCCACATTAACATATGATAATTCTATATTTAAATTTTGTGAAATTCCCTTTATAATAGCCTTAGTGCCCATTAAATTTAATCGAGGATCCATCATCGATGCTAAAACAGATAAAGAAGGTAATTCTTCCCAATATTTGCAAAATTTTAACTCCATGGAACTGACTACAACATTAAAAATTGGCAAATTTCTATATTGATTGAATGTTTGTACAATATGAAAAAAGTGTTGTAAAACAAGTGAAGATGTTGGGTATTAAACACCACTGCATGCATTTGTGGCATCATAAAAGGCTTTTAAAAATCTTTTTACACAGAATGCAATTTCCCATTCCCACTCTTCTAAATTATTGTCAGATCCATACGTATGTCTACCATTATAATACATTGAAATAATTTTATCATAATTTTCACATGAGTGTAACATAAGGTATGTAGAGTTCCATCTATGTGATACATCTGTAGCAAATGAATGTTCTTCTAAACTATACTCCGCACACAAACTATTAAATGCTTATTTTCTTGATGGTGATACATTTATGAAATTTATTGCTTGTCTAATTTTATCTAAGGATTTTTCAATATGTTTTAAACCACTTTTAACAATTAAGTTGATAATGTGACAAACACAACGTTGGTGAAAAAATAAACTATCAAATGCAGGGTTAAAATCAGAAATAAATTTATCAATAACAATCTTATTAACGCTAGCATTATCAAAAGTAAAACTACGAATCATATCTTGCATACTGAATTCTTGTATAATCCCTTTTAAAACTAAATGTATGTTAGCGGCATTATGATGATATTCTACTAATCTAAATGCAATAATTTTTTTGTGTAAAATCCAAAGATTATCAATGTAATGAGCTGTGGCAGCAATATAACCTTTTTTTATTACCCCCAGTCCATAAATCAGATGTAAATGAAATAACAGTCTCATATGTTTTTAAGGCTTTAATGGTAATTTCTTTCCTTTTGTTATATAATTTTACGGTGTCTGCACGAAGTGTATTTCTACAGTAAGGAGTATACCTGGGTTGAAGATAATTCTGCACAAGTCGGGTGAAGTGAACAGAGTCAATTAAGGAAATGGGCATTTCAGCGGCCGCCACATATGCAGCCATACCTTCACGAAATCTTTCTTGCGAATACACAAATGTTGAAAGAGTAGAGTACCAGAAGGTCCAGAACCACCAAAAACAAGCTGGGACTGTGTTGGGTCGCTTTCCATATATCAACTCCATTTTCAACACCAACTTTTTTCCTTGTCATATGTTGCCAGCAATCCGATGACTCTTTTTTAGCTCGTTTGATTTCAACAATTTCCTCCTCTTGGATATCATCCAAGTCAATTGGAGCATTTTCGGAGACATCGATATGAGAGGGAGTACTAGAACTACCCCTGAATTGGTTAACTTCATCGCTGTTAAACTCCATACTTATCAGTATAACATTATTATAGTGTAGAATATAGTTAGTTTCAAATTTGAAACTTGAAACCGAGAGAAATATTATCACAATAATTGAAGAATATAGAGAAATAGAGAATTGAATAGAAATTATAGCAAACAAATGACTATTATGACGAAATGAAAAAACTTGTAAGTGAATTGTGAATTAACAAACAAAATGCGACCTATTTATAGAAAAAAAAAACGTGGGAAAACAAAAAAAAAAAAAAATTCAAATTTCAAATTTCAAATTTTCAAAAAAAAAATCTGCATATTTCAAATCAGATAAAAAAATCGCTTTAGCAGCAGCTGCCTGCAAATTTGCAGGCAGTAGAGACACGGGCCAATTCTGGCCCGTGTCTTCGACCCAATTTGGCTTGTAAAAACGGGCCGGCCCCGACTCGAGCCCAGTGAGTATTTTTGGGCTCGGCCCGAGCTTCGACTCGATCCTACGAGCCTCGAGCCGAGTTTAGCCCGAGCTTTTAACGAGCCGAGCCGACGAGCCGTTTTGACACGCCTAGGTAATACATTTCCTAGCTTTGAAGTCACGTGCTGGATTTTCTCACTTTTCAATGAATTCAATTTTCCGGATAGATAGGTGAATTTATTTTTCAAATAAAATCTTGTACCATTTTCGTTACGTTTGATCTTTTTTGTTGTTGCTAATTTATTTATTTCTTCCGAAAAAATTAACATTATTATTATGAAGTACAAATGTACGAAAAAAATGATTTTTTTTATAATTAAAGTAAATAGATTTTACTTTATTTTCCATGAAAAATAATGTCAATCAAACAATAAAAGTTGAAAAATTCCCCACTTTTTCCACCTAAAAAATTAAACTAATCAAACACATTAAACTTCTAATTCCCAGGAATTCAATTATCTGGATTTCATTTTCTTTCCACTCAAATTCCACCATCGCTATCAAACGCAGCCATAGGTTTTATTTGATACAAGTTATTTTCCATGGAAATGGAAAAAAACTGGCAGGTTTTCCACTTTTTTAGAGTTGAAAACCATTTTCGTTTCGTTTGATCATTTTTATTATTGTTAATTGACTTATTTTTTTTCTAGAAATTAACATTATTATTATCTAGTATAAATGTATGAAAATTTTAAAGAAAATAATTGATTGAAATAGCAAATTTTTACTTTATTTTTTATGAAAAATAATGTCAATCAAAAAACAAAACTTGAAAAAATCATGACTTTTTTCACTTAGAAAATTAAACCAATCAAATATATTAAACTTCCAATTCTCAAGAAAATAGTTCCCAGGAATTCAATCTTCGAAATTCGTTTTCTTTCTATTCAAATTTCATCTTCGCTATCAAATGGACCTTTAGTGGTTTATTTTCTAGTCAAGAATTTGCTTTTCAACTCAAACGATAATCTCTAAACATATCCGTTTTGACATTTGAGATAAACTAAAGGCGAGAAGACAATTTAGGCTTTGTTTGATTGACAAGAATTTACCTTGGAAGTTGAAAAATATTTTCAATTTTCACCTTTTTATTTGTTTGATTGCATTTTTTTGCCATGAAAAATATTTTCTATCTTATCTCAATTTTCGTGATTTACTTTGAAAATAAGGAAAATATTTTCTTTGGGTTTAGGTGAGAAAATATTTTTCGCCTTACATGGAAAATACTTTTCGTCTCGTTCGGTCCTAATTGTTGTTGTTAATTGACTTATTTTTCCCCAAAATATAAATTATTATTGTAAAATACAAATGTATGACAAAAATATATATATTTTTTTACAATTGCTAAATTTTGCTTGATTTGTCATGGAAAATAATGTCAATCAAGTAACAAAACTTGAAAAATTCTCTACCTCTTTCATCTAGAAAATTAATGCAATCAAACATTTCAAGAATTTTGTAAGAAGCAAAGCAAAAAGTAGAAATCCTGCTAAACAAAATCACTTAAAAAATCAAGAGAGGCAAGGAATAAGAAGACAACCTTCGCAAAATGAGGGGTTTTGGCATTTATATGTGCCAAGATGTCTCAAAAGTTGCCAAAATCCATCCAATTCAGCGATCGTGCCATACCGAGTCGAACCGAGTCTACCCGATTGGTCCAAGTAAATTTTTACCAAAATAAACCATGCGACCGCGCAGCTTAAACCCACGCGATTGCGTGGTCCTTCAACCGACCAATAAGTGATATTTTGACTATTTTTTACAAGTCTAACCACGCCATTGCACCTTGTTTCAGCTACACGACCACGTGGTTGGTCAGCTGTTTCCTTTGCAGCTCAAAAACCCCTTTTTAATTGCATTTAAGTCCTCTATCTTTCAAGATCGGTCAATTTAATCCCTACATTTTTTTTTCTTTCAAATGAGTTATTCCAAAATTTTAATTAAGGTCCTTCAACTTTTGAAAATGTGCAATTTGGTCCCTCTTTAATTGCAAAGCCGATCCTAAACGTCTAGAAAGTGACAATTTGGTCCCCAAAGTCCCCATTTCTGCATGGTTTAATCATCTTTTGTGATTTTTCACCTCAGACTTGAATGTTAACTTATGTAGATATAAAATATGTATAAATTAGTAGATATTTGCTCAATTTACTCCAAAAATACTATTTTAAAGGTATGAAATGTGCATGTAAAATCTACTTAACAAAATGCTCTCCTCGAATCACCTAGGTTTAATCACCTAAAATGTGGAAATGAAGGGGTGAGCTATAGCTCAGTAAGTAAACGTTGTTCACGTGATGCATGCTTAAATGCCTTAATATTTTGAAATATATATCCTCATTTACTTTAATCTTTCAAAAACTTTCACCTTTCAAAACCTTCATTTTAACCTTTTAAAACTTCATTTCATTACTTTAATGAGCTCACTAAATGTATCTTCTATCCAATCAGATAGCAATAGGCAATTCCTTATTTGGAATCTGATTCATTCCACCGCAAAGCAGTTTAACATTCACTTTTCCACCGCTTTGACATTATAGCATAAAGCGGTTTAACATTCGACCGCAAACACGATTTAATTTGGTACACCAGTCCTCACGCCTAATTTCCCACTCACTTTTTTCATGACATAGAAGTACACTCATTTCCTTCTTAAAAACTTGAGATACATAACATTTGAACAAAACTTGCAATTTTCAACGTTTTTTCATTTGGAAACATTTGACTTTTCCAAATTGATGACAATGCATACTTGTCAATGCAATTAATTACATGATAACATGCATGCTTGAACATTTATTTCAATAACACATATTTGTATAAAGTAAGCGAAGAATCATCAAAACCTAGTAAATTGCAAGACAATCACTTAAGCACATTAATTCTATATTAACATTCAAACTTGATGAACATAGGAGAAGTTTACTTACCTAACGTCCTTAGTATTTACTGTCTTCAATTTGTAGATGGAGATGTCTTGGTTGCTTGAGGTGTCAATGTGCCCAACAATCCTAGTTACATCCATTCATTCATTTAATATAACCAAGCAAAATCTTAAATTTATTATCATAGTTCAAAACTAAACTAACAAAATTTCAGTTAAACTAAGTTTATAAATTCACAAATCTGAAAGTTACTACAAAGTCATAAAACTAATATAACCATTTATATAATTTTTCCCCAAGTTTTCGAAAATTACAATTATACTTCAAATTAAACTAACAATTTAACAAACTAAATTTATAAATTTTGAGTGTGAAATTAATTATAAAACTTTACACAGATATATACATACAGTAATAAACATATACATATTTACACACACATATGTATAAACATATACATGGATTCCCCTAATGGAATTAAATGTATATCTACATAGATATACGCGCGTGTTGTGCTCGATGTGCGAACCATGAGTGCAGCGTGAAGGAGGAGGGAATGTGTGATTATTGTTGTTGGGGCGGTTGGGGCCGAAGACAAAAAACATAAATAAATAAAAAAGAGAGAAATAAAATAGTTTTAAAAAGGGGGAAAAAAAAAATTAAACTAATGTCCTTAAAAAAAAAAGGGGAAAAAGCCTTCCTAACATCAATCCCCCATCAGATGTTGATGTGGGATTGAGGTGATAAGAGCCCTACAAAAGGCCATTGGAGAGATGACCAAAGAGTACCAATTTTACTTTCAAATTGGGGCAGCAGTGCATATGTGATATGCACTGTCGCCCCTGACTTTCAAATTAATTTTTTTTCCGTGTTAAATTAATTTAATTAATTAATATAGAATTTAAAAAAAATATTATAACCAGTTTTTATACCCAAACAGGGTTGATCGGTTGGTGGTTAACCGCTATAAAATCGGGTTCTCGGTCCGATTTTTGAATTGGCGGTTTTCAGAATGGACAAGATTGTCTGTCGGTTCTCGATTTTTCCTATTGAACCAGCAGGTCTAGTCTAGTCCGATTTTCTAAATATTGTTTAATTGCATGGCTGATTCTGAACTTCTAAAAAGTGACAGCTTGGCCCCTGAACTTCACGACTTTGCATGTTTTCGCTCTTTTCTCTCCAAAATCTTCAATTAAGCACTCATTTTATGTTTTCTTGTACTTTTCCTATGAAGTTGAGTATTGAACCCATATAACCACAAAAGATGCACATGTAACCAAAAAGGCTACGAGATATGAGAATGCAAGAATTAAAATGGACTTAGATCTCTAGCATATGGTCATTACTTAGCTTATATTTGGCAAAAGACACTCCACACAAATATTTTATTTTCAACTTGGATGGAATCAACACAAGTCTAGATCATCTCCTTTACTGGTTCAACCACCCCCAGACTTATCTCACAATAGGATCAAGAGATTTAGAGCATTAGAAAAAATTGGATAGGTTGATATGAAATTTAACATAAAAGCTCCCAACTAAGATCTTCTACTCCATCAACATCTTTACCCTTTAAAAATTCACAAACTTCACCAACAATCAATAACGACTATTGTGCTCAAGATAAATAGAATCTTGCATGGACAATCATTTTATAGAAAATGGCACAATTAGCATATTCGCTCATAACTCATCAACTAACAACAATTTCAAATATCAAAATCTCTTAAGCAGCAAGGCTATCTAGCATGTCAATATTTTTTTTAAAAAAAGAAGCAATTTTAAACATCAAAACATCATAAACCGACAAGGCAATTTAAAATGTCAACATAACAAAATGAAAATGAAACCATCAACCCCCAAATTTGAATTAAACATTGTCCTCAATGTAGACAAGAGCATAATATGGAGAAGAGGAAGGTAATGGTGCTTTTTCAGATTGATTTTGGAATGATGTTCAAAGTCGACCTAAGTTTTTGATCTCTTGGTAAGCAAATCTCCCTCAAACAGGTTGAGGACAATACCACTTAGGATCTTAAAAATTTAACCTACACAACTTGATGATTAATCAAAATGAGAAATGTTCGCTAAAGGTGTGTACCGCAAGCGCACATGTCGCGTACAAGTAATAAAGTGGATTTTTTGAGTCCGGATTGTCGATCCCACGAGGAATATATATTCAATTACACTCTAGTTAATTTGATCATAACAAATTAAACACACAATTAAAAATGAATTTTGTTAATTTCATTAAAGAAACTAATCTGAAACTATATTCAAATAAGGAAAATGGAAAATAAAATAGTTGGGATTCATGATTTTACTTAACTCTCGCTTAAGTAATTTATCAACACATGAAAATTAATAAATTACTCATTTACAATGTTATACCCGATTTTTCAAGTTTAGCTAATTACCTTTCTTGAGTGATATTAACCCTAATCAATTGGTTTAACCCACTATATCTCTATGTCGATTAAAATCCAATCAATTGCATTAATTCTTTGTAAAAATAGTTCAATAAGTCACCTAGGGATAGGAGTATATCTCTATCTCCTAAATTAATACTTAGGGTATTTGTTATTGAGTTTAAAATGCACAATATCTCTCGATTATCATACACTTCACAAAACATATATTTGGTGATTAATCAAACTCATGGAATAATCTCAATAACAAACACACATGAAATAAGCTCAAAATTAGTAAACAAATATTAAAATTACTTAAACTGAGTTAAGCTACATCAATCATCCCAACATAAAACAACTAGCCCATTATATAAATATTCTGCAAAAGATAAGGTTTATAGAAATACATCACAAAGTATAAAAATCAAAGATTAAAATAGAAGATAATGAAATAAACCACTTCCCTTTATTTTTGCTCCAAAATTCTTTGAAGTTTGTGAAAAATAAAGAATTCATCAAGCGTGAATTCGGACTCGAAGGTGTGAATTGAAGATTTTGAGATTCTCGTCATCGTTTAGGGATCCGGGTGATGACTTTCTTTTATCTTTCATGTATTTGTTACGTTAAAATGTCAGACTAATTTAATTTATGTATTGGATGAGATGAACCCTCATTTTTATTTGTTTTAAATCATGATTCTATAATTTAGTAAATTCTTGTGTTTATTGATTTATTCTTGCATTCCCATTGAATTATTTGATTGCTTGATCACCAATTGGATAATTAGTTGCTTATTGTAGTCTTGGAAAAGTCACAATAGATTTAAAACGCGGAAAGATAAACACACGAACACTATATGTTAGGAATAACAATATGACGTGTGCAATCTATTTGATAAATTGTTGATTAATGCTTCATGAACATTCGCATTCGGACTAGGAATAGAATCGGGTCGTGTTTATGGTAGATTTAATTTGTCTTGAAAGTTAAATATATTAGTTTTATCGATTGACAAGAACGCATGAATGAGCTAAACTTGAAAATCTAGAATTGAAATAGATAACACTAGGTAGATTCGGATTCCAATACATGCTCCCCATTCATATTTTACTCCCCAACATTTTATTTCATTTATTTATTTATTCATTGCAATTTTTAGTAGAATAGACAAATAAATCATCTTTTTATTTATTATTTCACTTAATTGGATCGACGATAAACTGATAATTAAAACTAGACTTTATTCCTCGTGGGACCGATACTCTCAACTCATCACAATTATTACTTATCAACGATCCCGTGCACTTGCGAGATTCACACGAACAAGTTTTTGACGCCGTTACAGGGGAGTAACGGATTTAGTATAATTATTAGTTTACCTTTAATTCAATTATTTTTTATTTTTTATTTTTTTTAGTATTTATTTTCTTTTGATTGTTCATATCACTTGTTTTCTCTTCACATTGGTCATTGAGTAGTATATGCTAGGTTTTAACGAGCCTGAACTACCAATAGATCCTGAAATAGAAAGAACATTTAAACAACGTGGAAGAGAACAAAGGGAAAATAGGAATATGGATAACAATCAAAATCAAAACCAATTGCCACTTGCTCCTCATGAGCAAGAAGTGCAAATTCAACAAGGAGTAGTTCTCGATAATACTCAAGCTCTGGTTGGGGATTATGTAAATCTCGCGCCCGCCCCTGTACAACAAACAATTGTTTATCCACCATTCGGGCAGGCAAATTACCACCTTAGACCCGATGTCATAAACTTATTTCAAAATCATCAAGTTCTTTGGTAAGGTAACTGAAATCCGCATGAGCACATTCAAGCCTTTTTAATGCTATGCGATGTAATCAGTCATGAAGGGATGTCAGTAGAAGTTTTTCGAATGCGTTTGTTTCCCCAAATTTTAAAAGATAATGCAAGGGAATGGCTACACTCATTAGCTCCTGAAAGCATTGTATCTTGGAATGACACGGTGCAAAAATTCATCTCAAAGTTTTCCCCTCCTTCTCGAGTTCTCCAAATTAGAAATGAAATTCACACTTTCAAACAACGAGATCTTAAGAGTTACCCTGAAGCTTGGACTAGATTTAAGGACTATTTTCGAAAATGTCCAAATCCGGACATTTCTAAAAATGTGCAGGTCTACATTTTTTATTTAGGATTGCATCCTGAATACCGCAGTATGATTGATGCTTCGGCAGGGGGATCAGTAATGAGATTAGTTATTAATCAAGCACATGAACTATATGAGAGAATTGCGGAAGACCAGGCGATATGGCCTACTGAAAGGGAAATTCCAAGAAAGGCATCGGTGTCCACAATGTTGATGCAGTTACGCAATGGCAGCTCAAATGGAAGTTCTATAAAAAAAAGCTGGACAATTTAACTCGGCCTGTGCACATGGTGCAACAACCAACACCAGTTTGCGAAGGATGAGGGGTAGATCATGTTACAGCTAGATTCCTTTAGCTTCAATACATGGAATGCAATATGAGGATGTCAGCTATGCCCAAAATTTTCAGAAGTATCAAAATAACCCCTATTCCAATACTATAATCCAGGGTGGAGGAATCATCCAAGTTTCTCTTGGTCTAACAATCAAGGTCAAGGCCATGAAGGAAATTTTCAAGCAAAACCACCAGATTTTCAACATCAACAACCACAACAACAACAACAGCCAAGGAAGCCATCATTGGAAGATATGTTTGCACAGTACATGGCAAAGACTAAACAAGTCTTTCAAAACCAACAGGTAGCAATAAAAAATTGGGAAAATCAAATGGGACAAATGGCTGTGGCATTAACAAGCAAAAATCAAGGAACCTTGCCAAGCAACACAGAGAAAAATCCTAAGGAACATGTATTTACAGTTGAAACACTGGATCATGAAGTTATTGAGACATCTTCAATTACAGCTGTACCACATGTTAAAGCATATGTGCCACCTATTCCATTCCCCCAAAGGCTTCGAAAGTAGCCAAATGATGAACAAATCCATGCAATTACTACAAGGAGTGGAGTTCAGTTTCCAGAGATCAATGTGAAGAAGAAATCAACTGACGAGAATCAGGTAACTCAAATGGACAAGGAAAAAATGGTTCAGTCTAAAAAATCAACAAATGAAATTGAAAAAGAACAGCCAGAGATTCCACAAGGTAAGGTACCCATTCCTGTTAATCAACACACACCTCCAGTCCCTTTTCCTCAAAGGTTGCAGAATACTAAAAACAAGTCAAGAAATTTTTGGATGCCCTCAAGCAACTACATATCAACATTCCATTCATTGATGCCATAATGGAAATGCCAAATTAGGCTAAGTTTCTGAAAGAGATGTTGACAAAGAAGAGGAAGTTGCCACAAGATGAAGAAGTGGCATTGACAGAAGGATGCAGTGCAATCCTACAACATAAGCTCCCTCCTAAACTAAAAGATTCAGGGAGTTTCACTTTACCTTACTCCATAGGAAATTCACACAATTTAAATGCATTAATTGATTATGAAGCAAGTATTAACTTAATGCCACTGTCTATTTATAGGAAATTAGGATTGAGGGATTCTAAAGCAACTTCAATAATCTTACAGCTGGCTGATAGGACACTCAAGCACCCTTATGGAGTGATTGAAGATATGCTCATCAAAGTTGGAGATCTCATCTTTCCATTAATTTCATTATTCTGGATATTGAGGAAGATCAGAACATCCCGGTGATCCTATGAAGATCATTCCTAGCAACCGGACGAGCTTTAATGGATTTTGAAAAGAATGAAATAATTCTGAGAGTGGAGGATAAACAACAAAGCTTCAGCATGAAAAATGTACTCAAACAACCTTCATATTTCAAGGAATGCAAAAGCATTGACCTCAAGGAAGAGGAAGACTGAAAAATCTCACAAGACCAGGAGAAAAGATAATGGATATCATGGACTGGTTGGAAGGGATAAAAATGACAATCTATTAATGTGGAGATTGAAGGATGAACAAGAGAATGTCTGCATGTGTAAAAAGTGCAGGGCTGAAAACTCTCTTTTCAAGCCACCATGAGTAGCCAAAAAAAAAAAATCAAAGTCAAGCTAATGACTATAAACAAGCGCTTGTTGGGAGGCAACCCAATTTTTTTACTTTTATTCAGCTTTATATACATTAGTTTGATTTATTGTTTGTTTGATTTATTTTATTTTACATCTTCATCCAATAACATTTCTAATGCCTGAATTTCATGTCTGTCTTGATAGGACTAATTTTGTAGCAAGAAGAACTCAAGGAACTTTGGGAATGCATATCTCCACCTCTACATTCGTATTGATCAGGGAAGTCCTTTAACCTTTCCCCAGATTTTTATGTGCTTATCTGATACATTGAGGACAATGTATATTTTAAGTTTCGGGGTGGGTAATCCAATTTTCTAGTCCATTTATCATTTTTTTTTTATTATTCAGCATGCATCCATCCAAAAAAAAAATTATTTTGAAAAATTTGAAATTTTTGTTGACATGCGTATTGTCTAAGATATAGTATGGATCAAATTTTGCTTTGGCTTGAATTTTGGACAACATGAAAACATGAATTGTATGAACTGGTTATTACTTGCTAGATTTCATCTTCATGCGCACACAACCATTGTTGGATTATTACTTGTGTAGAGATTTGTTTAATACTTGTGGGGAAAATTTATGCAATTTGAACTTAGGAATGACTTGATAATCCCTAAACTTAGATGATTAGACATTCCATCCCTAAATTAGAACCAAATGTGCTCAAAAGGCGAGTTTGGTGGTAGAATGGTTAGAATATGCATGTATTTATGGGTTGAAGGTCTGTGGTTCTTGATTTTGCACTTTAATTAAAACAATTTGGTCAACGGGTATAAACCATAACCAGTATAAAAATAGAATAATGCTGAAAGTCTTATTCTACTCTTCAAAAGACTTTATGACTCGAGTAATTATGTCTGAGGGATCTTTCAAACCTAGTGCCCTAAATTCGTCTAGTTTGGGAGTCACTGATCTAAAACTCGCTATAGGGGTCAATTAGAAAGCAAGTACGGAGAGTGAATTTACACATAAGACAATAAAACATCTTTAACTTTTCGATGTCGACTGTGTGACTCGAGTAATTAAGTCTGAGGGGTCTTTCAAACCTGGTGCCCTAAAGTCATCTAGCTTGAGAGTCACGACCTAAAGCTCGCTACAGGGGTCACATGGAAAGCAAATGAGAAAAGTATTGATCGTAAGAGACAAGGACATGAAAGAAAAAAAAAAGAAATGAAAAAGTCGTCCAAAAAAAAATGCTTGGTAAAAGCTTTATTGACTGAACTGTGGAGATCAAATGTGTAAAATTGGGGATTGCTTACTTTTGATTTGTTGTGCATGCATATTTTTAATTCTGACTATCTTGTGTGGAAAAAATAAAGTAAATATTAAGAAACCACAATAGATTAACACCAGGGGATGTGAGAGAAAAGCAGTAAGTTGTGATCATTCATGAGCGTTGGAAGGAAAATCATTAGATAAATAGGGTTCACCACATGGGATTCAGGCTTGATATTGCATAATGAGCTACACAGTTTTAAGTAATCCACTGCATGAGTAGGAGTTTGACATTGGCTATTCACACACATACTTGAAAATTTGGCGTGAGATAACTAGAATTATTTTGCTTTATTGTTCATAACTCTTGCTGAAGTACAAATTAATTTGGATTATTGAGGCATATGGTAAACATGTCAACATGATAAAAATATTTGTATTTTACTATTTTTGATTCATTAGTATTGCTTTATCTTATTCGAGGACGAATAAGAGTTTAAGTTTGGGGGTTTGATAAGTACGTTATTCGTACTTATCTTGGCTTTAAATTTAGACAATTATAAGTGTTTTATGATGTGATATTGCTAATTATGTGTTTATTTTATTTATTTTAAGAAAAACTCAATTTTCGATGCGTTTGGATGCAAAACGGAGAAAATGGACTAAAATCTTTAAAAAATGACTACATTGCAAATAATTCATATATGAGACGGGGGACAATTTGCTTTGTATTTCCACCTCACTCCTTGTTTCTTTGCTCCAATGGATGCTAGAAGATTGAAATCAAAAAATAAAACTAACAACTAAACTAAAACTAGATAAAACAAAGAAAGTAGAAGAAAAAAGAAAGAAAAAAGAGAAAAGAGGATAAGGATAGGGGTTGTGGTTGTGGTATGAATTGTGTTTTCCTGAAGGAGAGAAGTTGAGAGTATTTATACTCCCAAAAATCTAACCTAAAAAGGTCTCAAAAACGTCCAAAGTCCGAGCCAAACATGCCCCTAAACAAAAAAAATAAAATCAAAAGTAAATTTTGAAATTTACCGAATTTGGCCTATGTAGCCGCATGGCATAGCCTAATTACATTGCAAGCATATTTTTTCACTTTTTTTTCTTTTTCTTTTTCTTTTGTTTTCTTTTTTCTTTTAACAATTTGCAGGTCAAGTCCCGCATCTTTTGGAATTCTTCAATTTTAGTCCCTACATTTTGACTTTTATTACAAAAATACCCCATAAATATTTGCACTTCTAGTCCTCCATCTTTCTGAGATGTTGCAATTGGGTTTCCAAACTTTTGATTTCTTTCAATTAGGTCTCTGGACATCAAATTTGCTATTCTTTTAGCTCAATTCCTCTTCGATCTTGTCCATTTCTTTTCCAATTGAGGTTGCACATAATTGTATAAGATAAACACAATTTATAAGTAGAAATCTGCTCAATTTGTCAATTTAAACACAGAATAAGTGTGCAAATCACACTTATCACACTCCAAACTTGAGCTTTTGCTCGTCTCGAGCAAAATTATCTACTAGTACAATCAAGTAACATGGAATATAGATCAACAATATTAGATAACTTGCAAATTACTCATGAGTGTAAAATTGTATAATCAATTATAAAATATGCTTCCAAATAATGCTATCAAAAAGAAGTATAGCTTATCCAATGTTCGATCGGTGTGTGTGTTTCCATAGTCACTTTCAATCATCAATTAGATTCGAGAATATTGATGAGTATGGTTTCAAGTCGAAACTAACCCACCATTAGTGGTCTATGCTTTCCTTTACCATTCGTGACATTCATCCACCAATAGATATTTCTTTTCTTTCCCAAGATGCAATTCTAGAGAGTACTATCAAATCGCTCATTTATTTTTCCACTCTAGTTTGGTTGTGTTTTACCGACAATTTTGACAATCTAGACATGCAATGATTCTCCACTAAATGAGTGCTTCGACATTCAGGCATATACTAAGCAATTCAAACCTACTATTAATCTAAGCCCTTATGTAAGTACAAATGCATAATTTCTATATACTAATGTGATGGTTTCTCGTGACTTCCCAACTCCCTTAAGTTTTCTAATTGACCCATGTAACGAGCTTTAGTTCGGTAGCTCCCCGATAGTTTTATGATCAAAAGGGTACCGGGTTTTGAAATACCTTGACGGACTTAATAACTCGAGTCCAAAAGGTTACAAAGTGAAGTAGACTTATTAAGCAAATGCAATGATGATATTTTTTTTGTGTACCCTACTCATTAAGCTTTCTAATTGACCCATGTAGCGAGTTTTAGGCCGGTGACTCCAAAGTTTAAAACTTAAGGCACCAAGTTTTAAGATACTCCTACGGGCTTAATCACTCGAGTTAAAAAGGCTCCGAGATAAGGCAATACAAGAATTAAAATGGGCTTAGATCTCTTGCATATGGTCATTACCTAGCTTATACTTGGCAAAAGACACTCCATACAAATATTTTATTTTCAACATGTATGGAATCAACACACGTCTAGACTATCTCCTTCACCGGGTCGACCACCCCGAAACTTATCTTACAATAGGATCAAGAGATTTAGAGCATTAGGAAAAATTGGATAGGTTGATAAAAATTAAAATACAAGCTCACAACCTTGTTCTTCTACTCTATTAACCTCTTCACCCTTCAACAATTCCCAAACTTCAACAACAATCAATCATGACTATTGTGCTCAAGGTAAATAGGATCATGCATGAATAAGCATTTTGCAAAAATAGACACAAGTAGCATATTGGTCATAAATCATGAATCGATAAAAAATTTAAACATCAAATAATCCTGGCTGTAAAGGCTATCTAACATGTCAATACGCAATAAGAAATCACCCCCAAACTTGGAATGCACATTGTCCTCAATGTGTCAAATAAAATCAAAGTAAAAGGAAAGAAATTACTACATCCCAAAAAGTGGTGGGCACTTATAACTAGTCTTGGGTATGTGAAAATCTCATTGCAAGCACCAACAATCCACCCCAAACTTGTGTTGAAACCTCCAATCGATTGAAAATAAGTTTCTCCAATGAGACATTTCACCTAACACCTTGTAAGCATCCAATGAAAACGCAAGAAAAGAGTAGATATTAAGTGGTGAATGACCTAAAAATTTAAATCACATTCAGCATCTCAATTCTAACTCATAAATCCAAAACAACTTGCCTATCCACCTCAACATTAAATCACATTTGAAGATAAAATATACTATGCACCAAGTGATTTAAAAATGGGTTTTAAGCAAATATTTGAATTTGAAAGTTTGATATGAGTATATGTTAGAATAAAATGAGAATGTATTGGGGATATTTCACAATACCAAACTTGAGCAAAATAGATGTGGAAGATAAATACTTGGGCCTAACCAACTTATTTGCATGAAAGTAAATAAAATGCACAAAAAAAAATAATAATAATAAAATAAATCAAGTAAAGAATAGAGTATGAGTTTCCTCCCATTAGGCGCTTATTTTAAAGTCATTAGCTCGACTCTCCGCATAACTCTTCATAACACTCTAAATATAGCTTTGATGCCTTGCCCATTTTTCTCCTTTTGGCTTTGCTCCACTCTTCATTGATTCGAAATACTTACAAATTGCCCCTTACAATATCATGGGACTTGCCTATTCCATCCAGTTCAAACTCAACTATGTAGACTTGCTCCTCCTCAAGTGGCTTAATCACAAATTCTATTATTGGACAATCAATGAAGTCGAGAGAATTTGATTTGATCTCTTCCTCATTAATTGCCACTTTTCATGTGATTCTTATGTGATTAACTTGTCATTCTCTTCAAGCTTATCTCCAATAGTTGATATTTCCTCGGATTGAATGACCGATCCAAAATTTGAATCCATGGACAATGGAAACTTTTTTCCTATTAATCCTAAGAGTGATTATACCCCCAAATTTGAAATCCTTCCCAATACATGGCATCTCCCATAGGCATATCATATTCATCCAATTTGGCAAGCTAACCGTAATATTTGCAAGTACCTTCTCATTCAATAGTGGAGGATCACCTCCCACAAGAGTGATGTCCTCATCTCAATCATTCGATACACAATCTTCTAAGAGCGTGTAACTTACATTCAATGCATCAATTGCTTGTTTTCAGCATTTCAAATATTGTCTAAACCCAATAAGTTTCGACGTAAGAAAACTATTGCCCGAAAACAAGCATTGTCCATTACAATGCATCTTGTTACAAATTTCACAACTTGGATATTCTCCAAGAATGTCTTCATCACCCATGTTGATATTCCTCATTTCAAATGCTTTCCTATTTTGCCAATGTTAGAATCAAATATGCATAGAAAGAAAACAAAAAACAAGAAAATTAGAATTATGGTGGTTAACCAAAAGTAACAAAATAAAACATAAAATAAAAATAATTATAAATTGTTAAAACTAAAATTAAATAAAGTAATAATCAAAGTAAAAACATTCCCTGACAATGGAGCAAAAAACTTGTTCGCTAAAAGTATGTACCTAAGGGCACAGGTCGCGCAAAAGTAATAAAATGGACTTTTTAACTTTGGATTGTCGATCTCATGAGTAATGTATACTCAATTACACTCTAGTTAATTTAATCTTAACAAATTAAATACACAATTAAAAGATGGATTTTTGTAAATTTCTAAATTAAAGAAACTAATTTGAAACTAAATTAAAATTAGGAAAATGGAAGATAAAATAGTTGGGATTCATGATTTCACTTAACTCTCACTTAATTAATTTCTCAACACATGCAAATTAATAAATTACTCATTTACAATATTAAACCCGATTTTTCAAGTTTAGCTAATTACCTTTCTTGAGTGAAATTAACCATAATCAATTGGTTTAACCTACTATATCTCTATGTTGATTAAAACCCAATCAATTGTATTAACTCTTTGTGAAAATAGCTCAATGAGTCACCTAGGGATAGGAGTATATCTCTATCTCCTAAATTAATATCTAGGATATTTGTTATTTGGTCTAAAATGCACAATATCTC
This sequence comes from Ligustrum vulgare, assembly GCA_963555705.1. Lineage (NCBI taxonomy): Eukaryota > Viridiplantae > Streptophyta > Magnoliopsida > Lamiales > Oleaceae > Ligustrum > Ligustrum vulgare. Next base: position 31,478,283 of record OY743174.1, read on the forward strand.
TCGGTTATCATACACTTCACAAAATATATATTTGGTGATCAATCAAGCTTATGGAATGATTTCAATAACAAACACACATGAAATAAGCTCAAAATTAGTAAACATACATTAAAATTACTTAAACTGAGTTAAGCTACATCAATCATCCCAACATAAAACAACTAGCCCATTATATAAATATTCTACAAAAGATATGATTTATAGAAATACATCACAAAGTATAAAAATCAAAGATTAAAATACAAGATAATGAAATAAACCACTTCCCTTGATTTTTGCTCCAAAATTCTTTGAACTTTGCTTTGTTTTTCCACCTCACTCTTTGTTTCTTTGCTCCAATGGATGTTAGAATATTGAAATCAAAAAACAAAACTAACAACTAAACTAAAACTAGATAAAATAAAGAAAGAAGAACAAAAGAAGAAGAAAAGAAAAGAAAAGAAAGAAAAAGGAGAAAAGAGGATAGGGGTTGTGGTTGTGGTATGAATCGTGTTTTCTTGAAGGAGAAAAGTTGGGAGTATTTATACTCCCAAAAATCTGACCTAAAAAGGTCTCAAAAAGGTCCAAAGTCTAAGCAAACACGCCCCTAAACAAAAAAATAAATAAAATCAAAAGTGAATTTTGAAGTTTACCGAAATTGGCCTATGTGGCCGCATGGCATAGCCTGATTACATTGCAAGCATATTTTTTTCAGTTTTTTTTTCTTTTAACAATTTTCAGGTCAAGTCTCACATCTTTTGGACTTCTTCCGTTTAAGTCCCCACATTTTGACTTTTATTACAAAAATACCCCAGAAATATTTGCACTTCTAGCCCTCCATCTTTTTAAAATATTGCAATTGAGTCCCCAAACTTTTGATATCTTTCAATTAGGTCTCTGGACATCAAATTTACTATTCTTTTAGCTTAATTCCTCATCGATCTTGTTCATTTCTTTTCCAATTGAGGTTACACCTAATTGTACAAGATAAACATAATTTGTAAGTAGAAATTAACTCAAATTCTCAATTAAAAAGTCAATTTAAACATAAAATAAGTGTATAAATTAACTCAATTTCTCAATTAAAAAGTCAATTTAAACATAAAATAAGTGTGCTTTGCACACTTATCAAGAAAACTAAAGATGAAACAAGTAAATATCAACAAGGAAAAAGAGAAAAAAATTGGATTGCCTCCCAAAAAGTGCTTGGTTAAAGTCATAAGCTCTCCTTTTGGATACAATTACTTTGGATTTGCAAGAGGAATGGATGACTTCTCATTTTCAAAATCACCACACACGTATGGTTTCAAACGTTGCCTATTGACTTTGAAGTTCCCTTTTCCCTCATGATAAAGTTCGACCGCTCCATGTGGGGATATTTGAGCAATAGTGAAAGGTCCCGACCATCTAGAGTAGAGTTTACAGAGGAACAATCGAAGTCTAGAATTGTAAAAAAGAACTTATTGTCCAACATGGAATTCTCGCTTCACAATGCTTTTGTCATGCCACTTCTTTGTCTTCTCTTCGTACATCCGGACATTCTCATATGATTCAAGGCAAAACTTGTCAATTCATTGAGTTGGATTAATCTTTTCTCACCGGCTAATTTAATTTCAAAATTCAAGATCTTTGTTTCCCAATAAGCCCGGTGTTCGAGTTCTACCGGAAGATGACATGCCTTTCCAAACAAAAGGCGGAATGGAGACATACCAATGGGAGTTTTGAATGCGGTGCGATATGTCCATAGTGAATCGTTCAATTTCTTGGAGTAATCTTTTCTCACCAGCTAATTTCATTTCAAAATTCAAGATCTTTGTTTCCCAATAAGCCCGGTGTTCGAGTTCTACCGGTGCCTTTCCAAACAAAAGGCGGCATGGAGACATACCAATGGGAGTTTTGAATGCGGTGCGATAGGTCCATAGTGCATCGTTCAATTTCTTGGACCAATCCTTCCTCGAGGCATTTACCATTGCCTCAAGGATTTTCTTCAACTCCCTATTTGAAATCTCAACTTGTTCCCTTGTTTGTGGATGATAAAGAGTAGATACTCGATTTTTGACTCAATACTTGGTCAAAAGTGAGTCGAAGAGGTGATTGTAAAAGTGTTTTCCTCTATCTCTAATGATAGCTCGGGGGGTGTCATAGCGAGAAAAAATACTTTTCTTTAGAAATGAGTAATGCCACTGCTTCTACCCACTTTGATACATAATCCACCTCTACCAAAATATATTGATTTGAGAATGAAGATGGGAAAGGTCCCATGAAGTCAATACCACAAAAATCAAATATTTCCACCTCCAAAATAGAATTTAAAGGCATTTCATTTCTATTGAAAATATTACTGAGACGTTGATAATGATCACATTTGGACACAAGTGTATGTGTGCCTCTTTAAACAAGGTGGGCAAATAAAATCCCAATTGAAGAACCTTTGTTTTGGTTTTCACGGAATCAAAATGACCTTCATAAGGTGATGAGTGACATTGTTCAAGAATTTTCTCCATTTCATCTTCGGGCACACATCGAGTGATTTAGTCCAGACCCCTTTTGAACAACAATGGGTCGTCCCAAAAATAGTACTTGATATTCGAGAAGAACTTTTTCCTTTATAGATAGGAGAAATACCACTTGCTAGAAAATTTATTATATCCACATACTATGGTACACTAGAAACTTGTAGAAGTTCCATGATTTGAAAAAATCTCTCATCCGGGAATACCTCACTTATTTCATCAATAACCTCCTTGATTTACTCAAGTCTAGAAAAGTGATAGGTTACAAGATTATCAATCCCCTTTTTGTCATGAATCTCCAAATAAAACTCTTGAAGAAGAAGAAGAAGAAGAACCCATCTAATCAACCTCGGCTTAACATCTTTCTTTGTCAACAAATATTTGAGGACCGAATGATCGGTATAAACAATCACCTTAGAACCAATGTGTAACACCCAGGCCAGGATAGCTTAAAAGATTTGATAGGTACTACTCATACCAACAAGGTGCACCTTCTTTTTCGGATGCTCATCGTTAGAAACTACATAGTTAAGCGTGCTTCACTTGGAGCAATTCTATGATGGGTGAGCCACTGGGAAGTTTTCTCGAGGAGTGTGCGAGTGAGGACAAAGCATGCTGAAAAGACTCATGTTGATACAGTGGGGATAGTACGTTATCGATCTAACAGCCAGGATAGCCCATTAAGTGGGACCTGGGTCATTACAAATGGTATCAGAGTCGGTCGCTAGCCGAGAATTGGGAACTAAGTGCTATGCACGACAAAGTGCGCCATAGGGCAGGAGCCACCTCTTGAACCTGTAGAAACCTCCTCTAGAATTCCAATGCTTGGCAACGGATCCTCAAATGGTTTAAGCGTGACGAAGACATCACAAGTCTAACAGGGGGTGATAGTAACACCCTCGCCACCTTCTTTTCCTGTAGCCCACCGTTAGAAACTCCATAGTTAAGCGTGCTTAACTTGGAGCAATTCTATGATGGGTGACCTTCTGGGGAGTTTTCTCGAGGAGCGTGTGAGTGAAGACAAAGCACTCTGAAAAGACCTATATTGGTATAGTGTGGACAGTATATTATCGATCTACGACCGGGATAGCCCGTTAAGTGGGACCCAGGTCATTACACAATGAGATAAGATCTAAACTTATCAAAAGCAAAGATCACCGCTAGCATCTCCGTCTTGGTAGTAGCATAATTCAATTGGGCATCAGTCAAGATTCTACTAACATAGTAGATAACATGCAAAATTTTATCTTTTCTTTGCTCCAACACTGCCCCAACGGAATAGTCACTTGCATCACACATAAGCTCGAAGGGAAAATTCCAATCAAGAGCCACAATAATAGGTGTCTAATGAGTTTCTCTTTAAGAATGTTGAAAGCTTGGAGACACTCTTTAGAGAAATCAAATGTGGTACTTTTTTCAAGAGGTGAGCAAATTGGCTTGATGATTTTTGAGAAGTCCTTGATGAACCACCTATAAAATCCCGCATGCCCCCAAGAAGATTTTTATACCCTTCACTAAGGTTGGGGAGGTAGTTTCTCAAAAACTTGAATTTTTGCTTTGTCGACCTCAATCCCCTTGTTTGAAATTCAGCGTTCAAGAACTATGCCTTCTTGAACTATGAAATGACATTTTTCCTAATTTAACACCAAATTGGTATCTTCATATCTCTTTAACATTGTATTCAAATTATTCAAGCAAGTGAAAGACAAAAGGGCATATAGCCATCCCGCATCATTGAAAAGTAGCGGGTGCATTGCAAAGACCAAATGGCATCCTCTTATATGAAAAAGTTCTATATGGGCATGTGAAAGTTGTCTTCTCTTGATTCTTCGAGGCTATAGAGATATGATTATAGCCCGAATACCCATCTAGAAAGAAATAATGAGAGTGACTCGCCAATCACTCAAACATTTGATCAAATGAATGGAAGGGAAAAATGATCCTTCTTGGTGGCATTGTTGAGCTTACAGTAGTTAATGCAAACTCTCCACCTCGTCACTAGCCTTATGGGAATAAGCTCATTATTTTCATTTTCCACCATTGTGACACCTCCTTTCTTTGGCACTACTCGTACAGGGCTTACCCATGCACTTTTCGAGATTGGATAGATAATTCCCACATCAAGCCACTTTTCGCACTTCGGTTCTCACAACTTCTTTCATGTTAGGACTCAACCGACGTTGATGCTCAACCGAAGGTTTGGAATCACCCTCCATAAGAATTTTATGTATACACAATGAAGGGAAAATACCTCGAATATCCGAGATGGTCTATCCAGTAGCCTTTTTATGCTCCCACAATACCTGTAGTAACTTTTCTTCCTCCACTTCGCTCAAAGAGTTAGAAATAATAACCAGGAGGGTAGAAGATTCTCCCAGATAAGCATAACTCAAATGAGAAGGAAGAGGGTTTTGTTCAAGAATTGGTGCTTTCTCGAGAGATGGTAATGGTGTGAAGAGCTCTTCTTCATTTCCTCAAAATAAGGAGCTTTCTTGTGTTGATATGGTGGTGAAGCCTCCAAGTAATAAGTCATTTGTTCAACTTCATGATTCTCATCCTCAATAGTCAAAGAATTAGTAATGCAAGACTCTATCCCAAGATTGAAAGATTTGGCCACGAGATGATCAATTGCATCCACCCGAAAACATGAATTGGACTCCGAAGGATATTTAATGGTCTTCAACACATTTAAAGTGACTTGCTCATCTTGCACCCTCAATATCAATTGACCTTATTTTACATCAATGAGAGCTCTTCTAGTTGCTAGAAATGGCCTCCCAAAATAATTGGGATTTCATGATCTTCCTCTATGTCAAGAATAATAAAGTCCGCTGGAAAGATGAATTTATCCACCTTTACAAGAACATCCTCAATGATACCCGTGTATATTTGATGGATCTATCCGCCAATTGTAGAGACACAGTGGTTGCTTTAGATTCTCCCAATTCCAATTTCATGAAAATGGATAAAGGCATCAAGTTAATGCTAGCACCAAGATCACATAAAGCTTTACTAAAATTTATATCGCCATTAGTGTATGGAATAGTAAACTCCCTTGATCTTTGATTTTTGGAGGTAGCTTGTTTTGTATGATTTCACTACACTCCTCCGTTAGCATCAACATCTCATGCTCTTCGAGTTTTCTTTTGTTGGATAGAATATCCTTCATGAACTTGGCATTTGAACCAAGGCATCTGCGAATGAAATGTTGATGTGTAGCTTTTTGAACACTTTCAAAAATTTGTCAAATTGACTATCAAACTTTTTCTTTTGCAACCTTTGAGGAAATGGAATAGGAGGCATATAAGCTTTGATTGGTGTTGGATCCTTTGATGTTGATGGTTCCGGTTCACTTTCCTTGGTCACTTCAAAAAAAATTTCGGGTTTTTGTATAGGCTCATCTTCTTCAATAGGAGCCTTTCCTGATTGAGTCATTGGTTGTGGAACCGTGATCTTGGGTAGTTGTACCCCACTTGTTGTAATAGTTTGAACATTTTCTTTAAAAAAAAATAGCTTGAACATTCTCTCTTGGGTTCATTTCGGTGTTGCTAGGTAAAAGCTCATTGTTGCCTTTTTCAGAGAAGTTTAGCTATTTGACCTACTTGCTTCTCCAAATTTTTCAAAGAGGCATCGTTGCATTCTAGATATTGCAATTGATGATCTGCTAACTTAGTGATAACCTCTTCCCACCCTTCTTTCTTATCTTATGGCTTTGGATTCAACACATTTTGATTATTTCCATAAGATAAACTGGGATGACTTCTCCAACCGAGATTATAACTAGGAGCATAAGGATTAAAACCTTGAGGTTGGAAATTTTGAGCATAAGCAACTTGCTCGATAGACGAAGAACCACTTGCAATCAATGGACACATAGAGCTTTGATGATTAGCCCTTCATGTCTGACACACCGGGGGGTTTGAACCATGTTGACGGATCGAGAAGTTGAAGTAGAAAGCCCTTCGACTTTCTTAGACAACAAGTCTATTTTTGATAAAACAAGTGCATAATCATCACCTACACGTGCACCACTAGAACCTCTTGGTGCACCTCTAACTGGCCACATTACACTTTGTTCACTCATGATCTCAAACAAGTCATAATCCTCTCAAATGATATTTGTTTTAATGGATCCATTAGAAGATGAGTCTACATTTGAACGACAAAGAAGATTTAGCCTAGCATAGAAGTGGTCGACTTGTTGTCCCAATGTGATTCTAGGATTTGGGCACTTCCTAAGCATGTCTTTAAACCTCTCCCAAGTTTCATGAAAACTTTCCAATTCAAATTGTTGGAATGTGGTAATGTCAGTCTTAAGTTTAGCAACTCTAGCAGGCGGGAAGAATTTTGTAGTGAATCTTTGAACAAACTCCACCCAAATAGTGATACTCCCTAGAGGCAAAGTGTCAAGTCATTCTCTTGCCATGTCTTTCAAAGTGTGCACAAATAACCTCATCCGAATTACTTCCACATTCATACCCTCATATTTGAAGTTACTACAAACTTTGATGAAGCGTGCTACATGAGAATGTGGATTTTCATTGGTCCTCCCATAGAATAAAATATTGTTGGAGAACAAATTAATCACATTTGGTCGAAGTTGGAATTTTGGAATATCATAGAATGGATAGAAAATGCTTGATTGATTCTATATAATATGAGGATTCATGAAATCCCCAAATAGCATGTCTTCTTCATTAACTACTATCTCTTGAACTCTACCCGCTTGAGGATTAAAATTTGGTGGGATTCCACCCCTTGGAATATTCATGGGTGGAGCATTAGGATCGATCCCACGAGGAATGTATACTCTATTATACTCTAGTTAATTTAATCTTAACAAATAAAACACATAATTAAAGATAGATTTTGGAAAATAACTAAAAATCTACTAAATATGGAAATATAAAAATACTTGAAAATCTTGGAGGAAAATGTGGTTGGGATTCATGTTTCATTTAACCGTCGCCTAATTAATTTCTCAATATGCAAATTAACAAATTACTCATTTACAATGTTAGACCCGATTTTTCAAGTTTAGCTAATTACCTTTCTCGAGTGAAATTAACCATAATCAATTGGTTTAACCTACTATATCTCTATGTCGATTAAAGTCCAATCAATTGCATTAACTCTTTGTGAAAATAGCTAAATGTATCACCTAGGGATAGGAGTATATCTCTATCTCCTAAATTAATACATAGGGTATTTGTTATTTGGTCTAAAATGCATAATATCTCTCGATCAGCATACACTTCACAAATCACATATTTAGTGATCAATCAAGCATATGGAATAATCTCAATAACAAATACACATGTAATTAATAATTTAATCATCAAAAGGCAAATATTAAAATTAATTTAAGCTAGGTCAAATTACTACCATAAATTCCAACACAATCAATTAGCCCATGCTATATAGATGATACAAAGGAGAATGTTTATAACAATACATCACAAATATGGTAAGATAAATGAGAAAATACAAAGTTATAGATGAAACCCCTCTTGAAGCTTTTCTATAATTTTTCCAAATATTTCTCCACCTTAAATGTATTCTCCACGTGCTCTTGATTTGTTCCTCAAAAGATTATCAACTAGTTGAAAAGGAAGATAAAAGAAAAGAAAAGCAAACCAAAATAAAATAAAAAAAGGAAGAACACTGGTTTTCTGCTGAAGCGAGAAAATCTGTCCAGCCTGGTCCAAAAATCAGGTTTTATCTTTTAAAACCTAGAAAATTGCACCCTTGGTCCTTGGATTTTGGAAGTTGAGCAAAATAGTCACAAAACCTTTTTTTTCTCTTAATTCATGTGCCCAACCACAAGAATTCTGTGGAAAAGTGATAAAACAGATTTTAATCTGTTTCCAAGTCCCTCAACTTTGATTTTACAGCCCAAGTCCTCAACTTTTGGCACTGTGCACTTTGGTCCCCTTCACTTTTTATATTCTTTTGGGCTCTTTTCACTCCCTTTTGACATATTCTCTTTCATTTTGTAATTTTGACCCTGAAATATTTACAAAGTGGGTTGGCCAACCTTTTGAGATGTTGCAATTTAGTCCCCCCAAACTTTTGATTTCATTCAATTAGGTCCTTGGATATCAAATTTGTTCTTCTTTTAGCTCAATTGCTTTTCAATCTTGTCTATTTTCTTTCCAATTGAGTTTGTACCTAATTGTACAAGATAAACACGATATATAATTAGATATTTGCTCAATTTGTCAATTAAAGTGTTAATTTAGGAACTAAATAAGTGTGTAAAGCACACTTATCAAATTAGACCAAATAAATAGAAGAAAATGTTCATGGGGGTAGAGAGGTCAAAAGTGTAGGGCAAAAAGTATACAAGCTCCTGAAAGTCAGGTACATCCGTGAAGTCCGATATCCAAAATGACTCGTAAACATTGTGCTAGTACCAAAAGCCAATGGTTCTTGGAGAATATGAATTGATTTTACTGATTTAAACAATGCGTGCCCGTAGGATCTATTCTTGCTCACAAGGATTGACCTATTGGTAGACTTAACATCTGGGTGCGAATGGCTCAGCTTCATAGATGCATTTTCCCAATACAATAAAAAATGAATGGCCCCAGAAGATGAAGACAAAATGAGTTTCATAACTTACAGTGGAATATATAGTTGAAGAATGAGGAGAAAACATACCAAAGGCTAGTAAATCAAATGTTCAAGGGGATGATAGGAGACAACATGTAAGTATATGTCGATGACATGCTAGTCAATACACGCAAAGGAGGATACCATGTACAAGATTTGTAGCAGGCCATCAATGTCATGAAGACATTAGGAATGAAACTAAACCTTGACAAATGCATGTTTGAGAAACTTCCTTTGAAATTCCTAGGATATATTGTATCCGAACTAGATATTAAAATCAACCTGGAAAAAATAATTGATATTTTGGAAATGATGGTTCCCCACAACATTCAAGAAATTCAAAGGCTTATCGAAAAGATGGCCACACTCAGCCAATTCCTACCTCGCGTAGCCAACAAAGGTATTCTTTTCTTCAAAATTCTTCGTAATTCAAAAACCTTTGAGTGGAAAGCTGGATGCCAAGCAGCCTTTGAGAAATTGAAAGTTCATTTGTCATCACCCCTCTTGCTGACAAAACCAAACGAAGGAGATCATATGCACCTCTACCTACCAGTGTCACATGAATCGATGAGTTTGGTGCTAGTAAAGAATGAGGGAAAATCACAAAAACCTATATACTATTTCAGTAAGATGTTGCGTAGAGCAGAGTCGGATATACTACTATATAGAAAATAGTGCTAGCCTTAGTAGCAATGGTCCGAAAGTTGTGCCCTTACCTGCAATGCTTAAATGATTCTTTGAGCTGGGTGATTATGGTCTTTATTAAAAATCACAACTAGTTATAGACAAGAAACTTCCGATTTCATAGTAGAGTGTAGAGTGTACACACCTTGAAAATCAGCCAGGACAGCTCAACGAACAAGAATGTGCAATCCATGTTGATGGATCATCTTCACTTTAGGGAGCAAGGGAAGGTTTGGTACTGAAAGATCCAACAGGATGCCTTCATAACTTCGTGTTCAGTTTCAAATCTCGGAATCCAATAATGAAGCCGAATAAGAAGCACTCCTCATTGTAATCAAATTAGCAGCTCGTGTAGGGGGCCAAAAAATTGTGGCAGTGACTCACAATAAGTCATCAAACAAGTCTTAGGAGAGCATGAAGCATGTGAAAATATGATGCACCGATACCTACAAAAAGTGTGGGAAGAATGAAGAAGCTCAAATCATTCATTATTGTGCAAATATGCGAGAGGAGAGCTCTGAAGTCAATGCTTTGTCCAAACTAGGAAACTCAACATTACCCCATAGCGACACTACCATAATCTTGCAATAGCTCCAATAGAAAAGTGTCGGGGAAGCTCTTTTAGCAGTGGATCAATGGGGGGAAAAGCTGGAAAGAAGACATCAAATTAGTTTTCCTAAAATTACCTAATGGGTACCTAAGAGTAAATGCAAGCTATTTCATCGCAGTCAGCCACCCTCAATCAAATGGGCAAGCAGAAGAGGTAACTAAAAAAAATACTTCAAGTGATGAAAAGAAAAATTGAAAGCACAAAGGGGAAGTGGCCAGACAAGCTTCTAAGGATCCTGTGGACATACTGTACTACACCAATAATGGCAACCGAAGAGACACCCTTATCGTTAACATATGGAAGTGAAGTCGTAATCCCAATGATAATTGGAATGCCTAGTTTGAGGATTTATCAACATGGCCAAGTCACAAGCAAGGAGTTAACCAAGGAAATCTAGATTTCCTAGAAGAGAAAGGAACTAGGTCGAGTCAAAATCCGCAGCCTATTGAAAATGGATGATGAACTACTACAATAAAAGGGTCCAACCACGGATCCTTCTATCTGGTGAACTTGTACTAAGGAGTGCTAACATAGCAGGACATGCAATCAAAAAGTTGGATGCGCAATGCGAATCGATAGCAGAATCTGGTTTTTCACTATAATGGAAAGCATATGACTTCAGATAATTTTTTAAGTGGGGAATTTTGTCTCATCTTTCCTAGGTATATTAACTAACATCAATCATGCAATTATTGTGGATGATTATGAACAATATCTATCTAGTCTCCTCGAGTCATGAAGAAGGCTAGTTTGTCAATTCTTAAGGGACATTGCATTCGATCATCGAGCGCTAAATACAGTAAACTTCTTGTGCTACAACATGTGTCCTATACTAGTTGTCTCCTTACTGCCCAGCTGCAACTTGTATTATATACTAGAAGGCATGTAGGCCTATATCAAATGGACTCACAGGTCCATATATACATTAGAGCTCTCATGCTAAAACAAATTAAATAATAATATCAAGCCCGACCAACAAAAAACAGTAATAAATTAACCATACATCCAACCTGTTACATGGGTCGTGTTCATAACCATCCACTATAGATACATTCATTAATATCTAATATTAATAATAATATATATCAATTTCTAAATTTGCAATAGTGACTGCAACAATCTAAACTCTTTTAGGCATAATCATTCGAACAAAATAATCAATCCAATTGATTTACTAATTAATAAATCTAATTAATTAATTTTTTATTAATAAACTAATCAATTAATCTAACTAACCAATCAATTTTATTAATTATAGGGTTTTAAATAACTGCTTTATTTTAATTCTCAAATTGGAGTTAGGCTCTAATTTATACACTTTAAAATTAATGCAATGTCTAATTTGCAATTTTATAAAAGAACAAGTCAAAAACTAATTCGATAAAAATTTTAACAATGTCGAAATTCAAAGTTTTGGTTTAAAACAGATTTTATTAAAGTTGAATACTTTACCAAATCAAATTTCATAATACTTACCATTTTTCTCAAAACATAATGACAATTAAGACCCATAATAATCCATTTTAAATTTCAAGCCCCTTTTGTAATTTTTGAAATTACAAGGGCTGTTAATTGAAGTTTTCAAAATGAAGGGATTGATCATAATTTAAAAATTAACCACATGGAATACCTGTGCAATTTTAGAAATTGAATGGGCTGCCTCACATCAAATTCCAAACCAAAGTGGGAAGGTGTGTGTGAAATTTCAATTGCACACATACCCCATCCCCAATCAACCACAGGACTACTGAAAGCGGCATTGGTACTTGTCAGCGCCTCTAGTTACAACCATGTCTTTGCGCTGCTTGCAGCAGACGCGAAGATGCAACCCCGACAGTCGTGAAGACCAGTGAGGCTACTGTTCTTGAAGTAGCACTCACTGCAGACCAAGCAGCGGTTGCTCTGGCACACATCTTGCCGCTACACAGCAAGTGCGATGACACTCGCGGTTGCTACGCCAAAGCAACGACGCTTCCTTGCTGCAGTAGCAATTGGTACTGTCACGACCAGTCCCAAAGCATCCTACTGAACCTAAAACGTGACATGTGACAATGATAGATGTCAAGTAGATGTCGGACCCACCATTAAGGCAACCTTGACTTTCCTTAGACTTTCAAGATTTCTTTGTAAATAATTTGATCACATAAGAAATTATAAAATTTTGACAGAATCTCCCCTATAATATTGACATAACCAACTTGTAATACAATGACAAATCCTCAAACAATCAATCATAAATAACTTTATCATTTTCCGAGCATTCCAAGCAAGACAATCAATATAATAAAATAACTACAATTCTTAGTCCACTCTCCATATACAACTCAAAATACATCATCACTAGTCACATTCCTGATAAAGGATATAACTTATATAGAATAACTGCATAATCCAATGTATCTTCCTAGAATATGACTCCGAAAAGCTTACCAAATTAATTCATAAAAATGATTATTTTAAAGCCCACCATGGTTGCAATTCTCCTTGCATGCCGCTCAGAATATTATTAATTTTTTCCTATACTGTAAAGATGGAGGAAAAACATGAGCTTGTGACTCAGTTAGTGAAATTTTTGAAATAAATGTATTTTGTAAACCATTTTTAAAAACATAATTTATTTCATAATACTTTTGCAACTTGAAATCAAAACATACTTTCTAACAATAATTGTTCATAAGGATCATAGAAAAACCATCTATGGCATAACTGAAAAACTACAATATATAAGAAACCATACCAAAAGGTACCCAACTAAATCATTGATGCTATTGTGTCTATTGTCCTCTTATCCTACTCTCTGTGAGTAGTAGTGCATTTGATATGTGATGTCATTTCAATAATTTTGATATTTTACATCGTGAACTCAACATTTTCTTCAGTTAAAAGGATAGTCGAATTCGAAGTTCACTTGCAGAGCTCTAGAACTTCTTTTTGGAACTAAACAATATTCAGTGACAATTGATATGCGGTCGTTGGGATGCATATGATGCTTTTGCAGATTGCCAGTTACTAAAAATTTAGAGTCCACTGCAGTCTTTTGTTTACGGATAAAGAACTATTCTTGTTGTACATATTAATTTTTCCTAGTGATTTACCGATTTGTGTGTTGGCACAACTGTAATTGTTGATTTTGGAAATGATGTGATGGGAAAGTGATGGATGTTTGTCAAGTGTGTTGTATGGAACTAAATCGATAAGTTATTATGTACAAGTAGCATGATTGATAAATAAAAAGTCTGAAACTGGGTAGTATTTTCAAGGGCATTGCAGTCGCCTGAATATCTCGCAGTAATGCTTATTGTGATATATTAATGTTTTATACAAATAGCATTTGTCAGTGACTCACTGGGAAAACTTTTTCTGAAGTATAATCTTCAGTAACTTCATTTTAGATTTAAAAAAAAAATGGAGTCATGTATAAGGTTGCATCACATTTGCTGCTAGGTTCAAAATGCTAAAGATAATTGGGACTTTGGAAGAGATTTAGGTATTAACAAGATCTCCTATTTTCTCAATTTTAATGCTTATTGAGGTTGCATTCGAAAATCAGTTGTCCTTAACAGGACGCTACTTAACAAATAACAATGGAGTCTGCCAAAAATTGGTAAAATGCTTATACTTTGCGCTATATTCAATTGCTTGGACCCAATGTTAAATGTTGTCGCTGCTCTCGAGTGTTTGTGACAAAGGATGTAAGAAGTTTCAGTAATTATGTTATGACAAACTCATCCTCAATTAATCCATTGCAACTATCGGTGGACAAGGTTCCATTTGGTTCTGAGTTCAAGAAAGTCGAATCGAACCATGAACCTATGACTTTTTTAATAATGGAACCATTTGATTTTTTCAAAAATAAAGAAATGGAACTGAACCAGTTGATTATGGTTTGGGTTGACTTTGTTTTGGTTTCATTACATAATTTTTCAAATGACAAATATAATTAAAACTCATCATCACATTCTTAAGTTAGTAATGTATACGTAAATGTTAAAAAATAACATCAACATTGTCGATGGTGACTAAGGAGCACAACAACGACTGTGATGTAGGAATCCGAGTAAAGCAGTGTGAATGAGTGTCTACAATTAAAAAGAAGATAGATAAATTTATAATTAAAATTTAGATTTAGAAATTTAAATCTTTGTCTAATAGGAAATTAGGTAAAATATATGATAAATAACCTTTTTGTCCATTTTACATTTATAATTTCATATTTTAATTTTTTGATAAACCATTTTTTTGTTGAATCAAATCGAGCCAAACCGCTTGATTTAATTTGATTTTGATTTTGATTTTATCGGATTGTTTTGTTCACCTCTAATTGCAACTTTCAGCTTCTGTGCCTTTTTTTGGAGTGATTTTCATTTGTTCCATAGTTGATGTTGACTAACTACTGTTAAAAATCCTATATTGTGATTTTTCTAGATTATTATACATCATTGTCTTGAGAAAACTATAGTATTGAAACAATATAACACTTTATGAATGTCCAATTAGTTACCCCATTGTAAATAATTCTTTTACGTCTTCCTAACAAATCGTTTTTTGGACACAAATCGCCTTTAACATGCAAAATGTGTAATTAATTGTAGATTAATAAATATTAGAAAAACAAGGAAAAAGAATTAGAATTATTTTATTTTATTTTAACAAAGCTCTCGACAAAAACTCTAACATATAGTTTGTGAAATCAAGAGCAATAATTACTAACCTCACCTCCTATTCCAGAGCTTTGTTAATGTAGCAAAATTGAAAGAATTAATGAAATTGTTTATAAAGAGCGACATAATAACATTTCATTATTTAATTATTTTGAATAATCGAAATTGTAAGCTTTTTGATTAGACGAAACTGTTCACTTTAAAAAAATAAAAAATAAAAAATTGTGCAATAAAATATATTTATAAACAAAATACAGATAATGTTTGCTATGTAGCCAAAATTTCTTTCAAAAATAAATAATCAGCTCTTGGAAAAAACTCACACGAATGTAAATGCTTTTTATAATATAATTTTACTTTTTTCCCTTTTAATGGTCTAATACGGTAAGATTTCAATTGTTTATAAAGGTTTCTCAGTCATGTTCAGGCAATATACCAAGTTACCAACGGAAAATGCAATTTTGGCACACAATGGTGCGACCTTGGACGACCGAATAATTGTGAGCTAATGATTTTGATGATGATGATGATAACGTGATGTGTAAAAATAGATGATTGACATGTTTATGAATGTAAAACTTTTAGCGTCAAATTTTCGATTCCTATAGCAAGATTGATATCCCAACACACCGAACATTTCACGGAAGAGGTTCCCTCAGCAGAAAATGCAACAAAATGTAGTGAAATCTCCATCTACACTGAAAAGTTTCATGAAAGATTTCTTTGTGGAGATCACAGACTGAAATACTTAACTAGCTCTGAAATGAGCAGCACCAAAACGAAGAGACGTGTCGACACAAGAATAAATTACTAGATAGAGACTTGAGAGGCGGGATAAAGACATCATAGCATTTCATTTGAACCCTCTTTAGATCTGTGCTTTCGTTTCTTACTCCTGTATCGACAAAAAGCTTACATCAGCAAAAGAAAATACATCCAAGAATATACAAGTCAAAATGGTAAAGGTTCATAGGAAGTACTTGTCATGTGAACTCGGATCCAAACATGATTTGAGCTTCCTATCGATATGCTTTACATCTTTGGAAGTAGGCGTCTCCAGCTTATTTATCTGTACAAGTATTGAAAACTTCAACATTTAGTGTACTACCACAACATAGTATTAGGATTGCATTATAATGTCACAGGATATAATTATACCATGGTATCAATGGCATTCAAGGAAAGGTTGAACTCTGAAATGGGATAAGCAGGATTCTGACCCGATAGCAGGTTTTTCAGGTATCTGGACAAGGTTTATTAACAGTAATTTCGATTTAATCTGTAAATAATTAATTGATTGAATGTGTTCAAACCTCTCGAAGTCGATAAATTTATGCACATCACAAGACCTCCGTAAAGCTGTCAATGCCAGCTGCAGAAACAATGGATAAAAAACAAACTCTAAACTATTCACAAATCAGAATGATAATCCAACCAAGAAGTGAACAGAGAGTAGCAGAAGGTGAAGCAATAACATGCATTACCCAAGCCACAAGGCACCCACGATAACGCAACACAACACAATGCAATGAGCTAACAATATTATACAGGTAAATGTTCAACCTAGGTCTCAAATTAAATATTTGGTTTTTGAGTTGGATTAGATTAGATTTTTTGGGCAAGGATAGGACTTCTAACACTTTGTCACTTTTGCCAGTTTCCTCCACGGTTAAAAAAAAAAATTAAAAAAATGGAGTTCATTATAATTTTCACTATTCACAGTTTCCTGACAACTCATGATCACCAGTTATCCTTCCGATCAGAGAACAAAAATCTGAAGTAAGTGTTACCATTAGTATTCAAAACTCAGATTAATTTCCTCTACGACTGCTTTTCAACACGAGAACACACCAGTGAGCAGAAAAAGTAGGAGAAAGCTGCCAGCCACAAGTCCTATATCTCAAAATGGAGAGAGAGTGAGACCATTGTATATTTTATGAATGTGTCGGAAACAAAGGAATGTGTTTGATTCAACAGTGATAACTTGACTCTTAGGCACAGCTTGTCAAGTATGGGAATGAGATAACCAGCTTTATCTGTAAAAGGACGACTAGTATGTTGCACATCAACTTCATAATCTCTAGCCCAGAAACAACAGCCAAACTAAGCTATAAAAGCAGGGCCTGACTCTTAGGATTGCAAGTCGTCCTGGTAAATCATAGTGGCCTGCAGCATAATTTCTGATGCTAAGGATCCTCAAAAGAGGAAATAGCAGAGCATACTCAGCTGCTCAAGTGTTTGATTAATATGCCTTGTTTAAAATTAATATTAGAATTCTGGATACCAGTGGGATAACATGAAAACTTAGAAACTCATATATTAAGGGGAAAAAAATTATATTAAGTCCTATACTTTCCATTGTTATAGTGGAAAACCAGTGTACTATCGATTTTAGCTTATTGAGTCACTCAAGGCTACTCATTGATAGATATGTTTATTTTTATGAAGTATCATATACTTCTAAATAATGGGTCGGACTTAACTAAAACCATATCCTTCATTGAGTAAATCAAAAAGGATATAAATTTTGAAAAAATTTAATTACAAAGTGTCTTTTATTGCTATAATGAAAAAGTTATTTTACAAATAAAACAACGTGTACATATTTGGAGATAAAATTAAATACACAAAAAATATAACAATATTCTTTAATTTCAAAATTACCAAATATAGATTTATGATTGTTAATTTTATTTATTATATATTATATTTTATTTTACAAAATATTTTAAAATGTTATCATCCACTCAAAAAGGATACAAATGTTATCATCCTCCAACTCGAAAGTCCTAAGCGTCGGCAGATGTAACATTTGTTGAAAGAGAGCTATTTTCCAAGGCCTTATCTTTATGGGGAGACAACATATATGGAATGTAAGAACGATAACATATTTTTACTAGGTCTTGATTCTTCAATTCCTTCGTCTCCTACTTCTCCAATCTCTCAAGAATCTAATCCCATGTTTGAGCCCCATTTTTTGGGGGAAATGCATTTTGTAATAGTATCTTTTAGGAGGATGTGTAATTAAAAAATAGAGAGTTTTGGGTTTACAAATAAAATTCTTTTCAAGAATGAATAAATGAATTAAGTTTTGAAAAAAATTAGTTTTTGAGAAAATGGGCCTAAAAAAAGGGTGAATACTCCAAACTCTGTTTCAGATCTCATTTTCTGTTGAATCCGAGTCATCTTGTAATCCTCCATCACAAACTTTGGAGAAATATAACCAGGTTCAAAGTTCTACTTGTCCATTAATGGTTTATTCAAGGGAAAAGGTACCCATCATTCAATCTATGGAAATTCAAGATTCTAAACCAACTCCTGTTAATTAGGTAGCTACTTCTAAGTCTAACTCTCATGATGCAAGTGATGATAGTCTTCCTATTGCTCTTAAGCCTTGGGAAAGGAACAAAAAAATGCACCCAGAATTCACTATATCCATTATCTCATTTTGTGCCATATGGGAAACTATCATATAATCACTAAACCTTTCTTACACATTTGAACACTATAGTCATTCCCGGAACCATACTTGAGGCCTTAGGTCATAAAGAGATGATATGAGGGTTGAAATGGAAGCTTTTGAGAAAAGTAACACTTGGGAATTAGTGGAACCACCAAATGAAGAGACCAGTAGGATGTAAATGGATGTTTATTGTTAAGTATGTTAAGTACATGGCAGATAGATCACTTTAGAGAGATAAGGTTAGGTCGGTAGCCAAGGATTATACTCAAAATTGTGGAGTTGATTATCTAGAAACATTCACTCCTGTTTCAAAATTGAACACTGTGACAACATAGTTATCCTCGGTTGCTAATCTTGGGTGGAGTTTACAGCAATATGACATCAAGAATGCCTATTTAAATGGAGACATTGATGAAGAAAATATCATGGAAATCTCTCTTGGCTTTCGTTCATATCTAGAAGAAACATAGGTGTGCAGACTAAAGAAAGCTCTATATGGTCTAAAACAGTCTCCTCAGACTTAGTTTGGGCGATTAGCTAAAAGTTATGTTAGCAATAGGGTATAAACAAAGCCAAGGAGATCATACTCTACTTCTTAAGCATTCAGTGTCTGGGGGAGTAACTGCATTGTTGGTACATGTGGATGATATCGTAGTATCTGGAAATGATATGGAAGGAAGAGAAGCCTTAAGGAGGTGTTTAATTAAACAGTTTGAAATAAAAGAGCTTGGGAGGTTGAAATACTTTCTTGGTATTGAAGTTGCTCACTCACAAAATGGAATCTTTATTTCACAACAGAAATATGTGATGGATTTGCTAAAGGAAACAGGAAAGCTATGGTGTAAGCCTGTTGAGACTCCTAAGGAATTCATCAGACTCGGAGAAGCACTTGACGATGCCCTAATTGAGAAAAGTGCTTATCAAAGACTGCTAGGGAAACTAATCTACTTGGCACAAACCAAACTTGAGTTTAGTGTTGTAAGTCAATTTATGAACAATCTAAAAAAGAAGCATCTTCAAGCCGTCAACAGAATCTTGCAGTACCTTAAGGGAACGCAGGGTGAAAGGAATTCTCTTCAAGAAAGTAGAAACATTTAATCTTGAAGCCTACACAGATTCTGACTATGCAGGATCTTTGGTTGACCAAAGATCAACATCAAATTATTCTATTTTTCTTGCTAGCAACCTTGTAACGTTGAGAAATAAGAAGCAAACTGTCGTAGCAAGGTCTAGTGTAGAGGCGGAATTTAGAGATATGACTCTGGGGATTTGCTAACTATTGTGTCTCAAGATCATTCTAGAAGATTTAAAGGTAGAATGGGAAGCACCAATGAAACTCTATGACAAGAAGTCAGTCATGAACATAGCACATAATCATGCACAACATAACCACACCAAACATGTTAAAGTTGATTAACACTTCATAAAGGAAAACTAGTTAGTGGTCTGATTTGTACTCCTTTTGTTTCTATTGAGGGATAGCTTACGGATGTGCTCACCAGGGGACTAACTAGTGTGATATTTCAAAAGATAATTAGCAAGTTTAGAATGGATAGCATCTACTCACAAGCTTGATGGGGAGTGTGGGAAAACACGATTTCTTCCTAATAAGGAAATAGTAAAATCAGGGAATCATTGTAGTTATGTTTAGTTATGGAAATTCCTTAATTAAGGATATATGATAATCCTTTAATTAAGGGGATAATACAATCCCTATCAAGGGGATTTAATTTAGGTCCATTTCCTATTTTAGCTAGTTCCAAGTGTATTATAAATTCAAAAGTTGTACAGCTTATTTGAATATAATGAAGTGAAAATTATTCAATTCTTTACATTATTAGTAGTTCTAAGGTTATCAAAAGATCATGTCTAGTGTGTTTTTGAAAACTTATTATTGTTCAAACTTGTAGGCTTCCCATGTAATTTCAACAATTTCTCTTTGCATTTTTCTGCACAAAAACTAAAGCAGTCTCAGAAATACTAAAGTTGAATGCCCTGAAAGTTGTAAAGCATTCGAATGTGCACATCAGAAACCTGTAAGATCTCCTACCTCATATCTGGTATAATTCATTGAGATCCATGGTGATCTCCTGTGCTCCAAGCGCTGAAGCACAGGAGTATTCTGCGCCAATGCCAAAATTTGGAATTTGTCACTTCGGTTGTCAGGACAGCGGAATTTTTTTTATTTTTGTTTTCTGTTTTTTTGCGCTTTTTTCGTAATCAACTTTAGGGCAATTGTTTGGTTCTGATTGGTATTTGATTTTAATTTCAAGTCAAACTTAACATTTTTTTTTAATAAGAAAACTAAACAATTAATTTTAATCATACATTTTATGTAACCCACGAATTTTCAACCACATATATCATTAATTTATATAAAAATGATTTTAATCTATACCAAACAGGTGCTATATCTTTTTATACTGATGTCTCGTCAAATTTTTTTGTTTACTCTTTTCATTTGTTTGTTCCTTGCCAACTTTATATTTTTTATACTGATGTCTCGTCAATCTGTTTTTCCATACTATGTTTCAATTTTAATTTTTTCCCAATAATGTATTTAATCTTTTTTTTATCCAAGTCACCAAGACGCACCTCGTATGAACCATAATACTCATATAATGATAATCAAGATGATAGGTACACCAACATTGCTAGCAATGACTATAGGGCGTTCTACAATGATGACTAACATTAAGCTGCATTGTTGTCTTCATTTCAATTATATTTTCCTGAACCAAGATCATTTGTATACCGTCTATTTTAATTTTTATTTGTTTGTTTTGCTCAAATACTACTTATTAATTTTCATAAGTATGAATATCAAAATGATCATAAATTAATGTATAAAAATTAATTTTCATAAGTATAAATATTACAATGATCACCTATTAATGTCTAAAAATCATTTCAAATGAAAAATAATTAATTAATCTAAAAAAAATATTCAAAAAAAGGAAAAACAAAACCAAAAAATTACAAAAAAAAAGGGTAAGAAACTAATAAAAGGTCAAAACAAACATTAAAGGAAAAAAAAAACAATGAAAAGAAACATTTAAAGAAAAGGAAGAAAAATAATCAAAGTTGGCTGTCAGCAAAGTTAGATAGCCAACATGGTTTTCAATGTTTTGATCTCCTGCATGCATGCAGGATACTCCTGCGCTTGGAGCGTAGGGACCAAAATTCTTATTGAGACATTAGGGTCAAAGGATTGGCTTTGATAGCATGAATGCCGATATGGAAAAAAACATATAGTTTCACTACTAACAAACAAAAAATACAACATACATAGAGTACATAAGACTTCTAGAAGACTAGGAAACAGTACTAATCAGTAATCTAAGCCCCTGTTTGTTAAAACTTTTTTGTTTAAAAACATATTTTTTTATATTCTCTAGGTAAAATGTGTGGTTGAAAAATGAAAAGAGAAAATGTGTATGATTAAAAAGTGATTTGGGGAATTGTGTTAGAAAAAACATGTTTAAAAACATGTTTGCTAAACACAACCTAAATTTCCTAACTCCCCCATCCTTCTCTAACTTCCATTAGAATTGAAGTTCCCACCGACTTATCCTTATTGTAAATCCCTCACTTATCTGAACCACCACAAACAACTTTCCACAATATACAAATTATGGCATATCTTATCATCACATCATCTTAATTTTCGGTCTCTAAAAAATGACCATGTTAAATCTTCCATGATTTTCCTATTGTCCCTTAGGCTATCAATTCCTGTCACATTTAAATACTAGATCAGAATAATATTTCATCTTTGAAAACCTTTGAATGCAATCCTTACCAAAAACGTGGCACCTTGTAGTTCTTGGATTATTCTGAAATCTTGTCAAGGACGATGCAAACTAGGCAGAGCACAGTTTGTCAAGTCATGGTAAATATTATAGCAAAGTTTCTTGTTATGTAACTTTACTAGTATAAATTTTCCCTAAGCATGCGCTTACATGCAAAAAATAATAAAAATTATATGCGTGCATTTGAACTTTGTCGAGAACCTAAATGCGTAGAATGCAGCTCAGGTACACTAAACGGATTGGCGACCTTAATAATTGATCTTCCTTAGGATTCAATAGGGCGCAAGAGGAACTATAAACGTAGGAACTTACAAAAGCCGAGGTGGTGCAGTCAGGAAGGGAAGCCAGAAAACAATCTTTATCTAGGGGTTGCACATAGGAGCAGAAAAGATGCTTAAAACTGCATATTATGTTACATAATTAATACTATCGTGAATAAGGATGACAAAAATACCCGATCCGATCTGAACCTGATGGATACCCAATTCAAATGGACCGGAAATTTCCGATCCACGAATCGGGGTAGGCCGTATCGCGGGGTGGATTCGGATCGGCCCTTATCCACCCAGTTTCATTAAAAAAAAAATAATAATAAAAGAGCAATTTTTTTAATATTCCAACCCAAAAAACATTTTACAGCATTGAAAATAAAAAATTAAAACAATAAGGAAAGGTTATTATTTTTTTTTAATTTAGCAAATATAAACCAAAAACAAAAAGTTTGTTTATGCGAACTTTATAAGAATAATGGTACAAATATAGCTGGCACAAGTAGGCAAATGAAGAACAGAACTTACATAATTTCAAGGAACCATCATAAACAGTGATTAATGTGGTTTATTATTCAATGGCTCGATAGGTTAGAGTTATACCAGGTGTATCCTTGTGAAAGATGCTCTCAAAGTACATAAAGGATCACAGTCATATAAGACAAAAATAGATGTGGGAATCAAAAGAATGAGAAGGGATAAGCATGAGCAACTAGAACGCAGCACCTAACTAGTTGATATTGCATATTTCTATGCATACCAAATCACAAACCTAAATATTCAGATCCATTATTTTTTAGTTAAGCATTTGGATATTATATATTTATTATACCAATCTCTTCAGGTCCATTAGAAATTAGAGGTACTTCAAAATTTTCAACAGTCTGTGAAACAAGAGCTCAAGTCATTATTGTTGGACCCACTTAACCTCTGAAGGTACACCATTGACATAAATCATTTTGGAGAATATGAACGAGCAGTACTTACTGGCTAAGTCGTCCCTTATAAATACTTGGATGGAGAACTTTTGGCCCAACATGGCACCATGTACATATCTCTCAAAGAGAGAAAAGGGGCAATCCCATTATTTCTTATCATAATTTAGCAAAGTTAATTTGAGTAGATTACTGTAGATATTCACAGAAATGCTTAATCAAAAAAAAATGATATATATATGAAGTTTGTAGCCAGCTAATTGATATTATATTAAGAGTGTAAATAAGGCAGAAAAGATTCATCAAAACTCTTGTTCTAGGTTGCAACGCCGCTATGTCGGGAGCCAACGACACGTGTCTGACGCTGAAACTCTCCGGACACTTTCCGACACGTGTCGGAGCTACATCATATACATCAAAATGAAAAAGGAAAAGGAAAAGGGCAAAATGCATGCAATTAAAAAAATGATAAATCTAACTTACAAGTTTGTTTTTATTAGATATCATCATTTTGATTTAATAAATATACAATGTGTTATTTGTAATAAGACTAAAATAATAAGTCTTAACTTTTTTAAAAAATCACGTATCAACGTGTCCGTGTCGTGTCGTATCCGTGTCGCGTGTCCGTGCAACTTAGCCCTTGTTTGGTCTAGAAGTTTTTAAACAACTTCCCTTCAAAACTCATTTTTAACCACGTGGGACCCAGTGACCCAAAACTTTCACATTTTTCAACCTCATTTCTACCACGCTTCTCCCAAAAATCCAAATTTCCTCCAAAATCCCCTACACCAAACGGGCTCTTAATCTCCCCATAAGTTTAAGGGAAAATAGGAAGGGGGGGGGGGGGGGGGGGGGAATTTAAATGATAAACATCGTAAGCAAATAAATCAGAAGGGAGGATTTCACATTGACTGATAATTACCTGCCCAGGTGGGAATAGAAGTGGTGCTTCTGTACGCATAATTTTATCTACTACCACCTTTGCAGATTCATGCAAATCCTACAGCAGAAGTTAGCACTTAGCTCAAATAAATAAATAAATAAAACAAGATACATTTGCTTGCAAAAAAAAGTTTTAAGAATAAGAATAATAATAGCAAACTTCACAAATTATAGTGGCTAATAGACCTTCATGGAAAGCTATAAACCAATTTTCAGAAGTTTAATTGCATGTGACTAGAGGGCCAAGCAGCAGGTACAATGCCCATCACTAGCCTAACAAAAAATGAGAATGGCCGTGGCAAATAGAAAAATAGCTTCTAGATTGTTACAAAATCAATTTTACTCAACTACAAAAGTACCACATGGTCACTCCACCAAAAGGACAAGAATAGAATCTTTTGTGTCATGCAACACTCTCATATAGTATTATTAGTAATGGCTGGATCATCTACTATCTCGTCCATTGAATATAAAAAAGATATCAATGAACATCAGGATAACTTCCACCCAAAATAACGGAGATTTTAGCTTTTAGGCTTTAATGTCAAACTGAAAGTCTTCAAAAGCCACATTTATGTTAATTTCTCAGATCATCACTATACCATTTTATGTCACTAAACATATTTGGCACTCCAAAATCCACACTATGGTCCATATAATATACGTTATATTACCTTCCAAATAAAAGGAGGTTATAGGCCTTCTAATTTAAAAATGAAGGTCTTTCAATAGTAAATTTAGGTAGAGGGAGGAATATACCAGGTTCATTGTTTAAAAATCGCCTCAAGGCTTCCACCTCAAAGGGCCCCAGACACGTCCTTCAAGCTTACACATTGGTTTCTACTGTTAATGCTTACACCATGACTATTGGCTGTTTTATAACCAGCCACAGCTTTTACACGTGGCTGTTTTATAATATAGAAAGTTGCAAGGCCTATTGGGCTCTTATAAACCGAGCTTTACACTAAAAACTAGAAAAAAATGAGAAAAGAGGACAGAGCAAGTAATAGCCCCTATTGTCCAGCTATTTTTATTGTCTGGACTACTGAAGTGAACATTATTGCAAGTGAAGGAGAGAAAGAAACGGAAGTTATTAACGATGAGGAGGACAATAGGGGAATTAACTATTTTCATAATTGTAAGGAAGACTTTTTAGGCATTTTCTTACTAGTAGTTGATATTCAACTGCGTTTTGTTGACTACTATTTTGACAATTAATTATCTGCTACTTTAGCCTCTGTCTAGTGAACTTGTGTTTAAACAACACATTTATCCAAACCACTTTTTAACCCGCACATATTTCCTCAAATCACTTTTCAAACACACATTTTATCTCGATAGAAATGTTACCCACCAATGGGCTCGCACCCGCAAAAACATCACCCACCCCCTGTAAGTGCCCCATTCCTACCAATAACCACCCGCCATGAGGCAGGTGAGTGTTATTATGCCACTGTGTGAGCATAATAACATTCCTCTTAACTCGAAAACATTATTCTTTGTCCATAAACAAAAAACTTTTACCAAACAGAAGCTCAATTTATAAACTTTACATTTTTCCGTAATTTTAATTTTTAATCTGTGAAATTGCTATATTGTGGATTTGCAAAATCATTTAGGGTTTATGGTTCAGTACAAGCATATTTTTTTAAATAATTATACTGGGTTGAATTGAGGCTTACGTGTATTGAAGGAGACCAAATTGTAAGATATATAATTGTAAAAGACGAATTTGAGATTTTCCAAAGATAATAAAGCTATGTACAAGAAAAATGCGCTTAGACTAAAGGAATCAAAATATACAAGGTGAACAGGCACCTTAATCATCTCCGATTGCTTGTCTCTTTCTCCATATAACTCCTGTGGAGCCAACAACAATGATCATGATATAGGATGAAAGCAGAAATATATATTAAACCACAACATACTAATGAAAACCACCTAATAAATCAAGCTAAATTATACTAATGCAGAATAATGCATGTTCTACTATGCATGTATATAATTGCTTCAATAATAAGTTGTAGAGAAAACCTCCACGTCATTAACAAAGCCTTCGAGTGCACGATATGGTGCATAAACGATAAGATCAAATCCTAGACTCTGCAAAAACAGGGAAATCTATCAAAATATTAGAGAAAATACAATAGAAGAAAACAATATACGCGTGTATATTCATGCCTGAAGAACCAGCATTTCATTATCAAGGATCATCTGATGATCCTGCTCAATTCCTTTACCAAGCTCCTCTGCTGACACGTGATTCTCTTCTGCCTTACAAGCAGCATATATACAGGTTAACCTACAAAGAAAGTAAGCCATAGAAGCTCAATTGTACCTGTTGATTGATAGAGATTTCTGTTCCTTTGTAGCCAGTGTCTTGTGTGAAAGGAACACAGATTTGACATAAGCATGAAGCAAATAGTACAATTGTCTACTGTTCATAGGACAAGTTGTCGTTAACAACAAGGTTTGATGTTATCTTTGAAGTGGTTTTTTCTGTATTTTAACTTTTGAAAGGAAAGAGAGTTCTAAAATTAATCCAAGCTAATGTCGCAATTGAGATGAAATCATACATGATATTCTTTGGGTGATGTTCCATCACGGACCATTGCAGATAAAACCTTTTAAAATAAATAAGAGCGGTTGCCTGAAAACAAGAAGCAAATAAAAGTAGAGTTTGAATCACAATCTTGCCCCTATAATTTATTGATCAACATCATGTTCAAGAAACATAACCTTATACCTGAATTTTGCGGGGGAACTTGAAGGCATCGCATACGTCTTGGATTTTGAACTCATAGAAAGCCCGTAGTAGTTTCTCTTCCTCGGTCTTCAGTGGTTTTGGACGTGAATGCTTCTCAGCTGACACACCAGCGAAACAGCAAAGCAGGAAAAAAAAAAAAAAAAATTTAAAAAATGGTATATCATTAGTCAACTAAGAAGATTCTACTGAAATTTGCATTTAGTTCTACGAAGAGATGTGCTTCTAAGATGAAGAGTTTACCATTATCATTGTGAGGTTCAGCATAAGAGAATGAACCATCAATGTCGACTTCCATTCGAGTTGCTCCATACTTACACAAATGCTACCGTCTTAGAATCATTGGAATATCATATGGATAAAGAGATTATTCTAGGAATATTAAACTCGCAAAAATCAAGATGGTGATGAACCATAAAAATAATAATAATGAACAAACCAAATAGCTAACAGTACTAGGTCCTGTATCTACTCCAAGAATCCAACTTAATTTCCATTTCTTCATCTCTAAAATGTTGAGGATTTTTCTAATACTAACTTTGGAGTTGTTTGACAAATTTATTAAAAAAAAATTAATTAATTAATTAATTAATTAATTAATAAAAGTTAATGAAATGTTTTTCAAAAATTGATAAAAAGTGTTGGGTCCATGAAATATGTGGATAAAATTAATTTTTGACTTTGACATCAAGTTTTTAGCAACTTTTTAAGCTATCCCAAACGAGAATTTTGTTTCTTTTTCTTCAATGGACAAGACTTCTAACTGTTTACTTGATCATTTATGCACTAGAAAAAATTCAAGTCAGTGGAATCTGTCATCATCTTATGTACACATTACACAATGAAAAGATTATCTTCTGAGATTCAGTAAGAAAGAAAACTGCTAATATTAAATTTTGATCGTGGAGTCATAAATAGAAAGAGCAAAGCACTAAACCATGCATGCTTAGACCTCCTTAAGTTCACCAACAATAATTCAATGAGGCACAAGAATTCCACCATATCCAATCAAAGCTTAATGTGCAGAGCCAACTTCAAAATTCACTATTCTAAACTTTCTTTTAGAGGAGCTAGAGGGGCCCAAGGTTTTGGAGATTTAGGATAATAAAGGTACAAAACTGTATTTTTAGAATTATTCGAAATAACAATTTTAAAGTTCAGTCATTTTTCGTTGTCTTTCTACAAAATTTTCCTCAAGTAATTTCCTCTTAAAGTTCAGTATATCAAACCATAAAAGGACTCAATTACCTAAAATTAAAAAGCTCTCCAAGCTTCCAAACAATAAAATAGAGCCTTTTCAAGTATGTCAAGAAGTTCCCAGAGGTCATCTCTTCAAGTTTGTAACTAGGGTTTATTTCGCCTTTATCATTTGATAATCCATTTTGAGTTCCCATTTCTTTCATAAAAAAAAGACATATCTTTTTAATCCTTTTTCTTAGCATGTGTTCAGTAAACTATAAAAAATAGTTTATAAATCAGTTTATAAACCACACAATTTCCCAAACCACTTTTTAACCACACACATTTTCTCTCTCCAATTTTCAACCACTACTTTTTACCTCAAAATCACAAATAAACAAATTCATAAACCAAACAGTGTTACCAAACGGAGACTAGTTTTGTTGACCAAAAAACAGACATATCTTCAAGTTTGTAGCTAGGGTTTTGTTAATCCTTTTTTTGGTAAACGGTACCGAAAAGATTTTCCTATACATCCCATTCCATCAATTTTGCATAGTTTAAGATTCAAAATAACATCAAGTTTAAGAGGCACCCGCAAGAGACACACTACACACACGGATATAGAGAGAGAGAGAGAGAGAGAGAGAGAGAGAGAGAGAGAGAGAGAGAGAGATCCAGGTAACTTGAAAAAAATAAAAAATAAAAAATTACCTTCTCAAGTGCTTGCTTAGCTCTTTGATTAGCAGCCTTGTATTTTTCTTTCTGTATAGAATGATAAAAAGATTAGTTAGATTTATTTTAATATGTGCAGACAATTTCCCAAATGAAAAAAAGGAGTAAAAACATAATGACAGAATGTCCAAAAACTATTAATTCCTTCAACTTTCCCAAATGAAAAAGGGACTAAAAAGGATGATAATACGGGCAGTGCTGCAGGGACAGGGACCTGGCTGTCCAGGTCTCTCACTGTAGCAACAGTGTAGCTACGGTGAGAGACCTGGACAGCCAGGTCCCTGTCCAAGTAGCATATTCCTAATAATATAATGCCGGAAATTATTAATTTCTTAAACTTTCCCAAATGAATACGAAGTATAAAATATAATAACAGACTGCCCATGAATTAATAATTTCCTCAACTTTCCCAAATGAAAAATGGGGCAAAAAGGATCATAATAGAACACCCAGAAGTTAAAAATTTCTCATTTTTTTCCCAGATGAAAATGGAGTAAAAAATTTGATAATAGAAAGCCACATATAAATAATTTCTTCAATGGCGATAAAGCTCGAAAAAATCAAGAAATAAAAATTAAAAACAGAAGTTTTCAATGGAATTGGGTAAAGGGGTCATTACTAGATCTAGTGGAGTGAATATCCATTTTGCTCTGTGGGTAGACGACGTAAAATCAGCCATTGCTCTCCCCTCTCTCCCCCTCTCGTCAACGCGACGCTTAAGGGGGGTTTTATTCAATCCTGATTTCGAAAGATATTAAGCAGCCGTTTGGTAAAGATTGCATACACAGTGGGATCCGACCGTAGGGTATATTTTCAAATTCAATGGAAATGAAACCACGAAGAACAAGGAGAAGAGATGACACACCTGCAAGAACCAGCAAAGAAATGGGCCAAAACTACCAAGAAACATAAAAAAACTCAATAATGAATCCATCAAAATCAAGGAAATTATTGAAATAATTTTCAATACATCCACCATCATACCAGAAAATCACAAAATCTTCACATTAAGATTTTGGGGATAAACAAAGAGTCCAAATATTTGCTGGGGTGGGGAAATAGGAGAACTAAAATTATTGTCAATTCAGTGGCAAACATTTTTCTCATTTTTGCAAACCAGCACTAGGGAGAACAGAAAAATGAAAAGTATAACAAATGTTCCTGGCTCAAAAGCTTTTTTGCAGCAGCTATATCGCATTTTCTTATTCCTTCTTTTGAACCTAATGTGAAGATAAGAAATGCTGGTAAGTTATGAAACTCTAATCTAAAGCTTCAATTTGATAACTAAGAAGAAACCACCGGTTCCAGATTTAGATGCAAATAAATTTGTCTTCCGGTTTAGTTACATCAACCAAAAAATAAACAAAATGCTTCATTAACTTCATATATTATAAGGAAAAGCTATTTCCAAAAATTGCATCAAACACCCCCAAAACGCTAGATAAATACATAGGTTAAAACTTTGCTGGTAATCATGGATGGGGGGCTATAGAACCCAATGGAAAATGATGGATAATACCATTTCGGTAGCTTACATCTTAATCAACTGGATGACCTAGAAATATAGGATGTATCATGAGTAAAGGTACTTGCCATAGTAAAAAAAAAAAACAGTGAGAACCATTAATCCTCCTTCATTTATTTACTTTTCCCAATTAAACACACATAAAAGGGTACACACAAGATATCTTTTTTTTTCCAAAAATGTTTCTCAATTTTTCTATACATCTATTAATCAAACCTTTCTTAACCACCACCATTGGATTACCACACATAATATTCACCTAAATCACAACATAATTATTCTTAAAACATTCCTATTGGGAATAATATATTATCTTTAGGATAAATAAACTGCCTAAGTTTCATTGACTATGCAACAAAGGGTAAACACAAGTATAAAAGGGTAATGTAATACAGAAATACTAATCATAGCTAAACAAACACATAAACACCAAAGCATCTAAACATTAAAACACAAAAACCGGATTGGTTGAGAGATCATCCTACAGCATAACATTCACCTAAATCACAAGATGATTATTATTCTTAAAACATCCCTACTGTGGGGTCATAATGATGCTCAAGATCCCAAGGTTAAACATTACATAGTTATGTGGGAAGTAGTAAATCACAAAGCAAGCACCGAGGTAAATAAACAATAGAAAAAATTAAAGCAACTAATCAAATGATTCAAAAGCATACATATATACACACGTATAGAAATTTGAAGCACTTTAAAAAAACCGTAAATATCTGAGTTGCCAACTGTGTTTGCAAAGCCAGTGAACTCCTAATCTGATAAAATCGATGTGGGTTGAAATTGGATCTAAAGCATGAAGGAAATTTGAAATGGTCTTACCTGAGGTGGATGTCAATGACGATTACGGTTTGAGTGTCGAGATGCGGAGGCGGCGCAGCAGAGGTGCACCTCTTGGTAGCCAATTAATTGCGACTCCTGCAACTGCGATGGTGTCTATGGTTCCAAGATGACTGGCGAGATGTGGAGTCGGCGTCCAGAGGATTGTGCGGTAGTTGATTGCCACCGCTGTAACTTTGACGGAAGGGGTGTTGGCGGCTATGGATCCATCGAGAGGGGTTGGGAATCAGAAATTTACATACGGGTGTTAGAAGTTTCCTTCACGGATCTGAGCTTGATGATTTCTTCACAGCTATGGGCTGTTGAGAGACTGAAATATGGACAAAGATAGTGACGGCAGTATGGAAGTAGGAGATGGACGCGTCTTTGCATATGTTCGGCAAGCCATGAGCCCGTTTGTTTCATGAAAAAAAAAATTATTTTTGTAATTTTTTTGTGTTTTTTTGTTAAATATGTAGTTTAGTTAGATTGATTTAAAAAGTAAAAAATTGAAAACTTGATCAAAGATGGATGATTGAGATTGAATTTGAAAATTTTTAGTAAAAAATCTTGATGGACCAAACAGCCTCTTAAAGTACACAATTTCACAAATCACTTTTTCATCATGAATATTTTCTCTTTTTCACTTTATAATTACGTATTTTACATCGAAAATATGCGTGTCTATGATGGAATATTCAATGACACATAATGGACAGGAGATCGGAACGATTATCCCCCAACGTGGACTAAAGCAATATCACCATATCTGTTTATAACACAGATGTAAGGTGGCTAGATCAACACCGGCGGTGTCCCATCTTTTCTTTGCGGATGATAGTTTCTTATTCTTCAGGGCTAATATGCAAAAGAGCTAGATGATTAAGCGATGCATCTATGTTTATGAAAAGGCTTCTGGGCAAAGCATCAATTATCAAAAATCAGCCTTAATGTTTAGTTCTAATATTATATGCCAGAAAACAACAAAAGTGAAATATGTGACTATTGGCAATCCCCTCATACGTTATGAGTGTCTTCTTGCTCCCGAAAATGTTATGTGCGGAGCTAGAACACATGATGAACTCATTTTGGTGGGGTCAAAAAGAGGGTAACCAGAGAAGAATACACTGGAAGAGATGGGCTAAACTGTGTGTTCCAAAAGCTAAAGGTGGCCTAGGATCCAGGGAGCTATATGAGTTCAATGTAGCTCTTATCATAAAGCAAGGATGGCGAATGCTTTCATCTCCTAACTCCCTTATGGCTCGGGTTTACAAGGCTCGTTACTTCCACAAATCCAGCTTCATTGATGCAACTATTGGCTCAAATCCTAGTTATGCACGGTATAGCATTATGGCAGCAAAGGAAATAATATGTAAAGGAGCTAGACGGCGGGTTAGCTCGGGCAGTAGTGTCAATATTTGGCGTGATCCTTGGCTACCAGATTCAAACAGGCCTCGGGTGGAATCCAGTGCAGTACCTGGATTGGAGAGCTCTACTGTGGACTCGCTAATATGCTCGATTATAGGGCAATGAGGCTTTGATATCCTAGGTGACTTATTCAATGATAGGGATCGTAATCTTATTAGGCAGATTCCCCTAAGTTGTTGTGAACAGTTAGATAAATGGCAATGGATATGGGACAAGAAAGGGATTTATTGTCAAAAGTGGATATAAACTCCTTACGACGACGGCGAATGGTGAGGATCCAAGCTCAATACATTTGATTGGAAAAACACTGAACTTGCAAATCCCAGCGAAGATAAAAATTATGATATGGAGGGCACTTACAGGTTGTCTTCCAACACTAGAAGCCTTGCGGAAAAGACATATTGACAGCCCAACATCCTGCCCGGTTTGTCAATCAACTCCAGAGGATGAGTATCACGCTTTGGCCTCATGTCCATTTGCTAAACGCGTATGGCAACTATCGACAGTTGGGGATAAAAGCTCAAGAGAAGCTAACCTAGCAGAATGGTGGACGTATGTGAATCGTCGATTTAGCAAAGAGGAAGTTACAACAAGTGCAATGATATTATGGAGTATCTGGAACAATAGAAATGCTCAAGTGTGGGGGAGTCACATATCATCAGAGGCTGAGATAATCAGGAACTCTCTTAACTTGTTAACTCAATGGTAGAAGGCATGAACAGCCCAACCAACATACTCTCCTATGTGTAACAGAGCGGAAGGGGAAAGAAAGTGGCAACGACCTGAAACAGATTCCTAAATGTAATGTTGATGCAGCATTATACCCACAGACGGGCACTATTGGTTATGGGCGTGTCTTGCACAACGGCCAAGGAGATATGGTGAAGGCATGGAATGGAGTTCTTGAAGGACCAATGGACCCAAGAACGGTTGAAGCCCTCAGTTGCCGAGAAGCTCTCAGTTGGATTAAGGAGTATGGGACTATCAGCATAACGGTGGAATCAGATTCTCAAGTTTTAATTCATGCTATCAATTCAACTTGCAATGATCTCTCTTACTTTGGTCTAGTTGTTCGAGATTGTGAAGTCCTAGCTGAGAATCTTGTTAATGTGTCTTTCCATTTTGTCAGGAGAACAGCCAACCAGGTAGCACATACCCTTGCTAGGGCTGCTGGTTCAGGCTTGACTCAAGGGTGTTGGACTTCGTCACCCCCCCCCCCTTATATTGTGGATGCCCTTAATTTTGATATGAATTAATAAAACTTATTCCATTAAAAAAAACATGTTTTTAAACAATATAATTCTTCAAATCACTTTTTAATCACACATATTTTCTCTCTCCACTTTTTAACCATACATTTTACCTCGAAAATATAAAAAAATATGTTTTTAAATACAAAACTTTTAACGAACAGAGCCTGTAAATTTTGATAAAAGTGATATAATGTATGATTGAAAAATTGTGAGCCCCATAAAAGGTGCGATTAAGATTAAAACCTAAAAAAATGTGCTACCAAACAGAGGCTAAGACCCTGTTCTCTTTGCTGTTTTGAGGTTGTTTTCTATTTTTATTTTCGAAAACGCTAAAAACGCGTTCTCTTTACCATTTTCGAAAACGCATTTTGGAAAACAAAAAAAAAAAATTTGTACACAAAACGCAAAACACCCGAAACCTCGTTTTGGGCGTTTTGTGTGTATTTCGACAAAAAATGTTGAAAACGCGTTTTGAGAATTTTTTATTTATTTTTAATTATCTTAACTTGGAATTAAGCTTAATATAAAGTTTTATTTTTTTTTTATTTATTATTTTTTTTATAATTATCCTATCTTGGAACTAAGTCTAAATAAAGATTCTTTTTTTCTTTTTTTTTGAGAATTATCCTAAATTGGAACTAAGCTTAAATAAAGTTTTATTGAATTCAATATCAACATTACAAAAAAAAATAAAAAATTAAGTGAGAATTCTTGTTGTTATATTTCAAAAAATGTACGGATAAATGGACTTTGGTGGTTTTGAAAGAACTTGCATTTTCTGAATTTTAATAAAATTAGAGATTTCTCAAATTCCGAACATGACCAAGCTGTGTTAATATAGACACTTAATGTTCACATTAGTGTGTTGCATGTAACCATGTTTTCAATGTATTGTGAAAGGAAATTTGAGTTTGAGTTAGTAATATTTTGCAAGCAAATTAGTTAAAAATAGTTTAAGTAGTATTTTGCAAAATTTCAAACAGAACGTGTTTTCCAGCTTTTCATTTTCAAAAACAGTTTTCAGAAATGACAAACCAAACGCGTTTTCAGCAAATTTGAAAACAAAAATGAAAACACAAAATACAAAATATTGTCGAAAATGAAAATACAAAATAAAATACAAACAGAACGCCACCTAAATATTTGAAAATTTTGGGTGTATTCAACATAGACTTTATGGTGTATTTGATTGAAAAGATGAAAAATGAATGGAAAAAATATATTTTTTAGGAATCGAACTGTCTGAAAAATATTTTCTTGAAAAATATCAATTGGAAATGGTTGATTTGATTAATTTTCATGATAGAAAAAAGTGGAATTTTCTAAGCATGGGTTCGGGTCCAAAATTTTCTCGTTTATAAACCTTGATGCATATACCAATGCAAAGTCTGCCATACACAGTACAATTCTCAGAAACCTTTATTTTCCATTAAAATAACAAACAATACCCAGATACCCCTAACATTTCACATCACAACTCATACCAATTTTAAACCATATCTCCTTCATCTCCAAGCTCCCTCGTATGAAACCCACCACTCGAGCACAGACCAGTCAGAACCAGGCCAGTCGCCTCACTCGTCTTCAGCACCGGAAAATGGATCCTTCATTACTATCAAAGGTGAGGCTACATTTTTTATTTACTTTCTTACTGTACAGATCGACGCTTGACGCACGTTACTGAGTTCTTCGATTTTTCAGTTTTGTAGAAACTCATCATACAACACCAAATCATCTCCTAAGAAAAAGGACAAGGGAAAGGAACTTGCTCCACGTTTGAGTTGGAAGTGAAATGACTTGAACATGGCATTATTCTTCACTCTATGCATGGAGGAATTGCATAACAACAAGCATTACAAGGCCAATCTAAAGCCAGGATCATGGAAGAGGGTGGGAAACATACTTAGCACAACCTTTGGTGATATGTGCTCCGATAGCAAAGTACGAAATTTTCTGGAATCGACAGAATGGGCTTTGGGGGCATCGCCAATGCCCTATGTAATGCTATGGGTCTTGACTTCAACCCATTCAATGACACGATTTCTGCAGAAGACACTTGGTGGGAGGACGCCATGAAGGTTAGTACCGTTGCAGTAGTAAGTTTGTTACTATTTACATGATGTCAGTTTTTGAACAACATTTTTCAATCCTCTGGCCAATTTATTTCACTTTTTGAAGAGCATTAGTCATACATAAGCCCGTGAATAAAAGGGACAAACAATCCTTTGGCCAATTTATTCCACTATTTGAAGAGCATTGGTCATTCCATTAGTTGTATTCACTCCAGATTCAATATCTACTCGTTAAACCTTGAAATTTACCAATGTGATTATTTTACCCATATTATGAAATTATTTATCTTCAAAGGGAAACATGTTTGTAAGGGAAAAATCAAAATCTCATATTGTTCTTTCTAACTCTTAACTTAAATCCTCATGTCTATAACTAAAAAATAGAAAGTATAGCAGAACTAATCTAAAATAGTTTACTAATTTGTTCGAAATTGTTCGTTTTATGAATGTTAGTACATGTGAAAATTTAATGGCCTTCCCAAAATGATTGGATGTCGTGGTCTTCCTCCATGTTAAGAATAATAAAATCCGTTGGGAAGATGAATTTATACACCTTCACAAGAACATCCTCAATGATACCCCAATGATATTTGATAGATCTATCCACCAATTATAGAGACACAATGGTTGCTTTAGCTTCTCCCAATTCCAATTTCCTGAAAATGGATAAATGCATCAAGTTAATGCTAGCACCAAGATCACATAAAGCTTTACTAAAATTGTAAAACTCCCTAGATCTTTGATTTTTGGAGGTAGTTTGTTTTGAATGATTGCACTACACTCCTCCGTTAGCATCACCGTCACATGTTCTTCAAGTCTTCTTTTGTTGGATAGAATATCTTTCATGAACTTAGCATACCTTGGCATTTGAGCTAAGACATCAGCGAAAGGAATATTGATGTGTAGCTTCTTGAACACTTCCAGAATTTTCCAAATTGACTATCAAGCTTTTGCTTTTGCTTTTGCAACCTTTGAGGAAAGGGAATAGAAGGTACATAAGTTTTGATTGGTGTTGGAGCCTTTAATGTAGATGGTTCCGGTTCACTTTCCTTGGGCTGTTCAACAACTTTTTCGGGTGTTTGAATAGACTCTTCAATAGGAGCCTTGCTTGATTGAGTCATTGGTTGTGGAGCCGTGATCTCGAGAAATTGTACCCCACTCCTTGTTGTAATAACTTGAACATTCTCCCTAGGACTTGTTTCGGTGTTGCTAGGCAAAGCTCTTTGTTGCCTTTCCGAGAGAAGCTTTGCTATTTGACCCACTTGTGTCTCCAAATTTTTCAAAGAGACATCATTGCGTTCTTGATATTGCAATTGATGATTTGTTAACTTTTTGATAGCTTCTTCCCATCCCTCTTTCTTGTCTTGTGGTTTTGGATTCAACACATTTTGATTGTTGCCATATAATAGATTCTGATGATTCCTCCAACCGGGATTATAAGTAGGAGTATATGGATTGAACCCTTGGCTTTGAGAATTTTGTGCATAAGCAACTTGCTCGGTAGATGAAGAACCACTTGCCACCAATGGATACATTGAGCTTTGGTGATTTGCCCCACATGTTTCACATACCGAAGGGGTTTGTACCATGTTGACGGGATGAGAGGTTGAAGTAGAAAGGCCTTCCAATTTCTTGGCTAGAGAGTCTATTTTTGACAATGCAAGTGCAAAATCATCACCCCTACGTGGACCACTAGAAATCCTCGTTACACCTGTATCCGGCCACATTTCACTTTGTTCACTCGTGATCTCAAATAAGTCATAAGCCTCTCGAATGCTCTTTGTTTTGATGGACCAACCATTAGAAGATGAGTCTACATTTGAACGACAAAGATGAGTTAACCGGGCATAAAAGTGGTTGACTTGTTGCCCCAGTGTGATTCCATGATTTGCGCACTTCCTAAGCATATCTTTGAATCTCTCCCAAGCTTCATGAAAACTCTCCATCTCAAATTGTTGGAATGGGGCAATGTCATGCTTGAGGTTAGCAACTCTAGAGAGCGGAAAAAACTTCGTAGTGAATCTTTGGACAAATTTCGCCCTAGTAGTGATGCTCCCCAGAGGCAAAGTATCAAGCCATTCTCTCGCCTTTTCTTTCAAAGTATGCACAAATAACCTCATCCGGATTACTTCCACATTCACACATTCATATTTGAAGTTACTAAAAATCTCAATGATGTGTGCTACATGAAAGTGTGGATTTTCATCAGCTCTCCAATAGAATGAGATAGTGTTGGAGAACAAATTGATCACATCCGCCCGAACTTAGAAGTTTGGATCATCATAAGATGGATAGACAATGTTTAATTGATTCTAAATAATGGGAGGATTCATGAAGTCTCCAAATAGCATGTCTTCTTCATTAACAATCGGCTCTTGAACTCTACCCTCTTGATGATCAAAACTAGGTGGGATTCCACCCCTTGGAGGATTTACGGGTGGAGCATTGAGGTCATTGTTCACTCCTTCTCGTTCCATCTCAATAAGAAGTTGTCTCCTAGCTTTCCATTGTCCCCTTAGTATTCGTTGAAAAGTTCATTCGATATCCGGATCTAAATCAACTAGATCAAGACTTCTCGTTCGACGCATGCACTGTTGACAACCTAAAACAACAAGAGATATTAGGAGACTTACATTCCCAAAACAAAAGAAAAATTGTACAAGAAATAAAAGTAACCAAAATTTTAAAACTAATATCAACTAAAATGTAATTAAAGTAGAAACAATCCCCGACAACAGCGCCAAAAACTTGTTCGCTATGAATACACCGCAAGTGCATGTGTTGCATACAAGTAATAGTGGGTTAATGAGTCCGGTTTATCAATCCCACAAAGACTGTCTATCCAAGTTACACTCTAGTGTGATCAATTCAACAATAAACATACACACAATAAAGTTTTGGTTTTAGAAATGTTATAGACTTAAAACTAAATAGTTGGGATTCTTGATTCTACTTGATCTAGAATATATAACAATTTCTCAATAATTTCACATTCCACAAAATCCAAGTATTAATTTGCCCAAAATAAATGCAAGACAATAAATGCACAATATAATAGATAACTTAAATTCTCAATGCAAGCATTAATTTCAAATAAACTAGGTCAAGTTTCTTCAATTATCCCAACACAAAATAAATTAGCCCATACTGAAATAAAAATAAAACTCAGAGATTAAATACATCATTTCATTAATGGAATATAATACACAAGGAAACATGAAGATTAAAACATAAAAAATCCCTTCAACTATGAGTTTGACTTCAAAACTTCAATATTTTTCCATCAAGTTATAGGTATTTCCCTTTTCAATCAACATTCAACAACAAAATACAAAAGTTTACAAGAAAATCTAGCTACAAAGTGGAAGAGAAATGAAGAGAAAAGTGAAGAAGGCAAGAACCACGGTGAACCCTAGCCAAAATGAATGTTGGGTATTTATATTTTTTCAAAAATTGACCCAAAAATCCCATTAAAAAGGTGAAATCCGCGTTCTCCAGCAATTGGGTCAAACCGGGTTGACCCGAACGACCCTATATTTTTTTTTTGGACTTAAGCTTATGCGGCTGCATGGCTTGCTCGGGTGAAAATCACCGTCTTTTCATTTTTTATTTGCATTCCAGTCTTTCGTCTTTCATGCTTGATCCATTTAGTCCCTATATTTTTGGATTTGTTTCAAATAAGTCCTTCCAAAATTGCAATTGAGGTCCTTCAACTTTTGGAGATTTGCATTTTGGTCCATCTTTTAATTACATGGCTAGATCTGAACTTCCAAAAAGTGACGGCTTGGTCCCTAAACTTCATTACTTTGCATATTTTGGCTCTTTGCTCTCCAATTTCTTCAATTAAGCTTTCATTTACTTCTTTCTTGTGCTTTTTCCCATGAAGTTGAGTGTTAAACCTATATAACTACAAAATATGTACAAATAAATAGATATTTGTCCGAATAACTCCAAATTTACTACCCTAAAAGTATGAAATGTGCATGTAAAATGCACTCATCACAAATCATCTATCCGAGGAATGGGATATTTGTTCTTAACTGTTACCTTATTTAATTCCCGATGGTCCCATCCATTTTCTTTACGAATAAGTCTAGCCCACCCCATGGAGAGAAACTTGGGCAAATGAATCTGTGATCCAATAATTGTTTTAGTTGACTTTCAACTCTTCAAGTTTCATGGGCGCCATATGGTGGGGACTCTTGATATAGGACGTGTACGGGAATTATATCAATTTTATACTCAATTTCCCGATCTAGAGGTAATCCAGACAACTCTTCAAGGAAGACCTCAGGAAATTCCTGAACTATCAGAATTTGATCTAAAGAAGTTGTGGGTTCAATTTCTGTGTTATTGACATACACCCTATAAGCTTCATTTCCTATTCTTAGCATTTTTCTTGTCTGAATGGAGGATACAATAGGAATAGACAAAGCATGGACAATTAATTATTGATAGAGAGATAATTAGTATATCAATATTATACTCGTTTTGTAGATCGTGATTAATTAGGAGTCTTGACGCAAGAGAAAAACAATTTTTATAAGTTATGCCCAATATATTGTAGTTGGAAGGCATTACCTTTAATTAATTAGTTTTGATTTCAAACTTTTCCAAAACTATTCACATTTCTATAGATGACTAGATTTATTGTTTTTAATATACTATTTTAACTAGGATTAGGACTTTAAATAGATATTAAATTAAATTTAGTGCAAACCAATTTCTTTTCTTTTCTTTTCTCAACCTCCCACGTGTAGTAATTCTTGTAGTTTTGAGAAATCACAATCATGTTAATCCCCCATTCCTTTCCCAGCTTCTGACCTCAGAAACCGTTCCAACACAGTACTTTTTCTTCGGCTAAAACTCACTACCATAGTCCAAATCAATGTAAACCTTTTAGAATTTATCTTTACCTATCACGGTTGACACATCTATTTACTCTCAAACACTAGGATACTAGGCCACAAGTAAAGTATATAAATAGTACATGTTAGCTCAAGTAAAGTATATAAATAGTACATGTTGGCTGCAGATTTTACCACGGAAAATATATTTTTCACGGCAGAAGAAA
Organism: Ligustrum vulgare; assembly: GCA_963555705.1. Classification (NCBI taxonomy): domain Eukaryota; kingdom Viridiplantae; phylum Streptophyta; class Magnoliopsida; order Lamiales; family Oleaceae; genus Ligustrum; species Ligustrum vulgare. Next base: position 31,519,633 of record OY743174.1, read on the forward strand.
ACACTCACAATCACCGGAAAGTTTAACTCACATCAAGATTTATTTTATGTCAAGATTCTTTTCAACTAACAAGGTAAAATACATTATGTGCAAGTGGTTTACTTCTAATTTTTCATGATATCTATATATTGTTACTTTTAATGCCTTAAGGCCTTCGGTTCGATTCTATGTTAATCTTTCAGGATCGATGTGGGGATTCTTAAATAATTCTTTGAGTTAGTTGTTATCTCAGTCCACTGCTCTAAACAAGGAAAAATATTTGGTATGAATGTATTTTATACTTATGTTATGATGAATTAAACTTACACGTATCTTACTAGGTATTGTTAAATACTTACTCTTACTTACAAATTTTCGAATTAACATGGTTGTGATGGATGCATGGAAGATTGGATGAGTGGGTTCCTTTAGGATGACAAGTAAAAAGTTACAAATATAAATTGCTAGATTTATCATTATTTATGTCAATGACTTTTTGAAGTATTTTTTTTTTTCATCTTTTGGCTACTGGCCATTTGCCCTAATTATATTTCTTTAAGTTAATGTTGAATTATGTTATTTAAATTTTATGTGATGCTATTTCTTTAAATTGTTGTTTAATTATTGATGTTTTCTTTAAATTATAAAGACAAATATTTATTTTCTCAAAAATCACGTTTTATAAAATTATGTTATGTTTCGCATTATTCAAAACAAATAAACAAAACTTTTGAATATGGTAACGCTTTAAATTTTAGAACTCTTTAGAAATTTTGGGCGTTATGTACATAAGGAGGGGGTTCACATGTAATATGTTGGAGTCGATCATCACTTAACAATTATATACTATCTTATTGGTTCGCAAAGTTGGTCTAGATGGAATGACTAAATCTAATGCAGAGTTTAGAAGATTGTTTGACAACTGAGCCCTTCTAACCATATTGATAGATATAAATAATGGGAAGTTCAAGAATCAAATAAGGTACAAACTAGAATCCCAGTTATAGGGAGATTACTTGCAATAACGGTTGGATTATCATTTGGGGTATTATCATTGAGTGTAAAGATTCTAGCAACAACACGATTCCCATTATTTCTAGCCTTCTCAATGCATGCCCGAGAGATGTGGCCCTGCTTTCCACAATTATAACAAGTAATACATGGGCCAACACGAGCTTTGTTACATTTAGGGTATACCGCACCACCCGTTGGCTGATTTTCAGCGTGTGGCCTCTTTCCAGGGTAATAGGCTGGAAGTCGAATATTATTTCTAAATCCTTGTCTGGGTTGTCCTCTTTTCAAATTCCCCACATTACCACCTCTTTGCCACGAAGGCCGTTGCGGAAAGTTAGGGAAACATTGCTCTCGAGCCCCAACTATATGATTAATTTGCTTGTTTCGCTTGTAACACCATTTTAGCCACCATTGCAATGTCCGCAACTTTTCGAAAGTGACAAAATGGTCCCAAACTTCCAATTTCAGCATAATTTTCACTCATTTTGTGATTTTTGACCTCAAACTTGGATATTAACCTATTTAAACACAAAATATGTATAAATTAGTAAATATTTGCTTAAGATATTCCAAAAATTACTAGTTTAAGGGTATAAAAAGTGTATAAAAATGTACTTAACAACTCCTCCCATGGAAAGGTGGTGTGGTCATTTTTATACTTTCTAGATTACCATCCACTTTATAGTGACCAAAAAATTTCAAGTTTAAAAATTAGTTTTATCGAACATATTGCTACGACTCTCCAAATTTTAAAGATTATTATTTTCAAAATCAGGGCTCTAGTCTAGCCATATTATTATTTTAAAACTAGAAGACAAAAAATTAAATTCATTTTAGGCGTTAATCTAATTTGTGATTTTAAATTTGTCCAAAATCATTATTTTAGTTTTAAAAACGAAACCTTATTTATTTTAAATCTAATATATATTTAGTCCAAAATTTTATTCTATACAATAAAAATCCATAAGTTACATTCTCTTCCAATTCCATACCACTCTATAACTATCTCCTTTCGGTGCCCTTATTCTTCCCTCACGCACGCAGTCACTATAGCTTGGGTAAGAATTTCCTCAGATTTACATACACAAACAGAGCATCAAACCTCCTTCAACCTTCATATCACGACCGAGCCTCCAAACCTTGGTTCTAGTCCACATCTGCATCCCAATTCGACCAACACCTCAACCACCACCCAAATGGCACCGCCGACTGCAACAACACAATCCACCATTCCAAACTACAACATTAAACACCGGGTTTTAGCACAACCACCGGACCATCACTGTCGACCACCAAGCCTCACTTCCACGAACTAAAACAGCAGGCACGACTCCATTGCCAATTGCCAAAAACCGATCAACAATCTGCTCTCCAACACCATACAACCGGCCACAAATCTACTTCCCAAACCCCAAACCATGAAGAAACTCCATTACCGAGACCACCAATAACTACTGCCCATTCAAAATCAAACCCCAAACCAATAGTAAACCAACCAACTCAATACTTACCATTGTCACCGGAAATTTTCCCGGAATTGCTATTCCCAATTTCAAACCCAAGCTTCGGTCAACTCGGCTTTTGCACCCAAAAATCTGCCCAAAAACCATCTCCAACCTCACATCGACGCCACCACGTGACGGTGGCGCTGCCGCGAGATTCCCCGCCGGCGATTGTATCCGGTGAACGAGCGTCACCCGCTCACCTCCATCTCTTCTTCTCTCTCTCTCTCTCTCTCTCTCTCTCTCTCTAGAGTGATTTTGATATTTTATAAAAAATTGATTTTTGATAAATTTCCCTTTATGTCCCAATCCTTATGAATCATTCACTTCAGTCCTAAAATATTTAATTTCAGTCTCAGGTTTTAAAAGCAATTATTTTTAAGCCCTACAGTTTTAAAATATTTTAGCCGGCCCCTTTATTTCTGAAAAGTTCTGAATCAGTCCAAAAGTTTATTATTTACGTGTCGCAGCCCCTGATTTCTTACAATTGCACTATTTAGTCCTTAAAACATTCAAAAACCTTGTTATTACACAAATTCATATTTCTAGAATTGATTATTCCAAAGTATGATTTTAATTATATATTTATTTTTTATAGGACTTGACGAGGAGCGAGAACACTAGAAAGTTTAATCATGTTTGTTCAAAACTCAAGAAATAAGGTAAACTCTTATTTATAAATTATCTTTTCAAAAATGCGCATCAATGATTATTTGGATTATAAGTTTAGTATGTATGATTGTGTTCATGAGAATTACTTGCTTTTCAAGTATGAGACTATGTTACGAGAATTTACTTGTTTAAGTGCATGAGACTTGAACTTGTATTTATTACTTGTTCATGAGACTACTGGTGATCGTTAGACACTTGAGACTTGAACATCATGATTATGTGTTTTAATTTATAATAACAAATGATTATTGTGAGAGAGTTTACTGAGCATTTCTATGAAATACTCACATTTTCCAAAAAAACAATTTTTTCCGATGATGGAGTTGGGGCGTACGATGGTGGCTATTAAGAGTCTTTAAATATGTGTTATTTGAAATTACAAACTTAATTGTCTTTTTTAAGTTTATTCCATATTCGAACTTTTCGACCATTTGGATCTATTTTATAAATTTACGTGAATTAAAATTTTAGTTATTTTTTGCTCAATTATCATTTTGAAAGTTAGGTTGAGACGATGAAGTGGCGTTTCGGGGTATTTAGAACTTAGGGTTGTACACACTTCATTCTTATTCCCATGCCTCCTTCTATGACCTCTTTCATGCCTATCACTCCTTTCACTCCTTCTTCACACACTAGACATTGATGAATGAACACTTTCCCATCCACTATCAACCCTTTATTTATCAAACTCATATCCTATGATTGTTTCCCCTCCTATGCTCCTTCTCATCACCTCTCCTAACTCTGGGATATGTATGAGTTCGCTCCCTCGCATTTGAGCAATATGTTCATCATTCCTATCCATTCTAATCATCAATCTCTCAAGTTGCTCATGTGTGGTTACATTTACACCAATATCATTCATACCCGTCCTATTCATACCTTTGGATTATTTTTAGTGATTCATTGATGTGGCCACTGACTTCCCCTCCTGTTCATTCCTTTATTGTCACCAACTGATGAAGAAGATGATTTTGACTGCCAGACATTGTTAGTTATCAAAAGAAACAAATAAAAAAAATGTCCTCACTTTTTATTTTCACTCGTGTATAACTTTCAATTCTCTTTCAGGTACTCCAAAGAATAATCCAAGAACTTCAAGTAATGGTAGGACAAGAGAAAACACGAATAAGAACAAGAAAATTTGAAAATTGAGAAGATTCTTGGATTATATGTTGAAATAATGATTTTTCGTAATTTTTCAATTTGAAATTCGACTATGAACACGGTAAAACAAACAAAACTGAATTGGATAAGAATCGAATAAAATAAACAAATTTGAAATTTTATTAGATTTTTATATGGATCAAAGACTGAAAAACTATGAACAACATGAAGAATGCAAGAAAATCAAGAAATATCAAGAAGTGAATTTAGATCCATGCTCTGATACCACCTGATGCTATTCCTTTTGGGAAATGCGACAAAAACGTTGAATAACAACACAAACAATAGGAAAGATCTAAATTCAGCAAAAATAACAAGAACCAAGAATAAAAATAATGGAAAAAGAAATGATAGATTAGACAATAAGACTTTGACCCAACAATCATGATGCGATAAATCGACGATGCGGAATGAAGAACTAAAGTTGTCGAACGCCACAAGAGATGTCAATTTCTTGATAAGTTCTGGTTGGAAAGCTACAAGTATTCAGAAATATTCGATAAGTCCAATGATGTTCTTAAAGAAAAAGGAAATGGAAAATTCAACTTTTCCAAGAGAAAAACTCTCAATTCAATATCAATATCAAAGTTAATTATTCAATAATGAAAAGAAACACAATATAAGGTGAAAAAAATGCGCTCAAACTTAACCCTAGCCGGATTACGATTCCTATTTGCGAAAAATAATAATTAAAACGGAAAAACAAATTAAAAATTGCGAAAAAATCAGATTCTGTTCAACTGCGCGATCGCGTGGTTAAACCTCATGCGATCACATGGTTGACCCCGAAAACTCTCGGGTTGATTCTCCTGCATAAGACGTGACCGCGCCTCTTTTACCCTGCGCGATCACTTTGCTCTTTCGACTGAACCAATTTTTGATCTTTTGAAGTGACTTGATCCGTTTGGCATCGCAACTCGAACACGAAACTTGTTCATTTTCCCATGTAGATTGTCATTGTATCGCCCATAGCCTGACTTCTACTTTGATCTCCTACCTTGGATCACATCATCCGTTAAGCGTTCAACAACTACATCTCGATTTTGACCACTGGTCTCATACTCGGCTGCAACGACCATCTAAAATAAATATTGTTCAAAGTTTAAAACCAATCTATTTATATTTATTTTTATCATATATTACATCTTATATTGAAACAATTTAAATATGCTAATGTTACTTATTAATATTTAATAAGCATAATTAAATAATTAAATTTTTTATACATATATATGTATATAGAGAAAACCAACTTAGAAGTTGGTGTATATTATTTTCGTTCCTACTTTTTCCTTCTTTCCGTTTTTCTTCCCTTTATTTGTTCTTTCACCATAACTGTTATCTTAACACACTTACAGGAATTTATTCAATATATTAAGGTAAAATTCATATCTTTAATTATAATATTGTTATGCATTATATGTTAAAATATATGGTAAAGTTAAATTTAAATGTAAATATACATGTTTGTACGTATGTACTTTTACTAATGGATTATATAAATCTGAAGAACAGGAAATTAGATGTAAATTTGAAACTACAATTCAGTACCCATATAATTCTAAAATGATGAAAAAAACCATGCTTCCAAAAAGGAAAAACATTGCTCGAGCTTCGAGTTCCTCGTTCGATTCTAGAGAGGAACGTCAAATTAAAGTAAGATATGATATAAATAATAATCCTTTAAATTTCCCAATCGATTTTCATTGGCATAGGTATCATTCATTTAAAGACTTAAAAGTTCTTCCTGGCCGGCAGTATATTTTAATTGCTTTGAAGATGTAGGGTTCACCTATTTGGAACACCTTAATACTTTTGGGTGGATGACTTGTTTGAAATAGAAAAGGAGTTACTTTCCTTATCTAATCAGGGTATTATATTCAAATTTAAATAATGTAATGCTTAATAATTATTCTAGAAGGAGGGGCCACAATCTGACAAATTTTTGACTTATGTGGTTGGGACTGAAATTTTTATATCGCAAGAATTAATATTTTCAATTTTTCGTATACCCGATCGTGGGTCAATATATGATAAATCTTTCAATAAATTATAGGCATGTCAGGTAGTATTTAAGGATAAAGGTTTAACTAGGGTGAAGAATCAAATTACTGGATGAACAGTTGCTACATCTATTTGTAACCCACATTCTTTATCCTAGAGGGGGTAAACACGCGGAATTGCGGCCCGGGGATTTTTAGTTTATGTGAAAGGTGATCACAATCTTTGCTTTTCGATAACTTCACACATGACAGACATTATGTAAAGAATTTTGGAGAATCATGTTTAACAAAATTTGGTTTACGGTATGGTCATTATTCAAATCCTACAGGGTAGAATGGGGAGAGAGCAATTAAATGGAATCCCAGAGGTATCACCAAATCCTGCTACTTTTCTCTGTGGCTCAACTCTAAAAAATATATAAATGTATGCAATATAATAGAAGGTGGTGTAGGCTGCTACCTAAATCAGTGGAAGAAGAAGAAGAAGAAAATATAGGTCACGAGGGATGGAGGATTATGCCAAAGATGCCGAGGTTCTCACAAACATCATCTTTAGCTATACCTCCAATAACAGAGTCAACCACTGATCCTATGGTTTAAATGATGTCCTAAATGACTCTCATTTCAGATCAAGTGAGAGGACTATCAAATCAAGTAATTAGCATTGACTAAAGGTATACTTCTCATTTGGATTAACTTTCTGATCAAGTCCGTGATCTGTCAGGTCAAGTGATTCATATGGAGGAGGATAGTGTACGATTCTATCAATATTAATAAGTCATTTTCCCCTTCCTCACAGTAGAGTTTTTCCCCTTATCATGTATATTCTTGTTTAACAACTTATCAATAAAACTTTTGAGCTTAATCAAATAAAACAATTAAACATACATACCAGGATGTCACCACTTACTCCGTCTACCAGTGTACATGTCAAGTCTTTAGGATTATTTTCAAAACCATGCTCTGATACCACTGTGTTAGGCCTGACGTCTTGAAATCTTATCTTTTTTGTTTCACTTTTTATTGTATAAAGCAAAAACATTTTCGAATTATATATCATTTCTTTCTTTTATAAGAAATATTATAATATTTAGGATTTTAATATATTTTTTTTTGTAATCTAAATTAATTTATCAAATATAATAACTGCTAAATAAATAAATAATGTGGAAATTTAAAATCAATCACCGCCATTTGTATAATTGATGAGGAGAAGGTCAAGGCCATTAAGGAATGTCCAACTCCAAAAAATGTCATCGAGGTAAGGAGTTTTTATGGGCTAGCTAGTTTTTATTGTCATTTTGTTAAAGATTTTAGTACACTAGCTTTACCACATACGAGGTTGTTAAAAAGAATGTGGGTTTTAAATGGGGGAAGGCACAAGAAAGGGCTTTTAATGAAATAAAGGAAAGATTGTGCACCACACCGGTTGTATCATTGCCTAAATTTGACAAAACTTTCGAGATTGAATGTGATGCTTCAGGGATAGGTATTGGAGCGGTGCTAATGAAAGAGAAGAGGCCCATCGCTTACTTTAGCGAAAATCTCAATGGGGCCGCCTTGAACTATCCAACATATGACAAAGAACTCTATGCATTGGTGAGGGCATTGGAGACATGACATCACTATTTGTGGCCAAGGGAGTTCATCATTCACACCGATCATGAGTCATTGAAGCACTTGACATGGCAAGGTAAGTTGAGAAAGAGGCATGCCAAATGAGTGGAGTATGCGGAGACATTCCCCTACGTCATCAAATACAAGCAATGTAAGGAGAATGTGGTAGCCGATGCACTATCTAGGAGTTATGCTCTTATCACTACTTTGGGTGCAAAATTGTTGGACTTTGAATGTATTAAAGATTTGTATGTGAATGATGTAGATTTTGCAACTGTATTTATGTCTTGTGAAAAGGTTGCATGTGACAAGTATTATAGGTGTTGGCTAGAAACACACCGCAAGTGCACGTATCACATACAAATAATAGTGGACTAAATGAGTCCGGTTTATTGATTCCACAAGGATTGTCTATTTCAGTTACACTTCAATTTAATCAATTTCAACATTAAACACATACAATAAAGTTTGGTTTGGAAATGTTCTAGTACTTAAATTAAATTCACAATAGTAACTAAATAAGTAGAAAATGGTGATAACTTGATGATAAAGGAGTGTTGAGATTCTTGATTCCACTTGACCATCACCTAATTAAATTCTCAACATACAAATTGAAATACGATTTACTAATCATGTTAGATCCGATTTTCCTAGTTTAGTCAATTACCTCTCTCGAGTGAAATCAACCCTAATTAGTGAAATTAAACTAATACATCTCTTTGTCGATTAAAAACAAACCAATTGCATTAAACCTTTGTGAAAATAACTCAATGGATCATTTAGGGTTTAAGATATATATCTATCCTTAACAAGAATATAGAGCAAATATTGTATTGATCTAGAATACACAAAATTTCTCAATAATTGCACATCCCATGAAATCCAAGCATAAATTTGGCCACAATAAATGCAAGTCAATAATTATAACAATAAATGCACAAGATAATAAATAACTTAAATTCTCAATACTAGCATTAATATCAACTAAGCTAGGTCAAGTTTCATCAATCATCCCAACACAAAATAATTTAGACCATAGTGAAATAACAATAAAATTTAAGAATTAAATGCATCATTTCAACTATGAAGTAAAGTAAATAGAGAAATATGAAGATTTAGCAATAAACACTTCCCTTCAACAATGATTCTTGCTTCAAAACCTCAATGTTCTTCCACAATGTTGTAGGTATTTCTTCCCTCAATCAACAACCATCACCCAAAATACACAAATACAAGAGAAAATTATAAGATAAAAGTGATGAATATCAAGAAAAATGAGAGAAAAGTATTAGGACTTGAAAAGGGGTAAGAATCCCTCAAACCCTAGCAAAAAATGCCTTAAAACTCCCCAAAATCATGTAGATCGGCGTTCAACAGCGTTTGGGCCGAACGGGTCGGCCCAAAATATTTTTCAAAATAATGACCGCGTGATCGCGCGCTTGAAGGCCGCGCGATCATGTTGTTGATATGAAGACTCTCGGGTTGAATTTTTGGCATGAGTTGCTAGCGCCACCTAGTTCGAGCCACACGTTTGCGTGGTTCATCTGGGTGGGTATCTTGCAGCTTGGTCGTTCTTTTAATTGCAAATGAGGTCCTCCAACTTTCGATGTTGATCTACTTGGTCCCAAAAATTTTCGATTTCTTTAAATTGCATTTGATGTCCTTCAAATTTTGGAAACTTTCAATTTAGTCCCTTGATCAATTGCACAAGAAGTCCACTACTTTCAGGAAGTGATAGATTTGTCCTCAAACTTCTAATCTTTGCAAGATTTGGCTCTTTTCTCCTCAATTTCTTCAATTAACCGTTCATTTAGCTTCTTTCTTGTACTTTCTCCATGAAGTTGAATGTTAAACCTATTTAACCACAAAATATACACAATTAAATAGGTATTTGTCCAAATTACTCAAAAAGTACTACCATAAATGTATGAAATATGCATTTAAAATGCACTCAACAATAGGCATGATGGATTTTTGATTCGTGAAAATAAATCTTGCATCCCTAATTGCTCTATGAGGGAGTTGTTGGTGCGGGAGGCCCATGGGGGAGGTTTGATGGGACACTTTGGTGTAAAAAGGACTTTGAAAATTTTGCAAGAACATTTCTTTTGGCCTAAAATGAGGAGGGGTGTAAAAAGAATTTGTTCTAAATGCATCACTTGCAGGAAAGCCAAGTCCAAAGTAGTCCCTTATGGATTAAATACGCCCCTACCAATTCCTAGCGAACCTTGGACCGAGATTTCTATGGATTTTGTTTTGGGCCTACCTAGATCTAAGAAGGGGAGTGATTCCATCTTTGTAGTCGTAGATAGATTTAGTAAGATGACACATTTCATTGCTTGTCATAAAACGGATGATTCCCATCACATAGCCGGCATTTTCTTTAAGGAGATAGTGAGGCTTCATGGAGTCTGATGTGATCCGGACCCTCGACAATCGGAGTCATAGCAGGCTTGACGGGAAAATTTAAATATTCAAGCCAAAACAAGAATTCAGCAGGTTCGACGAGCTTTGAAGATCAAACCGTGTCGAAAGGAACCAAAAATTATGCAGAAGTGCTTTCACGGCCGTAACCAACATATGTCACGGCCGTAACCTCCCCTCGGGTTAAAATGCAGAATTTCAAGATTTTTGATTTACGGCCGTAAGTATAAGTGTCACGGCCGTAACCTTAACCAGAAACACACTTACGGCTGTAAGTGTCATCTTTACGGCCGTGACTTCTTAACGGATCAGATTTTTCCCAGATTTTCGTATATTTTATTTCCTTTTCCTATTTTAGCTATTTTAGGTTAGTTAGAATTCTATTTTGAGTAAATTAGCGATTAGGGTTTTATTTTGCTTATTTATACGCCTTTTTGATTCATTGTAAAAAAGACTTTGATGATTAAATAAAACAGAGATTGAATGTTTTTCAATTGTTTAATGTGTGGATTCACATTACAAACCCAAACTTATCAAGATTGATTATCTTGTGGCGTTAATCCCGAATTTATCAAATATTCGCGAGAATATTTGTGGCGTTCAAATCAGAGACTTATCAAGGAGATTGGGCAAATCCTTGTGGTGTTTCGAAAGTCGTGGTTCTTTATTCCGCATCGTCGAGCCATCGCGTCGTGAATATCGGGTCATGATTCATCCGTCCAACCACAACCTGAGTTCGGAACTTTCTGGCGTTTCTTCCGCGCTTCGAACCTCATCATCTGGTATCAGAGCTGGACTCTGAATTCAGGTTTTTCTATCTAGTTTGATTTTTATGTCTATCATCGAGTCCCATAAAAATCATCCATATCTTGTTGTTGAGTCTTTCTTTTCTTGATTTTCTTGTTCTTCGTGCCAGTAAATTTTTTCTTTGTTTGATTCATATAAAAATTCAACAAAAATTCAAAAGTGTTTGTTTTGCTTAATTCTTATCCGAATTAAGTTCCGTTTGTTTTGTTGTGTTCGTTGTCGAATTTTCGGATTTATAAAAAAAAAAAAAAAAATTTTATTTTATTTATTCCGAAAATTCATCCTAAAATTCAAAAAAAAAAAAAAGAGTCCATTCAAGAACCACTTTCTTGAATTTCTTGATCCTTTGTTTTCATTATTCTTTTTCTGTGTCCTTCCACAAAAAATTTCACAATGTCCAATTCCCATGAAAACGCCAAAGATCGTATGTGGAGATTTTTGAATGAAGCTTTGGTTAGGTTGGATAAATTAGATGAAAGGGAAGGGAAATTGAAAAAGGGGCGATCTCAAGCAAATCGTAGTGATTATAGGCGTGATCCTAAACCTAGGGATGGAATCGGGGTTAAGAGAGGAGCTGAGATTGATCCAAAAGCAATTTTGAAATTTCAAAAATAAATTTATGAGGAAAAATTGAGGTGTGAACAGGAGGCAGAAAAAAAATATTTGGCTAAATTGCGAAAAAAGGAGGAGAAACGAAAGGCGGTAATTAGATGGTTAGAAGAGAGTGAAAATCATGTTGAACCTCGGGATATGAAAGTTGAAAAGAAGGAGGGAGGCTTAAGGCATGAATTAGTTGAAGAGACCCCGAACTTTGTGGTAGGAGTTGAAAATGTGGAGTTAGGTGAACAAACTCCAAAATATGATGAGGAATTAGAACTTGGGGTAGAAGTTCAAATTTTGAGCTTTGAATTGGAAGATCCACATTTTGGTAGTGATGAGATAGTACATGAACATGGTGATTCAAATGTGGAGGTCGGAGATGTGGTTGAGTTTGAAGATAAAAAATCGAACAAGAAATTGCAAAGGAGGAAAGAGGCGAAGAGAAGAGCCTCGTGGTTCAAGAAGTGGAGTTGGTGGTGGTTTGTCATGAATACAAGGATCCATACCTTGTACCTCATGAAGCTAACATGTCCCTCCCCATTTTGTTTAAATCTTTTTTGCAGGTTAATTATGACTGGAAGCTTCAACCACACTACGAATGGCAAAGGAAGTTCAAGCTCCATCTCTTCCGTGTTAGCAAATCAAAGGATTCCAATTTATTGAAATCATGGCATGGAAGCAGAAATTTTTCGTTTGATCCAGGAGGTGAAGTGGGACACCAGGAACAAAGCTATGATTCGGGACGAATCATCCTAAAGAAGGAGGGTATGATGTGATCCGGACCCTCGACAATCGGAGTCATAACAGGCTTGACGGGAAAATTTAAATATTCAAGCCAAAACAAGAATTCAGCAGGTTCGACGAGCTTTGAAGATCAAACCGTGTCGAAAGGAACCAAAAATTATGCAGAAGTGCTTTCACGGCTGTACCCAACATATGTCACGGCCGTAACCTCCCCTCGGGTTAAAATGCAGAATTTCAAGATTTTTGATTTACGGCCGTAAGTATAAGTGTCACGGCCGTAACCTTAACCAGAAACACACTTACGGCTGTAAGTGTCATCTTTACGGCCGTGACTTCTTAACGGATCAGATTTTTCCCAGATTTTCGTATATTTTATTTCCTTTTCCTATTTTAGCTATTTTAGGTTAGTTAGAATTCTATTTTGAGTAAATTAGCGATTAGGGTTTTATTTTGCTTATTTATACGCCTTTTTGATTCATTGTAAAAAAGACTTTGATGATTAAATAAAACAGAGATTGAATGTTTTTCAATTGTTTAATGTGTGGATTCACATTACAAACCCAAACTTATCAAGATTGATTATCTTGTGGCGTTAATTCCGAATTTATCAAATATTCGCGAGAATATTTGTGGCGTTCAAATCAGAGACTTATCAAGGAGATTGGGCAAATCCTTGTGGTGTTTCGAAAGTCGTGGTTCTTTATTCCGCATCGTCGAGCCATCGCGTCGTGAATATCGGGTCATGATTCATCCGTCCAACCACAACCTGAGTTCGGAACTTTCCGGCGTTTCTTCCGCGCTTCGAACCTCATCAGAGTCCCTAGGAGTATTGTGTCGGATAGAGATGTCAAATTTCTTAGCCATTCTTGGAAGGTCTTTTGGGGGAAAATTGGGGACCAAACTTTTATTTTCAACATGTCATCCCCAAACCGAGGTAGTTAATAGAATCTTAACACAACTCCTTTGAACTATCCTTAAAAGAAATCTTAAAAGTTCGGAAGAGAGTCTACCATTTGTTGAATTTGCTTATAATAGAAGTGTTCATTCTACTACCGGTCTCTCTCCTTTTGAAATTGTTTATATGGTTTTAATCTATTGACTCCATTAGATTTGATTCCTTTGCCTATTGATGAAAGGGTAGTTTAGATGGAAAGAGAAAGGCAGAGTTGGTCAAATTTCTCCACAAGAAGGTCAAACTCCAAATCGAGAAGAAGAATGACCAATATGCTTCAACTGCAAACAAAGGTAGAAAACGTATCATTCGAACCAGGTGATTGGGTGTGGCTACATTTGAGAAAGGAACGGTTCCCTAACCAAAGAAAACCCAACTTGCAACCGTGTAGTGATGGCCCCTTTCAAGTGATTGAGAAAATTAATGACAATGCTTTCAAGCTTGATCTCCCGGGTGAGTACAATGTTTCAGCTTCTTTTAATGTCTCTGACTTATCTCCTTTTGACGCAGGTCAAGATTTGAGGTCGAATCCTTTTCAAGGGGAGGGGATGATGAAAACCAAGGAAGTCAACCCTCGATTCACGTGCTGGTGGGGCCCATGACGAGGTCCAATGCCAAGGAGATTCAAGAATCTATGTTGGGTCTTAATCACAAACTATGGAGTCGATTTCAAATAGAAGATGACCTCGGAGCAGAAATCATGTACATCACAACTGAAGAAACACATCCCAGCCGAAGACCGTGAGACCGCACGGTATAACTGGCGCGTGACCACGTGTACGTTTTGAAGAAAAAAGACAATAAGTTTGGGATACTTTTCACGCCTCTACCGTATGGCCGCACGACCTTATACCGCGTGACCGCACGACTAATTTGTATAGCAAAACTCGCTGATCTTTTTCTACAACCCAACCCAGTTTGCCTTTTTTTTTTTTTTTTTCATTTTTCATTTTGTAATATATACACTCATTCGAAACCCTAGTCATTAGCTTGGCATTTTGAGGACTCCTTGAGAGCATTTTAGAGAGGTAAACATCCCTTTCTTAACTTGTAATTTCTTCAACTTATATTTGAGAATCTTGTTCTTGTGTATTTGTTGTTGTTTATTCCACAAACATCTTGGTAATTGGTTTATTTTCTCTATTGGGCTAGGGTTATATTTCCTTAGAATTTTGGTTAGGATTAGCTTGGGTCAAGATTCATCCATTTCTTACTATTTTTAGCTTTCTTGGGTTGATTTCAAATTGTTGTGAGAATTTTTGGTTTAAACACCAAAGGGGTCATCACCCATGGTTAACTTAACCTTATTATTTTGATCATAACAAACAAGATTATATTATGTTATTAACAAGTGTGCTTCAAATGTTTCATCTAATGATAAATCTTCAAAGCATTCAAAGTACAAATCATCTCTCGAAGATAAAATATCAAGAACACGAGATACTATGTTCAAGAAATGAAGTATGATAGAATGAAGACCAAGAAATTAAGTATATAAAGAATTGAGCATTTACAAATTGCTTCTCAACATATGTAATGTTAATGCATCAATAGATGTCATGTGTAACGTTAATGCATCAATAGATGTCATGCACTTCATAAGCTCAATTAACATTTTTAAAGTCATTAAAATATCTTTTTTCAAAATCAACTTTGATTAAAAACCTTTGAAAAATCAAATTCTTGAAATGCTATTTTTTGAGGTCAATCGCACCTCATATGAGGTCAATCGCATCATGCTTTCAGGTCGACCGTAAGTGAGGTCGACCCCACTGTCTATTTTGAACTCCAACGGCTATTTGGAGGCCGACCGCATGGGTAAAGAAGTCGACCAAAAAAGTCAGTATGTGCGAAATTTGCTCTATAAATAGCCATCTCTCGCATTCAATTCCATGAAGTTAGATGAAATTTTAAGAAAGCTTTTTATTGAGAAATTCATTATTCTTACTTGATTTATATCCATCTCTCTTCATAAAAAAACTTTGATTGATCTAAACTTTGTTTTATCACATTCATCAAAGTTTTTGGAAGAAAGTTTTTGTGAAGATTCTTGATTTTATATTGTTTAAACTTCTTCAACATCTTCACATTATATATTGTAATTGAAGTGTAAGTCTCTCTTTATTTTAAACTTGTTTTAATCTTTAAAGAGAGAGTTTCAATTGAAGAACTTTGATTATTTGTACTATACTTTTTATTATCATTTGATTCATCAAAGTTCCATTGCCTAAACACTTTAATCTTAGCTTATTATTAATTATTCAAGTGTTGACATTTCTTGGTACTTAACTTGATTCAACCATTTAACAAGAGATTGTATTCTTTGAAAAACTTTGTTTGATTGCATTGAACTTTTCATTATTATTTGTATCAAAGTTTTTCTCTAACACTCGAGCTTAATTCATTGCTATCCATTGAAGTGTTAGCCTAACTCTCTTGATGCTTAATTTGAGTATATCATTTTTCAAGATAGTTATTTTAATTGTAATTCAATTTATTATATTTGGCGGTTTCAAGAGCCTTGTGAAAACTTGATTGTTGTTAAGGATAAGAGCTCCTTATTGTAGGTTACTTAAGGATAGGTGTTCCTTATTGTAAGTCACATAAGGATGAGTGCTCCTTATTGTAAGTCATTTAAGGATTTGGTACTTCTTGTTGTAAGTTACCATTATAGTGGATTTGACTTTGCTCGTGATGAAGAGCTTGGTAACGGAGGACGTAGATCAAGTTGTTTAATTGAACCTCCTTAAATGTTTGCATCCTCTTATCCTTTTTATTTACTTAAATTGCACTTACTCTATTCTATAAATCTACATTGTGTAAAACTATCTCTAAGTGTTATACTTGCTTTAGCAATTAAGTTTACATCTTTATAGCACTCTACACTGATAGTTAAGTTGCTTTGCATCTCTTCCAACACTAAGTGTTTATACTTGTACCTATTGGTTCTAAGTTTGAGATTATTTATCGAAAAAGTTTTATAAACAAATTCACCCCCTCTTTGTTAGTTACTATTGGGCTAACAGAAATTTGTAGGACCTGGATAGCCCGCATTAGTTATAATCAAATGTTGATATCTCAGCAATCCATGGTCCGATCATGAAATTTGGACTGGGCATTTAGAACTCATTTTTCTTCGTGTCCAACGGTTAAGATCAATATTCCACTATTCATTTACGAGAAATCTCTATGAGAACAGTAGCAAATTTTGAATCAGTTGGAAGACGGTGAATTTTTGGAGAACATGACTCCTCATATTTTCTTTTAGAATACTTAAAGTTACATAAATTTATTGCAATCATTAATTATTGTGTCATTACTCCAGGAGGAGTACGATATTGTATTCAATCAATATCCCTAAAGAATATTGTATCAGTTACTCTTGAAGAGTATATATCCAGTTGTATTCCTGGAAAAACTCAAATTAAACAATTCAATAAAAGAATTTCATTAATATTCCAAAAGAATATTGAATTATTATTCTTGAAAAATAAATATTGAAATTACAACACTTTTAAGTGTGCATGTATAAAGTTTTCTTTCAAGTCATGTTTATCTTTTCTCACTAATGGATTAATAATTATATTTCAAATAATTCACACTAGTATTAATTCTCATTAATATCTATGAGTATTCAATGATTATAAATTCACGTTAAGCATTCTTTCTACTCAATTTGCTGCACAAATTTCTTTCATTCATGTTTAGCTCATTATTCTATTCGTATTACACAGTCGAATATTAGAATTGCAAAGTCGTCGTCATATTTTTTTGACTAGTAATAAATTATTTATTATTCAATTCATTATTAATTTTTTGTTGCTCATTAAGTAACATAACATTATTAATATTTAGAAGAATATTTTTTGCTCCTGAAGAGTATGATATTATAATTTAAATATTCTAGAAGAATATTGACATATTGTTATTGAAGAAACATAAAATATATAAGTATTATTGAAGAATATTGTATTGTGTTCCCGAAGAGACACAAATTTATATGAACCAATATCCAACATGAATATTGTGTTATTGCTTCCGAAGAGTATAACTTTATAAGATTAAATTATTCGAAAAATATTAATAAAAGAGAAACCTACAAAGTTTCTAATAGTATTTCTTAATTGGTACATTGTACTAATATTATTACAATTGAAACAAACATTGTATTGAAGCACAAATTCGAATACTTTAATAATTTATAATTTAGTATGACTGGTTGAATCATCCCAGTTCAATAATGAGAATTGTTGAGAATTCAAAATGACATTCATCGAAGAACCAGAAGATTCTTTAGGTTATAAATTATCATGTGTTGCCTGTTCTCAAAGGTAAATTGTTTATCTCACTAGTTAAATATGAAACTGATTTCTTGATATTCCCGATTTTGGAATAATTTAAAGGTGAATTTTGTGAGCCCACTCACCTTCCATGTATACCATATTGAGATTTTGAAAATCGGATATAATAAATGGTTACATGTGTGATAATAAACTTATACACATGGTACAAGATATTATTTGCTCAAGTTATATTGTTATGAGCAATGTGATATATGCCAATGAGGTCATATTCCAAAATTACTATATGATTTAATGAATTGATTGGGATAATAATAGAACAATGTATTGTCAATTGTTTAGCAAAATTAAATGCTTCCAATTATTTTCTATAATATTCAATGAGAACAGTATGAGTGAAAATGTTGTTTCACATGTCGCAATATTTTGTATATTAACATGTCAAAAGGACAACTCCACGATTGACTTATAAAACCATGTGGTTTCAATCTAAAATTTTGAAAAGTATAGTATATTTTCCATCATGACGCACCTAGATTGAAATAAGTGAATGCTGAGAATACGTTGTTTAGTTTGAATAACTAATTATAATTATCCATGAAGGATGAGATGTTACGACATGGTTGTTGACTTATATAATATAAGATTTATCAGCATTAGAGAGAGAAATTAAGTAGTTGAATTGATAACTTTATAACATGCCTAAAGCGTGATGGTAATCGATTTCAAAACAAATACTTCTAAAATAATTGTGATGATCTTATATGCTAAATACTCACGGAGAGTAAAAAAATATCACAAAATATCAGGTATTTGATGGTAGAAAATATAAAGAGATCCATATATATATATTGAAATAATATGAAATAGAGAAATAAAAGTCGACAACAAATAATACAGAGTTCTATTATGAAAATGTAGATAATGAATTCATAGAAATTTGACCAAAGTTGAAAATCCCTGTATAAGAACCAAAATGTGATGAATCTAAAGCCACAAAATAAGAAAGAGGGATGGGAAGAGGCTATCACCAAGCTAGCTAATCATCAATTACAATATCAAGAACATAATGATGCATCTTTGAAAAAAATTGAGAATGTAACACCCAGGCCAGAAAAGTTTAAAAGAAATGATAGGTACTACTCATATCAACAAGGTGCACCTTCTTTTCTGGAAGTCCATCGTTAGAAACTCCAAAACTAAGTGTGCTTGACTTGGAGAAATTCTATGATGGGTGACCTTATGGGAAGTTTTCTCGAAGAGCGTGCGAGTGAGGATAAAGCATGCTGAAAAGATCTATGTTGGTACAGTGGGGACAGTACGTCGTTATCTAACTTCTGGGACAGCTCGTGAAGTGAGACCCGGGTCGTTATAGAGAATCAAGTGGGCCAAATAGCTAAGCTTCTCTTGGAAAGGAAACAAGTAGTTTTGCCTAGTAACACCGAAACTAATCTAAAAGAGAATGTTCAAGCTATTACAACAAGGAGTGGGGTCAAACTATCCAAGATCACAATATCACAACCAATGGATAAATCAAACAAGACTCCTATTAAAGAAGATGAGCCTATACAAAAGCCCAAAGAAGTTATTGAAGTGAGCAGGAATAGTGGACCGGAACCATCAACATCAAAGGCTCCAACACCAGTCAAGAATTATGTGCATCCTATTCCCTTTTCTCAAAGGTTGCAAAAGCAAAAACTTGATAGTCAATTTGGTAAATTTTTGGAAGTGTTTAAGAAGCTACACATCAACATCCCATTTGCCAATGCCTTGGACCAACTACAAAGTTATTCCAAGTTTATGAAGGATATTCTATCCAACAAATGAAAACTCAAAGCCCTTGAGACGGTGATGCTAATAGAGGAGTGTAGTGTAATCACACAAAACAAGTTACCTCCAAAAATCAAAGATCCAGGGAGTTTTAGTATTCCATACACTATTGGTGATATAAATTTTAGTAAAGATTTATGTGATCTTGGTGCTAGCATTGACTTGTTGCCTTTATTCATTTTTAGGAAATTGGAATTGGGAGAAACTAAAGCAACCACCATGTCTCTAAAATTGGCTGATAGATACATCAAATATCCATGGGGTATCATCGAGGATGTTCTTGTCAAAGTGGATAAATTCATCTTTTCGTCGGGTTTTATTATTCTCGATATGGAAGAAGACCATGAAATCCCAATCATTTTGGGAATGTCATTTCTAGCAACCGGGAGAACTCTCATTGATGTACAAGAAGGCCAATTGATATTGAGGGTGCAAGTCACTTTCAATTTATTGAAGGCACTAAATGATTGATCATCTAGTGATGCAATTGATCATCTAGTGACCAACTGATGCGAACCCCTTTGGTGATTAAACCAAAAATTCCCACAACAATAATGTATCAACCCAAGAAAGCTAAAATAGGTAATAAATGAGAAATCTTGACCCAAGTTTAATCAAACCAAAATTCTAAGGAAAGTTAACCCTAGCCCAATGGAGAGATTAAGACAAATAACAAGACTTGTGGAATAAATATCAACAAATACACAAGAACAAACCCTCAATATATAAGTTGAAATAAATTCCAAGAAAATGTTACAAGATAAAGAAAGGATTTTACCTCTCAAACTCTCAAGGAGTGATCTTCAAATGTCTTCAAAACTATCTAGGGTTTGAGCTTTACAAGAAGATATACAAAGTGAAAAAAAAGAAAGTTTGCATAATTGCACAAAAAACCCCGCTATTCTGTTCTGGGGACTTTCGGTCGACCGAAAATATTTCGGTCGACCAGATGGTCGACCGAATGGGCAGTTTCGGTCGTACAACGGTCAGCCGATCCTACCTGAAGCTATGTCTAAAAACACTGCAGAGTTTCGGTCGACCGGATGGACTTTCGGTCGACCGAACTGTCCTGATCTTCCAAACATATGCAATTGACCTCGATCTTGCTCTCTTCCATGTGGACTTGATTTTGGAGCTTGAAGATGAGTCCCACCATCAACTCTTGGACTTCTTTAGCCTTTGATCTTGTCATGGGCCCCACCGGTATTCTGATAGAGGGTTGACCTGTTTGACTTTGACTCGATTGACTCCCTGGATTCTCATCATCCCCTCCCTCTTGAAAAGGATTCGACCTCGAATCTTCACCTGCATCAAAAGGGGATAAGTCAGAGACGTTAAAAGAAGCCGATACATTATACTCACCAGGAAGGTCAAGCTTGTAGGCATTGTCATTGATTTTCTCGAGGATTTGGAAGGGGCCATCACCACGTGACTGTAATTTTGATTTTCTTTGAGTCGGGAATCGCTCCTTCCTCAAATGCAACCATACCCAATCACCGACCTCAAATGTCATTCGTTTTCTACCTTTGTTAGCACTGGAGGCATATTGTTCATTCTTCTTCTCGATTTGGAGCTTGACTTTCTCGTGGAGAGATTTTACCAACTCCGCCTTTCTTTTCCCATCTAAACTACCTCGTTCATCAATAGGTAACGGAATCAAATCCAAAGGAGTTAGAGGGTTAAAACCATAAACAATCTCGAATGGAGAAAAAGAAGTAGTAGAATGAACACTTCGATTATATGCAAATTCAACAAAAGGTAAACACTCTTCCCAATTCTTTAGGTTGCCCTTAAGGACGGTGCGAAGAAGTTGTGTTAAAGTTCTATTAACCACCTCAGTTTGGCCATCGGTTTGGGGATGACAAGTTGTTGAAAACAAAAGTTTAGTTCCCAATTTCCCCCACAAGACCTTCCAAAAGTGGCTAAGGAATTTAACGTCCCTATCCGACACAATGCTCCTAGGAACCCCATGGAGTCGCACTATCTCCCTAAAGAATAGGTCGGCTATATGAATGACATCATCGGTTTTATGACAAGCAAGGAAATGCGCCATTTTACTAAACCTATATACAACCACGAAGATGGAATCACTACCTTTCTTTGACCTAGGCAATCCTAAAATGAAGTCCATAGAAATTTCCGTCCAATGTTCACTAGGGACGGGTAGGGGTGTATATAATCCATGCGGTTCTACCTTGGACTTGGCTTTCCTACAGGTTATGCACCTTGAACAAATTCTCCTGACATCTCTACTCATTTTAGGCCAAAAGAAATGTTCTTGCAAGATTTCCAAGGTTCTCCTTACCCCAAAGTGACCCATTAATCCCCCGCCATGGGCCTCCCTTACCATCAACTCCCTCAATGAGCAATTTGGCACACAAAGTTTACCTTCTCGAAACAAAAACCCCTCATGCCTATAATACTTACCAAATCCAACCCTCTCACATGATATAAATATACTAGCAAAATTCGCATCATGCTCATACAAGTCCTTAATAATCTCAAAACCCAACAATTTAGCACTCAAGGTAGTAATAAGAGCATACCTTCGAGAAAGGGCGTCGGCTACCACATTCTCCTTACCTTGTTTGTATTTGATGACATAGGGAAAAGTTTCCACGTACTCCACCCATTTGGCATACCTCTTGCTCAACTTCCCTTGCCCCTTCAAGTGCTTCAATGACTCATGGTCGGTGTGGATGACGAACTCTCTAGGCCACAAATAGTGGTGCCAGGTCTCTAACGATCTCACCAACGCATAGAGCTCCTTGTCATAGGTGGGGTAGTTCAGGGCGGCTCCACTGAGCTTCTCGCTAAAGTAGGCAATCGGCCTTTTCTCCTGCATCAAAACTGCCCCAATACCTGTGCCTGAAGCATCACATTCAATCTCAAAAGTTTTATCAAAATTAGGCAAGGACAAAATCGGGGCGGTGCACAATTTGTTCTTTATTTCATTAAAGGCCTTTTCTTGCGCCTCCCCCCATTTAAACCCAACATGCTTTTTGACAACCTCGGTAAGTGGTGAAGCTAGGGTGCTAAAGTCCTTGACAAAACGACGGTAAAAACTAGCTAACCCGTGGAAGCTTCTTACCTCGGTGACACTTGTGGGAGTGGGCCATTCCTTAATGGCTTTGATCTTCTCCTCATCGACCTCTATTCCCTTAGTACTAACTACAAATCCAAGGAAGATCACACTCTCCATGCAAAAATTACACTTGTTGAGGTTAGCATACAATTGTTCTCCTTTCAAAACCACAAGCACACTCCTCAAGTGTTCAATATACTCATTCAAATTTTTGCTATAAATCAAAATATCATCGAAGTAAACTACCACAAATTTCCCAATGAATGCACGCAAAATATGGTTCATTAATCTCATAAAAGTGCTCGGTGCATTAGTGAGACCGAAGGGCATAACCAACCACTCATATAAACCATATTTAGTTTTAAAAGCGGTTTTCCATATATCTCCTTCCCTCATCCTAATTTGATGGTATCCACTTCTCAAGTCGATTTTACTAAAAATGCACGAACCATGCAACTCATCTAGCATATCATCTAACCTAGGAATGGGGCGTCGATACTTTACCGTTATGTTGTTAATGGCTCGGCAATCGACGCACATTCTAAAGGTTCCATCCTTCTTGGGCACTAGTAGCATGGGAACGGCACAAGGACTCATGCTCTCACGAACATATCCTTTACTCATCAACTCCTCAACTTGTTTTTGGAGTTCCTTGGTCTCCTCCGGATTGCTTCGGTATGCCGGTCTATTCGAAATGACGGCTCCGGGGATGAAATCAATTTGATGCTCGATGCCTCTAATGGGTGGAAGCCCACTAGGCATCTCCTTCGGAAAGACATCCTCGAACTCCTGCAACAAAGAAGTAGCTAAAGTGGGTAGGGAAGTGTGAGGGTCATCAAGTGGAAGGAGGGACTCCTTATAGACCAACAAAAGAATTGAATGATTTTCTTTTAAAGCTCTTTTTACATCACCTCTACTCGCATAAAAATTCATTTTTTTTCTCAATATCTTTTGCTCTCTTTCTTTTTTCTTGCATCCCCTCTTTTCTTTTTTCACTACTTTTTTCCCCTTTTTTTTTCACTTTCGTTTTGCCCCTCACTCAACTCCATCTTTTTTTTTTCTTCTTTCTTTTTCCTCCTCCTCCTCCTTCTTGAGTTTCAATTGGTCCTTGTAAACTTCTTCCGGACTCAAAGGTAGGAGTGTCACGGGTTTTCCATTTATTTGGAAACTATACCGATTTTTCCTACCATCATGCAATACCCTCCTGTCATATTGCCACGGCCTCCCCAATAATATATGTGTAGCTTGCATGGGCACCACATCACAAAGTACTTGATCCTCATAGGTCCCTATGTTGAAAATAAGTAATACTTGCTTGCTTACTTTCAACTCACCATAATCACTCAACCATTGTAACTTATAAGGACTAGGATGTGGCATTAAAGGTAATCCCAACCTTTCAACCATACTAGTACTAACTACATTGGTGCAACTCCCCCCATCAATGATGAGACTACACGCTTTGTCCTTCACAAGACACCTAGTATGGAAGATATTCTCCCTTTGCTTAGCCGCATCATCCACCTTGGCTTGGGTGTTGAGAGACCTAATGGTGACTAAAGACTTGGGTGGACTAACAATTCCCTCCACCTCTTCTTCCTCGTCATCACTATCTCCCCTACATGGCACCCCCTCTTCGTCCTCTTCATCTTCCGAGTACCACTCCCCATTTTTGATAATCATCACCCTATTGTTAGGGCACTCTCGAGCATAATGCCCCCGTCCTCTACACTTGAAGCATTCTATATCCCGACTCCTAGAAGTGGTAGGAGCAACCTTTGATTTATCCTTGACGAAGCTAACTTCCTTTCCCTTGGAGGTTTCAATATTGTCCTTAAGTACCCCTTATCAACCTTTTCACTCCCCCACTTAGACTTCCAATTGGAACTAGGACCTCCCAAGAATTTTTCTTGCCCCTTTCTTTTAAATTGCTCATTCTTCTTCAATTGAGCCTCCACTTTAATAGCCATGTGTACCAACTCCTCCATCTCAACATAATGGTGTAATTCAACCACATTGGCGATCTCCCTATTCAACCCACTCATAAATCGAGCCATAGTGGCTTCTCTATCCTCCTCTATGTCGGCCCTCATCAAAGCTTTTTCCAACTCCTTATAATAATCTTCAACACCCTTTGTTCCTTGAGTAAGGGTTTGTAGTCTTTGATAGAGTCCCCTATAGTAGTGACTTGGTACAAATCTTTTTCTCATAAGGCTCTTCAACTCATCCCAATTATCCACACTACCCTCGAAATTCCTTCTCCTAGTGATTAATAAATTATCCCACCAAGCTAAGGCATGGTCGGTAAACTCCACTACCGCTAACTTAACCCTTTTATCCTCGGAGTACCTATGACATTCAAAAATCAATTCCATCTTCCTCTCCCATTCTAAATAGGCATCCGGATCACTCTTCCCATGGAAGGAAGGAATTTTCATCTTAATACTACCAAGATTACCATCCATTCCATCCCTACCCCTAGGGTTCCTCCCATGATCTCGTCCTACTCCCCTCACATTCCTACCTCCTCTATTCCTACCCATGTTCCAATTTTGGTCACTACCCCCTTCACTCTCCAATTCATCATCATCAACATCATCATATTCATACTCATCTCTAGGCCTTCTCCTATCACCCCTCCTAACATTATCATCCCTTGGAGGCGGAACTTCCCTCCTAGTCTCCAACCTTGCTAATCTACCTTCCAACCTTCCCCCCATATCCGCCATAGTAACCGTGAGAGCTTGTATCATATCCCTCAACTCTTGAGTTTGTGCATTAGAATCTTGTCCACTCGAAGTATGTGCATGAGCCATGGAGTGTAAGTGTGCAAATGTCCTCACAAATGATGTTCGCTCGTGTTTCACTCAATTAGGCTTTTCCCCTCTAATGAGCTCACCACTCTTGCCTTTTACCACTCTTCACTTTCTTACTCAAACTTTTCAAGGAACGTAATTCAACTAAATTGAGAATTTAATTCTTGTGCAGCACAAATTCCACAAACAACAAAGGAAGCAAATGAAGGATTGACACAATAGCAAGTAGAATTTAGTTGCTTGCTATTATACAAGGAAGTAAGGAATTGAACTAGACCAATAAGATTTTCAAGGGTATAGTCACAATAACTTGATGTAAGACACAAGGAATTCAATTAGGAATGTGTTTGGTAGTTGAATGGTAGGTTTCAATATGAAGACACTCTTTGAAACATTTTATCAAACACTTAGGATGCAAGCTTTGAATAGTTTGGAATTTTCAAGTGTTTGTTCAAATGTATCCCCAATAACTTCAAATTGATGATAACAACAATGCTCAATATGTAGGAATCATGAAATTTTCATGGGCACTAATTTTCCCCAATTTTTTTGTAATTTTCGTTTTTTTTTTTGACTATCAAGAACAACACAATAAATGTAAAGATAGGAATACCAATTTTAGAGCCAAGCTCTGATACCAAATGATGCGAACCCCTTTGATGATTAAACAAAAAATTCCCACAACAATAATGTATCAACCCAAGAAAGCTAAAATAGGTAATAAATGAGAAATCTTGACCCAAGTTTAATCAAACCAAAATTCTAAGGAAAGTTAACCCTAGCCCAATGGAGAGATTAAGACAAATACCAAGACTTGTGGAATAAATATCAACAAATACACAAGAACAAACCCTCAATATATAAGTTGAAATAAATTCCAAGAAAATGTTACAAGATAAAGAAAGGATTTTACCTCTCAAACTCTCAAGGAGTGATCTTCAAATGTCTTCAAAACTATCTAGGGTTTGAGCTTTACAAGAAGATATACAAAGTGAAAAAAAAGAAAGTTTGCATAATTGCACAAAAACCCCCGCTATTCTGTTCTGGGGACTTTCGGTCGACCGAAAATATTTCGGTCGAACATCTGGTTGACCGAATGGGCAGTTTCGGTCGTACAACGGTCAGCCGATCCTGCCTGAAGCTATGTCTAAAAACACTGCAGAGTTTCGGTCGATCGGATGGACTTTCGGTCGACCGAACTGTCCTGATCTTCCAAACATATGCAATTGACCTCGATCTTGCTCTCTTCCACGTGGACTTGATTTCGGAGCTTGAAGATGAGTCCCGCCATCAACTCTTGGACTTCTTTAGCCTTTGATCTTGTCATGGGCCCCACCGGTATTCTGATAGAGGGTTGACCTGTTTGACTTTGACTCGATTGACTCCCTGGATTCTCATCACCAACTCTTTCAATCTTGAGTTTTCTAAGGATCCACTAGAGTTTTGAATTGCTCATTCTTTAACTATTGAAGATGATGATCATGAAATTGTGCAAATGGCTTATTATGTGGAGGCTTCACCAACACAAGAAAACTCCTTATTTTGAGGAGTTGAAGAAGAGCTCTTTACTACCATTACCATCTCTTGAGAAAGCACATACTCTTGAACAAAAGCCTATTCCTTCTCATTTGAGGTATGCTTATTTGGGAGAATATTCTACCTTCTTAGTTATTACTTCTAACTCTTTGAGTGAAGTAGAGGAAGAAAAGTTACTTCGAGCATTGAGGGAGTATAAAGAGGCTGCTGGATGGGTCATCTCGGATATTCGAGGTATTTTCCCTTCGTTGCGCATGCATAAAATTCTTATGGAGGATGACTTCTAGCCCTCGGTCGAGCATCAATGTCGGCTGAATCCTAAAAGTTGTGAGAACCGAGGTGGTTATGTGGCTTGATGTGGACATTATCTATCCAATCTCGGATAGTGTTAGGTTAAGCCCCGTACAAGTGGTGTCAAAGAAAGGAGGTGTCACGGTTGTGTTAAATGAAAATAATGAACTTATTCCCACAAAGTCAGTGACAGGGTGGAGAATATGTATTGACTACCACAAACTCAATAATGTCACTAGGAATGATCACCTTTCCCTTCCATTCATTGATCAACTGCTTGAGCGATTGGCGGGTCACTCTCACTATTGCTTCTTAGATGGATATTCGGGCTATAATCATCTCTATAGCCCCGGAGGATCAATAGTAGACAACTTTCACATGCCCATATGATACTTTTGCATATAGGAGGATGATCTTTGGTATTTGCAATGGAAGATGACTTCAAGTCCTCGGTTGAGCATCAATGTCGATTGAATCCTAACATGGAATAAGTTGTGAGAATCGAGGTGGTAAAGTGGCTTGACACAAGCATTATCTATCCAATCTCGGATAGTGCTTGATTAAGCCATTTACAAGTGGTGTCAAAGAAAGGAGGTGTCACGGTTTTTTTAAATGAAAGTAATGAACTTATTCCCACAAAGTCAGTGACGAGGTGGAGAATATGTATTGACTATTGCAAACTCAACAATGCTAATAGGAAGGATCACTTTCTCCTTCCATTCATTGATCAAACGCTTGAACGATTGACATGTCACTCTAACTATTGCTTCCTAGATGAGTATTCGGGCAATAATCAAATCTTTATAGCATCGGAGGATCAAGAGAAGACAACTTTCCGTATGATACTTTTGCATATAGGAGGATAGGTTTTTGAAATGCACCTGCCACTTTTCAACTTGATTAATCTTTCCTACTCAAAATTTAATAACGCAAATAAGAATGAATGTAGTCTATCATTTTGGCCACTTGGTTTTAAAATACCCAATTGATGAATCATAATTTATTGTTGATGTATGTATGAATGCATATGTATGAACGTGAATGTAGTGCATCCCCTCAACAGGTCATACCAAGTCCATAAATTGTTCACTCGTTAACAAAAAGAAAAAAATATATAATAATAATAATAATAATAATAATAATTTAATACCTTAAATTACAATATGAAGTTGATATTGGTCCTGATGTTGTTTGAACATACACAGATCTTGTACCAGTATTTTCACAATTTAATATAAAAAATAAGTAAATTACACACATAACATACTTTTTTAGTGAGATAGAAAATTGATCATCTCATTTTCTACTTTGGTCATACCTATTCTCAATCTTCACTTAGGGTTTAGCCATATGGCTAATTTCTGTATATCTACATAATATCATTTGGTATTACTCACAAGATTCTCATTACTATGAATTCGGATCACATAATAGAACATAAATTACTTAAACTTAGAACATTAAGAATTAAAAATACAAACAACTTGACACATAGAGAAATCCATACCTTATTTGTTAAACCAGTAGTATAATTGAGCAATAACGATTGAAAATTATTGCCAAATGAATCTCAAACGTGTCTAAAAAACTTTAAATTCTCTTCCTCTCCCTGATATTTCTTTTCAATCCTCTCTCTCTCTCTCTCTCTCTCTCTCTCTGTATTTCTTTTTGTCTCACAATGGTGTTAAAAAAATGCACAAATTGGTGACTTTAAACAATAAATTTTGGAGTGAAATCCGTGCAGACAAGTGACTCCTTAAGGTAATAGAATTTGTTTTGGCATGAATAATGATAATCCTTATATAAACAGGTAACTTCAAATAAGGATAATTTTATAATTAAAATTCTAATAGGACTCTTAATTTAATTTTAATTGAACTTCTAACAAACAACCGGTAATGCATCTAATTCATATTTGAGAGAATTCCAAATTGCTTGAGAATATTATTCTAATATGGATATGTGCAAATTATTCAAGTTGTTGGAATTATATATGTCCATAGAGTATAATTCACGAAATTTAAAATAAAATATTAATTGATTGTATTAATATGAAGTTGTGTTTGTCCATGTGTCAATTTGATATTACACGTTGAATGTTTAAGTTGTTAAACACAGAAAGATTCAATTTTTAATTCGATCTAAAATCAACTTTCACCATTAGTAAATAAATATGGATAATTTATTTTAATAAGATCGTCTTGATTTTATTAAAGTCTATCTTTGACTTTGGTAATAAAATTGAGAATACATTTGGAACAGATTGAAAGGGACCACGTGAAATTAATTTGTGACATTGACTATACAAATTTAATTTCACTTGACTATCGTATGCGTAACTTTAATCCTGATCCGATAATGAATTTCGATTACTAGCTTAAAGTTCTTTGAGGTATTAATGGGTGATAACAAGTTGCCGATCAATATCTTGGTGCTTTGAAAATTAAAGTGAACTAACGAGGAACATATACTCATATTATGGAATCTGTTACCTTTTAGGTGTGATCATAATCTCACTGATTATTTTAGTGGACAGTTGAATCTAAACTCAATAATTCGATAGTGGCCGTTGAATTCTATGACGTGATATGATTACATCAAACTGTCATTTAGAAGATGAGAGTTGAGAGTTTATGAATATGCAGAGAAGGACATTTTGGTCATTTTAACTTGTTCCGAACATTCGAGTTGATAGACAGGGGTAATATGTAAGAATGATAAGTCAGATGATATAATTATTGATTATTGTTTCAGTAATTTCAATTTTACTAAGAGTGCAATATCGTTCTTTTAGTAGAATAGAACGTGATTAATAAATTAATTTTAGACTGATCCAGAGTTGACCGAGTCAGAATAAGTTTATTGGAGCTTAGTGTAATTGAGTTCGATCAGGTTTCTTCAGTAGCTTTACTATAATTGGCTTATACGGGGCTTATTACTTGTATTGGGTTGTGCAGAAATGGGCCCGAGTTATGATACTAGGCTTGGTAGGGTTTTGGAGTGTAAAGAAGTTATAAATAGTCTACTAAGACTATTTTTCTTACCCTAGTTTGCAAAGTGGCGAGAAACACACTAAAGTGTGTAGTGTGTGTTTCTTCTTTACAAAGAAAATCCTAATCCTAGTTTAACCTAGATCTAGAGAAAGGTGGTCGTTGGAGAACATCGAGGAAAGTTTGAGGGTTTGAAACTTTAGTGGAATCAAGAAGCAGTTAATGAAGATTATTGTAAAACACGCTACATAGGTAATCTTTTCAAAATCATTTATAAAACAGAAAATCTTGTAACTTGATGATCTAGTCATAAGAAATCAATTTTTGTGAGTAGAACAATCCAGGTTCTCAACACAAGTTTCATCAAAAAACTAATCCGATAACTCATGAAAGCAAACAATTCAATAATTAATGCATGAATATTAAAATAATTTGCTAATTAATTTAAGAGATATCTAAAATAAATCTATTAAATAATAATTTTGCACAAAACTCATAATACCAATTATTATGACTATATAAGCAAAATGTTTCCTAGAAAATTCGGATATCACATCCTCTTCTCCTAAAATAAAATTTCTTCCTCAAAATTTACTTTGGCTATCGAAGAGTACCACAAAAATTCAAAATACATGGACATTGTAAGAAATTCAATTTACTTTGGGTTTACGTTTTCATTAAAAAAAAAAAAAAAAATTACAGTAGCTATTGGAGGTTCAATACTAAACATTAGACAATAAATAATGAGTGTTAACACTAAGTGAAATTATAAAACAAGCTAAATTTATAATACAAGGAAAAACAAACTCCTTTAAATTTTCTCATAGCTTTTATAAAAAAATCCCATGTTTACAAATTCCAAGAAGAAAGTTTCTAATTAGGCAGAGAACAAAAATTTATAGTCTAAAAGATACTTAGTAACTTGATTAATCTTTCCTACTCACAATTTAATAACGCAAAAAAGAATGCATATAGGCTGTCATTTTGCCCATTTTGGTCCAATTAATGAATCATAATTTATTGTTGATGAATGTATGGATGCATACGTATGTACGTGAATGTGGTGCATTCCCTCAAATGGTCAGACCTAGTCTATAATCTTCACTCGTTAACTAAAACAAATTACTTTCATGAATAATGCTAGGTTCCCAATTGCCTTCACAATGTGCATGACAATAATAGTGTACAATTACTGGACTACCCCTAAGTCAAATGAAAACAAATAAACTATAATCAAACGAATGGACCAACGAACTTTCCAAAACCTACCAGCTCTTATGAACTCTTGCTGAAATCCGGATGTTATTACCTTCCCCAAAATCAGCCCCTAATCTGGCCCCATCCCAAAATCAACGGTTCCTACAACCGTCTTCTCCATTTCCAACTGAGGTAAGAGTGCGATTTCTGTCTGAAATCCGGATGTTCATTACCTTCCCCAAAATCAGCCCCCAATCTGGCCCCATCCCAAAATCAACTGTTCCTACAACCGTCTTCTCCATTTCCAACTGAGGTAAGAGTGCGATTTCTGTCTCCATTCTCTATAAATCTCCAAAACAAAGAACTGAAGCTAATATAGTTTTCCTTCATTTTCGCGATTTGTTGAAGTGCGTAGCATAGGAGTACATTTTGAGAAGGTGATTGGCGCTGCTGCACTACCGACGGTACGTCCTCAGATTTTGCGAAAATTAGTAGTGAGGAATTTCAGATCCCTAGTTTATTTTTTGAATCTGAAATGAATGATGAATGTTGATAAACAATAATGGAGACTTTGTTGTGGCTTAATGTCAGGAACCCAAATTTCATTTATAGTTCGTTGTTTATAATTTGATTTTATAGTTGTTGGGACTTTTTTGTTTACGGTTGGAAATCTTATGCGGTTTGGTTTGCTTGATTTTTGGTTTATATTTTGGACTTTTTTTTCGACTTTATGTTTGGCACAGTTGGTATATTCGGGTGTTGTGTAATTTATAGTTTGTTATTTCTTGATTTTGGAGTTTTTGGGACTTCATGTTTGGTATGGTTGGAATTGTTATGCAGTCACTGGTTGCTTGATTTTTTGGAGTTTTTTGGGACCTATTGTTTGGTACAGTTGGTATTTTCGCACGTTGTGTGCGAAAATGGTTGATTTTGGAGTTTTCTATATTTGAAATTCAAATTGGATGAGATAGTAGAACTATGTCAAATGTGTGGACTTTTTTACCTTCGGATATCTGTCAAAGTATTTGCATTACAGACAGCATTTGCATTTCATTCTTTGGTTTTCATGTGCAGGTGCTTTATATTACATTATTATTACATAAAACGTGAGATAATTTTGAGCAATTTATTTTATATTTGACACGTTTGAGTTGATAGGAAAACAAAATGAAGGGGAAGAACTATGGAATTTGTCATGGTTTTCGACAAGCGGGACATTGGTTGAGTGAATGTCCAACAAAGATGATATGCCATATTTGTGGACAAGGAGTAATCAGATGTCTTGAGGTTGAAAAACCGTCTTCGAAGTATTTGGGGAAGTTGTTCTATTCTTGTTCTAGGATGGATTGTCGATTTTTTGTTTGGGAGGAAGAAGTGTCAAGCAGCCGAGCTAAAGTTAAGAACTCGGTTAAAGAAGAGACGGATCAGTTATCGCAGCTACTAAAGACGTGTGCACGTATATCAGATGAAGACAAGGTGGAAGTGACCGTGGTGCACTTTCGTCCCAATGAACGAAGCCGAACTGATAAAGGCAAGGAGAAGGTGGAAGAATGAGACAATGACATTGGGAAAATGTTTTTAAATTTCTTATCATCATCTGTAACCAATGGATTATTTCCATCTAATTTTAGGTATTAGTGTTGTGTCATGTGTTTTGTATTAGATTTAGAACTTTATGTTTAGTAGTATCGCGGCTATTTTATAAATGTTGATCGAAAAGCTTTCACGGTTCGAATTGTTGAACCAGAAGCTAATGAACTATGAAGTTTGGATTTCATATCAAATATTGTATGCAGATCCTTTACGTATCACTGTTGTGTATTCAATCCCAACGATTAAACTTTATAGATGCTTATGGCATTACCACATGCAAAATCCATAAAGAAATTCAGGTTCACCTTTGCAGTCATTTTTAGGTCAACAAGGTTGGCTAGTGCTCATCAATCATGATGTTATGGGCTATATTCTGTGGCTTCTGCATTCTTATGCATTAATTTATTGGACCTTGGTGGTCTCAATGCATGCAATCATGATCCTAAGAATGCTGGGATTGAAGACCCAAAATTCAATTCAATTCAACTTACAAAATGGATCAACAAAAGGGATTCTTCATCGAATCCGCTAATTGGTCACAACAAAAGCTGTTTCAATATTACATAATAAATATCAACATACGAAATGGAACAATTTTAATTTTCGAACTTTCATCGATCTATTATCTATTTAGAGTACGCTCAGGTACATAGGCTGGTATAACAGCTTCACCTCCAAAGGTAGGCGTAACCCAGTTGACCTCTCCACCCCATGATTGTGTTGGTCCTCCCTGTACATTATGTAATGTGAAGTGCATTTATTTGATTAAACAAATTAAATAATGTATCAAAAGAAATATGTTGAAGTACCATTACGTGGGCGAAGAGGTAATATGTGAATCAAAATTCTGGGTCGATATCTCCCCTATCTTCGATTTCGGATGACCCTAGATTAGTTCCATTAATCGAAATCAATAATTTTGAAATAATAAATTTATGAACACAGCATTATTGATGTACAAATACATACCTTTGTTTTCTTAGTTTTGGTTTCTAGTGGACCATTTCTCCGCAGCTTCCTAGAAGCGCCTTTTGTTTTTCTTGACTGAGGATCTAGTAATAATTTTGTTGATGTCTTTTCCACATTCAGAGGGTAATCGAATGCTGTCTTGCCCAATACTAATTGCATTTGTACGCAGTTCTATGCAATCAAGCAACTCCTGGATGCGATCTTCATCATCTGCTAACAAGTTAGCCATTTTCTCGAATGCTCTACAGACTTTGTCATATCGTAACTGAGTCGGAGTGCTAACTGAACCATCATAGTTACTCTTCACCCGAGTGTATGCTCTGACAACATCTCGTCTCCATCTCCTGAGTATGTAACCATCCGGAAGGACTTTAACATTTTCTCTAATTAATACCGAGAGGGAGTGTCTACAAATGATACCTCTAAATTCGAACAAGTGGCAACTGCATACAATTTGACAGTTGTTTCTATAAAAAATGACAGTGAAGTTCTTTCTCTTCTGAAAATCTTCTAGTATGATATCCTCTCGAATGATGTATCGCACACCATCATATCCTTCCTCGATGGACATCAGATCGCAGTAGAGCTTCCCCATGAGCTCTGATTGGAACTCTTTGAATTTAGCAACTGTGTAGACAGATTGGAATTGTTTTTCCAAACTAAAGGCAGTCGAACAAGGTACCATTTGGCCGTAAGATTTGAAATCTGCGTGAAACTCTTTCTCAACTTTGCTCCTCAATGCCCGCTCATACTGCTCAACAAATTGCTTCAAAGATGTTTTTGAATGGACATAACCGTCGAAAAAAACATTAATACCCTCGCTTCTTTGCGTGGTTGACATCCCAGCCCAAAAGCTAGTTCTCAAATAGCATGGGACCCAACGTTGTCTCTCTCGATACAAACCTGACAACCAATCGTGCTCATGCAAGTCATACTTACTAAGCATCGATCCCCAACCATTTTCGAACTCATCCGGAATCTGGGAATCATATACTACTTCATGTACAGGATGCATTACTGACTTTTTGTGAGGGTGATAACCAAATTTCTCTGGAAATTTCTTCAAAATGTGCCATAAACACCACCTATGCTTCGTATTTGGAAACACAATTTCAATTGCATTCTGCATAGCTCTGTCTTGATCGGTAATGATACCATCAGGGGCTACCCCATCCATACATTCGAGCCAAGTCTTAAACAGCCATACGAATGTCTCCGTGTCCTCACTAGATATCAAACCACAGCCCAACAATGTAGAATGACCATGATGGTTAACACCAACGAATGGAGCGAATGGCATATCATACCTATTCGTAAGATAAGTTGTGTTGAACGTAACGACATCCCCAAATTCCTTGTATGCCAGTCTGCACCTATAATCTGCCCAAAATACGTTCTTCATCGTCTACATCTAAGCTGAAGAAGAAACCAGGGCAATTCTGTTGCATTTTCAAAAAGTAAGATTGTATTGCAATGGCATCACCTTCTCCGAGTCGTAATCGCCGAACCTTATCTATATAATTCCTACAATCCTTCTCGGTGAATGCTAGTTGTTCATAACCTCCAGCGTCAACAACATCGAAATTGAAACTCTTGTGCATCGCAATTCCAGCTATGTTGTTTACTTCAAGTTTTCGTTTCACCTGCTCATTAAGTTGGCGATTATAGCGATACAACCTTGATTTCGTTGGACTGGTCTTTTGATTATGTTGAAGAGAAACTCTTGTAATATGAAATGTGCCCGAAACATCGGAGCATATGGTCATCTTCCCCTTACATTCCATTTGCATTGTCGGTTGAGGTTTCATTAAATTGCTTTTACTAGCCTTTCTCCCTTCTCGGTTGCAAGCGAAAGTGGCATTGGTCAAGTTCCCATCTACGTCCTTTTTGGAGTTTCTTTTGAGCACGGGGAACCCCACCTTGATAGCATATTTCCTATAGAATTCAAATGCTTCATCATAAGTAGAGAACCTCATCCCAACTTCTGGAGTAATAATCTCAGTAGGCTCCTCCAGTCACCCGAAATAAGCTGATTATTCTCCACAATATCTTCATCCTCACATACTTCATCTAATTCAACAATTGGAGTTCGAATTCCTGCCCATTGATCACAAATAGTATGACAAAGTATTCAAATTATCAATCAGGTAATTAAATATACTCTTGCAAAAAAAGTCTTGAATTTGTTGCAACCCATTTTAATTTTGTCATTGGAATTAATGAATTTAGTTTAGGTTCAAGCAATTCATCCAAGGAATCTGTACAATTTCATGTATCTTTATAACACCTATCCCAAGTAAAAGAAATTCAAGTAGAGGAGCAGATAAGTAAGACTTTTGAGTGGGCACATGTAAAAATACCCAGAAGTTAAAGCAAGAGTTAAAAATAGAAGCGAAATCAAAGTTATTAAATTTTTTTAACTAAGCTGTTTATGTGCTTGTCTTGACATTGTAAATCACTTTCGCAGGGGAAAAAAAAAGGTTTTCCTTCTTTATTTACCACTATACTGGTTAGACTCTTACTTCGTCAACATTCTTTATACATCTACTCATAGAAAGTGTTTGTATATAAAGTAATACTTATTGAAAAATTGCAGGCCTGATAGTACATTTCCCACATTTCTTGAACAAATAATGCTGCTGTCCGAACTGATTAAGAAAAATAATACAGTAATGGTATCCGAAAACAGAATTCCAGATAAAATACCAAGCTCCATAATCGTAGCTCAAATTCTGAAGCTCAGTCCGTCATTTCTTCCAGTATTTTTCGAAGTGCAGAGCCACAACCATCGTCGTCTAGCTCCGGTGGGTTGTCGGGAACGCTCAAGGCCAGCTCCGTCCGGTTGTCAGTGACGAAGATCAAGTAATTTCTGTGAGAGGGATTTCTTTGGGAAGTTTACAGAGAATGGGCATGGGAATGGGTGTAGCGTAAGTGAAGTGAAATATCCAGCTGTAAATTTTTTATGTCAAAATATCGCGACATTTTGTAAAGTAATTTCTCGCGATATCTCAATTATTATCATGCAGATTGTGAAGGCAATTGGGAACCTAGCATTATTGTACTTTCATACCTTAAATTGCAGTCAGAAGTAAGTTTAAAAAAAAAAATTGCAGTCAGAAGTTGTTACTAGTCCCGATGTGTGGATCCAAAATTTATTCAATTTTCTGACATATAAAAGAAACTTAGTGGAGATTAAAATTAAATTTTTATTAGAATTTGTTAAAAGTTGATAAGATGAGGGATAACTCTATTTTCACAATTTGATCTACAATGTGGATCACAATCACACTCACATGGAGAGTGGGGGTCACAAAATAGTGATCCACATTGTAGACCAAATTGTGACTATAGCATTATTGATGAGATGAGTGGTTAAAAGATTGTGACTCATAAAATTTATTATTGATATTGATTATTGACTTTGATTTAAATTAAAATCAAGATTTAATCGATACCAAAAAGGGGCTTAAAATGTTCAATTTCACAAAAGTCTACAAGAAAGATTGACCGAGCTCTTATACAATATTATAATGCCCCAAAGCAAGCCTGTGATCCGGAGGTTACTCAAATCAATTATTTGTTCGTAAAAATTTTGACTTGAAATATGATGTAAAAACAATTTTAAAGAAGAATAATGTGAAATACCATAATTAAGTTTTATGACTTACAAAAATAATCTAATAACTCAACATTGATTTTGAGATCAACATAAATCAATAAAACTTTGATTGCAAAACAATTGTCTAACTAAATATTGAAAGAAAAATTTAGTTTTCTTGATCTAGTGACACGGGCTCTGCAAGCAGTCTCAACTTTCAACTTCGTTCAATCAAACATTTGTAAAATATTTTAAAATATGAAACGAGCATATGAATATACTCAGTATATATCTTGTGCTAGTATTTTCACAATTTAATATAAAAATCAAGTAAGTTACGTACATAACATACTTTTCTAGTTGGATAAAAACCCGACTATCTCATTCTCTACTTAGTTCATACCCATTCTCAATCTCCACTTGGAGTTTAGCCCTATGAATGATTTCTGTAGTTCTCCATAATACCCTTTGATATTACGCACAAGATCCTCATTACTATGAATTCAGATCACATAATAGGTCATAAATTACTTAAACTTAAAACATTAAAGAGCAAAAATACAAAACTACTTGACACATAAAAAAATCCATACATTGTTTGTTAAATTGGTAGAATAATTGAGCAATAACGATTGAAAATTATTGTCAAACAAATCTCGAATGCATCGAAAAACTTTAAATTCTCTTCCTCTCTCCGACTTTCCTTTTCTTTTCTTTTCTTCTTCTCTCTCTAATTCGTTTTTCTCTCTGCACAGTGATGGCAGCGACAGTAGTTCATGGGGCTGCTGTTGTGGTCGCAATTGTTGCGGCATTTTCCGGCGATGAAATTTAGGAAGTTGGTGGCTGCGTTTTGTGACTTTTATCCATTAGGTTATTGTAATACATGCAAAAAGAGAGAAGGAAGGAGATGCAAATTGATTGGGCCACTACTCTTCACTTGGGACGGTTGACATTTGGGTTAGTTTTTGGTGCTTTTGTTTTGGACAAGATTTCAAATTGAATTGCGCTTGGGCTATACTTCATTTTGGAATGCAGAAATAATATGAGGGATAATTGTATAAATTACTTACTTTAGGTAATAAAACTGATTTTTACTACCCAAATAAAAAAATTTGAAAAATACTTCATTGTTACTAAAAAAAAATTGAAAAGTATCATAGGTATCATACTGTGATACTAACATATTTGAGAAGTATCAAAAGTATCAGATTGTGATACTTCACGTGATTATGAAGTATTTTTCAGTTTTTATGATTTTATTATAAGTAATTTTCAATTTTTATAAAATTCAAGTAAATTTCAATTTGATCCCTAAAAGTAGTGTAATTATGTGAATAGCCCATAATATGAGGTGTTTACACAAAGATCCATATTTTTGGACCACTTACAAAAAATAAATTCATTTTAAAAATTTTTAGGAAGTAAAAATACTTTGTAAATTCTGAGTGTCACTTTTTAAATGTTTTTGTCACTTTTTTTAAAAAAAAATGACACGATGTCAAAAATTTTTCTTAATCAAACATAAATTAAAACCTTAGAATAAATTGTACTATTTTTTTTTTTAAAAAAGTGACACAATGGCATTTTTTTTCCCTTAAAAGTGACATAATGTAACTTTTATCACTTTTTCTTTAATTAAAAACTGACAATTTGCCACCTTTTTTTATTTTTTTATTTATTTTTTACTTGAAGGTCAATTTTTCAATTTTTGCAATATTCATCATTTACTAAGAAATTACACAAGTTTACAAACATTAGTAGATACATTACACATTCTCCTTTCTACATAAACAAATATAATATCAATTTTTTACTTTTTACTTTTAATTAAAAAGTGACACTGTCACTTTT
Organism: Ligustrum vulgare; assembly: GCA_963555705.1. Classification (NCBI taxonomy): domain Eukaryota; kingdom Viridiplantae; phylum Streptophyta; class Magnoliopsida; order Lamiales; family Oleaceae; genus Ligustrum; species Ligustrum vulgare. The sequence continues at coordinate 31,559,171 of OY743174.1, forward strand.
TTTTTACTTGAATGCACTTTTTTAAATTTTTGCTATATGCATAATTTATTAACAAATTACACAAGTATGCAAATACTAATATACATCAAACAATACCACTTTTCTTTTCTTTTTTCTTTTTTTTTTTTTTTTAAAAAAAGTGACAAAATGTTACTTCCTATCACTTTTTTCTTTTAACTTGCCTTCTATTTTAACTAGAAAGTGACACAATATCACTTTTTTAAAAAAAAAATTGATGTTTTGTTATATTTTGCTACTTAAATGTCACTTTTTTAATTATTGTAATATCCATCCTTGATTACATACGACGTAACTTAACAAATTACACAAGTTCACAAACACTAGTGGATACATTACATATTCTCCAAACTGGAAAAACCAAAGTTAACATAATCCTAGCAAAATATTAAATTGTAATATGACGATGAAAGTGTGATCACATATTTTAATAAAAAATATTGAAACCCATGTTTTCTTGGCGAAATTTTTTTAGAAATCAAGATATCGAATAAATTTGAGTCCACTTTTTAAATATTTTTGTCATTTTTTTTTAATAATTGTCATTTTTCTTAAAAAATGATACAATGTCACTTTTATCATTTTTTCTTTTAATTTAAAAAGTGACACAACGTCACTTTTTATCACTTTTATTAACTAAAAAGTAACAAGATGTCACTTTTTAGTGATAATTTTTAAAAAAGTGTCGCAATGTCACTTCAGATCACCTCTTATTATAATTAAAAAGTGAAACAACAACATATTTATAAGTAAATATTCTTATTTTCACCAAGAAATCATCTGTGATTGACGAGGAAAGCCAAATCCATAGCCTAGAGAATTCAGAAAAGAACTGAGGAACACCAAACACATGGATCCAGCCTTCTCAACTCCTAGGGTATCCCGAGAGCATTATCACGTTAGACCTACAATTCATCTCTTTCTTTCTTGTCTTTTTGCAACCGTTCAATGACATAAAACATTTTCTTTACCAAATCCTGTACTGTCTTATATATTTGGCGGTTTGATGCTCCATATCTGATTTTTGTTCCTGGGCCACTCAGAGCTCATCCCTTTCCAGTTTTGAAAATGGGATCAAAGCCCGGGAGCGTGTGAAGGAAAGAGTTGCAGAGAAAGAGAACGAGTCTCCTCATGTCGAACATTTGAACCCTCTTTCCCATACCACTTCTTTCACTAAACTCGTGAGTGTTGACATTAATAATGTCAGCGCCACTAACACCAATCTTAATGCTCAATTCACCAAAATACTACTTCAAACGAGTCAATTTTTTTTTTCCAAAAATCTCCCAGACAGTTGTCTTCAGCCCCAATGGATTACTTTAATAGTAGACTATTAGGGCCGCGGTAACTTGTTCGAGGCAAATTCACTTGGGAAATCCTCTTTCGCAGCAGGTTTGTTCATAGCTGTTTAGTTTATCCGACGAACATCATCCGGAGCTCCAGCATATCTCGTTTTCGGAACATTATGTTTCAGCTGTAACTCCACACAGCAACAATAAAAATTACAATGGTGGTGATGAGTACAATTTGAACTTCACAATTTCTTCTTCTTCTGCTGATTCTTCAAGCGTTGCTGGCTTCAACAGGGGGACCCTTCAGTCCAATTCTTCCTCGTGAATTCAAGCCCTTGCGAATCATACTGTACAAAGCCAAGATTGTTCCCGTAGCTTCCCGAAGTGATTTTTGTGTAGTGTTTACATTTTTTCGATATTTAGCTCATGCTTGGTCCTCATTTTCAACCACTCAAGGCCTTTTTGTCCTGCTTGACCATGGTTGAAATGGGTGTGGATTTGCATGGAGAAAAAGGGGAGGTTTTGATTTGGGGGTGTATATTTGAAGTGAAGTAGGTGTGCATTGGCAAAGTTTGCAGAGAGAAAAGGAAGTTTGATTTGGAGTTTTTGGTTTACACCGTAATATTACGGTGATTATAGCTTTTAATTAGTTTTTAAGTGTATTAATGTAATTAGTTCTATTTTTAGAGTATTTTATGTAATTTTCTAAAATAATATTGTTTGAAGAGTTCAAATAATGGGCTGGACACTTGCAAATGAGAATTGAAAAGTTAGGTCGGCTTGTGGCTCGATGTTATTTTTAATTAATTTGTAATTTTTTTGTCTATGTATGACCATAAATTATGTTCTTATTTATTTTATTATCGCATTTATTTATTACTTTAATTAAATTGTGAATGAATGTCATTAAATAACATGTCATGTAGATCGTATAAACACCGCTCTAGGTACTATACTGTCATGTATTATTTTATATTTATTTTATTTTCTAAATATTAGATTAGAAAATAAATATGATTATTAATAATTAAATCGATTTTAAAAGTTAAAATGGATTTGGTAATTATTAAATTAAAACCCAAGAGGTCAAGATATTAAGTGAGTGAGGGTGCAAATTTCTTGAACCCACGGCCCCCTCTATTAGCCCATCAGTAAGAATTTGTGTATACCTCGTGCTAATCTATTTAGTCTCCCTATAAGAGGGCAACATTATTTCAGTTACTGGATTGGACCCAATTCAGTGATGATTTTTTAAGTGTAAATTAATAATGATTACCCTAAAGGTAACGTAATTAATTTGGTACTTGAAATATTATCAGTGTAGGGGTTAGATACTTGAATCAAGGACATTGTGAGGATTTCCTATAGAATATTCAAACGATGTCAATCATGGCCAAATTTTAACGACGATAAAATTAATATTGCATGAGATGCTAGAGATATTAATTTTAGTGGGAGGGTCCCTGCCTAGCCATAAATCACATTTATTTCTTCTACATGCGCACATACATTGGGTGATGAAAAAGTAAGTGGTGAGGTAGTTATTTACAGTATCCAATGTATGTACGCCATGTCACAATGTCATTTAAAAATGTCAATTAAAAATGTCTCCCTAGAATTAGTCAATAGGTTGTCGTCATATTATAGTAGTTTCTGGTTTACTTGTGCATAATTTTTATTCATGCATCATTATTGAAAGTATTCATCACATATGCAACTCGTGTTTAATACGTTTCTTATATTTGAATGTTGACTTTTTCACAACTAGTTATATGTTTGGACATCACCAACTAATTGGCGAAAATTGCAACGTCTTGTTATAATTCTTTCCGCATATAACATTTGTTCGTACTAGAAGAAACTTGTTCAATAGTAATCATAAATCTTCCAATGAAAATTGTGTTATTTTGATGAGATGGTTTGTTGCATAGTTTTTATTCTTATATCAAATACTTTGTAATAAAAACATCAAAATAAGATAACCAATTTTATTTTTACGATGAAAAGGTATTTATGATAATTTTGGACATCTTGATTATAGAGTTATACAAATTGGTGACTTTAAATAATAAAATTTGGAGTGAAATCTGTACAAACATGCAAGTCCTTAAGATATTAGAATTGGTTTTGGCTAGAATAATGATAATCCTTATATAATTAGAGAAGTTCAAAGGATAATTTCATAATTAAAATTCTTATATGACTCTTAATTTAATTTTTATTGGACTTCTAATATGTTGACCTATGATTATTCACGTGTATATTGTTTTGATTATAACAAACAAGATCTCTTGTATTACTAATGGTTTCGATTCTTGAGTTTTATCATATATGTGTCATTTGAATACTCTGAGTTCAAAATCGTCATCCATTGAAGTTCAAAGCAATTAAAAAGAGATTTGACGTAAACAAGATCTTCGAAGACCGAAGATTAAAGTTTTGAAGATTTATGTTGAAAAATTTCAACTCATTTTTAAATGTATCGACTCATCAATTTTTAGCAAGTTCATAAAGCTCAAAAATAATCTTAAAATCATTACTTGCACAAAAATGATTTTTCAAATAATAACATAAAATAGATTTTGGAAAAATGAACTTTTTGATATAAAAATAAAAATTCCAAAATTTACTATTTCGGTCGACCGAAATTATTTGTTCAACCGAAAATCTAACGGCTCAAAAGTATAACGACTAGTTTTGAACTTTCGGTCGATCGAAAATATTGAATTGATCGACCAAAAGTTCCTGCAGCTCATTTTCTTGATTTATAAATAGTTATTTCTTTTACATTCAATTCCAAAAACTACAAGAGCAATTAAGAGAGCATTTTTACTTGAAAATCATTGAGCTTACTTTGTTTTACATTTTATTTCATTTATTGCAAAAAATTTCTTGATTGATAAAAACTTTTCATATCTTTATCAAGAATTCTATTTTTAAAGAAAAACTCAATATTCTTACTTCATTATTGATCATTGATTGAGTTCTTCATCACCAAACACTTATTGAAGTGTATATCTCTCTTCATACTTAACTAAGTATTATTTGGAAAGAGAGATCATTGGTTGAAAATTTTTGATTGAAGCAAAACTATCTAATATCATTTATCAAAGTTTTCATAAACACTTGAAGTGTTATCTTAAATCTCTCAAGATACTTGACTTGATCATATCATTTGTTAAGAGAGTTTATTCAATTTTAAAATTCTCATTTATATTTTGCTTACGGTTTCGAGATCCTTGTGAAAACTCGACTGTAAAGGATAAGTGTTCCTTGTTGTAAAGTCACATAAGGATAAGTGCTCATTGTTGTAAGTCACTTAGGGATTCGATACTCCTTATTGTAAGTTATCAAAATAGTGAATTTGACCTTACTCGTGACGGAGAGCTCGGTAACGGAGGACGTAGATCACGTTGGTTGATTGAATCTCCTTAAATCGCGTTTGCATTCTCTTATCCATATTACTTACTTACATTGCACTTACTCTATTCTATCAATTTATATTGTGCAACACTATATTTAAGTGCTATACTTGCTTTATCAATTAACTTTACACATTTATAGTACATTGATAGTTAAGTTACTTGCAACACTAAGTGCTCATACTTGTACACGTTGATTTTTAAGTTTGAGATTATTTATCAAAAAAGTTTTACAAACCAATTCACTCTCATCTTGGTTAGTTTACTCTTGGGCTATCATAATAAACAACCGGTAATGCATACAATTCATATTTGAGAGAATTCCAAATTGCATGAGAATAACATTCTAATAATATGGATATGTGCAAATTATTCAAGTTTCATCAAAACACTATTCTGATAACTTATGAGAGCAAACAACTCATAATGCATGAATATTAAAGTAATTCGATAATTAATTGAAGAGATATCTAAAATAAATCTATTAAAAAATAATTTTGCACAAAACTCATAATATCAATTATTAGGACTATAAGCAAAAAGTTCCCAAGAAAATCCGGGATATTATATTATAGTCCATCATAAGGTGATTGCTCTCTCTCTCTCTCTCTCTCTCGTGGTGCCATTTGGGTTCCTTGAGTAATGATAGCTTTATAATTAGATTGTATCTCTACTGCAGTAGTAAGTATTTAATAAATTAGCATGTGATCTCTATTAATTCTTTTACTACAATTGTTTTGCAAATTGTTAATAAGGTGAAGCAAGAAAGACTAATGGAAACTCAGTTTAAAGTTTAAAGGAAAACTTTTGGCTGATTAGTTTCATATAGCAATGCCAATGATCAGTAAAAATGACTAGGAGATAATCATCTTTTAGTGAAAAGATGTTTGGTTAAATGCTCTTCTGATTTTGTATAATCATGATTTACAAGTATAAGCATAAGCTAGCAGTTGGTTTGATGTACATTCTCATAATCATTCTATAAATTTCTAGGAATTCACCATCCTCTTGTGTTTGTGGATTTACGTAAACATTTCAATATCTTTTTACATGTTTCATCGCAATGAACTCTAAGAAGGCAATATTGAGCTAGTAGCCCCTGTGCTAACAATGTGCCTCAGCTGACTTCTGTAGCTTTTATGTACAATGAAGAAACAATACAAGCCGTCTCTTCCATCTTCAGTTTGGTAGTTTTTACAAACATTTGTCGCTAATATCTGTACATTCTACTTTTCCCATTTTAACTTTATAGTTCAACTTTACTTTAGTTACTATGACATGTTTACCTAAAATATGCATTATCATGTAAAATATAACTGTTGTAAATGTTAAATTTCAGTATATTAGTAAAGATTTAAATGCATGCTCAACCATTATTTTGCAAATATAACTTGCTTTTGTCTTGGCAGGCCAGTTAATAGAAGAAAAGGAGCCAAACTTTATCCCTCCCTAACTTTTATGTCTTTTTTAATTGATTCAATTGTGACGTATGTATCTAGGGAATAGTCGCTTGAAAATGAATTCTCCCTGGACTTTAATATTTTCTTATATCTAGAAGAAAGCAAAATTCATTAGTTATCTTTTTATGTGATTGCTACTTTTGAGTCCATTTCTCGTTATTAGTTGCGAAGTAGACTTTAATTATTGAAGTATTATATGATGTGTTCTTGTATGTCTTAAAAATTATCCCTTAGCAGAATTGTTTTAAAATTCAAACTGCTTCATTATCTGAATACACATTTTCTAAACTGTACTTCTTTCACCACTCCCACTATCTAAATCCTCAAGCGACGGTTTTTTCTGACTTCCTCATCTCTCGCTTATGGTTTCCTTCAAGAACCATTTATAATTGTTGCTTGCCTAGCCCACCGCAATGCCAAAAGAATCGAGAAAAGGAAGAACCGACAGGAAAACTCCAATTTTGCCACCACTCCACCGGACCCAGACGTCGATGCAATTCATTCCGGCACAGGATCGAATCATAGACTTTGGAAAATACAAGTACAAAATTTTGGAACCCTACCTTTATCCTATCTGAAATGGGTCTCAGGAAACCTGGGATCATTCCGGTACGGGATCGAATCATAGATTCAGTTGTCTATTTGATGTAAATTTCTTTTGCAAGTTTAATTGAAGCAGTTAATTTTTTAGGCTTAATTCAAGAATTATTTCCTTTAATCAGACAATGGTTTAGACTTTAGAGCAGCGTGTATTAGAGTTTACTCTCTTTCGTTTCTATTTTTTGTAGTGATGAGTGTTTTTTCTAGATATGATATATATTTTTTATTTTACAATTTCACACTTGAACTCTCTTTATTTTTTGTTGCTTATTTTCCATATAATCTAGAAAAAATGAACTAGCGGATTGCACATGTCTATATTTTGAACCTATTGCCTTGGATCGGCCTGCTTATTTTTCCTTTTCAACACACTGGTGTCAAATTTAAAGCAGCTGGTAGTGTAGGTGGTTAAATACTAGAGCTTGGAGTTAACATCATAAACTACAAATATTTAGTTGGTTTATGGAAGAAAAGAAATTTCTATAATCCTGTAATTTGAGAAATCAACAGATTGATGAATAACGGAATGAGAAATGTGCTAATTTGATAGATGGGGCATTTTAGAATCATGTCAATGTTTTTCTAGATATTTCTGTTGTGGGCATTTTAGAAATGTGCTAATTTGATAGGTGTGATAAATACTACTCTCAATACGAGACCTATCTAATTTTAGATTGATGCATTCCCACATGGAAATAATACACTTTTCCTTTGATAACTAATGTGCTCAGAATTTCTTGTGCTATGATGTTGACAACAAACCCAAAGCAAGAAAATGGATCCTTTCTAAGACAACGTTCTCCTTCTATCACATCTCAATTTGTGTTTCTCTGTTGAGGGTTTGGTTCTATATTATAGGCTTTGCTAACCTTAGTTTTTAAAAATTTATAGTAGTCTACCGTCAATCAAGCAAGCAAGCTATGACCCATGAGGGATCTCCTTTTACATTGTATTGCAATGGGATTCAGACAAGGAAGACTGATCCGAAATGTAACATGTAATTGTGTGTTTTCAAATTTTGTCTTCTAATATGCTAGGTTAATAAGGGTCCTTTTGTAAAGAGTCAGGTTCTTATCCTGTCCTAACCTTGGTTTGAGAAGATCAATGAATTTTTTTCAGTTTTATATACCCCTTGAAATTATGCATTACCCTGTTGAACTTGTGGTGGTGTTTTTTTTCTAATTTCCTTAATTCAGTTTCTTCTAATCATGCTCTGACATTTGTGATTTGGTTTGATGATATTATCGGTAGATTATTTCACGCTTTAAGTACAGTGCTTATCTTATTGGCACAGGTTTGAGCAGTATGTAGATTATGCTCTTGATATTCCGATGTATTTTGTCTATTGGAAGAAGTATATCGACTGTTCTGGAATGTCCTTCCGGGTTTTTACCTATCTTAATCTCACAGTTTGTTTTGCTACATCATATTTTTCGTTTTTTATTTATGAATACTAATATTTTGATTTGAATCATCTGAAGGATTTTATGTCTGGAAAACAAACTTGTGTGCCGGAAGACCCTCAATGATTGGGAGAATCATTTGACCACAGATTGCTTGAAAGCTGAAGAACATGACAAATTCATCTAACCTCTTCAACTGTAAGAGTTTTGTTTGCAAATTGTTAATTTCTTATTGATTGAATTTGTGAACTTCATCTTGATGATGTGGATGACAAAATCTGGAACTAAAATATGGAAAGATTTTAGATTTAAACTTCAAACTTGGGAAACATCCTGATGTGATATTCGAATAATTAACCACACATGGAGGATGAAGGCTTGGTAGTCAAGGTCAATACTCTATCAAGTCTTGCTTTTGACCTCATAAGTGTGGTTTACCTTTTCCATCTCTTTTTAGGCTGACAAAAATTTATCTTTCCACCCTGCCATGACCAGGCATCCAAACATTTCATCCCGTGTTAAATTTCATAGCATAGAGATTAAAACCCTTAGCCAAACCTTGTGATAATCTGATTTACCACTTAGCACTGTCACCATTTTCAAAACCAATATGAAAAAGGAAAAAACATTCTGGAAAGAGATGACACTAGAAAAATATTGATATCTACAACTCTGTTTCTAATAAACATTTCTTCCTCTTTCTCTATATATGTTTTTGTAATATATATTTGTATAGCTATTGGCAATATATGTGTATATGGATGTATAACAATGCATGTATGCATTTCACTTTAAAATATAGATACTGTGGACAATTGTTGGAGTTGATGTTTGACTTACTACCACGTTGGCTGCCTTGATTAGTTTCTAATCATTGTGGTTAAGACTTGATCATTCTTGTAACCCTGTTTAATAATTAGTAGAAATTCCAAAGTCCTGATTGTAATTATTTACTTATTAACTTTTAATCTTGTGAGCATAAGAGATGATAATTTGAGGACCTTTTCATGTTACTTTTCCCTTTGTAATTGATGTTAAAAGCTCATTTTCCATGAATAACTAACACGAAAAATAATGTCGCGCATGTAACAAAATATAGCAAAATACAATCTTTCTTTTTTCCGTGACAGGAAGCTAATGAAGCTACAGCATCTCCATATGAAATTAACAAATTTTCATTGTTTTTTGCCACGAATGATTCTATTTTCCTGGTAAATTTTTTTTTGAATAACATATATTCCTTTATTGTTTAAAGAATTTTTTTGATGGATGCAGCCAGCATATTAATTTTAGATATATAACCTAATCACTAGTTTTATTCCCGAGGTTATTTGTATATATGCTAAATGTCCTTGTGTCCCGTTGCCATGTTAGTACAAAGCAATGAAAAATCTGGTGCCACCAGTGTGTGCAATTCTGGCCGGGGGATTTTGTAGATATTGTTGGTTGCGTATTATGCTCTAAATTTTATTCATCTGATAGTAAGCTTTGATATAGAAATAAAGTAGGATTTTAACCATTTGTACATTTTTTTTTTTAATAATATTTGTACATTGTTTTAAGGTTAAGCTTGGAAGCCTGGAGGATTGGTGCATATGTAATATATTATAAATCGTACAAGCATTCTCTACCATTTTGCTTGCCTGTCCACTACACCCTCTGTGATGTAGAAAGCAATGTCTTTATATAAGAGGAAGAAGGAAGACTTTAGAGGTAGTGCAATGATGGAGTCAATTCCAAAATCTTACGAGGAACTAAATGCTAAGGAAAAAACTCAATCATGTTACTGAAAATGGGGTTGATTTTGATGAAAGTGGGGTTGTTGGGATGTTTGATTCGGATAATCTTGATAAACTCACTTATTATTTATATACATTGGCGTTGGCTTTTGTTGGTTTGTTCTGATTCCCCCCCCCCCCCCCCCAATTGTTATGTTTTGGTACATTGTTGGTTGTCAATATAATATGTCTGTGCATTGCACGAGTGTGGAGCTAGTTACTGAATAAATAGTGTTGTAAGCTAGAAACCGTTTTTTAATCATGAAAGCTTATTTTCAATTTTGTACCCTGACTTTATTTATTTTCATTTTATGTACCAGTATTTTTCTCAAAATAATACACATATATTTTTGTAAACTTTTCACCGTTCATTTTAACCATTTCAAAATGCTTAAAATTACATTCATTTTAAATTTCAAATTCTCGATTCAGAAAAATGTTATATTCAATAATAAAAAATACTTAGCAACCGATTATAACATATATTTTCTCCCCTATAGTCATAAAAGAATGGTTTGTTAGTCAGTCGCTTCGTCCGTCTTCGTCCGTCTTCAATTGACAAAAAATATTCTCATTTATCTTCTCACCTCTTTTCACCATCTTACCTTTCTGCTTGTCCCTGAATGTATCATGGAGTTTTAAGTCTCTGCTCAATTGGTTCCTACAACAAGAAGACAAGCAAATTGAATCCATTTTAACTAAAAAGCAAGGGCTCCGTACATTTATCCAACTCATAAATTCTTGGTATACTAGTACAATTGATGTAAACCCTTTTGGTGTTTGATCAAAAATCCCAACAATAATTAGAAATCAATCCAAGAAAGCTAAAATTGATAACAAATGAATCTTGACTCAAACTTAACCAAAATTTCAAGGTCAAACTTAGCCCAATGGATAGAAATAAGTAAATTCCAAGATTTTGGATTCAACAATATAAGAATAACAAACTCTAAATGAAGTTGAAGAAGTTTCAAAGAGAACAATATTGAAAGGTTGGATTTACCTTCAATGCTTTCACAATAATACAAACTTTAAAGTTGAAAAACTAGGGTATTATTGGTTTGGAGCATTTATAGTACAAGATTTAAAAAAATAAAGAATAATTGAAAATGTAATAAAAATTCGAATTTTGTATTTCCTGGATTACCATGCGACTGCACGGTTCAAAAATTACAAGTGCCCAGCCGCGCTCCATTTCAACCGTGCGGCCACGAGGTTAAACCTTCAGCCACTTCTACGATTTTATCTCCAACTTGATTCTTGGCTCATTTCTCGACATGTTTTCCATCTGGGCTTGGTTCCATATTTTGTGAATGAGTCGCACCATCAACTCTTGAACATCCTTGGTCTTGGATCTCGTCAAGGGTCCTACCGACACACGCATTAAGGTTGACTTTCGTGGTTCTCATCATCCCTTCCCTCTTAAAATGATTCGACCTCGAATCTCCACCTACATCAAAAGGAGACAAATCAGAAACATTTAAACTAGCAGAAATATTGTAATCACCTAGGAGATCGAGCTTGTAGGCATTGTCATTATCTTCTCAATGATTTGAAATGGACCATCACCACGAGGTTACATTTTGGACCTCCTATGATTGGGAAAAACACTCTTTTCTCAAGTGGAGCCAAATCCAATCACCTGGCTCAAAAGTGACCTACTTTCTACCTTTGTTGGCATTGGAAGCATATTGTTCATTATTCTTCTTGATTTGAAATTTGACCTTTTAGTGAAGTGACTTAACCGCCTTTTTCTTCCCATCTAAGTTACATCTTTCATCAATAGGCAAAATAATCAAATTCAAAGGAGTCAATGGATTAAAGCCGAAAACAATTTTAAATGGAGAAAATCCGGTAGTAGAATGTACACTCCAATTGTAAGCAAATTCAACAAAAGATAGACTTTTTTCCCAACTCTTTAAGTTATTTATAAGGTTAGTGAGAAGGAGTTGTGTTAAAGTCACTAAAACAAAATGAACCTTTTACGGTGTTCATTGCATGCCGTAAATCTGTTTTTACGACGTACAGCTGCACGCCATAAAAGGACATGCCGCAAATGTTTACAGCGTATGGAAGCCGCACGCCGTAAAAGGTGTTATCTTTTACTGCGTGCTACACACAATAAATGGTATATATATATATATTATTACCAACCAACATATAATAATTACAAAACAAAATTATACACATAATTCATATAAAATCATGTTTTACATGTTGGACAATTGATCTGATTAAGGAGATGGACCAGTATTGAGCCCAATTATTCAGCCCCTGTTACACAATCTTTATTTGGAGCCCAAGACCGGATCCATTACCTTCAGACGGACCATTACTATTCAACCGGGTTATGATCCATTAACTCCACCGCCTTATCTGAACCCTTGGATGTGCTCTGATCAATCCTGGCCGTCCACTTGTGTTAAAATGCATAGGAGACGTTCTGAATACTTATTGTTCAATCCAGACGCTTCCTCTCTCTCACATTCAAACCCTAACTCTCTCTAAAGGCGATTTTCAATCGCCTCCATCTGTACTTAGTAATTTCTTCAGATTTCTTCCTGAAAATCTTAGATCTTGAATGTATATGCTTTGTGGTAGTATTAGATACTGATTTTGTAACAATCAGTATACAAATTTTTGAGTTTGGTCAGAGTATTCTGAAACTCAGTTGATCTTTGTGATTTTATACGCTTTCTTAGTTTTCAGGAAGTTTTTATGTGTATTTCTGGGTTTTGAAGTCTGGTTCTGTATCTTTACGTTTTTCTGAATAAAGTGATTTGGTTCTTTGTGGTTTATGCTTGATTTTGTTCTTTGTGGTTTGATTCTGAGTCTTAAATCCTTACAGTGGTATCAGAGCCTTAGGGTTCTTTGAAAAACCGGTGGATTTGACTCAGAATTGGTCGATCCAGAATTTTTTGGAAATTTAGGGTTTTCTTGGAACTGATTTGATTTCTTCAAACTATTTTTAGGGTTTCTGAACCGTTTAATTTTTTTTTTTAAGAAATCTTATTTTCTTAAGATTGATTTTCAAACCCTAATAGTATATCTTTTAATTTCTGAAAATTTTATTTTAAATTTTTCAGATTCAAAATTTCTTTTCTTTCTTAAAGATTTTTATATAATTTTTTTTGAAACCTCGTGGATTTTTGTTCTTTTTGAAATCAATTTTGAATTAGGGTTTCTGGAAATTTTTTGTGTATCTGGATCTTATTTCTGAGTCTATATTTTCAGAGGATCTTGAGACTCAGAATATTTTTCTATAAAATATTCTGGTCACACAGAGATCCTACATTGATTCTTGGTGGTTGATTCTTGATGGTGGATACTGATTATATTCCTTTGTGGATTAATTCTTTGTGGTGAACAATTGATTTTTGTACTTTGTGACCCTGGACTTCTGGGATTCTGACTCTTTGTGGAAGCTGCTATAGCTTAATATAATTCTGCAATCAGGTGATATTATTCAATTACTGCAATCTTATACTGTAAATTTGTCATTAAAATTTCCTGTTCTCTCCCAAATCTCTCCGTTGAAGCCTATAACTTGGACCCCTAACTTACCTTTGTCCAGTTTCATTGAGAATCCGGGAATCTGAGGGAGTGTGGGAATATCCAGTATATGTTGAGGGATATACTGGAAGGACAGTTTTATCAGTATACTGCTTTGAACATTTTCTTGATTGAGTAATTAGACTGCTGAATTGTGATCACCTTGATTACTTGTTTGCTGATTACTGTGTTCTGAATATTAGCAAACCTTCTTGAATATAAATTCTTGACATTGTGATATTGTCATACTTTGTGATTGTGACCTGCATTATTGTTTAATGCCTGATTATTTGTTCTTTGAACTACTAAAGCTCAAATAACTTGAAATATTTTCAAACTTGGTCATTATTTCAATGGCTACTGTTAAGGTAGATGTTGAAATATGGAATGGCAAAGGGGATTTCAACCTCTGGAGCCAAAAAATGCGAGCTTTACTACTTCAAATGAAATGTGCTAAGGCAATTGATAAATCTTGGCCTCTTGATACCCCTCAGGACAAACAACTTGAAATGGATGAAACTGCTTGAGCACTTTATTTTTACACTTATCTGATAATGTCATTAGACAAGTAGGCAAGACTAAAACTACATCAGAATTATGTGATAGGTTGGAAGAACTCTATGATACTGTGTCTTTGCCTGATAAATGTTTTCTTTGGAAACAATATTTCTCTTTTAAATTTGATCCATCTAAGGATGTAGAAGAGAACATGAGTAGGTTTACTAAGATCACTCAAAGTCTGTTAAACTGTGATGAAAAACTTACTGATGAACAAAAGGTTGTTTGTTTACTAAATGCTATGGGGGTTAAGTTCAAAGATTTGAGGAATGCTTTAGAATATGGGGGGCAGAAGTTGACCACTGAAATAGTACATACATCCCTTAAGAATAAAGAGTTAGAGTTTAAACATAATCCTAAGGAAGCCTATAATGTCATAAGTACCTCTAGGAAGAAGAACTCTCCTGGACTGAATAAGGCTGGAACAAATTTCAATAAAAATTGGAATGCCTCTAGCAATAATAGGGATTGGAATAATAAGCCTGTAAAAGGAAACTTTCAAAATAAAGGCAACTTCAATAGGCCTAGAGACAGTAATTTTAGGAGTCAGTCTGGTTTCAGAAATCAAGATAATAATGCTAAAAATTATAATAATTTCAGAAACCAGAGCAACTTTAAATCTCAGGATAATAATGCTGGTACTTCTAATATAGATAAACCATCTAGAATTTGCTTTTATTGGGGCCAACCTGGACATCATATTAAATACTACTTTAAAAGGAAAAATGAACAGGGAATCAGTAATCAGACTGAGGCTGCAGTGCAAGATAATAATAATAATGGGGTGGTTTATGTCACTACTGAGTCAGATAATAAAAATGAATGGATTTTAGATTCTGGTTGCAATTTTCACATGTGTCCTGAAAAAGATATGTTTGCTGATTTCAGTAATGATTGTTTTGGTTCTGTGAAACTAGACAATAATATTTCTTGTGATGTGAAAGGTATTGGAAAGGTTTTGTTACAACATGAAAATAACAAAACTCTTATTTTGAATAAAACCAGATATGTTCCTGATTTGAAAATGAACTTGATTTCACTTGGAGTTTTAGATTCTGAATCTTTTGAGATGAGAATGCAAAATGGTTTTTTTAAGTATTTTCAAAAATAAATGCTTGATTATGAGTACTCCCAAAATTAATGGGATCTATATGATGAATGCCTTGCCTGTTTATGCTAAGTCTTTTAATGTTATGTCTGCCTTGAATAAAACTGAATTATGGCATAAAAGATTAGAACACATAAGTCAAAAAGGACTTAAGCTACTTGAGAACAAAGGTGTATTTGGTAATGATGTGTTACATAAACTTGACTTCTGTGAAAAATGTGTGTTAGGCAAACAGAAAAGAAGTTCATTTGGTAAAGGTATTCATAAATCTTCTGATGTGCATGCTGATTTGTGGGGTCCTGCTCCTGTGGGTTCAGTTTCAGGTTTCAGATATTTTCTTCTTATTGTAGATGACTTTTCTAGGAAAACCTGGGTGCATTTGTTAAAACCTAAGGATGCTACTGTGTCTGTTTTCAAAAACTGGATCACCTTAGTTCAAAATTTGAAAGGAAAAAGAGTCAAAACTATTAGAACTGATAATGGTTTAGAATTTTGTAATCAAGAGTTTGATTCCTTTTGTAGCACCTTAGGTATTCTTAGGCATAGGACTGTTGCCTACAGTCCACAGCAAAATGGGGTTGCTGAAAGAATGAATAGGACACTTCTTGAAAGAACCATGTGTCTCCTTCTTGATTCAAATTTGCCTAAAATTTTCTGGGGTGAAGCAGTCAAAACTGCATCATATTTAATAAATCTTTCTCTTTGCAGTGCTATTGATTTTAAGATTCCAGATCAAATCTGGAATAATTATCTTCCTGACTTTTCAAAATTAAAAGTTTTTGGTTGTACTGCCTACTCACACAACTCTGAAACTAAACTTGACTCCAGGTCTTTAAAATGTGTTTTTCTTGGTTATGGAGAAGGAGTCAAGGGCTATAGGCTATGGGTCAGGGATTATGGAGGTTACAAGGTCATTTTGAGTAGGTCTGTAGTGTTTAATGAAAATGATTTTCCTTGCAAAAATGAAAAATTGTCTGATCATGTTAAAGAAAAAGATTTTATTACATCTGAGCTGAGTGCAGACCATTTAGGTAATAAAAATGGCCTGCCCAATACTCAGTTTCAGGTGAAGCAACCCCCACAGTCTCCTAATATCATTCCTGAACCTGAACATGAACCTGCTGGCACTGAACCACAATCTGATGATATTCCTGAAATTGAAACTAATCTAGAAAATTATCAATTGGCAAAGGATAGACCTAGAAGAGAGATTAGACCTCCTCCTAGGTTTGAGGATTCTGATTTTGTGTCTGCATTTACATATTCTGATCATATTTTACTTGAACCTCAATCCTTTGAAGAAGCTGTGTCTTCTAAGGATTCCAAACTTTGGCTTGCAGCAATGCAAGATGAAATGGACTCACTTTTAAAGAATGGTACTTGAATTTTAGTCAATAGACCTGTAAATAAAAGGATAATTGACTATAAATGGATTTTTAAATTGAAAGAAAGTGAATCTAAGGATATGAAACCTAGGTACAAGGCTAGACTTGTAGCAAAGGGTTTTTCTCAAAAGGAGGGAATTGATTTTAATGAAATATTTTCATCTGTTGTTAAATACACTTCCATCAGAATTTTATTTGCTTTGGTAGCACAATTTGATTTAGAACTTGAGCAAATGGATGTTAAAACTGCTTTCCTATATGGTTCTTTAGATGAAACTATCTATATGCGTCAACCTAAAGGATTTGATAAGGGCAGAAATTCTGATTTGGTCTGTTTGTTGAAAAAATCTTTGTATGGCTTAAAACAGGCTCCTAGGCAGTGGTATAAGAGATTTGATTCTTATATCCAAAGCCTGAATTTTCAGAAAAGTAAATATGATTCCTGTTTTTATTTTAAACTTGGCAAAACTGATTTCATTTACTTGCTTTTGTATGTGGATGATATGCTGATTGCTGGACCAAATATGCATGATATAAATGTTCTTAAAGATAAACTGCATTCTGAATTTGAAATGAAAGATATAGGAAATGCTAAAAGAATACTTGGCATGGATATTTTTAGAAATAGACAATCTGGAAAATTATTTTTACACCAGAAACATTACATAGAAAAGGTGTTAAACAGATTTTGCTTATCTGAATCCAAACATGTATCTTTACCTTTGCCTGCACATTTTAAATTATCTATTGAGCATTGTCATAAGTCTGCTGATGAATTGCTTAGAATGAAAAATGTGTTATATTCAAATGATGTTGGATCTGTCATGTATTTAATGGTCTGTACCAGACCTGATATAGCATTTGCAATAAGTGTTTTAAGTAGATTTATGAGCAATCCTGGTGAATTGCACTGGAAGTTATGAAATGTCTTCTAAAATACTTAAAAGGTTCTGCTAGACTTAGTCTAGTGTTTTCTAAAACCAAAAATGATTTTAAACTTAAATGTTTTGTTGATTCAGATTTTGCTGGAAATGTTGATAACAGGAAATCAACATCATCTTATTTCTTTACCTTAAACTCTTCCTGTATCAGCTGGAAATCCCAGCTTCAAAAACTTGTTGCCTTGTCATCAACTGAGACAAAATATATAGCTGCTACAGATGCTGTCAAGGAATGTTTGTGGTTAAAGGGTTTATTATCTGAAATTAGTTGCATTACTGAGTCTGAAGTTGAAATATGTGCTAACAGCATGAGTGCTTTACATCTGTGTAAAAATCCTGTTTTTCACAATAGGTCAAAATATATTGATGTTAAATTTCATTTCATTAGGGACATTATTGACAAAGGTATTGTAAAACTTGTTAAAATACCAACACAGATTGATCCTGCTGATGCAGGAACTAAGATAATTCCCTTTAATAAGTTTAAAGATGCATTAAGTTTTTTGAACTTGATTGAATTTTGATACTTGTCTATTATGTTTTATCAGATACTGGAATTCAGCTCAATTGAGGTGGAGATTGTTGGACAATTGATCTGATTAAGGAGATGGACCAGTATTGAGCCCAATTATTCAGCCCCTGTTACACAATCTTTATTTGGAGCCCAAGACCGGATCCATTACCTTCAGCCGGACCATTACTATTCAACCGGGTTATGATCCATTAACTCCACCGCCTTATCTGAACCCTTGGATGTGCTCTGATCAATCCTGACCGTCCACTTGTGTTAAAATGTATAGCAGATGTTCTGAATACTTATTGTTCAATCCAGACGCTTCCTCTCTCTCACATTCAAACCCCAACTCTCTCTAAAGGCGATTTTCAATTGTCTCCGTCTGTACTTAGTAATTTCTTCCTGAAAATCTTAGATCTTGAATGTATATGCTTTGTGGTAGTATTAGATACTGATTTTGTAACAATCAGTATACAAATTTTTGAGTTTGGTCAGAGTATTCTGAAACTCAGTTGATCTTTGTGATTTTATACGCTTTCTTAGTTTTCAAGAAGTTTTTATGTGTATTTCTGGGTTTTGAAATCTGGTTCTGTATCTTTACGTTTTTCTGAATAAAGTGATTTGGTTCTTTGTGGTTTATGCTTGATTTTGTTCTTTGTGGTTTGATTCTAAGCCTTAAATCCTCACATTACACGATTTTGGTAAACAAATATATTTAATATGGTTCAATTTCAAGAAGAGTACTAGAACGTTGTGCTCCTTTAATCATCTTTGGAAATGAGCCAAGGTGACATAATCATCTAGCTGATTCCCTGGTTGATCTGCCTCGACCAATAGACTCATCTCCTGCAAAAGGCAAATGGAAAATTTGATGGAATTGAGAATACAACTTGTAAGGGAAAATGAGATCATCAATCTACATAGTAAAATCTATAAAAGAAATTAACTTCTTAATCAATTAACAGAAATTGAGATATGGTATAAGGGGCTTCACCTTTCTTTCTTGACAGCAACTTTTTCGCTCCCTTAAGCACATGATACTCCCAACCTTGAACGTCTATCTTAAGCAAGAGAACAGGTTCTGACCCTTTTATCATTTCATCTAGGGGAATAGATCTGACTTGAAGTGCAATCTCTTTGTTCGACTTAAAAGCCATTTTTGCACCAACAAATGAAACCGCAATATTGTCGAGTAGATCCACCAACTAGTAATGACATCAAAACAAATTCAAGTCACTTCCAGAACAGTAAACAACTCACTTTAGCAAAAGATAATAAATTTGTGTGGCAAAGCTTTTTTCATTTTTCATCATCACAAATGAAAAACATTGGTTCCTTTGGAAGTAAATGGACCTTAATAGTGTGATTGGTAAGAACAATTGGATAGCATCATAGCATTTGAAGGTATTAAGAAAGAAAATGAGTCTAAAATATTATTTCTTATAGACATTCTTTTGAGGCTTTAAGAAAGCTCATGTATATTGCAAATGTGATCATTGTTAAACAAAATGCAGATCATTTGAAAAAATATTAGAAGTAGAAGACGCATAAGAAACATAATAGTATAATAATTTTGAAATATTTCTATTAAAATAACTATACAAAAGGCCTTCTCTAACACAAAAATATACACACACCACCAACACCAATTCATTTTATTCCATCCTTTCCTCGGAACCTTGATAACACAACTAAATTCCCTAAAAATGATTAGGAAAATAAATAAAAATTGAACCATTTATTTCATCAGAACACCCCACCCCACCCCACAGTAAAAAAGAAAGTAACAAAAAAATGACGAAGTTACCAAAGCAGGGAAAAAAATCAAAGCTTGCTCTAATAATGGTTGAATAACTGATAAAATTTTGTAACCATAAAACCTAATAAGTTTGAATCTCACCTTGAAAAGTGAAAATAATTACTTATGAATTAAAACTTATGGAAACGTGAAATATTGAACCATTAAAAAATGTAAAGATCAGATTATGCACAAAAGGTTTTCAAATCTCCCATTTCCCTTTAGTTTGTACTGCATTTAACAAGTTGCAACTTTCTGCCTAAGCATCTACATATGACCATTGAAAAGTAAAAACTATAAGTACTTTATTATATACAAAGATGGAATGGGGAGTCGAGAGTAACCTGAGGACAAACCCCTATTATCATGCGAATGTTTGACATACCAGTGGAGCTTCGGACGAAATATCCATAAATTAATGCTGATATAAAAAATTTCATACTTCAAATTCCTCCTGATATCATCCAAATAATTGCAAGGGAACTTGATAAATCATAACAAAAGGTCTTACCATCTCCCCTGGTTACTGGTGTAATCCCTGCCAAACAATTAAAAGTAGTAGTTTTTCCTACTTCATATTTCCTAACAAGCTAGTTAGATAGATGGACACATAGAAACTATCTAACTTTTAAGGAAACTATCTAGCATTGTGCCTAGCACTAGGCAGGCATCAAGAGTGAAAAAATATCAAACCGGGTTATAATCAGGGCTTCTCCAATAAGTCCACCATTGCTTCCAAAGGTAGGATTTGAACTGCTTCAATGTTGACTGAGAGTATTGAGCTGGGAAAATAGGTCTTCTACTCTATAATTTAAACTGCCATTAAATATACTAATGATTTATTTACCTCTTAAGAAATATAGGTGATAATATACTAATGCTTGTCGATCCATCCTTTGAAAATTGAACTGAAACGCCCTTTGAAAACAGAATCGAAACCTCCTTCCTCTAAGATGCAAATAACATGGGAGCAGCTAGGGCAGCCCGATTAAAAATTCTAAATCAAACCCAAAATTGTAAAAATACCAAATCAAAACAACAACTAGAGTGTGACTTACCAGAGACAGAGAAGAGAATAGATAAATCGGCGAAGATGACCTATTATTTTCAAAGCACACATCGAATCAACATCAGATGTCGAGGGGAAGATTAGCAAAGAAGGGGAAGAAAGCCAAGGCATACAGATTCGTGTAACTGAGTATAAAATGACTGGGGGATTTCAAAATTACAAAAATCATGCAATTCTTTCCTTGAATTCATTTTGGATCTACTGAAATTGAATAAGATAGTGAAATTTGCGTTTTGAAGAGATCCTGATTAACTGAAACTTTGAAGTTAGGTACTTGAAGATGAGATTGAGAATTTCTAAGGCATCTACTTCGGTTCCCTGCTCTTTTCCTATCCAGAGAGAGAGAGAGAGAGAGAGAGAGGGTTTGAATTGTTTTGAATAATCGACTTACTTTCCCTTGAATAATTTGAAGTTTAGATTGAAAATAGCCTCTGTTTGGCAAAGTTTTTTTCTCAAATTTTTTTATATGCTTGACCTTGCCCAGCAGTAACATATCAACTAAGTTCTGTCCATCACTTTGGTCGTTCTCTCTCCACTCCCTTCCCCTCTTCTTGCCCTAAACCATCTGCTCTTTAAAATCCTTTCTCTCCGTCGCAACAAGGTAAGTCCCATGAAACCAATGACCCGGCTGGAACATTACCGCCTGAAGCACCCCCTCACACGACTCCAAGCTCGAAAGATGGATGCGTCGTTCCCATTTCAGGTATGTCCTTGAAATTAGATTTTGCATTATGTATTTTCAGATTCCAATCACCGGTAAATTGAATCTTTCTGCTGCCATAGGTCCCCGACGAGGCACCGTATTTCACACGGTCGTTGCCTAAGAAGGTAGATAATCCTACGAAAGAGACAACTCGTAACAGCCTCAAGTGGGATGCCCAACGACGCGATTTGTTTTTCACCCTCTGTGTTGAAGAACAAATGGCCGGAAAACGCTCAGGTGCTGGTTTTAAGACCGAAACCCTCAACAAAATTGCCAGGGAGATGAAGTCCAGGTTTGATGATGACTGCTCTGCTTTGCAAGTACGAAATTTTTGGAACAAGCAGAAGCAACTTTGGTCCCTTGTTAACTGGCTCCGATCTGCCATCGGTCTTGGTGTGGATCCTGTCAATGCGTGCATTACCGCTGATGAGGACTGGTGGAATCATGCATTGCAGGTTTACCCTCTTCCATCCACTTTTGATCTGCATGTTGACGAATGGTTCGCGTTATTACACCATCTAGTATGAAGGGGGAACCACTAGAACTGCGGTTGCATTGGCATTTTCTGAATCAGCTGTATGTTGCATATTTATTGAGCTGTCGGAATACACCGTTGTGTGATGCATTTTCGTTTTTATATTGAGCTCTATGTTCCATTATGTAATGTTGATTTTCCATTGTCATTGTCCCCAGTATGTATGGCTGGCAATGTCGAATTAGAAGACATCAATCTCTGCTTAAACAAAAATGATTGTTACGAAGGACTGGTAGTTGGCCATGTTGTAGCGACCTCACTAACTTCCTGCTTAATGGAATCGTGTAACAAGTACAACACAAACCACCTAAAAATTACAGTAGCTTACATCAGAAAAAATAGATGAATTTGGACTAGTAAAAATTGGAGTGTTTGACTGAGTTGCCTTTGTTTTTGACTTGACTAAGGAAATCGCGTCAGCTGTGTTTTTACAAATGAGGTGTTCTTCAACCCTGAAATCTTTCATCAATTGTTACTTCGATTTTATTTGTCCAGGTATCAAGAAAACCATACCACATGAAAACTTATTTTGAACTCGAAATTTATCTAGTGGAATCTGCTACATTACGCTTTTGTCGCTTTTCTTCCATTTCCTTTTCATAATTACATATGTTTTATCCAGAAATATATTTGCTTGTATAGATACGTGTGGTACACAGAGAGAGGTAGAGCGCGAATTTAGAAAAGTTGTGGACAGAATGTTACTATGGGCGGAAAGAAGTAATAATTTTTAACTGCATAGTTCGGGGTCTTGTATTCGGTAAAAAATTGTTGCAAGCTAAATATTATTGAGCGTTCGGGGACCACTAGTCAGAATGTTTGTTGCAAGCTAAAATCTATGTGTAATAGAAATTAGAGAATATTTTATGCTGCCTAAGTTAATTCCTTTGCTTGGTGAACCTGTGCAGATCAAACATGAGCTGAAATCCCTCAAGAACAAGAACATTGAAGAACTCCTCCATTACGGGGACATTCTTTTCAAGCATGTCACTTCGACCGGAGAGCATGTCGTGTATCCCTCTAGAATTTGCGGAGTGCAGGCTTTACCAGAGTTAACCAGTCGGCTAGACTTGAACGTTAGGCCTGCTGAAGGTGCTGGAACAGGATCATGTGTGCCTTTTATTGATTTCCAAGTTGATGGCGTATCCCCAACAGTGACCCCGGGCAGTCGAACCAGTAGAAGTAGTAAACGTAAATCCGTCGAGGGAAGTGAATCAAACCGCAGGGAGAAAAGGGCACTGGTCGGGTCGCATCTTCTTGATTCTCTTCAAGAAGTTAGTAGGGCGAAGGCGATGAAGGATTCATCGGTGCCTTCGATGGAGTCTTGTTGGCCGCACCTCCGAGAAATCCCCAGTGTGAACAGTAGGCTGGCCATGTATGGGTCCGTACTGTTAAGATTTAACCCGGATCAAAGGGACCTGTTCCTAGGATGGAGTACAACGGAAGAGAAGCTGGAATGGTTAGAGTACATGGAGCAATCTGGTTACAAGTGATTGCTGGGTTTTTTTTTTCACTCACATTGTTGGCGTCTAGGTTAGGTTCAGTTTCGAGTACCTATTTCTTTCTTGCGGACGTTGTTATCCTCAAAGGTCGTTGTACCTCGTACTAGTTTAATTTCCATGTGCGAGTTTTTCCATCTCAATTACAAAGATCGGCAGGATGAAAATTTTTAATCTACATTGTACGCCGATACATTCGGGTCCTCCCATGCAACGGTGTATGTGTCGAATTTGTTACCTCCTACTTCAGTTTCCAAAAAAGGTCCGCAAACGTTTTGCGGTATTGCAATCCATGGAAATAATACTTTGATTGAAATTGTTATCAACAATGGTAAAATAATGGTAAATTTCTTCAATTCCCATATACGAATTCAATCTGTCTTTAAAAGGTTATAGCAACGTCCACTGTGTAGTCTAGAGTTGATGGGTTGAATTTGCACGGTCAAAGTAACGCAAGTTGGTCCTGGACATTTATTACAGCATTGTACATAGGACTAAATGAGGAGCACACATGATTAGGATTTGTGTTTGTAGGAAAACTAGAACATGTACTGGTTATGCTTGGCAAAAACAAAAAAAAAACATGTTTTTAAACAACACATTTTCTCAAATCATTTTTTAACCACACATATTTTCTCGCTCCACTTTTCAACTATACATCTT
Organism: Ligustrum vulgare; assembly: GCA_963555705.1. Classification (NCBI taxonomy): domain Eukaryota; kingdom Viridiplantae; phylum Streptophyta; class Magnoliopsida; order Lamiales; family Oleaceae; genus Ligustrum; species Ligustrum vulgare. The sequence continues at coordinate 31,583,469 of OY743174.1, forward strand.
ACCTAAAAAATATAAAAAAAAACATGTTTTTAAACACCAAAATTTTAACAAACAGAAGTATTGGTTACTAGTTTTTTTTTTTTTTTTTTTTGCCAACTTTTTTTTTATTGTTCAAATCTGTGTAGGAATAGATGATGCTTATAATATGCATGATTAAATATCGATTTGACAGATGTGTTTGGAAAACATGTATTCACACTCATTTATTCCTACACAATTTCCCAATTGATTATTTAACCACACATATTCTCTCTTTCCATTTTTCGACAACAATTTACCTATAAATCATAGAAACACCTGTTCTTTCCAAAAACAACTTTAACCAAACAGTGAGGAAATTGGTGGAATTATTTCTATACACATTTGCACGTTTTTTAAACCACTCCATCAATTGGTAGAAACAAGTCAGTCTCCACTAGATTCATTGCACTACAATTATTGTAGTCCTTGAATATCTACACCTATATTTGCCTTTAAATTGGGACACATGCCGCTTATATTCATTCTCAAACTTCATAAAGAAAATACTAGGTCTTGCATTTATATTTTGTCTATCTTTTCATTCCATTGCAACTTCTTCTAACGAGCATGGGGTCGATGAGCGAGGCTGAAATTGAACGTGAAATTCAAGGTTTACAAGCCGAGAATGCCACGTGGCTAGACTTCTGTAACGTGACATACCGCGTAGTTGAATACATATACACCAACAGCAGACTAGACAACAGATCGAACGTTCCTGGTTTGACCGGCCAGCACATAGTGGATCGCATTTTGAACCAACCCAGCGGCGACGATTGCCTCCAAATGTGTAGGATGAGACCACAAGCATTTCTCAATTTGCTTTGCCTACTGAAACAAAGGTATGGATTCAAGAGTTCAAGGTACATTTCGGCGGAAGAGAGACTTGCTTTTACTCTTTTCATTCTAGGGCACTCTGCTGGAATGAGGTTGGCTCACATTTTCTTTGGACACTCAACGGCCACAATTCATGAGCACTTCCACTACGTGCTCGAGAAGCTGAAAGGTTCGTCGTTTGACATTGTACGACCACATCCGAACTACTTGAGTGGTGTGGGCGCGCATTCACCGACGAACACGCAACACGCAACACGCAACCATTAAGGTTATTTCCCGTGTAACTGTTTGTTTCGATTCAATTAATTGAAGTCAGTATAACATTTATTCCAATTGGCATAGGATTGCATCTGGGCAATGGATGGAACACACAAACCAGCCGTGCCACCAGAGGGTGGTAAGGAGAGATACCATAACAGGAAAGGTGATATGACGCAAAATGTGCTGGCTATTGTCGATTTCAATATGTGTTTCACGTTTGCTGCTGCTGGATGGGAAGGTTCCACACATGACAGTCGAATGTTGAGTGAGGCTATGGGAAATCCTAACAGTAATTTTCCACGATCATCTGACACCAAATACTATTTAGTGGATTCTGGATTCCCGAACAAGAAGGGTTTCCTTGGCCCGTACAGGGGTCACAATGCGCGGTACCACATGCAGGAATTCCAAGGGCCTCCACACCTCAAGCTCGACAGCCAAATAATCTCGAAGAATATTTCAACTACATGCAGTCCTCATGTAGGAATATAATTGAGAGGAGCTTTGTTGTGTTGAAGAAAAGATTTTTAATACTTCAGCGGATGCCCGAGTACCAATTCGAAACGCAATCGGCAATAGTTGTAGCATGTATGGCCATACATAACTATCTTCGTTCGGTCAACACATGGGATCCAGCGTTTGTTTCGACGATGAGGCTCGAGTACATTCCAGTTGAATCGAATGATTTGCACACGGAAGATGAACCAAGTACAAGTCAGCAAAGTTCAAGACATCGATATGCGTGGGAACAATTTCGGGATAATCTCACACATGCGATGTGTGGAACTTGAGAACGTATAAATTTGTTAGGTGTCGTTGTAACTCTTTTTGCATAACGTTCACAAAAAATCGTTTGCTCCCCATTTAAAGAGGGAAAAAAAAAAAGAAAAAATAAATTATCTATGGCCCTTTGTTCCAAGTTTTCGAGATTCTATCTCGATTTTCATGAACAATGTGGAATAAGAACGATCATATTATCCATCGTCCCATTATAACGATTTTGAAATTCTATCATTGCTTTTTATTAATTTCTATTGATGATGTTAAGAAGTCATAAAAATAAATCATTTAAATCAAGAAATATCATCAAGAATTCAACCACTTCACTTTGTTTGACTCAAGACTCAATGCGTGTCTAGGTTGTATGCTTTCATCAAAATAAAGAATAAAGAGAAGTTGGTGGATGTCATTTGGTTGTCAGGACATTGTACTGGGGGACCCACAGTTTGAATTCTTGTGAGCAGATTTATGTGACTCAAAAACCAAGGATGCATCTTTTTGATTTTCCGAACAGTATGTTAGAGATTTTAACTAGCGCCAATAGTTGGCGGTGAAATTGAGTTTTCGTATATGCAAAATAGATCAGCTTTTTTATTTATTTATTATTAAATAAGGGCCAATGTAAATGACACGTTTACGGCGTGCAATAAAGCACGTCGTAAAAGATGGTACTTACGGCGTGCAATAACGACGCCACAAATGTTATTTCCAGTATTTACGACGTGCATTATTGCATGCTGCACGCCGTAAATATGGTTAATATTTACGGCATGCTAGGTATTGGACGTTGTAAATACTAGATTTTACGGCATGCAATTATGCACGCCGTGAATGTTATATTTTAACAGCCTTGTTATGGCGTGCATTTTATGAACGCCATAAAAACTCTATTTTTACGACATGCTTTATATGCATGCCGTAAAAGCATGTTGTAAAAGGTCACTTTTGTTTTAGTGAGTCCTATTAACCACCTCGATTTGACCATTGGTTTGGGGGTAACGAGTAGTTGAAAATAAGAACTTAGTTCCCAATTTTCCCCCACAAAACCTTCCAAAAGTGGCTAAAAGTTTTTACATCCCTATCCGACACAATACTCTTACGGATCCCGTGAAGTCTCACTATTTCCTTACGAATGGGTCGGCTATGTGAGTGTCATCATCCATGACAAGCAATGAAATGAGCCATTTTACTAAACCTATTGACGACCACAAAAATGGAATCCCTTCCTCTCTTAGACCTAGATAGACCCAAGATAAAATCCATGGAAATCTTGGTCCAAGGTTCGCTAGGAACGTTTAGGGGTGTATACAATCCATGAGGTGCTACTTTGGATTTATCCTTCCTACAAGTTATGCATCTAGAACAAATCCACTCAACATCCCTCCTCTATTTTTACCAAAAGAAATGTTCTTGCAAAATTTCTAAAGTTCGTTTCACACCAAAATGTCCCATTAAACCTCCCCCCATAGGCCTCCCTAATTAACAATTCTCTCATGAAGCAATTTGAAAAATAAATTTTATTTTCACATGACATAAATACACTTGAAAAGTCTACATTATTAGCATACAATTCTTTAACACATTCAAATCCCAACAACTTTGCACTCAAGGTAGTGATAAGAGCATACCTCCTAAATAATGCATTGGCCACCACATTTTCTTTACCTTGCTTGTATTTGATGACGTAGAGAAATGTCTCCACGTATTCCATCCACTTAGCATGCCTTTTGCTTAACTTTTCTTGCCTCTTCAAGTGTTTTAATGATTCATGGTCGGTATAGATAACGAATTCCCTTGGCCACAAGTAGTGGTACCATGTCTCCAATGCCCTTACCAAGACATATAGCTCCTTGTCATAAGTTGGGTAGTTCAAGGTGGTCCCGTTGAGTTTCTCGGTAAAGTATGCAATGGGCTTCTTCTATTGCATCAATACCGCTCCAATACCTATCCTTGAGGCATCACATTCAATCTCGAAAGTTTTGTCAAAATTAGGCAATGTTAAAACGGGCGCGGTGCATAATTTTTCTTTTATTTCATTAAAAGCCTTCTCTTGTGCCTCTCCCCATTTAAACCCAACATTCTTTTTAACAACCTTAGTAAGTGGTGATGCTAGATTGCTAAAGTCTTTAACAAAACGACGATAAAAACTAGCTAATCCATGAAAACTCCTTACCTCAGAGACACTTTTGGAAGTTGGTCATTCCTTAATGACCTTAATCTTCTCCTCATCAACTTCAATACCCTTGGTGCTAACAAAAAAGCCAAGGAAAACAACACTTTCCTTGCAAAAATGACACTTGTTGAGATTGTCATATAATTTTTCTTCCTTTAAAACCAAAAGCACACATCTCAAGAGTTCTACACACTCTTCTAAAATCTTGCTATAAATTAAAATATCATCAAAGTAGACTACCCCAAATTTTCAAATAAATGCACGTAAAACATGATTCATCATTCTCATAAAAGTGCTCGGTACATTAATAAGATCAAATTGCATGACCAACCATTCATACAAACCATACATTGCTTTAAATGAGGTTTTCCATTCATCACCTTCTCTCATTCTAATTTGATGGTATCCACTTGTCAAGTCAATTTTACTAAAAAAGCAAAAACCATGTAATTCATCAAGCATGTCATCTAATTTAGGAATGGGATAACGATACTTTACTATTATGTTGTCGACGGTTCGATAATTAACACACATCCTATATGTCCCATCCTTCTTTGGTACTAAGAGCGCGTGTACGATACAAGGACTCATGCTCTCTCAAACATATCTTTTGCTTATCAACTCCTCAACTTGCCTTTGAAGTTTCTTGGTATCCTCCAGGTTGCTTCGATAAGCCAGCCTATTTGGATTGGCGACCTCGGGAATGAATTCAATTTGATGCTCGATGCCTCTAATGGGTGGAAGTCTGATTATTGTCCAATTTTACTTATTTTAGATAGGTCAATACATGAAAAAAAAATACAATTTTGGGATAGAAATTGGGTTATTTAGAATAAAAATTATAAAAGATTCAATTTTAATTCTTTAACTCTAAATTGATTTTAATTGCTAATAATTTCATTTATTTAATTACAGGGATATATGGGACAATTTCTTACACTAAATTCGAATTTCGACTTGAAAATTCCTAAAGTAATTCGACTAAAGAAACCAAGAACAACCCACATTTTTTGGCCCACAACTCAACCTAACTCTTCACCAGTTACCCACTTCACCCTTTCTCTCACCTTCAACCTCTCACCTTCGGCAGCAGCCTCATCCTTCTTCAGCGAAGCCAGCCTCCACCAGCAGAACCACTCAGCTGACCAGCCCTCACCCCACCTCACACTCGGCAGCAACCACAACAACTTCCCTCAACACCTTCACCAGCTGCAACCTCCGCCTCTCTCCTCTGAATCGAATAGCACAGCCCCAACTCCATCTCCTTTAACACAACCAACATCTCTCTCACAACCTCCAAAACCCAACCAGCCGCACACCTCATCTCCCTCACCCAACTTTTAGCCCACACATCACAGTAATCCCAAAAACCCATCCCCAGTCTCCAACTCACCAAACACCTACACCAGCCATTTAACCTACAGCCGCTCTATCACTCTTGTAACCAGTCGGCAACCAACTTCCAATAGCCAGCCTCCACTCACAGCGGGAAACCTCTCTCACACACCTCACCAGTCTCGGCTCCAACCACCACCAGCCGCAACTCATCCCTAGATATCTATCTCGGTAGTAGGTCATTTGTTTTAGTTTTTAATACTCTTTGTTAGACTTTTAATTGTTAGTTTTCATAAATTCAGTTTATTGATGTTAGTTGAGTTTTTGATATATTTTTGTTATTGAAATTTAAGTTCCAAACTTTAAATTCACTATCTAGTAATAGTTATTGTTTATTTGAATTTTATTTCGGTTAATTTTATTATGTCCGGCTTGTTATCCCAAGAGTAAACTAACCAAGAGGGGGGTGAATTGGTTTATAAAATTTTTTAGATAAATAATCTCAAACTTAAAAATCAATGGGTAAAAATATGAGCATTTAGTGTTACAAGTAGCTTATCTATCAATGTAGTGTGCTATAATGTGTAAACTTAATTATTAAAGCAAGTATAGCACTTAGATATAGTGTTGCACAATATAAATAGATAGAATAGAGTAAGTGCAATGTAAGTAAGTAAGTAAAAGGGATAATAGAATGCAAAAGTGATTTAAGGAGGTTCAATCAACCAACGTGATCTACGTCCTCCGTTACTGAGCTCTCTTTCACGAGTAAGGTCAAATCCACTATATTGGTAACTTAAAACAAGGAGTACCAAATCGTTAAGTGACTTACAACAAGGGGCACTTACCCTTAGGTGACTTACAACAAGGAGCATCTACCCTTAAGTGACTTACAACAAGGAGCACTTATCCTTAGGTGACTTACAACAAGGAGCACCTACCCTTCACCAACAATTGAGTTTTCATAAGGCTCTCGAAACCACAAGATATAATGAATTGAATTTACAATTGAAATAACTCTCTTGATAAATGATATACTCAAATTAAGTACCGAGAGAGTTATGCTAACACTTCAATAGATAGCAATGAATTAAGCTCGAGTGTTAGAGAAAAATTTTGATGCAAATGATAATGAAAAGTTCAATGCAATCAAACAAATTTTTTCAAATAATCTCTTGTTAAAATATTGAATCAAATTAAGTACCAAGAGATGCCACACTTGAATAATTAACAATAAGTTAAGCTTAAAGTGTTTAGGCAATGGAACTTTGATGAATCAAATGATAATGAAAATTATAATACAAATTATCAAAGTTCTTCAATAGAAATTCTCTCTTTAAAAGATTAAAATAAGTTTCGAACAAAGAGAGACTTACACTTCGACTCCAATATATGATGTGAAGATGTTGAGGAAGTTTATACAATGTAAAACCAAGAATCTTCACAAAAACTTTCTTTCAAAAACTTTGATGAATTTTGGTAAAACGAAGTTTGGATCAATCAAAGTTTTCTAATAAAGATAAATATAAATCAAGAACAATGAATTTTTTACAAGAAAGCCTTTCAAAAATCTTCTCTTAGTTGTTGAAAATGAATGTAAGAGAGAAGGCTATTTATAGAGCAAATTTCGCACATACTGTTTTTTGTGATCGACCTATTCAGTTATGTGGTCGACCTCAATATAGCCGTTGCAAGAAAATAGCCGTTGGAATTCAAAAATAGGCAATGCGGCTGACCTGAAAAAAAGTTGTGGTCGACCTCAAAATGCCATGAGGTCGACCTCAAAAATCACCATTTCAAAATTTTGATTTTTCAAGGTTTTCTGATCAAAGTTGATTTTGAAAAAAGATATTTTAATGACTTTAAAAATGTTTCTTGAGCTTTATGAAGTGTATTGCCAACTATTGATGCATTAACCTTACATAAGATTGAAAATCAATTTGTAAAAGCTCAATTCTTTGTAGGCTTGATTCCTCGATCTTCATACTATCATGCTTCATGTGTTTGAACATCGCATCTTGTGTTTTTGATCTTTTATCTTCGAGAGATGATTTGCGATCGACCTATTCAGCAATGCGGTCGACCTCAATATAGCCATTGCTAGAAAATAGCCTTTGGAATTCAAAAATAGGCAATACGGTTGACCTGAAAAAAAAATTGTGGTTGACCTCAAAATGCCATGAGGCCGACCTCAAAAATTAGCATTTCAAAATTTTGATTTTTCAAGGTTTTCTGATCAAAGTTGATTTTGAAAAAAGATATTTTAATGACTTTAAAAATGTTTCTTGAGCTTTATGAAGTGCATTGCCAACTATTGATACATTAACCTTACATAAGATTGAAAAGCAATTTGTAAAAGCTCAATTCTTTGTAGGCTTGATTCCTCGATCTTCATACTATCATGCTTCATGTTTTGAACATCGCATCTTGTGTTTTTGATCTTTTTTCTTCGAGAGATGATTTGTACTTTGAATGCTTTGAAGATTATCATTACATGAAACATTTGAAGCACACTTGTTAATAACACAATATAATCTTGTTTGTTATGATCAAAACAATAAGGTTAAGTTAATCATAGGTCAATAACTAAGTTATATTTGAGAGGAGTTATTCTTAGCTTCAATGGATATGTGTTAATTTCTTTTGGATGAATTCTTGTTATTGATAAGGGTTAACAATTATTTTAAATTTTCATATTATTTTACTTGGATTAATGTCGTAGAATAAATTGATTAATTTTTTTACTTATATGTTTAAATCTTATCAATCTCAAGAAATTCATGTTAATCTTATTTGCAATACCCAATTGATAGCGAAAGAATAACTCCACTCAAATTTACCTTTCATTGCAATTTAATTATATCCTCTTTAAATTCATTTAAGCAAAATTGAAATCATAGTTTAAGACTTGAATTTGGAAAATATTATTATACCATAAAAATCCCTAGGAAGAATGACCCTAGATTATTGCTAGGCTAAACTTGACCCCTTTATACTTGGAGGGTAGATTTGTCATCGAATTAAAGTCTACTGTGCATCTCCTTCGGGAAGACATCTTCAAATTCTTGTAACAAACAAAATAACTAAATTGGGAAGGGGTTGTGAGATTCATCAAGTGTAAGGAGGGACTCTTTATAAACCATTAAAAAGATTTGTCGATTTTCCTTAAACGCCTTCTCCATATCCCCCTTTTTGGCATAAAAATTTACTTTCCTTTTTCCCTCCCTTGGTTCTTTACTTTTTTTCTCAACCCCTTCCTCACCTTTTTTATCACTCAACTCCCCTTTTTCTTTCTCTCCCTTTACCTCCCTCACGAGTTTCACTTGATCCTTATAGACCTCTTCCGGACTCAAAGGTAGTAGTATCACTTGCTTCTTGGAAGCTATACCGATTCTTCCTCTAATCATGAATCACCTTCCTATCATATTGCCATGGTCTGCCCAAAAGTATGTGAGTGGATTGCATGGAGACTACATCTGTAGCGACCAAGAATTTTTACGCGATTAATAATTATTTTAATAGAAAATCGTGTCGCTACTATTTCACCCATTTTTATTAAGTTAACGCCATGACGTATTCGTATAGCCAAGTCAAGAAATAATCGAGATCGTTCGATTTTAAATTAAATTCCGAATTTCTAAAAATATCTCCATTCTCTTGATTTAAAGTATATTAAGTCCAAGTACTTAATTCAATGTTATCCCAATATTTATTTATACAAAAATTATTTTTATTATTGAAATTAAGAAAATATATGCAAGCATGAGAGGTTCCATTATATATAATAATTATGAGAATCTTAATTTAATAAATATGGAAAAGTATATGAATGAATTATATACTCCATTATATGTAATCATGAAGAGCATAATATTTGTATAAATATGGAAAAGTATATGAATGGTTGATAAGATTCCATTATATGTAATCATGAAGAGCATAATATTTGTATAAATATGGAAAAGTATATGAATGGTTGATAAGACTCCATTATATGTAATCATGAAGAGCATAATATTTGTATAAATATGGAAAAGTATATGAATGGTTGATAAGACTCCATTATATGTAATCATGAAGAGCATAATATTTGTATAAATATGGAAAAGTATATGAATGGTGCTTTACTTTAAGAAAAGGATGTGTTAAAATTAATAGAATTGAATGATTATGTTTACAATATGCCAACTTTATACATCTATTTAAACCCATCTCTTTTACACACAACTCTACACATATACACTTATTTCCAATCTCTTGACAAAATCCACAAGTAAGAGAAATTCAAGGTGGTCAAGAAAGTTTTGGTCCATTTACTACTACACTTCATTTTAATCTTTTAAAAAGTAAGTATATCTTATGTTTTTATGAAAAGTAAGTATGTTTTTATGAAAGGTAAATACACCTTATGTTTTTATGAAAAGTAAGTATGTTTTTATGAAAGGTAAATACACCTTATGTTTTTATGAAAAGTAAGTATGTTTTTATGACAAGTAAGTATATCTTATGTTTTTATGAAAAGTAAGTATGTTTTTATGACAAGTAAGTATATCTTATGTTTTTATGAAAAGTAAGTATGTTTTTATGAAAGGTAAATACACCTTATGTTTTTATGAAAAGTAAGTATGTTTTTATGACAAGTAAGTATATCTTATGTTTTTATGAAAAGTAAGTATGTTTTTATGAAAGGTAAATACACCTTATGTTTTTATGAAAAGTAAGTATGTTTTTATGACAAGTAAGTATATCTTATGTTTTTATGAAAAGTAAGTATGTTTTTATGAAAGGTAAATACACCTTATGTTTTTATGAAAAGTAAGTATGTTTTTATGACAAGTAAGTATATCTTATGTTTTTATGAAAAGTAAGTATGTTTTTATGAAAGGTAAATACACCTTATGTTTTTATGAAAAGTAAGTATGTTTTTATGACAAGTAAGTATATCTTATGTTTTTATGAAAATGTTTGGATCATTGCTATGAAATCAATCTCACAAGATTGTTATGGGTTCCATATGATATGTTTATGATTATGCTAAGGGGACCGGAGTTTAGTAGCGCTACACATAAGAATTCTTGCCATTTAAGTTCGGTAAAATTCTTGTGTCTCCCTATGTTTATGAGTATTTCGATCCTATCCTATGTTATGATGAAAATGATCCATATGCTTTCAAAAGAAAATTTATGCTTGGTATACTTACTGGGGTTTTATAAATCTCACTCCACGATATTTACCATTTTCAGATAATTGAAGGTTCGAGGCGGTCAACATGGAAGTGGCAAAAGTGGTTAAGATTGATGAGATAATTATGTTGAACTTTATGTAAGAAAATTATGTTCTATTTTTATTCACAAATAAAATTATGGGATTCTAATTATTCTTTTGAATAATTTTACATTACTATTTAAGTCTCGATAATATGATATGAGTCACTTTTAGTGGCACTCGAATGGTCGAGAATTCGGGTCGTCACAACATCACAAAGCACTTGGTCACTATATGTCCCAATATTGAAGGTAAGAAGGACTTACTCATCCTCACCTCTCCATAATCACTCAACCATTGTAATTTGTAAGGACTTGGATGTTTCATCACCGGTAATCCCAACTTCTCCACCATATTAGCACTAGCCACATTATTGCAACTATCCCATCAATAATGACACTACATGCCTTATCCTTCACAAGACACCTAGTGTGAAAATGTTTTCTCTTTGTTTCTCCTCCTCACTAGATTTAGTCTGGGTGTTGAGAGTCCTCATGATAACTAAAGACTTAGATGAACTAACAATTCCTTCCAACTTAGACTTCCTCATTATCACTCATTCTCGACTAATATTTGCTCATCCTCAGAATACCACTCCCCATTTCTAATGAACATCACCCTATTATTTGGGCACTCACGAGAATAATGTCCTCTACCTCTACATTTGAAACACTAAATGTCCCTACTTTCAGAAGTAGTGGGACCAACCATAGGCTTGTCTTTATAGGTTACAATTTCCTTCCCTTTGGATGGTTCACTTTTATCCATAGGAGGTACCCTTTCAAACCTCTCATTTCCCCACTTGGATTTTTAAGTTGAATTAGAGCACCCAACAAACTTGTCTTCCCCCCTCTTCCTCAATTGTTCCCTCTCCTCAATTGTTCCTCAATTTTGATAGTCATGTGCACCAATTCCTCCATCTCCACATAGTGGTGCAACTCTCCTACATTGGCTATCTCCTTATTCAAACCACTAAGAAATCGAGTCATGGTGGCCTCCCTATCCTCCTCTATATTTGACCTCATTATTGCTTTCTCTAATTCCTTATAATAATCCTCAACACTCTGGGAACCTTGATTAAGAGTTTGTAACATTTGATAGACCCCTCTATAATAGTGATTAGGTATAAATCTCTTCCTCGTGAGATTCTTCAATTCATCCCACGTGTTCACACTTTCCTCATAATTTCTCTTCATAGTAAGGATCAAATTATCCCACCAAACTAACGCATAGTCGATAAACTCAACCACCAATAGCTTAAACTTCTTCTTCTCGGAGTACCTATGGCATTCAAAGATCAACTCCATCTTCCTCTCCCGTTCTAGGTAAGCCTTTGGATCACTCTTCCCATAGAATGAAAGAATCCTCAATTTTATACTACTAATATTCCCATCCATTCCATCTCTACCTCTATGCTCCCTTCGACGACCCCGATCAAACCCGTATCAAAACGTTCTCCTCTATTCCTACCCATGTTCCAATTTTGATCAATACCCCCTTCACTCTCCAAATCATCCTCAAATTCATCCCTAACCCCTCTTCTATTACCCCTTCGCCCACCAACATCCCTTGGTGGTATGATGTTTTTCTTTCTTGTTTCCAATCTATCTAACCTTCCCCCTATCACCTCCAATTTTCTAGTCATTATGGCCGAAAGAGTTTGCAACAATTCCTGTAATTCTTGAGTTTGGTATTGGGATCTTGCCCACTTGAAGTATTTGCATTGGACATGTTGTGCAAGTGCGAAAGTGTCCTCTCAAAAAAATATTTTGTCTCATGTTTCACTAAATTTAGGCCTTTATCAAATAATGATCTCATTATTCTTGCCTTTTTGCACTCAAAATTTTCCTTTCTCAAGCTCTCGAAAGAAGGAAATTAACCAGACCGAGAAAATTAATTCTTGTGAGGTTAAACCAAAATCAAGTAAGAGGAATTTAGAAGTAAGGAGACACAATATCAAAGTGGAATTCTTTGCCTGCAATACTTAAAAGAGATTGTAATATGTAGGATGAAGACTTAGAAGCACAAAGTAACAAAAGACTTGAACAACAACAAAGAGTTTACAAGACTTGGATGATAAATGATAAGTGTGTTTTTGCACACTTGTTTAATACCTAAATAAGCTTAAATATAGATTAAATGGGCGAATTTCTACTCACAATTATGTAATTATGGCTTTTGTAGGTCAAAACCCCAAAATGAATGAGAACAAGGCAAAAGCAATTGAAAAAGGACCAAAATCATACAAAAACATGAAGTTGGGGACCAAAGTACACAAGTTCGAAAGTTGACCTTTGACTGCAATTTATGGAGGGCAAAATTGATATATAAGTCAAAATCTGAGGATCAAATTGTACAAGATCAAAGTTGACGAAAATGTGTGCAATTATCTAATTGACTTTAATTCAAAGAAAAGGGTTTTGGGACAATTTTGCTCACCTTCCAAACTCCAAGGACCAAGGGTGCAATTTCTATTAACTTTGGCATTAAAAATCCAATTTGAAATTCAAAACCTGGGCCTTCATTTTTTTTCCTACCTTGCTTCTGCCGAGTGCCGACTTCTTCTTCTTTTCTTTATTTTTTCTTTATTTTTCTTTTCTTTTATTTTCCTTTTCAACTACTTGATAATTTTTTGGGAAAAAATCCAGAGCGAAAGGAGAATACATCTAAGGTGGAGAAATATTTGGGAAAATCATAGCCAAGCTTCAAAAAAGGATTTTACCTATAACTTTGTATTTTCTCAATTGTTTTGCCATATTTGTAATGTATTGTTATAAATATTTTCCTATGTATGATTTATACAACATGGACTAATTTATTGTGTTGGAATTTATGGTAGCAATTTAACCTAGCTTGGATTAATTTTAATATTTGCTCTTTGATGATTAAATACTTAATTTCATGTGTATTTGTTATTGAGATTATTCAATATATTTGTTTGATCACCAAATATGTGATTTGTGAAGTGTATGATGATTGAGAGATATTATGCACTTTAGACCAAAAAAAAATGTCATATGTATTAATTTAGGAGATAGAGATATGCTCCTATCCCTAGGTGATCCATTGAGCTATTTTCACAAAGAGTTAATGCAATTGATTGAGTTTTAATCAACATAGAGATATAGCAGGTTAAACCAATTAATTAGAGTTAATTTCACTCAAAAGAGGTAATTAGCTAAACTTGAAAAATCGGGTCTAACATTGTAAATGAGTAATTTATTAATTTGCATGTATTGAGAAATTAATTAGGCGACGGTTAAATGAAATCATGAATCCCAACGACGTTTTCTTCCAAGATCTCCAAGTATTTTTATATATCCTTATTTTGTAGATTTTTAGTTATTTTCTAAATCCATCTTTAATTGTGTGTTTCTTTTTATTGTTAGAATTAATTAAATTAATTAAAGTTGTGTAATCTAAAGCAAACATTCCTCGTGGGATCGACAACCCGAACTCAAAAAGTTCACTTTATTACTTGTATGCTACCCATACGCTTGTACACACTTTTAGCAAATAAATTTTTGGTGCCATTACCGGGGAATATTTTTACTTTGATTACCACTTTACTTAAACTTAGTTTTAACAATTTCTTTTATTTATTTTTAATTACTTTTATTTTTGTATTCTTTGGCTAACCCTCATACTGTTAATCTATTTTTTATTTGTGTTCTCTACCTATACTTCTCAGATATTTGCATGATTCTATCTTGGTAAATTAGAAAAATTGTTGCAATGACAAATCTCTACATGGGCTATAAGGATATGCTTGGAGGACATCCAAGTTGCGATATTTGCTACACGAGGCATTGTACTAAGCAATGCTTATTTTCATATACTAATTTGCACTCTTCAAAACGTCTTGAATTTCAAAAATATTTGAAGTGTTGAAAACAATCAATTGACAACTATGATGGGTACGTGTTCGTGCGAGATTATGTGCCTAATGACTGGGATGAGGACATTAGGCTTATAGGAGATGGTCCTCCCCTATTGAATGAAAAAAGGTAATTGCAAAGTATTTCGAAGAGCTTGCCAAATTGGATGAAAGTAATATGCTTATGGGCGATTACATGTACTGGGAAGGATTTCAACGATGGGGGTATAATCCACATGACAGAGTGAATAGGAAAGACTTGTCACTGCCCTTGGATTTAGATGACAGATCGATCATTCAATCTAAAGATGAGCCAACTATTGAAGAAGTATTTAAAAAGAATGAAAAATCAATCACAATTGAGCTCAACGAAGATATGGCAATCAGTGACGAGAAAATCGACTTACATTCTTTTGACTTGGTTGATTGCCAAGAAAATGATTTTGTGATTAAACTTGATGAGGAGGTAGAAATCTGCATAGTTGAATTTGAGTTGGATGAAAAAGGCAAGTCCTATCGTAGGGAAAGGGGCAATTTTGAGTTTTGGAGATTAAATGAAGAGTGGACCAAATCCAAATGAAGGAAAGTAGGAAAGGCATCCAAAGCTTTCTTTAGGTGCCTGTGAATCAATTGCTAAAAGTCGAGCTAAAGACTAGAAAAAAATGCTTGTTGGGAGGCAACCCAATTTTTGAACTTTTAAGCTTTTTATTTGCTTTTATTTATGTATTTTCATGCTATTATTTAATTATCTATCATTTTTTGTAGGTAATTTTTGAAGTCCCACGTATTCATGGTTCCAAGACAAGTTTGGGGGTAAAATGCATACAATATGGTCAATTGCAAGCATCACATGTCCAAGTAGAGCGTTGGTACCTCTTCACAAATGTAAAACCGGGGAAGTTTAGTTATCTCTCTTCTCTTTTATCTTATTCTTTACACATTGAGGACAATGTGTGGTTTAAGTTTGGGGGTGATTGTGCTTAAATTGGTGATTTTGTATTGACATGCTAGATAGCCTTGTTGGCTTAAGAGATTTTGATGTTTGAAATTGTCGTTAATTCATGAATTATGACCAAATATTCTACTTGTGCTATTTTCTATAAAATGCTTATCCATGCAATATCCCATTTATTTTGAGCACAACAGTCATAATTGATTGTTGGTGAAGTTCGAGAATTGTTGAAGGGTGAAGAGGTTAATGTAGTAGAAGATCTAGGTTGTGAGCTTGTATGTTAAATTTCTTATCAACCTATCCAATTTTTTTTTTCTTTTTTTCTAATGATCTAAATCTCTTGATTCTATTGTGAGATAAGTTTGGGGGTGATTGACCCGGTAAATGAGATGGTCTAGAATTGTATTGATTCTAGAATTGTATTGATTTCATGCATGTTGAAAATAAAATATTTGTGTGGACTGTCTTTTGCCAAGTATAAGCTAGATAATGACCATTTGCTAGAGATCTAAGCTCATTTTAATTATTGCATTGCCTTATCTCAACGCCTTTTTTACTCTAGTAATTAAGCCCGTTGGAGTATCTCAAAACTTGGTGCCTTAAGTTTTAAACTTGGGTGTCATTGGCCTAAAGCTCTCTACATGAGCCAACTAGAAAGCTTAACGAGTAGCATATTTATATTAAAAAAAACCCCATTTTCTTAATAAGTCTACCTTACTTCGTAGCCTTTTTGACTCGAGTTATTAAGTTCGTTGGGGGTACTTCAAAACCCGGTACCCTTTGATCTTAAAACAATCGAGGATTTACCGACCTAAAGATCGCTACATGGGTTAATTAAAAAGCTTAAGAGAGTGGGGAAGTCACGAGCAATCATCACATTAGCATATAAAAATCATGCATTTGTTCTTGCACAATGGCTTAGATTAATAGTGAGTTTTAATTGCTTTGTATAAGCTTGAATGTCAAAGTACTCATTTACTGGAGAATCATTGCATGTCTAGATTTTCGAAAATGCTGGTAAAACACAACCAAATAAGAGTGGAAAAAGAAATGAGTGATTTAAGAGTATCCTCTAGAATTGCATCTCAAGAAAGAAAAGAAATATCTATTGGGTGATTAATCTCACAAGTTGGGAAGGAACGAATTGACCACTAATGGTGGGTTAGTTTTGACTTGAAACCTCTTTACTCATCAATATTCTCGAATCTAATTGATGATTGAAAGTGATTATGCGTGCGCGCGCGCACACACACACCCCGATCGAACATTGGATAAGCTAAAACTTCTTTTTGTAGCATTATTTGGAAGTATATTTTTGAACTGATTATACAATTTTACACTCATGAATAGATTGCAAGTTTCCTAATATCGTTAATCATTTTGTCATGTTACTTGTTGATGCATGTAGATATTCTTGCTTGGGATGAGCAAGAACTTAAGTATGGGGGTATTTAATAAGTGTGTTTTTGCACACTTGTTTAATACCTAAATAAGCTTAAATATTGATTAAATGAGCGAATTTCTACTCACAGTTATGTAATTATGACTTTTGTAGGTCAAAACCCCCAAAATGAATGAGAACAAGACAAAAGTGATTGAAAAGGGACCAAAATCGTACAAAAACGTGAAGTTGGGGACCAAAGTACACAAGTTCGAAAGTTGAGGACCTTTGACAACAATTTATGGAGGGAAAAATTGATATGAAAGTTAAAATTTGAGCACCAAATTGTACAGGATCAAAGTTGACGGAAATGTGTGCAATAATTAAATAATTAAGATAAAATATTTGCTCTTTGATGATTAAATAATTAATTTCATGTGTATTTATTATTGAGATTATTCCATATGTTTGTTTGATCACCAAATATGTGATTTGTGAACTGTATGATGATTGAGAGATATTATGCATTTAAGACCAAATAATAAATGCCCTAGGTGTTCCATTGATTTATTTTCACAAAAAGTTAATGCAATTGATTGGGTTTTAATCGACATAGAGATATAGTAGATTAAACCAATTGATTAAGGTTAATTTCACTCGAGAGGGGTAATTAGATAAACTTGAAAAATCAGGTCTAACATTGTAACTGGGTAATTTATTAATTTGCATGTGTTGAGAAATTAATTAGGTGACGGTTAAATGAAAACATGAATCCCAACGACGTTTTCGTCCAAGATTTCCAAGTATTTTTATATGACCTTATTTTATAGATTTTTAGTTATTTTCAAAATCCATCTTTAATTGTGTGTTTCTTTTTATTGTTATAATTAATTAAATTAATTAAAGTTGTGTAATCTAAAGTAAACATTCCTCGTGTGATTGAAAATCGGGACTCAAAAAGTCCATTTTATTACTTGTACGCGACTCGTGAGCTTCCAATACACACTTTTATCGAACAATGAACAACAACGCACCAATAGTACAGTTTTCTTTGAGACAGATTATCAAACACCTTGTGAACAAACTTAAATAGTCTTGAATAAATGTAGCGTAGGTAGTTGTGAAATTCAATAACTCAATGAGATAGTAAATCTCAAATACCCAAAGTTGAAGTAATAAATGCACAAAATTCAATAGAGTTTGTTGACTGCGATTATTTATCCATGTGGACAAAACTAGATTCGCATAGAGAATTTCATACATGTATTTATGGACGCATTTTGAGTTCCTTTAATTCATGTAGAAAGGGATCTGCATAGTGAGTTCACTGAAATTGAAATAGATGACATTCTCACACTTAGCCCCCCTTTGATTCTCGTTATAAATAAACCACATTTTTATCTCTTCTTTTCAACCACATATTCTCCTAAAATATTTATTCATTTTAAATAAACTCTTTATAAATAACATCAAGCTGAGGCTTAAGTAACAACAAAACTCTTATTGAGTTGCATTTTCTTCTGTGCTCAAAACTCACCGGTGCGTCTACTTTCCCTATTCTAGGTCACATATTTTCCGTTGACTTGTGTCATTTGAATTCTTCTTTGAAATGGTCCTTCATACTGGAATATTTATGAATTTGTTACTTTGTTCGTTATTTCCTTTCATCTCTTTGCACCTCATTTATCAGTTACACATTATAGTATTTTCCTACTACTTTGGAAAATTGTATTTTCCCTGCTTCCATTCTTATGAGTGAGAATCTTGTGTATCAATTCACAATCGAAGTCAGATTTAAGGGAAAAGAAGTGTTCAAAAAAAATTATAAACTAGAAATTTAAATTTATTTCTTTATATAGCAACTGAAATACTTTTACGAACTTCAATTTGCTTTATAGGTAAGTCTTATATCCTATTTATGTGTGCTTGGTTGTAGTCTTATTTATGTTGTAACTTCAACCAAGCATACAATTTGGTTGTTTTCTTATTAAATCCTATTTCTTTATTTATGTGTGCTTGGTTGTAGTCATGGTGGAACAGACTGAGCTTGGTTGTGTATTTGTGGAATCTTGCCGAAAGGTCTATAATATACATCGGTTACACCAAGCACACATAATATACATTGGTCATTAGTAACGGACAATATGAAGGGTTCATTAAATCTTCCAATTAGTTCAGAACATGAAATTTTTGTCAAGTGTAAGCTCAGAATTTTAAATTCATTAGAAAGGCATTGCATATCTTGTAGTGAGAACAACAAGTCGTTAGATTAACTGATGTTTAACCTTTCTCTCATTAGTAATAATAATAATAATAATAAAAAAAAAAACCTTTCTCTCATTAATGCATGTTCATTTCTAATTGTTGAGACAACTATTGTTCAGATGTACCGAGCTCCCAAGTTTAACTCTTTGTGCTAGATGCAAGGTTAGTCGTGTTAGTGAGTTACCATAGTTGAATTTTATCATTGCAATTGAAACTTTCTAATGCAGAAGTATCAACTTGTTGATGTGTTTTTGTGATGAAACTACTATTATGGCCTTTTTCTGTGTGTGAGAAAAAATGATCATTTTCTATTCTAATTTTCACACATAATTTAATTATTATTTGTGATGTTAAATTTGTTTTCAGACCTACAAGTAATGCATTTATTTAGTGTTCAGAATTGTTTTAAATTTTCCTAGCATTTTTATACATTTAATAGTTAACAAATACACATATGAAAGACTGTCATTAGAAAGACATGAATTGTCTCAGACATGGGTTTTGTAGGTTAAGTAAGGTCATCTCTTCTGACTTTGACTGAAAAACTACTCATCCACAGTGACAACGTGATTTTCATCTTCCAGTGTACTTGTTTACAATTCTACTCATTACCTTGCTGGCTTGTCATGCTTGTGACATCATCTTTTCGACCCTTTGGCATGTTGTATAAACTCCATTTCCCTCCCCACTTCAATCATAGTGTAAACCGTGCACTTATCCATTGGAAATAACAAATAACCAGAAGCTGCATCCTCCAGGTAATAAAGTTCGACAAAGGTTTACTTCTCTTGTTCAAGTTTTAAGGAAAAAATGCTATCCTAACTCTTTACTTCTACAATACAATAAATCATTTTTTTTATATAACAATTAGATCAAGGAAAGACCTTGTATTGCTTCTTTTGTATATGCTGCATTTTTTTTTTTACTTTTTTTCCTTCTTGTAATGCTTCCAACCTAATCAGAATGACCTAAACATATAAGATGATACAAGAAATTTCTCCTAATCAAAGGAATTGACAAGCCAAGGTTATAGTTTTTGAGAAATTGGCCCCTAAACAAGTAAAACATGGGAGTAGTCGATATCATAACATGGTATTTAATGGATCTTTAAGTAAACAGATTGACATTATTTTTCAAAACCTGCAATCATCTTCTCTTTTACTTTTATATTAGGTAAAAAATCACAAAAAAAATTAAACATATCCTCTAACTTTTACTACTGTGTGTGTTCACCAACACATGGAAGCAAGGTCCATGCCACACTTTATGATGGAAACATATAAGCTTTTGAAGATCAGCTTCTTCTGACCATAACATGCATCATTTCAAATTCCTTTGTCTGGTTCAGAGGTGAATGAGAATAACATGGAATACTTTTTCTTGACATACACATTCACCCCATTCGATCAACTGGTATAAGTAAAACTCTACAAACTCTATCCTTTTTCCATGACCCATTTACTTTAATTTTTCCACCTCTCATTTACTGCATTACACAAATTTTTTAATTATACTATAAGATTGTCCCACTTAACATTTTATTTTTTACTACCTATTAATTGAAATTATACATGCAACCTGTGCAGCCTTCCTTGCAATCGCCTTTGACATGCGTCCAAAATAACTGATCCAAACACGCTTCGTAAACTAGACATATCTCCAAGATTTTTACTAATTGATAGAAGCTTCTAGACAATCATCTTGACAGTGTGGGATGATTTTGTGGAAAAAGAATGCAACATGATAGTTGAAAGCATTTCCAAGAAACCCATAATCTTAGCCAACCGCTTAAAAGTTTTTTCGTTTAATGGTAAAGTTTACTTTAAAAAAAAAAATACACCTTCTTTGAATATTATGCATGAATGCACACAGTACCTAATGTCATCCTTCCAACTACAGGTTCGAACAACTTCGACCAAAATTAACAGCACATTCTTCATAGATGCAGTGTTTGACCAAGTTGCTGACTTTCAAAAATGGTAAATCACATGGAATATATATTGTTTGCAGAAAGTTTCTTCGATAGTATATATTATATTTCCTTATCTTTTATTAACTTCATTCCCCACGTGTTCATTTTTTTTTCTCATTCATACCTAACTTCCATTAATACATTCATGTAATGCAAGGATTGAATCACACAGTAAAGAGCTAAATGAAATAGAACATGAGAAGCCCCAACTCACACTGACCCCAACAAAGTTGTCACCTCCTTTAAACAAAAAATTACCTGGATACATAATTTAAAAGGTCGTTTGCTGGGGGTAACTATTATGTACATTGCACTGCAAATGTATTATAGAGTCATGTTGTTCACATGCACTTCTCCTTTTGAATTCTCTTGAGCCTTTGTTCTTACAAAACGTAAATACTACCAGGTTCGAGCTACAACCACCAAGGAATACGTCAAAACCTTCTGTCATTTTAAACCTTCTAAGTAAAAGATGTCTGCTTACTTAAATATTCTCATTTTCAATAGTCTTTATGGTTAAGAACATGTTTTGTTAACCTTGGAGTTATTGGGTACAAACTTTATTTGCCAAAGTCTTGATGGCTAAGAGCATTTTCATTTCTCAGTAAAGTCTCATTTCTCATTTTTTTAGTTCTTCCTTCCATCATTCTCTCTCTCTCTCTCTCTCTCTCTCTCCCCCCTCCCTCCCTCCCTCCCTATCACTTTTCCATGTCCTGTGTTTCGAAAATAGACTAGGAATGCCTTTTACCTAAGCTTTCCATCAACTGTGATATTAGGCTTAGAATGGATGGAAACATCAAGTATCAATTAACTTATTGATCATTCTATTGAGCATGCATAAATGGTTAGCATTATTCTAATTGCGATATCTTTTCCTTACATCTAAATTTTCGTGGCGACAAAACATAAACACAATAGATTCTCTTATTATGCTTATAATATATCTACTGCTCTTGTTCCATTAGACTACGAAATCCATTCCCTCTATCTCTTTCGATTGTTTGGCTATTTTACAAGTTTTGAATTAGCACAACCTTCTATTGCAACTGGGTTTTAGGGTTATTGGCTACCTGGAAAATTTCTGGATCTCCTTTTCACCTGGAGTTGAATCTTTGCACAAAGGGCTTCTTTAGTTATTTTAGAGGTCACTATTTTTCATAGGCCACGATTTTCTTCCTTTTGCAATTTATAGAGACTCGTTGCAGTACAATCAAGGCCTTGATGTAGTTAAGAAGGGTCTCAATGCAGCAAAGACGGGCGGTCAAGAAGCCAAATATAGATTTTGAGTTAGAGAATTCCTAAGTTCATTATAAATATCATTTTTCTTGTGACTGATTAGGATTTATTGATTCTGTCCTTCGCAACTTCAACCTCTGTTTAGTCTCTTGTTGTTCCAAATGAATATGCTTTTCTAAAACCAACAGAATTTGGATACTACTTTTCTAAATCCAACAGAATTAAGAGGTTTCCAAGGTTTTTTATTTGAAGCTTTCTCGTAAATCTATTTCTTGGTATATCGTAGGAGTATTTGTGTACAAGACTACAAGCATGGAAATTGATGAAGAGAAATCCTTAAGCAACATCACCGTTAAGCTACCAAATTCTCTGGCTCATAGGATATTGATATCTTTTTTTTTTCCTTACGAGATACATCTCTTTTCTATTATCATTTCTATGTAAAGTATAGATGAGCTCTATAATTTGGTGGGTTGTCATTGGATTTAGGATCCATCAGTGGAGTAGTCTAATCCCATGTAATTTATTATTTACTTCATGTTTAGTCCCAAAGATCCAGGATGAAATACCGAATACATAAAAGGGTAAAAGTTGCCTCCCAATATCTCAGATTTTGATTTACTTCTCTCACATGTGAATTTTGTTTATTTGTTCTAGTCCTTTTATATTTCATTTTAACTCCTGGGAAAAGAACTTTACAGACTTTCTGAACTGTAGATCATTTTTGTTATTAAAGAATTTAGTTTCAAATTGAATATGATAAACTAGGTGATATTCAATGTGTTTACTTTGGCTATGTCTTTTCGTTTGACCTATTGGTGATAAACTATTTATAGCATCTTTGTGAAAATAATCATGAGTATATATAGATTTTGTAGTTCTTGACACCATTATTTACAACTGCATTAAAGCCTTTCTTGTACTTCAGATAAAAATGTTGAATCTAGATTTACAAGAAGTAATAAACTTATGAAAATAATATTGATTCTCTCTTTTCCTATATCACTGGATATTATTTGTTTATTGGTTATGATACTAGATAGTTGAATGTTTAGTTTATTTCTCTTATCATCACAGATGCCTCAGTTGAATGATAGGGGAAAAAAGTAAAGCTAGAATCTTATTATTTTGTAATACATATTTTTTCTTAAATATTTAGTTTGACATTGCTAGAGCATAAATATAAGTAGATATATGTGATGAGCTTGGACACATGAATTTGTTGAAGTGGAAATATGAATCTATTTTTCGAGGTAAATAACTATTGTGACTGATTTGATGAAGTGACTTTGTAGTTACTAGGGAGTTCTACTCCATTACGAAATGAAGTGGCTTTGTAGTTACGACTAATATTTTTACTATTCCAATAAATTAATTCATATAATTTTATAGAAAATGTGTTTGATTAATGAGAGAATTCTATGTCTTCCTTTGTCTTTGCCTGTGCCAGATTATTATAGTTGACAAGCAAACAATGTTTATTTGAATACTCTATTAACATATGAGTGGTTGTTTGAAAGATATGACATCTTACTTTCGAAAGACAAGTCCAGTTAATGGTTCGTTTATAAAATCAATTGCTTTTGAGTTCGCATGGATGACCATTAGCATGTATTGTAGGGAAATTTCCATGTAAAAATATGATGGGCTATAGAGCTTTTCATCCTTGAAATCTTGATCTTTGGTTTCAATCATTTATTTTATGACCTTATTGATATTTTGGAACTGAAAATGACTATCATCTTTCCATTTGGTGCTATGTTACAGCCCAAAACTGGAGAGGTTAAGAAAGAGCTTAGTGACAAAGATGTACAGAAAGACTGCTGGCCCCACTTCTGAAATTGGCAGTAAAAGTTTTGGAGAAACTTTTCGAGTAGGATTATTATGTTGGAATTATTTAGATGAAATCTACTTTTCGGTTATTGCATATTGAACCATAATAAATATTTTGGTTTACCGAAACCGTGTAAAACATGATTTTATATGAATTAATATGTATAATTACGTTTTTTTAATTATTTTATATTTTTTGATAATCATATAAATTAATTTTTTTAATAAAAAATTATTTAGGACATGCAAAAAGCACACCTTAAAAGATGGCGTGCATTTTTACATGCCTTAAATGAGTTTTACAGCGTTCGGGATGCACACTGTAAAAGCAATTTTACGGTATGCAATGCACGCCATAAAAGGTGAATTTTGTTGAAGTGTATGAAATTATATTTGTCTTTGATACAGCCTTTGCATGTACTAATAAAACATCAAAACGAAGTGCAAGCCCTAATGGTTTATTGTCCATTGTTGAAGTGAACAACAACATCGACACATTGGCAATTGAACCTCCATGTGCAAAACAAGTATTGTTCCAAGGTTCAAAAGAGGCATTACTTCCCAGCATTAAATTTGAAACATAGTTGGTTGTACCAAACTCTTTAATTGATCGTACCACGGGTAAAAGAAAACTCGATTGATGGTGATTGCTTCTTTTGACAGGAAATCATTTCTATAATATAAAAGTTTGTTTTGCAAAGTCTGCCATCCTCTTATAAATGTCATGACCCCTGTTAACTTTGTAGCATTGGTTTCCTACATGTCTGTTGCTTCTATTTTCCACTAAGTTTTTACCTTCACTTTTTGAACTTACATCCCCTCACATAATTCTTGTATTATTGTTGATGTAAACTCGAATGATCATGTTCTCACACAGCTCATAATTTGCAACTATTAGTTTGATAACACATGGTACATCACTAAGTTGCTACATTTGATTTTGAATTTATTTTCGAAAACATCCGCTTACATAACACACGTTAAAGTTGAGGATCCCAGACTGTCACAACCTATATTCGACTCTAGTTTATGCTGCTTGTATGGCTTCTGATAGGAGGGACTTGTGGGAAGTTCTTTATCACATTTCCCTCACCGTGGATGGACCGTGGATAGTTGTGGGAGACTTTAATGTTATAGCTCACGATGGTGAGTTCACTGATCATAACACCAAGGATAGAGGTACTATAGTCTTCTCAGATATGATGATTAATTGTAGTTTGGAGGAGGCTGGATTTATTGGTAGCAAGTATGCTTGGACCAAGGGTTGGGTTTGGAAGAGATTGGACAGGATTCTGATTAATCATGCAGCTACATCATTGTGCCATCGACTTACTATTAGGCATTTGAATCGGACTTCATCTAATCATGCCCCTCCTTTTGCTTAAGTGGGATTATGAGGATGACTTGGGGCGTAGGCCGTTTCGATTCCTCAATGTCTGGACCATCATGGTTTTTCTACCTTTATCACTCAAAAGTGGTCATTTCCCACCCATCTCACTGGGATGTCTGCCTTTTAGAAGAAAATCCTCCGGCTGAAACAGGATCTACGTTGGTGGAATCGTCATGTATTCAAGAATATTTTTCAGAGCGTCAAGGATGTTGAGTGCAGGGTGGATGAGTTGGAGATAGAGTATGATTTGGATTCGACACCTGCGCATCATGATTCTTTACATCAGGCACGGGCGGTGCTGAACCGTACGCTGGCTATTGAGGAGGGTTATTGGAATCAGAAGTCCGTTTCACGATGGGTGTGTGAGTGGGACCACAAAACCCGTTATTTTCATGAGATGGTTCAGGGGCAACATATCAGATCACACATTAGGTCTATCACGACCCATTCAGGGGATGTGTTATCTACTCCAGCTGATATTCAAACTTCGGCTATTGCATTCTTTCAGGATCTCCTGTCTTCCTAATCACAACTTTTGATTCCCATCAAAGATGATAATATTCCCAGGATTGTGACGGAGGAAGACAATAATATGGCACTAAACTACCCTCCATTGATTCAGGAGATACGGGAGGCGGTCTTCAGTATTGATTCTGATAGTGTCGCGGGACCAGACAAATCCTCATCATTGTTCTTTCAGCAGTGTTTGGATATTATTCAGGATGACGTCGTCAACGCAGTCATGGATTTCTTTGTAGGTGATGTTCTGCCTAGGGGATTTGTTGCTACTTCTATTCTTTTAATTTAATCCCTAAGAGGTAGGGAGCTTATAGGTGGATGGACTTTAGACCTATTAGCTTGTGCACGGTGTTCAATAAGCTCATCACTAAGCTTTTGAATATGAGACTGAGTTGCTACTGCATCGTATTAGCTCTCACTGGCAGAGTGGATTTATCTATATTAGGTTTATTGGGGATAATGTTTTATTGGCTCATGAACTCCTTTATACTTTGGACAATAAAGTAAGAGGAGGGAATACTATGCTGAATCTTAATATAGCTAAAGCATATGACCACATGGATTGAGGTTTCCTCTATGCAGTGCTTGAGGGCTTTGGATTTGACCAGATCTGGATTGAAAGGATCAGGAGATGTGTTTCAGGATGTATGTTCTCAGTGCTCTTGAACGGACGACCATATGGTTTCTTTCCATCCTCGCGGGGACTCAGGCAGGGAGATCCTATATCACCATCTCTCTTCATCATTGCTGCTGACTACTTCTCACGTTTACTCACAGTGCAGTTTGAGAGGTATCCTAGTATGACTTTTAGACATGGTGGGGCTACTCTTGTCTCGCATTTGTCATTTGCTAATGATATGACAATCTTTGCCAACGGTTAGAAATAATCTGTCGGGAGGGTGCTTGAATGCTTGGAGCATTACAAGGGAGTTTCTGGCCAATTGGTAAACAAGGACAAGAGCGGATTTATCCTCCCCAGATGGGCTTCTATTAGTCAGATTAGACGGTTTGAGTACTTAACGGATTTCAGACATCAGCAGCAACTGTTCACTTATCTAGGGGTCCCTTTGTATAAGGGGTAAAGATGACCTTTCTTTATGATGACCTTATTCAGAAGATCAGGAGTCGGATTTCTAGTTGGGCATCGCGTTTGCTTTCACCTGGAAGATGAATTACTTTGATTAGATTAGTTATTGGATCTCTCTCATTATATCTTATTCAGATCCTGCAGCCTTCTAAGGCTATAATGAAGAAGATTGAGAGCATCTTTGCACAATTCCTTTGGAATTCCAATGATCATGCACATCGGTTACACTGACGTAGATGGAAGGATTTATGCCTTCCTACTAATGAGAGGGGCCTTAGCTTTAGAAGATTACAGGATGCAGTGGATGCTTTCTCATTGAAGCTTTGATGGCTATTTCGGTCTCAGAGATCTCTTTGGGTTCAAGTTTTACTAGGCAAATATTGCATTGGGACACACCCTTCACTTGTTGGTATCCCACATTCAACCTCTCTTGCTCGGAAGAGGTTGAAGGGGGCGGGATCATAGGCTGAGTCACACATTACGTGACATCTCGGAGAGGGTGTAGGACTTCTATGGGGACACTAGCTGGGATTTTGACAAACTCCTTTAGATCCTCCCACCCATTATGGCAGAGAGGATTGGGGATATTCCTTTATCTATTGACGTCCCTAATCAGATTGTTTGGAGGGATACATTAGATGACAAATTCTATACCAGGTATGCTTGGTAGTTGGTTCGGATAGGACATCAGTCATATAATTCTTATCGAATGTTGTGGACCACTACTCTTTTCGTCACTGTTTCTTTTTTTAGCTGGAGGCTTTGGTAGGGGCTTATCCCTATTGACACGATTATTCATAGGAGGATTGGCTGTCACTTAGCATCACGGTGTCAGTGTTGCATACAGATGGAGACTATTACCCACATTTTTACGAGCAGTGTTATCTCAGATCAGGTATGGAGCCACTTCGAAGACATCTTTCATGTACCTATGATTCTGAGTGAGGATGTTCGATAGAGATTCTAGAGATGAAAATATTCTAGACAGTATGTTAGGATGGGCCATATTTGCACCATCATTCCTCTATTGATATTTTAGTTGTTATGGGCTGAGAGGAATGATGTGAAACACATGGGTATTCGGATGGAGCCTCAGAGGATTATTTGGAGGGTGTATCGTATTATTTAATTCCTTCACACTGGGCTGCTCATCAGAAAGCAGCATTGGCATGGTGATACAGTTACTGCCCCATTATTTGGTATTACGCTTGCTCTCTCTACCCCTTCACCCCCAATTCTAGTCCTTTGGCGAGTTTCATTAGTGGGAGCTTACAAGTTCAACACTGATGGATGCGTTAATGATGGCTCTGCTAGTAGAGGGGGTATTACCAGGGATCATAGAGTACAGTGTATCAGGGCATTCTCAGCATTTTAGGGAGACTGTCTTATACTTGAGGCGGAGTTGCGAGCTATTCTCGATGTGATTCTCCTTGCTCGCCGACTGGGTATCACATCTATTTGGATTGAGGTTGACTCCACAGCTGCTATTCATTGCATCATCAAGACCTGCGGACCTTTGTTGATTTAGAGTATTCTTAAACAAATCAGAGATATTATTCAAGTGGACTGGGACACTATCTCTTACATCTATCGCGAGGGTAATCAGGTTGCTGACTCACTTGTCTCTAAGGGATGGGATCAGAGAGTGTATCGAGAGTATGGATCGCAGGATCTACGACGCAGCATTAGGGCACTTGTGTAGATTGTCAGACTATTATAGTCTACATTTTATTTGTTTTTCTTTTGATGTACGGGATATGTTTTCCCCCATTTGTTTTTTTCAGTTTGTTATTTTCTTGTGCTTATTTTTTTTTGAAGGTCAGGTCAATGTCTCCCTCTTTACATGTATTATTTTATTTTAATCATCGCTTGTAGGGATGTTTTTCTCCTCTACAAAGCCAAAAAGAATGTGGATGTCTGCAAAAATAATTCATCACCAAATTCTCCAAAAATCCACAATCAAATCCTCCAAAAATCCATCCACCCATGAAGTTGAAGCCATCTCTTATGGTGATATTTCATCGCGGTAAAGCGGGATATTAGTGTTTACTCCCGATCTCACGTAGATTTAAAAAGAAAAAAAAAAAAAAAAAACCACGCTTACGGTGCACATTAGTAGACGCCTTATCCGCGTGCAAACAGTTTGTCAAAATAGTCCCCATTAATTAATTCTCAGTCGCCAATTCCAACCACCGAAGGGAAAGGGCAAATGGGGTGCTGCTGCGAAGAAGAAGATTACGAAGCAGCCTCCCCATCAGACCTCCGCCGGCCCCTCAATCCCCTCCACCACCACAGCAGCGAAGCTCTACCGTGTACCGATCTAGTTATCTCACCGATGAATTCTAACTTCTCAGCTCTATTATGCAAGGATACCCTCCGCGCCATATTGGAGAAACTGTCAATAGCCGACCTGGCCCGTTCGGCTTGCGTTTGCAGGCTCTGGTACTCCGTGGCCGCCGATAGGGATATGCAGATCAAGGCTTTCATTTCCCCCTGGAAACTCCGGGATGTTGTTGGTAACCCTTCCTCTGGTGGCTTCTGGAGAGACAATTCGCTTTCCAAATTTGCTATTTCGCATCGCCTGTTGCGTGGGGACTCAGTCGCCAGCCTTGCTGTCAAATATTCCGTTCAGGTATGTTATGGTGTTTTTTTATTGTATTTCGAGTCAGTGAAAATTGGTATGCTTCGGATGGAATCCCTCTGTTTTAGAGCTTGTTTACTTTTGTAAGAAATAAGTTATCGAGAATTTAATATGTAGGGAAATAAACCTAGTTTGAACTAATGACGAATCAATTGTCTTTTCTTATCTTATCTTTACTTATCAGATTGAAACATGTAAACCCTTTCTACGATGATTATAATCAATGTGATTCACAGTTTCTTATCCATGAATTGAGATGGCATGCAACAATCAATATTAGAGTACACATTAACATTTCTTGTAAATTTTGTGGTTTCTCATCTCATTATCTTTTGTACTGACACAAGATTGAATGATGCTAGATGAGTTTTCATCTTTTCACCATGAGTTTAGAATTGAGTCAGAAGCTATGCCATTGATGTTATTTATATTGATCTTGGAGATTTTTAGTGTAATATAATTGTTGGACTTTGGAGTCAAGAGTACTTTAATAGAAAAATATTACATATTCTTTTGAATTGACTCCTGGGTTGAAGAAATCTGTGTGTTTGGACTATAGAATTATAGGTTACTTTAGCAGGACAAAGATTTCCTCCTAGGATAAGTTTTTGGATAATTTCAGTTTCTTGCGAGTTTAAACTAGTTTGAAGAAATCAAATTTCTTTCCTCTTTTGGGTTCATCAGATTGGAAATACAGCATGCCCTTTCTACGATGATGTTGATCAACACGATCACAGTTTCTTACCCATGCATATTTGAGTACACATGCACATTTATCAAAAAATCTTGATTATCATTTCATTATCTGTTGTATGATACTTTGATATGAAACTGAATGATGATAGAACGATTTTCATCTTATCACTGCAAGATTAAAAATTGAGCTATAAGTTTTGAAACTAACGAGTTTTTCATTGCATTTGAGGGATTTGGAGGGACAATAACCCAATAGATAGATCACTTTATTACAGTAAGCTTTGCTTGACTATACTATAGGATCGATACATTATAAAATGAAGAAAAATCTAAAATCTGTATATATATTCAACTTGAGTGAGAAGATGGTTTTGAAATGAAGTCGTGTTGTGCCCCAACAGTGTCATTGTACAAACCGAAGCACAATCCATAAAAGAAATATTTTCTTGAAATGAAAATTCTACTTTGAATTATTTAGCTCAAGCAATAAGTGTAGCTATCAGTAGCTATCAGTAGCTATTTATATAAAATGTAACCAATGATTCAAAGATTGTGGGATTTACCTAAATCTCAAGAGAGAGATTGGGTTTGATTGATCCCAAAACGAATTTTAAAATAAGAGACTAAGTCCGTTAATTTTGGCTAAGAATAATCTGAATTAATTGAAAGGTGGAAAATTCGACTCGATAAAATATGCAAATTTTTTTTAAGTTTGAAATCGTTCTTAAATCCTTATAATGAATGTTTTGCTAGACGACTCGACAGGCGTAAAATATATTTTAAAATTTGCTAGGAACGTCGTAACGACCATCTTAATTTGTAAAGTTGCATTTTAAAATTCGGGTCGCTACAATTTTCACCACTTAAATAAATTTCTTCCTCGAAATTAAACTTACGCACAACTAGTACACTTGTAGCAGTTAGTTCAGATGATTAAACGCTAGAAATGCTTACTCGATACCCTTGATGGGTACCTTTCCTCAGCGTCCTTTGTGCTTTCAATGTCGATATGATATGGGGCATGGTTTTGACTTGTGTCCCAAAGAAGGAAAATTCACATTCTCCTGGTTTCTGAAAGAGTACCTCTCTTACAACACTTAACCTTAGCATGATTACTACTATGACACTATGTTAGTTCATGCCTAAAATGATATTAAAAATCCTTCATGCCTATTAAATACAAGTCAGCCTCTAAACCCTTCCCATCTATCTCAAAATTAACGGCTTTCAACATAATATTGCTGCTAATAGTTTCACTTAAAGGAATACTAACATCTATGGCATCATTCACACTTTCACACTCACTTTTTAGTCTTAACCTGAAAACTTGCAGAGATGAAAGAATTCGTAGCACCAAAATCAATCAAAACTATAGCAAGTATATTATATACTGATAGAATACTTGTTATCACGTTTGGATCCTACTTTGCCTCCTTTCGAGATAGAGCAAAAACTCAAGCCTTTCCTTTCTTTGCATCTTCTTTACCTATGAATTTTGGACAATCTCCAGCAAAGTGTCCAGGTTTTTCACATCTGTAACATGTCCACTTTCCAAGCAGGCATTACCCATAGTGATGCTTATCACACTTCGGGCACATGAGTTTCTCAATGTTGGTCTTTTCATCAATCTTTTCCCATGATTTCCCCTTGCAAGTTTCTCAGTAGTCTTTTCCAAGTATAAGCGAGAGGATATAGCTTGTGCTCGCTCAATCACCTCGGTGTAGGTAGTGAGTTCCAAACC
This sequence comes from Ligustrum vulgare, assembly GCA_963555705.1. Lineage (NCBI taxonomy): Eukaryota > Viridiplantae > Streptophyta > Magnoliopsida > Lamiales > Oleaceae > Ligustrum > Ligustrum vulgare. Next base: position 31,615,728 of record OY743174.1, read on the forward strand.
TGCCACGATTCCTCCAATTTCTGGGCGTAAACCCCTTTCAAATCTCCTAACATTCTTGATAACCGTGTCTACCAGATGAATAGCATGCCTGGATAACTGATTGAACTTCGTTTCATACTCTACCACATATATACTTCTCTGCCTAAGTTCGAGAACTCTATTTTTTCTGATCACGGAAAGACCGAGGAAAATACCTTTGCTTTATTAATTCCTTGAATCCTTTCCAAGTCAGTTCAAGTCGCTGTGCCTCAGTCGGGGTGCACTGATATGGGTCCCACCAATGATCCGTGTCCTCAGCAGGCTGGAAAACAGGGCATGACACTTTCTGAGTGTCCAAACAGTCTATATGTTTAAAGATCCGTTCCAATACCCTTAGTCATTCCTTCCCAGCTAGGGGTTCCGCTCGACCATTGAATGTTGGTGGCTTATATCAGCAAAATTGTTCAACAACCATACCTGTGTTGTTGGCACTAGCCTGTGGATTCAATGCGTTGGGGGCACTCCGTGGAGCAGTTGGTACTTGTTGTCGAGTGAGCCTTTGAACAACATTTCGAAGATCTCTTATTAGAGTATTTCCTGCATCGCCAGTAGTAGCATGGTTTGGGGAATGGCTTGTAGTAGCCTGATTCGTGGGAGCTCGATTTTTTCTACGTGACATCTCCTAAACCAGAACAATATTTATCTCAGCATTCACTTAATTGTACAATTTACAATCCTGATCCATTGTTCAATTTTAGCTGCTCTTTCAATTGGTTTTTCATGTCCACTAGTTATAAAACCGAGTTTCAATTTTGCTCCTAAAGTAATCTTAATAGATCTATTCCAATTTAGGTAGTTATTTCATGTTATTGGTGAAGTAAGTAGCAGCATACCAAGATGATATGATGCTTGAAGACTTAGTGGATCTCCATTGAGATATGAACCAAAATTCCTTGTACCCATATCATTTTCATCTGTATTGATATTCAATCTCACTTTTGAAGTTGTATCTTCTTCTGCCATAATTTCTTCCAACAACGATCGCACACGTCAAAAATTAGTTCAATGGATCGATTTGCTCCGACACCATGTACAAACCGAAGCACATCCATAAAAGAAGTAATCCTGGAAAATGAAAATTCTACTTTCAATTATTTGGAGGAAAAGAAATGAATTAAATACAAATTAACAAACAAGGAATAAAAAGAAAATGAAGAGGAAGCTAACCTGGACAATCGTTCAATCGTCCAATCGTCCAGTATCATCTAATATATTTTTAAATCGTCCAATATATTCTTGAGTCATCCCTCTCAGAGAGTAGGGTGAAAAAACAAGTAGATTTTCCCCCATGGATACAAATAATAATGTGATGGAAATAAAGAATGAGTCAAAAAGTTTGAAGTCAAATCTGGAGATTCTATATCTAGTTTAGGTGCAGTAGGTCACACTTTGAGGAGAATATTTAAGGAAAAATGTTTTGATGTTTGACAACTAAAAACCTAGTCTTTGAATTGAGGTCGGGTTCACTAGATGTCAAATTATCAATTGGGCAAGGAACGTTTATAGAATGGCTAATTATAGCCTCTAAAAATAATATATACATTTATTTAAGTTAGCTTGCATCTGTTTGTTGAGATGAAATTCACATGTTTGATGTTTCTGATTTGTTTTCATGGCTGAGAGTTCGAAGTCATTTGTTCATGGTTAATACATAGAAGTTCATGAGTACAAGTAATTGTCAATTATTATGGATCATTATGATTGTAATAGTGGTGATTACTATCGGGTCAGGTATGCATCACTACTTGATGTCTGCGCTGATTGATATCAGGGTCCTTCAACTGCACTGAGATGTTGAATTGATTTGTTACATAACGTATCCCGTGAAAGTTGTCTTTAGTGGAAAATTCTTATAATATTTCCAATGCTCTTTTCCTCAATTACATTTTTCAAATACCATTGAAGAAAGCGCAAAAAGTATATTTTTGTTCCTTTCAACAGGTTATGGACATAAAACGCCTAAATAACATGATGAGTGAGCATGGGATATACTCGAGGGAGAGGCTGCTGATTCCTGTGAGGAAACCAGATATCCTAATTAATTCAGTATGCTACATAGAGCTTGATACCCATGCAAAAAGGGAAGTTGCTGTAATGTATCTTGAAGGTGGTCCTGAAAGAAATCTCAACAGTCTTTTGAATAGACTGACAATAGAACGGGCCAAAAATCGTAAGGTGATTGAGTCCTTGAGGAGGAGCATGCATACCGATGATGGAACTGCACAGTACTACTTGTCTATATCAGGTGGTGATCCTCGAGCAGCATTGACACAATTCTCTGAAGATCTGAGTTGGGAGAGGGAGGTGGGGCAGGCATAAGTTGAGGCTACACTTCGATATGCTTAATGTGCTCAAGAATCAGTTGATTATGGACACCTTTTCTCTGTAAACTTCCAAATTAATAAATTATGGTAATCAGCTATATTTTCTTCCTTGGTTATTTGCATGAACTAAAAAAGCTGTGGGAATCTTTATGTTGTAATTAATCACGCTTGTAGCCTGAAATGATTGTTAGCAGAAAACAATATGTAATAAGCAAAAGATTTACAGATTGTATTCCTGTGGACAGAATTTGCTCACTATTGGGGGCAGCATAATGAAGGAAAGTCCAAAAATAGCATATATATACATATATATAAACACATTCTTTATTTACAAACAAAATTGTGTTGCCAAGAACAGAGGCTAACAGTCACGTCTAATGTTTTATTTTTGTTTGCCCCAGTTGGTGGTCCTTGGAGAAATTTACTACCTCAATCTCAAAAAATATTTTAAAAAATTATTAAAGTTGGAATTACTTATTTATTTAAAATTGAATTCTAAATCTAGGTCTGGGCGATTGGGTTGATCTTGATATTTCAATATTTGAAATTACTTATAATACTTTGGATATTTCATAAATGAAATTATTTGAGTTCACATAATTATTGAAATTAACCCCTAAAAAGAACCATTGGTTCTAGCTTGGTTTGGTTTGAATTTATACATGATATTTTTTAGGGAAAATTGCATAAAACCTTGTGTTTCAAAAATGCAATTTAAAAATCATGTGAAGGAAATCTTTTTTTTTTTTTTTTTTTAAATTCAGGTGTTAATTCATTTAGTTATGTGTTTAATAATTAAAAATAAATATAATGATATATATATAAGATAAACATAATTATCTACTATACATTATATTAAAACTAATATAATATTAAATCAAAATTTCAAATTTTGACGTCACAACCTACGACCACCCCACCCCACCCCGCCGGCCCGCCCGCCCACCACCCCACCCTACCCTACCCATCCTACCCCACCCCACCCCAAACCAAAAATAATTTTTATTTTTTTTCCTTTCGATGTTTTCCTATCATTCCCCATCTCACCCCCATCCCAACCCCAACCCCACTCGACCCTACTCCGCCTCATTACAAAGTGACAAATTGATATCACCCTAACCACATCCCCCGACCCCACCCACCACCATGCCCACCCATATCCTGCCTACCCCAAAAATAAGTTTATTTTTATTTTCTCTCGATGTTTCTTACACTTCCCCATCCCACTCCACCCCAACCCAACCCTACTCGACCCCACCCCACCGCAAAGTGACAAATTGATCTCACCCTCGCCACATCCCCAGACCCCACCCACCCACCCTGCCCACCCATACCATCTTACCACCCATATCCTACTCCACCCTAAAAATAAGTTTATTTTTATTTTTTCCCGATATTTTCCTACACTTCCCCATCCCACCCCAACTCCACTCGACCCTACCTCATCGCAAAGTGACAAATGATCTTATCTCAGTCACAGACCACCACCCCACCCCACCCCACCCCACACCAAAAATAATTTTTATTTTTTTCCTTTCGATATTTTCCTATCATTCCCCATCCCACCCTACCCCACCTCATCTTAAAGTGACAAATTGATCTCACCCTAACCCACATCCTCCGACCCCACCACCCACCCCGCCTCACCACCCATATCCTACCCCACCCCAAAAATAAGTTTATTTTTATTTTCTCTCGATGTTTTTCTACACTTCCTCAACCCACCCCACCCCATCCCACCCCAACCCAACCTAACCCCACTTGACCCTATCCTACCCCACCTCATCGCAAATTGACAAATTGATCTCACCATAGCCACACCCACCCCGACCCCACCCACCAACCCCACCTCACAACCCATATCCTACCCCACCCAAAAAATAAGTTTATTTTTATATTCTCAGCCTCGTTATTGGTCCCACTGGTGCATGCAACGGGTCCTTACTCGTTGGGCCACTCCGGTCCTCATCATCCTCTCCCTGTTGAAAAGGATTCGTCCTCGAATCATCACCTGCATCAAACAAAGAGAGATCAATAACGTTGAAAGTAGCAGATATATTATACTCACCTGGGATATCCAACTTATAAGCATTGTCATTGACTCTCTCAATGACTTGAAACGGTCCATCTCCTCTAGGCTGCAGCTTAGATTTTCGTTGTGTTGGAAATCGTTCATTTCGCATGTGAACCCACACCCAATCACCGAGTTAAAAAATCACCTGCTTTCTGCCCTTATTCGCATGGGAAGTATAGTGCTCATTCTTCTTTTGTATTTGTAGCCTGACCTTTTCCTGGAGTGACTTCACAAGCTCGGCTTTCTTCTTGCCATCTAAACTGTTCCTGTCATCTACAGGCAAAGGAATTAGGTCCATAGGGGTTAGTGGATTAAAGCTATACACAATTTCAAATGGGGAGTAAGTAGTAGTAGAATGTATAGCCCTATTATACGCAAACTCTACAAATGGTAAGCATTCCTCCCAACTCTTCAAATTTTTATTTATGACAACACGCAAGAGTTGTGTTAACGTCCTATTGACCACTTCCGTCTGACCATCCGTTTGAGGATGGTGATAAGTGTGTGTTTTACACACTTATTTAGTTCCTAAATTAGCAATTTAATTGACAAATTGAGCATATATCTACTTTTAAATTGTGTTTATCTTGTAAAATTAGGTACAAACTCAATTGGAAAGAAAAGGGACAAGATTGGAGAGCATTGAGCTTAAAGAGGAGCAAATTTGACGTTCAAGGACTAAATTGAAAGAAATCAAAAGTTTGAAGACTCAATTGCAACATCCCAAAAAGTTGAGGACTGATAAGTAAAAATGCATTTTGAATTGATAAAAAGTGTGATATATATATATATCACACATGAGCTGGAAAAGCATGGGCATTGGAGAAAATGCTGGAAAGTGTTGGGAAAATGGCTGGAACATCATGGACAGGCAAAAGAACGTGGAAGGCATGGGAACAAGCTGGAAAGTGGCTGCTGGAAAAACATATACATATATACATACACAAGCAGCAAGAAAGAGAGAGGAGGAGGAGAGACGGGTGAAACCGGAAAGGAGGTTGCTGGTGACAGGAGCAGCCTGCTACCGGTGGAGTCTGCTGTTGCTTCCTGGTTCAATTAAAGACTAGTTGCTGCCATTGCTGGTGAAGAAAAGGAGGAAAACAGATAGATAGATAGAGGATTGCATGGTGCTGGAGAAAGACTGCAGGTGACAACTACAGTTGGGGGCTGCTGCTGGACTGAAATTGCTGAAATCTTGCTTGCTGTAAATCTGTTAGCTGCTGGAAATTTGCTGGAAGATTGCTGCCTGGTTCAACTGCTGCTGGAGAGTGCTGGTGAAATCAGGACCTGATTCTGCTGCTGGTGCTGCTGACTGCTGTGAAACATTGCTGCTGTGCTGGAACTGGGGCTGCTTGCTGGTGCTGATACTTGACAGCTTGCTGGTGCTGAATAGCTGGAAATCTGTTGAGGAAGAAGAAGGGACTGAATTGCTGGTTCAAACTGATGCAGGGACTAAATTGCTGGTTCAAACTGATGCAGGGACTGAAATGGACAGAAAACATTGTTAGGGACTGATTTGCACATAGCTTGATAGTTGGAGGACATTGATGCAAATTCCACCATTTCCAAAATCCGGGTTGTAATTTTATCATTTTATCATCTATCGCTTTTTCTTCCAGCATGTTTAGCTAAATTTTACTTGTTGGGATTTATGGCATGAATTTAACCTAACTTTGATTAATTTCAATATTTGCCTTTTGATAATTAAATGCTTAATTTCATGTGTATTTGTTATTGAGATTATTACATGTGTTTGATTGATCACCAAATATATGTTATGTGAAGTGTATGATAATCGAGAGATATTGTGCATTTTAGACCAAATAATAAATGCTCTAGGTTCTTGTTAAGGATAGAGATATACCTTAAACCCTAGATGATCCATTGAGCTATTTTTACAAAACGTTAATGCAATTGATTGGGTTTTAATCGACATAGAGATATAGTAGGTTAAACCAATTGATTAGGGTTAATTTCACTCGAGAGAGGTAATTAGCTAAGTTTGGAAAATCGGGTCTAACATTGTAAATGAGTAATTTATTAATTTGCATGTTGAGAAATTAATTAGGCGACGGTTAAATGAAACCATGAATCCCAACCACGTTTCATCTTTCATTTTCCTTATTTTAATTTGGTTTCAAATTATTTTCTTTAATTTAGTATTTTCCAAAACAAATTTTTAATTGTGTGTTTCTTTTATTGTTAGAATTAAATTAATTAAAGTTGTATAATCTAAAGTAAACATTCCTCGTGGGATCGACAATCCGGACTCAAAAAGTCCACTTTATTACTTGTACGCGACCCGTGCGCTTGCGGTACACTATTTTGAGCGAACAAGTTTTTGGCGCCGTTGCCGGGGAATGTTTTTACTTTGATTATTACTTTAGTTAATTTTAGTTTTAACAATTTGTAATTATTTTGTTTTATGTTTTATTTTGTTATTTTTTGTTAACCACCACAATTCTAATCTTTCTTGTGTTTGGTTTTCTTTCTATGTATATTTGATTCTAACATTGGCAAAATATGAAAGCAATTGCAATGAACAATCTCAACATGGGTGATGAATACATGCTTGAAGAATATTCAAGTTGTGAAATTTGTTACAAGATGCATTGTAATGGACAATGTTTGTTTTCGGGCAATAGTTTGATTACGTCGAAGCTTATTGGGTTTAGACAATATTTGAAATGCCGAAAACAAGCAATTGATACATTGGATGTGAGTTACATGCTCTTGGGGGATTGTGTACCAGATGATTGGGATGATGACATCACTCTTGTGGGAGATGGTCCTCCATTATTGAACGAGAAGGTACTTGCAAAGTATTACAATAAGCTTGCCAATTTGGATGAAGATGATATGCTTATGGGGGATGCCATGTATTGGGAAGGATTTCAAATGTGGGGGTATAACCCACTCTTGGGAATTAATAGGAAAAACTTGCCATTGCCCATGAATTCGAATTTTGGATCGGTCATTCAATTCGAGGAGATATCAACTATTGAAGATGAGCTTGAAAAGAATGACAAGTTAATCACAAAAGAATCACAAGGGGAAGTGGTCGTTAATGAGAAAGAGATTAAATCACATTTTCTCAACTTCATTGATTGCCCAACAATTGATTTTGTGATTAAGCCACTTGAGGAGGAGCAAGTCTACATAGTTGAATTTGAATTGGATGAAGTAGGCAAGTCATATGACATTGGAAGGGGCAAGGTGCAAGTTTGGAGAATCAATGAAGAGTGGAACAAAGCCAAAAGAAGAAAAATGAGCAAGGCATCAAAAGCTATATTTAGAGTGCCATGAAGAACTTATGCGGAGAGTCGAGCTAATGACTTTAAAATAAGCGCTTAATGGGAGGCAACTCATTCTCTATCCTTTACTTGCTTTATTTTTATTTTTTGCATATTATTTACTTTCTTGCAAATAAGTTGGTTGGGCCAAGTCTCTATCTTCCACATTTATTTTCCTCAAGTTGGGTAGTGTGAAATAGCTCAAATACATTCTCTTTTAATTCTAACATATACTCATATCAAACTTTCAAAGTCAAGATTTGCTTAAAACTCATTTTTAAATCACTTGGTGCATGTTGTATTTTATCTTCAAGTGTGATTTAATATTGATGTGGATGGGCAAATTATATTGGATTTATGAGTTAGAATTGAGATGTTGAATGTAATTTTAATTTTTGGATCATTCACCATTTAATATCTACTCTTTTCTTGTGTTTTCATAGGATGCTCACAAGGTGCTCGATGAAATGTCTTATTGGAGAAAATTATGCTCAATCGATTGGAGGTTTCAACACAAGTTTGGGGGTGGATCGTTGGTGATTGCAATGAGAGTTCACATACCCAAGACTACTTATGAGTGCCCTACCAATTATTGGGATGTCTAGTAACTTCTTTCCTCTTACTTTGATTCTATTTTACACATTGAGGACAATGTGCATTTCAAGTTTGGGGGTGATTTCCTATTGTGTATTGACATGTTAGATAGCCTTGCAGTGGCCAGGATTACTTAGATGTTTAAAATTGTTATTGATTCATGATTTATGACCAATATGCTACTTGTGTCTACTTTTACAAAATGCTTATCCATGCAAGATCATATTTATCTTGAGCACAATAGTCATGATTGATTGTTGGTGAAGTTTAGGAATTGTTGAAGGGTGAAGAGGTTAATGGAGTAGAAGAACTAGGTTGTGAGCTTGTATTGTTAATTTTTATCAACCTATCAAATATTTCCCAAAACTCTAAATCTCTTGATCCTATTGTAAGACAAGTTTGGGGGTGGTCGACCCGGTAAAGGAGACGGTCTAGACGTGTGGTGATTCCATGCATGTTGGAAATAAATTTTGTGTGGAGTGTATTTCACCAAGTATAAGCTAAGTAATGACCGTATGCTAAATTTCTAAGCCCATTTTAATTTTTGCATTGCATTGCCCTATCTCGAAGCCTTTTTGACTCGAGTAATTAAGTCCGTAGGAGTATCTTGAAACTTGGTGCCTTAAGTTTGAAACTTGGGAGTCACCGGCCGAAAGCTCGCTACATGGGTCAATTAGAAAGCTTAATGAGTAGGGTACTCACACACACACTTGAAAAAAAAAGAAAAAAAAAGCACATTATCATTGCATTTGCTTAATAAGTCTACCCCACTTCGTAGCCTTTTTGACTCGAGTTAATAAGTCCGTAGGGGTATTTTGAGACCTGGTACCCTTTGATCTAAAAAATCGGGGAGTTGCCGACCTAAAGCTCGCTACATGGGTCAATTAGAAAGCTTAAGGGAGTGGGGAAGTCACGAGCAAGCATCATGTTAGTTGTTAGAAATCATGCATTTGTACTTGCATAAGGGCTCTTAGATGAATAGTGGGTTTGAATTGCTTAGTATAAACTTGAATGTCGAAACACTCATTAGTGGAGAGTCACCGCATTTCTAGGTTGTCGAGATTTTCGGTAAAACACACCCAAACTAGAGTGGAAAAAGAAAAGAGTGATTTGAGAGTACCCTATAGAATTGCATCCCGGGAGAAGAAAGAAAAATATGTATTGGGGGATGAATGTCACGAGCGGGAAAGAAAAAGAATTGACCACTAATGGTGGGTAGTTTTGACTTGAAACCTCTTTACTCGTCAATATTCTCGAAACTTGATTGACAATTGAAAGTGACTATGCGCACACACACACCGATCGAACATCGGATTAGCTAAACTTCTTTTTGGTAGCATTATTTGGAATCCTACTTTTGAATTGATTATACAATTTTGCACTCATGAGTAATTTGCAAGTTATCTAACATTGTTGATCTATATTTCACGTTACTTGATTCCACTAGTAGATAATTTTGCTCGAGACGAGCAAAAACTCAAGTTTGGGGGTGTGATAAGTGTGTGTTTTACACACTTATTTAGTTCCTAAATTAGCAATTTAATTGACAAATTGTGCATATATCTACTTTTAAATTGTGTTTATCTTGTAAAATTAGGTACAAACTCAATTGGAAAGAAAATGGACAAGATTGGAGAGCATTGAGCTTAAAGAGGAGCAAATTTGACGTTCAAGGACTAAATTGAAAGAAATCAAAAGTTTGAAGACTCAATTGCAACATCCCAAAAAGTTGAGGACTGATAAGTAAAAATGCATTTTGAATTGATAAAAAGTGTGATATATATATATATATATATATCACACATGAGCTGGAAAAGCATGGGCATTGGAGAAAATGCTGGAAAGTGTTGGGAAAATGGCTGGAACATCATGGACAGGCAAAAGAACGTGGAAGGCATGGGAACAAGCTGGAAAGTGGCTGCTGGAAAAACATATACATATATACATACACAAGCAGCAAGAAAGAGAGAGGAGGAGGAGAGACGGGTGAAACCGGAAAGGAGGTTGCTGGTGACAGGAGCAGCCTGCTACCGGTGGAGTCTGCTGTTGCTGCCTGGTTCAATTAAAGACTAGTTGCTGCCATTGCTGGTGAAGAAAAGGAGGAAAACAGATAGATAGATAGAGGATTGCATGGTGCTGGAGAAAGACTGCAGGTGACAACTACAGTTGGGGGCTGCTGCTGGACTGAAATTGCTGAAATCTTGCTTGCTGTAAATCTGTTAGCTGCTGGAAATTTGCTGGAAGATTGCTGCCTGGTTCAACTGCTGCTGGAGAGTGCTGGTGAAATCAGGACCTGATTCTGCTGCTGGTGCTGCTGACTGCTGTGAAACATTGCTGCTGTGCTGGAACTGGGGCTGCTTGCTGGTGCTGATACTTGACAGCTTGCTGGTGCTGAATAGCTGGAAATCTGCTGAGGAAGAAGAAGGGACTGAATTGCTGGTTCAAACTGATGCAGGGACTAAATTGCTGGTTCAAACTGATGCAGGGACTGAAATGGACAGAAAACATTGTTAGGGACTGATTTGCACATAGCTTGATAGTTGGAGGACATTGATGCAAATTCCACCATTTCCAAAATCCGGGTTGTAATTTTATCATTTTATCATCTATCGCTTTTTCTTCCAGCATGTTTAGCTAAATTTTACTTGTTGGGATTTATGGCATGAATTTAACCTAACTTTGATTAATTTCAATATTTGCCTTTTGATAATTAAATGCTTAATTTCATGTGTATTTGTTATTGAGATTATTACATGTGTTTGATTGATCACCAAATATATGTTATGTGAAGTGTATGATAATCGAGAGATATTGTGCATTTTAGACCAAATAATAAATGCTCTAGGTTCTTGTTAAGGATAGAGATATACCTTAAACCCTAGATGATCCATTGAGCTATTTTTACAAAACATTAATGCAATTGATTGGGTTTTAATCAACATAGAGATATAGTAGGTTAAACCAATTGATTAGGGTTAATTTCACTCGAGAGAGGTAATTAGCTAAGTTTGGAAAATCGGGTCTAACATTGTAAATGAGTAATTTATTAATTTGCATGTTGAGAAATTAATTAGGCGACGGTTAAATGAAACCATGAATCCCAACCACGTTTCATCTTTCATTTTCCTTATTTTAATTTGGTTTCAAATTATTTTCTTTAATTTAGTATTTTCCAAAACAAACTTTTAATTGTGTGTTTCTTTTATTGTTAGAATTAAATTAATTAAAGTTGTATAATCTAAAGTAAACATTCCTCGTGAGATCGACAATCCGGACTCAAAAAGTCCACTTTATTACTTGTACGCGACCCGTGCGCTTGCGGTACACTATTTTGAGCGAACAGATGGCATGTAGTGGAAAACAACAGTTTAGTACCCATTTTCCCCACAAAACCTTCCAGAAGTAACTAAGGAATTTGACATCCCTATCAGACACTATACTCCTAGGCATCCCATGGAGTCTGACAACTTCCCTAAAGAATAAGTCTGCTATGTTCACGGCATCATCAGTTTTATGGAAAGAATGAAGTGTGCCATTTTACTAAACCTGTCCACCACCACAAATATGGAATCTCGACCTTTTTTTTTTTTTTTGTCATAGGTAGTCCTAACACAAAATCAATGGATATATCTACCCAAGGTTCACTAGGAACAGGTAGAGGTGTGTACAAACCATGTGGTAAAACCTTAGACTTAGCCTGTTTACAAGTTATGCATTTATCACAAATTTGGTGAACATCCCGTTTCATCCTAGGCCAATAAAAATGTTCCTTTAACGTTTCCATTGTTTTTAAAACACCAAAATGACCCATCAACCCACCATTGTGAGCTTCACGTACCAACAACTCACGCATAGAACAGTTAGGCACACACAATTTACTTTCTTTAAATAAATAACCATCATGCCTATAAAATTTATCAACTGCTCCCTTTTCGCATGAGACATAAATAGTGGAGAAATCATGATCGTTAGCATACAAGTCTCGAACATACTCAAATCCCAACAATTTAGCATTCAAGGAAGTAAGGAGCACATACCTTCTTGACAATGCATCTGCAACTATATTTTCCTTACCTTGTTTGTATTGAATGACATAAGGAAAAGTCTCCACAAACTCCATCCATCGGGCATGTCTTTTGTTCAACTTACCTTGCCCCTTGAGGTGCTTTAATGACTCTTGATCCGTGTGGATAACAAATTCTTTTGGCCAGAGGTAATGCTGCCACGTCTCCAATGCCCTGACTAGAGCATAAAGCTCCTTATCATACGTCGGATAGTTCAACGCTGCCCCACTCAGCTTTTCACTGAAATAAGCTATCGCCCTCCTTTCCGTGATATTGTTGATAGCTCTACAATCCACGCACATCCTCCAGGTTCCATCCTTCTTGGGCACCAATAAGACCTGCACAGCATATGGGCTCAAGCTTTCCCGGACATAGCCCTTACTCAACAGCTCCTCAACTTGCCTTTGAAGCTCCTTTGTTTCTTCTGGATTGCTCCTATATGCAGGCCTATTTGGAATGACAGCACCAGGTGCAAGATCAATTTGGTGCTCGATGCCCCGAATGGGTGGTAGCCTACTAGGTATGTCATCTGGGAATACATCAACAAATTCATGTAAAAGAGAAACAACTAAACGGGGGAGGGAAGAGTTAGTGTCATCGAGTGCAAGGAAGGAGTCCTTGTACATTAGTAAGACCATGGGTTGATTGTCAAGGACAACTCTTTTGATCTCACTTTTTTTGGCAAGGAAGCTCACTTTTGTTTTCTCTCCTTTTTCTTTTCCAGGCACTCTTCACTCCCTCTCCTTTTTCTGAGGCGGAACCCCCAACTCTCTGTTTTTCTCTCAGCTCTCCTTTTTCTGGGATCGTGGTCCCAACTCTCCTTTTTCTGGGATCGGGGTCCCAACTCTCTTTGTCTTCTCTTCCTCACTCTTTAGTTTCAACTGATCTTCATAAACTTGTTGTGGAGTTAATGGCATAAGTCGAATACTTTTCCCATCCTTTGTAAAACTGTACCTATTTTTGTACCCGTCATGTACCACCCTCCTGTCATATTGCCATGGCCGACCCAACAGGATGTGTCCAGCATGCATTGGAACCACATTACAAACTAACTCATCCTCATACTTCCCGATAGAAAGGTTGATTAACACCTGCATATTCACTTTGATCTCACCGGACTCATTCAGCCATTGTAACTTATAAGGTCTAAGGTGTTTGATTATAGGTAAACACAATTTTTCAACCAGAGTGGTAGTAACCACGTTGGTTCAACTCCCACCATCAATTATCAAACTACACACCATATTATTAACAAAGCATCTAGTATGAAACATATTTTCCCTTTGCTCACCCGACTCCTCCACCTTAATTTGGGTACTAAGAGCACACCTAGTAATAATGGATTGAGCAACTGCATAATCTCCTTCGTTACAATCACTAGCTTCTTCTAAGGCAGGCATATCCTTAAACTCATCATCATCCTCTCAACCTCATCCTCCGACACCACCACCCCATTATGCACAACCATTATTTTTTTGTTTGGGCATTGTGATGCAATATGCCCGATTCCCGTAAACCTAAAACACTTGATGTCTCTACTTCTAGAAGGTTGAGAGTCAGAAGTGGGTTTACCTTTATTAGTAGATTCCTCTCGAGCCTTTGGTGGTTCTGACTTCCCCTTTGGAGCAGCTCCTTCATTTCTGTTATTTCCACTCCATGTAGATTTCCAAGGAGTAGAACCCGAAGAGTATTTTCCTGTTCCTTTCCTTTTCAGCTGTCTTTCCACCTTCATCGCCATGTACAACATCTCCTCTAGTTCAACAATGTTACAGTTCTATAACATTTGCAATGTCTCTGTTCAAACCACTCAAAAACCTGGCCATTGTGGCCTTCGGATCCTCCTCAATATTCACTGGGATCATAGAAATCTCCATCTCTTTATGGTATTCTTCTACACTCTTCGAACCCTGAGACAGATTTTGTAGTTTCTAGTACAAGTCCCTATAGTAATGGTTGGGCACGAACCTTTTTCTCATTAAACCCTTCAACTCATTCCAGGTCTCAATAGGTCTTTCACGATTTCTCATCCTACTTATCACTAATTGATCCCACCACACAAGTGCATAGTCTGCGAACTCTATAACTGTTAACTTCACCTTTTTCCCCTCTGAGTAGTTATGGCACTCAAAAATCAGTTCTACCTTCTTCTCCCACTCAAAGTACACCTCCGGATCACTTTTACTTTGGAAGGCGGGTATAGTCATTTTAATGTTTTCTAAGCTTCTATCCATCCCATCATCATCCCTATATTCACGCCTATTTCCCCTTCCACGCCGACCTCCATGACCTCTTCTCCTACCCAAGCTAGCCACTGATACATTCTCACTATCATCATCAACACTATCTCCAATCTCAACATCATCATCATCCCAAACTCCATTCCTAGGATTATTGTCATACCTTTGCGGCCTCCGGATATTAGGAGCCGTGTGCGGCTGCTCTCTATGTAGTTGGGCAATTGCTGCACTATGCGTGTCCACGGAGTTTTTAATCTCCCCCAACTTCGCATCCCACCTCTCGAATCATTTTTCCAGCATTGCAAGAAAGTGGAACTGTTGGTTATCCTCCCCTGTCGATGATGCTTCCTTCTGTGACATGGTTAGTGATCAGAAAAGAAAAATTTGCAAGGAAAGAAAATATATCCTCACGTGTTTAGCACTCGTGTATCACTCTATTCGGATTTTTCCCTCTATTGATCTCACCACTTTGCCTTTTTCCTCTCTATTCCCTTTTCTCAAGTTCTCAAAGAACCCACCAAACTAGTCATAGACTTGGTCTTTGTGGAATTAACCCAAAGTACAAGACACAAATTGATGAAAAGAAAATTGATGGAATATTGGCCTCAAGAGAATTGATGCAATAAGGAATGAAAGATTTTCAAGAAAGTGATTTTCTTGAAACAATTCAAAATTTTCAATGGCACGTACCAAGAATGAATTTTTAAAGTAGTAATGGATGACGAAAACTACCAAGAATGTAGGAAAAAGTAAAAGGTATCAAGAAAGGTCTTCTTGAATATGGAATTGTGTCCCTGATCTTGATCTTCAATAATAATCACTTTTTTTTTTGTGCTAATCAAGAACAATCAATAATAACAAGAATTGAAACTACGACCAATCTTGAATTAGTGAAGAATTTCAAGAAACCCAATAATTTAATATCGATTCAACGATGACTCAAGAACAATGAAATCTAATGAAGAAAATGAAACAAAACAAGAATTATATCAAAACCTGGATTTAGAGCCAAGCTCTGATACCAAATGATGTGATCCTTGATGGGGAATCACGTAATCTCGCGGAAATTGTATAAATATTTGGAAAGTTCCAAATCCAGATTATTAGACGATAGCAATATGACCCGACACTCACAATTCAAGAACCAAGGATGTATCAAATCCAAGACCCGTTAAGATGCGGAATGAAGAACCATAGAGGGGTGAACGCCACAAAGGTTGTCAAATCCTTTGATAAGTTCAAGGGGTT
Organism: Ligustrum vulgare; assembly: GCA_963555705.1. Lineage (NCBI taxonomy): Eukaryota > Viridiplantae > Streptophyta > Magnoliopsida > Lamiales > Oleaceae > Ligustrum > Ligustrum vulgare. The sequence continues at coordinate 31,631,601 of OY743174.1, forward strand.
CAATCAAGAACGAATAGAATATGGACAAACTCACCTAATTTAAAGTAATTTCAATAATCATCAAAGTTGTGTTTTTACAATGACAAGAAAACATAATATAGCCCAAAAACGCGTCCAAAAATAACCCTAGCCGCAAAAATAAAAATTAAAATGCGGCGCTAGTTACGGCCGTAACTGACCCTCGGGTCCAAAAAATGTTTTATATCTTACGGCCGTAACATGGGTTCTTACGGCTGTAAGTCACATACTGAATAAAATTCCCTAACTCAATTACGTCCTTGAAAGGATAGTTACGGCCGTAAGTCCCTTGCTGTCCAATTTGTGCGATGGAAAAGTTACGGCCGTAACTTCAGCATTTACGGTCGTAAAAGGCCTTCTTCCTTCTTTCTTGTTGTTCCTTGACCCAAATACAATGTAATGGTTTTGGCTCTTCTTCCATCTTGTCATGCATTGAAAATAGAGTCTTCGACCTTGCACTTAAGCATTGGTCCATCCAAGCTTGCATAAACCCCAACATTGCATGCTTGATCTTCTTAGCTCTCAGCCTCGTTATTGGTCCCACTGGTACATGCAAAGGGTCCTTACTCGTTGGGCCACTCCAGTCCTCATCACTTCATCTCTTTAATCTTCTAATTGATAATATATTCGGGAAACTTTATAACAAATAGACCACAATTATGACTGAAAATGATTTTGGTAACAAAAATAAAATAAAATGAAAGGATTCCAATTTATACTCATAATATAAAAAGTATTGTGATTACCCGTCAAGAAACGAATGCCTTGCAACATTTAAGCCAATCATGCCTTGCCATCTTGTTATCAATCCAGCCTCTTTTCGATTCCAACAACTTCCACTTGGGGCTCAGTTCTTTAGCTTATAAATCTTGCACTACTTTTTTCAAGGTGTATAGAATTCAACTTCACCAAGCATAAGAATCAATCTATGAATCCTACCCTAAGAACACACATCACTCATATTTCAAGTTATTGTATTGAAAAACTTTTGGAAACCCAAACACAATAAGTAGACTCTTTTGATTCTTCGCAATGAGAGATTTTTTTATTTTTTTTACCCAAAATAATTTTCTATCAACCAATGGATTGGAATCCCCCTTTTTAAAAAAGTTTAGCCAAAACCAATTTGTAACAAAATTAACAAACATAAAACTCTTTAAACAAATAGAAAATTACCAAAATGCCCTCACATTTAAAAATCAAAGTTGGTGAGATATTCAATACCTACAAAACTTCACCTTGGATCACCAAGGTTCCCCTATTACCTTCGGTAGCAAGTGCTTATCAATATTTTATGACTTATTATTGCCTCCACCTGCAAAAGCAAAATTCACAATTAGACCAACTTGATATGAAGTAAATCTAAACATATACGAAACTTAACGGCAGTAGGAACATTAGTCCCCATATCAGCGGGGCTCTTATTAGTAGAAATTTTTAACAAACTTACTTCACCTTGAGATATCGTTTCACGTATGAAATGATATTTTACCTCTTTATGCTTTGATCTCTCATGATAGCCAGGATTCTTGCAAAGTATCAATGCACTCTGGCTATCAGTATAGAGTAAAACATGATCATAAAAGAAATTCAACTAGTTTTAGTATACTCTTTTATTGCTTTAGTTACAACAACGTATTCAGATTCGGTGCTAAATAAACTAACGGTTGTGATTTCTAGTTTATATAGTTGTCAGATATAAAAGAGTCTTTAGCTTGATTATTTCAATCTTATTACTACTAGTAAGCAACATATTATCCATATATAGTAACAAATATATTTCACAACATTTTATATTGTTATTATAATAAAGATATTCATCAAAATCACTTCTTTTAAAACCAATTTTCAAAACAAATGCATCAAACCCTCTATATTATTGTCTAGATGATTGTTTTAAACCATATAATGATTTTCTAAGTTGACACACTCTCTCAGTTTTACGCTTCACCTCAAAACCTAAATGGTAACAAGTTTTCACATCAAGTTGCTTCAATTCCCAATCAAATTGAGCAGCTATGGCTAACATCGTTCTTATGTGTCTTATACTTGATAAGATGTGAAAACACTTCGATGTAATCTATCCCTTTCCTTTGTGTGAACCCTTTGGCAACTAACCTAGTTTTATACCTAGGTGGGTCACTAGATTTATTCCCTCTTTCACTTTGTATATCCATGTGCATCGAACTATCATTTGCTTGTCAGGTTTATTTACAATCACCCAAGTTCATTTCTTCTTAAGGAATTTCATTTCCTCTCTCATGGCTTGAGCTTCTCTATATGTTGATGGTTCTAATCTATCTAACTCTTCACCTGAAATGAATGAAAATCCAAAAATGTTAAAATTTGTATATTTAGGACTAAGTCTCATCTCTCTTGTCACTCTATCCCTAGTAAGTTGGTAGTCTTCTAGACCTAATTATTTTTTACCTAGGTAGTATTTTTAGCTTCAAGCACTTCATGTTGGGGTTCTATGGGTGCAGTTTCAACACTTTCAAGTGTTGTTTCGTCAATTTCTAGTTCATTTTCAACTCTAAATGCTTAAAATTATGTGTATTCACCTCATTGAACTTCTTTCACATGTGGTTGTTCTATAGGTGGTTTTTTTTTAAGGGAAGGCATCTCTAATTCATTAAACATCACATCTCTTCTATTAATGATCTTAATACCCTTTTCACCCAAAACGCATAACCTATATACTTTAACCCCAATGGGACAACCTAACAACACATACTTAACAACCCTAGCATCTAATTTTCACTCTGTGTGATACACATATGCCGCACAACCAAAAGTTATAATGTGGAACAAATTTGGAGGCTTCCCACTCCATAACTCTTACAGAGTTTTAAAATTAATAGAACTCTAATGTGACCTATTAATCAAATAAACCGCAGTACTAGTTGCCTCACTCCAAAACCCGTAGTTAGACCTGAACTCAATAACATACATCTAACCTAAGCCATGATGGTTCTATTAAGCCTCTCGGCCACCCCATTTTGTTGAGCTATATGCCTAACAGTCATATGTCTTTGAATACCCCTTTCTTTACAAAATGAATCAAACTTAAGATTACAAAACTCAAGGTCGTTGTTAGTTTCTTAAAGTTTTTACCTTACATCCCACTTGATTTTCAACAAGTGTCAACCTCTCTCTAAAGTACCTAAATGTCTCATCTTTAGACTTAATATATATATCCAAGACTTCCTACTATAGTAATCTACTATAGACAAAATATATCTTCCCAATATGTGTAGCATGTTTCTTTGGCCCCCATAAATCAACATTAACATATACAAGTGATTTTTGTGCTTTGTGTGCCCCTTCTCCAAAACTAAGTCTATGTGACTTACCCAGAACACAAGTCTCACAAAATGTCATCTTAGTCACTAAGTCTTTCCCAAATAATTGTTGATCACGTAGAAACTTCAAACCTTTATTTCCCATATGTCCCATTCTATGATGCTGTATTTTAGTCATATCCTCATTAATCGAGAAAGAACTTGAATCACTCGGCACTTGTGTCTCTCTAAGTAAGTAGTATAAACCACCTCTTTTAGGACCTTTAATAACTATCAATGAACATTTAAACACCTTTAGAGCAAAACTCTCAGATTTAAACTCAAAAATCTCATCTTCAAGGACACGTAGGGATATTAGGTTTCTTTTTAAATTAGGAACATACCTAACATTATAAAGAGATCTAACTATCCGATCATGCATTCTTATTGCAACATCCCCGATCCCTTCTACAACTTAGAAATTGTTATCACCCCACGTAAACTTTCCTAGGTTCACTTTTCCTATAGTTATAAACTAATCCCTAAAAAGACACATGGAAGGAAAGTGGCTGTCACGCCCCAAAAGTCCCTTAATTTTTTTTTTGTTACTAGTAGCATGACTTTGAAATGTTTTAAAACTTTGGTGAGCTATTAGTAGCTTTCAGCTGAATTGAAAATAACTTTTCTTTAAAGGAATTTGAGATTTAATATAAACTAAATAAAACTACTTCAAATAACTAAACATCTACAAAATGCTTTTAAGGAAAACTTAAGGAAACGTAACTCATTCTTACTCAACGTAGATAACCGTACTTTTCATATTATATATGGCGTGAAATAGCCCGAAAGATCACTTTTGAGCCTTTCATTTTCAAAATACAGTTTCGGTGACTTTTCTGTTCTTGCCTTGTCATCCTAAGAACAAAAAAAAGGCATGACAAGCATACTAACTACATCATAGTAGCTTCATATTACTTACAACTAAAACATTCAAAAGAGTCAAAAGTTAACTTCTCCATTAATACACCTCAATAGATAAATAGCAACACTCCTAAGGGCTCATAGAAATAAGCATCATAGAGGTACACAGTTTCATAAACTTTTTCCCCTCGTATATATGCCGGGCCAAAATGGGTAATTCGCCCACACTTCGTATCTAGTAACAATATGATACTCTTGTCCATTCCTTGAAGTTTCTCTCCAAGTCTCTAATATTTCAAATAATTCACGAGCCATTTCCTATATGAAGTCATAGAACGATTTATAAGCTATGAAACTTAGTGAGCAAAGTATATACAAACAAGCACATAAAATAACCATGCTTTAAAGATTAGGGTTGAGAAACTTTACTTCTGAACTTTGAATTTCATAACTCATAGAAGTATATTTGTAACAACTCAACACCAAGGTCATCTTATTTATTTCATCAAAGCATATATATATATGTATATATAGAAAGAAATTTTCATCTTCATGCATGCCTTTATACTTTCTCAATATCATTTCTCACATACCATGGTACCATAAGTGTAATAATCAATTAAGTTTATATCCAAACATTTGTACTAATCAGAACCAAATGAAACATAACCACATGAATTCTATGAATGTTATGAAATGCATGCATGAATGATATAATACTTTATTTTCATGGATCTGCTCCTTATCTTTTCTTTCTTTCTTTCTCCTCTTATCTTTTTGAAAAGTGTTCAATACGAAATTTACAACATTTTTTTCCCCAAAAGATCTCTTCTCTTTAAAGGCCCCTTCCCATATTAAGATTTTACACTGCGTGCAAAAATGATTTTCTGAAGCATAATGTCACATGAGTGATTTTTCTTACTCTCGAGTACGTCTACTCGACTTTTCCTCTTTAGAGCTCTTTGCTCAACATAACAAGATTTACGAGTTATCAATTCGTATGGGACTTACTCTCAAAGGTTCTTGCAACCCGAGCATATCAATGAAAGTTAGATTCACGAGTTGATAGTTCGTCCAAAACTCACTCCCAAAGGTCCTTTCATAACCTGGGACATTAATGTGCAGGGACTTACTCCCTAAGTGTATAATCGAAATAGGGACATCTTAACTCTTTTATGACCATTAAATGAAATCTTGTTTTTCTTTAGTGATTGTATGATCATAAATGTGTATGATTGCATGATGTTCATGAGACATCGATAACTATACAAAACTTGATTGAACATTTAATACACAATATTCATTCCTTCACATGAAGCATGACTATATGCATATGAGTATTGAAATCCATTTGCTCAACACTAAAAATTCTTATGCACATACCATCATCAAGAACATGGTTGAATAGTCATGTATTTCTTCATGGAATTTCACAATTTGTACATAAATAATTCTAAACAATTAAGAACATAAAGAGCATAGTTATAGTCATGTTTATGTTCATACAATGATCATGGTATCATTTAAAATTTTCATCTTCTTTATGTGTAATACTACCATGTTCGCCAATGTTACCAAGTTTTCACTTAATTTTCAAACATGAAACATTAATCATCAACTTGGCAGATTGTTCACGAAATTGTCACATTTCCTTATTCAAAATTCTTAGCATAATGTTTTATCACTATCCAAGGAATCTATAAGAAAGATGTATATCAATTCCCTTAACACAATACATCACGGTATTTCTAGTTTCTAATACCCTAACCTCATTTACAATTAACACAACTATTAACACATATCTTCCATGATAACTAACACTTAAAAATTTAATTAACTCCTTTTAAATAAAATATTTATATTACTAACTTATTTGATTAATTATCTTACTCTTAACTCTCGGATTTAGAAAATATTCCTTCTATTAATAAATCACATCTCAAGAACTTCTTATCATCATTTTACTCTACTCATATATTTATCATGTCACAATTTATGATCACAATTAAATTTATCCTTATCACATAAAATCATTTACTAAGTTATTGAAACTCATCCTTAATTTCACATTCTTGCTATTAACCCCTTTAAAAATTACATGCATGAACTGTTCGGATTTTTAAACTCCTTCTACTTGCAACAATTTCTTATACAAGTCCACGGGTGAACTAAGGTAAAAGATCTCTAAATTTTTTTGTAACATTTCCAGCTTAATTCCGAACTTTCCTCTTGTCATTTCCAATTATTACAAGCTAATAACGATCATCAAGGAAATCAGTACTTATATTCCCAAATTACACATCATAAAAGAAATCTGAAATTTAAACAACTAAACACATAAGATACATATAATTTACTCACAGTGATTCAAGCTTTTTCCTTAGAGTTTTGGACCTGAAAAATTAAAAGTTTCATGGAATTAAACATCACTAAACTTTAAGTAGTTTCTCGTCTAACAACTAAGGAGAAAATATCAAGAATTATCTTCCTCTACCACTAAATTGAAAAATCAATTTAAGGCTACTGATAGCTTCATATCACAAGATTTTCTCTTCGATTTTTTGAAAATAAAAGCTACTCGTAGCTTTAAATTTCCAAATTTTCCGATTTCGAACTTCCAAAATCATTATCCTCAAAGATCAGTTTTCATTTGAGTGTAAAGGGTAAGATTCTCTTCATATCTTCTATAGTTCTTCCTCTCACACTCAAAGATCATTTAGAAGAAACGATTCTTTGGAAAAACTGAAATTTTGAAACATAATCCTTACACCTTGATTTTCTTCTCAACCGATCAGTTTTTGCCTATCCTCTGGATTCGCACGAACTGGAAGATGAAGAAATGTGGCTTGCTTATTCATAGGTGCTATGTGAGCTAAGTTCCATTTGCGAGAATTTAAATGCTCAAACTTAGCTTAATACATATTTTATACATTATTTTATCAGTATAATAGTTAATTACACATTTATATACTCAAAAATGTATAGTAGACACATAATCCACATCTAAATGGAATGTACACAGGTGGTGATCAAATTTCGCCAAGTGTCAAGCATGAAAAAATGTGTTGTCCGTCTTTCATGTCAAGCTACCACATTTGGGTCAATTTTTGAAGGTCGAAACAGTGTCCAATTTAAACGCTCTTGGTACCATTGTAAAGATCACGTTTCAGGCTTTAAGAATATCATACATGCAAAAGAAATGGATAAATGTACAGGTCGTGGTGATCGTTCAAAGATGGCAACTCAACCAGGTTTCAACACTTAGAAAATTTTCTGGTTTTCATACTTTCTCTATTCAGTCCGGGTAATCCACTTTAATCCTATATTTGAAGAGGTTCCTAAACTTGATAAAGGAAAAACTGAACGCCACTTTGTTCATCTAGTTGAGGTCTATAAGATAGTATATCTTGTAACTTCTAATGGTCAATGCACGTAATTTACTAGTCTCAAAGTAGCAACTAAATCAGTGGCAAAACTGTAATTAGGGTGAACTCTTCAATTTGTTTTCGGTCTAGCACCCCATCTATGCGATTCCATTCAATTGAGTCCAAATGTTATACTTAACTCCATTTGTGACCCTCACATTGTCTAAATCCATAAATCGCATCTCGATTTTTATCCCTATAAGCTCATCCTAATCGCTCATATCTAGGCATCTTCTAAGAAAGATTTAAATTAACGATGAATAGAAAGGTACGAGATTTTCAAGGTGTTACAGTGGCACAATGTCAAGAATCCACTCTTGATCCACATCACTATCACTAACAGTCATCACATGCAAGCTGTCAATTTCAGCTTCTAACGCTACATTATTTTGGGGCTTGTTCACATGGTCTATCTGTTTCTTCTTAAGGTAAAACAATCCGTTCTAAAGTGTCCTAACTTCCCATAGTGGTAACACTTCTTATCTCTCCTATCCTTAGACTTAGATCTACCATTGGATTTACTCTTAAACTTCTTAAATTTGTGACTACCACCTTCTTTCTTCTCGAATCCCCCCTCACAAACATAGCCTCTTCCCTCGTGTTGCTAGAACCCTTTCTAACCTCTAGCTCCCTAGACCGAAGTGCATCTATAACAATAACTTGGGTAAGTGTATCCCTAGAGTATTTTATAGCATTCCTCGCTTCTCTATAGGACGTAGGTAAAGAATTCAATAGAATAATTGCTAGACCCTCATCTACAAATTTCTTATCCTTATGTGCTTGACTTGTGTGACAATTATGCTAAAATTATTCAAACTAGTTCCCAAATCCTTACTAGCATCCATCTTAAAGCTAAACAACTTCTTGAGCAAGTAAGTCTTATTAAGCAAGGTCTTGGTAAAAAAAAAAAAAAGTTTCTAGGGCAATCCAAAGATCTCTCACTATCTTAGACTCGTCTAGTTTCCTAACAATGTTATCAGATAAGTGCAAAATAATCTAGCGATTTGCAATCTCATTCATTTCTTTGATTACATTAGGTTGTGCTTTCAATTCAACATAAAAACTTTTCTAGATCATCAAAACCCTTCGAGACCAGTTATTGAACCAGAATAGCTCGCATTTTCTGCTTCCAAATAGCATTGTCTCCCTTTCCATTAAATTGTGACAGTTTGACCCTAGAACCCATAATATATTCTGAAAAAAGAGAATATGCTTTGGAAGATGGGGGACGGTCTTTTGGATTAGTCTTAGTCATAAACTAAAAATGGTTTTAACCAAAAGTTCTTTCAGAAACACTTTACACACACAAGAATAACACCGGAACAGTAAATATTTACCAAGCAAATGAATGAGAATTTATTTATGCACAACAGATTCATGACAAATTGGATCAAAATTACAAGTACTTATCAAAGACTAATCAAATTAGCATGTCACAATGCACGTATATCAAGAAAAATCAGATTTCAATTATGCACAATTTATAGCATGTAATTCCCATGTGAGTTCTACCAACAAGCAATAGTTACCGACAAGGTAACCTCAACATTATATGGCCACCTCCCTATAACTTCTAGAACATAAATTACTACAATGAAAATAAGGGATAGCCATACAAATTGAGCGGACCATTTCTATCCATCCGTAATTAGGAGAGTTGCGATTTGAGTTTTGCAAAAACGAACATCAAAATTGGGATCTATGGGTCGTATAGAACTTAGTGCCCAAATTTTCCTCACCGAAAAACCACTGGAGTCGCCGCTGATGTCATCAAAAAATGGGAAAAGTGCACTGACAGTTGCTCCTCTTCATCGTGAACCTAACAGTGGAAACTATTTTGCTATCAGAGTTGTAGATTTACCAAAATATCAGATTTCCAGTTTTTTTTGCACTTTACTTTTCCGGTCAGATCCTCCTTCGCCGCCGTCGGAATCTGCTCAACTTCTAGTTATGTCTTCTTTAGGAGAAGGCAGTTCAGATGGTGGTACTTCTTCGATGGTTGGATGGTCGGAGATCGAATTTTATTTAAATCGGAGTTGTTTTTTTTCCCCCTTTTTGTTCGATTGGTACTCTCATCCTTCTTCTCCTCACGGTTTTGAGAGATATTGATTATTCACCGATTTTTAATAATCAATTGACCACTGAGTCCTTTAACAAGGCTTTGATACCATTTTTTTATGATTCCCAAGACACTAACATATTAGAGATGAATGCCTTCCAACCTTCAAGCCAATTGATTCTTACACTCTTGTTACTGATCCAGCCTCCTTTTTATTCCAACAATTTCCAATTGGGGCTCATTTCTTTAGCCTATAAATCATGCACTGCTTTCTTTCAAGATTCATAGGATCCAATTTTATTTTATTATAGATTATTTTATTAATAGAATGTTGGTTGAAAATGAGTTTTAAAAAATGAGGTTTTAAATAAATGGTACCTAATATATGCCAGTTTTTTAACCAAGTTGCCACAATTGTGGTAGATAGGAACTTGAATGACTTACTTTAAAAAAAGACTTCAATGAAACCACGATCAGTGAAAAAAATTGAAAAAAATTATATATACGAACTATCAAAATATTCAAAACTTATTCAATAATTTTCAATACGATGTAACTTTTCATTTTCCACCCAATAATCAAAGGGTTATGTTACTTGAAGAAAAAAAACTATTTTTATACGTTTTAAATAAAAGGGGCATTTGTTTAAAAGGCCTAGTCAACTAATGTTTTCATTTAAAAGGCCTCACTTTGTACTTCTTTGTTCAAAAGGCCTTATAATATAAATAAAAGGTAAATACATTTTTCAAATTACCTAATTACCCTTTATCTTTACAAAACTTATTATATACCCAAATTAACTACAATTTATCACAGACCCATGAGAGCCTTTCAATATGTGTCATCTTCATCTTCTCCCTTCACTATTGATTTTTCTTTTCACATTTCATTTCATCTATTCTCCCCATTTCATCTATTCTTATTCCCCGAAAATGGCATTTTGGTGTTCTTGAAGTAACCCTAAATTGTACATTCTCATTCTATTGATAAAAAGTTTGAGCTTGCAAGATTTTTTTTTTGGTTCTTGGAGAAGAAGTGCAGGTATACTAATGTTTCCTTTTAGTTTTTATATTGTGCGAATCTCTTGACAATATTGTTTCTATTTGTGCCTATAATGTTCACATTTGAACTAGCTATTACTTTCCCCATTTGTCATAGTTGAACTAAAATGTATGTTGGTGTAAGTGCAGTCGAATTTTTTTCCATATTAGTTGTTATTGATGTACTCTGAAACAAGATTGAACCATCTGCTACGTATTTGACAATTTTAGTTTGCTGGTTAACTAAAACGACTTCTACATCGTTCATGACATACCTGTTATCTGAAAACCACTTGTAAATCGTTTTTGACATCTTCTTGTTGAATTACAGTTATGGCCAACAATGATGGAGTTTGGATATCAGTTTGTCATCCTGTTGAATACGAGCAAACGCCCGACGATTCATGGAAATGGAAATATGCCGAAAATGTGAAGGAGAGAACAATGCCTATTCTTGTTTCAAGAAAATTTTCTTATTGGGGACCTATATGGAAGAGGTGTTAAAAATTGATTCATGGTTTTATAAAATGGAGTTTTCAGTTCTTGGCCCATTGTGTCAACGACTCCTGTTGCACTGACCATAGTGGATTGTGACTATAATGTGAATTGGTTTATTTATGTGAGCAGGGAAACACATCTTTGCGTTACTCTTTTGGATAGAATTGTGGAAAACTGTGACCTATTTGGTGATGATGTGCATTTGGTAGAAATTGGTGATGTGGTACACTTTGAAAATTCGATTAGGGATGAGGATGATGGAATGTTTGGTAGAAATTGTAATGATCATGAGTTAATGAATATAGTCCTGAAAAAGATGACGGTGAATATAGTTCTCCTATTTCAACTAACAATGTTGTAGGTGTTGACATGGTGAATGGTAGCTAGTTTGTAATGACAATTGTTAGTTCAATGCAAGGTGAGCAATCAGTCCCAATTCCCAAAGACCAAGATGTACAACCCAATCAATTGAAAGAAAACAAGTTGGAAGACCTCCAAAGAAGAGGAAAAATCAGTAGGGAAGACATGCAAGCCTCGTAGGTGCAGTAAATGTCATAAAACTAGTCACACGCGAAACATATGCACGATGCTCACATGAAGACGTCTAATTAGAGAATTTTTTTTAAATCTATTTGTGACATTATGCTTATAGCTATTTCATTATAAACTCGTTATGTTTATTAAGCATATTATTTTTGTTAAACAACTTGACTGTTTTGGAAAAATTGTTACAGGTTAGAAATTACTTGTAATCCGTTTGTACGTGGAAAAAGGAATTAGATTACGTTTAAGTTTTAATAAAGCGATAATGAGTTCGAAATTGTTTATATTTTTTGAAATGGACTGTAAATAGTTTCTATTAAAAACTTATCTGATTTGGACAGAATGCAATAAATGTTACCGATTTTAACTCCATTTTACCTAGATTTTGTTTTTAGTAGTGAAACGATTTTTAGTCCGTCTACATTAAAATGACTTATAATTCATTCTGTATGAGTAAGAAATACTGGCATTTTCAATGCAAACGACTTCTATGTTGTTGACGTTACCCACTAAACGAGTTCCAACCCGTTACAGTTTTTCAATAACTAAATTGATTTCGAAGACAAATTCCATGAACTAAAACGAAGTCGTTCTTCTAGTACGAATGTCGTTTCGAGGAACAGGCGACTTGTGGCATCATTAAATGGTCTAAAGATAAACACCTTCCATTTTTGATTGATTTTTATCAAGGCACAAATGACTAATGCCCACATTAAGCGTTTTCAGATAAGTTCACTACATTTAATGACTTTTGGGAGACCTTTTTCATCTCTTTTTCCTTATAAGTGGTCTATTGAAATTCAGTAAACCATGAAAACATGTTTTTATTACCTTAGCATCAACGTGAGTCCTCCCGAGTTGCTGTCGACCCTCAAATTGTTGATTTCAATGCAAACAACTTCTATTTCGTTCATGTTACCCACTAAATGACTTCCGACCCGTTACAGTTTTCCAATAACTAAAACGATTTCGAAGATGAATTCCATGAACTGAAACGAATCCGAAGTCGTTATTCCTGTACGAACATCGTTTTGAGGAACGGGCAACTCGTAGCATCGTTAAATGGTCTAAAGATAAACTCCTTCCATTTTTGACCGATTTTGATCAAGGCACGGGTGATTAATGCCCACATTAAGCATTTTCAGATAAGTTCACTACCTTTTAAGACTTTTGGGAGAACTTTCTTCTCTCTTTTCCATATAAGTGGCATACCGAAATTCAGCAAACTACGAAAACATGGTTTTATTACCTTACCATCTATGGGAGTCCTCTCGAGTTTCCGTCGAATTGTCAATTTCAATGCAAACGACTTCTATATCGTTCATGTTACCCACTAAACGACTTCTGACCCGTTACAATTTTTCAATAACTAAAACGATTTCAAAGACGAATTCCATGAACTGAAACGAAATCGAAGTCGTTCTTCCAGTACGAATGTCTTTTCGAGGAATGGGCAACTCGTAGCATCGTTAAATGGTCTAAAGTTAAAATCCTTCCATTTTTGACTGATTTTGATCAAGGCACGAATGACTAATGCCCACATTAAGTGTTTTCAGATAAGATCACTACCTTTTAAGACTCCTTTTTTTTCAACTATATTTTAAGACTTTTGGGAGAACTTTCTCCTCTCTTTTCCATATAAGTGGCCTACCGAGATTCATCAAAGCACGAAAACATGTTTTTTTATTTTTATTTTATTTTTTATCTTAGCATCTATGTGAGTCCTCCCGCATTGCCGTCGACCCTTAAATTGTCGACTTCAATGCAAACGACTTCTATTTCGTTCATGTTACCCACTAATAGACTTCCGACCCGGTATAGTTTTCCAATAACTAAAACGATTTCGAAGACAAATTCCATGAACTGAAATGAAGTCGAAGTCGTTCTTCCAGTATGAACGTCATTTCGAGGAACGGGTAACTCGTAGCATTGTTAAATGGTCTAAAGATAAACTCCTTCCATTTTTGACCGATTTTGATCATGGCACGAATGACTAATTCCCACATTAAGCGTTTTCAGATAAGTTCACTACATTTTAAGACTTTTGGGAGAACTTCCTCCTCTCTTTTCCATATAAGTGGCCTACTGAGATTCAGCAAACCACAAAAACATGTTTTTATTACTTTAGCATCTACAGGAGTCCTCCCAAGTTTCCGTCGACCCTCGAATTTTTGATTTCAATGCAAACGACTTCTATGTCATTCATGTTACCCACTAAACGACTTCCGACCCGTTACAGTTTTTCAATAACCAAAAAGACTTCGAAGACGAATTTCGTAAACTGAAACGAATCGGAAGTCGTTCTTCCAGTACAAACGTTCTTTCTAGGAACGAACAACTCGTAGCATCGTTAAATGGTCTAAACATAATCTCCTTCCATTTTTGACCGATTTTCTATCAAGGCTCGAGCGACTAACACCCACACTAAGCATTTTCAGATAAGTTCACTACCTTTTAAGACTTTTGAAATAATTTTTTTCCTCTCTTTTCCATATAAATGACGTTCCGAGATTTAGCAAACCATGGAATCTTGCAGTCGACCATCGAATTGTCGATTTTAATGCAAACGACTTCTATGTCGTCGATATTACCCACTAAACGACTTCTGCGTTACAATTTTCCAATAACTAAAACGATTTCGAATATGAATTCCATAAACAGACAACTTATAGCATCGTTAAATAGTCTACAGATTAACTTCTTCCATTTTTGACCGATTTTGATCAAGGCATAGGTGGCTAATGCCCACATTAAATGTTTTCAGATAAGTTCATTTCCTTTCAAGACTTTAAGAATAACTTTTTCCTCTTTTTCAAAATAAGCGGCGTTCTGAGATATAGCAAACTACGAAAACATGTTTTTGTTACCCTTTGCATGTATGGGAGTCCTCCCGAGTGGCCACCGACTCATTTTCAATGCAAACTACTTTGATGTCCCACATTAAATATTTTCTGATAAGTTCACTATCTTTCAAGACTTTCAGATTAATTTTTTTCTCTCTTTTCCATATAAGCGGCCTTCTAAGATTCAGCAAACCACGGAAACATAATTTTTATTACCCTTTGCACTTATGTGAGCCCTCTAAAGTGGCTATCGACCCTCGAATTGATGTTTTCAAATAAACGACTTGTAACACGTTTTTATGTTATATGTACAAGATTTCCAAGTTGTTTCCCTATTTATAAGTGCTTGTGATTTCCACACTTGGTCTCATTTTCACGATTTTGGAATCTTTTCTGAAATATGAACAAATAGAAAGTAATTAAGTAGATTTTTTCAAAAATGACAAAATATTATTCTAATTTAGATGCAAAAATAAATATATAAAATACACTTATCGCCCACTAAATGACTTCCAACCAGTTACGGTTTGCTCATAACCAAAACTATTTCGAAGCATAATTCTATAAAAATGGAACAAATCGAAGTCGTTCTTCCAGTATGGACATTTCGAGGAACGGACAATTCCTAGCACTTTAAACGATCTAAATATCAACTTCTTCCATTTTTTACCCCACTTGTAACACGTTTCTATGTTATATGTACAAGAACGGACTCCACATCATTTCATATATTCTTAAAATGGATTAGAAGTAGTTATGTTCCTATAAGCACTTAGTACCAAACAATCAAGTTTTTCTCAAAAAAAAAAAAAAAAAAAAAAAGAAAAAAAAAATGATTTCCAAGTCGTTTCCCTATTTTGAAATGACTTTTAACACATTTCTATGTTATATGTACAGAAACCGACTTCATATCGTTTTGTATATTTTAGAAATAGATTAGAAGTAGTTTTGTTCCTATAAGCATTCTGTCCCAAATAGTCATGTTTTTTCTTATAAAACGATTTCCAAGTTGTTTCTTTACTGAAAAAAAACTTATAACTCATTATTAACATATCTGAAGTAGTACGAGTTTTATATTTAAAATATTTTTAAAATACAATATATTTTTGTTACATACAACTCATTACACAAAATTTTATTGGTTCAAGTGGTTCGATTCTTAACTATTAATTATAAATGTACAATGTTCAATTCCTTGCAACCTTAGATTTAAGAAGATGGAAAAACAATATTTTGAAACAATATATATTTGTCAGAGATGCATTATTATAGAAAATGTCATTTGGTCAAGTTGTTGGTTCTTTAACTTCTAAACTAAAGGTGCAAGGTTCGAATCTTGCTACCTTAGTTTTATTGAGAAAAAAGACAACTTTTATGTTAACATACAAGGGTAAAACAGTATTTTGATATTTTAATATATTTTCTTATTTTCCTTATTCCTCAATTTTGTTCAAAGGCCTTTTGGTCAAAAAGTAGTTGGAGGAATGTTTTTTGGACAATTTCGCCTTAAATAAACAGTCTTACAACATCCTATTTGAAATAAAATGAATTTCCTAACATGAATTTATTTTTATTTTGATAAAAATTAGTTAAACTAATTGTTAAAGTCTATAATATATATTTTACATACTTTAATATTTAAATCTATAGTATTAATCATAAATAAATGAATAAAGTGAGTAAATAAATAAATAAATTTTAAAATGACAAATGAATTGATTGAAATATGAAGTTATAAAAAATATTTAGATATTTATTATTTCTTTTAATTTGATAAAAAAAAAACTCAAATTGAAATTAATTATTTGGGACCCAATAAAATTTAGTTAAGAAATTATATATATCATTGTAGTACTTAATAAATGAATTTTTGAAATAGTGGGACATTGAGAAAAATAAAATGTATAAAATAAAAATTTTACCTTTAATCTTTGATATAATTTTAGGGACGATGTGCTTATAATTGCCTCTCACTTGTGATTTCGTATTAAAGTTTTCGTTGAGATCTTAGATTTGACACTCATATTGCATATTTTTCGATTTCAAAATGACAGTATAATTATTAAAAGTTTTTCAGGTTAATTGAAATACTTCAATTTTAGGAAAGACAATTTAGACAAGAAAAGTTTCAAAACCTGTTTTTGGGAAGTGCTCTCACTTTATATATAGTATGACTAGTGTGATGTACATTCATTTGTTACTCACATATATCAAATTTGTATGTTAATATATGAAATGAATGTTTAATTAAAAATGAGAAACGAAGGAAGACGGTTAAGTACAAAAAATGTACAATTACACATACTTTATTTATTTTTTTTAATTTTTTTAACGTTTCGTATGTTTACTGTTCCAGAGTTTTTTTTAAAAATGTTGTAATTTAAAGAATGAATGTTACCTAATAGGGGCCAATTCTTTTACCAAGTGGCCAAAAATTGTAATAATTAGAAATTTGAAAAAAAAAAAAAAAAACTCCAATGACCATTTGCATAACTATTCAAGTTTAATGATTACTGACTTAATTAATCGTTTTAAAATATAATTTCTAGATAATCATAGATTAATTTATCATTACCCGAATAATACTATTAGAATTGGTTACTAACTATCTTAAATATAATATTTGATATTTAAATCTATACTTACTATCTATAAAAGTCCTTTGAATGGGAGAAACATTTTTGGACCCTTTTAACCTTGATGAATTTTATAATTACACATTAACCATTACTTCATTATTATTATACTATTTTTATTCATTTTTATAATTAAACTAAATTTTTTATGCCTAACTTTAATCTTCTTTCTACGTACTTTTAAGAATGAATCAATTATAACATAAATAAATTTCTAGTTATATCTCCCATAGAAAATGAAAATGCGTGAATTTGGTTTAATTTTCTTTCTATGTATATATAAGAATGGATCAAATTATTATATAATTTGATTCTCAATAACATACCCCATACAAAATGAATATGCATAAGTTTTTCTTTTTATTCTCCTCATTTCAAAATTTTTTGTAATTTTTTTCTTGATTCAGTAGGATTATTGATTTTTTTTTAAAAATTAATTTTCTTTTAATTTGGACTGTATTTTCATTTTTAATGTTATACGTTTGGTATTTTTATGAATTTTCAAGTTTTACAATGAGCTCATCACTATTAATTTTTGAGTAGTTCTATGGAAACATTTTTTGGGGACATTTTTAAGTGGCATGTCACAATGTCACTTAAAAATGTCCTCAAAAAATATCTCCCTAGAATTATTGTTAATTTTTTTAGTAGGCCGTTCTTATTAGTTAGGCTAAAGAGCCAGCAAGAAATTGATATTAATGTAAAGGGTAAATAGTACAAATGGTCTCTAACCTTTGTGTTTTTTGTGATAATATTCCCCAACTTTTAGATTTTGACATTTATACTCTCAGGATCACCAAACGTTGTGAAAATGGTCCTTACCATTAGATTTTGTTAATTTGAACCGTTAAAAATACTATTTGACCCTATTTTTTAAATATTCATAAGGGCATTTATGTCTTTATCAAAAAAATTGGATTATTAAGTCCAATTAAAAGATTGTACATAAATAACATCCCTGAAATGAAAACGTTTTGGCGTATTAAGTCCCTAACCTACAAACATTTGACATTTTTAGCCCCTAACCTACAAACATTACCCTCGTTTGAGACACATAATTTCAAATAATTCGGTTTGTAATTGTAATTTTTTGAAAGTTTTGTGGTTAAAAGATAAGATTTTTTTATTTATATGTAGATTATTTTATTGATTAAAAACTTCATTTTTTTTAAAAAACTCATTTTAACCACACATTTCATTAATAAAATAATTTACACATAAATTTATAAATGATTTTCCAAACAAAGGCTTATTAATTATGGAGATCTATCAAAAGTCAACAACAATCTGTCACTCTAATTGAAATCAAACTAAAAAAAATCGAAAACTATTTTGTTTTTACAAAAAAAAAAAAAATCGAAATCGGTCTTTCTCAAAACCAAAATCGAAAATCGAAAACCGAAAGTAATAGGTTAAACTATTATTGTGGTGAACTTTTGTTAATTTTTTTAATTATGCACTTTAGAAGTCCAGATTAAATTTCGATTTTTTTTGTTCGATATCAATTCAATCGGCTCAGTTCTCTTTTTATCCACCCCTAAATATTTGTTAGTCAATTCCTAAAAATTATTTTTTTTATCTAAATAAAATAGAGAAAAGTTATTGTAGAATTTTAATAGATCACCGTAAATTAATAAGTCTGTGTTTGGTAAACCATTTATAAATTTATGTATATATTATTTTATTGATAGAATGTGCAGTTGAAAACTATTTTTGGAAAAAAATAATTTTTCAATCAATAAAATAATCTACACATAAAAAATAAAAAGAACTATTACTTTTTAACCACAAATTTCCAAAAAAAAAAAAAAAAAATACAATTACAAACCGAATTATTTGAAATATTGCTCAAACGGGAGATTAATATGTTAGGGACTAAATACGCAAAACATTTGTAGGTTAGGGACTAAATACACCAAACATTTTTAGGTTATGGACTTAATACGTCAAAACGTTTTCATTCCAGGGATATTATTTACATACAACTTTTTAATTGGCCTTAATATGCCAAAACCTTTTCATAAAGACAGAAACACCCTTCTAAATATTTTTAAAAAAAAGGGTCAAATAGTGTTTTTAACAATTGAAATTAACAGAATCTATCGGTGATTGAGAGTCTTACATTAGGGTAAACAACACAAATGGTCCCAACATTTGGGTTTCTTGTGATAGTAGTCTCATATATATATATATATATATATATATATATATATATATATATATATATATATATATATATATATATATATATATATTAATTGCATTGTTTTTAATATTTAGTTGAAATTCAAATTATGTGGATTCTATTTTTGCTGAATCTTTGATTTTGAAGGGATTCGATTCGGAAATCTTAATTATAGAAATGTGGTATTTGATATCGTAGTTTTTGACATAATAATATTGATTTGGTAAGTTCAGTAATCAAATTTACAATCGAATGATTTGATATATAGTTGATGTTTAAATTTTTTTTTTTTTTCCACTCAATTTAGCCTCCGTTTGGTAAACAAAATAAACGGATAAATTAGTTTATAAACTACACAATTTTTCAAATCACTTTTTAATCACATACAATTTATAAATCAAACAGTATTACTAAACAAATGCTTACTTATCTTGCTACATAGTTAAGTTACATGAGACAAGGCTTAATAAAGATTATATACCATCAAAAGTTTCTAATTTGTTTGTCTATATGTTTATAAGAATTATATGTTTATAAGAATAAGCAATTAATAACAAAAAATAATCCAGAAAGCAACACAACAACATATGCCGATTTTGTAATTTCCAACTTTGCTAATTAGTGCAAGATTTGTTAGCTAATCCCAAATGCTCACTGCTTGTATCAAAAGATTTCGAGGGCACATATGTGTCAATTATTACAGTGCATGGAAATACCACTCCCGTAACATCGTTTTTTCCTCAAATTTTTGCATAACACTTTTGTCAAGTATTCTTGATGTCTAAATGCAAGTTCTATATAGTAATGCATCTTCTAATGATCTTTTCTTCTATACATACTGAATATAATATGGAACTTTATGTGACTTGGCACAAGTCGATTGATGGATCATACGATCCTGACATCAAGTTTCTTGTAACTATAGAAGCTGTAGAAGAGTGGGAAAGGCATATTCTCACTTTCTCTTTGTATTCAATCATCTTATAATCAAGATTTTCTTTATCAATTGATTTGCATTATTAATTCACTGGGTCATTTTGATTTTTTGATATACGTAATTGATTTATATCTCTTATCTAATGACTAAAAATTCATGTTAACCAGTGAATCATTCAAAGAAGATGACTCAAAATTGGTCCAATTACTGCTCACTTTTTTTTTTTTTTTTTCAAAAGACACTAGATATTAAAGATATATCAACTCAGCAGAAAGAGTTGGGGAATTTCATATTTGCCACTCAATTCTTATCCCTTCGAGGCAGGTTTCTAGAATTGTTGTTCTAAGATAATGTAATGGACTTGATCATGAACTTTACCACAACATGCTGGCGATCTTCGTGACTATAGCTGTCAAGATAACCTATTTTGACTCAAGACTTTCTTTTACATATTTAAGGTCAAGAGCTAGATTTAATTGCTAAGATGGATTTGAATTTGAATCGAATAGAGAGAAACTCACTTACATAGATACAAGAATGAGTGTTTTTTTCAATTATTTCCTTTATGATAGTGTATTAGTATAATTGTGTTTGTGTTTAGTGAGAATAAATAATAATTTGAAATAAACAACGAAAAATAAAAATGAGAATTGAAAGTTTTAGGCTTTATTTGAAAGACTTTTATTAAGAAAGTAAAAAGTTTAGATTGTAAATGTATTGAGACTCTCAATCTCTATATTTCTCTTTAATTTTTTATAATATATATAATTTTTTTAATTGCATTGTTTTTAAAATTTAGTTGAAATTTAAATTATGTGGATTCTATTTTTGCTGAATCTTTGATTTTGAAGGGATTGGATTTGGAAATCTTAATTATAGAGATGTAGTTTTTGATATCGAAGTTTTTGATATAATAATATTGATTTGGTAAGTTTAGTAATCAAATTTACCATCGAATTATTTGATTTATAGTTTATGTTTAAATTTATGTTTTTTTCCACTCAATTTAGCCTGTGTTTGGTATACAAAACAAACGGATAAATTAGTTTATAAACTACACAAATTTTCAAATCACTTTTTAACCACATACAATTTATAAACCAAACAGTATTACTAAGCAAATGTTTACTTATCTTGCTACATAGTTAAGTTACATGAGATAAAGCTTTATAAAGATTATATACCATTAAAAGTTTCTAATTTGTTTGTCTATATGTTTATAAGAATTATATGCTTATAAGAATAAGCAATTAATAACAAAAAATAATCCAGAAAGCAACACGACAACATACGTCGATTTTGTAATTTTCAACTTTGCTAATTAGTGCAAAATTTGTTAGCTAGTCCCAAATGCTCACTGCTTGTATCAAAAGATCTCGATGGCACATATGTCTCAATTATTACAGTGCATGGGGATACCACTCCCGTAACATCGTTTTTTCCTCAGATTTTTGCACAACACTTTTGTCAAGTATTTTTGATGTCTAAATGCAAGTTCTATACAATAATGCATCTTCTAATGATCTTTGTTCTATACTTACTGAATATAACATGGAACTTTATGTGACTTGGCACAAGTCGATTTATGGATCTTATGATCCTGATGTCAAGTGTCTTGCAAATGCTCACTGCTTGTATTAAAAGATCTCGTGGGCACATATGTCTCAATTATTACAATGCATGACGACACCACTCATGTAACATCGTTTTTTCCTCAAATTTTTGCACAACACTTTTTTCAAGTATTCTTGATGTCTAAATGCAAGTTCTATACAGTAATGCATCTTCTAATGATCTTTTGTTCTATATACACTGAATATAATATGGAACTTTATGTGACTTGGCACAAGTCAATTGATGGATCTTATGATCCGGATGTCAAGTGTCTTGTAAATATAGAAGCTGTAGAAAAGGTGGAAAGGCATATTTTTACTCTATGTATTCAATAAGCTTACAATTAAGATTCTCTTTGTCAATTGATTTGCATTATTAGTTTCTTAATTCACTAGGTCATTTTGATTTTTTGATATACGAAATTGATTTATATCTCTTATCTAATGACTAAAAATTCATGTTAACCGGTGAATCATTCAAAGAAGATGACTGAAAATTGGTCCAATTACTGCTCACTTTTTTTTTTTTCTTTTTTTCAAAACACACTAGATATTCAAGATATATCAACTCAGCAGAAAGAGTTGGGGAATTTCATATTTGCCACTCAATTCTTATCCCTTCGAGGCAGGTTTCTAGAATTGTTGTTCTAAGATAATGTAATGGACTTGATCATGAGTTTTACCACAGCTTGTTGGTGATCTTCGTGACTATAGCTGTCAAGAGAACCTATTTTTACTCAAGACTTTCGTTTACATATTTAAGGTCAAGAGCCAGATTTAATTGCTAAGATGGATTTGAATTTGAATCGAATAGAGATAAACTGACTTACGTAGATACAAGAATGAGTGTTTTTTTCAATTATTTCCTTTACGATAGTGTATTAGTATAATTGTATTTGTATATAGTGAGAATACATAATTATTTGAAATAAACAACGAAAAATAAAAATGAGAATTGAAAGTTTTAGGCTTTATTTGAAAAACTTTTAGTAAGAAAGTAAAAAGCTTAGATTGTACATGTGTTGAGATTAATGACATTGTTGACAAAATGAAAATATATATATTAAAAAATAATTATTAATTAATTAACATAAAGGTCAAATCTGAAAAATACAAAAAGTTGTAAGGGTAAAAACGTCCAAAAAGGTTTCTCTCTTTAAGCCACTTTTAAAAGTTGTATATGTATATATGTATGTATGTATGTATGTATGTATAGATGTAATAAATTAAGTAATATGAAATTTATTTTTAATTAAATTTTACCAAATTCATATTGCAAATACATTGTTTACTAAAAAATCATCTATGCATCTCAATTTATAAAAGTGGCACGGGTATTTAACACACAAAACATAACATTTTATCACTTAACAACATGTAATCAATTTTTCAATAATCACTTTTTCTAAACATTCATTCTCAATCACATATTATATAAAAAATATTTGTTACAATTTTCATACTACTTTTTGACTACACATTCTAAAAAACCACTTTTCACAAGATCAATGCTCAAATATCAAAATCAAATAGTTAAGTTTTGTATAATTGAGTCTACAACATGAAACCACGACCAATGATTGAAATTGAAAATTTTAAAATAAATCATAGATACGAACTATTAAAATATTTAAAATTTATTCAATAGTTTTCAATACAATGTGACTTTTCATTTTTCACCCAGTAGTCCAAGAGTCAAGTTACCGGAAAAGAAATTATTTTTATACGTTATAAATAAACGTGTTTGACCACTTCGTTATTTTGAAATGAATGAGTATACTAACATACCTTTATTATTTTGATAAAAACTAGTTAAACTAATTGTTAAATATTGTAATATATATTTTGTATATTTTGATTATTTAAATTAAATCTATGATGTTAAACATAAATAAATGAACAAAATGAGTAGATAAATAAATAAATAAAATTAATTTTAAAATGACAAATGAATTCATCAAAGTATGAAGTTGCAAAAATTATTCGGACTTAATTGAATTTACTTAAAAAGCTCAGATATTATTATTTCTTTTAATTTGATAAGAGATAAGAAAAACAATTCGAATTGAAATTAATTATTTAGGACTAAATTGAATTTAATTAAGAAAATATAAATATCATTGTAGGACTTAAATAAAATAATTTTGAAATAGTAGGACATTGAGAAAAAGTGAAATGTATAAAATAAAACTTTTGCCTTTAATTTTTCATGTCATTTTAGGGATGACAAGTTGCTGTTGGCTTTCACTTGTGAGTTCGTATTAAAGTTCTCGTTGAGATCTTCGATTGACACCTGTTGAATTCAGGCCCAAAGAAAGGTACAATAATTCACCAAGAAAGGGCCCAATGGACCTTGACCCATTGATAAAGGCCTAAAAGTATCACCTGGGACGAATGCCGAGGTGGTACGACAAGCAAACCTCTTTAGCCGACCTGGTTAATGCCTAGCCGATGTGCTTTATACTCACCCGGGGCGCTTTGCGGCGTTGACCAGAGGAGAGATGGAGTCAGTGATGGGACACTGCCTTTACCAAGACGTGACAGGCGCCCATCCCCTACGAAATGTAGCAATGATTTCGGTTGAAAAGTAAGGTTGTCACCTCCATGAGCTAGGGTGATGACAAGTGTAAAGTACGCCACGTGTCGTGATCTGAGATAACAAGTTTCTCTATAAATAAAGCACGATTGTCTCCAAGTTAGGGGTTAGCAATTTCTCACTCTTAACAATATACTTCTCTCACTCCCTTTTCTCCCTTTTACACACTTATATTTTCCGCACTCAAATTATATTTGCTTGACATGGGCACTGACTTAGGCATCGGAGTGCAAACGGGAGCCACCTCGGCCCCCTTTGCAGACTGATTGTTTGTCACAGTGCGCAGGAGATCCACGTGTTCAAGAGGGAAGAGTTGAGACGTGTTGGTCCAAGGTCCAGCCGAATTTTGTGGTCAACATTTTGGCGCCGTCTGTGGGAAACCATACTGCTAACCATGAAAACACATGGTAAAAAGCCACACATAGAAAGGTTGGCCTTGAAAAAGGTAAGAGCTTCGAAAGATAAGCTGATTGGCCTTGAAAAAGGTAAGAGCTTTGAAAGATAAGCTGGTTGGCCTTGAAAAAGGTAAGAGCTTCGAAAGATAAGCTGGTTGGCCTTGAAAAAGGTAAGAGCTTCGAAAGATAAGCTGGTTGGCCTTGAAAAAGGTAAGAGCTTTGAAAGATAAGCTGGTTGGCCTTGAAAAGGAGCTTTGAAAGACAAGTCCGTTAACCTTGAAAAACTTTGAAATATAAGTGTGATAACCTTGAAACATAAGTTTAACACCCTTGAAAAAGGCGTAAAGAGCTTTGAAACATAAGTTCAGTGACCTTGAAAAAAAAGGTAAAAGCTTTGAAACATAAGTTTATTCACCTTGGAAAAGACGTATAACTTTGAGATATAAGTTTAGTAACCTTGAAAAAGGCGAGGATTTTTGAAACGAAAGTCCACTCATCTTTGAAAGACAAGATAGGATTAAGGAATTTCCCTAAACATGAACGAAAGTGATGGTGATGTTAACCCCCGTAGGGGAAGAAGTGGCCAACACAGCGAGGGCGAGGTTCCTCAAGGACTCCATGAAAACGCCAATGAGGAAGTGACACAACCTAACCCGCCTCGCCGGCACCAAAATCGCCACATGATGCGTGACATGACACGCATGGCGGCTCAAATGCTGGAGATGCAGAAGCAGCAGATAGAACAGACTGCTGCAATGAATGCCTTTATGGCCAGATGGTATGTTATGAACGAACCCGTGATGCCTCAGCAATACTCACAACCACATTATTCACCATCCGAGGCGGCCACTGCCTCATATTATTATCAAGATCCACAGGCATATGCCGAGGTAGAATCCGAGCCCTCCTACGAGCTAGGCCCGGAGCATGAAGCACATGAAGAACAAAACCCACTCCCACCTAGACACAGGGAGGCTTCTCCCACAAAATCCGGCAGTGTCTTCAGCCGAATAGGAGGGTTATTCAGGGGCCAACGACGGGGGCAAACGGACCCAGGTCGGCACAATGCCGCAGAGCCTAGAAATAGGCGGGAGCGACGCGCTGAAGAAGCCTTGTCGCATGGTCAAATGTATAGGGACCAACATGGTACGGGAGCAGAAAGGTTGGCATCAGCACATGAGCCTAGGAATATACAGGAAAGAAGAGTCGAAGCAGTTCGGACAGGATCTCGCAACGAGTTACCAACCCACGGAAGGCTAAACCACGGCCATGTTTTGCCACCACAAAGGCAAGAGTATGCTCCGCCGCTCCACGACCAATACCATGGTCCAATGTATTCCGGTCACGATGAAAACAGTGAACTGCCCTCTTACGAGTTGGATGACGAAGAGGAAGTAAGTCCCTTCACAGAGGGCCTCCGTAGGTGCCCCGTACCTCATGACTTTGAGATGCCAGAAATAGCAAAATACTCTGGTCGAGGTGATCCTGATGATCACCTGTTAAATTACCGCGCCAGCATGGAAATAGCCGGAGCCACTCCGGCATTGAAATGTAAAGCCTTTGCTTTAACCCTTGAGGGAAGTGCCATACGATGGTATAAAAGACTCCCTCCTGGTAGCATTCACAGTTGGAGAGATATGAAGACGGCTTTTAAAAATGGCTTTATTTCCTCTAGGCCTGACCAACTCCCGCTCCAACGCCTTCAGGATCTGAGGCAAGGAAGGGACGAGTCTCTGAAAAGTTACCTAGCTAGGTTTACTGAAGAGATGCATATCTGCGAAAATATCACAGAAGCAGAGATGTTTTCCGCTTTAAAAGGAGGGCTAGATATGACCAGCATGTTCTGGAGGGATGTCCGGAGTAGGAAACCAAGGGATTACAATACCCTAGTAGACCTGATGAAGGAGGAGATTGTATCGGAGGAAATGGCTAGGCCAGAGATAATCATCCCCAAGGAAGATATAACCTTGGATATTCCAATGAAGCGGACC
The DNA here is from genome assembly GCA_963555705.1 of Ligustrum vulgare. Lineage (NCBI taxonomy): Eukaryota > Viridiplantae > Streptophyta > Magnoliopsida > Lamiales > Oleaceae > Ligustrum > Ligustrum vulgare. The sequence goes on from OY743174.1 coordinate 31,658,582, forward strand.
TCAAGAAAGGAGGAAATAAGGATAGGGTCGGCGGTAACCGAGGTGGCGCGCCTCGCCCATTTCCGGGGACAGGATCTAGCTTTGCCGCAGAAATCACGGAAGCTATCCCTCACTTGCACTCTAACACCCCTTCTCAAAATCCTCCCACGGCTCAAGGGAGAGTGGAAATTAGCCGAAGTGGAAAGCAGCCCATGATTGGGGCTTACTGCACCTATCACAGATATTACGGTCACGCAACAGAGGATTGCAGGGAAATCCACATGTTAGCTGACCAAAAGGCGCAGGGGAGAAGGGGAGGTGACTATCCCCCCGACATAGGGAGAACTCAAAAGACTGGTGGTCAGAAGTTCAACCGAGCTGATAGGAGAGCTCCGTGGAAGAACTCAACTAAGGAAAGAATTGACAATCGTCAAAGAGACACGAATAAGGGCCATGATACCGCCTCGGCGTATGCTAAAGATACACGGGAACCACCTGTGCCTGTGGCCGACCTCCCCATTCATGAAATCGACACAATACTGGGAGGCCCCCACCCAGGTGAGAGCACAAACAACTCCCAAAAGAGGTACATCAGAGAGGCCAAACAACTCGCCAACGTGAATTACCATATCCATTCACATCCTTTAGGGATGCCTCGGACAGAGCCAATCACATTCACCCAAGACGATGCCATTGGAGTACATTTCCCCCACAACGACGCATTGGTTATCAGGGTAGTGGTGGCTCAGAATGGGTTATCATGGATGATGGTTGATGATGGTGCCTCGGTAAATGTGATTTACGGGGTAATGTTCGATAAAATGGGGATCAGCACTCCCCTTATTCCGGTCCCGGATCCAATATATGGATTCACAGGAGACAGCATAACCCCCAGAGGGTCCATAACCCTAATAACTGAGGTGGGGCAAGCACCAACTATTTCCAGAATCCCCATGGAAATTTTGGTTGTAGACAAAATATCCTCCTATCATGGCTCAATTGGGAGACCAGGTCTCATTGACTTGGGGGCTGCAACGCATACGAAATACATTTGCATGAAATTCCCCACGGAGCATGGCTTTGCAATTGTAAGGGGAAGCCAAACTGAGTCACGGGCCTGTTACACGAACGCAATCCGAAAGTCTCAAGATCGAAGATTGAACATGATTAGCGATGTAGCCATGGCCGAGGCTGCTCCAGACCCTAAAAGATTGGGTGGAGAGCTCTTTGAAAATAAGGACATCACGATGACACTAGAAGAAGACTTGGAAGATCTGGACCCAAGAATTGCATGAGACAATTGCTCTACCTCGGCAGAAAGGCTAGAATGCTTCGGCGTAGACCCACATGACCCAATCAAGGAATTGCAGATTGGGTTGGATTCACCAATTGAATACAAAGATCAATTGAAGAATTTCTTACTTAAAAATCTCGATGTATTCGCGTGGAAGCATGGCGACATGGTTGGGATTGATCCTAAAGAGGCTTGCCACAGACTCCAGATTGACCCTCGAAGCCCCAGGCATAGGCAGAAGAGAAGACCCATGAGTTCAGAAAAATATGAGGCCTTGAAAGACGAGGTCACGAAGCTGTTGAAAAATGGCTTCATCAGAGAATCCCGCTATCCGAAGTGGGTGTCAAACCCTGTGTTGGTACCAAAACACAATGTGAAATTGAGGGTATGTATTGATTTTTTAAACTTGAACCAGGTATGTCCAAAAGACAGTTTCCCACCGCCCCGGATCGATCAGTTGGTTGACTCAACAGCAGGGCATGAACTGCTGAGCTTCATGGATGCCTACTCCGGGTACAATCAAATCCCCATGTGTGAATCGGACGAGGAGCATACTTCGTTTATAACAGATAGAGGACTCTATTGCTACAAAGCAATGCCATTCGACTTTAAAAATGTGGGAGCTACCTATCAAAGGCTGGTGAATCGCATGTTTTTAGAACAATTGGGAAACACCATGGAGGTGTATGTCGATGACATGTTGGTCAAGAGCATGGTCGCCGCAGATCATATCCGCCATTTATCAGAGACCTTTGAGGTGTTGAGGAAATATCGAATGAAGCTCAATCCAGCGAAGTGTGCATTTGGGGTAGCGTCTGGGAAGTTTCTTGGATTCATGGTGAATAAGAGAGGAATCGAAGCTAATCCCGACAAAATCAACTCTTTGTTGAACATGCAATCGCCTCGAAGTCCAAAAGAAGTGCAAAGTTTAACGGGGAGAATTGCGGCCTTGAATCGATTCGTCTCCAAATCTACTGAAAAATGCTCGCCATTTTTTAAGGTCCTCAAAGGGGGAAAGCGATTCCACTGGACACTGGAATGTGAACAGGCTTTCTCCGACCTTAAAGCATCTTTGGGACGGCCCCCATTACTATCAAAGCCAAAGGTCGGCGAGCCTCTCTACTTGTATTTGGCTGTATCCAAAGAGGCTGTCAGCTCAGTGTTGATCAGAGAAGAGGATGGGAATCAGTTCCCAGTGTATTATGTGAGCAAAGCCATGTTAGATGCGGAGACACGTTACCCAGACATGGAGAAACTCGCCCTCTCATTACTCACAGCCTCTCGCAAACTTCGTCCCTACTTTCAAGCACACTCAATACGTGTGCTCACCAACTTTCCCATGAGACAAGTTGATGTGATCCGGAAAATAAGCTAACAATGTTATGATTCGGGACGAATCATCTTAAAGGAAGATGGGATGATGTGATCCAGAAAAGGGGTCAAAAATGAGAAATCAAGATACTGGAAATTCAACAATATTCTACGTAAGAAAATGAACAAGTTTCATGTTGGGCTCGAGTCAAGATTCAAATCAGATCAATTAATGTCAAAGGATCAAAAAAAATTGGGCAGAAGCAGACTCACGGCCGTAACACCCATTTTTACGGCCGTAAAATCAATATGGCGATTTTGGACAGAATGGCCTTTACGGCCGTAACATATCATCTCACGGCCGTAAATGAAGTAGAAGACTTACGGCTGTAATCAAAATTCTCACGGCCGTAACAAACTAAACCACATTTTGATTCGAAAGGCTATTACGGCCGTAAAGACAATTGTTACGTCCGTAATTCAAGTAACGCATTTTTGGGCCTTGTTTTGTGGCTAGGGTTTCGTTGGTTATTTTTTGTTTTAATTATTTTTGGTAATTTTGGTAATTTTTGGTTATTTTAGGTATTTTAGCCTAATTAGAATTCTATTTAGAGTCAGTTAGCGACTAGGGTTTATTTTGACTATTTATATGCTTTTCCATTCAATGTAAAAATAGAATATTTTGATGAATAAAAATTATATTGAGTGTTTTCTCAACATTGTTCTGGAATTGAACAAACTTCGAACTTATCAAATTTTGTGGGATATTTGTGGCGTTCAACAAATCGAACATATCAAAGGTGTGGACATCCTTTGTGGCGTTCAAACCATTATGGTTCTTGTTTCTTCATCGTAACGGGTCTTGGGTTTAATATACCCATGGTTCTTACATCATGAGGCTCGGGTTGTAGTGTTATCGTCAGTTCCAACCTAGATTCGGAACTTTCCAAGCGTTATTCCGCGAGTTACGACGAGGACTCCCTCCCGGGTTCTCATCACAAGTGTTGCAAAAACCAGACGCATCTGGAAGGCTACTGAAATGGGCAATAGAAATCAGCCAGTTCGACCTACATTATACGTCTCGAACCGCTGTAAAGGGCCAAGCCCTGGCGGACTTTGTAGTTGAATTCACACATCCCCCTGAGGTTGAAATGGTAGATAACACGGGTGACAGCCAAGATGACAGCCAAGAGTGGAAATTGTTCGTTGATGGGTCCTCGGCTGATGGGCGATCCGGCGCAGGGATATTGTTAGTAAGCTCATAGGGGTTTAAATTACACAGCGCAATCCGCTTCGAATTCAAAGCCTCAAACAATGTTGCCGAATACGAGGCGTTATTAGCCGGGTTAAGACCTGTGAAAGCCTTGAAGGTTAAATCCGTAGTCTCCAATAGCGATTCGCAGCTTGTTGTGAGGCAATTCAACGGGCAATTTTCTGTCAAAGAACCTTCTATGGTCGCTTACTTGAAGAAAGTAAGAGATTTGGCTGTGCACTTCAGAAAAATGGAGTTGCAACACATCCCCAGAACAGAAAATTCCAATGCTGATGTGTTGTCCAAATTAGCAAGCAGTAGCGATTCAGAGTTACACAATCTAATTCCAGTTGAGCGCATGTTGACTTCGTCTATTGAGCCAGGACCGGAGATTTTGGCGATTGAAGAAGATGGGTCCTGGATGAACCCCCTGGTCGCATATTTGAAGCACCAGATAGTGCCAAACGAGCCAGAGGCAGCTCGGAAATTACAAAAATATGCTGCAAATTTCCTTCTCTTGGATGATATACTTTATAAACGAAGCTACACCTCTCCGTTACTAAGATGTGTGGGGCCTGAGGAAAGTCGATATGTAATGAGAGAAATTCACGAGGGCATATGTGGCAACCATGCCAAGGCGTTGTCGCTAGCCCGGAAAGCCCTCAAACAGGAATATTTTTGGCCTACTTTGCGAAAGGATTCCCATGACTTCGTTCGCAAGTGCGATAAATGCCAAAGACACGCAACAATACCACATCAGCCACATCACAAGCTAACTATGGTAACCAGCCCTTGGCCTTTTGCAAAATGGGGGGTTGACATTATTGGTCCTATGCCTAGAGGATCTGATAACAATTGCTTTGCGATAGTAGCAATTGACTACTTCACCAAGTGGGTCGAAGTGGAACCTTTGATGAAGATCACCGAGGCCAACACCACCAAGTTCATTTGGAAAAATATCATATTCCGGTTCGGGATACCACATTCGTTGGTTAGTGACAATGTGAAACAGTTCAAAAACAGAAGCGTCGATGAGTTGTGTGACGATTTGAGAATTAAGAAGCTGTTCTCATCCCCACATCACCCACAGGCCAACGGACAGGTCGAAGCGGTGAACAAGACCATAAAAAATACCCTGAAAAGGAAGTTGGAATTTAGAAAGGGCGCATGAGTAGATGAACTCCCATAGGTGTTATGGGCGCTTCGAACCACCTCGCACACCTCTACTGGTGAAACACCTTTCTCGCTGGCTTACGGAGCCGAGGCGGTATGCCCCGTTGAAATCGGAATCCCTTCGCTTCGTCAAATTCATTATGACGAAGTTAGGAATGAGGAAGCGCAAAGGGCCGGTTTAGATTTCCTCATGGAAAAGCGGAATGATTCCCAAGTGGTAATGACCAAATACCATAAAAAGATGGCTCGATACTACAACAAAAGGGTGAAGAGTCGACGCTTTAATATTGGGGACTTGGTCCTCAAAAAGGTTCTCCCTTCAACACAGGAACCAGGAGTAGGGACTCTAGGTCCTAACTGGGAAGACCCTTACAAAGTATTCGTCGAGGTGGTGCCTGGAACATACATGATTGAAGACCTGTCTGGGGTACCCTTATGCAATCCTTGGAATACGGACCACCTTCGTCGTTATTTTCAATAAACTAAATTCCTCCTCAATGATTGCAACATTATTATATGATTTCATAAACCTGTGGGTCAGCTGCGTTGGAAATTACACTAATTTTTACATTAGACAAACGTAATGGATAAATGCAAGTTCCAGAATTACTTTGGTCATGACACCAAACGCCCACGCTATACATAAAATATTGTTGAAAATAAGGGACTTTTATAAAGCCCACAGGGCGATCACTGCATAAAAATTGAATGTGTTGGCGCCATAGAAAGGGGTTCATGCAAATGTGCTTGCATGGGTCCTACAAAGTGTAATTTAAGAAACGTTCAAATGATTGTCAAAATCAGATCTAACTGGTACACATAAATGCCTCGAACCACTCAGATCTAAGGGACTATACTCGCCATGTCATGTCGCCATATAACATGATTGAAAAGATTCAGATTTAGGCCATGTCATGTCGCCATATAACACGATTGAAAAGATTCAAATTTAGCCAAATGTTGTCGTATAAACCAAAATTTTTGGTACGTCAAGTTAGCTCATACGTACGGAGCGCTTTCTTGTGCGAAGTGTTGGACGGTTCCACAAAATTGTTGATACTCTCATACATACACTTAGACATTTGCAACTATACATAAAGGATAAACATAAAAGTTCTTGCATGTCAACAGGTTCAAATTTGAACACAAAATTTCTCACCCGCTGCGGCACTAAGATCCAATCTTAGTGAGCTTTCCAGTCCCAGTTTGCTTACAATCATGAAAGAGCCAACATATTTAGAAGAACTAAAACGAACTGCAGCAAACGACTCAAAGCATACAGGAATCCCTCCCAACTTTTATTACTTCAATAAAAGAACAATCACGTTTTTTCAAGGAACACAATAATGGCACAGTTTTTCTTTGCAGGCCTTTGTGACTCTTGCCCAAGTAGATACTAAATTTGTTTGCAGTTGACACCCCCAACTGCTAGGGTCAGATTTCAAGTTTCTCCTACCAAGAAACTCCCCCAAACTGTCCATGAGACTGATATACATGTGCTAATCCGATTTTTCACGTGTAAACAGTTCTAAATACTTGTTATACTTACAGGAAAAATGTGGATAAGTCATTTCATTCATAAAAATTAAGGCATTTACAAGTTGAAGTGTTACAATATCAGGTGCCGGGGCAAAAAAAAAAAAAACTAACTAACTAAAACTAACAAAATAATCAGCAGTGAAGCAAAGGCAGAAGAAGATTATTGTGGAGGAGGGACATCTTCTAAAGAACCCTTGTCAGATGCATCCCGAAGGTTGGCAGGAGCATCTTGGGGCTCGGGGTAAAAGGCTTCAATGGAAGACAAGTCCAAGGTCGGAAAAGCTTCCTTCACGTCCCCCAAAGTCATCCTAGCCCCTAAGTTCCCAAAGACCCTCTGCATAGCCTCGTACTCTGGGGTGTCTTCAAAAGTATCCTTGAAGTTCTGAACTGCTTTCGACATTTCTGCGTCCAGAACCTCCTTCACCCTGGCCGCTATGGTACGCTCCAAAGCCTCAGCAATTCTGGAGTCAATATGCTTCTCCAGGGAAGTATAATCTTCCTCAACCTTCTTCCTAGCCTCCAGCTCCCTCCCCAGTTTCTCATTGACCGCCGCCACCTCAGTTTCCAGCTTCAACTTGGCTGCGTTAACGACGGCCAGGGCCTCAGAGGTGATAGATTTTGCGCGGTTGGAATCATCCAGCTTCTTGCACAAGACCTCCACGTCTGATTTGGAGGCCCGGAGGTCATGCTTCAGTTTGTCGTTGTCCTCCGGAGGCGCTTCGCATTAGCCCTCTCCTCTGAGGAAGATTTACGGGCTATGGATAGCTGGGCCTTGAGGTCATTGATCTCCTTGAGCATATTGTCCGCGTGCCGGAGTGCAGTCTCAGCATTCTTTTTGTCCCTCTGCGCCTCATTCAAAGATGACTCCACCTCGTCAATAAGGGCCAATGCCCTGGCATTCATGGCCTTGGCGGCGAGTAACTTCCGGGACGGACTAACGCTGGAGGAGAAAGCAGACCAGCCTTTTGTCCAAAACTGCTCAGTAATAAAGGCGGCCCTGGCTGGAGGAGAACTAGGGGAGTCGAATAGAGAGGGGCTGAAAGTGACATCTTTGGGGAGAACGCTTGTTTTAATATATTTAAGTTCTTCTGCCCCCTCCGGTGTCACCTCATAGGCCAAGCCTGGAATGGGCACAGAAAGCTCATCCTCCAGGTCTTCTTCAATCATGGGAGGCGGAGGCGCAGAGGTGGATTCCTTGCCCTTACCTCTTCTGAGTTTCTTCAGGGGGGGCGGGCTCCTCCTCAGGGGCATGTTCAAATATGTCCTCGGACAAAGGAGGCGGCACTGAGGCATCCTTAGCCTCCTTGTCTCTCTTGGATCCGCCCCTGTCAGACCTTTTTCCTTTCCCATTTGGAAGGACTCCCTTAGGGTCGGCCACTTTTTCTGTGTTAGGCTCCTGTGGGCCCACAGGCAGCAGAGTAGGCGGCGGCATTAGGGCTGGAAGAGGGCCCTGAAGTTGGGCCGTAGACGCCTCGGAGACCTCCTTTGCAACCCCAACTTGCAGGTTGGGCAACACCGCTTTCTGTTTCCTTTCAACTTCACTTCCGTGGCGAAGTACAGGGGGAATCTTCGTGGCCATGAGACCCTTCAAAGAAATCTTTGGAAAATCCTTAGAACCTAGCAAGAAAAAGAGGGAAATGAGGTTACGAATAGAAAAAGCATGAGATATAAAAGCAGTAACAAAGAAAACTCACCCATGGCTCGCATAAGACTGTGTTTAACAAACAGCTTGTTTTGCTGAATGACCCCTTGAAAGGTACCCTTGTAAGCGAACAAGCGCCTCACTGCCGCTAGGTCTGCGTCGGGGAGGAGGTGAGTGAAAGTGTCCCCTACCATAAACCGATGACATATTAGTAAGCAACCAAGAAAATTGAATGGAAATTAAAGGAGCAGAGGACGCGTGACGCATAAAGACTCTAAAACAAGTGCAAGACTCACTAGGTATGGAAAGAGTTCGAGGAACGGTAATTTCTGGACTAGGGTCCACAGGGGAACTCTGCCACTCTCCAGCAACTCAGAACCACTGATTCCTCCAGTTCTTTATTGAGGTAGGGTGACCGGTGATAACGGGAGGATAAGAGCCCCTGGGAGACAAGTAGTACCAATCCTTGACGTCCGACCTCACATCCCTCTCCCTTCTAACCGATTTCTTCAAAGTATAGAGAGTGTGAATGATGTACAGTGAGATCGGATGATCAGGGTTGACCTCTTGCCACACCAACCAAGTGCCCACAGCCTGTGTCCAAAAATTGGGGGCCAGTTGGTAGGAGCACAGGTTGTAGCTCCTAAGTAGTGCCCTGAAGAAGGGGTGCAGGGGAAGCCTCATCCCGCAAGAAAGGGCATCGTAGCATATGGCCGCCTGGCCCGGAGGAGGGCTGGAAGGTTGGCAAGATGGTGTAGGATGCACCAATTGGACCCCTTCTGGTAGCCTGAATTTTACCGAAGCCCCGGCTAAATCAACTCTTCGAATTTCGGTGGCGACCTCACTGCTTTCCCATGACTCTGGGTTTGGATCAGGATCGACGTGGTAGCCTGAAACCTTGTTAACTTGGTCGACCCACTCCTCTACTTGAGCAACCTCCTCTGCAGACAAACCCAATTCTTCCCTATGTGCCCTAAAAGGGGCCCTAACGGTCAAACCAAGGTCCTGGTGACCAGAAGAAGGGCCGGCCGTCCTTTCTCTCCTTAGATCCCAATCTCGTTTGCTCCGAAGCTCTGCCAAAGATGCCTCCTCTTCGGATGACAGATGAGCCATGTAAGTCTGATGTTTATCTTCTTCGCTGTCAGAATCACTCAAATAGATTATGCCACTGTTTTTCCTATTTCTCCTCTTAATCTGCTCCCTAAAGAAGCGGGAACTAAAAACCGATAAAGAGATGGGGCAGAAACCTCTGACGGGAACCGCCATTGCTAACATCTCCTGTGAACCCGTTCCCCCAACTCTTTCCATTTTTCTTTTGTTTTAAAGGTGGGTCAGACTCAATTAAAGAAAAGCAAGGTGCAAAAGCAAAGTTTTCAAACCCACAACAAAAAAAATTAGAAATAGAAAAATCTCGCATATACAGAGACCAAGAGGTTTACCTTCAGATGACGAATGCCTGAAATCGCGCACTGGGAATGAAGGACTTGCCGGTAAAGAAACTGTGGAACAGTAAAGGCGGACGCTGGGTAGAAAGCCCTTGGGGAGAAAACTCGAAACTTGCAGGAAAAGAGTATCGCTACGAAGACTCTTAGAAAGTGGTAAAAAGGGGAAATAATGAAATGAAGAAGGATTTATAGGGATCCCAACGATCTAGGTTCATCGATTTTTGTGAGCCGTATGATTAATGTGGCTAACCCATGCTTCTTGGGAAATGGAATAATAAAAACGCCAGCCGTCAAATGGAGGGGCAAAACCGTTCAGCTACCACAGTAAGCGCCACGCTCTGCATAACGCTGCTCCCATAACCTTTTATATATTTCTTGGGAACTCAAGACAATAGCCCCTTTTATTAAATACGCCGCCTAAGATACGCGCTGGCGCGTCCTAAACCCTCACTCAGGAGAGAAGCCGAAGCAGGAGGTCGACTTCACGCCAAATCCAAACCTTCAATAAGGAAAATCATCCTAGGCACCAGGTCTGCGACATCATACAAAAGCCACCATAACAAAGCTAGTACCTCGGGCGTACAGCAAATCCTACACGTCTATGAATGATCGCTTCGGATTTGAGGGACTAGTGTTGAATCCAGGCCCAAAGAAAGGTACAGTAATTCACCAAGCAAGGGCCCAATAGAGGCCCAATGGAACTTGACCCACGGATAAAGGCCTAAAAGTATCACCTGGGACGAATGCCGAGGTGGTACGACAAGCAAACCTCTTTAGCCGACCTGGTTAACGCCTAGCCGATGTGCTTTATACTCACCCGGGGCGCTTTGTGGCGTTGACCAGAGGAGAGATGGAGTCAGTGATGAGACACTGCCTTTACCAAGACGTGACAGGCGCCCATCCCCTACGAAATGTAGCAATGATTACGGTTGAAAAGTAAGGTTGTCACCTCCATGAGCTAGGGTGATGACAAGTGTAAAGTACATCACGTGTCGTGATCTGAGATAACAAGTTTCTCTATAAATAAAGCATGATTGTCTCCAAGTTAGGGGTTAGCAATATCTCACTCTTAACAATATACTTCTCTCACTCCCTTTTCTCTCTTTTACACACTTATATTTCCCGCACTCAAATTATATTTGTTTGACATGGGCACTGACTTAGGCATCGGAGTTCAAACGGGAGCCACCTCGGCCCCCTTTGCAAACTGATTGTTTGTCACAGTGCGCAGGAGATCCACGTGTTCAAGAGGGAGGAGCTGAGACGTGTTAGTCCAAGGTCCAGCCGGATTTTGTGGTCAACAACACCTATATTGTAAATTTTTCAATTTCAAAATAATATAATGATTATCTTGGCTTTGTCTGTTAAGATAATTTTGTTTAAAAACATTTTTTTTAATGTTTTTGAGGTAAAATATGTATTTGAAAAATGGAGAGAGAAACTGTGTATGTTTAAAAAATGATTTTAGGAATTGTGTTGTAAAAAACTTGTTTTTAAACAAGTTTGCCAAACAGGGGCCAAACAGTACCGTTGAAGTCAAAGTTTGTAGGCGCAGGTTATATTTAATTGGAGTTGCAAGAAATTTGTGGGGCCCGTACTACCTTTTTTTTTTAAATACTTCAACGAATTATTTTTTATGGTTATGACCTACCATTTTGTTGACTTTGTGGGGCCCGCCAGTTTTAAATATTAAAAATTGTACGAAGCCAACCATTGCTGACTTCAAATTAACTGTGCAAAACTGATTTTTTTCCAAAAATCCGATCCCAGACACACGCTAAGTATATATATGATAAAGATAAAGATTTATTTTGCAACTAAGCTAATAAAAGATGATACTTTCATCAATTAAAAGAAAAACGTGGCGTTGTGACGAGGCAACTACGTCTATTTAGAGGTGAACACGGTTTGATTTAGGTGGTTTGTAGCAAAATTTCAAACGAAACCATTTAAAATGGCTTGAAATTTTTCCAAATCAAACCAAACCAAACCAAACTATTTCATTTCCCAAACCAAACCATTTCATTTCCTAAACCAAACTAAACCAAACCATTTTTTTCGGTTTAGTGCGGTTTAAAATCGCGGTTTTCAATTAAATAAATTAGTAGGTCCCAACCCAAGAACCATTCTTTTCTACGATAATGCAAGTATGAATGAATGATTAATCTACCAATAGCAAATATCACAGATTTAGTAATCGATACACAATATTGAGTGAATGATCAACATTAACTTTGGAGTCGATAACTAAGAAATACATACAGACCATTACGTAGATTACGTCAAAAGGCGTTCTTGAATTTTTTTAAAGATACAACTCACATTGACAAGGGATTATTTCTGCAGGTTGCAACTGCAAATAAGATTTACTTGTTGAAAATCATTCACATAAATAAAAGACAACACATTTTGTTACTGCAATAGTATTTTTTCTATTCAGTATACTATAAATATGTGTCATAATGAATTCTCTTTTAATTCATTTATAAAGTTCTTCAATAGAAATTGCATGCCTCATTTTAACTTTTCTACCGTATTCAATAGTTCTAGTTGGGAATGAGGTTGGACTGCTTATAGGAGGGATCAAACAGACATAAATTAAAGCACAACTTTATTCCTAAAAAATCTCACCTTTTTTGCAATTAACATATGCTGGAAATCTTTCAAGAACACATCTAAATTTTGATAAAAGTTATTCTATAATTCATTTCTATTGGAAAAAGAAATTAAGGTAGTATTCAAAATGACTTAAATGTTTTAATAACAATTTGAATTTGATAAGCTATTCCTGCACTCATTTTTTATAATTTGTTTAAAAATTTGATGAATTGGGGTTTCAAACCGCGACTTTGACAATTGAAACATAAACAAAGACATTTAAAGTAGCTAGAATTTTTTTTCAAATGAACGTTTTTGAAACTGAATCAAATTAAACTATTCTTTACGATTTAATACTATTTAGCGAATTAACGGTGAATTCACCCCCGTTTCTTCACCCCCGTCACAGAATAATAGGAAGTATTGTGTGTGCGCGTTGTTGTTTCTCCAACTTTCATGGATGATTGTGACTAAATGGCCCTTCTCAAAGTTAAAGTCTCAGTTTCCCTGGGGGTCCTGCTCTTTCTCTCTCATTTCCACCTCCAAGACCTCGGCTTCCCCAAACCCATTTTCATCAGACACTTCAGCTACATTCAGCAGCAATGTAATAGAAATAAGGCACCTTTTTTCCCATTGTGTAAGAGCAGGCAATCTTCGTGTTGGATCTTCTCTTCATGCCTATATTATCAAGAACCCACCAGTCTTTGATGCCAGAAACACTTTTAATAACCGAAATGTCTATGTAGTTTACAATTCTCTACTATCTATGTACTGCAAATGTGGTGAGATTTGTGATGCAGTTCAACTGTTTGACAGAATGCCGTTTAAGGACACTGTTTCTTGGAATTCGATTATATCCGGTTTCTTGAAAAACGGAGAGTTAGAGTCGGGGTTCAGGCGTTTCAAGTCGTTGTTAGGTTCTGAGTTATATCGATTTGATCATGCCAGTTTGACTACGATCTTGTCTGCTTGTGGTGGGATTGATTTTCTTGGAACTGTGAAGACGATTCATGGTTTGGTAATCTCAAATGGTTATGAAAATGACATAACTGTTTCGAATGCTTTGATAACGGCATATTTTAGATGTAAATGTTTTGATTCGGGGAGGGGTGCTTTTGATGAGATGGTGGAGAGGAATGTCATTACTTGGACAGCTGCAATTTCGGGTCTTGCTCAAAATGAATTTTATGAGGAAAGCTTGAAGTTGTTCGTGAAAATGCAGTTAGAGTTAGTGGTTCCTAATTATTTGACATATCTAAGTGTGCTTTTGGCATGTTCTGGCTTACAAGCGCTCAAGGAGGGGAGCCAGATTCATGGGGTTTCTTGGAAGTTGGGCATTCAATCAGATTTGTGTATTGAAAGTGCATTGATGGATATGTACTCCAAGTGTGGTAAAATGGAGGATGCGTGGCGGATATTTGAGTCGGCTGAGGTGCTTGATGAGGTTTCTATGACTGTTATAATTGTGGGATTTGCACAAAATGGTTTTGAGGATGAAGCTATACAGATGTTCACGAAGATGGTGAAGGAAGGTTCCAAGATTGATCCAAACATGATTTCTGCGATTCTTGGAGTTGATACTTCATTAGGTCTTGGTAAACAAGTTCAGTCTTTAGTAATCAAAAAAGGATTTGCTTCTAATGTCTTTGTTAGCAATGGCTTGATTAACATGTATTCCAAGGGTGGGGAGTTGGAGGAATCTGCCAAGATTTTTTATCAAATCCCTCAAAAGAATCAAGTTTCATGGAACTCCATAATTGCAGCTTTTGCTCGCCATGGTGATAGCTTAAAATCCCTTAAATTATATGAAGAAATGAAGTTGGAAGGAGTAGAACCTAGTGATGTTACATTTCTATCTCTGCTTCACGCTTGCAGTCATGTAGGTTTAGTTCACCAGGGTATGAAGTTGTTTGAATTAATGGTAAAAGATTATGGTATGCGTCCAAGAATGGAGCACTATGCTTGTCTTGTTGACATGCTCGGTCGTGCTGGTCTTATAAATGAAGCCAAGAATTTTATAGGCGGACTAAGCGTAAAGCCAGATGAACTTGTTTGGCAAGCATTACTTGGTGCTGCTAGTATTCGTGGTGATATTGAGACAGCAAAGTACGCTGCTGTTCAACTTGCTCGGACTGAACCTGGTAGTCCGGTGCCATACATTTCAATGGCAAATATATATTCTTCTCAAGGGCGTTGGAGAGAAAGAGCACGAACAATCAAGAATATGAAGGAGAAGGGGGTATCGAAAGAGACGGGGATAAGTTGGATTGAGATTAATAAGAAAATCCACAGTTTTGTAGTTGCTGATCAAGTGCATCCACAAGGTGATGATATTTATGGTATATTATCAGAGTTGTTGAGACACATGAGAGATGAAGGGTATGTGCCGAATAGGAGTTCTGTTTTTGTCTGCTTGGACCACGACCATTCAGTAGAATTACAAAATTATGTGGTGAGCCAAGGATGAAGATAACATTTTTCAGCCATGTGCCTTTAGCCTCTGTTCGGAAGGATTAAAATCAGCCTTTTTGGTTTTTTTTTTGCGGAGTTTGAAGTAGATCTAGGATTACAAATTGAAGAGAGAAAAAATATATGGTCAAAAAGTTATATTGGAAATTGTAGTTGTTAATAATGATAAAAAAAAAAAAAAACCACACACAAACGCAAAATCCGAACGGAGGCGAATCACTTTTTACATTAATTAATTAATACAGTGCAACAAGTCCCTCGTATCGCACCATTTGTAGGATTCAAAATCTTTAATTCCCGTGGACAAGGTTGTTAACAATGAAGTTGACAATTATTTATTGAATAAGTTGTAAGAATATAATGTCCAACATGAGTTGTGAATTTATATATAATAAAAAATATCAAGAAAATTAAGATATAAAATTGCGACTTGCATATTTCTTTTAACATCTAATTATTTCTTCTCTAATAATTTTCTTAGTCTATTTAGGTAAATTAAGATATGGACATGTGACTTATTATTTACTTTATAATTTTGATTTGATGACGGAAGTCGAGCTTACGGTTATGTGATTTATAAAAGTTGAAATATTTACAATTTTTAAATCGTAAAATGAATTCAAGATAATTAAAAAAAAAATTGAAATCAAGAGACTAATAGACATTTACGAAATTAATTTATCGACTCCTCGGATAGCGCTATAAAAATTTGTAATAACTATCTTAGAGCCTGTTTGTTAATGTTAAAAATTTTATTTTTGTGATTTTATTTTATTTTATTTTTGGTTTTTTTATTGATGTATGATGTTTAAAAAAATTTGAAAAGTAAAAAATTGTAGGCTTGACTAAAAATGTATGGTTGAGATTGAGTTTGAATTTGAAAAGTTGGGATGAAAATTTAGCAAACAGACTCTTCATGCAATAATTGATATTTAAATGTAGTAAACAAATATTTTATTTCATCTATTATCTACTATCTATCTACATCTACATCTACAATATATAAAAAAAAAAAGTGGATGGAGAAGAAACTTTTGAACTCCTATTTTAACATCATACATTTAGTTATATACCCGTCTTATCCTTATCCCTTTATTTAATAACATTAAATAATTCATTACATTTATTATATAGCAATTTACAAAATTATAATATAATATAATTTTATTATAATTCATTAATTTAATTTAATTTAATTTAATCTACATCTACAATAATAATAATAATAATAATAATAATAATAATAATAATAATAATAATAATAATAATAATAATAATAAAGTGTGTATGAGTGGAAAACCTTTGATTACTCCATTTTACCCTTAAATTTTTATGTTTTTAGGTCAATATTACATTCAAAATTTAATTTATTTTCATTAAATATTATCAGTTATTATATTAATTAATCTACAATATATTTAGATATTTTTATCTTTTGTCAATAACACTCTTAATTTTTTATTAAAACCATTAATTAATTCATAAGAAAAAGAATTAATTATATTCTAATTAAGAATATAAATAAATAATTTTAAACTAAAATTTTAGTTTAAACTTACATTTTTTTTAATAAAAAAATATGCTCCTAAATTAATTTTATTTGTCTATGCACAACCTTTTTATATTTTTCTATTGTTTTTGCAATTTATCATAAATATTTTATTAATCAATATTCGATTTTTCTAATATTTTATGATATCAGATTATCTCTTGATATATGACGTCTGATTTCTTTATTAATTTTGCAAGTTAAATGTTTTTTTTTAATATATATAGATTCCTCGATGAAATTTTTCAATAAAATATTAATTTTCTAAAAATTACAGATAACTTACAAGTTACAACCCAATTTGTCTTTTAACAATATCAATTATCTCAACTACTTTCGAAAATGATAGTAATACTTCAAAAAAATTATGCATGTCATTCATCATTTACAAAAGACGTGCGAAGTACGTACTTACTATCTAGTCTAGTATAAAAAGTATGGATGAAGGAGAAACCTTTTGAACAGAGCCGTACCTGTGATTTTTTTAGGCCTGAGACAAACTGTTTTATTGTTGAAGAAATGGGCCCTGGGCCGATTTTTTTTTTTTTTTTTTTTTTGGGAAAACTAAAAATAACAATAAAAATTTATGTTCACTCAAGACAAATGAACTAAATAATATGCAAATTTACCATAAAATTGGAAAAAAGTAAAAAAAAAATTCAAAAGTATTAACTAACATAAAAAACTAACAAAATATGATATTCCAAATACTTATATTTTTATATCAAATAACAAGGTATAAAGCGTTTGAAACAATTACTTCTTCTTCTTCTTTTTTTTTTTTTTTTTTAGGTGCAAGCTACAATTTTTTGATTTTCATACAAAATAAGACTGGACCACAAACCAATCAACAATGATCAAATTGGGTTACATCTTTGGTTTCTCAGCTTACTGGGCTTGGGCTACATGGGGGAGTATGGAAAAAAAAAAAAAAAAATCATGGGCCCCTAAAATATTTTGGACCTGTAGGCCCTGAGGCTGTTGCCTCAGTGGACTCAAGGCAGGTCCGGCCCTGCTTTTGAATACCTATTTTATCCTTATATATTTAATATACACCATATATACCCCTACCCCTATATTTAATAATATTAAATAATTTATTACATTAATTTTTTATTTAATAGTTTACATTAATATGATATAATTTCATATTATTTATATTCTTTCATTTATTTATTATTAAGTTAATTTACTATCAACATTTTATAATGTTGTAATACAATATCATATTATATTCTTCACATAGATATTATTATACATTTTTATTTAGCCCCTGTTTGGTTTTCATTAAAATTTTCTTATTTTTCTACAGTACTCAATCTCAACCATTCACTAAAAGTCAAGCATACAATTTTTGACTTTTCAACCAAATTTCAACAATTCATTCTCATAAAAATAACTATTCATTTTAAAAAAAATTCATTTTAATTAAAACCAAACACACTCTTAGTTAGTATTAAAAAAAAGGGGGGAAATTAATTCATCATTTGATAAATATTACTTTGAATATAATATTTATATTATATTATCCAAATTTTAAAATTGATTTGTCTACTAAAATTTCATAGTTTATATTGCATATATTATATTATGAGTGTAAAAACCACACGAACTAGAATTTCATTAATTCGTAACTTTTATTTTCATATATTACATCAAAAGTATTTTACAACTTTTAATTCACATTTACCTTTCTTTCATCTTTTTTTTTTTTGGATTTACTTCTCAATAATTTTTCAAGTTTTGAGCTGATTTATTATTATAATTCTTACTTTTTTAAAAGAAAAATTATGTTATAATTTTTACTTCTTCCTTTTTTAATTATTATTATGATTATATATATATATATATATATATATATATATATATATATATATATATATATATATATATATATTTATATATATATACAATTTCATTAATTAGTGACCTTATTTTCATAGGTTACATGAATTTTTTTTTTTACAAATTCTAATTCATGTTACATATAATATAATTACTAACACAATTACATTACACTACATTAATAAAAATTAATTTTTGAATTAATATTCATTTGAAATTTTATATGTATTGGCTCATTTTCTTCCAACATATTAAGTCAAAACACAACAATGAGAATCAAATATATTGAATCCTTACATATATCATCCTTATTAATTAATAACACAGTTCATTACATTAATTTATTATTTAATAATATAAAATGTTCTAATATATATTTTAGTATTATTATATGCAATTTCTTCTGATAATATAACACAACATAAATTTTTTTTCGACAAAAAATGATTAAGATGACTACCTCAGTGACAAACTAAATGATTTATTTCACGAAGAAATTAGAAACTTTGTTAGTTTTAGTGAAGCAATATATTATACAAATCAATTTTATCAAGGGGATTCTTAAATACATTGTTTTCAAACGGTATCTCATCATATTAGTTAATCTTAAAAAGAAATTCTCCAGTGACCATTTTAAGGAATCTAAACTTATCCAAGGATCTTTCCAATGAAACAAAAATGATTTATCGTGATTCCAAAAGACATATCATCCATGGAGAAATAATCGTTAATCATCTTGAAAAATAAGTTTTTTCATCCACCTATCATATTAACTCCAACAAATGATGAAGGATATTCATTCAAACTCAAGATAAACACTTTTCAATAAACGTCTATAATTAAAAGTGACTTTTAAAAGGGCTCAAGGATAAACAATGTACACTATTTGACTATACTTTTCAAACCATGTATTTTCTTATGAACAACTATATGTAGCACTTTATCACTAAATTTCAATGCATACAGTAAAAGTTTTGGTAAAACCAGAAAAATTGTGAGAAGTTAACAAAAAATATTATGTACAAATAAATGTTATCGTAATCAAAACATTACATTATATTTTAGTTTACATTCAACACTTTCACAATATATACATAATTTCATATAAAAATTTTTATTCATGTATAAACTTTTAACATTTTTAATTTTTTCTTTTAATGATATATATTACCTCAATTACTTTCAAAATAGTATTAGTACAACAAAACATTTCGCATCTCTTTCATCCTATACATAAAACATGCATCGCACGTTCTTACTAGTAGTATATTAAGAGTGAGGATTAGGGAGAAACTTTTTATTTCATATATCACCCTTATATATTTAGTTATATGTCCAATATACTCTTACCTCTCAATTAATAACATTAAATATTAATATTATAATATAACTAGTTGTCTACCCGTGCGATGCACGAAATATATAATTTTTAAATCATAATTTTGAAAATATCTTGATTCAATTATATCAAATAAAAAACATAATTTAAATAAAATCTCAATACAAAATGTTATTGAATTTTAAACTTTAAAAAAGACAAAACTATTTAAAATAAAAAAATGTTACATGTACACTAAGTATATCGCGCCACTCAAAATTTGACACTCATTTAAATTTTTTATATAATTTTTATTTTTACTTTTATTTACGTTTTTCACTGAAAATTTGTCCACCTCATCACCTATTTCTCTTTTAAAATGTTATAATTTTTTATTAACTATATTTTTTAATGTGTTACTTACATATATTTTGTAATACACTTATTGAAGAACTTACTCATTTATTGACATATCCGAAGTAAAACTTCAATGATTTTATTTATTTATTTTCAAAATATATTGATTCAAAATTTTCATTTTTAATTTAAAAAATTTATATAGCATGTACACTAAGTATAAAATGCCACTCAAAATTTGACACATTTAAATTTTTTATATAAATTTTTTGATTTTTAATTACGCTTTTCTCTGAATATTTACCTACCTCATCACCTATTTCCCTTTTAATATGTTATAATTTTTTATTAGCTATATTTTTTAATGTGTTGCTTACATTTAATTTATTTGAAATCCAATATATTAATTAATATATTTTATTTTTCCTTATTTTTTAAACATGCTAATCTTTGTCAAAATGGTGAAATGATAAAGCCTCCCTTTGGAGATAGAAAATACACGTGGTTAAAGAGTTGATAGAAATAATTAGTTATTTTTGTAACATGCGTATTGAAGAGCCTACTCATTTATTGATATATTAAGAAGTAAAATTTCAATAATTCTATTTATTTATTTTCAAAATATATTAATTCAATTTTTTTCATTTCTAACTTAACAAATTTATATAGCATATATTTATTTATTTTAATATATATTAATCCAAAATTTTCATTTTCAATGTAACACAATTACATAGATATGATATGACATTTATTTATGTTTGAATATATTAATCCAATTTTTTCATTTCCTACATAACACATGTTATTGAATTTGAAACTTTTTAAAAAAAATCAAAATAAAAAAATTCTGCATTTACACTCAGTGTACCGTGCCACTCTAAGTTTGGCAATTAATTAAATTTTTTATATAAAATTTCTTTTAACTTTTATTTACGTTTTTCTCTAAAAATTTACCCACCTTATCACTTATTTTCCAAGAGATGCATAGTTTTCCATTTAGACAACCGGATCTCACTTTCTAGAAGTGAACCCGCTTTGATACCAATTGAAAATTTGAGGTTGTCTAAATTTTAATAATGGATTGTCATAGATTAGTCTGCACAGTAACCAGTTAATAGTAAATCGTTAAGTTGTGTTTAGCGCAGTATCAGATGAATCTTGCTCAGGCAGATTCGTCTGATAGTAAAACGTAAACAATCAGAATAAATTGTGTGGAATAGTAAATAGACAAGAACATAATGATTTGAACTTAAAGTGGGAAAACCCCTAACAAGGAAAACCCACGGTTCGCATCCTGCAAACAAAAAACAAATCACTATATAAGGAAAGATTTTATACAGATCAATCTAAACTACATGATAAATATACGCATAGACTTTATCAAACATCCAAGAAATAGATCACTCCCTAATCCTTTTGTGGCATGTAATGTGTGATGGCGTCCCACCACTCTTCAGTAGTTTTCTTTGACTCTGCAACACTTTTCAGCAACACAAACTCTCGTTCGTTCTTGATCCAAACCTCCTGTTTGATCTTCACGCTGAACTTCTTTCCATTTCTAAGTGATTGAATCCTCCTCCCGGAGTATTGAAGTCACAACTCAATTGAAGTCTTTTGTATTTGCGCACACACGAAAAAATAGCTTCAAGATTTCTTTAACAAGGTGGACGTGTATTTCTCTAGCACCACATGAAAATTGTATTTTCACGTCACACGAAAAACGTCCCGTTTTTCTTCTCTTTATAGTGCAATTAGGTTTTCTTGATTCTCAAGTTTTCCTTATTGCACAAGATCTCTAATACCTGCAAAACGGGTTAGAGATAATTAATAAATGTAAGATAAATATTCTTAACTAAATCTTACCATAACCAAGATATAGATAAATCATGTAAGATCTTACCATAAGTTAATCAATCACGTGATTAACATAAACTTGGACTTCATATTTTCGGCCCTATCAAGAATTTTCCCTACATAGATTTTCGTCCAACTCATCTTACCATATGCAAGGTTAAGATTGAAATATGCTTGACCATATCAGGAAGATACTTACCATATCTTGGATAAGCTTGCGTATCAAGAATAATCACAACAGATTATCAAGAATATTACCAAAATATTTTCGAGATTGTGATAAAAATTTCCGAGATTATGATCAAATGTATATCAATATTTTCTCGATCATTATCTTTACAATAAAATGTATTTCTCGAAAAAACAAATAAATTGCATAATTTAATCGAACTTAATAAATTACTAAATACACGTATTTAGTAATTAAATCAAGTTTTATTAAATTACACATTCGTGAAAAATAGGAAATGCCAATATCATAAAATTAACAATCTCCCCCTTTGGCTTTTTCTATTTTTCTGAAACCAATCATCTTTTTATGATCACAAGAAATCAATTAGCTCCCCCTATCAAAAATCTCCCCCTCAAGATATGCATATAAAGAAAGAAACATAGAGAGCATAAATTAAAAAGATGATATCCATATGCTACTCCCCCTTTTCGGTTAAAGAGGAGAAGCCATAGGTTCCTGCATTAAAAAGTTCACAACCTAAAGTCGAAAAGGAGAATAAAAATGTTAAGTCAAAACAATGTTGTTTAAATCACTGAAAATAAGTAGATGAGACTAGCAGGGTTGAGATCAGTCTGGAGTCTTCCTTTGCTTTTTAGAGGCAGGGAGCTTCTTGGCCGCAACCTTCCTCTTTTCTTTGGCTTCCACAGGAGCCACATTTTTTGAAGACCCACCAAGTAACTGATCAAGCGTGTCTTCAAGACGCTTAACCCGCACACCGAGTTCAGATATGTCAGCTTTCATTCCTGCATTTTCTGCTTCCAGCTAACCCAGTCTGGCATCTTTATCAGTTGATACCTGAGTTCTAGTAGTCTCATCCATAGCCTGCTTCTTGTGACCCGTCTGCATCTCCAGAGTCTTTCTGCATCTGGCCCTGTTTAACACTTTGGGGGTGATCACCAGATCGTCTTCCAGTGTCTGGATACCCCGATCACTCAAAAACTGTGAAATAATCCAAGGGTAAACCAATAGATAAGTATTCCCTTGTCTAGGACCACTTCCCGATACCCTACCAATGATGGAATTCCAGATTCGTGCAGCAAGGTCAATATTACGTTTAGTCCCCAGCAGAAAAAGAGTTCTAGCAGATTCCCTCTTAAAACTCGAGTCATGGATGAGTTGGTCAAAATTTGCTTTTACAATTTTGTGAAGTATTTGATACTTCTTTGACATTTCTGACCTAGGAAATTGTTTTAACCCCTATACTTGCCATGTGATCTTTCCCCCCGACAACTCCATAGCAATTTCATCATTAGTAGCTTCCATAGACTCATCCTCATCAGCCACATCGTCATTTAGTCCTAACCACTTCCTAAGTTCTTTGGCCGAAATCTTAATTAACTGTCCCCTAACAAAAAGAGAAGTGGTAAAAATACATTTTTTGGAGTTATAGTCAATGGGGATATTGGCATAAAATTCCTTGACCAGAGTTTCATTGATTTGTCCCTTGCAATCAGTCAATTTTCTCAATCCAAAATGTGACATTATATCATCAAGTCATCAAATTCGCCTACAGTCACTCTAGACTCATAATGCAACCGTTTACCTGAAATATGTTTTTGGAAATCAGTGTATGCTTCAGACGACCAAAATTTGAAATTGAATGGGGTAAACATACCTCTTGCTGTCTGCATAGGGGTGCAGACGAATGAAGAAACATCAAACCTGGATCTTACTGGACCCGCAACCGTGTCACCCTTTTTCTTCTTCGAACTCACAGTGGCTACAATCTTTTGTTTTCCTTTTCTGTCTGGAATAACAACTTCTTTCTCAAACTCTTCTTCCAACTGCTCAGACTCGTCTGTATCCTCAGATTCCTCTGGCCCTTCTGATGGTGCATCATCCTCAGATTCTTCTCCTTTCTTTTCTTCTTCAGATTTTTCATCTTCCCCAGATTCTTCCCGCTCCTCTGGTTTCTCCTTTTCATCACCAGATTCTGTCTCACCCAATTCATCTCCACCTTCTTCATCCCCAATTTTTGCATCTCTTGCACTTTTCATGGCAGCAAATTTTCTTGCTCCCTGCAGTTCACTCCGAATATCTAAGGGAGAGATATGGCTGGACCCAAGATTACCCGATATGGGTGTCAAACTTATGCCCATGGTTTGTGGAATAACAGGTGTGTTCCAGCCAATTTGGGCCATGAGAAGAGCAGGTGTTGGAGTAGTACTGGTGGTAGAGAGTGAGGTCGGCATTGGGCTGGTGCCGGAGAGCGGTACAGGAATAATGGCGCCGCTAGGAGTTCCCATCCCTGATGGGTCTGGTTGAGGTGATTCGACAATGCCACCGCTTCCTCTGGTGACTCTCCTCCTTCCGGTTTGCTTGCTTCGAGCCATGTCTTGGAATGGGTGTGGGATTTTGAGAGAGGAAGGCGGAACTTAGGGTTTTGTTGAGAGATTATTGGGGTTTTTGGAACTTGGGACTTGAGGATTATGAAGACGTGTGAGGTGTTTGGGTTTAAGGAGGGTTC
The DNA here is from genome assembly GCA_963555705.1 of Ligustrum vulgare. NCBI lineage: Eukaryota > Viridiplantae > Streptophyta > Magnoliopsida > Lamiales > Oleaceae > Ligustrum > Ligustrum vulgare. The sequence goes on from OY743174.1 coordinate 31,682,909, forward strand.
TCATATAAAAGGAATTGGTGTTTATTATGGTAACTGGAGAATCCTGATTCTTGTCAACTTCTTTCCTTTAAAAAATAGATAAGTATAGAAACAAAATATGTTAAGAATTAGGAAACAAATAAATTACCAAACTCGACTCCACAATCAACTGACTTGTTCTGCAAGATTTGTACATATTAGCCCACGATATACTGCCTTGAAAATAAAGATTTTCAAAATAAAATCTAAAAATTCGTGAATAAAAAAAATCTAAATGCTTCTGAATACCTGAGACACGTCTGAGCACTTGTTGGCATCTGTTGAGTCAGATATATTTGGCAGTAGACAATCCACCAAGAGCATGATTATGTTGATTAATGTGCGTGTGTGATCCGAGCAATCCTTAGTCATCCACATACTACCAAAAATCATATGATTGCCCTGACTTATCGATTTGTCACCGTAATGCACAATAAGACCGATCAAAATCTATAGAAAGTGCATTTTCTCATATCCGGCTTGCCGACTTTTTCTATATTGTGGCAATGTCTTTTGGAGGTGGAAACAACTTCACACAATCCCCAGAAGTTATCTTACAGTATCTTCCCCTTTGGGTCAGAAGAAGGGTATGAACTTGGCTTGGATTGGTAGATTTACACAATCGCCAGAAGTTATCTTACAAGGTTTTCCCTTACTTCTACAATATTACCACATTTATATCAATTCATCATATTTTGAGGCTAAAGGGTATGAACTTGGATTGGATATGCAGCCTTCTTTTCCACTAGCCCTGCCCTTAGATAATAAGAAAAATGCGTGCAATGCTATAAGCAAGATTTAGATCATAGGTCTACACACAGAATATAAAATCTCATCCGATAACAACCATATGACATGAACAGCAGTGACTTATCCTTAAGATTGTCCAGATTTGAGTGCTAGTTAGATTCATCCAGAGACATGTTGACTGCTATCAGCCAGACGTATCTGTCTCGTTATTAGCCACAAGCACTCAGATATATCTACAAGCAAAAACATGATCTACTTAATATAAGAATAGGGTAAGTTAACCAAAATGCAAAAAAGAGAAATGATGCGAGTTTTTTTTTTTTTTTTATATAAAATATGCATGTTCCTATTCAGAAGGAGATGATACTCCAATTTGTTTCCTAAGGCTTTCAAATTTGACAGTATCGAGGGCCTTAGTAAACAAATCTCCCAGCTGTAGATCAGTCTGTATGTGCTCCAGATTGATAATCTTTTGTTTCACCAATTCTCTGATGAAGTGGTGTCTAATGTCAATATGTTTTGTTCTGGAGTGCTGGACTGGATTCTTTGAGATGTTGATGGCACTGGTGTTGTCACAATACACAGTGGCTTGTTCTGTAGAGATTCCATAGTCTTCTAACATTTGTTTCATCCATGGGAGTTGTGTACAGCAACTCCCAGCTGCTATATACTCAGCTTCGGCTGTGGATAGTGACACTGAATTTTGCTTTCTACTTAGCCATGCCACCAAATTGTTCCCAATGTAGAAACATCCTCCAGATGTACCATTTCGATCATCCACATTCCCAGCCCAGTCTGCGTCTGAAAAACCTGCAAGATTGGCAGTGGTATCTCTTGTAAACCAAATTCCGTAATTCAACGTACCACTTACATATCTGATGATTCTTTTCACAGCAGCAACATGAGATTCCTTAGGTTTAGCTTGATATCTTGCACAAACTCCAACACTGAAGGATATATCTGGCCTACTGGAAGTAAGGTACAGAAGACTTCCAATCATGCTTCTGTAAAGGGATGGATCTACATCCTTACCACTGTCATCCTTTGAAAGTTTTAGAGTAGTCGCCTTGGGAGTTCTCATTGCCTTTGCATCTTCAAGTCCAAATTTCTTCACCAGATTTTTAGCGTACTTTGCTTGAGATATGAATATGCCAGATTCATCCTGCTGTACCTACAAACCAAGAAAAAAGGTTAGCTCACCAACCATACCCATTTCAAATTCTCTTTTCATTGTATTTATAAATTCATTAATTTTGGACTTAGATGTAGACCCAAATACTATGTCATCAACATATATTTGAGCTACAGTTAGTCCAGGATTTAGATGCTTAATGAAAAGAGTTTTATCAATTCCTCCCCTTTTGTATCCGTTGCTTAGGAAGAATGATGTGAGCCTTTCATACAAGCTCTGGGGGCTTGTTTCAACCCATATAACGCCTTTTTGAGTCTAAAGACATAATCCGGGTGAGATGGATCTGTGAAGCCTTGAGGCTGCTCCACATAGGCTTCCTCATTAAGCACACCATTCAGAAAGGTACTTTTGACATCTATCTGAAATAGTCTGAAGTTGATGTAGCAGGACACAACTTGATGGATTCCAGTTTGGATACCAGAGCAAATGTCTCGTCAAAGTCTATCCCTTCAATCTGAGTATAGCCCTGAGCAACAAGTCTAGCTTTATTTCTTACCACATTTCCTTGTTCATTTGATTTATTCTTGAAGATCCATTTGGTTCCAATTACGTTACCTTCTTTAGGACGTGGAACCAGCTCCCAGACATTGTTTCTTTCAAACTGATTAAGCTCCTCCTGCATAGCCCGTATCCAGCGTTCATCCGTCAAAGTTTCCTTGACATTTTTTGGCTCAATTTGAGACATATGACAGACGTTACTCATCTCAGCAAATTTTCTTCTGGTCACATTTTTCTTAGACATATCAGTGAGAATGTTGTCAAGTGGATGTGCCTTTTGAATCCTAGCATATGGTAGTCTCGATGCTTCTGATTCAGCAATATCAGGTGTATCTGGGTCATTAGATTCGTCTCGATCTACAGATATTATTGGGTGCCCAAACTCATCCTGATCGAATTCTTCAGTATTATTGAGACTTTCAGCTTGGTGCTGTTCTTCTTCTGATTTTTCCCTTCCAGCTTCTTCTTTTGGTGGAATTTCCAGTTGATCACCATCTGCTACCTGCAAATCTGAATTTACACAATTAGTATCATCCACTTTCACATTAATTGACTCAAGAACAGTTTGGGTTCTTAGATTGTAAACTCTATAGGCCCTACTATTTTCAGCATAACCCAAAAATATTCCATCGTCCGATTTTGAGTCAAATTTTCCTAGGTGTTCTCTATCTTTCAAAATGTAGCATTTACTTCCAAAGGCATGAAAGTAATCAACCCTAGGTTTTCTACCCTTCCAAATTTCATATGCAGTTTGGTTTGTTCCAGATCTAAGCATGACTCTATTGATAATATAACAAGTAGTGTTTATGGCTTCTGCCCAAAATTTCGTGGGCAATTTGTTGCTATTTAGCATGACACGAGCCATCTCTTGTAGAGTTCTATTTTTCCTTTCCACCACTCCATTCTGTTGAGAAGTCTTTGGGGACGAGTACTCATGCTTGATCCCATATTGGATATAAAAATCAGCAAACTCGGAGTTTTCAAACTCTCTTCCATGATCACTTCTGATCCTTTTGACTCTTACCTGTTCGTCGGCCTTTTCATTGCTCAATTTCTGAAAAAGATTAACAAAATTGTCAAAGGTATCAGATTTATCCCGAATAAACATGACCCAGGTGTATCTGGAGAAATCATCAACACACACATAAATATACCTCTTTCCACCAATACTTTCCTTTTGGATAGGACCCATCAAATCCATGTGAATTAGTTCAAGTATATGAGAGGTATTAACAGATGTACCTGATTTGTGTTGACTTTTGATTTGCTTACCCTTTTGACAATCACCACATATTTCATCTGGAATATTGTTTATGCTGGGTAAGCCTCTCACAGCTTGTAGTCTAGTTAGCTTAATGAGATCATGGTAGTTTAGATGCCCTAATCTGTTATGCCATAGTTTCTCATTTTTGGTCTTAACAAAATTGCAAGTTTCGTGACTCTCAAGTGTATAGCATTTGTCTCTAGATCTAACTCCCTTAAACAACACACTATTTAATGGGTTAGACTTCTTGTCATAATTTAAAACCTTGTAATATTTTTTTGAAAACACGTCAAGCAAGTTATCATCACACAGTTGTCCTACACTGATCAAATTTTCCTTAAGTCCTATAACATATAAGACATTTGTTAATGTAGGCAGTCCCTTGATGTTGATGACACCAGATCCATCTATCTTTCCCTTTTGGCCATCACCAAATGTAACAGCACCTGTTTCGCCTTTTTCAAAATGTGTTAGTAGAGAGAGATCACCTGTCATGTGTCTATAACATCCACTATCAAAATACCATGTGTTAGGAATCAAGGCACTCAAAGACAATTGAACTACATAAGCATTAGTTCGAATCTTCTTCTCTTGTCTAGGAACAAGTCTTCTTTTGTATGAATTGATTAATTTCAAGTACTCATGACACCTAAATACATCATGACCAGATTTAGCACAAAAATTACAGAATACCTGGAAAACAGATGTATCCTGCCGACTCTGTCGAGGTTGAAATTTCCTGCCATTCTGATGGACAGACTCATCTGCCTTGTACAGATTCGGCTGAAATTGTCTTCTTGTATAGTTCCTGGCTGGATGTAAGTTTTGAATCCCAGCCGCATTGTATTGATAAGAGGTAGATGCATCTGTATGATTTCTATTTTGTTCCATGTACCTGTATCCAGATTCTCTTACAAAGTTTATTTTATGGTAATGATTTATACCTTTACCTTCATATCCAAGACCTGTTTTTAGGCTGACAGGTCTGCCACTGTTCAGGATTTCATCAAGCTGGACGGATCCACGTGCCAGCTTCTTGATTTTGTCTTGTGCTTTAGCAAGTGATGAGATTCGAAGCGCGAAAGAAACGCCGGAAAGTTCCGAACCCAGGTTGTGGATGGACGGTGGAATCTCGACCCGATATTCACGACGCGATGGCTCGACGATGCGGAATAAAGAACCAAGACTTTCGAAATGCCACAAGGAATTGCCCAATCTCCTTGATAAGTTTCTGGTTTTGAACGCCACAAATACTCTCGCGAATATTTGATAAGTTCGATATTTGAACGCCACAAGATAATCAATCTTGATAAGTTCGGGTTTTTAATGTGAATCCACACATTAAACAATTGAAAAACATTCAATCTTTTTTATTCAATCATCAAAGTCTTAATTTACAATGAATCAAAAAGGCGTATAAATAAGCAAAATAAAACCCTAATCGCTAATTTACTCAAAATAGAATTCTAACTAACCTAAAATAGCTAAAATAGGAAAAGGAAATAAAATATACGAAAATCTGGAAAAAATCTGATCCGTTAATCCGTTACGGCCGTAAGCCCTTCTCTGGTCCAAAGTTGATACCGAAGTTACGGCCGTGAAGAATTTGTTAAGGCCGTAAGTCATGTTCTGCCCAAAAATTGCGATAGCTGCGTTACGGCCGTGATTCCAACTTTTACGTCCGTAAAAGGTCAGCTGCTTAATTTTCCGGTTCCTTTCGACACTGTTTGATCTTCAAAGCTCGTCGAACCTACTGAATTCTTGTTTTGGCTTGAATATTTATATTTTCCCTTCAAGCCTGCTATGACTCCGATTGTCGAGGGTCCTGGATCACATCATACCCTCCTTCTTTAGGATGATTCGTCCCGAATCATAGCTTTGTTCATGAATGCAACTGCTCCCCCTGGATCAAACGGAAAATTATTGCTTCCATGCCAGTGGGATGCCCAATAGTATTTTCTAACTTGGGTTACATGAATGGATTGAAGCTCGAGCTTGAATTGCCCTGATTGGTGTGACTCAAGCTCCCAAGTGTAAGAAATCTGCAAGAAAGAATTAAATAGAATGGGGAGGGACATGTTAGCTTCATGAGGTACAAGGTATGGATCCTTGTATTCATGATAAACCACCATCTCCACTTCTTTTTTAAGAACCACGAGGCCCTCCTCTTTACCTCGTTCTTCCTTTGCATTTTCAACAACATTTTCAAAATTTTTACTTTCAAATTCGACCACATCTTCTACCTCCATATTTTTATCACTAATTTCATGCACTCCCCCAACGGTATTCAAATGTGGATCTACCAATTCAAAGCTCAAAATTTGAACTTCTACCCCAACTTCTAATTCCTCATCAAATTTTGGAGTTTGTTCACCTAACTCCACATTTTCAACTCCTACCACAAAGTTCGGGGTCTCTTCAACTAATTCATGCCTCAAGCCTCCCTCCTTCTTTTCAACTTTCATATCCCGAGGCTCAACATGATTTTCACTCTCTTCTAACCATCTAATTACTACCTTTCTTTTCTCCTCCTTCTTTCGCAATTTAGCCAAATATTTTCTTTCTGCCTCCCGTTCACACCTCAATCTTTCCTCATAAATTTCTTTTTGAATTTTCAAAATTGCTTTTGGATCAATCTCAGCTCCTCTCTTAACCCCGATTCCATCCCTAGGTTTAGGATCACGCCTATAATCACTACGATTTGCTTGAGATCGCCCCTTTTTCAATTTCCCTTCCCTTTCATCTAATTTATCCAACCTAACTAAAGCCTCATTCAAAAATCTCCACATACGTTCTTTGGCGTTTTCATGAGAATTGGACATTGTGAAATTTTTTTGTGGAAGGACACAGAAAAAGAATAATGAAAACAAAGGATCAAGAAATTCAAGAAAGTGGTTCTTGAATGGACTTTTTTTTTTTTTTTTTTTTGAATTTTAGGATGAGTTTTCGGAATAAATAAATTAATAAAAAAAATATTATTATTATATTTTTTTTTATAAATCCGAAAATTCGACAACGAACAGGACAAAACAAACGGAACTTAATTCGGATAAGAATTAAGCAAAACAAACACTTTTGAATTTTGTTGGATTTTTATATGGATCAAACAAAGAAAAAATTTACTGGCACGAAGAACAAGAAAATCAAGAAAAGAAAGACTCAACAACAAGATATGGATGATTTTTATGGGACTCGATGATAAACATAAAAATCAAACTGGATAGAAAAACCTGAATTCAGAGTCCGGCTCTGATACCATATGATGAGATTCGAAGCGCGGAAGAAACGCCGGAAAGTTCTGAACCCAGGTTGTGGATGGACGGTGGAATCTTGACCCGATATTCACGACGCGATGGCTCGACGATGCGGAATAAAGAACCAAGACTTTCGAAACGCCACAAGGAATTGCCCAATCTCCTTGATAAGTTTCTGGTTTCGAATGTCACAAATACTCTCGCGAATATTTGATAAGTTCGATATTTGAACGCCACAAGATAATCAATCTTGATAAGTTCGGGTTTGTAATGTGAATCCACACATTAAACAATTGAAAAACATTCAATCTTTTTTATTCAATCATCAAAGTCTTAATTTACAATGAATCAAAAAGGCGTATAAATAAGCAAAATAAAACCCTAATCGCTAATTTACTCAAAATAGAATTCTAACTAACCTAAAATAGCTAAAATAGGAAAAGGAAATAAAATATACGAAAATCTGGAAAAAATCTGATCCCTTAATCCGTTACGGCCGTAAATACCAGGCTTACGGCCGTAAGCCCTTCTCTGGTCCAAAGTTGATACCGAAGTTACGGCCGTGAAGAATTTGTTACGGCCGTAAGTCATGTTCTGCCCAAAAATTGCGATAGCTGCGTTACGGCCGTGATTCCAACTTTTACGGCCGTAAAAGGTCAGCTGCTTAATTTTCCGGTTCCTTTCGACACTGTTTGATCTTCAAAGCTAGTCGAACCTGCTGAATTCTTGTTTTGGCTTGAATATTTATATTTTCCCGTCAAGCCTGCTATGACTCCGATTGTCGAGGGTCCTGGATCACATCATCTGAACTTAGCCTGCTTACCTCATTTTGTTCATCATCTGAGACTGCAGATACGTCATCCAGTTGTCGTTCCTTGCTGTGCTCAGTGAAGGCCTGTAACAGCTGAATCTTCTCTTCTGCATCTTGAAGTTCCTTTCTCAATTTTTCAGTATTTGGTCCGGATTTATCTGCATAAGAAGAGTTACCAGATTCAGTACCAGGTAGCTGTAGAGCAGTAAGGGTAGTTACCTATTTTCAGAATTGCTGATGTCTGATTCTGATTCAGATTTGTCTGAGTCTCCATCACTCCATGTAACATTCATGGCCTTCCTTCCCTTGGCCTTCTTTTGAGTATTAGGACAATCAGCTGCAATGTGTCCATATCCTTCACATTCTCTACATTGGATTCGACTCCTAGGCTTCCCTTCAGACGTGTTGGCATTATTCTTTGGGTAGAAATTATTTTTCTTCCATTGTTTTTGATTTTGTCCTTGAAGATTTGTGAATCTTTCTTTTTGTTTGCCCTTGAGGAACCTTTTAAATTGTCTGGTGAGAAGTACGAAATTTTCATCTTCGTCTGTCTCGCTAGAGTCGTCTGGATTCGCACTGTTTGTATTGAAGGCAATCCCCGTTGATTTGTCCTTCTTTCTTCGGGCCAGATTTAACTCATAGGTCATCAATGACCCTACAAGTTCCTCAACTCGCATGGTTGAAAGATCCTTACTTTCTTCAATTGCTGTCACTTTTGCATGGAACCTGTCTCGTAAAGATCTAAGGATCTTTTGTACAATCTGCTCATTTGAGTAGGTTTTCCCAAGTGCTTCAGCTGAGTTGGTGAGATCACTTAATCTGGAATAGAAGCTTTTGAAGTCTTCTTTCTCATCCATAGACAGTTGTTCAAATTCCAAAGTGATCATCTGCGGCTTGGAGGTTTTGACAGCATTGGTTCCTTCGTTTGCGATTCTCAAAGCATCCCATGCTTCCTTGGCGGTCCTTAAAGAGGAGATGAGTCTGAATTGACCTGGATCAACCAAAGAAACAATAGCATTAAGTGCCTTAGAATTCAAATTTGCATTAGGTAATTCATCTCCAGTATAAGCACTTCTAACTATAGTTGTAACAACACCTCCAGCAGTGATAGTGGGTGCTATGTAACCTTCAAGAACAGAAGTCCAAAAACGTTCATCAATAGATTGAATAAAAATTTCCTAATGGATTTTCCAATATGCATAGTTACTACCAGTTAACAGAGGTGGCCTAAGAGATGCAGAGTTTTCCATTTAGACAACCGGATCTCACTTTCTAGAAGTGAACCCGCTCTGATACCAATTGAAAATTTGAGGTTGTCTAAATTTTAATAGTGGACTGTCAGTGATTAGTCTGCACAGTAACCAGTTAACAGTAAATCGTTAAGTTGTGTTTAGCGTAGTATCAGATGAATCTTGCTCAGGCAGATTCGTCTGATAGTAAAACGTAAACAATCAGAATAAATTGTGCGGAATAGTAAATAGACAAGAACACAATGATTTGAGCTTAACGTGGGAAAAACCCTAACAGGGAAAACCCACGGTTCGCATCCTGCAAACAAAAAACAAATCACTATATAAGGAAAGAGTTTATACAGATCAATCTAAACTACAGGATAAATATACGCATAGACTTTATCAAACATCCAAGAAATAGATCACTCCCTGATCCTTCTGTGGCATGTAATGTGAGATGGCGTCCCACCACTCTTTAGTAGTTTTCTTTGACTCTGCAACACTTTTCAGCAACACGAACTCCCGTTCGTTCTTGATCCAAACCTCCTGTTTGATGTTCACGCTGAAATTCTTTCCTTTTCTAAGCGATTGAATCCTCCTCCCGGAGTATTGAAGTCACAAATCAATTGAAGCTTTTTGTATTTGTGCACACACGAAAAAATAGCTTCAAGATTTCTTTAACAAGGTGGACGTGTATTTCTCTAGCACCACACGAAAATTGTATTTTCACGTCACACGAAAAACGTCCCGTTTTTCTTCTCTTTATAGTGCAATTAGGTTTTCTTGATTCCCAAGTTTTCCTTATTGCACAAGATCTCTAATACCTGCAAAACGGGTTAGAGATAATTAATAAATGTAAGATAAATATTCTTAACTAAATCTTACCATAACCAAGATATAGATAAATCATGTAAGATCTTACCATAAGTTAATCAATCACGTGATTAACATAAACTTGGACTTCATATTTTCGGCCCTATCAAGAATTTTCCCTACATAGATTTTCGTCCAACTCATCTTACCATATGCAAGGTTAAGATTGAAATATGCTTGACCATATCAGGAAGATACTTACCATATCTTGGATAAGCTTGCGTATCAAGAATAATCACAACAGATTATCAAGAATATTACCAAAATATTTTCGAAATTGTGATAAAAATTTCCGAGATTATGATCAAATGTATATCAATATTTTCTCGATCATTATCTTTACAATAAAATGTATTTCTCGAAAAAACAAATAAATTGCATAACTTAATCGAACTTAATAAATTACTAAATACACGTATTTAGTAATTAAATCAAGTTTTATTAAATTACACGTTCGTGAAAAATAGGAAATGCCAATATCATAAAATTAACAGGGTTAATACAAAGTGCCTTCCATTGTTATAGTGAAAAACTAGAATTTGACCTCGATGGGTTTTTTGAGTCACCTAAGGATGCGAGTGGGAAGTGTGTTCATCACTATGAAACATAAGATGTTTCTTAACTATGGGTAGAATTTAACCGAAATCTATCTTTTACTGAGTCTCTCAAGGAGATGAGATTTTGGAGGCACAGTCAAGTAAATACATAAGATGTATGTGACAAAGAGTTGTTTACTTGATGATCTTGGAGTCAGATAGAGATGTGATCGATAGGAGTATCTACATGGATGTTTTATTAGGGCTTGTTGAGTCATTCAAAGTTCTAATAGAGCAAAAGGGATCCTAGCCTACTGTGAATCTAATAGGATTCCATGAGATTGATGTTAAGGGTCATTAATTCTAGTAAAACAGTAGGAGTAATCGATTTAATAAAAGACCTTATTAAATTGATTTATGCAAGATAATACGTGATTCTTTTTTTAATTTATTATTGTTGCTGTATGAGTTTTAAAAATTGAATTTATTACTTGAACTTGTACAGTCACATTGAGAAAGTTCATTGGACTGAAATCCTTGAATTGACATCGTCCTTTGAGAACTAATCTCAAACACGATATGATCGAGAATACTCTTCTCTAACATGCCAATAATAGGACACTAAATTTGTAATTGCGAGACTTCCTTAACCGAATTGAAGAAGTGAGAAGTTTGGTGAATCTTCTACTTAGTTTTCTATTTGATAGAGGTCAAATAATCTACTTAGTCAATCGAGTATTAGATATCGATAATATACAATGGCGAAAAGTATAATAATTGTGAGAAATGGTGATATACCTATTTGTAGGTAAAATACAACAAATGTTGCTTGAAAAGATTAAGCAGTTATTACCTATCTTTGTCTTCTCATTCAGTTTAAAATTAGACAAATTTTTAATTACAGTTCTTATGAAGAACGACACTTCCACTTCATGTTTGGACATGAAGTGATTATCCTCTTTAATTAAGAATAATAGTTATTCGTTAACTTAGATGAGATACTATAGAAGTGAGGTAAATAACAAATAGTCTACATTTTGAATATTGATAAGGCAGAGAAGAAGTCACAATTAAATCTGACACTTGACTGATTCAATGAATAGATATATATGTATATTTTATCTTGGAGGTAAATTGACAAGTCAATTTTCTTGGAAAAAAAGGGAAATGGTTGATCCACTGAGCTGTTACATTCGGATGTAAGTGGGCATATGTCAGAGTGATCTTTAATCATTAGATAACCTTGATTGTCATTGTTAGCTATAAAGAAGTTTAAATTTGAAAGTTTGAAAAGTTCAAATAATACAGATATAAATTAGAAGGCCAAAATGATAAAAATATTCTAAGCATGTAGATTTGATCAAAGTGAAGAATATTTCAAAGTGATTGACTTCAAGATTGTGTTATGAGAACATAGTTTTCACATAAATAACCCTTTCGCATATGTCTCGACACAATGGCGAATCGGAAAGGACAAATATTGCAATTGATGCAATCATTAAAGCCACACAAAATCTCCAAAAACAGTTTTTTGGAGCTTTGCACAAAATACTTTATGTTACACACTTTGTCGTGTTCCATGATTATTGGTTGATGAAAGTCCATACAAGATATGGATTTCAAAAGATGATTGGTTATTATTCCTACATTTCTATCGAGAAAGAAAATCTATCTCGAATTCTATCAATATCTTGGAGAAACTGTTCATCTAAGAGAAGACAGTGGGAGTAAAAGTAGAATATGAAAGAGTTCGTTACTACACATATATTTACTTAACCGATTAAATAAGCTGGAATATGTGCTTGCATTGAATGAGGCGCATATCAATGCTTGGAATGTGCACGCTACTCAGGACGTAGTGACGACTGAGAATGCACTAACTCCATGTAAAGATATTAGGATCATGTGTACTCCATTGAGTTACAGATCACTAATTTTTGATATTGTATTAGTCATCAAGGATAATGAGTCTATATTTACATAGAAGCTAAGTCAAATATTGACTAAATGAGATGGCAGGAAGCTATAGAATCCAAGACAAGATAGGCTGTAAATGTGGTTACTCTGAATCAATTCGGATTCTGCTTGCAGTAGGAACATGCTATAACTATGGGATTTTTAAATCCTTAAACATAGTATACTAGCTACAGATATTTATTATGGATTAAAGCGAGCTTCATGGAGCTAGAATCTTAATTTTGATGAGATAATCAAAATATTTGATTTTATAAAAAAATGTAGATGAATCATGTGTGTATATAAAAGGTTAGTGGGGGTGTTCAATATTTCTGATACTATACGTAGATGACCTATTATTGATCAGAAGTTGAATCTCTAACCTTGAAAGTGGAAGTGCAATTATTTAAATTTTCCCATGATGGATGAGAAATAAAACCTTTAATTTGGGAACCAGAATCTATAGAGATAGATCTAGAAGGTTGTTTTGATTTCTCAATCCACGTACATAGATATAATGTTAATGTGGTTAGCATAAAAGAATCCAATGTAGGATTTGATCCCAAGAGTCATAGGATTAATCTTCTCAGAATGATGTTTAGAACATATATTGAGAGAATGATGTAGAGAAGATACTTGATTGTTTGACAATACGATCTTCTTAAACGCGACGCTATGTACGACACATTTTGTATTATTGAGTGCTTGAGAAGCACTAAGAATATAATAATCATGAGGAGAAATGTAGACTTACAGTCTTTAGGTTTAGAGATACCACCCTTCAGTTGGGGAAAGGATGAAGGAAATATCCAGTCTAATTGTTAATTAACTCATAGTAGTGGTGTTGTCAGTTTGAAATGGTTCAAACAAGGGAGACCGCTAACTATACAACCGAGACCAAATACATAGGTGCTTGTGAAGCATTCTGGGTCGTTAAGTTCATTATTGAACTATATGTGTTCCTAGCATTATAGCTCCAGTAATGAGTACTATGACAACAATGGAGCCATCGCGCAAGCGTAGGAACAGGGTCTCATCAATGATCTGAGTATGTATATAGGGGCTACTATCTCATTCGAAGATTGTAAAAAAATAGAATTCATGCACACTAACCTTGAAAAGTTTGAATATGTGAAGAGTCACATATCGATGATTCACCTGTAGAACCACTATCCCAACAGGAATATGATTATTATATAAACTCATTATGTATAGGATACAGGAGTTATTGGATCTAGTGGGAGAATATCAATGTTATGCTCTAAATCCAATTGTTGGATAGCATAACACATATTATCATTGTCTCAATAAAGACAGATCTATTATTACAGTGAGTTTAACTCATCATTTAAATAATAGAGTCCGTAGAGTAAGTTTATCATGTATGCAATAGTATGTACAAGACCACATGTCATATATGCTCTAAGCGTTACAAGTAGGTCTCAATTAGACCCTGGTGAGAAATGGTGTGATAGTTAAGAACATCCTAAAGTACTTAAGAAGGACTAATGATGAATTTTTAATATATGGAGGAAATGAATTAAAAGTTCTGGGATATACAGACGCTAGCTTCTAGATTGAGAAGGACGATAGAAAATCTCAATCAGGATATATGTTAGCTCTATATAATGAAGTGGATAGTTGGAAAAGTTCCAAACAGGAAACAACCGATGATTCAACTATGAAATCCGAGTACATTTCTGCTTTAGAAGCAGCAAAGGAAGTTGTATGGATCAAAAATTTGTAATTGAACTCGAAGTAGTTCCTAGTATTGTTGACCCCATATCTTTATATTTTTACAACAATGGAGTAATCGTGAGAGTGAAGGAACCAAGGTCTCATCAACGATCCAAACAAGTGCTAAGTCGATATCATCTCTCATTGAAATTATACAAAGGAATATGTGAAGATAGAACAAGTTGCCACAGATGATAATATTGCAGATCCAATGACAAAGCCATTGTTGCAACATAAACATGATCTTCATGTAGACTCCTATGGTATTAAGTACATATGTGATTAGATCTAGTGCAAGTTGGAGTTTTTAAGTGTTTTGCCCTAGGTTCAATTGTTTGACAAAGCACTTTTAATATATTTAGCGTGTGTTTGATTCCAGTTTTAATGAGTTTCTTGTCATTGTCAGCGTACTATTTGGAGGGGTCCACTTGCTGAATAAATGAAGAAAAAAAAGGAAAGTAGACCTGCAGCCACAATCTAAAAGGCACCAATTTATCCCACTATATTGAAATTGCCCTTGCAACTTGTGGTTTCAATTTTTTTGTAGTTGATAAAATTAGGTGATTTTGTAATAAAGATAAATAGACAAGGGCAAATGTGTCTCAATGTTACGACTACTCTTTGAATACCAATTCGTTGCCCGACACCACATTGTACGTTTATATTATTTATATAGTTTATCTACTATACAAAAATGAGAAAACTCGTTAAAAACTCATTTTAATGAAAAACAAATAGACACTTAATGCATTTTGGATACATGGAGGATTTGTTATTTAATTTATTATTATTATTATTATTGAAAACTAAATCAATAGAGTAAGTATATTCAAATCTTTATAACTTGTTAATTACATGGAGTTGTGATTGTGAGATATAAGTTGTAATTGAATCTTAAATTATCCTTGGTCATGAAGTAATATTGAGACATGAATATCGTTATTTAGTCTAGAAGTGAGTAGTTGATATCACAAGATAAGATGTATAGACATTTAAATGTACACGTGGACATTTTTGTTAAGAGACAAAATATTGGAGACTCGCAATAGAGATTCCACACAGATAGCTATTTGAGCATCATTAGTTAATCTCTAGCGTTCATTAGTGGAACTGATCATTTAAATTGAAGTCATCATAGTACTTTAAATGAGGGCAGTCATACTTTGGTGATATTCGATGTTTCTCTACAAGCGTTGATAATACAATGCCGTTCACGTGTGTCAAGAATCATATGATGGTGATGAATGATCAATATATGAATCTCATTCTTAGATAGTAAGATATTATAATCTATGTTTAATTTGATTAAGTCGATATTGAAATCTTTGGTCAAGGTGAATTCATAAGTTGAAAATAGTTTCGACGTTTATTAACTTAAGAGGGAAGTAAAATATATGATCAATAATCGAGATTGACACACTTCTTTATGTCGTAATTGATCAAATCATATTGATGAAAGGATTATAGTTTCACGATAAACAAATAAGTTTGGTTTTGTCACACCAAGTGATATTTCCCGTCACATGTATTGATCAACACATTTCTAAATGTCAATCTGGGACAACGAATGTGAATTAATTAATCTAGAAGAAGTAGTGATTAATTGAAAAGAGACTTTCAATTAATCTTATTTTGATTATATCAAAACAATAATTCATGTCATTGGAAATCGTGATCGAGGACCTAAAGGGTCATACACAATTGGAGAACTAGAAGAATATAATTAGAGTTAATTAATTAACAAGTTTTTGACATTTGTATAATTAATCAATTAAGTTTTTAGTAACATGCCCGAGTTAGTTAATTAGATTAATTAATTTAGGTCTTATGTTTGATTAACTAGATTAATTAAACCACATATACCGGGTCATGTTTAAGTAATGGGCCAAGAGTACTTTAACATCTATTAATATACAATAGGGATTTAGAAATTCTATACCAATTCATTATTATCTTGCTAGCACCAAAATTGAGAAACTCTAATATCTCATTATTGTTCTCTCTTGTGGATCATCTTTGAAGACTGGATAATTGAATAGTTGTGGTTGTAGCGATCGAAAATTTTTCGTTACTTTTAAATAAAATATTATAAAGACGTGTCGCTACGATTTATCCCATTTATTTTTAAAAGAATATTCATCTAACCAATTATTAAGTAAAATTAAAAATTTATTTTAATCGTAATCAAATTCCAAATTTTATTAAAAATGTTCCAAGATCATTATTTTATTTTATTTTTTTAAAAATCCCAAAACTTAAAATTTAAATTCCAGCTTAATTTCTTTTCAAGATTCTAAATTATCCAAGTTTATCAATCTGAGTTCATAATTATCCCGAAAAATTTCGTGATTTACTCAATCTCAACCTCATCAATTCCTTAACCCACGTTTGTCTGATAAGACTATGCAATTTCAATTCAAGTCCAACACTAATATGTTCAGCCATTATAACTGCACTCATGATCAGAATCCACACCCAGTCGAGCTCCAAACGAAATTCACAACCCACAATCTATAATACGAGAGCCAACCCAGCCACACGATACAATCACCTCCATTCCTGACCTAATCGATTTCACTGTAATCCACCAACCCAAAGCCATTAACACCCAATGGAGTATCAAACAAGCCAAGCATTATGAATTCTCAAACAACTGATTACAACCACCATGGTTCAACCGAACATCACCACCTCACTGACCACAACCAAGAACCACCATAACCATCATCAATCTGCCCAACCTGGAACTCTCCAAACCAACTATCTACAGCCCTAGTCCAA
Organism: Ligustrum vulgare; assembly: GCA_963555705.1. NCBI lineage: Eukaryota > Viridiplantae > Streptophyta > Magnoliopsida > Lamiales > Oleaceae > Ligustrum > Ligustrum vulgare. The sequence continues at coordinate 31,699,811 of OY743174.1, forward strand.
CGCCAAGAACTGCCACCAAAACACTCAAACCACCAAAATCGCTGCCTTCCAGAACTAACCGCAACATCGCCACCTCCAAACCATGGCCGTCCAAGCCAAGAAAACCCATAAATAAACCTAGAAGCCTAAGTACTTACCTTGGATGCCGGAATATTGTCGGGAAACCACCTCAACCGCGTCCTCAAGCCCTGGATTTCCCTCGTTTTCGTACTCTCACACAGCCCAAAAACACCCTAAATCCTAACCCCAGACGCCCCCACACCGCTCGCCGCCACTCGATGGCGATGTTACGCCGACAGCACTGGACGGAAGGGGCGAGCCATGTCGCCCCTCTCTTCTCTCGATTTTGACACAGAGAGAGAGAGTCTTGTTCTTCTGTATGGTTTTAATAAAAATTGATTTTACAAAATTGTCCCTTATGTCCCAATCTTTTGAAAGTATTATATCACTCCCAAGCCTTTTTAAAAGCCCTTACTTCAGCTCCGTTGGTTTAAAATGTTTTAAAACAGCCCCTTCATTTTTAAATTCATTTATTTCAACCCTTATTTCTTAGATTTACGTTTTAGGGCCCTCAAGTTTCCAACTCATTTATTTCAATCCTTTCAGTTTTAAAATTTCTTATTTCAACCTTATTTTAAAGTTTAGTTATTTCATTTCTCTTTGTTTTAAATAATTAAATTCAAAATCCAATAGTTTCAGGATTTCACCAAATCAATCCCTAAATTTCTTAGCTCCTACCTTCAGCTCATTATTTTCGAAGAGTCCATTTCAACCCCTAAACTTTTAAATTCCAATATTCTTTAAAATTTAAATTTAGTCCCTAAACTTTACTTTGTCACTTCAATCTTTCAATTTTCGAATTACGATATTAAATTAATTTTCTCGTGGCTGGACAAATCATTTGGAGAACTAAAAGATTGACGTGCTTTTCCCGCTCCACTTCGTGAACTCGTTCAGTTTGAGGTAGACTCGCCCCTCACTAATTAGTTTAGATTATAATTGCATGTCTTTATGTGGATTTACGTGATTACATGTTTAATTGCATGAGAATATAAGAGAATATCTTTTATATAATAAATTGAGAATTTTGTTATGCTTGTCATAACTTATATGCTTTATTGCATAAGAAGAGAATATGTTCATTTGCACTCCTTATGTGATGCTTATGATGAGAGTTTGAGAATGTCACTGTAATATTTGCATAATTTCGTGTTCAATTATTCTGTAAATTAATTATTGGAGTTGAGTCTACTGAGTATTTCTTTTTGAAATGCTCACCCCGTTGTTTTAACAAATTTTGCAGATTTCGGAGACGGTGGCGAATGATGGGCAAAAATGGCAAATCATTATTAGAAATTATTTTAAAATTGTGTTTTTGTGAATTACATTATTTCATTTTGTTTGGAATATAGAATTTTATAAATTTCACCAAGTTATTTATTTTATTTGAATATTGCCCCAACTTAAAGTCAATAAATGTGATTGTTTTGAGAATTAATTATTTTTCCGAAATAAATTTATTTCCAAAGTTAGTTTTTAAAGAATGAAGTGGTGTTCCGGATTTCACGGAACTCGGGGTGTCACAGATTGGTATAAGAGCGGGTCTACGTTTCTGTAGACTTGCAAGATTTTTGAAAGAGATTTTTCTAAAATAAAAATAAAGAGTATTTTTAACTACTTTTACCACTGTCATCATTCCTTTTGCCGATTCGAAGGTAAAGAAGTTTATCATGGTTATTTTCTTTACTTCGGATACTTGAGAAAAGAAATGTTTTGAGATTTAGACGAGAAAGATTGAGAATTTGTATCTGAAATAATGAGAAAGAAAACGAGTTTCAGATACTTGAAAAAAAATGCTTTGAGATTTAGACGAGAAAGAATGAGAATTTTTATTTGAAACAATGAAAAAAAGAAAACGAGTTTTGAGCATAATGGGAATTAATACAATTTTAAGAATGTTTTCATAAAATACTTTTGTCCTCAAATTTAAATGAATAATATTATAGAACCTTAACCGGACTTTGCATAATTGGATATTTAGACATGGCACCTTTCACAAGAAGTGATTAGAGGAATTTAGACCTAGTGTACGCGAGATGTTTATCGTGTAGGAAGGTTCACATCGATGGGATATCAAACTACGTACATAGATATTGCATCGGGTGGAAATTTACACATTCTTTGTAGCGCCCCGAGTTCCGTATACCCGATTCACTACGTCATTTTCTGTCTAAATTTTTTCGAATAATATTTTTGCGGAAGAAATAATTGAAATTCATTTTTGGCAACATTAAATAACTGTAATGGCCGATAAAATTGAAACATTTATGAAACCATTTGAAATAGTAAATCGAACCATTAATTTTGTAAAGAAATTGACAATGTCATAATTTCTCAAATAAATGAACTTCTCTAAATTATTCGATTGTTTGGAAAAATACGGAAATCATTAATGGGTCCAATAACTCATATTGTGCATTACAGCACGGGACATATTTTGCAAATCATAGGCTCCTTGAAAATAGCTCTTTGAAAACAGCTCTTTGAAAACCATATACTTATAAAAACATTTTAATTATGCCAAGCATAATTTCTTTTGAAAGCATAACATAAGATAGGATTGAAATCCTCATAAACATAGGGAGACACAAGAACTTTACCGAACTTAGGTGGCAAGAATTCTTTATGCAGTAAAATCATAATAACAGTAAGTATACCAAAACATAATTCTTGAAATTCATAGGGATCATTTCCATCATAACATAAGATAAGATCGAAATCCTCATAAACATAAGAATTTTACCGAACTTCGGTGGCAAGAATTCTTATGTAGTAAGTATACCAAGCATAATTTTTGAAATTCATAGGGATCAATTGCATCATAACATAAGATAGGATCGAAATCCTCATAAACATATGCGACAGGAATTTTACCGAACTTAGGTGGCAAATCCTCATAAACATATGGAAACATAGGAATTTTACCGAACTTCGTGGCAATTCCTCATAAACATAGGAGACACAAGAATGTTACCGAACTTCGTGGCAAGAATTCTTATGTGTAGCGCTACTAAAACTCCGGTCCCCTTAACATATCATAACTTATCATATGGGACCCATAACAATCTTGGTAGATTGATTTCATAGCAATGATCCAAAAAAACATTTTCGTGAAGCATAGGATATACTTACTTTTCGTAAAAACATAAAGTATATTTTCTTTTCATAAAAACATACTTACTTTTCATAAAAACATAAGGTATATTTACCTTTCATAAAAACATACTTGCTTTTCTTAAAAATTGACTTTCACAAGTCACATGACATTCATATGAAATCATAATTTAAATCAATTAATAAGTGCGAGTCTACACATTGTTCTTTCCATGAAAATATATTTTCATTTCCTTTCATAAAAATAACTCTTCACAAGTCACATGACATTTATATGAAATCATAATTTAAATCAATTAATAAGTGCGAGTCTACCTTAAATCCGACGAGTGCAAAGTTGAGCGGGAATGACTTCAATTTCTTTAAATTCTCCGTACGCTTCGTCTTAGCCAATAAGTCACTTTAGTATATCGAATATATAGTTCAAAATGATAAATTATAATTTGAGGACTAAAATTGATGTTTTGAAAGTTGAGGGACTAAAATGAATACTTTTGAAAGTTCAGGGACTAAAATAGATACTTTGAAAGTTGAGGGATTAAAATGAATACTTTCAAAAGTTGGGATTTAAAACTTAAGGCCTGAAATTGATAAGTTTAAAAGCTGAAAGGACTGAAATAAAACCTTTTAAAATGTCAGGGACTGATTTGAAACAAATTTAAACTATAGGGACCAAAGTTGAAATTTTCGAAAGTAAAATATATATTCAGATCTGTTTTCTCTCTCTCAACTCACTCTCTCACGACACGATTTCTCTCTCTCAGACAATTAGGGCGACTGTGCGAGAGGCGTAGGAAGGCGATGGCGAAATCCGGTCTTTCACCGGGGATTTTCCGGCGCTACGCCGGCACAAGGTGGCGGTGACAAGGGAAAGGTATTGGTAGTAGGAAGGGTACGATTTGGGCTGCTGATTCACAGTGAAACCGAGGTTAGAGTTCGCGGTTTAGGTCGTGATTTCTCCGGCTACAATTCCGGTGTTGGTCGAAGGTAAGTCTTGGCTTGTCTATCATGGGTTTGGGTTTGATTTGGTGGGGATTGAAGTTGGCAGTGACGGCTTCGAGTGGCAGTTCTTGGTTGGTTGAATGGATTGAGGAGGGAGCTGCAGTGGTTGGTTTCGGATTTAGATGATAACGGTATTTAGGGCGTGATGGTGATGACTGGCTGAAATGGGGGTTTGAATTTGAGTTGCTTGAATTTATTTGGTGGTTTGGCCGATTGTGAATGGAGGTGATTAGGTAGCAGAGGTGTAGATTGATATTGGAGTCTGGAGCTGCTGGTGGTGATGGTGATGATGAGACGGTGATAGTACTTAATTTGGTGAAGGTATGGAACTGCTGAAATGGTTGCGTTTGATTTCTGAATTGTGGCTGGATGTGGTGGTTGGATGGCTGGGTTGAAGGGCAGTGGGCGTGATGATTCCGGCAGTGAAGGTGAAGGTGATCATACAGTGGTTGCTTGGTTCTGTATTGATTCGGTAGATAGAAAGCTGTTACTGGGTTTGAAGGAAAGTGATGGAGCTGAGCTGATTATAGATTGAGCTGCATTGGGATGATTGTGGCAGCTCCATGGTTTTATACAGGTTGATGGTTTTGATTCTATAATGGTTCTATGGCAATGGAGGCTTTGTGATAGTGAATTGATGATGATGATGATAATGGTGCTGTAAAGGAATTTGTGGGGGGTATGAATGATAATGATGAAGATGCTTTGATGATGGTATATTGAGGTGGAAAGAATGATAAAGAAGGAAGAAAAAAATGTAGGGGACGTGAGTTGTGATGGGGAAGAATATGTATGATTTGATACTATAGAATATGATAGTGTAGAATTAGGTGTAAAATTATTTGTACAAAAATGATGATGTTATTGTGTAAAGAATTGTTGTCTTGGTGTAAAGAAGAAGACATGTGGGCAAATTTGGATTTTAGAAAGATTTTGAATATAATACTTTTAATAAATAATTAAAATAACATAATTTTAGAAATTCGGATTTTAATTTAAAATCGAACAAATTCGATATTTCTTGACTTGGTTAGACGAATTTGTCGCGGCGTTAACTTCAAAATAATAGGTGAAATAGTAGCGACACAATTTTCTAAATATTAAAAATAATTATTAATTGCGGAAAAATTCTGGATCGCTACATTCTTTTATGTCTGAGGTATACCTAACTAGATTGGATTTGATGAGAGAGACAACTGGTAGCATATTTTGAAGTTAGCCTACCATCAAGAGGAACTATTGACACCAATAAGATTATTAAAGTCGTTGAAATAGATTTCGATGGAGAAGTATTTGAGGCAAATCTGAATGTAATTCAAATAAAGGACCTTGATGTTATTCTAGACATAGACTGGTTGAGTACCAACCGTGCTGTAATTATGTGTCAGAGAAGGAAGGCATGTTTTGAATGGATGGAGAAGAAGTATTCAAATTCTATGGGATGAAATTTAGCATTTCCTCACCTTATCTCGACCTTGCAAGTAGAAAAACTACTTGTCAAAAGAAATTGTCAAGGTTATATGATTAACCTTCAAGGAAAACCTCCTAAGGAGATTCAAATTATAGTCGATTATGAAGGATTTATTATGATCTTAGATATCTTACATATAAGATGAAAGTTTTGCTTGAAGAATATGGATACGTAAAGGTGGGAAATTAAAGGAAGTTTTAAGTTGATGATTGAGATTTCAAAGTAACTTTAAGTGGTTACTTTAAATTGAATTTACCATGATTATAGATCTGATTTTATTTAGGAAAATTATGATTTAGTTGGAATTTAGATACTAGATCATATTCTATTTCAGCATTGAATCACGTTTATGGTATAGATATATCAAAATCTTAAATTTTGGAATGAAATGTGAAGTTGTAGTTTATAGTAGCAAGAAGAAAGAATTGAGTTTTGGGTGTTTGATATTTAATGATGCTTCGATTTATAAGTGAAACTTATTGTTGAGCTATGTCTTGCCTTCTTTCTTAAGCATAGGATTGAGATTTGAATAAGAGGATTCGATGATGTTTTAGTTTATCCTAGAGATAGTAAACAACATGAAGAACATTTAAGGGTTTTGTTGGAGATACTAAGAGCAGAAATTGTACGCCAGATTAAAGAAATGTAAAGTTTGGTTTGGTTTGGTTTGAGAAAATGGGTTTTCTGGGATTACAACCAATGTCATTAAAGTCGAGATTATGAGATGATATTTTAGTTGATCCATGAATAATGAGGAAATTTTATTTTCAATTATAAGATGGTTGAGAGTTATTAGTTGTTTATTCACTTTGTGGCTTATGTAAGCATGCTTATTATAAGAGTGTAATCTTGAACAGAGTATCGATTTGGAGTTAAAGTTTTAGTGATTTTGGAGATTTTTATTTACAAACATTCGGATTGATGAAGTATGCAACCAATCAAGTATCAATGTATATGTGGGTTTATATGATAATTTGATGTATATATAGGAATTACCAAGTTATATCTTGCAGGAAATGTTGTGACAATCAGGAGCAGAATCTTAGTTACTTGGGAGCAAATTGTTTATTAATATTATTTGAATTTTGTGGTACATTTTGGTTACTTACGTGAGAAGATGTTATAAATCAAGATAGTGCATAAATGTAGTCTATGGATAGATTCTCGCATACGATAAGCTGATGATATTATGCTAATTAGTGGATAATATGTTATTGGGTATATTACACGGAAAAATATTCATGTGATTTCTATCGTTTTAGTTGATTTTGGGTTATTGGTTATAAGAGGTTCGAGGAAAAAAAAAAAGGATAGACTACACAATTATTAAATATTATGATGTGATATGTTTCTGAAGGAAATAGTAAAGATTAATTGGAAATTTGAGGAAAAGTTTTATGGATTCGTAACGGGATTACCAAGATCAGCGAAGAGACATGACGCCATTTGGGTTATTGTAGACTAACTTGCGAAGTCAGCAATTTTCTTTCCAATTCGAATAACTTTAAGTGTAGATCAATTAGCACAGATTTAGGTTACAGAGATCGTTCGACTTTATGGAGTTCCAGTATCTATTGTTTAAGATAGAGACTTGAGGTTTACCGTAAGATTTTGGAAGAATTTACATGTTACTATGAGTATGGAGTTAAAATTTTAGTATATCATACATCCTCAGACTGACGGTCGGACCGTCCGAGCATACTATTCAGACACTAGAAGATATTTTTAGAACTTGTGTCTTAGACCTGAGTAACAATTGGGAAACTCACCTGCCGTTAGTGGAGTTTGCTTACAACAACGGTTTTCATGTTATCATTAGTATGACACTATACGAAGCACTGTATGGGCGAAGATGTCGATCGCCAGTCTATTAGGATGAGGTTGGCAAGAGGAAGTTATTGGACCCAGAATTAATTGGACAGACTGTAGAGGTAGTTGAGAAGATCAGACTGTGGATTAAAGCCGCCCAAGACAAATAGAAAAGTTATGCTGATCAAAGAATAAAAGACTTGGAGTTTGAGATTGGAGAGAAAGTGTTCTCGAAAGTAGCTTCTATGAAGGGTACTATTCATTTTGGAAAAAGAGGGAAGTTAAGGCCTCGTTTTATCGGGCAATTTGAAATATAAGAGAAAGTGGGTAATGTGACTTATCGTTTGGCGTTGTCACCCGAGCAGCCGAGCTCTCGACTGTGGACAATGTCTTTTACATTTCTTTATTGAGGAAATACGTTTATAATCCCATTCATGTAGTGAACTTTCAGTCGATTACAATTCAGAAAAAATATCTTAAGAGAAGGCACCTACGTGGATTATCTATAGAAAAGTCCATGTCTTAAGAAATAAAGAATTTTCATTAGTCAAAGTCCAGTGGAATAGACATGGTAGCAATGAAGCTACCTGGTAAAAAGAAGAAGAAATTTCTGGCTTTGTATCTAGATATTTTGGATCAAGTAAGTTTAAATTTCGAGGAAAAAATTATTTTAAGGGGGTAGGGTTGTAGCGACGGGAATTTTTGTTACTTTTAAATAAAATATTATAAAGACTTGCCGCTACAACTTATCTCATTTATTTTTAAAAGAATATTCGTCTAGCCAATTATTAAGTAAAATTTAAAATTTATTTTAATCGTAGTCAAATTCCAAATTTTATTAAAAATGTTCCGAGATCATTATTTTATTTTATTTTTTTAAAAATCTCAAAATTTAAAATTTAAATTTCAGCTTAATTTCTTTTCAAGATTCTAAATTATCTAAGTTTATCAATCTGAGTTCATAATTATCCTGAAAATTTCGTGATTTACTCGAACTCAACTTCATCAATTCCTTAACCCACGTTTGTCTGATAAGACTATGCAATTTCAATCCAAGTCCAACACTAATACGTTCAGCCATTATAACTGCACTCATGATCAGAATCCACACCTAGTCGAGCTCCAAACAATATTCACAACCTACAATCTATAATACGGGAGCCAACCCAGCCACATGATACAATCACCTCCATTCCTGACCTAATCGATTTCACTGCAATCCACCAACCCAACGCCATTAACAGCCAATGGAGAATCAAACAATTCCAAGCATTACGAATTCTCAAACAACTGACTGCAACCACCATGGCTCAACCGAACATCACCACCTCACTGACCACAACCAAGAACCACCATAACCATAATCAATCTGCCCAACCTGGAACTCTCCCAACCAACTATCTACAACCCTAGTCCAACGCCAAGAACTGCCACCAATACACTCAAACCACCAAAATCGCTGCCTTCCAGAACCAACCGCAACATCGCCACCTCCAAACCATGGCTGCCCAAGCCAAGAAAACCCATAAAGAAACCTAGAAGCCTAAGTACTTACCTTGGCCGCTGAAATATCGTCGGGAAACCACCTCAACCGCGACCTGAAGCTCCGAATTTCCCTCGTTTTTTGCACTCTCACATAGCCCAAAACCCCCAAAATCCTAACCCCAGACGCCCCCACACCGCTCGCCGCCACTCGATGGTGATGTTACGCCGACAGTACTGGACGGAAGGGGCGAGCCACGTCGCCCCCTCTCTTCTCTTGATTTTGAGAGAGAGAGAGAGAGAGAGAGTCTTGTTCTTTTGTCTGGTTATAATAAAAATTGATTTTACAAAATTTTCCCTTATGTCCCAAACTTTTGAAAATATTTATATGAGTCCGAAGCCTTTTTAAAAGCCCTTACTTCAGCCCCGTTGGTTTAAAGTGTTTTAAAATAACCCCTTCATTTTTAAATTCATTTATTTCAGCCTTGATTTCTTAGATTTACGTTTTAGGGCCCTCAAGTTTCGAACTCATTTATTTCAATCCTTTCAGTTTTAAAGTTTCTTATTACAACCTTATTTTAAAGTTTAGTTATTTCAGCCCTCTATGTTTTAAATATTTAAATTCAAAATCCAAAAGTTTCAGGATTTCACCAAATCAATCCCTAAATTTCTTAGCTCCTACCTTCAGCTCATTATTTTCGAAGAGTCCATTTCAGCCCCTAAACTTTTAAATTCCAATATTCTTTAAAATTTAAATTTAGTCCCTAAACTTTACTTTGTCACTTCAATCTTTCAATTTTCGAAGTACTATATTAAATTAATTTTCTCGTGGCTGGACGAATCATTTGGAGAACTGAAAGTTTGACGTGTTTTTCCCGCTCCACTTTCGTGAACTTGTTCAATTTGAGGTAGACTCGCCCCCCTAATTAGTATAGATTGTAATTGCATGTCTTTATGTGAATTTACGTGATTATATGCTTTATTGCATAAGAAGAGAATATGTTCATTTGCATTCCTTATGTGATGCTTATGATGAGAATTTGAGAATGTCACTGTAATATTTGCATAATTTAGTGTTCAATTATTCTGTAAATTAATTATTGGAGATGAGTCTACTGAGTATTTCTTTTTGAAATGCTCACCCCGTTGTTTTAACGAATTTTGCAGATTTCGGAAACTGTGGCGAATGATGGGCAAAAATGACAAATCATTAGTAGAAATTATTTTAAAATTGTGTTTTTATGAATTACGTTATTTCATTTGTTTGGAATATAGAATTTTATAAATTTCACCAAGTTATTTATTTTATTTGAATATTGTCTCAACTTAAAGTCAATAAATGTGATTGTTTTGAGAATTAATTATTTTTCCGTATTAAATTAATTTTCAAAGTTAGTTTTTAAAGAAAGAAATGACGTTCCGAATTTCACTGAACTCGAGGCGTCATAGTAGTGGTTTGCAAGAAGATTGGAAAATCAATATTCCTAAATTAGTTGCAAGAACATCCAAAATGTAATGTTCTTTTTAAAATTTCTATCTAAAGACAAAACAGATCATTGATTGGGGCTTGAAGTTATTTTAAATTTCACTATTCTTGATTAAGTAAATTGGCAACAGTATACTCAATGGGCAATAGCAAATCTGTATTCTATTTGTTGGTCCAGAAGTAACTTCTATTAAAGCTTAACTTAAACATGTCTCACAGAAGGAATAATCTAGAAGCGTCTTTAAACTTAGCCAAATACGTTGGAATCCCCGACTTACCACGATGCAATTCTTAGTTGGGCCTAAAAATAATCCGTTGATCCCTACATTGCTTCTCTAATTAATTCTTTAACAGTTTGCCTGTTTTCTATTATTGAAGAATCCGTGGAGAAACTATGTGAGGCAAAGATGTTTTACAAGTTAAAAGGAGTTGTGATTTGAGATATAATTTTTTATATGATTGAATCTAAAATCATCAATGATCATATAGTAATATCAAGATATGGATATCGTTATTACAATTAGATCAACACGTGTGTCATTTCTTACTTAAGAAGTGAGATGATCTCACAAACTAAAATGTAGAGACATTTAAATTGACACGTGGATATTTTTGTTAAGAGAACAAAAAATTGGAGACCCATAACACATATTCCACATGGATAACTATCTAAGCATTAGTGGTTAATCTCTAACATTCGTTAGTGAAATTGATCATATGACTTGAGGTCATCATTTCTTATATTTCTTATTCTTAGGGTGCGTTTGATAGCGATGGTGAAATTTGGGTGGAAATAAAATGAATTTTAGAGAATTGAATTTTAGGGAATTGAATTTCTGGGAATTAGAAGTTTAATGTGTTTGATTGGTTTAATTTTCTAGGTGAAAAAAGTAGGAAATTTTCCAACTTTTGTTGTTTGATTGACATTATTTTCCATGGAAAATAAAGTAATTTTTTGCTATTTTAATCAATTTTTTTTTTAAAAATATATTTGTAGTTGATGATGATAATATTATTTTTTGAAAAGAAAATAAGTCAATTAACAACAACAAAATTGATTAAACGTGTCGAAAATCATTTTCCATCTACCATGGAAAACAAAAATCCACAAAAATCCAAAGAAAATATTTTCCACCAAAACAAGGAAAAGGGGCGCGTGGGTGGGGTCCGCGAAAAATATTTTCCGTGGAAAATTTTCGCAATCAAACGGAGTAAAGTAGAAAAGCTGGAATTTTTTTTTCCTTTTCCACGGAAAATAAGGGCTTATCAAACAGACCCTTATATTCTTATATTCGAGTAAAAAGGCTGTAAAGAGATGTCAAAGATGCATGCATGTTCCTACTTTATGCAAGAATTAAATAATGGGGAATACAAATATCAATTTTACTCCCCTAAACAATCTACCTAATTGGTTAAGTGCTCAAGTGGTATGCTTCAGATGGGAGTTTATCACAAGTTTCATACTAACAACCTAGTTTGTTCTATTCAAGTGTCACTTATTTGCACAATAATCCAGTTGATTGAGTGCTCAATTTATAATCTAGCATACATCAAATTACTACAAACATAGCATCCCAGTATATAGTCCATAAATTACACTGTTTCAAATAAATTGCTTCATGAATCGACAAGGCTAACCTGTATGCAAAAATCAAACATTCAACTCAAATTTTTGTTTACACCCCCAAACTTAAGAATAACATTGTCCTCAATGTGTCAAAAATTATATTAAATAATAAAAACACAAAAAGGAACACTGTATTCCCCTAGGGTATGGCTTGGAGTTAAGAAAGATCATTGATTGCTATACTTGGATTGTAACACCCCAATTTTTAATTGCTTAAAATTAGGCGTGTTAACTTCCATTCACATTAAATGCGGAAATAATCGTTTAAAACATTTAAACTTTTCGTTTTCTGTTATAAAATTTTACAAAAATTTCGGTAGAGTCTCATCTATAACTTGGACATAGATAACCTGTAGAGGGACATCATACCTACAATACAAATGCAATTCTCAACTCATTCAAACATCCAACATTCAACATTCAACTCCAATTCTACACCAAACTCCTACGTCACCACACTATTTCAAATTCAATCTCCAAACTCCTCAACACAACATTTTATATCAATAAGCTACAATTAAGTGAAATAAGTGGTAATAGAACCAATATTAAAAATGCCATAACTCATTTAAACTAATTTCAACCGAAACAATTATCAAAATAAATGAATTAAGAAATAATTACTTAGAACTTAATTAAATTCTAATTTAACTTTATTTTCAAGAATTGAAAGCAGGTATAGCCTGAGTCTGCCACCAAATGCTCTCCTCATCTCATCTAACTTTCAGCACCTGAAATATTGGAGAGGGAATGGGGTGAGCTAAAGCTCAGTAAGTAAACTTTATACATGAATGCATGCTTATGACATGAATGCTTTAAACTTTGAAATGTGTATCCCCATTCACTTTAACCTTTCAAAACTTTCAAACATTTCGAACTTTCACTTAACATTTCAAAACTTTCACTTCATTTCCATCGTGAGCTCACTTGGTGTATCTTCTAGTCAATCAGATAACAGTGGGCAATTCTTATTTGGAACCAGATTCACATTCACATTTCCACCGCAAAGCGGTTTAACATTCATTCCACCGCAAAGCGGCTCATTCACTTTAGTCCACCGCAAAGCGGCTCATTCACTTCATTCCACCGCAATGCGGCTCATTACATTCGGGTACGCCGGTCCCCCGCGCCCAATTTCCCACTCGCATCTTTCATTAACTAGAAGTACACCCATTCTTTCTTAAAAACTTGGGATACATAACTTTTGAACAAACTTGCACCTTGACACATTTCTTTCATTTAAAAACATTTCACTTCCCAATTTCGATGCCAATTCATGCTTGATGATGCAATGACATGATAATGTGCATGTTTGAACATTCTTCATAATAACATATACTTTCATAAAGTAAATGAAATTCATCAAAGCAAATAAGTTGCAAACAGTCATTTACACATTCCACATTTACATTTAACTTCTATGAAAATAGGGAAAGTTTACTTACTTGACGTCCTTAGCATTTACCGTTATCTGAATTTGCAAGTGGAGGAGCTTCGACTGCCCGTGTCGTCAATGTACCAAAATCTTAGTTGCATCTATTCATTTAGTAAAATATACTTTCAGTTCAATTTGATCTTTTCATCATTCCATCAACATCAAACAAGTTAAAACAATAAATCTTCTTTTCCTTTTCTTTCTTGTGATTATTTATTCCAAACAATGTATTAAGATATATTAAATACTCGAAAGCAAAAGATTTAAACCATTCGACAAAACATTTTAAGCTTAAGTGCTTGTTTGGTTTTCATCAAATTATTCTCATTCTTCTACATCCATTCTACTAAAAATCACTATTCATTTTAAAAACTCATTTTAACCAAAATCAAACACACACTTACTATTAAGGTATTTAAATCAAAACCAAAGTTTGAAAAATGGTACACGCCTTTACAATTTTTCCAAAATTTAAGTATTATAATTATTACTCACGTTCACACTAAAATCACAATTAAGTTAACTAAATTCTCAAATTCCATAACCCTTTACCAAATTCAGAAATTTCAACTGAAATTTAAAAGTAAATCTACAACTAACCATCTAAAACTAAAAATTCAAAATTCACATCTCTCAATGTCACCTTATATTCAAACTTAAACCAAAATTATCAAAATTCTTACTAACAACTATATCCATTCAAGAAGTTTTCCCAATTAGACGAATTACAAATTTCCCCTCATGGTTAAACACGAATAGTAAACTAACAGACTTAAATTCATAATTTATCAAAATTTGAAAATTTTAAACAAGGTGCCATTTTATTAAAATCAGTCAAAAGAACCTAGATCTATAAATTCCAAAAATTTGAAAATCACATGTCTATTTATACAATGTCATCATAAGGCTCTCAAATTTGAATTTGACATTTAACATATGAAATGTAAACTAAAATTGAATCTGAATTTTTACATTTAAACATAAAACCTGAAATTTACGTATATACATATTATTCACATACTGAAATTAACAAATGAGGTTAAAAATCTGAATATTATATAGAGAATACATGTATTAACATCATATACATATACGTGTGTTCGTGTGTGAAAGTGTGTGTGCGAGCAGTGTGCGTGTGTAATTTCAGGTGCGGGTGGGTTGTTTCTCACGTGTGTGGGTGCGCGCTCGAGGGATAGGGGGAAGAGAAAAAAGTTGAGAGGAGCGCACTACCGTGATGGCGATCGGTGGGGAGGTGAGCGTTGCCTGCGAGAGGTGAGAGAGACGGAGGGTGACCAAGAGAGGGAGAGCGAGGCGGAGACGAGAGCGAGGTGAGAGAGAGACTGAATAGAGAGCGAGCATGAGTGATGAGAGATGAGGGAATAGATTAGGTTTTGAATTTTAGGAATTTGCAATTTAATCCCTCGCTTCTCTCCATGTGCATAGTTAAGTCCATAAGTTCTAATTTACTCTCCAATCGCCGCCAACTATCCCTCAACTTTCAATTTAACAAAAATAAAATAGAAAGTAGCAAGCTTAAACAATAAGACAATTAATCACATAAATTGCAAGTAACCAATTTATAATTTTCTAATTGGCACATTGAGCGAGACGGCGTCCAAGTCCTTCCACTGCAAAATAATTAAAATTATAGATAATAATAATTATCAATTTTATAATTTATAATCACATTAACATAAATATTGAGCGAAATTTAAAATTGCACGTAAAACGAAAAAGCGGTCTTACATGGATTGTCCCTATAAAAATTCAAATAGATATTAGTAATAATATATAAGGTTTAGATATTAGCAGTAAATCCATGCCAAGACGACTTTCAATTTCTAACTTTAGCCCATGTTTGATGTTGTTTAAAAATAATTTATTTGAAATGAACATTGATTTTTGGGAGAACATGTGGTTAAAAAGTAGGTAATCTTTTTGGGTTTACGTGTAATATTATTTTATTGATAAATGTATGATTGAGAAGAAGAAAGAAAAATGTGATAAAATTTTAAAGGGGGCCAAACAGGGGCTTAATAAAAACTATTTAAGCAGAGTTAACTTTCTACAAAATCCAATAACTAATAGTAAATAAAAAATAGTCCTCAGCAGCGACACCAAAAACTTATTATGAAGATATTGCAAGTACACAATACCATAAATAAAAGTAAAATGGACTTTTTGAGTCCGAATTATCGATCCCATGAGGTCTAGTTTATCTAATATTAGTGTTGAATATCTACGATCTAGTCTAATGAGAAAACAATGATTTGATTTTTGTTTAAGATACTACTAATTAAAATGAACAATTATGCAATCTACTAAATATGAGAATCAAAAGTTTGGATTTTTCTTTATGAAGTGAAGGTATCGAGACTCACGATTGTAACATAGTTATTCTACCTAGTTTCTCATCTCAAGTTATCTTTCTAAAATAGCATTTGAGAATCAGAAGTTTATATTTTTCTTTGTGAAGTGAAGGTGTTGAGACTCACAATTGTAACATGGTTATCCTATTGAGTTTCTCATCTCAAGTTCTCTTTCTAAAATAGCATTTGATCAAATTGACAATTATATCTAATTTTTCCTTCTCAAGCTTAAATTAGTTCTATCTAATTAGGTCAACTACATATGTTTATGTTGGGTCAGAATAAGCCTTAATCACATGCATTCGATGACATGAATTTTTCTAAGATATCAACAATTACAACCATGCATCTGTACTCTTTTGTTCAATAGTCGGAATTTATTAAATGATTTAGATATGTAAATCATCTCTTGACTCGTTACAACCCAAAAATCAATGAATCTGTAATCAAACAATTCATGCATTAAAATTAGAAATAAATTCAACACATAAGCTTTAAAGCCTAAAACTTGAGAATTAAAATTGAATAATCAAACTACGTCACATTTGATTGTCCCAAAAAGTAAATTAGTTGCACATACTAAAAATTAAAACAATTAACTTTGAAAATAAATACATAACCAAGTTTAACAAATATTCAAGAATATGATGAAGATCTTGTACCAAGAAATTAAGCTTTTACTTTAAAATCTAGAAAATGTATTTGAATTGCCTAGGAATCCTTTCATTTCTTCCTTCCTTGTGCTCAATTATGTAGAATAATGAACCATATTCAATATAGAGTGAATTGATGTATAAATAGGTCCTCCAAAGCCCTAAAATCATGCAAAAGTTGGAGTCCAAAAATAAGCCCAAAAGATGATTTTGTTTCCATAAAAATCATGTCTTCGCGCTAGCCAGAACAACCTTGCGATGGCATGGCTTTAGCCATTGCGATGACAAGGGCTTAAGCTTTTCAGTTTTCCTTTTCTCACGAAAAGCCTTGCGTTCACAAGGCTGATTGCCTATGAAATCACATATGATGTGGATCGAATGTTAAGTTCTGATTGGTCTCTGTGTAATTGCAGCTTCAGCCTCCATCTTTTTGATTTCTTTGACTAAGTATTTATACTTTTATTTTCATTTCAATTTGGTCATTTTATATTTTCTCTACTGATCCTTCAACTTTTGGAAGTTCACAGGTTGGTCCCTACTTTGCCATTTTTGTACGATTTTTGTTCTTTTTTTCTTCTCGTTAAGCTTCCAAATGCGAGCTTTTCCTAAGACAAAATAAATAAATAAATAAAAATAAATAAATACACAAATTAATAATATCACATTCTAAAATACTCACAATTGCCTAAACTTAAGGTCGAATTTGTACAAAATCATACTTAGCAATCTGCCCCTTCCCAAAAGCACATGTGGGCTTCATGTGAGGTATACGCCTCAAGGAATGCCTCATGATTTTTTTAAAACCATGGGCTTCACTTAGTAACAATAGATTTAGAACTCTACATCATCACCTTTTTATCTGATCCCAAGCAATTCCCGAGATATGCTAAATGTACCACTTGATTGTCAACCAAGTGAGGTGTAGGGGAAGTGGGGCCATCAAGGTTGCTGTTCAACCTTTTTAAGTGAGGTGTACAACAGTCATTAAACTATCAGTCCATAGGATTTTGCCACACTGGTGCATGTAGTATTTTTCTTCCCATTAACCCTATCTCTCTGTTGCATTTCGGTTTCCAAACCTAAATTTTGATGAACCAAGTGTTACATATAGCAATTTTCTTCCCATTAACCCTCTTTCTCTGATGCATTCGGGTTCCAAACCCAAATTTTAATGGATAGTTTGAACAAAAACACTTCTTTCATTGCTTATGCTGGTTCCAGCAGAAGTTCTGTGTGTTTCCCTCGTATTGTTTATCTTCATGTCAAAATGTATAAATTTCTACTCTGAACTAGTTTTTTACATTAAATTTTGGTATGAAATCAAAGCCGTGAAAGTTCCTTACCGAGAAAATCACTTTTAGCATCCTCTTCTATTCTATATCTGAGAAAGACACCTTATTTTTATGGTACTTAAACAGGAGGTAGCCCTACAATGCTAGTGGTGGGAGTAGAGGAAGAAGACTGGAGAATAATGATAGTCAGGAAGGATCAAGAGATGAGGTGGTGGTGAAGTTTCTTTAGGCAAAGATCGATGCTCTTGGCAGAGTTATGTAGGCAAATTTTATTGCTTTTTTATTTATTTGATTATTTTTTTGGAGCCTACGTTATTTAAATCAATATCAATAGTTTCAATTTATAAATTCATTTATAAACAACACAATTTTCAAATCATTTTTTAATCATGCACATTTTTTCTCTTTACTTTTTAACCACACATTTACTTAAAAATCATAAATAAACCAATATATAATTGTAGCAATCTTGCCAATAAATTTTAGTATTTTTAGCTCCAATTTGCTTTCGATTAAAAATAAGATTTTAATCTAAGTCAAAGTCAATAATCAATCTCAATTTTATATTTCATTGGATCTACAACTTTTCAACCACACATCTCATCAACTATTATCAAAGTCTACTAAAAATCTAATTTTAATCTCCATCAAACAAGGGCTTAATTGAACAAAAATAGTAGAGAAGTTGAAGAAGATTAGCCACTCAGACTTGTAAAAGCAATAATTTTGGAATGTTTTGTATAGGTTTAAAGTAGGAATGGTTGAGGAGAATCTTTTAATCTAAATGGGCTTCTAATAAAAATTGTGATGCTCAAAACTAAAACGATTACAGTAAACAAGGCACTCTGAAATTTGGGCATTATTCGGCAACATTGTAGCAATTTATAAATTTATTTATTAATGTTTTGTGATAAATATGTGTTAAAAAGTGGATTGAGCAAATCTGTGTGATTAAAAAGAGATTGTGTTATTTATAAATTGATTTATATATATTGTAATGATTGCGTTAAAGAATGGTGTGTTGGTTTGAATCTTTGCATGTTTTCCCTACTGCAAGTGTATGGATGGAACAAGTAATATAATGACTAATGAGTCCAAGCATCATACCTATGAGAATTGAAATAAATTATTATATAAATTACTAACATTAATCAAAACAAGAAATAAATCTAGTTGATGTTGTAAATTAAAATCTAAATTAACAATTAAAATTACTATAATAGAAAACTCAATTAAAAGCAAGCAAATTTGATGGAATGGTTTTGTTGTTTTGAATGAGAATGCAATGCAATGATCTAGAATCCACTTTTTATTCCACATTTATATCCTGATTTTAATGTTTAATAACAATTTATAGGTTATGCCTAAATGTTTTAAAATCCTCTTTCGAATGGGAATTAAAACATATCCCTAAATGTGACACATTTATATTCCTATGATGAATGGGAACAAATAAATTGTTTTAAATTAAACAAAAATTGAAACAATAAATTCGGAAATAAAAAGCTTCATTATGATCATAACACAAGTAAATCTAACCAAGAAATATAATTAAAGATAAACAACAACAAGGATTAATACAATTCATCAATTATCCATGTGTTCTCTCATTTTACACAACTTAGTGTGAATGCCCTTTATTTGATCCTTATTTGAATCAGTGATTCCATTCTCTCGACTTTTGGGAGAAACTGAAATAAATACAAATTGTACAAATTAAGTAGGATTTATTTTAAAATGATGAATTAATTTCCTAATTCTATTATCTAAATAAGTGTATAAAATGCGCTTATCAACAATGCATTAGTTCTGCTTATGATGTTTTGTCAAAAACTAGTCAATTACAAGTTTTCTTAATATTTTTTTAGTCTTTCTTGAAGACCACAATTTCCCACATTATTTTCTCTGTTCTCAATCTTTCTGACTTAGTCCTACAGAACCAAGGTCGAAAAATTGAAAAAATTAGTGTGATGAAGGATTCCTCAAAAAGTGAAGGAATAGTAAATGAACGGATTTTCTCTTACTATTACCTCCCCTACCTTGTCTAACATGATTGTGTGTGAGCAATGATCGGAAAATAGAAGAATAGGCAAGCTGCTTGGGCTTCTGGGTTTCCTAGATTCGGAAAAACGAAGTCTCATTTTGTAGCGCCCCGAGTTCCGTATACCCGATTCACTACGTCATTTTCTGTCTAAATTTTTCGAATAATAATTTTGCGGAAGAAATAATTGAAATTCATTTTTGGCAACATTAAATAAACTGTAATGGCCGATAAAATTGAAAACATTTATGAAACCATTTGAAATAGTAAATCGAACCATTAATTTTGTAAAGAAATTGACAATGTCATAATTTCTCAAATAAATGAACTTCTCTAAATTATTCGATTGTTTGGAAAAATACGGAAATCATTAACGTCAAACTTTCAACCGTTTAACGATTATTGCCACCATCATTCATCGCTCGCCACCGTCTCCGAAATCTGCAAAACTGTTAAAAAGTAGGGTGAGTATTTCATGGGGGAAATACTCAGTAGACTCATCGCAAATTAATTTAATTTATAAGATGATTAAACACATAAATCCCGGCTCTTTATAAAACGGGCATTGATAGAGCTTCTTTATAAAACAGCTCTTGATAAAACTCATATTGTGCATTACAGCACGGGACATATTTTACAAATCATAGGCTCTTTGAAAATAGCTCTTTGAAAACAGCTCTTTGAAAACCATATACTTATAAAAACATTTTAATTATGCCAAACATAATTTCTTTTGAAAGCATAACATAAGATAGGATTGAAATCCTCATAAACATAAATAGACACAAGAACTTTACTGAACTTAGGTGGCAAGAATTCTTATGCAGTAAAATCATAATAACAGTAAGTTTTCATCATAACATAGGATAAAATCGAAATCCTCATAAACATAAGAATTTTACCGAACTTAGGTGGTAAGAATTCTTATGTAGTAAGTATACCAAGCATAATTTTCTGAAATTCATAGGGATCAATTGCAT
This sequence comes from Ligustrum vulgare, assembly GCA_963555705.1. Lineage (NCBI taxonomy): Eukaryota > Viridiplantae > Streptophyta > Magnoliopsida > Lamiales > Oleaceae > Ligustrum > Ligustrum vulgare. Next base: position 31,720,632 of record OY743174.1, read on the forward strand.
CATAACATAAGATAGGATCGAAATCCTCATAAACATATGCGACAGGAATTTTACCGAACTTAGGTGGCAAATCCTCATAAACATATGGAAACATAGGAATTTTACCGAACTTCGTGGCAAATCCTCATAAACATAGGAGACACAAGAATGTTACCGAACTTAGGTGGCAAGAATTCTTATGTGTAGCGCTACTAAAACTCCGGTCCCCTTAACATATCATAACTTATCATATGGGACCCAAAACAATCTTGGTAGATTGATTTCATAGCAATGATCCAAAAAAACATTTTCGTGAAGCATAGGGTATACTTACTTTTCGTAAAAACATAAAGTATATTTTCTTTTCATAAAAACATACTTACTTTTCATAACAACATAAGGTATATTTACCTTTCATAAAAACATACTTGTTTTTCTTAAAAATTGACTTTCACAAGTCACATGACATTCATATGAAATCATAATTTAAATCAATTAATAAGTGCGAGTCTACCTCAAATCCGACGAGTGCAAAGTTGAGCGGGAATGACTTCAATTTCTTTAAATTCTCCGTACGCTTCGTCTTAGCCAATAAGTCACTTTAGTATATCGAATATATAGCTCAAAATGATAAATTATAATTTGAGGACTAAAATTGATGTTTTGAAAGTTGAGGGACTAAAATGAATACTTTTGAAAGTTGAGGGATTAAAATGAATACTTTTGAAACTTGAGCTTAAAATCAAATAAAGTAAATCAGCAGGGACTGAATTGATCAGATTTTTAAAATGAAAGGGCTGCTTAAAATCATTTAAAACTTTGGGACTGAAATGGATAACTTTAAAAGTTGGGGACTGATTTGAAAAACCTTTAAAACTGTAGGGACCAAGCTGAAATTTCTAAAAGTTGAAACATTATAATCAGATTCTTTCACTTCTCTCTCTCTCGATCCAAGCTCTCTCTCTCTCTAAATTGGAAGGTTCAGAGGCGATGAGAGCACGCGAGGCCTCTCACCCATTTCCGGCGCTACAACCGGCGATTGGCCGGCGGAACGTTGCCGCATGGTGGCGGCAAGAGGCGGCCAAGGAGTGTTTCAAATTTGAGGGATTGGGTGCGAGTTTTGAGTGCGAAACCGTGTGCGACCGTGGCTTGATTTCACGATTTTTCCGGCGAGTTTACCGGCGGTCGAGGTAGGTAAGTATTTGGGATAACTTATTCTGGGTTTTCAGTTTTGATTTTGGGTTTGATTTATGACTAAGGTTGATGGTTTTGGGTGGTGATGATTCGGTGATTGGGTGATGATGACTTGGTGGTTTTACAGTGATTATGTTGGTGATGAAGATGGTGAGTTGGATGGGCTGAGTTGGTTGCGTGGCGGTTTGGAGCTGCAACGAAAACTGGTTGCAGGGTGGTTTTGATGTATTGGTTGCGATGATTGGGTTGTTGGCGATGATGATATTTTGGTGATTCGGCAGTGGTGGTATTTGCAGCGTAAGTGATTGATGAGGTGGTGGGGCTGACCGGTATTGATTTGTGGGGATGATGATAGCAGAGATTGGAAATGGCAGAGGCAGTGTTGAAATGTAATATTTTGAGGAAATCTGGTGATAGTGAAAATGGTGCAGTGTGATCCGGTTGAACTGTGGTTTTATGAATTGGCTGTGAATTGATTTCTTGGAAGTGTGACAGAGTCATGTGATGATGATGATTGGTGGTGCTGCAGGGGTTGAAGTGGGTAGTGAGGATATTCAGTGGTTTGGTGTAGTGGTTGTTTGTGACATGGCTGAAGGTTGGCGAATTGGTGGTGCTTGACTGGATTGATGAAGTAATCGTCATGGCTATGGTTCAGTTTGATGGGTTCACAGTGGTGAATTTGATCTGAATGGAGGTGCTGGAAGTCATGGAAATCGTGTGTTGGTTTGAGCTGAGGAGAGAGGCTGGTGAGTAGTGGTTGCAGGCTATCCGAATTGGTTTCAGATTGATGTATATGATGGTGGATTGAATCAGAGGTGAGTTGAGCAATGTTTATAACGTTTGGGCTGTGAGGTTGATGATGATGAGGATTCCAATTGTATATAGAGAGAATTGTGGTGGTGTCCAAATCGAGAAGGTAGTGATGATGATGGAGAATATATCAAAATAGAATAAAAGATGGTGGAGAATGATGATGATGGAGAGGGTGGAAAACATCATAATTGGAATGGTGGTGATGATAATGATTCAGGGTTGTGGGGTTGGAATTAGTGAAGTATGGGTTGGATGTTGGTGTTTAGTGGAAAGGGGTGGAAAAAGAAATGGAATTGATTGTGACTTGAAACCATTATGCGTGAGGATGAACTAAGTTATTGAAAATGAGATGGAAAGTGATCAATATGGGGACATAATAATTTTGAGGAGGGAATCATTTGAATGGAATAATTGAGATATTTAAATAAATTTGGAATTAAAAAATGATTTTGAAAATAATATTTTGAATAAATAATTAAAATAATCTAATTTTAGAAATTCGGATTTTAATTTAAAATCGAACAAATTCGATGTTTTGAAAATAATACTTTGAATAAATAATTAAAATAATCTAATTTTAGAAATTCGGATTTTAATTTAAAATCGAACAAATTCGATATTTATTGACTTGGCTAGACGAATCCGTCGCGGCGTTAACTTCAAAATAATGGGTGAAATAGTAGCGACACAATTTTCTAAATATTAAAATAATTATAAAATTGCGTAAAATTCTGAGTCGCTACACATTTGTTTCTCTTTTATCTTCTATAGACTATAATGTAAAAGTTTGTGGTTGTCTAATTTTGATGGAAAATACAACCAAATCCGAATTAACTAGATTAAACTTTACTATTTTTCCATTCTTTTACTAACTAGATGAATCTAGCTATCGTAGATTTGTCTGGATAGTAAAGTATAAATAAAAACACGTGAAGTCTTGTTCAGCTTGGATCTAGATGAATCTGGTTATCAGAGATTCTTCTGGATAATAAATCGTGAATCGAAATATAAAACGATACAAAATTGTAAAGAAATCAGAACACGATATTTGAGCTTAACGTGAGGAAAACCCTTTCAAGGAAAACCCATGTGCCCATAGGCTGCTACAAAAATCAATCACTAGTAAGAAAATAATATTACATAGTTCTAGGAAACTACAGGACAAAATTATGAATAAATTTATCAAACACCCATGAAATTAAATGAATCACTCCCCGATTCTTTTAGATTTATCTTTGAAGATTGGTTTTTGCATGAATGTATAAGCACCCAATCTTTATGATGTTCATGCAGTGGAGAAGTCGCCAAAAATGAAGCCTTGTATTGTTCTTGCTCAATCACAGATTTTTTCGTTCCAAGACTTGGGGAAAAATGTCCCCTTTTCATCTATTTATGCACACGCGAATTTCTTGTACACCAAGAGTTCTAGTTTTGCGAAATCTCTATGATTTCCTGCAATATTAAAGATAATTATGAATCAATAGAGATAAGGTAAGATAATTATTCATTAAAAACAATCTTACCAAAATTGAATCACTTACCAACTAAGTGAAAGAGATAAACTTGAACTCTAAAATCTTACCATAAATAATAAGTGATAAATGTAGTAAATTTATAATTTATCTCCAATTATACAATCAATATCATAAGAATAGGAGATAAATAAAATCCAAGTCAAAGTAAAGTATTCTAGTAATTTAATTAAATTTAATAAATTACTAAACCGAAAATATTTAGTAATTTAATAAATTGCCAAACTTTAGGAAAATAGAAAATGCCAATAAATATAACTTAAAATAAGTTATCATAATGTATGGTTAACCAGATATAACATGAATACTAGAATCTTCGTGTACTGTTAGATTTATTTGAGGCATCTCTCCAATTATTTTTACTTTAATTGGCTATTCGTTGGCAATGATTATGGAACACGTATATTGAAGCACATGGCTTCTTTAGGTTCGGGCTTTCCATCCAAACAATGGTCGTAAATAATGTATGGTTAACCATATGATTGACTTGACTTATTGGTTTGTCACTGCAGTGTACGAGCAGACCAATCAATATCTGTATATAGTGCAATTTCTCAAGTCTGGCTTACTGATTTTTTCAGTATTGTGGCAATGTCTTTTGGAGGTAGAAATAGCTCCAAACAATCCCCAAAAGTTATCTTACAGATTTCTCCCTTGTTCTTTTGATTTTCAGCTTTTTTTTTTTGTTGAAAATGTGTATGAAATTGGCTTGGATTGATAGCCTTTTTTTCCACTGATCTTGCCTTTGGACAATAAAAAATGCCTGCAATGCTGAAAGCAAAATTCAGATCATAGGTCTAACCTCAATCAGTAGTAAACTTGAAGGCATTGATAGTAATAACATATTTCTTGGATTGCCTAAATTAAGTGCTAGTTAGATTCATCTGGAGACATGTTGACTAACATTAGCCAGAAGTATCTGTCTTGTTATAATCCTCAAGCACTCAGATATATCCTGTAGGCAAAACATGATCTATAATTAGTATTTACAAGGATGGTAAACCAAAAATGCAAAACAGATGCAATTTTTTTTTTTTTTTTAAATATGCATGTTCCTAGTCTGGAGGAGGTGAAACTAAACTCTGACTTATTTCCTAAGATTTCCAAATTTGATAGTATCAAGAGCATAGTGAACAAATCTGCAAGTTGTAGATCGGTCAGTATGTGCTCTAAATAGATAATCTTTTGTTCCACCAATTCTCTGATGAAGTGGTGTCTGATATCAGTGTACTTTGTTCTAGAGTGCTGGACAGGATTTTTTGAGATGTTGAGAGCACTTGTGTTATCACAATACAAAGTGACTTGTTCTATAATGATTCCATAATCTTCAAACATTTGTTTCATCCAAAAGATTTTTGTATAGATAGAGGTGTCAAGACGGGTTGGCCCACAAGACCCGTGAAAATCAGCCCGAATCCAACCGAGACCGTAGGCTGACCCGTGACCCGAGTGAGCAGTTCATGTGTCAAGAAGATTTGAACCGTGGGTATCACGAGTCACACCTTCACGGGCCACGATTAACCCATCGAGCCATGAAATAATTATATATTATATATAAGAAACATATTGTTCTTTGATATTAGTAATTAGAAATGCATTTAATTGTTACTTGTTTATGTTTTATTTAATTTTGCAAAGTTAAAGTAATTCATGTAACATAAGATATAAATTTGGATTCTATGTAAACATATCTTTACATAAATATTAATTTATAATATTTTTCATTTCAAATTTAATAATTTTAAAAAATAATATTTTTGCTATAAATAGGAAAAATTCTAAATTTTTATTCATACGAACTAAATTGGGACGAACCATGACTCGCATGGGCTCAAGTCGTATGGCCCAATGGGAAGGTCAGGATTGTAGTTCAAAATTTGTGGACCGATCTGGATCGGCCCGTAAACCCACATCGGGGGGGGGGGGGGTTTAGGTGGGGCCGTTACCGGGCTCAAATGTTGGCTGGCCGATCCAACCCGGACCACTCGGATTGACACATCTAGTTCTGTACAGCAATTACCAGCTGCAATATACTTCGCTTAAGCTATGGAAAAGATACTGAATTTTGTTTTCTGCTTAGCTAAGCTAACAAGTTGTTTCTAACGTAGAAACAACCACCTAATGTACTCTTCCGATCATCAACATTCCCAGCCCAATTTGAGTCTAAATATCTTGCAAAATGGGGGTAGTGGTATCTTTTGTAAACCAAATTCCATAACTAATGTACCACTTACATATCTAATTTTTTTACAGCAGCTATATGAGACTCCTTAGGTTTAGCCTGATATCTTGCACATACTACTTCATTGAAAGATATATCTTGTCACTAGCGGTAAGGTACAAAAGACTTCCAATAATGCTTCTATAGAGAAATGGATCTACATCCTTACTAGTGTCATCCTTTGAAAGTTTCAGTGTTGTTGCCATAGGAGTTCTCATAATCTTTGCATCTTCAAGCCCAAAATTCTTCACCAAATTTTTAGCATACTTTGCTTGAGACATTAATATACCAAATTCATCATGCTGTACCTGCAAGCCAAGAAAGAAGGTTAGTTCACCGACCATACTCATTTCAAATTCTCTTTTCATTGTATTTACAAATTCATCAATTTTGGACTGAGAAGTAGAGCCAAATACAATGTCATCAACATATATTTAGGCTACAGTTAGTCCAGGATTTAGATGCTTAATGAAAAGAGTATTGTCAGTTCCTCCCCTTTCATATCCTTTGCTCAGCAAGAATGATGTGAGTCTCTCTTACCAAGCTCTGGGGCCTTGCTTAAAACCCATAAAGAGCCTTTTTAAGCCTAAAGACATAGTCCAGGTGAGATGGATCTGTGATTCCTTGTGGTTGCTCCACGTAAGCTTCTTTATTAAGTACATCATTCAAGAAGACACTTTTGACATCCATCTAGTATAATCTGAAGTTGATGTAGTAGGATATAGCCAGCAGCAACCTGATAGATTCTAGTCTAGCTACAGGAGCAAATGTTTCCTCAAAATCTATACCTTCAACTTGGGTGTAACCTTGTGCAACAAGTCTGGCTTTGTTTCTGACCAGATTGCCTTGTTCATCTGACTTGGTTTTTAAGATCCATTTTGTTCCAATTATATTTCCTTCTTTAGGACGGGAAACTAATTCCAAGATATTATTTATTTTGAACTGATTGAGTTCTTCCTGCATTTCCTGTACCCAATTTTCATCTATCAAGGCTTCCTTGACATTTTTTTGGCTTAATCAGGGACATGTGACTCATGTTACCCATTTCAGCATCAAATTTTCTTTTGGTCACATTCCCTTTAGATAGATCAAAAAGAATATTATCAAGTAGATAAGCCTTTTGTATATGGTCTTTTCTGAACTTCTGAGTAGCCAGATTCATCCACATTAGATTCTTCTGTATTATTTTGAATTTTGGCTTGGTTCGGTTTTTCTTCTATTTTTTCAATTTCAGCGTGTTATTTTGGTGGGATCTCCAGCTGATCAGCTTCATCTTCCTGCAAGTCAAAATTGAAATCATTATTACCATCAACTTTCACATTAACTGACTTAAGAATAGATTGAGTTCTATGATTGTATACTCTATAGGCCTTACTATTTTAAGAAAAACCAAAAACATTCCTTCATCGGATTTTAAGTCAAAGTTTCCTAAAAGTTCCATATCTTTTAAGATGTAACATTTACTTCCAAAAGAATGAGTAATCAAACCTAGATGACACGGGTCATCTCTTGTAGGGTTTTATTTTTCCTTTCCACCACTCCATTCTGTTGAGGATTCTTTGGGGTTGAACACTCATGTTTAATCCCATATTGTGTGCAAAAATCAGCAAAGTCTGAGTTTTCAAACTCTATCCCATGATTACTTTTGATCCTTTTGACTCTTACCTATTCATCAACTTTTTTCATTACTTAATCTTATAAAAAGATTAGCCAAACTGTCAAAGGCATTAGATTTTTCACAAATAAACATGACCAAGGTATATCTTGAGAAATCATCAACACATACGTAGATGTATCTCTTACCATCAATACTTTTCTTTTGAATAGGACTCATCATATCCATGTGAATAAGTTCAAGTATATGAGAAGTGTTGAGAGATTTATGTAGTCTGTGCTGACTTTTCATTTGCTTACCCTTTTGACAATCTGTAACACCCCAAGTTTAAGAGTCTAAAATCTAGGCGTGTTAACTTCCATTCACATTAAATGCGGAATTAAATCGTTTACAAAATTAAAATGTTCATTTATCTATTGTAAAATTTTAATGAAGTTTCGGCAGAATCTCCTCTATAAATTGGACATAGCCAACCTGTAGAAGGACATCAAAACCATTTTAAAAATTTAAAACATCAATCACATCTCAATCACATTCGTCATCGTCAAAACCAATTCATTCATTCCCCAACTCCTCAAGCATAAGATTTTCCAAAAATCTCAACAGACATTGACAAATGAAATAAGAAGTAATTTAATCTCTAATACGTCATCCATACTTAATTAAAACCAACTTCAACCAAACAATTATCAATAATAATGAATTAAGGAATAAATTTAAATAATAACTTGAATAAATTTAACTTTATTAAATAATGGCGACAGCGGGTACTGTTTGAGTCAGTCGCCGAGTGCTCCCCTCTGATCGTCTAACTTTCATCACCTGAAATGTTGGGGAGGGATTGGGGTGAGCTAAAGCTCAGTAAGTAAACTGTATGCATGAATGCATGCTTATGACATGAATGCTTTTTAAAAATCCCATATATGTATCCCCTTTTTCTTTACTTTCCAGAACATTCAAACATTTCAAACTTCCACTTAACATTTCAAAACTTTCACTTCATTTCCATCGTGAGCTCACTTGATGTAACTTCTAGTCAATCAGAATACAGTGGACAATTTCTTATTCGGAACCAGATTACATTCACATTTCCACCGCAAAGCGGTTTAACATTCACTTTCCCACCGCAAAGGGGTTTAACATTCACTTCCCACCGCAAAGCAGTTTAACAGTCCACAGTAAACGGTTGAACATTCCGTCGCAGAGCGACTTAATTCTTGTACGCCGGTCCCCCGCGCCCCATTTCCCACTCGCAACTTTCATGAACTAGAAGTACACCCATTCTTTCTTTAAAAACTTGGGATACATAACTTTTGAACAAACTTGCACCTTGACACATTTCTTTCATTTAAAAACATCTCACTTCCCAGTTTCGATGCCAATGCATGCTTGATGATGCAATGACATGATAATGTGCATGCTTGAACATTCTTCATAATAACATATACTTTCACAAAGTAAATGAAATTCATCAAAGCAAGTAAGTTGCAAGACAGTCATTTACACATAACTTTCACATTTACATTCAACTTTGATGAAAATAGGGGGAAGTTTACTTACTTGCAGTCCTTAGTAATTTACCGTTTCTGAATTTGCAAGTGGAAAAGTCTCGGATGCCCGTGACGTCAATGTGCCACAATTCCTAATTATATCCATTCATAAATAAGGTTTAACTTTAGATTTGAAACAACCACGTTCATCATCCTATTCAACATTATAAACAAAACTCATAACTGAGATTAACATTTCTATTAGACTCACAATTTAACTCCAACGTGTCCTTAAATCATGTCAAACACATATACTATCACATTCGAAATAAGTGTTTAAATTCAAGATTAAGAAACATCGAAATCTCACTTATCAAATTATTCAAAAGTTAAAACTACTCAATATTATAAGCTTAACTATTAAGGTACTTAAATAAAACCAAAGTTGGAAAAATGTACACGACTTTACAATTTTCTCAAAACCTAGTAATTATAATTATTACTCACGTTCACACAAAAATCATATTCGAAAATAAGGGATAAATTTCAATACACGTTAGAAACTCTCATTTTTAAATTCAAACTCAAACGCAAATTTACATAATTTAACCTAACGTTATAAAATCCACTCTCATAAAGTCCCAACAATTTCACCAATCTTAAAAACCAACATATATCCAAACTTCACCCAAACAGTTAACTAAACTACAATTTTCATAAATCTCAAAAATCAGAAATTTATATATATATATATATATATATATATATATATACACATACTTTAAAGCAAATTAGAATTTATTCACGTTTATACCACTTTCCCAAATTCTAAAATTCTCAATTTAACCCTTCATTAAACTAGAAGAAAATCAATTAAACAAATCGATGTAATAATTTTTGAATCCTATCATTAACGCATACATATAAATACTAAATACCTAAATTTAAAAAAACTGAAATCAATCAATTAAATTTCGAAATCATACTTAGTTCGAATTTGAAAAATTACTGTGGAAATTAAACATCTATATATATATATATATATATATATATATATATATATATATATACACACACACATCAATACACACATACATAAGCATTACCAAATCCCAAAATTAGCAATTATAATTCGAAATCTAACCAAACTTAAATCTAAAAATATAAAAAAGATTATTATTATAATTCAAACTTTAACCAAACAGTCCACTAAGCTACCAATTTCATAATTTAGGTTTACAACACAATCTATACATACGTTTATATACATTACTCAATCTGAAATCTGAAAATTGTGAGAACATACATATATACTTACATTCAATCCATATATACATCAATATATACATACAATTCCATATGAATTTGTGTATGTGTGAGCGGGTGTGTGCGTGCAAACCCGTGTGTGCAGTGTGCGTGACTGCGGTTCGTGCGTGCGCAGCGGTGAAGGGGTGAAATATGGTCTCACCGAGGGCAGGGAAGTGGTGGGGCCGAGGTTGTGGTCGCCGGCGGTGTGGTGGTTGACGTCGAGTGGGCGTGAGCCGGGAGGGAAGGTTGCGGGAAGAGAGTGTCGAGAGAGAGAGAGCGACGTTGAGAGAGAGCAACCGAGAGGCGTGAGTGAGGGAAGAATGGAGGGTTTAGGTTTTGATTGTTTAAGTTTTGGAAATTTGCAATTTAGTCCCTCAGCTCTCATAAATTGGTAATTTAAGTCCACGACCCTCAAATAAAATTCCAAAGTGTCCCCAAAATTTTCTCAACTTCAATTTAATGCAATTTAGGCACTTACTACTCAATAAAAATAGAAATGGTAAGTAACAATTAAAATAAACAATTAGACATGGAATTGTACGTAAACAATTTATAAATATTTTAATTGACACATTGATCGAGACGGCGTCCAAGTCCTTCCACTGCAAAATAATTCAACTTATAGACATTAAAGATCATAAATTTATAATTTATAATAACATTCACATGAATATTACGTGAAATTTAAAATTGCACGTAAAAAATGAAAAGCGGTCTTACACAATCACTACAGATTCCATCTGAAATGTTCTTAATATTGGGTAGGCCTCTCACAACTTGAAGTTTATCTAGCTTTATGAGATCATGGTAGTTCAGATGTCCTAATCTTTTGTGCCATAATTCCTCAATTTTGGCCCTTACAGAATTGCAAGTAATGAGACTTTCAAGTGTGTAAGATTTGTCCTTGGATCTAATTCTCTTAAACAAGACACTTTTCATTGGGTTTGAGTTCCTATCATAACCTAATACCTTGCAATATTCTTTAGTAAACAAGACAAGCAGCTTATTACCACATAATTGACCTACACTAATCAGATTCGCCTTAAGCCCAATACATACAATACATTGTTTAATGTAGGCAATCCTTTAATATTGATAACACCAAATCCATCAATCTTAACTTTTTGGCCATCACCAAAAGTAACAACACTGTCTTACCCTTTTCGAAGTGTGACATCAGAGAGAGATCATCTCTCATGTGTCTAGAACATCCACTATCAAAGTACCAAGTGTTAGGAATTAAGGCACTGAAGGATAATTAAACTACATAAGCATTAGTTCTGATTTTCTTTTCTTGCTTAGTTGCAAGTCTGATTTTGTTAGAGTTAATTACTTTCAAGTACTCATAACGCCTAAATACATCATGACCAAGTTTGGCGCAAAAATTACAGAATACATGGAAGGCAGATGTATCTTGCCTGTCCTGATGAAGTTGAAATTTTCTGCCAATCTGGAAGATAGATTCATCTTACTTGATCAGATGAAGTATAACCATTCTACCAGTATTGTTCTTGGTCGAAAGTCTTACATTGCTCGTTGAGGCATATTCTGCTCGATGTGAGTTATGAGCTCCAGATGCATTTGGTTGATGAATGGTAGAAGCTGATGCATCTTGATAGAGTTTTCTTTGCTCCTTGGTTTTTTTTTTAGCCTGATTTATTCACAAAAACCATCTTACTTTCATGATTTTTATCCTTACATTCATATCTAAGACCACTTTTCATACCAGCAGGTCTTCCAATGTTCAAAATTTCATCAAGCTGGACAGATCCAAGTACCAATTTCTTGATCTTGTTGATAAATGTATTTTATACACTTATTTCTATCCTAAAAGTAGGATTTTATGTGTTTGTTTAAGAATATTTGCTAATTATTTAGTTAGTATTTGTTTGTATTTCAGGAAAAAACCCAAAGTCGAGAAAACAATGGAATTGAATCTAAAATCAAGCAATTGGATGATAAAAATGTCAAATTATGAAAATCAAGAGTTGAAGAAGTAGACCAAGGTGCCAATTGGAAGAATATTCGAAGAAAAAAATCAAATTTAGAAGAAATCAGAAGTTTCGGGGCCAAATTGTAACAATCAGAAGTTGAAGGGCCTGATGTGCAATAAAACCATGAGGACCAACTTAAAGCACTTATAACCATGCGTCGCATGGAATTATAACGGCGCGATCGCATGACCTGTTCAAAAATGGTCAAAATGATTTTTCGGAAGCCTACGCGATCGCATGGATTTGTACCATGCGATAGCATGGTTATATTCTAGGCCGTAGTTGGGCTTTTTGCGCGATTTTCAGTGGATTTCTCTTATTTTTGACCTAGGCTTTGGGAGAATCTATAAATACATGACATAAGACATGAAATTAGCTCTTCCCAACTTTCTCAATTCATGCCAAAACGCTGTCAAAGTGCCAAGGGATCCATGCCACTGTAAGATTTCGGGTTATACATGCACAGCGAAAATTAAACAGACACGAAACCATAGCCTGGATCAACCTTGCACTTAGATAGAATTTGTGATAAAAAATATACCTTTGATGAATCTCGTGGATCTGAAATCTGAATCGGGAGGTACAATCTTATCACCACCAGCTGTCCAATTGTCCAGCCTCTAACAGAAATCCACACAGCGAGTTGAATCTGGAACTCCATCAATCTCCAACTATTGGAATGGATTCAAGAGAATTAGTTTTTCTCTTTGTGCTAGCAAGATAAAAACCTAATGCTAGAAAAAGCGACTCTATGATTCTCTTACCACTAAAACCTAGTTCTTGTAGGTTTAAGTAATACCCTAATTAGGGTTTTGATAGCGGGCTTGGGCTATTATTGTCCAACAAGTAACCCAAGTCTGGCCCAACCAATTGGGCTTGGACACTATTCCAACAATCTCCCACTTGGACAAGATCCAATTTCAGATACTCAATTCTCGTCTTTTGTGTGTGACCCATTAGGTTCCATTCACGATGGAAAACACTGTGCTATTATTAATCCAATCTGATTGGAATAAGATGAATTCAAATCTCTATTTCTAATTCATCCTCGACTTACCAAGATCGATTAATTCATGTCGCCGTCCTAGATTGACATCTAGCAATGTGTCAAGGCAATCCATGTGAAAGGAAAAGTCATGTGGCATGACAAGACCAGTTCATGTGCGGTTACAATGGAAATATATTCCCTTAATCAATATAACCCAATTGGTTAAGAGAAATGGATAGCGCCAATCTCATTTCAACCAATTATGTTATTCACTTCTTATCTTAGTTGATCTTGTTATGACTGAAAACACCTTTTCAACTCATAACTTCACCCAGGCCGAGGAATTTACATCAACTTAAGTGAGTGAAATACAGGTTATAATCTCCTACTACCCAGGAGTGACGAATCCTCGTATTGGACATACATAACCTTCAAATGACTCTCACTATACTCGTACGAAAGTTATCCTAATGACTCCCTCTCAAGTGTTAACATCAACGCTCGCCAAAGTATAGTAATCCTCATATAAGATTCTATGGCGTCCTCAAGTCAAAGGACCAAATCCACAACCGCGCATTAGAGATTCACCACTGACGCTTGGATAGTTAGCCATGTGGAATCTCTAGGCGGGTCATCCAATACTTTGTTCATCTAACAATGCATCCATGTGTTCATTCAAATGTCCCTCTACATTCTAGCTTGTGAGAGAAGCTACTTTCTTCATAAGAAAGAAATGCAACACATGTTAGTCTAACTGCAACAACAATATCTGTATTTTGTTGTTACTTCGACTAGGGAAAATTTTAGAATAAGATATTAATGACTTGTATCTCACAGTTACAATACCTTGTGACTTACAAGTTACTTAAACTTATTCTATGGACTCTATTATCTAAATAACGAGTTAAACTCAATTTAATAATAGATCTGCCTTTATTTAGACAATGATAATATATGTGTTATGCTATCTCAACGATTGGATTTAGAGTATAACATTGATATTCTCCCACTAAATCCAATAACTCATGTATCCTATACATAATGAGTTTATATGATAATCATATTCCTTTTGAGATAGTGGTTTTACAAGTGGATCTTCGATATGTGATGCTTCACATATTCAACCTTCTCAAGGTTAGTGGACATGAATTCTATTTTTCTACAATCTTCGAATGAGATAATAGCTCCTAAATACATACTTAGATCATCGATGAGACCCAATTCCCTCGCTTGCGCGATGGCTCAATTGTCGTTACAGTACTCATTACTGGAGCTACAATGCTAGGAACAATTATAGTTCACTAATGAACTTAACAATCGAGATTGTTTCACAAGCACTTATGTATTTGGTCTCGGTTGTATAGTTAGCGGTCTCTCTTGTTTGAACCATTTCAAACTGACCACACCACTACTATGCGTTAATTAACAATTAGATTGAATATTTCCTTCATCTTTTCTCAGACTGCAGGATGGTATCTCTATACCTAAAGACGGTAAGTCTACAATTCTCCATATGTCTATTGTATTCTAAATACTTCTCAAGTACTTAGTAATACAAAAGGTATCTTAGATAGTGTCGTGTTTAAGATCTTATTGTCAAAAAATAAAGTATCTTCTCCACATCAATTTTTCTCAATATGTGTTCTAAACACCATTTTGAAAAGACTAACCCCATTAGCATTACATCTATATACGTGGATTAAGACATCAAAACAACCTTCCAAATCTATCTCTATAGATTCTGGTTCCCAAAGTGAAGGTTTTATTTCTCAAATTCATCATAGAGAAGTTTTAAAATAATTGCACTTTCACTTTAAAGGTTAGAGACTCAACTTCTGATCAATAATATGTCATCTACATATAGTATCAGAAATATTGAACACTCCCACTAACCTTTTATATACACACATTCTTTATCTTAACTTTTGGTAAAATCAAACATTTTGATTATCTCTTCAAAATTAAGATTCTAGCTCCGTGAGGCTTGTTTTAATCTATAATAGATATCTGTAACTAGTGTACTATGTTTAAGGATTCAAAAACCCCATAATTATAGCATGTTGCTGCTGTAAGAAGAATCCGAATTGATTCAGAGTAAACACATTTACAGCCTATGGGTCTTACCCATTTCAGGTGAATCAAAAAAGTTCCAAAACATATTTTTTTATCTCGGATTCTATGGCTTCCTGCCATCTCGTTTAGTCAACACTTGACTTAGCTTTCATGTAAACATAGACTCGTTATCCTTGAAGACTAATACAATATTAACAATCAGGGATGTGTAACTCAGTGGAGTATACATGATCATAATATCTTTACATGGTGCTAGTGCGTTCTCAGTCATCACCACGTTTTGAGCAGCAATCGTGTCCCAAGCATTGATTTGTGCCTCATCCAATGCAAGCACATATTCTAGTTTATTTAATTGATTAAGTATATACATGTGTAGTAATGAACTCTTTCATATTATACTTTTATTCTCACTGTCTTCTCTTAGATAAACTGTTTCTCTAAGATATTGACAAAATTTGAGATAAACTTTCTTTCTCGATAGGAATGTAGAAATAATATCCAACCATCTTTTGGATATCCCACAAATATACATATTGGACTAAGGCTATTGCTTATCCAAATTTGGTATTGAGGTCTTAAATCTTAACGCAAGGAAGATTAGACCTTTTAAATCCATATCTTATATGGACCTTCATCAACCAATTATCATGGAACATGACTAAGTGTGTAATATAAAGTTTTAAGTGCAAAGCTCCAAAAACGGTTTTGGAGATTTTGCGTGGCTTCATCAATGATTGCATCAATTGCAATCTTTATCCTTTCAAATTCACCATTATGTCGAGACGTATGTGAAAGAGTTATCTATATGAAAATCAAGTTTTCATAACATAATCTTGAAGTCAACCACTTTAAAATATTCTTCACTTCGATCAAATCTATTTGCTTAGAATATTTTTCTCATTTTGACCTTCTAATTTATATCTGTATTATTTGAACTTTTCAAACTCTCATATTTAAACTGCGTTATAAATAGCAATGACTATCAATGTTATCTAATAACTGAAGACCACTCTGACATATGCCCACTTACATCCGAATGTAACAGGCTCGGTGGATCAACCATCCCACCTTTCCCTTTTCCAAGAAAATCGACTTATCAATTTACCTCCAAGGTGAGATATACATATATCTCTATTAATTGAATAAGTCAAGTGTCAGATTTAAGTGTGACTTCTTCTTTGCCTTATCAATATTCAAAATGTAGACTATTTGTTATTTACCTAGCTTCCATATTATCTCATCTAAGTTAACGAATAACTATTATTCTTAATTAAAGAGGATAATCACTTTATGTCCAAACATGAAGTGGAAGTGTTGTTCTTCATAAGAACTGTAATTAACAATTGTCTAATCTTAAACTGAATAAGAAGACAAAGATGGGTGATAGCTTATTTAGCTTTTCAAGCAATATTTGCTTTATTACCTACAAATAGGTATATCACTGTTTCTCGCAATTATTCTACTTTTAGCCTTTGTATATTATCGGTATCTAATACTTGATTGGCTAAGTAGATTATTTAACTTCTATCAAATAGAAAACTAAAGTAGAAGATTCGCCAAACTTCTCACTTCTTCAGTTCAGTTAAGGAAATCTCGCAATTATAAATGTAGTGTCCTATTATTAGCATATTCGAGAAGAGTATTCTCAATCATATCATGTTTTCAGATCATTTCTCAAAGGACTACGCCAATTCAAGGATTTCAGTCTAATGAACTTACAGAGTGTCAATTACACACCATAAGTTCAAGTAACAACTCAAATTTCAAAACTCATACAACAACAATAATAAATCAAAAATAAAATCACGTGTTATCATGCATAAATCAATTTAATAATGTAGCGACCGAAAATTTTTCATATATATATGAAATGAAATGAAATTTATTTTAAATTTATCTTATTCTGAATTTCAAAATTTTATTAAATGATGTCCAAGTCCATTATTTATTTTAAAGTCCAATTTTCAATTTATTTGGATTCAAATTATTTTAGTCCAAACTTTAAATATTTGAGTCCAAAATATTTTATCTCCAGTTTAAAAATTCATTCCCAAATTTTTATTTATTTTAAAATCTCAATGTCCCTAAATTCAAAAGTTTATATTCTGATATTGTTATCCCAATCAAGTCCTCCCTCACTCAATCACCAATCAAGCATTTGCTAATCTTGAATTTGACTCAATATATATTTTCCATTTTCAACCCCAAAATCCTTTCCCAATTTCCATCAATAACCAATCCAGTTTAACACCATTTCTTCCCATTTCCTTCACACGTTTTCCCTTCAATTCCCTCCTCAATCATCAAGATCAGCTCTAACCTACCATTTCTTACCATTTTTCCCTATATGGACACACCCATGATCACTCCTCTATCCCTCTCAATTAACCATTCAACTTAAATTAATCCGAAATCCCTCTCAATTTTCAGTTCCTTGCCGACTTACCAAAGTTTAATTCATAAACCTGCCATTAACTCCTCTCCTCTCACCACCCTCATCGCTCACACACTATAACTACACTATAACTGATCAGCACCCCTAATCTCTCCTTCAATCCCCCATTCAGCCAATGTTTCCTTGCATATTCCCTCAACATTCCTAAACCAAAGGCTGTCACACATTAACCAAAATGATATAATCCCCTTTCCCCAGCTTCATTGACATACACAAAGAACTACTGCAAGGTATCTCCCTTCTTTCCATTTTTCATTCTCGCACAGCAAAACACTGCCATCAGAACCGAACCACAAACATTGCATCCCAACCAAAACCAATCTTGAAACCCATCTCAGAACTTACAATGTCGACTGAAAATCAACCACCACTAATCCCCACACCATGGCCAAACACTACGTGAAACCACCCACAATCTGCCATGGCACATTCAGAAACTAAACTTCTAAACACCCCTGTCCACTGCCACAACCCAGGCCACCACCAAGCTGCCAAGCCGAAGCCTCCAACTCCCAATTTCTGCAAACCCGAACACCATCCCCACGCTGCCAAACCGCCACCTCTATCGCCCAAACCGAACCTCCATTTATGAATCCACCAACCACCACCAAGCTGCCAAGCCCCCACCTTCAACACCCAATCAAATCATGAACATCACCACCGTCATCAACATCATCAAACCCACCTACAACCCAACTTCAATCCGACCCCAAATTCACAAAACAAAACCCAAAAACCAAGAATTTAACAAGAAACCAAATACCTTACCTCGACTACCATCCTGTATTGGCCGGATTCTTCGTCGAAAAACCATAACCCACTTTCGGTTTCACTCAAAAATCGAGCCCATTTCAGATTTATTTTCGCCCCCACTCGTCGCCGCCTTGTGAAGGCGACGTTGTAACCATCGCCGGCCCAGCCGGCGGTCGAATTTGGAGGGGCGAACTCATCGCCCTGAACCCTTCCATTGTGTCTCCCTCGCTTGTCTCTCCTCTGGTTAATGAGAATGAGAAAGGGAGATGATTTTATGTATATAATTATATTTTGAAATCTTATGGTTTAAGCCCCAAGTTTTTAAAAAGTATGCATTTCAGTCCCTTTCATTTTAAACATTTTATTTCTGTTCCCAAGTTTTCGATATTTAAACATTCAGCCGACTAGTTTTCGAAAAGCCCATTTCTACACTTTTAAAATTCATGCTTTCTCTAAAATTTAAATTTAACCCCAAGCTTTATTTTGTCACTTTAATATTTCGAAATACTAAACTAGTTTAATTTTTCTTTTGGCTAGACGATACACTTGGTGATTCAGAAGATTGACGTGACTTTCAAGCTATATTTTTTAAACTCGCGATATTAAGGTAGACTCACCCTCATTAATTAGTTTAAATTATAATTTACATGTCTTATGTGAAATTACGTGATTTATATGCTTTGATGCATGAGACAAGATGAGAATATCTCTTATGAAATAAGATGAGAAATGATGTTATGCATAACTTACATGCTTTAATGCATGAGACGAGACTACCCACACCCTATGATTTTTAAAGAGCCTATGATTATGATGATGATGTCACTGTATAATTGCATAATTACGTGTTGAATTATTCTGTAAATTAATTATTAGCGATGAGTTTACTGAGTATTTCTTTTGAAATGTTCATTCCATTTTTAACAGCTTTTATAGATCTCGGAGATGACGGTGAATGAAAGGGCAGCGTTGACAAATTTAATAATGATGATATTTTAGTAAATTTTTATGAATGTTGCTATTTTCTTTCAAACAATCGAGATTTAAGTTTTTATGAATTATTTTATTATTCATTTGATTGAGTTTCTGCTAAAGTTTTTCAAATAATGAATGTGATGATTGAGATTAAATTTATTTTTCGCAATAAAGTTAGTTTTAAAGGACGAAGTGGCGTCCCGAGTTTCACGGGATCCGGGGCATTACAAATAAGGTCTTTTATTAAATCGATTGCTCCCACTGTTTTACTTGAATTAATGACCCCCAAAATTAATCTAGTAGAATCCTGTTAGATTCACAGTAGGCTAGGATCCTGTTTATTCCATTAGAACCTTCAGTAACTGAACAAGCTCTAATAAAACATCCAGGGAGATAATCATATCAATCACATCTCTATATGACTCCTAGATAATCAAGTAGACAACTCTTTGTCGCATACATCTTATGTATTTACTTGACCGTACCTCCAAAATCTCATCTCCTTGAGTGACTCAACAAAAAATAGATTTCAGTTAAATTCTAACCATTGTTCAGAAACATGTTATGTTTCATAATGACAAACACACCTTCTCACTCGAAACCTTGAGTGACTCAACAAGCTGCATCGAGGGCGGATTCTACTTTATTCATTATAACAATGGAAGGCACTTTGTATTAACTAATTAATACCAATTTAATAAATTGCTTCCAAAATTATATTCCTTTTGATTGACTCAATAAAGCATGTAGTTTTGGTTAAGTCCGAGCCATTGTTCGGAAGTATCTGATACTTCATAATGAGAAACATATCTAGCAGTGAGTAGCTTTAAGTGACTCAACAAGGATAGTAAACTTTGGTTTTTCATTATAACAATGGAAAGCACATGCCTTAATATAATTTTAAGTGAGGGGTTTGTCTCATAATTCCTATGTATATTAACTAACATCCACCATGCAATTAATCATACATACAATATTACTGTGGATGATTATGGACAATATCTATCTAGTCTTCTCGAGTAATGAAGAAGACTAGTTGGTCAATTCCTAGGGGACATTGCATTCGATCATCGAATGCTAAATGCAATAATCTCCATCTGCTACAGCAACCTATATCCTATACTAGTTGTCTTCTTGTGGCCAGCTGCAACCTGTATCCTATAGTTGTTGGCACGCATGCCTGAATCAAATAGATGCATAAGCCCATATCTACAAACTAGAGCTTGCAGGCCCAAATAAATTAAATAATAGGCACACATGCCTAACCAACAAAAGCAGAATAAATTAACCATCCAACCAATCACATGGGTCGAGTTCATAACCATCCACTAAATACACATTCATCATATAAATGTATAAAAAATATAATATCTAATATTATATATGCAACTTTCAAGTTTCTAGAAATTTAGGTCGTATAAACTAATTTAGATAAAATGGATCGAAACAATAATTAATTAATTAAACTAATTAACTAACTTTAGTTAGCGAGATTTATTTAATTAAAATCATATTTTAATCAAATATCAAATTAGAGTCCAACTCTAATTCCAAAATGGAAAAACTGAATTAACATCTTAATTTAGGATAAAACTCCTAAAATAAAATAAAATTCAATTTAGTAATTAATTAATCAAATTAATCAATTACTTTAATTGACTTGTTTATTTAATTAAAATCAAATTTTAATTAAATAGAATATTAGAGTCCAACTCCAATTTCAAGATTCAAGGGCGAATTGAATTTAGGATCAAATCTAAATAAGATTTAATTAATAATTAATTAATCGAAATAACTAATTATTAAATCGAATTTAATTAAAATCAAATTTTAATCAAACAGCAAATTAGAGTCCAAACTCTATTTCTTAACTTAGGGCAAATTGAATTAACATTTTAATTTAGGATAAAACTCCTAAATAAAATAAAATTCAATTTAGGGTCAAAGTTATATATTTTGTTAAAATCCAATTTTAACAATAATTTAAAAATCGTGAATTTTAAAATATAATTTAAACAAAATTAAATTCTGGTCTAAATTCAAAAGTAGGTCAAATCCATTTTAAAATCAAATTTTAAGCATTTTTCAAAATTGCAATTTAAATTTGACCCAATTTAAAATTTAAACATAGGCACCTCGAAATTTCACAAATTCCAGAAACAACCCATTTCCTTTTAAAATTTGTAAATTTAACCCTGAAACGAATTTGCTTGTAGCATCCCGAAACTTCCAAAATTTCAGGAGAAGCCCTGCCCTAATTTCAAAACCTTAAGAGAAAATTACAAACCAGCCCCTACAATTTCCAAAATTGCAGAGGATGCCCCCGCCTCCAAATCACTTCCAACCGTCTGAACCCTGGTGGATCTCCGTCCTTGAGGCGGCGCCGGGTTAACCTCCTGCGATAGGAGCCGCCGCTACACGACGGCGACATCACACCGCTACAATGGTCCAGTAGCAGCAACAGGTCAGCATCTGCTTCCCCTACGAAACGCGTTGCAGCGTGCGACACTGCTATTGTAGCAGCATCGCGCGCTGCTGCATTTTACAGCCGGTGCTGCTGTCTTTTACAGCAGTACCCTTGCCCCACATTTTCTAGCAGGGCGAAGAACACCGCTGGGATGTGCAGTGGTATCCAACGCCTACTGCCCTCACGGCGACCGCGCTGCTGCCAGTCTTTGACGGTGGCTGGTGCCGCTTGCAATGCCGCCAACATCTGGCGACTTTTGCCGCCTGGTTTTTCCCAACTTGTTTCTGAATCCATTTTTTGACCCAAAATTATTTTCTTCTCTCAAATCAGATTTGAACAAGAAAATCAATTTTCTCAAAAGCTAGATAACAAGAAAAATTATCTGAATCATATTGAATTCATCAAAGAGTTTTAAAAATTCTAACAAGTAACAAGGTAGGCTCTGATACCAATGTAAGGTTTCGGGTCATACGTGCACAGCGGAAATTAAACAGATATGAAACCAAAGCCTGGATCAACCTTGCACTTAGATAGAATTTGTGATAAAAAATATACCTTTGATGAATCTCGTGGATCTGAAATCTGAAACGGGAGGTACAATCTTGTCACCACCAGCTGTCCAATTGTCCAGCCTCTAACAGAAATCCACACAGGGAGTTGAATCTGGAACTCCATCAATCTCCAACTATTGGAATGGATTCGAGAGAATTAATTTTTCTCTTTGTGCTAGCAAGAGAAAAACCTAATGCTAGAAAAAGTTACTCTATGATTCTCTTACCAATAAAACCTAGTTCTTGTTCGTTTAAGTAATACCCTAATTAGGGTTTAGATAGCGGTCTTGGGCTATTATTGTCCAACAAGTAACCCAAGTCCAGCCCAACCAATTGGGTTTGGACACTATTCCATCAGCCACAACAAGAACACAATTGAAGATCAAAGATCAAGGGATGAATATGGTGACATCTATCCATTATTCTTGTGATTTTTATTCAATTATGTATCTAGGCTAGGTTAATTGTGTTAGAATTGTGATGAAATTTTGAATTCTTGACTCCATGTTTTAAGCTATTATTTATTTTATGCAATTCATGGTTTTGATGCAATTGATTCGTGCTTTGATTATCATATAATTTTCTGACCAATTATTATGTGATTGATGTTATGATTTCTTAAGTTGGAAAGATCAGGATTTCATTAGACTTGGTTCAATTCCCACAAAGTCCGATAGGGGATAGAAATATACCCCTATGCTTTGTATTTTCTGCTATAGTATTCACAAATCTTTTAATGCTTTCTTACACATTCGGATTTAACATAGAAATGTAGTTGGGTCGTGCATAAGAATATGTGTTAATACTTGTCCGAAAGAGAGTTTTAACTACATTTGGAATATGGGAATTCAAAACCCATGAATTGTATTTAAATAACTTTGTTAAAATATGGATGATAGAGTCAAAATGGATTCATGATTCTAACGCATTTATTTTCATAAACTTTAAAAATCAAATTTTCATTGTTTCTTAAGTTTAATTTTTAATTTAGTTTTCAAAACAAATTCTCAAAACCCTAAGTTCATTTGTTTCAGTTAAGGTTAATAATCTAAAATACAATTTACAACAATCCTCGTGAGATCGATACTTGAACTCACATCCACTTTATTATTTGCACGACCTGTGCATTTCCGGTTAGCGAACAAGTTTTTGGCGCCGTTGTCGGGGATTACAGTTTAAATTTAATTTTATATTACTTTCACTAAAACGGACTTTTTACTTGTTTTATTTTATTTTTATTTTTATCTTTGGATTTTTTTTTTATTCTTTTTAATTTTAGTTTAGTTACTAGTTTCTTTAGTTTTCTTTTAGTTGTGCATGTTACGTTCGAAAAATGAGAATCTTTTCGAATCGGACCCGGAAATAGAATACACGTTACACCGTAGGTGAGAGAGGTTAGATAAATAGATAAATCAAAAAAATCAAATGGTAAACAACAACAATCTTCTATCCCTTGCTGATCCAATAAATGAAAATGACATGCTGGTTGGTGACTTCATGACACCTCAGGTGGTTCAAAGTCAATCTAGCATAGTCTATCCACCATTTGGGCAGGAAAACTTCCAACTTAAAACTAATGTCATCAGTATGTTCCAAAATGGACAAAAATTCCATGAGAGACTTGATGAAAACCCACACACACATGTTTCTAAATTTTTAGACATGTGCCAACACTTTCAATATCAGGGTGTGTCTGATGATGCTATCAGACTCAGGTTATTCCCTTACACTCTAAAAGATAGAGCAGTTGATTGGTTAGATTCTCACCCCGCTACAAGTATAACCACCTGGAATGACTTGGTTCAGAAGTTTTGCACTAAATTCATGCCTCCAGCGAAGGTTTCCAAACAGAGACATGACATCACTGTATTCCAAAAACATGATGTTGAATCTTTTGATGATGCATGGAATAGATTTAAGGGCATGCTAAGAAAATGTCCAAACCATGGGATTGCCAAAGGTGATCAAGTAAAGTTTTTCTATGAAAGATTACTTCCGCATTTTAAAAACATGGTTGACTCCTCATCGAATGGTTCTTTGAGAACAAAAACCATTGGATAGGCATTGGAGATTTTTGAGAGAATTTAAAACACAAATGCCATGTGGGGATCAGATAGGGTGGTTCCAAAGAAGACATCGGGAGTCTATGAAGTGAATGCTTACACCGCCATATCAGCAAAAATTGACTCCTTGGTTGTGAAAGTGGAGGACATAGCACTGGTGAGTCATTCATCTAAGAGTGCTAAAATGACTTGTGAAGAGTGTAGTGCAAACCATGCCACTACAGATTTCCCTATTCTGACTTGTCCATTAGAGCATGTTGACTATTTACAAGGGGGTCAATGCCGGAATAATCCATACTCAAATATCTATAACCCAGGTTGGCGCAATCATCCTAATTTTTCTTGGAAAGATCACTCAAATGGACACATTGAGCCCCAATTCAACCATGGTTTTGTGGAAAGAACATAACAGTTCATGTCTAAAATAGGTCAATTTATGAGAAAAACTAAAACCACATTCCAAAATCAGTAGGCATCAATCAAAAACCTGCAACATCAAGTGGCGCAGATAGCACAGTTGATCACAATAAGAGCCCCAGGTACATTACCTGGAACCACTGAGGTAAACCTAACAACTCATGGCTATGAATATGGTGCAACATGAGATAATGCAATCACTACGTGTAGTGGTATGCAACTTCCTGAAATCCAAATAAAAAAGCCAGCTGAAGTTCCAGAACAAATTGTGGAAAGTGGGGAGAAAATGGCTGAAAAGAAAGATGGTCATGAGGTGAAATCAATAATTAAATCTATTGAGTCTCCTATCTCATTTCCACAGAGGCGGAAGAAAACAAGAGAGGATAAACTATTCACCAAGTTTGTAAATATGCTTAGAAAACTGCACATAAATATCCCATTCTTGGAAGCCATCACACAAATTCCAAGTTATGCCAAGCGTCTTAAGAAGATGATGTCTAGCAAGAAGAAGCTTGAAGAACTTGAAGAGGTAACTTTGAGCGAGGAGTGCAGCTTTGGTTTAAAATTAGTTTCTTAAATTTAGAATTTTCCAAAACCAACTTTTAATTGTGTGTTTCTTTTTATTGTTAGAATTAAATTAATTAAAGTTGCATAATCTAAAGTAAACATTCCTTGTGAGATCGACAATCCTGACTTAAAAATTCCACTTTATTACTTGTATGCGACCCGTGCGCTTGTGGTACACACTTTTTAGCGAGCAGTAACAAATAACTTAGAAAAGGCTCCCTTGAAAGAGCTTTTCTATACCTTGTGTCATTAAAGATTTAAATTTAACAAGGTATAGTGTGATCTCGGGACAAGTATAAATATGATGCCCCTTTCTTTGTACAAGAAATTGGGATTGGGTGAACCAAAGGAGAGCAATATCAGATTGCAACTGGTTGATCGATCAATCTGTCACCCATATGGAGTTGTGGAGGATGTATTGGTGAAAGTTCACAAATTCATATTCCCAGTTGATTTTATCATTTAGATATGGAGGAAGATAAAGATTTTCCTTCGATACTTGGTCGGCGATTTCTAGCCACTGCACGAGCATTAATTGATGTAGAAAAAAGGAGATGTAGTGCTGCGGGTTGAAAATCAAGAGGTGACTTTCACAATAAGGCAATTTAATGTCCATGAACCAGAACTAGAAAATTGCTCCAGGATAGATGTAGAATTGAAATTGGCATATTGGGAGAGGTATGAGTACAAATTTAGAGGTATTGAAGAGACTTCACCATCCAATCTAAAACCATCTTGAAGAATTTGCCAAAAAGTTTAGCTCTAAACTTTAAATGAAGCGCTTGTTGGGAGGCAACCCAACCTTTCAATCATTTTCTTTAGTTAGTTTCTTTTGAGTTAATTATTTCATAATTGTGTTGATATTTGACATTGCATTTTAGGAGCACTTGTATGTTTAGAATGAATGCATTGATTTGTTATGTGTTTTAAATTATTCTAGTATTCCATTTTGCTTGTCTTAGCCTTGGTTTTTATTGCATTTTTTTTATTATTTAGATACTTCACATTGCATTTTAGGTTCCCTAGCATGTTTAGAATTCAAATCTTGGCATGTTAGTTGCATTGAAAACTTCCTTGCACCTATTTTTGTATGTTTTAGCATTTTAGCATTTGTTTTGTTGCTTTTCATTACAATCTTCCACTTGATCACCTAGCTTAGGACATGCACATATAGTTTAGAAGTTGGTTTCATGCATTTGAAAGCATTTAGGGGTCCAAAACAGGGTCCAAAACTTAGAAAATGAAAAATAATAGGTTACTTCCTTTAACACCGTGCAGTTGCACGGTGTGATTCTGGACAAAATCGGCAGTTTGATATATAATGTAACAACTTTCATTTTTACCACTCTTAATCCATTTTTCCTCCCTCAAATTGCTCAACATTGAGTCCAACTATTCCCCTATGTTTGCATATCATTTTAACCCAAACTCATGTCTTGCCTTGCCTTGCATCTAAAACATTCAAAAGGTATGATTTTTCACTCTTTCACAAAATCATAAATATACTTTATGTTCTACATTCCTTTTGTGATTTGTGAATTGTCAATGAGTGGTGATGGGTTTAGGCTAGGATTGGAGATATTGTATTGTAAACTGTTAGGTGAAATTTTTTGGCTTAATTCAAGTCTCCAACTCTATGAAATTCCTTGATTTCTTAATATGCATACAAGGTGTTTGATAAAATGTTTCAATGAAGTTTTTGTTGAGCTTTTGCAATTCATTTTGGATGATCACTTTCACTGTAACGCCCCGAGTTTCGAGAAGCGCGGGAACGTCACTTTTCTAAATTCTTGAATAAACTTTGTTGCGGAAAAATGATTAAATATTAAATATCGCATTTATCGAATAAAGTTTAGCGATAATTCAAATGGAATAAGTATTTTCGTACAAATTTGTAAAAATGACAATTCTTGATAAAATGAAATAATCATTTCAAAGTTCACGACTTTTAAAAAATATCAATTTTTATAATTTTCCGTCATTGCCCATCACTCGCCATCGTCTCCGAAATCTGCAAAAATTGTTAAAACAACGGGTTGAGCATTTCAAAAATGAAATACTCAGTAGACTCATCGCCAGTAATTAATCTACAAGATAATTGAACACGTAATCATGCAAATAATGTAGTGACATTCTTTTCTTATTCATAGGCATCACACAATGAACGCAAATGAACACATTCTTTTCTTTTCTTGGCTAGCAGATAAGTTATGCCCAGCATAACATAAATTATTTATCTCAAAAGAGATATTCTTTTCTCATGCAATTAAGCATAAAATCACACAAATCCACATAACACATGCAATTATAATATAAATCAATTAATGGGGGCGAGTCTACCTTAAATTCGACGAGTGCAAAGTTGAGCGGGATATGACTTCAATCTTTCAAATCTCCATACGCTTCGTCTAGCCCATAAGTTACATTAGTCCTTTGAAATTTATAGTTTAAATATGATAATTTATAGTTTGAGGACTGAAATTGATGTTTTAAAAGTTGAGGAACTAAAATGAATACTCTGAAAGTTGAGGGACTAAAATGAATATTTTTGGAAGTTGGGTCGGAAACTCAAAACAATAGGGTTGAAATAATAGATTTTTAAAAATAAGCTATATAGTTTTAAAATATTTGAACTCATGGGTCGAAATGAATCATTTGGAACTTTGGGGACAAATGGGATTTTTCAAAAGTTTAGTTGAAACTCAAAACGAAATATTAAATTATAGAGCTTAAAATAATAGATCTTAAAAATGAAAAGGCTGATTAAAACTCATTTAAAACTTAAGGGCTGAAATTAGAAGATTTGAAACCAAAAGGGACTGAATTGAATAACTTTTAAAACTTCGGGACCAAAGTTGCAATTTCTGGAAGTTAAATTATTAAAATCAAAATATTTACTCTCTCATTCACGATCTGAAAAATCAGACCGAGAGAGAGAAAGGCGAGATAGCGAGGGCGAGCGGGGGAGAAAATCCGGTCTTCCAGCCGGCGTAATGCCGGCGCAACTTCGCCGGCAGGTAGCGGCAGACGGCGGCAAGGGATGGGGGTACAAAAAGGCTGGGTTTTGGGGCTGATTTCGTGCGAGACCGAAGCTTAAATCAGGATTTAGAGTTCGGTATTAGCTGCGAGATCCGGTGATGGTTGAGGTATGTGACTGGGCTGCGAGGTGTTGATTAAACCGAGGTAGACCGAGGTTGGGTTTGTGGGTTTCCCGGCGGTTGCTCGGCCAAAAACACGGCGGTCACTGGAGGTGATGCCGCCAACGAGGAGTTGCGACGACGGTGGGTGTAGGGCGGCAAAGGAGGAGAGCAGGGTGGATATTTGGGTGCGAAAATTGAAAGTGGGCTGTGACTTGGGTACTCGTGATTTGGATGCTTTCCGGTGAAGATTCCGGCAGTGAGGTAAGGTGGTTCAAGGTAAGTGTTGGGTCAATTTATTTCTTGGTTGCTTTGGGTTTTGATTGGGTATTGAAGTTTGGGCTTTTCTTGAGTTTGGTTGGAGGTGGCGATTTCGACGCGGTTGGGGCAATGGCGGTCTTTGAGGTGATTGGCGGTGGTGAGGGCAGTGGTGCTGGAGGCCGATCTCGGTTGTGGAGTTTTGAGGTTGTGGTCGGTAGGTGGGCATTCGACAGATATGGAGGTTGATGTGGTTGGGGTTCGCCGGTTGTGGGGGTGCTACAGGTGGTGGCGGCTGTTTGGCTGTAGTTGGGTGGGTGGTGCTGAGTACGTCAACTTGCTTGAAGATTGTGGAAGGATTGGTGATGAAGGTGGAATTTCAACAAAGTAGCCGCCATGGTCGAAGAGGAGAGGTTCTTACCCCAGAATTTCTTTGGCTGCGTGAGCTAAGCTGTGAGGGAGAGAATGGAGTGATCTGAACAGTAATGTGTTAGGGCACAAATTTCTAGGTTGGTAAGTGGGCCAGCTTGGGCTAAAAAATTTATAATTGGACTGAAAATATTTAAAATTGGATTACATAATTTTTGACCCAAAATAACCAAATATTGGACTTAATAAATTGGACTCAGAAATTATTATATATTTGGATTTAAAACTGATAAAGAATTTGATACTTTAAAATATTCGAGATTGGACTCGATTTGAGTATATTTTTAAATTTATTTTACAATGGCTAGACGAACACGCTTCACAGTTAAAAGTAAAAATTCGGGGTTAAATCTTAGCGACACGTTTTTTCGAGAAACACGATTTTTTACATTATTTAAAATTTCTCGGTCGCTACATTCACTACATGTCATACATCATTTATGTATCATCTATTCATTGTTTACGCTAATTTAAGGCATGAAACTCAACTTGGGCACCATTGCACTACAAAGCACCTCATTGCAAGGCCATTGCAAGCACCATCGCATCACAACCCACAATTCCGGCCTCATTGCACCTACTTTGTCACACCTTTTCAAGACCCATATGAACTCAAATGTGATGAATTTTTGATATATTTTAGACCAAGTTATATAATTTCATATGCCCAGGACATATCTCTGAAAATTTTGAATTTTTCAAGGCGATGTCAAGGGCTGAAGATCAGTGGTCGATCACTTTTCAAAAATTTCAAAATTTTTTGAAGTCTTAGTTTGGGTGTGTTGTGTTGATTTGCTTTAGTTCCTATGTGATATTTATGCTTCTAATGATCATTAATTTTTGTTTGCAAGGAACATATCATCGTGGGATATCTCGAGCCAAACTTGGATAAGAAAGAAAAATGTCGTTTCATCCAATAAACATTGAATTCCAAGTTTCAAAATGAGAACACCACCTTTCCAAAACTAGGAAGTAGTTGACCACTCTTGTTATTTTTTGCTGAATTGTTTATTATTTCTTGAAATACATTGAGGACAATGTAGATTTCTAGTTTGGGGGTGAGAATCTCATTCATGTGCTTTCATATACACATTCATTCGATTTTGGAGTCAAAAATCATAAAAGTTTGAGAAAAAAAATCAAAAAAAATCAAAAAAAAAAAAATAATAAAAAAAAAAAATGGAAACTTTTGAAACATTTTGTTGATTTATTTATTGCTTATGACATGATTTGAATTGACTTTTGTGTTTTAGTTAGAAAATTGGGCAACATGCGAGCTAAAATTTTTCTTACTATTCATCCATGTAAGACTTTAATCAAACTTGAGCACATAGTCACTTTTGAATAATAACTTGTATAGGGAGATGCTTGATACTAGTGGGCTAAACTTGTGCACTTTGAATATAGAATTGACTGAAAAATTTCAAACCTTAAAAAATTAGATCTCGACCTGAAATATAGCAGTTTGGGGGTGGGAAGGTTAGTATGAGTAGGCATTGATGTTTGTATTTTAGGAAAAACCCAAAAGTCGAGAAAACAATGGAATTGAAGCTAAAATCAAGCAATTGGATGACAAAAATGTCAAATTATGAAAATGAAGAGTTGATGAAGTGGACCAAGGTGCCAATTGGAAGAATATTCGAAGAATTTTTTTTAGGAGAAATCAGAAGTTTAGGGGCCAAATTGCAACAATCGAAAGTTGAAGGACTGATGTGCAATAAAACTATGAGGACCAACTTAAAGTACTTCAAAAGATGAAAATTGCACTCTAGCCGGATAACCATGCGATCGCATGGAATTATAACGGTGTGATTGCATGACCTGTTCAAAAATTGTCAGAATGGTTTTCCGAAAGCCTGCGCGATCACATGGATTTGTACCATGCGATAGCATGGTTATAAATACATGACATAAGGCATGAAATTAGGGGTTCCCAACTTGCTCAATTCATGCCAAAACGTTGTCAAATTGTTGAGGGATCCATGCCACGTCAAGAACACAATTTAAGACCAATGATCAAGGGATGAATAGGGTGACATCTATCCATTATTCTTGTGATTTTTATTCAATTATGTATCTAGGCTAGGTTAATTGTGTTAGAATTGTGATGAAATTTTGAATTCTTGACTCCATGTTTTAAGATATTATTTATTTTATGCAATTCATGGTTTTGATGCAATTGATTCATGCTTTGATTATCATATAATTTTCTGGCCAATTATTATGTGATTGATGTTATAATTTCTTAAGTTGGAAAGATTAGGATTTCATTAAACTTGTTTCAATTGCCACAAAATCCGATAGGGGATAGAAATATACCCCTATGCTTTGTATTCTCTACTATAGTATTCACAAATCTTTTAATGCTTTCTTACACATTCGAATTCAACATAGAAATATAGTTGGGTCGTGCGTAGGAATATGTGTTAATACTTGTTTGAAATGGAGTTTTAACTACATTTGGAATATGGGAATTCAAAACCCATGAATTGCATTTAAATAACTTGGTTAAAATATGGATGGTAGAGTCAAAATGGATTTATGATTGTAACGTATTTATTTTCATAAGTTTTAACAATCAAATTTTCATTATTTCTTTAGTTTAATTTTTAATTTAGTTTTCAAAACAAATTCTCAAAACCCAAAGTTCATTTGTTCCAGTTAAGGTTAACAATCAAAAATACAATTTACAACAATTCTCGTGGGATCGATACTTGGACTCACATTCACTTTATTACTTGCACGACCTGTGCACTTGCGGTTAGCGAACACTTATCATGTGCTTTAGCAAGTTCAGTACTCAACTTATTTACCACATCTTTTTTTCGTTTGGGAAGGAAGATACAACTGACTTACCTTCCTTTTTCTTGTTCAATCACAGCTTGCAACAATTGTATCCTCTCTTCTACTTTTTGAAGCTCCTTTTCAATTTTTCAGTGTTTAAACCAGATTCATCTGAGTCAGAACGTACATAAGATGCATTTCCAAAACCAGTGTCTGATAAATGTAAAGCAATAAGAGTGGTTATCTAATTTTCATAATTTCTTTTGTCTGAATCTGATTCTAATTCATCCGTGCCTCCATCACTCAATGTAACACTCATGGCCTTCCACCTTTGTTGTTATTGGTATTGATTATGGCCTTGAAAGTTTGTAGATCTTTCCTTCTACTTACCCATGAGGAACTTTTT
Source organism: Ligustrum vulgare (assembly GCA_963555705.1). NCBI lineage: Eukaryota > Viridiplantae > Streptophyta > Magnoliopsida > Lamiales > Oleaceae > Ligustrum > Ligustrum vulgare. Next base: position 31,753,101 of record OY743174.1, read on the forward strand.
AAATTGTCTGGTGAGAAGTGCTTTCATCTTCATCTGGCTCTTAATTGCTTGCTTTAGAAGCAATCACAGGCTTCTTTCCCTTCTTCAATATTTATCTCATAGGTCATTAATGAACCTACAAGTTCCTCCACTCGCATGGTTGCAAGATCCTTTATTTCTTTAATGGTTGTTACTTTTGCATGGAATTTATTTGGTAAGGATCTGAGAATCTTTCGCACAATCTACTCATCGGAGTAAGTTCTACCAAGAACCTTGAATGATTTTGTGAGATCACTCAATCTGGCATAAAAACTTTTAAAGTCTTCTAACTCATCCATGGAGAGTTTTTCAAATTCAAGACTGATCATATGTAGCTTTGAGGTTTTGACAGCAGTGGTTCCTTCATTTGCTACTCTCAAGGATGCTAGAAAGCCTTATTCTACTCTTCGTGGCCTTTTTGACTCTAGCAAGTAAGCTTGTAACGACCCGGGTCTCGCTTAACGGGTTGTCTCGACCGTTAAATGACGGCGTACTGTCCCCACTATTCCAATACGAGTCTTTTCAGCATGATTTGTCCTTACTCGCACGCTCCCCGAGAAAACTTCCCAGGAGGTCACCCATCCCAGAATTTCTCCAAGTCAAACACGCTTAACTGTGGAGTTTCTAACGATGGACTTCCAGAAAAGAAGGTGCACCTTGTTGGTATGAGTAGTACCTATCATTTCTTTTAAACTTTCCTGGCCTGGGGTGTTACAATCACCCCCCATTAGACTCGCAACGTCCTCATCGCGCTTAATCCATCTTAGGATCTATTGTCAGGCGTTGGGATTCTAGAGGTAGCTCCCGTCCTATGGCGTAGCACTTAGTTCCTGATTTTTCGGCTGGCGGTTGACTCTGATACCATTTGTAACGACCCGGGTCCAGCTTAACGGGCTATCCCGACCATTAAATGACGGCGTACTGTCCTCACTGTACCAATACAAGTCTTTTTCAGCATGCTTTGTCCTCACTCGGACGCTCCCCGGGAAAACTTCCCAGGAGGTCACCCATCCCAGAATTTCTCCAAGCCAAGCACGCTTAACTGTGGAGTTTCTAACGATGGACTTCCAGAAAAGAAGGTGCACCTTGTTGGTACTTTTAAACTTTCCTGGCCTGGGGTGTTACATTTTTGGTATCAGAGCTAAGAGTTTTAAAAGCGATTCTGTAGACTTTTAAAATTTATTTGAAAATGGTTCGGGTACTGAGTCACGCTTCAAGTGCTTCTCCCTCGATCATCTGGTAAGTTAATTTTGCTTAAATTATCGAATGTCATGTAATGCTACTAAGATTGAAATTCGTACACATTGATATGTAGTACTATATATTGAACTAGATGTTTTATTCTCTTCTATCTAGAAATGGCTCGCACTAGACGTAGCAACACTCAAGGAAGAACTTCTCAAACACAGAATGAAGGGACGAATCGTAATACTATCCCTTCAGATACTCTGGTGATTGTGAATGGAGCGACGGACCCTAATACTGCCCCTTCAGGAACCTCGGTAATTATGAATGAAGGGACAGGCAATAACACTGCCCCTTCCGGCACTCCAACGGTCGTAGAGGCCTTATTACAAGCATTAACTACGTTGGGGCAAGCAAGTCAGCCTAGGACTAACGAGACACGTGGGCACGGGAGGATATCAGAATTTAAGAGGCTGTCTCCACCATCCTTTGCTAGAACCACTGACCCCCTCGAGGCTGAAAAGTGGTTAACTGAAATGCAAAAAGCTTTTAGGGTTATGGGATGCACCGATGAGGAGAAGGTTAACTTTTTCGCATACATGCTTCAGGGCGGTGCATATGATTGGTGGCTGATGGTTTAGTGCCAACATGAAAATAACACTGATCCTTTTTCTTGGGAGATGTTTACTACGGTCTTCAAGGAAAAGTACTTTCCCAAGAGTCTCCGCCAGCAGAAGGAGGGAGAATTTCTGAGACTAGTGCAAGGGAACAGATTAGTTACGGAATATGAGGCAGAATTTGCTAGACTGGCTAAGTTCGCTCCAAACTTGGTGGATACTGAAGAGAGAAGGTCTAGGCACTTTGAAGAAGGACTTAAACCACAAATCAAACAGACCGTGATTCCTTTTGAACTCACTACTTATAGAGAGGTGATCAACAAATCCCTGTTGGTGGAAAGAGCTTTAGCCATAAACAAAGAAGAAAATAAAACTCCATCCTTTAGCCAGAAATTTAAGAGTGGAAACTCAAAGGGGTGGAATAACAGGGGACAAAAAAGGAGGAATGACCAGGGGGGTAATAAAAATCACCAACCTAATAAGCAGCAGAGGATGACCTGCCCGAAGTGTGGAAAGGAACACTTGGGTGAGTGTTTGTTGGGTAAAGAAGTATGCTTTAAATGTGGGATGCCTGGACATTTTGGAAGTGATTGTAAGGGCCTCTGCTATAACTGCGGGAAACTGGGACATCTAGCTAAGGATTGTAGAGAGAAAAAGAAGACTACCCAAGCAAGGGTTTATACAATGTCTAAGAATGAAGCTAATGACTCATCCACCGTGGTATCAAGTATTTTAAATTTTATTTATTACATTTCTCTACTGTCTTTACATCTCATACCATTCTAGACAAATTATGAACATGCATATATCTATAGAAGTATACTCTATTGTGGTAGGTACTGTGTACGTATGTGGCAAACTTGCAACCATTCTTTTCGATTCCAAGGCTACTCATTCTTTTGTCAGTCCTGTTTTTGCTGAGAAATTAAATCATCCATCCCCACAACTGGGTACTCCGTTTGTCGTGTCAACACCATCCGGAGACTTGTTGAGTTCAAGTTATGTATTGAGAGATTGTCCAATAGTGGTGAATGGGCATGACTGGTTGGCAGATCTTATAGTGCTTGATATTCACGATTTTGACGTCATACTGGGCATGGATTTTTTATCACGGTATTATGTTTCAATAGACTGTCATGAGAAGAAGGTGATGTTTGAGCCTCCAAATAAAAATCCTTTTCGCTTTGTTGGGGTTGAGGTGAAGCCTTCTATTCCAATAGTATCAGCGATGAAAGCCCGTCAGTTGATGAATAAGGCCTGTAGGGCTTACTTGGCTGCAATAGTCGAGGTACCTAAAGCAGACCCCTCTCTTGAACAAATTGCAATCGTCCAGGAATATCCGGACGTTTTTCCAGATGATCTTTTTGACCTACCACCTGAAAGAGAGATTGATTTCGTTATTGATTTGGTGCCTGGAACATCCCTAATATCTAAAGCACCGTATCGGATGGCTCCTGCGGAACTTAAAGAGCTCAAGAAGAAACTGCAGGATCTCATGGATAAGGGCTTTGTTCGACCTAGTTTCTCTCCATGGGGTGCTCCTGTATTATTCGTGAAGAAGAAGGACGGTTCTATGAGACTTTGCATAGATTACAGAGAGTTGAATAAAGTAACAATAAAGAATAAATATCCGTTGCCGAGAATTGAGGATCTATTCGACCAACTTTAGGGTGCAGGGTATTTTTCCAAGATCGATCTGCGATCCGGTTATCATCAGTTGAGGATTAAAGAAGAGGACATCCCAAAGATAGCCTTCCGTACCAGATATGGACATTATGAACTTTTGGTGATGCCGTTTGGGTTAACAAATGCTCCAGCGGCATTTATGGACCTGATGCATCGAGTCTTTAAAGAATACTTGGATCAATTTGTTATAGTCTTCATTGACGATATATTGATCTATTCGAGGTCTGAAGAGGAACACGAAAGGCATTTGAGAATAGTGCTTCAGAACCTTAGGGAAGAGAAATTATTTGCGAAGTTCAAGAAGTGTGAATTCTGGCTGGAAAGAGTGCCGTTCTTGGGGCATGTTGTATCAAAGGAAGGCATTGAGGTTGACCCAAGTAAAATTGAGGCAGTTCGTAATTGGCCGACACCAACTAATGTGAAAGAGGTCCGCAGCTTTCTTGGATTAGCTGGTTACTATCGGAGATTCGTGGAAGGATTTTCCAAGATTGCCCCGCCTTTGACTAAGCTGAACAGAAAGGATACAAAATTTCAGTGGAATTCGGATTGCGAACAGAGTTTTGAGGAGTTAAAAACGCGGTTGACAACTGCGCCAGTTTTAGCTATTCCACAGGGAAATGAAAGATTGGTCATTTACAGTGATGCCTCATTAAAGGGGCTTGGTTGTGTTCTTATGCAACACGGCAAGGTGATTGCCTACGCTTCAAGGCAATTGAAAGAGTATGAGAAGAATTACCCAACTCACGATCTCGAGTTGGCAGCCGTCGTATTTGCATTAAAGATATGGAGGCACTATCTCTACGGGGTTAGATGTGAGATATACATCGATCATAAGAGTCTCAAATATTTCTTCACACAGAAAGAACTAAACATGCGACAGTGCAGGTGGTTGGAACTTGTCAAGGATTATGATTGTGTTATTAATTATCATCCTGGCAAGGCTAATGCCGTAGCTTATGCACTTAGCAGAAAAAGTCATGGAACAATGAATGCCTTGCAAGTTGTCCAAAAACAGTTACTAATTGATATCCAAGGGTTAGAGTTGGAGATCGTTCCAAAAAGCAAGACAGGTTATCTTGGTAACATAACATTGGAATCGACATTGTTGGAAAAAAATCAAGGCTCTACAGTTAGAAGACCCCAATACGTCAAGGGTCCGCACGCACTGAAGTAATTGATGGGAAGCGCACTGATTTTTTTATCTCCGCAGATGGTGCCCTTGGGCAGGGAAATAGACTGGTAGTCCCTAATAATAAGGAATTGAAGCAAGAAATTATGAGGGAAGATCATAACACTCCTTACTCAATTCACCCTGGAAGTACTAAGATGGCTCGGGATTTGAGGCAGCATTTTTGGTGGATTGGCATGAGTAGGGATGTGGCGGAGTATGTTCAACGTTGTCTCACCTGTCAGCAAGTTAAGGCCGAACATCAACGACCTTCTGGCCTATTACAACCTCTTATGATTCCGGAGTGGAAGTGGGAACGAATAGGCATGGACTTTATTGTTGGCTTACCTAAGACGAAGAAGGGTTATAACTCCATATGGGTGATTGTTGACCGTCTTACCAAGTCGGCACACTTTCTGCCGGTAAAGACTACTTATAATATGGAGAAGTATGCAGAGTTATATGTGGCAGAAATTGTAAGGCTTCATGGGATTCCCATATCCATTGTGTCTGATCGCAACCCAAGATTTACTTCTTCATTTTGGAAATGTCTACATAAGGCCATAGGTACTCAATTGAGATTCAACACGGCCTTTCACCCTCAGACAGATGGACAGTCAGAGAGAACGATTCAAACCCTGGAAGATATGTTGAGAGCTTGTATTATCGACTTTCCAGGTACTTGGGACGAATTTCTCCCATTAGTTGAGTTCTCCTATAACAATAGCTATCAAGCCTCCATTCACATGGCTCCATATGAGGCGCTATACAGGAGGAAGTGTAGATCTCCGATTCACTGGGATGAAGTAGGGGAACGAAAATTACTAGGTCCAGAAATGGTGCAGCAGACATCAGAAATTGTTGAGAAGATTCGTCAACGGATGAGAACTGCACAGAGCAGACAGAAAAGCTATGCAGACAAAAGAAGGAAACCATTGGAATTCGCTACAGGTGATATGATTTTCCTGAAGGTCGCTCCTATGAAAGGAGTTATGAGATTCGGGAAGAAGGGAAAGTTAACTCCGCGATTTGTTGGCCCCTTTGAAATACTTGAAAGGGTGGGTGACCTAGCTTTCATAACGTATTTCACGTGTCGATGTTGAGGAAATATATTTTGGATCCTTCTCATATCCTCAGTTATGAGTCGTTAGATCTTCGAGAGGATCTAACTTACGAGGAATCACCTGTGAGGATCCTACTGAAGGCAAATAAGGAACTTAGGAAGAAGATAACTCTAGTTAAAGTTCTTTGGAGGAATCATGCAGTAGAAGAGGCTACTTGGGAACGCGAGGACGAAATGCGTGCCAAGTATCCACAACTTTTTGGTAAGTTTTAATTTCGAGGACGAAATTTCTTTTAGGGGGTAAGGAATTGTAAGACCGCTTTTCATTTTTCGTGCAATTTTAGATTTCACGTAATATTGTGGTGAATGTTATTATAAATTATAAATTTATGATCTTTAATGTCTATAATTGGAATTATTTTGCAGTGGAAGGACTTGGACGCCGTCTCGATCAATCTACCAATTCGAAAGTTTATAAATTGGTTATTTTAATTATTTATGTGCAATTCTATGTGATTAATTGTTTTATTGTCTAAGCATGTTATTTTCTATTTTATTATGCCAATTTAAAACTTGGGGGGGAAAGTTTAGTGTCAATCGAGGGTAAATAGAACTTATAGACTTACTTAAACAAAAGAGGAGATTTGAGGGACTGATTTGCAAATTCCAAAAGATTTAAAACTTAACCTACCCTAATCAACCCTCACACTCACGCTTTCTCTCGGTCTCTCTCCCTCATCCACGCTCCCTCGTCTCCACCTCACTCTCCCTCTCTCGGTCTCTCCTTCCTCACACCGCCGACCGCCGGTCACCACCACCATGCACCTCCCTCTCACCGTAAGCCCTTTTTCCCCTCCCACGCACACACACACACACACGAAAACCGCACACACACGGGTTCACACAATTCCATGCACACACACATACATAATTCGATATACACATGTATATATATATAGATTCTATGTAAATAACGTATGTATGCACCGTATATATATAAATTCAGATTTTTACAGTTAATTCAGATTTTTAATTTTTGTTTAATTCTCGAATTTTACCATGAATTAAGGATTTAATGATGTTATGTGTGTGAGTATTGATGGATGGGAATGAGTATATTATTATGTATGTATAGGTGTATGTAAATATGTAAATGTTGGAATTTTGTGTGGGCATATGTATATATTCAAATTTTGGCGATAAAAATAAAATAAAAATAAAATAAAATTTTCAGACTTGGGACTCATGAAATTTTGATTTAATTGATGTGCTATAATATTAAATTTGAGGTTGAATGTATGTATATATGATCATGTATATGTATGTGAATATTTAAACGACATGTGTAATTTCGAAACTTTGAGATAATAGTATAAAAGAGTAAACCTTAACATTTAAGGAACAAGTTAGTTTAAATTGAAGTTATGTTCAAAGTTATAAATTTTTAGTTCAAGATCATTTTTTTTTTTGAATAAGTAATGCCTAGCTTTGATTTGTGAAAATTGATAAGTAAGATTTCAAATTTGTCCTTGAACTTAATGTACTTCGAATATGATATTATATGTGGTGTTAAATGTGTTTGTTATATTATGAGTCACATGAAAGTCTCAACCTCATTTAAAAGTGTTAAATGTGGTTTTTCACTAAAAGCCATATTTTGTTAATGAATGGAAATTAATTAGGAGAAACGGTACATTGATGTCGTGGGCAACCAAGACTTCCACCTGCATATTAAGCAAAGTAACTACTGAGGACTACAGGTAAGTAAACTTCCCCTATTTTCATGAAAGTAGAAAGTTAATGTGAAATTAATGTGCGTGAGTAATCTCGTGTTAATTACTCAATGTTAATGTATTTGATTTATGATATCCAAGTATATGTTATTAAGAAAAATATTCAAGCATGCACGTTACATGTCATTGCATCATCAAGCATGCATTGGCATTGAAATGGGAAAGTCAAATGTTTTAATGAAAGGAATGTGTCAAAGTGCAATTTTTGTCAAAAATTATGTATCCCAAGTTTTTTAAGAAAGAATGGGTGTACTTCTATGTCATGAAAGATGCGAGCAGGAAATGGGGCGCGAGGGACCGGCGTACCCGAATGTAATGAGCCGCTTTGCGGTGGAATGAAGTGAATGAGCCGCTTTGCGGTGGAATGAAATGAATGAGCCGCTTTGCGGTGGAATGAAATGTGAAAGTTAATCTGGTTTCAAATAAAAATTGCCCACTGTTATCTGATTGACTATAAGTTACATCAAGTGAGCTCACGATGGAAATGAAGTGAAAGTTTTGAAATGTTAAGTGAAAGTTTGAAAAGTTTGAATGTTCTGGAAAGTAAAGTAAATGGGGATACATATATAGAAATTTTTTTAAAGCATTAATGTCATAAGCATGCATTCATGCATAAAGTTTACTTACTGGGCTTTATCTCACCCCAATCCCTCCCCATATTTCAGATGATGAAAGTTAGATGATTAGAGGAGAGCACTTGGCGGCTGACTCAGATAGTACCCGCTGTCGCCCTTATTTAATAAAGTTAAATTTATTCAAGATATCATTTAAATTATTCCTTAATTCATTATTATTGATAATTTTTTGTTGAAGTTAGTTTTGATTAAGTATGAGTGACGTATTAGAGGTTAAATTACCTCTTATTTCATTTGTCAATGTCTATTGATATTTTTGGAAAATCTTATGCTTAAGGAGTTTGGGGATTGAATGAATTGGTTTTGGCGATGATGAATGTGGTTGAGATGTGATTGATGTTTTAAATTTTAGGTTGGTTATGTTGTCTCTCTACAGGTTGGTTAAGTCCAATTTATAGAGGGGACTCTGCCGAAATTTTGTAAAATTTTATAATAGATAAATGAAAATTTTAAATGTGTAAACGATTTAATTCTGTATATAATGTGAATGGAAGTCAACACGCCTAGGTTTTAGATTTTGAAACTTGGGGTGTTACAAAGCTTGTAAGGGTGTTAAAACCTGGTACCCTAGATTCAATTGAGTTGGGAACTATCAGCCCAAACCTCATTACAGGGGTCAATTAGAAAGCTTAAGGAAGAGCGGACTTACCTATAAGACAATCACATATCTTTAACTTTTCTTTGTCGTATTTGTGACTCGGGTAATTAATTTTGAGGGATTCTTTGAACCTGGTGCCCTAAAGTCGTTTGACATGGGAGTCATCGACCCAAAACTCGCTAAAGGGGTCACATAGAAAGCAAACGAGAAAAGCATTGCATAAAGATGATAAAAAACAGGAGGAAAAAAAAGTTGTCCATAAAAAGAAAAAAATGCATGGTATGAGCTTTGTTGACTGAAACTGTGGAGATTGAGGGTGTAGAATTAAGGATTGCTTACCATTGATTTGTTGTGCATGCATATTTCTCATTCTGACTATCTTGTGTAGAAAAATGCATAATTTATATAAATGTCTAGAAACCACAATAGAGGGAAACACGGGATTTGAGAGAAAGGCAGACAGTTGTAATCATCCATGAGCGATGTAAGAAAAATCATTAGAATATCATAGAATGACACATGGGATTTGGGCTTACTTGTGAATAATAAGCCGCACAATGTTAAGTATGTTTTTGCATAAGTTTGCATTTGACTTTGGCTATTCACACACACACTTGAAGGTCTAACATGGGATAACTAGAACTATTTTATTGTGTCATTCAAAGTTCTGTGCTAAAGTATAACGTAATCAAGATTTTTGAGGAATATGGTAAACAAGTTGACATGACAAAATTTTTTGGTATTTTTATTTTTATTTGTAAATTTAGTTTTACTTTGTTCGGGGACTAACAATAATTCTTGTTTGGGGTATTTGATAAGTGTATTTTTATACACTCATTTATATGTCTAAATTAGGGTAATATGTTGTCATTTTAAAATAAATTCTATTTATGTGTTTCTTATTTGTTTACATTGCAGAAAATATCCCAAAATCAAGTGAACAAAGGAATTAAAACAAATAAAGGATAAATGGATTATTATTGGAGCTGAATTGGAGACATGAAGAAGTACAAGGAGTCAACTGAAGAGAGCAAGGAAGAAAAAAGAAATCAGAGGTATAGGAGCCAAATTGTCATAATTGGAAGTTGGGGGACTTGGATGCAAATAAAGAATGAGGGCCAACTTAAACAAGATCAAAAGTTGAAATTGCTCTTTACTGTTAACTACGCGACCACGAGTTTCACTACTGTGCGGTCACGCGACATCAGTGAAATTAATGGAACAAAAAGTCGATGAATTGCACGGCCACCAAACTTTACCCTGCGCGGCGCGCAATTATCTGACACGGCAGCGAAGTCAGGCCCATGAGTAGATTTTCTCCTTGTTTTTCTTAGGTTTCTTCTAAAACTATATATACAACATAGAAGGCACAAAATTGGGGACCTTTGCACAACTTCTAAACATCATATTCCCACATTTCTTTATTGATGAACTATTAATTTCAAATTAGGATATTCGATGTAGCTTAGTTTTAAGCTTTTAATTCTATAATTCTAGTTTTGCGTTATTGATTGCATGTGTTGATTTTATTTTGTGTTTAATGCATGTATTAATTCACGACTAATTCATTGATTTCATGAGTGTTTTCATAATTTGAGAGGTGAGCTAGAATAAAATCTGGTAATTTAACAACGATAGAGATATACGTTTGTTGTTATTACGATCACTACATGAATTCTTGTATTTCATGCAACTAATCATTACAACATGCTGTCTAGAAACACAGTTGACTAATTAAGTAAAGTTGATTTAAATTCTAGAGAGGAGTTTCATATGCATAATTGAATTCGATCGAGCACATAAATAGGAGTAAAGCTAGATTAATGGAATTAAAAATATTGACTATGTGAAATGGGATGTCCCAATACTTATAAATATCAATTTAGATTATTAAAATGTCCTTTCTTTTCTTTTTCTTTCTAGTTTAATATTTTAGTTCAATTCAAAACTCCAAATTATACTGTTCAAAAAAGGCGAGAACTAACACGATTTCGGTAATTAATTACAATCCCACGGAGACAATAACTCGGACTCAAAAAGTCCACTTTATAGCTTGGATGTGACATTGTACACTAGCGATTTAGCACATCAACCACCATCGTCTACTCTTGCCAATCTCCATCGACCACAAAAGTGAAAGTGCCACCAACCATCGCTGACTAATCCTTATAGCAATTTGAATTCTTAGCCATAAATCAGACAAAGCTGCTCTTTTCTCTCTAAAAAATCCATAGAAAACAAGAGAATTCTTAGTTGTTTATGGGAGTTTTCATGAGGCCTTTCTCCAGGTTTCTGACGAATTGTAAAACCTTTTTGATGAACTGCAAAACGCAATGAGGAGTTTAGCATCCGTTTTTTTAAACAATACAATTTTCCAAACCATTTTTTAACCACACATATTTTCTCTCTCCACTTTTCAACCACACATTTTACCTCAAAAACATAAAAAAAAAAACATATTTTTAAATACAAAACTTTTAACAAATAGTGCCGCTAAGTGTTTGGTAAACAAAATAAACTAATTTATAAATCAGTTTATAAACTAAACCGTTTTTTAACAACAAATATTTTCTCTCTCCAATTTTCAATATTTACTTGTTATCTCAAAATCATAAATAAATTAATTTATAAATCACACAGTGTTACCAAATAGAGGCTAAATAATTATGTTCCCATTTGACAACTGTAACACCATTCACTACTATCCGTACTTTTAGAAAAGTGTCCTATTTAAATCTATTATAGTAACTGAAAAATACATTTTTTTATTTATAATTCTAATATTTTGTGAAAGTCAAATAAAATTTTATGGTAAATTCTTATTTTATTCTTATGACTAAGGAAAGAATAAATTATAAAATGTGCTGATTTGAATGCATGATTGATTAGTCAATGTGATAAAATATTGTGTCACTGAAATGGAAAGTAAGCGCAACCCATTTGTTTATTCAATTTTTATTTACGATGGATCCTACACATGGTCAAGAAAATCAACCACTTTTTGCACTCTCTCTATTCTAAAAGAAGTCCATCAGCCTCCCTCTCCAACCTCGCTCTCTCTCTCTAAAACTAATATCTTCATCCACGGTCTGTTCACCATTTTTTCAACAGTCTGAAGCTCGATCAAAACATCGAAGCTTTTTTTTTTTGTAGAAGGTTAGTGAATGATTATACATTTCAGATTTATATTAGTATTGTTTCGCGGGGAAGTCACATCGCTAACAATTACCAAAGGAGGATCAGACGAATGTGTAAGGAACAAACCTCTCGAGACAAAGTCCCTACGAGGGGTGCTATATTTATGAAGATAACAGTGAAGACCAAAACACCTCCAAGGGGCGCAAGCACACAAATTACACTAAGAGTTTGATGATAAAAGTAAAGATAAAGAAATTTACATATTCTCTTGTTAAGATTTGATTGATTGGCCTTTCTAAATGACTAAGGTGGCATTCTGTTTGTATTTTATTTTGTATTTTCATTTTCGAAAATGTTTTGTGTTTCCTGTTTTCATTTTTATTTTCAAATTTGCTGAAAACGCGTTTGGTTTGTCATTTCTGAAAACTGTTTTTGAAAATGAAAAGTTGGAAAACACGTTCTGTTTGAAATTTTGCAGAATACTACTTAAACTATTTTTAATTAATTTGCTTGCAGAATACTATTAATTCAAACTCAAATTTCCTTTCACAATACACTGAAAACATGGTTACATGCAACACACTAATGTGAGCATTAAGAGTCTATATTAACACAGTTTGGTCAGGTTCGGGATTTGAAAAAACTCTACTTCTATTAAAATTCAGAAAATGCAAGTTCTTTCAAAACCACCAGAGTCCATTTATCAGTGCATTTTTTTAAATATAATAACAAGAATTCTCACTTAATTTTTTTTTGTAATGTTGATATTGAATTCAATAAAACTTTATTTAAACTTAGTTCCAAGTTAGGATAATTCTCAAAAAAAAAAAAAAAAAAAAAAAAAAAAAAAAAAAAAAAAAAAAATTATTTAGGCTTAGTTCCAAGTTAGGATAATTCTAAAAAAAGTAATAAATAAATAAATAAATAAAAACTTTATATTAAGTTTAGTTCTAAGTTAAGATAAAAAAATTAAAAAAAAAAATCCCAAAACGCGTTTTCCGCGTTTTGGACTTTTTTGTCGAAATACACACAAAACGCCCAAAACAAGGTTTTGAGCGTTTTTGTGTACAAATTTTTTTTTTTGTTTTCCAAAAGCGTTTTCGAAAATAGTAAAGAGAACGCGTTTTTAGCGTTTTCGAAAATAAAAACAGAACACGACCTCAAAACAGCAAAGAGAACAGGGGCTAAGTTTTTACAATATATACAAATGCACGAACTTTCTTCAACCGCTGCCAATATTTGAATCTTTGGTTTGCCACCTTGATTTGTAACACTTGCATGAATTAATTTGCTTCCTCCACATTGCATAACCGTCGCCCACTTCCTTGTAACATCTGCTTGCCACGTCGCTCTAAGTAACCTCCACAATTCATCATTTCAACTGCCACCTTCATCAACAACTGGCTATGTGATCATAAGACAAGTGTCAAAACTGCTTCTACTTGCTTAGTCGCCCAATTGCTTCATCGCTCGCCCTGTCGTCCAAATATCCTTGCTGCCGCACAATCGCCCAGTCGTCCAACTTCTTGCCTATAATGAGTCTTTAACGTTGAGCCTCTTTTGGTTTGGGTCAAGGTTCAGGCCTCTTGTATTTTGGGTATTTTTTGGGCGTCAAAAATTACCCCCCAATATGGCGGAATTAATATCAATTTTATTATTCTAAGCCATATTATGATATTAGGCGCCGCGCCTTTACGTTTCTCAAAGGCGCCCCTCCGCATTCTGCAAAAGATTTGACGCTTCATAACCCTCGTTTTTCAAAGGGTGCGCTACTTCATCACATCACTTCATAAATGTTTACCATAACCGCTTTATTCTTCCTCCTATAAAGGTTACTGTTCACCGTCTACCATTTCACCTCAACCTTCATACTTCGCACGCATTCTGCTAACAATGTCATCTTACTAAACTATACGTGAACCCAACTCCTCTTTCTCCGGCCAGTCTTGACAATAATGAATTTTTCTTGGGCCCATCATTTAATGATGCTGACTCAGTTGGGCGAGTGGCTGTGGGTCAGTTATTTCCTTGTACTCAAGACCCACCCTTCTTAAACCTTTTTCCGCTAAAGCCAATCCGTGAGAAGGGTATACGTACTTGGCCGAAGGCTGACACTACATTTCGCCGGTGGCACACGCGTATGATGGGCCATGGCCCCCACAAAGGATATTTTTGACCGGGCTAAATTTTTTGATTTGTTGGAGATCATTTTACGTCCTCCTGTTTATGACCCCCGCCCTTTTTCCCATAGCTTTGAGTTTTTGGTCCTATGAATATAACACCTTCATCTTTCCCCTTGGTCTAATGTCTGTCACTTTGAGAGATGTTGGTGCTTTAGTGAACCTCCCGCCTCTGGGGGATACGATTTCCCCCGCTATTTTAGTATCTACCACCGCTCCAAAATTTGACAAGAAATTTACTAATTCTTATTTGGGTATGCAGGAGATTTACAACAATAATCCTCTGGTAGAACCTACTCATACTGAGCGCGTAGCCTTCCTCTAGGAATAGCTATGCAAGTATGTCCTTTCCGTCCCTAGTCTCAAGCCCTCCATGTCATATTTGCCTATAGCGAATGAACTAGAACGCGGTAGGTCTTTAAACCTTTGCTCTTTCTTCCTGGCCGCCTTTTATAGAGGTACGGCTTCCCTCCAACACCAACTGACAAATGGAGCGTCTCCCACTGGGAGTGGGCCCCTTTGGCTTGCTCAATTGTGGTTGAGAGCGTACTTCCCACAATTCCCCTTTGGCTTGCTCAATTGCTAAATAATTTGGCTGTCACTCTGTTGTTGTAATATTTAGCCACTTTTTGCTTATGAACTTGCAATCTATCAAGGACGTCCAACTTTAATTCGTCCAGTTCTAAAAGATTCTGAACCATCAATTCTGCATATTCGATTTCGCATAGATGGTTATGTAAACTTGTTCGAATTGATTACACATTGATCTCCATAGTAGTACTGCTTCTTGTCCATAAGTTAGCTGAAATGGAGTTACACCTGTACTCGTTCGTGGTGACGTCCTGTAAGCCCACAAGGCATTGTTCAAACATTCGTGCCAATTCTTGGCATTTTCATCAACATTCTTCGTATAATGCTCTTCAGGGTTTTGTTGGAAGACTCTGCTTGCCCGTTAGACTGAGCGTAATAAGGCGTAGAGTTAACTAGCTTGATGCCAAATTCGTCCAAGAACTCCTTTACTAGATTTCCATTCAACGAGGTTCCATGGTCTACCATTATGGTTTGTGGCATCCCGAACCTATAAATAATGTGGTTGTGAATGAATTCTATAACGTTCTTTTGGGAAATCTCTTTCAAAGGGACAACCTCTATCCATTTAGTAAAGAAGTCCATTGCTACAATGATGAACGTGTGTTGTTTGAACGATGGGGGATAAATCTTCTCTATTAAATCAATAGCCCAGCCTTTAAACGGCCAAGGTTTAATAATGGGCGTCATTTCCGTGGCTGGCACTCTTTGGATTGGTCCGTGTCTCTGACACGCTAGGCAACTCTTTGCATATTGTATGCAAGATTTCCCATTTTGGGCCAAAAATATCCACTCCTAATAATCAACCATCTCATTTTTTGGCCGACTTGATGGGCCCCACATATCCCTTCATGGACTTCTGCCATTATGGTCTTAGCCTCGCTCAAACTTATGCACTTTAATAGCACCCCATCTGAACGCTTCATGTATACTTGTTCGTCTATGAGGACAAATTCAATGCACGCAGTTTCATTTTTCTATCGTTTCTTCCACCAGGTTCTTCCAAAAATTTCTTTATTTCTTCTCTCCAATCCATCGCATTCCCGGTTTGTATACAATGAATACTGCTTTCCTTTATCCTCCTTTGTAATGTGGGCAGGATTATTCTGTACTCACAAGTTTTTGTTGCATTTACCACCGTTGAATAACCCGAAGCGACTTGGGCTAATTCGTTCGCTACATCGTTGTAAATCCTACTTATGTACTGAAGCTCCACTTGATCAAATTCCTCCAAAAGCTCTTGGGCAAGCTCGTGTTGCTTTATCACAAAATATCTCTGGCACTTAAAATTGCCCGTTAATTGGTATATTACCAATTGAAAATCTCCCTGGATAATCACATTCTTCACTTTCAGCTCTACTAACAGTTCTAGCCTCGTGATCAATGCTTCGTACTCAGCTTGATTATTAGTATATGCTCTTTCCAACGTGAAAGCATACTTGTAACAGACTCCCATGGGATTTATTAGAACTATACCAACCCTCGCGCACTAATAAGTTTTTGATCCATCAAAATATAAAACCCAGGGCTTCATTTCGAGCGAATCCACTTCTAAATTAACCTTCTTGGACATGTCCAAACATGGATGATCAGCCAAAAAGTTGGCTAAAGCTTGATTTTTAATTTCCCTTTAAGGTACGTGTTGTATTTCAAATTCAGAAAGGACCAATGTCCAATTATTTGATGTAAAACAAGGCGAGAAAACAAATACTTGACTATATTTACTTTAGATATCAAATACACGGTTACAGGCCGTAAATAGGCCCTTAGTTTGGTACACGTGAAATATAGAGCGAGACAAAGCTATTCTACAGCTGAATAATTACATTCACACTTCGTCAATTGTCTGCTTAAATAGTAAATCGCTCTCTCCTCATCTAGTTGGTCTTCTTACGCGACCATTCCGGCTATAGATCCTTGGTCCGCCGATATATAGACTTTCATTGGCTTCCCATGAATTGGTGACACCAACATAGGCGGATTCGATAAGTATATCTTTAGGCTGTCGAAAGCCTTTTGGTGTTCTTCCCGATAGACAAATTCGTCTTGATTTTTCAAATTTAAAATAGGCGAAAAAACTTTCGTTCGCCCTACACAATTAGAAATAAAACGCCTTAAGAAATTTATTTGACCTAGGAACCTTTGCAATTCCTTTTTATTAGCAAGCGGTTTTGCTTCTAAAATGGCTCTTGCTTTATTTTTGCCAAGTTCGATCCCCCTTTCGTGTACCAGAAAACCAAGGAAGTTTCCTAAATTAACACCAAACGCACATTTCAAAGGGTTTAGCTTCAACTTGTATTGCCTCATTCACTCAAATGAACGTCTTAGTTGTAGAAAATGGCCTTTTTCTTTTATTGACTTTACCACGATATCATCTACATATACTTCAATAAATTCCCCAATCATGTCATGAAAGATTAAATTCATTACCCTTTGATAAGTGGCCCCAGGGTTTTTTAGGCCGAAGAGCATGACTTCCCACTCAAAACATCCCAAGGCCCCTGGGCATCTAAAGGCCGTTTTATGCACCTCTTCGTCAGCTATGTAAATTTGGTTGCATCCAGAATACCCATCCATGAAAGAATACATGACATGCCCCGCAGTTGAATCTACTAAAGAATTCACCGTTGGCATAGGATACTCATCTTTAGGCGTGGCTAAATTTAGATTCCTGAAATCTATGCATACCCTAATGCTACCGTTCTTTTTAGACACGGGCACAATATTAGATAACCATTCCATACCTGGATGTCCTAATAAAACTAGCCTTTAAAAGATGTTCCATTTCCTTTTTTATGTCAGGTAATACATTAGGGGCAAAACGCCTAGGTAGTTGCTTATGTGGCTTAAAATTATGCTTAGTTGGCAGTCTGTGTTCCACCAAATTTCTATCTAAACCAGGCATGTGTTCATATTCTCGAGCAAAACAATCTCTGTATTCTTTTAATAAGGCAATCAATTCATCACTTACCTCTCTACTGAGTGTTTGGCTGATGAATGTTGGGCATTCTTCCTCTTTGTCACCGATGTTCACTTTTACAAGAGGTCTTGCGCCTGAGCGTGCCCCTGTTTGGATATCCCTATTGCTTCATCGTCCGGGCTTTTTATGAGCAACTCTTCCTCCAAACAATCCACCTTGTATATCTTTCTATCAGCATTTTGCTCTAACTCAAAAATGGCTAACTTGCACTTGCACGTTGCCAATGTTGCTGCCTCTTTTGTCTTTTTGGTGTTTTCTCCATACTTATTATTGAAAGCCATTGGTCTGGCTCTTGAGGCCCGAATATCGGCCACATTCCTGCTTCGCTGGTTGATTCTCATGATTCCTCAATATCTTTTACGCCAATGACTGGCTTCTCAAGGGCCACTATATTTGGCCTTATCTGGTTGAACAACTCTGTTAAGGCGTCAACCGAGAATGCTTCTTCGCTTAGTGCGACGACTTAAGTTTCTTCTCCCTCTTGCACTACTCTAATAGGCCCATAATTCCCTTCGTACATGAATCTCTCTATAGAGTTCCCTTCTGCCATGAACGGTCTATGATCTGCTTGTATTACTTCTGCTTCTCCTTGATCATTCCAGAACACTAAACATTGGTGGAGCGATGAAGGTATGCACCGACTCCCATGAATCCAATCTCTCCCTAGAGGTACGTTATAACTGGTAGGACCATCTATCACGAAGAAAACTGTGGTCCTTGTGGTAGTTCCCACAGTGACGTCCAACAGTATCACTCCTTTGGCCGACGCCACCCCTCCGTTGAAGCTTATGAGGATAACTTTGGTAGGGATCATATCATCCTCCTTTTTTGCTAGTCTTCTCATCATTCTAGACAGGACGGTATTTATAGCGGCCCCGCTGTCGATAAGAACCTTTGACAGTGGAATTCCATTAATCTAGGCCTTCACATACAGTGGCCTCAGATGCCTGGTTAGTTTCGTGAAAGGTTTCCTAAAGATAACCTTTTTCGCTGCATCGACCTCTACCTCCTAGTCGTCTTCCTTTATTTCGACTCTTTTCTTCCACTTCGGCTTGCAATACTTCTTGTCCCTCGCTCTAATCTCTCAACTCTCCATTTGTGAACCATCCAGTAGGAGGAGGAGGAAGTATCCTGGGAGGGGACCCATACTTCTCAACCCGTGGCACTCTCGTTTTCCTTTTGGGCGTTTCGTACAGTACGTAAAAAGCGAACACTCACCCAGAGGGCTCGCCCAATAGATCCACTTCACGCACGCCTTCTTGATACAACTGCTTTAGCAACACATTGCGCGACACCCCTCTTTTCCTACCTTCCACCTCCAAATCGATCTCTTCCTTGATGTCTGTCATGCCATCGTCCTCTTCTTCATAATCTACCTCTTGGGACGTTTGGCCCTCTTCACATATCAACTCCCAGGCTGCTCCTCTATTTTCTCCACCTTCTTCTCATATATCCTCTTTGCTCCTAAACTCATTGGCCAGTATATAGTTGTTGGCCATAACTGGGGGTAATGTCCCGAACTGAATGGTGGTGGCTCGCTCTGGTACCTCTTCGTCTCTTTCTTCTTTGCTGTGCTCGAACTTTGATTTCCCATTGGGACTTCCAGATGCTTTCTTCATCGATCCCTCTGTGTTGTTCCCTTTGTTACTATTAAATTCACTTTGGTCAGCTTCCCGAGTTAGCCTTGGCACATCTAGGAGCAACATTCCCTGTTGTCGCCTTATCATTCTGTCGTAGTTCCTCTGAAAAAGCCTTTGCTGTTCCTTGCCATCTCATTGAAGGGCACGACTCGTCTTGTGTTGTACTGGAATGAATGCCAAACATTTGATTGTCGTGGTTGCTGCCTAAATGTTTTCCTGTGATTTGTTAGCCATAGTTTCCTTTCTTGATACAATTTTCCATGTGTATCTAGGCCTCACCCCCTATCGGGTTGGAAACTTGGCGCAACTCTGGGATGAGTGTGGAAAATTTGCACTTTGTTTCCTTCCACAGACTTACTCACTTCTTCCTTGCATCTATCACATAATACACCCCTGTCTCCTTGGTATTCTTTTCCCTTGAGTCGTTCAAACACTTTGGGACGTTGTTGTTCATCTTCTACTCCATTATCAATTACCAGTTTGAACTTTGGAAATTTCTGGGCAAAATCAGTTGCCATCATGTTTACTCCAAGTGGTTGTGGGAAGGGGTTCTCGTCCACTTCCATCTTTTTCTTAGGCTCAAGCGTGAACCTTCCCAACTCAATGGCTTCCTGCAATACGTACCGGAAAACCAAACAGTTGTTAGTCGTATGAGACCATGCATTATGCTATTTACAGTATTTTTTGCCCTTAGTTTGTTCAGGGTTTGGCAACTTATGTTTATCGCTTAACTTGATTTTGTTGTCCTTATATAACTTGTCGAATATAAGGTGCGTCTTACTAACGTCGAACTAAAATATTTTAGCATTCTTATTTTTCTCTTCTACAGGCTCGTCTTTTATTATCGTGCTAGATTTTGCTGCCAGGGGACAGGAATATGGGTCCCCTTTGACTAGCTCGGCCAAGCATACTTCAGCCTGGTCAACATATCTGTCACCTACCGTGTGTATGTCAAAATCTGGGTCCCTATAAAAAGTTCCTTTACTAGAATTTTTCATTTGCTCTTCTTCTCTTAGCAAACGCTCGTATCTTATTACATTAGCGCTCAATTGAAATAGGTTGGGGAACCCTATCCTGGAATTTTTTTCTTGAGGTCAAAACTCAAGCAACTCTGAGCAATCCTAACGAATTCTTTTTCTGGCAGGGGTACAAAGTATTTACTTCTGGCCGTTTTGAACCGTTGGAGAAAGCTTTCAGCCCATTCAGTGGGCATTTGCCTTAGATTGGCCAAATCGGCCAGAGTCACCTCAGATTCCGTTTTATAGAATTGGGCGTGGAACAGTTGTTCTAATTGTTGCCACATTTGCACGGAATTCACTGGCAGGTTAATGAACAAAGAGAAAGCCATCCCTGTTAAGGAACTTAGGAAAAGCCTCATTTTATGATAATCGGTCACCTCACCACACTGCAACGTGAATCACCCTATGTGTTCTAGCATGGAGACCTCCCCAAAACCAATGAATAAAGAGAATTCTGGCACCTTGTAACCCCTAGGCCACAGATAAGCTTGATCTGCCCAATCTGGGTAAGGCTTTGTGTAAGTCGGCCTAACATAAGGACGCATCCCTACTGCCATTTGATCTCGCACCATCTCAGCGACTTGATCCCTTAACAAGGCATTGGGATCATAAGGGAATCCTATAGGTTGATTTCCCCCTAGTGGTGCTTGTAGCCTGACGTTTGGCACAGGATTTGGTAAAGGAGTTGGAGGTCAATTACCATTGGTGAAGTTGTTGTTATTGTTCCCTCCATCGTTAAAATGTGGAACATTTTGTCCATTATTTTTGACACTATTCCGAGGTACTAGGTTACTCCCTAAGTTAGGAACGGGTTACCCTCCAAATTCGAAGTTAGGTTACCCCCCCCCAAGTTTGGCATTGGATTACTCTCCAAATTTGAAGTTGGGTTACCCCCCAAGTTTGGCACTGGATTACTCCCCAGGTTTGAAGTAGGGTTACCCCCCAGGGTTTGGCACTGGATTCCCTCCCAAGTTTGAAGTGGACGGCCCAAAAGGCCATTCTATCCCCTGATTTGGACTTGAGGTTGGGGAACTATGTCCTACAATCGTCCTGGATTGAAAAGGATGTCCTATATTTGGGAAGGTTGTTGAACAACTTGGCCTGTCAACTTATTCATGTTATCATGCAACATTTTTAGTTGTTTGGTCATATTATCGAATTGTTCTTTCTCTCTTTGAATAAACTTCTCCATATTATGGAAATATTGTAGATTTACCTGTTCAACGACGTCTTGAGCGAGTTCACCGAACAGCGCGCGCATGGTTCGAGGATTCAAATCCGTCATAGGTTCATAACAGCTTTGGCTCTCTCCCTCTGTTCTTGGAGGACTTTGTTCCTCCTCATATCTTTCGATTATAGACGGGAGATGATGGCTTGCTGTTTCCTCGTCGAAATTCTTGTGAGGCATGATGATTCACGTATCTTCAAAAACACACCAAATTGTCCAACTGGGCATGCCAAATCTTGTTTCGCGCGAAAGTCACCTAGCTAACAATTACCAAAGGGGGATCAGACGAATGTATAAGGAACAAACCTCTCGAGACAAAGTCCCAACGAGGGGTGCTATATTAATGAAGATTACAGTGAAGACCAAAACACCTCCAAGGGGCGTAAGCACACAAATTACATTAAGAGTTTGACGATAAAAGTAAAGATAAAGGAAATTACATATTCTCTTGTTGAGATTTGATTGATTGGTCTTTATAAACAACTAAGTTTTTACAATTTATACAAATGCACGAACTTCCTTCAACCGCTGCCAATATTTGAATCTTTGGTTTGCCGCCTTGATTTGTAACACTTGCATGAATTAATTTGCTTCCTCCACATTGCATAACCGTCGCCCAAGTCCTTGTAACATCCGCTTGCCACGTCGCTCTAAGTAACCTCCAAAATTCGTCATTTCAACTGCCACCTTCATCAACAACTGGCTATGTGATCATAAGAAAAGTGTCAAAACTGCTTCTACTTGCTTAGTCACCCAATTGCTTCATCGCTCGCCCTGTCGCCCAAATATCCTAGCTGTCGCACAATCGCCCAGTCGTCCAACTTCTTGCCTATAATGGGTCTTTAACGTTGAACCTCTTTTGGTTTGGGCCTAGGTTCAGGCCTCTTGTATTTTGGGTATTTTTTGGGCATCAACAAGTATATTCTCTTAGGCAGATTTAGCTTTAGCTTAATATTTCTAATCTTAAGTTTTTGATTAATTATCAAAGTTCATTTTTTGTAAAAAGTTAGTGAATGTTTATACATTTGAGATTTATATTAGTATACTCTCTTGGGCTGATTTAGCTTTAGCTTTATTTTTTTTATCTTTAGATTTTCGTTAATTTAGATTTAGATTTGATTATTTTTTGTTAAGATCTAGATTAATTAATTTACCTTCATTAATCTACTTATAATATTTTGTAATGTAGCATTCCATCAGATTTAGATTTGATTAACTAACTTACCATGAATATTTTCATCATATTTGGATTTGCTTAATTAATTTAGAATGGTTCTTGTAATTAAGAATACTTTTTAAATTATTGTTTTTTGTATTTTTTATTAATGGAAGGCGATGATACCGAGTTTGTTCCTCAAGTGATTATCAGTGCAATTCCTAAAATTGGACAACAGTTTCAAACACTTGATGATGCATATAAGTTTTATAATGACTATGCAAAATTAGAGGATTTCAGTGCACAGATGGAAAATAGTAGAAAGAACAAGGAAAAGCAAGAGGTGGTTTGGAAATTATATGTTTGGTCGAAGCAAGGTCGGACAGATGAGACATATCAGATGAAGCTCAAGAATGCCGTGCCATGCAATGGAAAGGGGAAAGAAAATGGGAACGATCACGATGTGGTTGTGGTGCTAGATTAACAGTTGTGAAACATCAAAGTGAAAATTTGTGGGTTGTGAGCAATTTTGCTGAGGGGCATAATCACGCACTCTCAACCCTTATGAAAACACACTTATTGAGATCACATCAAAATATGTCAGCAACAAAAAATCACTTGTGGAGCAGTTTTCACAAGCTAATACACCCGCTTGTCAACAAATTCAAATTATGGAAATAGATTCTGGTGGTCCGTCATCTATTGGTTGCATTCCACAAGATATCAGGAATCATTAAAGGGATCTTTGACAAGAATCCATTGGGCATGAGGCAGATTCATTCCTTCAGCATTTTGCATTGGAGTTATTAAGTTATAAAAGACCTATTAAGTTCCAAAAAAAATATTTATAAAAAACTTGTTAAGTTATAAAAATCTTCTCTACCATAAACGATATAAATGTTGTCTTTTAAAAAAATAGGGCCAAGATTTGCAACAACTTATGGAACATAGAGAGAGAGAGAGAGAGAGAGAGAGAGAGAGAGAGAGAGAGAGAGCAAATTGATTCTTTGAGCAAAGTCAGTTTTCATTTGATAAAATAAAAAGGCAGGTAGGACCCACTTGAAAAGTTCTGGGGGGAGAGTGACTTCTTTTAGAATTGAGAGACAAAGAGAGAGTGCAAAAAGTGGTTGATTTTCTTGACCACGTGTAGGACCCATTGCAAATAAAAATTGAATAAACAAATAGGTTGTGCTTATTTTCCATTTGAGCACCACGCTCAATAGAATTGCACTGATATATATATATATGTGTGTGTGTGTAGGACCTACTGCAAATAAAAATTGAATAAACAAATAGGTTGTGCTTATTTTCCATTTGAGCACCATGCTCAATAGAACTGCATATATATATATATATATATATATATATATATATATATATATAGTGCATCATGTGAAATTTGTCCCAATTAAAAACCAAAATTACCTCTATTGTATACCAAACAAAGGTGGAGTTGGTCAAAGAGTCAACTTATTATTAATGACACGAACAGGAGCAAATCTGAGATAATGTGAACCAGAATGAAAGATGAGCCGATTTGGGAGTCAACTGGCCTTATCCAAAGTCAATGAATCGAGGTGAAAAATACAATCAAAGAGTAATTGCAGAAAAGGAGGAAAGAGAACTGAAATGAGCTGAAGTATACGATCGAGGTGAAATTTAGAGGCGAGGTGATTCCAACAAGCTAGCTGATTCTACAGGCACAAGGAGAATTCGTTGAGGTGACCTAAAAGAATCGAACCGATGTGAAAGTGGAGGCTCTGTGAAATAGTCTAATAAGTCAATTATGTGTCAGTAATCATCATTACTTGTAATATGTCAAAGTAATCAATTATCAGTAGTCAATGAGAAACGTCAATCACCATTGTCGATCACGACCTAACAACAAGATGTATTGTAATAATTATGTCTCCACCTCCTAAATTACTATAAATAGGAGGAGTAAATGCTCATTTAAGGGGAAATTACTACAAGAAATTCTCTCAACTTTCGTCATTTTAATATAAGCGTCCTACCTGACCCTCAGATCAACACTGAACTGAGCATTGTATCATTTCAATTATCATTTCAGTTCGCTTTTGATCCAATTGTTGTTTCCTTTGAGTAATTCCCTTGATTTTTCTATAGCTTTACTTTTTAGAGAAAGAACTAAAAACTTAGCCAAAATTTCAATAAAAATTAACAAAAATAACAAGAATTCGAAGCGATACATAATTTCTCGTTGACTAGCTTTGAACCAAGAAGTGACATCAACAAATTGGCACTAGAAGGTGGGTCATGCCCTTGTGGTTAACGGCCACAATCTAATGAGCTACAGGCAGAGCTTTGCAAGTCAAAGATCACATCACAGTGGAGCATCACATAAATCCCCATTGATCCAAAATAGGTGGAACATCAAGACCTCCAACAGATTTGAATATGGAATTAGTTTTGAACAAGTTGGATCAGATGCAAAGAGAAATGGAAAACATGCGTAGGGGCCAAAATACTAGTCCGAGAAATGAAGATGATGAAGTGCAATCTCAGCTTCAGAGATTCCATAACCCTCCTTGCCATGAT
Organism: Ligustrum vulgare; assembly: GCA_963555705.1. Lineage (NCBI taxonomy): Eukaryota > Viridiplantae > Streptophyta > Magnoliopsida > Lamiales > Oleaceae > Ligustrum > Ligustrum vulgare. Next base: position 31,778,352 of record OY743174.1, read on the forward strand.
CATCAAAGAATAGAATATTCCATAACCCTCCTTGTTCGACTTTTCCTATGAATCCACCACCGATCGTTCCATCAATTAAACTTGATCTAACAAAAGTTGAACAATTGAAGAAGTGAAACGGAGTTGGAAGCAAACCAAGAAGGTCTCAGTTCTTCAAAACCTAGCTCCAAAAGAACGTCTCGATTCACAGAAGCTATATTGTCGCAGCCCTTGTCAAATAAAATGAAAATACCCCACCTCATCAGATATAATGGTGAGACTAATCCCGTGTCACATCTGGATCAATATATATCTTGGATGGAGTTACAAGGAGCGAGTGATGCGATAATGTATAGGGCATTTCCATTAACCCATGGAGATCGTGCTCATCGATGGTTTTGTTCACTTATTTTGCAGTGTGCAAAATATACCGCAAGTGTATGGATTGTGACAAGTAATAAATTGGACTTAAGATTCCGGATTATTGTTCCTCCGAGGATTATAATTAATTACCGAAATGTGTTAGTTCTCGCCTTATTTGAACGGTCAAGTCGAAATAATTTATCTAAACTAAAATAGAAAATTAAAGTAAAGAAAATATTACACATTTATATTTTCTAAATTGATGTTTGTAAGTGTTGGAACATCCGACTTCATATTAGTCAATACTTCTAATTCCATATATCTAGTTTTATTCTTATCAATGTGCTCGATCGAATTCACTTACGCACATGAAATTCCTCTTTCGAGTTTAAATCAACTCTACCTAATTAGACAACTATATTTTTAGACAGCAGGTCATAATAATTAGGTACATGGAGCACTGAATTCATGTAGCGATCGCAAAAATAATAAAAGTATAACTCTATCTTTTATCCAATTATCGGATTTTATTCTTAGATCTATAGTGTTAGCTCACCTCTCGGATTATGAAAATAATCCATTAAATCAATGAATTAGTCGCGAATTAATTCATGCATTAAACAAAAAATAAAATCAACACATGTAACGCAATGTAAAACTAGAATTATAGAATTAAAAGCGTAAAATTAAGCTACATCGTTTGTCCCAACTAAAAGGTTAGTTGTTCATCAATAAAGAAATAAAAAATTAGAAATAATGATAACAGTGCATGTAGAATTTATCAAATTAACAAGAGAAAAGGAAATCTTGCACCAAGTATTTTGCTCCCCATTGGTAATCTTCAATTTTTCCGCCTTTGTCTTGATTTTTGTCTCCAAGATTTGAATTATAGAACAATAAATTATGAACTTGAGAGGTTGTGAAAATGTCTTCCAAGGCTCCTCTTTTCGTACATGAAAGATTGTATATATAGAAGAGGAGAAAACCTGTAGAATAAGGGAGAAATTATGTCAAAAACACGCATGGGCCGTAAACTCACAACGGGGAAGGATAAGGGCACGACCGTGCAGGCTATCTAAATAAGGTTCTACCTATTTGATCTCATGTCGTGCGGCCACCTGGCTGAGTAGGCGTGGCCACGCAAGGTAAGTCTTCCCGTAAGATTTCCAACTATCAAACGTATTTAAGTATGTCCTCGATCTTTATTTGCGAGTGAGTCCTTCATCTTTTAATTACAAAAATTTAATCCCTGAACTTCGGAATCATTTCAAATCTTCTTCCAAACTTCAATCAATCTTCTATTGAGCCCTTGATCATTGATTTCTTGCACTTTTCTCTTCTTGGCTTTCCTAGTTGACATTATCAAATCCCATTTTGTCCAATTTAGTTCCAATTATCATCCAAAAGCTCATCGTTTCCATTAATTGCCTCATTCACGTGATTTTGGGATAATTTATGAAATATAATCAAATAATAAAAAATTAAGTAGAGTTTATTCAAAAATGAAAATATAATATTCTAATTTAGAAATATACTTATCAGGTTTCACAATATAGCTCAACAATCGATTTCTAGTTGGACACAATTGAGGGCTCAATTTTTAAAGTAATTCAGGGGATCGAAGATTCTCACCACCCCGAAGGAGAGTCTAGTTACAATCAAGAAGGAGAAATCAGAATCACTCAAGAGTTATTTGAGTCGTTTCAACCAACATATCATGGGGATGGACAAAATCTGAGATGATGCTTTGTTCATGGTAGTTTTGTCAGGTCTACAGGCACATAACCGATTTTGGTAGTCAGTACATGAAGATGAATCACAAACTTATCAGGAATTCTTAAACCGAGCTGAGAAGTACATTAATGCAGAGGAAGCTTCGGGTCCTGAAAGCAATCTACAAGACTTATTGGTTGAAGTAGGCAAGAAAGAGGATACGGAATCCAAGGAGTAAAAGAAAAACAACTTTGGGAAAAAAAATAGGATTTCAAACCAATAGATCGATTCCGTCCTTATAATAAAGAACAGAAAAATAATTGTGTGCCTTTGAATACATCGTCAAAGTCATTTATATGAATATAAAAGACAAAGACTCCTTCCCCCAGCAAGAACATTGAGCCAAGATCCAACATGTCTGGATCAGTCCAGATATTGTAAATATCATAGATCTACTGGACACACTACTGATGATTGTCAGAATAGATTCGAGATAGACAAATTGATTAAAAGAGGAAATCTGCTAGAGCATGCAGCTCAACAACCGGATTTGAGAAAATCTCTAGTTCAACAAACTAAATATCTAACTCAATATGATGCAAACCCACAAGGTAGAAATCGACATGATGAAGTTCACACATTGATCAGTGGAAACCAAACTCAGGTCAGTTGAAAAGGAAGATGCGAGATCTAGCTCGGGAAGCCAGGACCATTTACCAAATCTGCAACAGCTCTATCATCTCGAAAAATCAAATTTGTTCAGTTTTAATAAGGAGGATGCCAGAGGAGTATTGAAACAACACTCGGATGCGCTGATAATCATGATGCCTGTGAGCGGAATAAAAATCCATTGGACTTTAGTAGATGATGGAAGTGCAGTAAATATCTTGTATTGGAATACATTTGTCATAAGGGGAATTGATCCATCACCTACGGCCAAGATGGGACAAACTACAAGGCTTCACCGGTGATTACGTCAGTCCAAGGGGAGAGATCTCATTACTTGGAACGAAACATTGCCAGAGTTGTATCATAGCCAATCTTGTAGTAGTTGACATCATGTCCAATTACAATGGTATCTTGGGGAGACCAATTCTACATGAACTTAAGAAGGCGGCTTCCATTTATCACTACTATATGAAGTTTCCCATGCCACACAGAGTTGCTACCATTAGAGGAGATCAGAGAGCTGCAGAAGAATGCGACCTGGATTTTGACCCCAGTAATCTTTAAATAGTCAAAAAGGGGAAAATTGATATGGAAGATCAAAATAAGGAGGAAGAAGCAATAACAGAATTGCAGACGTTGGATCCAAGAGAAATCAATATTGCAGCAGATCAGGACCAGTCGAGGAATTGGACGCTGTGAAGATTTATGATGAAAGACCAGAAGTTGAGTTCAAGATCAGACATGAATTGGAGAAGTCGATCAGATTAGATCTCATATGATTTCTGAAATAAAATGCAGACGTATTCACATGGACACATTCAGACATGGAAGGAATTGATTCAAAGAATGCATGTGATATGCATTCTTCGGATTAATTCTTTCCATGTTGCAATGGAACGTGGAGACTATAAATCAATTACTCTAATTTGAACAAGGCTTCTCCTGAGGATAGTTTTCCACTTCCTCGAATTGACCAAATGGTGGACGCAACAGCTGGTCATCAACTTCTCGGTTTCATGGATGCATGTTCAAGTTACAATCAAATCCTTATGAATGAGGCAGATGAAAAACATACTTCTGGTGATGGATATGAGACTTTATTGTTACACAAGATAATGCAGTTCAGACTGAAAATGTTGGGGCAACGTACCAATGACTAGTGAACTCAGTGTTTAAAGACCTTATTGGAAAAAATGTGGAAGTGTACGTTGATGATATGTTGGTGAAGAGTTTTCGAGCCATTGACCATATTCAACATTTCATATTCAACATTTAGATGAAATGTTCCAAGTTCTAAGGACCTATCAAATGAAGCTGAATCCGAAAAATTATTCTTTTGGAGTAGGATCTGGAAAGTTCTTTGGATATATGGTGAACCAACGAGGAATCAAAGCTAATCCCGACAAGATACAAGCGCTGATGAAAATGAGGGAACCAACTAAGGTCAAAGAAGTACAGAGTATATGTGGGAGGATTGCGGCTCTGAGCCGATTTATATCACGGTCAACAGAGAAATGCCGACCTTTCTTTGAGGTGATCAAGAAAAGTCAGAATTTGAATGGATTAAAGATTGTCAAGTAGCATTTGAAGAGTTGAAGAAATAATTGGCGTCACCTCCTGTTCACTCGAAACCGCTACCTGGAGAGATCCTATCACTATACTAGGCTATCTCGGAGTCAGCCATGAGTATAGTTCAGATAAGAACTGAACAAGAAATTCAACACCATGTTTCCTACATCAGCTAGGCCCTTCACGATGTAGAACTTAAATATTCTGAGATGGAAAAATTAGCTTATGGGTTGATTATGTCGACATGAAAACCGAGACCCTATTTTTTGGAGCATATAGTAGAGATGTTGACTAATTATCCCTTAAGGAAGGTGTTACGGAAACTAGAAATATCATGTCAGCTATTGAAGTGGGCTGTAGAATTGGGTCAATTCCACCTTATTTATAAATCGTGAATTGCAATCAAAGGACAGGCTCTAGCAGGTTTTATAGTTGAATTCACACCATCTCTACAGGTCAACAATCTACGGATAGAAAGCACTTGTTGATTATATTTTGATGGATCCTCAGCAGGACAAAAGTCAGGTGCTAGGGTCTTTCTTGTTAGCCCTGAAAATTATTTCTTATATCAATCTTATCGCTTTGTCTTCAAAGTAACTAACAATGAAGCTAAATATGAAGCTTTGATTGTGGGACTTGAGATGGCATGAGCAATGGACATTAACAGTTTGATCATATATAGTGATTGCCAACTAGTAGTTAACGAAGTTCAGGGGACATATTGAGTCGAGGATGATAAGATGGCGACTTATTAGCAACTAGTTTTGGATTAGTTCAAAAGGTTCAAGCATGTTGAAAACGTACAAGCCCCTAGATCCCCAAACATCCAGGTGAATGCTCTTGCTTGTTTAGCAAGTAGCGAAGGAACTACAAAACTGGAGTGTATTTCCATTTAGACTATTGCACATTCAGCACGAAACTCAAAAGCTCAGATAATTTGACAAGTAACTTCCCAAAAAACATGGAGGGATGAAATAATTCAATATCTCCAAATTAAGGATCAAGTCTGTGAGATACACTCTGATTGGGAATTAATTGTACAGATGAGGATTCTCATTACCATTGCTAAAATTTTTGAGTGAAGAAGAGGCCAACTATGTCCTAAAGGAAATCCATGAAGGTATCTATTGGAATCATACTGGAGGCCAGACCTTAGCTTTCAAGATCCTACGACAAGGCTACTTTTGGCCAACTCTAAAAAAGGATGCGACTGATTTTTTTGAGAAGACATGACAAATGTCAAAGATACGCTCCTATCATGAGGAATGCACCTGAAGAGCTGCCTTCCATAATGTGTCCATGACCATTTTCTAAGTAGGGAATAGACCTCATTGGACCATTGCCAACTGGAAAGGAAGGAAATAAATTTGCAATCGTTGTTGTTGATTATTTCACCAAGTGGCCCGAGACTGAACCATTAGCAAAAACTATGGAACATAAGACCACTGATTTTGTGGAAGTTAATTATATTTCAATTTGGAATCCCTCATTCCATCACGACAGACAACGCAAAGCAGATCGACAAGGAGAGATTCAGATCGTTTTGTAAAAATATTGGGATTAAGAAACATTTCTCTACTCCAAACCACCCTCAATCTAATGTTCAAGTCAAAGCCGTAAATAAAATCGTTACGCATAATCTGGAAACCAAGCTTGAAACCTTGAAGTGATCATAGGCCGAAAAATTTCCCAGAGTATTGTGGTCCTATAGGACAACATGCAGAACGATGACAAGAGAAACCCCATTCACCTTGGCATTCGGAACTGAAGCAATAATACCAATCGAATTGGGGATTCCATCTTTTCAGGTTCCCACATTGATGAGCAATGCAATGATCAGATCCTCACAACTGAATTGGACCTGACTGAAGAGAAGAGTTTACAAGCTTAGATCAGAAATGCCGTATATAAACAAAGGAGTGCAAGGTATTACAATTCAAAAGTAAAAGAGAGGAAGTTCAGTACTGGAGACTTGGTATTAAGAAGGATATACACTTCGCAAGAACCACTCGGGCCAAATTGGAGATTGCTTTTCGAATATTGAAGACTTTAAGCATTGGAGCCTATGAGTTAGAGTCCTTGGATGGAATACCACTTCAACATCCTTGGAATGCGGAGCACTTGAAGAAATACTTTCAATAGAATAGAAGAAATGACAAGTGTAAATATTTTTGAATTGGATCTTCTTTGTAAATGAATGAAAGAATTTTAGTGTTAAGACTTGTTCTTTTTACAGTAGAGCGGGGACATCAAATTAGTCAACCCTTAAACACACCCTCATAACGAGGAGGAAGACCTCATAATGAGGCACACCCTCATAACAAAGAGGAAGACCTCGTAACGAGGCACACCCTCATAACGAGGAGGAAGGCCTTATAATGAGGCACACCCTTATTAACGAGGAAGACCTCATAACGAACATGGCACTCCTTATTAACGAGGTGAAATTCTTATAGTGAGGCAAATTTACCTAAACGAGGTGTAATTCTAAGAGCGAGGTGAGTTTACCTAAATGAGGTGAAATTCTTAGCCCGAGGTGAATTTGCTTAAACGAGGTGAAACTCTTGGTGCGAGGTGAATTTACATAAACGAGGTGAAACTCCTATAACGAGGTGAATTTACCTAGATGAGGTGAAATTCCGACGAGGAATCAATTAAGAATCAATTTACCAAAGATCACTGATTGTCGCCGGCCAAAGTGCTAGCATATTATAATCAAACCATATCAAGTCAATGTCCATCAAACGAACCACCTCGTCTTGAAATGAGTGGTAAGCCAAACATATATGTTATTTAAGCTTGATAAATTTTGAGAAATCAATTCCAATTTATTCATTTAATAATCTGAAGAAAATTTTTATAAGTGTTCATGTCAGTTTGATAGGAATGACCTTTATGATCAGTTCTGATACACTAGTCCTAATATACACATTAAGTACATTGTTAAAGGAGATTTTTTTTAAGTGTTCGTGTCGGTTCAATATGAATTAATTTTTTTTATCAATTATGAAACATTAGTTCTGACATATACATCATAATCAGTCCTGAATTAAACGTCAGTTTTGATTAACATGGTACACAAAATTTTAAGGAAAATAACAAGTATTGAGCTTGGAAGTAAAGATTTTACATTCATAGCGTGAGAAAGATTACATAGAAGCTAGGTCGGAAATTAGACATTACACATTGAAATAAAAAACATGAGATGAACTTTATTTATCAAGATAAATGGTCTCGTTTGTTAGACCGGTCTGAGAATCATGCAGAGGCGAGATGATAGGAGCGATCTGATTTTGACCCTCAATTGAGCCAAACTCTTGGTATTTTTTTCCAAATCAGATCAAGTCTTTCCTTCAAGAAGGAAATATTGATTTCAGGATGCTTCATCTCGAGATCGTCCAAAATCTCCTTGAACATTAAATAATAAGTCTCATTCACGTCGTGTTTGTATTCCGCAGAGTCTTTAAATTCTTCAATGGCAGCCTCGTAAGCATTGTCGAAGTCTTCCTAAGCCTTTTTTGAAGTGGAGGAGGAATTTGAGCAGATTCCTCGTCGTTTCTTTACCAGTAAAAACCTTCTTCTGAGCTGTGAAGTTGGCCAAAACCTTCTTCTTGTCCTTTATAGACTTTATATTCTTTTTTCCTTTTTGAGCTGACATCAAACACGAAGTAAATCTCTAAGTATTCACTTCGGTTCTCTAAAAAAAACTATAAAATTTATCGGGTCTTACATTTGGGGAGAGGAGGATAATAGTCTGACAGGTCAACAAAAGTCAAACCAGATTCAAACAAATGCTCCTTGATTAACAATTCTTTCGCTGACTTGAACCAATCAGGTTGTTCTTTCAAAGCAAGGATCTTCTGAACAGACTCCTCACTTAATTTAGGTTCTCCCACCTTCGAAAAAAATGATTAATATTAGAATTTTTTCAGTTTGAAGATAAAACAGGTGAACACTTACTAAATTTCGCCTCATCAACTCGTGGAAGACTCATCCAGTTCCCACCAACGTAGAACCACTTCTCCTTCCACCAATGGACTGACTCTGGAAAGTCTATAATTAACCATTCTTTGAAAACGGGTCATGGCATAAAACCATCCTGTGTTATTACCATTGGCCCTGAATTGATAGCAAAGTTGAACTCATCAATTGTAGGATCTTCATATCCAATTTGGTTGAACAACGATATATAACCTAGGATATATCGTTATCCATTAGGGTGGATTTGAGTTGGAGCAACCCCCCAATATCGTAGGTATTCGGTTATGATGTATGGAAGAGGAAATCTTAAATCGTCTAGCATTTGGTAATTGATAGCCACACACCCATGAGGTGGTTGGTCGGCTCACTTAAAGTTCTCAGGAAAAAAATAAGTGAACATAGAATGCGGTATTTATTTTTCCATAGGGCTAATTCATCTTCAGAAGCTTCAGATCTGAAATGCTTACATACAAATTAGAACTGTAATTGGAATATGGAGGAGGACGTCTAAAGGAATGAGAGGAAGGGAATTGGAGCAAACTGAAAGGAATAGTTCGAGATGAGGCGACCATGGTTAAAGGGGCTGGTTGAGAAATCTCCTCCTCTACTTCCTCTCAAAAAATCATCTAGGTTTCCTCACTTTCATGCCATGTTACACTAGGTTCAAGTTCACCACCCCTATCATACGACCTCACTGACGCTCACTACTTTCAACACATCCACTCATTTTTTAAGTTACTTGAAAAGACAACTTGGATCCTTAAAAGATTTTAAAAGTAAAAGTACTAATGGACGAAGGAGGTGAAAATGTTAAAGGAGCCTCACCTTAAAAGATTATCAAAAAGTTGGAAGAAACAACGAACACGGCTTCGGTTCGATATGCAGACGTGGGTATCAGCTTGAAAATAGTTCAAAGAGAATTGGAGAATTTTCGTAAGGAAAATGGACCCCTTATATAAGGAAATGAAAGAGAGAGGTAAACCAATGGTCAGATAGAAAAGGCGCATTATCATAATGATGACCACCCATCCCTAGGATTGACCCACCAATTGGAGAATGACACTTGGAAAGAATTATTTTAAAATTAATTGCACCAGTTGTCAAAATTAATGGACAATAGACGGTTGGTTTCAAGATCAGTCCTCATAATTTTCAAAACGATCTCGAGAGGACATTTGTTGTATATCAACCTAAGGTGGAGTTGGTCAAAGAGTCAACCCGTAATTAATTATGCGAATACGAGCAAATCCGTGACAATGCGAACTGGCATGAAAGACGAGCTAATGTGGGAGTCAATTGGTCTTATCAAAGTCAACAAAATCGAGGTGAAAAATAAAATCACAGATAAATTTCCAAAAGGAGGAAAGAGAACTGAAACGAGCTGAAGTATATGACCGATGTTAAATTTAGAGGCAAGATGATTCCAACAAGCTAGTTGATTCTATAGGCACGAGGTGAATTTGTTGAGGCGACCTAAAAGAACCGAACAGATGAAAAAGTGGAGGCTCTGTGAAATAGTCTAATCAGTTATTTATGTGTCAGTAATCATCATTACCTGTAATAAGTTAGTGTAATCATTTTTGAGTAGTCCGTTAGAAATGCCAATCACAACCTGACAAGAAGATGTATTGTAATAATTGTGTCTCTGCCTCCTATGTTACTATAAATAGGAGGAGTAAATGCTCATTTAAGGAGCAATTAATACAAGAAATTCTCTCAACTTTCGTCATTTTAATATAAGTGTCCGACCTGACCATCATATCAGAACTGATTGTTTTGTCCTTGGAGTAATTCCCTTGATTTTTCTATAGCTTTACCTTTGAGAGAAAGAACTGAATACTTAGCTAAAATTTCAATCAAAAATTACAAGAATTAGAAGCGATACATAATTTCTCGTTCACTAGCTTTGGGACAAGAAACGATGTCAACTGTAAGGCCGCTTTTCAATTTTACGTGCAACTTTAATTTTCGCTCAATATCTATGTTACTGTGATTATAAATTATAAATTTGTGATATTTAATGTCTATAATTTGAATTATTTTGCAGTGGAAGGACTTGGGCGCCGTCTCGATCAATGTACCAATTAAAAAGTTTATATATTGTTTACGTACAATTTTACATTTAAGTGACAAATTTCATTTAATTTGATATTGGGGTAAGTTTAGGGGCTATTGGGGAGTCAAATAGAAGTTTTGGACTTAAATTACTAAATTATAAGAGTTGGGGGATTGAGTTGCTAATTTTCGAAAGTTTATACATAAACCTAGCCTAATAACCTCAGACTCTCATCCCTCTCTATCTCACGCCTCTCTCACCCTCTCGCTCTACCTCGGTCTCTCTCTCTCTCTCTCTCTCTCTCTCTCTCTCTCTCGCCTCACGTCCCTCGCTCTCAGCCTCTCGCTGTCTCGCTCTCGCCTCTCACGCTCCCAGCCACCCTCATCACCGGTAGTAGCTACTGTCGCCGACCACTTCCGCCGCATCCACCACCTCCCCTGCACAGTAAGGTTCCCTTTCTCCCTCCCTCTCGAGCGTAGCTGCTCGGACTCGTCACACCCGCGCATCCGCACGGCCACACTCGCACACATCCACGTATATATGGAATAATATACATCTATATGTGGGATTTCGGGTTTTACAGTAACTTGCAGATTTCGAATTTGACTGTAATTTCAGAATTTTTGTAACTCAGTTGTTGATTTCAAATTCTTGACAATGGGTGTGTATATCTGTGTATATATTATTATGTGTGTGTGTGTGTGTATATATATACACACGTAAATTTCAGATTTCTATGTGTAATTGGGTTTTAGTATAAATGAGTATCTCGAGTTTTATATATATATATATATATATCTGATTTTGAAGATTTTAAATTAGTTAACTGAGATTTTAAAATTTGGATTTTTACAGGTTTCGAATTTTTAATTGAAAATCAAATGTGTATGTTATATATGGGTCATTCTTGGATTTAAAATTTTGGATTAGGTTTGATTAGTTTTAAGTTTGATTGAAACCTTATTTTGAATATTTTCAGCTTTTAAATAGTTGGAATTTTAATGGAACATTTGTTCGTAAAGTTCGACTAAGATATAATTTAGTTTGAGATTTGAGTAAATGGATTAGTACAATTCGTAAGTTGCATGAAATTAAGTCCCTTATGTCAAATATGATTTTTGTGTAAACGTGAGTAATAATTATAATTTCTAGATTTTGAGAAAATTGTAAAGTCGTGTACATTTTTCAAACTTTGGTTTTGATTTAAGTACCTTAACAGTTAAGCTTATAATGTTGTGTCGAATGGTTTAATTTTTTGCTTTCGAGTATGATATGGAAGTATTTAATATATATTAATACCTTGTTTGGAATAAATGACCACAAGAAAGAAAAGGGAAAGAAGATTTATTGTTTTAACTTGTTTAATGTTAAAGGACTGATGAATATATGAATTTGCACTGAAAGTATATTTTCTTAAATGAATGGATACAACTAGGATTTTGGTACATTGACGACACGGGCAGTCGAGGCTCCTCCACTTACAAATTCAGAAACGGTAAATGCTAAGGACGTCAAGTAAGTAAACTTCCCCCTACTTTCATCAAAGTTGAATGTTAATGTGGAATTAATGTGCTTAATTGACATTCGTGTTAATTACGGAATTTTAATGCTTTTGGTCTACCATATGCAATTATGTGTAGTTAAGGAAATGTTCAAGCATGCACGTTACATGTCATTGCATCATCAAGCATGCATTGGCATCGAAATGGGAAAGTCAAATGTTTTAATGAAAGGAATGTGTCAAAGTGCAATTTTTGTCAAAAATTATGTATCCCAAGTTTTTGAAAGAATGGGTGTACTTCTATGTCATGAAAGATCCGAGTGGAAAATGGGGCGCGGGGGACCGGCGTACCCGAATGTAATGAGCCGCTTTGCGGTGGAATGAATGTAATGAGCCGCTTTGCGGCGGAATGAATGAATGAACCGCTTTGCGGTGGGAAAGTGAATGTTAAACCGCTTTGCGGTGGAAATGCGCATTTAATCTGGTTCCAAATAAGAATGGCCCACTGTTATCTGATTGACTAGAAGTTACACCAAGTGAGCTCACGATGGAATGAAGTGAAAGTTTTGAAATGTCAAGTGAAAGCTTGAAAAGTTTGAAAGTTTTGAAAGGTTAAAGTGAATGGGGATACATATTTAAAAGTTTAAAGCATTTCATGTCATAAGCATGCATTCATGCATAAAGTTTACTTACTGAGCTTTAGCTCACCCCAATCCCTCCCCAACATTTCAGGTGATGAAAGTTAGGTGATCCGAGGAGAGCACTTGGTGACAGACTCAGGCTACACCGAAGTTTTTAAAGAAAATAAAGTTAAATTTTGAAGTTAATTAAGTTTATAATTAATTATTTCTTAATTCATTCATTATTTTGATAATTGTTTGGTTGAGATTAGTTTAAATTAGTTATGGAATTTCTAATATTGGTTATATTATCACTTATTGTATTTAATTGAAGCTTATTGATGAAAAATGTTGTGTTGAGGAGTTTGGGGATTGAATTTGAAATAGTGTGGTGATGTGGGAGTTTGAAGTAGAATTGGGTTTGTATGTTGAGTATTGGATTTTTATTTGAGTTGAGTTTTATGTTGTAAAATGGTTTTGATGTCCCTCTACAGGTTGGTTAAGTCCAATTTATAGAGGAGACTCTGTCGAAATTTCTATAAGATTTTAAAATAGAAAATGAAAAGGTTGAAGTTTTTAAATGATTTGTTTTTCGCATTTTAATGTTTAAACGTTTTAAATTCCGCATTTAATGTGAATGGAAGTTAACACGCCTAGGTTTAAGGTTTTGAAACTTGGGGTGTTACATCAACAACCTCCATTAAACCTCACCTTAACAAAGAAGGAATTAATTATCCATTTTGACTTATGGAATGATGTAGGAATTGGTGCCTGATTTCATGCCATTTCCAAATTCAACATGCTTTAAGTTTCCTATTTAAATGCATACACAATGGACACCCTCACTCACATGTTCACGATACACATTATCAAGAAAAGTTCTAAGTGTTTTTGTAAGGAGTTGTACGTGAATTTATTTTTGCATCATCTTAAAGTAAATAAGTTTTCGGATAGTTTTAAGGAATTTTATTCTCAATGCTTTGATTACATGAGTAATTTTTTATGTTATGGGTCCGTCAAGATAAGTTATGGATCGAATCATGGATCCTCCAAGATAACTCACGAAATCTTGTATCACGAAGTTCGGTTAATTTTTCGTATCTCCTTATGCCAGTATGAATTATTACGATTATGTTGTACACACTAGTTAAAGTATATTGAATATACTTCGTGCACTACTTATTTATTGAGATTTATCTCACTTCTCTCTCTTTCCCCCTACATGTAATTAAAGGTTCGTAGTAATCAAATATAAGATGTCTAGCGATGTGAAGAGTAAAATAGGATCCACCGATTTTAAATATTTATTTACTTCAAGATTTATGAATTTTCATTATGTGTTATTTAAATGTTATGGTTGTGATTCTTAATATTCTATTTTATGTTTGTTTAAAGTTAAACTCAATTTTATTTATTCATGGTTCTTTAATAAATTTACAAGTTTTATAAAGCATGTTTTGTTGTTCAAGTACTTTAAGTCATGATTTTAGAGGCACTCGTGTCGCTAGGGCTTTGGCATCACTACGACATTTAATTCATTTATGTTGAACATGCATATGCTTTCGATTACAAGTTTGTTGGCATAAAAGATTTTAATTGTCTTAGGCATCTGCTATTGGGCACATCAAGTATTTATTAGTAACTTTCAAAGAAATTTTAATATCCTGATTACTATACATCCTTATAATTTTGCTGGATACATTTTTGATATGCAATTCTTTTGGACAATTTGGCTTAAAGTTTTTAAATAACTTTGCAAACTAGACATGTTCGTGTTGGTTCTATGACTTACATCTTAATACTTGTGTTCTGTAGTGGCATCGAAGACAATGCCCCATTTAGAGGGTAGGGCAGCCAGGGATTGAAAATTGTTAGTTAATAATATTTTAACCGAAGCCTGCTGTCATTTATGGCCAAAAAAAAGAAGAAAAAAAAGAGGTTGAACCCCAACCCTAAAGGCCCCCACCTGTCCTGCCCTGGACCTTGGTGGATGATGTAAATTGCAGGTTATGCCTCCCAAAGTGCAGGGTGAGGACTTACCTTTGCACTTGGAAAAATCCGGATTCGAACCCCTGACCAAGCGAGGCTGGTATTTAAACCACCATCCCTTTCATCGCTGGGAGATATGCACTTGCAGAGAAGGTTGCTTATGATTTTTTTAATTGGTTGATACTACATGAGTTCATGAAAGCATATTGTAAATAAATTTTTTTAGGTAAATTGCTGAGACTGGGGGAATCAATACATAACATTGATTCGATTGTATTCGTATGTGAAGATCATAATTATTAGATCCTTAAACATTGTAAGCTATTAGATAGCTTGTATTGTTATTGAAGTTGGAATTTTCTTGTTGTAATTAAATGAATTGTGTTGTTCCATTTCAATGCATGATCCAAAACGATGCCGGGAGGTTTTCATGGATCATAATTTATTGTAACATATCTAATAGTGTGCATCTTCTCCTTTCAGATACATCGTTGTGCAATGATGTATAAGTCGGAGTTCACAGGGAGAGAATCTTATTCTCTTTTAGATAATCAAAAAACTCACATTTAGATATCCTACACCTTGATCAGATCGTAGTGAGGAATACCTTTGTCAAATTATTTCTATAGTTCTAGCTTAAATTTCTTGAACTTTTCAAGGGTTTCATGTTTAAGTTTCATCAAGTATAAATAACTATATATAAATGGTAGTTAGTAAATGTGATGAAGTAAGAGAAACTAACTCTAACATTAATTAATATAAGTCCACATACATCATTATGCATTATGTCCATTAATTGTGTAGATCTTTCTTCTTTCAGTAAAAGGAGATTTGGTCATATTGACCTCAAATTTACATCTCTATGTAATTTAAAAATGCATTTTCATTCATGTGACATTAATATAAGGTGCCTGATAAGTGCTTTACTAGCACTTTATTTCTTTACTTGTTGCCTCGAATTACTGTTAGTTTGATCCTAATTAAGTATTGCTTAATGCATTTTATGTTTTATATTGTGTAGGATCGCAAATGACAAGAAAAGAAGGAAAAAGGACCAAAAAGCACGTAAAAAGGAAGTTCGAGGACCTGGCATGTAAATAAGTTACGGCCGCAACATGAAAGTTACGGCCGTAAGCAGTTGATTGAACAAAATTCACGAAAATCTGCAGAAACCAAGTTACGGCCGTATTGGAAGTTTCTCACGGCCGTAACAAGTTGTTAGTCACGGCCGTATTGTGAAGAAGTCACAGTCGTGAGGAAATGTTGAAGGATGTTACGGCCGTATTGAATGCAAAGTCACGGCCGTAAGAAGTGAATCAATTGCGTAGAAAAGAAACAGAAAGTAATATACGGCCGTATGGAAATCTAAATCACGGCCGTAAAAGCAAAATTGTTGCGTTGTAAAATTAAACAGAAAGTGAGTTACGGCCGTAACTCCTTATATTACGGCCGTAACTTAAGCCCGAAAAAAAAAAGGAAAATTGTTTCCTAATTCAACTTAAACTCTATCTTTGGTATTTCTTTTTGGCTAAGCTAGGGCACGAATTTGGGCTCTATAAAAGGAGCAATTCAGTACCAAAGAGAGAGAGGAGAATTATTTCGAGAGCCACCAATATCAAGGTTTGAAGAGAAGAAATTCTGGGCAAAATCAAGGTGAATCAAGACAATATTTTTGGGGAATTCTTCATGGCAATGCGTGGCTAGTCTTCTCAACCTAGTTCAAGGGGGACGTTGTGTTCATATTATTTTATTATTCATTCCTCAAACTCGTAACGTAGTTCTTGTTTTTATGAGATGGCAACTCATTATATAGTTTTAGATTAATGTTCAAACACTTTTAATCTATACTCTTAATGGGAAACTCATTATCTAGAATATAAATGACATTTTATAATTCACCACAAATATATGATATCGTCTTAAGATAAAAAAAAAAAAGAAAGAACAACAATTGTCCTTAACATTAAACAATTCATGTCTAAACATGAAATTGAATTAATACTCTTGTTAATGGTGGGAATGACATTTCTCTAATTCTAGTACCAGGGGCAGAACAAGCTTCAAGATTTGAGGTGGGCCTGCCTAAATCTAAAATTTTTTTCCTTGAAGGTTTTTTGAGAGTTTTCCCAATTTGGGGTGGGCCAGGCCTAGTCGGCCACCCCTTGGTTCCACCCCTGTCTAGTACAAAGCTATAAGGCAATGACAAGAAGTTTGTTCCTATAGGTAATGCAACAACCCTTGCTAATGGTCTAACCATCATGTGTTTATAATCGAAGGTTATGATAAATTGTAATACTTTGTTCCGCACAAACGCAAGCACAAAGTGGTATGGGAGGAACAGCGTATTAGATTTTCTCGCTGAGGGGAGAGTTGAAAAGTTAGGAAACTCATTCCATTTCAAAATAGGATGTGGTCAAATATGTTTATTTAAAACGTTTAAAAATAGTTTTATTTTTCGGTAATATGACCATTTGACTAATGGTGGAAAATGAAAAAGTCACGTTGTATTGGAAATTATTGGATAAGTTTTAAATTTTTTTAATATTTTGATAGTTTGTATTTAAGAATTTTTTAGTTTTGTTCAATTTCTATTATTGATCGTGGCTTCACGTTGTAGACCAGTTTATACGGAACGTAACTGTTTTATTTATTTATTATTAATTTTTTTTTAGAATTGATCTTACGAAAATTAATTTTTTAGAATGTCTAGTTATAAAGTAGTATGAAAAATTATATAAATGATTTTTAAAGAATTTGTGATTGTGAATGATTGTTCAGAAAAATCAATTCTTGAAATCAATTCCATTATTATGTCTTGTAGGTTAAAAAATCGCGCTGTTTTTATAAATTGAAATGCATAGATAATTTATTGGTATATAAAGTTAAATCTATTTACAATATATACATTCGGTAAAATTTAAGTAAAACTAATATTTCGTTTGCTTAACTTGTTACATTAATTTAAATATAGGACCAAGTGTATTTAATTTGTAATGTTAAAGTAAATATGATATGAAATATTTGTTTAATATATTTAAATATTGAATATAGTATTAAGATAGGTCCAATTCTAATAATACCATTAGAATAGTAATAAATTAATTTGTGATAATTTAGAAATTAAAACTGAATAGTTATGCAAATGGTCATTAAAGTTTTATTTTATTTTATATAATAATCATTCTAGTTCCTAACCATTGCAACTATAGCTACTTGGTAAAAAAATTTGCCCCTATTTAGTTACTCTTTATTCAAAACATCATTTTTTTTAAAAACTCGTCTTCAACCAACATTTTATTAACAAAATAATCTACCTATAAATTCAAAAGAAATCCTACTTTTTAATAACTCATTCTTCCAAAATTTAATATTAAAAACAACATTTTTTGTCATAATGAGTTTCAAATATGGGCTTAAGTACACATTTTTTAAAAAATCACTACTATAAAACTCATTTTATAGATAATGAGGGCTCACACAATGACTAAATAATATGTCCACAATAAGAAAACGTAATACATAAAAAAAGAGCACTTCCCAAAATAGGTATTTGTCCATTTTCCCGCCTAAATATATTTCTTAAAATGGTAAGTAGTGTTAATTAAATATTTATTATTTATTTTGGAAAAAAATCAGATTTTAAATTATCCAATTGAATATATATTTTTAAATAATCGCGTTTTCAAGTTCCCGAAGTTTGTTGGTCCTCCTTCCCCTGTTGAAAATCAATAACAATATTTTTTAAATTCGTAAAAATAAAAATAAAAAAACTTTTTCAATATCACATAAATATTTTTTCTTTATAAATAGAAAATAAAAGAAATTTCTTTAAATATAATTTTATTTTTTCATTTTAAGCTTTAAATCAATTAAATTACAATATTTAAAGAAATTTCCTGGTACGATGATAATAATAATAATAAGGAAGAGGTATGGTTGATTGTACCTTTTTCTTTGTAATTAGTTTTTTTCCTAGTTTCTCATTTTTAATTTAATATTCATTTCATATATTAACATATAAATTCGATATATGTGTGTAATAAATGATCATGCATTGCACGCAGTGCTCTAAAAAGCGTAAAACGTGACGAAGTGGAGAGGCCAAGTTTCGAGCTTAAACACACTTAAGCGCGAAAAAGCTTAGCAATGCGCAGCAAAACACGATTAAATCGTGAAACGTGACAAAGCGTGAAGATCGAGCTTCAAGCTTAAGCGTGCCTAAACGTAAACGAACTTTTTAGAATAGAGATCGTACGAGTGTAACACTACCATTTCTCTTCTAGTGCCCTTCAAGGCCACCAGGTCAATTTTTGCAACAGTAGATATTACAAAGGGAATACACCTTGAACCTACAAGAAGGACGAGACTGAGGATACAGAAATTATGGTCCATACTACACAATTTAAATGGCAGAATTCTTTACGAATATCATATAACTCACTTTAAAAAGGTCAAAAAGTTAATATCCGTAATCAAATCCTCCCATTAAACATTGACAAAGATTGTGACAATACTATATAAAGAACTTTGATTCAATTGGATTGTTGGAGTCGAAAGTAGAGACCGAGAGTACGTATTCACTAAGGATGTTATGGACAAAAACTGAAAACTGAATAAAGAGACCACTATACATATGATGACATTCTATACAACGATGAGTTTATGGTGACCCGCCTGAAACCCACCACCCCCCCCCCCCCCAAATAGGGGGATGACAGGTGCCCCCAATGAGCTTAAAATTTCTATTTTATATAATGCCCTTCCACAACACTCGGAAGTGCAATTTTACTATTTAAAACTAGTTCCATGAAATATGGTAATATCTCTCATTTTCTATCATTCCTCCAAAAAACTTCTCCAATTTAAGAAGTCTAACTTGAAGATCTAGATAATTAAAGGATATTGGTAAATAAAATCAAAGCAATTTCTTGATAAATCTACTTTTATTGTACAAGATTGTTGGTTTTTTTTATTGATACCTAACAACTCCAGACAATTATGTTAATCAGTTTATGTTATGTTTCCATACGTTTCAGCCGAAGCTTGAAAAAGGGAATAACGACACCACGAACGAGACAAAATTCGAATGCTTGACCACAACTTGTTGGGTCATTAGAAGCAGCATTTTATTGAACTTGTTGCTCATGACCTACTCTAATGTTAGACTCGTATATGGAGACTTTTGATTTTTGTTGGTTATGTGAGGAACTTGACCCATTAAAACGAATCATACCTTCCAATTTTGACATTCACCATTGATTTCACCTTTTATTGTGCAACATTCTCATCCAAAAGCCTAGCTAAGTGAAAGGTATTCTCCTCTTCCAACAAAAAATAAAATGAGGAAAGAAATTAAAAAAAAAAAAATTTAATCTCCTTCCCCACCCCACCACAAAAAATAAGAAGGTGATTGATTAGGTAGACCGCAGTCTAAAAAGCATATGGCCAATAGATTTGCGATACTCCGGACGGATGAAGGAGGGTGAGTCCGGTTTCAACAATGTGACGATGTCGTCGTTGAGACACACCGTTATGCTCGAGGTGCAGTGTTCAATCCCGAAGGTTCAAGAATAGACTTTAAGGCTGTAAACTCTCCCCCAACATCCGAGTAGAGGGTATGAATTTACTTTTAGAGCGTCTCGACTTTACTTTTGAATATGGGAAAATAGCATGAACATCAAATTTGAGACGTAAATGATAGAATCAAATAAATTTCGACAAAGATCAACGAAAATGAGATAATATTTAAAGTCTTCCTTTGAAGTTACAGGACTTGAATCCCAAACATCCGTGTAAATAACATCAAGTGGACTTTTACTAGCTAGACTAGAAGTACCAAACGGTAGCTTATGACTCTTAATGGACTGACAAGACGAACAATGAAAAGTGGGAGAAGTTTTAGAAGACTCTAGAAGAACTCCTAAGTTGGGTAATTGTTGAACGATCTTTGATGCAGGGTGACCTAGGCAGTTGTGCCAAGTGGAGGCGGAAGAGACAGAGGAGTGGTGGACAGTTGGAGTTATCGAAAGAGAAGAGAGGTAGGCCACTCATTGATTTTATCATGATTCCGACCTCGTGTGAGCTGTATCCCCGTGCGAAGATCCTTAACAAAAAAGTAAGAGTTAAAGAATTCAATTGATGCGTGTTGAGAATTAGTGAACTTGGAGACAAATAAAATATTTCGTTTCAGAGAATGAACACAAAGGATGACTAAGGGAGATGGAGGGGGGAAGGAAAAGTTACCAGTGTGGGAGATGTGTGTTGAGACCCACCTCCTAAGATGATATCATCTGGTCCTTCATACTATTGAGGGAGGGACATATTGGACATGATGTGATGAGAGGCACCGGAGTCCATGATCCATTTGTTGGGGGCTATAGACGAAGCATGATTAACCGAACCATGTTGAGGCTTGAGGTGAGGGAAGAGGTCCCAACAATCTTGTGCGGACTGCCCTGGACGATTACAGTAACGACATAGACGGGACCAGCATTGTTAGACAATGAATAGGATAAATGTGGATATTGAGCAACCCTTGCGCAGTGGGTGAAGCTACGTTGGAGTGAGGCACGACGAATGAAGGCTGCCAAGATCGGCTGCTGTTGTGGCGATAATTTTGGGACCGAGAGGAATTGTTGGAAGGACAAGACTGAGTGGCATGTATCTCGTCAAAGGAGGACACATTATCAATGTCATGAAGGTAAGTCTCGTGATCAATCAACTTGTCAAATAGCTCTTAAAAATGGACAGTATCATCTTTAGCACAGAGAGTGACGATAAGTTCTTTGCACGCGGGACCCAGACCACGAGTGCAGTAGATAAGGAGATCATCATCAAACAGGGGAGCACCAAGTGTACTGAGTTAATCGGCCAGTGTCTTGATAAGGAGAAGAAAGTCCTAAAGTGAATATGTTCCACGTTGAATCTGAGAGAGCTTGTCTTTTAGATGGATGATGTGAGACTTAGAGCACTTGGCAAAGTATTGATGGAGTTTTGTCCAAGCATGTGCACTTGTTTTAGAGGAAGAGACCAAGGAGATGAGGTGTTCTGATAGTGACGCCAAGATAGAATGCAAGATAAGTTGATCTTATCGTTTCCATATACTAGCCACCGGGTTGGATGAGAGGATGCCGGCAGTAGTGACCGTGGCAGGAGGAGAATTGGAGCTCTGATACCATATGGAAATTATAAAAATAATACTTTCATTAATTAACAATTAATCTATACATCATGTGATATTTATACAGAAGCGGTCCTACAACTGGTGGAAGATCTTAAAGATTACAACACCTACTCAAACTAGGAAACTATAAATTACACATCTATTTTAACTGGGAGAATATATGGGAGATCTCCTAATTCTATACAATTACTTGAAGTGCACGAAACTAATGAGAAGCTTCCAAACTCGTGAAGGGCCGAGGGTAGCACCATTGAGCTGGGGCTGATTCATCCTCGGATTCATGGTTCGTTTATCATACGATCTAATAATGATCTACTTGCAGTATGATTTCTCCATCTCCTACTGTGTGAAGAAGGGGGGAAGAGGCGTAGAAAAGGCTAGAGAGTCCTAGGTTATAAAAACAGCACAGAAGGATGAAGTCTAAAATAAAATTCGTATAAAAGACAAGACAAACAAGTTCACACCTTAGTAGCTGTGATGCTCGGAAGAAAAAGGAAAGCAAAAACATCTGTAAAACGTTCTAATCTATTAAAATATTCGAAAAGGTGAACCCAAGAATGAGAAGCCCACAAAATGTGAGACAAACGAGCGGAGCCCTGAGGCTAAATCCTGAGACACACTCATAAATATAGCGTAAGCCTCGCCAAATCTATGCATAATCCTTTAAAGTGCCACAAGGACACTTCTCAGCAGCTTTTTAAAACAACAGAGGATATAGAGTTGTTTTTCCTAGTACATTATCCGCTAGATAAATTATAAGACAGACCAAAAGCAAATGAGACTTCTTAAAGAAATCCTTCAAGTGCTCATCTTTAACTACAGCTCTACATTAGATTATGCTAAAGAAGTTCTCGTTCAATGATTCCCTCATAAATTAAGATAACTTCCATCTCATATATGTCTAATCCTATATAAGTGAACATCTGTACGAATGGAAGGACAGAATGATTCTATGAAATGATGTATATTTAAGAGAAAAATTAGATTTATTACCTAAACCAGCAATTACAAGCTTCCAAGCATGGGCCACTACTATCTATATGGATTTCAACCCTATTCCACTTAGGCAAATCCCGCGATTTACGTCCTCCACCAATCCCCGAGGTAGGGTCGATGGAGGCGCCTAAGGTTGGCGGTTCAACCTTTTCAAAATTGGGAAATCAGTTCCTGATCATAAGCAAATGTACCATCATGGAGCTCCTTAGTATGTGAAACTCCTAGTAAGCTGATGAGACATTGTAAAGCAAGTAGTGAATTGAGTAAGCCGATGAAAGTACAGTCCAATACATCATCAGCCTTTGTAGCACAAGAATTTCATATATCTACATAAAGAATGTTATAGCCAAATTATCATGTACTTATTTATTTGGATATTATAAAGATGATACAAGTCCAATCAGACATGAATTATACAGTGGTAAAACTACAACAATTCCCATGAATCACAAATGTTTGTCAGGGTTTCTTCACGGGATTCGGAGTTTCCTCCGTATTTGGCATGGATCAAGATAACGAGGGGTGACAGACAGGTTAAAATCAATCATAAGAATCAAGATAAACAAGAATGGACTGAAAAAATATTGTATTACTGTGCACTCTTCTTCCCATTACCATAGTAACTGAGATACCATCGAACGAATTTCTTTAATCCTGTCTGGAGATCTGTCGCGGGCTTATATCCAAGCTCCCTCTGAGCCAAGCTTATGTTAGCATGTGTGAACTGGACATCCCCATTCCTTGGCAACTTCATAATCATCCTCTTTGCCTTCACCTTGAGTAACCTCTCCAAAATGCTCACAAGATCTGAAACAGGTACAGGAGACGTGTTTCCCAAATTGTAAACACGTAATTGCACAGAACCCTTCTTCTTGCCACCACTTCCAGTGCTCTTCTCAGCCGTATCCAATGCCCCCAGACAACCCTTCACAATATCATCAATGTAAGTGAAATCCCTTGCAACTGTACCATGATTAGCTGCCTCAAAGATCGGTATTGACTTCCCCTTTAAAATATCTCTACTGAAAAAGAAATAGGCCATGTCTGGCCTGCCCCAAGGTCCATAAACCGTGAAGAACCTCAATCCAGTAAGCGAAAGACCATATATATGGTTATAAGTATGCGCAATCTCCTCACCAGCCTTCTTGGTTGCAGCATATAAACTAGCAGGCTGGTCAGTCCTATCCTTCTCCGAGAAAGGCACTTTTGTATTCAATCCGTAAACAGAACTGCTCGAAGCCCAGACGATGGCAGGCTGAGGATTTGCGCTCTTGCAAACCTCAAGCAAATTAACGAGGCCTGCAATGTTGCTATGAACGTAGGAGCTAGGATTTTCCATGGCGTAGCGTACCCCTGCCTGTGCAGCCAAATGCATAACATGGGTAAATGGGACAATGTCGAAAAGCTTGTTCAAGAGGGCAACATCATTGATATCACCCTCCACAATGTACACCCCCTTGCGCTCCAAGAGCGCCTGCCGCGCCCTCTTAAGGGACGGATCGTAATAGTCATTGAAATTATCAAGCCCAAGAACGCCATCCCCACGGCGCTTGAGGGCGGCCGAAACATGGGTGCCTACAAAACCAGCAGCTCCGGTGACTAAAACAGAAATCCCTTTTCTAGACCTGATTTTAGCTGAGGTCCTGACCCTTTTTTCCCAGGCAGGACCACCGTAAGAGTTGGTTCTGAGGGACCTCCTATTGAGATCTGACATGACAGGAGATGAAGAAGGTGATCTATAAAAGAACACAAAGATCAAGCCAAGGAAAACAAGGGACCAGAACGTGAGCTTGGCTAGAGATGAATGCATCCTCAGCCTATTATTATATGGGAATTTCTCCATCTTAAACTTACCTGGGGTCGATGGGGTGTTATCAATGTGCATCATCTGTGACATTACACACTCAAAATCTTGAAGATTTGAAAAACACCCAGATGGGAAATCCCCTGTATTGTGGCTAATCTACAGGTTTTCTTGGATTTTCTTGAAATAACAGAACAAGTCTAGGGTTTGACAAAATTATATGAACCAAAAAAAAAAAAAAAAAGAAATAAAAAGGAATTCTTTGCTAATAATTGTACAAAATAAGAAAAGAAAATGTAAGGAAAAGGGCAGGTGGAGGAGCTTTGAGGTAGTGCTATGCAAGAATTTGATGCTTGATATGAAAATCTTCTGGTTTTTTGAGGAACTGGCGGTGGGCTTTTTCTTTTCTTTTCTTTTCTTTTCTTCTCCCTCTCTCACTTTTAATTTATTATAATAAAATAAAAATGATTTTCCGAATTTGATCATTTATCTGGAAAGGGATTATTTTAGAGAGAAACATGGAGATTTTAAGGTTGGATTAGATGTGTGGAGGGAGAAGAATCAAGTTTAAAGACTTAAAAAAATGATTTAATGGAAGAATAAGAGAGAGTGGACTCTTGAAGAATAAAGAACTTAGTCAAACACGACTAGAATTAATGAAAATATGTATTAATTAGTGCCAAAAAAAAATGATTATTAGTGAGTTACATAAAGGGTAACTATACTTGGGGTCGCAAACCTATTGGAAACGTTGCAAGTTAGTTGCCGACCTATTATATTAGCTTACTATAAAATTCCCCAACCTCTTATTTTATAGAGCTTTGAGTTTTTTTTTTTTTTTTATACAATATTTTTTTCTTGAAGATCAATTTTTAATTTCATTAAAGATCTCTAACATTTATTTATTATCACACTTAAGTCCTCAACTGTATCTATCTTGCTTTTATTCTCAAATATTTCATTAATTAGCACTTATTGTCCCCAATGATGATTTTCTATAGGGGTGGGCGTCGGGTGATTCGGTTCGGGTATCTCAAGAATCGGAACTGAATCATACTTTTTTGGTTCTTGTAAAATGGAATCATTCGGTTCCATTGAATAGCAAGAACGAAACCGAACCAAATCATTCGATTTTTGTTCGGTTTCGATTTTAATTCTGTTTTACAATAATAATTATTTTTCAAGAGTCTTATCGAGGAGTATCAGGCCTCGGGAAGTGTGCTAATAACCTGAAATAAATTTCTACCGAATACATCAAGATCAAGGATTTCGAAAATCATTTCACCCCAAAGAAAGTATAAAATTCTCCATGAAACGGAAGATATTCATAAACAAAAATAGGTAACAAATGGCCTATAAGGTTTTTCGAGCATAGAAATATAGTAAACTTGTGTGATGAATCATGAGTTTTAAATGTATTATTATTAATAATTTTATATTTGTATTTAAATATTTAATTAACTTCATCTTGATCAGTTACAACTTCGCTTATTAATAAGTTAGTCTCATTCGATTTTCATTTACTAAGAATTTCAATCCAAGTGTGAAATTAAAGGTTACAATGAGGTAGAGACGTAACAAATTTCATAAAAAGAAATTAATCATTTTCATTTTACCCAAAAAAATTACAAATTCTTTTGATTTTTAGTTTTAGGACAACCAATTAAGACCATAAAAAAAATAATAAACAAGGATCAAAGATCGGTTCTAATTTCGATTTTCGGTTCTAAAGACGGAATCGAGAACCGAACCGAAAACCAATCGGTTCTCGGTTTCAAAACCAATTTCTTATTTTATTTTTTTAAAACCATACGGTTCCGATTATTTCGGTTTAGTTCGGTCATTTCGGTTCCAATTTTTTTGCCCACCCCTAATTTTCTATCAAAAATTTGATTAACATACTTTAAAATATTGGGCAAATATAGTCAAACTTGTTTTTGGTTTTTATTTACTTATTTAGATATACGATTTAAAGTAAGTCTTTTATGCATCCTTAAAATAATTTTTCAAAATGAAAACCAAGAATAGTGGCAATATGTTTTAATAATTTAAAATTGAGGATAAGAATAATATGAAAAAGGTTGAAAACATAAATATGAAAACAATAGAGCAGTGACATTTAATGCAATTAAAACATGTGTAATTTTAAGAAATTGAGATAATATGTCCACTCCAATTTTATTATTTTCTTTGATTAAGAACTCATTTTTATTAAACAACAATTTTATCTTATCGTTGATTAAATAAAAAGGAAAAATATAAAATAACATAAGAAATTCACTCATTCTTATTGTTTATTTTATCCTTTTCACTACTTTGTTTTTGTGTACGGCAAATCTTAATTATAATCAACACGGTTTTCAACATTACTTTTTAAATCATACATCTTTTTCTCTTTCCAAATTTTAACACAAAAAACACCAATCATTATCTGTTATAACAGTTTCCGAACACAAGCACAAGTATAAAATTGTAATTAGCAAAAGTTAATTGATTTTTTAGCTAGGGCTAGTGACAAAATCGCCAAGGAGGTCCAATTATTACCAAAATGAAACGTTGCAGAAAGCTACCAAAATAATTAGGTTGGGGACCCCAGAAATAATTTCTCCATTAATAAAACGAGTTTTTATCTTATTTTATTTTTAGTCTTCCAGTCAAAGCGTGAAAAGTCCAAAAAAATAAAATTTATTTGATTGGCTGAAAAGGGCTGTGAAATTTCGGCCTTCATTTTCAAATGGTCTATTTAAACCATTAATTCGAGAGTTGTTTAACGAGAAAATTACATATCCCTGTTTTATGGGAATCAAATTAAAAAATGAGGTAAAACTTATATAACTTCATATTTCAAGTTCTAATTAAGATTTTAATAATAATATTATAAATTAAATTATACTTTATCCACTCATTTTCGAAACCTCATTCAATTACTTCCTTCTCTCTCTACCAATTCACTTTTCACGTAAATCTCTTTCTACACCCTATTTCTCAAGAATGAATTTGTTCACCCTCACAAAAGAAGGTTATGGTGATCCTCTTTTTATGAAGGGTGAAATACATGTATCAAAATTTGTAAAAATTAAAATTTTTCAATCTATATTGTAATATACATCAAGGGCTTCGATATGAATATAGTCTTACTATACAATTTTTCTTATTTTAAAAGTTACTTATTTTTAATGATAAACTTCTTAATTATCTACAAAATAAGTAACTTGATAAATAAATAAAATTATATATCAAGATTATACTCATATCGAATCTCTCGATGAACAAAATGATATAGACAAAAAAAAAATTTACATTTATCAATTTTATACACGTATATTTTACCCGCACAAAAAGAGGGTCACCATAACCCTCTTTTGTGAGGGTGAACAAATTCACACTCCTATTTCTCCCTCTCCTACCACCATGTAAGCACTGACAGACAATCGCAACAGGAGACGTTCAAAGATGGACACCGCAGTGAGTTGAGCACTTTTCCGTTTCCTAAAATCGGCTTCAAGCATTTGGGTTCTGCTGACAATGAACTTTAAGTTGTAGGTCAAGTGCTTGAAGTGCTGGGAATAGTACTTGAAGTGCTACTTATCCGACAAATCCTTTGAGTTGGTGTGATAATCGATTTGTGGTGGTGGTGGTGGGTCTTTTGTAGTGTTGATAGTGTTGCAGGTGGTAGTACATATGGTGATTGTGAAATTGAATTTTTGATTTGTTATTGTGATGGTGGGTCGGTGGTGGTGGTTTCAGTAGCGGCTGTCGAAATGGTGAGGTGCAAATTTGAAGGATCTGTTGCAGTGGCGATCATGTCACATATGTCGTATGAGGTCACATTCACCACGAGTCTAAGGTCACACATTTAGTGACCCTGAAATGGTGGTTTTGATCAGAAATAAAAATGGTTGTTACTTGATCTTGAATAACTGCGACTTAATCGTGACCTGTGACCCTAAAATCATTTTTGTGATCCAAAAAATGTGTGTTTGTAACCTAATAATAAAAATATTTTTAATTATTTAATTTAATTAATTAATTGTAATTACAACTTGATTTTTGAAATTATACAAGTTTCATTTTAATTTTGAAATTTGTATTTATAACCACCTTATTTATATATATTTTCCTTGTTTAGTGGGAAATAGTTATTAAGGTAGTTGTTTAATGAGGAAAATAGTGATTAAGGTTGAACTTTGAAATTAGGGTTTGTTAGTTGGAGATTGTGTTGATTTCATTTTGTGGATAATTATTTCCCTAATTCCTATGCAATTGTTATGAAAGTAAGGATGAGCAGGATTTTAAAACACAGTAAAAACCTATATAAATTAATACTCTGAAAATTAATAACTTCTCTAAAATAATTTTTTCTTGATTTTGACTGGGGGCAATTTGCTAAATTAATAATTTTGCTAAATTAATAAGATAATAATTTTTGGAAAGATCCTTATATATTAAAATCTATGGTCCAAACAATATCATAAATTAACAATTCTCTAACTTAAAAACATAATTAGGAAAAAATTAGTAAATTTTGATTCTATTGTTGTTTTTTTCCTTGAAATTTAAATATTGTTGGATTTCATCTCTAATTTTTTTGATTGCATCAAAAAGGTCCAGTGCTTCATTCTCGAACTGCAGCAAAACTTGTGAAGAGTTGTTGATGCTAAGAGTACTTCCTTATACGTAATTGGTTCTAGAGGTATAGTATCATCCTCAGATTCATCCTCAACAGGATTTTCAATGACCGTAACCACAATTTCTTCTAAGCTTTAATCCTCTGAACATGCATCTATTCACCCAGATAATCCAATAGGTATTGACATCCATTTTATTTTGGTAACCCAGATTATTAATCATTGTCAGAAGTTCATGAATATCTTTTACAATAGCTTCTTCATTTAAATTTCTGAAGACTACTTCATCCCTGAACGAATTTTGCAATGTTGGAAACAATTTGCTATAGTTTCTCGTTGAACATTTATTGTCCAAGCTGAGACTACAAGATGTTGGGTATTTGACCCAAATTAATCAAGTGTCTAATAAAACATAATGAGTGCCTAGTTGAAACAAAGGATGGTGGAGCTAATTATGGTATTTGAATGATAATTAGTCTTGACTAATTATGATGTCTTTGAATGATAATTAGTCTTGACTAATTATGATGTCTTGGTGTTAAGAGAATTTCATGTAGAATCCTCTCTATAAATAGAGAAGGAATTAGAGGAAGAAACATACCATCACAAACATATGAGAGAGTGCTAATTAGTGTCACATTGTGATCAAAGAGAGAAAATTGTGAGCCTAGCATATTGTGAAGTTTCTTGTAACTCTTTGTAGTGTAAGTCAAAGGGTAGAAATTATATGCGGTAAAGCTCGTTTGTTGTATTTTCTCTGTGGTCTGTGGGATTGGGTTGGTGAGTGAAAGTCTATATATTTGTAACAATTTAATATATAGTGAAAAACTTTGGCGAGGGTCCGTGGACGTAGACATTTTGCTGAACCACGTAAATTTCTGTGTTCGTATTTATTTTCTTGTTTGCTTATTTTACTTTGAACATCGAAAGATCCTGTGGGAAAAGTAAAGTGGGAATCGACGTGTCGAAATTCCCAACAAGTGGTATCAGAGCTACAGGTGGTTCAAATAATTTGAAGCAAAAGAAAATATGTCTGTCAAGTACGATGTGGAGAAATTTGACGGGAGAATCAATTTTGGCTTGTGGCAAGTACAAGTCAAGGATGTCTTGATTCAGGCGGGTCTGCACAAAGCTTTGAAGGGAAAACCAACTGAGAGTTCTGACAAAGAAAAAGAAATTGAATCCAATAAGACTGATGAAGATTGGGAAGATTTGGATTTGAAAGCTGCTAGTACAATACAACTTTGTTTGGCCAAGAATGTTCTTGCAAATATTCATGGGATATCTGCTGCTAAGGAACTTTGGGAAAAACTGGAAGAGTTGTATCAGACGAAGAACTTGTCAAATCGCTTGTATCTGAAGGAACAATTTCATTCATTGAGAATGAGCGCAGGTACAAAAATTTCCGACCATCTTAGTGTTCTTAATGGGATTGTTTCTGAACTGGAATCTATTGGAGTCAAAGTTGAAGATGAGGATAAAGCGTTGCAGCTCATCTGGTCTCTTCCATCCACGTTTGAGCACATCAAGCCGATTTTGATGTACGGGAAAGAAACGGTGGATTTTGCTGAAGTTACAAGTAAATTGATCTCTGAAGAGCGGCGATTAGGTGGAGACGATAATTCATCTAATAATAATTTGCTTGTTACTGAAAAGTGGAAGAGAGGGAACTCCATGAAGAAGAAGGTGACATGTTGGAACTGTGGTCAATCCGGGCACGTGAGAAGATATTGTCCAAAAGGTGGAGCGGACTCGGCAAACTGCTCGAAGGACAATGCGACTCTCCTGGTGGAGGGTGGTGATGATGTACTCTAAGTAAGATGGGACATCCTCATGGCATGATGCCAGTTGCCATGATAGAGGATGTGTTCTTACTGGCACGGGTACTGTGTTCGCATACAGCATTGGTTTGGTTTAGATGCAAGGTATGTGGTTTATTTTATGTCGATGGCTGATGAACTTTCAAGGAGAACCAAACATGGGAGTTGCACCATAAATTTCAGCAATTTTGTTTCGACATGGGCCGATGAAATTCTCGGAGTTCGTTGATAATTCTGAGTGATTATACTCATATGGTGGAGTATGGGACTGTCAAAGTGGAAAAATGCTTGCCTGTTACCCAATATTTGAATTTGGTTTTGGCTTGGACGAATTTGTGTCAAGGTGGAGATTGTTGGGTATTTGACCCAAATTAATCAAGTGCCTAATAAAACATAATGAGTGCCTAGTTGAAACAAAGGATGGTGGAGCTAATTATGGTATTTGAATGATAATTAGTCTTGACTAATTATGATGTCTTTGAATGATAATTAGTCTTGACTAATTATGATGTCTTTGAATGATAATTAGTCTTGACTAATTATGATGTCTTGGAATGATGATTAGTTTTGACTAATCATGATGTTTTGGTGTTAAGAGAATTTCATGTAGAATCCTCTCTATAAATAGAGAAGGAATTAGAGGAAGAAACATACCATCACAAACATATGAGAGAGTGCTAATTAGTGTCACATTGTGATCAAAGAGAGAAAATTGTGAGCCTAGCATATTGTGAAGTTTCTTGTAACTCTTTGTAGTGTAAGTCAAAGGGTAGAAATTATATGTTGTAAAGCTCGTTTGTTGTATTTTCTCTGTGGTCTGTGGGATTGGGTTGGTGAGTGAAAGTCTATATATTTGTAACAATTTAATATATAGTGAAAAACTTTGGCGAGGGTCCGTGGACGTAGGCATTTTGCTGAACCACGTAAATTTCTGTGTTCGTATTTATTTTCTTGTTTGCTTATTTTACTTTGAACATCGAAAGATCCTGTGGGAAAAGTAAAGTTGGGAATTTCGACAAGATTCATAGCATCTAAAACATTAAGGCTACGTTCTCTTTTCCATTTTTCAGCTATTTTCAATTTTCAAAAATGCAGAAAACGCGTTCTGTTGCATTATTTTCGAAAATAAAACACGGAAAACAATTTTTGTAAAGAAAATAGAAAAAGCATTTTTGAAGTTTTCAGAGTTTTCTTTACAAATTCGAAAATGTGAAAAACTCACATTCTCTTTTTTTTTTTTTAATTCAGCCCTTTTACAAATTATTATTTCTAATATTATTTATAACTAGAATTTATTTCTAGTATTATTTATAAATGATCATTTCTAGTATTATTTTTAACTAAAATTTATTTCTAGTATTATTTACAAATTCTCATTTCAAGTATTATTCATAATTAAATTTTTTTTCTTTTACAAATTATCATTTCTAATATTATTTATAGGTAAAATTTATTTACTTAAAACTCTCGAAACTAGCTAAATAAGAACAGTTTTCCTCATTCAAAAATTCTCGAAATACAAAATATTTTTTATTTTATTTTAAAGAGTCTATATAATAATAAATTTTAAAAAACTCTTTATTTTACCTTTTTAAAATAAAAAATGGATTTGACTCTTCAAATTTAGAAAATCGAAATTCATTTTCTATTCTTACTTTATAAAGATAAAATTTAATTAGTTACATATTTCAATACTTTACTTATCAAATTATTTCAACCATATTCGAATTATGAGTGATTTATGACTAAACAAAATATCATTTTCTGTGATCAAGAAGGTTGTCTCAATCCACAAAATATTGTTTTATAAATTTATTCGCAAGCAATATAATTACAAGTACACAAAAAAATTTGTTGCAAATTTTCAAATACAACGTGTTTTTCAGCTTTTCATTTTCGAAAACAGTCTTCAGAAATAACAAATCAAATGCGTTTTCAGCAAATTTGAAAATAACACTAAAAATAAAAAATAGAAAATATTTTCAAAAATAAAAATAGAAAATTAAAATATAAAGAGAACGCAGTCTAATCTTTTGTGGATCATATTTAACCAACTCATAGCATTCTAATAGCCTACGATAAAATCTCCTAGGGTAGTGCATTTTGAAAGTCCTTCTTATCCCATATAAAAAGGTAGAATTTTTACATCATGTTTGGTAGGGAAAAAAATTCTTAGCCCTTCAATATTTCTTGGATGGGTTGGACAATTATCTGCCACTAACAAGATTCTTCGACCATGCATTTTCTGGTCCAGCCAAAGAACATATTGTCAAAAAGTCTAACCAACATATTCTTAGAGTTTTTTTGACATTTATGTCCTCAAAATTATCTTAAAATGTCTAACCAACCCTTAATAGTTAATGGTCATTAATTAATTATTCATCAAAATCCTATTATCACAACAGAAACGGAAATACCACACAAATTACTCATATTTCATCCAGTCTCCACTTTCTCTCTACAGATTATTCATATGTCACTAGTTCTTCCACACAATATCCCATCTTAGCCAACCTACTTTCTATACTTTACTGTTTTGGAAGCTATCGAATTAGAAATAAAACATAAACGGAAGAAGATCTATCATCGATGGTGTCAATTCCAAGATTGACAAATAGAAAATTTCCGGACTGTTATGAAATTGATCGGTCATATTTTAAGATTTTTAGTTTTAATTACTTTTTCAATTTGATTGTTTGATGAATTGTTTCTGCCCTTAAATATCTAGTTCTCAATTGTTTATTTATTTTTATCTCCAAATCTTTATTTTCCCATTTCCACACATTATATGCACGTCTCTCCTTCTCTGAGATTTCACATTCTGCACCCGTCGCTTAAAGATTATACAGTAAAATAATAAGTGGTTGTGTGTTTAAGGGGAGGTTGATGAAAAATGTTTGTACAATCAGCTATTGTGTGGTGCAGTCTGTGAAATTATTTGTTGGGAATGGTCTTGGCAGCAGTAAAGACTTGATTTTTGTAGATTTTGTTGGGTTATGTGATGGGAAAAAATCAATGAAGGCTTGTTATCCACATTTTAACAATAAAATATTATACACATAAACTCAAAAATTTTCTATCATTTCCAACCACAAAATATCACATCAATCAATATTCAAAACAATTCATTCTCAAATAAAGAACATCAATCAAACATAGGCCTAATATAACATGTTATTCAATATTTATTATAAAATCTATTATAATTGTGTAATTGTTAAGAATTAATAATCACAAATTTTGGATATATTAAAATGAAAAAAATCGTTGGTCAATCAAGCGCCACGCACGTGTACGCCACTAGTAAGCCCTAAAAGTAATTAGTCATATAAGCCGACAATGATTCAATCATTTTTAATATATTAATAAAAAGGAAGGTTAAGCCATCACTTACCTGAATAGTGGGAACTGAGTGGAAACTGTGAAACGACAAAATACGAAACTTTGAGAATTCCATGATAAGTGTGCTTTACACACTTATTTACGTCCTAAATTAGCATTTTAATTGACAAATTGAGCAAATTTCTATTTATAAATTGTGTTTATCTTGTACAATTAGGTACAACTTCAATTGGAATGAAAATAGACAAGATTGAAGAAGAATTGAGGTAAAAGAAATGCAAATTTGATGTCCAAAGACCTAATTGAAAGAAATTAAAAGTTTAGAGACTCAATCGCAACATCTCAGAAAGTTGGAGGACTAGATGTGCAAATATTTTAGGGGCATATTTGTAATAAAAATCAAAATTCCAGGACTAAATTGAAAAAGGCCAGAAGACGAGAGACTTGACTTGCAATTTGTTTAAAAGAAAAAAAAAAAGGAAAAGAAAAAGAAACAAAATTATATTTATATATATATATCTATATAGCCCATGCCATTGTAATTGGTTTGCTGGGCTCCGTTAGTGCCCAGCAAATTGAGACAGATAAAAATCTGCCTCCCACGCGATCGAATGGGCAAAATTTTTGCCAACCGGGTTTTAATTTCTTATTTTATTATTTTCGTTTTAGGTCGCGTTTGGCTCGATTTGGACACATTTTTGTGACCTTTTTATTTCTAATTTTTGGGAGCATTTATACTCCCATTTCTTTACTTCAAAAACACAATTTTCCCTCTCCAAACCCTAGCCACTATATCTCTTTTCTTTTTCTTTATTTTCTTTTCTTTTTCTTTATTTTTTTATTTTTTATTTTTTTGTTTTTTACTTTATTTTATAATTTAGTTTGGAGTTTAGTTTTGTTTCCATATTGCTAGTCTCCATTGAAGCTATGAAGCAAAAAGTGAGATGAATATTCAAAGCATTGTTGAAGGAATTTTGGAGCAAAAATCAAGGGAAGTGATTTATTTCATTATCTTGTATTTTTAATCTTTGATTTCTATATTTTGTGATATATTTTTGTAAACCTCAACTTTTATGCAATATTTATACAATTGACTAGTTATTTTATGTTGTGATGATTGATGTAGCTTAACTTAATTTAAGGAATTTTAATGTTTGTTAATTAATTTTGAGCTTATTTCATTTGTATTTATTATTGAGATTATTCCATGTGTTTGATTGATCACCAAATATATGTTTTTGTGAAGTGTATGATAATCGAGAAATATTGTGCATTTTAGACCAAATAACAAATTATCTAGGTTCTTGTTAAGGATAGAGATATACATTAAACCCTAAATGATCCGTTGAGCTATTTTCACAAAGAGTTAATGCAATTGATTGAGCTTTAACCGACATATAGATATATTAGGTTAAACCAATTGATTATGGTTAATTTCACCCGAGAGAGATAATTAGCTAAACTTGGAAAATCGGGTCTAACATTGAAAATGAGTAATTTATTAATTTGTATGTATTGAAAAATTACTTAAGAAAGAGTTAACTGAAATCATAAATCCCAACTATTTTATCTTTCATTTTCCTCATTTTAATTTAGTTTAAAATTAGTTTCTTTAATTTAAAAATTTACAAAAATCCATCTTTTTATTGTGTGTTCCATTTGTTAAGATTAAATTAACTAAAGTGTAATTGAGTATACATTCCTCGTGGGATCGACAATCCGGACTCAAAAAGTCCACTTTATTACTTGTACGCCATACGCTTGCTGTACACACTATTTTAGCGAACATTCCACCTTCACAACTAACAATCTTGAAATGAAAATTACACGTGAAAGTCAAAAATCGAATGCAAGTTTTCACAAATTGTGTGTTCACAAATTTTTCCAACCTTCAGAAAAGTGATACTTGAATTCAACTTTTTTATCTTCCAAAAGCTTCTACTCATTGTGCCAACTGATAAGTGTATTTTATATACTTATTATATCCTAAAAATAGGGTTTATTGTTATCGTTTTAAAATATTTTCTATTGATTTTGTTATTATTTGTTTGTATTGTAGAAATATGTCCAAAGTCAAGAAAATAGAGGAATTGAAGCAAAATCAAGTCCATTGGATGATTAAAGAGCTAAATTGTGCAAAGGAAGAGTTGATAAAGTTAATCAAATGGGCAATTTGGAGGAAAAGTCAAAGAAAGAAGCAAATTGGAAGAAATCAGAAGTTCAAGGACATAATTGCTCCAACTAGAAGATAAAGGACTTGCTGTGCAATTAAATCATGAGGACCAACTTAAAGGAAATCAATGAGGTGAAACTTGCATACGGACTTAAAACTGCGCGACCACACCTGGTAAACGCGCAGTTGCACGACAACACATTAAATGATCAGAACGCAATTTTACATTACTGCGCAGTCGCATGAAATAAAAGTGCGCGGCCGCTCACCAATCCGATTTTTCAATTTAATTGTAAACTTAGTTTTAATTCAAAAGTCTCAAACTCAAGTTTCTTTAATTTCGGTTAAGTAGTGCAATCTAAATTAAAAAATTTACTCAATCCCTCTAGGTACGATATCTGGATTTAAAAATTCACTATATTACTTGTACAATGCATACACTTGCGGTCAGCAACAAGTTTTTGGCACCATTGCCATGATTGTAATTTAAATTTATTTTTAGATTACTTTCAATAATTCAAACTTTTACGACTTTATTTTTATTTTTTATATTATTTTAGTAATTTTTAGTTTTAGTTTATTCACTAGTTCTTTAGTTTTTCGCATAATTATGTATGCAACGGTCAAAATATGGAAATCTTGTAGAGATTGACCTGGAATGGAAAGTATTGTACACCGTAGATTAAGGGAAGCAAAAGTGCTAGATAAATTGAAAAAAAAATAACAGGAAATAGTGCCAAATAACAATCAGGTTTTACTGGATGTTGAGTCAGTTGATGAGGGAAATAGACTTGTAGGTGAATTTATGAGCCCACAAATTGTCCAAAACCAATCATGTATAGTTTACCCGTCATTTGGTCATGCAAACTTCCAGTTAAAGACCAATGTAATAAACATGTTTCAAAATGAAAAACAATTTTATGGCAAACCACATGCACATATGTCTAGATTCTTGAACATGTGTGAACTCTTTAAATATCAGGGTGTGTCGGATGACGCCACAGGCTCAGGTTGTTTTCAGACACTTTAAGAGATAGTGCAATATATTGGTTAGATTCCCATCTCCCTACAAACATCAAGACTTGGAATGACTTGGTCCAAAAAAATTTGCACAAAGTTCATGCCACCAGTCAAGTTGCTAAGCTCAGACACGATATAGGAATATTCTAGCAACAAGACCTTGAATCATTCGATGAAGCATGGAGTAGGTTCAAAAACATGCTTAGGAAATGCCCTCAACATGGAATCCCTAAGAATGATCAAGTGCGATACTTTTACACTGGCCTACTCCCTCAATATAAAAGCCGACTAGTCGACTCCTTGTCTAATGAGTCTGTGACTACTCAAATTGTTGATGGAGCAGTTGAGTAGTTTCAGAGAATAGCCAATACAAACGCAATGTGGGCTAAGCAAACAATTTAAAGGAAACCAGAAAGAGTTTATGAAGTAGACAATTTTTCTGCATTGACAACTAAAATAGACTCGTTGGAGAATTTCATACAATCCAACATTACAGTGAAAAATGCATTAACTGGATGCAAGGAATGTGGGGCTAATCACAGTACATCAGATTTCCTATTCTCGCAGGTCAACTTGAGTAGGTAGACTTTGTACAAGGGAGATACTGCAAACATAATTCATATTCTAACACATATAATTCAAGTTAGCGAAATCACCCAAACTTCTCATGGAGTGATAATTAAAACGACACAGGTTGACATGCATCTCCACATCAGACATAAGAGAAGAACCCTCAACTTTAAGAGATGGTCATGAAATTAATGGGAGCAAGAAGATGATATGAAGACACAATATTTGGTAGGGGTGGGCAAAAAAATCGGAACCGATATGATCGAATTGGAACCAAACCGAACCGGAAAAATCGGAACCATATGGTTTTAAAAAAATAAAATAGGAAATCGGTTTTGGAACAAAGAACAGATTCGTTCTCGATTTGGTTCTCAGTTCCACTTTTAGAATCGAAAAATAGAAGTTAGAACCAGTCTTTAATCCTTGTTTATTTTTAATTTTTTTTATGGTCTTAATTGGTTGTCCTAAAATTAAAAATCAAAAAAAAAAATTGTAAGTTTTTTAGGTAAAGTGAAAATAATTAATTTCTTTTTATGAAATTTGTTACATCTCTACCTCATTGTAACATTTAACTTCACACTTGGACTGAATTTCTTAGTAAATGAAAATAGAATGAGACTAACTTATTAATAAGAAAAGTTGTAAATGACCATGATGGAGTTAATTAAATATTTAAATACAAATATAATACAAAATAATAATGCATTTAAAACTAATGATTCATCCCATAAGTTTACTATACAAATATTGCCATGCTCGAAAAACCTTCTAGGCTATTTGTTTCTTATTTTGGTTTATGAATATCTTTTGTTTCATGGAGAATCCTATACTTTCTTCAGGGTGAAAGGAATTTCGAAATCCTTGATCTTGGTATATTCGGTAGAAGTTTATTTCGAATTATTGGCTCGTTTCCCGAGGCCTGATACTCCTCGATAGGGCCCCCGAAAAATAATTATTATTTTAGAACTGAATTAGAATCGAAACCGTACGGTTTGGTTCTGGTTTGATTCTTGCAATTCAATGGAACTGAATTGTTCCATTTTACAAGAACTGAAAAGTATGGTTCGGTTCCGATTCTTGAGATACCCGAACCGAAGCACCCGACGCCCACTCCTAATAACTGGAACTCTTCTTATAAAATATAATTTCGAGGATGAAATTCTTTTAAGGGTGGTTGATTGTAATGCCTCGAGAAATTATGACATCCTTATTTACTCATGATTACGTAATAAATATATTTTAGAATTTATTTAATTTTATGGAAATTTAGGAAATAAAAAAAAGTTATTTTGAAAACGAAAAAGTTACGAAAAATGTGATTTAACGCCTTTCTTTAGGAGATCCGTTTAACCACTTCCGACATCCGATAAATGCATATTTTATGTGGAAGGATAAGTACAAAAAGTGAAATTAGTGGATCTAAAATCTGTTTTTTTCGATTAATGTAGAGCTCTCAGCGAATTTCCAAAGTTGGCTCCTCAATTGTACGACTCAAAAAGGCAGTTTCAAAGTCCCAACTTTGGGACGCCTTAACTTTCTCCTTGATTAACCAAATCTTGTGAGGTAAATTTCATATTAAAGTGATCCATGATTACTTTAAAATGGTACTAAAAAATCCCAATTTGGATTTCTTTTGCTACCTCAAATATAAGCTCAAACATAGCCTCTTAAAAACTATCAAAGTTGGAAGAATTTGGAAAGAACCAACCATGAGGTGGCCTCTAGACCTCCACCTCACATCTATAGCTAGAAAGAGTCATCCCCTAAATTCCTTGGACACCTCCAGCTTGTATGTAAAATCAATTGCACCTCAAGCTTGCCAATGATGACATCCATGTCATTTCTTAACCTTGAAGCCAAGTTCAAATCCTATACATTCATAACCTATCTCCTAATTTGTACAACCCATTCCCTCTATATATAGAGATTATTTTGAAATATAAAACACATCAAAAATCTAAAGTGAAAATGCTATAGAAATCTAACCTTTTCTTCCAAAACCCTAGGTATTGATTTCTTGCCGATATGACGTTTCAATACATTTAAACCCTCCTTTTGATCTCCAAACATGTTTCCTCAAAATTTCTTATCAAAATATGTTGTTTGGGGATCAAAAAAATGAGGTTCCGATCTCTAGAAATAAGCTTGGTGTCAACACCTGGAGATTTAGTGTCGACACCGAATGGGAAACGATGAACATGGTGTCGACACATGTAGACACCCACTTTATTTTTAGTTCTGATTATGATATGAAGTCATTCTATGATTTTCAGGTTGATATATATTGTATAATCATAAAAACTGTGAGTATTCGATACACCCTTTACTTGCTGAATTATGTGCGAAGTTTATTTTTTATGAAATGCTTTTGATGCATATTGATGATGATATTGAATGTGATATGATTTACAAAATAAGCATTTACAAGTAAAGAATATAGATTTGAACTCTAGCCCCCTTGGTAATCAATGTATGATTTTGGGAAATAGACGTGTGTTTTGAGGACCTTACAACTCCAAGGCTCCGACGAACGACATGGTGATCTAGTAATCCCGTTGGAGTCGAATAGAGGGAAAGATGACAGGATGTAGAAGTCCTAGAGGATAATGAAATCTTGAGCAACATGATTATATTATTGTCGTTTTATCGATATCCATATTGTGGATATGTTAAGAACTTTGGGGTAGATGAGATAATCTATAACCGGGCCTTGAAATCATAATTTTGAAAAGTACTTGCATGTGTATCGAATTACTCATTGAATTATCAATTCGCGTTTTTCATGTTCTCTAATCTATAGATGCTACATTTTGATAACTTTGAAGTTATCTCTCGAGAGTGGATTGAGTTGGCCAATGGACAACATTATATGTATGTAGTGGAGATCCATACATGGCAGGCATACCGTGACTTTCCTGCTTTATCCCGTTTTCTGCGTTCATACTTTTATGTCGACTTTTATGATAGTGTCACAATGGATTATAAATACCCCGATGATTTTTCTCGGTGAAGAAGTATGAAGTAATGTAACTTGTTTTTGGTTTAGTTTTGTTAAAATAGGGAAGAGGAAGTTTTGAGTTTTTTTGTAACCTCTTCCTAAAACTCGGCTGTAATGATTTAATAATCTATATATGTGGTAAGTTTTATGTTTTAGAAAAGATACTATTTAAGCTACTCATTTCAATGCAAAAATGTTGGTTTAGATTATTATGTGTCGACACCGAAACCTAGATCTCAACATCAAAACTATTTTTACCTATAAAATAGTGTTGGTGTCGACACCCTCATAATTGGTGTCGGCGCCAACCCCGACAGGGTAGCTTTAGTTCAATTGGTGTCGATACTTAAAGTTCCACACTCCCAAAATTTTAAATTTTATCCAAAATTTTCAATTAAATATTATTCTTTTAAGTGGAGGATTTTGGGGTAGTCTCACTTTCATCATCAGAGATTTAAAGTTTAACAAAATTTTATGTGATCATGGTGTAAGCATTAACCTAATTCCCTTGTCAATCTACAAGGAATTAGGATTGGGAGACTCTAAACCCACAACACTTATTTTTCAGCTAGCTGATCGCTCATCCGACATCCATATGAAATTGTTGAAGATGTGCTAGTAAAAGTGGAAAAATTCATTTTTCCATCCGACTTTGTAATTTTTGATATGGAAGAGGATAGCAAGATGCCTTTGATTCTGGGTCGACCTTTCCTGGCTACTGAACGAGCCTTGATCGATGTGGAAGAAGGGAAGGTAACATTTAGAGTAGAAAATGAGCATGTAACATTCAACATGGTTCAAACAGAGAATAAAAACCCACTTCTTGAAAACTGCTCCAAAATAGAGGTGGAACTAAAGCTTAACCAAGGGAATAAAGGTCCGTTCGATTGGAAAGATGAAAAATTGGTGGAAAGAAAATATTTTCCAGGGAATTGAATTGCCTGCAAATTATTTTCGTGAAAAATATCAATTAAAAGTATTTGATTGGATTTATTTTCTAGATGGAAAATGTGGAATTTTTTTTAGGTTTTATTGTTTGATTGACATTATTTTTCATGGAAAATTTGGTAAACTTGAGTTATTTTAGTCAATTTTTATTTTTATTTTTTTTACATATTTGTTTGTACAAATCCTACTCCAATTAATAATAATAATAATAATAATAATAATAATAATAATAATAATAAAAGAATTAACGTCAAAAAAAAATATAGGAGCATCCCAGGGTGGAAAATCAAAATCCACCAAAATGGTAGGAAAAGCAATTCCTTGAAAAGGTGAAAAATGGCTCATGTGATGCCAAAGATGGAAAATGTTTTGCCATCTAAATTATGTCCATCAAATATGCCAAAGATTGAAAATTGGGTGGAAAATATTTGTTATCAAACACAACCTTAGGAAAATTTTGAGCACGTGGTCAAAACCAATGATAAAGCCTCAACATCATGTTTCATGCCACTCTAAGAGATCTTACCAAGAAGTCTTAACTCTAGACTATAAATGAAGCACTTAGGCAACCCAATATCGTAAACCATTTTTCTTAGTTTGCTTTACTGTTTTTAATTTGCCTCAAGGCTTAACATTGCATTTTTAGGCCTATTAGAATGCTTAGGATGTATACAATACCATATTATGTGTTTTAAGGTTTGATTGTGATCTAATCTTGCATGTTAAAGCATGAGGAGTATTTTGTTATATTTCTTGCTTTTGAGCTATTTATTGTTTGACATTGCATTTATTTGAGTCCTAGTATATTCATGGACATGTTGTGTGTCTTAAGTGCGCTTGTGCTCTTAGTTTGCATGTTTTGGCATTGGTAGTATTTTTAGTTTTCACCACATTTTTGCTTGTTTTCATAGCTCATCATTACAATCTTCAACATGACATGTCATGAACATAGTATTTAGAAGTTGGTTGCACGCATAACAAGATGTTTAGGGGTTGAAAATTGATCAGAAAATCAAAACCATAAAATTTGGGCTTCTGTCCAGAAAAGACCTGTGCAGTCGCACGGCTGTGCAACAAGGCCTATATATTTTGGGCAGAATGCCCAGAATTAGAATATAAGATAAACTGTGTTTTCAAATTTTAACAACTCAAACTCATTTTTCTCCCCCTCAAATCACCCATAATTGAGTCCCCAATCATTCACCAATATTTGCACATTCTATTGACTCAAACTTATGTCTTGCATCACATCAAAATCATTCCAAAGATATGAAGTTTTCACAACTTTATGAGATTATGTATGATTCTTAAGTTTTTCATACCTTT
Organism: Ligustrum vulgare; assembly: GCA_963555705.1. Taxonomy (NCBI): domain Eukaryota; kingdom Viridiplantae; phylum Streptophyta; class Magnoliopsida; order Lamiales; family Oleaceae; genus Ligustrum; species Ligustrum vulgare. The sequence continues at coordinate 31,821,600 of OY743174.1, forward strand.
TTGAGAAATTTAATATTGTGGATGATTGGTGCTGGGATAGGATAGGATAGAAATTGAATTATTGGACTGTGATTATATAGGTGAATATTTTTTGCTTCCATGTATCTAAATATATGTTTTGCATTGATTTCTTTAAGCATACGACAAGTTTTTTTTGTTGAGTTTTTGCAAATCTTTTTGGATGATCACCTTTACCACATGTTATACATCGTATGTGTATCATTCATTCATAGTTTACACTAATTTAATGCACCAAACTTGAATGAAGCACCATTGCACCTCATTGCTATGTTACTGCAATCACACTGCACCCACATCTAATTTCCAGCCTCTGGTCACTACTTCCATGTTCCTAAAATTATTTAAGTCCTCTTTCGAGTGATGTATAAAAACATATCTCTAAATGCAAATTGACTATATTTATATGACAATTAAGCAATTAGAAAAGCACTAAAGATCAATGAACACTATATAGGATAACACAAAGTATAGGGGTATATTTTCATCCCCTATCAGACTTTGTGGCAATTAATAGCTTCTAATGAAATCCTACTCTTTCGAATAAAGAAAATCATAAAGACAATCACACAAAAGCTGGCCAAACAATTGCATAATAATAAAAGAACTTATTTAATTGCATCAAACCCATAAACTGCATATATTAAATAATAGGTCAAAACATAGAATCAATGATTAAAACTTCATCACAATCCTAACACAAGAATTCTAGCCTAAAAACATGATAAAAGATAAATCACAAGAAAAATGAATAGAAGTCACCCCATTCATCTTCTTGATCATTATTCTTCAATCTTGAATTTGGCCTTCAATGAATCCCCCAGCAATTTGACAGCATTTTGGCATGAAATATCACAATTGGGGACCCCTAATTTCGTGCCACAAGCCATGTATTTATACATGTTCATGAGAATTAGGTTACTTGGGGAGAAAGAATGCTGTTTTGGGGGCAAAAAGTCCAGCTGCGGCCCATTCGGATAACCGTGCCACCGCACCGTTCAAAATGTTGGGGCCGCACGACTCTGCAGGTATGTTTCAGTCGCTAATTTTTGTAATCATGCGAGCGCATGGTTTTAATACCATGCGACAGCAAGGTGTTACGGTTGAAGGCAATTTCTGACTTTTGAAGTGCTACAAGTTGGTCCTTGTCTTTTAATTTCACAGCTAGTCCTCTAATTTTCGTTTGTTGCAATTTGGCCCCTGAACTTTTGATTTCTTCCAACTTTGATGTCTTCTTCAAATATTCTTCTAATTGGCCCTTCAATCTACTTTATCAACTCTTGATTTTCTTACTTTGACAATTTTAACATCAAATTGCTCGATTTTGGCTTCAAGTCCATTGTTTTCCTGACTTTGGGTTATTTCTGAAATATAAACAAATACAAACAAAATAAATAGCAAATATTCTTGAACAAACAATAAAAATCCTACTTTTAGGATATAAATAAGTGTATAAAATACACTTATCAAAATACATTGAGGACAATGTGTAATTCTTGTTTGGGATGGGAATTTCATTCATGTAATATTTTATGCAAATTTATTAGATTTTTAGGGTATAAAATTCATAAAAATTTGAAAATTCTGGTTGATTTGTTTATTTTTTATGCATAGTTTAGATTAATTTTTACGCTTCAGTGAGAATAATGGGCAACATTAAACTTTATTTTTCTTGACATTTATCCATGTTAGACTTTATTAACTTGAGCACATAGTCATTGTTAAATAAATGTTTGTGTGAAATATGTTTAACATGTGTGGGGCAATTTTATGCAACTTGAACGTAGGATTAACACTAAAATCCCAAACCTTAAGATATTAGATCTCGACCGTAAATTTAGAACCAGCAGTTTGTCGCTGGAAATGTTAGAATATGTAGGCATTGATGAGTTGAGGGTCTGAAATTCTTGATTTTTTACCTTTGGTTGAAGGAGTTTTAGTCAACAGGTATAAGCCAGCACTAAAATAAACAATAAATAGTTTATTCTTCTCTTTGTAGCCTTTCTAGCTCGAGCAAGTAAGCTTTTAAGAGTCTTTAAAATATGGTACCTTAAAATTAATCTGAATTGAGAGTTATCAGCCAAAAGATTGTTACATGAGTCAATTAGAAAACTTAAGGGAGAGAAGACTTACACATAAGACTCTAAAACATGTTTAACTTTTCTTTGTAACCTTTGTGACTCGAGTGATTAAATCATTATAAGTTCTCAGAACCTAGTGCTCAGAAGTCATCTATCTTGAGAGTCACCGACTCAAAACTCGCTACAGGGTTCACATAGAAAGCAAATAAGAAAAATATTGCACAAAAATGATAAGAGATCACATAAAACGAAAAAAGTTGTTCATTTAAAATAAAGTGTATGGTATAAGCTAGTTGATTGAGATTTATAATGCTAAGGTGTGGAATTATGAATTGATTACCTTTGATTTGTTGTGCATGCTTATCTAATCCTGACTACCATGTGTTGATAAATGCAATATATGAATGTTTAGAAACCAAATAATTAGCAAATACCTCAGGATATGAGAGAATAGTAGTAATGGAGTGATCATCCATGAAAGTTTGAGGAAATCATAAGAAAATCATTGATTGATCACATGAGATTCGGGCCTATTTATACATGATTAGCTACACAGTGTTAAGTATATTTTTACATGTATTTGCATTTGATTTCTGCCTATTCATACACACAGTATTTTTTTTTTTTTTTTGTTCACCTTTCTCTTCTAAAGTGTAATGTTGATCTAGACTTTTGAGGCTCATGTTAAACAAGTTGACAAACAAAAATATTTGATATTTGCATTCTTGTTGATAGTTTAGTTTTAATTTGTTCGAGGACGAACAATAGTTCTAATTTGGGTGTGTTGATAAGTGTATTTTATACACTTATTTCTATCCTAAAAATATGATTTATTGTTACCGTTTTAGAATATTATTTGCTATTGATTTTTTTATTATTTGTTTATTTTGTAGAAATATCCCAAACTCAAGAAAATAGAAGAATTGAAGCAAAATCAAGTCAATTGTATGATTAAAGAGCTAAATAGTGCAACGGAAGAGCTGATGAAGTCAATCAAAGGTGCAAATTGGTGGAAAAGTCGAAGAAAGAAGCAAACTAGAAGAAATTAGAAGTTTAAGGACAAAATTGCTCCTATTAGAAGATGAAGGAATTGCTATGCAATTAAATCATGATGACGAACTTAAAAGAAATCAAAAGGTGAAATTGCATTCGGACGTAGAATCGTGTAGCCGCACCTTGTAAACGCACATAGTCGTGCGACAACACATTAAATGGTCAAAATGTGATTTTACATTACCGCGTGCCGCATGCCTATCCGACTGGGCCACATAGCTGGGCTTTTCCACATGTTTCGACACATTTTCTCCCTTTTTGCCTAGGTTTCGAGAAAACCTATATATACCTGATGTGAGACACGAATTAATGGAGGTTCCAAACTTGTCAAGATCATCCCGAAGGACTGTCAAATCATCAATGAACCAATCTACTCCAAATTCAAAACTGAAGATCAAAGATCAAGAATATGATTCAGATGACAAATTCCAATTATATTTCTTGTGATTTATCTTTAAACATATTTCTAGGCCAAGTTTTTGATATTAGAGTCGTGAAGAAACCTTATTTTCTTGATTTTATGTATTGATTTATCATTTAATCTATTGAATTCATTGGTTTGAGCAATTAATTTGTTTAATTTAGTTGTTTACTTAGTTTTAATTCAAAAGTCTCAAAATCGGTGTAATCTAAATTAAACAATTTACTCAATCCCCATGGGTACGATATCTGGACTTATAAATTCACTATATTAATTGTATGATCCATAGACTTGCTGTCAGCAACACCAACCTTCTAATTTGTCTACTTTCTCCAATTGTTCTGGCTTCAAATCTTTCTCCACAATTTTCAGCTGGTGAGCTTCAGTAAGCTGAATCTATATAAAAATGCAGAATTTGATTCCAGATTTTGAAGAATTCCAAATTCAAGTGTTTATGTCATCATATCAAGAAGCAAAAATTCACACTATGTGTCTTCACACAATTCATAATTTAAATAATTACTGAATCAAAATTAGATAATCTAAACCACATAATCTAACTCACATTCTCAAAACTCAAAATCCAATCTCAAAATTAAAAAAATAATTCTCAAATGTTTAAATTCAGAGGCAGACAGACAACTAACAGTAATTGACATTTTCTAACTAAGATTTTAAATTATTCAAAATCAATTCTCAAAAATCTAAAACTAAGGCAGGCACAAACTTGTGTGCTGTGAATAGTAACCCCAAATCATCCCAGCCGATTATTGAAGAAATTTAGGCAAATACAAGCGGATTAAGGTTGGAGAAAGGCGATTGAATAAGATTCTAACACCCAACACCAAAATGCAATACCCAGCTTCAAACTCGTTGCGAGTGTAACTCTGTAGATTCTCACCAAACTTTGAACTCAAATCTGGCCAGACTCAAGAGTGGCCATATTCAAGTGGAAAAGAGAGGTTGATGAACTAGATTTCATTACCCAAATTTTGATCAAGTGTCAACCGCTGACACATTGACACTATATCAAGCCTCTTCGTCACCCTACCTACAACCCAAATACATAAGACCTAGCCCATACTTCAATATGCGATGAACAGTAACTTGTTTCCTGTTGCTTTAAGGGTTTGTGTTGTAAACTTGGGCCGATCTACAGCCCATTTATGACGCCAAGAAGATTCACCCCTGCTTTTGACTCATTTAACAGGGATTGTCCATATAAATACTCTACTTTTATGGATCAAATTAAAATTTACTTAAATTTTGTAAACTCTTAAATTTACTTATAATAAAATCATAAAAATTAAAAATACTTTATAATCACGTGAAATATCTCAATTTGATACTTATTATACTTCTCAAATATAGTAGTATCACAATATGATACTTATTATACTTTTTAATTTATTTTAGTAACAGTGAAATATTTTTCAAAAAATAAAATAAAATTGTGTAGTAAAAATCAGTTTTGCTATCTAAAATAAGTAAACTGTACAATTATCCCTTTAATAAGACCTATGACATGTTTTGGCACTCGATCAATTTTGTATTATTTTACTCTATTAATTTTAGTCTCCAGATAGAAATATTCATCTGGTATAGGAGTGACTGAATAATTGAATATGAAATAATTCTCTCTTTATCTTCAAAAAGTAAAAATATTAATTATTTCAAAAACCCAACAACTTTCTTCTAGTGAACGAGTTTTTTATCGGACCAATTGCATTTAGTCATTTACCCAATATTTCCTTCCAATAATAATCAAATAGGTTATCAATCATTTTCAACTTTAAAATAATATTTTGATAGGTACTCAAAGTGTTAAGCTATGATATTTATAATTAATTATAAACTTGCAAAATGTTGTCTAGAAAGGTGAATAGATAAATCATGTTTCATATGGTTTAAAGAAATCCTTATGCAAAAATGGATTTTATTTTCTTACCCATAAAAACATAATCAGAAGTTTTTTAGGAAACAAATTATTATGAAATCACGAATTCGAAAACATTTTTTTATAATAAAATTCTGAGTCTAGGATCTTTAGAAAATGAAATTCGGCGAAAATGTCAACACATAGTACAATAAAACCTCTATAAATTAATAATGTTGGGATCATGAAATTTTATTAATTTAGAGGTACTAATTAATCAATAAACTAATAATTTATTCGTTTAAAGAGTGCTTTTCCGATTCAACGAAAATAAATTTAATTACATAAAAAATCATGTGTTTCACTAATATATGTATCATATAGTCCGGATTTAGTGCTACAGTGGGCGTCATAAAATATTTTCACTGTAATTATGTTACCACGTGTCCCTATATATATATATTTTTTTTAATTTTATTTTTGGGATATATGGCAACATCACACTCACAGTGGGTGCCACAAAATGTGTCCACAGTGGGCACTAGATCAATTCCGATGTATCATATTCCATGAATTATAATATAAAAAATGAAATTCATTGTACATATATATATTTATAAAAATAAGTAAATGATATTCATTTTATTTAATAATTAAATAATATTCATTGCACTGAAGAAGGTATTCACGAACTTGACAATGATTAATAATCTCGGCTACCAAAATAAAATGGATGCCAATCTTCTATTGGATTATTTGGGTGAAAATGATGCATGTTCGGAAGTCCAAATCATAGAAGAAACTGTGGCTACGTTCATTGAAAACCCTGTTGAGGATGAAGATGAGGATATACAGTACCTCTGGAACCAATTGCACGGAAGGAAGCTGAAGAGATCCCAATCAGGGAATCTCTTCGAACAACGAGGAATAATGAAATTAAAATCTAGGAAAGATCTAGATCAAATTTGAACAAGAAAATAAACAAGAATTAAAATACTAGAAAGATGAAATTGACGATAGGACCTTAACCCAAGATTCACGACGCGAAGATTGGCGATGCGAAATCGAGATCCAAGGTTTTCGAAACACCACAAGGACTTGTTAATTTCCTTGATAAGATTCGAATTGGAAACGCTACAAATATTATCGCGAATATTTGATAAGTTCAACGCCACAAATATTTTCACAATATTTGATATGTTGGATTTGTTCTTGAAGAACACCAAAGGGACTCCTCAACCTTTCAATTGGAGCAAACTTTCTCAACTTTATTAATCTCAAAACTCAAACTAAACTATTTTTTTACAATCATGGAAAAGAATATATATAAGCAAAATAACCTAGTTACTAATTTACTCAAAATATAATTATAATTAAACTAGAATACTAAAATAGGAAAACAATTAATTAAAAACGGAAAAATAATCTAAAATCCCCTAAAATCCGGAAATCCTCAATTACGGCTGTGATGAACACTTTTACGGCCGTAAATGGCTTTCTACTTAAGACTTACGGCCGTGACCATATTTCTTACGGCCGTAACTATGAAATTCTGCAATTCTTCATCTAAACCCCAGGTGGAGTTACGGCCGTGATAATAAATTTTACGACCGTGATTATAAGAGTTACGGCCGTGAAGGATCTTCATTACGGCCGTAATGACCTTTCTGCCCAAATAACTTCGATCACTCATCTCGGTTTGATCCTTTCGCTTTCTCGGCTCGACTCCAACATGAAACTTGCTCCGTTTTGCACGTAGATCACTATCATATTGCCGATGACTCGACTTCGCCCTTCTACGCCTGGTCCGGATCATATCATACTCCCTCTCTTGAAAAGGATTCGACCTCGAATCCAATTTTGGTCGGATTTTCAAACTCCTTCTGCTTTTCTGGGCTCGATGATCATACTTATGCCTCGTGCTTGCTTTCAACCTTTTGGGCTGCCCATTTTTCTCCTTCAACTTTCTCGGCTTTTTGGGCTGCTCATTTGTGCCAACATGTTTTTTTCCTGTTTTAAGCTCATGGTTTGACTTCGGTACCTGTAAAACAGATTTTAAAGAACTGGGGAGGGGTGTGTTAGCGTGAGTAAGTGCAAATAGACTCATTTTTGTGGTAAACTCTCTTTTCTTTTGCTTTTTGCACTCAGTCTCTCCTTTTTCTGAGGTTTGAATCTCAACCCTCTTTTCTTTATTTTTCACTCCCTCTCCTTTTTCTGAGATCGTGGCATCAACTCTCTTTTCGTTAATTTCCACTCCCTCTCCTTTTTCTGAGGTCGTGGCCTCAACTCTCTTATTTTTCCCCTCAAACTAACTTTTCACTTTCAATTGATCTTTCAGGGCTTCAATTGGAGATAGTGGCATTAGAGTAAACTTTTTCCCCCCTTTTACCAAGATGTATCTATTCGTATACCCATCTTGTAGCACAACCCTTTCATGTTGCCAAGGTCTCCCCAACAGTATGTGACTAATTTGCATTGGCACCACGTCACAAATTACCTCATCCGAATACCCACCAAAAGAAAATGCCACTAAAGCCTGTCTCTTCACCTTAACTTCCCCTGACTCAGTCAACCATTGTAATTTATAAGGCGTTGGATGTTTCATTAAAGGTAAGCCTAATTTTTCCACTAACATTGTACTAACTACATTAGTACAACTTCCCCCGTCAATCACCAAGCTACAAACTTTTTCATCCACTAAGCATCTAGTGTGAAAAATATTATCCCTTTGCCCATCTACATTTTCCAAAACATTTGCCTTACGCTTAACGCTAAAAGCATGCCTATCAATAATTGACTCATCCACCACAACACTTTTCGCCCCTTCACTATCACACATAACCTTTTTACGTGGACAATCAAGTGCAATGTGATCCCGTTCCAAACATTTAAAGCACTTAACATTTTTATCCTTAAGATACTTGGAATCAGAATTATTTTTACCTTTGGTTGTCGGTTCCTCCCTCCTTTTGTGAACATGATCACTACTCTCCCGTTTTAATGTCTCTTTTCGCTTCAATGGCCCTTCATCAATCCCATCTCCGTACCTAGCATGACATTCACGCTTACTACTCCTCCTAGCCATAGAGTCCGCCCGCGATTGCTCCTTTTTCAATTGGGCAATCATCGCATCTCTTTTATCCATCCTAGCCATTACCTTATGAAATTTTGCCTGCATCTCTGCCAATAATTCAACACCCTGCTCCAATATCCTATTCCCTCTTTCGAGGCGTTTGTTGTCACCCATTGATGAAGATCTCTCCCCGCGAGATATGGAAATTTGGAATATGGAAAAAAAAATGAAATTTTCCATTTTTTTTAATCTTTTGCCAGAGAATTGGACTACGAGTATGACAGAAAAAAGGGAACTGAATTTGGACGAAAAACGAACAAGAAAAACACTTTTGAATTTTTGGGACTGACTCTTATGGATCAAACTGAAGAAAATTATATCTAACACGAAGAACGCGAAGAACACGAAAAAAATCAAGAAAATCAAGAAACGCAAGAATCTGAAATAGATCCAAGCTCTGATACCAGATGATGAGATCCCAATCGGGGAATCTCTTCGAACAACGCGGAATAACGAAATTAAAATCTAGGAAAGATCTAGATCAGATTTAAACACGAAAATAAACAAGAATTAAAATACTGGAAAGATAAAATTGACGATAGGACATTGACCCAAGATTCACGACGCGAAGATTGGCGATGCGAAATCGAGATCCAAGGTTTTCGAAACACCACAAGGACTTGTCAATTTCCTTGATAAGATTCTAATTGGAAACGCCACAAATATTCTCGCGAATATTTGATAAGTTCAACGCCACAAATATTTTCACAATATTTGATAAGTTGGATTTGTTCTTGAAGAACACCAAAGGTACTCCTAAATCTTTCAATTGGAGAAAACTTTCTCAACTTTATTAATCTCAAAACTCAAACTAAACTATTTTTTTTACAATCGTGGAAAAGAATATATATAAGCAAAATAACTTAGTTGCTAATTTACTCAAAATATAGTTCTAATTAAACTAGAATACTAAAATAGACAAACAATTAATTAAAAACGGAAAAATAATCAAAAATCCCCTAAAATCCGGAAATCCTCAATTACGGTTGTGACAACACTTTTACGGCCGTAAATGGCTTTCTGCTTAAGACTTACGGCCGTGACCAGATTTCTTACGGCCGTAACTCTGAAATTCTGCAATTCTTCATCTAAACCCGATGCGGAGTTACGGCGTGATAATAACTTTTACGGCCATGATTATAAAAGTTACGGCCGTGAAGGATCTTCATTATGGCCGTAATGACCTTTCTGCCCAAATAACTTCGATCACTCATCTCGATTTGATCCTTTCGCCTTCTCGGCTCGACTCCAACATGAAACTTGCTCCGTTTTGCACGTAGATCACTGTCATATTGCCGATGGCTCGACTTCACCCTTCGACGCCTGGTCCGGATCATATCAGAAGCACTAATAATACCAACAACTCTTCACAAGTTTTGGTGTCAACATCGGAACGTTTTGAATCAATCAGAAAAGTTAGAAATGAAATCTAGCTATATTTAAATTTGAAGAAAAACAAACAACAATATAATCATATTTTACTGCAATGTCCTAATTATGTTTGTAATTTTAGAGAATTATTAATTTATGGTATTGACTGGACCATGGTTTATATAATGGTCTTTCGAAAGAAGTATTATCTTATTAATTTAATGAAATTATTAATTTAGCAAATTGGTCTAAGTTGAGACTGGGAAAAAATTATTTTAGAAAGGCTATTAATTTATTGAGTATTAAATTATAGAGGTTGGTACCTAATTCTTTTATAAGTAACAAAGTGTCAAATATATATGAATTCAATTTTTCATATCGTAACCTAGAAATTATTTTGTTATGGAAAAATTAGTAATTTTTTGAACTTTCGTTCTTTAAAAAAGATTGAAATCAAACCTTAGGAGCCTTTACGGTCCCTGCCCCATGGATTTGTAGAGAATATAAATCACTGGAGATGCCTTAGTAGAGTAGGGTTGAGAGATTTCTATTTAACTGCTCTTGCAAGGATCCTTATCCATACTCAAGGTGTGATTCAAACTCCCACTCAGCTCAGTTGATATTTCTCACTCTCACTTTCAACTACTGAGCTATGCCCAAGGCGACTTTCATTCTTTATATGTATAGTTGCTATTGATATTAAAAATTGATTACCTAAAAGTGTACATGCAAGGGATCGACTGTGAAACCTTTCAAATATACTTTGAAATTTAGTTAGTCGTGACTTTGAAAATAATGAATAAATTGAATTTAAGTTCAATTAATTGTAAATTTCTGTAATGTATGGACTGTTTTAGCTAAGTTAGTTGTACATAAGATAATTAATAAAAAACATATTTTATCCGGTTACTTCTACCAATTGAACTAATTATTTTCTATCACAATTTGGGGAATTACCCAATCTTTTGTAGGTTTCTTGCACATTCTATCTGGTTTGATCATCCACGAACCATGTTAGAAATTATAAACTAAAAGTAATTGAGACACAAATAAGAAGATGAAAAATTTCTATGATCCTTTTTTGCCTTTGAATTACAACTTACTTAAATTTATAAATAATTTTAAAATAAAAGTTTTCATATTAGTGTAAATAATTTCCTATCATTAGCATCTCGGTCTTACTAGGATTATTGGTCACATCAAGTTGTTGGTCGATTTAATACTTTACTAAATTTTCTTTCCTTGTACAATACAACTTGCTAGGCCCTATGTTTCAGATTATATGATAAAACATCAAGGTCAAATTTGACCAATATATAGTACCAAAGAAAGACCAAGCATCAATTTCTATTGTGAACTCTTCATCTGACATGTAAGTAAATCATTAGTGCAATTTTTTTCAACATCGATGAATTGAAATTATAAAATAAATGATTAAAAATGAAATGAAATACAGTTCAATGACTACAATAAAACTTCGATATACGTTTTAATATTCCTTTATTTTTATTGTATGGGATTGATTGGATTGGGTTGGGTGGGGTTACGGTGTGATTTTAATGAATGGTTAGATTAAGAGACAAAAAGTCGAGTGAGTGAGTACAAACACACTTGAAGAGAAGGCAAAAGTTTCTTTCCAGACGCCTTATTTCCCACATTATTTCACATTTTTTGTTAGGTTGGCTAGTCATGTGAATTTGCATGTGAAACACCATTATTATTATTATTAAAGCACTAGTACACCAACTACAATGTTTACTTCGACAATAGCTCAATAGAGACTTATAACTAAAAAATCATTATTAAAATAAAAAAAATTATAAATGTCGTATTCCAATAATAATCTTTATAATCTAATTTTAAAGCAGTTGAGTTTAAAATAAAAAATAAATAATAATAATAATAATAATAATAATAATAATAATAGAAGTAGTAGTAGCAGTAGTAGTAGTAGTAGTAGTAGTAAAAGTGTGGTTCAAAAGAAAATTATTCGTAGTAGTAGTAAAAGTGTGGTTCAAAAGAAAATTATTCTTTTTTTTTTTTTTATATATACTTTTTAGAGACATTCTTTTATTATCCAATATTTATAGTTCAAAATGGTCATTTTAATTTAAATATGGAGAAATTACTTCTCTTTTATCTTTTCGAGTACATGTTTCTAAGTGTACTCTATCTCTTATAAATTATAGTTCAAAGGTGTCTATTAAAAGGTCGAGAAAATCTCCATTTGCTTTAATATATATATGGGTGCGCGCGCGCGTGCGCGCGCATGTGTTCTAAACAGAGTGAAGATAAAAAATAAAAAGATTGATTAGGAGAATTTTATATATAAATTTCTATTTGCATATGAAGATAGAACACGAATAAGAGAGAAAGATAATATAACATACTACATGTAGTGTTGACGTCTACTTTCGTGTGAAAATATAAGTCAACAAAAATGTTTGAATAAATATGAATTTTCCTCATTTGAACATAGAGATTCTTTGAATAAGTAGTGAAATTAAAAGAAGATAAACAAATATAAGATTCTGATCACCAACAAACTGAAATTATTGTGTTTTTCTCAAGTTTAGTTCGTTCCTGATTTGAGATCAAGCACAGTCATTCTAATCATAAAACTCCTCAAGTAACTCTTGTATTAATTGCTCATTTAATGCACATTTAAATCTCATATTTATAGGTAAAAGGGAGGTGGAGACATAATAATTACATTCTTCTGACACTAATCTGGATTTGACACCTTCGATTGACGTTTTCGTCAGACTTCTGACACACAACATTACATATCTTGTCAAAGGGAATAGATTTACAAAGACAAGTCTAATTGATTTGACAATTTGAGGGGTATAAATAAATAGTAAAGTGTCCTTAAATCGGAGCATGCTGGAACTCTTCAATTTTCATGATTTGGGTGGTGGTGCCATTCAGATCATCCCATTTGTTGTCAGGCCAGATTAGGATTTTCATTCTTGCACCCAGTGATTTCATCTTATCAGTTCATCTCGTTGACCCATTCAAGCATGTAATTCCTGTCCATTCCATTGACTGGTCTTGGTGGTTGGCTCCAGCTCATCTCATTGAACAACAGCGATAATTCCTTTAGATCTGATAATAATTTTAGTGGAAAAATAACAGTTGTCATGTATAACAAGAGATATATATTATTACTATTTTCTTGGCGTATTCAAGGTCACGCTTGCCACGTGTCTTGTTCCCAACGGATGTAAAGAATCTAGGCTCGGACTCAACCATAATCATTAATGTCAGAAGATCTTTTCGATGTAACCGTTGAGCTTCCAATCCTCTGATTATATAAAAAGCTTTACCATTTCACAATTTTATCATTGGAAGAGTTAAAAATCTCTAAATCTCCACCGAGTTGATTCTCATATCGTTGAGCTAACTGAAGACTAGGTCCCAGATTTCATATACATTTAGAAACATTTCTCAACCCGTTTTCTTAAGGTAACGTATAGTTTCTCTTTCTTTGAATCTTTTCTTCTCTTTTTTCAAAAAATTCGAAAACCTTCCTCCCAATTATTCAACTAGTAGAGAAAAAATGAGTGGTAGTTTTGAGAGTAGTAGTGAAGAGTCAGTCAAATGGTACGATAAATGAGAAGAATCTGAAACAATGGTTGCCACTTCCCAAACAGTTCCATCCGGCTCACTTCGTTTCCCTTCTTATGCTTCTTTCATTCGTCCACCTCCTTAACTAATTAAACCTCCGAATTCACCTGCAAAAATTTTGATGCAATTTGTAATGGACACATAAATCCAACCAACTTGATGCCGAATTCCTCACACAACTCATGTAGATACCTAAAAATAATTAAATCAATAAATAAATGAATGATGAAAATTTAAATGGAATTTATAAATTTGTGTTATGCAGTCTTACATCGTGTGTATTTGTAGGATAGATATAGTCAACCACTCCATTTTAAGCAAGTCGGCGATGTCGTCGATTGTAACGTAAATATCTGTGTCTTCCGTATGATGAAACACATTTGCCTCTAAAGGCACAGTGAAAAAGTCAATACCAACAGGTGCCAGAATTACCGCATTGTGTAACCTTTTGCAATCATCACTCAGACATTGTAACATTGCATCATCAACCAGTGGAGATCGTCGGGTAGATGACATTTTAGAACTTTTGGCCCTTTTTTGTTTATTGACTTTTTTTGCCTTTTTTGGTGACTTTTCCTGCATGTAGAAAATTGTTATCATCATAATTCTTTTCATATAAATATCAAAGTAAACAATTTTGAAAGAAACTTTTATATAATTAAAAATTATTACCTCTTCTAAAATAACCAGATGTTGAGGCCATTGATTGAAGCTTCCAATAGCTTCCCCCACTGTGGTGTGATATTGAGGGGGAAATGCTAAAGGATATGCTTTTGCACCACGTACAACATCATCAACCGTCACTTTAACATGATCGGTCAAGAGGGTTGATGGTGCACCACGGTTTCAAGTCCAGATGGGAACAATGTCCCTCTCGCTACTATATGAAGCTCGTTATCACAACTTACGGATAGACGACAAGGTATCGATTTCTACTGTTCAACATGATGAAAACCATAGACCATACAGTTGAAATCAGTTTAAAATGATATTCTACACATTCAAATAATTTAATTCACATTTGATACCTGAAGCCCATCATATGGATTTGGATTAAAAGAGTGGCAACTGCTATGAGTTGGTGGTGGGGGAGTCGGAGTTATGTCCACATCGGCATCAACATTTAAGCTAATGTGCCGAAGGATAGAATCATATTTTTGTTGCATACTATCGAACTTATTTTGCCACTCTGACCTGACTCGATCGGTCTCTCTCGTGATCATATCTTTAACAGCGTCTACTGACATGACCCTACTCGATTGTCTGCTGGAACTGTCGGCTTGCCATATACATCTTTGATCGTGACATAGACACCATATCCCTTCACCCGTCCAAGATGCTCCTCCTTCCCAAGGGCTTCGGATGAGAAATCATGGTGTCTATTTGGGACAAATGTCCCTTGAGTGGCTTCCTCCCCTTTTTCAATCTGTTCCAAAAGGAAAAAAAAAGTGAGAATTTAATATAA
Source organism: Ligustrum vulgare (assembly GCA_963555705.1). NCBI lineage: Eukaryota > Viridiplantae > Streptophyta > Magnoliopsida > Lamiales > Oleaceae > Ligustrum > Ligustrum vulgare. The sequence goes on from OY743174.1 coordinate 31,836,648, forward strand.
GTACACTTTAGTAAATTTTAATTCATTATATGAAAAAATGGGAGCTATTCTTAGAATTTTTCATACACCTCCCTCGTTTTCTCGTTGGGGATGTAATAGGTTCTATCATCTTTCTTTTTGGATCTTGATCTAACCCAATCTAAACTGCGATCTTGGCTTAACATAGATGAGCTAATTGACCCACAAGAAGACGCAGAAGACAGTGGGTCTGTTTGAAGCCACTCTTGCCTCATCCCAATATAACTAGCTTGGCCTAAAAAGTGTGGATGCTCATTCTGCAGTTGCCTTTCCCTAGCCTTCTGACTTTTTTCTTTCACAAAAAAATCACAATCTTGTCTTTCAACTTGGTATAAAAAATGAATAAGAATTGTAACATTATACAGACCTTGAAAATCTCAGTCTTACGTTCCTTTTTGAATTTTTTCCATTGTTCCTCTGTCAAGAAATCGTATAGCTGAGTAGGTGATGTATATTTCGGGTGCTCCTTGTTGATGAAATCACGCGCCAACCTTGTTTTGAAGTCTTTCCAACATGAACTCACATCTCTGAAAATAGTTTTTTTCATATAGTTATCGGGCATGTTGAACTCCCTCTAAAATACAATAATAATATGCAATGTTATTTCAAAAAGACTAATTACTAATTAACAAAACACACACACACACACACACACACACACACACACACACACGTGATACCTTTATATCTTCCCAAATCATGTTCTTAAGGCCTTGATCAACTTGATGCTAGTTACTGATATTTATATCAACTTGAATATGGATCAAAGACCCAAGATAAGACTTGAAGTCCTCCTTATATGGTCTGATCATTCTAACACTAGGGGACACTAGTGCATCTACGTATATGTTACGAGCTACCTCCGCATAATCACTTCGAAAAGTCGAGAGTAAGCAATGGATTGACTGGCGGTTACTAGTCACATAGCCATGTTGTATAGCCCGATCACGTACGATATTCAGCTATTCTACGTGTTGGGCAATGGTCCAATCAAGTCTAGGCCTGAAGCGTTCATAATCTCTAATGGCTTGTTCTGCTTCACCGGGTATATCTCTATGAATGGGTGCCATGTCCTAAACCAATCATGCAAAGTCCAATTAAGTGAGTTTTATCCATTTCTCTTAGTTAAAAATTATGAGGACATAAAATTTAAAAGATCTTTCAAATTATACTCAAACTCATTTTCTTTCTTTCTTTCTTATTTTGGATACAAAATTTTCTCTTTCTTTCTCGTCTAAATCTCAAAACATATCTTTTCTCATGTATCCGAAAATAAAATAAATAAACTTCATAATAAAATCATTTACATTCGGAGTTGGCAGAGCAAAAGATGGCAGTATCAAAAGTCGTCAAAACAATATTTATGATTATTTTAGAAAAATTTTGCAAGTCTACAGAAACGTAGACCTGCTCTGATACCACGTTGTAACGCCCCGAATTCCGTGAAACCCGGGACGCCACTTCGTCCATTAAATTTAACTTGATTGCGGAAAATAAATTTAATTCAAATCATCGCATTTATTATTTGAAACTTTAGCGAAAACTTAATCAAATGAATTATAAAAAAATTCATAAAAACTTAGATCTAAATTTTTTAAATGAAAGTAACGATAAATAATTTAAACAGTAACATTCATAAAAATTGACTAAAAATATCATCGTTATTAAGTTTGTCGACGCTGCCCTTTCATTCGCCGCCATCTCCGAGATCTGCAAAAGCTGTTAAAATAATTAATTTACAGAATAATTTAACACATATTTATACAATCATACAGTGATATCATCATCATCATCATAATCATAGGCTCTTTTAATAAAATCAAAGGCTCTTTAAAAATCATAGGGTGTGGGTAATCTCGTCTCATGCATAGCATGTAAGTTATGCATAACATCATTTCTCATCTTATCTCATAAGAGATATTCTCGTCTTGTCTCATGCTTCAAAGCATATAAATCACGTAATTCCACATAAGACATGTAAATTATAATTTAAACTAATTAGTGGGGGCGAGTCTACCTTAATATCGCGAGTTTGAAAAAATAGAGCTTGAAAGTCACGTCACTCTTTTAAATCACCAAGTGTATCGTCTAGCCAAAAGAAAATTAAATTAATTTAGTATTTCGAAATATTAAAGTGACAAAATGAAGCTTGGGGTTAAATTGAAATTTTAAAGAAAGGATTGATTTTAAAAGTGTGGGGCTGAAATGGGCTTTTTTCGAAATTAATGGGCTGACATAAAAATATTCTAAGACTGTAGGGCTGAATAAAATGTTTTAAAAACTAAGAATTGAAATTAAACACTTTGAAAAGATGAAAAGGACTGAAACAATCACTATTCAAAAGTTGGGGCTAAAAGGCAAATTTTCAAAACTAAAATAATAAAATAAGATTTTTATCTTATTTATCTCTCTCTGAAATTGGGATTAGAGAGAGAGAGAGAGAGAGAGAGAGAGAGAGAGAGAGAGGGATGAGAGTGCGACGAGAAGGGGGCTCCTCCAGTTCCACGTCGCCAAGCGAAAATCCGGCGGTGGTACCTCCGTCGAGTGGCGGTGACGAAGAGGTGAGTGTGAGTGGGTCAAAAGGTGGAAGTTTGGGGTGAAAAATCGAGGCCAAACTGAGGCTTGAAGGCTCGAATTTATGGGTTTTCTGATGATAATACGGTTGATGTTTGAGGTAAGTTTGTTGGCTTAGTTTATTCTTGGTTTTTTGGGTTTGTTTTGAGTGAATTTGAGGTGGGATTGAAGTTGGGCAGTAGGTGGGTTTGGTGATTTTTTTTTCTGAGTGGTGGTTGCTGTTCAGGTGGTGGTGACTGGTGGGTTCGATTTAGTAGATTGAAATGATGGTTCGGTTTGGTGATATTTGAGGATTTTGATTTGGTTGGGGATTGAAGCAGGGGCGATCGATTGATTGGGTGGTGAAGATAGCGGTTTGAGAGAGCGGCGACGACTTTGGAGTTGCGAGTAGTGGTGGCTGGTGGCGTTGGTTTTCGAAATGGGGCAGTGGAGTCGACATTGGTGGTGGTTCAGTGATTGACTTTCGATTGATGGCAGTGGGTAGGGGCGATTGTGGGCTGCGGTTGGTGTGTTCATTGTGAAGTTGGAGTGGCTCGATGGTGGAGGCTTGACAGCTTGGTGGTGGTGTTTGGTAGTTTAGTTCTTGAATGTGCCATGTCAGATTGTGGGTGGTTTCACGTTGAATAGCAGTGCATCGTTTGGGGGGGGGGAAGATACTCACTGAGTGCTTGGGAGTTTGTTGAAACAGATTCTCTATGTCATGATTTGTAATGAGCTTGGGAAGAAATAAACATTGTCTGTGATTTATTATTGGTAAATTGTAGCATATTTTTGGCTGATTGTGGAGCTAAACCTGGGATTGAGGAGTGACCATGGGAAGGAAATTGTGTGAATGGGTATTCTATCCTTTGTGTTTGCTGTGCATTTGTGAGGAGGAAGGGTTGATTGCTGAATTTCTTTGGGGGTGTCAGTGTACGAGAATGACAATGGGGAAATGGGGGATTATTAACATGTAGGTTGTGCTGTTATTGCAAATGGAAGTTGGGGAGGAAATTTTGGGGAATGGAACCAGACGTGGGAGGAAGGATTGGTTGATTATGATATTAAACATGGTATCTTAGTGCAGGATCAGATTTGGAAAGTAGGGGAATGATTCTAGGATTTGATTGTGGATTAAAATTTGGGAAGGCAAGAAGGGATCTTCGATTGGGGAGAATGCCTGGGGTTGATTGTGATTAATGTATGGTATATTATGGTAATAAACAAAAGATTAGAAGTTGGGCTTAAATGTTTGGATCTAAAATAAATTAAAATTTGTACTTAAAAAAAATTTAAATCCAAATAAATTGAAAATTGGACTTTAAAAATAAATAATGGAGTTGGCCATCATTTAATAAAACTTGGAATTGGAATATGATAAAATTTAAAATAAATTTCATTTCATTTCATTGGCTAGACGATCACAGTTTTAAAATAAACGGACAAAGTCGTAGCAACACATTTTTAAAAAAATAATATTTATTTAAATAAGTCATGGAAGATTCTCGGTCGCTACAGTTATCCTTCGGAAGCATTTCTCGTAAAAGTTTCAATAATGCCGTGAAACTGTTATCACTCCACCTATTCCTTGAGTTCAAGTTATACAATTTGAACACAGCGGACAATTTTGTGAATTTATTACAACCAGAAAACAAAGGCTTTTCAGAATCATTGAATAGGTTATTGAATATACGAGGCTTTTCAATGAAATCTTCTTGTATATCACACACCATTTCATCTATCCGATCATTACCCACATCATTCTCGTCATTCTCCACATTAGTCTCATCATTATTGCTCAAACCCTCATTCTCACTGGCGCTCATCCTAGGAAGTATACTCTTACCATGCCATATCCATCGTGTATAACCCTCCTTAAACCCACGACGAATCAAATGGCTCTTCACTTGCTCAGAATTATGAAAATTTCTTAAATTCTTACAATCATAAAAAGGACATAAAATCATTTCTTCCCCTTTCTTTATTTTATTTTCCTCGGGATATTTCATAAATTCTTCAACTTCTTTCACATATTCTTGTGTATAACGTCTCCCATACATCGAACTCCGATCCATATCTAACCACCTATATATCAAGATATTCACAATGTATTAAAAACGAATGAAATCACCTAAAATGATAATTGTCATTTTTTATTTATAAAATCCTATGAAAATTTAGGCAGAACCTCCCTTATAAATTGAACTTAACCAACCTATAGGGGGAATCAAAATGTCACAATAACATCAAAACATTCAACCTCAACATATTCAAACCTCAAACACAACTCCAGTTAAACTTCAAAAACATCATCAACTACTTCAAATTCATCCGACATCAATTTCCAGCTCATAAACATCGATCAAAATTCTATAATCAACTGTATATTCAATAAAAAATAACATTCTAAAATTTCATTAAAACTACAACAATTAAAAAATCGCAATATATCCATCTACTAACTCAAAATTAACAATCTAAATTTAAAATTCAAACTAAACTAATAAAAAGTTCATTTAAACTATTTAACGTTATATATGTATTTTTTTGAAAGACACACACACACACACACGTCAATACGTATATATATTTTTATATATATAAATATACACATAATACATAAATATATATATACAAACCATATAACACACACACACGCACCCCTTACAATACACAAGGCGACAACAACAACAATGGTAGAGGGAGGAGGAGGAGATGGCGGTGACGGCGACAGCAATGGCAGAGGGAGGACGCGAAGATGACGGCAAGGGCAGAGGGAGGACGTGATGACGACGATAGATCTAGAGAGAGAGAGAGAGAGAGAGAGAGAGAGAGAGAGAGAGAGAGAATGCGCGTCGTAGGTGTGGTAGTGTGGGCTTGAATGTTGGTGGTGGTAGTGGCGGAAGATTAGTGGTGGCGGCGGCGGATTGACAAGTGAAAGAGAGAGGAGTGAGCTTTTGGGTTAGAAATGGAGTGAAAATGATGTTTCTGCCATGATGCTGAGAAAAAATGAGAATTTGTATATGTGTCGGTTCCAATTTAGTAACCGACGCATATACTAAATTTAACCATATGCGTCAGTTTTGAAGAAAAAACTGACGCATATATTTAAATTTTATGCGTCGGTTCTGACGCAGAACCGACGCATTTGGTTTAGCGTTCTCTTTAACGTCGGTTCCTAATATGAAACAGACGCATAATGTGAAGTCATATTTACAAAATTGCTACCACCATTTTTATAAGCGTCAGTTTTTCCAAAAATCGACGCAAATTAATTATTTTTTTGGATTAATTTGTACTAGTGAGTCCACTTTATTACTTGAATACAACATCGTACACTTGAGATTTAGCACACTTCAGCGTAACAATGGAAGCACTAACCCAGAAGAAACTGGTTGAAAAGGAGAAGGAGAGGGCTGATATGGAGTTGGGAGCTAAATTAGCTCTTGAGAAAGAAATGGAGAAGCTCAAGGAAGAAGAAAACAAAAATTTGACTGATGAGGTTTTCAACCTAAAACGTCGAGGAGTTTAACTAGAGAAAGAAAAAATTGAGGCTGAGAGATAGTTGTTATTTCTTACTAGGAAGCTGTAGAAAAAAATTTAAGGGTTCTAAAGAATATGACAGGGTCATAGAGGAGACCTACTATCTGACCTATAAGGAGATAGTAGATGAACTGGAGCAAAGGAGACCTGAAGTAGATATTTCCTTTCTAAAACAAGAAATGGATAATATATGGAAAAAGTATAAGAGTATGTGTCCATATAAGCAATCAGATCCGGAAGTTCAACGACCTACCACTAATGATCCATTGGATGACAACAAACTGAATCCTTAACTCCTCAGCTCATTTTTGTAATTCTGCACCCTTTTTTGTAATTCTCCAGTTCGTTTTTTGTAATATTCCCTTGTAACTTTTTCTTAGCAGTTTTCTCCCAGCCCTTTGATTGTTGTAATCTGAAACACTTTTTCTCGTTCTCCGTTTGGCCGGTCTTAATATATGAGTTGAGTTAATAATTATAAATTGAATTTACGATTAAATTTGCAAAAGACTGATCCAATATTTTTAGATAAAATACTAAGTTAATTGATCAAATTTGCAACAAGCAGATCTAATATTCTCCAACAATATTATTTATGAATGTTTCACCTCGTTTGGTTGAGGACCTCAAGGGCGCGGTTCAGTTGTGTCCCTTGAGGTTTTTCACCTCATTTTGTAGAGGACCTCAAGGGCATGGTTCTATCGTGTCCCTTGAGGTTTTTCAATTTCTTTGAGATGAGATGTTGTCCTCCCTTGGATGAAGTCAACCTTTAGAGCTAGGTATGTCAAAATGGGACTTCGTAGTCAGAGGACTTGCTCCACATTCCTCACAACTCAATATTTCATTTCTCACTAAATGGCCAAATTGTAATATATTTTCCACCTTTGCGACCAAGTAGTCAATTTTTACTAATAATGTAGTAATAGTATCTACCTCATGGACCCCTATTGGCTTTCTTTGAATTGACCTGTCAGATGCCCACATGGCGTTTATGTTGGTTGTCCTCTCGAATAATTCCAACGCCCCTTCAAAAGTTTAGTAGTCAATGAACCATTGGATGAAGACTCCACCAAACTCTTGAATTGAGGAAGGAGACCTATTAGACGAAATGTATTTGATGGCCCCATGTGATGCCATGGTTAGGACACATTCTAAGCATGTTTTTAAACCTTTTCGAAGCTTCATCTAATGTCTCTGAATCTTGTTGCTAAAACACAGTTATATCATGCCTAAGCTTAGCAATCTTGACAAGGGTGAAGAACTTGGTGCACAGTCTTTGGACCGAATCATTCCAAGTCGTGATACTTGCAGCGGGACATGAATCTAACTAATCTAAAGCTCTATCTTGCGAAGTATATTGAAATAAGCAAAGTTTGATGGAGTCATATGATACAACATGTTATTTAAAGTGCTAGTACATATCTAAGAATTGGAGATATGCGTATGTAGATTTTCATCAGGTTTTCCATAAAATTGATGCCCATTGGTCTTCAATTGGAAATTTTTGATCTAAAAGGTGGATTGACAAATTTTGCTTGATTTTGAATAATTTGCGGACCCATGAAGTCCGCAACAAGCATATTTCTTTCGTCATCACCTTGTACGACATGATTTATCTGTATCTCTGCCATATCTAAATATTTCTGGTAATTTGTTTTTCTACTTCTTTTGATTATCTTAATCTAACATGAAGTGTATGTTCGATGTTTGGATCAACTTGTGCAAGATCACTGTGTCTTGAACTTCGCATACACAAAACTAAGAAGGAACAAAAGAATAGTGAAGAACTGAAATAAAATAAAAATAAAAATAAAGCAATAAAAAGTTTAAATTAGTGACAGTAATCTAAAAATAAATTTAAACTACAGTCCTCGGCTGTGGAGCCAAAAACCTGTTGCGTTATTTCCTGCCGCAAGTGTATGAATCGGATAGATAATATAGTGGACTTTGAGTCCGTTTATCGTACCCACGAGTATTGAAAAACCTTAATCGAAACTAAAGAAATCAATTTGGTTTAGATTTTTGTTTAAACTAACAAATAAAAATAAACAAGTTTGAACTAATGAAATTAAAGAGAAAATATGCTAGAATCGAGAATCTAATATTAATTTGCATCATTCATTCTTTGATATATATGTTTAACAATAATTCATGGGGTTTTGAATTTCATCATTCCTAATTATTTTCAAACTCTCTTTCGAACAAGAATTAAATCATATTTCTATATCTGACCCGAATATATTTCTATGATGAATGTGAATAGATATAAAAACATTAATGTTTTATGAACACTTTGAAGGATAACATAAGGTAAAACAGTACATTTCTATCGCCTATCGGACTTTGTGGCAATTAAAATATGTATAACGTATTCTTAATATTTCGAACATAAGAAAACACCACAAAAATCATATAATTATTGTAAACATGATTATAGATGCAAGTAAGATCAAAATAATTTCTCAAACCCATAAATTGCATTAAATTAAACAAGTATCAAAACATGAAATCAAGAAATGAAAATTTCATCACGATTCTAACATAAACACCTAGCCTAAAAACATTATTAAATTATAAAATAGAAAAGGATTTGGTAGAATTCATGACCCGATTGGATGAATTATTTCTCCTTTTGCATAAAGCTTGAATCTTGCCATCGTGCGCCAAATGGTTCCCTTAAGAATTGTGCAGAGTTTTTGTATGTAATTGTGAGGCAGAAAAACCCTAATCTTGAGCAATACAAGTCCTACATATAGTTGAGGAAGAATTCTCGTCGAATTAGGCAAGAAAATATCAAAAATCGGATTTTAAGGCGAAAAGTTCAACCAAAATAGATAACCGCGCGACCGTGTGGTTTAAGAGGCCATGATTTCGTGCATATATTATTTCTGGTGTTGTTTGGTTTAAGATTGACCACACGATCGCACTAGTGTTCTTCCAGCGTTTGTGTGGTTGAACATTTTCTGTGCAATTTTTATCTTTTGTTTTCTATAAGTTGGTCCTCATACTTTAATTGTACGTCAAGTCCTCGCCTTTTGATTTGATCTATTTTGCCCCCGAACTGATTTTCTTCAATTAACTCACTTTTATCCTTGAATTCCATCTTCCTTCATTGATAACCCCAAAATTTTGGCTATTTTCTTTTTCAAGAGGCTACTAGTATCCTTCAATTAAGTTGAAAACATAGCTACGTGCGGATACTAGTAGAGTATTTTTAGAAAAATGGCAGATTGACTCGATTTATCAAAAATACTTTCTAAACTTGTTTAGAACCATTTTAATTGTTGTAAATAGTGAGTTTACCCTATTAAACTTTTAGGATCATCATTCTTACTTTAGCTTCAACATTTTAATAACAACCAAGTTAAAAACAGTTTCAACACTCCATAAGAGTGATATTTAGATATTAAATGAAACTTTAAAATACAGGGCTGATCTCTTTCCATAAAAATCTACCTCTACATCTCAAAATTGAGTCCCAAATGGTATTTTACTTTTAAATGCTAGAAGAATAAGATTTTCATCCCAAGTTTAGTTCTAGGTAAGTACTCTTCATTATTGGTCGGCATCCTCTATAGGAAATCCACACATACAAGAATCAATGTTCCATTGCCTATAAAGAAAGTCATGAAATGACTATGAACCGCGAGGTCCAATGAATAAAACTCGATAACGTAATATGAGCTTAATGTTAAACATAAAGCATATAAAGTTGTATAGCCATCTATCATTCTCATTATTTTCTTGTCAAACTTTAACATACTTATGAATGAATATAAATCATACACTTCACCTCTTAACTTTGACATTATCACTCATATAAACGAATGAAATAATAATCACATTAACATATCATTTCATACTCAACTCATATCACCTTTACAACATTTAGTTCCATATAAGCACGTTCAGGTAATCAATATATTATTTATGGCATGAATGTAATGCATGAAGTGATATGCAAGTGTGATAAAGTTTTTCACTTTTCTCATAGTTTCTTTTCTTTCTTTATTACTTTTCTTTCTTTTTTTTGAAAAGTGACATGCATAGTGATGATATTTTTCACTTTTCTAATGCTTTTTTTCATGCTTTTACTTTGGGTCCTTCCCATATTAGGGTTGTACACCGCGCGCATAATGGTGCTTTCTATAAGCACAAGGTTACAGTAGAGCAATATTTCACGCTCACGAGCTCACTGACTCCACTTTTATTAGAGTACTTTTCTCAATAGCACATTGGCTTACATGGGACGACCTTCTCCCAGGGTATCTAATAGCCTGTGACCTCAATATAGGAACGACATTCTCCCTAGGTGTACAACCTAAATGAGGACTTCTTAATTATTCATGCTCAATACTTTCAAATATACTTTGCTCATTAATACTTAATGATCATGAATACTTGAAGTGATAAGATGCGACATTTAACATCATTTATCATGTTATCATCACATGAAAGATTTTGTACATAATCATTCCTTCACATTTGACATAACATACTTGATAAGTGTATTTTATACAATTATTTATATGTCTAAATTAGAATAAAATATTGTTGTTTTTGAATAAACTCTACATAATTGCTGATTATTTGTTTATATTGTAGAAAATATCCCAAAACCATGAGAATCAAGGAATTTATGGAACTAATGCTAAAATTGGATGAGAATTGGAGTTTAAATGGATAAATTGGATGATGATGATGATGACGATGATGTCAACCAGGGGATACAAGAGGAGCTAGGTGAGAGGAATCAAAGTTAGAAGGATCAATTGAAGAAGAATTGAAGTGATTCTAGAGTTCAGGGACAAAAATGTCGCAATTAGAAGATGAAGGACTTAAGGGAAATTAAAAGATCCGTGACCTTCTTAAACACATTTTAAAGATAGAAATTGAGCTGAAAACATTGGCCTGCGTGGCCACTCACAAATGAGGGGCTGGGCAACTACACACGAATCAAGCAAAACGATTGTTGATATGCCTGCATGGCCACCAGGTTTTCTTTTGCGGCCGCGCAGTCTTCTCGACCTAGCGGAGGTTTTGGCCCATGCATGTTTTTGGCCTAATTTCTCCCTTATTCTACTAGGTTTTCTCTCCTCTTCTATATATACAACCTTTCATGCAGGAAATTGTGACTTTTGCCAGACTTTTGGATAGCCTCTCAACATCATAATTCATTGATCTATCATCTAATTCTTGGAGGAGAACTTCAAGGAAAAGGGACAGGATTGAAGATTATCAACAGGAATCGAATCTTGGTACAAGAATTTCTTTCTCTTGTTAATTTGATAAACTCAACATGCACAGCAATTTATAATTCTACGTTTCTATTTCTTTATTGATGAACTATTAATTTCTTTGTTGGGACAATTGATATAGCTTAGTTTTATGCTTTTAATTCTATTAGTTTTATGCTTTTAATTCTATAATTCTACTTTTGCGTTTATGATTGCATGTGTTGATTTTTTTTTATTTTTTATTTTTTTGTGATTAATGCATAAATGAATTGATCACTTATTCATGATATCTTGGGCTGTTTTCATAATTTGGGAGGTGAAGGAATAAAATTCGGTAATTGAATGAATGATAGAGATATACGTTTTTAATTATTGTGATCGCTATATGAATTCTTGTGTTCCATGCACGTAATTATTATGATCCGCTGTAGAGATATATGGTTGACTGAATTAGGTAGAATTGATTTAAACTCGACAGAGGAATTTCATATGCATAAGTGAATTCGGTCGAGCACATAAATAGGATTAAAACTTGAATATTGGAATTAAAAGTATTGACTAACGGGAAATCAGATGTCACAACACTTTTAAACATCAATTTAGAAAATCCAAATGTGTAATCTTTTCTTTTGATTTTAGTTAGGATACTTTAGTTTAGATAATTTATCACAATTTTACCATTCAAATATAGCGAGATCTAACACACTTTTGGTACTTAATTAATATCCTCGTGGGAACGATAACTTGGACTCAAAAAGTCCACTTTATTACTTGAGTACAATATTGTATACGCCGTTGACGGGGACTGTTAATTAATATCGATACCAATTAGTTCTTTCTTTAGTTTGAACTTTTCTTTATTTTTATTTCTTAGTTTTTGTTTTGAGAACATTTAAGGAGCTGTAAATTGTTTCTTATGGATTTAGGGATTGAACGGATTTTTAGACGGTTGGAGGCATTACAACAGATAGAGAAGATATTAGTGAATAGTTATCATTGGTACTTTGATTGAACAACACTTGCGATGATCAAATCACAACACTGTATGCAAGACTTGATGAAAATTTTGCTTTGATAGAAACGCTAGACAACTTGGGTGAACGGCCAATACGTACAGTTCAAGCTGAAATTAAAGATTTTGACAATAAAGATTTGATAATATAGGAATTACAAAATCAACAAGCTGAAATTAATGAAATCAAGAAGTTGATGGAACTGTTGACAGTGAGCATATCAGAGAGACAACCACTACAGCTACCAGAATTCAGGTGAAAATATCAGATGACTTAGAAAAATTGGTTGAAATAAATGAAGAAAAAGAAGAGCAACCTGAGATAGTGGATCAACCAGAAGAAATAGCTTCCATGAATATTGTCCAAATGTCAACAATTCAAATTCCAGACATCGAGATTGAGGAAACTTCAATTAAAAATGAAGATCAAGTGGACAAAGAGGAGTAGATCACATAAGAGCAGACAAACAAGGAGACAATTAAGTTGTTGACTTTACCATGCAATCTTCTAACTACATAATTGATTTCATCACTGGCACCAACAAGGTAATTGAAGTTTACATATTGAAATTCGAATTGATTGGAGATGTCAAAATACATGACATGGGAAAAGTGGAATTTTGGTACATCAATACAAACTGGAGCAAATTCAAGTGATACAAACAAAGAAGGTCATCAAAAGTTTTATTTAGAGTTCCTTGAACAATAACGGTAAAAAGTCAGGCTTAAGACTATAAACAGAGTGCTTGTTGGGAGGCAACCCAATTTTCTATCCCTTTTATTTATTATGCTTTATTTATTGCTTTAATGCTTTATTTATTGCTTTAAAAGTAGCTATAAGATTTATTTGTATTTTTAGTTTAGTTTTAGCAAGGTTGAGTTATCACGATTAGCATGACACTCATTGTACCACATTGAGTTGATTGATAGTGCATAATCCTTGATAAAGTTTGAGCATCATTATCATCATTAAAATCTGGCCTAAAACATGAAAACATAGTTTGGTGCATATTGAGCATTTAAAGCATAATACTCAATTGAAATGTTGATTCTACTTGCACGCTTGATTTTTAAGTTTGGAATCGTAAACACAAGCATGCATGATCATAGTACATGTGGTTGGTGACATGCATTACGAAGTGTTTAGGGGTCAAGAACCGAGCTTGAAATTCAAAGAGTCAAAATTTTTATTCTGGCCGGATCACCACGCGGCCACGCCATCTCACTACAGGGTCACTTTACCTGAAAAAAGCTTTAGGTCCCTACTTTACCATCCCATTTCATGACCATATTGAACTGTAAATACTATGAATTTTTGACATGTTATAGACCATATTATGTACTTTCATGTGTCCGAAGATGGCTTGGGAAAATTTCAATTTTTCAATATGATGTTAGGGCTTGAATATGGGTGGTCAACCATGTTTGAAAATTCAGATTTATGCTTTATTTTTGGTTTGAGGGTGTTAGTGTTGATCTATTTCTATTGATTAATGGTGTTTATGATCTTAAAAATGTTAATTTCTTATTTTCGAGGAAAACACTACTTCAAACACATCGAATCAAACTTGGAAACGCAAGAAAAAGGGTCAAAATATTCAAGTGACTTCAAAGGAAAAGTTTCTAGTGATTGCAATGCATCTCCAAACCCGAGAAGTACTTGAACCCCTCTCTTATGTATTCATTGATTTATTATATCTTTTTGACATACATTGAGGGAAATGTATATTTCTAGTTTGGGGTGGAAATCTCATTTTTTGCATTCATTCAATTGTTTGGGATACACACACACACACACACACACACACACAAAGAGAACTTGAAAATTTTGTTGACATGTTTATTGCCTAGGAAATAATTCGTATTAACTATGTGCATTAGCTAGAGTAATGGATAAAATATAAACTTTAATTTTATTGACTTGTTATTCGTGTTAGATTTTCATATTCTTGAGCACATATCCATTGTTAAATTATTACCTGTGTAGAAGTATGTTTAACATATGTGCGGAATATTTATACAACTCGAACTTAGGAATGATTCTATAATCCCAAAACTTAGATCTTTAGACATCTCGACCTTAAATTAGAACCAACACGCTCAGAAGGCAGTTTGGGGTAGAAAAGTTAGTATATGCATGTATTGATGGGTTGAGGGTCTGTGGTTCTTGGTTTTGCACCTTAGGTTGATGGGGTTTGATCAATGGGTATAAGCCAGCACTAGCACAAAAATAGAAAATAATATATGTCTTATTACACTATTTGTAACCTTTTTGACTCGAGCAACTAAGCTGGGTGTTAAAACCTAGTACCCTAAATCCAATTCAATTGGGAGTTATCAACTCAAAGCTTATTACATGGGTCAATTAAAAAGCTTAAGGGAGAGAGGACTTACACATAAGACAAAATTACATCTTTAACTTTTCTTTGTCACCTTTGTGACTTGGGTAATTAAGTCTGAAGGGTTCTCTGAACTTGGTGCCCTAAAGTCATCTGACTTTGGAGTCATTAACCCAAAACTCAATAAAGAGGTCACACAGAAAGCAAATAAGAAAAGTATTGCACAAAGGTGGTAAAAGAAAAGAACAATAGAAGAAAAAGTCGTCCATATAAAAATATAAAAGTGCATGGTATAAGCCTAGTTGATTGGAACCTTGGAAATTGGAGTTGTGAAGTTGGGAATTATTTACCAATGATTGTTGTCAATGCATATTTCTAATCTTGGCTATCCTTTATGAAAAAATGCAATGTAAAAGTGTTTAGAAATCACTATAGAGAGAACCTCAGGATTTGAGAGAAAAGTCAATAGTTGTGATCACCCATGAGCGTTGAAAGGTAAATCATTAGAAAATTATAGGGTCACTACATGGGATTCAAGTTTGCTTGCGCATAATTAGTCACACTATGTAAGTATGTTCTTACATAAGTAGGCATTTGACTTTGACTATTCACACACACACTTGGAAGTCTATCATGAGATAACTAAAAATATTATATTTTGTTGTTCAAAGTTCTATGCTAAAGTATAATGTGATCTGAATTTTAAGGCACATAGTAAACAAGTTGACAAAAGAAAAAAGATATTTGTTAGTTGCATTTTTGTTTTATAGTTTAGTTCTTGATTGTTCGAGTACGAACAATAATTCTAGTTTACGGGTATTTGATAAGTGTATTTTAAACACTTATTTATATGTCTAAACTAGAATAATATATTGTCTTTTTATAATAAATTCTATGTAATTGTTGGTTATTTGTTTATATTATCGAAAATATCCCAAAATCACGAGAATGAAGGAATTTATAGAACTAATGCAAAAATTGGATGACAATTGGAGTTTAAATGGATAAATTGGATGATGATGATGATGATGATGATGTCAACCAGGGGATACAAGAGGAGCTAGGTGTGAGGAATCAAAGTTAGAAAGATCAATTGAAGAAGAATTGAAGTGATTCTAGAGTCCAGGGACTAAATTGTTACAATTAGAAGATGAAGAACTTAAGGGAAACTAAAAGATCATGGACCTACTTAAACAAATTTGAAAGATGAAAATTGCGCTGAAAACATTAGTCTGTGTGCCCACTCCTACAGAAATGAGTGGCCGCGCGACCACACACGAACCAAGCAGAACCATTGTTGATATGCCTGTGCGACCACCAGGTTTTCTTCTATGCAGTGGCGCAATCTTCTCGGCCCAGTGAAGGTTATGTGATCCCGGGAGGGATGCTCATGGAATAATTGAATGAACGCCGGAGACAAGAACCCACATGGGTTGAACGCCACAAAGGTTGCCCAAATCTTTTGATAAGTTCGAGTTTTGTGAACGCTACAAAGACTTGATAATCTTTGATAAGTTCGGGGATGTTCAACAAGAACAATATTTGAGAGAAAACACTCAATAGAATTTTTATTAATCCAAAAAATCATTATTACATTGAAAGAAATAAGATATAAATAAGTAAAACAACCTAAAACTAGGTCTAGCCGCCATAAGGGTGCAAAACCCTAGAAAATGAAAAATAACATAAAACCCCGAAAAAACCCTAATTTCAGAAATCGGCGTGCAGGACCATTTTTACGGCTATGAATATGTTGGTTATGACCGTAACCTTAAGCGGAAGTTGATTTATGGCCATCAGTAATCTTGGTTACGGTCGTAACAATGCAGCTGCATTATTTTTGATTTTCTGAATTTCCAACTCGATTCTTAGCTTGTATCTTGGCTTGCTAGCTTGGTTTAGCCTTGAACCTTCGTCATTCACACAATGTTTGATCTTTAAAGCTCTTTGAACATGCTAGGGTTCTTGTTTGGCTTGAATTATCCATTTTCCTGTTTAGCCTGCCATGATTCTCATCATTCCCTCTTTCTTTAGGATGATTCGTCTCAAACCATAACTTTGTTCCTGTTGTGCAACAGCTCCACCTGGATCAAATGGAAAATCCTTCCCTCCATTGCAAATGATCAACCAATAATACCCCTTCAATTGACAAACATGAAAGTATTGAAGCACGAGCTTGAATTGCCATGATTGGTGTGACTCAGACTCCTATGTGTAATCAACCTGCAAAAAAGGTTCAAATGACATGGGGAGGGAAATATTAGTTTCATAAGGTACAAGGTACGGATCCTTGTACTCATGAGGTATCATCACCACATCCTCTTTTCTCACAACGAGACTATTTTCTTCCCGTCTTTCAATCTTTTCACTCTCTTGCTCAATATTTTTACTCTCAAGCCCAACCACATCTTCTAAATTTTTGGATTCAATCACCTTTTCCACATTTTTATTTTCAACCACTTCAAACTTCAATTCATGCACCTCTTCTTCATGACTCAAGTTTTTATATTCTAACTCATTTTTCAAGTCTCCCTCCTTCTCAACCTTCTTAACATGAGGCTCTACTATTATCTCACATTCACTCTCCTTTTCCAATTTAACCTTATCCTCTCTTTCCCTATCTCTCTTTTGCAACTTAGTTATTTCTTTCCTTGCTCTCTATGCAATCATCTCCTCTTTTAACTTTTTTAATATATTTCCCATCTCCTTGAATTCATCCCTCACTTTCGAGAGATAATAACTGAATAGTTTCAACTTATCCCCAATTCCAACCCTGGGTTTATGATCAAGCCTATTCGCCCTCCTACATGAAGATTTTCCCCCTGAATTTGGACATCGTGGAGTTGAATGTGGAATGGAACGGAAAAGGTTCAATAAAAAGGAATTATGGAATTCAAGAAAAGTCAAGAATTTAAGAAATAAAATAAATAAAAAAACTATATTTTTTTATGAATCTGAAAATCAAACTACGAACGAGAGAAAATAAACGAAACAAAATTCAGATAACAATTGACCAAAATAAACACTATTGAAACATTTTTGGGATTTTTTTATGGATTAAAGACTCACTCACAAAAAACACGAAGAGCATGAAGAACAAGACTCAATAAAAGAAAACAAGTTATGAATGATTCAAAAGTGACAGACTCGATGATAAACACGAAGAATCCGACTAGGATAGAATTAAAAAAAAAACCTGAATTCAGAGTACAACTCTTATACCAGATGATGTGATCTCGTGGAGGGATGCTCGTGGAATAATTGAATGAACGCTAGGAACGTTCCGAATTCAGGTTGTTGACGGACAATGATATGCAGACCCGAGCCTCAAGACGCAAGAACCTAAGGTATCGTAAACCATAGACCCGTTACGATGCGGAGACAAGAACCCACATGTGTGAACGCCACAAATGTTGTTCAGGTCCTTTGATAATTTTGAGTTTTGTGAACGCCAAAAAGACTTGATAATCTTTCATAAGTTCGGGGATTTTCAACAAGAACAATATTTGTGAGAAAACACTCAATAGAATTTTTATTAATCCAAAAACTCATTATTACATTGAATGAAATAAGATATAAATAAGTAAAACAACTAAAATGGAAAATAACATAAAACCCCGGAAAAACCCTAATTTCAGAAAGCGGCGAACATAACCAATTTTACAGCCATAAATACGTTGGTTACGGCCGTAACCTTAAGAAGAAGTTGATTTAAGGCCGAAAGTAATCTTGGTTACGGCTGTAACAATGCGGCTGCATTATTTTTTATTTTCTCGATTTCCAACTCGATTCTTGGCTTGTATCTTGGCTTGCTCACTTGGTTTAGCCTTGAACTGTCTTCATTCACACAATGTTAAATCTTTGAAGTTCTTTAAACATCCTACCAATGTAAACTTTTGTTGCATGCTTCTACCCGAAATTAAAGGATTAAAACTGACTTGAACTTGAAGAAATTCAAGATCTTCATGGTTGAATTACTTGCCTTTTCTTATGGAGATGAGATGCACTCTTTCTGGTCTAAAACCGATCACTTTGGAAGGGCTTTGGTGTTCACAACCCAAGCACCAGATTTGAAGAAGAATTATCCCAAATTCAAGCCAAAACTTTCATGATTTCTTCGTATACACACTCAATCCGAAAATCTTAGTTTTTGGGTGGTTTCTTGTGTGTCATATTGGAAGTTATCATGTGGGAGTTGTTATGGGAGAAGTTACATGATTATCTTGGGTATCATGAAACATGTTATTAATTGGGTAAATGTCCATATTTATTCTCTCAATGCATAACATGAAATTGCATTATTGATTACATGTATTTGTTAATTCTTGAATTGTTACGAATGTTAAGGTTAGTAGAATTAGTTGAATTCTTACTTAGACCTATTGATTATCAGTTGAGTGATAGTTCAGTGATTGGAAGATTTAGAGAAAATCTTACCTAGAACTATTCGATCCACTAACTGATTGAAGGTTCTAAGGTTGGAAGAATTAATGTAATTCTCACCTAGAACTTAGGTATTTTGCATTCTGAAATTAAGTTTATGATAGTAAAAATATTAGGATTGCGGATGATGATTGGGAACATAGTGAACTTTCGACTCTGTACCTAATGTTGAACTATCGGTTACGTTAATTTGCATAAATGTAAAATGATATATGTGCATAAATGGGCATGGGTTAAGAACATTATTGTCTCTAGAATCTGATAGATCTTGAAATAAAAACCTATAGAGGTTGATTTTTTATAAATGTGAAACGCTAAATGTGATAACATTTGGTGCAATAAAATCTTTTATGTACTAGAAGAATGTGATGCTTTAAAGAGCATTAGACACAAAATAGTAGACCTAATGTAGGTCAAACTACTCTAGAGATTAAAGATCAAGAACTTTGTCAAGTACAGGAATATGTAGATTCTAGTGCATGAGAATTTGATTTGGTAAATTCTGTTATAGATAATCTTATTCTCGAATGTGACAGAGCTAATGTGGTAAGCTTAGTGTTGACAATTTTAGTTGGTCACATTTTCCTAAAGAGTAGAAGTTTGAATTGTCTCTCTCCAGTAGTTGGGAACTTTGCAAGTCGATGTGACTTATAAATTGTAGTGTCAATTTTATTTATTGACACAACCCGCTATTTTGAACTAAAAGTGTTACACCTCACTCTTTAGTAGTCAAAGTCAAGAAGTTATTTTAGTCAAAGTCAAATAAGGACCTAATTTGAACGAAGAATTTTATTGGGACTTAGATTGCAATTACAAAACTTGAGGGCTGAGATGATAGATAATAGAAATTCATGGATTTTGTTTTCCATAATCTGACCTAAAGGATTAAAAGGTATGTGATATAAATGTATGAGGACTTTTAATGCAATTACATTATATATATGTGTCAATTAAAAGGGATTAAACCCATTCCTTCCTCATTATCGGTGGAGATAATAGAGGCCAAGTTGGAGAAAAATCGAGAGAGAAAGAAATAAGAAGAAAAAGGGAAGAAAGAAGAGGAAGCCGAATGGAGTCCAAAATAGATGGTTTTAGCTTGGGTTCTTCATTTCCTACTTCAATTTCAAGAGATATAGCAAGAATTTACACATTTTGGATTGAGATTAAATTCAAGATATTTGGACTATTAGCTTTTAATTCGAAGTTTAGCAAGTATTAAACTTTATTTGGCATGTATTTGAGGTATTAATGGAAGATGGATGTTAAAGGAATTGAGATTTTGAATTGGGTTTGTGTAATAGAATCTCTTTTGATTTTCCTTTTGCTTATATGATACTAAATATTTTAGTTAAGGATTATAAGTTTGGTTTCTCCATTATTTAGGTAATTTAAAGCTATTTTCAAGCAAAGGTAGTGTAGTGATTTTAATATTAAAATTTTGTCCAGAAAAGTGGTATTCTATCGAACATTTCTTTATCAGTGCTTATATATTCAGAGTTGGAGTTTTAGTGTTGTTTTTGTCAACGTTTAGAGTTCTCAGATTTGGAAAGTTAGAATGAAGTTTTATGACTAATATTGAAATCTTGGTGTTGGATTAAATAAAGTATTCAAAATGGGTTATATTAAGGTTTAGATGTTAATAAGCTGGATAATTTAGGATGATTGGTTGATAAGTACATGAACGGAATATGAGTTAGAATAACTAGCGAATCAGAATGAGTCTATTGTAAATGAATTAAGTTACATAATTGTATTAGATAAATTTTCATGATTTGATATAATTGATTTTAATACAAAGGATTTATATTGTTATTTCAAGAGGTGTTTAGAGATGGGACAAGGCCTATCACCTCAGCCACATTTCAGTCAATAGTTCTGTGAGTGGAAAACTTTATTTTTCCATAAAATAAGCACTTATTTAGTTTTCAAAGTTTAAATGGATGCTATTTGTTATGTACTACTCATATTATATTATATAAGTTGCTAAAATTATTTATTTTCAGATTGAGCTAGAAAAGCATAAATTTTAGAATAAAATGATTTTATAAGAAATTCTTTTAAGGTTCTATTCGATTCAATTAAATCAATTCATTGGAGTAATATATCGGTTTTTCATATCTCAGTGATTTATTTTAAAACCACCAGAAAGTGCCCATGTGATTTTACCCGCTCTGCACTGATGTGAATTCGTTTCCACAGTGCATGACCAGATATGGTGATTTTACCCGCTCTGCACTGTTGTGAATTCGTTTCCACAGTGTATGACCAGATTATCAGATTATTAGAGGTCTTTGGGACCCAGTCTTGTGCACATATAGGCTTTGGGCCGTGCACTAGGGTGCTTTAGCCTTTGGGGCAGTCTATGCACATATGACACACATTATCAGATTATCAGCTTACCAGATCTGAATGGCTTTGTCTTGTACATCGAGATTACTTTGTACATGAGTAAAGCTGTTCTTCGGGTACATTTTGGTGTGATTCTTAGTATTATATTAGTTTATTAGATTTCAGATAATAAACTTCAGTTTATCAAATTCCAGATAATAGAATACAGTTTTAGTTTATTCAGTTTATAGGATAGAGATTTCAGCTTATAGTGTATTAACAGTTTGTCCTTGTTTCCCATGATATCAGGTTACATATACTCCTTATACCTTACATATGCTCATTTAGAATAAAGAATAAAGGATGTTATGATTCTGGCATGTTTCATTCTTAAAAGCAATTATCAAAATATAGAATTTCCTAAAGTTGAAATAGAATAAATACGATTGATTTGTAAATATGTATTTACGAGAAAATGATCCTTATTTTTAAATTATCCACTCACTGAGTTATAAACTCACATTTCCCCCATATTTTATTTTAGATTGCAGGTAAATTTGAGTTAAGAAGAAGTTGGAGCCTGTTAATCTCCCAAGTCCTGCCACAGACCTAGTGAGAGAATGTGATTTATGTGATTAAGTTATTCAAGTACCTAAGCTTATGGATTCATTACATTTTCACAGATGTATATTCATTTGGGTTATGTATATATATAAAGGAGAAAACTAAAAGTTTCTAGTTATCTTATTATATCAATTGTTATGCTTAGAAGATTTAGGTAGTGCTATAAATATACAGGAGTAGTTGTTTGAGGATTTGTTGTCCTTTTACAGGCTGGTTATGTCAAAATTATAGAGGAGATGATGAGATTCGAAGCGCGGAAGAAACGCCGGAAAGTTCCGAACTCAGGTTGTGGTTGGACGGATGAATCATGACCTGATATTCACGATGCGATGGCTCGACGATGCGGAATAAAGAACCACGACTTTCGAAATGCCACAAGGATTTGCCCAATCTCCTTGATAAGTCTCTGATTTTCAATGCCACAAATACTCTCGCGAAAATTTGATAAGTTCTGGATGAACGCCACAAGATAATCAATCTTGATAAGTTTGGGTTTGTAATGTGAATCCACACATTAAACAATTGAAAAACATTCAATCTCTTTTTATTCAATCATCAAAGTCTGAATTACAATGAATGGAAAAAGCGTATAAATAAGCAAAATAAAGCCCTAGTCGCTAATCTACTAAAAATAGAATTCTAATTAGACTAAAATAACTAAAACTGATAAGGAAATAAAATAATGCGAAATCTGGAAAAATCTGATTCGTTAAGAAGTTACGGCCGTAAAGATGACACTTACGGCCGTAAGTGTGTTTCTGTTTAAGGTTACGGCCGTAAATCGAAAATCTTGAAATTCTGCATTTTAACCCAAGGGGAGGTTACGGCCGTGACATATGTTGGTTACGGCCGTGAAAGCTCTTCTGCATAATTTTCGATTCTTTTCGACACGGTTTGATCTTCAAAGCTCGTCGAACCTGTGATAAGTGTATTTTATACACTTATTTGTATGTCTAAATTAGGATTAAGTATTGTCGTTTGGGAATATTTGCTATTTAATTTATGTTTATTTGTTTACTTTTCAGAAAATGTCCCAATTGAAGAAGAATGAAGCAATTAATGGAAAAATGACACGATTGGATGTTAATTGGAGCTAAATTGGACAAGTGAGGAGTTTGTGACAACAACCAGGAAACATGCTTGGTGCCAAAGTGACTAAATCAGAGGTTGGAGGACCTAATTGAATGAATTAAGAGCTTTAATGGTCAAACCGAGAAGAAGATAAAGTTTGGGGACTAAATTGCAACAATTGAAAGTTGAGGACTGAAGGTGCAATTAAAAGTCAGGGACTAACTTGCACAGCCGGAAGAATGATGAAGTCGCGATCGCTGGTCACACACCAAGCGATCGCGAGAAGACGCAAAATTATAACCCGAGAGTTTTAATGAAGACCACGCGATCGCTAGGGTTGATACCACGCGATCGCGTGCGTATCCGGCTGGGCCAACTGTGGGCTTTTTCTCGCGATTTTTCTCTTCTTGACCTAGGTTTTCTCCAAAAAGTTATATATACAACATGAGAGACACGAAAATCAGACCTTTTGCCTCTCCATAGAACGAGCCACAACAGACATTTTAATTCAAATTCTTGGAGATTCAAGAATCGCAGAGGGGCGTGAATTGAAGATACTTGAAGAATTGATAATTCGTGCAATCTTTCCATTCTTCGTTGTTATTTTCAATGAATGTCATTATATTTTGTTTTTGTTATTTAAATATGATGTGTAACTAATTTTAACGTTGGGATGAACGATGTAGCCTAGTTAATTATTTTAATGTCATATTCCTTGTTTTAACGCTTTAATGCATGTGTTAATTTATTATTGCGTTCAATGCATGAATGAACTGGCCACTTATTCATGATTTCATGTGTTATTTCCATAATCCGAGAGGTGAGTTAATAACATAGATCTAGGTAATAAATCCGGTAATTGAACGAGAGATAGAGATATACTCTTGTAATTATTGCGGTCGTGTGTGAATTCTTGTGTGTAATGCATCTAGTTAAGGAATATTCGGACCCGCTGTAGAGATACAAGGTTGACTTATTTAGGTAGGATTGATTTAAACTTGAGAGAGGAATCTCAATTTAAATTATTGAATTCGACCGAACACACAAATAGGAAATAAAACTGGAATAGGAATTGATTTAATTAGCTAGGTGAAATCGTGAATCCCAACCACTTTACAATCATCTTTTAAAACAAAACAATTTCACAATTTAATTATTTAATTCATATTCTTAGTTTTAATTTAAAACCACAAATTCTATTTCGTCTGTTCAAATAAAGTTAAGAACTAAAACATTTCGGTAATTAATAGCAGTCCTCGTGGGAACGATAATCCGGACTCTAAGGTCCACTTTATTACTTGATCACGATATCGTACACTTGCGATCTCAAAATGCACAACAAGTTTTTGGCGCCGTTGCCGGGGACTGTTAATTAGTATCGATACCCATTAGTTCTTATTTTACTTTGAACTTTATTTTGTTTATTTTTATTTTTATATTATTTTTCAGTTTTTGTTTTTAATTTTTGTTTTATTTAATTTATGTTAAGAAGGACTAAGTCATTGGATTTGCTTCCTTTTGATACAGAAATTGAACGCACCTTTCGACAGAGGCGTAGACGAGAGTTGGAAGCGGATCAACAAAAAGACTTAGCAATGGCAGATGACAGAATTCAAGATAATCAGGGAAATCAACAAAATCTGCCAGCAGCTGTGAATGGACAGCAACAAAATCATGGAATGCACGTTTTGCGTGATTACATGGTTCCTCCCGTGGGGAACATTGGAACCTGCATTGTACCTCCTGCAATCCGAGCTAATAGTTTTGAGATCAAGACTTCCTTGATATCCTTGATCCAAAATTCATGCATTTTTCATGGATTGCCATCTGAAGATCCTCATGCGCACCTTAGGACATTTTTGGAACTATGTGATATGCAACGCATGAATGGAGTTTCAGAGGATGCCGTGAAATTAAAGCTATTCTCATTTTCTTTGGCGGATAAAGCAAAAGCTTGGTTTTACTCTTTGCCCCTACACACAATCACCACTTTTGAAGTTATGAGCCAGAAATTTGTAGATAAATTTTTCCCACCTGGCCGCATGTCAAAGCTAAGGCGTGAGATTCTATCATTTAGTCAACAACCTGGGGAATCAATTTTTGAAGCTTGGGAAAGATTCAACGAGCTCATCAGACAGTGTCCTACCCTTGGAATCGCAGATTGGATCTTGGTTCAGACATTCTATAATGGGCTGACAAATGAAAACAAGAAGTACGCCGACTCAGCAGCTGGAGGATCAGTTATGGATATGACATATGAAGAAGCATCTGAGATCTTTGAGAAGATGGCTGCGAACAGTTATCAGTGGTACTCGGATAGAGCTACACCTAAGTCTGGGGGAGTAATTGCTGTTAATGAGATTACATCATTAAATGCTAAATTGGATGCGTTGACGAAGAAAATTGACAGAATGGGTGTGCAGACAGTCAACTAAGTTCAAACATCGCTATGTGATTTTTGTTTTGAAAATCACACTGTGAATTTTTGTCCCATGCAACAGAGTCAATCAAATTCAAAACAAGTCAATTTCGTGGGCAACAGGCAACAGGGTGGTCCTTATTCACAAACCTACAACCCAGAATGGAAGAACCACCCCAACTTCTCTTGGTCTAATAATCAGATTGTTCAGCATCCGTCTGGATTTCAGCAATAGCAACAGCAACAATCTCAGAAAAACATATCCGAGAACATAGAAGAGTTAATTCAGCTGGTCAAGAGTCAGAATGGAGAAATTATGAATCAAGCTGTTGAAATAAAAAATTTGAAGAAACAAATGGGAGAGCTGGCAACTAGCAGCTCAACAAGACAGCCAGGACAATTACCAAGCAACACTAAAATGAACCCTCGTGAGCATGTTAATGCAATAACAACAAGAAGTGGGGTTCAGCTTTCTGAAGTGACTGAAGCAGAATTTGAAAAGCAGAGGAACAAAAAGGAAAATGTGGTGGAAGAGAAGAAAAGTGAAAAAGAACAGAGGGCGACTCCTGAGGTTCATGAAAAAGTTGAAGAAGAAGTTCGAGTTCGATCACCTGTCAAAGCTTATGTGCCACCAGTTCCTTATCCACAAAGATTGATAAAGCATCAGTTGGAGCAGCAATTTGGAAAATTTTTGGAGATATTCAAGAAACTGCACATAAATATCCCATTTGCAGAAGCGTTAGCCCAAATGCCGCTCTACTTGAAATTTATGAAGGAGATGCTGTCAAATAAAAGGAAATTAGTTGATAATGAAATAGTAGCACTGAGTGAGGAGTGCAGCGCCATACTTCAAAAGAAGTTGCCACAAAAACTAACAGATCCAGGGAGTTTCTCGATCCCTTGTACTATTGGTAAATTTAATTTTGATAATGTATTGTGTGATCTTGGTGCAAGTGTCAATTTAATGCCTTTGTCTGTATACAGGAAACTTGGTTTGGGGGAGCCTAAACCGACCAATATCACACTGAAGCTGGCGAACAGATCAATCCAATATCCATATGGGATTGTTGAGAATGTGATAGTAAAAGTAGACAAGTTTTTCTTCCCAGTCGACTTCGTGATTTTGGACATGGAAGAGGACGCCCAAATGCCCCTCATTCTTGGAAGGCCGTTCCTAGCTACTGGAAGATGCTTAATCGACATTGAAATCGGAGAAATCATCTTTAGGGTCGAGAAGGAACAAGTCACGTTCAGCATCAAGCCAAGGCAAGATCTTGATGGTCTAAACGAAAGCTGCTTCAAGGTGGAGGGGGTGGTCCAGAAACCAGAAGAAAAGACCAAGCAGGGTATTAATATTGAGGAGGAGCTAAGCACAAAATATGAGTTCGTAAAGGAAAAAGATGGATGGAGGGACAAAAAGGAAGAAAAACCGAACATCCCTCAACAATCAGCTAAAAGTGAGGTTTTGGAATTCAAGAAAGTGAAAAAACGAATGGAGATATGCAAGGCAGGGAATTGCAAGAAATGCAAAGTCTCAAGAGGATCATTCAAGCCTCCATGACAAAGAAATGCAAAAAGTCGAGCTTTAGACTTAAAACGGAGCGCTTGTTGGGAGGCAACCCAACCTTTCTTCCCTTTTATTACGCTTTCATAACTTATTTATTTGCTGAATTTTTAGATATATGCATGGTAGGAAATGTGTTTGAGTGTTTTGCATGTTTCATGTTTAGAACACTTGTACATAAGAGTCTATTATTGCATATTTAGGTATGTTTTTAATTTTTCATGTTTATATTAGGCTAGGTTTTTATCGTCATTCCAAACTCACACACACACTAGTTTGGATCATGAAGTTAATGTTTGAAAAATCATTGCATCGATCATGAAGTGATTAGGGGGATAAAAATGATTTTGAATTTCAAAGATAGGAAAAAATTTCATTATTGCCGTGAACTACGCGATCGCGGGCCTATAGGCTCTAGCGATCGCGACAATGCATTAAAATATCAACAGATTATTTAACCGTGAACCACGCGATCGCTGGCACTCCAGCCAAGCGATCGTGTGGGAACTCTGGGACAATAATCGGTAGTTTTAAGTGTTGTGCTTCATATTTTCATTTTCAAACATTAGACACTCGTTTTCTCTCCCCTAATCACCGCGTGTTTGATCTTACATTTTGTGTGCTTGTCATCAACACCTTGTTGCATCATACTTATTGATTTCATTACCTACAAAACTCAATCAAAGGTATGAAGTTTTCACTTTCCTTCAAGTTATTCAAAAGAGTGAAATTTTCTTTGAATTCATAAGTGCAACTTTATTGGGGAGTGGAGTATGGGCTTAAGTTAGTTGTTGGAGAATGTGATTTGTGCTTTAATAAGTAGAAATTTCTTGGTCAATCCATGTTTCCAAATTGATGCAAGTTCTTTAATTTTTGGAGTGCACATATAGTGTTTGATGAAATGCCACAAAGATATTCTTGTGCTAATTTTAGAGATTCTTCCAAGCATTTATCTTCATGACATGGTATTCATTGAGTATGTGTGTTTAGTTCATGAATTAGTACACTACATTGCATGAAATCCATTAAAACAATGTTTGCACCATGACAGCCCCATTGCAAGGCAATTGCAGGCCATTGCACCCAGAAACTGTCTCACGTCACCTACTTCTCCACATTGTTGCATGACACTATTGACCTTCAAATGAGCTGAATTTTTAATATATTGTTGATCATGCTGTGAACTTTAAAGTATCAAAAGATGGCTCGGGAAAATTTATGTTTTTCTAGGCGACGTCAAGGCTTGAATGTGTGTGGTCGACCAATTTTGAAAATTCAAAATTTTGCTTTAACTTTAGTTTGGGGGTGTGCTACTGAACTTCTATTATTTCTTATTGATGTTTATCACTTTTAATATTACTTATCTCTTATTTGCAAGGTAAACATCAGGCAAGACACATCCGATCAAGTTGGGCAAGGCAAGAAATAGGGTCAAATTCATCCAACATCATTTCAAATTAAAGAATCAAGACTACAATGAGACATCTCCTCTACACTTGGGAAGTTCTCGTTCCCTGTCTTTTGTCAAGTTTTGCATTATTCTTACTTATTTATGAGGCAAAACATTGAGGACAATGTTCATTTCAAGTTTGGGGGTGGATCTCATTATTTCCATATTATTCCATATTATTACTTTTCATTCTATTTTATTGGGATTAAAAAAAAAATTGAAAACTTTGTTGACATGTTTATTGCCTAGGATATAGTATGAATCAATTTGTGTTTAGGCTTGAAAATTGGACAACATGAAAGCATGAACTTATTTTTGAACTAGTTATGTTTTGCTAGATTCATACTTATTGCGCACATAGCCAGTGTTAGATAATTGCTTGTGTGAGGGATTTTGTTTAATACATGTGGGGCAGAGTTTATGCAATTTGAACTTAGGAATGACTTGAAAAGCCCTGAACTTAGATTGTTAGACATCCCACCCCTAAATTAGAACCAATCATGCTAAAAGGCAAGTTTGGGGGTAAAATGGTTGGAATTTGTGTGTATTGACGGGTTGGAGGTCTGTGGTTCTTGTTTTTTCACTTTAGTCATTGCAGTTTGGTCAACTGGTATAAACCATTTCCAGCATAAAAATAGAAAAATGCTGAAGGTCTTATTCCGCTCTTCAAATGCCTTTTTGACTCGAGTAAGTAAGTCCGAGAGGTCTTTCAAACCTGGTACCCTAAAGTCAACTGGCTTGGGAGTCATCGACCTAAAGCTCGCTACAGGGGTCAATTAGAAAGCAAGTACGGAGAGTGGACTTACACATAAGACATTATAACATCTTTAACTTTTCTGTTTAAGCCTTTATGACTCGGGCAAGTACGTCTGAGGGGTTCTCTGAACCTGGTACCCTAAAGCCGTCTGGTTTGGGAGTTGCCGATCTGAAATCCGGCTACAGGGGTCATATAGAAAGCCCGTATGAAAAGTTCTGCACAAAGATGGTAAAAGACAGGGACAAATAAAAGAAAAAGTCGTCCATAAAAAATAATAATAATAATAATAATATTGCATGGTATAAGCTTTGTTGACTGAGCTGTGGTGGTTGAGGGTGTAGAATTGGGGACTGCTTGCTTGTGATTTGTCATGCACACATATTTCTGATTCTGACTACCTTGTGTGGAAAAAGCTAAGAATATTTTTAGAACCCACATAGATAAAAAATCGGGATGCGAGAGAAAAAGCAGAAAGTGGTAATCATCCATGAGCATTGAAAGGAATTTTATTAGAAATCATAGATTGACCATACGGGATTCGGGCTGGATTATGCATAATAGGCCACACAGTGTTGAGTATATCTTTTGCATAAGTATGCGTTTGACATTGGCTATTCACACACACACTTAAAAATCTGGCAAATATAACTAGGTATTATTTTGCATTGTTGTTCATGACACTTGCTTAAAGTTTATATTGGTTTGGACTTTGGAGGCATATGGTAAACATGTTGACACAACAAAAATATTTGTTCTCTTATTTCTTTGATTTTTGTAGTTTAGTTTACATTGTTCGAGGACGAACAATAATTCTAGTTTTGGGGTATTTGATAAGTGTATTTTATACACTTATTTGTATGTCTAAATTAGGATTAAGTATTGTCATTTGGGAATATTTGCTATTTAATTTATGTTTATTTGTTTACTTTTCAGAAAATGTCCCAATTGAAGAAGAATGAAGCAATTAATGGAAAAATGACACGATTGGATGTTAATTGGAGCTAAATTGGACAAGTGAGGAGTTTGTGACGACAACCGGGAAACATGCTTGGTGCCAAAGTGACTAAATCAGAGGTTGGAGGACCTAATTGAATGAATTAAGAGCTTTAATGGTCAAACCGAGAAGAAGATAAAGTTTGGGGACTAAATTGCAACAATTGAAAGTTGAGGACTGAAGGTGCAATTAAAAGTCAGGGACTAACTTGCACAGCCGGAAGAATGATGAAGTCGCGATCGCTGGTCACACACCAAGCGATCGCGAGAAGACGCAAAATTATAACCCGAGAGTTTTAATGAAGACCACGCGATCGCTAGGGTTGATACCACGCGATCGCGTGCGTATCCGGCTGGGCCAACTGTGGGCTTTTTCTCGCGATTTTTCTCTTCTTGACCTAGGTTTTCTCCAAAAAGTTATATATACAACATGAGAGACACGAAAATCAGACCTTTTGCCTCTCCATAGAACGAGCCACAACAGACATTTTAATTCAAATTCTTGGAGATTCAAGAATCGCAGAGGGGCGTGAATTGAAGATACTTGAAGAATTGATAATTCGTGCAATCTTTCCATTCTTCGTTGTTATTTTCAATGAATGTCATTATATTTTGTTTTTGTTATTTAAATATGATGTGTAACTAATTTTAACGTTGGGATGAACGATGTAGCCTAGTTAATTATTTTAATGTCATATTCCTTGTTTTAACGCTTTAATGCATGTGTTAATTTATTATTGCGTTCAATGCATGAATGAACTGGCCACTTATTCATGATTTCATGTGTTATTTCCATAATCCGAGAGGTGAGTTAATAACATAGATCTAGGTAATAAATCCGGTAATTGAACGAGAGATAGAGATATACTCTTGTAATTATTGCGGTCGTGTGTGAATTCTTGTGTGTAATGCATCTAGTTAAGGAATATTCGGACCCGCTGTAGAGATACAAGGTTGACTTATTTAGGTAGGATTGATTTAAACTTGAGAGAGGAATCTCAATTTAAATTATTGAATTCGACCGAACACACAAATAGGAAATAAAACTGGAATAGGAATTGATTTAATTAGCTAGGTGAAATCGTGAATCCCAACCACTTTACAATCATCTTTTAAAACAAAACAATTTCACAATTTAATTATTTAATTCATATTCTTAGTTTTAATTTAAAACCACAAATTCTATTTCGTCTGTTCAAATAAAGTTAAGAACTAAAACATTTCGGTAATTAATAGCAGTCCTCGTGGGAACGATAATCCGGACTCTAAGGTCCACTTTATTACTTGATCACGATATCGTACACTTGCGATCTCAAAATGCACAACAACCTGCTGAATTCTTATTTTGGCTTGAATATTTAAATTTTCCTGTCAAGCCTGCTATGACTCCGATTGTCGAGGGTCCTGGATCACATCATACCCTCCTTATTTAGGATGATTCGTCCCGAATCATAGCTTTGTTCCTGTTGTTTCACTTCACCTCCTGGATCAAACGGAAAATTTCTCCTGCCAAAAATATTAGGTTCATGAGGAACCAAAAATATTCTGCAACGGGGGTCGCGTGAATGACTTGAAGTTGAAACACCTTTGGACATTGGTGGTGTTGCCCAAATTTTCACGTACGATTAACCTGCAAGAAAGAATTAAATAGAACGGGGAGGGAAATGTTAGGTTCATGAGGTACAAGGTATGGATCCTTGTATTCATGAATTATCACCGTCAATTCCTCTTTTGGAACCACGAGGCCCTTCTCTTCACCTCGTTCTTCCTTTGCAAGTTCTCGTTTATTCCCCTCTACTTCTTTTCTCTCAAGCACCTCTTTAATTTTTTTACTTTCAAATTCAACCACATCTTCTACCTCCACATTCGTATCACCATGTTCGCACACTGCCTCATCACTATCCAAATGTGGATCTACCAATTCAAAACCCAAATTTTGAACTTCTACCCCAACTTCTAATTCCTCATCAAATTTTGGAGTTTGTTCACCTAACTCCACATTTTCAACTCCTACCACAAAGTTCGGTGTCTCTTCAACTAATTCATGTCTCGAGCCTCCCTCCTTCTTTTCAACTTTCATATCCCGAGGCTCAACACGATTTTCACTCTCTTCTAACCATCTAATTACCGCCTTTCGTTTCTCCTCCTACCTTTGTAATTTAGCCAAATATTTTTTTTCTACCTCCCGTTCAGACCTCAATCTTTCTTCATAAATTTCTTTTTGAATTTTCAAAATTGCTTTTGGATCAATCTCGGCTCCTCTCTTAACCTCGGTTCTATCCCTAGGTTTAAGATCACGCCTATAATGACTCTCATCACTACGGTTTACTTGAGATCGCCCTTTTTTTAATTTCCCTTCCCTTTCATCTAGTTTATCCAACCTCATCAAAGCATCATTTAAAAATCTCCACATACGATCTTTGGCGTTTTCATGGGAATTGGACATTGTGAAATTTATGTGGAAGGACACAAAAAAAGAATAATTAAAACAAATGATCAAGAAATTCAAGAAAGTGGTTCTTGAAGGACTCTTTTTTTTCTTTTAATTTTGGATGAATTTTAGGAATAAATAAAATTAAAAAAAAATAATTTTTTTTTATAAATCCGAAAATTTGACAACGAACACGACAAAACAGACGGAACTTAATTCGGATAAGAATTAAGCAAAACAAACACTTTTGAATTTTTGTTGAATTTTTATATGGATCAAAAACTGAAAAATTTTACTGACACGAAGAACAAGAAAACTAAAAAAAAACTGAAAACAAAACACTCAACAAGATATGGATAATTTTTATGGGACTCGATGATAAACATAAAAATCAAACTGGATAGAAAAATCATTTCAGAGTCCAGCTCTAATACCAGATGATGAGATTTGAAGCGCGGAAGAAACGCCGGAAAGTTCCGAACTCAGGTTGTGGTTGGACGGATGAATCATGACCCGATATTCACGACGCGATGGCTCGACGATGCGGAATAAAGAACCACGACTTTCGAAACGCCACAAGGATTTGCCCAATCTCCTTGATAAGTCTCTGATTTTCAATGCCAAAAATACTCTCGCGAATATTTGATAAGTTCTGGATGAACGCCACAAGATAATCAATCTTGATAAGTTTGGGTTTGTAATGTGAATCCACACATTAAACAATTGAAAAACATTCAATCTCTTTTTATTCAATCATCAAAGTCTGAATTACAATGAATGGAAAAAACGTATAAATAAGCAAAATAAAACTCTAGTCACTAATCTACTCAAAATAGAATTCTAATTAGACTAAAATAACTAAAACTGATAAGGAAATAAAATAATGCGAAATCTGGAAAAATCTGATCCGTTAAGAAGTTACGGCCGTAAAGATGACACTTACGGCCGTAAGTGTGTTTCTGTTTAAGGTTACGGCCGTGATCCCTTATTTACAGCCGTAAATAGAAAATCTTGAAATTCTGCATTTTAACCCGAGGGGAGGTTACGGCCGTGACATATGTTGGTTACGGCCGTGAAAGCTCTTCTGCATAATTTTCGATTCTTTTCGACACGGTTTGATCTTCAAAGCTCGTTGAACCTGCTGAATTCTTATTTTGGCTTGAATATTTGAATTTTTTCGTCAAGCCTGCTATGACTCCGATTGTCGAGGGTCTTGGATCACATCAGGAGACTTTGTCAAAAATTTTAGAAATTCATACATGATCTATATTATTTGAAGAGAGATGTTGAAAGATAAGAAAAGTTAAGGTTGCCTTGATGGTGGGTCCAAAATTTAGCTGGCACCTGCTATCGGCACACGTCACGTTCTGGGTCTCTAGTAGGGTGATCTGGGACAGGTCGTGACAAAAAGACTTACAAGTTTGTGTTGCTATGTCTGGAAGATGTACTTATGTAGCAATATTATAGTTTGCATAAGACTTTGAGTCTTAAGTATTAAATAAGCTAGAACAATGCGGGATATATGGAAAGAATGGAAAGAGACCAAGAAGAGCATAATAGATAGTAAGGACATTAAAGTGGTTTGGTGGAGGATTAATATCATAAAGGTTCAAGTGCTTCAAAAGACTTTGTATCGCTTAGCTCATAATTTTTTGAGCTAATGGGTATTGCACTTGAATATATTCCTCAAGGTGTTGTTTACATTTCTTGCACTACCAATTGGATCTTATCCTACATGGATAGTGGAGTCAAGAATTGGAAAACCACTTTATGAGAGATCGAGATGTTGTTTAATCTATCGTCAAGTCTTTGGCTTGGTATAGATGTATGCCAATACGAAAGATCGTGGAGGTTTGAATGATTGATATGCAACTTATCATTACAAAATGGAGAAATTGACCTCCTATTTGATATTACGGTAGTATCAAAGACTCCAGTAAATTTGATCTCAGTTATTCTTCTATGTGGTCTCTAACTTGGACTTATACGTGGTAATTCCGTTCATACTAACAATTGTGATGTTTATTATGGTTCTGGATATTTGTGCTATGGTTTAAGGTTTTAAGTCTTGGAGACCTTCGAAAGCTATAGGAGTTAAATTTCCATAGATTTTTTCCATCTTAATTGGTTAACAAAAACCCAATGCTCAATGGAGTTCTCTCTGTGTTTGTACCTTTAGAATTGTATTATTTTAAGGGGTAGGATTGTAGCGATCGGGAATTTTTTCGTTACTTTTAAATAAAATATTATAAAGGCGTGTCGCTACGACTTATCCCATTTATTTTAAAAGAATATTCATCTAGCCAATTTTTAAGTGAAATTTAAATTTAATTTAATCGTAGTCAAATTACAAATTTTATTTAAAATGTTCCAAGATCATTATTATTTTATTTTTTAAAAATCTAAAATTCAAATTTAAATTCTAAAAACCCAATTTTTATCGAAAATTAAATTCCAGCTTAATTTCTTTTCAAGATTCGATATTGTCCAAGTTTATCAATCTGATTTCACAGTTATCCTGACAATTATTTTTGGTTAATCCTGAATTCAACTTTATCATTTCCCTCATCCAAGCTTATTTGATAGGATTACACAATTTCAACCCAAATCAAATACCAAACTTCTCCTCCTTTATAACTCCATTCACGACAGAACTCACCCCTCACAACAGCAACTCCAAATCACGGTAATTCCTCTCTCTGGTTATTGTTTCTACCTAGCAAAATTCTATTACGCACTTCACCAGATCCCACCACCAACCTCAATCAATAGACTACAACTCCAATATGCAACTTCACAACCCCACAACCCAGCGGTCACTGCCGCGACCACCACACACGAACCACGATTTGCAGTAACCGAACCTAAGCCACACACACCACCGTCCAATGTCACTGTCCAAACTCTGAATTTCCACAGACGATAGTGCAACCCAAATTCAAACCTAGTATCACCAATCCACACCAAAATTGAGACTACCCTTTTCTAAAACCAAAATCGAACCACCATGATGCCACCACAAGAAATCACCGCCACCAACACCAACTCCTACAACCGCATCACAACTCCAATCAAACCCAAAATTAGAGCAAACCCAGCATTAAACCAAGAAGCACAAGTACTTACCTTGGCCGCTGGAATTTCGCCAGGAAACCACCTCAAGCCATGGATTTCCCTCGTTTTTGCACTCTCACACTGCCCAAATCCCTAAAATTCTAACCCTTTGCACGACCACCCTACTTGCCGCCACCCGACGGTGGCATTTCGCCGGCAGCAGACCGGGTGCGAGAGGGGCGATTTTCATCGCCTGCTCTTTGTCTCTTCTCCTCTCTACGTGAGAGAGAGAGAGAGAGAGAGAGAGAGAGAGAGAGAGAGAGAGAGAGAGAGAGAGAGAGAGAGAGAGAGAGAGAGAGAGAGAGAGAGAGTGTCTGTTTTTCTTTTAAAAATTGATTTTGTGGAAATTACACCTTAGCCCCCAACTTTGAAAAATATTCAATTGCAGTCCTTATATTTTAAATGTTTTAATTGCACTTTCAAAATTTATTATTTTAGCCCCTGAAGTTTTAAAAAAGATCGTAGTCAGTCCTTCCATTTCTGAAATAACTATTTCGACCCCTAGACCCTTAATTTCAGTTTTCTTTAAAATTTCAGTTTAGTCCTAAAATTTTATTTATCACTAAAATTTTATTTATCACTTTAGTTTAAAATTTGAAAATACTAATTTTATTAATTTTCTCTTGGCTAGACGAATCATTTTGGAGAGCTAAAAGATTGATGTACTATTCCCACTCCACTTTTGTGAACTCGTTAAATTTGAGGTAGACTCGCTCCCACTAATTAGCTTAGATTATAATTCCATGTCTTTATGTGGATTTACGTGATTTTTATGTTTAATTGCATGAGACGAGAATATGTTCATTTGCACTCCTTATGTGATGCTTATGATGAGAATTTGAGAATGTCACTATATTGTTTGCATAATTTCATGTTCAATTATTCTGTAAATTAATTATTGAAAATGAGTCTAGTGAGTATTTCTTTTTGTAATGCTCACCCCATTGTTTTAACAAATTTTGTAGATTTTGGAAACGGTGGCGAATGATGGGCAAAAATGGCAAATAATTAATAAAAATTATTTTAAAATTGTGTTTTTATGAACTACATTATTTCATTGTATTTGGAATATAGAATTTTATGAATTTCACCAAGTAATTTAGTTTATTTGAATTTTCGTCTCATTTTATGTGATGTTTGAGATTTTATTATTTTCCGCAATAAATTTTATTTGAAAGTTAGTTTTAAAAGAAAGAAGTGGCGTTCCGGATTTCACGGAACTTGGGGCAGCACAATCTCTATGAGATACAATGACAGTCCAAAAGGTACATTTGTGAGATTTATGATGGATATTGAGTCATAAGATATGACATATAATATTTTTCCTCGTAAGGGAGAGACCTTTGGAGAATATATTGGTGAATTTGAGATTATGTTCTTGGTGAATCAGTTAAAGTAGTAATGAGTGGTTTAAACTCCTATTTCAAGTGGGAGTAATTTGTTTCCCAGTTGGAGCAATCTAATTTTACCAAATGGGAACAATCTCATTTCAATGATTCCTGGTTTATAAAATTCCTTACTTATATGAGTATAAAAAGAAAAAGAAAAAAATTGAAAGTGATGGAAATATGGATGGAGTATAGAAATCCAGCTAAATTTGAGATGAGTTGGAATTTCTAATTGGACATTAAGTTTATTCAGAACATTTCGGAGAACTGAGTAGAAGACTAATGAGTTTATGGTAAATGAAGCTCATTTTTCATTTTAAGAAAAATATTTATGCACGCCTATGCTAGCCATAATAGTGTGTTTAGATTTAGATTTAGATTTACATCAAATAGGCCTCGATACTGTATTTTTATTCTCACTGAGAATTGACTAGAGAGATCCACATGAGTTGACTTGTTGATTTCATGATGAAGGCTTTCTAGTATTGTGATAACTTTATAGTTACACTTGTAGCCTAATACATTCATCTTGATAGTGGTACTTGAATTTAAACTAGGTTAAAAATCTCGTACAAAATTTCATCATATGGATGAAGATTACTATTTTATTTGAAGGTCTGATGGTAAATTGTAATTCTAATTTTTTAGTTGACAACATTTATTGGCTAAGAATGAGAAGGAGTGTGGTGAGACCATTTTGAAATGGTTGTCTCATCTTTGAGATGAATGAGATGGGTTGAGTAAAATTTTATAATTTGACATAGAAAATTATTCTAGTCTTCTTTCTTTTCACAAGAGTTGTATACTATTAAGATTCTAAAATGTTTCTTAATTGTAGAATTGCTACCATGTTGATAATCCTATATCAAAAGGAGAACGTATGAGTCTTCATATATGTCAAAGGACTCCATTAGTGCACAAATAAATATCCAAAGAATCATATCTAGTACTACTAACAGTTAGAAGTATGCTATTTTGTATACTTGACCTAACATTTGTCATGCCATGGATCTGATCAGTAGGTATCAACGTTATCTTTAAAAAGGATATTTTGATACCTTAAGGCTATCTTGCTATATAGAATAGAAAGAAGCATATAGTTGAAATATATCCCTTGGTAGCTGAAGAAATTGTTTGGTAAAGATGTATTGAGCATCTAATTATACTAGTTAAGAATATGAGACCCATGATAGTTATGCAACTATCTCATGTGTCGAGGATCTCAATAATCATGATGGAATCAAACACTCAACGGTATTTCTGTGAGAGACGTTAGCAAAGAAAGTATCTTTGCGATATATCTACGCATGGTGATACTTCGAAGATATTTAGAGATATACTTGCTGGTAAAGATGAATATCTAGAATTGCGTAGATATGACGCTTTGTGTATCAATAAACTCTTGAATGGGTTTTGTATGCCCATAGATGAATAATTTTGAGTTCATATATAATATTTCATTGTGATTATTGAACAATGATCTACATGCACATATAAAGTATGTTAAACAGGCTAAGATTGGTTCACTCACACAAACAATCGCCTCAGACATTTTGGTTGTGCTGAGATGAGACACAGTGATCGTGTTGAGTACATGATCCGGTCAATAAGTAATCATAATGGATTTTGGTATCCATTGAACCTATTTAGAAGCCAGATTGAGTTCTCGTTTTGAGATTTCCTATAGGAAGGAATATGAGGAGAACTCAAGTTAGGTATCGAGGAATACCTGAACTAAAATCTATATGGTGTTATTATTTTATAGAATATAACATACGCTCTAAGAGAGGGAGAAAACACCATAGCACGTGTTTCATACCGAGTGTGCTCTTTCGACCTATATGGGGGTAAATGAGTGAATGGATCCCTTCTTCCTCATTGTGTGAGACCCTGAGGTTTATATAACCTCATTTATACCCTTATGGCTTTTGACCATTTCTCGAGATTTTATTTCAGTGATGCTACTTTAGCATGTTACTTATAACTATGATTGATTCGATTTGATGGGACATGTCTAGGAAAGCAGCTGGTTTAAATCTGAAGGATTCGAGTAGGAAAGGAAAATCATTTTTGACCAACATTTGGTTTGTATTCACCGGCCGGACAATTGTGTTAACTTGTTAAGGTTTAGAATACAATTTTGAATACAATGACAAATTATGAAGTTCAAGTATGTTCCAAAAATATTCAAGGGATCAGAAATACTTGTATTAATGTTGGAAAATGAGATTGGGGTATAGCGAGATGTAACGTTCCTCTAATAGAGCTACTACATATCCCTAACAGGTTTATAGTATTGTGCGCTCTAATATTAACTCGCTGGTCGCACGGCCCATTTACCAGTATAAACTTTGAGATCATGATATATATATATATATATATATATATATATATATATATATATATATATATATATATATATATCATTGATGTAATATTATATAAGTTCGAGCACATCATGTGCGAGTGGGAGATGTTGGATTAAACGGGTCGCCCATGTGGGTTGACCCGAACCGACCCGATTTGCATTTGTTTGGAGGGAGAAGTTTATCATTTTGAATTTGAAAGCAAAACAATCATGTAACTTCTCCCATAATAACTCCCACATGAAATCTTCTAAACACACACACAAGAAACCACCCCAAAAACTAAGATTTTCAGATTGAGTGTGTGTATGAAGAAATCATGAAAGTTTTGGCTTGAATTTGGGATAATTCTTCTTCAAAGTTGGTACTTGGGTTGTGAACAACAAAGCCCTTCCAAAGTGAACAATTTTAGACTAGAAAGAGTACATCTCATCTCCATACGAAAAAGCAAGTAATTCAACCATGAAGTTCTTGGATTTCTTCAAGTTCAAGTAAATTTTAATGCTTTAATTTCGGATAGAAGCATGCAACAAAAGTTTACATTGGTAGGATTCTTGTTTGGCTTGAATTATCTATCTTCCTTTCAAGCCTGCCATGATTCATCATAAAGGTTGAACTCCAACAACATAGAGAGATAAGAGATAGCTCGAAAAATGGAACCAAATATTATTTTATTAATAACTCAACGTTTTTTTCTTGGCAGTGCATAAATAGGAAGGCATGTATGCCTAATAATTTCGAATAAAACAATGCCAAAACTATTCTAAACTCTATATCTCTATTCTCCTTCGGTCACATGACTCAGCATATGAGATCTCTCCTAAAGCTGGATCAACGTCTTCCTCTGGTTCTTCTTCTAGGTCTTCTTTGGGTTCTTCTTCTTTTGGGTCTTCTTCAAGTTCTTCTTCTTCTTGGTCTTCTTCAAGTTCCTCCTCGAGGTTTCCCTCGGGTACCAACTCATCCTCTTGCCCTAGCTCAATCTCGAGTACTGGCGCTTCACTAGATACAAACCCGAGGATGTCCTTGTGGTACATGGGCCAATACACCACTAATCTCTCGCAAAAGGGGTCGTATTCGAAGTCCACACTAATGGACGTATTCGCATCCATGTTTATCATGCAAGCCACGTCTCGTGTATCATTCGAAAAGGATGAGATCAGATGGTGGATTGACTGGGAGTCTTTTGTCACGTAGCCACATTGTAAGGCCCGTTCACGTAAATTATTCAGTTGCCCAACATGTTGGGCTGTAGTAAATTCAGGTCTATGCTTGAAACGGACATAATCTCTAATGGGTAGTTCTGCATCACTAAGTGCATTTCTACGAATGGGTACCATGTCCTAAACTAATTATGCAAAGTCCAATTAAGTGGGGTTTATCCATCTCTCATAGTTAAAATTACGAGCAGTAAGAAAATTGTTTCAAATTATGCTCAAACTCGTTTTCTTTCTTCTTATTTCGGATACAAAAATTTCTCATTCTTTCTCATCTACGTCTAAAAACATTTCATTACTCATGTATCCGAAATTAAAAATAAATAAACATCATGATAAAATTATTTACCTTCGGAGTTCGCGT
The DNA here is from genome assembly GCA_963555705.1 of Ligustrum vulgare. NCBI lineage: Eukaryota > Viridiplantae > Streptophyta > Magnoliopsida > Lamiales > Oleaceae > Ligustrum > Ligustrum vulgare. The sequence continues at coordinate 31,877,873 of OY743174.1, forward strand.
AGTGAACGATGGCAGTGGCAGAAGTCGTGAAAACATTATTTACTATTAATTTAGAAAAATCTCTTAAAAGATTTTTGCAAGTCTACAGAAATGTTGACCTGCTCTGATCTCACGCTGTAACGCCCCGGGTTTCGTAAAACCCGAGAGCGCCACGTAGTCCTTTAAAGTTAACTTTATTGCAGAAATAACTGAATTTTAAACATCACATTTATCATTTGAAAACTGCAGCGAAAACTTAATTCTAATAAATTCATTTAAAAAAAAATTCATAAAATTTTAAATCTGAATTTCCAAAGAAAACAATGACAAATTATTAAATTAACAAAATTCATAAAACTTGACTTTCAAGAATAGCATTGTTTATTAATTTTCCGTCACTGTCCTTCTTTCGCCACCATCTCCAAAATCTGCAAAAGTTGTTAAAATAACGGAATGTGTATTTCGAAGAAATACTCTGTAGACTCGTTGCCAATAATTAATTTACAGAATAATTGAACACATACTTGTGCAATTATACAGTGACATCATCATCATAATCATAGGCTCTTTAAAAATCATAGGGTATGGATAGTCTCGTCTCGTCTCATGCATCAAAGCATATAAATCATGCAAATTCACATAATATATGCAATTATAATTTAAACTAATTAGTGGAGGTAAGTCTACCTCAAATTCGCGAGTTTGAAAAGTAGAGCGGGATTATCACGTCAATCTTCTTAATCACCAAATATTTCGTCTAACCAAAAAGAAAATTAAACTAATTTAGTACTACAAAAATTTAAGGCTTAAAGTGGTAAAATAAGGTTTAGGGCTAAATTGAAATTTTTAAAGAAATCAAAATTTAAAGTCTAGGGCTAAAATAATATTTTCAAAACTTAAGGACTAACTAGAGTCATTTTAAATGAACTCAAGAAAACTTTTTTGGATGATCTTTGCCTCAGCTTCATCAAATTTTATCGACAACATTATTTTTGGTGATTTTAGTCACAAAATTTTTTGCTTATTTAAAAATTGTTGTACATCTTGAAATTGGACTTAAAATGATGAATTTGGACAAATCTTAAAAGTTATAGAACGATTAAAAGTAGACTGAAGCACGTCTGTTAAAGTTTGGACTTAAAACGATGAATTTGGACAAATCTTAAAATTGAAATTGGACTTAAAATAATGAAATTGAGACACTTTAAATAAAATTGGAATTTTGACTAAGATTTTAAATAAATTTAATTTCACTTAATTGGCTAGGCGATCACATTTTTAAAATAAATGGGCAAAGTCGTAGCGATATGTTTTTTTAAAAAAAATAAATAATATTTATTTAAATAAGTCAGAAAAATTCTTGGTCGCTACACCCTCAACATCAATGTGCCCAATAGTCCTAATTTATATCCATTCATCAAATAGAGTATATCGTTCAATTCAAAAACACATTCACAATTTAATCCAAGCGGGACTTTAAGTTTCATAAACCAACTGGCATATCAAACTCGAATTAAAATACTAAATCATTTGACACAACGTTCCGAGCTCATCCATTAAGGTATTTAAACCAAAATCAAGGTTTGAAAGAATACATGTCTTTATAATCTCCCCCAAATCTAGGAATTTCAAATTATAACTCACATTCTAACTAAAATATGAGCAAGCTAATTAAACTCCTAAATTTCCAAAATCTGATCATATATATACATAAAAATCTTTCTCACATCTTAGAACAGCATATTTCAAAATGTGAAGCTGAAACAGTTAATTAAAAAACCTAACATCATATTTTCAAAATTTGATATTAATGTACACATTCACATAATTCCCCCACCCCCCGCCCCAAATTCCGAAACTCACACTTATAACTCAAAATTAGCTAACCAAAATCAATTAAACTAATCAAATTAAAATTCCTTAAATATAAAAACCCTGATTAAGGTTCCAACTAAAATCTTAAATTGAAAATATACATGTACAGATTATATACATACATTTATGAGCATTACCCAAATCTCCAATTTAACAGTTAGAATTCGAAATCTAACATAAATTGAAATTTGAAAATCATCACATATATACATCAATACACATAAATAAGTCTGAGTGCGTGTAAAAAGAGTGTTTGTAACCCGCGCGTGTGTGTGTGTGTGTGCGCGGTTCATATGTGTGTGTTTTGTGTGTCCTGTGTGTATGTTGTGTGTGCGGGTGGGAGGATGGAAAAGGCTAGTACCTTTCCAGTGTGTGGTGGTAGGTGGTGGTAGTGAGGTAGCGGTGTGTTATGACTAGCTCATATCTCTCCCTAGACTCACAGTCCTGTTGTACATTCACTCACAGCTCACCATCTCAATCCACTCTCATATTCTTGAATATTCCTAGGCTCTATAAATAGGTAGCACATGGGAAGACAAAGGAGGTTGGAAAAAATATTGTTGGCTGTTTTGAAACAAAATCCCCCCATCTCACGGTTTCCCTCTCTCTCTCTCTCTCTCTCTCTCTCTGTTCTTCTCTTCTCTTCTACGCTTCTCCTTGTTCTTCCTTTATTTCTTTAATTTCTTGCATTGTAATAGTTTTATCAGTATAAGAAATAAAAATAGTTATAAATTACAGTATGTGTTCTTCAATTTGAGTACAAAATGTTTGAAATTCTTGTCATTGGTTGAGTTCTTCACCAAAATTGAGCTTCAACCATAACAAATGGTATCAGAGTAGGTACAATCCTTGGATGAATCTTAGTCATGGCAGTTGATTCAGGTGGGAATGGCAGAATCTTCAAAAAAAAGGGTGATAGCCTTGATCGGATGATAATCATCATGGAAGAGATAAATAGGAAACATGAATTGGTGATGTCGAGGAAAGAATTAGGGAAAATTCATCCTCCAAAGAAGAAAATCAGTTTCGGGATAATAAGGATAAGGTGACATTGAATGTTGTTCGAGATGGTGTTGACAATGACAGCTGTGAATGGGTTGTTGGTAAGGTGAAAATGAAATCCTTGGAGGGTGAGAAAATAAATAAGGTAGAGGAAGTAAAAAAAGAGGTCGAGAAGAATTGTTATACCAGTGCATTAGCAGAGGCTATTAATTGGAGTTCATTAGTGGTTATGTCTAAGGGTACACAGTATCTGCAGCAATCATATAAAGTCAGTGAACCATTTTCATTTAGGTGGATCAACAAAAAATGGAGAGAGGGGTTCTATGTCACTGGCATGGCAACTACAGGGTCTAGATGGGCAACTATCATGTCTCATGGGACCGGATTTTCCTATCAGGTTGTTGATTTAGACTTTCTAAGGGTTATAATTCTATATGGGTGATCGTTGATCGTCTTACTAAGTATGCACACTTTCTACTGGTGAAGACTACTTATAATATGGAAAAGTATGCGGAGTTATATGTAGTAGAAATTGTAAGGCTTCATGGGATTTCCTTATCCATTGTGTTTGATCGCGACCCAAAATTTACTTCATCATTTTGGAAGAGTCTACATAAAGCCTTGGGTACTCAATTGAAATTCAGCACGGCCTTCCACCTACAAACAGATGGGCAGTCAGAGAGAACAATTCAAACCCTGGAAGATATGTTAAGAGCTTGTATTATTGAATTTCCAGGTACTTAGGACGAATTCCTGCCATTGGTTGAGTTCTCCTATAACAATAGCTATCAAACTTCTATCTACATGGCTTCGTATGAAGCACTAAACGAGTGGGAGTTTAGATCGCCAGTGAATTACTGGGATGAGGTAGGAAAAAGTAAATCATTGGATCCAGAAATAATACAGCAGGTAGCAGAAGTAGTCAACAAGATTCGTCAACAGATAAAAACAACATAGAGTACACAGAAGAGCAATGTTGATAAAAGAAGGAAACCGTTGGAATTCGCTAAGGTTATATGGTCTCTTTGAAGGTAGCTCCTATGAAAGGAGTTATGAGATTTGGAAGAAAGGAAAGTTGAGTCCGTGTTTTGTTGGCCCACTTTGAGATACTTGAAAGGGTGGGCGACCTAGCTTATCGGGTTGCATTACCACCAGCGCTATCCGGGATACATAATGTTTTTCATGTCTCAATGTTGAGGAAGTATATTTCGAACTCCTCACACATTCTCATCTATGAGTTGTTGGATCTTCGTAAGGATTTGACTAAAGAGGAATCACCTGTGAGAATCCTAATGAAAACAGACAAGGAACTTTGGAGAAAGAAGATAACATTGTCAGAGTCTTTGGAAGAATCATGCGATAGGAAAGGCTACTTGGGAACGCAATTATAAAATGTGAAAAATACTCCAAATTTTTGTTTGTACTCGTTTAATTTACTCATTTAATTTTTTGATGATAATTTAACTTTTCAAATTTTATATGGCCAAAAGTATTAGTAATTTCCAAGTTTGCGTTGTTGGTTGATTAAAAATTTTCCAAGATTAGTTAATTAAGTTTTTTTGGGGATTAATGTCAAGTTTTATACCTAATTACTATTGATAAGTATTTCATATTCACTTGGCCGAGAGTTATCTTAGGAGTGAAGTAATTTTCTTGCAATGTTAAGGCAAGCATGAGGTGTTATGTGTTTAATATTCAAGCATGACATGAGGTGTATAGTTAGGTAACAAGCAAGCATGAGGTGTCAACTAGTTGCAAGCTATCTTAATAGTGAAGAAATTTTCCTAGCATAGCAAGCATGAGGTGTTCAACTTAAGCATGAGGTGTTTAATTAAATATATGAGGTAAATACATGGAGTGCATGCAAGAGCTATTGGAGATAAATCTTGCATGTGGATACACCAATAGGAAATAGTTAACCTCTTTGCCTTACTTAGTTCATAGGTCTTCTTTCCCTTGGATTATTAAGGGACGTTCCTTATATGTCTTTGCAACCAAAAATATTACTTTCAAAGAAAAACCAACAGCAACAGTTAGTGGAAGAGAGTAAAGAGAAAAGATATAGTAAGAATAGAAGAAGAAGAGCAAAGGCTAGCACTTTCGAGTACACTTTTCCACCAAAATTTCTCCAAGCTTTAAGGTAAGATGCTTTCTATGCTCAAGTGGTAGGATTTCATGATAATATTTATGCTTAAGCTATGCATGAAAGACCATAATATGAAAGATGTGGACAAGTCCACAAAGTTAGATATCTATTTATGCCTTAGGACAAGTCTGAAAGGCATTGGCAAGCCGGAATGTACAAGTATGTGTTTGAATGCTTTCTTTTGTGTAATATTAACATGTTAAATCCGAGCATGATATCTTACTGAGTATTCTTTATACTCATAGTATTTTATACTAAATTTTCAGATTCATGATCGTTGGGTTGGAGGAAGTCAGTCGCCTACTCGATGATGGATTAAGGACAAATTTATTTTGCATCAGTTTCCTTTTCGTATATTTTGTTCAAAAAACTGTTTTCCATATGTTTTTCTTGTGGTATTAAATATAAACATGTATAAGACATGATGTAATATGGTAATGGAAGTAAATTTTGTGATCATATCTTTCATGTTATGCTAAGAGAAATTTTTATAGACATTTTCCTGCAATGATAAAAGAGACAGAAACTGGACAGGTTTTTAGGGTCAATTCAAAATACTATTACTAATTCTATAGACACCTATTTGAGACTCTAAAAATATTGCTGTGTTCCTATTTGAGTTTTCTTTATATGAGCTCAAGAATCACTCCATTTGGATATGTGTGGCCTGCTATATAAATTTTATAGAGATATTTTACTACAAGTTGAAAATAAGTTTTCAGTAAATATTTCATTTTATTTAGAGTTTTTCCATGTGACAAAAGCAAAAGTTATTATGTTTAATACATGACAAAAGCAAAATTGTGTACCGATGATCCACATTTTTGGTAATTTTTAATTTCGGGGACGAAATTTCTTTTAGGGGTAAGGAATTGTAATACCACTTTTAATTTTACGTGCTTTCTTAGATTTCACATAAAACTTTTTATGTTGATGTTATATTGAATTATTTAATTGGTATTTATTATTGTTAATAATTTGATTATTGTGCAGTTGAAGGACTTAGACGCCTTTTCGATCAATGTGCCAATTAGAAAGTTTATACATTATTTACATACAATTCTATGTCTAATTGTTTATTTTAATTGTTACTTACAAATTTCTATTTTATTTGAGTATTAAGTTGCATTATATCGAAGTTGAGCAAGTTTAGTGGCGTTTTGTATTATTTTTGGGGGTTGTGGACTTAAATTTTGAGTTCATGAGAGTTAGGGGATTGAATTGCAAATTACTAAAAGTTATATCAAAACCAAACCTAATCCCTCATTCTCGCCATCCTCTCACCCAACTCTCTCTGTGTCTTGACTCTCCTCTCGCCTTCATCACTCTCGTCCGAACACAACTCTGCCACCCACCACACCGCCGGTCACCACCACGGTAAGGCACCTCTCCTCCTCTCTTCCCTCTTTCCCAGACCGCACACGCACACACACGGGACACAACACACCCGCACGCCACCACTTCTGAACACACACACACACACACAACACAACACAACACAACACACACATGTAATTAGTGTATGCATATATGGAATTTATGTATATGTTGATGTATATATATTACCTCATGTATAAATTTCATATTTTGAAAGATATAGATTTAATTCATGTGACAAAAGCAAAAGTTATTATGTTTAATACATGACAAAAGCAAAATTGTGTACCGATGATCCACATTTTTGGTAATTTTTAATTTCGGGGACGAAATTTCTTTTAGGGGTAAGGAATTGTAATACCACTTTTAATTTTACGTGCTTTCTTAGATTTCACATAAAACTTTTTATGTTGATGTTATATTGAATTATTTAATTGGTATTTATTATTGTTAATAATTTGATTATTGTGCAATTGAAGGACTTAGACGCCTTTTCGATCAATGTGCCAATTAGAAAGTTTATACATTATTTACATACAATTCTATGTCTAATTGTTTATTTTAATTGTTACTTACAAATTTCTATTTTATTTGAGTATTAAGTTGCATTATATCGAAGTTGAGCAAGTTTAGTGGCGTTTTGTATTATTTTTGGGGGTTGTGGACTTAAATTTTGAGTTCATGAGAGTTAGGGGATTGAATTGCAAATTACTAAAAGTTATATCAAAACCAAACCTAATCCCTCATTCTCGCCATCCTCTCACCCAACTCTCTCTGTGTCTTGACTCTCCTCTCGCCTTCATCACTCTCGTCCGAACACAACTCTGCCACCCACCACACCGCCGGTCACCACCACGGTAAGGCGCCTCTCCTCCTCTCTTCCCTCTTTCCCAGACCGCACACGCACACACACGGGACACAACACACCCGCACGCCACCACTTCTGAACACACACACACACACACACAACACAACACAACACAACACACACATGTAATTAGTGTATGCATATATGGAATTTATGTATATGTTGATGTATATATATTACCTCATGTATAAATTTCATATTTTGAAAGATATAGATTTAATTCCAGATTTTCAAATTTATGAAAATTAATTGCATATTTCAAAATCTTGAATTAGTGGCTCAATTAAATGTTTGGGCAAAGTTTGAGTTATAATTTGCATTTTTCAGATTTCAATATTTTAGGTTAATTTTTAATTTATACATGAAACTGTGTATTTTCAGATTTGTGAATAGTTGGAGTTTTAATCGTGTGATTTAGTAAAGTTAGTCAAAGTTCTGAAATTTTTAGTTTGAGTTCGAATTAAAAGATGAGAAAACTTTCTTATATGCATTGAAATTGATCTCTTGTTTCATATATAGTGTTAAATGTGTTAGACATGACTTAAGGTTTCACTTGGTATGAATTGCAAATCAAATAGAAGTGTTGATCTCCGTTGGGATTTGGTTAGTATTAAAAGGAATTGTAACTATGTGTTTTCGAGTTAAAGTTGTAATTCTTGATGAATCGTAATGAATTAGGATTTTGGCACGTTGACGTCATGGGCAACCAAGGAACCTCCATTTGCTATTTAAGAAAGACGGTAAATATTAAGGAAGTCAAGTAAGTAAACTTCCCCTATTTTCATTAAAGTTGGAAGTCAATGCGAAATTTATGTACTCAAGTGACAATTATGCAAATTACTTGTTTTTGATACTTTTGTTACTTTATGTACGTACATGTGGTTCAATTAAGAAATCTGTCCAAGCATCCATATATTTTATGTCATTGCATCATCAAGCATGCATTGTCATTGAAGTTGGGAGTCAAATAATTTTAAATTACAAAATGTGGAAAGTTCAAGTTTTCTCTAAATGTATGTATCCCAAGTTTTAAGAAAGAATGAGTTTACTTCTATTCCATGAAAGGTGTGAGTGGAAAATGGGGCGCGGGGGACCGGCGTACCCGAATTAAATGGCTGTTGTGGTGGTGAATATTAAACTGCTTTGCTTTGATGATTTCTAAACCGCTTGGAGATGGAAAATTTTAAACCGCTATGCGGTGGAAAAGTGATAACCTGGTTCCAAATAAGGAAAAGTGCCCACTGCATTCTGATTGGCTAGAAGATACACTAAGTGAGCTCACGATGGAATTGAAGTTAGAGTCTTGGAAATGTTTAAGTGAAAGTTTGGAAAGTATGAAAGTCTTGAAAAGTAAAGTAAATGAGGATACATACTTTGAATGGTCTAAGGCATTTCATGTCATAAGCATGCATTACTTGCACGAAGTTTGCTTACTGAGCTTTAGCTCACCCCAGTCCCTCTCCAATATTTAAGGTAATGAAAGCTAGATGAGACGAGGAGAGCATTTGGTGGCAGGCTCAGGCCATACCCGATTCAACTTTTTTAAAATAAAGTCAAATTAGAATTTAATTAAATTTATTATTAATTATTTCTTAATTCATTCATTTTTTGATAATTGTTTGGTTGGAGTTAGTTTGAATAAGTATTGACATCGTATAAGAGGTTAAATTACCTCTTGTTTCAATTGTTAAAGTTTATTTACTTGGAATTATATTGTTAAGGAGTTTGGGACTTATTGAAATGGTTTTGATGATGTTTGGGATTGGATGAGTTGAGATGTGTGTTTTAAAATAGTTTTGATGTCCCTCTACAGGTTGGCTATGTCCAATTTATAGAGGAGACTCTGCCGAGATTTTTGTAAAATTTTATAATAGAAAATAAAAGTGTTGAGGTTTTAAATGATTTCTTTTCTGCATTTAAGTAAAGAAAGTTAACACCCCTAGGTTTAAGATTTTGAACTTAGGGTGTTACACTTATGGATGAAAAATATGTTGGGACTGATTTAGGTTTATGATCGTTAAAAGGTTCTTAGAAATGGATTTTGAAGATTTTAAGTTATGATAATTATAATGAAACCTTGCTATAGGTTTAGAATATATTTTATGTTATTACACAATTGGAAAGTGTAGTAAAAAGTGACATAAGTGATGTAAAATCTGCTTCGGTTACTTTCTTAAGTTTGTGATCACCTACAAATTAGGATTAAGATTTTGATGAAGCTAAGGATTAAATTCAGCTTCTAGGATAAAACACAAAGGTTGAGATTCTATGTATTAAACATAGGAAACTTTATTCTATAGTGAAAGACTTGATCTTGATCCTTTATGTTTTAAGGTAAGGATTAGATCTTATGTTTCAATATGTGATTGAATGTTATTATGTAAAGTCTTTCACATGATATTTGATGAATAGCATTTCATCTCATCATCACAAGCACGCATGATCATTTCACATAAAAGTGCAAAGCACGTGTTTTCAAAATGTGAACAAATGATTATGTAGAAAATCTTTCAAATGATATTTTCAATAAACGATTATGAAACTTTAAGATGTCCCTATTTAGTCACGGGCTGCGAGGTACCCTTCGGGGGTATGTATCTCACGAGGCACCCTTCACGAGGCACCCTTCAGAGGTAAGTGTCTCTTTTATGCTAGCAAGCCTAAAGGAATTAAGGTCAAGTCTTTTGTATTTAGAGGTATTTAGAGGCGTAAGAGCACGCCAACTATTTATGAATGGTGACCTTGTATTGTAGGTACACATGATGTGTGAGATGAATGAACCTAATATGGGAAGGACCCATAAAGTAAAAGACAAAGAAAGTATGAGAAAAGTGAAGCATCTTTATCTTTCATGCATACCACTTTTCAAAGAAAGAAAGAAAAGGTGTAAGAAAGAAAGAAAAAAAAAAAAAAAAAGAGAAGAAAGAAAGAAAGCATGAGAAAGTGAAAAACATTATCACTCATGCATATCACTTCATGCATTACATTCATGTCATAAATATGATATCGATTACTTGAATGTTGTTATATGGAAGTAAATGTTGTGAATGTGATATAAGTAAAATAATCCAATGATTTGTTAATGTGATTATGATTTCATTCACTTCTATGAGATAATATCGAAGTTAAGGGTAAAGTGTATGATTTATATTCATTCATGAAAATGTGAAAGTTTAACAAGAAAATAATGAGAATGATAGATACATATATGACTTCATACACTTTATGTTAAAATTAACCTCTTATTACATGCATCAAGTTTTATTTATTGAACCATGTAGTTCACTATTGTTTCATATCTCTTTTTATAGGCAATGGAGTAGTAATTTGTGTAGTGTGGGTTCCCTATGGAAGATGCTGGCCTAGAATTAAGAGTACTTATTGGTAACCATAAGAGAGGAAAGATTAAGCCATTTTGTACTTAAAACTATTTTAGAATTAAATTTTTTTTCTTCAAATATTTAAGAGTTAAATACTATTTGGGGCTCTATTTTGAGATGTATAAGTAGATTTTCATGAAATTAAATGGGCTTTGTATTTTTAAGTTCCGCTTGATGTTTAAAGTATATTCTTATGAAGTATTGAAATTGTTTTTAACTATGTTGTTATTAAATGTCAAATTTAAAGTAGTAGAAATGATGATCCTAAATGTTTAATTAGGTAAAACTTATTATTTAGAATAATTAAAATGGTTCTAAACAAGTTTAGAAAGAGTTTTTAGTAAATGTATAAATGTGCCCTGTTTTTGAAAGTACGCTACTAGTAGCCAAGTGTAGCTACGTTTTCAGTTCATTTTATGCTACTAGTAGCAATCAGTAGAATTGAAAAAAAATAGCCTGAATCTTGGGGTCGTGACAGTTATCATATTGAAAAAGTCATCCATCGATCTCAGATCTGGTTCATTACCCCCACTTTCTTCATAACTAGCAAGAATAGCATTGAAATCACCTCTAATTGGCCAAGGTTCATTAATGTCTATTCTATGGCAGGCAGTACACTTTGCATAAACAGCAGTACTATATGCTTCCCAATTATGGGAAATAATCTTCAAGGTTATGAACTGATCTCAAGATTCAATGATATTACATTGAATGTCATCCCTCCAAAAAATCAAGATTTTACCATTGCTGTTGGCAAAGCACTCATCCAACTAGTAAATTCTTCTATACTCGTCAATTTTACCTTGATCAACAAAAGGTTCAGATAAAATAAGGAGATTTATAAGATGAATTTCAATAAGCTTCAAAAGTCTTCTTCTAGATGCCTTCTTGCGAACCCCTCTCAAGTTCCAAATAATGATATTTACAAACATATTAAACCTTTGATTTTGTTGCACCCTCTACTTCCTTCTTGGTAATTCTTGGACTGATTTGGATGGCTTGTTTTTTGCTTTTGAGACCCTTCTTTTTCGAAATTTCTAGAGAGGTTTCACCTACCTCCATTTTTTTACAATCTTCTACAGCATCGCTAGATGATTTCCTTCTCTCCTGAACATCATGTATAAGCTCCTCTTTCCATTTATGTCCTGCATCTTAGCATTATCAAGACAAAAGTCAAATTCATTTATCATAGAACCATTTTCAACAATAATATCCCTCGCTTCAGTATTAATAATGTCCAAATATGTGCTGCTATTTAATTGTCTAGATTCTTGAGTGACATGTTGTACTTCATTGAAACTATTAGATGTGTCCTCACTGATCTCTTCAAGTATAGTAAAAGGATTTTTAGTAGTGATTTCCACAATCTCCCCATCCTTATGCCATGTTTGATTCATATCATTCAGAGTATTGATCTGCACCTTGTTCATACCCTTTACTTCATCTATATCATCATTTGACTTCACCTTATCGAAAGTATTAGATGTAGTATCATCTTCAATACACTTCCTTAGGTTTTGCCTTTTCCTTTACCTGGTCTCCATTATCCACCTTGTCATCAGTGGATATATTTGATGTTTCTCCAATTACAAAATTACAAACTTCATTATCCAATTGAATATCCTCTTCTTATTTCTTCTCATAGACTTTTAGATCCTTAGTCTTCTTAGCTTCCTTCTCCTTACTGATTTCAGGAACCTCTTTCCCCTTTCCTTTACTATTAGAGCTCTTTTTCCAGTAACAAAACTCATCAACATGCCCAAGATGTTTATAGAAAAGACAATATTTAGGATCTGCTTCATAAACAATAGGCTGCCAGATAGCAAAATTGTCATTGCCTATCCTGATCCGTTCAACTTTAGCCTTTCTAATATCAATTTCAACACAAATTCTTGCTAGATTAGTTCTAGTTCCGGTAGTGGTAGTGGTAGGCTAATCAATTTCAGAAGAGTACCTAAGGCTAAGGCAATTGAAAACAAAATAGCCTTACCATGGAAGACCAAAGGAAGTTTTGGTAGAGCTATCCACACTGGAACAATTGAAGATTCAACGGATTGGTTAAAATCATATGTATATTTCATGATTCTCATCAGATAGCCTTGAATATACCATAGATTTTTCAAGAAAATTCTAGAGTAGTCTTCTTCTTTTTCAAAATTAATCACCACATGTTTACCGTCAAGGTTTCCCAGTGTAAAATCTCCAATTAGCCTCAGTGATTTGATTCCTTTCATAATAACATGCAATGGAGGCTTATCACGTGAAAATTTAGCAATTAAGGCAAGTTTAAACCAACCTAATAGAATTTGAATTTCCTCTTCAGAAACTTTGATGAACGGTTCATTAATCAATTACCATAGCAGTCCACTTCTCTACTATAAACTGATTCCGATTTGCCATCTGCAGCTACCTCAAATGTTTTACACTTGGATGATATGTGAGTTTTCATTCCTTGTGTAATTTCTGCATATGTTTTCATATTGTTCCCTGGAGGAGGTTTATCATCCTCCCCAGGCATCATCGGCAAAATCCATCTTGTGTGTGTGTAGTTACTTCATCACTTAAATTGACTAGTTAAGGAATTCAACATCAAACCAAATGCTTTGTATTGCTTGACTTTCATTCAAAATTGAAATCAACAATCTTAGTTACAAATTGATTAATCCCCGTGGGTACTGATAAGTGTATTTTATACATTTATTTCTATCCTGAAAGTAGGATTTTAATTGTTTGTTCAGGAATATTTGTTATTTATTTCGTTGTTATTTGTTTATATTTCAGGAATAACCCAAAGTCGAGAAAACAATGGAATTGAAGCCAAGATCGAGCAAATGGATGATAAAAGTGTCAAAGTGTGCAAATCAAGAGTTGATGCAGTTAATCAAAGGACCTAGTGGAAGAAAAATGGAAGAAGAAATCAGAAACACATGGGTTAAATTGCAACAATCGAAAGTTGGAGGACCAGCTGTGCAATAAAAGATCAAGGACCTACTTAAACTAAAACAAAAGATGAAAATTACCTAAAATCAGGAAACCACACGGTCGCATGGAATAAAATCGCGCGGTAGTATGACGACAAAAATCAGTGACTGAAGCCAATCTGCAGAGGAATGCGGTTGCGCATTTTTGAACCGCGCGGTCGCACGGTTGTCCGACTAGGTCGTCTAATGGGCTTTTTGCGCTGAATTCAACATACTTTCTCCCCAAGTAACCTAAATTCTGAGAACATCTATAAATACATTGCTTGGGGCACAAAATTAAGGGTTCCCAATTGTGTTGTTTGATTCCAAAACGTTGTCCAATTGTTGGGGGATCCATTGAAGGCAAAATTCAAGATTGAAGAACAAGGATTAAGAAGATGAACGGAGTGACTTCTATTCATTTTTCTTGTGAATTATCTTTAATCATGTTTCTAGGCCAGATTTCTTGTGTTAGGATTATGATGAAGTTTTAACTATTGATTCCATGTTTTGACTTATTATTTAATTTACATAGTTTATCGGTTTGATGCAATAAAATAGTGCTTTTATTATTATGCAATTATTTGGCCAGCTTTTACATGATTTTCTTAATGTTTTTCTATGTTTGAAAGAGTAGAAAATCATTAGATATTATTTAATTGCCACAAAGTCTGATAGGGGATAGAAATATACCCCTATGCTTTGTTTTATCCTTGAGAGTGTTTGTAGCGACAGGGAATTTTTCGTTACTTTTAGATAAAATATTATAAAGTGTCAGTACGACTTATCCCATTTATTTTAAAAGAATATTCGTCTAGCCAATTATTAAGTGAAATTAAATTTATTTTAATCATAGTCTAATTTCAAATTTGATTAAAAATGTTCCAAAATCATTATTATTATTTTTTAAAAAAAATCCAATATTCAAATTTTAAATTCTTAAAATCCAATTTTTCTCCAAATTAAATTCTAGTTTAATTCTTTTCAAAATTCGAAAAACATCCAAGTTTATCAATCTGAGTTCATAATTATCCTGGAAAATTTTATGGTTAATCCGAACTCAACCTCATCAATTCCTTAACCCACGTTTATCTGATAAGATTATGCAATTTCAATCCAAGTCTAACACTGACCTATCCAGCCATTATAATGTCGTTCACCATAACCAGTTCTCTGTCACTCACGGCACAAACATAAACCAAGTAAAAATCTTCATTGAATTATGTCTTTCCATAATCAGAAACCACTGCATTTGTCCAAACCAGACCATAACTCCCATAGCCGATCTTCCCACAATCTGCAATACGAGATTCGCACACACCACCACATCAATCAAAAACCAAAATTCCACCACTCCCAACTGGACCACAGCCACAACCGAACCAAAGTCAACCAACCGCCACTACCTTCCACCAAAAACCACCCACTGCCCCACCTCCAAAACTTCACTCAAAACACCATAGCCGAACTCGACATATACTTCCAATCCAACCATAAACTGAGCCTTACTCCAAACCATCAACCTCCATCAATGACCTCCCCGATAGTACACACATTTCCTTAGCTCCAAAATCCATCAAAACTCGAGAAAAACCAAGAAGATCCCCTAACTTACCTCGATCAAACAGTGGCCAGAAATCGCATATCCAAAAATCTCGAACCCAACCTCTGTGACCTTTGAATTTCGCACCCAGACGCGCCCCAAAAATCCATTATTCCGCACACCCAAATACTCCTCTTTCGTCCCCTCACACCGGCGGTGTCATTACCGGCAGCACTGCCAGCGATTGATTACGGAGGACGGGCTCCGCCCTCCCTTGTCATCTCTCGTTTTCCTCTCTGTCGTTCATAGAGAGAGAAAAATGGGGGGTTTTATTGTTTTAGCCATACAAAACATGTAATTCTTTACAATGGCCATTTTTTGTAAATTGTCTAAATTACCCTTAATGAAGTTAGTTATTTACTTTGCAAGATATGTCCCGATATTTAGTTTGGTTGATTTAATTCAATACTTCTTATTATATTCATATTTTTTAATCTTTTAAGTTCTTCTAAAAATGTTCTATATTGTGATAATTTTTCAAAAGATTTGGGATGATCTTTTTTAGTTATATATCCTAATGTTATTTCTTCTGAAACTTCTTTTTCTATATCTTCGTATTCTTCTATAATTTTATGAACTGTATTTATATTCTTTGTTATTTCAACAGAATTAAATTCTATTCTATTTAGGATAGCATAATCAATATATTCGTATATTTCTTTTAGTTTAGATTGTCCAATAGAATGTATATTTTTAGATTTTTCAACAATAGCTAATAAAAATGAAATTTCTTTATCATTTAAATATAGTTTATGATCACGGTTATTAGATGTTGATGTTTGTGAAGTATTCATAGACTATTGGGTTGGTAAATTATTATACAAAATTTTCTGGTATAAATTCATTCTTAAAATACAATAATCTGCAATATATTGTTCGTATTTTTCTAAAAGTTTATTATATTCTTTAGAAGATATGTTTTCATTTTCCATTTGATGTTTAATATCTTCCATTTTATCTTTTAATTTTTCTAAAAGATTATCTAGTCCTTCTATTGTATATCCTGGCATTTAGGTTTGGACTATGTTTGTTACTATTTTATTTTCTAAATCTATTTTAAGTTGTAATATATCAGAATAATCTATAATGTATTGATCATGGTTTTCTTAAAGTATATAATATTGTTCAGATGATTCATCTTCTATATCTGTTAATTGAGATATAATGTTATCTACTTTTTCCATTATCATATCTAACAAATTGTCTAATCCTTCAATTGTATATCTAGGCATTATAAATACAAAGATAAATAATTTATAAAATTTCAAGTAATTTTTTAAACTCTATCAGTGTTTGGGAATTGATAATATCTATATCAGCCATAATATCTATATCAGCCATAATATCTGTGCTTGGTTCAAATGGTATATTATATTTTGAAATACTTTTCTTTCTCTTTTCTAATTTATCAATTATATCTTGAATATCTTGTATCATTATTGATCTTACAGTACCTCTAGCAAAATTTTCTATCAGATTTTCTTTAAAACTTTTTAATATCTCTTGTGATGCGTAGAGTTGCTCTTGGTATCCTATTTTATCAATTTCATTTTCATATTCAATACCTTTTTTACTTTTGATATGCTTTTGAACTTTATATGGACCTCTTTTAGTTCTGGGTTTTTGCATGATATAAGTACTATTATTCATGATATTAAGATTTTCAAAAACTGGTAAAGAAAGATTCATCTCTTCCATCACTGTCATAATCTATTACATGATCATAATCATTATCACTACTAAACACATATCCTAAATATAATTCATTATTTATTTCAATATTATCACTATCAAGCCAAAAATAAATAATCGATTTTGTAATTTCTAATCCTAATATCCTTTTTAATGTTGTAAAGATAGTTAACAAACATGGCATATAGACATGATATAACTTTTTTATTTCATTATTTGGTCTAGTAAACTGTTTATGCATGAATAAAAGTTCAATTATGCTATGATATTCATCATTATAAGGACTGTTTTGATAATTGAATTTAACAATTCTGAATTCTGTCATGTTAAAAGCTCTTCTTCCTCCTAATTCCGTAAAGATAGATATATTAAGAATACTAACCTCTTTTCCTGTTCTCAGTGCCTTTGTATTTTCCTTCTATTGTTAGTGACATCCAGGCTTATAGGTTTCTGCTCCACACCCTCCAATGGCCTCCTGCCTTCACGGGTTATTAGCTAAACCTGGATGCCTTCACTGTATAACTCTTTAGATGGAAAATATTTTAGGACAGAGTGTAGGGAGTTTTCTTAATAATATATCTTCTTTTTGAAAATAGGATTTAGAAGACAAGAATTTAGAAACTAATCATAATAGGATAAGTAAATTGGGATTTTATTAATAATATGAAGATTGACAAAGGATTGGTATGAGAATTTTTCAAAGACAGAAGATTTTTGGCTTTCTCACAAACTGAGTGCTCAAGAGAGTTCTATCTTTCAATTATCCCGGAGGCCTCTATTTATAGTATTACAATGGACACAATTACATCACTGCTTACATCATCGACCTAACAATTTTGTAGCTTTTTTCACATAAGGACACACATGTCCCTCTATTATTTATTACATCACATGGCCCCTTACATTATAGGGACACTTATCCTTCTATTTTTTGGTCTTGTTATGGCCCCTACATTGTTCTGCATTGTTGCATTAAAGTAGATCTATTCAACAGCTTCCACTTGTCCATCAATTCTCTTGGCATGTAAAGCAGATTCATCAAGTGGCTTCCACATGTCCATAAATTCCTTTGGCATGTGGGGCAATTCCTGGCTATGCACGCTTCCTGCAAAGTGGCAAAGCTTCCGTGGATTTGATGAGTGTCAAATTTATTGATGTATTCTTGCAAGATTGTTGACTTTTCTTTTCCTCCATTAGTGAGTAGGGTCCATCCATTGTACTGGCATATGCATTTGAATTTTTTCTCATACAGGTTTTTGGTAATGTTGTAGAGAATTTAATTCCCAACACCCTTCGGGATCTAAACCATGATCTTGTAATGTTTGGTACTGGCTTAGTATTTTTTCCAACTTCAATTTGAAAATCTCGAGCAACATATCCAAACGTGATAATATGCTCAGCAGGATAATATATCCTTCCATCAATTTCTGGACTGATCGAATAAAATTTTAAATATATGGGTCTTCCTTGAGTAAACTTTGAGATTTCTCCTTTTAGTAAATCATCAAATTTTTTGATTTCTTTCAAATCTTTTCCTGGATAGATAAGATCCAAGAATCCATAATCAGCTGCCATTTTTGTCATGACGGGATCTCCTCCCTGAGTAACGATCAATCGTGGGTATACATGGTCTCCAGACGAGATGTAATAGAAATCACATTCTTGAAGTTCATATATAACTTCAACAGTAGTTTTATATTCGTTTTCTTTTGGTAAAAAAGGGGAATCATCTTCCTCTTCAGTACGAATTCTGACTACCCTTGTATGTTCATCTTTGGCATTGATTGTGATCTTCCAAGGACTGGCTTCATTTATAACAACTTTTTTGGGACTTGGTTCATCTCTTTTAATTGTTGGTCCACCACTGCTTCCAGAAGATGTACCTGTTTGTATTTTTTATATAACCTGTTTGGTATCAGCCTGTTTGGTAATCAACGATTCAAACTGAGATTCAATCTCAATTATGTTATCGCTCAATTCTTTAGTATAATTGTAATGAAATGTTGAGATTTCCATCAATTGCTTGAAACTTCCTTGGAGAGTTTCTGCAAGTTGTTCAATTCCAAGTTTTATATCTTCAGCTTCCTCCATGAGGAAGTTCATTCACTTCTTGGCGTCTATCAGGGAATTTTTGATATTATCCATCTACAAATTCAATATTCCTGCTTAAAAAGTCCGCAAGATAATTATTAACACATTTAATATGAACTATATCAAAATTATAAAATGCCAAATAGGCTTGCCATCTATGAAGCCTTCTATATTGAGGTTCTGGTGGTAATTTATTTTTTACTAAACCTGGAACTTGAGAATTATCAGTTTCAACAATGAATTTCTTAGATAATAAAAACAATGAAAACTTCTTTATTCCTCTGATGATTGCTAACAGTTCTTTCTCATGAGTAGTATAATTTATTTCTGCTTAATTAAACGTTCCACTTGAGTATCTACAAATTTCATTAAGATCTATTTTTAATATTGCTGCCCAATACTTATCTGAGGTATCAGTATTAACTATCAGATTATCTCTTTCATCTGGTAATCTTAATTTTGGCAAATTTGTACATTCTTCTTTTAGTGATTTGACAATTTCTGTGTGTTCATCACTCCATCCTTTGGTATTTTTTTTCCTGAGTAAAATTTGAATTTTATGTCTCTTTTTTGATAGATTTTCAATAAATCCTTCTGCATAATTTAAACATCCTAAAAGTTTTTGTATTTGTTCTTTTGATTCTAATTTGTCTAGAAAACTTTCTATCTTCTTAGATATATGGGTTTGTAATTTTATCCCCCTTTTATCTATTGATAATCCAAGAAAATCAATTTCTTATTTTTCTATTATAGCTTTATTTTTTGAAAGAACAATTCCTTCCTTTTTGCATTCATTTATAAATTTAATTAAATGGTTTCTATGTTCTTCTCTATTAGTAGAACATATTAATATATCATCGACATATACAATTAAGAATTCATTAAATTTTCTAAATATGTTATCCATTCTTCTTTGATATATTTGTGGTGCATTTTTTAAACCAAATGGCATAACCATCCATTCATACTTACCTTGGGGTGTACTAAATGTTGTATATTGAATACTATCTTCTTTCATTTTTACTTGCCAAAATCCTGATTTGCAATCAAATTTAGAATAATATTGCTTTCCTTTTGCAAGATTTATTAGTACCTCTTTATTTGGTAAAAAGTATCCATCAAATTTAGTGTATTTGTTTAATTCTTTATAATTTATCACCATTCTAGTTTTTCCTCTTTTTTGTTCAGAATGTTTCATGACCATAAAAGCTGGACTACTATGGGGTCCATTACTAGGTCTGATTAATTTTTGGTTAAGTAATTCTTTTATCTGAGTTTTAAATTCTTGTGTATCTTGTATGGTATACATCATTGGTCTAACTCTTATAATAACATTTTCTGTTAATTCTATTTTAGCTTTTGGATGATGTGGTTTCCAAAATAATAATGGATTCTCTCTACAAGTTTTTTCTAGTTGATCAATGATTTTTTCCATGTTTGTTTGTATGTTCGTTTTTAGGACCTTTTTATACATTATTTTTCTATTTTTTATTTCATTTTGTGTAATTGGTTTTTTCTCCCATTTATCACCACGCTGAGTTGGCTGAACTCTGTAAGGTCTAAATTCTCTTGGTATTTTTAGTAAATGTGCACAAGGTGTTTGTAACATTATCATGTAGTTATTTTGTTTATAATATTGAAATTGTTGTATAAAGTCATTTCCTAGTAATATATCACATTCTAGTTTGTTATAATTATATATTTTATTTACAACTATTTGTTTACTCCCAAGTATTATTTCAATTTTATCAGCACTATTAATTATATGAGTACTTTCTCCTGTTACTCCTGTAATTTTTATCTTTCCATTAGTATTCCATGATTTTATTAAGAAACTTTTGAATATTGTTATATCACTTCCCGTATCAATTAATGTACATGTTTTTATATTTGTTTCAACAATTGTAACTTGTATATAAACAGCTAATGAAAAACTTATTTGGTTATTCATTTATTCAGCTTTTCTACATAGTATAGTTTGATCATTATGAGTTATATATAATCCTTCACGTTTTATACTATAATCTTATAGTCCATCTAGAAAGCTCATTCCTAATAATACATGAGGATATACCATACTATTATCTACATGACATGGTACTAGGAGATTTATTCCTCCTATTTTTATTGGTACTTTTACTTCAAGTTCAGTCGTATGTACTTGTCCATCAAAATTTATATATCTATATGGATTAGTTCTATGAGATATTAGTCCTTTATTTCTATTTGAAGCTATATGACATTCACTAGCTCCTGTGTCAATTAATATATTTGATCCTTTTATATGTTATATTCCATTGAAATATTCACCTTCTATTTTCATATTTCCAGCATTTCTATTAAGTTTTATTTCTTTTGTATTACTAGTTTCTCCTAATTGTTTTCTATTAGGTAAACTTGATGATCTCCTAATTAATCTGTCATCTTCAAATGTTATGTTATTATTAGGGTATTCTTCTTCTCGTAACTCTATGATTTCTGGTTTATTTTTTGTTATAGTAAGTTCATAGTTTCTTGGAACTAAGCTTATTTGTTTATCTGGTTCTACAGCTTTACCAAAATCTTTACATTCTTTATGAATTTCAATATATGGTTTTTTAGAATAAATGTCTCCATAATTAGAATTAGTAAATGTGTATAATGCCCTATATTCTATAGTCATAATTTTATCTCCTGGTTCCATTATATCATCTTTATGTAATTTGAAATGTAATCCTAAAACTACATTAAAATTTCTGTCTTTTAATGATATACAATAGTTTGGGTAACATGTAAATATTAGTTTCTTATATGCTAGATTTCCTTCTACTGTTCCTAAATGACTGTCTTTTAAATTTATTATTCTTCCATCATGTAAACTTACAATCAAAGGTGAATCTAATAGTTCTCTAAACAGGGATTTAAACATTATTTGGATACCTGCTAAATAAACATATTGGATCTTTTCACTTTGCTTTCTATTGATCTTTGTTAATAATTCTGCAACCGTATTTTTTGTTAAAATGTTTAATTTGTGTGTTCCTTGGGTAGCTCTAACATCTATTGCCCTTTCAATTTTATGATATTCATTTATTGCTACTTTTTCTCTTTTCCATATTCTGTCTAATATTTCCCATTTTCCTATTTTCAAATCTAAAGATAATTTTTATATCTTTCTAAACTTATTATTATCAAAAGTTACCTTTAATCCATAACTTTCTATTCCTTCATATTCTTGTTTATCTATGTTCTTATTTGTTTCTATTTCTTCTATTTATTTATTCTGATTCTGATTCATTAATTTCTGAATCTGTTTCACTTATATAAACTTCTTGATCATAGTATTCTTCAATATCTGATATTTCACTCAGTTCACTTTCTATTTCTAGATATTCTTTTTGTAATATCTTAACTTTATTTTTGTTACAATCAGGGCTTATATGTCCCATTTCTTCACAATTCCAACATTTACATTGGCTTTTGTCTTTCTTATAAGTTTTATTTTTCTGTTTTTTATTTGGATTATATCTTCTTTTGGGTTTTATATATTTTTTCCTGAAGTTTCTGAATTTTTTAAACTTTCTATTTTTATATTTTCTTTTATTATTATTTTTTCTTCTTTCAGGGTTACATCCTCATTTGGGTAGGTTTTTCCATATCTTCACAACATATTCTGGTTAATTTTCCTGATTTCTTTAATAATTGTCTTTGTTGACATATATATGCTAATCTTTCAAATAGGAATTTTATCCTTGATCCTAATGTTCTAGGTGTTCCAGGGTTATCTCTAATAAACTTTTCAAATTCTATTTTAAAGTATATTCCCCATGATCCTGGTAATTTATTGTAATACATATCTCTATATACTTCTTGATTTTCATTACTATAGAATTGGACATAATAGTATTCTTTAAACTCACAAGTATATTCTTTGATTTTACACATATCGCATATTGTCAAATTTATTAATCTTACTCTTGCATTATCTTTTTCTTTTATTGATTCTGTTTCAAAATTACTTATCTAATTTTCTCCTAAAAATTAGTCCGCAATATAATCTACTAACTTTTCTATTCCCTTTCTATCTGATTTTATTAATTCTGTCTGTACATTTCTCCTTATTAATGCTTTTGTATCACTACTTATTCCTTCCCACCAATTTCTAACATGTCCTTCAAAAGATGCTACTAAAAAATTTATCATTCTATCAGTATTTTTCCATGTATCATCTTTATTATATAAAAAGAATAGTATCATTGAATATGTCCATGTTAATAAGGCTTTTTTAGTATCTATTTTACAATCCAAATTTAGTTTTGTTCCTCCATGATCAATAGGTTTATCATAATTATTATTTGGTTCAAACCTATCTTTATATGTATTCCCTCTAGTTGGTTGTCTATCTCTAATTTTATCATAATATTGCCGGTGTGGTTTACTATATAAGGGTGCATAACTTTCATCTGGATCTGGTAATTCTTGTTTAGAAGTTCCTATAGGAGCAGGGTTAGGTGCTCCTCCAGTATTCATTAAAACTTGGTATTCATTAAAATTTTCTATGCTTAACTGGTCAAAATTTTCTATAAGCAAATCTAATTCTTCATTCATTTTTGTCTTGTTCTTCTTCAATTTTTTCTCAGCTTTTAATTTTCCTAAAGTTTTTTCTATAGATTTTTGTAATTCTAATTCTTCCTCTACTATTTTTGGTAATATGTTTCTCCTAAATTCATCATCCATACTTCCTGCTTCTATTATAATTTTTTCTTATTCGAAATGCTTCTTTCCTATTCTAAGTATTTCTTTTTCTATGAGTTTTTTTTATCTATTTTCTTATCTTTGGTTTTATTATTTTCTTTGAATTCTCTAATTTCTAGTTTTAGTATATTTATATCATTTATTACTTCTTTTAATTCATTTTTTACTTCTTGAACATCACTTATTAATGATTTTATTAATATTTTTAGGTCTTCAATATATTCGCTTATTGACATTTTATACTCTTGGTTTTTGAGTTTTTTGTACCTTAAATAATCTGTCATACATATCATCTATTTTTATTTCTATCTTTTTGATTTTTTTCTTCTATTAATATGATTTTTTCGTTTTCATTCTTTCTTATTTTCTCATTTAATTTATCTATTTTTTCTATAATTATTCCAATTTTATCTTGATTAATTAATTCTCCTGATTTTCTTTGGAATTCTTTTAAGATTTTTTCATCTATATTTTTAACTTCTCCTATCATTTCTTTTAATTGTATTGTTAGTTTATTTTGAATATTTTGTAATTTTTCTTTGATATCCATATCCTGTATATTTAATTGTTGTAATTCTTCAATGGCTAGTTTATCTTGTAAATTTATGTTTTTATATGTTTGCCATAAAAATGCACTTATCCAATTTAATTGCATATTAAGAAATCCATCGGATTCTCCCCATGAGCTTAATGGTTGAAACATAGTTGTATTAGCTCCTTTTATTTGGTAAGATCCTACTGGTAGATTAATATTTTCTATTATTTGTTTTTCAAATTTTATTTCTGGAAATTCTGTCATTAGAATTTTTCCTTTGATATGCTCAACTTCTAATCTTAATTCCGTATCATATTTTACTTATTTACATATCATTATATTATATTCACAAAATTCTTCAATTGATCTTAACATCGTTTTTCTTTGTTGTGCTCTATAACTTTTTATGTAATATTTTATTTCTCCAGTTATGTCATATTTTTCCATATTGATTTTTTCTTTCTTATTTATGCTCTTAAGTATATTAGGTAATTGTTTTAGAATTGTATTAAAGTATTTTCTTTTACTTTCTAATGATTTTAGTCTTAAAAATCCTTTTCTTTTTATATTTCTTTCTTCTATCATTTGGTCTAATAGATTTCCTCTTTGTTCTATTATTGAATCTAATTTTTCATTTGTTTTCATATCTAGATATTTGATTAATAAGGATTCTCCTCTATGATAATCCGTTTCTATAATCTTTGTATAATTCTTCTAGTATATCTTTGTGGATTAAATCTAATATTTCGTTTATGATAAAATCTTCTTTTATTATATCGAAATTTATTAAATCATAAATGTATTTTCTTATATCTTTGTCTAAGTCTTTTAAAGTTCTCAAGATTTCTATTTTATAATTATCGGGTAGTATTAATGTATGTATAATCATAAATCTTGATGTATATATTATATATTTATTTTTAATTTGTGTTATATAATATTTATCTTTTAGATATGCCATGTGGCTCTGATTCCATGTGAGGGGGTGCTACTATGAACGAACAAAAATCATATAAAAAAATTAATTAAAAGTATATAAATGTAAATTTTTAAGGACTAAGTTGTAACTTTTCTAAATTCTAAGAGGCTTGGTTGAAATTTGATATTTAAGGGTATTTGAGGTAGTTTATAGTGTTTAAGGCTGTTTTAATGAATTGATAAAATTTTTGGCTATTTTTCCAAATGGCCATTTTCATGTGGCCATTTTCATGGTATGCCACGAGAAAAATGAGAGATATGTTTGTTTTGTAAAAAAAAAAAAAAAAATTGATTTTTACAAATTGCCCTTAAATCCCAATTTTTTGAAATATATATAATTCAGTCCTTTCTATTTTAAAATGTTTCTAGTCAGCCTCTCATTTTGGAAAAATATTATTTCAGCCCCTAGATTCTTAATTTCAAATTTCTTCAAAATTTCAATTTTAGTCCTAAAATTTTATTTATCACTTAAGTCTTTGATTTCGAAATTACTAATTTAATTAATTTTCTCTTGACTAGACGAATCATTTGGAGAATTAAAAGATTGACGTGCTATTCCTGCTCCACTTTTGTGAACTCGTTTAGTTTGAGGTAGACTCGCCACCACTAATTAGTTTAGATTATAATTGCATGTCTTCATGTGGAATACGTGATTATATGCTTAATTGCACGAGAATAGATGAAAATATCTCTTATGAGATAAATTGAGAAATTATGTTATGCATGTCATAACTTATATGCTTTATTGCATGAGCCGAGATTATATTCATTTGCACTCATGTGATGCTTATGATGAGAAATTGAGAATGTCACTATATTATTTGCATAATTCTGTGTTCAATTAATTTGTAAATTAATTATTGGAGATGAGTCTACCGAGTATTTCTTTTTAAAATGCTCACCCCGTTGTTTAACAAATTTTGCAGATTTAGGAGACGGGGGCGAATGATGGGTAAAAATGGCAAATCATTAATAGAAATTATTTTAAAGTTGTGTTTTTATGAACTCCATTATTTCAGTATGATTGGAATTCAGAATTTGTTGAATTTCACCAAGTCACTTATTTTATTTGAATTTTCATCACAAGTTACAATCAATAAATGTGATGTTTTGAGATTTAATATTTTTCCGCAATAAATTATATTCGAAAGTTAGTTTTTAAAGAAAGAAGTGGTGTTCCAGATTTCACGGAACTATGGACGTCACAGTGTTCATTGATCCTTTAATGCTTTTCCAATTGTTCAATTGTCATAGAAATATAGTCAATTTGTATTTAGGAAAATGTTTTTATGCATCGCTCGAAAGGGGACTTAAATAATTTTAGGAACACGGATATTCAAAACCCCATGAATTGTATTTAAATAATATGGTCAAAATATGGATGATTTGATTAAAATTGATTCATAATTCTAACGCATTTATTTTCATTTGTTTAAAATCAAATTTCATTATTCTTTAGTTTAATCTTTATTTTAAATTTCAAAAAACAAAAATTTTCAATTCAATCAAATCTCTTGTTCCGGTTAAGGTCTATAGTCTAAAATACAATTTACAACAATCTCTGTGGAATCGGTACTTGGACTCACGTCCACTTTATTACTTGTGCGACCCGTGCACTTGCGGAGGGAACAAGTTTTTGGCGATGTTGTCAGGGACTTTAGTTTAAATTTTTTTTTTAGATTACTTTCACTAATTCGGACTTTTACCGTTTTTTCTTTATTTTTATTTTTGTTTTTGTTTTTAGTTTATTCTAGGATTTTAAATTCTAATTTTAGTTTAGTCACTAGTTTCGTTGTTTTTGTTTTAGTTGTGTATGTTACGTTTGAAAAGGGAGAATCTTTTCAAAGTTGACCCGAAAACAGAACGTAATTTACACCATAAGTTAAGAGAAGTTAGGGAACTAGATAAACAAAAAACCCAAAAAGAGGAACAAATGGGAAACAACAATCTGGCTTTACCTGGTGTTAAGCCACATGATGTAACACCCAGGGTTCTAAAGCACCCGGGACGCCACGCCATCCTTTCAAATTGTTTTTCAAGAATAATGATTTTGCGGAAAATAACTAAAAATTCAGTTTTATTGAAATTTCAATGATAAATAATTCAAATGTTCAAAATAACTTAAATAATAATAAGGAAATTCGAAAACTTGGAATTAAATGTATGAAATCAATTTTTCTCAAAACATATTAAAATTTCTTCAATAGCCACCATCGCGCGTTCCATCACCAACTCCGACACCTGAAAATTTGTAATTTAAAGAAAGGGTGAGTATTTCTATGAAATACTCAATAGAGTCGGCCCATAATAATAATTAGTATTACAAATAAAACACGTAATCATGATATTCAAGTTATCTCATGAACAAGTAATAAATACAAGTTTAAGTCTCATGCACTTAGGCAAGTAAATTCTCGTAACATCATGCTTAAAGAAGCAAGTAATTATCGTAACATCATGCTTAAACAGCAAGTAATTCTCATGAACACAATCGTACATGTAATATCTATAATACAAATAATTATTTATTCGCATTTTAGAAAAATAAGTTTGTAGTTATGAGTCTACCTTATTTCTCGAGTTTTGAGCAAAGAGGAATAAAACTTTTTAGTGTTCTCGCGTCTCGTCTAGCCCTAAAAAAAAAAAAAAAAAAAAAAAAAAAAAAAAAAAAATTATATTAGTATTTTGGGATTTAAAGTTTTTGAAGAAGAATAAAAGTTTAGGGTCTAAATAATGAAATTGGAAGAATCAAGGACAAAATAATTGACTTTTAAAACTTAGGGGACTGGAATAAGTTTTTAGACAATAATTGGGCTGACACAGAAATTTCAGAAATTCAGGGGTTGAATAGAATATTTTAAGAACTAAATAGAAGCTTACAAAATATTTTAAAAACTGAGAGGACTGACTAGAAGCATTTTAAAAATAGAAAGGACCGAACTGATTACACTTTGATAAATTGGGATTTTAAAGAAAAATTTGAAAAATAATAAAAAAAAAAATAAACCAAATCACTTTCTCTCTCTGTATTTCTCTCTCTGTATTCAGAGAGAGTGCGATTGGGGAGGGGACATCCGCCCCTCTCCATCTAATCATCGCCGGCGTTTAGCCGGCGAACGCCGACGTCAAGCGGCGGCATAGGCGGGGGAAGATGGTGGCATAAGGAGCAGATATTTTGGGCTAGGTTGTGTGCGAAAATCGAACATAAACCGAGGTGACCGGGATGAAAGGTCGCGATTCTCCGGCGACGAAAACCGGTGGTTCAAGGTAAATGTTGGGGTATTTTTTATTATTGTTTCTAGGTTCTTGATTTTTGGTCGATTGGGGTTCGATTGGTTGTCTAACTGAAGCGGGCAGTGTGCGTGTTCAGGAGTGGATCGGGGTTTGGAGTTGCAGGCGTGGGGGGACTGGCCGTGGTGGTGGTGTTGATGGTTTCATTGGTGTGGTTGCGGACTGTGATGGCGTTAGGTGGTGGATGGAAGTGATACTTGGTCTGGCCGAAGAATAGAGTCTCGGTGCGTGTCGACCGTGATTTGGAAATTGGTTTGGTTAGTCTGTAGTGGCTGGGTGGTGATGCTGAATTTGCGTTTCTGGTTGTGAATTTTTGAGGTGGTTGAAAACTTGGTTTGGCAGTGATGATTCTAAAAATCGCACCTGAAATATTTCGAGCTTGAGCAATAAACTAGCATGAACTGGATCCCCGAATACCTGCAATAAAGGCGAGGAGGTGTGTCCTCGTCGCCCCTCCGATGCTTAAGTCAGTAAAGAGGAAGGAGAAAATTTATGCAAGAGGTTATAAATTGTAGAGATAATTGTGTTGGAATATGATTTGTGGACCGAGAATCCTATTGATGTTGATTATTACTTGAGAATGATGACTCTGAACCCATCTCGAATGAATGAGCTCGAGCTAAGGTCCCCAAGCATTTAAGTTTTACGTGTGTACCAAGATAGTGTTCGGGATATGTACTCCTCGAGGCTCATAGGTTGTTCGGGGGTACCAAAATATAATATGAGTTAATAATTACATGTTCGGGTTCGAGGCTTTTGTGAGGGCCCGGGTATAGACAAAATTCGTACTCATCATAGGCCCCCGCGCATCCATTATCGAGTTCGGGGAGAGATGGATGCGGAATAATGAAGTATCGTGATTAAGATGTGATGCGGAGGTTATGTTAAGGAGAAATAAACTAGAGCTTATGTTTAAGCAATAATAAGCCGAGCTCTTGTTAAGTAATGAGATCAAGTATCTCGATCTTATGTTGAGCTTTATGTTAAGTGGTGAGAAGCTCAAACACAAGCAATAAACTTAAGGTGATAAACCCGAGCATGTGAGTTTTGATTTGAGAATTCCAAACATTCAAGTAACATGAGCGAACAACTTTTAAGGCGTGAACATCGCTTGGGACCTGAACAATGTTTGAGGCCCGAACAATATTTGAGCTGCGAAAAATGTTTGAGGCCCGAACACAGAATTAGGCCTGAACAAAGTTTGTGGCCCGAACAGTGTTTCTGGAATCATTTTGTGAGGTTGATGTTCGGGGTAAATATTTGATCTTGCTCGTAGGAAAGTTTTTTGGTGCCTGCTAGTAGGCAAGGCTTTGAGTGCTTGCGTAGGGCAAGACTTTGAGTGCTTGCACGGGGCAAGGCTTTGAGTACGTGCTCGTGGCACGGCTTTGAGTGCGTGCGCGGGGCAAAGCTTTGAGTGCGTGCTCGTGAGCACGGCTTTTGAGTACTTGCGCGGGGCAAGGCTTTGAGTGCGTGCTCGTGGGCACGGCTTTTGAGTGCTTGCGCGGGGCAAGGCTTTGAGTGCATGCTCGTGGGCACGGCTTTGAGTACTTGCGCGGGGCAAGACTTTCACATTGATATTTGCACCTGTCAATAGTCCGAAGGCAACAAGCAAATTCGAGAAAAGAACGTGCACAGATATTCATGCAATTCGATTACTCGGCAATCACGTTAGCACATATTTCCCGCTAAAACATCTATGAATTTAATTGGTTCAAAGCAATCATTTTTCTAATTAATGTGATTGACCATTAAAGGAAGGTGTCAAGGCGTGTTGATCAATGCAGATTGTACCCAAGAAGATCATCTTTTTCATAGTAGGTGTTTCTATTGGTTTTCAAATAGATCGCAGAGAAATATGATGCTTTATTTAATTGGTTACTGTGTGAGTCACTTTACTACTTAACTCAGCTAATTCCCAATTTAAACTTTAGACCACATAAAATAGCATGAATCATCATGGGAACGGATCAAATAACTTCAAATTTAGCAGGCAATTGAGTTCAACTCGTGTATTATTGATCTGATACTTGAGGTAGTGTAAATAACGGGACAAAAATTACAATCGAATTTCATCAATTAAATCAACATATTAACAGATAGTGAGGCTTTCACGATTTTGAGAAAGATCAATAATTAACTGATTGTAATCTTTTAGGCACATTGCTCATAGATCATAATGGTTTTGTTATAATTGTACCAAGAACATTCCATTTTGAGTCTTGGTCGCAGCTCTAGACTTGTTATAAGAAATAGAGGGACCAACAAATATCTTATGATCGAAAAGCATATTTCTTGAATTCACATATCACAAGCTATTGTAGATTTAATAGATTAATCTTAACTTACCGAATAGATTAGCAATTTGGGCAAAGATAAGTAATCCTATTTAGAGTCGATTAGCTCTTTATTTAGTAGTAACCAAGTATAATATGGAATTGTAAAATTTTGAGCTCTAACACATGATCAACATTATGCAATGATTATTGAATTAATAAAGAGTGTTAGGGTACACCTTGTTTTTGCAATTCCTTGGGCAGATCCAGAAATGACCCAGAACTTGAGGAAATCCTTGCTCATCGTTATGCAGTAGTTGCTTCGGCGGCTTTGATCAAAAGGCTCAGCAATTACAACGGGAGGCCACATTGCACCATAGTTGACAGGAGATCCGGTTGAGGCGTTTTATCCAACATTCCTTTTTCTGCTCGTTTAGGTTGCTCTCGATTGTGCTTTCGACAACAATTTCCAAGTGTACCATAGAAACCTGTCCCAATTGTATTGTAGAGAAAAGTTGGCCACTCATGGCCATCAAACAATAGATAGGGAGAGAGAAAAAGATGCGGAAGCTGAAACCAAAGCAAATTATCGCGACTTGGACTATTGTTATTGCAATCTTCTCTTTTCTTCCTAATTTCGCCAAATCTTATCTTGTTTGGTAATGACCAGACACAAGGAGCGGAAACCCGAGAATCTCTACAATGCGACTCCCGCTCTGTCTCAACCCGATACTACTCCAGTCTTAAATGGTACATTTAGGATGCAAGGGTTCCCTATTTAAGCAGATTATGACTCGCCGCTCGATATGGTGAGATAGATGTCTAGTTATCTCAATCTGATAGGGATTTCTCTAATTGTTTTGATAAAATTCTAAAGGCCAACATAGGGGTAAAATTGCGTAACGTGTGCTCTGCACCTTGCTCTTCCTGTTTGCATAATTATCAGGTCATGATGGGTACAAAGGCTGACAAATTTTTCAGAGACACCAGGGCTTCTGTCAGGAGATACCGTGACATCATGTTATTTTGCATCCACTTGTAGCCCAGTTGAAAAACCAACTGACACATCTTCACAAAATTTACGCTTGATGGAAATTCCCCCAGCACTGGAAATTCTTCTGAGGTGGTGAAGGTAGAGAACACACTTTTACAAGCTTCCAAAGAAATTCTTCTCTTGTCAAGGGAATTGGAAAAATATTTTGATGGACTTGGAAAAGGATTTGTGTCTTCCTCGTTAAGGGAAGAATGGATACCCATTAGCCACTGAATGCATAATTCTTTCTTTGAATCGCCAGTCGGAAGCATTGTATCCAAATTTTGATTTCGTTTTGCAGTAATCTCCTTCATTTATTCTTAATGGATTGAATCAAAATCGATTGCTATGGGGAGAAATATTCCGAGGGATTTGGTATGAATTCTATCTTGACTGCACCCGTATCTATCCAGCAAGATTAAAGCCAAAAACTATTTTTGTTTTGAATACCCTTTAACCCAATTTCTCAAGATCCAGAATATGTTTTAGCTTGGAAGAAATCTCCCCCAATTGTTGATGGAGAAAGGAGGGGTGTCCCCAACTCAATAACCAACAAAAACGATGGAATACGTGTTCTTCGAAATTTTGTACTTCCCCAGAGAAGCGAATCCTCGCTGTAGCCTTGATGATTGGGTAAAACCTCCTCGCAACCTTGTGAAGGTCGTCATAGATTAGGGGAAGGTGAGGTCATCGAGGGTCATAACACAGTGCGTTCATCGGAGGTTATGGCAGCCTCGCATCCACTTCATGGCATTAACATTAATCCTCCATGATTTATCTTTTTCCATAATGAAATACCCATCTTATTTGAGGGAAGAGGTGGAGCCATTCATTAGTGTTGTTAATCACCTACTGATTCCTCTCCTATTGGGCTTGAATTTTAGAAAGTAGGTTAAACTGCAAGGAAGAATGTTGGCAGAGATGACTCGGTGAATGGGATGGAGAAAAACTTCTCTAGCCGATTTTTTGAGTTTTTATTTATTTTGAAATCGATCTTTGAACAACATGATTTTTTGTTCAATTTCCCACAGACGGCGCCAATGATGCTTCTAAAAATCGCACCTGAAATATTTCGAGCTTGAGCAATAAACTAGCACGAACTGAATCTCCGAATACCTGCAATAAAGGCGAGGAGGTGTGTCCTCGTCGCCCCTCCGATGCTAAGTCAGTAAAGAGGAAGGAGAAAATTTATGCAAGAGGTTATAAATTGTAGAGATAATTGTGTTGGAATATGATTTGTGGACCGAGAATTCTATTGATGTTGATTATTACTTGAGAATGATGACTCTGAACCCATCTCGAATGAATGAGCTCGAGCTAAGGTCCCCAAGCATTTAAGTTTTACGTGTGTACCAAGATAGTGTTCGGGATATGTACTCCTCGGGGCTCATAGGTTGTTCGGGGGTACCAAAATATAATATGAGTTAATAATTACATGTTCGGGTTCGAGGCTTTTGTGAGGGCCCGGGTATAGACAAAATTCGTACTCATCAGGCAGCATAATGGTTGGGTTTGTGTAGTGAAGAGAACAACGAAGAGCAGAAGCCTTTTGCTGAGAAATTTTACCTGAAATCTGGGATTGAACGTGAGTGATAGAATTATGGTGATCGATAATATAATGGATGAATAGGTTAGTGATGGAGTTGAATTAAAATTATTAACTCAGATCGATAAACTTGGATAAATTCGAAATTTGAAAAGAAAAATAAGTTAGAATTTAATTTTGGATAAAAATTGGATTTTAAGAATTCTAAATTTTAAATAAAATAAAATAATGATTTTTGGAACATTTTTAATAAAATTTGAAATTTGATTAAGATTAAAATAAATTTTAAATTTCACGTAATAATTGGCTAGACGAACACGCTTCACTTGTAAAAATAAGCGAGATTGTAGCGACACATGTTAAATGGTTTTAAATAATTATTTAAAAAATAAAAATTTTCTCGATCGCTACAGATGATGAGGGAAATAGACTTGTAAGAGATTTCATGACACCGTAAATTGTCCAAAACCAATCAAACATTGTTTATCCACCTTTTGGTCTTGCAAACTTCCAATTAAACACCAATGTGATAAACATATTTCAAAATGGACATCAATTTTATGACAAACCCGATGAAAATCCACATGCACATGTGTCTAAATTTTTAGACATGTGTGAACATTTTAAATATCATGGTGTGTCAGATAATGCCATAAGACTTAGGTTGTTTCCATACACCTTACGAGATACGGCAATAGATTGGTTAGACTCCCGTCCTCTTGCAAGTATAACAACTTGGAATGACTTGGCCCAAAAATTTTGTACAAAATCTATGCCCATAGCCAAAGTCTCTAAACTCAAACGTGAGATAACAATTTTTCAACAATAAGAGTCTGAGTCATTTGATGAAGCATAGAACAGGTTTAAAAGCATGCTTAGAAAGTGCCCTAAACATTGACTACCTAAAAATGAGCAGGTAAGGTACTTTTACATTGGCTTACTCCCTCAATTCAAGAGTCTTGTTGATTCATGATCCAATGGATCAATAACTACCCAAACTCTTGATGGAGCACTTGAACTGTTTGAGAGAATAGCCAATACCAATGCAATGTGGGCATCTGAGGGAACAATCCAAAAGAAACCAATAGGAGTTTATGTAGTGGATGATGTTTCGACATTGTTTGCTAAAATAGACTCTTTGATGAATTTCATACAAACCAACCATTCCGTGAAAAGTGTAGTAACTGGATGCAAGGAATGCGGGGCTAATCACATTACATCAGATTGTCCAATTCTGGCTAGTCAAGCTGAACAAGTAAATTTTGTACAAGGGGGATAAGGCCAAAATAATCCATATTCCAACACTTACAATCCTGATTGGCGAAATCACCCTAACTTCTCATGGAGGGATAATAAAAATGGAACAGACTAGCAAGCCCCTCCACAGCGGGTAGCGGAGAAGAAACCTCAACTTGAGGAGATGATCATGAAATTGATGGAGAAGACTGGACAGTATATGAGCCAGACCAATCAGTTTATGGCTAAAACTGATCAGTTCATGGCCAAAACTGACTGAAACTACATTGCTAAATCATCAGGCTTCAATCAAAATATTGGAAACCCAAGTTGGTCAGATAGCTCAGGCTTTAGCAAATAGAGCCCCAGGTACACTGCCTAGTAACACTGAGGTTAATCCTAGGGAGCAAGTGATGGCAATCAAAACTGTTGAAAGAGAAGTTGATTTTGTGCCGAGAAGGATCACTTTTGCTCCATGTGATAGAGTGTATGAACCACCTACTCCTTTTCCCCAAAGATTGAAGGGTTGGAATGAGAAACAAGGAGTAAATACAATAACTACACGTAGTGTATTTAAATTGCTTGAGATGCATGTTCAAAAGTTAGGTGAAGAGAAGGGAAAATAGGTTGAGACACCCGAGAAGCTATCTGATGAAAAGAAAGAGGGGCATGAGGTGAAATTGACAATTAAGCCTCATGAGTCCCCTATTCCATTTCCGCAAAGATTACAAAAGCCTAAGACGGATCAGCAGTTCAATAAATTTCCAAACATGCTCAGAAAGCTACACATTAACATTCCTTTTCTAGAAGCCATTACCCAAATCCCTAGCTATACCAAGTTCCTGAAAAAGATGATGTCAAGTAAGATAAAAATTGAGGAACTTGAAGAGGTGTCCCTGAATGAAGAGTGCACCGCCATCTTGCAATAGAAGCTACCACCTAAGCTGAGAGATCTAGAGAGTTTTTCAATTCTTTGCATCATTGGTGAGTTAAAATTTAACGAAGTTTTATGTGACCTTGGTGCAAGCATAAATTTGATGCCTCTTTCAGTATATATGAAGTTAGGATATGGAGACCCAAAATCAAGCTCGATCATCTTGCAACTAGTTGATCGCTCCATGCGATACCCATATGGAGTCATTGAGGATGTGCTGGTTAAAGTGGACAAATTCGTATTCCCTTATAACTTCATAATTCTGGACATGGAGGAAGATAGTAAAGTAGCACTGATTTTAGGATGACCCTTTCTGGCTACTGCTAGAGCCTTGGTTGATATGGAAAAGGCGGAGGTCATGCTTCGATTGGAGGATGAGAAAGTAACATTTGACATGGTTCAACTAGTGAATCAAAATCCACTTCTTGAAAATTGCTCAAGAATAGAGGTGGAACCACTACTTCACCAAGGGAATATGGAAATTTTTGGGCAAAGGGTCAAGGCAAATGATAGGGCCTCAACATCATGTTTCATCCCACCTTGAAATGTTTTCCCAAATGTCTAGCTCTAAACTCTAAATGAAGCGCTTGTTGGGAGGTAACCCAACTTTTCAAACACATTTTCTTTTAGTTGTTTTATTATTGCTTTTGAGTTACTTATTTGCTTTAAAGTTGTTTAGTTGCTTGACATTACATTTAGGAACACTAGGGTGTTTAGAGTGCATGCATTTAGTTGTTATGTGTTCTAAGTAATTCTAGAATTCTAGGTTGAACGTTTTAGCAGTTTTAGTATTCATTAGATTTTTATTTGCTTGGGTGCTATACATTGCATTTTAGGATCACTAACATGTTTATAATTCACATTTTGAAATGTTAGTTGCATTGAAAACTTCATTGCACCTATTTTTGCATGTTTTAGCATTTTTAGGATTTACTTGTTTTCTAATTGTTTTGTTGTTTTTAATCACAATCTTCCACTTGATCACCCAGCATTAGAACATGCACATATAGTTTAGAGGACGGTTGCAAGCATTGGATAGCATTTAGGGGTTGAAAACGGAGTCCAAAACTCAAAATTTGAAAAATTTCAACCATGCAGTCGCACGGTATGTTTCTGGGCAAAAACGGTAGAATGCCATATATTTTTCCAAACTTTCATTTTAACCACTTTAACTCAGTTTTCCTCCCCCAAATCGTCCAACATTGAGTCCCCAACTATTCCCCTATATTTGCACATCATTCTAACTCCATTACATATTATGCTTTGCATCAAAATCATTCAAAGGTATGGATTTCATCACAACTTTACAAGATTTGTGCATAATCTTAGTATTCTTCATATTTGTGTAAATTGTGAAACTGTGGATGGATGGAGATGGGTTTTTGTTAGTGATTGGAGTTGTGACGCCCCGAGTTCTAAATACTCGAAACGCCACTTCATCGTCTCAAACTCATTTTCAAAAAAAATATTCATTTAGCGGAAATAAATGAAATTTTAGATTTTTGCATAAAATATTCTTTCAAATCATTCGTAGAAATAAAATCCAAATTCTCCATAGTCAGTATAAAATAAAGTTCGACTTAAACGGACATTTTAAAAATAACATTTAATTATTTCTTTGCCACTTGTGTCCATCACTCGCCACCGCTTCCGAAGTCTGCAAAAATTTTTAATAACGGGGTGAGTATTTCTAAGAAATACTCAGTAAACTCATAACTGAATAATTCACTTAATCCATAAATTGCACATAAACATGTAATCATTCTAACATATTTCTCTCATAACATCATAACATAACACATATTCACATAAGTGCGGAAAGTAGCCTTGTCTTGTCTTAATTCAACATGCAATTATGCATGGAAGTTATAGCGCATATAACATTTCTTCTTCTTACACCAATTTTGGGAGAGCATTTGCCCGTCTTACCCCTCATGGTTAATCACATGAACATAACATCATATATGATTTACATAATTCCAGATTCACATGCAAATCATAGCTAAATAAATTATAGAGTATGAGTCTACCTTAAATCCGACGAGTGCAAAGTTGAGCGGGAAATGATTTCATTCTTTAATTCTCCGTACGCTTCGTCCAGCCCATAATTTAGCCTTAGTCTTTAGTAATTTATAGTTTAAGAATAATAATTTATAATTTGAGGACTGAAAATGATGTTTTGAAAGTTAAGGGACTAAAATGAATACTTTTGAAAGTTCAGGGACTAAAATGTAAATCTTTTAAAACTTGGGTCGAAGCTTAAAATGAATATTAAATTAGAGGGCTTGAAATAATTGATTTTAAAAATGAAAAACAGAATTTGATGCTTTGAAATCAAAAGGGACTGAATTGAATAACTTTTCAAACTTCAGGGATCAAAACGTAAATCTTGAAAAATCAAATAAAATCAGATTTCTATCTCTCACGAATCACACTGTCTCTCTCTCAACTCACTCTCTCTGTCTCTCACGACCTAGAGGCTGAAGAAAATTTTCGCCAGAGCTGCCTCTCGCGTAAACTGGGTCCGGCCGGTGTTGCGCTATCAGCGGTATTACCGCCCTTATTTGGCGGTGGTGGAGATGGTTTTGGTGCAAAAATCGTGATTATAGGACAGTGAATCAGAGCTGCGATTCCGAAAATAATCCGGTCGAAGCGGCCAGCGTTGGAGGTGAGTTGTTTGGCTTGGTTTTTTTTTTTTTTTTTTTTTTTGATTTGAGGTTCGATTGATGGGGATTTATTTGTGTATTGCAGCGGGGTGATGCTTGACAATGGTGATGATAGCAGTGGCCGGTTTTGGAATTGAGGCAGGGGTGGAGATGGGTGGCGGTTGTGTGATCGACCTTGAAGGTAGTGTTGGACTTGTGGCGTGGTGGCAGTTTAGTCTGCATGATGGTAGTGTAAGGGTTGATGAAATAGGCTGTTGGTTATGGAGTTGGTTGTGCAGATTGAAGTGGTTCTACATTGGTGAACAGAGGTTCGATTATTGGTCCAAATCTGAAGTGAGGCAGTGGAGTTGGATGTTACGGATTCAGAAATGGTGGTGGGTGGAAAAGTGTGGTTGGTCTCATGAAAATGGAGGAGGAAGATGATCTAAAAAGAAAAAAGAAAGAATAAAAATGATTAATGGGAGACATGGGGAGTCTGAGTAGAGGTTGTAGACTTGTAGGTGTAACGGTTTGGTAATGATGGTGTTTAGTGGGTGGAATGATGATGAAAAACGTGGGAGTGTTGTTAGTTTAGTTAAATAGGATTAATTTAGTAATTAACTAAAAATTTGACTAACTTTGATCAAGAAATGTATTTAAAATAGATATATTTTGGACTGAAAATAAATTTGAGAATAAATAAATTTTGAGATAAAATTGAATTACGTATTTTGGACTTAAAATAATTTATAATAAGAAAGATTGAGATATTCTACTGAATTTGGAAATAAAATGATTTTGACAATAATAATTTGAATAAATAATTAAAATAATATAATTTTATAAATTCGGACATTTAATTTAAAATCGAACAATCTCGATATTTCTTGACTTTGGCTAGACGAACACGTCGCGGCGTTAACTTCAAAATAATATGTGAGATAGTAGCGACACGACTTTCTAAATATTAAAATAATTATTAAATGCATAAAAATTCTTGGTCGCTACAAGAGTGTTGAATTATGAGTTTATAGGTGAAAAATCTTGTCTTAATTTAAGTCTCCAAATCTATGATTTCACTTGATTTCTTCATATGCACACAATGTGTTCGATAAAATGTTTCAATAAATATTTCGTTGAATTTTGGAAATCTTTTTGGATGATCACCTCACTACATGTTATACATCATTTGTCCATCATCTATTCATTGTTTACACTGATTTATGGCATGAAACACAACTTGGACATCATTGTACTACAAAGCACCTCATTACAAGGCCATTGCAAGCACCATTGCACCACATCCTACAATTTCAGTTTCACTACACCTACTTTGTCACATCTTTTCACGACCCAAATGAACTCCAAATGTGATGAATTTTTGATATGTTTTAGACCAAGTTATTTACTTTCATATGCCCAGGACATGTCTCGGGAAATTTTCATTTTTTGAGGTGATGTCAAGGGCTAAAAGTCAGTGGTCGACCACTTTTCAAAAAACTTAAAATTTTTCTAAGTCCTACTTTGGGTGTGTTGTGTTAATTTTTTTTTAGTTCCTACATGATATTTATGCTTCTAATGACAATTATTTCTTGTTTGCAAGGAACATATCATTGTTGGATACTTTGAGCCAAACTTGGAAAATGAAGTAAATGGTCATTTCATCAAACCAAGCATTCAAGAAAAAACTTCAAAATGAGAACACCGCTTCTCCAAACCCGAGAATTACTTTACCCCTCTTGTTATTTTGTGCTTAATTGTTTATTATTTATTGAAATACATTGAGGACAATGTAGAATTCTATTTTGGGGGTGGGAATCTCATCCATATGTTTTTATTTAAACATTCATTCTCATCCATATGTTTTTATATAAACATTCATTCGATTTTTGGTAGAAAATTCATAAAAATTGAAAAATTGAAAAAAATCGTAAAAATTGAAAAATTTGAAAAAATTTTGTTGATTTATTTATTGCTTATGACATAATTTGAATTGACTTTTGTGCCTTAGTTAGAAAATTGGGCAACATGAAAACTAAATTTTTTTCTTAACATTCATCCATGTAAGACTTTATCAAACTTGAGCACATAGCCACTTTTGAATAATAACTTGTGTAGGAAGATGCTTGATACTTTTGGGTAAACTTGTGCACTTGAAACATAGAACTGACTGAAAAATCTCAAACATTAGGAAATTAGATCCCGACCTGAAATATAGAACCAAATGAGTAGTTTGGGGGTGGGAAGGTTAGTATGAGTAGGCATTGATGGATTGAGGATCTAAAGTTTTTAATTTTGCATCTTTAGCGTAAGGGGGTTTGATCAACAGGTATAAACCATAACCAGCATAAAAACAGAAAAATGCCGACGGTCTTATTCCACTCTTCAAATGCCTTTGTGACTCGGGTAATTAAGTCTGAGGAGTTCTCTGAACCTGGTACCCTAAGCTCAACTGAGTTGGGAGCTGCCGACCTAAAGCTGGCTACAGAGGCAACTAGAAAGCAAGTACAGAGAGTGGACTTACACATAAGGCGCTAAAGCATCTTTAACTTTTCTATTTAAGCCTTTGTGACTCGGATAATTAAGTTTGAGGGGTTCTCTAAACTTGGTACCCTAAGTTCAACTGAATTGGGAGCTGCCGACCTAAAGCTCGCTACAGGGGTCATATAGAAAGCAAGTATGAAAATTATTGTACAAAAATGGTAAAATACAAGGGAATTAAAAGAAAAAGTAGTACAAATAAAATAAAAATGGAATGAAAATGGTATAAGCTTTGTTGATTGAAATCCCTAACGCTTTGTTAATTATTCTTGGTCTGTCTTGCATACTTGTCTAATTCTAACTGCCTTGTGTGGAAAAATACAATTTATACATGTTTAGAAACCATATCAATTGGAAAGACCTCGAGATATGAGGGAAAAGCAGTAAGTTTGTGATCATCCATGAGAGTGTAAGAAAAATCAAAAGAAAATCATTATTGACCACATGGGATTCAGGCTTATTTCTGCATAACTAATCACACAGTGTTAAGTATATTTTTACATGAGGTTGCATTCAATTTTTGGCTATTCACACACATACAATGAAGTTGAACATCGGATTAATGAAAATAATTTTTGTTGTTCATATTTCTTCTCTAAAGTAAATGTCAATTTGGATTGTTGAAGTGCATGGTAAATAAGTTAACAAAAACAAATTTTTTTAGTTGCATTTTTATTTTTATAGTTTAGTTTTATTTTTGTTCGAGGACGAACAATAGTTCTAGTTTAGGGGTGTTGATAAGTATATTTTATACACTTATTTCTATCCTAAAAGTAGGATTTTAATTGTTTGTTCAGGAATATTTTCTATTTATTTCGTTGTTATTTGTTTATATTTCAGGAATAACCCCAAGTCGAGAAACAATGGAATTAAGCCAAAATGGAGCAATTGGATGATAAAAGTGTCAAAGTGTGCAAATCAAGAGTTGATGCAGTTAATCAAAGGGCCAATTGGAAGAAAAATGGAAGAATAAATCAAATTAGGAAAAAAAATTCAGAAATATAGGGGTTAAATTGCAACAATCAAAAGTTTGAGGACCAGTTGTACAATAAAAGTCAAGGCCAACTTAAACTGAAACAAAAGATGAAAATTGCCTAAAATCGGGAAACCGCACGGTCGCATGGAATAAAACCGCGCGGTCGCATGACGACAAAAATCAGGAACTGAAGCCAACCTGCAGAGGCGAGTGGTCGCGCATTTTGAACCACGCGGTCGCACGGTTGTCCGACTAGGCCGTCTGATGGGCTTCTTGCGCGGAATTCAACATAATTTCTCCCCAAGTAATCTAAATTCCGAGAACGTCTATAAATACATTGCTTGGGGTACGAAATCAAGGGTTCTCAATTATGTTGTTTGATGCCAAAACGTTGTCCAACTGCTGGGGGGATTCAATTAAGGCCAAATTCAAGATATGTTAGGATTATAATGAAGTTTTAACTATTGATTCCATGTTTTGACTTATTATTTAATTTACACAGTTTATGGGTTTGATGCAATTAAATAGTGCTTTTATTATTATGCAATTGTTTGGCCAGCTTTTGCTTGATTTTCTTGATGTTTGTATATGTGCAAAAGAGTAGAAATTCATTAGATGTTATTTAATTGCCACAAAGTCCAATAGGGGATATAAATATACCCCTATGCTTTTGTGTTATCCTTGAGAGTGTTCATGGATCATTTAATGCTTTTCTAATTGTTTAATTGTCATAGAAATATAGTAAATTTGCATTTAGGAAAATGTTTTTATGCATCGCTCGAAAGGGGACTTAAATAATTTTAGAAACACGGATATTCAAAACCCCATGAATTTTATTTAAATAATTTGGTCAAAATATCGATGATTTGATTAAAATCATAATTCTAATGCATTTATTTTCATTTGTTTAAAATCAGATTTTCATTATTCTTTAGTTTAATCTTTATTTTAAATTTCAAAAAACAAAAATTTTCAATTCAATCAAATCTCTTGTTTCAGTTAAGGTATATAGTCTAAAATATAATTTACAACAATCTCTGTGGGATCGATACTTAGACTCACGTCCATTTTATTACTTGCGCGATCCGTGCACTTGCGGAGCAAACAGGTACAAAAACCCCTTATCTTTTTACTGCTTGAAAGCGAATCGTGCACTAATGGTACATAGTTTTAGCGAACAAGTTTTTTGTGCTGTTGCCGAGAATTTAAAATGTTTGTATTAAAAGCATTGATTTTAGTTAATTGAATTGTCTTCTAACTCTTTCTTTCTTTCTTTTTGTTTTAGATATCTTGACTCTGTATATGCAATAACGTTCAACTTAGGACATTCTTCCATTTATTCCCGAACCCAAACGAACCTATCAGAGAAGAATTAGAGAAAGAAGGGAACAAGTTCAAAAATAAGGAATACAAGGTAATATGGCAGATAACAATAAAGTAGCGGCAAATGCCATTGTAGATGAGGATGCTATGTCAATAGGGGAAATTAATGACCTC
Organism: Ligustrum vulgare; assembly: GCA_963555705.1. Classification (NCBI taxonomy): domain Eukaryota; kingdom Viridiplantae; phylum Streptophyta; class Magnoliopsida; order Lamiales; family Oleaceae; genus Ligustrum; species Ligustrum vulgare. The sequence continues at coordinate 31,921,065 of OY743174.1, forward strand.
TCTCATCACTCAAAATCAGGGGAGTATTACATATCCTCCATTTGGGAGTTCGGACTTTCATCTGAAAATGGATGTGATAACCCTCTTCAAGGGCCATATTTGATTATATGGAATGATTGAGAAAAATCAATTTACTCACATCTTCACAGTTTTTGGAGATGTGTAGTAGTTTTGATTATTCGGGCATTAGAAAGGAAACTATTAATATGAGGTTATTTCCACATATTCTTAGAGATGGAGTCCTTTAGTGGTTAGATGCTAACCCCATTGGAAGTATTACAACATGGAATGACCTAGCTCAAAAATTCACTAAGTGCTTTCCTTTGGCAAAAGCGGCAAAATTGAAGAGTGATATATCCACATGCCAACAACTTGACACCAAGTGTTTCTATGAGGCATGGGAAATATACAAAGACGAGTTGAGAAAGTGTCCAAATCATGGGTTCACCAAGTAAATACAAGTCCAATATTTTTATCTTATGATGAATCCATCTAGTCGGGTAATGGTTGATTCGGCCTCTAATGGAGCTATTACTATTGAGCTTTTTGAGAGAATAGCAAGTAATAATTCCACTTGGAAAGTTGATGCATATGCGGCCTTTTTCTGGTGAAAATAGACCTCGTATTGAAGAAGTATGAAGACTTGTCTACTAAACAAATGGTCAAAGCAATCTACCCTCCTATACCAACATGTGATGTATGTGAAGCGGCAGACGAGGTTGAGGATTGCCCAATGTTCAAAATGGCTACCACATCGAGTGAGCAATTGAATTATGCTCAAAATTTCAAATGTTAACAAGGTAATCCTTACTCCAACACATACAACCCGGGTTGGAGGAATTATCCAAAATTTTCTTGGCCCAGCAATAAAGCTCAAGGGAAGCGCCCTGATTCTGTTCAACCTCCACCACCTAAAGAGAATAAGCTTTCTCTAGAGGAAATGTTCACACAATATAGGAAAAAAAATCGATACAATCCTTCAAAATCAAGCGGCTTCCACAAACAATATTGAGACTCAAGTGGGTCAATTGGCAAAGATGATGAAAAAGAGAGAAGGAGTTCCAAGCAATACCGAGACAAGCCCAAGAGAGAATATGCAAGTCATTACCATAGGGAGTGGAGCTCAATTACCTGAAATCACAACAAAGAAGCCCATGGTTAACCCGATATAGTGTGTGCAAACAAATGAAAATGATAAAGTACCTAGAGAAAGTGAACTGGGGAAAACATAAAAAAAAGTCTCCTACCCAGTCGTAGCCTATGTACCTCCTATCATTTTTCCTCAACGACTCTAAAAGCACAAGGTGGATGCGCAATTTGATAAATTCCTATAGGTTTTCAAGAAACTTTACATTAACATGGCATTCACCGACACATTAAATTCCTAGCTATGCAAAATTATGAAGGACACATTCTTACAAATAAGAGGAAGCAGCTAGAGGAGCATGAAACCGTGATATTATGGGAAAGATGTAGCGACATTCTACAAAAAAATTGCCTCCAAAGATCAAAGATCCAGGAATTATTACTATTCCTTGTACTATTGGTGATTTAAATTTTGGAAAAACATGGTGTGATCTTAGTGCTAGTATTAACTTGATGCCCTTGTCTATTTTTAGGAGATTGAGCATGGGAGAAGTGAAGCCAACTACAGGCCTACTTTATCATTCTTGACATGGAGGAAGATCTTGATATTCCTATTACTTTGGGAATGCCTTTTTTAGCAACCGGTCGGGCCTTGATAGATGTGCAAGAAGGGAAGTTAACATTGAAAGTTCAAGATGAACAAGTCACATTCAATAACTTGAAATCTATCAAATATCCCATCAAGTCTAATTCATGCTTCCGGGTAGACAATTGATCAAGAGGTAGCTACATCATTCGTACATGGATCATCTAAGAATACTCTTGAGACTTATATTTCTCAATAACCACTAAGCCTTATCCATACAACATTTGGAGGCCATTAAGCCTTATCCATACAAAAAAGGCCATACTTTGAAGAATTGGGAGCAAGTTCTTCTCCTCCAACCTTCTTTCAAATGGTCCAACTCTGGAGCTCAAACCTCTTCCATCTCATTTGAGGTATGAATATTTGGGTGATTTTTCTACCCTTCCAACTATTATTTTAAATTCTATGAATGAGTTGGAGGAAAAGTTACTTGTTTTGAAAATGCACAAAAGTGCGACTATAGCAGATATCGAGGGAATTAGCCCTACTCTTTGCATGGATAAGATCCTCATGGAGGATGATTTCATACCATCGATGCAAAATCAACATCGTCTAAATCCAAATATGAAAGAAGTGATAAAAGTCAAGGTGTTGAGTGGTTGGATGTGGGAATTATCTACCCAATCTCGGATAGTGCATGAGTGGGTCCATCCAAGTGGTTCCAAAGTAAGGAGGTGTCATGGTGATTAAAAAAATAAAATAATGAACCCATTTCTGCAAGGCTGGTGATCAGGTGGAGAGTGTGCATTGACTACCGGAAGTTGAACAATGTCACTAGGAAAGATCATTTCCTCTCCCTTTTATTGATCAAATGCTTGAACGGTTGGTGGGAAATCTCATTATTGCTTCTTAGATGGATATTAGGGCTATAATCATTTTATGATAGCCCTCGAAAAACCAGAGAGGACCACCTTCAGATGCCCATAACATTTGCATATAGGAAGATGCCATTTGGTCTTTGCAATGCACCAACCACTTTTCAATGTTGTATGATAGATATATTCTTTTACATGGTGGAAAGATTCATTGAGATATTCATGGATGATTTTTCAATTTTTGGGTCTTCTTTCGATAAATATTTGAGCAATTTGGGCATGGTTTTGAAAAAAAATATATGAAGAAACCAACAAGTGCTTAATTGGGAGAAATGCCGCTTCATGGTTCAAGACGACATTTTACTTGACCACCGAATTTCAAAAGAGGGGATTGTGGTTGATAAAGCCAAAATCCAAGTTATTGAGAAATTACCTCCTCCTACTTCAATAAAAGGAATAAGGAGCTTCTTAGGACATGTCGGTTTCTATAGATAATTCATCAAAGATTAATCCAAAATCACTAAAACCTTTGTTCTTTACTTGAGAAGAACAATATTTACAATATCTCTTAAGAGTTTCTATTGGCTTTCAACACTCTTAAGGAGAAACTTGTCACTGCTCCCATTATTGTATCACCATATTGGAACTTGCCATTTGAACTTATGTGTGATGCTAGTGATTATACCGTAGGAGCGGTCTTGGGGCAAAGAAGAGATAAAGTTTTGCATGTCATCTGTTCCGCGAGTCGAACTTTGAGTGATGCTCAATTGAACTATGTCTCAACCGAGAAAGAAATGCTTGTCGTGGTCTTTGCTTTTGACAAGTTCTAGTCTTATCTCATTGGTTCAAAGGTGTTTGTCTATGCTGATTACTTGGCCTTAAAATATTTGCTTGTTAAGAAGGATTCCAGACCAAGATTGATTAGATGGGTACTTGTTTGCTTAAAATACACCGCAAGTGCATGTGTCGCATACAAGTAATAGTGGACTAATGAGTCTGGTTTATCGATCTCACAAGGATTGTCTCTTTTAATTACACTCTAGTGTGATCAATTCCAATAATAAGCACACACAAAGTAATATTTTGGTTTTGAAAATGTGAGACTGAAAACTAAATCCACAATTATTAAGGTTGTGTTTGGCAAACATGTTTTTAAACATGTTTTTTCCTACACAATTCCCCAAATCAGTTTTTAACCACACACATTTTCTCTTTCCATTTTTCAACCACACATTTTACCTAGAAAACATAAAAAAATATTTTTAAACGAAAAGCTTTTAATAAAAAGAGGCTAAGTAATTAAATGGAAAATAAGTGATGAATTGATGATAAAAGAGAGTGGGAATTCTTGATTCCGCTTGACCTTAACCTAATTGATTTTTCAACATACAAATTGAAATGCGGTTTATTAATCATGCTAGATTCGATTTTCCAAGTTTAGTCAATTACCTCTCTCGAGTAAAATTAACCCTAATTAATGGAATTAACCAACTATATCTCTATGTCGATTAAAAACACACCAATTGCATTAAGCCTTTGTGAAAATAACTCAATGGATCATCTAGGGTTTAAGGTATATTACTATCCTTAACAAAAACCTAGAGCATGTATTGTATTATATTGATCTAGAATATACAACAATTTCTCAATAATTGCACATTCCACTAAATCCAAGTATTAATTTGGCCAAAATAAATGCAAGACAATAGATTCAACAATAAATGCACAAGATAATAAATAACTTAAATTTTCAAAGCAAGCATTGATTTCAACTAAACTAGGTCAAGTTTCCTCAATCATCCCAACACAATATAAATTAGCCCATGATAAATTAACAACAAAACACAAGGTTCAAGTACATCATTCTAATAAAGGATTAATTTATACAAGAAAATATGAAGATTAAATAATAGAAACTTCCATTCAACAATGGCTTTAGCTTCCAAGCATCAATGTTCTTCCACAATGTTGTAGGTATTTCCTTCTTCAATCAACATTCAACATTAAAATACAAAAAATTACAAGAAAATCTAACGACAAATTGCAAGAAAATGAAGAGAAAAATGGAAGAGGCAAGAACCAAAGATGAACCCTAGTAAATGGGAAATTGGGTATATATATTTTCTTCCAAGATTGCCCTCCAAAACCCTCAAAAATCGCCCAAAATCGTGAAAACCCGCATTAACAGCATTTGGGCCGAACTAGGTCGGTCAAATTTTTTTTTAATAATAAGGCCGTGTGATCGCATGCCGAACTTGTAAACTTTCTGTCCTTTTATGGGCTTGAGCTGCGAGCATATCTTGGTTCGGACCACGCCTTCGTGTGGTTCAGCTGGGGCATGGTTTTAAATCTCGATCCCTTTTGTAGTTGCAATGAAATACTTCATCTTTCAATGTCGATCAATTTTATCCCCTAATTTTTCGATTTCTTTCAAACAGGTCCTTCAAAAATTGCATTTAAGGTCCTTCAACTTTTGAAAACATGCAATTTAGTCCCTCGATCAATTGCATAGTAGGTCCGTAACTTTCCAAAAATGACAAATTGGTCTCCAAACTCTTGAGTTCAGCATAGTTTGCACTCTTTTTGTGATTTTTCACCCCAAACTTGAATGTTAACTATTTAAACAAAAAATATGTATAAATGAGTAGATATTTCTAGCAGGTTTTTTTCGAGAAACTCTATTTATTCTGGTGTTGATAGCAGGCAGGCCTACTCAAGATATCCCAACAATGCTAATATAAGGGCATAAAAAGTGTATAAAAATGCACTTAACAGTACTCCTCTTACAAGAATTTGATTTGGAAATTTGAAACAAGAGGAGAATGGATAATCTTGTATCCAATAATTTATCTAGGCTTGATCAACCTAAGGAGTTGAGAGTGGAAGAGATCAATGAAGCCTTCCTAGATGAGCAACTTTTACATACTGATCATCTTCTCCAAATCTTCGAGGTACCATGGTATGTGGACTTCGAAAACATCCTTGTTAGTGATATCCTTCCCTGTGATTTTTCTTACCAACAAAAGAAGAAGCTCTTTGCAGATGTGAAACACTACTTTTGGGAGGAACCATAATTGTTCAAAAGGGGTCTGAACCAAATTATTAAAAGGTGTGTTTCGGAAGAAAAAAGAAAGCAATTGATAGGTGTCATTCATTAGTTTATGGGGATCATTTTGGAGCTTTCAAACCACCCCCGGAAGTTCTTCAATCTGGGTTTTATTGTACAATTTTGTTTAAGGATGCTTATACATTAGTATCCAATTGTGATATGTGTCAAAGGAGTGGAAACATCTCGTCATAATGAAATGTCATTGAATTCAATATTGGAATTTGAGATATTTGTTGTGTGGTAAATTGACTTCATGAGACTATTCCCATCTTCATTATCAAATTAATACATCTTGGTGTTGGTAGATTATGTCTCTAAACGGGTAGAGGAAATGGTGCCAACTAATGATGCTCAAGTGATAATCAACTTTCTCAAAAAGAATATTTTTACTCGTTTTGGTATCCTCGACTTATCATTAGTGATGGAGACAAACACTTTTGCAATCGTCTCCTTGAGTCACTTTTGTCAAAGTATGGAGTGAGACACCGGGTAGCCACCCCTACCATCCTCAAACGAGTGTACAAGTGAAAATCTCAAATCGAGAATTGAAAAGAATTCTCAAGATGACAGTAAACGCATCAAGGAAAGATTGAGCTAAAAAGCTAGATGATGCATTATGGGCCTATCGGAATGCCTTCAAGACCCCCTATTGGTATGTCTCCATTGTCTTATTTTTGAAAAGTTGTGTCATCTCCCAGTTGAACTTGAGCATAAAGCATATTGGGCTACAAGGGCATTGAATTTTGATGTGCAATTAGCTAGTGAGAAACGATTGTTTCAACTTAATGAAATTGAAGAATTTCGCCTCAACTCATATCAAAATGCCCGTATCTATGAGAGAGAAAACTGATGGCATCACACACACACACACACACACACACACACACTGATCAAACAAGAGATAATATCTACTTCTTTTTGTAGTATCATTTTGGAAGCATAATTGTAAATTAATCATACATTCTTACACTCATGGAAAAATTCTCAAGTTATTTAGCATTGTTGATCTTTTAGTCATTTACTTGTTGCTAGTACATATTCTTGCTCGAGAGGAGCAAAAGTTTAAGTTTGGGGGTATTTGTTAGGTACATTTTACATGGACATTTCATACCTTTAAAATAGTATTTTTGAAGTAAATTTAAAAAATATTTACTCATTTATGTATATTTTTTTGTCTACATAGGCTAACATTCAAGGTTGATTTAAAAAATCACAAAAGATGACCAAACCATGCTAAATTTAGGACTTTGGGGACCAACATGTCACTTTCCAGAAGTTAAGGATCGAAAATGCAATTAAAAGAGGGACAAGAATGTACATTTCCAAAAGCTGAAGAACCTCAAAAGCAGTTTTGGAACGACCTATTTGGAAAGAAATCTAAAAATTCAAGGACCAAATCAATCATTACAAGAGATGGAGGACCTGACTGAAAATAAAAACTGTGTGGGCTGCAAAGGTTTAACCACGAGATTGCGTGGTTTGACCTAGGTGCGGTCACGGGTGACGAAGAGAAAGTCATAACCTGGGTTTGCATTGTCCTTTTGAACCACGGGATCGTGACCCTTTAAGTCGCACGGTCGCATGACTTTAAAGACAAAACAAAATATAATAACCGACCAAACATGAGTCTTGTGTCTTTTGACCTTTTTTGGAAATTTTGAGGGTTGTTTGGGCAAATTGGTGAAATATATATAGCCCCTGTTTGGTATAGATAAAAATCAGATTTTTAGAAGATTTTAGTAAAAGTAGGTGAAATGTGTGGTTAAAGAATTGTGGGTCCTACAAAAAATATGGTTAAGATTAAATGTTGACTTTGACTTAAATTAAAATCTAAAATTTTAGTTGTACCAAATAGGGGCATATACCCAATCCTCTAATTTGCTATGGTTCTTCATATTGTACCTCTTTTGTATCTCATATTTTTCTCTCTAATTTCTCTTAACTTTTCATCTAGAATAAAAAATATTTATTGCACATTTATTGTATTGCATTGAGTTGTTGAAGATATTGATTGAAGTGGAAAAAACAACTCAAGGTGAAAAAATATTGGAGTTTTCAATTCAAATTTCAACTTGAAGGGAAGATTTCTTCATTTTCTTGCTTGTAATCATTTTTATTTAACTCATTATTGAAATAACTACATTAAATATTAAGTTTTGTTGTTATTTCATTATGGACTAAATTTTATCTTGTTGGGATGTTTGATTATAGCTTAACTCCACTTAATTAATTTGAAGTTTGTTTATTGATTTAGTTATTTATTATTGTGTATTTGAATTTGTGATTTATTGTCTTGCATTTGTTTAGCTACCAAATGTGTGTTATGATTTGTGTTGTGATTGTGAAATACTTCACATTTTGGATGAAGATTCAAATACCCTATATAACTTTGTTAATTGATTGAATAAGACTAGTTGGCATTCGAGAGAAGAGATTGACTTATGTTAATTAATTAATTAGGACTAATTAACATTTAAAAGAAGAGATTAGTAATGTTTGGATAGATTAACCTTGAAATTATTTGACTAGTTATCTGATTAGAGAAAATTAACATTCGAGGGAAGAGGTTGCTTGTGTTAGTTAATTAATCAGAGCTAATAAACATTTGAAAGAAGCAATTGATTTTGTTAGGAGAATTGAACCAAATGCGTGTTTTAAGTGATCCATTTCATTTACAAAGTGCAAGTTTGTATTAAGTGAAAGTTAAGTGAAAATTAAGCATCCCAACATTTTCCTATTTCAACATCTTAAAAAATCATTTATATTTCCTAGTTTTTTTTATATTGTGACTTCATCACTTAAATTGACTAGTTAAGGAACTCAACATCAAACCAAATGCTTTGTGTTACTTGACTTTCGATTCAAATTGAAATCAACAATCTTAGTTACAAATTGATTAATCCTCGTGAGTACAACAACCTATCATTTTTTTATTACATGAAAGCGAACTTGCACTTATGGTACATAGTTTAGCGAACATGGACAGACGTCCGTCCAAGTGGATGGACAACTTGGAGGATCCGTCTACTTGTATGGTCTGTCCACGGACTAGACAAACATTGGACGGATCGTTATCCATCGTTTTGGCTAATTTTTCACACTTCATCATATTAATTTTCATTTTTAGTCTTAATATAGATATGTCGATTGTCGAATATAGATGGTTGAATAAATTTAAAATAATAAACTAAGAAAATTAATAAGAGAATAAATTTTTTTGATATTTTTTGTTTACTAAAATTATAGATCTTTTGAATAAGTTCAATATAACGAGAACGAAGTTAAATACGGTATTTGTAATATCGCTTTTTCATTTTCTTGCATTCTTGAATTTCACGTAATTGTTCTATTAATATCCTTATAAATCCTTAATTGACATTATTATAATTGATAGATTCGATTATTTTGTAGTGGAAGGACTTGGACTCTGTCTCGATTAATGTGTCAATTGGAAAGTTCATAAATTGTTTATGTGCAATTCGATGTGTGATTATTAATGTTATTTACTAATCTTGCTATTTTCTATTTAATCAAGTTGTAAGTGGCCTAAATTGTGTTAAATTGAAATTGTCGAAAACTTTAGTGGTAATTAGAGATTAAATAGAAGTTGGAAATTACTTATGTGCATTGTGAGAGCTGGGGTTCCCTTCTCCCACCCGACACAAGCACACACATGGCACACAAAACACACACATACTAACCGCGCACACACGGGTTACACACACTCTTTTACACGCACTCACACTTATTTATGTGTATTGATGTATATATGTGAAGATTTTTAGATTTCAATTTATGTTAGATTTCGAATTCTAACTATTAAATTGGAGATTTGGGTATTTGGATTTTTATATTTAAGGAATTTTAATTTGATTAGTTTAATTGATAATATTGAGGTATAAGTATGAGTTCCGGAATTTTGGGGGTGGGTAGGAATTACGTGAATGTGTACATTAATATCAGATTTTGAAAATATGATCTTAGTTGTTTCAGTTAACTGTTTTAGCTTCACATTTTTAATTATGCTGTTCTAAAATGTGAGAAAGATTTTTATGTATATATATGATATGATCAGATTTTGGAAATTTAGGAATTTAATTAGCTTGACTTATATTTTAGTTAGAACGTGAGTCATAATTTGTAATTCCTAGATTTGGGGGAGATTATAAAGACGTGTATTCTTTCAAACCTTGATTTTGGTTTAAATACCTTAACTGATAAGCTTGAAACGTTGTGTCGAATGATTTAATATTTTAATTCAAGTTTGATATGCCAATTAGTTTACTAAACTTAAAGTCCCACTTGGATTAAACTGTGAATTTATTTATAAATTGAACATTATATTCTATTTGATGAATGGATATAAATTAGGACTATTGGGCACATTGACGTCAAGGGCATCTGAGATTGTTCCACTTGCAAATCCAGATAATGGTAAATACTAAGGATGTCAAGTATGTAAACTTCCCCTATGTTCATCAAATTTGAATGTTAATGCAGAATTAATGTGTTTAAATGATATTCTTGCAATTTACCTGCTTATGATGCTTTTCATTGAGTTTATACATGTATGAGTTATTAAGGAAATGTTCAAGCATACATGTTATCATGCCATTGCATCATCAACCATGCACTATCATCGAATTTGGGAAGTCAAATGATTTTAAATGAAAAATATTGAAAGTGCAAGTTTTCTCAAAATGTATGTATCCCAAGTTTTAAGAAAGAAATGAGTGTTCTTCTATGCCATGAAAGGTGTGAGTGGGAAATGGGAAGCGGGGGACCGGGTTGCCTGAATTAAAATACTTTGCGGTGGTGAATATTAAACTACTTTGCAGTGGTGATTGTTAAATGGTTTTGCGATGACAAATATTAAATCGCTTTACAGTGGTGATTGCGAAACCGCTTTGCAGTGGGAACTTTGCCTTATTTGTGGTTGAGAAATAGATACACAAAGTAGAAATAAATGTGAGACTTGTTTGATTTTTTTAATGTTACAAAGAGGGTATTATGGACTTTTAATGTAATTTTATTTTATCAATTTAATAAAATAAGTAAGGGTGTGTATGTCATTTTAACCTTTAAAAAGCTATATATTGTGTGGTGAAGTTACAAAAATTTGGGGTATTTTGTTGTTTTGGGTGTTTGATTGACTAGGCCTATGTTTGACATAGATTAAAATCAGATTTTCGGTAGATTTTAATAAAGATTAATGATATGTGTGGCTAAAAAGTTACGAGTCCCATAAAATGTGTGGTTAAAAATAATTGTTTACTTTAACTTGAGATTAAAATTAGATTTTAATTAGAACCAAACAAAAGTTTGATGTGTTGTTGAAAAATTGTGGATCCTATAAAATGTGTGGTTAAAATTAAGTCCGTGTTTGATTTTCATTAAAACAAAATCATAGTTTTTCTCTCTTCTTTCAATCATACATTTATAAATAAAATAATATTACACAAAAACTTAAAGAATATTTCCTACTTTTAAACTAACTAGTATCACACTTATGCGTTGCAAGGAAGAACAATATGAAATGATTTTACTGTAAATATCATTACAAAAAAAAAGAAAAAAAAAATTGAACACATAATTTGCTTTGATTAATGATACTGACTATCGAAGAATGTTCAAAATAGAAATAAATTACAATTCTCATCAATTTTGGAAAAACCTCTTTAAATAATACATGAAAATGATGAATGAATTGAAGAAATCTTAAGTTTGTAAAATCAACCCTACTTAATTGGATTTATCTTAAAAATTCGTATAGTTATTATTTATTTTAATTTGATGAGAAAAAATCAGAAGAAAAATTAATCATCTATGACCAAAATGAATTTAGTTAACTGATTATATATAATATTATAGGACTTAAATGATATAATGATTTAGATATTGAGGAAAAATATAAAATATAAAATATAAAATAAAACTTTACCTTTAATTTTTTATATGATTTTACGGATAATATATTTACAATTTGCTTTCACTTGTTAGCTTGCATTATACTTTTCACTGTGATCTTTAATTGACAACATATTATATATTTTTCGATTCAAAATAATACAATAATTATTAATAAAATAATAATAAAATAGAAAAAATAACATTTTGATGATATTAATAGCATAACACGGATGTCAATGCAATTAATGACACATGTAATAAAATAATAATTGCTAATATTTTTTAGCAAAAAAAATTTCAAATTTAGAATTTTTTTTTTGTGCAAGAAACTATGTGTGTATTTTGGTGACGACTATTCTACTTTTATATATATATATATATATATATATATATATATATATATTAAGAAATTAAGATTAAGATTTTAGGGCTAGAATACTCAAATATTATGCTTGTCTGTTAATGACTGTGAACGTGGTTGCATTCTTTTATGGATATAATTTTATATTCAAACTTTGCATCATAATTCCAAATTATAAACATATTGAAAATATCAACTAATTAATAGTTGAATATATAAAAAAAATATAAAAATAAGTTTATAAACAACATTCTTCTTCATCAAATTACTTTTTTAATCGTACATATTTTTTCAATTTTTAAGCATGTATTTTATTTTATCTAAAAATCAACAAAATCTTCGTTTCAATTAGAGGCTTTACTATAGAATGAGAAAAGGAAAAGAAATTGCATGTTATTGTTTTTAAAAATGCAAAAAAGAAAAAAGAAATAGAGAACTGTGTCAGTACGTGGAAAGGAAAAGATATAGAAATCATTGAATGAATATTGAATCAGTGGACGAATAACATTTTAATATTAAAAAAAAAAAAAAAAAAAACTCTCCTAATTATATTCCAAAGAATAATGAGGTAAAACAATTTTCGAAGTGACCGTTTATATTCTCTAGATAACAACAATTTTGAAATGTATATAGATAAGTACTCTTTTTTTTAATCTCTATATATAAATCATGAATTTTTATTTTAGGCAAGTGTAAAAATGACGGGAAACTGTGTGGTGTTATGTTTAGTCACTTTATTGTTATAATAATAATAAAGAAGATTTTGATTGAAGATTAAAATCAGATTTTAATTAAAACTAAATGGAGTGTGACTAGCTTGAAAATTAGGGTAAAATTAATAAATAGTTACTAAATTTTTATCTTGGGATTATATGCTCACTCAACTTTAAAGTGGAACTCGTTACTCACTTGACTTAGAATGATGTAGTCCATCCACCACTCATTAAACATCGGTTTGCACAAGTTGAAGGAAAAAGACACGTGGATAATGGAATCTAATTTGACACTCATTAATATGTTAAGGTCGTCCACATCAGCAAAGATCTCCTTTGCTAAACACACCACTGTCATCAAGGAGAATGTATAAATCGTTGGAATGGGTTCCCCAAACATATTCTCCAAATTGCAAGAAAAATTCTCCAGCAGAGAACCCTAATCTAATCCAATAAACCTTATAACGTCCAGCCATTGTGCTCAGTATTTTGATTGGGAAATGCAGCTTCTAAGAATATCTTGGTTGTGCAATTGAGAATTGAAGATGTTGAAAGTGGACAAGTGTAATTTGAATCAATGGACAATGGATTCTGATTGCGACCTGAAGAGTTGAAGACGTGCTTCTAGAAATATTTTTTGCAATAAAATTGAGAATTGTAGATGAGATTATTGAAAATGGCCAAATAAGCCCCTGTTTGGTGTAGAATTTTTATGGAGTTTTTGTGGTGTTTTGAAGAATGTGTGGTTTAAAATTATTTGAAAAGTCAAATATTGTGAGCTTGATTAAGAATGAATGGTTGAGATTAATATTTATAATAGTTGTTTTTAAAAAAATGGGGCTCAAAGAGGGGCCAAATATTTTGTGTTGTAATTTTCCCGAATTTGGGTTTAAAAAATAATGTAATTTGGATAATTTTTGTATATAAATCTAAAAATATTATCATGCCACTGAAATGTTCTTACACCTCCATATGAAATCGAATATTTTCCATGCATAAGCTTGACCATATTTTTATTGATATGATCTTGAAACTAATCATCCACATTAAAAGCCAGGGGGGCAATACTTTGTGATTTTAATCTGAACTTTAGAATGTATTTCTATATTGAATTAGCATTTGGCTACATTATTTCATGCTTCAGTATAATTTTCTTTTCCAACTGAGGTTTTTGCTCCAAAAGATATAAACAATGAAAAAATAGCTTTTGCTCTTTCAATTGATATCAAAACTAAGGTTAATAAAGTTGATTGAGAATAATTGTCACGACCCGTCCCTAATCACCCTAATAGACTCAAGACATGCCGTGCGCCGGTGAAAGATGCCGTCTAGATACTAGACCTACCACCAATGCTACATTGACTAATTGACTATGAAAAATATAATTAAAATTTTTTGACAGAGTTTCCTTTAGAAAATGGACTAAAAACCACCTGAAAAACAACAATTTTCTCAAATATAAAAATTTGATTTCCAATGAGCACCCATATCCCTATAATAACCAACTAGTCAAAAATAATTACTTGCGAATCGACCTTTCTGTTTTTCAAAATTTAAAAAGTCCAAAAATATACTGACTATGCAAAATGCAGCGAGCACAACTTTTATATACAAACTCAAAATGGCTTATCTAACATAATAAGCATACTCCAAAAGAAATATTAATTATACAAAATGACAAACTGAGTCAAACAACTAGTAACAAAATGCGGCTCGACTCAGTGGATCAATAGGCTCCAATGTTGCTCAACTCATCTACTATCTGATAAGAGAAATAGAGAAGGATTTCGTGAGTTTGTAACTCAGTGAATGGATAGCTCGAAAATAAATATACTTTACCCTTTTTTGGATATATACTGGAAAAAGCTTTAATTATTCTTTAATTCTTATACATACCTTATCTTGAAACACAATTGAAACATAAAGCACTTCGCTGTTTATTCTAGATGAGTAACTGTAAATCAGGTGAGTATAAATAAATTTATATCAATAAAAACAAGAATAAAATATCATTTCCAGATATTATAAGCTGAAATCTATATTCTGTAAATTAAATAACTGCATTCTAAAATTCTTGAATTCTGGTAAACTATAATAATACTGAAAAATCACACCAAAGGTACCCATAATTTGGAAATTCTGAAATTCTGTAATTCTGTGATTCTGAAATTCTGAAATTCTGGTCATACGCGCGCAGAGCTGCCCGAAGGTTATGAACTGGTCATACACTATGGAAACGCATTCACAATAGTGCAGAGCAGGTAAAATCACTATATCTGATCATACACCGTGGAAACGGATTCACATCAGTGCAGAACAGGTAAAATCATTATATCTGGTCATACACTGTGAAAGCGGATTCTCATCAGTGCAGAGCGGGTAAAATCACTATACTTGGTCATACACTGTGGAAACGAATTCACATCAGTGCAGAGCGGGTAAAATCACCTGGGTATATTTGGTCATACACTATGGAAACGGATTCACATCAGTGCAGAGCGGGTAAAATCACCTGGGTACTTTCTGGTGGTTTTTAAAATCTCTTTACATATATTGGAATATCTACTACTGATGTAATATTTCTAAAAACGTGATTTATTTAACTAAACTGAATCTGACTTTAAAAGAGTTGCTTATTAATAAAGCTTCACTTTATACTAAAAGTCATGCTGTAAACTTAACACTTGAAAATAATCAAGTTCTGCAATTTATGTAATTATGTACAAGCACTATAATAAATAAATATTTCATAATGCTTTTAGAATTAATATACATTAAACAAATACTTATTTTATTAAGAAAATTATTTTCCACTCACTGGGTATGGGCCACAACTAGGAAGGTTGATATGCTTTCCCAACCTCCTCTTCACCGCCTGAAATATAATATAAATAATCACATAAACGACTACTTCAACTCCCAAATATATATAAGACCATAATGACTTAGAATCTCCATACTTAACAAAATTTTTAAATTCCTTAAATCAATATAAGATTACTAAATTTTCTTATCTCTTTAATAATCTATAATCATCAAATTTACCATCAAACTAAATAGCATGGTAACATTCCCTTTTTCTATTCTAACAAAACCATGAACCATAATGCTCCATTTATATTCTTAGTTTAACTTCTACAACAATTTCTTCAAATAATCATCTCACTAAAAACATTGATTTCCCCAACATTTCATACATTCAAGAACCCAAATAAAATTCTAGGGTTTGCCATAATTTCAATTTCTTACCTTGCTGAAAATAAAGATGGAAATTAAGGTGTTTAGCTTGTAATGGAGCTTTCCTTCTCAAACTCTTGAAGAACGAAAATTGAAGCCTAATTTCGAGTTGACAACCAATATCACTTCCCCCTTTTCTTTCCCTTTTTCTTCTTCTTTTTCTCCTCTTATTCCTTCCCCTTTTTCTTCATTTTTCTCACATTTTTCTGGCTTCAGGTTCACTGCCCAGCTTCTGGTCATTCCAAAAAGGTAAGAAAATGGGTTAAATTGATTAGTTAGTGGACCACTAACTCTAATTTTGCACTCTAAGTCCCCCCATTTCTTTTTACACCATACTTTGGTCCATAACTTGTTATAATAATAAAATAAATTCTCCAACTTCTATATAATCTATTTAAACCCCCTTAAGTATATTTAATTGCAAAATATACCCAAAATAAATATTTAGTCCATTTTAGTCCTTATTGAACTATGACTTTGACTAAATAAAATTGGGTTGTGACAATAATGATCTTGTGCAGTTATTAACAATGATCACATTGGCCACTAGCATCGCATTGTGTGATCCATTAATGATGCATCAGATTGGCTGATTCATTAGCCTCATGGAGTCTGATGCATCAGTTGAAAAGAAAAATTATAACTGATGCATCAGACTTTCCTCCTACCATTCAAGTCAACCATGCAACTTGAAATCAGAACAACCAAAAAGTCACCCAAAAAGTTTTCATTTCAAATAAAACATGCATTACAAGTGCATTATGTTATGAACTCTATTACATGAGTCATTCGACACTAACAGTCCTACAACCTAAGCATACATGAAACACAGAAAAACACATCCCACAACACCAATCAAAAAAAAAAAAACATCCCACAACAATAGAATAAAATGCTTTTGAACTAATACTCATACTGCTCTACACTTGTTCCATAGCAATTTGGTGGCACGACACCTTCCTTTGCATCTTCATCGACACGACGTTCATCTACAATTCTCAATTTTACTAACCAGAATATTCTTAGATGCTGCATTTCTCAATCAAAAGAAGCACATCTTCAACTCTTTAGGTTGAAATCAAAATCCATTGTCCATTGTCCATTGATTTAAATTACACATTCAACTGGACGTCGTTAGGGTTAGGGGATCAGATTAGGGTTCTTTGAAATTTCTCTTGCAATTTGGGGAATATGTTTCGGGAACCTATTCCAACGTTTTATTCATTCTCATTGATGACAGAGGCATGTTTGGCGAAGGAGATCTTTGGTAATGTGGACGACCTTAACGTATTAATGGGTGCCCGATTAGATTCCATTAGCCATTTTCGTCAACCTCTGCAAAGGAAGGTTTAATGAGTTGTGGATGAATTACATAATTCACAGTCTAACGAGTTTCACTGAGTTGAGTGAGCAAGTAACTCGTGACTATTTATTACCCTTAATTCCTTGTAAATTCCCCCATTTTCTATTGAGGTTTTTAGTTAAATAGGCTTGCAATCAATAACTTTAGTAATATAGAATTCTCTGTTGAAAAGTCAAAATTACCCTTAATGAATAAATTATAAGGTACATCCTTTCTTTATTCTGGTTAATTTAATTCAGGACTAATTATTGGGACCTTTTGTAACTTCTTCAATTGTTCTAAATACTATACGTATTTTGATAATTTTTCAAAGGCTTTGGGATGATCTTGCGGAGTTATATATCCTATTACTATTCCTCTTAAACTTCTTCTTCTATAACCTTATGTTCGAGTGATATATTATAAACTATGTTTATATTTTTGGCATTTTCAACAGAGTTGACTCATATATTATTTATGCAAGCGTAATCAATATTGTTGACGTCTCTTTTTGTCAACAAATAAAGGTAGTGGGATTTTTGTAGTATACCAACGAAAAATGTATTTATTGGAAATTTGACTAAGTATTCAACTCTTATCTTTCATGAACAACGTTTGGATAAACTGTAAATAACAGATGAGGTGTAAAAGGTAACAGATCAAATGCGAACTGAAGTCCTAATAGCATGAATTCACTTCCAGTTCGATACTGATCTGACAGTCGGTCGAATTAACGAAGTCAAATGACAAGAGTTTTGAGAGGTTTTTCTTTTTTCATGCCCCTCCAAAGAGCATTTGTCTCTTATTTATAGTAGGAGAGGAGACAAAACATAATTATTACAACATATCACGTCTGTAGTATGTGATTGATATTGACTAATGACATTGTAGACAACATGACAACAAATGATTATACTGACACATTACAGATAACCATGATTATTGACACATAATTCGGCTGATTTGATGTTTCAGCAGTGCCGCCATTTCACCTCGGTCTGAAGTCACCTCGATCGATATCACCTCGTCACAAAATCACCTAGATTTTACAGAATCACCTCCCTCTTCAAGTTAAGGTCGGTCAACTAAATCACATCGGCACAGAATCACCTCGGTTTGATAGAATCACCTCCCTCTTCAAGTTGAGGTTGGTCAACTAAATCACCTCGGCACAAAATCACCTCGATTTTACAGAATCACCTCCCTCTTCAAGTTGAGGTCGGTCAACTAAATCACCTCAGCACTAAATCACTTCGATTTTACAGAATCACCTCCTTCTTCAAGTTGAGGTCGGTTTATTTCGCGTCCATTCTTGCTGGTCAGGTACAGTTTTTGATCATGCAATTAAAAGTTGAGAGTTGACTGTGTTGACGCCCTTCATGTTGGACCCATTGTCCACCTCAGCACGATGTGCAATAAAAGTCCCCTCGAGATCGGTTCGAAAAAGATTTAAGGACTGATCACGAAATCCTCATTGTCTAGATGTATACCATTGATGTCTGCTTTTAATATTTCACCCTCCTAGTTGCCAGGTGTCGTCACATGGATGGAGTGTCAGTTCTCGGATTCAGTGTCGCCGCCTTTTTAATGACAACGCATCTTGTCATTATGCCGATTAATGTCATCTCTCTCTCTCTCTCTCTCTCTCTCTCTCTCTCTCTCTCTCTCTCTCCCCTCTTATAAATAGGAGTACCCTCCTCATAAGAAGCTTACTGAATCTCCAAAACTCTCTCTACAAATACCAAATCGTTTCTTCACACGACCCGTAGTTCGCCTCGTTAAGAGATCAGACCAGGTTAATACTTACCTCAGGTGAGGGCGCTTTGACATTTCTGCTCTATTTCTCTTGATTTCAACTTTATTTTTCTAAGTACAGAGCCCGTTCCGTCACGTTTAAGGATGAGTGATAGTGTTAGTTTTGATGAAAGTGGAGTGAGGTCAGACAATAGAGGTAAAGAGGACGAACCATCTGTATCTTGGGAGGAAATTAGGGAAACTCGGTGCCTCTTACAAAACGAAGGGGATGATGAAGAGATTTCACAAACCGAACCTCTACCTATAGTACCACCTTCTCGTTCAATTTTGGCCAGTTCCTTTCGATACCCTTCTACAGCCACATTCCAACGACCTTACCCCTGTACTAGATACTATTCGGATTTTGCTTGTAAGCACTTCCGTTCTAAAGATTCAGAGGACGAACTGAACACTTGGAAAATTAAATACAGAATTCCTGGTTATCTCCATTTCTTCCTCCCTGAAAGTTATGAACGAGCTGAACAACCACCTAAAGGTTGCATTGCGACCAATTACCAAATTCTTGAGGCATGCCTCAGATTTCCACTTCCATTTATCATAACTGACTTCCTCCGCACCTGGGGTGTAGCTCCCACCTAAATCCATCCTAATGGTTGGAGGTACATCCTTGGGTTTATTTTCCTTTACAACCATTTGGGATACAATGACCCCACGGTGGATGAATTCAATTTTGCTTATCAGTTTCGAGCTGATGGCAAGAAAAATGGATGGTTTTATGTAATGCAGAGATCAGTCTTTGGGGGACAAAGGCTATTGATTGATCTGCCTGAATCAGTCTGCTTTTGGAAAGAAAAATGGTTCTTCGTAGGGGGAAACTGGATGAGCCCCCATCGAAGTGATTGAATCAGCTCAACTATTCCTGTCCACTATAGGGATAAATTCAGTAAGTTTTTATACTCGTGATATTTTCGAGCTGAATTGTTCTAATATTAATCATAATATTAATCATCTCATTTTTTGCAGAGGTGAGAGAGGCAGAGTTGGATCCAAAAGTCATAGAAAGGATTATTAACTTGAAGGATCAACCTGACCATTACATGTCGGTTAAAGAGCTTTTAACCAAGGAACGTCTGTTCGAGTCTACCCTTACTTTCATTGATCTATCTGACTATTACCCGCAGCTTCCAAAGTGTAAGTGTTCGATCACCACAATCCAAATTCAATGCCTTATATTTTTGAGGTGTATACTCAGAAAATTTATTTCTGAATTTCTTTCCATATCATCTCGTAAAGTCTAGAGAAAAATGGAGTCAATGAAAGCAAAAAAACTCGCAAATACCAAGGCAGAGGCTCGTAAGAGAGCAGCCCAAAAACAAACGGCTAGAACTTCATCTCCTCCCAAAGAGGACCCAATTGAACCGCCTCTTTAAAAGAAATCAAAACTAGCCAAGGTCATATTTGGGATTGCACCCCGTCAGAGCTGAACTGGCGAGCACTCTAAAAGGATCTCACCCCAAAATTATAGGGAATTCGTGGCTTCGGCTAATCTGACCCCTGTAGGTTTAATGCGAGTCCCCCTGCAGACCAAGATGGCCATGGATGTTCCAGCCAAAACCTGGACGCCCCGCCAAGAAAAATTCTATGAAGACATGCCTTTGGACGACCTGTTAGCAACGAGCACCGCTCACGTCGGCCAAGCATTGAATTATCTATGTCGGGCTCAATCCAGATTGAACGAAGCGACCTCCGACACCATAAAGTTCAGGAAGCTCGCCGAGGATGCCAAGAACATGTTTGAAGCGGAAGTGAAAGCTAGACATGAGGCAGAGGCCAAACTGAAAGAGGCCCTGGATGAAATGGCCAAGTTGAAGGAGACCAACCTTGAACTATCCAAGTCCAAGGATGAAGTGGTTCCCTTAAGAGAGGAGGTGACCTCTCTAAAGGATAATGTGGTCCAACTGCAGGGTGCAAAGGAGAGGCTTTTAAAGGAATTGGACGAGGCCAATAACATTGAGGCTAGCTTGAAGAGGGAAAAATCAAAGTTAGAGATCGCTATCCAGGGCTCCTACAAAGAGGCCGTCAAAAAGTTCAAAGACTCAGTGGAGTACGAACACGACGTGGATGAGACTTACTATCTCACATTCAAAGAGATAGTGGAGGAGATGGAAGCCAAACGACCCGAAGTGGATATAACCTTCTTGAAGGAGAAGCTCGACCTGGTCTATAAAAAATATCTGGAGCTGATGCCTGACGAGGTCGACGAAGAATCCCTTCTCTCACCACTCTCTGAGACTCAAGCCAACTTGCTGGAGAAAGCAACCAACATTGAAGAATAGTCATGTATTTTTAGATCAAAGTTGTCTTGTAATTTCCATTTCTGCTTTTTGAATGAAAAGAGAACGAGCCAAATCTCAGATGTTAATTCACTTCAAATAACATGCAGATGTGAATTAAAAACGAAGTGAACACTTAAGCAGTTTTCAAACGTTAATTCACTCCAAACAACATGCAAAGGTGAATTAAAAACGAAGTGAACACTTAAGCAATTTTCAAAGGTTAATTCACTCCAAACAACATGCAGAGATGAATTCAAAATGAAGTAAACACTTAAGCAATTTTCAAATATTAATTCACTCTAAACAACATGCAGAGATGAATTAAAAACGATGTTAATTCACTCCAAACAACATGCATAGGTGAATTAAAAACAAAGTGAACACTTAAGCAATTTTCAAATGTTAATTCACTCCAAACAACATGCAGAGGTGAATTCAAAATGAAGTGAACACTTAAGTAATTTTCAAAGGTTAGTTCACTCCAAACAACATGCTGAGGTAAATATCTTTCACCTAGGTTTGTTTTTATCTAAACACCTCGCTTGCAAATTGGAGGTCCGTAAACATTCACCTCAATTTTTTCTAACAAAACACCTCGTTCCGAAAATGGAGGTCGGTAAATTATCACCTCAATTTTTCCTACCGAAACACCTCTTTTGAAAAATGGAGGTCGGTAATATATCACATCGGTTGGTAGTTACAGGTAATTATGGATCGTCAACTTCGACCTTTCAAGGGGATCTATTTCGTCTTTGAGATGGATTGCCTTGTATTTTCGATGATATCCTACCTTATAGGTACTTATGGATCATCAACTACGGTCTTTGCCTCTCAAGGAGGTCTTTCCTGCCTTTGAGACGGACTGCCTTGTAATGTTGATGATATCCTGCCTTATAGGTACTTATGGATCATCAACTAAGGTCTTCACTTTGCCTCTCAAGGAGGTCTTTCCCGCCTTTGAGACGGATTGCCTTGTAATGTTGATGATATCCTGCCTTATAGGTACTTATGGATCATCAACTAAGGTCTTCGCTTTACCTCTCAAGGAAGTAAGGTCTTAGCTTTGCCTCTTAAGGAGATCTTTCCCGCCTTTGAGATAGATTGCCTCGTAATGCTGATGATATCCTGCCTTATAGGTACTTATGAATCATCAACTAAGGTCTCGCTTTGCCTCTCAAGGAGGTCTTTCCCGCCTTTGAGACGGATTGCCTTGTAATGTTGATGACATCCTGCCTTATAGGTACTTACGGAGTATCAACTAAGGTCTTGATTTGTAAAGATCCATTTCAATCCGCACATTTTAGAATATTAAACTTTTCATTCATCAAGTTACACTTCTTTCTTAACATCAAAAATATTTACATTCGCTTTCACGCCCTATCCTACTGGAAATACTTCTTCAAATGTTCTGCATTCCAGGGATGCCGAAGTTGAATCCCATCAAGCGATTCCAGCTCATAAGATCCATTGCTCAATATTTTCTTGATCCGATATAGGCCTCCCTAGTTGGGTCCCAAGGGTTCATGTGTGGCGACCATCTTTCTCAACACTAAATCCCCGCTCAGGAATTTTCTTGTTTTCACCTTGGCATTATAGTACCTTGCATTTCTTTGTTTGTATACAGCGTTCCTAATTTGTGCTTGTAGTCACTTTTCCTCCATAAGGTCTAACTCAATAGTGAGTGCATCATCGTTACTTTTCTCATTGAAATGAGTAACCCGAAATGATAACAAACCCACCTCAGTTGGAATTACAGATTCTGTCCCGAAGGCCAAAGTAAACGGAGTTTCTTTGGTTGATGTTCTGTGGGTTGTCCGGTAGGACCACAACACTCCTGGTAATTCCTCTGCCCACGATCCTTTCAGGTTCTCAAGTCTAGTTTTTAGGTTGTGCTTGATAATCTTGTTCATGGCCTCTACTTGTCTGTTGGATTGAGGATGGTTTGGAGTGGAGAAATGTTTTCTGATGCCCAGTCCTTCACAAAAAGATTTGAACCTTTCATTGTCAAACTATTTCCCGTTGTCCGTCACGATGGATTGTGGGATTCTGAACCTGCAAATGATTGACTTCCATACAAAGTCTGTAGTTTTTTGCTCGGTAATTTTGGCCAATGGTTCAGCCTCCGCCCATTTTGTGAAATAATCCACCGCGACTATAGCAAACATGTTTCCCCCTTTTTCCGTTAGCAGTGGTCCAATCAAATCTATCCCCCATTTAGCGAACGGCCACGGGCTCATGACTAAAGTTAACTCTTAAGGTGGATTCCTCATTATTGGGGCGAACCTTTGACATTTGTCACACTTCTTTATAAATTCAATCACATCTTTCTTTAGGGTAGGCCAAAAGTACCCCTGTCGAATGATTTTGAACGCCATGGCTTGTCCCCCAGAATGATTCCCACAAATGCCTTCGTGAATTTCCTTCATCACATATTCTGCTTCATCATTGTCTAAATACTTCAACAATGGTAAGGAGAATCCTCGCTTGTATAAGTCATCCCCAATCAAAGTATACCTCGCAGATCTGATCCTCAAACTTCTGGCCTCCACCTGATCCTGTGGCATTGTTCCTTCTCGTAGATATTGGATGGTTTCATCCTTCCATGTCTTCTTTAGGGAAGTTTGCAGGATGACTGAGCACGATGAGTTAAAGGCTGACTGGGTGACTGTCTCAATTGATATGCTTCCTAATTTAGACATTCCTTTGCTTGTTGCTAAGCGAGCCAAAGCGTTAGCCTGACTGTTTTTGGATCGAGGGATCTGGATAATCTCTACATGCCTAAATTTCTTCAGCCCCTCTAAGACCCTTGTTCTATAGGTCTTCATTTTCTCACCTTTGGCTTCGTACGTACCCTGAACTTGGTTGACTATCAACTGTAAATCACTGTGCAAAATAAGGCTATTAATACCCATTGCTTGAGCCATGTTCAGCCCTACAATCAGAGCCTCATATTCGACGTCGTTGTTGGTTGCTTCAAAGCCAAAATGGTAAGAACTGCAGAAGAATTGATTATCCGGACTGATAAGAACGACCCCAGCCCCTGCTCATTGTCCTGCCGATGAGCCGTCCACATACAACCGGTAAGTTTTATCTACATCTGTGTAACAGATCTACGCTATTGGTGTGAACTCCACTATAAAATCGGCTAAAGCTTGTCCTTTAATGGCTGTTCTCGTCTTGTACACAAGGTCGAATTGTCCCAACTCCAAAGCCCACTTCAACAACCAATCGGACATCTTGGGTTTTTGTAACACTTGTCTCAGAGGATAATTAGTCAACACTTCCACCTGATGCTCCAAAAAATAAGGTCTTAATTTTCGAGCTAACATTATCAAAACGTAGGCCAATTTTTCCATTTCGGAGTACCGAAGTTCGGCATCGTGCAGGGCTTGATTAACATAGTAAACGGGACGTTGAACTCCCTGTTCGGTTCTCACAAGAACTGCACTCATCGCCAGTTTCGAAACGGCTAAGTATAGAGATAATACCTCCCCCGATACAATTTTCGACAGGATAGGTGGGGACGCCAATTGTTTCTTCAATTCTTCAAAAGCTATCTGATATTCTTTTGTCCATTCAAACTCTTTATTCTTCTTGATAACATCAAAGAAAGTTCGGCATTTATTCGTAGACCTTGACACGAAACGACTCAAGGTTACTATCCTCCCAGTCAAACTCTGCCCTTCTTTGACTTTTCTCGGCTCTCTCATCATCATCAATGCTTGTATTTTATCAGGATTAGCTTCAATACCCCTCTGGTTTACCAAATAGCCAAGGAATTTTCCTGATCCTACCCCGAAGGAGCATTTCTTTGGATTCAACTTCATTCGATAAGTCCGTAGTATTTGGAACATTTCACCTAGGTGTCGAATATGATCTTCAGCCCAGATGCTCTTTACGAGCATGTCATCGACATAAACCTCAATCATCTTCCCAATGAGATCCTTAAACATCGCATTCATCAAGCGCTGTTATATTGCTCCCACGTTCTTTAGGCCAAACGGCATCATTTTATAACAATAAAGTCTCGGATCAGTCATAAATGAGGTATGTTCTTCATCTGTTTCATTCATTGGTATTTGGTTATATCCTGAGTAAGCGTCCATGAAGCTGATGAGCTGATGTCCGGCTGTGGCATCCACCATTTGATCAATTATGGGGAGTGGGAAACTATCCTTGGGGCATGCTTTGTTCAGGTCGGAAAAGTTTATCCACAGCCTCCACGTCCCATTACTTTTCTTCACTAGTACTGGATTAGCTACCCATATAGGGTAGAAAGATTCTCGGATAAATCCATTGTTAAGTAGCTTCACCACCTCTCTTGCCAGTACTTCATATCGTTCAGGATTAAGTGACCTCCTTTTTTGTACCTTTGGTTTGAAGTCAGGACTAACATGGAGATGGTGGCACGCGTGTTTAGGATCAATCCCTTCCATATCTGAATGAGTCCATGCGAACACATCCGAGTTATGTTTCAAAAAATTGATGAGGTCAGTCCTGATGGGTTCAACTAATTCGTGTCCTATTCTGAACTCGACATTGGGGTTTACATCGTCAACTTTCACAACATCCAACTCTTCCACAGGTCCCGACTGACCATGATCCTGGGTACTCCTTGGATCCAATGTCTGCAGTTCTATTATCACTTCATCTTCTTCATTCGGTTCTACAATGAGATTCCTTTTTTCACCATTTGGACGTTGCTGGAAGCAAAGCCTAAATTGCATTCCCGCGTAGCTCTCTGATCCCCCCTCACGATAGCTACTCCGTGTGGTGTAGGAAATTTCAAGCAATAGTGATAAATTGAAGCTGCCGCCTTAAGCTCGTGGAGGATTGGTCTTCCCAAAATGGCATTTTAGTTTGTCATGACGTCCACTACCACAAAATCAGAAATTACGCGCCTCTGACAAGATCCTGTCCCCAGTTCCACTAGTAAAGATATTTCGCCCTTCGGACAGATGTAGTCACCCGTGAAAACCCTGAATCCTTGTCTTCCTTGGCCGCAGGTTACGTGGGTCGATTCCCATACTTTCAAAGGTCCTCCAATATAATACGTTCACAGCACTGCCGTCATCCACCAATGTTCTGTGGATTTTTATCTCGCTCACCGGCATCGTGATTATCAAAGCATCTGAGTGTGGTTGGAGCACCCCTCTGGCATCTTCCTCAGAGAAGCTGAAAGACTCTGAATTGTCCGGAGTGATTATGTGGCTACATATCTGGTAGAAATTTCGAGCTTCTCGGGTGAATTCTCGTCTTTTCCTTTTTGATCCGACCTGCACTTGGTTTCCACTCACAATGGTACGGATTTCATCAGGCCGATCTGCCCCCACGAGGCTCTGCTTCATGATTTCTCTTGTTGTGTGGATTACTTTCCTAAGTCCCGTGGCTCAACGACATATTCTCGCAAGCTTCCCCTTTTTATCAATTTATCAATTTCAAACCTCAAATTCCGACATTCGTCTGTTGTATGCCCTACTGACCTGTGGTACTTGTAATATCGGGATGGGTCCAGGTTGCTGGGGTTCTGCTTTATCGACCTTACATGTTGAATGATCCCCTTGTCTTTCTCGTTCATGAAGATGACCTCTGTTGATGCATTTAACGGGGTGAGTTCACCTTTCGGCTCAGAATTGTACGAACGGAACCTATCAACTGGTTTGTAATGTCTCTTTTTCCCAAAAGTATTTCTTTTGAATTCTTTCTTATCCTCCTTACTTTCCTTCTTTTCTGATACCCTAGTAGTATTGTGGTGACCACCTTTAGGATCTGATGCTTCTTCGGCATTGATAAACTTCTCTGCCCTATTAAGAAACTCCTATCATGTTCGAGGCCCGTCCTCATGCATTGACCACCAAAAACGAGTATGTGTTTGCAGGCCTGATAGAACAACCATAAGTAGCGCGTCATCAGATATTTTTTCCATTCCCATGACCTGTCTATTGAAGCGGCTCAAGTAGTACTTCAATGATTCCTCCTTCTCCTGTCTGATGGTTACCAAACTTTCCTTCTGTGTGGTCAGAATTTTTGACCCCATGAATTGTTTCAAGAACTGACCACTTAGCTGGGACCAACTAGATATGGAGTGCTGAGATATATTGCGGAACCACCGTTGCGCTCGGTCTCCTAGAGTTAGAGGAAACGCCCTGCATATTATTGTGTCGCTTGCCCCATGAATTTCCATCCAGGACATGTATTGATCTAGGTGCGACACTGGGTCGGTTTCCCCATTGTAACAGTAAGATGAGGCACCTTCATTTTACCCGGTAAAGGTTGTGACAATATAACCTCTGTGAAAGGTGACGCTGATGCAAACCACGTAGCAATTGTAGCTACGCAACCCACAAAATATTGAAATCGACCCAAGAACGCCAAGAAACCACGATTTATGGATCCAATTAAAATTAATTGAACTAAGCAACCAATACAATCACTGGGATATATTGACCTCTTGATCACAAGCAATAATAATTCTCACCGAGATTTGAACAAACAAGAATAACTCGCAAGTTCAGATTTTATTCAATGAAGAATAAGGTTGTGAAAGCAAAATAGCCTCTCAATTATAATATCAAAGTTGTGTGTAAAATAATGAAAATTACATCCCTATAAATAGGGTCAAAACCTGACTAAAGAGTTTTAATTATAATAGGAAACAAATACCTAAAAATAAGGAAAATAATTAAAATCCTAAAATAACGCGTATATCTATTTACGACCGTGACTAATTTCCTTACGGCCGTAAGACTCTTTCTGTTTCACCATTACGGCCGTGAGACTTTATTTACGGCCGTAAGTCTCAATTCTGAAATTCTTGTTTTCAGCCCGAGGCCTCATTACAGCCGTGATAAATATGCGTTACGGCCGTAAGTCCAATTTTCATCAGTGGGGTCGTTACGGCTGTAAGAGTTATGGGTTACGGCCGTAATTCTTGAATTTTGACAATCTTCTTCGACGGCTTGAATGAGGTTGATCCATCGTCGTTTTGGCTCGGTCCCAACATGGAACTTGCTTCTTTTAATGACACGAACATTGTTTTGGCCATTGTTCCTTGAACTAGCTTGTCCATTGCTTCGTTGGCCCTCTTTGTTTGCAGTCGAGTCATTGGTCCTCCTTTGATCTTCAATGAATCTTTGTGCGGGCTTATATTCGTGGTCTGGATCACATCATCCCCTCCCTCTTCGAAAGGATTCGACCTCGAATCTGTACCTGCATCAAACGGAGATAGATCAGAAACATTAAATGAAGCCGAAACATTATACTCACCAGGAAGATCGAGTTTATAGGCATTATTGTTGATCCTTTCAATCACTTGGAATGGACCATCCCCTCGTGGTTGTAACTTTGACTTGCGTTGTTCTAGAAACCGCTCCTTTCTCAAATGTACCCAAACCCAATCACCGGGCTCAAATATAACGCCTTTTCATAATTTTCATTTTTCTTTTCAATCGCCAACCTCACTTTTTCGTGGAGTGATTTAACCATCTCAGCCTTTTTCTTTCCATCTAAACTACTACGTTCATTCACAGGTAAAGGAATTAAATCCAATGGTGTTAGCGGATTAAAACCATAAACAATTTCAAATGGTGAACAAGAAGTAGTAGAATGTATAGCCCTATTATATGCAAATCCAATAAATGGTAAACACTCTTCCCAATTTTTCAAATTTTTATTGATTATGGTGCGCAATAGTTGAATCATTGTTCTATTTACTACCTCGGTCTATCCATCGGTCTGTGGGTGACAAGTTGTAGAAAAAAGTAGTTTTGTTCCTAATTTGTTCCACAAGACTCTCCAAAAATGACTAAGGAATTTAACATCCCTATCCGAGACAATACTTTTAGGAACCCCATATAAGCGCACGACTTCCCGAAAGAAAATTTCAGCTATGTTAGTAGCATCATTAGTTTTATGGCATGGTATGAAATGTGCCATTTTACTAAAGCGATCTACTACCACAAAAATTGAATCTCTTCCCTTCTTAGTCCTAGGTAATTCCAAAACAAAATCCATAGAGATATCGAACCAATGTTCACTAGGGACGGGTAAAGGCATATATAACCCATGGGGTTTAATCCTAGATTTAGCCTTCTTACAAGTAATGCATCTATTACAAACCCGAACTACATCAATCTTCATCTTAGGCCAATAGAAATGTTCACTTAGGATTTCAATGGTCTTTTTAACCCCAAAATGACCCATTAAGCCTCCACTATGGGCCTCTCTCACAAGTAACTCCCTCATCGAACACCTAGGGACACACAATTTATTTTCTCAAAATAAATAATCATCATGTTTAAAGAACCTATCCACAGCCCCTTTACCACATGATTCATAAATATTAGAAAAGTCTAGGTCATTAGCATACATGTCCTTAATGTATTCAAATCCAAGCAATTTAGAATTTAAAGAATTTAAAAGAACATACCTTCGAGACAATGCATCTGCCACCACATTTTCCTTACCTTGTTTGTACCGGATGACATAGGGGAATGTTTCGATGAACTCTATCCATCTTGCATGTCTCTTACTCAGCTTAGCTTGACCCCTCAAATGCTTCAAGGATTCATGATCAGTGTGTATTACGAACTCCCGTGGCCACAAGTAATGTTGCCATGTCTCCAAAGCGCGCACAAGTGAGTATAACTCCTTGTCATATATGGGATAATTAAGTGCAGCCCCCTTTAGCTTTTCACTAAAATAGGCTACTGGCCTTCGATCCTGCATTAAAACAGCTCCAATGCCTAGCCCTGAGGCATCACATTCAATCTCAAAAGCCTTGTCAAAGTTAGGAAGTGATAAAATCGGTGCGTTACATAACATATTTTTTATAGTCTCAAATGCATGCTCCTGTTCTACACCCCATTTAAGTCCTACACTTTTTTTGACAATTTCTGTGAGTGGTGCGGCAATTGTGCTAAAATCTTTAACAAAGCGCCTATAAAAACTAGCCAAGCCATGAAAACTTCTAACCTCAGTTATGCTTTTAGGTGTTGGCCATTCTTTAATAGCTTTGACTTTCTCTTCATCTACTTCTATTCCCTTAGCACTAACCACATAGCTAAGAAACACAACTTTATCCATGCAAAAACTACACTTTTTAAAATTAGCGAAAAGTTGCTCTTGCCTCAAAACCACAAGCACACACCTAACATGCTCCACATGCTCATTCAAAGTTTTAATAAATATCAAGATATCATCGAAGTAAACTACAACGAATTTACCTATAAATACTCGTAAAACATGATTCATTAAACGTATAAAAGTGCTAGGTGCATTAGTAAGTCCAAACGGCATAACTAACCATTCATATAAGCCATATTTAGTTTTAAAAGCAGTTTTCTACTCATCTCCTTCCTTCATTCTAATTTGATGATAACCACTCTTAAGATCAATTTTACTAAATATGCTAGAACCATGCAATTCATCCAACATATCATCTAACCTAGGAATAGGATGACGATACTTTACCGTTATGTTGTTGATGGCTCTACAATCAACACACATTCTCCAAGTCTCGTCCTTCTTTGGGACAAGTAACACAGGTACGGCACATGGACTCATGCTCTCCCTTATGTACCCCTTGCTCATCAACTCCTCCACTTGCCTTTGAAGCTCCTTCGTCTCCTCGGGATTACTCCTATAAGCGGGAAGGTTTGGAATGACTGCTCCAGGTACAAAATCAATCTGATGCTCAATACCTAGAATGAGTGGCAACCCACTAGGTATATCCTCCGGAAATACATCGTCAAATTCCTGCAAAAGAGAAATAGCCGAACTAGGGAGGGGTTTGTTAGCTTCATCAAGGGCAAGGAATGACTCATTGTACAATAAAAGGACCATTGGTCGATTTTCCAAGAAAGCCTTCTTGATTTCACTACTTTTGGCATAGAAGCCACTCTTGGTTTTTCTTTTCTGGCACTCTTCGCTCCCTCTCCTTTTTCTAAGGTATGTACCCCAACACTCTTTTTTTCTCTCACCTCTCCTTTTTCTGGAGTCGTGGCTCCAACCCTCTTTTTCTCTCCTTTTTCTGAGGTCGTGGCCTCAACTCTCTTTTTCTCAATATTCCTCACCTTTTGTTCTTCATCATTTTTCAATTTAACTTGATCTGCATAAACTTGTGATGGTGTCAATGGTGTAAGTGTAATTTTTCTCCCATCCTTGGTAAAACTATATCTATTTTTATACCCATCATGTGTCACCTTCCTATCATACTGCCAAGGCTTACCCAACAAAATGTGCCCGGCTTGTATAGGAACCACATCACACATCACTTCATCCATATAGCTACCAATCGAAAAATTTACTAACACCCTCCTATTCACCTTAATTTCACCACTATCATTTAACCACTGAAGTCTATAAGGTGATGGATGCTTTAACAATGGTAACCCTGATTTCTCAATTAGTGTGGTACTAGCAATATTTGTACAATTACCACCATCAATAATCATACTACATGCCTTGTCTTGGATACGACACCGTGTATGAAATATGTTCTCCCTCTGTTGCTCCACGTCATCCATGTTGACTTTAGCACTAAGGGCTCGCCTCACTACTAATAACGTCCCATGCTCTCCGGATAACAATTCCTCATTATCACTAGCTTCCTCCAAAGCGGGCATGTCACTGTAGTCTTCCTCGTCGCTGCCACTTTCCCAAGCCCCCTCTGCTCGCAAGGTAATAACACGCCTATTAGGGCATTGAGAAGCCACATGTCCTCTTCTCAAGCATTTGAAGCATTGGATATCTCTACTCCTAGATGGTTGAGACTCCCCTTTGGGTGAAAATTTGTTAACGGACTCCTCCTTTCCCTTGGGTACTTCAAACTTTCCTTTTGGTGCCTCAGACTTCCCTTTAGAAACAGCCCCATCGCCTTTATTTTCCCACTTCAGCTTCCAAGACGGACTAGAACCCGAAGAACCCGACTGATACTTAGCTGTCCCTTTTCTCTTCAATTGTTTCTCTACTTTCATGGCCATATGTAGCATATCTTCTAACTCCACATAGTGTTGCAATTCGACCATATTTGCTATATCTCTATTCATCCCATTTAAGAAACGGGCCATAGTGGCCTCTTCATCCTCCTCTACATTGGCTCTAAGCATTAACATCTCCATCTCCTTATGATAATCCTCAACACTCTTAGAACCTTGGTAAAGACTTTGCAGTTTTTGATGAAGTTCCCTATGGTAATGACTAGGAACAAACCTCTTCCTCATGACAGCCTTTAATTCACCCCATGTACTAATAGGTCTCTCACGATTTCGCCTCCTAGAGGTTGCTAATTGATCCCACCAAGTAAGTGCATAATCAGTGAATTCAAGGACTGCAACCTTAACCTTTTTCTCCTCCGTATAGCTGTAGCAATCGAATATCAACTCAATCCTTTTCTCCCACTCTAAATATTGTTCCGGATCACTCCAACCCTTAAAGGAAGGAATAGTTGTTTTGATATTACCCATGCCACGATCATGTCGGTCCCCAACATCCTCTCTACCTCGTCGTTCATGCCTAACATCTCTATCCATAAGTACCCCATCATCATACCCATCAAATTCATCTTCTTCCTCTGTCTCTATCCTATGACCACACCCCACTTGTCTCCGCACATTGGGCACTTCCCTAGGCCGCTCTAACCTTTCAATCCTGCTTGACATAGCCCCAAGCATTTTCTCAAAGCGTTGTGCCAATTCTTCCACCATGTTGACTTGATCGTCGTTCTTTGCTGTAGTAGAATTTTCCGACATCCTAAACTAAGTAATATATGCCTCACGTGTATTTCTCTCGTGTATCACTCAATTTTTGACTTTTACCCTCTATTGATCTCACCTCTCTGCCTTTTTCCACTCAATGGCTTTCACCCCAATTGCTTCAAAGAATGAACCCGAACTCAAACAAGTTTAAGCCCGAATGATTCAAATCGAGTATGAGTGAGAATTTATGAATTTGTTGGAAAACTCGAAGAAGACTTTTAGAGAATGGAATTAGACTCTATATAGGACTTGATACTTTGATGGGAAATAAAATTGTTTCAAGAAAGTATTTCTTGAAATCAAATAACAACTTTTTCTTTTGCAATTGAAATTTTCGTTTTTTTTTTTTGTGTGACATTTTTGGATTAAAGACTCAAGAACTGGAAGAACACGAAGAACAAGATTAAAGAAGACTCAAGAAAACAAAACAAAGATATAACCTTGATTTTTGGAGCCTAAGCTCTGATACCAAATGATGCAAACCACGTAGCAATTGTAGCTACGCAACCCACAAAATATTGAAATCGACCCAAGAACGCCAAGAAACCACGATTTATGGATACAATTAAAATTAATTGAACCAAGCAACCAATATAATCACTGGGATATATTGACCTCTTGATCACAAGCAATAATAATTCTCACCGAGATTTGAACAAACAAGAATAACTCGCAAGTTCGGATTTTATTCAATGAAGAATAAGGTTGTGAAAGCAAAATAGCCTCTCAATTATAATATCAAAGTTGTGTGTAAAATAATGAAAATTACATCCCTATAAATAGGGTCAAAACCTGACTAAAGAGTTTTAATTATAATAGGAAACAAATACCTAAAAATAAGGAAAATAATTAAAATCCTAAAATAACGCATATAGCTATTTACGGCCGTGACTAATTTCCTTACGGCCGTAAGTCTCAATTCTGAAATTCTTGTTTTCAGCCCGAAGCCTCATTACGGCCGTGATAAATATGCGTTACGGCCGTAAGTCCAATTTTCTTAAAAATCACAATTTTCATCAGTGGGCTCGTTACGGCCGTAAGAGTTATGGGTTACGGCCGTAATTCTTGAATTTTGACAATCTTCTTCGACGGCTTGAATGAGGTTGATCCACTCGTCGTTTTGGCTCGGTCCCAACATGGAACTTGCTTCTTTTGATGACACGAACATTGTTTTGGCCATTGTTCCTTGAACTAGCTTGTCCATTGCTTCATTGGCCCTCTTTGTTTGCAGTCGAGTCATTGGTCCTCCTTTGATCTTCAATGGATCTTTGTGCGTGCTTGTATTCGTGGTCAGGATCACATCAGACGCCCTCTTGGTAGATGGTTATGTTGATCCCAACCCTTCCTGTTTTGCTTCTAGGTCAGACAGCCTTTTCTTTAGCTGTTCAACTTCAGTTTGATCTGGTTTGCTTAACAGAATCATTGGTGGCTGATTCAAGTGAAGAGTCGAGCTATTAGCTGGCCGGTTTTCCAGGTTTACTTTCTTCGTTGGAGATCCGTCCCCATTTCCCTTAGTCCGGATAGCTTTACTCTCCCCTTCTTTTTCACTCCTTCTTGTTGGATTTGGTCCCATCCAACCCAACGATCTTCGGCCTTGTGGATAAAGTGTGCTTTCGCCTACTGCACTCCTTGTGTTGTCCAAGTATCCAGTTTGTTGTTCATCATAATGGAAGGGTCCATTGGATTTTTGTAATTGAGACTGCACCTCACACTCCTCTTGGCGACGACCACGATTTTGATTTCTCCTCATCTCTTCCATATCTCTTTGCATTCGTTCAAGCTAATCGAGGACCATTTCCATGTTTGCCTTTGCTGGGGGACACGGAAGAGTAGACATCCTCGAGCCATGAGCGTCTCCTTGTGAATCGTTACCATGTTGTGCCCGACGACTTCCTGAATCTTGTCTGCGAGTCATTATGATGGGGTAGTAAGTATGTGATTGCTAATAATAAGGATACGGGCCCTCCTTCTAGCGCCAATTTGTTGATGTCTCTTTTTGTCAACAAATAAAGGTAGTGGGATTTTTGTAGTATACCAGTGAAAAATGTATTTATTGGAAATTTGACTAAGTATTCAACTCTTATCTTTCATGAACAACGTTTGGATAAACTGTAAATAACAGATGAGGTGTAAAAGGTAACATATTAAATGCGAACTGAAGTCCCCATAGCATGAATTCACGTCCAGTTCGATACTGATCTGACAGTCAGGTCAAATTAACGAAGTCAAATGACAAGAGTTTTGAGAGGTTTTTCTTTTTTCATGCCCCTGCAAAGAGCATTTGTCTCTTATTTATAGTAGGAGAAGGGAAAAAACATAATTATTACAACATATAATGTCTGAAGTATGTGATTGATATTGACTAATGACATTGCAGACAACATGACAACAAATGATTATACTGACACATTACAGATAACCATGATTACTAACACATAATTCGGCTGATTTGATGTTTCAGCAGTGCCGCCATTTCACCTCGGTCCGAAGTCACCTCGATCGATATCACCTCGTCACAAAATCACTTCAGTTTTACATAATCACCTCCCTCTTCAAGTTGAGGTCGGTCAACTAAATCACCTCGGCACTAAATCACCTCGGTTTTACAGTATCACCTCCTTCTTCAAGTTGAGGTCGATTTATTTCGCGCCCGTTCTTGCTAGTCAGGTACAATTTTTTATCATGCAATTAAAAGTTGAGAGTTGACTGTGTTGACGCCCTTCGTGTTGGACCCATTGTCCACCTCAGCACGATGTGCAACAAATATCTTTATATATTTTTTCTAATTTGGACTGGGCAACAGAATATATGCCTTGATATTTTTCAGTAATAGTTAATAAAAACGAAATATCTTTTCATCCAAATACAGTTTATCACAATCACTAGAAGTGGATGCTTGTGAAGTGTTCATAAATTCAACTATCAGGTTGATCAGGATTATATCTAATTATTCTATTTTCTTGATCTAAGGTTCTTAAAACTAAACCTGGGAATCTAATTTCAAAATTTTCTTGTAACCAAATTAGATGTCGTTGTTGTTCGTACTAATGATATCTAATGGTGTTTAGTATTTTTTTTTCCCACTTTTCCTGATTATTTTCTTATTTTAATTCTCTAAGAAGTTTTTCTATCTCTCTGGATCTTAAATCAAAGGTATTATCTTAACTATTCTAAGTCTCTCAATATCTTCTCCATCATCATTGTTCATAATTAAAAATAACAAGCATGTGGAAGCATATGATTAAAAGCATGTAATCAAAGTATAGCAGTAAGTAAGCTTACAATAATCAAATAGAAATAAACAGGCTTTCTCTCCAGTGTCGTCCAATAGCTTCCTTGCATATACTCAATCAATCCTTTGAATCAAATGAATATTAGATATTTTTTAATAAATTGGCTCCACAACTACTTCCACAAAAAAATTTTCAATCAAGGTTGCACTTCTCACTCTAGAGAACTAGTCGTGTTTCCACAGACGCTATCTCACAGTATTCAAAGTCTCTATTTTCACCCCTGTCTTGACTCCTTTCAGGAAGACCTTACTTAGAACTTTTCCAAAACTACATGTTTTAAAAACAAGTTTTAAAACTGAAACAAAGCTCAAATATTATCCCAAAATGCCACAACACATCAAAAGGCTGACATGATCTCTACTGAGCAACTGATTCTTCAAAGAAGAAAACTCATTTTGGAAAATATCAATACTATCGGGGGTCATGAGAAACTTAACGAAAACCTTTTTTATGAAAGCTTTGATAAAAACTCAAACATCATTTCATTCATAGATTGATATTGTACATATCACAAACTATATATAGACACCTTTGGTACTCACCTTATGAAGTTTAGAACTCCATAAGTGATTACCTTATTACAAGCTTTGATATTTTCAGACTATCTACTAATATTTTCTTGAATACAAGTGGTGTAGACAAGTTTTAAATAAAAGAGTACAAGTGTTTGACTCGGATATTTCAGGATGCCTTCTTCATTGAATCTTTTCCCCCTTTAATAGAGGTCTTGAATTATTTTCTTCCTCTCCTTTTTGGTGACAAGAAAGGACTCTTATCTCTTCTGCAATAAATTTCTTGTTGAGTAGTCATCAACCACTTTTTTCAGTGCATTTATTTTTCTTGCTAGATGGCTTCAATAATTCTTGACAAGTTATCTTCGGGATTGTGAAAAACACCACAGCTTTTCTTTAATAAAGAGATTTTATTAAAGTAGTGAGTGAAGGGTCTTTGTCATGGCAGTTACCTTTCATTATCTTCTTGTTGTTTAGTGACCACGGTTTTTCTTTAATAAATGACTTTATTAAAGTAGTGATAAAGGGTCACTAGTTGGTAGTATTGTTTTTCCATCCTCGAGTCAAAGAACTCTGCTCGGAATTCTGTACTATCAAGTGATGCATGGCTCATATCTTCAATAAGACACTCTGGATGGTCCCACATTATCTTGCATAGCTCTTTGCGCATAGTTTCACTTCCACTTACTTCATTGATAATACTTTTCTCAAGTATGTGGTCCAATTCACAAATATCTACTTCTTTAGATGGAAATCTTGCATTGGAGTAGATTACATGATTATCTGAATGATATAACCAAATTTTTTCTTTTGCAGAAATAACTTGACTTAAATTATCAAATGTTTCTTTATATCCTTTAGCTCTTCAGTAAGAAATTATGTTAACAATATCTTCATATCCATTCTTAATAACTTTTTGGCTAGCTTGTAAGAAGTGTTGGTTTGTCATCCCTATCTTTATACAATGAAATGATGAGATAGTTGTTGCTTCATATTTATCTCATTACATTGTGGCTGAAAAGAATCGGATATATATGTTCGTACTTTTAATAACTTCAATAAATCTTTGGACTTCCTTTTTAACATCTATGAGAAGTTGTAAAATTTCCCTTAGATCTTTGCTTGGATATATGCAGAGTACATTCTCTAGTTCAAAGCAGTTTTGAACCTAATTAGCTGGCGCTCCTGGATAGAAATTTATCTTGTTGTATTTTCCATAGTGTAGGGTCTTCATCCATTTCCCTACTTTGAGATACCAATCTGACAATATATTGAAAATAACAATAAAGAAAAGAACTTTCTCATAGTTATCTTTGTTTGGTAATTTTTGTTTGTGGCAAATTTTTACCATATCTTTTGAATTTATTTGCTCAATACGGGTTTTGGAATCAATTTCATTCCTCTGTGAAGAGGTTTTCATAACCTTCTTGGTATCGTGATTATCCTTCTTGAATGAAGATTTTGTATCCGTCTTCATATTTTCAGTACAAACATTAGGATTGATTTTTCCCTGTGAGGGGGTTCCTAATATTATTTTGTCTTTCCCTTTATCATTGGGAAGAGCGCTAGTATTCACAAAACCCGGTGAAGGGTTAATTGACGTTTTACGAGTATTTTCTGCTGAAGAGGCTATCTTGGTACTGCCTAGAAGGCTTTCTTGTATATTTTGAATTTGCATCTCCAAACAAGAGACTTTAAGTTCAAGTATCTGGGCTTTTGTCTTTAATCACTTCATTCCATCTCTGCTAAGATAATCAAGAAGAAAGTTAGACTGTCCTTTAATATATTCAATATCAAACTTGAAATATGAAAACCATATCTGGATTCTGATAATGTATCTATTGGCAATAGATTGATCAACATTATTTTTCAAAAATGCTTTAACTTGTGTATTATCAGTTCTAATCAAGAACTTTTTTGGTAGTAAGTAATCTTCATATTTTTGTACTCCTTGTTTCACAGTAATGAGTTCTTTTCTCTTGTTTCATACCTCGTTTCAACTTCGTTGAACGTTCTTGATGTATATCCTGTAAGTATTTCAGGACAAAAATAATTCTTTTCACATATATATTTTTTATGATTCTTTTTTACCTTAAGTATGCTCCCCAGTAGTTATCTGAAGTGTCGGTTTCAAGGATAAATAAATCTTTTTCTTGTACAATAACAAGTTTTGGTAGATTTTTTAATTCATCTTTCACCTTCCTGATGTTTCTGGGATCTTGTTCATCCCAAGATCACATTACATTTTTCCTTAATTTTGGAAGAAAGTAATTTTTTAACTTGGCACAATTTTCAATAAATCATTCAGCATAATTTAATATACCGAGGAAACTTTGTAAATGTTTTTTATCTTTGATTTCTTCAGGAAAATCTTGAAGTTTTTCACCAATATGAGATTGCAGTTGCAATTCTCCTTCTTTTATAAGTAATCCAAGAAGTTCATCTCTGTTTTTGCTATCTCAGCTTTCTTTTGAGAAAGTGTAATGCCATGTTTTTTATGATATAACAAAACTTTTCAAGATATTCAATATATTCGTTCATGTCTTTTGAATGAATAAGTAAATCATCTATGTAGACAACACAAAAATGAGTAATAAATTTTATTATCTCATCCATTCTTCTTTGGAATATCTGTGGTGCATTTTTCAATCTAAATGGCATTACATTCCATTCAAATTGGCCTAAAGGATTAGGAGTACTAAATGCAGTTAAAGGTTTGCCATCTTTTGTGAGCATAATTTGTCAAAATCCTGGTTTATAATTGAACTTTGAAAATATCTTCTTGTTTTGTACTTGTTTAATAAGAATGTCCTTATTTGGAAAGTAATATCCATCAAATTTTGTAACTTCGTTTAGCCTTTTATAGTTAATCACCATTCTGGCTTTTCCTTTTTTTCTCATTATGTTTCCTAACCATAAATGCTGGACTACTACTATGTGGACTTTTACTAGGCCTAATTAGTTTGGCTTATAGTAATTCTTTTATTTGGATTTTAAATTCCTCTTGGTCTTCAACACTGTATTTCATCGATTTAACTCTTCCTACAGTATCTGGGTTTATAAGCTCTATCTTGACTTTAACCTTATCTGTATCCCATTTTTTTTTGGTTTTCAGAATAACTTTCAGAAATTTCTTTTCTAAGTTTTTCTAACTTATCTTCTATTGTCATTTTTAGCACATTAATTGGATTAAACTTTTCTATACTCCAACATCCACCACGCTGGGTTGAGGAGCTCTAATGATTAATTTCTTTGTAAGCTATGCTTCAGCTCTTGTGATTTTAGATGTAAATATCTTGTGTGCACAAGGTGTTGTAAACATATATTTATCAATAAATTGAGTAAAATGTGCATATATATATATATATATATATATATATATATATATCAACAAATACTTCTTTAAGAGATATTAGAAAAGGTATTTGTGTAGTATATTTGCTATATAATATCTTGTTTTCCTCCCGCTGTTGTAGCAGTTATAACTTTCTTTGAGTCATATTTCCAATATTCAGATGGTAATACATTTGGTAAGCAAATGCTTATAGTACTTCCTGTATCTATATAAGCATGAAATTTTATTTTACAATAATTTTTAAAATTGAGTATAACTTCAATATATGGACTCATGGAATTGGTATTTATTATCCTCTCCATGGTAACAATGATATCATATTTTCATCTATCCTTGATATAATAACTGGATTTCCTTCAAGTGCTATTTTTATATATCCCTTACATATCTTGTAAGGGCTTACTTTTCCAAGAAAACTCATTCCTAGTAATATAGGTATTTGGCTAAGTCCATAATTATCATCCTTATATAAGATTATTTCCATTTTATGTTCACCTTAATTTTCTCTTACAATTATAAGAAGGAAAAATAGGTATCTTTTTATTTCAAGGTTATGTCCTAAGTAATCTTTAAAGACATATTTTGTGGTAACTCATAATCTTGTAAGTGGCTAACAAATTTAGCATCTACATGGTTTTTATCTGCTCCTGTATCTCTAAGGACGAGAAGATCATTCTTGATCCCTTCTTGGTTGATATATCTAGTCTTGATATAATATTGTGAGCTTGGTGGTTCATAAATACTTTGATTTTTAAGTCGTTCTATATTAACATTTCCTCTATGTGGAAATCTTGCAATAATATTTTCTCCTTGTAGCCTCACACTACCATTTCTTATTATTCTTCCTTCAGAATTAATTACTTTAGCTTGTTCGTGTAAATCAAGTATTATTTGTTCTGGTATTGTAACTTCATGTTCCTTATATTTTCTAGGTGGAATATATTGTGCCAATTTATCAAAATCTTTGTGTATCATTATGTTATCTGTTATTTTCCTTAAATTGCTACGATGACTAGTGCTAAAAGCAAATATTGATTTTATACTTATGCTAATAGCCTTACTTTTATGTAACATTTTCAAGTTTCCAATTCTATAATAGAGATTGAAACTTTGGTCTATATTTTCATATGTTATTGAGATTGCATAATTTGGTTTTACTGTAAATATTATCTTCTGATAAACTAGATTTCCTATAACAGTTCCTAATAGAGCATCTATAGGATCTTGTAGAATTATGTTATCCATGCAATAAATTTCAATTGGTATATTCATACATTCTCTAAAGAATCTTTTAATCATAACTTGGATTCCTCAAATTTCAATATATTTTAACTTCTTCCTAATATTTTCTGAGAAATTGGATAATTTTTGTTTTACCTATTATTTAGTAATTACTAGTGTTATACACGTGCGATACATGGTCATTCTTTACCTACATATATCAAATATTTAATTAAAAATGAGAAAGAAATGAAGACAATTAATTACAAAGGTACATTATACATACCTTAATTTAAAAAAAAAAAAAAATTTTACTGTTTGTATGTTTATCGTTTCAGAAATTTCTTTAAATATTGTAATTTGAATTGATTTAAAACTTCAAACAGAAAAGAAAAATTACATTTAAATAGAATTTGCAATAAGTAGAAAAAATAGATATATCTGTGATTTAAACTTAGAATTTTATTAAAAAAATGAAAAGAAAAGAAAAATAGATGAATGAACGTTCTTATTTCATTCTCTTTCATTCTATATTCTTAAATAAAAATATTTATATGATATTGACAAATTTTTATTTTTTTATTTTTAAGAATTTTAAAAAAATGTGATTGATTTTCAAGAGGGGAAGACAGACCAAGAAATCTTAGGACCTGAAAATTGCAGTTATTTAAAAATTTGCATTCAATTAGATTAATTTAAATCTGAATTTTGTCCAAAATGAATAATAAATAGTGAATTAATACTACTAGTTACCATTTTAGAAAATGTGTTTTATACAGGAAAATGGGCAAATACTTGTTTTTGGGAAGTGCTCTATATTTATATATAGTACGTTTTCTTTCGTGAGCATATTTAGTCGTTGTTTGAGCCCTCATTATCTATAAAATGAGTTTAATAATAATGGTTTTGTGGATAATGTATACTTAAGCACCTGTTTGGTATAATGAGCTGTTAAAAAGTATGATTTTTTAAAAAAAAAAATTTATATGTAAATTATAGGGGCCTTTTTTTTCTTTCCCTAAGTTGCTATAATTGTAATACTTAGGAACTTAACTAATTTACTACTTAAAAAAAAAAAAAAACTTCAATGACCATTTGCATAACTCATTTTCATAACTATTCAATTTTAATGATTATTAATGTAATTAATCTTTTCAAAATATAATTTCGAGATTATCACAAATAATTTATCACTATCTGAATAGTACTATTAGAATTGATACTAACTATCTTATTACAATATTTGATATTTAAATTTATTAAACAAATATTTCATTTTATATTTACTTTAATATAACAAATTAAACAGATGTGGTCATATATTTAAATAAATGTAGCAAATTAAGTAACAGAAAATGTTAGTTTTGATTAAATTTTATAGAATGTATATCGTAAATATATTTAACTTTATTTACTAAGAAATCACATATGCATCTCGATTCATAAAAGCGACACAGTTGTTTAACCCACAAGACATAATACTTTATCACTTACTCATATGGAATTGATTTTTCAAGAATCAATTTTTCTGAACATACATTTTTAATCACACAAATTTTAAAAAATTATATTTTACAATTTTTCATATTATTTTTTGACTATACATTCTAAAAAATCATTATTTCACGAAAACAATTATAAAAAAATCAAAGTCATATAGTCAAAATAATAATTTGAAAATCTCGCAATTATCATGATACGACAATAGATTAAAGTTGGAGATCACAAAATTATACAAATAATATTATACCATATAATCTTTAAAAATTTATCAAAATTAAGAATGATTAAAAATATTAATCATTCTATTGATATTATTAACTAAAAAGAAACCAAATCATTAATTATTCAATATTAGTCTTCATTTAATAACTTTTTCTATAAATTATTTATAAGCAGCGCATTTTTTCAACTACATAAATATTTCAGAAAATGTGATTTTTAATATTAAAGATAACGAATGATTTGACCATTGATAATTAAAATACAATTTTTATATTGATGGCTATACATAGAATTTATAATATTAAGAACAACAAATAAATAAATAAAATAATTAAATGATAATTTTAATACTGATAACTAAAAATATTAATTGAACTCATTCAGTATTCGTGTTAGTAATAAAATTAAAATTGATTAAAAAAATTTCAACCATTACTAGTATTTACCATAATATATATGACACAATAAATGGGTCCACATACATCAATTTTGCATTCACATTTAATATACATCAATTTTACATTCACACTAATCCACTTTGCATTTACACTACTATTTATAGAAATAGAAATATGGGCGGAAAATTATTTTTAGGAACTACCTTACTTTTATATATATTATATAAAGATAAAGATAAAGATACGACAACATATTAAAGTTGGAGATCACAAAATTATACAAATAATATTATACCCTATAATCTTTAAAAACTTATCAAAATCAAGAATGATTAAAAAAATTAATCATTCTATTGATATTATTAACTAAAAAGAAACCAAAGCATTAATTATTCAATATTAGTCTTCGTCCAATAACTTTTTTTATAAATTATTTATAAGCAGCGCATTTTTTCAACCACATATATATTTCAGAAAATATGATTTTTAATATTAAAGATAATGAATGATTTGACCATTGATAATTAAAACACAATTTTTATATTGATGACTATACATAGAATTTATAATATTAAGAACAACAAATAAATAAATAAAATAATTAAATGATAATTTTAATACTAATAACTAAAAATATTAATTGAACTCATTCAGTATTAGTGTTAATAATAAAATTAAAATTGATTAAAAAAATTTCAACCATTATTTAGTATTTACCATAATATATATATAATTCAATAAATGGGTTCACATTTATCCAATTTTACATTCACATTTGACATACATCAATTTTGCATTCATACTAATCCACTTTGCATTTACACTATTTATTTCTATGGGACCTTACTATTTATAGAAATAGAAAAATGGGCGAGAAATCATTTTTAGGAACTACCTTACTTTTATATATTATAAAGATAAAGATTGGTATTCTGATTTTTCCCACTACATTTTCTATGTTAATTGAGATTTCTTTATAATTCATACTTACAATTGTTTTGTTTATCCTAGGGAGTATTCCTAATTTTTTTTTTTTGAAATACATCTTTTTCTTGTAAGTCTAAGATTCTTTTAGTTATCTCATTATATCTTTTACTATCAAATGTAATTTCTTGACAAATTCCTTCTACTGAGTCTTCTACTTCCCCAGTTGTTTCAATATTTAATCTTTGTACTTCTTGAATTTCATTCATATATATATATATATATATATATATATATATATATATATATATATATATATATTCTCCAGATTCTTCAGATTTCTCATCTAATAATGATGTTTTCAACTCATAAATACTAC
This sequence comes from Ligustrum vulgare, assembly GCA_963555705.1. Classification (NCBI taxonomy): domain Eukaryota; kingdom Viridiplantae; phylum Streptophyta; class Magnoliopsida; order Lamiales; family Oleaceae; genus Ligustrum; species Ligustrum vulgare. Next base: position 31,965,938 of record OY743174.1, read on the forward strand.
TACATTCACTGTCTAAATCCTCAAAATACTCAATTCGTTCTATATCACTATCATCCATAAATTCTTTATAAACTTTGAGAGTTTTTATATTCTATTTATCTTTTCTCTTAGGACATTTTGGGGGGGGGGGGGGTGTTATGTGTCCTTCCTCATTACAAATGAAGCATCTACATTTTTTGATATATTTCTTTTTGGGCTTTTTAGACCAATTTCTTTTCTTGAAATATTTTTATATGACTTGAAGTTTCTTTTTTAAACTTTTTAAAATTTTTGAATCTTTTAAGTTTTTTTATATATGACTTATATTTCTTCTTATAACATCCAAATTGTTCTGTTTGACCTATATCTTTATAACAACATAAAAAGTTCTTCCATATCTTATATGCTTTTTTATTTTCTAGTGCTTCTCTGTATCAAATACTTATTATTCTTTTGGTAAATTCAATTCTACTTTCAAGACTATCAATATATATTCCTTCTTCATCCCCTTCAGACAATATTTTATTATATTCTTTTAATAACTTAGTTCTCCATGGGAATGGTAATTTTGTGAAGTAAGATCTTAAGATTGACTTATTATCTGCATAATCTCTGTAACACCCCAAGTTTCAAAACCTTAAACCTAGGCGTGTTAACTTCCATTCACATTAAATGCGGAATTTAAAACGTTTAAACATTAAAATGCGGAAAACAAATCATTTAAAAACATCAACCTTTTCATTTTCTATTTTAAAATCTTATAGAAATTTTGACAGAGTCTCCTCTATAAATTGGACTTAACCAACCTGTAGAGGGACATCAAAACCATTTTACAACATAAACTCATCTCAAATAGAAATCCAATATTCAACATACAACCCCAATTCTACTTCAAACTCCAACATCACCACATTATTTCAAAACTCAATCCCCAAACTCCTCAACACAACATTTTGTATCAATAAGCTTCAATTAAATGCAATAAGTGATAATATAACCAATATTAGAAATTCCATAACTAATTTAAAACTAATCTCAACCAAACAATTATCAACATAAAATGAATGAATTAAGAAATAATTAATTATAAACTTAATTAACTTCAAAATTTAACTTTATTTTCTTTAAAAACTTGAAGCGGTGTAGCCTGAGTCTGTCACCAAGTGCTCTCCTCGGATCACCTAACTTTCATTACCTGAAATGTTGGGGAGGGATTGGGGTGAGCTAAAGCTCAGTAAGTAAACTTTATGCATGAATGCATGCTTATGACATGAAATACTTTAAACTTTGAAATATGTATCCCCATTCACTTTAACCTTTCAAAACTTTCAAACTTTTCAAGCTTTCACTTGACATTTCAAAACTTTCACTTCATTCCATCGTGAGCTCACTTGGTGTAACTTCTAGTCAATCAGAATACAGTGGGTAATTACTTATTTGGAACCAGATTAACATGCGCATTTTCACCGCAAAGCGGTTTAACATTCACTTTCCCACCGCAAAGCGGTGTAACATTCACTTTCCCACCGCAAAGCGGTTCATTACATTCGGGTACGCCGGTCCCCCGCGCCCCATTTCCCACTCGCATCTTTCATGAACTAGAAGCACACCCATTCATTCTTTAAAAACTTGGGATACATAACTTTTGAACAAACTTGCACTTTGACACATTTCTTTCATTTAAAACATTTGACTTCCAAATTTCGATGTCAATACATGCTTGATGATGCAATGACATGATAATGTGCATGCTTAAACATTCTTCTCAATAACATATACTTTTATAAAGTAAGGAAATTCATCAAGGCAAGTAAGTTACACGACAGTCATTTGCACATAACTTTCACATTTACATTCAACTTTGATGAAAATAGGGGGAAGTTTACTTACATGAAATCCTTAGTATTTACCGTTCTGAACTTGCAAGTGGAAAAGTCTCGGATGCCCGTGACGTCAATGTACCGTTTTTTCCTAAGTAATTTCCATTCATTAACAAAATATGACTTTTAGTGAAAAACCACGTTTAACACTCTTAAATAAGGTCGAGACTTTCATGTGACTCATAATATAATAAACACATTTAACACTACATATAATATCATACTCGAAGTAATACATTAAGTTCAAGGAAATTTTTTTGGAAATCTTACTTATCAATTTCACAATTCAAGTCAAGCATCCTTATTCCAACAATTGATCTTGAACTAAAATTTATAACTTTGAACATAACTTACATTTAAACTAACTTGTTTCAAAAGGTTAGAGTTTACTCTCTTATACCATTATCCCAAAAATTCCAAAAATTACACAAGTTTGTTTAAATGGTCATATACATATTCGTGATCATATATACATACATTCACACCTCAAATTTAAATATTATAGCACACAAATTAATCAAAATTTCATGAATATATACCTATGCCCACAAAAATCCAAACTTTATACATATATATGCACGCATCTATACATACATAATAATATATACATTCATATACATCAATACTCATTCACATAACATCATTAATTCCCAAATTTAAAGTAAAATTCGAAATTTAATAAAAATTAAAATCTGAAATTTTCCCAAATTCTGAATGTATACATATATGGAGCATACATACGTTATTCACATAGGACTTATATATATATATATATATATATATATACATGTGTATATCAATTTATGGGTGTGTGTGAGTGTGAAATTGCGTGGAACCGAGTGCGTGTGTGTGCAGTTCGTGTGTGTGTGTGCGTGTAACGCGAAGAGGATGGGGGAAGAGGGGGAGGGCTTACTTCCGGCGGTCGGCGACGGTGGTGGGTGACAGTGAGCGAGAGACCGAGAGAGAGGGTGGTCGGCTGTGTAGTTGGTGAGATGAGGGAGAGACGAGAGAGAGTGCAGCGCGAGAGGTTGCGACTGAGAGAAGAGTGAGGGTTCGGGATTAGGTTTAAACTTTTCGAAATTTGCAAATTCAACCCCCAACTCTCACAATGAGTATAAGTCAGTCCCAAACTTCTATTTGATCTTCAATTACCATTAAACTTTCCCCAATTTCAACTTAATGTATTTTGGTCATTTACAAATTTAAATAATTTGAAATGGGCATCCCTAGAAATTAAAATAAACACTTAGACACATAATTGCACGTAAAAATTTATAAACTTTTTAATTGGTACATTGATCGAGACGGCGTCCAAATCCTTCCACTGCAAAAATAATTCCAATTATAGACGTTAACGATCATAAAATTATAATTTATAATAACATTCACCACAATATTACGTGAAAATTTAAAATTGCAAGAAAAGGAAAAAGCAGTCTTACAATCTCATTGGCTGATAGAATAGTATAATTATTGGAATTTACATATCTATCTTTCTAATTCGCACATATCGCATATTCTTAAATTTTTCATTGCAATCATTCCTTCATTATATTCATCTTGTTTTCTAGCTTCATCATCAATTGTGTATCTATCTCCTAAGAATTTTGTTCCTTGGGCTCTTTCCAACCTATTTAATATATCTCTTATACTTTTGATCATTTAGATTATTTCTATTATCTAATGCATCAGTTGTGTTTTCTCCATATTTTATTCTTCTTTTTATATTTATAAGTAGTTTTCTCCACCTTCTGATACTATACCTCTAAATGTATATTCTATAAATCCAAATGCTCTATATGTGTCCCATTTATTAAATTGTATTGCTAAATCAGTACTTTTTGTCCATGTTTCAATAGATTTGGTTGTATCTACACGGTCTAAATCTAACCATATTCTTATTGTATGGATTTGTTCATTATATGATTTTGTTGGGTTAACTTATTTTATAAATTGCTTTCTAATATTTCCACTATATCTATTCTAGGTTTTCTTATATCTTTTGAATCCTCCTTTTCTAGGTATGTAAGTTCCATATGGATCACTTGTATCTTCATCACTACTAAATTCTTCTTTTACGTTACTAATAGATGAGTTTGTATTCATTTTAGTATTTTCTACTTGTTTTGCTAATCCTTCTAATTGATTTTTATATTCATCATATCCTTCTCCTTTAGATTTTAAGAATTTTATTTCTAATTCTTCTACATCTGTTATCATAAATTATTTTATTTCAGGCATTTATTCATTTCCTTTATTTTTATCTTTAATTTTTCTTGTGTAATCTTGAGGAGGATTAATTATGATTTTATCTTTTCCTTTTAGATTTTTATCTAATATATCGTTTCTTATTTTTAAATTATATTCTAAAATTTTCAATTACTTATTCATTTCTTCAAATCTTTCGTTCAAATTATTTTTTCGTAAATAAGAATAACTTGTTTTTTATGTTTTTCTACTTTTTTTTAGAAATTCTTGAATTATATTTTTTTCTTCTGATAAATTCATTATGACTTTTTGATTCGTAACAGGGCTCTGATACCAATTATCAGGGTGCGCAGAACACACTCTATTTTCTTGCGAAATTCTATGAGGTATTATAATCGTCTTATGATTATTCTCAAAAATATTTCATCTTGTCTTATTTCATTTAATACTATTAATCTCAAATATTCAATGTTGGTTAACTAATCTTTTAAGTTCTTCGTATAATTCTATAATTTTGGTACTTGATTCTTGTTCAATACTAACTAATTATGTATATTCTCTATGTAAACTCCTAATTAAATCTTTCTTTTTTCTTCAAGTAAGTTGGGGGGGGGGGGTCGTAAATAGACATAAATTTAATTAGGTAAAAACTAATTTTATAATTTTGTTTTCAACAAAATTTATTTGAGGATTAAATTGAAGTTGTTTTATAGTTGATGATTTTGTTTGAAAATAAGGGTATTTAGGAAAGTTTGAATAATCAAAGTTATTTACCAAATGTTTTAGCCCTTGTTTGGCAATCATTATTTGAGAAATAATGTGATTTTGAATAATATTTTTAAAAAATGTGTGGTTAATAAATATTTTAAAAGTAAAAAATGATAGATTTGATTAAAATGAATTGTTGAAATTGAGTGTTGAATAAATTTGAATTTAAAAAAATTGATGTAAGACGAGGGCTTGTTTCAAAAGTCTATTTCTTGTTGATTGGTTTATTTATGGGAAATACCTTTTCTATTCACTCTTAAGCTGATTCAACCACCTGCAGACACAACCCAGGCGTTCTACCACCGGCAAGGACATCGGCTATAACCCCCGACACCTTGTGACCACCGAAAGCTTCAATTCACGCAGTCAGCTCGCGATTTAGTGCAATTAGCTCGTGATTCAGTCTTTTCTCTTCGCCTCTACTGCAACCACTAGGCACCGATGACTTTCAGGGAGCCATTATTCTTGCGCTACTGCCGTCAGTGACCCTCTTCTCCGACTTATTCTCTGGCGAATCCATCTTGGAGGCTCTGCGAGGCTTTTTTCAGCGTTTTTTTTGCTGTCTCTTGTCCCTTGTTTGAAGGGATTCACACTCTTGGTCGGTCATTGCTGGTTTTGCACTTTGTTGGTGCTTACTACGGAGATTTATTGCTACTTGTAGTGGTTTTTTTTTTGGTTAAATTTATTTGGTGTTAAAACCAGTGCTGTCAAACACACCATAAACAAAAATCTGGATTTTTGCCTAACAATGCAGGTGTTAAAACAAAAGTTTATCGAACAAAAACATAAAATAAAATTTAGTCCCCGTGTGGTAAAAGTTTTTTGTTTATAAAATATGTGGGTGTAAAGTGATTTTTGGAAATATGATGGCTTAAATAATGGTTTGAGAAATGTAAGACAAATGCTACCACTTTCTTGTCCAACAAAATCAATTGGGTGTTAAATCCAAAATCCTCAAGCTGTAAATCAAAATCAAAATCAGTTTCCTCAAATAATCTCTAATCTCTTCGCTTCCGTTGAGCTCAATCTGTGTAAAAATGGCGATTAGCAGGGAAGAATTGAAGAAGAAAATGGAAAATGACGAGAATAATTCATTGTTATCATCACTGCAAGTAGATGACGATGAATATGAATCAAAAGACAGTGTTCTGCAGAGATACTTCCTCCAAGAATGGAAGCTTGTCAAGTCGCTGCTTGACGACATCGTTTTGAATCAAGGGGCTTGCGATTTGTCATCCGTCCACAAGATCCGATCCATTGTAAGTCCCTTCTTCACAAGTACAGATTTTAGCTATTTGTGATGCTCTATCTTGTGCTTTGGACTTGTACATCAATATTTCTTATTCCATGGATATATTTGTATAAAATTTTTGTTATTTGTTTAGTTCAATCAATTTGGTAAAGTTGTTCCTTATGCTTTGGCACTTGTACGTCGAGGAACTTTACCCGTGAGTTAACTCGTGGGGTGTTTTTATTATTTATTGATAATATTTTTCTGTCATGTCGTTAGATCACATTTCCAGAAGCCCTGTCCCCATTGTCTAAAAGCTCAATTCTTTCCCAAACCCTTTTTCAACCGAACATTTTTCCTATAAAATTTTTTGATTTTTAAATCAAAACATTTTCTTTCCATTCAACAACCCCCCCCCCCCCCCCCCCCCCCACAAAAAAAAAAAAAAAAAAAACACTATTACAAATTTGCATTATGCACAAGGCTGGCTTTTATTGATCTGTTTTCACTTAGATTTTTACCTTACAATTTTGACATGCATTATGGTGTAAGTTGTGGATTCTTAAATTTTTAATTTACAGATGGACAAGTATCAGGAACAAGGTCAGCTATTAGAGCCTTATCTCGAGAGCATAGTTTCACCACTAATGTCAATTGTCCGCTTGAGAGCTGCTGAACAATTTGTTGCCTCTGAGGGAACTCTTGAAATTATAATGCCTTTATGCATCATTATTTATTCGCTGGTAACAGTTTGTGGATACAAGTCTGTCATCAAGTTCTTTCCCCATCAAGTTTCAGATCTTGAGCTTGCAGTATCTCTTTTGGAAAAATGCCATAACACAAATGCTGCAACGTCATTAAGGGAAGAAAGTACTGGCGAGATGGAGGCAAAATGCATCATGCTTCTGTGGCTGTCTATACTTGTATTGATACCTTTTGATTTATCATCTGTGGATACTAGTATGGCTGATGACAACTATGTTCATAAAGATGGGCCACCACCACTGGTTATGAAAATTTTAGGATTCTGTAAAGACTATCTATCAAATGCAGGTCGAATGCGCACCATAGCTGGATTGCTCCTCTCAAAGCTTCTGACACGCCCGGATATGTCAAAGGCATTTACCAGGTCTGTTTTTAACGATGTGATTTGCCTATTTTGACCACAGATTTCTGCGTAATGAATCTACAGACTTCATATTTTTAAACATTTAGAGCTTGTTTGGTAATGGTAAAATTTTTACCACAATTTTTCGAACTCAATCTCAACCATCCATTCTTAGTCAAGCCTACCATTTTTGACTTTTCAAACATTTTTAAACCACACATCCATCAAAAAATAAAAAAAAAACTACAAAAATCAAAATTTTTCACATTACCAAACAGGCTCTTAATCCACATGATGCTTTAGCAGAACTCATCTATACATGGGTGTGCAAATAAACTCGGTTCTCATTAGTTAATGATACGAGTCAAGGAAACACTATAGAAATCCTCTATGCCATCTTGGCATCACTCTGATTCCATGTAGTGTCTGATTAGGTGGATAAACTCTAAGGCCTACTTTTATTGAATCTTAAACTTCCAACATCCTATCTTCATGCTTTCAAGATCACGTGTCTAAAATAGAGTTATTATCAAGGTATTACTTCTCAAGGCATCTCCAAATGCTAGAACAAGAATATACACGTGTCTATTCGACAATTAATGCATATTGCTCAATGTCTCTTGGAAAAAGGGTTTCAATACTTACGATGTCATTACTGAAGTTAGATGTGAAGTAAATAGATAAGCTTGTATTCTATTATGTGCCTTACACTTATCTATAAATATAACCTTAGATCCTTTCGAGGGAGCTTCCCCAATGATTTTATTAAGCCTCTGTCTTTAAACTATTTATAAACCTGTTTGGTAATATTGTGTAGTTTATAAACTGGTTTATTTATGATTTCGAGGTAAAAAATAGTGATTTAAAATTGGAGACAGAAAATATGTGTGGTTAAAAAGTGATTTGAGAAATAATGTAGTTTATAAACTGGTTTATAAACTAGTTTAATTTCTTTACCAAATAGAGGTATTTATAAATCATCTTTTTGCCGCTCATGCTCAAGTGTTAGAACTTAAATTACAAGCTTGTTGTCATTATGTATTATGTTTAAACTTGTTTCCTTTAGTTATGTTTATTCTTTTTCAGCTTTATTGAATGGACGCATGAAATTTTCTCTTCTGTGGAGGACAATGTTATTGATCACTTCCGATTATTAGGTGCAGTTGAAGCACTTGCTGCCATTTTTAAGGTTGTCTTTTAATTTTCTTGAGCCTTTCCCTTTATTAACATGATATGAACAACTGGTTTTGCTCATTTTATTTACTAAATTGGATGACTAGAGGATATCATAATGGGATATGGGATATGGTGATTGATTTACATTTGTAAAATTAACTTTTACAAAGTTACTACCTATTAGTTTCATATTCTTGAACCTAATATATGTTGGGGTTCAGTTTTATTTCGGGTTGGGAGGAATATGATGATTGATTGACATGTCTCAAATTAGCTTTTACAAAAGTCGCTACTAATAATTTGTTAACCTTAAACTTAATACAAATGGAGGCTAGATTAAGGTCACCTTGAACCAGTAAAGATGCAGAATTGAAATGGAAATTCAAATACTCCTTGCATTCTAGACACTTGATTGAATAGAAATCATACCTTAGAAAGGCAGATGATCGCTGGGAGAGTAATCTTTACAGTGATGTCATCTTATTCTTGAAAATCATTATAAGACGTGGTCCCAAAGTTGATACATAATATTACCATATATCTTGCCAAAAGTTGAGGTGTAATCTTCCATGCACCGTGCTTGATTTTCGAATGCTGCCTGAATAGCTGACTGATAAATCTAATTGCTTGATCCAGCATAAAATTTGGGTTGATCCCTAGCAGAAAGAATGCTTAGAGGCTCCATTTTATTTCAGGAAACAAATCCAACTATGAGAATATTTTGCAAGTGATCTGAATTTCTATATGGGATTTAAAATTATTTCCACTGGACAATATTTTCACATATATCTACACTATCTTAAAAGTGTGGATGAGTGAGAATCTTTTGATTTCCCATTTTATCATCATATTTTTTTCGTTTTTCCAATAATACTCTTAGTTCATTTATTGAAACTTATTTATATTTATTTTATTTTTTATTTCAAAAATATTAATTTATCCAAGTTGACTAAATCGAAATTTCAGTAATTTAACCACGTTGACTAAATTGAAATTGATTATTCAATTAATATTAATTTAGTGTTGTTACTCTTTAATTTACTTTTAAAATATTGTTCCATTAAATTTCATTTTCCGTGATAACTCCACTAAATATTTCAAAGAGTACGTTTATGCGTTTAATAATTTTTTCCTACTATTAATTCAAAAAATTATGTTTTAGTTATCGATAAAAATTGATTTTTTATAATTATTTTCAAAGTAGGGTGAGTGTAAAACTTTTTATTTTTAAACTTATTTAAATTCTTATCAAAATCATCAATTACTTTTTATAAAAAGAAAAATATATATTTTTTTAATTATTTTCAAATTAAGAATATAAAATAAATAATTTCAAACTCTTAAGGGAAAAAAAGGATCAAAACTGAATTTTTAATTTTAATTTATATAGTCTTTGTTTGGTGATGATTAAAATAAGATTTTTAATAGATTTTGATAGAAATTAATAAAATGTGGTTGAAAAGTTGTATGTCCGATGAAATGTATGGATAAAATTAATTGCTAACTTTGACTTATATTAAAATCTTATTTTAATTTCTCTCAAATGAGAGCATAATATTAAACTTTTTTCCTTATAAAATATGTTCACAAATTAATTCAGTTTATCCATACACAAATTTTTTCACATTTTTTGGTTACTTACCATTAACATTTTATAAAGAAATTATTGATTTGCCTAATATTTTATGATATCATATTACTTCTTAATATATCACACGCGATTTATTTATTAAGCAGATATTTTAAAGAATTGTTTGATATATATTTCGAAGATCTGAACGAAAATTTTTAATAAAATATTAATTTATTAAGAATTGAAGTTCATTTACAATTTCTCATTAACAATATCAATTACGTAAATTATATTCAAAAACAGTATTAGCACTTAAAAAACGTTACTTTAACATTCATCATATACATAAGACGTGCGAAGCACGTGCTTACTACTAGTTCAATAAAAAATAGGATAGAAAGTTAAAACTGCCGTGCAAATATTTGACATGTCTCAATGTAGATGACTCGATTTCAAGCATAGCACATCTTTGGCAAAGCTTAAATTATAATTTATGCTAATCAAACATACTTATTATGCACATATTTTGCAGGAGCCATAATTTACTGCCCACTTATTATCCACACATTTCTTAGGACAACAACTTATAAGCACTTTAAGGCACTACCAAACATGCTCATAATCAAATAAAAAATCATAGAAAAAATTGAGCAGCAGAATAAACCTCTGCCTATTTTTAAGTTAGAAGAGTATATCGGGTGATGCAATTAATAAGCAAAATATACACCTGAGAAAAGATAGAAACATGGAGATGATGAGATGCAACAGAATTGTGTATGTTGGGTAGGGTTGGAAGTTTTAGAACAAGAGCTGTGAAATTGATTCACTGTCTTAAAGTCCTTTATTGGCAGCAGCTCCCTCCTTCCGTCCATCTAAAATGTGGTTCAGATAATTGAGGACAGCGTCACAGCGGTAATGACATGCTGATCAACCAGAGAGTGAGTACATAAATCATCTGCAACATAACTAGGATAGAATTGAGGACCTTCATTTCTTTGAAAACCTTATGTCCATCAATGTTTGTGAATTCTCCTTCTTGATATCTCTCAACTGCTTCATGTTTTATTAAGTCATATTTCATCAACTACTGTATCTTTAGATGCTGCTTCTGTATATTGACAATTCATTATCTAATTACAGATTGGTGACACGAAAGCATTGTTCATTGTTGTTCCCATTGTTTGGAATGACACATCAGCATTGATAAAGTCCAACTCTGCAGCTCGGAGTCCTTTACTTCGCAAGTATCTAGTAAAGCTTAGCCAGCGGATTGGGCTCACTTGCCTACCCCATCGTTCTCCAGCATGGTGTTATGTGGTTAGATGGATTCTTTTAAATATATACTGTCTATGACCTGACATGCCTGCTTGCTATTTAAGGGATCACTGAAAAGTCTTAAATTGGCCTTTTGGGCTCTGTTTAATAGCCTCCATTTGCCTCGCAAGATGGAAAACTTTTGCCTTTTTCCAAGTTTTTACATTGTTTGATTGATAATTTTTGCCATGAAATTCAAATTCTTACATTGGTGCACATGACCTCTTTTGCATGATTTCAAGGAATTGGTTCTCTCACCTAATAGGTGGGAAAGAAAAAACTTTTCGTCGCATTTGACCATTTTTGTTGTTGTTAATTGACTTATTTTTTTTACAGAAATTATTATTATTATTATTATTATTATTATTATTATTATTATTATTATTATTATTATTATTATTATTATTATTATCAAGTACAAATGTGTGAATAATTTTTTATTTATTTATGTTTTATTTTTTACTATTAAAATAGCTAAATATTGCCAATTTTTTCATGGAAAATAATGTCAATCAAACAACAAAACTTGAAAAATTCCTCATTTTTTCCACCTAGAAAATTAAATCAATCAAACACATTAAACCTCCAATTTTCATGAAAATAAATTCCCAGGAATTCAATTCCATGGAATTCGTTTTATTTTCCCCTTCGCTATCAAACAAACCCTAAATGTTCTTGAGATTCGTGCAACACAAGTAGAAACTTCTCTGAAGAAAACTAGTTGCAGCATATTTTGTTGTGAATGCTCTTCATTGCTCTTTCAAGTACATCTTGAGTTTGCTCTCACGAAAAAGAAACGCAAACGTGTTACAAAAATGGGGTTTGCTAAATGATGACTTCATGAAAAGACTTTGTAATTTAAACAGAGGTCTAATGATAGCTTGACCAACTTAAAAGGTCTAAAGGAGTGTGAGAGTATACATAGTTTATAATCAATGTATCGAAATAGCAGTCAAATATAGTTAGGGACCAAATTGTATTTTTCTATTCTTGTACATCTTGTTTATGTCTGATTGTTCAATGAATGATAGGTTGTGAAGTTTTATGTCCAAAATTATAATGGTATCAAACCAAGGTAAAAATCCTAGTAACCAAACACACCCTTAATCTGATTCAACCACCTGCTCTTGAGGGAACTTATTTATTTTCTTGTCCTCCAGTTCAACAATACCTTCCCTGTAGCTATTTTTTTCGTTCCCATTTATTTTACAGAAATTATTAGGAGAACAAATTGGAAGAACTTATGAAAAATCTCACTATATATAGAACTCTTTCCTACAACATCTCCCCAATCCTACTGTGTGTGAAAGTGTGTTTATGCATAATCACATTGCGTTCCTTGTAAAGAAGCTCTTTCAATTGTATGATTTGTATTAAGAGTTTAAAAATTTCTATTCCCTTGAATTTGTGCATTCCCTGTAGGGTAGAAACATCATTCTTGGAGAGAATATCTCCTCAAACGTGAAAGTAAATAGTGGTCAGTTAAATCATGTTGTAAAGATGGACACTTCCAGTTTCTATCAAGGTGCATGCTCCCTTGAAGATGAAGATATGGATGTTCCAGAAATCGTAGAAGAGATTATTGAACTTCTACTGTCAGAATTGAGAGATACGGTATGCACAGATGTTGAGATTCTACAGTTCTACTGATCACACTACTTCACATTTATATAATTTAACAGTTTAAAGCTTTTCTTTTCATAATCATATATGGACTGCTACAGTCATCTCTTTATTTTCTTCCCTTCCCAAGAATCGGAAATAAGCATTTATTTGGGATAGATTCTTGACTTAACTTTCTTAGACCAAGGACATACATAATGAACTTTATTTAGCCCTTGTTTGATTTGGATTCTTATTTTTTTGGTGAATGTTATGTTAGTGGCTAAAAGCAGGTAAAATTTATGGGGAATCTTGAAAAATGAATGTTTTTTTTTTTGGGGAGCACATGTGATTCAAAATGAGGGTTCAAAGAATCAAAATCTAGCAAGGGCTTATTTAAATAAAACTTCATATAAGTGCGAATTTTCAACTTAATGTTCGGTAATGTAGGACACTGTTGTGCGTTGGTCTGCTGCAAAAGGTATTGGCCGCGTCACTTCACGTTTGACTTATTCTCTTTCGGATGACGTCCTGTCTTCTGTGTTGGAGCGTTTTTCTCAGTATGAGGTATGTTGGTGATTTTTTCCTTAAAATTTAAGGGTTGACCACATGGACAATGCAAGACATTTTGTGATTATAATTTTATTTTAATTTCATTGTAACTTATTACTCCCTCCAATTAGGGATGTCGAACGGGCCGACTCGGCCCGTTAAGACCATGTTTGGTCCGGTCCACGAGCCGGGCCGGACGCGGCTTGTTTGGGAGCCGGCCGTGGCTCGTTCATTTTTTTTTTTTTTTTTATTCTAACTTTATACTAAAATAATTTTAAATATTAAAACTTAAAATTGTACACGAACTTGACGAACTTGAAACGAGCCTGACGAGCCTGAAACGAGCCGGCCCACGAGCTCCACGAGCCAAACCCGAACTGTCCAACACCCGAATTTTCAGTCCGATCCAAGTTCAAGTCCATTTTTTCACGAGCCAAGCTTTTAACGAGCCGAACTCACGAACTGTTCGGTCCGTTTGCCACCCCTACCTCCAATTGCTTTTCAACTCTGATGTATAATACTTTATTCAAAGAGTCCCTTTAATTCCAGGAGGGAGTGTTATTCTAATTCCTCTAGTTCAATTTTTACTTGATCAGAAAGAAATTTTGAATTGCTAAAATGAAAACAAGTAAAACTTTTGTAATAAATTAATGATTAATACTTTTAGATTCTATCCACCAGTCCACATCTCAGAAATTAAATACTCCTATCTTTGGAGAAGCACCATGGAAATCCATGATACTGTGAAGTTTAGTTAAATCAGATAATACTAAAAATGAACCCAAGACACTGCAGGATTTTGTGGATTCAACTGTGCATCACTGAAATTTGAGCAAACCCATGACCATTTGAATGTTAGTTAATATGTGTTCTGCAGATATGATAAGGAAATTGATTCACAACCAAATAAAATTTAATGAAGTGCTGAATCCAGTTTGTTTCCTACCGCTTTGTTGAGCGAGAATGGAGACAACTAAATTGTTTAATGGGAAGAAGATAAATACTATTGATGTTCTGAAGGGAAGGAGATAATTCCTATTTCAAATTTTTTGTTCCCTTTTCATTTTTTTTTTTCGTTTTTCTTGTTCTTTAGGCACGTCCGAAATTGTATCATTTTATTTTTGTAAAATGTAGAAAAATAGACAGTAAATATGGATGGTTCATTGCAAATATATTATGACTATTGGTAATCTGGAGACTGATTATGTTTTATGTCCCACGACATGTATTTGGGATGACTCAGAGAGATTTTCTTGCACTCAAAGAGTGAGCAATGATGAAGGAAGAACAAGATTGAAGCTATCAAATTTAGTGCTGGAATCCTGTTAACCTTTTGTTACATAATGTTTGGTTTTAACCTTTTAATCATTATGCTATTCTTTGAGACAAATTTCTAATTAATTTAAGCTGATCAAGAAGATAAATAATATTCACATAATTATAAGTTTTGCACGTGCCACTTCATGTGGCTCACCTTGTACTTGATCTACATTGTTGGGTAAGAGTTTGATGCTCCTACCTAGTTCAGAATTAATTTTTTATTTTTATTTTTGAAGTACCTTGAGAATTAAAGCCAAGATTTCTTGCTTGTACGGATCCAAGCTTTATTAATGTATTCTCATGTTGTAGGGAGATGGTTCCTGGCATGGTGGATGCTTGGCATTGGCAGAACTGGCACGTAGGGGATTGCTCTTACCAATCAGTTTCCCTAAAGTTGTTCCCGTCATTGTAAAGGTTATTTGTTATCATTTCTTTGTGGTTAAGGATTCAAAAAATTCATTTAGCTTGTATTTCTTTTGTTTATTGATCAACATGCATATTTGACAATTACATTTTTGCATTGCCTCAATGTTAGTGGTCTATTATATTTTTCCTTTTGAACCTCCAACGATGATAATTCTTTCTCTTCACTAAAAGAGTTTGGACTGCCATGTGCTACATGGCGCTCTCTCTCAATGGTCGCAAATTTTCACAAATTCTGCTATATCACTTCTTGGTCATTACTTGTTCTGTCTAGGAAGTTCTATTCCATTCCTCACTCCCAATGCTCTAGAACGGGATCTTGGGCATTATTTGCTTTGTTTTTTGTTTGTAGGGGGGTAAAATTTCATACAGATAAATTATACTGGACACAGTTCCTGGGCCAGGCCTGAGGATTTTAGGAAAAAAATTTAAAAATTAACTGAAAAAATGAAAAAGGCAAGGTGAACCGTATTATGACGTATTTTTAATTTAAAAAAAAAAAAAGAAGAAAGCAAGCAAAGGAAAATTGGAAAAGAGAAATTAAGAAGAAACAAAAAGAAAATATCATGCACCTGGTATTGTTGCATCAATGTCTCCTGGAAAGTACGAGTATTTTTCATTGAATGGTTGATAAACCCATCATTGGACTTCATTTGCAATTCTAGTATAGTACCATTATCACATTCCCTGCAGCTTGTTGTTTCCTTATGAGTTGATTAATTTGATTTGCAGACTCGGGTCCGCTTTGGCTAATATCTGTTTTCTTGTCTTTACTAATCTATTGCTATAGAGGTTTGATAAGAAATTCTTTGGACAGGCATTACATTATGATGTTAGAAGAGGACCACATAGTGTTGGATCTCATGTACGGGATGCAGCTGCTTATGTTTGTTGGGCATTTGGTCGTTCATATTATCACAAAGACATGAAGAATGTGTTGGAACAACTAGCTCCACACCTTTTAGTCGTGGCCTGCTATGACCGTGAGGTGCTCATATAAGTTTTCCCTTTCAGGAACAGATAGTTCCTATTCCATAAGTGTGTGTGTGTGTTTTTTTTTTTTTAATCTATTATGATGTTGAAGTTTTAAGCATACTGCTTAGGTTAATTGCAGAAGAGCAGCAGCTGCTGCTTTCCAGGAAAATGTTGGGAGACAAGGAAATTTTCCCCATGGCATTGATATAGTAAATATGGCTGATTATTTTGCACTGTCCTCTCGTGTAAATTCATATCTCCATGTTGCTGTTGGTATTGCTCAATATGATGGCTACCTTTATCCATTTGTGGACGAACTGATGCACAGCAAGATTTCTCATTGGGTATGTTCAATCTGGCCTCCCTAACAGCTTTTGTTTTATTATTCACCGAGTTAATAGATCTTTGAGTTTTCAATTGAATTATGTTTATGGAGGAGATTATTCAGAAGGGTGGTACTGATGCCATCATTTAGGTAAAATTTTCAAAATATTTCAACGTTTAGAAGTAGAAATTAGTGCAGATTTTTTCTTACATTCTAGTTTTTATGTTACATACTGCAAATATTATTGCACGCCACTGATTATATGAAATTTATGGTGGTTTGATGGCACTACAATTGATTAATTTTTCAATCTTCAATGCTAAATATAAATAAATAAATTCTTTACATCCCTGACAATTTAAGCTTTTAGATGAAGTGATTTAATATGATATCAAAGTAGACAAATTTCCTCTTAGATTTAAGTTTCCATGTCACCTAGGCGTAGAATACAATCGACCAGAATGAAACTTGTAGAAGAAGGGGACAGAGGAGAAGAAGAAAAGAGAAAAGAGGGGAGATGAGAAGTGAGAAAAAACAGAGTAAAGCAGAAATTGGAGAAAAATATTTTTATTCAATAATCAAGTAAGTATTACAATGTATAAGCTCCCTTTGTATAGGGTTTTAACAAATCTAATTTATGTAGAAACTAATCAATAAAATACTAGACAATCTCTAAAATAAAATCCTGATTATCTTTCCTAAAATAAATATCTAAATTGGAAAGTTTTCCCTAAAGCATGTGTCAGGCCTTTAATGAAAAAAATCTGGTAAGCACGTGAGATGGCATGTAGAAGATAAAAATCTAAGATACTGTTCGGATCATAGCATTTTTTTGGTTTTTAAACCAAATTTTAAACTACACATTTCCCCAAATCAATCTCCAACCATACACATTTTCTCTCTCCACTTTTTAACCATCCATCTTCCTCAAAAAATGTGAAAAAAACTGATTTTAATCCCCAAAAAACTGCTGAACAGAAGCTAAATTAAAATTCTTCACTTTGGTAGCATTGTAAAATTTTAGATGAGGTGGTTCAACACCTTTGCATCTTCAACACTCACTACGTGCACTTTATTCTTAATATATTAAATCTACAATCAATGAAAGATATGCCTTATTTTCGTTCAGGAATTACTTCTTGCAAAATTTGGCTTTTGGAGGTACTTCAGGAATTTTATCAAGATGGTTATATGAGAAGTCATAAGATAAGCCTTTAATGATAAATGTGAAATAGAACAGGCCACCTCGATGAGAATAGAAGTTCCAAAATGGATCCTGTCAATTAAATCTCCTTTGTCCTTAAGCTTGCTAAAAATACATGCCATCTTCCGGTTGAACTTAGTATTTTTGTTTCCCATATGCCTTTTACACTCCTCCCGAGCGATTGAGTATTAAAGCCCAGCCAGTTCGTTTAATCTTAGATAGAGCGGTTACTTAAGTCGCAATTTTCCTTCAAGTTTTATGATCAAAGATGAAGTAATCCTACATGGTTTCCTTATAGCGGGATTCGTCTTGATATTGATGAGTCCATTTATATGTATGGAATGCTTGTTTCTAAAACACTTAGCCATTTATTTAGATGGCAAATACTCCTGCCAAGTCAAGATCATCGCTGAAATATCAAGATTACCCTGTCTAATTTGGACACGAAATGCATTGATATTGCCTTATATTTGTTTTTATATGCGCCTTACATTATAATCGTTTTCTTTTTCCTTTTTAGTGTGGCATATGACACAATATTTTACTGCCCAACATTGTGTGTCTAATTAATGCCTTTTCTCTAGTTCACTCAATTCCATCTGTTAACCTAAAAAATGCAAACCTAAAAGAAGAAAAAATTGAATGGAAGATAATAAAAAAAATGGAATTTTGGAATTTGCTCATTGCTCATTGTAGTACTAGTGGATATAAAAGCTTATGCTGTAGATAGGATAACATATATATCGTTTAAATATTATCTTCAAAATGCACCTAGGTGTCATGGGGATTAATATTTTTCATGTTAAAGGTTAACATGTGTAAACTTTCATTTAAATGGGTAGCGAGACTCAAAGCTAGAGCTTTGCTTGCTCTGGTAGCATGGTGAACCACTTAATCTAAAAGCTAAAAGTTGATAGATAGGGCCACATTTACATAATTCAAAAATAATGTCTTAAAAAGTAGTTGCTCATGTAATTTTATGAGATGATGACTGCTGTTGTTACAATTTGTTTATAAACTGGCATGTACTCTTCTATCTTCTCATCAATGGTTGGTTTTAGTAATGGTTTCATAGTTTATGTTGAAACATGAAGGACAAAAGTTTGAGAGAACTTGCTGCCAATGCTCTCTCATTGCTCGTGAAACTTGAGCCTGAATATTTTGTCAACGTGATTTTGGAGAAATTAATTCCTTGCACTCTATCGTCTGATTTGTGCATGCGGCATGGTGCAACCTTAGCGACTGGTGAGGTTGTTTTGGCTCTGCACGAGGGAAACTATGTTCTATCAACAGGTTAGTAACCAATACACTTCTCAATTTATAATGAGGTAATAGGAATTACAGCTGATACTTTTTGTATTAGATTAGATTCTAAGAGATCATAAGAATTGCAGTATGTGCTATTTAAAATGGTTTCCAAGTCTTTATTACAAGAAAAGAGCTGCTCGAACTTTCGACTTGAAAAAATGCGTTTGACATTAATGAAATTTTAAGATATGTTGGCATCTGCTTTCATATCTTGGCCTTTTGACAATTACTATACACAGCAATCTTATTATCCACTAGTATAAAATATGTTGAAATCAGTAAATACCCAATAATTACTGTTTCTAACGAAACTATAGATAAATGGTTGATAGCATGAGATCAATGCAACTACTAATTTCTAATTACGAAGGACTAACAAAATATCTTTCATGTTTTATAATCTAATAATACTGTTGGGTCATTTTGTAATTCAACTAAGCCTCACTTAGTCAGCTAAAAAGGTGATTATCAAGACCTCTTGATGAGAAAAAAAAGGCCAGAAATAGTAGATTTTATTTTATTTTTTAAATTTTTTCAAGTGGTGAATTTTTTTTATTTTTTTATATTTATATAAACAATGTTATCGTCTCATTATTGTTAGTGATGAACTTTAATTTTGTTCACGCAGATAAGCAGAAAATGGTTGCTAATATGGTTCCTGCCATTGAGAAAGCAAGGCTTTATCGTGGAAAAGGAGGAGAGATAATGCGTTCCGCTGTTTCTCGCTTCATTGATTGTATTGCCCGAGTTCAAGTATACTTGACAGAAAAAATAAAACGAAGTTTACTTGATACACTTAATGAGAATTTGAGACATCCTAATTCTCATATACAGGTCTTTCTTTGCTATATAAACTCTATTTAGAGCGCATTTTAAATGTTGAACTCTTGAATCACATTTAAAATGGAATGTGCAGAATGCTGCTGTTGAAGCCCTGGAACATTATGTTCCAGCTTACCTTTTATCCATGGAAAGCAAAGACATGAATGATATCACGTCAAGATACCTTGAGCGGTTGACTGATCCTAATGTGGCTTCAAGACGAGGATCTGCACTTGGACTGGGTGTTTTGCCTTTTCAGTTGCTGGCTAGAGACTGGAAGCCTGTATTATTGAAGCTTTGTAGTGCATGTGCAATTGAGGTATATTTTGATCACCTTCTATGCAGGGGGAAAGCGTAAAACTCTTTACCAACCTCCAGTATGCGCCCCTATCTGCTTTTGGAGTCGCTTGAGTATAAATCCTCAATTTTGCTCTTCTGACTGAATGGTTCGCGTATATGCAGGATAATCCCGAAGATAGGGATGCTGAAGCACGTGTAAATGCCGTCAAAGCAATCGTGTCTGTTTGCAAAACATTAACTGATGCAGAAAATTTTTCCGATTTCTTTTCCCAAGAAGATGGCATTTCCCTCTTTCTTTTCATCAGAAGTGAAGTGATGTGCTGCCTTTTCAAAGCTTTGGATGATTACTCTGTTGATAACAGGGGTGACGTAGGTTCTTGGGTTCGTGAAGCTGCAATGGATGGCCTTGAAAGATGTACATACATTCTCTGCAAGAGAGATTCATTGGGTATTCCTTGTAGATCACAAGGATTTAATTCTATCACAGAGCTGCATGATAAAGATAACGTGCAAAATGACCAGTTCAAATCATTTTTTGATGCAAACCTGGCAACCAATTTAGTTGGAGGCATTGCTAAGCAAGCTGTAGAAAAAATGGATAAAATAAGGGAATCGGCGTCACGGGTACTCCAAAGAATTTTGTACAACAAAGCAATTTTTGTACCGCACATACCATACAGAGAAAAACTAGAAAATATAGTTCCTAATGATGCAGACATTAAGTGGGGGGTATGTTAAATTGATGAAATCTCCTTTAAGATACTGATTATTGATTGTCCTGACAAATGTGACGATTCTAAATTCACTGCAGGTACCTACGTTCGCATATCCTCGCTTTGTTCAACTACTTCAGCTTAGTTGCTACAGTAAATGCATAATATCTGGGTTGGTCATTTCTATTGGCGGGCTACAAGATTCTTTGAGAAAGGTATCACTCAGTGCTTTAGTAGACTATCTTCAAAGCACTGAAACTGAAGGGCAGAACAACTTCAGGGAGTTCGCGGTGTCTACTGATATACTATGGGTTCTACAAAACTACAAAAGATATGACAGAGTCATTATACCGACATTGAAGGTAATTACATTGAAACTGATTATTATCATTGCTTATCTCCATGATTGAGGTTATGCATGTAAGTTTGAATGTTCAACAGCTACCAAAGAATTGGTAAATTTAATCTTTACATATTTTTGTTGTTACGAAACAAGATTCTCTTCTGTTATATGTTCCTAAGAAGAAAAAGGGATTTTTCATGGGTGGCTAGTTTATAAATTACAAGAAAGTTTTTTGTTCAATGTTTATGAACTGTTTATAATCGGTCAAATTACTTTTTTATCCACATTTCGTTGGAACCAATCGTAGTACCCACTTATTCATTATCCATTTCTATGTACTGGTAATTTAAATTGATCATATATGATTCCCAGATATGCTCTGTCTCTTTCCTGTACCTATGGCTGAATTTTATCTTCCATGATTTTTGGGCTCTTAATGCAGAAGTATTTTCTTTCGTTCAATTTATAATTCTTAGTGCTAATTGGTTTAAATATGTTTATCTTTCCTTTTTTTTCAATAGAATATGCCTGGATGATCAGTCATTTGAGAAAGTTCTCAGACATTTATCTGTATCGAGATTATTTATAGGATAATGACGTACGAGAGTTGATTATAAATAAAACTGATGAAGCTCAGTAGTACCTCAGTCTTTAAACTCTGTTGATTGTATTTGATACATAAAACATGAAAGACACGGAGAGGGTCTTGGGAACTTGGGCCCTATGGTCAAATGCCCCGGTTTCGCTATCCAAATCGCATTATGATAGTTTGTTATGTTTATAATTTTTATATAAGAATACATTTCTGTACTTCAAAAAAAAAAAAAAAATAGTACAGAAAGTGTAGGACCATAATTCAATTCTGTTTTCTGTTATTTAAGCTCAACTGATTTGTACTGTTATTCTTTTAGTTTTCTTAGAAGTTTTGGAAGAACAATTTTTTAACAAAAATAAATTAAATGACATACTATTTTTGTTTTGGTTAAAGAACAGTATAATGTTCGACATTTTCTCTAGTGATTCATTTTTTCACTTGATGTGGATAGAAATTACGAATATTTGAAGTAACCCATGGGTCCCTGCTAAAATAAAGAGATAAGATAATTAGCATTACAGGATACTCAGTGCTTGTTTGAGGCTTATTATAATTAGATTATTTGAGATAATGAATTTTAGAATAGTAATTTTTTTGAAGAATATTACGTGATTTGCGTACCGCAAGTGTACGGTATCGAATAAGTAATAAAGTGAATTTGAATCCGAATATCGTTCTCACAGAGATTTAGCAAATTTATTATCTTAGATTATTAACCTTAACCGAAACAAATAAAAGCAAGTTGTTTTGTGAAATTGTCTAATTGATTAAACTAAACTATCAAATAAATCTAAAATTATCGAACTAAAACAAACTAAGTGAAATGTAAGATTTTGTAACAAATGTATATACATGAAGGGCAAGGATCTAGAATCCATCTTATTCTCAATATTTCACAATGGTTTGACTAGTTCACGACAAGGTATATTTATGAAGATCAACGTTCCTATGATGTTTAAAACTCTCTTTCGAATAATATTTAAACATTTTCCTATATACGATCCACCTAGATTTCTATTATGAACGCAAATATGTAGGAAAACATTTAACATTCATGAATATTATAATCACATAGGGCATAGTGGTATATTTATATCCATATCGAGCCCTATGACAATTAATTCAAGTCTAGCAAATTTCTAGTCTTTCGAACATAGAAAAATACCACAAATATCATATAATCCATGCATCCATAGTTATAGATATAAAATAAAATACACAATCAATCGCTCAAAATACCAATTGTCATTTACTAAATCAAACCAAAGCATAAAATAAGAGTTTAAGACTTCATCATGATCCCAACACTATAGAAACTTAGCCTAGATACATTGTCCACAACAAATTACAAATATAAATAAACTCTATCACCTCGAATTCGAAGAAATCTAGATTTTGATGAAGAATCTTCTATGAATTGTGTGCTCCAAGCTTGTATGTGTTTTTAAGTCTATAGGTCCAAAGAAGAGAGACAAAATTCGTGCAACAAAAGCTTATTTATATGTATGCACTAGACCTAGGCGAGAATGGGCTAAAATATGTCAAAAATCATGTGAAACGCCCACCAATTGGATAACCGTGCGATCGCACAGCCAACCCATGAAGTATTTTGACCATTTTTTGAAGAGTCATGCAACCTCACGCATGTAACACTATGCGACCGCATGGTTTTAACGTCCAATGGCAATTTCCAACTTTCAGTCTCGGCAACTTGGTCTTTTTTTTATTGCACCTCAAGTCCTCCATCTTCTGATTAGAGCAATTAAGTCCTTACACTTTCGAAACTCTTTAATTTTGTCTTTTCTTCTTTTGACTTCTTTAATTCAATTCTTGATCTTTGAATTTCTTTCAATTAAGCTCCACCTTGATCCATGTTTTGCATCCTCTATTCTTGCTTTCCTCACTTTGGTCCAAATTGCTACATTTTTGCCCATTATTTGCTCCAATTGCCTCATTTTCTTGATTTTGAAATAAAACTGAAATATATGCAAATAACAGAAAAATCAATAACATTTATTCTCAAATGACCATATAAAATCCTAATTTAAGCATATAATAAGTGCATAAAATGCACTTATCAAATGTATGATAAAAAATTAAGGGAGAAAAATGTATTGGAGAACGTGTAGTTGAAAATAAGAAAGAAAAATGTATGAAATTGTAATGGGGCTCAAACAGGGGCTCAAAAGTTCTGGAAACAAAGTATGCGCACACACGAGAGATAGGACAAACTCTTATTCTTGTTGATATGAGGTTGAGTACTTATATTTTGTTTTGAGAATTGACAGTCCACATGAAGATGGCCTTCATTTATTAACTGCTATCCTTGGAAGTAAGGTTTCAAAAGTGCTATTTTTAGTTTAATAATCTTTTGAAAATGTTACGCTGGTTGATTGGATTTTTTGCATTATTTCCTGAAAATTATGCTGATGATATGTATTTTCGTTTCAGACTATTGAGATCCTTTTCAGCAAAAAGATACTGTTGAACATGGAGGTCAGTAAACTCTTTTTTAGTTCTTGCGAAGTTTTTTTTTTTTGAATGTTGTTATTCCTTTGCCTTTGTACTTGATAGTGGATTACTTTCTATTCACTTTCTGATCACTGTATCAGTGGGATTTAGAGAAATACTTTTACTTAATTAGTAATATGTTTCTTCAATTTTGTAACATCTTTTGTTTATCATGCATCCATAAGATAGGACAAATTCAAGTGTTTCCTCTCATTCTAATTTTCAGCTTATAGCCTTGTTTGATGTATAATTAAAATCAGATTTTTCGTAGATGATGATAAAAATTGATAATGTGTGGTTGAAAATTTGTGGGTCCCATGAAAGGAGTGACTAAAATTAATTGTAGACTTTTATCTTAAATTGTTATCAAGATTTTAAGCCACACCAAACAGGGATATGGTAGATCAATCAGTAGCTCGGGCAAATTAGTTGATCAATGGACTGGTTGCACTTTATCTTCAATTTTCCATTGGTCAGAGAATAGAGAAATCCTGTTATTGCCTCTTTGTAAGATTTCTTTTATATTAGTTGATGTACACAAGTGGCTTGGATGTTTCTTTTCCAAATCTAGTGATAATGTGATGAAGTGGTGGACTTACTGATTACTCTTCTTTGGTTGCATAATATGGAGTTCACCTCCTTGTGTTTCCTGTAACCTTGCTGGTTATCCTCTTCCAATAACTTGGCCGAACAATTTTAAGTTTTTCTTTTTCTTTTTTTCCCCATGTGGAGTGAACATCATTTCTACAGTGGCCAATTCTCGTGAAGGAAAAACTATAACTATTAATCCAAGTTAATTGAAAAAGAGTACTGTTAACATGGTTCTTAACACGACATCTCAGATATGATTCAACTTGATTCTCTACTGGTAGCTTGAACTTGGATGCATGGTTGACTGCCCTTCTTATCTTTTCATTGATCATGTGATCTTATACCTGATTTCTCAGGCCCAGACTACCGTCTTCTGTGCTGGTGTTTTGGAATCTCTTGCTATCGAATTAAGAAGATCAAAGGACTTTTCAAAGTTATGCACAGGAATTGCCGTACTTGGGTATATTGCTTCAATTTTAGAGCCTATCAACATCCGAGCGTTCTCTCAAATTCTTTCTTTCCTTGATCATCGCTATCCAAAGGTCTGTAATGCCGTTACTATTTGCTTATTATATGTATCCCGAACATTTTCTCACAACGAAGAAAATGCTTTATTAAATATTTGTCACTAAAATGAAACCTGCTTATTTGCTTGTGAGGAGTACAATGATCATGTTATAATTTTTTCCAGATTCGAAAGTCCGCTGCGGAACAAGTGTACCTTGTCCTCCTAGAAAATGGAAATCTAATGCCAGACGACAAAGTGGATAAAGCTGTTGAAATTGTTACCGAGACTTGCTGGGAAGGTGATATTGTTGAAGCAAAGAGCAGAAGGTTACAGCTGTGTGATATGGCCAATATAAAAACCGGAAATGCTACCAGTGCAGAATCAAATAAGAACATTCGACAGAATCCTGCTACAGCCGATGAAAATGCGTCCTACTCTTCATTAGTCGGGTCAGCTGGATTTTAGGAATCCCTGCCCTGTTCCTGTTGTATAAAAAATTAATTAATGGTTTTCCATGAAGAAGCGCATAGAGAGACATTATCTGGGAATGAAGGCCAAAGAGGATAGAAGAAACTTTGTGCGCTAGTTGTTTAAGGAGTTGACAGATAAGAAGGATAACAGTGGTTGTTCTATACATACTGGTGCTTGGATGGTTTGCCTGTTGCCCTCTGTTTGTCCCTTAAGCAATGATGATTCATTCTCCGCTGCATGGAGAATAATTTTGAACGATTCTATTAGAGTTTTTATAAAACCTGGGAGTCTGATTGAATATAATAACTACGATTGATTTTGAGTGCCAAAGAAAATTAAAAGTAGGGTTCTTCAGTACATTTGCATGAAAACAATTTAGCTCTTTTAAGTTATGTAGTGCGTTCTACAAATATTTTGATCCAGCTGTTATAATTGCATGATTTTGTTCGTATATTATTGAAAAGAATTGAGGAGCATGATAAATGTTTTATTTTTAATGTTATTTATTTATTGTTTAGTTATATTTTACTCTCTAGTCCTCCAACAAACATGCCATCACTGGATTGAAAATGGTTTTTTTAAATACAAGCTTATATCCTCTATGATGAAATTTTAAAATAATAAAATCATAACACTTAATTGTTAAAATAATTTCATATTTATTTTTAACAGAGTTTTGTACTGAATTAATGTTTATTATGTTATTTGGATGAAGTAACAAAATTGACGTTACAAAAAGTAACAAGATACTTAACTACTTATCCCAGTTTATTATATCTCAACAAAATATTTTTTTTTAAAAAAAAAAAAAAAAAAAAAAGAATGAAAATTTGATTTTTAATGCTATTGTACAGAGTTACATAAAATTTTACCAAATGGATGAGATGTCAAGAAGGGAGTGGATTTTTTTTATTTTTTTTTAATTTACTTTTTTATGATGTTTGATCCAATCACATTATGTATATTGTTGAGTGCATTTTACATGCATGTTTCATATATTTTTTGTGGTACTTTTTGAGTAATTTGGACAAATATCTATTTAATTGTGCATATTTTGTGGTTAAATATGTTCAACATTCAATTACATGGAGAAAAAACAAGAAATGAGCTAAATGGATGAATAATTGAAGAAATTGAGGAGAAAAAAGTCAAATCCTTCAAAGAGTCAAAGTTTTGAGACCAAATTGTCACTTTTGGAAAGTTGTGATCGCATGTGCAATTGACACGAAAGACTAAATTGCAAGTTTTTAAAGTTGAAGGACTCCATATGCAATTTTAGAAGGACAAATTTGAAAGAAATAGAAAATTTTGGTGACCAAGTTGACCGACTTTGATAGTTGGAGGACCTTGAGGGCAATTAAGTGAAGGACCAGGCCGCAAACACTCACTCAGCTGAACCACGCGATCGTGTGGTCCGAACCATGTGGCGCACGTGGCTCTGGGCAAAAATCAGCGCAGAACTGTTTCGAAGTGTGCCGCGCGATTGAGAGGCCTTCAAGCGTGCGATCACGCGGTACAAAATTTAAAAAATATATATATATTTTTTAACTGGGCCGACCTGGTGCTACCTGGTTCGGCCCAAACGCTGTAAGACGCGGGTTTACGCGATTTGGGTGTTTTTTAATGAGTTTTGGCTAGGGTTTGGAGGAGGATTGCACTTGGGAAGTTCAAAAGTAGTTTCCTCTTATTTTTCTCTCAATTTTATCTTGTAATTCCTTTTGTAATTTGTATAGTTTTGTTGATGAATGTTGATTTGGGGAAAAATACCAACATTATTGTGAGAATAACGATATTTTGAAGTAAGAATCATTGGTGAAGGGAAGTGTTATTGCTTAATCTTCATATTTCTCTATTTATTTTACTTCATTGTTGAAATGATATATTTAATTCTTTAGTTTTATTGTTATTTCATCATGAGCTAAACTATTTTGTGTTGTGATGATTAATGAAGCTTGACCTAGCTTAATTGTTTTTAATGCTTGTATTAAGAATTTAAGCTATTTATTGTCTTGTACATTTATTGTTGTATTTATTGACTTACATTTTTACGGGCCGACCAGGCCCGTAAAAATCGTCCCCGGATCTATTTGAGACCGCGGGCTGACCCGTACGGGCGGTTCACGGGTCAAGAAGTTCTGAATCGCGGGTTACGCGGGTCAAACCTTTGCGGGCCGCGGATAACCCGCTGGCCCGTAAAAAAAATTGTTTTATTAAATATGGTAACATTAAAAATATCCCTTCTTCTACAAACTCTAATACAACTTTTAAAGCAAAATCTTATTTTTTTTCCTCCCTAATAGCTAAGAAGCGTAATGTTCTTTGATAATAGTAATTAGAAATACATTTAGCATTTAATTATTATTTGTTTATATTTTATTTAAATTTACAAATTTAGAAGTAATTCATGCAAAATAAAAGATAAATTAAATTCTATGTAAATATTTTATCGTATAAATATGAATTTATCATTTTAATCATTTTGTATTTAGCATTTTGACAATAAAATTTCTATAAATATGAAAAAAATCTATGTTTTTATTCATACGGGTCAAGTCAGAACGAATCACGACCCGTAAATTTGTGGGCTAACCCGGAACCGGCTCGGAACCCGTATTGGGCGGGCTTTTATTCAAGCGGGCTGTTACCGAGTTTTTATGTTGGCGGGCCAACCCGGCCCGGACCATCCGGATTGACACATAATTATGGAGAAGTTGTATATTCTAGATTATTACAATATTTTCATTGAGCTATTTTCACATAGGTTTAATGCAATTGGTGTGTTTTTAATCGACATAAAGATATAGTAGTTTAACTCCACTACTTAGGGTTGATTTCACTCGAGAGAGGTAATGGCTAAACTTAAAAAATCGAGTTTAACATGCTTAGTAAATTGCTTTTTTTTTTTTTTTTTTTTTGCTTGTTGAGAATTCAATTAGATAATGGTCAAGTAGAATCAATAATCCCAACACTCCTTTATCATCAAGTTGTCACCATTTTTCTAGTTATTTATTTACAATTGTGATTTTAATTCTAGTACTAGAACATTGCCAATCCAAACTTTATTGTGTGTATCTCTTGTTTAAATTGATTAAACTAGAGTGTAATTGAAATAGACAATCCTTGTGGGATCGATAAACCGAACTCATTTAATCTACTATTATTTGTAAGCGATACGTGCACTTGCGGTGTGTTTCAACCGAACAAGTTTTTGGCGCCTTGCCGATGATTGTTTCTATTTGAATTACATTTTAGTTGATATTAGTTTTGACTATTAGTTACTTTTATTTCTTGTACAAATTTTCTTTTGTTTTGTTTTGTGTAAGAAATCTTCTAATTTCACTTGTTGTTCTAGGGTGTTAATTGTGCATGCGTCGAACTAGAAGTCTCGATATAGTTGAATTAGATCCGGATATCGAGGGAACTTTTCGACGTAGATTAAGGAAACAACGGGAAGTTAGGAGACAACTTCTTACTGGGATGGAAGAAGAAATAGTTAACATCGAGCTTAACGCTCCAGCTGCAATTCCTCCAAGGGGTGGAATCCCATCCGGTTTTGATCCTCAAGCGGTTAGAGTTCAAGAGCCCGTTGTTAATGAAGAAGACATGCTTTTTGGAGACTTCATGAATCCTCCTATTGTCGAGAATCAATCAAGCATTGTTTATCACTCCTACAATCATCCAAATTTTCAACTTCGGCCGGATGTCATCAATTTATTCTCCAACACTGCTTCATTCTATGGGAGGACCGATGAGAATCCACATACCCATGTGGTACGCTTCCTTGAGATTTGTTGCAATTTCAACTATGAGGGGGTGAATGTGGAGGCAATCCGGATGAGATTATTTGTGCACACCTTGAAGGACAAAGCAAGAGAATGGCTTGATACTTTGCCTCCGGGGAGCATCACTACTTGGGTAGAGTTTGTCCAAAGATTCACTACAAAATCTTTCCTACCATCTAGAGTTGCTAAACTCAAGCATGATATTACTTCATTTCAACAATTCGAGATGGAGAGCTTTCATGAAGCTTGGGAGAGATTCAAGGATATGCTTAGGAAGTGCCCGAATCATGGGATTACATTGGGGCAACAAGTCAATCACTTCTATGCCGGTTAACTCCTCCTTGTTGTTGACATGTGGATTCGTCCTCTAATGGGTCCATCAAAATAAAGAGCATTAGGGAGGCTTATGACTTGTTTGAGATCATGAGTGAACAAAGTGCAACGTGGCAGGATAGAAGTGCGCCAAGAAGTTCTAGTGGTGCACGTGGGGTTGATGATTATGCACTTGTCTTGTCAAAGATTGCTCCTTAGCCAAGAAAGTGGAAGAGTTATCTACTTCACCCTCTCGGCCCGTCAACATGGTTCAAGTCCCTCCGGTATGTGAGATATGTGGGGCTAATCATCAAAGTTCTATGTGTCCATTGGTGGCAAGTGGTTTTTCATCTACCGAGCAAGTTGCTTATGCTCAAAATTTCCAATGCCAAGGGTTAAATCCATATGCTCCTACTTACAATCCTGGTTGGAGGAGTCATCCAAATCTATCTTATGACAACAATCACAATGTGTTGAATCCAAAACCACAAGAAAATAAAGAGGGATGGGAAGAGGCTATCACTAAGTTAGCAAATCATCAATTGCAATATCAAGAACGCAATGATGCCTCTTTGAAAAATTTGGAGAAGCAAGTGGGCCAAATAGCTAAACTTTTCTCGGAAAGGAAACAAGGAGCTTTGCCTAGCAACACCAAGACAAATCCTAGGGAGAATGTTCAAGCTATTACAAGAGATGTTTAAATTGATTAAATTAGAGTGTAATTAAAATAGACAATCCTTATGGATTGATAAATCAGACTCATTTAGTCCACTATTACTTGTAAGCGATACGTGCACTTGCGGTGTGTTTCAAGCGAACATATATGTACATCAATTTGTAAATGGTGATAACACACATGATATTCAAAATTCTTTTTCTTAATTACAGAAAAGGTTAAAGTTTCTTAATTAAAGAAAAGGTTAAAGTTTGTTAATTAAAGAAAAGGTTAAAGTTGACCTTCTCCATTGTTTTATTTTCATGTTAGTACCGAATTTGTCAATGAGTTCAAAACATTGGCTCCCTAAATAAGTCGAACCTCCCTAATATAATATCCAACGGCTCCTATCGACGCCGCGTCTCTAACGTCTCCTATCGATTTTAAGGCAATAAAATTCTATTTATCATTTCTAAAAAATTAAAAAAGGTTGCAGTTTAACCTTCTCCATTGTTTTATTTTCATGTTAGTACTGAATTTGTCAATGAGCTCAAAACATTGGCTCCCTAAATAAGTCGAACATCCCTAATATAATATCCAACAACTCCTATTGACTTCGTGTCTCCAACGTCTCCTATCTATTTTGAGGCAATAAAATTCTATTTATCATTTCTAAAAAGTAAAAAAAAAAAAAAAAAGGTTGAGTGCAACCCTAACGGCCCACACTGCCCTGCTCCTAGA
Organism: Ligustrum vulgare; assembly: GCA_963555705.1. Taxonomy (NCBI): domain Eukaryota; kingdom Viridiplantae; phylum Streptophyta; class Magnoliopsida; order Lamiales; family Oleaceae; genus Ligustrum; species Ligustrum vulgare. The sequence continues at coordinate 31,997,228 of OY743174.1, forward strand.
GCCTTGTGGAGGAGATAATTGTAGGACGTGCCTCAGTTAGTCAGGGTTTGAAGGTTTTCCAACCGATTTCCACCACAAGGAAGCCAAATCCAAAGCATTTGCCAAGATTCGAACCCCCACCTTGTGGCTGCTAACGCAGGACTTACGTCACTTCAGCATTTGCGAATGAAGGCCCAAAGCTAAATTATTGGGCGAAAGTCTAGCATTGCTCAAATTTAGAAAACGCCCAAGGTCTGGACGAATGAAGCAGCCTATCATCATTTAAAGCGACGGTTATTAAATAATTAAAGGACAATATCACATCCACGCAAGATCCTATTTACCTTGAGCACAATAGTCATGATTGATTGTTGGTGAAGTTTGAGAATTGTTGAAGAGTGAAGAGGTTATGGAGTAGAAAAAGTTAGGTTGTGAGCTTGCATTTTAATTTTTATCAACCTATTCAATTTTTCCTAATGCTCTAAATCTCTTGATCCTATTATAAGATAAGTTTGGGGTGGTCAACCCAGTGAAGGAGATGGTCTAGACGTGTGGTGATTCCATGCATGTTGAAAATAAAGTTTTTGTGTGGAGTGTCTTTCACCAAGTATCAGTTAGGTAATGACCATATGTTAAAGATCTAAGCCAATTTTTATTTTAATTCTGCACTGCCCTATCTCGGAGCCTATTAAGCCCGTAGGAGTATCTTGAAACTTGGTGCCTTAAGTTTGAAACTTGGGAGTCACTGGCCTAAAGCTCGCTACATGGGTCAATTAGACAACTTAATGAGCAGGGTACACACACACACACACACACTTTCAAAAAAAAAATAATAAAAAAAAATAATTATCATCATTGCATTTGCTTAATAAGTCTACCTCACTTCGTAACCTTTTTTACTCGAGTTATTAAGTCCGTAGGGGTATTTTAAAATCTAGTACCCTTTGATCTTAAAACAATCGTGGAGCTGTAGACCAAAAGCCCGCTACATGAATCAATTAGAAAGCTTAAGGGAGAGGGCAAATCACGAGCAATCATCACGTTAGTTGTTAGAAATCATGCATTTGTACTTGCATAAGGAATTAGATTAATAGTGTGTTTGGATTGCTTAGTTTAAGCTTGAATGTCGAAACATTCATTTAGTGGAGAATCAGTGCATTTCTAGATTGTCGAAATTTCCGGTAAAACACAATCAAACTGGAGTGGAAAAAGAAATGAGTGACTTGAGAGTACACTCTAGAATTGCATCTCGAGAGAAAAGAAATATCTGTTGGGAAATGAATGTCAAGAGTGGAAAAGTAAAGAATTGATCACTAATGGTGAGCTAGTTTCGACTTGAAACCTCTTTACTCTCACGAAACTTAATTGACGGTTGAAAGTGGCTATGCGCACACACACACACACCGATAGGTAGGGATGGCAATGAGTCGGGTTTGGGACGGGTCGGGCTCTCCCCGCCCTGAACCCGAAATCCCGCCCTGCGACTGTTCTCGAGGTGGGTCGGGGCGGGGCGATTTACCCACCCCGTCAATGACCCGAAAATTATTATTATTATTATTATTATTATTTTTTTTTTTTTTTTTTTAAATTGGTAATGAAATTTTAGGTGAAAAACTTAGGCGTCGAACTTGTTAGAGTTTTTAAGTTTGAACTTTAAATTTAATATGTATATATGTGAAGGAAAAAAAATCAATAAACAACATAATGGTATAGTTGTTGTGTATTCTCATACCCCTAAATCCCATAAAGGTTCAATTCTTCTGGACCTCATTAAATTTATTTTTAATTTCTCATTTCAATATTTGTGGGAAAAAAAATTTGGGTCAAGGGTCGAGTTGGGGTGGGGCTGGTAATTTTCGGGGGCGGGTCATTTGGGTCCTCCGGGTTTCAGGTCCTTTGAGTTTTTTTTGCCATCCCTACCGATCGAACATCGAATAAGATTAACTTCTTTTTGGTAGCATTAATTGGATGCATATTTTTGAATTGATTATACAATTTTACACTCATGAATAATTTTCAAGTTTTCTAATATTGTTGACCTATATTTAACGTTACTTGATTGCATTAGTAGATAATTTTGCTCCAGATGAGCAAAAGCTCAAGTTTGGGGGTGTGATTAGTGTGCTTTACATAATTATTTTGATCTTAAATTGATATTGTAATTGACAAATTGAGCGAATTTCTACTTATAAATTGTGTTTATCTTGTACAATTGGTACAACCTTAATTGGAAAGAAAATAGATAAGATTGAGGAGCAATTGAACTAAAGGAAGAGTGAATTTGTATCCATGGACCTAATTGAAATAAATTAAAAGTTTAGGGATTCAATTACAACATCTCGAAAAGTTGAAAGACTGGAAGTGCAAATATTTCAGGGGTATTTTTGTAATGAAAGTCAAAATGTAGGGACTAAATTGAAGAAGACCAGAAGATGAAGGATCAACTGCAAAACAATTGAAATGGATGTGTAGACTTTAACCACGCGCCCGCGTGGTTATAATGACCACGCGGAAGCGCGATTGAACAGCAAATGGACAGAACCCACTTTTGCGTGCCTACGCGGCCTCGGGTATTTGACATGCGCGGCCGCGCAGGCCTTTTTCGGCCATACCGAAAATTATTTTTTGATTTTATTATTTTAACGTAATGGTGTGTTTGGCATAGGGTTGGATGCTTTTTTGGGACTTTTTAGGTCTAATTATTGGGAGTATAAAAACTCTCATTTCCTCACTTCTCCCATAAGTCTCAATCCCCAATCTTCATACCAAAACCCTAGCCTCTCTTTTCTTTTCTTTTCTTCTTCCTTCTTTTTCTTTTCTTTCTTTTTCTTTAGTTTATGATTTAGTTTGTAGCTTTGTTTTGTTTTCAACTTGCTAGTCCCCATTGAAGCTAAGAAGCAAGAAGTGAGGTGAAGATTCAAGACATTGTTTAAGGAATTTTGGAGTAAAAATCAAGGAAAGTAATATATTTCATCACCTTGTATTTTAATATTTGATTTCTATATTTTGTGATGTATTTTATAAACCTCAACTTTTGTACAATATTTATATAATGGGCTAGTTGTTTTATGTTGGGATGGTTGATGTAGCTTAACTTAATTTAAGTAATTTTATTGTTTGTTTGTTGATTTTGAACTTATTTCATGTGTGTTTGTTATTTAGATTATTCCATGTGTTTGATTGATCACCAAATATATGTTTTGTGAAGTGTATGATAATCGAGAGATATTGTGCATTTCAGACCAATATCAAATGCTTTAGATTCTTGTTAAGGATAAAGATATACCTTAAACCCTATATGATCCATTAAGCTATTTTCACAAAGAGTTAATGCAACTGATTGCGTTTTAATCGACATAGAGATATAGTAGGTTAAACCAATTGATTAGAACAAATTTCACTCGAGAGAAGTAATTAGCTAAGCTTGGAAAATTGGGTTTAACATTATAAATGAGTAATTTATTAATTTGCACGTGTTGATAAATTACTTAAGCTAGAGTCAAGTGAAATCATGAATCTTAATAATTTTAAGTTCCATTTTCCTTATTTTAATTTAGTTTAAAGTTAGTTTTTTTAATTTAGTATTTACAAAAATCCATCTTTAATTGTGTGTTTTATTTGTTAAGATTAAATTAACTAGAGTGTAATTGAGCATACATTCCTTGTGGGATCGACAATCTGGACTAAAAATGTCCACTTTATTACTTGAACGCGATTTGTACGCTTGCTGTACACACTTTTAGCGAACAATGAGCCATATTTGTCAACCAAATTTGCCAAGTATAGGAAATCACTTTCAAGCTAGAACGATTGTGGGGAATAACTCCCCAGTCATAAGTTCAAATAAGGGAATAGAACCACATTTTGGACCGTCTACTTCAAATTCGGGGGATGATGGAATGGAAGACTTGGGTAATGTAATGGAATGTCAAACTTGGGGGTAGCTCGAATGCAAGAGACAATGTCTAAAACAATGGACAGAATACCACACACGTTAATAATGGGGGAAATACTAACGTTAATGGCAATAATAGTTTAAATAACTGTACTTTTGCATAAATCAAGGGCCAAATATTAGGCCTCAAGTGATACCACCAATAACCCAACCTATGGGTGTCCCATATGATCCTATTGTTCTGTTGAGGAATCAAATCATAGAGATGGTACAAGATCAGATGGCTTTTGGGATGCGTTCTTTCATTAGGCCGACCTATAGGAAGCCATATATTGATTGAGTAGATCAAGCATACCTATGGCCTAGAGGATACAAAGTACCAGAGTTTTCGTTATTTACTGGTTTAGGAGAAGTTTCTACTCTAAAACATATAGAGTGATTCACATTGCAATATGGTGAAGTACCTAATTATTACAAGATAAGATCATTTCCTAGTTCATTAATAGGGGTAGCTTTCTCGTCGTTCATTAATTTTCCAGCACATTCTGTTCAGACATGACAACAATTAGAACAATTATTCCACACTCAGTTTTATAAAACTGATTTCGAAGCTACTTTTGGCTGATTTGGTGAATTTACGTCAGATGTCAAATGAATGGGCAGAAATTTTCCTTCAAACGTTTAAAACAGTCAGAGCAAATGTTTGTACCTTTAACTGTAAAAGAATTTGTTAAAATCACTCAAAGCTATTTAAGCTTTGATTTAAAGAAGAGATTTCAGGACAAGGAATTTCCTGACCTTTTTCAGTTGAGTACTAATTTGATAAGGAATGAACGATTAATAAGAGAAGAGGAACAAATGAAAAATTCTAGCAAAGAGACTTATTATGGACACCCAAATTTTGATGTTCATACTGTTATGAATATTATGATCAGACCGAAATATGTTTGGCAGAATTGGTTAAGGGAGATGTATATGCTTGTCCTATAAAGGCCAGATCAGGAACATCGATCAAGAATGAGCCTATGAGAGATGAAAAAAAATGTCTATGATATTCTCATCTGAAATGACCGAAGCTGATATATCATATTTGATAACTATACACAGACAAGCAAATAAAATTGAGTGACAAGCATAAATCGTCAAACACTAAACAAATTAAGGGTAAATAATATTGTAAATGACACAATGCATGGTCTCATATGACTAAAAATTGCTTGATTTTTCGTCATGTATTATAGGAATCATGGAGAATCACCTTTGAAGCTAAGAAGAAGATGATAGTGGATGAAAACTCTTTTCTATAGCCACTTGGGGTTAATATGGTAACAACTGGTTTTAAAAGTGGGTTGCCAAAGTTCAAATTGGTAGTAGATGATGGAGAGGAAGATTCTGAGCCACACCTCAATGTCTTTGAGTGTCTCAAAGGAAAGGAAGTTAGAAGAGATGAAGGAATCTTGTGTGCTAGATGAAAGAGAGAGGTGAATGAAAATGTAAAAAAGACACGAGCATGGGGACAACATCATCGTCCTAGTATTGTTTCAAATTTCCATCCAGTTGGAAGACAAAGCTTACCATTCTATGGGAACCCACCTTTTGAGAGGCAATTCAGACTAATGTAAAAATGTAGAACGTTCATGCCACAACGTTGTCAATCAAATGTATGGCATTCGTTTCAGTATAATGCAGGAAGGGTTATGCCCTTTAACGAAATGACTAGGATGCAACAAAGGTCTTATCAATGGAATTATGGGCAAACGATGAGGCAACAACATATCGTAAAATGCCTAATTTACTTAAGGTGGCTAACAAAAATGTTCTTAAGGATAAGAAAGAAGACAATATGGGCGAATCAATGGAAGAATTACCAGAAAATTATTCTAAGAAGTCAAAAATTGAACCTAGTAAGAAGGATGAAGATGAGGAGGATCCATGGTGATCTATTACTATTCAATTTGGTACTTTACCTCCGGTTATGGCTAATAATTACTTACTAGCCAACGAGTTCAAAAGTAAAGAAAATGAAGAGGAAGAAGGGGGAGATAATGAAGAGGAAGCATGCATGTTGGAATATGGAAAAGGAATTTGACAAACATCTCAGGAGATATGCGATGAAGAAGAGGATAATGGTAAGACCGATGTTGAAGAAGAAATCAACTTGGAAGAAGAAATTGAAACAATTGTGTCAAGAAGATGTCTGAGGTGGATTTGTTGGACGAACCATCTGGGTGTTCTTTTGATTATTATGTATTATATGGGATGCCTAAGAGAAAAGTGAGAGTTTCGAGAATATTACCTCCCCCTACAGGTTGGATAATAGAAGAGGAAGTACAAGGGGAAAGTAAGAAAGAAGTTCAAAATACAGAAGTTCAATGCAAAATACTACACGTGAACTTTTCACAAGAAAATGACTCCATAAAGACAAGCAAGAAGTGGAAATAGATGCAGTATAAAAAGACATCTTCAGGAGACCTATTGTAAATTTAACTAAACACCTAAGGCCATTGTATGTGAAGGCTTTGGTCAATGGAAATCCGGTGGCTAAAGTACTCACCGATAACGGAGCAGTTATAAACACTATCCCACCTAGAATGATGAGAAAAATTGCAAAGACAGATAGCGATATGATCCCAACAAAAGTCATTCTCTTGAGTCTCAATGCAGGAGCCACTTCACCCAAATGTTTGATGTCATTAGAAATAAAGGTGGGAACTACTAGTAAGACTACAGTTTTCTTCGTGATAGATGATCCCGCTAGGTACAATGTCTTACTAGGAAGAGATTTGATTCGTTGGAGTCAATGTATACTCTCATCTCTCCATCAATGCCTGGTTTTCTGGAATGATAAAGGTGAAGCAGAGGTGGTGCAAGTAGATCATAGACCCTTTGTTGCAGAAGCAAACTCAGTAGAAAGATTCATGTATGAAGGAAATTGGATCTGTCCGAGTAGTTCAAGATGGAGAAGAAACTCAGATCGTTGCACAAAGCGAAGAACCATTTTCAGTAGATGCACTTAGTGAAATCGTCAATCAGATTTGGTAAAAAGACAATCAAGGAACTCTAATGAATTGTCAGCAGCGAAGGAATCTGGCCGATATTCGAGCCTTCAAAGCCAAATTAATGGCTTTCAGAAAGAATGTAAGGAAAAAATGAAAGTGGAAGCAACATTGACGACATTAAAGAACAGATTAGCAATGTTCAAGTTAGAGCAGAATATTGGCTAAGAAATTAATAAGGTGGATTGTTTGGAAGAGGTGATATCTACAAAGAATATGGATGATGAAGTGATGAGGATTTCAAAACCTAGGCATGTTCAAGCATAAGATCCTTTAATAAAGGTGAACATTGCTGATGAAGGAGAAGATCGCCCAACATATGTCAGCTAAATGCTTAACAAAGAGGTAAGTGACAAATTAATTGCTTTGTTAAAAGAATACAACGATTGTTTTACTTGAGACTATGAGCACATGCCTAGTTTAAATAAAAGTTTGGTAGAATATAGATTACCAGCTAAATCTAATTTTAAACCTCATAAGCAACCTCCTAGGCGTTTTGCCCCTAACATGTTGCTATTGTTAAAGGAAAATTTTATTAGAATAGCCAAATATGTTGAGTGGCTATCTAATATCGTGTCAGTGTTAAAAAATGGTGGTATTAGGGTGTGAATACATTTTAGAAATTTGAATTTAACAACACCTAAAGATGAATATCCAATGCCAACAGCAGACTCTTTGGTTGAGTTGACTCAACTGCTAGACATTTAATGTATTCTTTTATGGATGGGGTACTCAAGATACAATCTAATTTATATAGCTGAAATAGATATACATAAAACTGCCTTTAGGTGCCCTGGTACTTTAAGGTGTTTTAAATAGGTAGTTATGCCTTTCGGCTTGAAAAATGCAGGGGTTACTTATCAAAGGTTAATGAACTTGATTTTTCATGATATGATAGGAGGATTTTTTGAACTATATGTAGATGATATAGTGGTCAAGTCACTTGAAGAAGAATACCATTTTCAACAATTGGCAATACATGTTAAAATTGAATCCCTTGAAATGTTCATTTTGTGTTAATGCAGGAAATATCCTTGATTTTTTAGTACACAAAAGAGGAATTGAAGTTGATAAAAATAAAGAAAAAGCCATTTTAGAGGCCAAACCACCTGGTAACAAGAAGGCATTGCAAAGATTTTTAGGTCAAGTGAACTTTTTAGAATATCTCTAATTTTGCAAGACGAAAAAAAGCTTTTTCGCCTCTTCTAAAGTTGAAAAATCAATATGAATTCATCTTGAATGAAGAACATCAAAAGACTTTTGATGGCCTGAATACATATCTATCAAGTCCACAAGTTCTAGTTTCACCTATCCAAGGATGACCAATGAAGGTATATGATAAGTGCATTTCATACACTTATTTATGCATCTAAATTGGAATAATCTCTTGTCATTCTGGAATAAATTCTAATTAATTGCTTTTCATTTGTTCATATTTCAGAAAAGATTCCAAAATTGTGGAAATGAGACAAGTTGTGAAAATCACGAGCACTGGGATGAATATTTGAGCTAAAATGCACAACGTAGAGGCAAATGAGGACTACCGAGACTCACATCATGGATTTAAATTCAAGAAAGTGAGTATGAGGACTTAATTGTAATTAACTGATGATGGAAAGAAGAATTGAAGAAATTCAAAAGTTTAGAACCTAAATTGTCACAATTAGGAAATGAAGGACCAAGGTAAAATCAAAGAGCAGGGACCTACTTACATGTGTTGAAAGATGGAAAAATTGCATTGAACAGTAGCACTGCGTGGCCATGCCAAACTTAGCAAGTGGTTGTGCATCTAAAGGTAAAATAAATAGATCCCATATGAAGTGGGCTGCGTGGCCACCAAACCTATAACTACGTGGCCGTAAAGTTATCTGGCCAGCATGATGTCAAGCCCAATGCGCGATTTTTGCTGAATTAGTCCATGGTTTTTATTTGAAAGGGAGGCACATTGGGGGGGGGGGGACTTTTGCCAAACTTTTCTTCTACTAGCAAGGAGGTCATGAACTTGAATTTCTCTTGGAGATTAAAAGTAGGTAAGATCGTTGGAATTGAGAAGATCAACAAGGCAAAATTGACTCTTATGCAAGATTCCTTTCTACATTATTTATTTGAAAACTTCAGCATGTTTTTTTCATTTATTTTCTTTTGTTCTTAATTATTTTGTGATGAACAACTAAATAGTAGTTGGGACAAACGATAGATCCTAGTTAATTATTGTTAATTTCAGATTCCAAATTTTGCACATATTTTGAATGTATTAATTTGATTTTGTGTTTAATGCTTGAATAACTTGATCACTTATTCATAGATCTTATGAGTACTGTTATAATCCGAGAGGTGAGTTAACATTTAGATAATGGATAAAACTTGGTAACATAATAAATGATAGAGATATACGTTTATTATTATTACGATCATTGATAGAATTCTTGTTTCATGCACCTAATTATTACCACCTGCTGTCCAGATACACGATTGACTAAATTTCATATTTTTGATTTAAACTCGAGAGAGGAATTTCATATGCATTAGTGAATTCGATCGAGCACATTGATAGGAAGAAAACTTAGATGAATGGGATTAATAGTGATAACTACGGTGAAATCGTATGTCCCAACAATTTGATTTATTCATCAATTATGAAAATCAGATGTCGAAAATTTTCTATTTTATTTAGATAGGCTAGTTGATAGTTTATCTTTATTGCAACAATCCAAACTCGACCGTTCAAATGGAGTTGAGAACTAACAAATTTCGGAAATTAATAGTATTCCTCGTGGGAACGATAATCCGGATTCATTGGTCCACTTTATACTTGTCACGACCCGTACACTCGTGGTGTGATTTTAGTCAACAAGTTTTTGGTGCCCTTGTCGGGGACTACTTTATTAATATCGTCATAAATTAGTTTGCTTTAATATGAATTTTCTATTTATTTGAAATTTTATTTTTTTGTTCTTATTCTTATTCTTTTTAGAGCATCTAAAAGTTGTGGACTGTTTCCATTCTAATTGGGAATTGAACAGATTTTCCAACAACTGGAAGCATTAAGCAGCTAGTACATTTTTAAAATGGTAGAAAATTGGATTCCAGGTGCGTATATGGATGTTATGAATCAACAGAAAATGTGTCGAGGACGAACATTAAGGGATTATCTGGTCCCTTTAGTGGATAACATGAGGACATGTGTTGCACAACCAATTATTTCAACAGATGATTATGAAGTCCAAACTTCAATGATTTCATTATTTCAACAAACACAGTGTTTCGTGGTCTAACTTTAGAATATCCTAATGTACATTTGAGAGCTTTTCAAGAGATCTATGATATGCAAAGAAGAAATGGAGTCCTAGACAAAGAAATCAAAATGAAAATGTTCTCCTTTTCTCTTCCAGACAAGATAAAAGCATGGTTTTATTCATTTCCAGCCAACTCTATTACCTCATGGTCAGTATTCAATAGGAAATTTGTGGATAAATTCTTCCCACTGGGTCGAATGGCACAACTCAGAATGGAAATTATCTTTCAATCAACTTCAGGAAGCATCAATCTTCAAAGCATGGGAAAGGTTCAATGATATGATAAGAAAATGTCCAACACATGGGTTAGCTAAATGGGTATTAGTCCAACAATTCTATGAAGGGGTTGACATATGAAAACAAAAGACACACAGATTCAGCAGCTGAAGGGTCACTTATGGACATGACATACGAGCAAGCAGCTGAAATTTTTGAGAAGATGGCAACGAACAGTTATCAATGGTATATTGATCAAGGGGCTCCTATGGCTGGTTGTATTCAGGAAATTGATGTGATCTAAGCACAATACTCAGAACTAGAGGTTGAACTTGAAGAACTGTCAAAGAAGTTGAATGACTAGAGTAAACAACCTGAATTGCAACAACATGATACAAGTTCATCAAAAGTGCAACAACATGATACAAGTTCATCAAAAGAAGATCTGATACTTTAGCTTCTACATAATCAGCAAGCTGAAGTTAAGGAGATCAAAAGTTGGATATGAGAGATTGCAGCAATGAAAGTAGAAAATCAAAAATGAAAATCACGAAGTGAAGATGAAACGTACTCCAGAGAGAAATTGCATGGAATCACAACGAGGAGTGGGGCTCAACTACCTGAAGTACAAATAAACAATTCAGAAGAAGACGAGAATTTGGAGGAAGAAGTTGTAGGGGAACAAGAACATCCAAAAGTGGTTAATTGGCCAGAGAGACTATCAAATTTAGAAAGTCAAACAAAAAGTGTCCCAACTCCTATGAAAGCATATGTAACTCCTATTCCATATCCACAAAGGGTGAGGAAGCATAAGCTGTAGTAGGAGTTCACCAAAATCATCAAAATAATCAAGTAATTGCATATCAATATCCCTTTTGCAGAAGCTCTAGTCAATATGTCTAGTTATGCAAGGTTCTTGAAGGAAATTCTCTCAAATAAAAAGAAGTTGGACGAACATGAAACAATGATGTTAACTGAAGACTGCAGTGCTATTATCCAAAGAAAGCTACCCCCTAAATTGAAGGATCAAGGGAGTTTCACAATACCTTGCACTTTTTGGTCTCTTAAATTTGAATTTTCTTTATGTGATTTGGGTGTGAGTATTAATTTAATGTCTTTGTCTATTTTCAGGAAACTAGGCATTGGAAAAGCAAAACCAACTACAATTTCTCTGCAATTAGCTGACAGGTCCATAAAATATCCATGGGGTATTCTTGAAGATGTACTAATAACAGTGAATGAGTTCATCTACCTAGCAGACTTTGTTATTTTGGACATGGAGGAAGACAAGTCAATGCCATTCATTCTGGGCAGACCAATCCTGAGGATAGGAAAAGTAGTGATCGACGTTGACAAAGGAACGCTTGTGATTCATGTGGATGAAGAAATATTACTTTCAATATTTTCAATTCTATGAAATATCCATCAACTTTAGACACTTTTTTGGAAGATTTAGAAGAGGAGAAATTATTACGGGTGGTGATAAAACATAAAAAGGCCATTCCATCTATTAAAGGGATCATCCCATCTATTTGCATGCATAAGATCTTGATGAATGATGAATCTAAGCCAAATGTGGAAGGACAACAAAGATTAAATCCAACATTGAAAGAAGTTGTTAGGGAAGAGATTCTGAAATTACTTGATGTGGGGATCATCTATCCAATATCTGACAGTGCATGGGTTAGTCCATTTCATGTTGTGCCACAGAAAGGGGGGACAACAGTTGTGGAAAATGAGAACAATGAGCTTATACCTACTAGGACAGTAATAGGTTGGAGAGTGTGCATTGATTACAGAAAATTGAATACAGCTATAAGGAAGGATCACTTTCCTCTCCCATTTATTGATCAGATGTTGGAGAAGCTTACAGGTAACTCCCATTACTATTTTCTTGATGCATACTCATGTATAATCAGATTTTCATAGCTCAAGCAGACTAGAAAAAGACAACATTCACTTGTCCCCATGGTACTTTTACCTTTAGGAGAATGCCATTTGGACTATGTAATGCTCCAGACACCTTTCAACGATGCATGATGGCAATATTTTCAGATATGGTGGAACGTTTTATTGAGGTATTTATGGATGATTTTTCAGTTTTTGGATCCTCATTTGATCAATGTTTGCATCATTTGTCTTTGGTGTTGGAGCGGTGTGAAGAGAATAACTTGGTCTTAAATTAGGAAAGATGCCATTTTATGGTCAAGGAAGTGATAGTCCCGTTGCATAAGGTTTCTGATAAAGGGATTGAAGTTTATAAAGCTAAAATTCAAATCATAGAGAAGTTGCCACCACCCATGTCAGTAAAAGGAGTAAGGAGTTTTTTGGGACACGCAAGATTTTACAGGAGATTTATAAAAGATTTCTCTAAGATCACCAAACCTCTCCGCAACTTATTGGAAAACGACATCCCATTTAAGTTTTCTGATGAGTGCTTGTTATCTTTTAACACACTTAAGAAGGAGCTTTTTGCTGTTGTATTTGCTTTTGGAAAATTTTATCATATGTAATTAGGTACAAAGCCATTGTATACATTGATCACTCAGCTTTGAAATACTTGTTCGGGAAGAAAGATGCAAAACCTAGGTTAATCAAATGGGTATTTTTGCTTCAAGAGTTTAACATTGAGATTTGTGATAAAAGGGAACATAAAATCAAGTAGCAAGTCACTTATCTAGACTTGAGCAAACAAACCATGGTGATGGGGAGAAAATAAAAGAGATGTTCCCTGATGAGTATTTGATGATGATAGAAAACACGATACAAGTGGCATAAGAAGACAAGGGACCATGTTTTGCAAATTATGTGAATTACTTGGCTAGTAACTTCATTTTACCTCATTTCTAGTATCAGCAGAAAAAGGAGTTCTTCAGTGGTCTCAAGTACTTTTATTGGGAAGATCCATACTTATATCATAGAGGACCAGATCAAATAATTAGGAGGTATGTTCTAGATGAAGAGATGATTCTTATCTAGAGAAGTGTCATTCTTCCCTATATGGTGAACACATTGGAACTAAAAAAAACAACCACTAAGGTATTGGAATGTGGATTTTATTGGCCTACTTTATTTAAATATGCGTTTTCTTTTGTGAAGGCATGTGACATGTGTCATCGCACGGGAAACATATCATCCAGGGAGAAATTCCACTTAATAATGTCTTGGAGGTGGAAGTGTTTGATGTGTGGGGGATCAACTTCATGGGTCCATTCCTACAATCCTACAACAACATGTACATCTTGGTTCCCATTGACTATATGTCCAAGTGGGAGGATGCAAAAGCAACTCCAACAAATGATGCATGAATCGTGGTTGATTTTATCAAAAAAAATATTTTTACTAGATTCGTAGCACCACATGCAATAATCAGTAATGGTGGAGCTCATTTCAACAATAGATTGTTCAAGTCAATATTGGCAAAATATGGAAATCATCAACGCATGGGGACTACACATCACCCCCTGACTAGTGGGAAAGTGAAAACATCCAATAGGAAGCTAAAGAGAATTTTGGAGACTACTGTAAAGGGTTCTAGAAAAAGACTGGGCTCACAAGCTTGATGTGCACTATGAGCATACAAAACAGCCTTCCCCAATTGGTATGTCACCTTTTTATTTGGTATACGAGAAGTCATGTCATTTGCTAGTTGAGTTTGAGCACAAGGCATACTGGGCACTCAAGCAGCTAAATCTAGATATGGATGTAGCAAAAGACTAGAGGTTTCTTCAGCTTAATGCATTGAATGAGTTCTGCATTGAAGCATATGAAAATGCATCGATATACAAGGATTGAACTAAGAAGTGGCATGACAAACACATTTAAAAGAGGGAATTTCAAGTCAGAGATGAAGTTCTTTTATATAATTTGCGCTTGAAATTATTCCCTAAAAAATTGAGGTCTAGATGGTCAGGGCCATTCACAATTACAAAAGCATTTCCATATGGTACTTATGAGATTCATCATCCAAAGAAAGGACACTTTAAAGTCAATGGGCAAAGGATTAAACACTATTTCGAGGTTGATTTTTCGAAAGAAAAGTCATTCATCGAGCTTGCAGCGCCGAAGTGATCACAACAAGAAGTCTAGCTTAAGACTATAAACCTAGCACTTGTTAGGAGGCAACCCAACTATTAGTATCCTTTTTAGTATTCTTTTATTTAGCTTTTTGCATAATTTCCCGCTTTGCTGGTAGATTTAGGCATATTTGAATTTTTGGTATTTTCTCATACATACATGGTTGGGTTGTCATTTTAGGCTTAGGATATTTTAGGCACCATCAATAGTTGATCAAATAAGCACTACAATGGGAAAGCAAAAATCTGGAAATTTGAACACACATGGCACATTGTTTAATACAAGAAGATTCTTCATGTGAGTCATTGTGGTTAATTGAATTCGGTTGATAAAATTTGTCCATCATACCCCCTTACGTGTGAGAAATGGTGAGTCGAGTCCATGGTTACAAAATGAGTCCTTTAGCACAAGATAAGTGGTTGATATTGCAAAACAAAAATCAAATTTTTTTTCTTCGGTAATGCGCGCGGCCACCAAATTTGACAAGGCACGGCCACGCAGTCGCCAATGAAATCAATGGATTTCAAAATTTTGTTCTGCATGGCCACATATATTTCACCTGCGCGGGCTGCGCAATGTTAGTTGGACCAGAAATCTGGTTTAAAAACCAGAGGGAACTTCTCATTTTTTTAAAATAACCCCCAACCACTGTCTCCATTCTCTCTCATAATAATTTTCTTCTCCAACATAAATGTGCATTAAAAATCGACATTGGCAAGTCCTCTACCTCTCTTCATCATCAATTCACGGTAAGTTTTCTCTTGTAACCCTTATTTTCGGTATTTTAGGAGTTTACATTGAAAAATTGAAATTTGAATTTCGTGATATATTAAGGATGAGATTAGGTAGTGGTTGGTTTGATTGTGAAGTTTCTTTGTTTGGTAAATTGTTGGCTTGATTCAAACATCAAAGTTTATGATTTTTCATGAGTTTTGTGAATGCGTTCCACATGTTCGATGATATTCCCCAATGAGTTCTTCGACTTATTTTGAGCAAATCACTTGAGAAAAAAAACACACAAGTTTTACTTTCAACACCATGACTAGGTCACTGTAAGGCCGCTGCATGGTCACTTCAGCCTCATGTCACCTGTTTGCATGCTTATATCTATAACCACATGACCTCCATTTTCATTGAAATCTGAATATGTTGTAGAACACATTGCAAACTTCTATATACCTAAAAATGGATAGGGAAAATTGGAAATTTAGAAAGTGATGTCGAGGGTGCAAAATGGCTAGTCACACACATTTTCTCACTTCAATCTTGCAAAATTTTTGAAAGTTTGTGGGATATTTGATGTTTTTAAGTGCTTGACAATATTTCTTCTCTTGCTATTAATGTGTATCTATCTATCTATCTATCTATTGTAGGTAACAACATGCCTCCAAAAGCTAGTACATTCGGAAGAGGGGAGAAGAAAGCTACTCCTTCAATAGCAAATATTATTGAATAAACAATAAAAATCCTACTTTTAGGATAGAAATAAGTATATAAAATACACTTATCACAAGTAACTAAACTTATCAAGGTAGAGTGATGGGGATAAGAGAACTTAGACAATTTACCAAATAATACTTAATGAAAGTATTGCACAATATGAAATAATAAGATAAACACAAGTGCAATAGAAGTAAGAAAAAGGGATAAGAGAGTGTAAACGATTATTTAAGGAGGTTCAATCAACAAATGTGATCTACGTCATCTGTTACTGAGCTTTCCGTCACGAGCAAGGCCAAATCCACTATAATTTTAACTTAAAACAAGGAGTATCACATCCTTAAGTGACTTACAACAAGGAGCACTTGTCCTTAGGTGACTTTACAACAAGGAGAACTTATCCTTTACAATCGAGTTATCACAAGGATCTCGAAACCACCAAAAATATAAGAGGAGTTTTACAATTGAATAAACTCTCTTAACAAATGATATAATCAAGTTAAGTATTTCGAGAGTTTAGGGTAACACTTCAATAGATAGCAAATGTTTAAATCTCAAGTGTTTGTGTAAACTTTGATGAATGATATGAAATAGTTTAGCTTGTATCAAAGTTTTTTAACCAATTGTCTCTCTTACCAAATAATACTAGTTAAGTATGAAGAAAGATATATACTTCAATTAGTGTTTGGTGATGAAGAAACCAATCAATGATCAATAACGTAAGCTTGATGATTTCCAAGTGAAAATTGCTCTCTTAATTGCTCTTGTGGTTTTTGGAATTGAATGCAAGAGAAGTGGGCATTTATAGAGCAAGAAAAATCAAGTCTGGCACTTTCGGTCGACCATTTTAAAGGTTTCGATTGACTGAAACATAAACGTAGCTGTTGCACTATTCAGATTGTTGGATTTTCCATTGAACAAGGCATTTCGGTCGATCAGACTTTGGATTATATTCGAACCATTATTATATTTACCTAAGTTTATTAATTTTGTTACGTTTTTTATATTTTATATTTAAATTAAATAGCTAATGTAATTTTTATTGCATAGTTTTCTGGATGTACATTTTTAAATTTATTTTCTCCTTTTTTTATATATAAATACAAAAAAAATTTATTTTCAAACTTAATATGGAATTGATTAAATCTTTATTAATTTACAACATTTTCACTTAAATATTTTATTTGATCTTTATAAATTCTCTTTGACCATTATTTGGATCGATTTTCTACTAGTTTTGCATATGTTTATTAATTTTTGTTATATATTTTTTGAACTAAATAGTTAATATAATTTTTTGCAATTGCTTTCTGAATATATATTTTTAAATTTATTTTCCCTTTTTTATAAATACAAACAAAAATTATTTCAAATCATTCTCTATTTCTTTGAAATAATGGTTTGTTTGATTTTTTATTTTATTTGTTTGATTATCTTAATGTCCAAATAAATACTTAAGTTTCCAATGCATTGTGATCAATTACGTGGGGCTCTTTGAATTCCTTATTTTAATGATTAAAATCTTCTTATTTTTAGGTTAAGCAATTAATTTAGTTACAAAATCTCAATTGGGTTAAATAAACCAATAATATTTGTGATAAATATTCATTTCTACAAAGTAATTTTAAAATCTTTTCACAGTGGTCGAGATATTAATAATAAAAAAGAATGCAAACTGTAATTTCTTTGAGTTGTACACCTTGATTTCAGGACTGCCATTCATGTAAAACATGAAACTAAACAATCAAAAAAGTATTACAGCACCAAAAAATAACGCCCGAACACACTGTAATTACTACTCACTTTGTCCCATTTATATAAGCTTGTTTGACTTTTCACAAAGATTAATAAAACATAGTTAATGTTATTGAAAATATAATTTTTGTAAAGAAAATTCTTAAATTACCCTTATTTAGTATCAAAATTATTATTATTATTAGAAGCATTAAATAGGGGTACATTAGTAAAAAAAAAAAAAAAAAAAAAACTTTTCAATAAAGAAACAAGCCTATATAATGGGACAAGAAAAAAATGAAAATGCAGCCTATACAAATGAGACGGAGGGAGTAATATAATTAAATTTCAATTATGTCTAAAGTTCAAGCTTTGAGCAATTTGATCTAAACTACCTATATTTAACTATATAAAGAATTTAATGCTTCAATAAAATGTTATATGAAATTGGATAGTTCGCACATTTGTTTATTTTTCTGATAGTTTATTTATCATTCTTTTTACTGTTAAAATGTTAGATGATAATAATATTTTTATAATTTATACTTTTTTATACAACGAATGAACTAAAATAAAATTCTAAATGATCTTCACTTACCCGAGTTATTATTTTTTCATTTAAATATTATGCATTAATTGATTATTGTTTAAATTATCTTTTTCTTTTTTCAAACTATAGTTTCATTTTATTATTTTCGTATTTATTTTATCATACACATGTTTGATATATAATAAAAAAAAATTAAAAAATATTGAAGTCACAATTATATGTTTCAACATAATATCGTACATCGCATGGGTGAAAAACTTAGAATTATATGTATAAAATTTTAAATTTTAATATAATTCAAAGTCAATATTTAATTTTAACAATAAATTTTATGATATTCACAATTTTTATCAAAATCTACTAAAAATCTGATTATTATGGATATCAAACAAGTGTTAAGACTTTTAAAGAATTTAAGAAATCTTAGCCCCTATTTGGTCTCCTTCACATTTTAAACATTTTTTTTCTTTTATTTTCAATCACACATTTATCAATAAAATAATATTGTACATAAATCCAAAAAAACTCCTACTTTTTATCTTTAAATTCTCCTAAAAATCACTATTCATTTCAAATAAACTTTTTTATTGAATTCTTTAAAGATGGCTATATTGTCACCACAAAAATTATTTTTACACCACAATTTTAAGTATTTTTTTATTAATAATAATAGACATAAATAGGACTACATAATTAACCTTTTAATTTTCTCTCATAAATTTTTATGTACATCACAATCTCTCAAATAATTCTCTCAAAAATTTTTATATCCACCGTAATCTCTTCCGATTTGCCGGAGTATTTTCCTTCATCGCGTTCCTTGTGTTCTTCTGCACTGTCGTACATTTACTAGGCCAGATTTTTTCTTACAGTTTCCTCATAATCTATAATGCTTGTTGATGAGCATGCAACTGCCTAAATAAAATTTTCTCTATGAACCTTTTTGCCCCATTTATCTGAGTTCTTAAAGGATGTCCGAGACAAAGTCTTTTTTCATATATTGACTTTGTGTTGGGAAATGAACCAGAGTTAAGAACTTTCTCCAAAATCCATGGCTGGGAGACTGAGAATTACACGACCCGTCTCGAATCACCCTAATGGACCCGAGACGAAGCGTGCGCCAATGATGAATGCTAGCTAGATACTGGACCTACCACCAAGGCTACTGAAACTTTTCAAATTCTATAAAACTTCTTGTAATCCCCCATGATTTTAAAAAAAAATTTGGCAGAATTCCCTTTAATTATTGGATATAACCTCCCTGTAACAAAATCAACTAATCCTCAAACAACCAGATGTAAAATACTGGGGATCCATATTCCTTCACATCATCATATCAAAAGTCAAAAGAGTTTATGCATGCCCATCTAGTTCTTACTACATATCATCCATTTCACTTAGATTTGATACATCAACATATCATTCTAATCAACTAAATACTTGACAAAACAATAACTCGAGAGTGGACCGAGTTAAATATATATACATGGATCCCAAAAGAATGATGAAGACTAGAAACATATAACTAAATGATCTTGTGGCTCTTTGGCAGGCTTTTCAACTTCCTCTCAAAACTCAAAAGTATCTTGGTAGGGAAAAATGTTACAAAAATATGAGATTTTAACTCAGTGAGTGGAGGGTTTGAAAACTAGTCATACTTTTCTCGTTTATATTTCTTTATAAAATCACTTTGTTTTGTAACTATAACTTTTGATTGACATACGAAATTTTTTAACTTATTTTGAAAAGAACATCTAGTTGAAATGAGATCTTTTAAATTCTGAAATCATGGTTATAGTAATAACTGTTTGATCATCTCAAAATTCTGTTGAACTGTACTGAGAAGCTAAAATATTGTTCTATGAGTAAATATATCATAATGTACTGAAAGAATCACATCAAAGTGTACCCAATGAACAACTTTACTCAAGTACAAAGTACTCTCGATGTACAAGGCAAAGCCATTCAAATCTGATAAGCTGATAGTGCAGAGCAGGTAATATCACCTGGGTACTTCTGATGGTTTTTCACAATAATAATTTACATGTAACAAATTCGTTTATAGAATAATGTACTAAATTTATAATTTAATTAACTTGAAATTTTAAAAGAAGAAGTTTGAAATCATGTTTCTAAACTTGTATTTGCTAAAAGTAGTAATTTCTGTAATTTGTCTACTTAATTGAAATCATGAATCATATGGAAAATTTATGTCATTAAATATTAAAATTTAACTTTAAGGAAAAATAAGTTTCTCCACTCACAGAGATTGTGACTGAAACCTAGTTTGGCTGATAAGCCTTGCCAATCTCCGTGTTGCTTCCTGAAAATTAAATTAAAATCTTGGATCAACTCCAATAATTACAAATATTTAACAAATGCCCAAAATGAAATAACATCCTATACAGTAATCAAAAATTTCATATGCCTCCAACATTACATGCAACCAACCTTCTCTTATGTGAAATATAGCTTCATTATAACTAATATATCTTTTATTTAACCAATACCTCAATGTAATGCTCATTGACACCAAAACCCCTTTCCAAAGAAACTAGTAATGGACTAAATCTTCAACTTAATTACATGGGTAATTTAATCTCCAAATAAACATCACCAAATTAAGCATTTAAGCATGAAATAATTTAACATAGGCTCCAATAACTTAATCTTGCCAAAATCATGAATTTAATCCACTATTATTTCAAACCCTAGCATGTAACCACAATGAATTCAACCAAACTTGAATATTTAGTTCAATATCTTCCAATGAATCATAAATCCATCCAAAAATCTAACATTTAACTCAAAAATCAAAACCCTAAAATCAACACCATATCTCAAATAAATGGATATTGCCTTACCTCTTGAAGGTGAAAATGAAGTCTTGAAGGTTGAATGAAAATCCCCATTTTTTTCTTTTTCTTCCTTCCTTCCTTTTTCTTTCTTCTTTTTCCTTTTCTTTTCTTTCCACCGATTTTTTTTTCTTCTCTTCTCTGCATTCCAGCCTCTGTTTGTGTATTGCTGTGAGTGTATTGTGTGTTTGGATTGTTTTGGTCTCCTAAAGTCAAGACATGGGTTTAATAAAATTGCATGGTTGGTCCTTCATTTATCATTCCAATAAAATCCCCAAATATAAATGATAATAAGTTAAGTCCCCAACTTATAATAAAACTTAAGTGATCCCCAAAAAGTTCACTCATTTAAATTGGTCCCCACTTGAACTAAATTGGTCAAATAAATGTTGACTTGATAAAATAATTGTTTGACTTGTAAAATCAAAAGTGGTGTGCAACAGCAAATGGACAAGAAATTGCTTTGAAAATTTCCCAATTGCTGAAGGCCAATGAAACACGCAAAAGAATTGTCGCCGCCACCACTTAAGGTGGAGATCCAGTTGTTGTCACCTAGGATGGATAGGTGAAGCTGTTCTTGTAATTCTGTTGCCAAATGAAAAACTCATTGTGTGTTTCACGCAGAATAAACTTTTGTTAACAATTAAAATGATCCAGATGATGTTTAAGGAACGACAACATTTTGAGACAAAGTCCCAACAAGGGGGTTTGATTCAGGAAGATTTCTGATTACAGTTTCAAACAAAATGCCTTCAATGGACACAAGCAAACAAAAAGGCAAAAATTATATTCCAGCGACGTTTTCCTTTATTCTTGTTCAATAACTATCATTCGCCTAGTAACTGCCAACTTTTCTCATGGTGGATAATCTATCAAAAATTGCTAAGGCTTTGTTCGGTAAACTTTATTTTTTCAAATTATAATTATCACAATTCAAAAATTATTTTTTAACCACACACATCTTTTTTCTCTAATTTTTAACCACACATCTTACCTAGAAAACCAAAATAATACACATTATAAATCAAATTCCATTTATTCGAGCCGCCAAACGGAGCCTCATGTAACTGCTGCGATTAAATTCATTATTTAACTGCTTGTAATTGATATCTTGGATAATGGGATGTGTAATTTTGGATCATGGGACTTGTAATAGGACTTCTCATTGAATGTTTAATAACTGGCACTTCAATTTATAATGGCTACTTCACTCGTTCAAACTTTGGGCGTTGCTTGGGTCTTCAAGGCTTGAGGGATGTTGAATTCTAGCTCAACACTTCTGTTTTATGCCTCTACGTGAGCGCTTTTTGGACCTATTTTTTTAAACTCCTACATTGAACATCATTTTTATGTGTCAACACATTGATACTAATGTAGCAAGGGATACTTTTATCGGAGGGTTGCAGAGTTGTTTTATAGGAATTGGACAATTGGCAATGCCACAGAGTGGGATTAAAGAGTTGGACTAGGAACATGAGAGACGGTTCTATTGAGTCTTTATTTTTCGGTAGTCCCGAGAATGGGTACTCAAGTGTAATTTGGGTTGTCATGTACATATTTATCAATTTTTTGTTTTATAATTAGACAAGGTTTATATATATACATGTATTGTGGTGTTTATAGAAATTATATTTATAAGTGGTAGTAATATAATTTAACTCCCCATTATATACGCGCACGGCACACCATAGTCAATCATGCTCTAAATTGTAGTGGTGATTCATACCGGCGCATATCTGATCGCACAGAAACCCATCGTTTGTTCCAACTGTATTAACTGTCGGAATCGGATCTTGAACCAGATTTGAAGCAAATACATTCGATCCAGTGGGTCGGATTCATAGTAGATCTGAATGTCGGGGAATTCGGGCATGGAAATGCTCCAGGAGTCGGGTTGGGAGGAGCTCCGAAAAGAGGCCCGCAAGATCGAAGGTGATCTTGATTTCAAGCTATCTTCCTATGCTAAACTTGGAGCTCGCTTCACCCAAGGAGGTACAATTGTTAGTGGTTTCCATTTTTGATTATTGTTAAAATTTTCACATGAATAATTTTTTTTTTAAAGGTTGAACTGATCTTCTAGATTATTGTGCATTATAATGAACGACTTTCGTTGCTGGTTTTTTCATCCACATTATATGTTGAGATTCGTTAATACACGGGTTTGATTGATTTTCAAGATTAAATTCAGTAACTGCATTACCTACAGTTGGTGGTTTTTTTTTTTTTTTTTGCCATCAGTTTGTTGTATACTTAGAACCTTTTTCACTCAAAGTTTTGACTATATGATGTAATTGGAAAATTGATTTACTTGTTATAAAATATTGATAAACAGTGAAACGAGTAATTGAATTCTATAAATTCATGATTTGGAATATAATAATCTTAAATTCATGAGGTACAATACCACGCTCTGGTTTTATCTTATCGTATGATTTTTCAGATTGGTTCACCATTCATTATACCCAGATGAGTTCACCATTCATTTTAACCAGATGATCTTTTGGTCCAGTTTAAGTTATTTAGATCACATGTGAGCAGGTCTGTTTGGGTGTGCGCACGTGTTTTTCTGTGTGATTTTCCGAAGACAAGCCATGAGCAATACAGTAAATTGCACTCAAATATTTCAGGCTGTTTAGTATGAATTTAGGGTGTTACTGTTCTTGTAACTATGAGCAGAAAATTGAAGATCCATGAAATAATACCTTGGTTTCATTGACATGAGGATTATGCTTGTATATAGACAATCATATATTACCCAACTCTGCTTTAATAGCAATCTTATATCAAGGCAACTGAAAACTGATAGAGATGCAACTGAAAGCTGAAGTTCCCTGTAATCATTTAAAGAGCGAGCCCTCCATGGGGCAGAGAAAAGCTTTGGTGTAAATTCAACTTCAATACTTTTTCGTCTATTTGATTATGTATCTTTTTATTTTTGCAAGTTCATTAAATATTTAATTAGAAAATGACATTTAGAATCATGAGGGTTTTAAATCATGAGACATTATATTTCCAGTGCGTTTGATGGTTTCTTGGTGTTTAGGTTACGTGGATGCTGGTTCACCAACTGCTAGCTCCAGTAGGTCATGGAAGTCCATGGATATGGAAATTCAATCATTGCTTGAGAAGCTTCTGGATGTAAATGATGCTATGAGTCGATGTGCAGCATCTGTGGCCCCTACTACTTCAGTTACTCAAAAGCTTGCAAGACACAGGGACATATTGCACGAGTTTACCCAGGTTATATGCAGTCTTATTTAATTTTTTAATTCTTTCATCTAGGACAAGGCAAAGGATAAATATAAGAGAAAAATGATATTTGCTTCTAAGAAATCATTTCTTTACTATAGAAACAGAAAGGAAGTAGTCATATTGTGTAAGAAATACTCAGGCAGAGGTACTAAGCATAAGAGTTCAAAAATTATTGATACGCTATGACTAACAGCTAGGTTGTACCGACACTCTTTCGAGAGCTAGTGTGTCGTGTCCAACACCAACACTCTCCGACACATGTCAGGACTACACCGTATGCATCAAAATGAAAAGGGGAAGGGGCGATACACTTGCAATTAAAAAAATGATAAGTTTGACTTACAAGTTTGTTTTTATTTGATATCCTCATTTTGATGCAATAATTATATAATGTATTGTTTGTTTGTATATAAGACTAAAATAATAATAAAGTAAAAGAATTAATTTGCTTGTCTCCAAAGTGTCTTGTCCTAACTTTTTAAAAAAATTCACCTGTCGACGTGTCCGCGTCGCGTGTCGGTGTCTGTGCAACCCTGGCTAACAGGGTTACTGGTATAAGAATTTGTCCTTTGCAACTATGCAAGCTTGTTTGTATATCTTCATAATATTTGACCATACTCAGATAATGTTCACTCAAGAAGTCCATTGACCAGGTAAAAAGTGTATATTTAGGTGGCTTTCGAGGATCTAGCTAAAGTTAATCAAGCCGCTCCGATGTAAGGGTTGTATAGTTTGTTGTATACTTTAATCCAAAACAATGTCCCAAATTAGTACATAATAAAGGGACCTCTATATCTCATAAATTTGGATATAGCTACAGAAAAAGGATTTATTGTAAAGGCAAAGTTTCATTATTCATAGATAAGAGCTTGCAATTAATAAAAACTTCATACCATATTAGCAAGACCTGAAGTAGCCCCACACGTGTGATCATCTTGAGATTGGTTAAAATACATAAGCTTCAATAAATTCTTGTCTTCTAATCAATGCATTTTCGTTGTTTTTTGTCCTGCATCCCCAAGTATCACTTTGAATCATTTTATCGAGGAAAACAAACATGATAGTGTCTATTTATGCCTCCGTTTGACAAGTTTATAAATGGTTTTTAAAGAGACAGCAGTAGATCCCACATAATGTGTGAGCAATAACAAGTAATAGTTATGAATGTGTGTTTGAAATTTATGTTTGATTTTGACTGAATTTATAAATCATTTATAATTTGTTATCCAAACAGAGGCATTGGAGGTTGAGAAGAATATGCAGAATTGATCCATGCATTATCAAGGGTTGTAGTCATGTTCATTATTGATTTATAGTCTGTTGTTTATTAATGGACCTTCCTCACCCTTTCTATGCTCTTAAAGGTCAGAAAGAGAATCATTCTAATGTTTCCCTATTTCTATGCTTCTAATATTTTTACAGTGTAGAATGTTTAATAGATGTTTGTATGGTTTTATTTACTAAAGGAACTTCTTACTATGAAGTGGGAAATTGTAATCACTATGGGTTATCCAATGTTTTCATGAATCAAATAGCTTTTACATCTGACAAGCTGAATACACACTGCATTGACTAAGCACAAAGCAGCTTCTGAAAGCAACTTGTTTCAGTTATAGGTAAACATGAAAAGCCTCTAGATTTGTACACACATTACCTTCATCATTTATTGAATGACTGAGATGTGGAATTGAATATATATTTTTCTCCAAGAAAGGGAAAAAATTATGTTCTATTTTTTTGAGGAGACTGAGTGCTATGAAGTTTCACGAGGCTGTTTTGTATAATGTCTGATGCACCTTACCATATTTCTTACAGATTTTCAATTTCTACCTTGAAATACTACTGACATGTAACATAAAGGATCAATAAGAGGGTTATTGGACTTTTGCTGCCTGGTCTTGACAACTGTAAGATCTTATAGAATACTATTTACACATCTGTAAGTATTGCTAGGAGTCCATAATGTTCAGTAAGATTCCACTGAAGTAGAGAGAGTGCTAATTTTTGGCACTACAGACATTGCCATATGACATTTGATTTCTCAAGTTTGAATATATACATGTAACTTTTGACCACTAGAAGGCCAAAGGTGATACGTTCCAGATCAAGCATCGAAGGGCGAAGTCGAGACATCGGCAGTATGACGGTGATCTACGTGGAAAACGGAGCAAGTTCCATGTTGGAATCGAGTCGAGAAGGCGAAAGGATCAAGCCGAGCCGAGTAATCGAAATTATTTGTGCAGAAAAGGCATTACGGCCGTAATTGAAATCCTTCACGGCCGTAACTCATATAATCACGACCGTAAAAGCTATTATCACGGCCGTAATCTTTTATCGAAGAAAAATGAAGAATTTCAGCAAAACGAAGCTTACGGCCGTAACTTCTTACGGCCGTAACATTCAAAAAGGGGAATTTCACGGCCGTAAGAAATTCGTCACGGCCGTAAATAATAAATACAGTTTTGATCAGAAAGGCCTTTACGGTTGTAAAAGAATTATTCACGGCCGTAAATGAGTAGCGGCCAGATTTTCCGGATTTTTAATTATTTTATTCCTTTTTTAGTTTTTAGGTTATTTTCCTAATTTAGTATTTTAGTCTAATTAGAATTCTATTTTGAGTAAATTAGAGGCTAGGTTATTTTGCTTATTTATACTCCTTTCCATTCATTGTAAAAACACAAGTTTGAATTTGAGTTTATGAATAATATTTGAGAGAGGATTCTCCAAATTGAAAGGTTGAGAAGTCCTTTTTGTGTTTTTCGAGAACAAATCTAACTTATCAAATATTGTGAAATATTTGTGGCGTTGAACTTATCAAATATTCGCGAGAATATTTGTGGCGTTTTCAATTAGAATCTTATCAAGGAAATTGACAAGTCCTTGTGGTGTTTCGAAAACCTTGGATCTCGATTCAGCATCGTCAATTTCTTGCGCTGTGAATCTTGAGTCAAGGTCCTATCGTCAATTTTATCTTTCCAATAGTTTAATTCTTATTTATTTTCGTGTTTAAATCTGATCTAGATCTTTCCTAGATTTTAATTTCGTTATTCCGCGTTGTTCGACGAGATTCCCCGACTGGAATCTCATCATCTGGTATCAGAGCTTGGATCTATTTCAGATTCTTGCGTTTCTTGATTTTCTTGAATTTTTTCGTGTTCTTCGTGTCGTCATAATTTATTTTCAGTTTGATTCATAAGAGTCAGTCCCAAAAATTTAAAAGTGTTTTTCTTGTTCATTTTTCGTCCAAATCCAGTTTCGTTTTTTCTGCCATACTCGTAGTCCAATTCTCTGGCAGGAGATTAAAAAAAATAAAAAAATAAAAAAATTTCGAAAATTTCATTTTTTTTTTCCATATTCCAAATATTCCCCAAATATTCCGAATTTTCTCAATTTCCAAATCTTCATCAATGGGTGACAACAAATGTCCCGAAAGAGGGAATAGGATATTGGAGCAGGGTGTTGAATTATTGGCAGAGATGCAGGCAAAATTTAAGAAGGTAATGGCTAGGATGGATAAAAGAGATGCGATGATTGCCTAATTGAAAAAGGAGCAATCGCGGGCGGACTCTATGGCTAGGAGGATTAGTAAGCGTGAATGTCATGCTAGGTACGGAGATGAGATGGATGAAAAGTCATTAAAGCGAAAAGAGACATCAAAACGGGAGAGTAGTGATTATGTTCACAAAAGGAGGGAGGAATCGAGAACCAAATGTAAAAATAATTCTGATTCCAAGCCTCTTAAGGATAAAATGTTAAGTGCTTTAAATGTTTGGAACGGGGTCACATTGCACTTGATTGTCCACGTAAAAAGGTTAGGGGTGATAGTGAAGGGGCGAAAAGTGTTGTGGTGGATGAGTCAATTATTGATAAGCATGCTCTTAGCGTTAGGCGTAAGGTGAATGTTTTAGATAATGTGGAAGGGCAGAAGGATAATATTTTTCGCACTAGATGCATCGTGAATGATAAAGTGTGCAGCATGGTAATTGACGGGGGAAGTTGTACTAATGTAGTTAGTACAATGTTGGTGGAAAAATTAGGCTTACCTTTAACGAAACATCCAACGCCTTATAAATTACAATAGTTGACTGAGTCAGGGGAAGTTAAGGTGAAGAGACAGACTTTAGTGGCATTTTCTTTTGGTGGATATTCGGATGAGGTAATTTGTGACGTGGTGCCAATACAAATTAGTCACATACTGTTGGGGAGACCGTGACAACATGAAAGGGCTGTGCTACATGATGGGTATACGAATAGATACAGCTTGGTAAAAGGGGGGGAAAAGTTTACTCTAATGCCACTATCTCCAATTGAAGCCCTGAAAGATCAATTGAAGGTGAAAAGTGAGTTTGAGGGGAAAAATAAGAGAGTTGATGCCACGACCTCATAAAAAGGAGAGGGAGTGGAAATTGAAGAAAAGAGAGTTGATGCCACGACCTCAGAAAAAGGAGAGATTGAGTACAAAAAGCAAAAGAAAATAGAGTCTACCACAAAAATGAGTCTATTTGCACTTACTCACGCTAACACACCCCTCCCCAGTTCTTTAAAATCTGTTTTACAGGTACCGAAGTCAAACCACGAGCTTAAAACAGGGAAAAAACTTATTGGCACAAATGAGCAGCCCAAAAGGCCGAGAAAGTTGAAGGAGAAAAATGGGCAGCCCAAAATGTTGAAAGCAAGCACGAGGCATAAACATGATCATCGAGCCCAGAAAAGCAGGAGTTTGAAAATCCGACCAAAATTGGATTCGAGGTCGAATCCTTTTCAAGAGAGGGAGTATGATACGTTCCGGATCAAGCATCGAAGGGCGAAGTCGAGACATCGGCAGTGTGACGGTGATCTACGTGGAAAACGGAGCAAGTTCCATGTTGGAATCGAGCCGAGAAGGCGAAAGGATCAAGCCGAGCAGAGTAATCGAAATTATTTGTGCAGAAAAGGCATTACGGCCTTAATTGAAATCCTTTACGGACGTAACTCATATAATCACGACCGTAAAAGCTATTATCACGGCCGAAATCTTTTATCGAAGAAAAATGAAGAATTTCGGCAGAACGAGGCTTACGGCCGTAAGCCTGGAAGTTACGGCCGTAACATTCAAAAAGGGGAATTTCACGGCTGTAAGAAATTCGTCACGGCCGTAAATAATAAACACAGTTTTGATCAGAAAGGCCTTTACGGCCGTAAAAGAATTATTCATTGCCGTAAATGAGTAGCGGCCAGATTTTCCGGATTTTTAATTATTTTATTCCTTTTTTAGTTTTTAGGTTATTTTCCTAATTTAGTATTTTAGTCTAATTAGAATTCTATTTTGAGTAAATTAGAGGTTAGGTTATTTTGCTTATTTATACTCCTTTCCATTCATTGTAAAAACACAAGTTTGAGTTTGAGTTTATGAATAATATTTGAGAGAGGATTCTCCAAATTGAAAGGTTGAGGAGTCCCTTTTGTGTTCTTCGAGAACAAATCTAACTTATCAAATATTGTGAAATATTTGTGGCGTTTCCAATTAGAATCTTATCAAGGAAATTGACAAGTCCTTGTAGTGTTTCGAAAACCTTGGATCTCAATTCCGCATCGTCAATTTCTTGCGTCGTGAATCTTGGGTCAAGGTCCTATCGTCAATTTTATCTTTCCAGTAGTTTAATTCTTATTTATTTTCGTGTTTAAATCTGATCTAGATCTTTCCTAGATTTTAATTTCGTTATTCCGCGTTATTCGACGAGATTCCCCGACTGGGATCTCATCGGAAGGGAAACTCAAGTAAGAAAGTAATGCATATCATAGAGCGGATTGAGTGAAAGGGATAGTTATTGTACGATTATGTGTCTGTAGTCAGACCAATTATGCTTTTTATTAATGAATGGGTTGTTGATTTTTCTATTTTGTGATTGTGATAAGAAAAAAGTTCTTGTGGTTCTTACTTCCTACCTATGTACCTACTCTTCTCAGTGCCCTAGAATAGAAAGAAAGCAACATCACCACTCACCGCAGGCAGAAAGCCCCTACCGGACACTCGTTAGTTTCAAATGAAGTGTGCCCTAGCAAGCACCGACTGCTAAAAAAAAAAACGAGACAGTAGATTTAGGAATGAAAGTTCGAATACGAAGAGAACCAGGCTTTTCCAAAGAATTACTGCAGCTTTCCCACTCCCTTTGATTATCATATACAAAAATGTATCTGTTGAAACCATCCTAGAACCTTTGCCAGTCTTCACTGGTTCATGCACAGGTGGGTCAGTTGGTTATGAGTCACATCATCAAATGACTGTCTCAAAGAGCTAGCACCACATCCACCGTCACTTTTGTGCCGGAAAAGCCTTGGCTCCTTTTCATTCTCTATAGGGTTCCAAACCTTTCTTCAACATAGGTGACAACGAGCGAGGTTTAGATGGAAAAGATCAAACACGGGAATAAGAAGAATAAATTCCTTTTGACCTGTACCTAAACTCTGAAAGCAAGAACCTCTATTGTTGTCCCACATTCTGAAATGAAAGAAAGCAGCTTTTTCCAGATGATGAATCTTTCAAGTATTGGTAGTATTCCCTTTAGAAATGTATAGTACACTAGGGACCGAATCCGTCGTGATGGAAATGCCCTCTTGCCCCAACCAACACAAGGGTTACTCTTCATCTACCCTTGACCTTCCCCAGGATAATAGATCAAATATCCTATGGATCGTTATCCTACGCTATCCTGTCACTTTTGACCACTCCGCCACTCTCCCCTTCCCCGGCCGAGGCCCCCCGCAATGGGTTCTAATTCTAAGAAGGGGGGTGGTGATTTTCTGATTCTCTCCCTTCGTGTAATGCTTTGTGATTATTATTGATCTGAAACTTTTGTATTACACAGTTGTGTTTTGAATCTTTTGCACAGATTCTCGTGGAATTGATTGAAGACATTTTCTGTAGGAATTTAAACGCATAAAAGGAAACATGAACTCAATGAGGGAACATGCTGAGCTACTAAGTTCTGTAAGAGATGATATCAGCGAGTATAAGGTGACAAAATTAGCTCGAACTGTCAATACAGAGAAATATGTTTCCATAGTCTCATATATCTATAATAAAATACATTTGTGCAGGCATCTGGGAGTATGTCTTCAGGGGCTCATTTACTACGGGAAAGAGCTGCCATACATGGAAGCATAGCTTATGTATGACTTAAATGCTTGTTGATAGTTGTCTTATTCCTTATACTTTGCAAATTAATATTTACTTTATAGTCTGGTGAAATTGTTCATCAAAATGAGGGGGAATTTTGAAACAAGAACAAATATAATTTCATGACCACGAACATATCCAATTCTTTGTAGGCAGAGTCAATAACCAGTTCTCTACCATGGGGTTGACTGCATTGCTTTATATATATATATATATATACACACACACATCGGGCAAAAAAAAATAATCAAGAACTAAGTTGATGAATACTGAGTTACTATTCATTCTGTCACATTGAATCTATTCATATTGTATGGCAAATAACCTGTAGTAGATTTATCAAATAAAATGATTGAACCCCTGATTTATTAACAGTGAACAAATTTGATTCGAAGAATATTTACTTCAGCAACATTGATTTTCTGCTCATGATATTTCTGCGTCTTGCAATGATGCTAGTATTATATAATCGGGTTTTACTAAAGTAATGATATTTTTTAAGTTTTTATTCATTATCCATAAGAACTTGGGCTATTAATTTCATTTTGTTAATTTGTTTTCAACAAGTTACTTGTGATGTTTAGGTTCTTGGAATGTTGAACTCATTATTTAACAACCATTCATAATGGTAACATGTGGATGTATTGTTGGTACAATTTTTCTCTATAGATAGATGATGTGATTGGTCAAGCTCAATCAACTCGGGCCGTGTTGGGCTCCCAACGAGCCTTGTTTGGTGACGTTCAAGGAAAAGTGAAGCTACTTGGTGACAAATTTCCTGTCATTCGTGGTCTAATTGGTAAAATCCTGGGGAGATTTCTACTGTTAATTTTCTTCATGCAAGTCACTTCCTAATTGTTTTTTTGATCCTCACAGGTTCAATCAGGAGAAAACGATCGAGAGACACTCTCATCCTATCTGCAGTTATTGCTGCATGTACGCTCTTTCTTATTATCTACTGGCTTTCAAAGTAAACATAGACCCAATCTGTTGCCATTACTATGGATAAAAAATAGGATTTTCTGATGAATTTTGAATGTGTAGTTTGTAAGAATAAAATCTACTTTATTTAAAAGGTTATGGTTTCATCTATGTATATCTTACATTTTGCTTAGAATACAGTACAGTAAACTCATCGGGATAATCTTTATTCGATCTATTACAGTACAGTAAACTCATTGGAACCTGGGTTGCCTAGGTTTGTTGCTGGCATATTGATGGCCTCGGCTCGAGCCATGGTTTTCCATTTTTATTTTCATTATTTCAAAAATTGTTCAAAAAGAAGTGTTGGGCTTGAGGGCTTGTCTTGCATTGAATTGTTGAGTTTCACACTTTTCTGCACGTTTCTGCAACAATGGCTGGACTTGTTGCGACTCTCGAGTTGAGATATACTGTCTCGGTCTTGATATCCCTTCAGTACAATTTTTAAGACACTGACATATCACCTCTATTTAGTAAACTAGGATTAAAAATATGGTAATTTATTTGAATAATTATATTGAGACATTTTTAATTAGTATTTTTAAGTGATATTGTGATATGACGCATATACATTGCATGGTGAAAAAGCAAGTAATGAAATAGTTATTTACACCATTCAATATATGTTCGACACGTTACAATGTTAATTAAAAATGTCTTCTTAAAATTATTCAATTTATTTCATGACTTTTCAGATTTTATAAATTTCAATTTTAGTATTGACTTTCAGTAAAAGTATAATTAAATGCTACAAAATTCGTCTGATTTGCTGTTAAAGGACGGATTTAAATTCACCTTCAAATAAATTAGGAAGAGAAGAAAGGTGATAGTTGCATACTTTTCGAAAAAAGAATATAGGTCCAAAAAGAAAATAATTCGGGGAAAAAAACACTAGGAAAGATTAAAAAAAAAAAAAAAAAAAAAAAATTAACTCATATTCTCGAAACTCCTAAATCTCATCCCTGTTTGGTAAATATTTTTATTTATAAAAAAAGAATGTGATATTTTCTAAGTAAAATATCCAATTGAAAAGTGATTTTATGAAATGTATATGATTAAAAATTGGTTTGAGAAAATATTACATTCATAAGTAATTGTGCATCTATTTTAAACCACGACATTTAAATAAATTTTTATTTAACATTACGGTCTTATTTTATAAAATGAGCTTTTGGTGTTAGATTCATTTAATATTGTTTTCTAATGTCTTTGAATCAAGTTAATTTACTTGATTTGTTCTTCAATTATATTAATCTTATTTTTCATCATAAAAATATAATTGCAACTATAATCGAATTTGATTAAAACAATTCATGTCTTGATTGGTTGATGGAAGATTAATTCTAACTAAACATCTAAAAATTAACTATTTTCATAAACAATCTTTTAATTCACATTTAAGATTTTTATACTCAACAAAGTAATGTTCTCTACAATTTACATAATGACTTCATGATACGTATCGAAATGCGCGGAATTAACGCCGGAAAGTTCCGAACGCAGGTTAGGGATGGACGGAGGAATCTTGACCCGATATTCACGACGCGAAAATCGACGATGCGGAATAAAGAATCAAGACTTTCGAAATGCCCAAGGATCTGTCCAACTTCCTTGATAATTTTCTGATTTGAACGTCACAAATACTCTCGTAAATATTTGATAAGTTCCAGATGAACGCCACAAGATGACTAATCTTGATAAGTTCGAAGATATATAGGAATCCACATATAATTTTTATTGAATCCTCAATAAATTGTTTTAATCAAATCAAAAAATGTTTTTACAATGAATGAAAAGCATATAAATAATAAAAAATAACCTAAAAACTAGGGTTGCCGCTAATGGGCTCAAATTAGAGTCGTAATTAATCTAAAATTGAAATTAATAAACAAAACGCGTAAAATTGTTCCGAATTTGGAACTGTGTTCTTGATATTGATTATCAATAATAATCACTTTTTCTTCGTTTTTTTTTTAATTTCGTACTTTTTTTTTTCCTAATCAAGAACAAGAATTGAAATTCCGACCAATCTTGAATTAGTGAAGAGTTTTCAAGAAATCCAATAACTGAATGAAATTTCAATGAATGAATAAAAACACAAAATCAAATTGCTATGATTAGAGCAAATATTGAAGAGGATCCGGAGGCGACCATGTCTAGATTTTTAAGTGGTTTGAATCGAGATATTGCTAATATTATTGAATTGCAGCATTATACCGATTTGGAGGATATGTTACATATGACCATAAAAGTGAAGCGGCAGCTGAAAAGGAAGGGGACCTCAAAATTTTTTATAGGTTCTACTCCTTTTGGGAAGCCTACATGGAGTGGGATCCCTAAAAATGAAGGGGTTGTTTAGAAAAGCAAGTTTGAGACACCGAAGGGAAAGGAAGAGCCACCTAACAAAGGTAAAATTATTTCTAATTCTCAAACTCCTAGAAGTAGAGATATTAGATGTTTTAAATGTACGGGTTTAGGACATATCTTTTCACAATGTCTAAATAAGCGGGTGTTGATTGTGCGTTATGGGGTATTGTGTTCGGAGGATGAGAAGGAAGAAGAGGATTAGTATAAGGATATGCCAGCTTTAGAAGAGGCTAGTGATTGTGAGGATGGGGACTACGTTGTAGCTAAATCACTTGTCACTAGGAGGGCCCTTAGTACTCAAGTTAAGGTGGAAGAGTCGAGTGAGCAAAGGGAAAATATCTTTCATACTAAGTGCTTTGTGAATAACAAGGTATATAGTTTGATATTGATGGGGGTAGTTGTACGAACGTGAAAATTTGATAGGAAGGTTATTCATGATGGTTATAAAAATAGATACACCTTCACCAAGGACGAGAAAAATGTAAAACTTATGCCTTTGTCACCACAACAGGTCTATGAGGACCAATCAAAACTAAAAAATGAACAAGAAAGTAAAATGAATGTTGGAGGTGACGAGAAGAGCATTGTGGTGCGAAATAAAAATGTGGAAGTTCTGTATCATCAGTACAAGAATCCATAACATTTCCCTCTCCATTTTATGTAATTATTTCTTTCAGGTTAATTGCACTTGGGGATTTGGGCAACAACACCAATGTCCACAGGGGTTTCTGCTTCAATCCATCCAAGTGTCCCAAATGGCAGAATATTATTGGTTGATCATATGCAATGGAGGGAAAAATTTTCCATTTGATCCAGGTGGAGCAGTTGCACAATAGGAACAAATCTATGATTCGGGACAAATCATCCTGAAGAAGGAGAGTATGATACGAATCGCAGTGGGCTTGACGGAAAGTTAAATATTCAAACCAAACCAATCAACCATGTCAGAACTGGATGCATAATATGTGTTTTTCGACTAAAAAGGGCCACTGAGCAAAACTCATGGGCTACAACCCTTGACTTTATGGCCAAATTACATCATTTTGGGCTTTAAAACAACAAGTCAATTATGCAGACGGGATTTAGGGTTTTCGCGTATTTTTAGTACGTTTTTAGGTTTAATTCTGTTTTTACTTGTTTTAGGGTTTATTTTGTGCCCCTATTGCAGCAAGACCTAGTGATGTGATCCGTTATGGAGATCACGAAGAACACGCGGAAATTAGACTCGAAACGCCGGAAAGCCCCAAATCCAATTGGTAGACGATAATAATGCAACCCCGACCACACGACGCAAGAACCAGGGATATATTAAACCCGAGACCCGTTATGATGTGGATATAAGAACCACAAAGGGGTGAATGCCACAAATATTGTCTAATCCTTTGATAAGTTTGATTTGTTCGTTAAGAACGAAGAAAAACAAGAAAATATCTCACCTTTAATTATCAATAATCTCAAAGTTGTGTTTACAATAAATGAAAAAGTAACTAATAAAGAATATTTTCACGAAAACAAGACAAAGCCGCAACATATGGGCCCAAAATGGAAAAATAACTAAAAACGCATAAAACTCTAATTTTTATACCCATGCGATCGAGCAGACATCACGATAGCGATTGCATGGAGAGGTCAAAATGTCTCTGGTCTCTTTTTCTGTGTAGGTTGCGATCGCCCTCAATTTTATACCACGCGGTCGCGTGGTTCAAATCTCCAACCCCTTGGTCTTGAACTTGATTTTCGGCCTAAATCACTTGCATCAACTTTGGCTTCTCTTCTATCACGTCATAAGTTAAAAGTAGGGCCTTTGGTCTTGGACTTGAATGCTCATCCACCCAAGCTTGCATAAATCCTTGTATGGCTTGTTTGATCTTCTTAGCCCTCAGCCTCGTTATTGGTCCCACTGGCACATGCAACATGTCCTTGCTCGTTGGGCCACTCCGGTACTCATCATCCCCTCCCTGTTGAAAAGGATTCGTCCTCGAATCATCACCTGCATCAAACAGAGACAGGTCAACAACGTGAAAAGAAGCGGATACATTATTAAAGATAAAAATATTTCTGATTCTCAACCTACTAGAGATAGAAATATTAAGTGTTTTAAGTGTTTGGGTTCGGGCCATATAGCATCACAGTGTCCAAATAAGAGAGTAATGCTCTTGCGTGAAAATGGTGAAATTAGTACGGATGATGAATTTAAGGGAATGCCTAAGTTGCAGGATGCGGGGGCTAGTATTAGGCATGAAGAGGGGTTAACTTATGCGGTGAAAGGGTCCCTTGTGAATAGACGTGTCCTAAATTCTTGAGCTAAGATGATTGAAATTGATGAACAGCGGGATAATCTTTTCCACACTAGGTGTTTGGTGGGGAAAAGGTTTGTGGGATGGTAATTGACGGGGGAAGTTGTACTAATGTGGTTAGTATATTATTGGTGGAGAAATTGGGGTTGCCTTAGGTGAAACACCCTAACCCCTATAAATTACAAATGTTAACTGAGTCGGGAGAACTTAAAGTGAATAGGCAGGTTAATATTAAATTCACCATTGGGGGTTATAGAGATGAGGTTGTGTGTGATGTGGTCCCTATGCATGTTGGGCATATTTTGTTGGGAAGGCCATGGAAACATGATAGGAGAGTGGTACATGATGGGTTTAAAAATCGATATTCTGTTTTGAAGGGTGGAAAAAGGATCACTTTTGCTCCGCTATCACCTAAAGAGGTCTAAGAGGACCAATTGAAAATAAAAAGCGAGTTTGAGGGGAAAAATAAGAGTGTTGAGGCCACGACCTCAGAAAAATGAGAGGGTGTGAAAATCGAAAACAAGAGAGTTGAGGCCACGACTTTAGATAAAGATGAGGTTGAGAGCGAAAAGAAAAAGAAAAGAGAGTCCACCACAAAAATGAATTTATTTGCATTTCCTAACACATCCCTCCCTAATTTGGCTAATTCTATTTAGCAGGTATTAAAATCAAATCACAAAATGAAGGTCAAAGGGAAAATTAATTGCCGGACAGAACAGCCCTAAAAGCTGAAGGGTAGCACAAAACATGAACAAGTCTCTCGAACCAACGAAAGCAAGAGCTACATAAAGGAGATGCCA
This sequence comes from Ligustrum vulgare, assembly GCA_963555705.1. Taxonomy (NCBI): domain Eukaryota; kingdom Viridiplantae; phylum Streptophyta; class Magnoliopsida; order Lamiales; family Oleaceae; genus Ligustrum; species Ligustrum vulgare. Next base: position 32,035,179 of record OY743174.1, read on the forward strand.
TATACAGATTCGAGGCCGAATCCTTTTCAAGAGAGGGGGGATGATATGATCCAAGATAGGAGACCAAAAGAGAAATCAAGTTACCATCGATGCAACAATAATCTAGGTGGAAAAACAAGCAAATTTCGTGTTGGGCCCGAGTCGAGAACCAAACCGGATCGAGTTGTTTCAAAGGGACGAAATGAGGGCCAGCCGGGAAGATCACGAGATCGCCCAGGCCAAGTAAGGCGCGATCGCTTGCATGCATCAAAAATCAAGCTGAGAGTTTCAGGCATAACCATGCGATCGCTCGAGGTTAAACCACGCAATCGCGTGGTTGAAATCAGAGAAGAATTTCGCGAATTTTAATTTAATTTCCGCTTTATTAATTATTACTTCTATTTTCGAACCCTAGTGCGGCTAGGTCAGTTTTTAGGTGTGTTTTGACTTTATATTATGTTTTTCATTTCATAACATAAAACAACTTTGATATTATTGAATTGATGTGAGATTTTTCTCTCAAAAAAAGGAGGATTCCTTTTCTTGTTCTTGAAGAACAGTCCATAGAACTTATCAAATATTTTCTTGAATATTTGTGACGTTCCGATCAGAAACTTATCAAGGAGTTTGACATCCCTTGTGGGGTTTCGAAAACCTCGGTTCTTCAATCCGCATCGTATTCATTGCGTCGTGATTGTTGGGTCCAAGTCCCATCGTCAATTTTATCTTTCCAGTATTTTAATTCTTGTGTTCTTGTGTTTGTTTGGTTGAATCTAGGTCTTTCCTATCGTTGTGTTTTTTATTCCGCGTCCCGATTCGTATTACTTCAAAAAGTAAAATAATAATAATAATATTTTCATATGCAGCGAATTAATGTTTTCTACAATTTACACAATGCCTCAAAAAGCAAAATAATAATAATAATAAATCTAGATTTTAAATGTCATACATGGAGTGTTAATAAACATCATTATTGAAAAATACATATAAATAAATATTTGCATCGTGTAAGGTTGAAATCGACATTGACATTGTGTAATAGCTTAAAGGTCATAGTCTTTAAGGTTGATCAACGCTTGCAACACTGCATTTCAAATCTTCATTCTTTTTAATTTATATATACGGAAATTGGGGAAATATAGAGAGATGTTGAGCATTGTTTCATTTCAATTTTTAACTAGTATCTCATCTGTGCGATGCACTGCTTAATGTAATTGAAGAGTATTAAAATTATGATTATTATTATAATAAGATTTGCATATTACTTAATTGTTATACATGTATTGAAATGAATTGGCGATCCATTGTAAAATTTACAAAAAATATTGAAGATGTATTATTGAAACATACAAAATAGTATACGTCACATAACTAATTCAAATTTTGAAAAATTTCGTTGAAAACAACTTTAGTAGTTTATCTGGATGGTAATCCATCTTGGTCGTAAGTAAGTATCTTCAATCCCGAATGTTTCGTAACTCTGGATACTACAACGTAAAGTTGATCATGACTAAAAACAGGCTTTTTCAAATGTAATCCCACATGTGATAGCGATTGGCCTTGACTCTTGTTAATCGTCATAGTGTAAGACACAATCAAAGGATACTATCTTCTTTGAAACCTAAATGACAATCTTGCATCTGATGAAGTTTTGTTATTCGTGGAATTAACACTTTATGTCCTGCATTACTACTTATTATGACCTTAGCTTCTAAAACATGATTTCCAAGTTTTGTTATTACCAATCTGGTCCCATTGCATAGTCCCATAGAATGATTAATATTCCTTAACAACATAACAGGAGTGTCAGCCTTCAACTTCAACTCATGGTTAGGCACTCTCGAACATCGTATTCCATTCAAGAATTCTGGAGTGTGTAGATCATCGAGTAAATCGACGTTTGAATCTGATCTAGAAGTTGCATCGGAACTTAGATATGTTGTTCCTTTGTTTTCATTGAGAGATACCATGTACTCATTCACTTTCTCTACAACCTCCAATGTTGGTGCTAAAATGACTCTTTGTTGCAAATATGAAGGCTCGTTAACTCTTTATGAGAAATCTGGATATGTACTCCCCACTATTGAGGCAACTAAATCTTCTTTCCATTTTATCAGTAAATCTTCAGGTATTTCAATCAAGGTATGCCCATCGTTTGGCCCACCAATTGTATCATCTCCAATACTTGAAATCTAGTCTACAATTGTCTTTAATTGTTGGGGATCAAGGTTTGAGTCAGACATTTGAAGCCTCGTTTTCTTCGTCAACTTCAAAACTTTGCAATGTCGCCACAGGTATGAGGAGCTGAACGTTGCATGCACGATATCTTGTCTACTACCCTTTAACAGGTAATATCTGTCTGAAATCTCCTCCAAGAATAACTATTTTTCCACTGAATGGTTTCGTCGAGGTAATTGCATTATTAAATCTCAGTATATCTCTCATTGTCTTGTCTAATGCTTCAAAGCAATATTTGTTCATCATAGGAGCTTTGATGTGATTCTTGATGGGGAATCACGTAGTCTCACGGAAATTTTTCTAAAAACACTTGGAACGTTCCAAATCTAGATTATTAGATGATAACAATATGACCCAAAACTCACGACTCAAGAATGAAGGGTGTATCAAACCTAATACTCGTTAAGATGCGAAGAGAAGAACCATAAATGGGTGAACACCACAATGTCAAATCCTTTGATAAGTTCAAGGGGTTCAATCAAGAACAATTAGAATAAGGGAAAAACTCATCTAATTCAATGTAAATTCAATCAATATTCAAGTTAAGTGTTACAATGAAAGAAAAAACGACTAATAAAGTGTTTTCTCACGAAATTAGGCTTGAGCCGCAACTATTGGGGCCAAAAATGGAAAAAGAAATAAAAATCTTCGAAAACCCTAAAATCTATACTGCTCAACCATGCACTTGAAAACTTTACTACCGTGAAATTTTCCTTACGGTCGTAATTGTCTTGTGGGTTAAAAACAGTGTTGCTCTTTTTACGGTGCACCAATTACGTCCGTAACTGAATTTTTGCCCCCTTTTTCATCCCATTTGAATATCGACTCCGTTTTAAACTTGGTTCTTGGCCTATATCAATTGTACTAGCTTTGACTCTTCTTCTACTTTGTCTTGCATTGAAAATGGAGCCTTCGTTTTTGAACTTGAGCATTCATCCATCCAAGATTGTATAAATCCTTGCATGACTTGTTTAATCTTATTTTCTCTCAGCCTCGTAATTGGTCCTACAGACACATGTAACGAGTCCTTGCTTGCTGGCCAATTCTGGTACTCATCATTCCCTCCCTCTTGAAAATGATTCATCCTCGAATCATCACCTACATCAAACAAAGAGAGATCAGCAATGTTGAAAGTAGCAGACAAATTATACTCACCTGGGAGGTCTAGCTTGTATGCATTGTCATTAATTCTCTCAAGGACTTGAAATGGTCCATCTCCTCTAGGTTGCAATTCAGATTTCCGTTGTGTGGAAAACCATTCCTTTCACATGTAGACTCACACCCAATCACCTAGTTCAAAAATCACTTGCCTTCCGCCCTTATTTGCTTGGGAAGCATAATACTCATTCTTTCTTTCAATTTGAAGCCTGACCTTTTCATGGAGTGACTTCACAAAATCAGATTTCTTCTTCCCAACTAAACTGTCCCTTTCATCCACAGGCAAAGAAATTAGATCCATAGGGGTTAGTGGATTAAAGCTATAAACAATTTTAAAAGGTGAGTAGGAAGTAGTAGAATGTACAGCCCTGTTATAAGCAAACTCTACAAATGGTAAACATTCTTCCCAACTCTTCAAATTTTTATTAATGACAGTACGTAATAGATGTGTTAAAATGTTCTATTGACTACTTCTATTTGACCATCCGTTTGAGGGTGACATGTAGTAGAAAATAATAGTTTAGTACCCATTTTCCCCCACGAAACCTTCCAGAAGTCACTAAGAAATTTGACATCCCTATCAGACACAATACTTCTAGGCACTCCATGGAGTCTGACAACTTCCCTAAAGAATAAATCTGCTACGTTTGTAGCATCATCAATTTTATGGAAAGGAATGAAGTGTGCCATTTTACCGAACCTGTCCGCTACTACAAATATAGAGTCTCTACCCTTTTATGTCCTAGGCAATCCTAACACAAAATCCATTGATATATCTACCCAAGGCTTGTTAGGAACAGGTAAAGGCATATATAAACCATGTGGTAAAACCTTAGACTTAGCCTGTTTATAAGTTATGCATTTATGACAAATGTGGTGAACATCCCTTTTCATCCTAGGTCAATAAAAATCTTCCTTTAATGTTTCTAATGTTTTCAATACACCAAAATGACCCATTAAACGAACAACATGAACTTCATGTACCAACAATTCATTCATAGAACAGTTAGGCACACACAATTTATTTCCCAAAACAAATAACAATCATGCCTAAATTTTTTTATCAATTGCTCCCTTTTCACATGAGGCATAAATGGTAGAGAAATCATGGTCATTGGCATACATATCACGAACAATCTCAAATCCTAACAACTTAGCATTCAAGGAAGTAAGAAGTACATACCTTCTTGACAATGCATCTGCAACGACATTTTACTTGCCTTGTTTGTATTGAATGACATAAGGAAAAGTTTCCACAAACTCCATCCACCGAGCATGTCGTTTGTTCAATTTACCTTGTCCTTTGAGGTGCTTTAATGACTCATGATCTGTGTGGATAATAAACTCTTTTGGACAAAGGTAGTGCTGCCATGTTTTCAATGCCCGAACAAGAGCATAGAGCTTCTTATCATAGGTTGGATAGTTCAAAGCTGCCCCATTCAGCTTTTCACTAAAATACGCTATAGGCCTCTTTTCCTACATAAAAACAGCCCCAATTCCTATTCCTGGTCAGAGATGGCAAAAAAATCCGATCCGCCATGTCGATCCGTCGACCCGATCCGATCCGATCCGAAAAAATCCCGATCCGTGGATTGACGGATCGAAATTTATGTGATCCGCCCCGATCCAAAAATTCACGGAGCGGATTTGGATCGGGGCTGATCTGATCCGCCCCGATCCGCGATCCGACATTTTTTTTTAATATAATTTTTTTATCATGTATAGAAATCTAATATGTAAATTTTGTAGCAAACTTTAATTTCTGGGAATAACCTGCAATCTTTGCATTTTAAAGAAAACACATTTTTCATGTTCTTCATTTGAAAAAATAATTTCAATATGTGATGGCAAAAAAACTCGATCCGTTGAATCGACGAATCGGCCTCTATACGTCTCGTTTCAGTAAAATAAATAAAATTTAATCTTTCTTTAACTTACGAAATTATGAATTCAATGTAACTATTGCTTTTCCATTTTTTTTTATTTCTTTTTTGTTTTTTCAATTTCGAATGTGTGATTGATGACTTATGAGTAAAGTAATAAATTGCTATGCAATTCTACTGTTTTTTGTGAATGTACTTACACGTACAATTTACAGGTAAGAAGTAGAATCATAACAAATGTAATACCAATAACTTAAGAATTGTATAATCATAATTAAAGAAACTATTAATTAATACCAAGTTCCAAAGAATTCAAATTACTGCTAAGGGTACGTTTGCATCAATAGTATGTCACACAAAACATGATATACAAAAAATTAGGATCTAAATCACCCCTTACAGCAGTAAACTTCAAAATATTATCAAAAAGTTCCAATTGTTCACCAAGCCTTTCAAGGCTTCTCCTCTTTTATAATCCTTCAGGTCATTTTATTGGACAATTGCGTGGATGAGTTAATATCCAACATTTTCTTAGTATTGCTACTGGTTTCGAGCTCGTCTAAGGAAAGTGGATTCGGATGCGCCTTGGTCAGTTTACTAACCTCGTTCTCAGAAGTACAATCCTATTGAAAAACAAAATTGAGATAAAATCTCATTACTAAAATCAGTTAATCTATTAAGAGAATTCACAAATGTAATACCTTCAAATCATCGTTTCCAATCTTCTCAGACTTCAAAAATAAATCAGAACCCAATATCATGAAAATTTTATTGATTCAACTTCGTTAATATATTTTTTTTAGGGAAAATAACCAAACTATTTATTTAAGCAGACAAACCATGAAATTAATTTAACTAACCTAGCTTTCGACATTTGGTACCGTGACATACTTGGATATCAAAGCATCATCAACAGTTAATCTCATCATAGTAAATATATCACTACATTCCTGAACGTTTTGATGCCTCAACCAATGATTCGATATTGTTTGGGTAAGACAAATCTTCAGAACTCTACTTGTAGGTAAAATCTCTCTCATGTAATATGGTACTTACATTTAATTATTAAAATCATTATCATTGTCAAAGTAAACACAATACAACTTACCTGAACCATATGTTCATTTAGATTAGTAGCAATCTTCCCAATCAGCTAAATACACTCGCGATCCCACATCAGAAAAGATGCATTACCAGTCTCATCAATAATTCACAATTGAAATTTAAACCTTAGAAAAAAAAACGTTTGTGAACTACATTTATAGCAACGTAATTAAATCAAGGGTTATATGAAAAATTGGTTAAATTATAGAATAATCAGAACGTGATGAGTAGTCACCTAAGAATTCCATCAGAGCTGAAACAATCACATTTCTCACAATGGAATCTGGTCCCTACAGGGTTAACCTTCTTAGGACACTTCTTGCACGAAAGATAACACCAATTTTGATCGCTTTCAACAGCCACAATAGTAGCATAAATCCAACAATTACCAATTATCGGTATCGAGGACGTTGCTAAGCTCATCAGCGTCCTCACCCCAGACAGTCCAGGACAACAGATTATTCTTACGCATGAGCGGTGACTATTAATCGTCGCTTCAGAGAGTATAATCAAATAAAAACTAAACGCTATCAATGAACTTCATGGATATTGATGAACATACTCATTATCTTGTAGTACAATATCAATCATTCTGGTAGTTCTCCCAGATATTTCCTTTGAATGTACATTTTATCCTTGCTAACAACCTCTCCAATTACGTCTAAAACATTTTTTTTTTTAAAATAATGAACATAACAAATCATGAATCCATCTAACTTCTTTCAGATGTCCAGTCAATACAACATTATATATTAAAAGTAAACATTACCAATCAACATATTTTCATCTGTTTCAACAATTGACAGCAGATCACGAAATGGAATAAAATCATAAATCTGGTATGGAAAGCTGCTATCTTCAACTTCCTTGACATATGACTTCGTCATGAAATTAAGCCTGTATTTGTGATCCAAGGCTTTGTAATTTGAATTGTTGTATCCAATGACGAAGTCACACATCAAATATAAGATGCCCTCACGGATTTTAGGTTTGAATGTCTTGATCAAGTTGTGTTTCACTGATGCATGAATTCTAGTGCCCTAGATATACACATATTCAACATCAAATCACAGTAATCTACAGAATTTAGGATTTAGGAGTTAATGCTAAGTTATTTGAAAAATCCCCATTATTATTAGTTAATAAAATTAATTTACATGACTATGAACATATAAAGTTGTATGTTCAATGACCCGTATCATTACCCATATTAAATGTTGCTACATCATAATGTTTAATCACTAATCAACAAAATTTAGGATTTAAGAGATAATCTTACAAAAAATAGACTGATATTTGATTAGAAATCCCCATTATTAATAGGTAATAAAATTAATTTAACTAACTATTTCTAAACACACTTGTATGTCTAATTAACCCTATAATTTTATTAACCGTATCATGTGATTAGAAAGTGAACACTTCTATGTCTAATTATTAGTTTCATACATCATTTTATTAATCATATAAATGTTTTATCAATAATTTAAATTAACTTAGAATTTAAGAGTTAACAACTATTTATATAATTTAGGATCTAATAATTAATCTACAATGTTTCATTAACTTAATCTAACTAAATATTAACATAAACAATTATACGTTTTGTTGACAGTATCATTACCATAATGAATATTCACAGTATCTTCAGTCTACTACATTATGGTCTTTTTTTATAGAGGAAAGGCCATTGCATTTTAAATGTAACCCTTATATTGGAATTTGTAATTTTCATTCTTACATTAGCATACTCTTCAATGAGAAAGGGGTTATTTTAAGCATTCTACTATATTAAGGAATCAGCAATGAGAAATGGGTACTAGGTTTTTTTCATGTTACAATTGTTATTTTGGCAGTTGTTTACGATTTGTTCCAAAATCTAATACTCATTTTTACAATGGAGAATCTTAAAAGACAAAAATAAGTTTTAAAATGAATCAATGGTGCTATTCAAACACAATTTTAGAAGACTCACTACTAAGTAAACGATTTCTTTTATTATGTGCAAATACAAAGTACACGAGGTTTTCAGAATCAATAATAAGATGAAACTAATTGCAATAGATGTTAGAAACAGACGCGAAATAGAAATTTGTAAAAGAACACCTGCATAGTAGACAACTTACATTTCTATCGATTAGAACCATCTCTAAGCTATAAATGTCATCGGACTTTCCAAACGTTGGATTCTCCCAAAGTAGAACCACGCGAACACGGAATGCCCACTCGATTTTGGTAGGAATGATGTCTGGCAAGAGATCTATGATGGGAACCATCTTACTACAAATATAATAAGAAACAATATATAGTTGAAACACAGATTTCCAAATATGAATGAATAATATGCTTGTACTTCGATTGCCAAACAAAACATGTAGAAAACAAAGGAACCTGGTTTTTGCAAATGGTGTTCAAAGGGACCTATTTTATGAAAATGGCGTTCAGAGTTTGGGGGTGGGAATAGAAATGCTGATATCCTCTATTAAAAAAATAATACAAAGGAAAATGTGGTACTATTGCCTTTTAGAATTTGTCAATCAAATTGTCAATCAAGTGTTGCAATATTTAGGTGGCGTTCTGTTTGTATTTTATTTTGTATTTTCATTTTGGAAAATGTTTTGTATTTCCTGTTTTTATTTTTATTTTCAATGTTGCTGAAAACGTGTTCTGTTTGTCATTTCTGAAAACTGTTTTTGAAAATGAAAAGCTGGAAAACACGTTCTGTTTAAAATTTTGCAGAATACAACTTATACTATTTTCAATGAATTTGCTTCTGAATTATATTAAACAATCTATATTGTTTAACTTTTTTTGGACCAAATAATAATGTCATTAATGTTCAACTCCAAAAAAATATTATAAGAAATTAATAACATAATATTCAAGTCCAAATTACTTCCATAATACATGTAACTCTAATTACTCATACAGAGTTTGATTAAACAAAATAAATTTAAAAGTTATCTTAACCTTGTGGAGTAATCAGTCCACATTTGATTCAGGCACATTTCTAGGATTAATCATAGGTCTTGCCTGCTACAATTCTCATGTGGTACATTTCTAGAATTTTAGTAGATTTTTGTGCATTTTGATAAATTTCATTTAACTTGGTTTGTTTTCTTGTATTTTGGTGCATTCGCACACTGGTACGATTTGCGCATTTTGGTCGATATCATGCATTTTGTATATTTTTGTGAATTCTAGTATATATAGTGTATTTTAGTACATTTTGAAGCATTTTTTAACATTTCACACATCTTGGTTAGCACAGTACAATTGGCATTGTTTTCGTAAATTTTAGAGCTATTTGCGCATTTTGGTAAATTTCTTGGGCACAATTTGAAACATCTCACAATTTGGTACATATCGCGCTTTTGGTATTAGATTAGGCATCTTGGTGAAATTTTGCTCTTTTTTGGTAGATTTAGCTTTGTTTAGTAGAGTTTTGCGTGTTTGGTACATTTCGATTCCATGCAGTTTGGTGCATTTTTTGAAATATAATAATAAGAATTCTCACTTAATTTTTTTTTGTAATGTTGATATTGAATTTAATAAAACTTTATTTAAGCTTAGTTCCAAGTTAGAATAATTCTCAAAAAAAAAAAAAAAAAAAAAAATTTTATTTAGGCTTAGTTCCAAACTAGGATAATTCTAAAAAAATAATAAAAAAATAAAAACTTTATATTAAGCTTAGTTCTAAATTAAGATAATTCTATAAAAAAAAAAAAAAAAAAAAAAAAAAAAAAAAAAAAAAATCCCAAAACGCGTTTTCCGCGTTTTGGACATTTTTTGTCGAAATACACACAAAACGCCCAAAACGATGTTTCGGGCGTTTTCCGTTTTGTGTACAATTTTTTTTTTTGTTTTCCAAAATGCGTTTTCGAAAATGGTAAAGAGAACGCATTTTTAGCGTTTTCGAAAATAAAAACAGAAAACGACCTCAAAATAGCAAACAGAACAGGGGCTTAGATTTTGAAAATGAACTTCTCGCTTTTATTTACTAATTGACGATCGAAAAGTGCAGACTGGATCTTGGCTTTGTGTGTGTAATAAGCCAAACCCATTGGTCGGCAAATATTTGAATTGAGTCAAAACTTTGGAATTATTTAAATATATTAATAATTAGTTTGTGGTTTTTTCATTTATTACCATAATATACACAGATCTCAGTTTTGTGGGGGGAAAACTTACTGGAGCTAAGCTCCTTCTATATAGTAAGAGATAAGAGATATGACATTTGAATATTATATACTATATCCGTGAAGTGAGGCATCACATAATTATATCAATATATAGCACTAAATTGAAGAGTCCAATTCTATCATTTACTATAACTAATTATAATATTATCTCGATCAATGTATTTGAGTAGTACATATAGGATTTGGGAATTTTGTGTAATAATGTTTTCTAAAATTTGTAATACTCAATACTCATTATTATTTAGATTGAGAATTTTTAAGCTTCTCAATTGCTATGTTTCAATGTATTATTTTTTATCAATATAATATGTCCGTGCATCGCACGGGTGTGGAACTAGTTAATTTTTTTTATAATAAAAGAGGAAGGGTATTATTGACCACAAAACACAAACATGCGCGGGCGCGCTCTCTCTCTCTCTCTCTCTCTCTCTATCTATTATTCGGGTAATTATATTTACACTACAAGTTTTGTTAATCACACCACATTATTTTTCATATTTACAAAATTGGTCACAAATAAAATGACTTAGACAACCCTCCCAATAAATAACCCTCTCATTTTATTAAAACAAGAATTTTATAATTACACTACATTCTTTTTACAAAAATAACATTTACTAAATAAAATGAAAATAAAATTAGTACACCACAATCATCTCCTTCCATCTTCATCTCTCTACCCAGAACAATGGTTATGGTACATCACAATCATCTTCTTCCATCTTCATCTCTCTAAATCGTGAAAGTCTGCAAAAAATGCAACAAATTTTCTCAAGAAACAAATTATCTTATATTTACTATTATTATTAACAATAATACACAGAAAAAATCTTGAAAAACATAAATTTACATAGCATATCTTTTTTTAGGACCTTTTGCACAGGCAAATGCTATCTACTTAGTAATGGATAGAGATTTTGTGACGCTAAAAATTTGAATAATTAATGTAGTGATTTAGTGAAGCTAAAAATCATCAGCATATGCAAATCCAGATTTAAAGTTTGATGTCGACTAAAAAAATTGTGGTTACCTTGTAGATATAAAGACACCACAAATCATAAAAATCCTAAAATAAATTTTACAGCAGCTCTAGGTATTAATTGGAGTGTATAGAAATATGTGCTTGTGTATTTTGTTAGATCTGCAAGAAGAAAATCATAAAAGAGGATCATTTCTATATTTATCTCGAGTTTTTTACAACTTGCAAATTTCTTACTTTTAAAGTTTAATCCCTTTTCTCTTTTGACATATTTAAATATCAAATTTTTAATGGGTTTCACATCTCACTGATGTTTATCAGATCTCTAGGGTTTTCTAGCTAATTTTCAAGTTTTCAAAATTATTTTTTGTTTTAGTTGTTAACCTAAAAAGGATTGGCTGTGGTGTACGGGTTGTAACATGTTTTATTTTCATTTTATTTAACAAATGTTATATTTGTTAAAAGGACGTGGTATAATTATAAAATTTATATTTTATTTAGTGGTATCAATATAATGTAGTGTGGTTAACAAAATTAGTGGTGTTAATATAATTGTCCCTATTATTATTATTATTATTATTATTATTATTATTATTATTATTATTATTATTATTATTATTATTATTATTATTATTATCTTATATTTTTCTAGGGTTGTTTGAACCCAGAATTGTATAAAGGATGTTCATTCACATTTTTCCACGAAATTGATACATAGCCTCTATTTGATGGTGATTAAAATCAAATTTTTATTATATTTTGATAAAAACTGATGAAATTTTTAGTTGGAACGTTGTAGGTCTCACAAAATACGTGATTGAGATTGATTACTGAATTTAACTTAATTTTAAAATTTATATTTTAATTTATACAGAACATGAACATAATTTTCTAAACTCATAATAGTTATGGAAGCGGGAAGTATAATGACAAGAATAAATAATAGAAATCACTTTTCAACAACAAATGTGGTGATGCAAGAGGTCTATTTGACATTAATTCATGTTATAATTTATTTTAGTTTGTATTTATTCATTCATAAATACGATAATATTTTAACTACGAAAAAAGACATTTCATTTTTTTTTTTTTTTTGGTCTAATTTAAGAATTCAAGTCTCTTGCATTTATACCAAGTAAAATATAACAATTTAGTTACTATAAATTTTGATTTGACAAAAATCTCCAATTTTTTTTTTATAAGCGACATATTACAAAATTGATCTCAAGATTTTCAGACTTGAATTCATGATGCATCATATAAAATGAATATGAAATTTTCTTCACATACAATATTTACTTTGTCGATGACAAAAGGTAGTGTAGTATGTTGCAACTTCTAATGTCTATTGCAACTTTTAATGGTGCATGCTTAAGATAAATTTGATAAGAATGTATGTCTTTTGCTTATTTGCACAGTTAGCTCTTATGCATGTTTTCTTAAAATTTGATTTTCTCATTAATTTGTATTGCAAAAATACTTAATTTTTCTAGTTGGAGTGTTGGAGTTTCTTCATTTGAAGAGGTTATAAAGACGTGTAACCAATAAGTTAATCTTGAAAATAAATTCTCCAGTGATGCTCTTGAGGAATCTAAACTCATTCAACATTCTTTGTAATTAAACAATAATGATTTATCGTGATTTCAAAGGACGTATAATTCATGCAAAAATAATCATGGGACAATATGCTGGAAAAAAAGTTTTTCTTTCACATATCACATTAATTTCAACAAAATGATGAAGGTTATTAATTTATCTCAATATGAACAATTTCCAATATGTCTATACATTGCAATAACATTACGCATCTTATTCATCCTATAGATAAGACGTGTAACGCACCTTCTTACTACTAGTACTACATCTACTACTAAAGGTAAAAGTGTCAATCAAAAGTTTTTCCTTCATTTCCATTTTTAAAATATTGTAGATCGTAAATGTAGATATAGATATAGATGTAGGTAGGAAGGTGTAAAAAAAGAAAAATTGATGTTCCAATGTATCCAAATTATATTGGAAGGATAGCAAAGATGAAAATTGAAGATCTAGAGTCGCAATTTCCACGTAGTGGATTAATATTGGGGACATTAGGAAAAACTCTCATTTGGACTTTTAAATGCACGTAGGCTTAAATCTTGGATGTACTCTTCCTGTATGTATTGAACTGTATGTACAATACATATGTACAAAATACTGTATGTACACACAGCCCTGGCCCTACTATACAGCTCTACTTCCTAAATCATTTTTGGGGTATAGCATTCCAACGGCAACAATACTTACAATTTTGTTTCTCAATGGTTATTGAATTTCAAATTTTATGAAATGGTCGTTGATCGGTATATTTCTCGATCTGTATAAAATAAAGTTTTGATAAGTACATGAGGCCCAAACCATGCCATAGGCCTACCTTTCTTTTGGGTCAAGAATGACCCTTTTGCCTGACTTGTTCCAAAAGGTACAAGATTAACAGACATCAAGCTAGTGCACTGAGTCGACATGTTCACAAATATGGTATAGTTTCGTTGTGGGCCAACCTTTCCCTAAAATACGCTAATGGGCCATACCTTGAGCCTCATATCCGAACAAGTAAATTTAGTTTCCCAATAAAGCTCTTCTTATCCAAGGAGAATTCAAATCACATAGGGAATGTTCCTCCATAAAATAACCGTTTCCAAGAGGATATTCACTCATATTAAGATAAGGATACTTACCTTGAGCACTATAAAAAGAGCTCATTTGTTCATACTTTAATGTACACATTCACAAAAACTCTTAAGTCCATTAACCTTTTATATTATATATTCTCCATTTACAGTAAACTAATCCTTACATCGGAGGGACAATAAGGAATTACCTCACCGATTTTTTGGAGGTCTATTGGAAGCTCAAGTAATCTTTTTTAGTAGTACAACAGCTTCTGGGCTTGCTATGTCAAGGTCAGCAAAAATTGCAATATCAATTCGCGTCATCTATGGGAAGCGATAAAATAGTCATGGATAATACCCGACAAACTCGCCCTACCACGTCTATAGGGTCCGCACTTCCTACTAATCCACCAATCCTCGAAGATAATCCTCCCCCTCTTGAGGAGATCCAGGAGGTCAGAGGCTAGCAAGTTCCACTCAATGGTTGACCTGTAAGTCGAGAAGCTTTCAATAAACTCGAACAACGGTTGAATGACTTCCACCAACTTCTCCTTTATCATTCCAGAACACTAAATACTGATGAAGTGATGAAAGAATACACAAATTCCCATTTATCTAATCCCTTCCTAGTAGCATGTTATAACTAGTGGGGCCATTTAATATGAAGAGAATGGTAATTTTTGTTGTACTCCTCACTGTCCAACGACATCACCTCTTTAGCTGAAATTGCTCCTCCATTGAAGCTGGTCAACAACACTTCTATTTGGATGATATCAATGTTTGACTTGCAAACTTTCTTAACATTCTATATGGAATGGTGTTAATGTTTGCCCCATTATCAATGAGTACTAGGGAATTGGAGTGCCATCAATTAAAGATTTTATATATAAGGGTCTTAAGTGCTTAATTAAACTCAAAGAAGGTTCCTTGAACATGACCTTCTAGTTGACTCAACTTCTATTTTTACCTACCTTTTTCCATTTCATTTCTACTTAACATCCACTTGCAACATTCCCTCGCTCTAGATTTCCTTAACATTTCCCACTCGGACGGAAATTTCTGGAGGTTCTCCCCTACCAGTAGGTGGAGGAAAAATCTTTGGGGTGACCCTACTTTTCAGTGCGAGGTAGTTTTATTTTCCTTTTGGGTGTTCTATATAGAATTATGTTGTTAAATGATCATCCAGACTGCTCTCCTAACATGCCTATTGCTAGATTGCCTTCTTGATACAATTTCTTGAGAAGCTTGTCACGTGATACTCTCTTCACTTAACACTCTGTCTCTAAAGTCTATTTCTTCTTCTATATCAGTCATTCCATCACAATGATTTGAGCTTAACGTGAGAAAAACCCTAACAGGAAAAACCCACGGCCCGCATCCTGTGGACAAAAACCAATCACTATATAAAGAATGAGTTTATACAGATCAATCTAAACTACAGGATAAATCTACGCATAGACTTATCAAACATACAAGAAATAGATCACTCACTAATCCTTCTATGGCATTTAAAGTGAGCTGGCGTCCCACCACTCTTCAGCAGTTTTCTTTGAATCTACAACACTTTTTCAGTAACATCGATCTCCCATTCAAACACGATTCAAACCTCCCGTTTGATCTTCACGCTGAAATTCTTTCCTTCTCTGAGTGATTGAATCCTCCTCTCGAAGTACTGAAATCACAATACAATTGAAGCCTTTAATGTTCTTGCACCACACGAAAAATTGGCTTCTTGACTTCTAAATGAAGTGGACGTGTATTTTTGAAGCACCACACGGATTTTATGATTCTACACGTCTTGAGAAAAACGTTCTCCTATTTAAATGCAACTAAGTTACTTGACTTCCAAGTTTCCTTATTGCACAAGATCTCTAATACCTGCAAAATACAGTAGAGATAATTAGAGAAATGTAAGATAATTATTCCTGAATAAATCTTACCATAAACTAGGATACTGATAAATCATGAAAGATCTTACCATAAAATAGGATACCAAATATTAGCACCATATTTTCGGCCCTATCAAGAATTTTCACCACCAAGATTATCGACCAAATAATCTTACCATGTGTAGATAAGCATGAATAAGCTCGACCCTTATCAAGATGATGATATCATATGCAAATATAAGATTGAAATATTTGACCATATCAAGAAGAAACTTACCATATCTAAAGATAAGCTTGAGTGCCAAGAATAATTACAAAATATATCATCAAGAAATTTACCAAAATCACAAGATATCGAAATCAAGATTTTTGAGATTATCATCCTAATATTTCTTGATCATTATCTTTCGAAAATAAAAGATATATGTTACTTCAAAAAATATTTGCATAATTTAATTAAACTTAATAAATTACTAAATACACGTATTTAGTAATTAAATTAAGTTTTCTTAAATTACACATTTGTGGAAAAATAGGAAATGCCAATAATATAAAATTAACACACTTGATACGATATTGTCCGCTTTGGGCTTAAGTTGCACGGTTTTGCTCATAGGCTTTCACCCAAAAGGCCTCATACCAATTGGGAATGGTCATATATCTTATAAATTATTCATATTTCCCTTATTCAGGTGATGTGAGATTGTGAATGCTATAAGGGGAGGGAGGGAGGGAGGGAGGGAGAGAGAGAGAGAGAGAGAGAGGTGTTCAGTTTGGTTTGTGTTAGGTTGAGTTGAGTTTAGTCTAGGTTTAGATTTAACTTTGTGGAATTTGAAATTTAGTCCCAACTTTAGGTAAATGTGGAAAAGTACAATTTTCTTTCAAAGATATGCACCCCAAGTTTTAAGAAAGAAATGAGTGTACTTCTATGTTATGAAGGAAGTGAGTGAAAAATGAGGCTTGGGGGACTAGCTTATCCGAAAGTGAATGAACCGCATCGTAGTGGAATAAAGTGAATGTACCGCATTGTAGGGGGAGAGTAAAATGATTTTTACTGCTTCACGGTGAAATTGTTGTACCACATTGCGGCGGAATGAAAGTTAATGTTGATGGCCCTACAGATTTACCGATAAATATGACCTAGTACCAAGTGAGCTCAGAAAGTAATGAAATGAAGTTTTGGAAGCTTAAATTAAAGGTTTTGAAAGGTGAAAGTTTTATTTATTTATTTATTTTTGAAAAGTTAAAGTAAATGGGGATACATATTTCAAAGTATTAAAGCATTTCATTTCATGAGTAGTATACATCACGTGCATGAAGTTTACTTATTGTGCTTTAGCCGACTCCTTTATTTCTCCCCATGTTTCAGGTAATGAAAGTTAGATGATCTGAGAAGAGCATTTGATGGCAGACTCCCGCAATACCCAAGTTCGAAATATTTTCAATTTGAATCAAACGATTTAATTTCAGTTTTCATTAGTTATTTCTTTATTCTCCTATCTTCCAGATGTGACATTAAGCTGTGTCCAGCATACAATACCATATTCGAAACACAACTTCAATGCACTTTAGAAAGTTTTCTAATCTTTTGATTCAACTCAAACTAAAACTTACATAACTTAACCTAACTTTATGAAATAGTCAATTACAACTCTAGATATTCAAAAATCATAAAATAACAATTGTAATTTAAATTTAGCCAATAAATTCCATTAAACCAACTTAATTTATAAATTCATAAATGTGAAAAATAATTACATAATCTTGTACCAACACATATATACACATAAATATGATTATATACATATGTGTGTGTTCATGTGTGTACAATAGCATGTGGGAGTGTGTATGTATGTGTGTCCATATGGGAACAATGTGAGTACGAAAATGGGGCACGGGGTACCGACGTACCCGAATAAAAGTAAGAAAATGAATGTGCCGCATTGTGAGGGAATGTAAATGATTTTTATCTCTTCGCAGTGGAATGAAGTACCACATTACAGTAGAATGAAAGTGAATGTTGACCGCTCTGCAATTTTACTGATAAACGTGATTAGGTTCCAAATAGAATTGCTCATTGCAGTTTAATTAACTAAGAGATACACCAAGTGAGCTCATAAAGTATTGAGATGAAGTTTTGAAAGGTTAAATTGTATGTTTTGAAAGGTGAAAGTTTATTTATTTTTTTTGAAAAGTTAAGGAAAATTGAGAACATATTTCGAAGTACTAAAAGCATTTCATGTCGTGAGCATGCATCACGTTCATGAAATTTATTTGTTGAGCTTTAGCTCACCCCTTAATTTTCTCCTCTTTTCAGGTGATGAGAGTCAGATGAGTCGAGGAGAGCATTTGATGGCAGACTTCGGAAATACTCGTGTTTGTAACCTTTAAAAACTTAATTAAGGATTTTACTTAGCTTATAATTCATTACTTACTTATTTGTTCATTCTTTAATTTCTTGGATGGATTTAGTTTTAAATAAGTTGTTCGTGTTTAATTGACTTAAATTATCATTGTTGTGGAGTAGAGGATTGATTAAAATGGTTTGGTTGTTGTTGAATATTGACTGAGTTATGATTTTATGTTTAAAAATGGTTATGATGTCCCTCTACAGGTTGGTTATGTTCAATTTATATGGGATACTCTACCGAGATTTTCTTTAGAATTCTTCAATAGAAAATAAAAATTTTAGTATTTAATATGATTTATTCCGCATTTAGAATGAAGGGAAGTTAACACTTCTAGATTTTGGATTTTAAACATTGGGAGTGTGGGTAGCTTTTGGAACATGAATTTTTTATTTTGTTTAAGTTAGGAAAAGTTATTTGATCTAAGAGTGGAAAGTTTTTCAGAAGGGATTATATGTCTGATGGTTTTTTTAAAATCAATGTAATGGTTTTTAAGCCAAAAAATATGTAAAACTAACTCTTCTACTTACTAGTTTGACACATCTAATTTGTAGAACAATAGACTGTGATATGTTAATTATAATACTTTACGTAGATTAGTTTACTTTAATTGCATACTCGTGTTCCATAGGGATTCTAAAAATAAGTGCAAAAATTCTATTGAGGCAAAATAGATGAGGTTATTCCAATCAATTGAAGGAAAGATAGATTCATTTGATTAAATTTACATTAATGCATGCGATTTAAATTTTTTTCAAAAAAGAGGTGACAACAAGTACTTCATTAATTTTTGTCAATGATAGAACAAAATATTATTATGTGTATCTATTTAAAAGGATGAGTCTCTGGAGAATTTTGTTCTCTACAAGAATATAGTTAAAAATAAACTCAATAGGAAAACTGTAACGTATAATAAGTGACAGATGTGGTGAATATGAAGTATCGTTTGCTAAGTTTTGTGGACAATAGGGAAACATGCATGAAACTACATCACCTTATTTACCCAACTAAAATGAAATTTTTGAATGGGAAATTTTTACCTTAAATGATATGATAAATGCAATGCTAGCAAGTTCTGAGTTATCTAAGAAGATTTGGAGAGAAGTTGCAGTTTCAAAAAAATACTTCTTAATAAGGTGGGAGTATACCAAAAAATAGTTTGATAATGTCAAGATGAAGTACATATTTAAGATTAACAAGTGTGACATCAAAGATACCAAAAATGAATGTAATTTTATGTCTTTATGTTGATGACATGCTTATTGTTGGTGGAAACAATAAGATAATTAAAACTACTATAATATATTTTGAATTTAAGATCTGAATTCAACATCTATCTAAAAACAAAGGTGAGAGTGTAGCGACCAAGAATTTTCGTGACTTATTTAAATAAATATTATTTAAAACGTGTTGCTACGACTTTGGCCCATTTGTTTTAAACACATTTTCGCCTAGCCTTTATAAGTGAAAATTTAATTTATTTAGATTTATCTTAATTCAATTTAAATTTTAGAAGTGTCTCAAATTTCATTTATTTTATAGTCCAAATTTATTATTTACATTTAAGCCCAAATTCTATTCATCTTGAATCAAATCTATTCCTATCAAATTTCAATGTGACCCAATCAAATTTCCTTGGCCCATTTTATAAAAAGCCCAATTGGTATATCTTCTAATTTCCATCCAAAATTTCACACGTTCCCAAATTCCCCAAACTCCTCTGATTCAGCCATCATCTTCTCCATCCCCAAATTCTCTCCTTCAACCCCTCAATCAACCCAAATCCCTTCAATCCTCCCTCACCCAATCATCAACCATTATGCATTTGTCAAAATTGGAGCACAACCAACATGTTAATAATTCCCCATTCACCCGCATCACTCAGAACCTCCAGTAGGTATACCTTCTTCTTCCCCAATGTATATTCACGGCAGCCAAACCACATTTCTGCAAATATATTGATTCACATCATCTCCCCACTGCAATCCAATTTCACAACCAAAAGACCCTGCCTTCTATCCATGATCGAGACACGCACACTGCACACCACCAGAAACTGCCATAGCCGTTCCTTTCGAACACAACCACTGCAGCCATCACCTGCAACTCCCAACCACTACCGACTGCCCTCTTCATCCCTACTCCAAAATCGACATCCAAATCAATTTCCACATCACATGTCACCAACCTCAATTCAACAGCAAAAATAACCACACAACCAGAGATCGAGACCCCTTCACCGTTCGAATCACCATCACCACGTGCACAGCTAGAACAAATTTTGAGAAAAACAAAATTCACCATTATACGGCAAAATCGTCGCACTACACCGCTGCCAAACCACCCCCTCAAGACAACGCATAATGCCATAACCACAACCTGCAACACCGGATTTACACACAACCCAACCAACGCACCATCACCTCCAAATCACGGCTGCCCAACCCACGAAAATAAAAAAAAAATCAAAACCCAGAACCAAGAATCAAATTAAGCCCAAACACTTATCTCCACCACCGGCATGTTCGATCGGAGTTTCGCCGGAAACCCCTCAAAATTCAAGCCACGGTCAACTCGGTTTCTTCGTACCAAAATCGAGCCTCGGTTTTCACCAAAATCTGACCTAACCCTTCACCTTTCACCCACCACTCCACCGGCCTTGCTGCCTCCTCGAAACGGCGGTACAACCACCGGCGTCCAGTCGGCGGCCACAAATCGGGGAAGGGGGCGAGCTCCGCTCGCCATCTCTCACTCTCTCTTCTCTGTTATGAAAAGAGGAGAGAGAGAGAGATTTGTTATATATAAAAAAAATCTGATTTTCGAAAATTTACCAATTAAGTCCCTTGTGTTTCAAAATCTTTTATTCCAGTCCATCACATTAAAAAAAAAGGTTCCATCTCAGCCCCGCGATGTTTGAAAACTATGAATCAGTCCTTTCATTTTAAAAACCTCTTTAATTCAGTCCCTAATTCCAAAATTTCATATTTGCACGAACATTCCCTAGTTTTTCCAATTTTCACGATTTAGTCCCTAAAGTTCTTAAAACTCTATTTTCTTTTACACAAATCTACTTTTAAAGCTTTCTTTATCTAAAAGTCTAATATTAGTCATTTATTTATAGGGCTAGACGAGGCGCGAGAGAATTAGAAGTATTTTTCCCGTTTGCTCAATACTCGAGAATTAAGGTAGACTCTTATTCACAAGTTTACGTTTTTCGAAAGTGTGCATCAATAATTATTTGGATTATGAGTTTAACATGTATGATTGTGTTCATGAGAATTACTTGCTTTCTGAACATGAGACTATGTTACGAGAATTTACTTGCTTAAATGCATGAGACTTGAACTTGTATGTTCACGAGAATACTGGTGATCGTTAGACACCTGAGGCTTTAATATCATGATTATGCGTTTTGATTTATAATGTTAAATGATTATTATGCGCGAGTCTACTGAGTATTTATATGAAATACTCACGTTTTCCAAAATAAATTTTGCAGATGACGGAGTTGGCGGCGAGACGTGCGATGGTGGCTATTATTGAGATTTTAGAAATGTTTTATTTGAAATTGAAACTTATCTATTTCATGTTTATTCTAAGTTTATTTTCAAACTATTTAAATATTTGAATTGTTGACCTTTTGGGTCAAACTTAATAAAAATTATGTGAAATGAAATTTCAATTATTGTTTTATTTTCCGCTAAATCATTATTTTCAAAGTTAATGGAGACGATGAAGTGGCGTCCCGGGCTCCGCGGAATCCGGGGCGTTACAGAGAGTATACTAGAGTACTCTAGAATTATTGGAAGTTTGATGTACTAGATGAGTTGTACAAGATAAAACATAACTTACACGATTAGTAAAATGAGTAATTACATAAGCAATCTAGTAGTTGACCACTTGAAAAGAACAGTAAGAGTAACAAAGCTACTTAATATATATTTATACCTATAAACTTTACTATACCAAATATATACTAGTCATTGAATGATACAGTGAGGTTAATCGAAAATTTGATATGAAAGACTTAAAGTCTACTAGTGGATTTATATTCACATTTGGCGATGTAGCTATATTACGAAAATCCTTAAAAAATAGTTATTTACCATGGAATTTGAGTTTATAGCCCTAGACAAATATGGTGAAGAAGCTAAGGTGCTATGCAACTTCTTATAGGATAATTCGAGGTGGTTAGATCTCGTTTCGCCAAAGTGTATACACTGTGATAGTTAATCTACGATTGGAAAGGTACAGAGCTACATGTAAAATGGCAAGTGTAGACATATATGTCGTAGACATAATAGCATAAGAAAAATACTATGAATTGAAGTCATCTTTATTGACTATGTCAGGTCAAAGGATAATATTGCGGATCCACCAAATAGTTATTTGAAAGTCATCGAAATGAATGAGACTTAAACTTCAACAAATAACTTGATATAATGAAAATTCAAGATCTAGGTTCAAAGGGATAACCTAATTGTAAATTACTATAGGGAATAACATCCCCTATTCACTCTTATGTTATAACAATGATGTCCATAATAATAACTAATAAGCAATAGACTTTTATTGATTCTTATGCATTGAAAATCTAGTAGTGTAATGATGGCTACTTGTAGTAAGAAATCATGTATGTGAGAGAAAGTGGCACTACTTCTAAGATAATTTTGGGTTGCTCGACTCTTAGAAATTTTTGTAGAATCATGGATATGTTCATGGAAATAAACAAACGTGACAATATAATTATTCTGGAAGAATCCTTTGCGGTGTATATAACCATTTATAAAAAACAGAATAATTCAAGGACGTCGTGTCTATTGTTCAGCTAGTAATGTAAATATACTTCTACAAGGTAATGTTCAAAGGATAAAGCTACCAATTCTATGCAAGTTTTTCAAAGAATAAAAGTACCTATTCCAAGCAAATTTCATGTCTCTCTCTCTAAATTTTTTCATTTATGTAGGGGATTGTTGAAGAAATACCTTGCGCATGGGCCGTTTTGAAATAATTTTGAGCACTTTCATTTTGGAACATCAAAGTATATTTTTGTTCTCCAACATCGAAATCATATATTTACCTGTTAAAGTTGATGCTACAATAAATGAGAAATTAGAGTTCAAAGTGCACTAGTTGAAATGACTTCATATGTTGGAGAAAAAATTAAAAGTTTGTCCCACATAAGAAAATGAAAAAAGGCAATTACTCGTTTATATATAGCTATACTTTTATATGTAAGGATTTTAATCAATTGTGTGTGCTTATATGTGAATTATTGTGTATTGAATAAAATGCTATCAATTTGGTTAAGCCCAATTAAAGTGATCTAATAAGGATTTGATATATCGGCCTTTAATGCATCTAATTAAATGTATGGGCTTTTATGTATAGATACCAGGCCATTACCTAATTCATGATGGGCCGGATTAGGTTAATTGGCAATTCAGTATATAAAGTCGGTTATGGTCCCTAAATCCTACGTACTGTTCATCTTATCTGACATCCCATCATCAGAAAGAAAATAAGGACTACGTATCGATTTAGAAGATCCAACCAGCCGAATCGTTTATCGTGAATCACGTTTGATTAAGGTACGCTTCCGCTTAAGTTATTTAATTATTGATAATTCAGCATGATGATTTTGGATCCTGGATAAATAATTATTATCTGTGATAAATTTTCTAACAAGTGGTATCAGAGCCAACATCGTGTTGAATTATCAGATCAATTTTACACGCATATATGTAAAACCTTGACTTTTGCGTATGTATACCTCTGAATTCGAAAATATACATTCAGCCAAATTGATTTCAAAGTTTCGAAAAATATACATACGCTGACACAGCAAATTTCATGATTGAGAAATATACATGTTCAGCAGTTTTGTTGTGTATGGTTATGGATTCAATGTGTATTGTTGTGTATGGATTTATGTTGGTTATGTGGTTGTTGGTTGACGACGAAGGTGGAAAAGGGTAGCCGCGCGCGATGGAATGGATTCAGTTGGTGGGGACGCCGCGCGTTGCGGCGTCGGATTTCAGTGGTTGCGCGCGACTTGTAGCGTCGTCGCGCGCTATGGGAGGAGGAGGCTCACAGCGTCGCACGCCGCGACGCTGTGTACTTCACTGCAGCGATGGTAATGGCGCTGCAGGCGACAGGTGGTGTGCGGCGCCGGTGATGGCGCCGCGTTCTTGTCCTGGTTCGTGGGCGGCGGCAGTTAGGGTTTAAACCCTAGCTGTCGCGATTTTGGGGCAGGGGCCTGGATCCGGAAATTAGAACTCTTAAGGTTTCTTTATGCAATTTTGGATAGTTTGAACTATTTGCACCTCAAGGCCTTCTGTTTATTCTATATTTATGTTTAAATCCTAAAGTTACAAAATAATTTAAGTTGGCATTAAAAGTTCTGGATTTTTGTAAATAAGCCCCAAAGGTTATAAATTATTAAAGTTGGGGTTATAAAAGTTCCTGATTTTATATTTCAGCCCCTGAAGTTTGAAAATTTTCTAATCCAGTCCCTAATGTTTGAGAATTTTCAAAATTGGTCCCTAAATCTTGAAAATTCTCTAATTTGGTCCCTTAAAGTTTGAAAATTTTCATTTTCAGTCCCTAAAGTTTGAAAATTTTCTAATTCAGTCACTAAAGTTTGGAAAATTTCAAAATTGGTCCTTAAAGTTTGAATTTTTTTAAAAATTAAGTCCCTAAAGTTTGGGAATTTGCTAAATTGGCTGCTAAAGTTTGAAAATTTTCAAAATCAACCTTTAAAGATTGAAATTTTCATATTTTGGCCCTCTAAGTTTGATTTTCTTTCAAATTGGGACCTAAAGTTTGGAATTTCTCAAAATTGGCCAATAAGGTTGTGGAAAAATTATAATTTAAATCCTTCAAGCTTAAAATTTTACATAATTGGCCACCTAAAGTTTAAGAATATTGCAATTAGACTCTCGCAACTTAAGGATTGCTTTATTCTAAAGTTTTGAATTCTATAATTCAAATCCTAAAGTCAAAATATATATGCAAATCAGTGATTTCAGTTTCAAATCTTGGTACATCGAACTCTTTTGAGAGATATAATATTCGAAAGTAAGTTAGTTGAAACAACATGTTGCCAAAACAACCTCTCTTGTGGATATTAATTAACTTTGAATATTAGAAGGTATTTGTGTGTGTTATTCATTGCGGATATTGATTGGCCCAAAGGAAGGTCAATATTTGGCTCGAATTTCACATGCACCTGTTGTGATAAACACGTGGCAATTATTTGGTTTAACGTGTGATCAATAAATCGGTCCAAAGAAAGGTTTATTGGTTAACATGTCTTATTGCCAGTGTTTGGTCACTACGTCAAGGGAAAATTAGGTGTTTGTATGTTATTTCATGCGGATATTGATCGGCCCAAAGGAAGGTCAATATTTGGTCCGAATTTCACATGAACTTGTGGTGATAAATATGTGACGGTTATTTGATTTTACGTGTGATCAATAAATCGGTCCAAAGAAAGGTTTGTTGGTTGACATGTCTTACTGTCAGTGTTTGATTACTACACCAAGAGTACCACTTACAAGTCAATATTTCTGTCCAAAGACTAAATATTGATGTTGTGCTAGGTATCTTGTGATGGGCCCTACCATTATTTGAAAGTATGATTTGCATAATAAGGTACTTACGTGAGCTATTTTATTTAAGTGTTCTCTATTCAGTTTCAAATTCTGCTAGTAGTATATCTACAAGCTCAAATTTAATCCCTATATTTATGGAACAAACTTCAAGGATCAAAACAACAACATTAACTTTTCGTTGGCTGCATGGATCTAGACCGTGTACTAAGGATTGAGCAACCTGCTCCTCTTACGGATGAAAGTTCATCTAATCAAATGAGGAACTTTGAGAAGTGGGATTGCTTAAATTACGTGAGTCACATGATCATTAAGTGCGGCATTCCGGAAGCCTTTAGTGGCATAGTATCTGAGGAGGTATATGATGCCAATGAATTCCTTGCCGAAATTAAGAAACGTTTTGCGAAAAACGATAAGGCTGAAACAAGCACGCTTATGCAAAGCTTGATTTCAATAAAGTGTAAAGGCAATGGGAAAATAAGGAACTACATCATGTAGATGTCTCACACTGCTTCAAAACTTAAGGAACTAAAACTCGACTTGTCTAATGACTTGCTCGTGTATTTGGTATTGATATCGCTTTCTGCACAATATAGTTAATTTAAGGTTAGTTATAACTGTCAAAGTAGAAATGGACTCTAAATGAGCTCATTTCATAGTGTGCAAGCTTCTTGCACAATTCAGTCAATTTAAGGTCAGTTGTAATCAAAGGGAGAAATGAACTCTAAATGAGCTCATTCTATTTTGTGTGCAAGAGGAAGAAAAGTTGAAGCAGGACAGAACTGAAAGTGTTCACTTGGCAAACACCTCTAAAGATAAGGGCAAGAAAACGAATAAAGAAAATAAAGTTGTTAAGGGGCTATTAATTTTATAATCCCACACTTAAAGTCAATTTTTGAAACGGGAACTGCAACATTTTTGAGGAAGTTGAGTTTGGAGGGAGAAATAATGTTAAGATATTGTCTTTAAGGAAGAAGTTGAGGAAGGATCGGTTTCGATTCCTACTATTGCTTTTGACAACGTACAAGTTTTTATGCATGCCATTGATCAAGAAGCATATCCGGAACCTCAATTAGACAATGTTGAAGAACCTCCCATCCAAAATAAGGTAAATTTCAGAAATACAAACTCAACAACCTCAATAACTAAAGCCGTTAAGGAAATCCACGAGAGAAAGGGAAAAAATGTTATTCCGGATAATTTAAATAGTATTTTTCCAAGAACATAAGAAAAATAATGGAATGGTGGAAGATGGTCTAATCAATTCCATCAGGCCATGCAGGGTTCTAACTCTCAAAAGTGGATTGATGTCATAAATAAGGAGTATAAGCATATGCAAGACAATAAAGTTTGGGATCTTGTCCCATTACCAGAAAGTGTTGGTCTTAAATGGATTTTTAAACCAAGAGGGATTTGAAAGGTAATGTGGAAAGATATAAAGTTCGTCTTGTATCTAAATGCTTTACATGGAATGATGACATTGATTATAAAGAGACTTTCCCTTTGGTTTCTACGAAAGACTCTTTCAGAAAAGTTAGGTTGTTGCACATTTTGACCTCGAGTTACATCAAATGGATACTAAGGTAGCGTTTCTCAATGGTGACATTGATGGGACGATATGGTTTGCAAATTAAAGAAATCCATTTATGTACTCAAGCCAGCTTCCCGTTAAGGGTAATACAAATTTCATCAAGTAATTATCTCATTTGGTCTTGAGATTAATGTTGTTGATGGTTGTTTGTATTACAAGTTCAGCGGGAGTAAGTATATTGTCCTAGTTTTATATGTTGATTATTGCTTGCCACTAATGATATAGGTATGTCACATAAAATTATGAGATTTTTTGTCAAGGAATTTTGAGATTAAAAATCTTGGTGACGTCTCTTTTGTATTAGGAATTCAGATACACCGGGATTGTTCTCGGGGTATTCTTGAGTTGTCACAAAAGAGCTATATTGATAAAGTACTTAAGAGGTTTGGCATGCAATACAGTAAATCAGGGGACAGCCCTATCGCTAAGGGAGACAATTTAGTCTCAACTAATGCCTGAAAAGTTGTCTTGAAGTTAAAGAAATGCAGAGGATCCCATATAGTTAAGCTATAGAAAATCTGATGTATGCTCAAATTTGTATGCGTTCGGATATTGCATACGTTATTGGGATACTAAGGAGATGTTTAAGTAACCCTGGGATGGATCATTTGGAAAGTAGCCAAACATGGGTTATAAGGTATTTAAAGAGAACAAAAGATTACATGCTCACATACAGAAAATCGGATCAGTTGGAGATCATATGGTATTATGATTCCGATTTTTGCTAGATGCCAAAACAGTAGAAGATCCACATCAGACTACATCTATCTGCTAGTTGGAGGAGCTATTTCCGGATGGAGTGCTTAACAGACACTTTAGCTTCTTTCACTTGGCAGCACAGTTGTAGCAATTTTGGGGGCATCTAATTATGGAATATAGCTGCGAAATTTTGTCACAAGGCTGCGTATTCTGTATGGTATAGAAAGACCACTAAAGTTATATTGTGACAATAACTCAGCAGATTTATATTCCAATAACAACAGGAGCTCAACTAAGTCAAAATACATTGACATAAGTTCCTGGTTGTGAAGGATACAGTTCAGAGTGGACACGTGTCAATAAGAGTACATTGGGACAAACTCCATAATTGCGGATCCGCTTACTAAAGTATTACAACCCAAGGTCTTTCATGAGTACATTACTCATATGGGTGTTGTATTTCTTAAGGATATTCGATTTCAGTGGGAGTTTGTATTTTGGGTGCATTAGACACATTTATTGTCCTTTCGGATACAGTTTAAAGTTAAAGTTATTTATAGCTGTAAGGTTTCAGGTTTATTATCTCTGAACTTGTTTAAGGATGATCTCACTAAAGTTGGACCAGTTGGAAATAGGCATGTTGAAGATCACATTACATGTAATTTCCATGCTACACATCCATACTTGATCCATGTCATTCAGTTATGTCGATATACGTGACCATTGAAGGTTTAGTTACGATTAATGTAGCGAAAGCCGCTTTGATCCTATGTTGATATAATTGATGGACCGGATTGTTTGGGGATGCATTCAGTAATGATAGCAAAATTCTGAGTACTCATAAGGTTATGATTGATACACAATTGTAAGGTTACACATATAGCCCAAGTGGGAGATTGTAAGGATTTTAATCAATCGTGTGGGCTTATATGTGAATTATTGTGTATTGAATAAAAGACTATCAATTTGGTTAAGCCCAATTAAAGTGATCTAATAAGGATTTGATATATCGGGCTTTAATGCATCTAATTAAATGTATGGGCTTTTATGTGTAGATACCAGGCCATTACCTAATTCATGATGGGCCGGATTAGGTTAATTGACAATTCAGTATATAAAGTCGGTTATGGTCCCTGAATCCTACGTACTGTTCATCTTATCTGACATCCCATCATCAGAAAGAAAATAAGGACTACGTATCGATTTAGAAGATCCAACCAGCCGAATCGTTTATCGTGAATCACGTTTGATTAAGGTACGCTTCCACTTAAGTTATTTAATTCTTGATAATTCAGCATGATGATTTTGGATCCTGGATAAATAATTATTATTTGTGATAAATTTTCTAACATTATAATGTATAATATAATCATGTGTAGCATAGAGACTCTCTCCACGTACACGTGCATAAAAATACAAATTATGGATCAAATTAGCACTTTGGACCTAGGATTTTAGTGCGAGCATGATCTGCTTGCGTGAATATCTAATCCAATATACAAAAAAACTGACCCCTTAAGATGATTCTTGTTTTTTTCTCTATTTCCTATATTTTTTAACTTTTCCTCCAACCGACGTTTTAACATTTTAAACTAGTCCATGTTTCTACTATTTCCTATACTTTTTTAAAAAAATTTCCTCCAATCGACCTTTTAACGTTTGAAACTCTTGAAACTTATTGGTATAGTCATTTTAATATTATGTTAATGACATGTTAGTGGATGGATTTAACTCACCATTCATGGTTATAAATCTATAATAAATCTCATCTTTTCTCCGTTTCACATGGATAAAATCGTCATTGTCTGCAAATATATTTCGAGTTTTTTTTTTTTATGTCCAAATTTGTCGAAGCCTTGGTGGTCTTGTTCTAATATAAATTCAGTTCGTCAGAGTAGAAGTTGAAGTGCTCAGACTCTACTATTTTTTCCGTTGTATCTATCATGGGAGAAAAAAATTCAAGCGAGACCTCATGCACTTACAGTGATGGGCCGACTTTTTTTTAAGGACATCATATAATGCACATGCCTCGATTTGTAAATTTGTACTTTTTTAGGGATTAATATATTCCTGCAACTTTCATTTCCTGTTTTGTTCTTTTTCAATAAATAAAACAGATTTTATGATCTGCAATTTTTATCGCAACACTAATTTTCCTTTGAACTTCTCAACATAGTGAACTAATCAATATTTCTGCTTTTTAGGAGTTCTTGTTATATTCCTCTTATTATGCATTTGTTTCTAAATTTATTTCTATACTTTCTGTCTTACCCTTTTCTGAGAATAAATTTTTAAAAAGTAATTATTTGAAGAATTTTTGGTTTAAAAGAAAAAATAATGTGTTCATGGATAAATTATTTTATTGCACTACAACAAAAATTTCATTTTGCAACGTTCAAAAAACGTTGCCAAAAGATTTATACAGTGTTTGGACAAGTGTTGCAAATCTCAATATTTTCATAGAGAAAAAACATATCGCAACGTTTTTTGAATGTTGCAAAAGTCTGAAATAAATGTTACCGTAGACCATTTGCAACATTTATTGAGTATTGCATAAATCTTTTACATCGTTTTTTAAGTGTTGCAATAACCTTTAGCCTAACCTTTGTAATGTTTATTGAGTGTTGCAATAACCTTTAGCTCAATCTTCTGCAACATTTATTGAGTGTTAGACCCTTTTGTAACTTTTTTTGAGTGTTACAAAAACCTATAACCCAACTTTTTACAATGTTTGCTAAGTGTTGTGGTAAATTCTTTTGCAACGTTTTTTTATTCTTGTAAAAACCTTTAACCCAACATTTTGTATGCTGCTATATTTTTAATATTATTGAATATTTATTTATAAAATCAGTATTTTCTCATTAATTCATTAAAGCAGTAATTGACATGCAAAAGTAAAGACAGAAGTACATGAAATTGAGAATATTTACATTACAAATTTTCAAATCTATACAAAATAAATAGTATTAATAATGTTTAATAAATCTACAAAAAATCATCATATCACAAAATAAATATTTGGCTATAGGCACATCAACTTCATCTTGCAATAAAGCTGCACATTCTGATAGCAAAATCAGGTCCATCTCTAAAAGAAGGTCTTCAAAGTTGCACCTATGTTGTTAATTTGACCAAAGTTACAATAAATATCACGCTTTACTTACATAATAAATAGTAGAAAATTAAAAAACAGAGCTAAAAACCATAAATTTATATATTTCAAATGTAATTTCATTGAAATTGATAGGACTTGTCCTAAATCAACCTAGTAGACCCAAGACTTGAATTGTATTGATGGTAGATGTAGCTAGATGTTGGATCCACCACTAAGGAAACTTTGACCTTCTTTGAATATGAAAAATTGACAAATTTTCCTCTATAACATGGACTAAAACCACATGAAAAGTTACAAGTCTCTCTCTCTCTCTCTCTCTCTCTCTCTCTCTCTCTCTCTCTCTCTCTCTCTCTCTCTCTCTCTCTCTCTCACACACACACACACACACACACACATGATAAGTGTGTTTTACACACTTATTTTGTTTTAAATCGACAATTTAATTGACAAATTGAGCGAATTTCTACTTATAAATTGTGTTTATCTTGTACAGTTAGGTACAACCTCAATTGGAAAGAAAATGGACAAGATTGGAAAGCAATTGAGCAAAAAAAGGAGCAATTTTGATGTTCAAGGACCTAATTGAAAGAAATCAAAAGTTCGGGGACTCAATTGCAACATCTCAGAAAGTTGGAGGACTAAAGATGCAAATATTTCAGGGGCATAGTTGCAATAAAAGTCAAAAATTAAGGACTAAATTGAAGAAGACCAGAAGTTGGAGGACCCAATTACAAATCATGGAAGGACGAAGCTGCCAAGTGAACCACGCGATCGCGTGTCTCGATCAGGTCGAGTTCACGAAATCAGGCCACAAATCAACCCGAGAGTTTCCAGCCTAACCACGCGATCACGAGGCATTCAGCCACGCAATCGCGTGGGCAAAATTTTTGCCAACCGGATTTTTATTTTTGATTTTATTATTTTTGTCTAAGGGCGTGTTTGGCTCAATTGTGGATGCATTTTTCGATATTTTTAGGTCAGATTTTTGGGGGTATTTATACCCCCACTTCTCTCTTTACAAAGAAGTACAATTTTTACTCTCAAACCCTAACATCTTTCTCCCCTTTTCTTCTTCTTTCTTTTCTTTTCTTTTATTTGTTTTTTCTTTAGTTTGTAATTTTAGTTTGTAGTTTAATTTTGTTTACATGTTGCTAGTCCCCATTGAAGTTATGAAGCAAAAAGTGAGGTGAAGATTCAAAGCAATGGTAAAGGAATTTTGGGGCAAAAATCAAGGGAAGTGATTTATTTCATTTTCTTGCATTTTCAATCTTTTATTTCTATATTTTGTGATGTATTTTTGTAAACCTCAACTTTTGTGCAATATTTATACAATGGGCTAATTGTTTTATATTGGGATGATTGATGTAGCTTAACTTAGTTTAAGTAATTTTAATGTTTGTTTATTA
Organism: Ligustrum vulgare; assembly: GCA_963555705.1. Classification (NCBI taxonomy): domain Eukaryota; kingdom Viridiplantae; phylum Streptophyta; class Magnoliopsida; order Lamiales; family Oleaceae; genus Ligustrum; species Ligustrum vulgare. The sequence goes on from OY743174.1 coordinate 32,068,091, forward strand.
ATTTTGAGTTTATTTCATGTGTGTTTGTTATTAAGATTATTCCATGTGTTTGATTGATCACCAAATATATGTTTTGTGAAGTGTATGATAATCGAGAGATATTATGCATTTTAGACCAAATAATGAATGCTCTAGGTTCTTGTTAAGGATAGAGATATACCTTAAATCCTAGATGATCCATTGAGCTATTTTCACAAAGAGTTAATGCAATTGATTGGGCCTTAATCGACATAGAGATATAGTAGGTTAAACCAATTGATTAGGGTTAATTTACTTGAGAGAGGTAATTAGCTAAACTTGAAAAATCGGGTCTAACATTGTAAATGAGTAATTTATTAATTTGTATGTGTTGAGAAATTACTTAAGCAAGAGTTAAGTGAAATCATGAATCCCAACTATTTTATCTTTCATTTTTCTTATTTTAATTTGGTTTAACATTAGTTTCGTTAATTTATAATTGTTAAAAATCCATCTTTTAATTGTGTGTTTCATTTGTTAAGATTAAATTAACTAGAGTATAATAGAGTATACATTCCTTGTGGGATCGACAACCCGGACTCAAAAAGTCCACTTTATTACTTGTACGCGACCCGTGCGCTTGCGGTACATACTATTTTGAGCGAACAAGTTTCTGACGTCGTTGCCAGGGAATGTTTTTACTTTGATTATTACTTAAGTTAATTTTAATTTTAATAGTTTGTAATTATTTTTATTTTATGTTTTATTTTGTTACCTTTGGTTAACCACCACTATTCTAATTTTTCTTGTGTTTGGTTTTCTTTCTATGCATAATTGATTTTAACATTGGCAAAATAGGAAAGCAATTGCAATGAACAATCTCAACATGGGTGATGAATACGTGCTTGAAGAATATTCAAGTTGTGAAATTTGTTACAAGATGCATTGTAATGGACAATGTTTGTTTTCGGGCAATAGTTTGATTACGTCGAAGCTTATTCAGTTTAGAAAATATTTGAAATGTCGAAAACAAGCAAGTGACACATTGGATATAAGTTACATGCTCTTGGGAGATTGTGTACCGGATGATTAGGATAAGGACATCACTCTTGTGGGAGATGGTCATCCACTATTGAATTAGAAGGTACTTGCAAAGTATTATAATGAGCTTGAAAATTTGGATGAAGATAATATGCTTATGAGGGATGCCATATATTGAGAAAAATTTCGAATGTGGGGGTATAATCCACTCTTGGGAATTAATAGGAGAAACTTTCCATTGCTCATGGATTCAAATTTTGGATCAGTCATTCAATCTGAGGAGACATCAACTAATGGAGATGAGCTTGAAGAGAATGATAATTTAATTACAAAAGAATCACTTGGAGAAGTGGCAATTAATGAGGAAAAGATCAAATCAAATTCTCTCAACTTCATTGATTGTCCAATAATAGAATTTGTGATTAAGCCACTTGAGGAGGAGCAAGTCTACATTGTTGAGTTTGAATTGGATAGAATAGGCAAGTCCCATGACATTGGAAGGGACAAAGTGCAAATATTTCGAATCAATGAAGAGTGGAGCAAAGCCAAAAGAAGCAAAATGAGGAAGGCATCAAAAGCTATATTTAGAGAGCCATGAAGAACTTATACGGAGAGTTGAGCTAATGACTTTAAAATAAGCGCTTAATGGGAGGCAACCAATTCTCTATCCTTTACTTGCTTTATTTTTATTTTTTGCATATTATTTACTTTCTTGCATTTTATTTACTTTACTGCAAATAAGTTGGTTAGCCCCAAATCTCTATCTTCCACATTTATTTTCCTCAAGTTGGGTAGTGTGAAATAGCTCCAATACATTCTCATTTGATTCTAGCATGCACTCTTATCAAACTTTCAAAGTTAAATATTTGCTTAAAGCTCATTTTTAAATCACTTGGTGCATATTGTATTTTATCTTCAAGTGTGATTTAATATTGATGTGGATGGACAAATTATATTGGATTTATCAGTTAGAATTGAAACGTTGAATGTAATTTTAATTTTTGGGTCATTCACCACTTAATATCTACTCTTTTCATGTATTTTCATAGGATGCTCACAAGGTGTTCGATGAAATGCCTCATTGGAGAAATTTGTGTTCAATTGATTGGAGGCTTCAACACAAGTTTGGGGGTGGATTGGTGGTGCTTGCAATGAGATTTTCACATGCCTAAGACTACTTATTAGTGCCCTACCACTTCTTGGGATGTCTAGTAACTTCTTTTCTCTTACTTTGATTTTATTTTACACGTTGAGGACAATGTGCATTTCAAGTTTGGGGGTAATTTCCTATTGTGTATTGACATGTTAGATAGCCTTGCCGGCCAGGATTACTTAGATGTTTAAAATTGTTAATGATTCATGATTTATGACCAATATTCTACTTGTGTCTACTTTTATAAAATGCTTATCCATGCAAGATCATATTTATCTTGAGCACAATAGTCATGATTGATTGTTGGTGAAGTTTAGGAATTGTTGAAGGGTGAAGAGGTTAATGGAGTAGAAGAACTAGGTTGTGAGCTTGTATTTTAATTTTTATCAACCTATCAAATGTTTTCCAAAACTCTAAATCTCTTGATCCTATTGTAAGACAAGTTTAGGGGTGGTCGATCCGGTGAAGGAGACGGTCTAGACGTGTGGTGATTCCATATATGTTGGAAATAAATTTTGTGTGGAGTGTATTTCGCCAAGTATAAGCTAAGTAATGACCGTATGCTAAAGTTCTAAGCCCATTTTAATTTTTGCATTGAATTGCCCTATCTCGAAGCATTTTTGACTCGAGTAATTAAGCCCTAGGAGTATCTTGAAACTTGGTGCCTTAAGTTTGAAACTTGGGAGTCACGGGCCTAAAGCTCGCTATATGGGTCAATTAGAGAGCTTAATGAGTAGGGTACTCACACACACACTTGAAAAAAAAAAGCACTTCATTATTGCATTTGCTCAATAAGTCTACCTCACTTCATAGCCTTTTTTAGTCGAGTTATTAATTTCGTAGGGGTTGTTGAATCCGGGCCCAAAGAAAGGTACAGTGATCCACCAGCGAAGGCCCAATAGTGGCCCAATGGACCTTGACCCACAGCTAAGGCCTAAAATATCACCTTGGGATGAATGCCGAGGTGGTACGTCAAGCAAACATCTTTAGCCGACCTGGTTAACGCCTAGCCGATGTGCTTTATACTCAGCCGGGGCGCTTTATGACGTTGACCAGAAGAGAGATGGAGGCAGTGATGGGACACTGCCTTTACCAAGACGTGATAGGCGCCCATCCCCTACGAAATGTAGCAATGATTACGGTTGAAAAGCAAGGTTGTCACCTCCATGAGCTAGGGTGATGACAAGTGTAAAGTATGCCACGTGTCGTGATCCGAGACAAGAAGTTCCTCTATAAATGAAGCACGATTGTCTCCAAGTTAGAGGTTAGCAATTTAATACCTTTATCAATATACATTTCTCTCACTCCCTTTTCTCTCTTCTACACATTTATATCTCCCGCACCCAACACATATTTACCTAAAAATGAGTACTGACTTTGGTATCGGAGTGCAAACGAGAGCCACCTCGGCCCCCTTTGCAAACTGATTGTTTGTCATAGTGCGCAGGAGAACCACGTGTTCAAGAGGGAGGAGCTGAGACGTGTTGGTTCAAGGTCCAGCCGGATTTTGTGGTCAACAGGGGTATTTTGAAACCTGGTACCCTTTGATCTTAAAACAATATGGGGAGTTGCCGACCTAAAGCTCGCTACATGGTTCAATTAGAAAGCATAAGGGAGTGGGGAAGGCGTGATCATTCATCACTTTAGTTTTTAGAAATCATCCATAAGGGCTTTTAGATTAATAGTGAGTTTGAATTGCTTAGTATAAACTTGAATGTCGAAGCACTCATTTAGTGGAGAGTTAGTGCATTTCTAGATTGTCGAAATTGTCGGTAAAACGCAGCCAAACTAGAGTGGAAAAAGAAAAGAGTGATTTGAGAGTACCCTCTAGAATTGCATCCTGGGAGAGGAAAGAAAAATATTTATTGGGGGATGAATGTCACGAGTGGGAAAGAAAAAGAATTGACCACTAATGGTGGGTTTGTTTTGACTTGAAACCTCTTTACTCATCAATATTCTCGAAACTTAATTGACAATTGAAAGTGACTTTGCACACACACACACACACACACCGATCGAACATCAGATAAGCTAAACTTCTTTTTGATAGCATTTTTTGGAATGATACTTTTGAATTGATTATACAATTTTACACTCATAAGAAAATTGTAAGTTATCTAACGTTGTTGATCTATATTTCACGTTACGTGGTTGCACTAGTGGATAATTTTGCATGAGACGAAAGTTTGGGGGGTGTGATAAGTTTGTTTTACACACTTATTTTTCTTTTAAATCGACAATTTAATTGACAAATTGAGCAAATTTCTACTTAAAAATTGTGTTTATCTTGTACAATTAGGTACAACCTCAATTGGAAAGAAAATGGACAAGATTGGAGAGCAATTGAGCGAAAAAAGGAGCAATTTTGATGTTCAAGGACATAATTGAAAGAAATCAAAAGTTCGGGGACTCAATTGCAACATCTTAGAAAGTTGGAGGACTAAATATGTAAATATTTCAAGGGCATAGTTGCAATAAAAGTCAAAATTCGAGGACTAAATTGAAGAAGTCCAGAAGTCGAAGGACCCAATTGCAAATCATGGAAGGACGGAGCTTCCAGGTGAACCACGCGATCGCGTGTCTAGACCAGGTCGCGTTCGCGAAATCATACCAAAAATCAACTCGAAAGTTTTCAGCCTAACTACGCGATCTCGAGGCATTCAACCACGCGATCGCGTGGGCAAAATTTTTGCCAACCAGATTTTTATTTCTGATTTTATTATTTTTGTCTAAGGGCATGTTTGGCTCAATTGTGGACGCGTTTTTGGACCTTTTTAGGTCAGATTTTTGGGGGTATTTATACCCCCACTTCTCTCTTTACAAAGGAGCACAATTTTAGTTTGTAGTTTAGTTTTGTTAACATGTTGCTAGTACCCATTGAAGTTATGAAGCAAAAAGTGAGGTGAAGATTCAAAGCAATGGTGAAGGAATTTTGGGGCAAAAATCAAGGGAAGTGATTTATTTCATTATCTTGCATTTTCAATCTTTTATTTTTATATTTTGTGATGTATTTTTGTAAACCTCAACTTTTGTGCAATATTTATACAATGGGCTAGTTGTTTTATGTTGGGATGATTGATGTACCTTAACTTAGTTTAAGTAATTTTAATGTTTGTTTATTAATTTTGATCTTATTTCATATGTGTTTGTTATTGAGATTATTCCATGTGTTTGATTGATCACCAAATATATGTTTTGTGAAGTGTATGATAATCGAGAGATATTATGCATTTTAGACCAAATAATAAATGCTCTAAGTTCTTGTTAAGGATAGAGATATACCTTAAACCCTAGATGATCCATTGAGCTATTTTCACAAAGAGTTAATGCAATTGATTGGGCCTTAATCGACATAGAGATATAGTAGGTTAAACCAATTGATTAGGGTTAATTTTACTTGAGAGAGGTAATTAGCTAAACTTGAAAAATCGGGTCTAACATTGTAAATGAGTAATTTATTAATTTGTATGTGTTGAGAAATTACTTAAGCAAGAGTTAAGTGAAATCATGAATCCCAACTATTTTATCTTTTATTTTTCTTATTTTAATTTGGTTTAACATTAGTTTCGTTAATTTAGAATTGTCAAAAATCCATCTTTTAATTGTGTGTTTCATTTGTTAAGATTAAATTAACTAGAGTATAATAGAGTATACATTCCTCGTGAGATCGACAATCCGAACTCAAAAAGTCCACTTTATTACTTGTACGTGACACATGTGCTTGCGGTACACACTATTTTGAGCGAACAACACACACACACACACCCTCCCACCCCCACACGACACACACACACACACACACACATATATGTGTGATCTAAAATAGGGCACCCCTGTCACAACCAACTAATCAAAAATGAAGTGCATGTAAATCAACACCTGTTGTCATTTGATCAAGTTACAAGGGAATATTATGCTTTACTTACATAATAAAAGAAAAATTAAAAAACAGAGCTAAAAACCATAAGCGTACATCTTTTCAATGTGATTTCATAAAAATTGATAGGAGCGCCGATGGTAGAAGGACAAAATGGTCTTTTGTTATTATCTCATTTAAAAATGTTTAAGAAAAATTAAGAGAATAATAAAATTAAAATAAAAGGACAAAGTTATACCAAGCGTTGAATGCAATGACTCTTCTTTACACCCCATTCGTCATTATTCTTTCTCTCTCTCTCTCTATCTTCTCTTCTTTGCCCCTTTCCCTTTCCCTTTTCCTCTCCCGTTCCTATCTACACTCCGGACCATGCAAGATCTCAGCCTTCTTATTCAATTTTGGAAACCACAAATTGTAATTTCATCACCAATAAAAGTTTATCTTGGTAAAACGGGGGAATGGTATTATTATCTGATTTGTAAAAATCCTCATCCTCAATATGATAGTAATCAAGTTTACTTTTCTTATTCGGTTCTTTCATAGTCGTAGATTATAGAAGAAAATTTTGGGTAAAATCATCAAAACCAAAATCAGAAAGGGAATAAAAAAACAAAAGATCCAAATGTACTGAAACAAACTCCAAATGCTTTTCCTTTTTTTGGATGACTCTTAGTGTCACGACCCTCCCAGATCTTCCTACTGGACCAAAACGTGAAGTGTGCCGATGACAGGTGCCAACAAAAGATTGTACCCGCCATCAAGGCAACCTAGACTTTTCTTATCTTTCAAAATCTCACTTTAAATAATGTTAATTTCTAGAAATTTAGACAAGGTCTCCTCTATAATATTGAAATAACCAACCTGTAATACGACGAAAAATCCTCAAGCAACCATGCATAAATATTTATCTCACTTCCAAAATCTTCCAAGCATGGTAACTGATGAAATAAAATAACTGAAAACTCTTAGTCTAATCCATTAATATATACATAACCCAAACGAATATAAATTTCTTAAAATGCAATGAACCCATAAGCTTAGGTACTTATACAATAACTTAATCACATAAATCGTACTCTCACTAGGTCCGTGGCATGACTTGGCATATCAACAGGCTCCAATATCTTCCTAACTCAATCTTACCTGCATCCTATAAGAAAATATAGAAAAAATATGACTTTGTAACTTAGTGAGTGGATAATTCGAAATTAATTAAAATTTTCTCGTAAATACACGTTTACAAATAAAGCTTATTTATTCTATTTTAACTTTAGGAAATTTTCGATAATTGCTTTTAATATTGAAACATGATGAAATCGTAAAATCCTTTATTCTTTATTCTAAATGAGCATAGTTAAAGCATCAGGAATATGATAAATACGATATCATGAAAATCAGAATAAATTGTCATTTCATCATACTATAAGTTGAAAGATTTATTCTGTAAACTGAATAAGCTAAATTCTATTATCTGGAACCTGATGAGATGAAATCTGATAAACTGAAGTCTGTTAACTGAAATCTGATAAATTGTAATAATAATGAAAATCACACAAAAATGTACCCAATGAGCAGCCTCATTCATGTGTAGAGTAATATCATGTACAAGACAAAGCTACTCAAATCTGATAACTAATAAACAAAGTATGATAACTCAATAATCTGGTCATACGCGGACAGAGCTGCCCTAAAGGCTAAGTACCCTGGTACATGGCCCAAGCCTATATGTGTATAGGGTGGGTACCAGGGTGGGTCCCAAAGACCTTTGATAATCTAGTCGTACACTGTGGAAACAAATTCACACCAGTGTAGAGCGGGTAAAATAACATATCTAGTCATACACTGTGAAAACGGATTCACATCAGTGCAGAGCGGGTAAAGTAATATATTTGGTCATACACTGTGGAAAAGAATTCACATCAGTGCAGAGAGAGTAGAATCACCATATCTGGTCATACATTGTGGAAACATATTTGTATCAGTGCAAAGCGGGGTAAGATCACCTGGGTACTTTCTGTGGAAACGGATTCACATCAGTGCACAGCGGGGTAAGATCACCTAGGTAATTTCTGGTAGTTTTAAAATAATTTTACATTTATTGAAATATCTACTACTGATATAATATTTGCCAAAACATGATTTGAACTGAATTTATTAAAAATGTCTATTTATGAATATCTACTTTACTATAAAAATCATGTTGTATAACTCAACCAGCTGAAATAAGTAACTTTGCAACTTATATAATTTACTATAAGAACTGCAATAAATAATTATTTCATATAAACCTTGGAATTGAGATAAATAAATAAAATACTTATTTTCTGAAAAATAAAGTTTTTCACTCACAATGTTAGGAATTGTAGTTAGGTTGGCTGGTAAGCTTTTTCTATTTCAATATCACTTCCTAAAATATAGATGAAAGTTTGGATCAACTTTAATAATAAGAAATCCTTAATAACTTGTTTATAGAAAAATCTACAATTTAATAAATATCTTAACACTCAATTGTATTCACAAGTAAAAATCTAAAGATTTCCATGTGTATTAAGCAATTGATGTTAATCGATAACTTAACTCAAGTCAATTTATTTTATTCTCTTTAAACACAATGACATCCCTCCTTCAATATCACAATGTGATCATTTAGGGGATAATCCATGTTCTATTTACTTTACAATCAGAGAGGATACACATATACCTAAAATTCCCTTCTACAATAACTTAACAAAATTAGCCAATGGTTTAACATAATCACATCGTGAACTAGACATACCATAAACTTCATCATATCCAACATTTATAAGCTAAAATATCATTACAAAAACTTAAACTTATGAAAATCGTGAATCTAAATCACAAGTTGAAAACCCTAGAATTTCAACCAATTCTTTCATCACCAAACTTCATTAACTAGCTCATTATACTAAAATCAAAGCTGCACCCATCATAAATTTCATATCTAAAACAATAAACAAAAACCCTAAATACAAACCATTTCTCAATTAAATAATTTCTTGCTTACCTCGTAGGAACAAGAAGAATGGAACTCAAACTTGGCAAAAGACCCGCACTTCTTCCTTTTTTTTTTTTTTTTTTTCTCCCCTTCCCTTTCTTCCTTTCCTCCCTTTTTTTTTTCCCTTTTTCTCTGGCCTTAGTTTGGTCACTGTAAGAGAGGTGGAGGGAAAATTTCAATTGTGATTTCAAGACAAATAGATAAGGAATTAGCAAGCCCCTCAAAATTTAATTGGTAAGTTAAGTCCCAAAATTTAATAATTAAAACCAATTTAACCTTATCTTTAAATAATACTAAAATGATCACTAAAATTCTCACAAATTCAAATTGGTCCAAACTTGACTCTGAATTAGTCAAATAAAATGTTTGACTTTGATTACAAAATTAAATCTTGACGAATTAAAAGTAGGTTGTGACAATCTTACCTAATTGAAAGAATTTTGTCCTCAAAATTCGTTTGATTAAGATATAACCATATAACCATATGGAGATCTGGAAGACATATATGACCCAGTTGTCCATGTTACCTCTTCATTGAATGATTTTCCAGTAAACTTTAACCGGAACATAGATTATAATCTTTCTTATCTTGCCTTGATTCTTAAATCAAGCTCTTAACAACTATCATAAATTGAACACTCTTTAATAGTACTAATGATCTTAGGCATAAGTTAAATGTGATATCTTCTAAGCCTTATCATTGAGAATTACATTCGTTAATACTAGATAAGTCCATTATTTCTAATCCATAAACAATTGAACATAACTTTAAATAATATTCCAAGGACTAAATATCTTTATTTCCTAGCTTTTCATTTAATCAAATCTTAGAAAAATCAATATCTTCCCAATCTAGAGTTCAAGATATTACCTTTCACGTTCTCCAAAATTTTAGTTTATGTCATAATTTAAATTACCCTTTAATCAAATTATTTTCCCATAACACCTGTTACATATTTTATACCAACTAACTTTCCTTTGCAATCTTTGTCGCAATAGAATAAATTCTCAAAATATTTTTTGTATCATATATAGTCCCAAAATGGTCATTTCTATCTAGTCCTTATAATCAACTCCGTGAATGATAAAATAATAAATGACCTACCAATTCATTAATAACATATCCTTTAGACTCTAATCCATATATTTTAATCATGTCTCTTCACCCAAATCTCTAGCATTTGTCATTTTACTTAGAACACTTCTTAAATCCTGATATAAATCTTTAACAAAAATAAAAACACCCATCATCTTAAGTAAAAGGGCAAACATTTTTTTTCAAATTTAACCCAAAGATGCAATTCCACAAATATTTAAAGATCGCACTGATCATCATCTTAGAATTTATACAATTCAATAGTGTAGCGATCGAGAATTTTCTACAACTTATTTAAATAAGTAATTATTTTAAAAACGTGTCGCTACGACTTTTTCCATTTATTTTAAAAACACGTGTTCATCTAGCCAACGAAGTAAAATTTTATTTATCTTAGTCAAATTCCAGTCCAATTAAAGTGAATCATTTTCAGTATTTATCCTTAAGTCTAGATTTCAATTTTTAAATAGATTATCCAAATTATTCTGATTTTATGTCCAAGTTCGTTATTTAATTTAAAGTCAAATCTTATCAAAAATATTCTAAGATTATTTTTTTTATGTTGTCCAATTTTCAAATTTTATTTGGATTCAAATTATTTTAAGTCCAAATTTCAACTGTTTTACTCCAATCCAACATCTCGAGCCCAATTATTTTACCGATCATTCAAGTCCTTTTAACAACCCAATCAATAAATTCTTGGCCCAACTAAATCAACAATTTAGTTTCCAAGTATTTCCTTACACAACCATATTCACTTCCAAAAATTCTCACAATTTTCCATGAATCAAGATTCTAACCTAAGCTACCATGTTTAACACCTAAATCAACTATTAATTAAACCTCCCAACCTCATTATCAAAACCACGCAACCACTCCAGTAAAGGTATTACCCCTCTCAACTGCTGCACACCATTCCCACAATTCCAAACACAATTATCACCCCTGCTAATCCAATCACCCGAGCCTCCATCACCGCCGGAAACCTTCACCACATCAACCAAAAATCTACCAGAGCCACCACAGAACCACAAGCTGCACCCAATTTAAACCAGTCACTACCTTCTGCCGCCACCACTAACCTTTAGCCTCCGACCCACAACCTCAACTCCTCATTCCTCAAATCATCAAAGAAACCCAAGGAAAATCCAAAATTAAACTTCGAAACCCAAACTTCCCGTCGCGGTTTCTTGCACCCAAATCGAGCCCCACTTCATAAATCTTCGCACACCCATCCCACACTCGTCACCGCCAGGTTCCGGCGGTGCCATCGCCGGCAGTACCTCCGCCGGATTTCCCTCAGCTCGCGTCGCCTCCCTCTCTTGTCTCTTCTCTGTTTTGAACGAAATGAAGAGAGAGAGAGAGAGAGAGAGAGAGAGAGTGAAATTGGTTATACTGATTTTGATTTTGATTTTATTGAAATTGCTTTTAAGCCCCAAACTTTGAAATGTGTCTATTTCAATCCCTTGTTTTTAGAAGTCCCTTAATTCAATGCCTACACTTTTGAAATGAGTTAATTGAGCCCTAGCATTTTAAAATCCAATGAGTCAGCCCACTAATTTCGAAAAGTCCATTTCAGCCCCTACACTTTTAAAATTCATGCTTTCTTTAAAATTTCAATTCAACCCCTAAACTTTATTTACTTTAATATTTCAAATTTTCAAAAGACTAAATTAATTTAATTTTCTTTTGGCTAGGTGATACATTTGGTGATTTAGAAGATTGACGTGATTTCGGCTTTACTTTCAAACTCGTGATTTAAGGTAGACTCGCCCCCACTAATTAGTTTAAATTATAATTTATGTGTCTTATGTGAAATCACGTGATTTATATGCTTGATGCATGAGACGAGAAAAGAATATTTCTTATGAGATAAATGAGAAATGATGATGTTATGCATAACTTACTTGCTTAAATGCATGAGACGAGACTACCCACACCCTATGATTTTTTTGTAAAGAGCCTTTGATTTTATTAAAATAGCCTATGATGATGATGATGATGATGATGATGTCATTGTATGATTTCATAATTACATGTTAAATTATTCTGTAAATTAATTATTGGCGATGAGTCTACTGAGTGTTTCTTTCGAAATGCTCATTCCATTTTAACAGCTTTTGCAGATTTCGGAGATGGCGGCGAATGAAAGGGGCAGCTTTGGCAAATTAAATAAATGATGATATTATTAGAAAATTTTATGAATGTTACTCTTTAAATTATTTATCGCTAATTTCATTTAAATAATTGGGATTAAATTTTTACGAATTGTTCTTTATTTAAATTAATTAAGTTTCTGCTGAAGTTTTCAAATGATAAATGTGATGCTTTGAATTAAATTTATTTTCTGCAATAAAGTCAATTTTAAAGGACGAAGTGGCGTCCCGGTCTCCGCGGAATTTGGGGCGTTACAGCGTGGTATCAGAGCGGGTCTACGTTTCTGTAGACTTGCAAATTTTTTTTTTTTTAAAAAAAAGATAATTTTTCTAAAATAATAATAACGACTTTTGCCACTGCCATCTTTCGCTCCGCCAACTCCGAAGGTAAATGACTTGTTATTATGAAGTTTATTTATTTTAATTTCGGATGCATGAGAAATGAAAGTTTTGATATTTAGACGAGAAAGAATGAGAAAGATTTTGTATCCGAAATAAGAAAGAAAGAAAGAAAACGAGTTTGAGCATAATTTGAAATATCTTTTAAAATTTTTATGTCCTCATAAATTTTTAACTAAGAGAAATAGATGAAACCCCACTTAATTGGACTTTGCATAATTGATTATAGGACATGGAATCAAGTTCCAAGAACGTATTTAGTCACGCAGAAATAGCCGCTAGGGACTATGACAATTTTAAAACCTAGGCCGGAATGGAATATCAATCAGCATGTTGGGCAAGAAAGCTACTTACGTAATCAAGCAATACAACATGGCTTCGTGGCCAAATACTACCAGTCGATCAATCATTTAATCTTGTCCTTTCCGGATAATACACGAAATATAGCCCGCTTGATATACATGGACGTGAATACTTCCATTAACGTGGATCTCGACTACGACTCGTTCTGCGAGAGACTTGTGGCATACTGGCCTATGTACCACAAGGACCTTTTGGAGTTCTCTCCTGGTGAGGCGCCAGCACCCGAGCCCGAATTTGGGCAAGGAGCTGAGTTGGTTCCCGAGAGTGATCCCGAAGAAGACCCAGATGAAGAACCGGAAGAAGAACCTGAAGAAGAACCCGAAGAAGATCCAGAAGAAGAAGAAGAAGAACCAGAAGAAGAAGACCCAGAAGAGGAAGACGATGAGCCAGTGCTAGAAGAATTCTCGGATGCCGAGTCATGTATTACCCAATAGATTAATATATTTGGCCCTATTTATTTTGGACTATGATAGCATTTTACCCCTCTTATTTTGTATCCTAACTTGAAGGATTATTGAATTATCAATAAGATATTATTTTGATAAAAAAATTTTCTCTTTATTTAATATTTGGTTTATGATTAAATATATATATATATATATATACATATCGAGAAGTTGAATATATTTTTACTCCTCTTCTTAAGGAAATGTCGAGGCGCGAAAACAGAAGTACATCCGAACAAGCTCACCCAGAACAGGGCCCCACAACCCAATCCACGGCTATCAGGGACCTACTCCAAGCAGTACAAACACTAGTACAAAAACGCGGGCGTCGGTTATGAAGAACCGACGCCTGAACCGGAGGTTTACGCGTTGGTTCTTGGAGAACCGACGCGTAAACCTTGACTTTACGCGTCGGTTCATGGTGAACCGACGCGTAAAGTCAAGGTTTACGCGTCGGTTCTCCAAGAACCAACGCGTAAACCTCCGGTTCAGGCGTCGGTTCTTCATAACCGACGCCTGAACCGGTTTTAGGCGTCGGTTCTCAAAGAACCGACGCCTAAACCATTTAATACATCTTTCAAAATTCGCGCGATTTCATTATACCCGACCGCGCATATCTCTCTCTCACTCTCTCTCAACACTTCAACATCGCGAAGCCATCACCACCGTGCCTCCACCAACACCACGACGCCACCAACACCGCGACACCACCACCAACCCGCCTCCATCTCGTAAGAACTTTACTCTATGTGTGTGTGGTGTGTGTGTGTCCGTGTATATGTATATATATATGTGTATGTGTGTGTGTCCGTGTATGTATATATATGTGTGTGTGTGTGTGTCCGTGTATGTATATATATATATATGTGTATGTGTATATGTATATGTATATATATATATATATATGTATGTATATATAAGTAGATCTATATGTGTTTGTGTGTATATATATGTATATATGTGTGTGTTTATGTATATATATATTTGTATTTATAAAAATGTTAATATATATATATATATATATATATATATAATAATTCACATTTTTATACAAATATATATATATACATATATATATATATATAAGTTATAATTTTGGTATTACAAATAGTTAATTGATATAATTTGAATTATTGGAATTATATTGAAATTATGCATGGAATGTTAGGTTATGTAATCATACTTTGAGCATTTTAGGAATTAAGAATTGATTTTAGATTAATTTTGGAGTGGTTGATGATGTTGAAGTTTGATTTATTGTGTTTGAGTAGTGAATATGTGGAGGTTGAACATTTTTGTTGTATTGTGGCATTTTGATTAATCCTCCTACAGGTTGGGTAAGTCCAACTTATAGGGGAGACTCTGCCGAAATTACTGTAGGATTTTATAAATAAAAAATGAAGATAATAGTAATTATAGGTGATTTTCACTATCATAGAATTAACCATACTAAATAAATAACTAAACAAAATATACTAGTAAAATTATGAAGTATTCAACGTAATAAATTATCGTATGCATGTGATTTCAATTATTAATATATAGTTGGTTCAAATATATAACTATTATTACAAATATTCACTCAAAAGTAATATTTTTTTAATTATATCTTCGCATATAGGTTATTAGATATTGATCGAGATTGGATGTACGGCAGGCGTAATACACATGAATATTTGAAAGGAGTTGAAGAGTTTATGAAATGTGCGGACGGACACATGAGAGAGAAATGTGAAGCAATGATTTTGTGTCCTTGTTGTGATTGTAAGAATCTGAGAAAGTTTCGTAGTTTTGAGCAAGTGAAGAGTCATTTGATTCGTCGTGGGTTTAAAGAAGGTTATAAACGATGGATATGGCATGGTGAGAGTATGCTTCCTAGGACATTTGATTCGTCGTGTGTCCTTGTTGTGATTGTTCGATCTCTATTTATTGGTATCATTATTATTAGGTACCTTCATGAGTTATGTCAGGATTACGGTATTGATTCCATTGGATTCATGTCTCCGTCACACATTGCGTCGGTGTCGGTAAGAACAAATGCCAATGGTGTTGTAAATTATATGGACGAGACCATGAGGGCAATGCAAACAAAGAAATTCATTCTAGCACCGTATTTTCAGGAGTAAGACCATTCTCTCTTGTTAATAGTTAATTTTTTTTTTTTTTTTGTAATTTGAAAAACACATGTTTGAATTTGTATTTACACGTTCATAATACGTAGGAACCACTGGATGTTGCTAGTGATTTCTCCTCAGAAGAGTACGGTGTACTTATTGGATTCAGCTAGTGCATTTAAGCGTGACTTAGATATCAAGCCGCTATTGAATACGTAAGTTATGATAATTTTCATGAAATAGTTGTGGAGTTGTGGTGAAATTGATTGTGGAGTTGTGGTTTCACTTTGATGAATATATGTTGTGATTGTTGAGAAGTTGTGATAGATTCAATAGCAACGCGTCTATTTACAGGTTGGATAAGTTCAATTTATAGGGGAGACTATGCCAAAATTTTTATAGAAATCTTAGTTTTTGTGTTTATTTATTTTATAACTGGTTCGAATAAATTAATTCAATTTTAGGGCTTTCAAACTATATTGGACACAAGGAGGCATTAGGACAAGAGCCAATACAACGTGGCTAAAAATAAAGGTATGAAAACACATATTTAAAATATATTACAAATCTTTGAATTATTTTCATATTCTATTTAGTGTGATTATTAATGTTAGTTTTCATTGTGAAAATTTCAGTGTCCTCAACAGCCCGGAGGTTCTGAGTGTGGCTACTACGTCATGAAAAATATGTATGAGATAGTCACTGAACACTTTCAGCGTCCGTCGTTGGAAAATGTATAAGTTATTGAACATGATAATTTTTAATTATTCCTTCATATTTTATTACAAAATAACTGATAATTCATTTTGATTATTTGTAGGCATTTAAAGAGTATTACTCAACGGAGGAAATTGCTGAAATTCAAAACTTATGGGCTAAATACTTCGTTGATAGGTGTGTGTAAATCGACGTGTATTCAAACTTCTATTTACTCAATTACATGTGACATTAACAATCTTGTAAATATAATTATTTCTCATTTATTTAACATTATTTTAATTATGTCTATTATATACATATTTGATGATGTGCATGTGGAAAATGTTCAGTCCACGTTTAGGTGATTGCAGGTCATGATCGACCTGCAGTGATCTGGATCATTGCAGGTGACGTCCAGGTCATTGCAGGTGATATCTAGGTCATTGCAGGCCATGACCTGCAGTGGCCTGGGTCATTGCAGGTGACGTCCAGGCCAATGCAGGCCATGGCCTGCAGTGGCCTGGGTCATTGCAGGCGACGTCCAGGTCATTGCATGTCATGTCTAGGTCATTGTATTTTACTCTATAGAAGAAAAGAAAAAAAAATAAATTTGAAAACGTGTCGGTTTTCTAAAAACCGACGCCTAAAGTTTAAACTTTAGGCGTCGGTTGTAATCACAACCGACGCCTAAAGTTTACTTTAGGCGTCAGTTGTATTCCAAAACCGACGCCTAAAGGCGTCGGTTTTGGAATACAACCGACGCCTAAAAAAAAATTATTATTATTATTTTTTTTTTTCAACTTTACGCGTCGGTTTCTTAACAACCGACGCGTAAAGATATCATTTTACGCGTCGTTTTACAATCGACGCGTAAAGTCTTTACTTTACGCGTCTACTTCATACACGTCGCCACAAAAACCGACGCCTAATCTCTTAAATAACCGACGCGAAAGACTGTTTTTGTACTAGTGAAAGTTTGAGGCAAACTCCTGCAGTTTCCACAGTGCCGATGATAGAGCAATTTAGAAGGTACCGTCCGCCCACTTTCGATGGCGGAAATGGTCCGCTAACTGTTGAGGAATGGTTACAGACCATCGAGAGAATCTTCAAGCACATATCCTGCCCTGAGGATAAGAAAGTTTTATGTGCTGAGTTCATGTTGGTCGGAAGGGCCGGCTATTGGTGGGAGTCCGCATCGCGGACCAGAACTGAAGTGGAACAGGCAACTCTAACTTGGGAAGAATTTAAGGCCGAGATCAAAGACAAGTTCTTCCCACAAGCCCTTCGAGACCATAAGGAGACTGAGTTTCTGCGTTTGACTCAGGGAGAGATGGACATAACGGATTACGAGAGAAAGTTCGAGGAATTATCCCGATATGCCCCACAACTGGTGGAGACTGAGGCTAAAAAGGCTCGTCGCTTCGAACGAGGGCTACGTTCCGATATTCGTCAAATAGTTGGTTCCCACGAGCTCCCTACCTATCGGGAGGTAGTGAAGAAAGCCCAGGCCGTGGCGTATGCTAGTATCAGATATGAAGGACAAGGTTCGCAGAGTGAGCAAGGAAAAAGGAAATGGCATGGTCCAAATCATAACCAAAACATGAATCAGACGTCCAACAAGAGGCATAATACAGGGCCGGCCAAAGGCCAAGTCGTTAACTACATGCCCCCATGTCCCAAGTGCCAGAAGATGCATAAGGGAGAGTGCCTTTTGGGCAAAGGAGTTTGTTATAAGTGTGGTCAGCCGGGCCACTTTGCACAGGATTGTCGTGCCACAGTCGCTCAGGGTTTCGATCAGAAAAGGAAAGTGGATCAGAACAAGAAAGGGAATGCTCGAGTGTTCGCCATGACACATGAAGATGCCGATCCAGATTTTGACAGGAACGCAGGTATACTCTCGCTAGCATTCCTGTATATGTTTTAATCGTCTTTAATGCCTAACTAGACAGGAAGTGGTGATTATTAGTAGGTTAACATTTATGATTTAGACATATTTATCAGAACATTCGAGATACTAGATAGAACCGAGACCGTGACTTATTTTAGTCCGAGTCATGTGATGAATTTTCAATCATTGAGCACTCGACTAGACTTGACGTATGATATAACACCATAGAGAGAGAAGCCTATGTCCTTAGAAATCAAGAAGTTCAATTAGTCAAAGTCCAATGGGGTAAACACGGTAGTGATGAAACTACATGAGAAAAGAAATGAGAAATTTTGGCCTAGTGCCTAGATATTTTAGATCAAGAAAGTTTAAAATTTTGAGGACGAAAATATTTTAAGGTGGTAGGGTTGTAGCGACCGAGAATTTTCTATGACTTATTTAAATAAATAATTATTTTAAAAACGTGTCGCTACGACTTTTTCCATTTATTTTAAAAACACGTGTTCGTCTAGCCAACGAAGTAAAATTTTATTTATCTTAGTCAAATTCAAGTCCAATTAAAGTGAATCATTTTCAGTATTTATCCTTAAGTCCAGATTTCAATTTTTAAATAGATTATCCAGATTATTCTGATTTTATGTCCAAGTTCGTTATTTAATTTAAAGTCAAATCTTATCAAAAATATTCTAAGATTATTTTTTTTATGTTGTCCAATTTTCAAATTTTATTTGGATTCAAATTATTTTAAGTCCAAATTTCAACTGTTTTACTCCAATCCAACATCTCGAGCCCAATTGTTTTACCGATCATTCAAGTCCTTTTAACAACCCAATCAATAAATTCTTGGCCCAACTAAATCAACAATTTAGTTTCCAAGTATTTCCTTACACAACCATATTCACTTCCAAAAATTCTCACAATTTTCCATGAATCAAGATTCTAACCTAAGCTACCATATTTAACACCTAAATCAACTATTAATTAAACCTCCCAACCTCATTATCAAAACCACGCAACCACTCCAGTAAAGGTATTCCCCCTCTCAACTGTTGCACACCATTCCCACAATTCCAAACACAATTATCACCCCTGCTAATCCAATCATCCGATCCTCCATCACCGCCGGAAACCTTCACCACATCAACCAAAAATCTACCAGAGCCACCACAGAACCACAAGCTGCACCCAATTTAAACCAGTCACTACCTTCTGCCGCCACCACGAACCTTTAACCTCCGACCCACAACCTCAACTCCTCATTCCTCAGATCATCAAAGAAACCCAAGAAAAATCCAAAATTAAACTTCGAAACCCAAACTTCCCGTCGCGGTTTCTTGCACCAAAATCGAGCCCCACTTCATAAATCTTCGCACACCCATCCCACACTCGTCACCGCCAGGTTTCGGCGGTGCCATCGCCGGCAGTACCTCCGCCGGATTTCCCTCAGCTCGCGTCGCCTCCCTCTCTTGTCTCTTCTCTGTTTTGAACGAAATGAAGAGAGAGAGAGAGAGAGAGAGAGAGAGAGAGAGAGAGAGAGAGAGAGAGAGAGAGAGAGAGAGAGAGAGAGAGAGTGAAATTGGTTATACTGATTTTGATTTTATTGAAATTGCTTTTAAGCCCCAAACTTTGAAATGTGTCTATTTCAATCCCTTGTTTTTAGAAGTCCCTTAATTCAATGCCTACACTTTTGAAATGAGTTAATTGAGCCCTAGCATTTTAAAATCCAATGAGTCAGCCCACTAATTTCGAAAAGTCCATTTCAGCCCCTACACTTTTAAAATTCATGCTTTCTTTAAAATTTCAATTCAACCCCTAAACTTTATTTACTTTAATATTTCAAATTTTCAAAAGACTAAATTAATTTAATTTTCTTTTGGCTAGGTGATACATTTGGTGATTTAGAAGATTGACGTGATTTCGGCTTTACTTTCAAACTCGTGATTTAAGGTAGACTCGCCCCCACTAATTAGTTTAAATTATAATTTATGTGTCTTATGTGAAATCACGTGATTTATATGCTTGATGCATGAGACGAGAAAAGAATATTTCTTATGAGATAAATGAGAAATGATGATGTTATGCATAACTTACTTGCTTAAATGCATGAGACGAGACTACCCACACCCTATGATTTTTTTGTAAAGAGCCTTTGATTTTATTAAAATAGCCTATGATGATGATGATGATGATGATGATGATGATGATGATGATGATGTCATTGTATGATTTCATAATTACATGTTAAATTATTCTGTAAATTAATTATTGGCGATGAGTCTACTGAGTGTTTCTTTCTAAATGCTCATTCCATTTTAACAGCTTTTGCAGATTTCGTAGATGGCGGCGAATGAAAGGGGCAGCTTTGGCAAATTAAATAAATGATGATATTATTAGAAAATTTTATGAATGTTACTCTTTAAATTATTTATCGCCAATTTCATTTAAATAATTGGGATTAAATTTTTACGAATTGTTCTTTATTTAAATTAATTAAGTTTCTGCTGAAGTTTTCAAATGATGAATGTGATGCTTTGAATTAAATTTATAAAGTCAATTTTAAAGGACGAAGTGGCGTCCCGGGCTCCGCGGAATTTGGGGCGTTACAAATAGGGTTTATGTTTATCACATGGAAAATAGATCTCAATTAGAATATAATACCTACTCATCTAAATATACAACCGAAAATAAGCAACAAAAGTTGCATCATCAAAAGATTAAATAAATTCATCTTATCTTATACCTTAGAAAGAAGTTTTCCAATTGTAAGTCATATTTCATAATAATCTACCAAATTATCAAGATAGATTCATTAAATTAATAACTCAAAATATATATCACAATATTTTTCTATAGAGAAATTTTATCATTACTTAATCTTCTATTGCCATACCTTGTAATAATCATACAGCATGTCACTTATTGTCATACCATATGACCACAATATTTAATCATATCGATTTCCTTAGGATAACACAATAATAATCATCATATTTATCACATGAGCCATCATCAATATACCATTGGATTTCATATACTAATATTTCAACTTCAATAAATCTTGAATTCTATAATTCCTTACTCTTTCTTTAAGCAACACCATACCCCCACAATAAGTAATCATTGTGAAGTTTTATCCCGATAAATTTTATTTCATCCTAATAACTTTTCTATCATAATATTCTAATATCATATATAAGGGTTAAATTATCTAAATCATCACTGAACTTTGCCTAAGGTTTCCACCTGATCACGGAACTTGAAAAACTATCCCATTCATCACTGAATTTTCAAGATTGCAACCCCATCCATCACTAACTAACTTCTGTTAAAATTCTTGATTAAAATGATGATTTGGCAAGTTTATGTTGGAGATTTACGCCAAATAAGCAAATTGTTAGTGACATGGAAATTTTTGAAAGTTGCTAATTAATTATCTAAAAACGTTTTCGTACGATTAAATTAAGGGAAATTGGCGCATTTAGTCCCTAAACGTTGGCTTCTTTGTGCAATGGGTCCCTAACCTTTCATTTTTAGTGTTGAAGTCCTTAAACGTTACATTATTTGGCGCAAGAGGTCCTTTTGGACGATTTCTTTCCATTTTAATGTTAAATTTTTTTGAAAAGACGAAAATGCCCTTATACATAATTGGCGCAATTAGTCCCTAAACTTCATATTTGGTGCTTGAGTCCCTAAAATTTTAATTTGGTGCAAGTGATCCCTAAATTTAGGCATAATTTAGCACAATAAGTCCTTAACCTTTCAATTTGGTGCTTAAGTCCCCAACCGTTGTATTATTTAGCGCCACGTATCCTTTTAAATAATTTTCTTCCATTCCATCTTTAAAAATTCAATTTTATTTTTATCAAAAATATTAAAATGCTCCTATAGTAATAAATAAATAAGTCCTTAACATTTCAATTTGTTACTTAAGTCCCCAAACGTTGAATTATTTAGCGTCACGTATCCTTTTAGATGATTTTCTCAATCCATCTTTAAAAGTTCAATTTTATTTTTATCAAAAATATTAAAATGCTTTTATAGTAATAAATAAATAAGTCTATTTTTGGCAACTTAAAATTTTTGTTTCTTGCGTTGTCAAAGTCTCTTCTGTTGTTTCAATTGGACTTCTTATATAGATTTTTTAATATGTGATCGGTATTATTTTTCTACTCCCTAACTTTACGGAGAATTTCACGACCCGACCTGTTGAGGTCACGGTCTTCCTGTGACCGACCTCTCGAGGTCATGGAATTCCTTTAACCGACCTGTTACCGAAAGCTTCATGGTCGGCATATGGCCGACCTCTTCACTATTCAACAATAACCGATGGTGCCTCATTGATATACCTGGTCTCATGAAGGTCGGGGTCATCCCGATCTGCTTCATTTGGACAGTTGGAGATAAGATCGTTTCTTGCCTACCTGTGGCCCGTATTTGCAGGCTTCCAAACCTCTTTCATCACTGGGCCTCGCTAATGGGCCATATACTTGATGCTCAAGATAATACATGATCCACAAGGAAACTCTTTACAAAAAGTAAACTGAATCCTTATAAGTATGGAATTCTTCTTAAAAGGTAAGTTTATTACAAAAGGACCCCTTCCTTAAATACATGAAGTTATGGGCTTTTTCAGCCTTATAAATACAGTTCTTTTCATATCAAATTATTCATTCACAATTCTTTACGTTTCTCCAGTTAAATATTCTCTCTACCTTTTATCAGAAAACTAATTCTCACACCGGAGGGGCGACGGGGAGAATTCTCCTCGCCTTTTTTCCAGGTCATCCCAGGCGAGTTCATCATCTTTTCCAGCAATCAATTTTCATCAGGTTCTGCCACGTCAAGGTTAGGATTTTTGACAGCATCAATTGGCGCCGTCTGTGGGAAGAGATACAACTAGCCATGGTTAATAGACGTCAAGCCCGTCCCTCCGCATCCACCGGTCAATCCCTTCCAGCCAACACCTCGACTGAGGATGATAATCCTCCACCTCTTGAAGATGTTGGGGAAGAACAAAACCCATAGGCCACTCCAGACAATGAACCTGTTAGTCGGGAAGATTTCAACGAACTTCAGCAGCAGCTCCGCGAACTTCGTCAAGCTCTTCAACAACAGAACAGTAAAAAAGCGCAACGTGACCCGAACACTCCAGGCACAATCCCACGGGAAGATCTCCAGCCAGCTAATCCTGTGGCTGACAATTCCCCGGGGATAAGGGGTGCCCATCCCATGACAGAAGGATCTACCAACTTGACACAGCAAGAGCTCTCAAAATCATTCAGGAAGAACCTCTTTTACTCCTGAAATAACATCCTTTCCCTTGCCCGATCGATTTAAATATCCTCGAATAAAGGAATACGATGGAACAACAGATCCTAACACCCACTTGAATACCTACACTGATGTCATGGACATGCAGAATGCTCCCGATCAGATTCTGTGCAAGGCCTTCCCGCAAACCTTGACAAATTCAGCTCGAGACTGGTTTTCTACGATACCTCCAGGATCCATCTCTTCCTTTGCAGATCTTACTGAGAAGTTCACTGCTTTCTTTGAAAGTAGCAAAAGAATCAAGAATACCGCCGCGTCCCTCATGCAGTTAAAGCAAGCTCAGAATGAGACGCTGCGAGAGTTCATGACTCGGTTTAACGCTGAAAGACTTCAGATTCCAGATCTTCATATATCATCAGCAATTTCAGCCCTTACCTTGGCTATTCGAGGCCCGAAATTCAGAATGTCCCTGTCCAAGAGCCCACCTTCAAATTATAACAGAACTTCTTCGGAGAGCAGAAAAGTACATAAACATGGAGGAAACACTTTTGTCAGTTCGGGGGTAGGATCAAGGGTATGGGACAGTAGCACAGTCTTCACCATCAACAAAGCAGGGCAGTAAGAGATCAAGACAGGAAGATGAGAAAAACTCTTCCCGAAGTAACCATAGGGAGAATGGTCATGGGCATCAGAGTTTAACTCTGCTAAACACACCACGATCTCACATTCTGATGGAAATCAAAGGACGGGAAGATTTGCGATGGCCCAAGCCTATTAAGGGGAAATTCGACGAAAAGAATCGACATAAGTATTATCACTTTCACAAGAGCCCGAATCATACCACGGATGAGTGCAGAACTTTGAAACAGGAGATAGAAGCCCTCATAAAAAGGGGCTTCCTGGGGCACTACATAAAGAGAGACGATAAAGAGCATGAAAAAGGGGAAGAGAATACCAGATCCGCTGGGGTCATAAATTTTATCGTCGGAGGAATAGCATCTGGAGGTGATTCGAATAATGCGCGAAAGAACCATGCCCGTGCACTGAGTGATCGGGAAGGAAGGTTGGGATGTCATGACCATGAGGTCTTGGACAGCATCAGCTTCAGCAATGCTGACATGGAAGGGATTTCTTATCCTCATGACGATGCTGTTGTTATCAGTGCAACTATCGCCAATTTTGATGTCAGGAGGGTGCTAGTTGACAATGGGAGCGCATCCAACGTTCTTTCCTTGGAAGCTTTCAATCAGATGCAACTTCCCAAAGACCGGCTTCGACAGGTCATTACTCCCCTAACTGGGTTTGGAGGAGGAACCGTGAAACCCGAAGGCCTAATTGACCTTCCCACTTCACTAGGATCAGAAGAGAAGCAGTAACGAAGATGACTCCGTTCCAAGTCGTCAAAACTCCTATGGCCTACAATGCAATCTTGGGAAGGCCATTCTTAAACAACCTCAAAGCTATAGTATCAACTTATCACCTGTCAATCAACTTCCCAACTTCCAAAGGCATAGCAACTATTCAGGGAAACCAATCGGTAGCCAGAAGTTGCTATATCAACTGCATTGGAAAATATAAGACATATTTGATGTCAATAGAACTTCGTCTCGAAGAAAGAATGTCGCCAGTAGAAAAGTTGGAAGAGGTTCATGTCTTAGAAGGGAAGAGCTTCACAATTGGGAAAGAGCTCCCCAAAATAATGAAGGAAGAGTTGTCACAATGTTTAAAGAAGAATATCGATGTATTTGCATGGAGTGCTGAAGATATGCCCGGGATAGATCCCGAGCTTGTCGAACACAAGCTGAACGTCATGCCCGACAAGAAACTCGTTAAACAGCGAAGAATGCGGGAGCTACTTATCAAAGGTTGGTTAACATGGTCTTCTCCAAACACATCGGGCTTAATATTGAAGTCTACGTTGATGATATGGTCGTAAAAAGCTCAAGAAAGAAAGACTACATTGCTGACCTTGAGGGCATATTCAGTACACTTAGAAAACGTCGGATGAAACTAAATCCTGTAAAGTACGCCTTCGGAGTAGGCTCGGGAAATTTCTTGGGATTCATGATCACTCAGAGAGGTATCGAAGCTAATCCAGTAAAATCTCAACCCTAGCATCCATGGAACCTCCCCGAAACATCAGGGAAGTGCAGAAGTTAACAGGGAGAGTAGCAGCATTGGGTAGATTTATGTCAAGGGCTCCGGACAAATGTTTTCCCTTCTTCAAAACTCTTCGAGGAAACAAGGACTTCAAATAGGATGAGGAATGCGAGGTCTCCTTCAGAAGTTGAAAGAATACTTGGGAACACCTCCGATACTGGTAAAGCCGAATCCAGGGGACAATCTGTTCTTATATCTAGCCGCATCAGATCATGCGGTGAGCGCCATTTTGGTCAAAGAAGATGAGAAGATTCAAAAACCGATATATTACGTCAGTAAGATGATGTTGGACGCGGAAACCCGATATACACTGGCGGAGGAGCTCGCACTTGCCTTGGTTACAGCAACAAGAAAGTTAAGACCGTATTTTCAAGCCCATGCCGTAACTGTCCTCACAAATCAGCCATTGAAGCAAATCTTACAGAAACCAGATGTATCCGACCGTCTACTGAAGTGGTCAATCGAACTTGGAGAGTATGATATCGAGTTCAAACCTCGACCTTCTATCAAAGCACAGGTCTTGGCCGACTTCGTCGCCGAACTCTCACCAAGACCTCGGGGGCCAACAGATCATGACAGGGAAGAGGCCACATGGACCTTACAAGTAGATGGAGCATCGAATGCTGCGGGCTCGGGGGCCGGAATCATATTAAAGAAAGACGATGGCACAATGGAAATTCAGTGTGCAATACAGTTTGACTTCCCAGCAACCAATAATGATGCAGAATATGAGGCCGTAATCGCTGGACTTCAAGCAGCACAACATCTAGGGGTCAAGCACGTCAAGGTCCTAAGTGATTCACAATTGGTGGTAGAACTAGTAAACGGCACTTTTGAAGCAAAAGATGACAAAATGTCATCTTATAGGATGATGGTCTTAGACTTGCAAAGGAAGTTCAAGTCTTGCTGCATAGACAAAATTCCAAGGTCCGCCAATCACAAAGCAGATGCTTTGTCAAGACTTACTTCTTTGAATCTAGACCACTTGGAGAGAACCGTGTTTGTACGAACTCTTCATGAGCCTAGTATAGTACAACAACCCGAGGTCATGGATATTTCAGATATGAGCCCAGTTGGATAGATCCAATAATTGAATATCTAACATCAAGAAGGTTGCCAGATGATAAAGTAGAGGCTAGAAAAATCAAAGCAAGGGCCCCGAGGTATACCTTACTGCAGAATACCTTGTTCCGCCGAAGCTTCACACTTCCTTATCTGTGATGCCTAACTCCAAAAAAAGCAGCTCTTGCTATGGCCGAGGTTCACGAAGGAATTTGTGGAGGACACCAGGGAGCAAGAGCTCTAGCACTGAAATTAATAAGATACGGGTACTACTGGCCGAACATGAAGAAAGATGCTCTTAATTATGTGAAAACCTGTGAGAAGTGCCAAAGATTCGCAGCCTGATTACATCAACCCGCGGAATAACTATCCTCAATATTGTGCCCATACCCTTTCGCCCAATGGGGAATCGACATACTCGGACCTTTCCCTATAGCTCGGGGTCAAGTCAAGTTCTTGGCAGTTGCAGTGGAATATTTCACTAAGTGGGTGGAAGCCGAACCGCTGGCCGTGATCACAGAACAAAAGTTGGAAGCATTTGTGTGGAAATCAATAATTTGCCGTTTTGGTCTTCCCAAGACATTAATAACAGATAATGGGCGACAATTTGAGTGCCGAGCCTTCAAGCAATTCTGCAAGAATCTGGGGATAGAACACAGGTTGACCTCCGTTTCGCACCCACATAGTAATGGGTTAGCTGAAGTTACAAACAGACTCATCTTGCAAGACTTGAAGACTCGCCTCGGCAGTGCCAAGGGAGATTGGCCCGATCTCCTCCCAGAAGTACTTTGGACCAACCGAACCACGTTCAAAACGGCAACAGGGGAAACCCCATTCATGCTTGCCTTCGGGATGGAGGCCGCTGTCCCCGTAGAAGTAACCATTCTAAGCTTCCGTACTATGGCCACAGGGTCTCCCTACCACATCGAAGGACAGAGAGAAAGTCTGGATCTTCTAGAGGAAGTCAAGGAAAATGCGTCATTAAGAATAGCAGCTTACCAACAGGCCATGTCTAAGAAGTTCAATATTCGAGTAAAGAAAAGGGAATTCAGAATGGGAGATCTTGTCCTTCGCCGCAGTGAGGTTGCCGGTCATCAACCAGGGAAACTTGGGCCTATTTGGGAAGGACCTTATGAAGTCATTCGAAAGGTGGGCAAGGGCTCATACAGCCTCCGCACAATGGATTCAAAACCTCTTCCTCGGCCATGGAATGTGGAGAACTTGAAGCCGTACTACAAGTAATCATATTTCTATTGATATCAAGTCCTAGTAAGGTCGGGCCTGCGCGTCCATTTTTATTTTTGTTTTTGTTTTCGGACTTGCACGTCCATCAGTGAATATTATGGTCGGGCCTGCATGCCCATTATTTTGTCTTTCCGTGTCAGGGACGGGTACTCTTTTTCCTTGTCCAGATTTTTTCCCAATGGGTTTTCTGGATAAGGTTTTAACTAGACCCATCGTTCAGTCCCCTTTAATAAAAGTACTTCTTCCAAAGAATTAACACTACAAAGATCAAATATCGAAATAATTTACAATGTCTCATGGCAAGACTTTACAAATTATTCTTCCACGGATAATTTACAAGGTCTCATGGCAAGGCGTTACAAATTATTTCCCATCAGATAATTTACAATGTCTCATGGCAAGACTTTACAAATTATTCTTCCACGGATAATTTACAAGGTCTCATGGCAAGGCGTTACAAATTATTTCCCATCAGATAATTTACAAGGTCATTCACATGACTTTACAAATTATTTCCCATCAAGTAATTTACAATGTCTCGTGACAAAACGTTGCAAATTACTTCAAAATCAGAAGTCGTGAATTAAGAAAGGTCGGGGTATCCCCGGCCCCCATTGACCGACCTTTGTAAAAACCACACCCATTTTACTAAGTTATGGACACGACTCCATTCTGACAAATTTACCCTACAGGTCGGCATAACCTGACCTTATCAAACAATTCTTGTGATTTTGCCAAGTAAAAAGCGTGATCCTATCTTTGAGAAAATCGACTAGAAAGGATCGGGCTCGCCCGGCCTCGCTAGACATTTGTCTCGAACTGAATCTTGATACTGCAAAATGTTAACCCGTGGCTGTAACTACAATAGATGGTCGGTCGTTACCCGATCATATAAACATCAAGATATGGAATCAAAGCTACTTAATATTTAAAGGCGAAAATCTTACAAAATCAAAATCATTCATTAAAAGAGTTTTACAAAGGCTACGGGGTATACCCCGGGCATTACAATGAGAATTTACAATTACTTTAGTCCTCGGCACCAGACCCCTCCTCTGCTTCCTCGAGCACTTCACAGTCAGTGTCATCTTCCTCCTCAAAAGGGCTGAGGTCGAGATCATCAGCACCAAGGGGGAAGGCGGCAATAGGGCTCGTGTCTAGCTCGGGCATCTTCTAAAGGCACCAAGCCCTTGCCTGCTTTATTGCTTGGGAGTAAGAGTCCAATGCATACGTGCCCAAGGCAAGCTTGTAATCTTCAGAACCCTTGAAGGACTCTATGGCTGACGCTTGGATTTGGGGCTCCTGTGCCTGAGCCTGCTCGAGCTCCCCTGCGTAACGGCTAGCTTCAGCTCGAGCATTGTCCCGCTCTTGGAGAGCGGCCTCGAGGTCTGCCTTAACTTTACGTAGCTCCTCCTCGACAATATTGGCCCGGGTGGCTTCGTATTGAATGGAGTGCACTAGTTGACTCGCAGTCTCACCCCGCTCAATGCTTTGGTTCGCAACTCCCCGGGTAATGTTGAACATCTGAAGATTGGGCGAATAAGTCGTAAAAATTTTGTGTAAATATGTATATTCGCTAAAGAATGGCCACAAAATCTCAAAGAACTACCTGGAGAGCCGCGCTCATTATGTGTTCCACTCCCCGCTCCAGACCGATCTCATATTGATATTTTTTCACAAGGTCTGGATGCAGGGAGTCTTGCATCTTCCTCCTACAGTCGGCCAGAGAAGGGTTGTCGGCCTCAAGCTCGGAGTCAGAAGGAGGAGGTGCCCGACCCCTGGGTGGCCTTTCTTCCCTTAGTGGCGGGACATCCTCTTGAGATCGGGATGTTTGTCCCGAGCTTGAAGTGCCGGCTCTTCCCCTCTTTTGAGGGCGCCTCCTGGTCTGTCCATCAACAGCCCTCTTCGCCCGAGCATTTTGAGCCTTAGCAAGTGCGGCCTGCTTCAGAACTTCAGAGTTAAAAGCCATTCGTGAAACAAGGATAAGAAGGTTAAGGCCCCCTGAAAAGTCTATAAAGATAAGCAAGAGGTAAAGAAGGGCATTTTTAATTACGTAATTTAAGAGGCCGAACCCTACCGGGCTGAAGGTCAAGTCCGGCCTAGTCCAGAATGTCACTATTTGCTAGGTCACTGGCTTCCTCAGCCAGCAAACCAAAGTCACAGACCCGGATAGCATCAGCCATAAGTTCTGTCACGGCCTCCTCACTTAGATTACCCATCCTATTAAAATTATCTACATCGGGTCTCCTGAAGGTCGGCCAAAATAGGGTTTCTCCCTCCTTGGGCTTGATAAAGAAAAACCTTTCCTTCCAATACTTTATGGAGGAAGGAACCCATGGAACCTCGAACCTACCCTTCCCGCACAGATACACAAAGCTGTTGCATCGGGGTAAGTACTTAAGTTCTAACAAACATTTGCAAAGGTTAATAGTGAGCTCTATTCCTAAACTTCTACATAATATGAAAAAATATACAAGGATTCTCCACCCATTGGGAGCAAGCTGACCGGGCAATATGCTCGCGGTTAGTAAGAAATCCACAAAAAAATGGTGCAGGGGAAACCTAAGCCCGGCCACCAAGGCTTCATGGTACACAACTATCTCCCCTTCCCGGCAATGATAAGAATATTCGTCCCTGTTCGGGACCCTGACAGCATACCTATCTACTAATTCGTATCTCCTCATGTCTACCTCAACCAAGTGTTCCTTCATTTTGTTGTAATAGGTCGGTAGCTCGAGCTTTGTCCTCCTAGGTTCCCTTACTACCCTAGGGTTCTCCTCGACCTCCTCCCCATTGTCAGACTCACCCTCATCCAAGTCAGGTGGGGGCTCGTAAAATCCTAATGGCTCGACCTCTAAAGGTTCATCTAGGTCCTCTACCTCCCTAAGGTCTTCCACTGTCATACGTCTGGCCATACTTTTCTATAATAAATAATAAAAGAGTTAGAGGGGTCGGGATAGGCCGAGCATACCTAAGATGCTAGAAAATTTTTGTTGAAGTAGAGGTCGTGTGAGTCGCCCGACGAGTTCTCTGATTTCTCAAAATTTGCAAAGTAAACGTAAAGAGGTTATAGGGACCACATATATATAGGTAAAATATGCGGGAAAAATTTCAAAATCCTAAAGTTACTTTTCTGCGATGTGTCAACATCCTAGGAAATTCTTTTATGGCAAAAGCAATAAATATGATGAGTTGGAAAATTCAATATAACAGCTGTCATGCGCCCAGAAATCTTGTCTCGATCTCTGACGCACGGGGGCCAATGATCGGTATTATTTTTCTACTCCCTAACTTTACGGAGAATTCCACGACCCGACCTGTTGAGGTCACGGTCTTCCTGTGACCGACCTCTCGAGGTCATGGAATTCCTTTAACCGACCTGTTACCGAAAGCTTCATGGTCGGCATATGGCCGACCTCTTCGCTGTTCAACAATAACCGATGGTGCCTCCTTGATATACCCGGTCTCATGAAGGTCGGGGTCATCCCGATCTGCTTCATTTGGACAGTTGGAGATAAGATCGTTTCTTGCCTACCTGTGGCCCGTATTTGTAGGCTTCCAAACCTCTTTCATTACTGGGCCTCGCTAATGGGCCATATACTTAAGCCTCAAGATAATACATGATCCACAAGGAAACCCTTTACAAAAAGGAAACTGAATCCTTATAAGTATGGAATTCTTCTTAAAAGGTAAGTTTATTACAAAAGGACCCCTTCCTTAAATACAGGAAGTTATGGGCTTTTTCAGCCCTATAAATACAGTTCTTTTCATATCAAATTATTCATTCACAATTCTTTAAGTTTTTCCAGTTAAATATTCTCTCTACCTTTTTCCAGAAAACTAATTCTCACACCGGAGGGGCGACGGGGAGAATCCTCCTCGCCTTTTTTCCAGGTCATCCCAGGCGAGTTCATCATCTTTTCCAGCAATCAATTGTCATCAGGTTCTGCCACGTCAAGGTTAGGATTTTTGACAGCATCACTATGCTAACACAAATTCCCCAATTTACGATCATTAAAAATTCAATTTTCTTTTTATACAAAAAAAAAAGGCTTTATTTATTTGTATAAGAAAATTGATTTTAGATAAAATTTAGTTTTTTTTTTCTTTTTTTATATAAATTTCATTTTTACTTCTAAAAGAAAATTTATTTTAGATAAATTTATCTTTTCGTTTTCAGATAATTTTTCAAAAAAAAAAAAAAAAAAGAATATATTTTTCTTCTTTTTTATTGAAAATTTACAACTTTTAAGGCTTATTTAAAAAATGAAAATTATCTAAAATTAATTTTCATTTAAAAAAAATGAAATTTATCTAAAAAAAGAAAGAAAGAAAAACAAAATTTTATCTAAAATCAATTTTCTTATAAAAATAAATAAAGCCTTTTTTTTTTGTATAAAAAAAAAAATTTGAATTTTTAATGATGGTTGTTGACGCCACCAGCCTCTGGGGTACTTACGGCTCGGCCAACACACGGATTATCCACCGCATGGTGTGGATTTGTTCTACGCGAGGTAGACTCGTCCTCAGGGGGTTTCTAACCTGGACCTTTGGAATATATGAATTCCAAAGGCCTCCCTGGTAACCACTAAGCTACAGAGACTGTACTTATGGCTCGACCAACACACGGATTGTCCACCGCATGGTGTGAATTTGTTCCACGCGAGGTGGAAGCGTCCCCAGGGGGTTTCGACCCTTGGACCTTTGGAATATATGAATTCCAAAGGCCTCCCTGGTAACCACTAAGCTGCGCGTTTTTATGTTGACCCCACCAGCCTCTGGGTTACTTACGGCTCGGCCAACACACGGATTGTCCACCACATGGTGTGGATTTGTTCCACGCGAGGTGGACGCATTCCCAGGAGGTTTCGAACCTTGGACCTTTGGAATATATGAATTCCAGAGCCGTAAGTACCCCAGAGGCTGGTGGCATCAACATAAAAACGTAGCTTAGTGGTTACCAGGGAGGCCTTTGGAATTCATATATTCCAAAGGTCTAAGGTTCGAAACCCCCTAGGGACGCGTCCACCTCGCGAAGAACAAATCCACACCATGCGGTGGACAATCTGTGTGTTGGCCGAGCCTTAAGTACCCCAGAGGCTGGTGGCATCAACAATGGTAAACTGGGGAATTTGTGTTAGCATAGTAAAAAATCTATATAGGAACACTAGTAGAAAAACGCGAAAAAAAAGGGTTTAGGCGTCGGTTCCCGGTCGACTTTACGCTTCGGTTCTTGGTGAACCGACGCGTAAAGTCCAAGGTTTACGCATCGGTTCACCAAGAACCGACGCGTAAACTTCCGGTTCAGGCGTCGGTTCTTCATGAACCGACTCCTAAACCCTTTAATATATTTTTCAAAAATTCGCGCGATTTCATTCCCGACCGCGCACATCTCTCTCTCACTCTCTCTCAACACTTCAACATCGCGAAGCCATCACCACCGTGCCTCCACCAACACCACGACGCCACCACGAACCCGCCTCCATCTCGTAAGAACTTTACTCTTATGTGTGTGTGTGATATGTGTGTGTGCGTGTATGTATATATGTGTGTGTGTGTGTGTGTGTGTGTGTGCGTGTATGTATATATATGTGTGTGTATGTGTATATATATAAGTAGATCTATATGTGTTAGTGTGTGTATATATATATATATATATGTGTGTGTGTGTGTATATGTGCATATATATGTATATATCCGTTTGTGTATATATATGTATATATGTGTGTGTTTATATATATATATATATGTTATAATTTTGGTATTGCAAATAGTTAATTGATATAATTTGAATTATTGGAATTATATTGAAATTATGCATGGAATGTTAGGTTATGAAATCATACTTTGAGCATTTTAGGAATTAAGAATTGATTTTGGATTAATTTTGGAGTGGTTGATGATGTTGAAGTTTGATTTATTGTGTTTGAGTAGTGAATATGTGGAGGTTGTTGTTGTATTGTGGCATTTTGATTCCTCCTACAGGTTGGATAAGTCCAACTTATAGGGGAGACTGTGCCGAAATTACTGTAGGATTTTACAAATAAAAAATGAAGATAATAGTAATTATAGGTGATTTTCACTATCATAGAATTAACCATACTAAATAAATAACTAAACAAAATATACTAGTAAAATTATGAAGTATTCAACGTAATAAATTATTGTATGCATGTGATTTCAATTATTAATATATAGTTGGTTCAAGTATATAACTATCATTACAAATATTCACTCAAAAGTAATATTTTTTTAATTATATCTTCGCATATAGGTTATTAGATATGGATCGAGATTGGATGTACGGCAGACGTAATACACATGAATATGTGAAAGGAGTTGAAGAGTTTATGAAATGTGCGGACAAACACATGAGAGAGAAAGGTGAAGCAATGATTTTGTGTCCTTGTTGTGATTATAAGAATCTGAGAAAGTTTCGTAGTTTTGAGCAAGTGAAGAGTCATTTGATTCGTCGTGGGTTTAAAGAAGGTTATAAACGATGGATATGGCATGGTGACAGTATGCTTCCTAGGACATGCACTAGTGACGATGAAGGTGGACTACAGGAGAATAATTTAGGCAATATTGATGAGAATGATGTGGAAAATGACAATAATGATATGATAGACGAAATGATGCGTGATATACAAGGGGAATTCATTGAAAAGCCTCATGTGTTCGATAGCTTGTTCAATGATTCTGAGAAGACTTTGTTTCCTGGATGTAGAAAATTCACAAAATTGTCTGCTGTGTTGAAATTGTATAACTTGAAAGCAAATAATAGGTGGAGTGATAAGAGTTTCACGGCATTACTGGAACTCTTACGAGAGATGCTTCCGGAGGATAACGAGCTTCCTAGTTCAATTTACGAAGCAAAGAATTGTTGTGTCCAATGGGAATGGAGATCGAGAGGATACATGCATGTCCAAATGATTGTATACTGTATCGAAATGAGTATAAGGACTTACGTCTGTGTCCAAAGTGTGGGGCATCACGGTATAAGCGAAAGAACATGAATGCTAATTCTGAGGATAAGAAAAGCTCTCCGGCAAAGGTGTTGTGGTACCTACCCATAGTACCAAGATTTAAACGTTTGTTTTCCAATGCAAAGGATGCGAAGAACATGCGGTGGCATGCTGATGGGAGGAAACAAGATGGAAAACTAAGACACGTGACCGATTCTCCTCAATGGAGGAACATTAATAGGTTGTTTCCTGATTTTGGGGGTGAAGATAGGAATCTTAGGCTTGGACTATGTACAGATGGAATGAACCCGCACGGTAACATGAGTAGTCGACATAGCACTTGGCCGGTTCTTCTAACGATTTACAATCTTCCTCCTTGGTTATGTATGAAGCGCAAGTATATCATGTTGTCTTTGTTAATATCAGGGCCTAAACAACCGGGGAATGACATAGATGTTTATCTTGCCCCACTAATTGAAGATTTAAGATTGATGTGGGATGAAGGTGTATCGGTGTTTGATGCACATAGCCAGATGAATTTCACCTTACGTGCTATGATATTTTGCACCGTAAATAATTTTCCCGCATATGGTAACTTGTCAGGTTATACGAATAAAGGACCTAAAGCATGTCCCATTTGTGAAGAAGACACGATTGATCTTTGGTTGAAAAACTATAAGAAAAATGTCTTTATGAGTCATAGAAGATTTCTCCCCGCTGATCACCCTTATCGAAAGAAGAAGAAGGCATTCAATGGAAAAATTGAGGATCGAGCACCACGCTTGCCGTTAACAGGAGGTGAGGTATATGAACGAGTTAAAAATATTGATGTTTTGTTTGGAAAATCTTTTAAGCCTCCTCAAAAGAGTCTTTGGAAGAAGAGGTCCATATTCTGGAATCTACCTTATTGGCAACATTTATCAGTAAGGCATTGTCTTGATGTAATGCACGTGGAGAAAAATGTTTGTGATAGCATCATTGGGACATTGTTGACGTTCAAGGGAAGACAAAAGATGGTATCAAAGTCAGGAAGGACATGGTAGAAATGGGGATACGGGATCAATTAGCACCGCAAGAATCGGAAAAACGTACTTATTTACCTCCAGCTTGCTATACTTTGTCTAGAAAAGAGAAAACATGTTTTTGTGAGTGCCTGCATGCTATTAAGGTTCCATCTGGATACTCATCAAACATCAAAAGTCTTGTGTCGTTGAAGGACTTGAAATTGGTTGGTATGAAGTCTCATGATTGTCATGTGTTAATGCAACACTTGTTACCAGTTACAATTCAAGGCATACTTCCAAAACATGTCAGACAAGTCATAATAAAACTTTGTTTTTTCTTCAATGCAATTTGCAGTAAAGTTGTTGACCCAGAGGCGTTGGATGATTTGCAGGCCGATATTGTTATCACTCTATGTCAATTTGAAATGTATTTCACCGCCATCATTTTTTGACGTTATGGTGCACTTACTTGTTCACTTGGTAAGAGAAATTAAGATATGTGGTCCGGTGTTCTTGCGGTATATGTATCCATTTGAGAGATACATGGGTATTTTGAAAGGATATGTCAGAAATTGATTTCGACCCGAAGGCAGTATCATTGAAGGTTATGCCGCTGAGGAGGCTATTGAATTTTGTACTGACTACCTTGATGACGTTGAGACTATTGGTGTTCCTAAATCTCGTCATGAGGGAAGACTCGAAGGTAAAGGGACGATTGGATGCAAATCAATTGTCCCTAGTGTTGAATTGCGAGATAAAGCACTCATCCTAGTATTACAACACCTTTCTCAAGTTCATCCGTATTTGGACGAGCACATGTCCATTGTGTGAGTTCATTTATACATTGTGTTGAATTGCGAGATAAAGCACACCGTCGTTCGTGATTATTCATTGTGTGAGTTCATTTATACATTCTCGCATGCATATAACTCTCTTTTGTTCTTTATATATGCTCTATACGTTGTTCATATTAATTGTGTGAGTTCATTTACATATTCTTGCATATAACTTTCTTGTGTTTTTTATATATGCTCTATACGTTGTAATATTCATTTATTTATATGTGCAGGTACGTAGACAATTTTCCCAATATAATGGCCGAGTCTTCACATTATTCAAATGATCATAGTACTGCCAAAAAAAAAAAAGGACAAGAGGGCCAACTATGTGCAAAAACATGAAGAAAGCGGGCCAACAAGTGAATATTATTTAGTTCGATGACAAACATAGGCCGATCAGACCAGGCACGAAGAACTTCAAACATTTTGTCGGATCTTTAGCCCGCATTCATGTTGACATAAACATCAGTGATTGGCACAAAGTCGATCAAGGCCTTAAGGACATGATGTGGGAAGAGATAAAGGTACTATCACTTGATACATGGTAAATAATTGAAAAGTGAATGTAATTTCTTTATAACACCACATGTTATCATTGTCTTTCAGAGGGAATTCAATATTCTCGATGACCGTCCAAAAAAAATGTGTTATGCGGGTTGCGGGGATGAGATGGAAAGATTTCAAGACAAGGCTGGTTCATAATTTCATTACACATGACCACCCAAAATATACATCTCCTACGCAGCTTTATGATTTCTTGACCGAAGAGCAATGGGAGTTGTTTAAAAAAGAACGACAGACGGAAACATTTAAGGTATATTTAAATGTACGCATGTGTCTTGTTGAGTGAAAACTAAAAACCTCTGATTTATTTCAGGAGAAAATTAAGAAGGCGAGGGATAGTCAAATGCGGAACGAGCATCCTCATTATTTGGGCTCAGCCGGATATGCGGGGATGAAGCCACATTGGCTAGTAAGTGACCCGCTATCTTCTAGCTCTTCATGTGACATGATTAGCTCCTCAATTGTAAGCGAGGATCGCAGCCTAGATTGGGTTCGAGCTAGATCGAAGAAGAAAGAAGATGGAACGTATTACATCCCCAACGAGAAAACGAGGGGGGTGTTTGATAAAATTGTAAGTATATCTTATCGATTTCTCATATATTCAATTGAAACTTACTTCAATTCTTATATTCAGTTTTCATTTTTTTTTAACAAGTAGAAAAAGCTGAGCAAGCCACGCAGGGGACATTTGTGTCGAGTAGACAACATGATATTCTGAGTGAAGCCCTTGGTAAAGAGGATCATTCTGGTAGGGTGAAGGGATATGGCGTGTATGTCACCACGCGGGATGTTTACGGCCAACCCGATGATTACCTTAGACGATCGTGTGGGGTCGTGTCAGTAGACGACATTAAAGATATCATCAGGAAGGAGATGGAGGATAGCATCACAGAGCAGGTCAGGCATCAAACCATGTCGGAGATGCAAAGTAAATTTGACAGTATGCAGAGCGCGTACCATAGTATGCAGAGTAAATATGATGCCATCCTCCAGCGCTTGGGCCTCAATGTTGATGCCGAGGTGGAGGTAACTGCACAGCCCCGACCACCAACTCGAAGTAGTTGCCACTCTGTGAATCCAGACCCATTTGATGGTCTTCAGGTACTTACCCATAAAGTATTTAGTTTTTTTAGTATTGATTTTTTTTTTAAATGGAAAGGCCTGACATATATAATGAAAAATAGAAGCCGATTCCCTGTCGTCTCGCCGTATTTGTTGATGATGACAAGCAAATAGTAGCCAGCGGGATGGTTTATCCGTCCGGACCCGAGACTGTGGTGCATCATCAACCACTCTGGCTTGATCATGTGATGGTGTCCGTTGACCATGTTATAGATGGTGCAGAAGCGTTCTATCTTCTAGCGCCATCTCAGCACCACACTACGGTGGGGGAAGCTATTGGAAGTTTTTTCCAATGGCCTAAGGAGTTGGTGATTTTTAGAGAGGTAATAAAATCGAGTTATATAAAAGTTTATGTCAATATTAATTTCATTTAAATTTGTATCAGACATGTTATAATGACAAAAATTGTCTTATTGCAGGAAGAGGCCCCAAAAAAGATCGTAAAAAAATCTAATAAAGGGAAAAGGCCTCAAAATTTTAAATTCATCTACCCAGCGACCTGCGATAGTCGACGATGAGACTTTACTAAGTCTGGGTGATAAATGCAAAATGTTAAACACCCTGGTCCTTCAATTGCCTGTTGGTGATGACTTCTATCAGGTGCCTGTAGATGCCTCCGTCTTCAATTGTACGTTCGAGAATGGTATTTTTGTTACAGTCGCAGACATTACCGATCTGCTTAAAATGCAATGGTTGGATACATCTATCCTACAAATATTTGCATTGTAAGACTTCTGATCACAAATTACAACTTCAATTTAAATCATTGTTCGATCTCTATTTATTGGTGTCATTATTATTAGGTACCTTCATGAGTTATGTCAGGATTGCGGTATTGATTCAATTGGATTCTTGTCTCCGTCACACATTGCGTCGGTGTCGGTAAGAACAAATGCCAATGGTGTTGTAAATTATATGGACGAGACCATGAGGACAATGCAAACAAAGAAATTCATTCTAGCACCGTATTTTCAGGAGTAAGACCATTCTCTCTTGTTAACAGTTAATTTATTTTTTTTTGTAATTGAATCGCACATGTTTGAAGTTGTATTTACATGTTCATAATACGTAGGAACCACTGGATGTTGCTAGTGATTTCTCCTCAGAAGAGTACGGTGTACTTATTGGATTCAGCTAGTGCATTTAAGCGTGACTTAGATATCAAGCCGCTATTGAATACGTAAGTTATGATAATTTTCATGAAATAGTTGTGGAGTTGTGGTGAAATTGATTGTGGAGTTGTGGTTTCACTTTGATGAATATATGTTGTGATTGTTGAGAAGTTGTGATAGATTCAATAGCAACGCGTCTATTTACAGGTTGGATAAGTTCAATTTATAGGGGAGACTCTGTAGCGACCAAGATTTTACGCAATTAATAATTATTTTAATATTTAGAAAATTGTGTCGCTATTGTTTTGAAATTAATGCCGCGACGGATTCGTCTAGCCAAGTCAAGAAATATCGAATTTGTTCGATTTTAAATTAAAATCCGAATTTCTAAAATTATGTTATTTTAATTATTTATTCAAAGTATTATTTTCAAAATCATTTTGAATTCCAAATTTATTAAAATATCCCAATGATCCTTATTCAAATTATTTCAAGTCCAAATACGTATTTCAATTTTATTTCAAAATTTGTTTATTCTCAAATGTATTTTTCAGTCCAAAATATATCAGTTTTAAATACATTTTCAAATCAAAGTAGTCAAATTTTTAGTTAATTATCCTAAACCTAATTTCATCCATGTTTTCTTCTTTATACCAAAACATCATCATTTTATAAAGAATCTTACACAATTGTTCATTTCATATTCCATCTAATTTTCCACTAACCTATTCTATAATACCTAATCAATTATCATATCTTTATCACCATTTCCATCAAGAATTCGGCCAACCTCAAGTTTCTTTCTATTCTCTCCACAAGTTTCATCATAATTATGTCTCAAAGACATAATGATTCACACACCAATTTTTCCACTTTATTCCAACTCATCTCCACTACAATCCTCTATTTTATAACCAACTGAATCATTATATCCTCACCACTTTCGTTCATTATCTACACAACACTGTCAATCATCATCATCAGTCATAGCCAATTCCAGTACACTGCCTGCAACTCATAGCCAGACCACCGTTACCACCTCCTTTCCTCATCTTCATCTTCATCATCATCACTTCAACCAATCCACTGCAACCATTGTCTACACAATCACCACAATGATCTGCTTTCAATCCCTTTTTCCCAATTCAATACCAATAATAGACATCAATCTGAAACCAATTTGAAACCAAGAACCAACACTGCCTCTGCCATTTCCAATTCAATCACCATCCTCTGCAATTCACAACTTTTCCATCAATACCGGTCAGCCCCACCACCTCATCAATCACTTACGCTACAAATACCACCACTGCCGAATCCCAAACCACCCCTGTACAATTTCAGTTTAGCATCCACCCAACTTCATTTCAGGCAATCACTTCAGCTTCATCCATTTTCACTCCCTGTCACTAAATTCAGCCACACACAGATCACAACCAAAACCAGCAATCATCAGTCCAACCACCAGCTCCAAACTGCCTTCCACCAAATCAAATCATCACCGCTACTGCCTAACACTAAGTCCGCACAACCTCATCGCCTCCACTGCCCAACCCCAAACTCAAAATCAAAACAAGAAATAAGTGAACTCAGTTACTTACCTCACCTCAGACCACCTCTTCGCCGGAAAATCACGACCTAAACCGCGAACCCTAGCTTCGGTTTCACACGGTTTTACACCTAAAACTCACGCCCAGATCCCAATTTTGAATCACCATCTGTGTCGCCACTCACCGCCACCTTGCTGCCGGTGTTTCACCGGCGAAACCACCTGCCGGATTTCTTCTTTGTTTCCCGATCGCCATTCTCTTCTCTCTATCTCTCGTATCCTCTCTCTCTGTGATAATGGGAAAGTGAAAGATAAAAGATAATATATTCAATTTTCAGAATTTGCAAATTAGCCCCAAGTTTGAAAAGTTATTCAATTCAGTCCCTTTTGGTTTCAAATCATCAATTTCAGCCCTTAAGTTTTAAAATGATTTACTTCAGCCCTTTAACTTTAAACTCTTTTATTTCAGTACCTGCTGATTTACTTTTAAGCCCAAGTTTTAAAAGATTTACATTTTAGTCCCTCAACTTTCAAAGGATTCATTTTAGTCCCTCAACTTTCAAAACATCAATTTTAGTCCTCAAATTATAATTTATCATTTTGAACTATATATTCGATAGACTAAAGTGACTTATTGGCTAAGACGAAGCGTACGGAGAATTTAAAGGAATTGAAGTCATTCCCGCTCAACTTTGCACTCGTCGGATTTGAGGTAGACTCGCACTTATTAATTGATTTAAATTATGATTTCATATAAATGTCATGTGACTTGTGAAAGTCAATTTTCAAGAAAATTAAGTATGTTTTATGAAAGGTAAATATACCTTATGTTTTTATGAAAAGTAAGTATACCCTATGTTTTTACGATAATGTTTTATATGTTTTGGATCATTGCTATGAACATAAGAATTCTTGCCACGAAGTTCGGTAAAATTCTTGTGTCTCCATAAGTTTATGAGGATTTGCCACGAAGTTCGGTAAAATTCCTATGTTTCCATATGTTTATGAGGATTTACCACCTAAGTTCGGTAAAATTCCTGTCTCATATGTTTATGAGGATTTCGATCCTATCTTATGTTATGATGGAAATGATCCCTATGAATTTCAAGAATTATGTTTTGGTATACTTACTGTTATTATGATTTTACTGCATAAGAATTCTTGCCACCTAAGTTCGGTAAAGTTCTTGTGTCTCCCTATGTTTATGAGGATTTCAATCTTATCTTATGTTATGCTTTCAAAAGAAAATTATGCTTGGCATAATTAAAATGTTTTTATAAGTATATGGTTTTCAAAGAGCTGTTTTCAAAGAGCTATTTTCAAAGAGCCTATGATTTGCAAAATATGTCCCGTACTGTAATGCACAATATGAGTTTTATCAAGAGCCGTTTTATAAAGAAGCTCTATCAATGCCCGTTTTATAAAGAGCCGGGATTTATGTGTTTAATCATCTTATAAATTAAATTAATTTGCGATGAGTCTACTGAGTATTTCCCCCATGAAATACTCACCCTACTTTTTAACAGTTTTGCAGATTTCGGAGACGGTGGCGAGCGATGAATGATGGTGGCAATAATCGTTAAACAGTTGAAAGTTTGACGATAATGATTTCCGTATTTTCCAAACAATCGAATAATTTAGAGAAGTTCATTTATTTGAGAAATTATGACATTGGCAATTTCTTTACAATATTAATGGTTCGATTTACTATTTCAAATGGTTTCATAAATGTTTTCAATTTTATCGGCCATTACAGTTTATTTAATGTTGCAAAAAATGAATTTCAATTATTTCTTCCGCAAAAATATTATTCGAAAAATTTAGACAGAAAATGACGTAGTGAACCGGGTATACGGAACTCGGGGCGCTACAGACTCTGCCAAAATTTTGGGTTGTTACTTTTTTTTTTTTTTTTTTTTTTTTTTTTTTTGCATAGGTCTACAGAAAAATTAAC
Source organism: Ligustrum vulgare (assembly GCA_963555705.1). Lineage (NCBI taxonomy): Eukaryota > Viridiplantae > Streptophyta > Magnoliopsida > Lamiales > Oleaceae > Ligustrum > Ligustrum vulgare. The sequence goes on from OY743174.1 coordinate 32,111,144, forward strand.
CTTGTGCTCTGATACCAAACTGTAACAACCCAAAATTTTATAGAACTTGACCGGTCGTGCAAGCTTTATTTCCTTTATAGTTTATAATTTTATAAAGGATCTTGTTAGTTAAAAAAATCGAAGCAAACCATATGAATGAAATTTTTATCATTCAAACTCAATTTAAAATATATCATTGAGACTAATATAATACCAAACTCTATTTTAAAAGAAATCGGATCAGTTAGAGCATTTACGTATAGCATGTCCTACACTTGCCTGCTTGTAGAATTTGGAACAATTCACAAATTTGATTTAAATACTAGTCCTAATGAAAATACAATTGATAGAGACGGAACATTATTCTAATAATGTCTACTAGAATGCACCATCATTGTCAAAAGAACTAGGTGTCAGGCTAAAGTTTAAAATTTCCATAGGGGATAGATACGTACCAATTCATGAAGTTGGTCAAAACAATAAATGCGTAAATATCATACGTTCATGTAGAACAGCGTAGAAAACATTCTTAAATCCAAAATCAGAAACGGAACAATAGAAATACCCGTAAATTAACAAAATGAAATACTACTAGTAATAAAGTTATTTAATAAAAATTACGCCAGATTTAATTATTGAAATCCTTAGATCCTGGCATCTCGACACCACTGCATCAACCTCCAATCAACGATTCGTTCTAATCTGTAAAATAGTAGGGGTGAGTATATGGAATACTCAGTAGGACACGAAAATTATGGTGCTATCCCGAATAAAATATCAAACGCATGTGCCAAGAATATCATACCGTCATCATATCTTTAGAAAACCGGTAAGATCTCAATCATATCATATCTTTGGTACCGGATGGCCATAAACATCATATCATATCATTTACTTTCATAAGCATGATAAATTAACAACATGGAAAAATAATTTAAACAGGATAAAATCAACTGCACCTCGTTATCCTACCTTAAGTCTTTGAAAAACTTGATTTGCTGCTCACAAAATAAATTTTGTACTCCTTAAAACTGCTCAAGACTTGATAATATATTTCTTTCTTCGTAGACTATGAAGATTTTGGATGAATTCTATTTGCGTTTGCAAATAAAAATATACTTAAAGAGATATATATACACGTGAAGGAAGAGTGGTGATACTTGAATAGGATTGTGTAAAATATCCTCACGTCTCTATCATCATGAAATATGAAATATCTTATAAAATATACTTGATGGGACACATCATCATGAAAGGAAGAGACCATTTCTATCCTACCTATCTAATCTAAAACCACTAAAATCCAAGAAACCTCATATTCTCTCTAAAATCTCAACGGCCATAACTTAACCATTATAACTCAAACACAAATAGTAAAATAACATTTATTGATAACTTCCTTAATCTTAAATAAATTAGGCTTCATCAAACTTTCTCGAGCCTATCATACATGATTAAATACAAGCTATCCAACGAGCCCAATATTGATATATTTATCAATATCTCATAAAAACTTATATATATATGGGGTAAATTGAAAGAAATTTTGTATATTTACCACTTAGCCCCTAACCTTCAAAGCATGTATAATAGCATATAAAGAAAATAAATTTTGCTTTATGAAAATATTTGGGACCTTACAATCTCCCTTACTTAAAATATTTTCGTCCTCGAAAATTACCTTGGCTAAACAAAGAGTTCCGGATGCTGGGATTTAAGCTCATCTTCCTTCTCCCAAGTAGCTTCGTCGACACCATGATTACTCCATTGAACTTTGACCAATGGAATCTCTCTGTTCCTCAAAATGTGCACCTTTCTATCTAAGATCTTTGTTGGAGCTTCATCATATGACAAGTCCTTTTGTACATCCAATGTCTGATAACTCACTACATGATTAGGATCATGAACGTACTTTATGAGCATCGAAACATGGAATACATTATGCACTGCAGCAAATTCTGGTGGTAAGGCAAGTCGATAAGCCAAACCACCAATCCTTTCAAGAAGTTCGAAAGGACCAATGAACCGCGGTCTCAACTTCCCTTTCTGTCCAAATCTCAATACACCCTTCATTGGTGCAACTTTCAAGAAGACTTTGTCCCCCACTTGAAATTCCAATTCCTTTCTTCTACCATCTGCGTAACTCTTTTGTCGATCTTGTGCTGTCTTTATTCTTGCTCTAATTTTATCAACTGCCTCTACTGTTTGTTCAATGATTTCTGGACCCAAAACTCTTTTCTCTCCAACCTCATCCCAATGGACAGGAGATCTGCACTTTCTACCATAAAGGGCTTCATATGGGGCCATACCTATAGTGGCCTGAAAGCTATTATTGTAAGCGAACTCCACTAACGGTAGATATGTCTCCCAATTACCTCCAAGATCCAAAACACATGACCTCAACATGTCTTCTAGAATCTGAATGGTTCTTTCTGACTGTCCATCCGTCTGAGGATGATAAGCAGTGCTAAACTTCAATTTCGTTCCCATAGCGCCTTGCAAACTCCTCCAAAATTTTGATGTGAATCTGGGATCCCTATCAGAAATAATGGTAACTGGAACTCCATGTAATCTGACTATCTCTCTGACGTATAACTGTGCGAGCTGTTCCATACTGAAATTGATTTTGATTGGTAGAAAATGGGCTGACTTTGTCAAACGGTCAACCACTACCCAAATAGCATTGTGACCTCTAACTGATCTTGGAAATCCAATCACAAAGTCCATCGCTATGTGTTCCCATTTCCATTCTGGAATATCCAACGGTTTCAAAAGCCCTGATGGCCTTTGATGTTCTTCCTTGACCTGCTGACAGACAAGACATTTTTCTACAAACAAACCAATCCCTCTCTTCATGTTCCTCCACCAGAATGTATCTCGTAGATCTCGATACATTTTTGTACCTCCTGGATGTGCAGCATACGGAGCAGAATGAGCTTCTTCCATTATCTCATTTCTTATATTTTCATCCTTAGGTACACACAACCTTCCTTTAAAAGTCAGTACATTATCTGCAGATATTTCAAATCCACTTCGTTTTCCTGTACCAACCTCAGTCTTAATCTTTTGCAAAAAAAGGTCCATATTCTGTGCTTCCTTGATTCGATCCCTCAGTGTGGGTCGAATCATTAAAGATTCTATTCTTGCTGAAGTCTGTGTCGATGGTATGATGACTTCTAACCTCAATTTCTCAAAGTCTTCTATCAAGTGTTCCTGTACTGTGGGTAAAACAGCTAAATGTGATCCTGTCTTCCTGCTTAAGGCATCTGCAACTACGTTAGCCTTACCCGGGTGGTAAAGGATTGTACAATCGTAATCCTTTACTAATTCCAACCACCTCCTTTGTCTCATATTCAATTCCTTCTGTGTGAAAAAATATTTGAGACTTTTATGGTCAGTGTAGATTTCACACTTCCCACCATAAAGCTAATGACGCCATATTTTTAAAGCGTGAACTACAGCTGCAAGCTCTAAGTCATGTGTTGGATAGTTCTGTTCATACTGCTTCAACTGTCTCGAGGCATATGCAATGACCTTTCCATGTTGCATCAACACACAACCTAAGCCCTGTTTAGAAGCATCACTATAAATGACAAACCCATCTGAACCTTCAGGTACTGTCAAAACAGGAGCTGAGACCAATCTCTGCTTAAGTTCCTGAAAACATTTTTCACATTTTTCTGTCCATTGGAACTTCACACCCTTTCTAGTCAACTGAGTCATCGGTCCTGAAATCTTTGAGAAACCCTCAATAAATCTCCTATAATAGCCAGCCAGTCCCAAGAAACTACGAACTTCGCCTACACTGGTTGGTCTAGGCCAATATGTTACTACTTCTACTTTAACCGGATCTACTTCAATCCCGTGGGCCGTAACCACATGACCAAGAAAACCAACGCGATCAAGCCAAAATTCGCACTTCTTGAATTTCGCATATAATTTCTCCTTCCTTAAAGTTTCCAAAACTATACCGAGTTGTTTCTTGTGTTGCTCCTTATTCTTTGAGTACACAAGTATGTCGTCAATAAACACTATGACAAATTGGTCCAGGTACTGATGGAACACTCGATTCATAAGGTCCATAAATACAGCTGGAGCATTGGTCAAACCAAAAGGCATGACGGTGAACTCATAGTGTCCATAACGAGTCCTGAAAGCAGTCTTTAGTATGTCACTTGCCTTGATTTTCAATTGATGATACCCCGACCTCAAGTCAATCTTCGAAAACACTGTTGCACCTCTTAGCTGGTCGAATAAGTCTTCTATCCTTGGTAGCGGGTATCTATTTTTGATAGTCAAACGATTTAACTCTCGATAGTCAATGCACATTCTCATACTCCCATCTTTCTTCTTTACAAAAAGTACTGGAGCACCCCAAGGTGATACACTTGGTCGAATGAAACCCTTTTCCAACAACTCTTCCAATTGTAATTTTAATTCTTGAAGTTCTTTTGGTGCCATTCTGTATGGGGCCTTAGAAACTGGTGCTGCTCCGGGAACCAAGTCAATAGTAAATTCCACCTGTCTATTTTGTGGAATGCCAGGGAGATCTTCCGGAAATACATCTGAGTAGTCCCGCACAATGTTAATATCATGTATGGTCATTTCTGAATGTTTAGACCCAATGACATTAACTAGGAATCCTTGACATGACTCCTTCCTCAACATTTTCTCTGCTTGTAAAGCCGATACAAGACGAGGTAGAGACTTATACTTTGTCCCAAAGAAACGAAATTCTTCCCCTCCAGGCTGCTGAAATAATACTTCTTTCTCACGACATCGGATGGTTGCATGATTTTGTCCCAACCAGTCCATGCCTAATATAACATCAAAGTCCTTCATCTCCAAAAGATATAAATCAGCCTCTAATATTTTCCCGTCAATCTCTATTTTCAAAGCTTTAGTCATCTGATTTGTGCAAAGGGTTATTCCTGAGGGGATACTAACCTCTAATTCAATACCCGTTTCAACACAAGTAAAGTTAGACCTAGCGACGAAGGATGCAGATATAAAAGAATTTGTAGCCCCAGAGTCAAAAAGTACATAAGCAGGTACATCATATAATAATAGCATGCCTGTGTTCATAACTATAGAATTAGACTTGGGGAAATTAACGCCATTTAAAGAACATAAATAGGTACTCAATTAAAATACCTGCTATTACGTTCGGATCCTGTTCTGCCTCATGTTGATTTAGTGCAAAAACTCGGGCCTTTCCTTTCTTGTTATTATCCTGATCTTCATCCCTCTTCTTCGGAGGCTCCATACAGTTAATCGCAATGTGTCCCGGTTTACCACACCGAAAACAAATGTTTTTCCCAAATAAACATTCACCCTTGTGGAGTTTATCACACTTAGGACAAGGTGTAATATCCCCACTCATCCCACCAGTATGAACTCCTGTGTTGGGTCTTTTGTTTTGCCAATTACGTTTGTCCCTGCCGTGGTTGTTCCACTTTCTTTTTCCTCCCGATTCCTTGCTTTGTTGGGCATACTGTTCGAATGTAGTCCTCTGATATGAAATAGCATGGGCCCTTTCCAACATTTCACGATATGAAGTAAAACGATGGGACATGATGATCATGCCAATCTCCGGGCGTAATCCATTTTCAAACCTCCTGATCTTCTTAACTTCTGTGTCCACCAGGTGCGGAGCATACCTTGAGAGCTGATCAAACTGCCTCTCGTAATCAGTAAGCGACATGTTTCCTTGCCTGAGTTGCAAAAATTCCGATTCTTTGAAGTCCCTCAGGGCCTGAGGAAAATATTTCGACAGCACGTCATCCTTAAACTGCTCCCAAGTCAAGTTACGTTGTTCCTGTTCAGTCCTAGTACGCGAGATAGACTCCCACCAGTGACTAGCTGCTCCAACAAACATGAATTCTGCGCATAGTACCTTCTGTGCATCCGAACAAGCAATGTGTCGAAATATGCGCTCCAGGCTCCTTATCCACTCCTCAACAACCAATGGATCAGAACCACCGTCAAAAGTAGGGGGATTGTACCTTCGAAACTGCTCAACCACTGAGACAACTCCAGGAACAGTCTGAGGTGCATTCTGTTGGGGCGGTGGATTTTGTGGTGGTGGTGGATTCTGCCTACTCAACTCTTGTACCGCTTGCAATAAATCACGCATCAAATTCGTGTGGGTAGGGGGAGCCATTTCCTAGAATTTAGTAGCTCATCATATCGAAACCTAATATGTTATGCTTACACTCTTATAATTATGTCACATCCTATTTCATGCTTGCCTATACACATATTTAAAATCATGGATAACATGCTTCACTTGAAATATAAGACTTAAACGTGTAGATAAAACTTACATATCATATAATTTAGGCAATAAGAAAACTTTCAAAAATTTGAGCAATAGGTTGAACTAAACATATCTTTTCTTACCCCTTTACGTACCTTATGATCGTCGAATGATGGTCGATTGGTGGTCGTTGAGTGCCAAGGATCATATATTTATCTTACTCCTCTATTCTTCCAAAATATATAATGCATATGTATAACATCACATATTAAATATCCTTCAATTTGAAGAATAAAATTGCATTTCTAATTCACACTTCAGTTTCACATATAATCAAATAAAATTTAATCGAAACCCATGACATACAATATTCACTTATTTAAGGTAAATAAAAAAAATTAATGCATAAACCATTAAAATCAAATTGTGAATTTTTTTTTTTAAATCCACTGTTCACGACGTGAACAGTGACACGTACTGTTCACCGTGAACAGTGACGTAAATTTTTTTTATAAATCCACTGTTCACGACGTGAACAGTGACACGTACTGTTCACCGTGAACAGTGACGTAACTTTTTTTTTTTTTTTTTTTTTTTTTTTTTTTTTGCATAGGTCTACAGAAAAATTAACCTTGTGCTCTGATACCAAACTGTAACAACCCAAAATTTTATAGAACTTGACCGGTCGTGCAAGCTTTATTTCCTTTATAGTTTATAATTTTATAAAGGATCTTGTTAGTTAAAAAAATCGAAGCAAACCATATGAATGAAATTTTTATCATTCAAACTCAATTTAAAATATATCATTGAGACTAATATAATACCAAACTCTATTTTAAAAGAAATCGGATCAGTTAGAGCATTTACGTATAGCATGTCCTACACTTGCCTGCTTGTAGAATTTGGAACAATTCACAAATTTGATTTAAATACTAGTCCTAATGAAAATACAATTGATAGAGACGGAACATTATTCTAATAATGTCTACTAGAATGCACCATCATTGTCAAAAGAACTAGGTGTCAGGCTAAAGTTTAAAATTTCCATAGGGGATAGATACGTACCAATTCATGAAGTTGGTCAAAACAATAAATGCGTAAATATCATACGTTCATGTAGAACAGCGTAGAAAACATTCTTAAATCCAAAATCAGAAACGGAACAATAGAAATACCCGTAAATTAACAAAATGAAATACTACTAGTAATAAAGTTATTTAATAAAAATTACGCCAGATTTAATTATTGAAATCCTTAGATCCTGGCATCTCGACACCACTGCATCAACCTCCAATCAACGATTCGTTCTAATCTGTAAAATAGTAGGGGTGAGTATATGGAATACTCAGTAGGACACGAAAATTATGGTGCTATCCCGAATAAAATATCAAACGCATGTGCCAAGAATATCATACCGTCATCATATCTTTAGAAAACCGGTAAGATCTCAATCATATCATATCTTTGGTACCGGATGGCCATAAACATCATATCATATCATTTACTTTCATAAGCATGATAAATTAACAACATGGAAAAATAATTTAAACAGGATAAAATCAACTGCACCTCGTTATCCTACCTTAAGTCTTTGAAAAACTTGATTTGCTGCTCACAAAATAAATTTTGTACTCCTTAAAACTGCTCAAGACTTGATAATATATTTCTTTCTTCGTAGACTATGAAGATTTTGGATGAATTCTATTTGCGTTTGCAAATAAAAATATACTTAAAGAGATATATATACACGTGAAGGAAGAGTGGTGATACTTGAATAGGATTGTGTAAAATATCCTCACGTCTCTATCATCATGAAATATGAAATATCTTATAAAATATACTTGATGGGACACATCATCATGAAAGGAAGAGACCATTTCTATCCTACCTATCTAATCTAAAACCACTAAAATCCAAGAAACCTCATATTCTCTCTAAAATCTCAACGGCCATAACTTAACCATTATAACTCAAACACAAATAGTAAAATAACATTTATTGATAACTTCCTTAATCTTAAATAAATTAGGCTTCATCAAACTTTCTCGAGCCTATCATACATGATTAAATACAAGCTATCCAACGAGCCCAATATTGATATATTTATCAATATCTCATAAAAACTTATATATATATGGGGTAAATTGAAAGAAATTTTGTATATTTACCACTTAGCCCCTAACCTTCAAAGCATGTATAATAGCATATAAAGAAAATAAATTTTGCTTTATGAAAATATTTGGGACCTTACAACTTGCACCAAATTGAAATGTTAGGATCTCAAGCACCAAATATGAAGTTTATGAACTAATTGCACAAATTATGTATAAGAGCATTTTCGTCTTTCCAAAAAATTTTAACATTAAAATGGAAAGAAATCATCCAAAAGAACCTCTTGCGCCAAAGAATGTAAAGTTTAAGGACTTCAGCACCAAAAATGAAAGGTTAGGGACCCATTGCACAAAGAGGCCAACGTTTAGGGATTAAATGCGCCAATTTCCCTTAAATTAAAAAGGGAAATGAAAATCAATGAAAATATACAAACACAAACACCACAAATCAAACGACCCAATCTTATCTTCACCAAACTGGACGTGTCACCGACGACAAATTGGGAGACAAAGTTGTTCCTTAAAAAAAAATAACAATTGAGAGGCAAAGCTTGAAATTCCGGCAAACAACTGAAAATTAACGCCTCGAAGTATACCAACTACCACCCAGTCAAGAATCAAGACTCCCAAACACTAAATTTCCTAACTGAAAACAAAAGTCGCTCCCAAGCCCTGAAACTCAACTAGCTGTTATTGCCTCTAAAATTTTAGAATTTTTCATGTTTCTGGGTCTTCATTTTAACATTTTTTCTTTCCAACTACATTAATTAACTGACATTTTTATTTCTCTTCTAACCCATAAGGAATTAATCACTTGAAGAGAGATATTGCATTTGGAGGATGCGATTCCAGTTGGTGACGATTTAGAGATGGGAAACTTCTTGTATCCAACCTTCAAATTACAGATCACGGGCGACAAGATTGAGCGGGTTTTCCAATTTTTGGTGAAATTATTTCAATGACAAATCATGTTCTTAAGATGGGGTTCATTTTGGGGAAAATTAAGCCTCCGTTTGGCAAAATATATTTTTAAACATATTTTTTCTTACACAATTTTCTAAATCACTTTTTAACCACATACATTTTCTCTCTCCATTTTTCAACCACACGTTTTACCTAGAAAATATAAAAAAACATGTTTTTAAACAAAAAAAATTTAACAAACAGAGGCTAAGTAGGCTGTTTGATTTGTAATTCTGTATTGCATTTGTGTTAGTATAATTTTTCATTTCCTTTTTTTTTGTTGATAAAAACGTTTTTAGGTAATTAACAACTTTCAAAAATTTCCATGTCACTACCAATTTCCTTATTTGGCGTAAATCTCCAACATAAACTTGCCATGTCATCATTTCAGTCAAGAATTTTAACAAAAGTTAGTTCAGTGATGGATGAGGTTGCTATTTCGAAAGTTCAGTGATGAATGGGGTTGTTTTTGAAGTTTAGTATCCTGGTGGAAACCTTAGGAAAAGTTCAGTGATAGTTGAGATAATTAATACCATATATAACCTTCAAGTGAAATACTTAATATACATCATCCAATAGTTCTAATCACAAGAAAATCTTGACAAAATTCCATAATATTATACCTCCATTTCCTTGGAGTGTACAGTACATGTGCAACAATCAAATTCACTTAATAGTAACTCAGAGACTTGAATACACATTCTATATGTCCTTCATCATACATAGTAATCATTGAAAGCTCTATCAAATAGATGTATATGAGTGGACTGTGCATTTTAGTCTTAAATCTCTTTCTCCAACATTGCATTATTAAGAACAACCAATTTGTTCTTCCAAAACAATAGTTTGGTACTCTAACGGCATAATTTATTTACACAAAAATATTATATTTGATAGTGCTAGAGAAGCTCCTAAACTAAGTATGATGGAAGCAAAAATCTAACCTTAAAATTAGTTAATAGTCTCCCTAAGGCAATCATTGATAATTGGCCATGAAAATCTAAAATTCAATGGCTAAAATATAAACTTCATCAACAACTTGTTGAACCATAGAAATTGTGTCGTTCCATGACATTAAATGAGCATTCTCATTTCACCACTCATCTTTTTATTCTCTTTCTTTTCTATACTGATATCTGAAATTCCCAATGCGAACAACATAAAATGATATTAAGTCTTAAGTCTTAACTACCTTTTACTTTCTTATTTCGTATTAATTGTGCCCTTAACAATTTATCGGTGTTAATATGCTCTTCTTTCCATTATTACCAACTACATCTTCAATTCTCATGCCACCAAAAATCTTATGTCTATTCTTTATATCATCTCCTGTATATATATATATATATATATAATCGAAAATATCTAACATATTTTTCATGACTAGGACCCATCATTCTACTGACATTCTAATCCCTTAACATTACAGGAAAATTATTTTTCTCTCAACACACATCAATGAGTTCCATAACAAATTGATCTATATGTATTATTTGAACATTTACCAACCCAATTAGCATCAAATAAAGTTGATTACACCAATCTAATACTTATCATGTTTAATATGATCTTCTTGAATCAATTCTAATATAACACCGTGGGTTGAAAATTTTAAGCAAAGACTATATCGAAATAAAACAGGGTAGTCTCAACCTTAACCATCAAATTAAATTTAATTGCCACCATCTTTTCTTTTGAATTCCTTTTGGAACGAATACTTCGTGCAAAAATCTCACACTTACTAATTTGGATTTAGCCAACTCCTTTCACATGGAAGGATATGATCAAAGCAGGCAAGAGACCACTTTCATCAAGTTTATTACATCACACTATCGAATTATCTAAATTGAAGGAAGATTCTCTGCTAGAGAACAAAGTAGAACAAACACACCTTAGCTTATTCATGGAAGGTCAATTTACTTTATAATCTCAAATGGGTCATCACTTTTTGTTCTCACCATAAGAAAAATAGTTGAGTTCTTTGAAACTCTTATAGGTTGTTGTATTGCTTTCGTAAGAGAGAAAAAACATTCTGTTTAGGGAGGCGATTGTTTATTGTCTTTAAGTAAAAATTGATCAAATTCGTCCTAATGATACATCGTGAAGTTATTGTATCACTTATGCTCATGATTCAATCTCATTTCTATTTGTATAATCTGAAAGTGTAGGTAATGTCTTGAGAAAAAAAGTAGATACAATAAAAAACAACAATGTTGTCTTCTATTTAGCCTCAGTTTTGTAAAAGTTTTTTATTTAACAAAAAATATGATATTTTTGAGGTAGAATATGAAGTTAAAAAATTGTTTGAATATTTTTAAAAAATATTGTTTGAGTAAATGTATGTTGTTAAAAAAAAAAAAATTAGTTAGAAATGTGTGTTGTTTATAAACAAATTAACAAGAAAATGATTAAAAAATAATAAAATAAAACAATTGATCCAACGTTTGACAGCCCATTACAAAATTACACAATTTCTCAAAGTACATTTTAATCAGACATAATTTTTCTATCCAATTTTTAAATACACATTTTTCGTAGAAACACAAATACGATAATCAATTATAATTGATTTATGGGCTAACGAACAATACGGAAAAAAAATCAGATCCAAGGTGGTCAATCAATCAATCCTTCCGTATAAAGACATACCTCGATCAGTCAAACTACCAATCAATCAAATCAAGTTCAGAGAATCATCAAAGGGAAAATTAAGGGGGGGAAAAATGTCGTCTTCATCTTCTGCTTTTGCACCAGACCGGAACCATGTTTCACCTTCCGAGCAGCTCTGTTACGTCCATTGCAACTTCTGTGACATTGCCCTTGCGGTATCAGTACTTATCCTCATCATTTACACGATCTACATCATCATCATCTTCTTCTTCTTCTTTGTCTACCTTGTCTATCATGAATCTTGCGTGATTCTAATTCTTCATGATGACAAGACAAGTCTTCACCGAAGAGTCTGAACATTAAGAATTTCTCCTTTTAAAGTAAGAGTTGAGCTTCTTTTCGTTGATTTGCAGGTGAGTGTTCCTTGCACGAGCTTGTTCAAGACTGTGACGGTTCGATGCGGCCAATGCACCAATCTTATATCAGTTAACGTGCGCGGCCTGCTCGTTCCTACAGCTATTCCGCTTCATCTTGAACATTCATTCTTTACTCCCCAGAATTTCGTGGTAAATATGATTTCAAAGTTTATTAGGGTTCCCAAATATGTGTATTTTTGGTTAAAAAATTCTTGAATCATGGAATCACACGTACAAGTTAGCATATTTTTTGTTTATACATGGTTGGATGTAGTGAAGCTTCATTCGGGTTTCCGTAATTGTCTCTTTCACATTCAGGAGGAGATTTGGAATCCGCCATCAAGCTTGTCCATGAATCAGCCCAATCTGAATGTGTCCATTCGGGGCGATGAGATTCCTACGCCTCCCGTCCCCAATAGACGTGAGATTATCAATTTCTCAAACATTTTTATATTTACAAATAAATTATTAATTTCTCAAACATTTTTATATTTACAAATTAATAATGCCATGTTGTTCATAATCAAGTAGAGAAAAAAAGAATTCAGACATGCAGTTGGCTTCTTTTGTTTGTGCCTATGAGGGTGTAGGATATTTTGATTCGCAGTCAACATGTCCTTTCCAATATACAGTAATCTGTTTACCAGAAAATTGTAAATTACTCTTTCTACGTTTACTCTTAAACAGTGCCTTCATTGACATTTACCTAATTATTTCTGTTTTCTTCATCATGATTTTCCAATTATATCTGATACTATTCAAAATCCAGTTTTATCAACAGCATTTCCCATCAAAATTCTGTAGCTTTACAGTACTTTTTGTCGTCCAAAATCTCGGAGCCGAACCCCTAATTTTTTCCTTTGATTCAAGATAGTGTCTGACAGAAAAAGAAAGAAGAATTATTTCACAATGATGAAGTGATAAGATAGTGAATGCAGAGATTTGTGGGAAGTCAGCCAAGTGATTATAATGTCTTCTTTTGTCTGTTTATTATTATTATTATTTATTTATTTATTTATTTATTTGTCCATTTTCAGCTCCGGAGAAAAGACACAGAGTGCCATCTGCTTACAACCGGTTCATCAAGTGAGTAATTCTTAATTTTAAACCAATTACATGTATAAAAGACATATACACACCTTAATGGTTAAATATCTTAAATCACATATAAGAATTTAGACTATTCTTCCTAATTAAAAATTACCATTTAAAATGAAATAAATCTTAACAAGATTGACATTTTAAGACGGAACTCAAATCTCAATATTGTATTAAATTTACAATGTTCAAACAAGCCATTTAGTCCGTCTAAAAGTCATACTATCCAATTAATAAATATTCAAATTATAACCAACACATAAAAGCTTGGCTACTTTTTCAAATAAGATGGACTTTTTAAGATGATACACGGGTACCGCAACATCAATATTACATTATCAAGCTCTTTAATGCATTCTAACAATAACTTTTAAAAGTAAAAATGTATGTATGAGAATAAAACGTTGCTATATGTACGTACATTTTGACTCGTGCAATCTTTTGTTCACACTGTCCCGTCATTTTAAATCTACAATCACTCACTATTTTATTTGTTTGTTTATTTATTTTTAACCTCTATGCCAAGTTTAATGTACAAGTAGCATTTTTTATTGAAATATACACAAATATATATGCAGGGACGAGATCCAACGCATCAAAGCTGGAAATCCTGATATAAGTCACAAGGAGGCCTTCAGTGCTGCTGCAAAAAACGTAAGATCCATGAGTTTCTTAGGGTTTCCTTTTTGCCCTTACATATTCAAGTTTCAGTACAATTTTCACAAAAATGGTTTTTTATTTGATTGTTGCTCTGCTTTGTTTTCTTGCTTACAGTGGGCCCACTTCCCACACATTCATTTCGGACTTATGCCGGATCAACCCGTGAAAAAACCGAATGTGTGCCAACAGGTACCTCAACAACCAATATTACCAGAATAGATTAGCATTTAGCATATCTTTGGCTACCCATTTATAAATGATTGTTAAATATTACTCTTTTCGTCTCATTTATATAGGCTTTCTTTCTTTTTTTCTTGTTCCAATTATATAAACTTGTTTTTTTATTGAAAAATATTTATTTTGTTTGTTTATTAATGTACTCCTATTTATTACTTTCAATAATAATACGTAGTTTTGATATTAATAAGGATAAGTTAAAAATTTTTGTTTACAAAAATTACCTTTTCAATACATTAAATATGTTTAATTAATCTGTGTGAAAAGTCAAACAAGTCTATATAAATAGGACGGAATAAATATTTATAAATAGTGGTATAGTAATATTTTGTTTGTCTATTTTTTTTACAAATAAAAAATGGTTGATGAAAATTTTTAATCAATCAAAATTGTTTACTTTTAAATTTTTTTTGCTCAAATGAGATGTTGTTACGGGGTCATTTATAAACAAGTTTTATAAAAAAAAAAAAAATATTGCCAAACATAGGCTTATAATATGCTTCTGTTTGATAGCATTTTAATCTAGATCAATGTCGATAAATAAGTTTTAACCACACATTTTATGGGGTCCATAATTTTTCAACCATATATTTCCTCAATTTTTATCAAAATTTAATAAAAATCTTATTTTAATTCCTCCAAATAGATGCAAAAATACTCTTTAAAATTCAAAATTTCTTCTTGTTTCATTGAAAAGTCTAATATATTCTTTGGTTTAATGAACCATGTGGTATGTGTTGGGAAAAAAAAAATTGACGCAACGGGATATCTAATCACAAAAATTAAATTTCTTATGATTTGGATCATCCCATAATAGGAATTCGCCGTTTTATGTATTTGACTAGATCAAATAATTTTGAACAAATAATAATTTAGCAATCGTTACCCTTGTAGCGTGCTTTGACAATTATCTGTGTAGATCTTGATTCCACCAATCTCCAAACCTTCAAGTTTTCCTTGGTGTTCTTCAACAGAGGCTATGCAAGTGTGTGGTCACTTTTCTCTGGCCTTTTGGTTACACTAGGGTTAGGGTTTTTATCAATAGAACAAAACACACACTTCACACTTTAGTGTGTGTCCCGCCCACATGTGTATTAGATAAAGAAAAATAGTCTTAGAAGACTATTTATAACTTCTTTACCCTCTAAAAACCCTACCAACCCTAATACTATAACCCAGGCCCATTTCTGCACGGCCCAATACAAGTTATAAGCCTGTATATGTCTGTTTTATTGAAGCCACCAAGGGAACCTGATCGGACTCAATTAAACTAAGCTCCAATAAATTAATTCTGATCCAGTCAACTCTTGACCAATCAAAATAATTTATTAATCACGTTCTATTCCACTAAAAGAACGAGATTGCACTCTTAGTGAAATTGTAATTACTGAAGCAATAACCAATAATTATATCCTCTGACTTATCGCTCTTACATGTTACCCCCGTCGATCAACTGGAATATTCGAAGTAAGGTTAAACGACCAATATACCCTTATCTGAATATTCATAAATTCTCGACTCCCATCTTCTATCTGACAGTTCTATGTGATCACATCACATCATAAAATCCAACAATCATTGTCGAATTACTGAGCTCAGATTTAACTGTCCATTAGAAGAACCAGTGAGATCATGATCATACCGAATGGTGACGGATTCCATAATACGAATATATGTTCCTCGTTATTTTACTTTAATTCCCAAAGTACCGAGATATTGACCAACAATTTGATCTCACTCATTGATACCTCAAAGAACTTCAAGTTAGTAATCGAAGTTCATTATCCGATTAGGATTAAGGTTCCATGTACGATAGTCAAGTGAAATTAAATTTGCACGGTCAATGTCACAAATTAATTTCACGTGGTCCCGTTCAATACATATCAAATGTACTCTCAATTTCATTTTCAAAATCAAAGATAGATTTTAATGAAATCGAGACGATCAAAAATAAATTATCCATATTTATTTTACTGATCGTGAACAATAATTTTAGATCGAATTACAAATTGAATCTTTCTGTGTTTAACAACTTAAACACTCAATTAGTAATATCGAATCGATCTATGGATTAATGCAAGCTCAAAATAATATAATCAAATATATAAGATAATATTTTATTCCAAAAACGTCACGAGTACAAATAAATTAACTCGACGGGCATACACTTTCCAACAATTCTCCCACTTGCCCTAGAGTAAATGAGACATGTTAAGTACACCCATATTTTCAATATGACCCTCAAAACTTTTAGCTGGTAAGCTTTTGGTAAAAGGGTCTGCAAGATTTTCTGCTGATGCTATCTTGCACACTGTCACATCTCCTCGTTGAACGATTTCTCTAACCAAGTGGTATTTACGCTCAATGTGTTTTCCACGCTGATGGCTGCGGGGCTCTTTTGCATTCGCCACTGCTCCACTGTTATCACAGTATAGAGTAATGGCCTGAGATGCAGATGGAACCACCTCAAGGTCCAGTAAGAATTTCTTCAACCATACTGCCTCTTTGGCTGCTTCACAAGCTGCCACATATTCTGCCTCCATGGTGGAATCAGCAATGCATGATTGCTTGATACTCCTCCAAACAACGGCACCACCACCCAGTGTGAACACTGATCCAGATGTGGATTTTCGGGAGTCCTTATCAGCTTGAAAATCAGAATCAGTGTAACCCGTTGGCACCAAATCTGGAGCTGAATAAACCAGCATATAATCTCGAGTTCTGCGAAGATACTTGAGTATATGCTTTACAGCGGTCCAATGCTCTGGTCCAGGATTTGACTGATATCTACTGACAATTCCAACAGCATAACAGATATCTGGGCGAGTACATAGCATAGCATACATAAGACTTCCTACAGCCGAAGCATAAGGAACCTGTTTCATGTGTTCCATTTCACTAGGAGTCTTAGGACAATGCTCCCGTGACAAGTGAATTCCATGTCTGAAAGGCGTTTGACCTTTCTTGGAATTTTGCATAGCGAACCTCACCACAATCTTGTCTATATATGAAGCTTGAGATAGCGCAATTCTCCTGTTCTTCCTATCCCGAAGGATCTGGATTCCTAGAACATAATTGGCTTCTCCCAAGTCCTTCATATCAAACTGTTGCGCCAACCAGTTTTTAACCGATGTTAATGCTCCTACATCATTCCCAATGAGCAGGATGTCATCTACATACAGTATGAGAAAAATCACCTTGTTTTCTTCAATTTTCTTATAAACACAAGGCTCATCAAGATTCTGATCAAAACCATAACCTTTTACAGCTTGATCAAATCTGATATTCCAGGACCTAGACGCCTGCTTAAGTCCATAAATAGACCTACGCAGTTTGCATACTTTATGCTCTTGACCCTTTTGGGTATAACCGTCTGGTTGCATCATATAGATGCTTTCGTCAAGATTTCCATTAAGGAATGCTGTCTTGACGTCCATTTGCCACACCTCATAATCAAAATGAGCTGCAATGGATAAGAGGATCCGAATAGACTTAAGCATGGCCACAGGTGAGAAGGTTTCCTCATAATCGATACCTTCTCTTTGGGTGAAACCCTTAGCGACCAGTCTAGCTTTAAAGGTCTCTACCTTTCCGTCTATCCCTCTTTTTCTCTTGTAGACCCATTTGCATCCTATGGGTTTTACCCCATTAGGTGCATCTACAAGATCCCAGACAGAGTTAGTGTACATGGATTTCATTTCTGAGTCCATGGCACTCCTCCAATGGTCAGCGTCTACATCCTTCACAGCTTCTTTATACGAAGTAGGATCCTCCTCTTGTTCAGTGGAGACTGCCTCGAAAGACTCTCCATAGAGCAAGTATCTGGAGGGTGGTCTAATGACTCTCTCACTTCGTCTATGCTGAGGAGGCTCCTGGTTGATTGGAATTTGTATTTGTTCTACCACCGGCTCTCTGGTATCAAGTCCCTCGTTTCTAATTTCAATACCAAGTGGTGATGCAATGGGAACTTGTTCCTCCTCCAAGTTACGTGTCAGTGATCCAGCAGACATGGAAGGTATAACCTCCACTTGTCTCCCACGGAATTCAGGTACCGTAACTGGTGGGGACGTGAATTCATCCTGAGTAGGTTCAATGCGGATTACTGGGGTTGATGAACTGGGAACTTTTCCCTTCATCTCTTCCAAAAGAACCTTGCTCTTTGATTCACGTTCTTCTATATACTTGTCCTCTAAGAAAGTTGCATTTGTACTCACAAAAACTTTCTTATCTTGAGGACTATAGAAGTAATATCCTCTTGTTCCCTTTGGATATCCTACAAAAATGCATACTTGTGATCTTGATTCCATCTTTTCCACCTTTCCCTTAAGCACGTGTGCAGGACATCCCCATATCCGTATATGTGCCAGATTAGGCTTTCGCCCATTCCACAATTCCAGGGGTGTCTTAGGGACAGATTTAGATGGAACCATGTTAAGCAAGTATATTGCAGTTTGTAGAGCATATCCCCAAAAAGATGTTGTGAGAGTTGAGAAGCCTAGCATTGATCTGACCATGTCCAACAAGGTCCTGTTTCTCCTTTCAGATACACCATTCTGTTGGGGAGTACCTGGTGCACTTAATTGGGATACAATCCCATTTTCTGATAGATATGACCTAAAGTCATGGGATAGATATTCTCCACCTCGATCTGATCGAAGTGTTTTAATGTTCTTACCTAATTGCTTCTCCGCTTCAGTCCTGAATTCTTTGAACCTTTCAAAAGCTTCAGACTTGCGTGCCATTAGGTAAACATAACCATATCTAGAGTAATCATCAGTGAAGGTGACGAAGTACTCATACCCACCTCTAGCTTGGACATTAATGGGTCCACATACATCAGAGTGTACTAATTCCAAGACTTCTTTGGCCCTATACCCCTTTGAAGTAAAAGGTCTCTTGGTCATTTTTCCTTCCAGACAGGATTCGCAAATTGGTAGGGATTCCACTTTTAAGTCACTCAAAAGACCATCCCTTACAAGTCTTTGAATCCTATTTAGGTTAACATGACCAAGTCTCAGGTGCCATAAATAAGTCTCATTAGTAGGAGATAACTTAATGCGTTTGTTAGATGCAATGTGATATAGAGAGCTATCGGCAGGTTTCAAAGTATACAAATTGTTAAGCATATGTCCCTCACAAATTAAAACTTTATTCATAACAATTTTCACCATCAAACAAGTGAAATAAACAGAATAACCATGTTTAAAAAGTAATGCAACCGAAATCAAATTTCGGGTAATATCCGGAACATAATAACAATTATTCAAAACCAAATGTTTATTATTAAAATAAAGATAAACTACTCCAACAGCTCTCGCAGAAACCATTGCTCCTGTGCCAACCCTTAAAGTATGCTCCCCTTCACTGAGTTGCTTGGTTACTTGGAACCCCTGCAATGAATTGCAAACATGATTAGTGGCTCCAGAATCTACTATCCAAGTATATGTAGAATCAACCACTAAACAAGACTCAATATAAGATAACTCACCATTACCTTGCCTTTTGGAAGCTAGGTATCCCTGGCAGTTCCTCTTCCAGTGACCTTTCTGTCCACAATGAAAGCATTTCCCCTTTGGCTTGCCTTCTGTCTTTGCTTTCTTGACCTGCTGCTGTGGTCCCTTCTTGTTAGACTTCTTCCTCTTGTTGCCTCCTTTGCCTTTCGGCTTGGAAGAGGATGGTCCAACAGAAGCAACAGTCAACACATCATTGGCCCTGGTCTTAAGAACAGTCTCAGCATTTTGAAGCTCCTGCATCAACTCAGTCAGTGACATATCCAGCTTGTTCATGTTATAACTAACTTTGAACTGAGAGAACATCTCTGGGAGAGTCTCCAAAGCCATGTCAACCTGCGTCTCCGAATTGATTTCAGCCCCCAAAACCTCAGCCACGTTAAACTGACCAATCAATGCAAGCATATGATCTCTAACGGGTGTTCCAGGTTTCATGCACATGTTCATAATAGACCTAATAGCAGCCTGACGGGCCTGACGACCTTGATGTTCGAACATTTGCTGAAGGCTCTCCATAACCAGAGCAGCAGTTTCCATATTCTGATGTTTCTGCTGCAACACATTTGAGATAGAACCCAAAATGTAGCAGCGGGCCATCTCATCAGAATGGATCCACTTCTCATATGCGGCCTTCTGTTCAGGTGTGGAAGTCCGAGTCGGTGCATTGGGACGGGGTTCAGTTAGCACAAATTTATGCTTCTCGGCGGTGAGAACAATCATCAAATTACGTTTCCAATCAATAAAATTTTCTCCAACCAGTTGATTTTTAGTTAAGATAATGGACAGTGAATTTCCAGACATTTTTCTGAAATAAAATAAAATAAAGAAAATGAGCTATGCATTCAATGATTTCATATATGATGCATGAATATAAAATAATGCACAAGTAGACCCAAAACTACTATAATATGACGACATCCTAAAACCCCAAAATCTTAAACACATTTCTCTATAGGAGAAATAAATGAGATTTATGGCTAGGTTGAGACCCTCCCATTAAAATTAATATATCTAGCATCTCATGCAATATTAATTTTATTGTCGTTAAAATTTGGCCATCATTGACATCGTTTGGATATTCTATAGGAAGTCCCCACGATGTCTTTGATTTAAGTGTTCAACCCTTATATTGATAATTTTTCAAGTACCAAATTAATTACGTTACCTATAGGGTAATCATGATTAATTCAAACTTAAATAAATCATCACCTAATTGGGCCCAAACCAGTAACCAAAACAGTGCAGCCCTCCTATAGGGAGACTAAATAAATTAGTACGAGGCATGCACAAATTTTTACTAATGGGCTAACAAGGGAGGCCGTGGGTTCAAAAATTTGCACCCTCACTCACTTAATATTTTTAAACTATTTGGTTTTCATTTAATAATTAAATAATCAATTTTAACTTTTAAAATCAATTTAATAATTATCAAAATTATTTTCTAATCTAACATTTAGAAAAGAAAATAAAATATAAAACTATGCATGACAGTATAGTTCCTAGAGCGGTGTTAATGCGATCTACATGACATGTTATCAAATGACATTCATCCACAATTTAATTAAAGCAATAAATAAATGCAATAATAAAATAAACTGGAACATGATTTATGGCCAAAACCTAGACACAAAATTACAAATTAATTAAAGATTACATTGAGCCACAACCCGGCCCAATTCTTCAATTTCCATTTGCAAGTGTCCAGCCCATTACTCGAACTCTTCAAATAATAATTATCTGGCCCGACTTCAAAATGGTCCAATCTGCAATTTTTAATTCAGTCTAACCGGCCGGCCCAAGAAGAAAGCAAGGCCCAACTGAAATTACAGCCCAAATACTGAATCTCTGCTTCCTGTTTCTACACAGCCGGTGTCCTTCCTTTCGATCTGAATTCAGCCGCCACTGGAGACCACACCACCGTCGGAAGAGACCTCAGTCGCCAGAAGGGAGTCAACATGCGCCGTCGCGACACCATTCCAGTGCAGCGCAGCCACGCCACGCATAGCCGCGCCACGCATGGCGCGCGACTACGAAACGCAGCGGCACTGCAGCCCCGATGTCGCCGCTTCAAGGTGAGATCGCGGCACTGAAGGTGCTTCCATAGATCTCCGACAGAAGGGCAGTATCCAAAGTGCCGTTGCTTCCCCTTCCCATGCTTCCAGATGCGTTTTGTGTATTTTTGGTGAAATTGCAGAGAAGGTCCCTCGGTTAATGAAGAAGATGAAGACTGGTCCAGCTCTTGTATTGCAGCAGAAGTCCTCCAATTTCAGTTGTGATGATTCGGTCCTCATGATTTTGATTACAACAAAATATAATAGAAAAACTAACTCTAATTCTATTTTTTACAATAAATCAAAATCAAAAGGGAAACATGGAGTCGTAATCCACCCCTTTTGTTACAAGACTCGATAAAACAAATACATAATTCACAACAAACAATCTAAGGCCATAAATCAGTTCATTAAAATATCATTCAACCAATAACAAATCAAATCACATAAAACCTACACCGCTCCACTAACACATGCATAACAAAATTATTTAACCCTAAATACATAAAACAGTATCAAAAACCTGTCTCTCTGATACCATTGTTGGGAAAAAAAAAATTGACGCAACGGGATATCTAATCACAAAAATTAAATTTCTTATGATTTGGATCATCCCATAATAGGAATTCGCCGTTTTATGTATTTGACTAGATCAAATAATTTTGAACAAATAATAATTTAGCAATCGTTACCCTTGTAGCGTGCTTTGACAATTATCTGTGTAGATCTTGATTCCACCAATCTCCAAACCTTCAAGTTTTCCTTGGTGTTCTTCAACAGAGGCTATGCAAGTGTGTGGTCACTTTTCTCTGGCCTTTTGGTTACACTAGGGTTAGGGTTTTTATCAATAGAACAAAACACACACTTCACACTTTAGTGTGTGTCCCGCCCACATGTGTATTAGATAAAGAAAAATAGTCTTAGAAGACTATTTATAACTTCTTTACCCTCTAAAAACCCTACCAACCCTAATACTATAACCCAGGCCCATTTCTGCACGGCCCAATACAAGTTATAAGCCTGTATATGTCTGTTTTATTGAAGCCACCAAGGGAACCTGATCGGACTCAATTAAACTAAGCTCCAATAAATTAATTCTGATCCAGTCAACTCTTGACCAATCAAAATAATTTATTAATCACGTTCTATTCCACTAAAAGAACGAGATTGCACTCTTAGTGAAATTGTAATTACTGAAGCAATAACCAATAATTATATCCTCTGACTTATCGCTCTTACATGTTACCCCCGTCGATCAACTGGAATATTCGAAGTAAGGTTAAACGACCAATATACCCTTATCTGAATATTCATAAATTCTCGACTCCCATCTTCTATCTGACAGTTCTATGTGATCACATCACATCATAAAATCCAACAATCATTGTCGAATTACTGAGCTCAGATTTAACTGTCCATTAGAAGAACCAGTGAGATCATGATCATACCGAATGGTGACGGATTCCATAATACGAATATATGTTCCTCGTTATTTTACTTTAATTCCCAAAGTACCGAGATATTGACCAACAATTTGATCTCACTCATTGATACCTCAAAGAACTTCAAGTTAGTAATCGAAGTTCATTATCCGATTAGGATTAAGGTTCCATGTACGATAGTCAAGTGAAATTAAATTTGCACGGTCAATGTCACAAATTAATTTCACGTGGTCCCGTTCAATACATATCAAATGTACTCTCAATTTCATTTTCAAAATCAAAGATAGATTTTAATGAAATCGAGACGATCAAAAATAAATTATCCATATTTATTTTACTGATCGTGAACAATAATTTTAGATCGAATTACAAATTGAATCTTTCTGTGTTTAACAACTTAAACACTCAATTAGTAATATCGAATCGATCTATGGATTAATGCAAGCTCAAAATAATATAATCAAATATATAAGATAATATTTTATTCCAAAAACGTCACGAGTACAAATAAATTAACTCGACGGGCATACACTTTCCAACAGTACGTAGGTTGAAGAAAAATTCTAAGATATTAGCGTTTTTTTTTTCTTTGAAATCGAATTATTCGAAAACGTTCCTTGTTAATATTTATTTATTTTTTCAATAAAATTCAAAATTGTTCAAGGAAACTTCTAATCAAAATATTTGAAAACAAAAGTTAAGAATTGCATAATATTATGGACCTTTTTGGAGCTTCAACAAAGAATTAACTGAATTTTTAACTTTAACTCTGACATTAAAAGTTATTTAATACATTAATTATTACTCTAAAATTGAATGAGTCTGTAACACTGTATAGCAGTTATTAATTTATTTATTTATTTATGTTTTCGAAGTAAATGCGTGGTTAAAAAGTGAAGAGAGAAAATACGTGTGGTTAAAAAGATATTTGAAAAACTGTAATATTTATAAATTGATTTATAAATTGGAGATTAAAGTTTGAAAAATGTTAAAATGTCTTTTCAAAATTATTTTTCATAAATATTTGGCATTTCTTGTCCTATTTGATTTTCAAAAATGACTTTTTAAAGTGTCTTGTCATGTCGAGTTCCGTTTCACTTTTTCCCACTTGTATTGTTGAAGCACATCTAGTACTTGTATTCCCATCATTAAATATATCAGGTTTTTTACGCTGTTAACAGCATTCGTTTCACAGACAAAATTGTCACCAAAAAGTTCAATTCTTGGTTTTGAATCTTTTGATATGCGTGTAGGAAGGAGAGGATGTTCGAATGAAAGATGGGTTTCTTGCTCCTGCAAATGTGGGTCTGTCTCCTTACTGAAAAAAGTGAATAGTATTTATCCTGGTCTTCGAAAAGACTATGTAACAGTTGATGTTGCTTTGCTTCAAATTAACAATTATGTGGTGGATGATTTTGAGGTTGAATGCTTTCCAATGCTTGTTATAAAATTTCTGAATCCATCTGGAAATTAAGTATTCATTTCTGTCACTTTAATTCTGCACAGAGTCGGACCTGTGGAGAGATCCAAGATGCGAACTGCTATAAGTTCCCGTGTCTATCTTCTTTCTGCAATTTCATTGCTCTTGGTGATAGAATTAAATTTTCTATTTCTCAACATTTCAAGCATTAGAAATTAAAATAAAGGGTTAATAGCACAAAACGTCTCTACCTTATACATGTATTGTGCAAAACGTCCCAACGTTTTGATTTTTGACGTTAAACGTCTCAACCTTTATATTTTCTTGTGGGAGACATCATTTCCGTCAAATTTAACCTCATTTCACCGTTAATTTAGAATTGAACAGTAAATATTTAACACATGCAATGGCATTTTCGTCAAAATCAAAAGCCGCCTATTCATATTTGGGTAATTGGCACAAAACGTCCCTACGTTTGACACTTATTGTGGAAAAACGTCCCTACGTTTATTTTTTTGGCGAATAACGTCCCTACGTTTATTTTTTTTTCGAATAATGTCCCTACCTTTAAATTTTCTTGTTGATTAGTCCTCAAATTTTACTTTTCTTTAAATTTAGTCATTCTGTATTTGATTTAAAGGTAATTGTCTTCAAACGTGTATAACTTTTGATCTACAACTCCGAATTGCACTCCGTTTTTTGCGTTGAACTCCAAATTCAACCATCTTTCTTATGATGTATCATGTACTCATTTATTAAACATTTCGTTTTGACTTTTGTATAGTAGATACTTATTTTGTTAGGGCATCATTGATTGACGTAAATTGATTTCTGTAAATTTTATTGAAACAGTGAAATTTTAATTTTAGTGTGTTCGGCGGCTAGCGGGATTTATAAATTGGATTTATTTGACTTTTTTATTTTTTTAAGATAAAATATTTGATTAAAAATTTGTATGTTTAGCCCATGTTTGAGCCATATAATAATCTCTAATAACTTTTTGAACAACACACATTCTCTCTCTTCAAATCACTTTTTAAAAATTAGAGAAAGAAATTGTGAAAAGAAAAGAAAATTTGAGCCATATCAAAAATATTATTAAATATTTTTGATACTATATGTAGATGACATATTATTGATTAGAAGTTGAATCTCTAACTTTGAAAGTGAAAGTGCCATTATTCAAAATTTCTCCATGATGAAAGAGAAATAAAACCTTCACTTTGGGAACCAGAATCTATAGAGATAGATCTGGAAGTTTGTTTTGATTTCTCAATCCATGTACATAGATAAAATTATTGGGGTTAATTTTCTCAAAATGGTGTTTAGAACATATATTGAGAAATAATGATATGGAGAAGATACTTGATTGTTTGACAATTAGATCTTATTAAACGTGACACTATTTATGACGCATTTTGTATTATTGAGTACTTGAGAAGTACTAAGAATACAATAGACATGAAAAGAAATGTAGACTTATAGTCTTTGGGTATAGAGATATCATCCTTCTGTCCGGGAAAGGATTGAGGAAATATTCAGTCTGGTTGTTAATTAACTCATAGTAGTGGTGCGGTCAGTTTGAAATGGTTCGAACAAGGGAGACCACTAACTATACAGCCGAGACCAAATACATAAGTGCTTGTGAAGCAATCTCGATCGTTAAGTTCATTAGTGAACTATAAGTGTTCTTAGTATTGTAGCTCCAGTAAAAAGTACTGTGAAAACAATGGAGCCATCGCGTAAGTCTAGGAACCATGTCTCATCGATGATCCAAGAATGTATTAAGATTGTAGAAAAATAAAATTCATGTTCATTAACCTTGAGAATGTTGAATATGTGAAGAGTTACATATTAGAGATCCACTTATAAAACTACTATCCCACCAGAAATGTGATTGTCATATAAACTCATGTGACACATGAGTTATTGGATCTAGTGGAAGAATGTCAATGTTATACTCTAAATCCAATCGTTGAGATACCATAACACATATTATCATTATTTGAATAAAGGCGAAATTAATTTTACATTGAGTTTAACTCATGATTTAAATAATATAGTTCATAGAATAAGTTTGAGTAGCTTCTAAGTCACAAGGTGTTGTGATTGTGAGATACAAGGCATTAATAACTTATTCTAAAATTGTCCCTAGTCGAAGTAACAACAAGATACGAATATTGTTGTTGTAGTTAAACTAGCTTGTGTTGTATTTCTATCTTATGAAGAAAATAACTTATCTCACAATCTAGAATGTAGAGGGACATTCGAATGAACACGTGATGCATTGTTAGATGAACAAAGCATTGGATGACGTGCCTATAGATTCCACATAGATAACTATCCAAGCGTCAGTGGTGAATCTCTAATGGGTGATTGTAGATTTGGTCCTTTGACTTGGGGACGTCATAGAATCTTATATGGGGATTGCTATACTTTGGGGAGCGTTGATGTTGGTTCTTGAGAGTGAGTCATCAGGATGACGTCATACGGGTATAGTGAGAGTTATATGAAGTTAGTGTATGTCCAACATGAGGAATCGTCAATCCTGGGTAGTAGGAGATTATAATCTTTATTTCGCCCATATAAGTTGATGTAAATTCCTCGGCCGGAGTGAAGTTATGAATTGAAAATGTGATTTCATTCAAAACAAGATCAACTAAGAGAAAGGGTGAATAACATAATTGATTGAAATGAAATCGACGCTTTCCGTATCTCTTAATCAATTGGTTATATTGATGAAGGAATTATATTTCCACGGTAACCGCACATAAGTAGGTCTTGTCATGCCATGTGACTTTTCCCTTCACATGATTGCCTTGATACATTGCTAGACGTTAATCTTGGACTACGACGTGAATTAATCGATCTTGATGAATCAAGGATGAATTAGAAATAGGGATTTCAATTCATCTTATTCCAATTCAGATTAGAATAATAATATCATGACATTGCATCGTGAATGGAACCTGGTGTGTCACACACAAAAGCAAGAATTAAGCATCTAAAATTAGATCTTGTAAAAGTGAGAGATTGTTGGAATAGTGACCAAGCCCAATTAGTTGGGCCAGGCTTGGGTTGTCCTCATTATCTCTACCCTAATTAGATTTAGCGTAAGCCTATATGTACTAAATAAGTTACAAAACAATTAAGGCTTCATGTTGTCCTTTTGGTTGCTAGCACAACCTCTTCCAAATCCTAACTTGTTGTGTGGATTACTACTAAAGACTGGCGTTTGAACAACTGTGTTGACGAGATTTCTATATCCTGCACCAGAACTAAGATCCACGAGATTCATCAAATGATGAGATCCCAGTCGGGGAATCTCGTCAAAAACGCGGAATAACGAAATTTAAAACATATGAAAGATCTAGATCAGATTTGACGCGAAAAATAAACAAGAATTAAAATACTGGAAAGATAAAATTGACGATAGGACCTTGACCCAAGATTCACGATGCAAGAAATTGACGATGCGGAATCGAGATCCAAGGTTTTCGAAACACCACAAGGACTTGTCAATTTCCTTGATACGATTCTAAATTGGAAACGCCACAAATATTCTCGTGAATATTTGATAAGTTCAATGCCACAAATATTTCACAATATTTGATAAGTTGGATTTGTTCTCGAAGAACACAAAAGGGACTCCTCAATCTTTTAATTGAAGAAAACTCTCTCAACTTTATTAATCTCAAAACTCAAACTAAACTGTTTTTTTACAATCATGGAAAAGAATATATATAAGCAAAATAACCTAGTTGCTAATTTACTCAAAATAGAATTCTAATTAGACTAAAATTCTAAAATAGAAAAATAACCTAAAGACCAAAAAGGAAATAAAATAATTATAAAATTCCGCAAAATCTGGCCCGCTCCTCATTTACGGCCGTGAAGAATAACGTTACGGCCGTAAAGGCCTCTCGGGTCCAAAACTGCTTCAATAGTTACGGCCGTAACTTTCAGACTTACGGCCGTAAGCCTGGTTATGCTGAAATTCTGTCTTTTCCCTCGATAGTTGATTACGGCCGTGATAATAGCTTTTACGGCCGTGATTAAATGAGTTACGGCCGTGAAGGATTTCAATTACGGCCGTAATGCCTTTTCTGCACCAATTACTTCGATAACTCGGCTCGGCTTGATCCGTCCCTCTTCTCGGCTCGACCCCAACATAGAACTTGCTCCGTTTTGCACGTAGATCATTGTCATATTTTCGATGGCTCGAATTTTCCCTCCGATGCCTGGTCCGGATCATATCATACTCCCTCTCTTGAAAAGGATTCGACCTCGAATCCAACTTTAGTCGGCTTTTCAAACTCCTTCTACTTTTCTGGGCTCGATGATCATGTTTATGCCTCGTGCTTGTTTTCAGCATTTTGGACTGCCCATTTTTCTCCTTCAACTTTCTCGGCCTTTTGGGCTGTTTATTTGTGCCAACAAGTTTCTTTCCTGTTTTAAGCTCATGGTTTGACTTCGGTACCGGTAAAACAGATTTTAAAGAACTAGGAAGGGGTGTGTTAGCGTGAGTAAGTGTAAATAGACTCATTTTTGTGGTAAACTCTCTTTTCTTTTGCTTTTTTTTCACTAAGTCTCTCCTTTTTTCTGAGGTTTGAACTTCAAACCTCTTTTCTTTATTTCTCACTCCCTCTCCTTTTTCTGAGGTCGTGGCCTCAACTCTCTTTTCTTTAATTTCCACACCCTCTCCTTTTTCTGAGATCGTGGCCTCAACTCTCTTATTTTTAATTTCCAAACCCTCTCCTTTTTCTGAGGTCATGGCCTCAACTCTCTTATTTTTCCCCTCAAACTCACTTTTCACCTTCAATTGATCTTTCAGGGCTTCACTTGGAGATAGTGGCATTAGAGTAAACTTTTTCCCCCCTTTTACTAAGCTGTATCTATTCGTATACCCATCATGTAGCACAACACTTTCATGTTGCCAAGGTCTCCCCAACAGTATGTGACTAATTTGCATTGGCACCACGTCACAAACTACCTCATCCGAATACCCACCAAAAGAAAATGTCACCAGGGCCTGTCTCTTCACCTTAACTTCCCCCGACTCATTCAACCATTGTAATTTATAAGGTGTTGGATGTTTCATTAAATGTAAGCCTAATTTTTCCACCAACATTGTACTAACTACATTAGTACAACTTCCCCCGTCAATCACCAAGCTACAAACTTTTTCATCCACTAAGCATCTAGTGCGAAAAATATTATCCTTCTGCCCTTCCACATTATCCAAAACATTCACCTTACGCCTAACGCTAAGAGCACGCCTATCAATAATTGACTTATCCACCACAACACTTTTAGCCCCTTCACTATCACGCCTAACCTTCTTACGTGGACAATCAAGTGCAATGTGACCTCGTTCCAAACATTTAAAGCACTTAACATTTTTATCCTTAAGAGGTTTGGAATCAGAATTATTTTTACCTTTGGTTGTCGGTTCCTCCCTCCTTTTGTGAACATGATCACTACTTTCCCATTTTGATGTCTCCTTTCGCTTTAATGGCCCTTCATCCATCCCATCTCCGTACCTAGTATGACATTCACACCTATTACCTCTCCTAACCCGAGAACCATCATGAGATTGATCCCGAGGTCTTTGTTCACATTCCGCAACTCGATTCTCCATCTGAGCCATAAACTTCTCAAATTGTGCCCTCGTGGCCTCCATCTGTTTAAAATTCTCGTGGTCAGTGGTTGATGGAGATTTTTCCCTGCGAGACATGGTTAGTTTTCAAAGACAAACAAAAATTCCTCTCGTGTTTATTTTCATTCGTGTATCACACTCAATCCTTTCAAATTTCACCCAAGAACAAACCAAGGATCAACAATCAAGGAATTTATGAAAGATACAAAAAGTCAAAAATTAAGAAATTCTCGGAATATTCGATTTTTTTTTTAATCTGCCAGAAAATTTGACTACGAGTATGGCAGAAAAAACGGAATTGGATTTGGAAGAGAAACGAACAAGAAAAACACTTTTGAATTTTTGGGACTAACTCTTATGAATCAAACTGAAGAAAATTATGACTGACAAGAACAACACGAAGAACACGAAAAAAAATAATCAAGAAATCCAATAAACGCAAGAATCTGAAATAGATCCAAGCTCTGATACCAGATGATGAGATCCCAGTCGGGGAATCTCGTCAAAAACGCGGAATAACGAAATTTAAAACCTAGGAAAGATCTAAATCAGATTTGATGCGAAAAATAAACAAGAATTAAAATATTGGAAAGATAAAATTGACGATAGGACCTTGACCCAAGATTCACGACGCAAGAAATTGACGATGCGGAATCGAGATCCAAGGTTTTCGAAACACCACAAGGACTTGTCAATTTCCTTGATAAGATTCTAAATTGGAAACGCCACAAATATTCTCGCGAATATTTGATAAGTTCAATGCCACAAATATTTCACAATATTTTGATAAGTTGGATTTGTTCTCGAAGAACACAAAAGGGACTCCTCAACCTTTTAATTGGAGAAAACTCTTTCAACTTTATTAATCTCAAAACTCAAACTAAACTGTTTTTTTACAATCATGGAAAAGAATATATATATAAGCAAAATAACCTAGTTGCTAATTTACTAAAAATAGAATTCTAATTAGACTAAAATTCTAAAATAGGAAAATAACCTAAAAACCAAAAAGGAAATAAAATAATTATAAAAATCCGCAAAATCTGGCCCGCTCCTCATTTACGGCCGTGAAGAATAACGTTACGGCCGTAAAGGCCTCTCGGGTCCAAAATTGCTTCAATAGTTACGGCCGTAACTTTCAGACTTACGGCCGTAAGCCTAGTTCTGCATTTTCCCTCGATAGTTGATTACAGCCGTGATAATAGCTTTTACGGCCGTGATTAAATGAGTTATGGTCGTGAAGGATTTCAATTACGGCCGTAATGCCTTTTCTGCACCAATTACTTCGATAACTCGGCTCGACTTGATCCGTCCCTCTTCTCGGCTCGACCCCAACATAGAACTTGCTCCGTTTTGCACGTAGATCATTATCATATTGCCGATGGCTCGACTTCCCCATCCGATGCTTGGTCCGGATCATATCATCAAAGGTATAATTCTTAACACGGATTCTATCTAAGTGCAATGTTGATCCAGACTTTGGTTTCGAGTCATTTAATTTTTGCTGTACGTGCATTACCCGAAACCTTACAAGTATTATAAAATATTATACTCTATAATGAATGACATTTATACCCCTGTAACCCTAAGTATAATTACTTTGTGTATCCCTATCATCCATATATATATGGGGCTCGGCTCTTAATAAAACACAAGTTCATTCACTTCTTTATTTTTTCCTCCTTTCCCTCTTCCTACTATTTTATTAATACTGGTAGAGTACGTGCGATGAACGTATTGTATCCATAACTTTGTACATAATAGTATGAACCAACCCGGTCTGACTGGGTTGATCCGGGCAAAAAATCGGGATGGATCACACATAAAACCCGATCGAGTCAAACCAGTCGACGACTCAGGTCGACCCAAGCCCGGGTTCGACTAGAATTTTTATTTTTAATTTTTTTATTTTTTAAATATATATTTTTTAATTTTTTTAATATTATTTAATATTCGGGTCGACTCCGAGTTGACCATCTAAATCTTGACCCAGTCTATCAGCCGGTTCGATGATCAGGCCGCGTCTAAAAACATTGGTATAAACTCAAACTAAAATTGTGAAATACTGCAAAAAATAAGCAAAAAAAAAAAAAAAAAATCTGTAAGGGTGAAAATTTGAGTTAGCCAATGTCGACTTTTGATCAAATACAAAATGAATATAGAAGCTCAAGAAACACCAACAAAAGAATAAATAACGCGCCCCTAGGGCAAATCTCCTAGTGGCAAAGGGGAGGGGTGGTAAGTGCTCAGCGCGACAGTGTGTAGAGTTAAGCAAAAAAAAAAAAAAATCTGTAAGGGTGAAAATTTGAGTTAGCCAATGTCGACTTTTGATCAAATACAAAATGAATATAGAAGCTCAAGAAACACCAACAAAAGAATAAATAACGTGCCCCTAGGGCAAATCTCCTAGTGGCAAAAGGGAGGGGTGGTAAGTGCTCAACGCGGCAGTGTGTAGAGTTCGATTCTCCGCAAGGTGGAATGGACTTTGTTGCAAGCGGGAGTTATTGAGGGATGCTTATGCTTACACAATCCCCTCCATCCTGATCCCTGAGAGGCATAACTTGGATTTACAATCTCGAACCAATGACCTTGGGCGTGGTCAGTTCGGGCCCTCAGGGTGTGGGATACACCTTTTTTTTTTTTTTTTTAAAGAATAAATAACGCTATCTATACAAACATCAAACGAAGAGTCACGTGAAAATGCATGTCTTAGAACAATTATTACTTGAGCCGGCCACCATACGAAGCAAGGTAGTTGAACCGGTAATAAAACTTCTTTGTAATTAATTGCATCTCATTATGCATTGCCTTCTTTTTAAACATGACATCTGACTAGTTTTGTACAAGCTCTCCCATAGACTAAATTCATGGATCAATTCTAAGACAGTAATTTCAAAAGTTGTTTTTTGACCACAAGTGAAAAAAGAAAAGAAATGGGGAAAACTCAAACTAATGACACATGTGAGATATTCACATTCCATTACGCAATATTTATAAGAAATCTGATGCATCTAGCGTACATGCATAATTACTTTACCATAAATGGTTGTTATAAGATCATTAGATAACAAATTGAGTAGCACACACTTTTCAGAAATATAATCAAACCAAGTTACTTATTTTTCTAAACATTAATTACTTTAGAACCAAATATCCATTGTTCTCTGGTATGAACACTGAAGTGGTCATTAGAAACTAAAAAATGATGTTTCCGCTTTGTGGCTTTATTGAACAATGAACACTATGATGAGCAAGTGGACGTTGTAATTAACCGTAACGCTTCTAGCAAAATGTTCTGGGCCTTCATATATAGGATTACTAATCTAGTCTAGATGTGAAAAGTGGCATGGTCATGTTTGCAGTTTTCACTTTTGTGCATATCAACTGGTACAAAATAAAAATAAAAATAAAAATGGGAATTCAATAAAAACACGAACAAAGTATATATTGTAATGGCTGCTAGTGATTTTGATGAAAGTAATTACATTCTTGGAGTTTCCTTGTACCTGTAGTTTTGCTTATTCAATTTGAATCATGCTATTTGAACAATCCAATTGAACAAAAAAATTAACAACCCTCTCACATGGGTGATAGGACCCTCCAAATTGGGTTGTTCATTTAGAATTTTTGATTTAATTTAGGTATAAATGACACAGTAATACAACGAAACTAAATTGTAAGGAAAACTTGATAAATTTAACCAAATTACAATTTATGTAGGAAAATTGCACTACCAGCATGTTTCGCAACCATAAAGAATTTACATATATGTAAGAAAGTGAGTTTTAAAATAAATTCATTTCTATACGAAATCAAATATGGAAATAAGTAACTTATCCCTACTGTCTTAAAAGAGCAGAGGGGTTTTTTTACTGTTCCTAATATTTTTTTCCCCCACTGTTCACAAGCCCCCCCACCCCCTTCAGAAGCCGATGTTTTTCTTTTCAGGAGCCGTTTATAAAATTTTCTGTACTTTTACCTACTGTTCATACATTTTTCCCTACTGTTCACAAGACGGTAATAAATCCCTACTGTTCACAATCCCTACCTATCCGTACTTTTACCTACTTTTCATACATTTTTCACTACTGTTCACAAGTCGGTAATAAATCCCTACTCTTCACAATCCCTACCTACTGTTCAGAAGCCGGTGATAAAATCCCTGTTAGCCGGCTGTTCACAAGCCGATCATACCAAAATTGGTATCAACAAAACAATCCCTACTGTTCTTCTAAGCTTTTTTTACTGTTCAGAAGCTGATGAAAACCCGATATTCGCTGCATCTGACGAACTGTAGTGGAAGTCGATTGCACTAGCCATTCCAGCCTCCCTTGTTGCATACGTCACAGTCGGCAATTCCCATACCTATCCTAATACGTCTTCCAACTATCCTTCCTGTTCCAGCTTACCTTTCACCCATTTCTGTACAGCTCTATCACCGCTCGAGAATCTGATCTTCAGTTTTTGCCCGTTCTAAGCTTCAGTTTGTGTTCTCCTTTCCCTTTCACCCATTTCTGTACAGCTCTATCACCACTGAAACATCTGATCTTAGGTGTATTTATTTTTGATGAAATCATCTGTGTCTTTCAAGCGACCTTTGGTTAACGATATCGTGGTCACTAATGATATTAGAAATCCCAAGAAACGAAAATCTGCTCGGCAGAGTTTTTTCAGCGATCCCCGTGCTGGTCCTTCTTGCACTCCTGTTGACCAAAGTGGCAGTACCTCTGTTAACGGTGACAATCCTACCGTTTCTTTAGTACATTCTGGTTAGTTCTTTACGGTTTTATATAAGACACTTTTTTATTGGTTTATGGTCGTTATTGTGTATGTTGTATACGTTGGTTGTTCTTCCTCACATTATTGTCGTCAAGATTTAATCTTTAAAGCCCATGTGTTACCTTTGGCCATGCTGTGGTCGAACTATGGACCAATAAAACTTGATACAAATATGAAACTTGGTTTAAGTTATTTCTGGTTGTTACTGTGTACATTTTACAAACTAGTAAATTTTTAAGGATTTTCCCACTTTAAATGTCAACTCAAACATCTGATCTTCATCTTCTCCTATGTATCTTCCAGCTTTCTTTTCACCCATTTCTGTACAGCTTTATCAGCACTCGAACATCTTATATTAGGTGTATTTTTTTTTTTTTGAAATCAGCTGTGTCTTTGAAGCGACCTTTGGTTAACGACGTCGTAGTCACTCATGATGTTAGAAATCCCAAGAAACAAAAATTTGCTCGGCAGCGTTTTTTCAGAAATCCTGGTGCTGGTCCTTCTTGCACTTCTGTTGACCAAAGTGGCAGTACCTCTGTTAACGATGACCATCCTACCGTTTCTTTAATACATTCTGGTTAGTTCGTTACAGTTTTATATAAAACACTAATTTTTATTGCTTTATGGTCCTTATTGTGTATGTTGTATACATTGCTTGTTCTTGCTCACATTTATTGTCGTGAAGATTTAATCTTTAAGGCCCATGTATTACCTTTGGCCATGCCGTCGTCAAGCTGTGGAGCAATAAAACTTTATGCAAATATGAAACTTGGTTTCAGTTATTTCTGGTTGTTACTGTGTATGTTTTAGAAACTGGTAATTTTCCCTCACATTTGGTGCCATGGCAGTTTTCCTTAGAATCCAGCAGCCGTTCCAGTTGATGGTCATTTCTTATTATTATATGGATTTGCACTTGTTACTGTGTATGTTGTATGCAGGGGTCAGTTGTTATCCCATTTAGGGCCATCACAATCCTTCTTTTGCTCCTGAAGATGCTCCAGTTGAAGCCCATGTATTACCTTTGGCCGTGGTCTGCCTGTATTGTGGAGCTAGGAAATTTCATAGAGAAAGCAAAGGTTTTTGCTGTCTGGATGGTCAGGTGAAACTGAAATCCCATGACCCTCCTGAAAAACTTAGAAATTTTTTTATGTCAACATGTGAGGAAAGCATAGAATTTCTGAGATATGTGAGAAGTTATAACTCCAATTTCTCAATGACATCGTTTGGAGTGCATTTCGATAAGAGTATTTTTGAAGAATACCGCGGTATTTATACATTTTGCATTCAGGGTCAGGTGTATCACTTTATAAATGAGATTTTCACACGTAGTGGACAACCTTCTTGCCTACAGCTATATTTCTTTTATACTGAAAATGAAATACATAATAGGCTTCAAATTGGGAACATGCTATGCGAGAAGACACTCTCACAACTAATTCATATTTTAGATGAAAATCCATACATCAAGTTTTTTCGTAGTCTAGGTACATATGCAGATCTAAGAAATCAATCAATTGTAATTCGAAG
Source organism: Ligustrum vulgare (assembly GCA_963555705.1). NCBI lineage: Eukaryota > Viridiplantae > Streptophyta > Magnoliopsida > Lamiales > Oleaceae > Ligustrum > Ligustrum vulgare. The sequence continues at coordinate 32,147,865 of OY743174.1, forward strand.
TGATCCAAATATTGACCAGACACAACACAATGTACCAACTGTTTCCCAAGTTGCTGCCATATGTGTTGAAAACGATGATTCATCTGAAATTTGTGCACGTGATATAATTGTCCAATGCTTTGATGGAACTTCAAAAAAAGTGCAACATTATTTTGGATGCTATGATCCCTTGCAATATCCACTGTTGTTTCCATATGGTGAATCAGGCTGGCATCGTGGCATCAAGCTAATTGATAAAAATAAGAAACTGAATTTGTTTTGTCATAATCACGATGTTATGGATGCTGCAAACTTTGTCTCTGGTGATAATCTCATTGATGCAGAAACAACAGGTATAATTTTTCTCACCCACTCAGTCAGATGTCCTCATATGTTATTTTTTTTAGTTCTCCTAACATTGTTCAAGATTATGATGTAAAGTTAAATGTTATTTGTTTAACCTTTTGTTTTCACAGTTTGTACCCGAAGACGTGGGAGGGCAAATGTTTCATGCGGAGATTACTACTGCTATAAATTGCAGATAAGGCCCCTTGAAAAATCAATATTATTGCACTCTGGTAGGCTATTACAACAATATGTTGTTGATATGTATGTGAAGATTGAAACATCAAGACTGGACTATTTTCGCCAAAATCAAATTGCATTAAGAGCTGAACTATATCAGGGGATTGTTGATAGTGTAGACATGGGCGAGACAAGAGGGAAAAAAGTTGGTCGTAGAATAGTGCTACCACGAAGTTTTATAGGTAGTCCAAGAGACCTGCGAACACGCTATATGGATGCTATGAGTGTAGTTCAGAAATATGGAAAACCTGACATATTCTTAACTATGACTTGTAATCCAAATTGGCCAGAAATAATAGAACAACTAAAGGAAAATGATGAGGTCCAAAATCGGCCTGATCTTGTTGATAGGGTTTTCAGGGCAAAATTGGAGGAGCTTAAAGAAGATCTTTTCAAGAAACAAGTCATCGGCCCCGTTGCTGCACATATATATGTAATAGAATTCCAAAAGAGAGGCCTGCCACATGCTCATTTCCTGCTTATATTCAAAACAGATGCAAAAATCAGAACAACATCTGAAGTTGATAAAATTGTAAGTGCTGAAATTCCTAAACATTCAGAATACCCCTATCTAAATGCTCTTGTAAGGAAACACATGATGCATGGACCTTGTGGTCATTTAAATCCTAAAAATGTGTGCATGAAAAATGATGGTGGATGCAAGTTTGGTTACCCAAAGATGTTTGCTGACAAAACCGTTATAGGAAAAAATTCTTATCCCAGCTACATGTGTTCTGATGATGGTACTTGTGTAAATATAAAAAAGCAGTTGTTGAATAATCAGTGGGTTGTGCCGTATAATCCTTATTTATTAGCAAAGTATAATTGTCATATCAATGTCGAAGTTTGTTCTTTCGTTGAAGCTGTTAAGTATATGTAAAAGTATATATACAACAAGATTAATTTTTCCATGTCTGATAGAAATGATAACGATGTTTACGACGAGATTAAGATGTACCAATCAGCTCGTTGGGTTTCACCTCCAGAAGCAGTGTGGAGAATTTATGCCTTTCCTTTATATAATATGAGTCCAGCTGTCGTCTCATTGCAACTTCATTTAGAGAATGGACATTGTATTGGATATAAAGAATTTGATAATTTGGACAGAATAGTGCACACAGATTTTTACAGACACACTATGTTGACTCAGTATTTCCATAAGAATGCAAGTAGTGCATTTGCTCGGACATTATACTATAAAAATTTCCCTGAACATTTTGTTTGGGATACACAGGGCAAACTTTGGTATCCACGGAGAAAGAAAATACCTGTAATAGGAAGAATTGTTCATGTTGGTATAGCTAAGGGAGAACGGTATTATCTAAGAAAACTATTGAGTCATATTAGAGGTGCAAAATCATATGATGATTTGAAAATGTACAATGGAACTCCAGCCAGTTCTTTTCATGAGGCAGCTTTGTTGAATGGTTTATTGAATGAAGACACCGACTGCTTTCTATGTATGGAAGAGGCTTCTCAGTATCAAATGCCACATGCCCTTAGACAATTATTTGCAACTATTTTAGTACTTTGTGATCCTCATGATCCCAAAAAAATTTGGAATGTTTTCAAAAAACATATGGTGGAACATTTGTTACATTTAAACATTCCTTTGAGGTTCGCTGAGACAGCAGCCCTACGCGATATAGATGATAATTTTCAATGTTATGGAAAGTCTGTGAGTCATTTCAATTTTGTTGAATTTGATATTTTAAATGATAACACAAATATGGTCCCAAAGCTGATATCAGACGAGCTCAATGTTTCCATCGTAAATTCAGATAGATGCAACCAGCATATGCTCAATGAAAAACAACAGTTTGCTTTTAATGGTATATTGGAAAAAGTTATCAGTACCCAAAGTGGTGTTTTCTTTATAGATGGACCAGGGGGAACTGGTAAAACATTTCTTTACAGGACACTGCTTACAGCTGTACAAAGTAAAGGAATAATTGGACTTGCAACAGCATCATCAGGAGTTGCAGCTGTGCTTCTTCCACGAGGTCGAACTGCTCACAATAGGTTCAAAATTCCAATATTTGTTACTGGCGAAACATCTTGTATGGTTAGTAAGCAATCTGATCTAGCAGAATTGTGTCGAACTGCTAGGCTAATCATATGGGATGAGGCCCCAATGGTTAATAGGTCCGTTGTTGAATTCTTGGACAGAATGCTTCGAGATATTTGTGAATCTGAACAACCATTTGGTGGAAAGGTTATGGTATTGGGGGGTGACTTCCGTCAAGTATTGCCTATTGTAAAAAAGGGTGGAAAATATGATATACTAAATGCAACTCTAATTAATTCATATCTTTGGCCTAATATTCAAAAAATCAGACTCACAGAAAATATGCGAGCAAAATTTGATGAACCATTTTGTGAGTACTTGTTGAGAATCGGAAATGGAACAGAGACCCTACATACATGTGGCATGATAAAGCTACCATTTGAATTTATTATACCATATGTAAATGATACTGATTCACTCAATGCTTTAATCGATGCTGTTTTCCCAAATTTGGAGAACTACATCCATAATATTTCTATGATGATCAGTCGAGTTATCTTAAGCCCAAAAAATGAGCATGTGGACTTCATCAATACTATGCTTCTAGACCAATTCCCAGGAACTCCCGTCAAATACTACAGTTTTGACGAACCATTAGATTCCAACGACATCAGCTTCAATGAAGACTTCTTAAGTTCTTTTACTCCAAATGGAGTTCTGCCACATGAGCTCATTCTAAAGCTAAATTGTCCTATAATTTTGCTTAGAAACATTAATCCAACTGAAGGACTATGTAATGGAACTCGACTTTTATGTAAAAAATTTGACAAAAACATCATAAATGCAGAAATTGCTACTGGTGAGTATCGTGGGAAGCTAGTATTCTTGCCTCGCATTCCTTTTGTCCCTTCAGAAGTAGAAGGAACACCTTTTCACTTCAAGAGAACTCAATTTCCAGTTCGACCATGTTTCACAATGAGTATAAATAAAGCCCAAGGGCAGACATTAGATTTTGTAGGCCTTTATCTACCTAACTCCGTTTTCTCCCATGGACAATTATACGTAGCATTATCAAGAGCAAAGACAAGTCGTTCTATTAAAGTTCTACTAAAACCAACAGATGGTAGAAAAACTCACTGCCAATGTACGAAAAATGTTGTATTCACAGAGGTGTTGCAATCTCTCAATGTTGTATAAATGTGTCATCAGTTTAATACATATATCTTTTGTTATTTTTGACCTCCAGCTAATTTTTGACCTCCAGCTACTGAAGATGACAAAAGGTAACATAACCCATTTTTTCTCATTTGCAAAATACTTCTAAATCTATTACTTAACATAATTCATATTTAACAGAGAAGTTAGACAAGCAAGATCACCATCTGTTCAGGTATAATATTTATTTTATCTTACCTTCAGTTGTCATTAAGAAATAGCATAACAGATCATATCTAATATTTTGTATATTCAAAAATTGCCCCAATTATATTTCAATTGCAATATTCTTTCATGTAGGCACTCATTTAGGCCTTAAACATTGGTAGGAGCAACCTTCTTGAAATTTCTTGCACGTATTAACCTCTATTCTCACCTTATACCAAATAAAAGTCTTAATGTTAATTTTGACATTGAAAGAAATGTGGAATTTTTTTATGTTATGGTCATTTGATTGCAAAAATTTGTTTGTTTCCTAAAGTATAAACTTATTTTTGTTACCCAAAAGATTAATTATTCCTGGTTTTTGTATCTATCAAAGAATGAATCAGCATTTGACCTTCCATAATGCCTCGCATGCTTTTTACATGGACTTCAATGTAAGTTCCTAATTTTTTTTATGGGATTAAAAAATAATGTACATCTTCTTCTGCATTAATCCCTTCCATATTTACTAGTGCTATAGAATTCCTAGGTTTTAGATCTTGATAACTCAAAATAGGACTTTAGAAATTGCACCGGGACTAGGAAATGATTGACTATACATGTTTATTCAAGAATGTATACTGCATACATGAATAAGGCTAGGTACAAGTTCCTCCTTTCGTTCATTAATTTAAATAGTAGCTAGCTATTTCGAAATTTAAATTTTCAAAATACAAAACATTAATCTCCAATTGTTGTATTTAATGATACAATTCCCATTTCATTATTACCATTTATTTTAATTTGACCTATCTTGGTATTCATGTGACCTTAATTTACATTATATATGATACCTTAATTAGAACAATCCAATAGTATATGGAAGCATAAATTTAAAACTTTCCTACTCTTTAATCTTCATCATATCTCTTGCGAACTTGTATAATTATTGAACATATGAAATGTAAAAATGTAAATTACAATGAAAATTTTCATTGTTGGTTTTTGCCTCTTTCTTATTGTAGATTTTTTCCTTTCAGAATGAAGGAGATGGAGTACCAAATGGTGAAACTGAAGCTGAAGTTGAAGTTGAATGACCTCTCTCTTGTGTAAATTCAGTTTCAAAGATTCTTTTTATGTATAAATTTGACATCTATCATGTTTATGTTTTTGCATATCATTTTTCCCAAATTCCTGTTGAACCAGCTTCAGAGAAGAAGATTCAGCATAATGGAGTCAAAGCTGAGCTTCTTGGTCAGATAGATACAGTTGTCCTTGCTGTTTTTGACATCACTCAAAAGGTTGCTTTAGTTTTTATTATACTGGTACATTGTTTTAGGGAGACAGGAGTTGCCATTTGAGTTATGTACTGTTCATTAAGGCTGTTATTTTGGATGTGATTCCCTGGTACTGAGTAATCTATTTTTTTCTCTCTCACTTTAGGGATTAAGTCTTTGATTGTCAAATTTATCTAGGTTTCACGAGACTTTATTTTTGCTAAATGCTACTTAATTTTAAATTTTTAAACTTCCAAGCGTTGAGAAAATTTAGGTTTGAATAACTGTTAATATTGTTTATAAATTATTTGCTGGTCATGCTGTTCTTTTTGTTGATAATAATAATAATAATAATAAGGGATTTGTTTTGATGTTCAATTTGAAATTATATGAGGGAAATCAGATTAACTGAACCACACTTAGAGGGAATCATGTTTCTTAAAGTTTATTAAATCTTTAATACATAGAATTCACATTATTACTTGTGTAGCTTGAAGGCCGCTTCTTTTCTTTAAAGTTGGTAAGAGTAATTTTTTCCATCTTTCAGTGAAAAGTAAAATTAATATTTTCCCTCTTATTTTTTACAGAATTTTGATGTATGTAGACAACAGTTTACCGTTTTGTAGGTGGTAGGTAAGATTTTCTCACTTTAGTATCTCAAGTGTTAGATACAAAGCCTGGAAAAAAAATTACATTGCTTTGTAACTTTTTTAACTCCTTATAATATTATTGCTTGATCATTTTTCAGCATCCTCTCATGCCACCTTGTGGGACTCCATCTCCATATCCAGCAATATGTGCTCCCAGGGAAGTCTATGCACATCCTAATATGGCCACAGTAATTGAGATGCACAAAGTTTTGGTATTTATTTACTGGTGTCATTTTAAATTGATTACCGTAATTTTTATGCTATTCAGTCGATCATTTGAAAATCATATCCTTACAGTCTTGAATCAAGCATCATTTTGGTAGATGTGGAAGCTCCAATTATATCGATCTTTTATTATATCTCAGTAGACCCCTTTTCAGGTTATAATTTAAGATTGTGGTTATTACCTGATTAATGTTTTGATCTCGCTCATCGCTTTCTATTAAACCCATCAAATGAGCTCTAATATTCTTCCCATCAAATAATAAGAAACATCTTTTCATTTACTTTTGGAGCATTCACAGGTAGTTTTCCATCCAATTTGATGTGGTGCCTTGAGTGATTTGGAAAGCATACTGAAATTTATTGCATTGCAATTTTGTAGTAATAGGTGATGTGCTATCTCACAGGAAGATAGTTTCATGCTAAATAAAGTTGGCAAACATAAAAAAGAGAAGCTGAAAAAAATGTAGAATTTGGAGGGGCAGAAAATTCAAGAAATTCTGGACGCGCAGAATGCTGCAATCAATGCTGACATGGTAAGTTCTCTTAAAAAGGAATTGTGTAATGTGATATTTAGAATAAGTCGTGGACACATTCATTCTAATATTGCTTTATTTCGAAACAGAACAAAGAATGAAAGGATCATTTGAGGTATCTTTTGGAGGGCAGACTGAATTGTTTGCTCACTTTCCCCACGGCAATCTATCTAAATCTCAGAAGAAAAAAATTGGAGTGAGTGATACTCCTTTTTATCTTTTGCTGTCACAATATTTTTTGTCTTGATTAGTATTCACGACTTTAAATAAGGTGAAGAAAGGATAAGAAAGTAATAAGTATCTTTTTATTTATTTTTGGGGTATTCACGAGTAGTTTAAATTTTCATCCAATTGAGTGATTTGGAAAGCATAGTAAAATTTATTGCATTGCAATTTTGTGTTAATAACTGACGTGTTATCTTCTAGGAAGATAGATAATGTCTTGGCAAATGAATTAAGTTGGCAAACGTGGAAAAAAGAATCTGAAAGAAATGCACACAGTTCAACAAATCCTGGACGCACAGAATCTCCAATCAATGATGACATGGTAAGTTATCTGATAAAGGAATTGTGTACTTTGGTTTTAGAATAAGTTCTGGACACATTCATGTGAATATAGCATTATTTCGAGCCAAAACAACAAAGGAAAGAGTTGTTTGAAGTCTTTTGCAGCAAACTGAACTATTTATTCACTTTGCTAAGGGCGATCTGTCTGAATCTTAAAAGAAGGAAAAAGGAAAGTGAGAGATGCTCCTTTTTTTCTTTAGCTATCACAGCATGGCTGAATATTCAAGTATTTGTTACTGATCCTTGCGGCTTACAAGATGTTCGTCCTTGTCATTTATTAGGTCTAAGTTATACTACTTTTCATAGTTATGTATGTGTAATTATGTTTGGCATGGTTATCAATTTCAAGCTGGTATCTTTCCCATCTAGATTTTTGGGGACCCACAGAATAACTCAAAATGATTATTATTGACATTAAGTGATATTGCAATTTCATAATAAATTAGTTCGTTTGTATGCATTATACATGTGCACCTCCTGGTGGATGGTTAGGTAGTGTTGATATCCTAGATTTTACATGTTGGTCAATATCACCAGGCATAGTCTTCAAAATCACATACTGATCTTCAGCATAGGTGACAGACAATGTGTGTGTGTGTGTGTGTGTGTGTGTGTGTGTGAGAGAGAGAGAGAGAGAGAGAGAGAGCATTCAAACAAAAGTATAGACTCATTTCCCTTTTACTTTATGGCAATGATAATTTTGCACATTAACTGCTAACCAAATCAAATTCTGACACTTTTTTTTTCAAATTTACAAGTTTTATTCATTTTCACACTTTATTACACTTTCAATCACAATGATCAACTGAAGGTTGTAGATCTTCTTTTATGTTCATGGACATGAACTGAATTTCTTGGTCCTTCCTCATTAAAACTATTGTTAGAATGTGGGTGCTGAATTGGATGGGTTGCTGAATAACATATTAATTCTTATCCTGTAGCTACTGCAGTACTTGTGCTGCTTCAAGCATTGATGAAGTTAATAATATTTGTTCAAATTTTTTGAAGATTGTGCAATATTGGAAGTTCTCTAAATACAAGGTGAACACATGGAGTTTGTTCATTTTGAATAGAATAAACTTACTTCATTTCAAAAGCATTTTGTTCCCACTTTGCATTAAAGCCCTAGGCAGCCTTGGAGTATGTATGACTTATAATATCCCATTGATTCATATAAGTTTTAATTTACTCCCTCCATCCCACAAAGATAGACTTACTTCTATTTTTACAAAGATTAAGAAAACATAATTAATATATATTGGAACTATAAATTTACCTACATTCTGCCTAATATACTCCTACATTAAATAATGAGTTATTCATATTTGTTGATAACAATGCATATTAAATAGGGGTATATTGGAAAATGAAGACATTAATATACTCTCAAAAAGGAATTTGTCATATCTTTCTGAGGACAAACAAAAAAGAAAAACAAGTCTATCTTTGTGGGACAGAGGGAGTAATATTTATGTATTTATACTGACCATGTATGGACAGATGTGAAAGTTCCTGCTCTTTTATGCCCTCCGAATAGAATACGTTTTTAAATATTTTGTTTATAACACAGTATAAGATTTAGCTTGGTCAGTGTGTGATTTTTAATTATATTACTACATGGGAAATGGTCTGCTTGCCATTGATGCAGATGAATGTTTTATGATATCTTGGATTGGATATCAGGTTATTGAGATTGTAATGCTTGAAAATGAGCTTTTTAAGATACCTTACTGATTTCCAAGAAGCTTTGCTTGGTCTAAGGAGTGAGTATATTGTCCACTGTTAGTTTAAAAATACCGAGAACATTTGCTCTCATATTGCAGCACCAATTAGTGCTCTTTATTGACTACATTGAATTTAGTAGCGTCTTCATTTTTGCAAATCAGTTCTGTTCTGTTAAGTATTCTTTTAAACTGATGCTAGATTATGATAGATTTCTATTTGAATTTTAAATTCTCAAATTTCTATGGTATGCTTTAGATGCTTGATTATGATAGATTTGTATTTGAATTTTAGATTCTTAAATTTCTACAGTACGCTTTATTGAGGATATATTTCTATCATTGTCTGTGCTTGCTGCAGTTGTGGAGCTATGACACATAATGCTAAAACATGCATGGATAGGCCCCGTAAATTAGGAGCAAAGTGGACAGGCAAAAGTATTACCCCAGATGAGAAGATAGAGACATTTGAGTTAGATTATGAAGGTAAACGAGACCGTTGGAATGGTTATGATGCTGCATCATATAAACATGTGATTGAAAGGTATGAAGCTAGGGATGAAGCAAGAAAGAAATATTTGAAGGATCAACAGCTTAAGAAGTTGGAGGAGAAAAATAATAATCAAAATGAAGATGGAGTTAGTGATGATGAAGATAATGAAGATGCTCTGAAAGTTGATGAGAGTAAGCAAATGGATTTTGCAAAGGTTGAAAAGCGTGTGCGTACTACAGGTGGTGGTAGTACTGGGACTGTTAGGTGAGTTAATATTTTTCTTTTTATCTAATATTCTTTAATAAACTGAATCGCTATGTTTGGCTGTGCTTAATGCAGGTTTTTAAGTTGCTTTTCTTCGGACTATGTTTCTCTATATTTCCAAGAAAGGCAGCTTAAAAAGCTTCTATTAAGCATAATTAAACATCACTATTGTCTCATACATGTGAATATTTACAATGATGGTGGCAGTGATCTGTTAATCGCCTTTTTCATATATTAATTTGCTTTTTTGATCAGGAACTTGCGAATTCGAGAGGATACAACAAAATATCTTCTTAATCTTGATGTTAATTATGCCCATTATGATCCTAAAACACGGTCTATGCCCGAGGATCCTCTTCCAGATGCTGATCCAAATGAGAAGTTCTATGCAGTAAGTCATATTCACAGTTCCAAAACCGATTATGTTTTACTGATTATTCTTTTACACAATAATTACAATTTATAAACAACACATTTTCCCAAACAATTTTTTAACCACGCACATTTTCCCTCTCCAATTTTCAACCACACATTTTATCTAGAAAATCCCATTTTTTATTTCTTCCAATGTTTTCTGGGGACAGGGGGAGATGGGGAAGGTTTTAATCTTCATCAGATCATTAGTTACTTTCAGGATGTTAACTTTTTTAATGCATGGTTGCTTAGCATTTTCTGATTTCCTTTTTCTTAATTGTGGAAAGAGAAAAAAAAATGAGTGGTAGAGTTAGGAGAGGTAAATATTTGTTGACAGTGTGAATGCAAAAGTAGAAGTCATTGCTTGTAATTTTGTTCTACTTCCATCTTGGTAATGGTTTTTAGCTAGATCTACAACTTAAACACACAGCTGTGTGTGTCAAGATTTATGGAAACAATAGGTACTTGCCGGTAGGGTTAGGATAGGTAAAATATTTCTTGATAATGTGGATGCAAAAGTGGAAGTCATTGCTTGTAATTTTGTTCTACTTCCATCTTGGTAATGGTTTTTGGCTACATCTAAAACTTAAACACACAGCTGTGTGTGTCAAGATTTATGGAAACAATAGGTACTTGCCTTGATCATTGCCACACGTAAAGCATGATCGAAGATATCGTGTTTCTTTGTTGGATTTTCTTTCCAGACAATGTTGACATTTATCTGTTTTTCCTTTATCGAATTAGAACCTACAGCGCCTTGAAGTACAAGGCCTAACCTGGTTATTGTATTGTGTGCAGGAGATATCCCTTCCAAAGAGCAAGTATGAAGAGGATGCTTACATAAATAACCACACCAGTGTTTGGGGGTCCTAGTGAAAAGATCATCAGTGGGGTTACAAATGTTGCCAACAGACGGTTAGAAACAGCTATTGTACGGGTGCTGCTGGCATAGAAGCAGCTGAAGCTGCTGCCGATTTTATGAAAGCTAAGTGAAAAAGGTGGTGCAAAGATGCAATGTAAAAGTTACATCCCTATATATTACTATGTCAGGAATCTTAATCCAGGTACCAATGACTTCTCTAGCCCCATATTTAATGGCGATATTTCTCACAATTTTTCACTTTACTAGATCAATCATTTTTCATTCGAGGCACTTGATTCTTTTATGTTGTGGTCTATGGATGTCATCCTTGCCCACTTCACCACTCGACAGTTGGGGTCTACTTCATAATTAAATTGATACCTTTATTTAATTGTTAGTTAGGCATTTGAGTGTAGTTTTGATAGTGTATACTTATTTGTGGCTTCTACTAATGCAAGGAACTATTTATATTCTTTAAGATACATTCGAGGCATGGAAAGTATATGGCTAATTGTAGACGTGGAAAGTTATGGGGCCGAATGTGCTCTTTCAAATTTTGTTAGTGCTCTCTCGGAGGCAACACAAGGTTTGCACGATCATCACTTTTTTTTGTAAAAGTATCTACCTTCAAATTTTGTCACGCTTGCCCCTCCTCTCTACATACATGTAACACTTTCTTTGGAATTTAGTTTGTAAGTTCGAGTCTAGGGTCTTCATCTCCAAAAGCCTGTGAATGTTTGGGTAGTTTCTTCTGCTTTTCTTATAACGATTGGTATCATTCTTTGCCTAGCACTTTTACTATTTTTTCTTTCCAAGAACTTTGCAACTGCTACGCCATTTCACCTTATATATAAAATCGTCGTCTTTTTCTACTGTCTCTATTCTGGTAATTTGTTCCAAGCCACAAAATTTTTCCCCTGTTTGTACTGTTAGATAAGTAGATGATTACGTCCAGCAAAAAATGCCATGTTTGAACATTATCTGAGAAAATCCAACAACTTGATAACAGGTTTTTCAAGGACAAAGAAGTCTTACGGTTGACTACCATTCCTCTAGCACCCACATTCATTGATTCTTCGTGTCAATTCATAATTAATTTGCTTGCTGTCTCAACTGATTCTTGTTCTATTTGAACAGGGGAACCCCTCAAATTGAAGTCGCATTCGAAGTTTATGCCAATGGTATTTTCAGCGCCAAGGCAGCAGACAAGGGCATTGGTAAGTAGCTTTACAATGGATAATCAAAAAATTATCTAATGGATATCAGGGTGTTATTCATTATCTAAATTCCTTGTTATTAGTCTTTCGACCACTCAATTTAGGAAATCAAGCAATGCGAAAATTTTAAGGGCATAAGCCATGTCACATATCCTTATCGTTTATCCTATTATCTATCATATTTTCCCAATGTCCATACTTTGTTTCTTCATTTCTTTCTCTATCATGCTTTCTGGAATAAAATATACTTAACTCTTGTGAGGATACTTTAATTTCATCTTTTACTATCTACTTTAGGATGCTCTTGTACCACCCTGCATATCACAATAACAAGTCAGCCTTGTTCAAGTGGCAATACAATTGGAAGACCGTTCACAGCGCTCTGCAATTACAAGTAAATGAGTTGTATAGTGGTCAGTTTTTTATCTCTCTGTTTTGCTGAGGAGTGATGCAAAAATGGTGTATTCACCGCCCTTCAAATTCTGGGTTTTATTTACTTTGTTTACTCAATTCCTTTATATATATATATATAGGTATCACATAAAGTCCATGGTAGTATAAATGTCCGAAAATCAAATATACTTCAATCATTAAGACAAGTTAGTGCCTTAAGTTTTTACTTTTCGTTTTTTATATTATAGGATCAGAGAAGTCCAGTATCCGTCTAACTTCCATATAATGGGCAACAAGCAAAGCTCAAACCTACATCGCTTTATTCAAGCTATTAATAGGTAAATTCTGTCAATAATAATTTCTTGTTATATCTAAAGAAAGAGCCAGCCTGGGGATGATAACTTTTTTATATCACTTTATCATATTTATCAAGTTTAGTCACTTTTCTTAACAAACTGACTTTTTTATTATGTTCAGGTGAAGGTTAGGTTTTTTACACACTCACAACATATTCAACCTAATTTATTTACCTACATGCCCATAGTTCTAAATACTCCCCTCTAAATCAGTACCTCAAAAAATTAAATTAAATTTAAACCTAAAACAGGTTAAAGTCCAAATTCTTTAATGCTGTTGTCTACCTATTTTACAATACATCAACACTCACTATATTCTCTCTATTTTAACGTATTTCTCATAATCATGTATAGAAGACAATACATTATATAAAAAACACCATTTCAATATTTGTTCTACTCAAAATTATTATCCTTATTAATTTATCTTAACGATCTTTGTGTTTAAAACTTTTTTTTCTCCTATAAATATATGATTTAAATTTATTCTTTACTTCTGCTTATATTACAACCAAATTTATAACTTCTACTAAAAACAAATTTAATACTCAACTTATTCAACAGGAATAACACTAAAATTTATAGAAATACAAAATTATTTTCATCTAAAAATTATTTTATATAAATAATTTCATAATCACTTTTCTTATTCGACATAAAAAAAAATATCAAATTCATTTTCATTACCAAATACAACCTATATTCCATTACAAAATAAATTTTTTATACTACATAATTTTCTTTTAAACCACTTGCTTAAACCGTCACTTAACAACTTCTTATATTTTTTCCTTTCTATTTCAAATTACCCTTCGTTTCGTACGAAATATACAAACCAGTTTAATCTCTCTTATATTTTCATATACTTTATTTCACTACAAAAAATCCTACTCTTCTTTTTCACTTAGTTCTTATCACTTAGATAATTACATCTACATAAATTACTATATGAAACCCTCTTAATTTATATTATATTATCTTTCAAAATCACACATTTTCACATACCCATTAAATAAAATATTTACAAAAATTAGAGAAATAATCTTCCAAATATTTTTTTTAATTCTTCTTATAAAAAAACACTGTAACAAAACACTTGTTACAAGAAAATTTAACCATAATAAATTATATATATATATATATATATATCTTCTTACCATCATAACCAATATAATAGAAGAGAGTGTCCTTTTCAACTTTTATATTTGTAAAGGGACTAATCAGAAAACATAAATACCTCTACCTACTTTTTGCACAAAGCCCTATATCATCTTCTTCCATAAAAACATGCTTCCAGTTCTTTCAACAACAAAAACTTTGTTTCGCATATTCAGCTTCAGCTTCCTTATCTTCTGACTGACCCCAGCATACATTATTCCCTTCCAAGTTCTTCATAATTATATATATCAAACGTGCTCATGGAAATAAACTACAGTTTTATTCCAAATATAGCTAATGGTGACACAGACTGGTCCTGCAAAGTGGTAGTGCTGGAAAAGATGACCCCAAGGACGTCTCAACGAGGAACAAGTAGATATCAACATGTCTGGTTGATGGATGCACAGGTAATCAACGAAACATTCCACACATTGAGCTTTTACCTACACACACTTACGTCCGACAATCTATCTTTTTATACAAAACTTTCAAATTCATGTACTTCCCTAAACATATATGCAGGCTAACAAGGTCCAGGCCACGATATTCAATGATGTAGACATTAAGGCACTGCAAACCCTGGTTCAACTAAAAACATATTTAATATCCAAGGCTCAGGTTAGGCCAACGACTCAACAAATGCAGTCTACTATAGGAGCCACACAATGGATATTAAGTGGGACATCACGCATCAGAGAAATCGAAGAAGATTATAGCTTATTGGCAGAGGCACACTATGATTTTACACCATTCCATGAGTTACATCCACATATCGGTACGGACCGAGAAGTAGGTAATGTACTAAAGCCTCATCCCATCTACTATCTATAAGTACTTCTGGTTATTAAACATACAAAACACTTTCTCCTCCTCGTCGTCATATACATACAACATTATACCGTAAAATTGGTAATATACACTTCTCAATCACGTCTCATACTATAATCAGTTCAATACTTCCCATAATTCCTTAATTTCAGACTCCATTTATTACGCCTCATAACATAACCATACTCATTTACCAAAAAATTACCACCTCTCATCAGGTAGAATTAGAAAGACAACCTATTTAGCCATTTCCCTCAACTATCTGCTACACGTCCATCTTTTAAATTGTTTCCCATCCTCAATATTCCCTCCCCTTTCATCCCTTTATGCTTTCAAACAAAATAAAATTAATAACAAACACACGCAAAAAAAAAAAAAAAATACTAATGTCATCAAAATTTCACGCACAACAGCCTGCACAGATCTATGTCCAAACTTTCACAATCAGATAAAAACCATTACTGTTACTCACATGTTTCAAAACTAAGTTTACAATACCCTTTTCTTGTTTTATTTTGTCTACACATAACATTACACATCTATAACTCTTCTATATATAATCTATATACACACATGATAAGAAGCACTCGTCAAATAAAATTTCGGCCATGTAGGAGTGTTTGGAGTTGTCGTTGATGTTGGCCCAATAAGAGAAGTCTATAACAGCTGGAGCACATCCAGCAAGGCCCTAAATGTTATCCTTCTCGACAAAAGTTATGAAATTAATTTTCCCTCTTTCACTTATTACAAATACACATATCACTACCCATATTCTTCATTTGTTCATATCTGATCATTTCTATTATATTTAAAATTTATTACAGGCTGCAGGCAATCACAATAACACTATGGGACAACTTAGCTAAAAATGAAGGCTCTCAACTCGCTGATCAATTGATGAAGAGAACAATTATCGTAGCAAATCACCTAAAGGTCACAACATATAACGGTACAATCCTAATGCTCAATTTTACTGAGGCATGCTCTGCACCAATACCATCCCCACCTCCATCACCATCTAATTTATATATATTTTGCTTCCACAGGAATCTCTCTCTCAACAAAAGCAGGGTCATCAATCATAATAAATCCACTACTACAAAAACTTCACCTTTTTATTGAATGGTATTTTAAACTTCCATTTACAAGACTACATATATAATTCAATTGTTCATTTAGTATACATGTATAATGTTGTCCAACAATACAAATTTAAAACTATTCTACTTACTATACCCATTTCTATTCACAGGGTTCACAAATACAGCGAAATGCTTCTAAAAACAATCGCGTCAAAGGATTATGTATTCGTAAAATCAGGTCAAAGTTCATCCGCTGCACAAGACGATGTCATTGAAATCGAATACATATGGAAACATCTATCCTCAGTAAGTTTGCTAATGTCACTCACCTTTACATTTTAAACAAATACCATAACATATTAAAATAAAAATATTTCCATGTTATTGTTCATGTGTAGTTTGAAGAAGGTGCTAAATTCTGGGTCCATGCAACACTATCCTTAAAGAATCCCACAAATCCTCAATATTACACAGCATGCAGCGTATGCACCAAAGGATCATCTGCTGATTTAGGAGAAATTTATACATGTAATTATTGTACACAAAAAAATGTCATTTGCATACCAAGGTACAGAATACTAATTCACTTATCATTTTATATATATTTCTTAAAAACATATACCTTCACACTTTTTACTTCTTATTAACTTCCAAATTTTTTTCCATCCCTATTATTATACATTCAAAAGAGCCAGGTGTGAAGTTGAACTTCATGATAATACTGGAACACTCCCAGCCTCTATTATTGGTCCAGTAGCAGAACAATTCCTAGGATTCACCGCAAATGAACTTGTCAAGGTATGTCAAAACAATCTTTTTCATTGCTTTGTTTTCACATTTTCCCTTTATTATTCACATTTTGTTTTGTAAAAATATTCACTGCATTTTCTTCTTCTAAAAACTATAAATTTTATTACTTTTGTAGAGATGCAAGACAACCGCTTCTGATTACAATTCCAAATACACCACTATTCAACATTCAATCTTTCTGAAAAGCGGAAGCCCAGACCCAAAGATAGGAAATGCCAGATACAATATTACACACCTAACAGAAGACGATGACATCACACCTCCACAAGAAAAAACTCCCACATGCATTTCTGAAAATTCTCCTCCACAGAGCCTTCCAAATCCAGCTGATGATCAACTACACAAATGTCCTTCTGCTAAAAGACCTCTACAATTTGCTTCTGAAAAACAAAATCGTGCTAAGGAAATTAAGAAATCTACTACCACAGAAAAAAAAAATGAAACTGGAGAGGCAACACCTGCTACAACTACTGACATCCTTTGAATAATCCAAACATCTTTTGTGGTATGAAAAAAATGGTCTTCTTTTTTGTTGCTCTTGTTGAACTATCCTTTTGTACAAGTATGAGGTAATACTTCTCAACGAAACTGCATACCTCCTACTGTGTTCTTGTTCAACTGAAACAAGATGTTGTATCTAAATAAAATTTTATCACTGTTTATGTATTACCTGATTTTATTTTGCTTCCAAAAACTTAATATAAACACAAATAATACTAAAAAAAATTTCATCCTCCAAAATCTTCACTAAAATCAAATCATGTAAATTCTGCATTTTTAATAAACATTTCACATACTTAGTGCAACAGGTTTTTTATGGTCTTAGTTTCAAAATTTTATTATGTACATATTTCTATTCTTACATAAATTTCCACAAAATCCATTTCACCAATCAACACTACATCCACATCTTCATCCAATATTTTCCAACGCAGTGACCAACTAGTAAAAAAAATTCACCCATCAGTAAAATTAAGTACTCACATTAAACACATATTCATTACATCCAAAACAAATTATCACTTATTAAAACACCATTAGTACAACAACACTTACACGAAACCTGGACCACAGCTACTACTGCAACTCATCACTCCTAACACAACACATACATTTTCAATGTTCAACAACCCTACCTCGAACGTAGGAACGAAACCTCTGAAGTTTACTACCCGGCATAGAACACAAGTATTCATCAATAATTCTTCTACCGATCGCCTCTAAATCAACCATGCCTTCACTTTTTTTCTTATACTTCTCAGACAATTCAAATAAGTCATGCAAAGGGAAAAACACAATGTGCTCCATCTTAAATATTGGACATTCGACAAGCCTCCCAATTTCTTCTTCAATAACGCCATTTGGTATATTCAATCCACATGCATAAGACAATGGATCCAACAAAATATCCATTAAAGCCTCATAATCCTCACCATGCACCTGGATACCTGCCTCCACCAACTCCTCAAATTTACCCTTGCTACGAAATATGTTTTTCAGCTCCGACTGCACATGGATTAAGCTCTCTTCCAGACACACCATCTGATTCCCTATCCCAACGACAAACTTACCTTCCGAAGAACATCGTATACTCACTGAAGACCCCGGGAAAACTGAACTCTCGCCTCGTTCCACCTTAAACCACTGAGGCAGTGGTGTTAAAAGCACAAGAATGTCGCCGACCTCATAATCGTCGATCCTAAGAACTGTCGCCCTCGGTAAATTTAAAACAACGTGTTCACGAACAGCTCGATCGACGGCAGCACGTCCCAGCCTCCACGGGAGCATCGAAGACGGTAACACAACAGCATTCAAACAATTTACCATTTCCATAAAATATAATTCCCAGCCCACACTTAACCTTTCTAGCTTCCAAGATAATCTCCTCCTTATAACTACTCAAAATCTAACCACTATGAAATACACGTGCCACTGTAACCCCACCTCTTCCTAAAGAAATTTAACACTCTCTCAACACTTGTCTAATACACTATTTCAATATGACAAAAAAACACACCTTTTTACACCAAATTATACGTGCCCTGATAACCAAATTCCTTGTTTCAATTTCCCTGCTATCTTAAAGGACTAAAGTAACACAGATAAAACAAACAAATATCTATACACAAATAATAAACTATAATTTCTAACCATTTCCACTTACACAAAAACTTCCCACATATTATCAAATCTAACGTTAAATACTCTTTCATGCAGCGCACGTCTTCCTCTAGTTTTAAGAAAAACGTAATCATCTAAACATGCTTTTGGAAGAAAAAAATGGTTATTTAAGAAAGTAACTTTTGATTATTTTTTAAAGCTTAGCCAAAAGATTTCAGCAAAAGATTTTAATTATTTTTTCACATTATCAAGTAATACAACTTTAGACAAACAACACATGTTTTCTAAAGACAAATATAAAAAAAAAATTACATTTCCACATGAGTCAAACAAGAGCATTTAATAACAAAAGGTTATAAGTGACTCCACACATGCGATGAGAGCACATAAAAGGCAAATAACAAATCTTTTCACCAAGTTCACATAAAGAACTTAACATTAACACTAAGTTAATCAAACAGGGTCAACACAAGTAACGGATGCAAATGACCCCAAGAAAAGATATAATCATAATTTCCTCATTCTAAAATCAATGTAGCTCTCCTCTTGTAGCGATCGGGAATTTTCATTTCTTTTCGATAAAATGTTTTAAAACCTTAAATGCGCGTCGCTACGACTTTTCCAATTTAATTTAAAGGAGTGTTCGTCTAGCCAAATTATAAATGAAATTAAATTAATTTTCATCATATTTAAATTTCAGAATTTTATTCAAAATATCCCAACGTCACCATTTTAAATCTTAATTCAAAATCTTAAGGATTTTTAAGGCCCAAAATCAAAATTTTATTCTTATTATCAATCAATTAAAGTTCAACCTCTGTTTTTCCATTTTAAAACCACAATCAGACATTTTTCCTCTTAAAGGGAATTCACACACGTTTATATTCACACCAATCTGCAAGATTTCCATCCTGCACTCCCTAATCCTCTCCCCTTTTCCCTAAAATAACAAATTTCAATCTTTCAATTCCTGCAATCCATCCTCAATCAGCAACTTACCTATATTCAGCTGAATCAACCGATCATCATTCCATAAACCACAAATGTTGCCCTAATCTACCAAAATTAAGTCAGCAGCCTATGTTTCTTAACACAATCCCTCACAAAACTGAGAAACCCCACAAAGCTCCAACCTCTTGGTAAGCTCTCGACCCTGTCAACTGCTACACACAAAATTCCACAATTTCAAAATCCAATCCCCACGTTGCCTCAGCATCACCACCAGCCACTGCACTAAACCGACCACACCTCCACTGCACACCCATTTTCATCACCGCTGCCAAACCAACCCAATCGAATCACCATTCACCATCATGCAACCGTAACCCAATGCCGGTAATTCAAACTCACAGTGCCACCACAACCTCGACTCGAAGCCGCCCCTGCCCTACTCTCAAATCCAAGCCAAAATCCCCAAATTCAAACCCAAAACCAAGTTAAAAGCAGTACCCATAACTTACCTCAACCTTCACCGAAGTTCCACTGCCGGAGGAGCCCCAAATCACGACCTTCCAGCCCGGTTTTCGCATCACCACCGCACCGAACCTAAGCCCCAAAACCCTTCCCTTCACATACCCACGCCGCCGCCACCGAACGGCGGTCCCAGCGCCGACTTTCGGCGACGAGCAGCGGAGAGAGGGCGGAACTCCTCCTTCCCTCGCTCGCTCGCCCGCGACCTCCCTGCCTCTCCCTCTCGTCTGAATTGAAGAAAGAGAGAAAAATAAAAACTGTTATAAAAATTAAGTTTTTCAAATTTACCTATCAGCCCCAAGTTTTGATATAAATCCCTTTCAACCCCAAGTTTGATATATATATATATATATATATATATATATATATATATATATATATATATATATATATATATATATATCCGTTTCAGCCCTCCTTTTTAAAATGATTTTCAATTTAGTTACAAATGTTTTTATAAATAACGAATTAGCCCTTATTTTTCTAAAAGTGTACTTCAGTCCCTAATTTTAATTTCAATTCTCTTAAAATTTCATTTAGATCCTTATATTTATTTCTAGTTATTTTAAATTCATGTTTCGAAGATACTAATGTAATTAATTTTCTTGGCTAGACGAATCATTTGGAGAATTAAGAGATTGACGTATTTTCCCGGTCCAATTTTTGAGAACTCGTAACGTTAAAAGTAGACTCGCCCCCACTAATTGATTTATATTATAATTGCACGTGATTATGTGGATTTGTGTGATTGTTATATGCTTAATTGCATGAGAAAAGAAAAGAATATCTCGTATGAGATAAATTTGAGAATTTATGTTATGCACGTCATAACTTATCTGCTAGCATGATTTAAGAAAAGAATGGTTCATTTGCGTTCACTATATGATGCCTATGAATAAGAAAAGAATGTCACTACATTATTTGCATGATTATTTGTCCAATTATCTTGTAAATTAATTATTGGAGTTGAGTCTACTGAGTATTTCATTTTGAAATGCTCACCCCGTTGTTTTAACAAATTTGCAGATTTCAGTGACGGAGGCGAGTGATGGGCAACGGCGAAGAATATAATTTGGATATTATTTTTTTTAAAGTCGTGGATTTCGAAATAAACATTTCATTTTATCAAGAATTTTCATTTTTAATAAGTTTGTATGAATTTCATTATTTAATCTGAATTATCGCTAAACTTATATCCAATAAATGTGATATTTAATATTTAATTCATTTTCCACAGTAAAGTTTATTTGAAATTTTAGAAAAGCGACGTTCCCGCGTTTCTCGGAACTCGGGACGTCACACCTCTCATCGCCATCTATGCTCACTAGACTACTCAATAATCACACCTAACTGGAAAACTACTAAAGATCCTAAGACAATGGATGTAAATCTATCACAACCTCACTCAAAGAAGGTAGACCTCGAATCTCCACCTCACCTAGAGATAATAGGAGCGTCCTCCACCTAATCGAGATTCTTACAGATAGAGTTTAACAAGACATTTGACAACCTCACATCTCGTGATCTACATGTCAAAACACACATCCCCTAGTATGTCACCAAATACACTCTTAAGCATCTAATCTCAACATTACCAGCTAGCCCTCACTCCTAACACAACTACTGAATACCCATCCCACCAAGGGAACACATCTGATCTATATTGTGAGAACACAAAGAGTATCAAAACCTCACACCAAACCCCAAACACCATGCATGTAACCACATTATACACAAAGTAATATATCACTCTCAAATTCATGCACATGTTCAAATCAATACAAAAGAAATGCAACATAAGAAATGCAACCGAATCAAGTGACCACACATGCAAAAGGGTAAAAAATCAATCAGATGCACACAATAATTCAGTAAAAACTGCAATTGAGATAAGAGTATCAATAAACTCCACTTGGATCACCATCCGAGCAACTAACTACATTGACCCCATTTCTATCCCCATCTTCTATTTTGTTTTTCTCTCCAGGACACTCTCTCTTATAATGGCCAGACCTACCACAACCATAGCATTTCCTTCCCTTCACCTTACCTTGTGACTTAGAACTACTTCTACCCTTCCATCTATCACCCTCATCATTTGAGTCATCTATATTTTTACCACGCCCACCTCTCATCATGTGAACCTCACCACTACTTCTCTCGTTTCTTTCAGCTTTCACCTCCCTTTCCCTATTTTTCAAGGAATCAATGATAATTTCAGGTGTAAGAGTATCCCTCCCATATTTTATAGCATTCTTAACCTCTCTATAAGCGTCAGGAATAGCATTTAACAATATAACAACTTTATATTCTTCAAATACTTTTTCACCACAGTTAGTGATGTCTTGTAAAAGTTTATTAAAGACATCCAGGTTGTCATCTAAGTCCTTAGAGGGATCAATTTTGAAACTGAAAAAAACTTTCAAGCAAGTAAACTTATTAGGAGTAGATTGAGTCAAGTAAAGTTCTTGTAACTTTTTTCAAAGTGCTTCAGTGGTTTCGTGTTTACCAACTTTTCATAAAACAGAGTCAGATAGATGCAAAATGATATAAGTGTAGGCGAGTTCATCAAAATCCTTTTTCTGTTCAGCAGTCACAGTATTTGGGAAAGAATTGTCAATAGCTTTTGAAATCTTTTGTTGTACCAAAATACCTTTCATTTTCTGTTGCCATATAGAAAAATCACCTTTTCCATCAAAGATGTTCAATTCAAAACGGTGTGCAGACATCTTCACAAATAAAAAACACACAACGCAATATAAGCACCACACGGAAAATCACATAGAAGATCCTAAAGGTACGTAGCAATATATACCGTTTTAAATTCCCAGGATTCCGTGAGACTCAAAGGGTCTCAAGTCAAGAGAGTCTTCGACACGGGTAAGGTCAAAGGGAAACAATTCTAATATCAAGAGCAACACGAGATAGATAATCACCAAGATATATCAAGAACAGGTATAAGTACAGCAATATCAAAAAAATCAAAGGTAATGACAATTAAATCCTATAACTAGTAACAGGCAACCGCAAGCCTAATGGTCACCCCACACGATGACCTGCTATTACAGAAATTTAAAAGTGATTAGCCAATTTACCAGAGCGGACTTCTCTGAGTCCGTAATATGGAGAGATGCGAAATTATTTATCGTTTTATGTTTTGCAATTAGCGATCTTTGGAGCGTAAGTCAGCACCAAGCTCAAGAGTCTCCAAAATGGTCCCTAACTTGCAAAAGCCAATAAACACAAATCAATCAATAGTTTTTAATCACACATATTCTGAAAACACAATTGAAACGTAAATAATTTTAGCAACAAAAAAACACAATTTTAATAATTTCAACTAATGAAAGAATTTTAAAAACAGGAAATGAAGGAACTCAGTCAATAGTTTCAATATTGATTCCAATCCTGCCAATCACGCCACCAAGGCTCTGATACCAATTTGTGGAGAAAACCAACCTCGCAAAATACAAAGTAAAACGAGTTAGTCACAGTACATCGGAAGAAAACACAATATAGATTAGCAAAGTAATTGAATCAATATTAAGCAATGAAAGCAAGTAATTAAAACTCCCTTATTGCACAATCCAAGCCGTGTGGTGGGATGAACCGAGGGCTCAGAATCTGCCCCAACAACCACAATAGGCAACACCACACTACAAAGACAAGAAGACACTCCGAGGTAACTCACAACCCACTTATATCACAAAGAAATGACCGAACCAAGAACAGCCCAGAAACCGCACTAGCAGAGCCGAGCGCACAGGAGGCAGGGCGCGGAGTGTACTGCGCACAGAGAGCGGGACAGGGAGCCCAACCACGAAGGAGAGGTGACAACCAAAACAGGGCCGAGAACACAAAGCACGGAAGGCAGGGGCGCGGAAGCAGTGGGCCAAACTCACGAAGGAGGAAGGCACCTAAGGGGCAAGAGGTAACCGGACAGCGAAATGGGAGTTCACGAAGAAGACGGGTTCCAGTTGATTCTCACAAAGAGGAGTCAGCCGCTATCACGAGAGAGAGAGACTTGAGGGAGTGCGTGTGTTTTGTCTTTGACCAAGAGAGTGAGGAGCGTAGGGTAGATATAGGATAGGTTTAAGTTTAATTAGGAGAATGGGTCGAGGGCCTAATTAAACCCGGGCCGCCAATCGGATCCACCTACCGAGCAACAGGGCCAACGACCCAATTAACACCCCAAGGTAAAGTGATAAAGTCTCTAACGTGTCATTCTCGTAGGTTACGCATATTGTGGTTAACTGGGAGTCTGGGACTGTAATTCTTCGATAATGAGCCGAGGGCCTACGAAGCTTAAATTCCGACACGATGTTTCATCATCTCCCCCGAGGTTTGATTGGAACCAAAATACCCAACACCCCCCTCCAACCTCATTTAATTTTCGCCCGCGCTGACTTGATATCCTAGATCCGCCCCTATTAGGAGCCAAAAGCAATCTTTGACGGATTTTCTTTCCTCGTTGTCTAATTCATGAACACGTTTACAAGTTAACGACACAATTTTTATCAACGATTTTCTTAACTAGTCCTAAACATTCCAAAATCATCAATTGAGATTAGACTTCTATTATAAAAAATGAAAGGAGAATAACAGCATTATCATCATAATCTTAACAATGAAGAAGATGACTCATATAAGTTAAGCCTATGTTTGTTAAATTTTTTTGTTTAAAACATTTTTTTTTTTGTTTTTCGAGGTAAAATATGTGGTTGAAAAGTGGAGAGAGAAAATATATGTAGTTAAAAAGTAATTTGAAGAATTATGCATAAAAAACTTGTTTTTAAACAAGTTTGCCAAACAGAGGCTAAATATTCTAAACTCGGGAAAACGATCCTTTCAAAAATCAATCAAATTATAGACCCAACATTTTCAATCAAAAGGCGTTGTGAATTACAAAGTGTTCGGCTGCATTCCAGCCGTTTTTTTTTTTTTTTTTTTTTTTATAGTTTCTAGGTAGATGTGTGATTGAAAATTGGAGAGAGAAAATATGTGTGGTTAAAAAGTAGTTTGAAAAATTGTGTTGTTTATAAATTTATTTATAAGGGTGTGTTCGGCTGGGTATTAATTTGAAATGATTACAAAAATTTAATTTAAACAATTTTTCATACCACTTTTTAACCATTCGCATTTTCTCTCTCCAATTTTTAACCATTCATCTTACCTAGAAAATATAAATAAATCAACAAATAATTTCAATTTTTTGATTTGACACAAAACATTCCATATTAAATCTAAAAGAACACACCCTAAATTATAATCATTGCGTAAAAGAACAGTGTGTTATATTTGCTTCAGAGAATATAGGCACGTATGCTACAGGTATTTTTCACTGTTCCATCAACTGTTCATTTCAGTACAGTAACTCTTCTTGGATTTTTTTTTTTTTTTAATTCAATCTTATTAAACAGTAAATCTTGAATATTTTATTGTTTAATCTTATTGTAAGCGGCTCAAAAACGGATATTGTAATCGGGGGGAAAAAATTAAAAAAAAAAAAAAAAAAAAAAAAAAAAATCTAAGAAGAGTTACGGTTCATACGAATAGCACAATGGAAGTCATGAAACAGTGAAAAATACTTGTTGTCTCTTTTATAATTGTGTAGGATATATTTCCATCTTGATATTTTTTCAGAGGAGGATCAAGGTAAATCAGGAAATTAGTCCAAATCCACTAGAATAATTAACTACATCCCTATAAAAATCTTTAAAAACTGTACAAAATTAAGTGTGTGTTTGATTTTATATCTTTTTGGAAAAAAAAAAAAAAAACTTTTGGGAAATCGTGTAATTAAAAAGTGGTTTGAAAAGTAAAAAATTATAAGCTTGACCTTTTTGGATGATTGAGATTGATTACGGTAGAAACTTTTTTAAGAAATGTAAAAATCAAACAAGGGCTAAATAAGCAAATCTCAAATTTATTTTATTAATAAACTCCTAGCCACACATTATCATTTCCTAGAGGAAACACAACCTCCATTATTCTTTATCCTGAAATTGAAATCCAAATCCAAACTTGAGACTCAGAAAATTCATACATTAAAAAGAAGAAACACAGCAACAAAAAAAAAAGGGAACTCGGAAGCATCAGTAAGAAGCATGACCACATTAATTAATTAATCTTGAGCAGCTCCAGTATAGTAGATGAAATTTTTCACATCATCAAAAAAGGCAAGAGCAACGGTTACATTTACCAACTCTACACCATGAAAACCTCCTGGATTAAATCGATAAGATACTGGCACGTTGTTTAACTCTAACATGCGTACAAACTCCTTAGCCCGGTCAATCAACGGATCTCCTTCAACATCTGTCACAAACCATCTTGGCACACGTCTCACTCTCTCAAACCGATGAATAAATGGATTGGAGAATGGGTGATCTCTATTTGCTTGGAATGGCAATGACAATGACCAGTAGGCATCATTCATGTACAAAGGAAGTACAGTGTCATCAATAAGTCTAAGCTCTGATGAAGTCCTTTCAACTCCACCAAAAAATGGCTGATCCAATAGCGCCCCTTGGATTCTTAATGGTCGAAGATTAAGTTTTGTTGCACGGAGGGCTGCATGGTAAGCTATGTTACCACCAGCGCTATCACCCATTGTGAAAACCTTCGAAAAATCAGCAAACTGGTGTAGCCATGGATCGCCGTGATGACCAAGTAGTGCCTGGGACTTGAACCAAAGAATAGCATGCAAGGCATCTTCATAAGCTGCCGGGAGGGGTTTTCGGGTGCCAGCCGGTAATCAACTGAGGCTATCACGGCTGGAACCATGGCAGTCATGTTGTTGAGGTGGTAATGATACACTGCAGATGAGGCCCTATTCTGCACAAAACCACCTCCATGCATGTAGATAATAACAGGCAGCTTGGTTTCTGTTGGGATTTCAGTAGGAATATAGAGGCGTATGAAGGATTTGAAGTTGCTGCCAGGCACTTCTAGAGGTACGTCCTTGGAGAGGGCAACCTGATTAGGCTGATTTGGGTCCAAAGATGGAGTAGCCTTCAAATATGGCCCTCCGATTTCTCTGTTTAACGTCCAATTGAATCCAAGGACTTGAAAAACTTGTTTCCACTGACTGACAGAAACACAAGAGAAATACAAGGGTGTATACTGCCACAGCATGGCATGATGTTGGCTGCTGTAGACAATGGTGTTTTGCCATGGTTTATTAGTGTAGAGATTCCAAGGTAAAATCAGAGGACTGTGTTTCAAATTACTTGCCTTGACAGCTTTATATACAAGTTTTTTTTTTTCTTGATCGTAGACTTTATATACGAGTTAGGTAAGCAAGAAACAAAATGAATACGTAACTGGAATTGAATTTTTGAAAAATGTAGGAAAGCGGATACAATTTTGCGCCACCTGTTTGATTCTACTAAAAGTTGGAAAAAAAAAAGAGTTTTGAATAGTAATATTGGAAGATGTGGTTAAAACGACTTTTTGAATGATTAAAATTGATTACGGTAGAAAAAAAATAGTATGTTTTATGAAATTTTAGTAGAATCAAATAGGGGTTATTAAAATTAATTATTTTATTTATTTAAATGCAAATTTAACTTCAAAAGTTATTTAAAACCGTGTTCGGTAAAAAAAAAAAATGGCCTGTGCACATAACTCAATAGGATAACAAGTAGCCTTCAAATTTCATACAACTTGCAGTCAATCAACCAAATCATCTACAGTAGACATAATACAAAAAATATTCGTCCACGGTGCAGCTAAAAGAAGAAAGTACACGAGTGTGGAATAGTCAAAGAACCAAATGACTCTTTACAAGCTACAAATTCCGTGCTTACTAGTCAAACCAAGGGAAAAATAATATTAAAATAAGGAATAATTGTATAGATTATTACTTTAGATAATAAAATTGATTTTTACTACCCAAATAAAAAAATTTGAAAAATACTTCATTCTTACTAAAAAAATTGAAAAGTATCATAGGTATCATACTGTGATACTAACATATTTGAGAAGTATCAAAAGTATCAGATTATGATACTTCATGTGATTATGAAGTATTATTCAGTTTTTATGATTTTATTGTAAGTAATTTTTATTTTTTATAAAATTCAAGTAAATTTCAATTTGATCCCTAAAAATAGTGTAATTATGTGAATAGCCCTTAAAATTTTTACTTGGGGTTCGTGAGCATGGTTTATAATCTGGCAAAAAGCGGTCCGAAATGAATATAATAGAATTTTAATAATAAAATTATTGAAATCAAATAATAATAAAAACATTAATAAAATCAAATTTACTTAAATATATCATCACTATCAATATCTATAACATTATCATCGCTATCAATGTGTAAAGCATTATCAACAAGATCATCGAATAACATAGCCTCCATCTTTGATTCATTTAAAGAAAGATTTGCGATATTAAGTATTTATCTTCAAAAGAGTCAAATTGATCTCTGACTATATAATGTAATGCCCCAATAATTTTAAAGAATTGAATTATTTCATGATTTTATCCTAAATATCTTTTAACAATTTTGACAAAATCGAGGGACTAAAGTGTTTTATGTTTTGATGTCAAATTTATTTTGGGTTAAATATTTAACAATTGATGGATATAGAATTACTATATCGATATTGGTCTCATTTTGTAGATCATAATTAATTAGGAGTTTTGATCCAAGAAAAAGTTGATTTAAATATAACCGCATCAAGATATATTTGATTGAATAAATAGGGGTTTAAATAAAATTGTATTATCCTTTAAGTTTCAAAACATATTCTTTTTCCTTAATTTGTTTCGTGTGATACTTTAATTGAATGGCCGTGTGATACTTAAATATTGCACAGATTTGAGAAAATTCAGTTATCACTTTCAATTGAATTAGAACTTGGCATGAAATTATACTCTCTATACCTCCTAAAGCATGTTTCGGCCATATCAAATTTCAGAAAGAAAATTCACAGATTTTTGTTAAAACATAAAGCCAGTTCATGAATCACATATATATACATATACACACTTTCTCGACTCAAAAAGTTTCAGAAAAATATTTTCAATCTGCAATCATATTTTTGTTCAAAAAGTTTGGGACGTTACAATAACATATTTTAGTTTTCTTGACATAGTATTTTGGGCTTTACTGAAGACGTAGATTACTGTGAATAATTTGTTGGTGTTAATTTTTTTCTTTTTATCGAATAAATAAAAAAATATACACTCCAATTTAATTTAGAACATGATGAAGAACTAAGTTCCCTAGTATCTTGAAAGTTACACCATAATGTAAATGAGGACTTGAACCAAAAGTACCCTCACCAACTTGTTGCATCTATAGTGTACCAACTTTTTAAGTCCATGAGTAGTTAGTCCATCAACTTTTTGCATCTGTAAATTTTTTTGCGGAAAGTTTTCCATAGAATATCTAAAATTAATTAAAAAGTAGGAAAGTTTTCTTCAAGTTTTCGTAGAGTTTTTAAGAGTTCGTAGAGTTTTTAAGAGTTGTCAAGTTTTCGAAATGAAACTCTTGGTCCATAAAGGTAGAGATGGCAATTGGGCGAAAAATCCCCGAACCCGACGGGAGCCCGCCCCGAACGGGGTGGAAAATTCCCGACAATGATGGGGATGGGGCGAGGACAGAGATGAAAAAGTATCCCCGACCAATGATAGGACGGGGATGGGGATTGCTGTCAAATCCCCATCCCGACCTCATCCACGCCCCGAAATCATCTCCGATTAATAAGTTTAATTAAAAAAATTCAAACAAATTAAAAGTGTTTGTTCGCTAAAAAGTGTGTACCGCAAGTACACGGATCACGTACAAGTAATAAAGTGGACTTTTTGAATCTGAATTGTCGATCACACGGGGAATGTTTACTTTAGATTATACAATTTTAATTAATTTAATTCTAACAATAAAAAGAAACACACAATTAAAAGTTGGTTTTGGAAAATTCTAAATTAAAGAAACTAATTTTAAACCAAATTAAAATAAGGAAAATGAAATATAAAATAGTTGAGATTCATGATTTCACTTAACTCTTGCTTAAGTAATTTCTCAACACATGTAAATTAATAAATTACCCATTTGCAATGTTACACCCGATTTTCCAAGCTGAGCTAATTACCTCTCTCGAGTGAAATCAACCCTAATCAATTGGTTTAACCTACTATATCTCTACATCGATTAAAACTCAATCAATTGCTTTAATTCTTTGTGAAAATAACTCAAGGATCATCTAAGGTTTACGGTATATCTCTATCCTTAACAAAAACCTAGAATATTTGTTATTTGGTTTAAAATGCACAATATCTCTCGATTATCATACACTTCAAAACATATATTGGTGATCAATCAAACACATGAAATAATCTCAATAACAAACACACATTAAATAAGCTCAAAACTAATAGACAAACATTAAAATTATTTAAACTAAGTTAAGTTACATCAATCATCCCAACATAAAATAACTACCTCATTATATAAATATTGCACAAAAGTTGAGGTTTACAACAATACATCACAAAATATAGAAATCAAAGATTAAACATACAAGATAATGAAATAAATCACTTCCCTTAATTTTTGCCTCAAAGTTCCTTCAACAATGTTTTGAATTTTCACCTCACTTTTGTTTCATAGCTTCAATGGAGACTAACAATATGGAAGCAAAATTAAATTACAAAATAAAGCAAAAACAAAGAAAAGAAAAGAAAGAAGAAGAAAATGGAGAAAGAGGCTAGAGCTTGAGAGTGAAAAATTGGGATTGTTGTGAAAAGGGAAGTGGGGGTATAAATACCCCAAAAATCTAACCTAAAAAAGGTCCTAAAAAAGCGTCCAAACCGAGTCAAACACGCTCTTAAATCATAAAAATTAAAACAGAAATTAAAATCGGAATTTGGTCAAATGACCCACATGATCACGTGGGCAACAGAAAACATTTCTGTTGACTTTTGTTGGGCACATGGCGTGCGCGTAACAATTCCCATGATAAGGCATGTTATAATATAATATTATATTATATATATATATTCTTTTTCTTTAAACTATCTGTAACCCAAGTCCCTCGTCCTCTGGTCTTCTTCAATTTAATCCTCTAATTTTGACTTTTATTACAATTATGCCCCTGAAAATTTATATCTTTAGTCCTCCAATTTTCTGAGATGTTGCAATTGAGTCTCCAAACTTTTGATTCCTTTCAATTACTTGAACATCGAAATTGCTCCTCTTTTCGCTCAATTGCTCTCCAATCTTATCTATTTTCTTTCCAATTGAGGTTGTATCTAATTGTACAAGATAAACACAATTTATAATAAGAAATTCGCTCAATTTGTCAATTAAATTGTCGATTTAAAAGCAAAATAAGTGTTAAAACACACTTGTCACACCCTCAAACTTGAGTTTTTGCTCGTCTCTAGCAAAATTATCTACTAGTGCATTCAAGTAACATGGAATATAGATCAACAACTAGTTAGTTCACCTAGAGGTGTCAATCCGGGTGGTCCGGGCCGGGTCGACCCGCCAATAAAAAGCCCGGTAACGGCCCGCTTGAAAAAAAGCCCGCCCGCTACGGGTTACGTGCCGGTTACGGGTCAGCCCGCAAATTTTGAACTACAACCTAGGTCCGCCCGTTGGCCCATCCGGTTTGAGCCCATGCGGGTCGCAGTTTATTCTGATTTGGCCTGTATGAATAAAAACATAGATTTTTCATATTTATAGCAAATTTTTTGTCAAGTTTCTAAATAAAAAATAATTAAAATGATAAATTCATATTTATACCATAAAATATTTACATAGAATTTAAAATTATAGTTTATGTTATATGAATTACTTCTAAATTTGCAAATTTAAATAAAATATAAACAAATAACAGTTAAATGATAAATGTATTTATAATTACTATTGTCAAAAAACATTATTTTTTTAGCTATTAGGGAGAAAAAAAATAAGATTTTACTTTAAAAGTTGTATTAAAGTTTCTATAAGAAGAGAGATTTTCAATGTTACCATATTTAATAAAAATAGTTAATTTTTTTTTTACGGGCCAGCGGGTTAACCGCGGCCCGCAAATGTTTAACCCGCAAAACCCGCGGTTCACAACTTCCTGACCCGTGAACCGCCCGCACGGGTCATGGGTCGGCCCGGGTCAATCCGGGCCGGTTTTCACGGGTCTGGTCGGCCCGTCCGTCTTGACACCTCTAAGTTCACCCGTGCGTTGCAGGGAAGAAATGTCGAGATAAAGAAACAATATCTCGATAATGGATGATCCACTGATTAAGATCAATTAAAATAAAAATTACAAATAAAATGTTACATCATTAAATGTTGATTTCACGTTACTGCTACAAATTTTTGAAAACTTCTTTATAAAGTTTACATTTATTGTTGAATTCCTTTCTTATCATAGATCAACATCTTCAATCCCGAACGACTAGTAATCCTAGAAATCTAAAGTTGTCCATGAGTGAAAATTGGTCTCTTTAGAAGAAATCCAACATGCGAAAGTGATTGTCCCTGACTTTTATTTATGGTCATTTCATAAGACACTGTCAATGGAAATTGTCGCATTTGAAATCTAACAGATATCCTAAAATCAGAGTGGTTCGACTAATAAAACTAAAATATTGTATTGTTATTATTAAAAAAAAACCCTTGATAATTTAATTGACATAATGTCATATTAACACAACTAATAAATTGTAAGATTTTACACACATTTATCCCCAAACCAAAGAAAAATATAACAAAAATAGAATGACAAATGAAATAAATAAATAAATAAAATTCAATTTTTGTTTCTAAATTTTATCAAAGAACCAAAAAAGCTATAGTGCAGATTACGATAGGGAGGCCCGATTACATATATTACATTATTGTGACCCAATCCATCAACCATACCCAGCCCACACTCTTCAAAACCCCAAAACTTTTTGGCTTCCAAATATATAGCAATCTAACCATTGGACTTTCATTATCCGCCTCCCACACTTCTAATTTCTCTCCACAAAATCCTCCATGAGTAAACTCTTCAATCCGAAACCCTTATTACAGAAAATTAAAAATCATCGCAGAGCCGTGTCCAAATCTTCATGATTCTCGTGAATCGCATCCATAAAAAAATTCCAATTCCTGACTTTCGGTGTCCAAACACATCTAGATAACGAATACGAAATGCAATGTAAATCTGAACCCTTAAAGGATCTGGCTATTTTCTTTGTTGTAATCGAAGTCTAGTCGTTCATGTGGATAAGATGAGTACATTATCATTTTTCATTTCAATTTATAATTTTTTTCCATAACTTGAAAATCAGTTTGGAAAATGACACTAACCTTGATTTTTTTTTCTTTGGGTAATGTATGTAATCTTTCAGATCCGATGGTGTTAAATCAGAACACAATGGACCCATCTGAAGGCACATACGAGATTGATATATATATATATATATATATATATATATTAGCTTTTAATATTTGGTCTGTAATATTAATTTTTTTTTTTAAATGTAATATTTTTTTATTTTGAGCTTGAGTGAAGTGCACATGTGAGTATAGATCTAGTACGTTACATGTATAATTTTGCCCGTTGGAATGCACGGAACAGCCGCAACCAGAGTAGTGATCAACTTCATCAAAAAGGCACCATACAAAAACGTTCTATACTTGATTTTCTCGTTATTATATGTGTGTACACTATGTATAGATGCTACATTATAATAAGCATTCATTTTATTTTGTTAAATTTTTGAATGAAAAATCTTCATGTGGTAGATCTGTTGATAAACATAGTACATCTCTAAATCTATTACTTGATGTGTCTTTTTCTAATTATTAAATGAATACTCATTTGTGTTGTAAATAAATAACATAGAGTTCATCATTTTCATATATTACAATAATTTGAAATTCCAAAAATAAATAAATAATCTGGTCCGTCTAAATCTGTTTTTTAAAAAAATGAAACGAGATGACAAATTGGTAAATGGATATATTCATTAATAATAATTCTTTTTATATACAAATCATAATAATGATTTTTCCACAGAAAAAACATTCAAATAATATAATCGTAAATGTTATACTCTATCAATTACTTTTTTTGCAAACTGACTGACATAAAAAATCTACATTCATATAAAATGTATCCAAATATCACCTTTGACATATTAATTAAAAAAAAAAAAAAAAGTAAGCCTTTTATTATTTTCCCTAACATGAACTAAGATACATACATGCATGTACAAAAAATATATATTCATGAGAATCTATTTGTTTTTTACAAAGCGTACCGAAATAAAAATTATAAAAAAATTCATTTTTTCATTGACATAAAATTTTCATAAAACTGTAATAAATAAAGATGTCAATGAATACCTTGATGTATAACTTTCATAATCAGACATCTAAAGAGGGTTTAATTTGCCTAACTCAATCATATGAATGAATACAATCACAATATAAGTGATGGTACATGTACAGAATACCTAAAAAATTGTACCTCCATATAAACAGTATTAACACTAAACCTTGACATATAAATACAAAACCATCTACAGTTGTAGTAATATCGATTTCTATATGGATAATCAATTTTTTTTTTTTTTTTTACAAACATGAAATAAATGGTATATACTTAACCTAATTTTTTATTTCAAACATACCGAAATAAAAAGTGCAAAAAATTCAGATTTCACATTGATTCATAACTATTGATTTATAACTATAAAATAATATCTATGATACATAGAGCACCCTAAATACCTTGGAGTATAAATTTTAAGAGAACAAAAAAGTGTTTAATTTACCTAAATCAGTATTAATTGAAGTGCGAATAAGATTCAAATGAATAGAACCATAATATAAATAAAGTTACCTGTACCAAGTATCTGTTCTGCTGTCCTTACAAATCTAGATTCAATGTTATTATTTTCAATGGTTGGAAATTGCTGAAACTGCTTGTGGTGCTTGAACCTATTTTTGTCTTGTTGACAAGTACATGTTTCCCAGAAGAAAGGGATTATGAAGAAATGAGCCCACCAACTATGCAAGCAAATGTTAATAAAGTGATTTATGTAGTCATGATTAGATGAAACAAACTTGGTTAATCAATACTAATAGTACAACTGATAGTAAATAATTTTTTTTTTTTTTTTTTTTTTTTTTTAACAATTGCCATTTGTTATATCACTTAATGGCACTGAAGATAATTGATGAATGCTACTATATGACTATGATTCTCTTAAACACCTAGTCAGCATTCCTGGTAAAAATAGGAAAATAAAAATCAAATAGTGGTAGTGACTAACAAAAACAACAGTCTTATGTCAAGAATTTTTAGAAACATTCTTCCATTGGTTTGGGAAATAATTGAGTAATATATAGAACCTGTTTGTATGGAAACTTGATAGTTCTGTACTTTTGATGCTCGACCATTCTCTGTACATCTTCTCTTTTCCTGCCTATTTGCATCCTGCCCATATTGCTCTAGAATGTAGTGCTATAGAATTGGCTTCGAACAGGTTTTTTATGGCA
Organism: Ligustrum vulgare; assembly: GCA_963555705.1. Taxonomy (NCBI): domain Eukaryota; kingdom Viridiplantae; phylum Streptophyta; class Magnoliopsida; order Lamiales; family Oleaceae; genus Ligustrum; species Ligustrum vulgare. The sequence goes on from OY743174.1 coordinate 32,183,748, forward strand.
AAAAATCACAATAAGAAAACAAAACGTTGCGTAATTCAAAATATTGGGGTGTAAAAATAAGCTGATCATGTTCTTGATATTAGTGTGAATACTAGTTATGATATATTTTTCATAAGTTAATGAGTTAGTCAACATCATTATTGTTTGTCACTAAAGAATGTCTAGTAGTATTATGGGAAACGCAGATTACGAAAGGTCAACTTATTTATGGATTAGATTTTATTCATAAAAAATGGTTATTTGTTTAATGTTAACAGTCAAATAAAAAGTAAAAATAAAAAGAAAGTAAATGTTTGTGAGCTCACTTAACATGTAGAATTTACTGATTTACATCCAACTATTGGCAACCACGTTCATACTAAATTGACTATGTGGAAATGAGTTTAGAATGATTAATTGTGTATGCATAATGAAAAACATATTTAGTAATCCATGCTTTTATTTTAGTGATCCATAGTTTTGATTAACGAATTTAATTGCCTTTATTTTGTTTATAACGTAAAACACACCAATTTATCAATTGATTGTAGATAAATTTTCATTCTTAAAGATAGAAAGTAAGAATTATGTGGGAAAAAAAAGTAATAACAGAGTGTTGAAGGACATTCTCACCTATGTTTAAATTGACTGCGTGTTAAAACACAAATGATGAGAAGCCAATATATACACATCAAGAAAAAGCAGCGCGGCTCTAATACATTTAGTGGGAAATTGAAAGGACAAAACATGTTGGCATAATTAAAATATTGAAAATCGAGGCTAATTGGTGGCTGGAAATCAGAAAGTTGATATCGGTAAATGTGATAAGTTGAATTGAATGGATAGTGTATAAAATCTATGGGGAAAAAAAGGGTAAAAACCCACTGCCGTGTGCCATACTATTTAGGCGGGAAACTTTGAATGGGACCCTCAGAAAAACTCAGTCACTTTTATATATAATATAGATATAGATGTCAGATAACTTGCAAAATTATCTACTAGTGCATTCAAGTAACATGAAATATAGATCAACAATGTCAGATGAGCTTCTAGTAAAAAATCGAGCAACCATATTCTTAACCACAAACATTACAATGATTACACATAACGTGTTACAGAGGGATAAGGAACCACTTAGGGTGTGTCCCATGCAGCGATGCCATTGGCAAGTAGATTCCTTCCCATTTAAAATTGTGAGAAAATAAGCAAGTGTTTGATAAAAAAAAATATATTGATTTATAAATTATATAATTTCTCAAATTATTATTATTATTATTATTTTTGTTTTTTTTTCCTTCTGATCAAAGCTCAAATCACTTTATAATTATGTATATTTTCTCTCATCAATTTTCAACTACTATTTTTTTTTACATCAAATTTATAATTAAATCAGTTTATAAATCACTATGTACTTTTACCAAATGAAGCTGGTTAGCATTTAAATCCAACCGTCTCTCCCACCCCCCGGCACAAATGCAGAAACCCCCAACCAAGTCAACATAATATTTAACACTCCCCCACCCCACCTTTTGAACCAACCCTTTTGATACAAATGCATTGAGACAAAAATGTGAAGATATTATTTTCACATTTTGGTTTGCTTAGGCTTTTCTATTCAAAACTAGTGGAGACTCGTACTTCGTACGAGAACTATTTTCTAGTCGAATTTATTAACGTTATTAAAATATAATTTTAAAATATAAGTGTTACAGTTATGTTTTCTCACTTTCAACGAAGCTTTGTTTTAGAGATTTCAATCTGATACATATACAAATCTTTTACTTGATACAATTTAACTGGAAAAAAATTGAGGCCTCTAACTAATTGTAATGAATTGTGGTATTCTCTATGTTCAAGAGTATTTACAATTTGATCAAAACTTTATCTTTCAACTAGCATCAAACTCGTGCGTTGCACGAAAGAATAATATGAAATGATTTTACTGTAAATATCATTATAAAATAAGAGAAAAATTGAATACATAATTTGCTTTGATTAATGATATTGACTGTCAATGAATGTTCAAATAGAAAAAAAATTACAATTCTCATCAATTTTGAAAAATATCTTTAAATAATATATTATTTGTACAGTTTGTAGTTGTTCACACCCGTGTGATACATGAAAGTTACTATAAACAAAAGATATTTGAACAATTGCTCAAATTTAAATTAAATAATGCAATTTTCAAATATATATTGTATAGGATAAATAAAAATTTTGGTACAAATATTTTTGACTACTGTGAATAGAAATAATAATCCTCAAAATATTATAATTTACATAAAATAAAGTAATTGTAACAAATTAAATATATACGGCCCTATATATAAATAAATGTAACAAATTAAGCAATATGGACGATGCATGAAAGTGAAAATCAATTTCAAAATTTGTGATGCACGAACATGAAATTCAACTCAAGAAATCCTTCGCATTATTAATAATTTTTAATTTTACAATGCGATACATTTAGTTGAACATAATTAAATGCATATTTAATTATATGTCAGTAAAAAAATTATTAATAAAAATATAATTAAAATATATCATATTTTTTCCAAAAAGAGGTGTACGATAGACTTTTTTGGTATAATTTGATTTTTTAAGAATTATTATTAATTTCAAGTGTTTTTCTAAAAAAGTAATCATTAATTTTAATAAATATTGTTATATTAATTGATTTTTCTTTCTTCATACTGACAATTTCTTTATTCATATTGTTACATTATTATTTTAAAAAAAATTACTGATAGATCAAATTTTTAATAAAAATTATATAAACTAATTGTTAAAATCTGTAATATATTTTTGCATATTTTAGTTATTTAAATTTATAATGAAAAATAGAAAAATGAACAGAATCAGTAAAATAAAAATAATGTGAAAATGATGAATGAATTGAAGAAATCTTAAGTTTGTAAAATTAACCTAACTTGATTGGATTTACTTTAAAAATTCGTATAGTTATTATTTATTTTAATTTGATGAGAAAAAATCAGAACAAAATTTAATTATCTACGACTAAAATGAATTTAGTTATCTAATTAATTATCTATGACTAAAATGAATTTAGTATACTAATTATAGATAATATTATAGGACTTAAATGATATAGTTTAAAATGAATTAAATATTGAGGAAAAATATAAATTTACCATTAATTTTTTATATGATTTTACGGACAATATATTTACAATTTGCTCTTACTTGTTAGGTCGCATTAAACTTCTCACTGCGATCTTTAATTTGACCCATATTACATATTTTTCTATTTCAAAATAATACAATAATTATTAAAAGAATAATAATAAAATAGAAAAAATATCATTTTGATATTATTAATAGCATAGCACGAATGCCAATGCAATTAATGACACATGTAAAATAATAATTGCAAAAATATTTAATAAAATATTTTTAAGAATTTTTTTTTCCAAATTTAGAAAGTTTTTTTTTTAGCAGGAAACTATGTGTGTATTTTGGTGACAGTTATTCTCCTTTTATATGTATTACTTAATTTATTATTATTATTATTATTATTATTATTATTATTATTATTATTATTATTATTAAGATATCGTCGTCGTCGTCATCGTCATCGCTTGATTTTTGTACAAGATGTAAATTTGTTCCTTGAATTGGAAACTTTAATTATCTATGACAAAAATGAATTTAATCAACTAATTATAAATAATATTATAGGACTTAAATGATATAATTTAAAATGAATTATATATTGAGGAAAAATATAAAATATAAAATAAAACTTTACCTTTAATTTTTTATATGAGTTTACGGACAATATATTTACTGTTTGCTATCACTTGTTAGCTCGCATTAAACTTCTCACTGCGATCTTTAATTTGACCCATATTACATATTTTTTGATTTCAAAATAATACAATAATTATTAAAAGAATACTAATAAAGTAGAAAAAATATCATTTTGATGTTATTAATATCATAGCACGAATGCTAATGCAATTAATGACACATGTAAAATAATAATTTCAAAAATATTTAATATACTATTTTGTAGCAAAAAATTTCCAAATTTAAAAAAAAAAAAAAAATTTGGCGGGAAATTATGTGTGCATTTTTGTGACGGTTATTCTACTTATATATATATATATATATATATATATATATATATATATATATATATATATTAAGATTAAGATGTTTTTGGACAAATTGCCAATTCAGATACAAGCATTCCAGAAGATATGAAAGATTCAAACCTTGAGGCTAAAATCTTCTATTGAAAGCCAAGAAGCCATTTTCAGCAATGTTGTCAAAGCAAGTGCAGCAGCTGAACCAAATTCTAAGGCATATGCTAGTAAGGGAAGTAACTGCAAGAACTCGAATTATAAGGCAGATGCAGCAGTTGAACCAAATTCATGTTTATATGCTCAAGTTACTTTTTATTCGAAATGCAAGTACTACCAATTGATCCACCAATCATTTTTATTTTGGTGCCATTTTTTAAACCATGGATCTTGCCATCCATGTACCAAATCCGAATTCTAGAATCAACTCCGACTGCTAAGAAAGTATATGATCTCAAAAAAATCTCTATCACTCAAGCACGGTTATGTAAACACTTTTATTCTAAGTTGAAGGCTCAAGGTTAATCTAAAGAAAATAAGGCTCATCAAAATGATCGAATCAAATTCATATTATTATGTTTTCAGGTAGGTGCAAGAGTAAATACTTTAATAAATCAGGAACATGAAAAAGCAACATAAAGAATCTTCCATAGCCATCCAAAGCAAGAAAAGAAGTAAAAGAAACTTCTAATCTCAAGAACAATGCATAGTAAAAAAAAAAGGGGTGAGAACTTCAGGAAATACCCACCTCGCATAACCCAACCAAAAAAGTGCGATATGTCCAATCTTTTCCATTCCATTTAACAAAAGCATCTAAAATATATATTTTTTTACAATAGTAATACATATTAATAGATATTATACATAACCGTAGTTTCCGAGGAACTATACCACATTCATCAAGAAACTGCAAGAATCAAAATTTTGAAACAAAAGTGTGAATTTGCTCAAATACTTATTAGGTGATTATATAATTTCGACTTTTCATTCAAAAGCTCATCATAAACAATTAAATTACTATACCACATTCATCAAGAAACTGTAAGAATCGAAATTTTGAAACAAAATTGTGAATTTCCTCAAATACATATTAGTTGACTATATAATTTCGACGTTTCATTCAAAAGCTCATCATAAACAATTAAATTACCTTGTTAGCATGTAAGAATCCAGGCCTTTAAATTTTGCAACCAAATTCTATTCAGAAAGAAGATCGAACAATCCAATTCTAAACATTAAAAAATTTAAATCATGAGAATAAAATTCCTCAAAAAGTTAAAGGAAATTAAGATGAACTTAACTTTTTAAAGCTACAATTTTGTAGATATCAAGATATACTTGAAATAGACATCCTTACCATCTCTGCCTACACCAACAGGCTCTTTATTGAAGTTAATATCAGCCTACATAAAAAGAATAGTTATACCTTAATTTGAGACTCGGTAAAAGATTATTAATAAGCTAATACTAACCTGGTCGTCCTATCAAATGAGTGTATGAGACTTGAATAATATAGAGCTAGTCAATATCCTTACTATTACAAACAGAAAGGAGATGATTCCATTCCCTCAAAATCTCCTAAGTTTCTCAACTGTGGTTCCTCTCTATTAAAATAGATATAATTGGTTGATTTGTACTACCAAGTTACAATATATATTTCCAACTTTCAATGACCATTAATAAAATTGAATAGTATGGTATAAGAAATTGAGAATTATAACCTTTTTCGTTGAATATTTGGCTGCCACGAACTTTTCTGGTTGAGCTTGTTGGAACTGTCATCTAATTAGAAGCCCTGTCCAGAAAATAAACAAGACATTAGTTTGATGTAATTTTCCAAATGATTGTTGAAACACAGCATAGATAATGAGAAAACCTTCATATACTCTTTAGTTAAGTTGAGCAAGATCATTGGGGGTGCTGTAGGATGGATCAAAGAAAAAGATTTTCAATCAGCGGGGGAATGAAATGAATTTTATTAGCTTTCATTATATGAAAAACCCATAAAACACTATAAAGTTACGACAGTCTAACACAATTGCATATTTGCAAAGCCGAAAAAAGATGTACTCATATGCTTAAAATTGTTAATGGTTTGTTGGTCAATTCTATAAGATTTCATCGTGAAGCTGCATTCAAAACCAAAGCGTTCATTTCTGGAAAATCAATATGGCCGCTAAATTTAATATGAAACCACGTGCATATACAAAAATATTTTTTGTAACATTGCATCAACAAAAAAAAAAGTAAAGCTCATGTAAACAGATCAACAGCAAGATCCAAGGCACACTTCCCCGAAAACAGATTGAGAAAATTCGCATTAGATTTCAGATTGAGCACCTAAATTTTGGCCATCTCATTCAAAATCCATCTAAACATTTTACAAACATGCACTCTGCATTCTTGCATCTGTAAAAGCAAAAATTTTACTAAAATCCTGAACCCATCTTGCAAAATCACCAGATAAATGTCTAGTATTACATTTCTAGAGTGATCACAAACCCGACAAGCAAAAGTCCTTTTTGATGAGAGAAGATTCAGATGCCCATCTCCCCAGAATGCTAATGAAGAATCGATTAATCAATCGAGGTTGGGTGGGGGTGGCTCTTGAAAAGAAGAAAGGGGTACGTGTATATTAGTATAAATGTAATTGGGGGTTTGGTGTGCCATTTGTTAAAATTAAAAGTCCAGGAAACACAAATGAGGAATTTTCGTGTGTTCCACTTTCACTTGTTGGAAGACGATGGCACCTCCAGGAGAAGCGAATCGACAGGGGATGTAGCCTCCAAGAGAAGACGACTTGGATTTTTCAGTACCTAGGTCGGAAACTCCATTTGCAGTCTATTGTGGTTGTGGGGAGAGGGAATTTTTTATAAATCAAAATCAATTTAGGATTTCTTCTCGAGAGAGATTGGGAAGTGTTGAGTGCATTTTACATGTATATTTCATATATTTTTAGTAATACTTTTTGAGTAATTTGGACAAATACCTACTTAATTGTGCATATTTTGTGGTTAAATAAGGTTAACAATCAACTTCATGGAGAAAGTACAAGAAATAAGCTAAATGGATAAATACTGGAAGAAATTGAGGAGAAAAGAGTCAAATCCATCAAAGAGTCAAAGTTGGAGGACCCAATTGTTAATCATCAAATGACGAAGCTGAGATCAACCACGCGATCGCGTGGTTATGCACATGGCGTGTTCGCGAGTCAAGCCTTAAACTCAACCCGAGAGTTTTTACCTCAACCACGCGATCGTGAGGCATTCAGCCACGCGATCGTGTGGTCAAAATTTTGAACTAAATTCTGGGCCGACTCGGTGCGATCTGATTCAGCCCAAATGCTGAAGAACGCGGATCTACGCGAATTTTGGGTATTTTTGGATGATTTTGGTTAGGGTTACTCACTTTTTTTCTCCTTTTTCACCCAAGAAACAATTCTCTCTCAAGTGTTCTTCATTTTTCTTGTTTTCTCTTGTCATTTTTCTCTTGTAATTAGTTGGTATAGTTGATGAATGTTGATAAAGGGGAGAAATACCAAAGTCATTGTGGAAGAATATTGATATTTTGAAACTTGAATCATTGGTTGAGGGAAGTATTTATTGCTTAATCCTCATATTTCTCTATTTACTTTAATCCATAGTTGAAATGATGTATTTAATTCTTGAATTTTATTGTTATTTCATCATGGGTTAAACTAATTTGTGTTGGGATTATTGATGAAGCTTGACCTAGCTTAGTTGATTTTAATGCTTGTATTAAGAATTTAAGCTTTTTATTATCTTGTGCATTTATTGTTGTATTTATTGACTAGCATTTATTGTGGCCACATTTATGCTTAAGTTTCATGAGATGTGCAATTATTGAGAAATTGTTGTGTATTCTCGATCAATACAATATTTGCTCTAGATTCTTGTTTAGGATAGAGATATACCTAAAACCCTAGATGACCCATTGAGTTATTTTCACATAGATTTAATGCAATTGGTGTGTTTTTAATCGACATAGAGATATAGTAGGTTAATACCACTAATTATGGTTGATTTCACTCGAGAGAGGTAATTGGCTAAGCTTGGAAAATCGGGTCTAACATGATTAATGAATTACATTTCTATTTGCTTGTGATAATTCAATTAGGTAATGGTCAAGTGGAATCAAGAATCCCAACACTCCTTCATCATCTATTCATCACCATTTTTCTAGTTAATTATTTACAATTGCAACTTTAATTCTAGTACGATAACATTCCCAATCAAATCTTTATTGTGTGTGTGTCTTGTTAAAATTAATTACACTAGAGTGTAGTAGAAATAGACAATCCTTGTGGGATCGATAAACCGGACTCAATTAGTTCACTATCACTTGTATGCGACTCGTGCACTTGCGGTGTGTTTCTAGCGAACAGGAAGATCGATTTTTTTATTTTTTGGAGAGAGAATAGACGTGGAGGTGGAGGTATTCTTCGAGAGAGGGTGTAGATAGATGTGGAGGAAACCATGAATGCATTATTGTGATCTTATCTAAAATACACTGCTGCAAAACCAGACAAAAGAGGGGATATTTGGGGGATTCAGGTGTGAAAAAGGAGGTTACAATCTTTATATATTTAAAAGTAAGGTTGTGTTTTAGTTTGAACATATGGTGTGAACAGAATATAATTTAATTATTTGATTAATATTTATTGGTTCAATGTAAACACAATTTAATTAATTATTTTGGGTAATTAATGTTTGATTACAATATAGTTAATTATTTGATAAATATTTATTTTGTTAATGAATGCTTGACTTTTTAAGTTTGCATTAAGATTATTTTCAAACAACTATTATATTTACCTAAGTTTATTAATTTTTTAAATTAAATAGTTAAAGTAATATTTGTAGCAACACTTTTCTAGATGTATATTTTTAAAATTATTCTCCTTTTTATTTTTGCTAAGTAAAAACAACAATTATTTCCAAACTTGATGTACATTATTTAAAATGTTTTGAATTGAATAGTGATTGGTGTGATTTTGTGTGGTTGAAAAAAAACAGTTTTGCTACAGTCACAATTAAGGTCACAATTTGCCTACGGGCGCAATTCTCTCATTTCACACATCACATCATCTTTTAAATCAATAACAATAACACCTCCACATCATTAAATTGTCATCTACATTGTCAAAATAATTGTGCACTTGGATTAAAAAAAAAAGGATTTATGTGTAGAATACTTTAATATTGAAATGTTTGATTAAAATTGAATACTATAATATATATATAATGAATACCAAACAGGGATTTATTATGTAATGATTAAATCTTTATGTTAACTATATTTGGTTAATAAGTATTTGATTACGATATAATTAACTATTTAGTTAATATTTAGTGATTCGGTATGAACACAGTGTGTTAATACAATGTTGTTAACTATTTGATTAATAAATGTTTGATTAAAATATGATTAACTATTTGGTTAATTCATGGGTTGACTATTTAAGTTTACATTTGGATTATATTCAAACCACTGCTATATTTACCTACACTTATTAAATTTTTTACTTTTTAAAATACTTTCATTATTTATTTTTTAAATTAAATAGTTAAAGTAATTTTTGTAGCAATAATTGAATGTATATTTTTAAAATTATTTTCCTTTTTTGTAATTAAAAACAAAAATTATTTTCAAATTTATTATTTAATGATTAAATATTTATTTTACTTTAATTTACAACTTTTTCACTTAACTTTTTATATTATTTTTTTACCATTGTTTGTGCTTTGTATCCTTTTGTAATTAGGAATTTTAATTTTGAACGAATTATAAATTCAAATACGATAATTGCATTTGTATATTACATATTGTTTTTACTGTACATTCGACCCCCTACTATATTTGCCTAAGATTATTGAATTTTTTATGTTTATTAATTTTTTGTTATTTATTTTTTAAATTAAATAGTTCATATAATTTGTTTTGCAAAAGTTTTCTCCTTTTTTGTGAGTAAAAACAAAAATATTTTCGAATTTTATTACGTAATGATTATATCTTTATATTGTTGCGGAATGTTGATCATTTTGTAGGGATGTGTAATGATATGAGGTGAATTATTACAAAACTTGAAAATCACGTTGTTGAAGCAAAATTTCTCGATAGCAATATTGCAAGGTACAAACTTTTTATTTCAAGGATGCACTGACACAATTTAGGATGTGTTTGATTCACTGTCATTTGCCTAAAAAATTTCAAATCATGGAAAACGTTTTCTCCCTTTTGTATTTGTTTGGCGTTTGATTAGAAAATTTACTTTGAAAAATATTTTTCAAAGTACAACCAATTAAAGCACACTTAACTCATTTACCTTGAAAATCTTTTCTCACCTATTTGGTGAGAAAACATTTTCCTCATATGGAAAACATATTTTTCGTCACGTTTGAAGTACAAATGAGTGAAAAATAATAAAAAATAATAAATTTTTTAATTAAAATAGCTAAATTTTGTTTTATTTACAATGAAAAATAATATCTATTAAATAACAAATTTAGGAAAATTTCCTACTTTTTCACCCGATACTTCCAATTGACATTTTTCAGGAAAATAATTGCCAGATAAATCAATTCCTAGAAAATATTTTCTTACCATTAATTTTTCCATCTTTTCAATCAAACACATGCAAGATTGTCTTTCAAGCTGAAGATGCGACAATTTCAGTTGGTAGCTTCGTATGCTAAGAATATCTATAAGAGTCAAGAGAAATCACTTTCCAAGGTTGATCTTTATTTAAAGAAGTCAGTTTTCAGCCATGGACAGTTGTACATTTCAGTCTCTAAAGTGACGAATCGCAATGGTTTGAAGATGATCATTTGCGACAAAGATGGAAATAGAACAAACTCAACTACGAATGTAATTTATATAGAATTTTTTCAAAATTTATAGTGGAAATATTGCAACTCTATTAATTACAGTATCATTTTATTTTATTTTCTATCTATTTCTTTATACACATGTTTGACATATAATTAAAAAAACGTAAAAGAATATTGAAGTCACAATTATATGTTTCGGCATGATGTCGTGCACCGCACGGGTGAAACACTAGTGTATAGTTAAACGGCTATCCTATCTTTTAAGGTAGAGGGGATAATGCATTGATTTTTTTTCTCATACATTCATTTGGGCTTACTTCAACTTGATATTTAAATGAGTATGAGATATTTGTATGGATAATTATATTGAAACCACAGCATTTGTTAACTACATCACATTTTATTTTTAATGAATATTTATCTCTAAACTTTTCTTATTTTTACACTTATACTCCTAAGTTTTTTAAATAATTTTTTTTTTATCATCAATCATTTGTTAATTTTCATATATCGTCCATAAAGATGATTTTTTTGTCAAAATATTTTTTATGGGGGGCGAAAAAAATTATTTATTTTTCATATTTTTAAATAATCAAAATAAATAACTAATACAAAAATAAAAAATAAATATTTTTCCTCTTTTCAATGCACATTAGCAAAATATTTGGATATAAATTGTGATTAAAAAAAATATGTTAATTAATTGAAATTTAAGAATAATAATGCTTTGGAAAAAAAAAATTGAGGACATAAAAGTAAAAGTGAGCAAATATAAAAAATTGTTTTGTGAATATAACTACTTTATTTGTATTGACTACAAAAATATGACCCTATATATACCGGCGGATATTTTTCAAACGAAGATCGAAGCTTATTAAGTTTAAACAATATTTGAAATGTCGAAAACAAGCTAAGTAACACATTGGATGTAGGTTACATGCTTTTGGGAGATTGTGTGCCTGATGATTGGGATGAGGACATCACTCTTGTAGGAGATGGTCCTCCACTATTGAATGAGAAGTTAACAGAATTTGGGGCGTTACACCATCAAAGTTTCATTAGAAGAGATCTTTGTTCTTGCTTCAAAGGGTGTGATCATTGGCTTGCAATCCACCAAATTAGCAAGCCCGAGGATGCTAAGTGCATAATGTGTTAGTGAAAGATGAAGATCATCTACTGCCTTAGAGATTTCGATGCCAAGTAAATGACGGATTGGTCTCAAGTCCTTCATTGCAAATTCAGTGCTCAAAATCTGAATGAATATTGAGACTAGAGTTGTAGAGGAACTAGTTTAAAGAATGTCATCTACATAAAGAAGAAGAATCAGTACTACACCAACTCAGAGACATTGGAATGGTGTTAAACACATTTTTGGATATCTAAAGGGTACTATTGATATGAGAATATTTCATTCTCAAAATCTGGGATCTTCTTTAGTAGGATATGTAGATCCAAGTTACCTCTCTAATACACATAAATCAAAATCAAAAACAAGAAATGTGTTTGCACGTGGTGGAACAGCAATATCATGAAGATCAGTTAAGCAAACCTTGAGAGCAAAATCCTCAAATAATTTAGAAATTATTGCAATCCATGAGGCAAGTTGAGAATGTGATGCGAATCCGGGAGGGGATCCGCGTCGTAGCTCGCGGAATAACGCTTGAAAAGTTTCGAATTTAGGTTGGAACGGATGATAACACTACAACCCGAGCCTCACGACGTAAGAACCATAGGTATATTAAACCCCCAAGACCTGTTACGATGCGAAAACAAGAACCGTAATGGTTTGAACGCCACAAAGGATGCCCACGCCTTTGATAAGTTCGATTTGTTGAATGCCACAAATATCCCACAATATTTGATAAGTTCGAAATTTGTTCAATTCTAGAACAATGTTGAGAAAACACTCAATATATTTTTCATTCATCAAAATCTAACTTTTACATTCAATGGAAAAGCATATAAATAGGCAAAATAAACCCTAGTCACTAACTGACTCTGAATAGAATTCTAATTAGGCTAAAATAGCTAAAATAACTAAAATTACCAAAATTGGAAAAATAATTAAAAACCAATAAAGGAAATACAAATCAACTGAAGTACTAAAAATCCAGAAAATTTGATTCGCGCCGCTTATGGACGTAATTCCTTCTCTGATCAAAATGTCTCAATATTAGTTACGGCTGTGAAGATTGATGTTACGGCCGTAAATCTCCTTCTGAACAAAAATACCAATATTCATTTACGGCCGTGAGAAATGTGATGCGACCGTGAAATCCATAAGTAAGTTACGGTCGTGAGAAACAATGTTACAGCCGTAATTGTAACTCTGCTCCAAATTGTGCGCCAGATCGGTTACGGTCGTGACTCCGAGTTTTACGGTCGTAATGCATCTCCTGCCTAATTTTCTGATCCGTTGACGTGATTTGAATCTCGACTCGAGCCCAACATGAAACTTGTTCATTTTCATATGTAGAATATTGTTGAATTGTCCGTATCTTGATTTCTCATTTTTAACGCCTTTTTCGGATCACATCATCCCCTCCTTTAAGATGATTCGTCCCGAATCATAAAATTGTTCTTGGCCTGCTCACCTGGCTTAGCCTCGAACCTTCTTCGTAAAAGCAATGTTTGATCTTTGACGTTCTTCGAACCTGCTTGACTTCATGTTTTGGCTTGAATTATAGATTTTCCGTCAAGCCCACCTAGATTCGTACCATTCCCTCCTTCTTTAGGATGATTCGTCCCGAATCATGGTGTTGTTCTTGAAAAATCAAACTGTACCTCCTGGATCAAACGAAAAATTGTCGATTCCATGACATGCATTCAATAAATGATGCTCCTCCAATTTGTAGACAAGAAGGTATTGAAACGCGAGGGGAATTGACCAAGGTTGATGTAAATCAAACTTCCATGTACAATAAACCTACAAGAAAGATTTTAAGAAAATGGGGAGGGAAATGTTAGCGTCTCCACGCACAAGGTATGGATCCTTATACTCATGATACAAAACCTACACAACTTTTTTTCCCACCACGAGGCCCTTCTCGTCACCTCCAAAAGTCAATATACTTTCTTGCTCATTCTCTTCTTTTTTCTCAACCACTTCTTCTAATTTTTCACATTCAACCACCTCTTCAATATTTTTATTGACAATTTCAACATTCAAATGTTGAACTTCTACCACAACTTCCAATTCATTCATATCATTGTCAACAATGTTATTTTCAATCTCCTCTTCCACAATTTTATTCTCTACTTCAAGACTCGGAGTTAGATCAACTACTTCAATTTCTTTTTTCGCACACTCAACCTCCACTTCTAAATTTCTGGGCTCAATCACCTCTCCTAATTTCTCATGCTTTTGCTCATGCACCTCCTCATAAATAATTTTATCGACATGATTAGGCACCTCCTCAACACTATACAAATTTTTATCTTCTAACTCGTTCCTCAAGTCTTCCTATTTCTTAACAATCATATCCAAAGGATTTTCTTGTAATTTAACTACCTCCTCGCTTCCCCTTTCTCCCTCTTGCAACTCGGCTAACTTTTTTCTAGCCTCTTGTGCCTTCATCTCTTCATCTAACTGTATTAATTTCTTTGCCATCTCCATGAATTCATCCTTCATACTTCATTCATCATCTCCGAATTTTCTTTGCTCATCCCTCTTTTCTTGCAATACTTTCTCTTCAAGTATTTGTTCCGGGGTTAACGGTATAAGCTTAATACTTTTCCCATCCTTAACAAATTTATATATATTCCTACGCTTATCGTAGATTGCTTTCCTCTCACACTTCCACGATCTACTCAACAAGATGTCACAAGATTCTAGAGGCACCACAGCACACCACAGTTCATCGCTATATCTTCCAAGTGTCAATTTCACCATAACCCCATGGGTTACATTTACCTGTCCACACTCCTTTAATCACGTCAGCCTATAAGGATTGTGATGTAGTAGTAAAGATAAGCCCAACTCCTCAACCATGGTGGTACTGGCCAGATCACAATAATACTCCTTATCAATAATAATATTGCACACTTTACTGCCCACATGACACCTAGTCTGTAAGGTAGGATCGAACTCATAATTCATCCCTTTATGTAGCTTTCAAAAATTTGAGAGACTCAAAATAAGAGGGTTCAGATATTGACAAATATCAAAAAGGAATTTAATTTTGACTCGAAAAGGAAAACAATATCAAGAAATTTAAAGAAATTTAAGAAAGTGGTTCTTGAATTTGACTCGAAAGGAAAGAATATCAAGAATATTGTAGAAATTCAAGAAAGTGGTTCTTGAATTTTGACTAGAAAGGAAAGAATATCTAGAATTTTAATTTGACTTGGAAGGTAAGGAATTATCAAGAATTTAAGGAAATTCAAGAAAGTGGTTCTTGAATTTCGGAGTGACTTTTTTTTTTTTTTTTTTAATTATGATGAATTTCGGAATTAATAAAAATAAAAAAAAATAAAAAAAATAATTTTTTTTTTAATAAAATCCGAAAATTTGACACGATCTCAACAAAACAAACAGAACTGGATTTGGATTTGGATGAAAAAAGAACAAGAAAAACACTTTTGATTTTTTTGGAAGTGACTCTTATAGATTAAAAACTGGAAAAAAAAAATTACTGGTAAGAAGAACAAGAAAAATTGAAAACAAAGACTCAAATTACAAAAATAGGATATGGATGATTTTTATGAGACTCGATGATAAACATAAAAATCAAACTGGATAGAAAAACACAAGAACCTGAATTCAGAGTCCACCTCTGATACCATATGATGCGAACCCGGGAGGGGGTCCGCGTCGTAGCTCGCGGAATAACGCTTGAAAAGTCCCGAATTCAGGTTAGAACGGACGATAACACTACAACCCGAGCCTCAGGAAGTAAAAACCATGGGTATATTAAACTCAAGACCCGTTACGATGCGGAAACAAGAACCGTAATGGTTTGAACGCCACAAGGTTGCCCACGCTTTGATAAGTTTGATTTGTTGAACGCCACAAATATCTCACAATATTTGATAAGTACGAAGTTTGTTCAATTCCAGAAAAATGTTGAGAAAACACTCAATATATTTTTCATTCATCAAAATCTAACTTTTACATTCAATGGAAAAGTATATAAATAGGCAAAATAAACCCTAGTCGCTAACTAACTCTGAATAAAATTCTAATTAGGCTAAAATTGCTAAAATAACAAAAATTACCAAAATTGGAAAAAGAATTAAAAACCAATAAAGGAAATACAAATCAACTGAAATACTAAAAATCCAGAAAATCTGATTCGCGCCGCTTACGGCCGTAAAGGTCGGACTTACGGCCGTAAGTCCTTCTCTGATCAAAATGTCTCAATATTAGTTACGGCCGTGAAGATTGATGTTACGGCCATAAATCCCCTTCTGAACAAAAATACCAATATTCATTTACGGCCGTGAGAAATGTGATGCGATCGTGAAATCCATAAGTAAGTTACGGCCGTGAGAAACAATGTTACGACCATAATTACAACTCTGCTCCAAATTGTGCCCCAGATCGGTTACGGCCGTGACTCCTAGTTTTACGGTCGTAATGCATCTCCTGCCCAATTTTCTGATCCATTAACGTGATTTGAATCTCGACTCGAGCCCAACATGAAACTTGTTCATTTTCCTATGTAGAATATTGTTGAATTGCATGTATCTTTATTTCTCAGTTTTGATGCCTTTTCCAGATCACATCAGAATGTGTATGGTTGAGGGACATGACCCATCATATCCAAGCATCACACATATTTACTTCAATTAGAGACAATCCAATAATTTTATATGAAGATAATGCAGCTTGTATTGTACAACTCGAAGGAGGCTTCATCAAATGAGACAAAACAAAGCATATTTCTCCAAAATTCTTCTACACGCATGAGCTTCAGAAAACTGGTGATATCGATGTTCAAAAAATTCAAGTGATAATGTAACGAATTTATTCAAAAAGGCATTGCCAATCTCTACATTCAAGAAATTGGTTCATGAGATTGGAATGCGTCGACTCAAAGTTTTACAATAATCAGCATCAGGGGAGTATCTGTATTCTTTTTCCTTCACCTAGGTTTTGTCACACCGAATTTTCTTGCAAGGTTTTAAAGAGGTAGCTTTTAGTGTAATATTCCAAAATAGCTATACTCTTTTTACTTCATTTGATATTTTCGTCCATTGGGTTTTTATCAATCAAACAATTATTTAACGAGGCAGATATCTTTTTAATATGTCATGTAAGAGGGAGTGTTGTTGGAATAGTGTTCAAGCCCAATTAGTTAGGTCGGGCTTGGGTTATCCCAAGTCCATTATCTCTAGCCTAATTAGGTTTAGCATAAGCCTACAAGTACTAAATAGTTTACAAGACAATTAGGGCTCGTCTTTCTGGTAGCTAGCACAGCCTCTTCTAGATCATAGCTTACTGTGTGAATTACTATCAGAGGCTGGACATTTGAACGGCTGTGGTAACGAGATTTCTATATCTTTCAAAACCAATAGCGATCGTTGTTGTCATATAGTGCAGCATCACTGTGTCCACTATAGCCTTGCGCTGCTATCATTCTAGAGGTAGGAAGCGGTGATGGGCCATCGCTATTTGACAGCGATGACCGCATTCAAATTCCACAGCTGTGGCATGTGCTATTGCCTCTACCGCTACGAAAAGAAGAGACAGCGCCGGCTGTTTCCGGAACCCAGTTAAAATGCATCCAGATCTAAGGTTTAGGTGATTTGGAGGCAGGGGCCTCTTGTTGTGCAATATATGAAATTACAGCCCCATCTGCAATTAAGAAATAAGGGTAGGCAGTGCCGGCTGTTTCCGACACCGAGTTAAAAGGCATCCAGATCTAGGGTTTAGGTGATTTGGAGGCGAGGGCCTCTTGTGCAATATATGAAATTATAGCCCCCATCTGCAATTAAGAAATAAGGGTAAATTATAATTTTATAAATAGAGGGCCTATCTTGCAATTTTTGAAATTGGAGGGCTTGCTTGTAATTTTGAATTATGGGGTCAAATTGCAATTTTTAAAAGGATTTAAAACTTGATTTTGAATTGGTTGACCCAATTCAAGACTTTGACCAAAAGAAATTAATTTTTCCCCAAATCAAAATTTTATTTTAAAATTCATGATTTTCATATTATTTTTAAAATTGGATTTTAAAAAATATATAACTTTGACTCTAATTTGAGTTTTATTTTATTTAGGAGTTTATCCTAAATTAAAATGTTAATTCAATTTTTCATAAGTTTAGAATCAGAGTTTGGACTCTAATTTGGTATTTAATTAAAATTTGATTTTAATTAAATTTGATTTAATAATTAGTTAATTCAATTAATTGATTATTAATTGAATCATATTTAGAATTTGATCCTAAATTCAATTAGCTCTAGAATCTTGAAATTGGAGTTGGACTCTAATTTGGTATTTAATTAAAATATGATTTTAATTAAATTAACCTTTTAATTAAAGTAATTGATAATTTGATTAATTAATTACTAAATTGAGTTTTATTTTATTTTAGGAGTTTTATCTTAAATTAAGATGTTAATTCAGTTTTCCCCTTTTGGAGTTAGAGTTGGACTCTGATTTGATATTTGATTAAAATATGATTTTAATTTAATAAGACCCGTTATTAAAGTTAGTTAATTAATTTGATTAATTAATCAATTGTTGTCCTGGTCCGTTTAATCTAAATTAGTTTAGATGATCTAGATTGTTAGAAACTTGAAACTTATTTATATAATATTAGATATTATATTATTATACATTTATATGATGAATGCGTATTTAGTGGATGGTTATGAATTCGACCCATGTGATTGGTTGGATGTATGATTATTTTTTCTATTTTTGTTAGCTGGGCCTGCGAGCCTATTATTACTTAATTGGACCTGCATGCCTATTATTTATTTTATTTGAGTTTGCGAGCTCTAGTTTGCAGATATAGGCCTGCGTGTCAACTATTGTAGGATACAGGTTACAACTGACAACTACTATAGGATACATGTTGCAGCAGTAGATGGAGATTATTGCATTTAGCATTCGATGATCGAATGCAATGTCTCCTAGGAATTAACCAATTAGTCTTCTTCATACCTCAAGAAGACTAGATAGATATTGTCCATTGTCCATAATCGCCCACAATATTATTATATTTTTAAAGCCATCATGAATAACCTTCCTATCGAATTGCCATGGCCTTCCCAACAAGATGTGCCCCGCATGCATGGGTACCACATCGCAAACCACCCTATCTTCATACTTCCCAATCGCCAAATCAACTACCACCTGTTTATTCACCTTAATCTCACCTGATTCATTTAACCATTGTAGCTTATATGGCCTAGGGTGTTTTAGTATAGGTAGGCATAATTTCTCCACTAGAGTAGTGCTAGCAACATTCGCGCAACTACCACCATCTATTATCAAACTACACACCTTGTTATTTACAAAACACCTAGTATGGAATATATTTTCTCGCTGCTCACCCGACTCTTCCACCTTAACTTGAGTACTAAGGGCTCTCCTAGTGACAAGTGATTTAGCTACTGCATAGTCCCCATCATCATTTTCACTAACATCCTCTAGAGCTGGCATATCCTTATACTCATCCTCCACTTCTCTCTCTTCTCATCCTCCAAACTTAATACCCCGTCACGCATAACCAATATTCGTTTATTTGGACATTGTGAAGAAATATGTCCTAAGCCTGAACATTTAAAACAACGAATATCCCTAGTCCTAGGAGTTTGAGAATCAGAAGCAATTTTACCTTTGTTGGGTGGCTCTACTTTTCCCTTTGGTGCCTCAAATTTATTTTTCTGCACAACCCCTTCATTTTTAGAAGTCCCGCTCCATGTAGACTTACCAAAAGAATTAGAAGTTGTAGAGAATTTTGAAGTTCCCTTCCTTTTTAGTTGTCGCTCCACCTTCATGGCCATGTGAAGCATTTCCTCCAAATCGATATAATGCTGCAATTCAATAACATTAGCAATATCTCGATTTAAACAATTTAAAAACCTAGCCATGGTTGCCTCCGGGTCTTCCTCTATATTTTCCCTAATCATGGCAACCTCCACCTCCCTATGGTAATCCTCCACACTCTTACTACCTTGGGAAAGGGTTTGTAGTTTTTGGTAGAGATCCCTATAGTAATGTCCAGGCACAAACCGTTTTCTCATAAGGGCCTTCAACTCATCCCAAGTTTCAATTGGCCTCTCCCCATTTCTCCTTTTACTAGTAACCAATTGATCTCACCATACTATAGCATAATTAGTAAATTCTACGACTGCCAATTTAACCTTTTTAAATTCGGAATAATTATGACAATCAAAAATTAATTCTACCCTCTTTTCCCATTCAAAATAAACGTCCGGATTACTCTTACCCTGAAACGAGGGAATGGACATTTTAATGTTACCAACATGTCCATCGACATCATCCCTACGATCACGGCTATATCCCCTATCACGTCTTTCTCCCCGGTCTCGTCTCCTACCAACACTAGTAATAGATAATTCACCACTATCCTCATCACTATCAACAACCTCAACACATTCATTCCTAGCTCTAAAATGTGGGTTGAAGTCATACCTTAGTGGTCTCCGTAAATTAGGGAAATTGCGCGGTTGATCCTGACGTGGTTGAGCAATTCCCGCACCACGTGTCTCCCCCGGATTATTTACCCTTTCCACATTCTCGCCGGATTGTGGACCAAATTTTGCTTCCAACTTGGCATCCAACCTCGCCTCCCATTTTGCAAACCGTTCCTCCACCATTGCAAGCATTTTAAAATCTTGAAGATCATTTTCCGTTGACGAAACTTCTTTCTGTGACATGGTTAATAATAAAGAAAAGAGAAAAAAATTAAATAAAGATCCTCACGTGTTTTATTGCTCGTGTATCACTCAATTTGGCTTTTTCCCTCTATTAATCTCACCACTCTGCCTTTTTCCTCTCTATTCCCTTTTTCCCACGTTCTCAAAGAACCCACTAAACTAGTCACGAATTTGGTCCTTGTGGAATAAACCCCAAAGTGCAAATAAGGAAAGTTGATGGAAAATATTGGAATTAGGAAATTTAAGAAAGAAATTATGGAAACAAGAATTCTATTGCAAGAAGAAGGTTTAATGGAAACAAGAATAAGGAATTTTATGGAAACAAGGATTTGTTGGAAAGATTTGCCCAAGATTATTTTCTTGATTTCTTGTTCAAATCAACAATTATCTCTTTTCTTTTCTTTTTATTTTTTGTAATTTTTGGATTTTTTTAATACCCTATTCAACAAGAATAATCAAGAACAAGAAAACAGAAATTGGCAAATCTTGAATTTTCTGGAGAAATTTCAAGAAACAGGAATTGGAATGGAATTTTTTTTTTTTTGAATGATTAATAACTGGAAATAAAAGAAAAAGAACTGAAATACTAAATAATTGGATTTAGAGACAGGCTCTGATACCAGATGATGTGATCCGATACGGGGATCACCAAGAACATGCGGAATTAAACGCCGGAAAGCTCTAAAATCCAAGATAGTAGACGGTAACAATGCAACCCCGACCTCACGACGCAAGAACTATGGGTATATTAAACCCAAAACCCGTTACGATGCGGAGATAAGAACCACAAAGGGGGAACGCCACAAAGGTTGTCAAATCCTTTGATAAGTTCAATTTGTTCGACGAGAACACGAAGAAAATATAAGGGAATATCTCACCTTCAATATCATTAATCTCAAGAATAAAAGTTGTATTTTACAATGCTGAATAAAGCCATATATATAGGCTAAAAAAATAAAGCAACTAAAAATAAACTAGAATTCAACCTAAACTAAAAAGCCCAAAATTAGGTTTTACTTACGGCGCCAAGTTACGGCCGTGACTTATACTCTTACGGCCGTAAGCAAGCTACGGATAAAAAATTGAAAACATATGTTACGGCCGTGACTATTTATATTACGGTCGTAAGCTACCTTCTGAACAAAAATTAAAAGTTACAAAATCCTGGGTTACGGTCGTGAGACTTTGATTACGGCCGTAAGTCTTCTATTTCAGTTTACGGCCGTGAGAAGATATGTTACGGCCGTGAAGGCCTTTCTGTCCAAAATTCGCCAATACGGTTTTACGGCCGTAAAAGTAGGTTTACGGCCGTGAGAATGCTTCTGCCTCAATTTCTTGTTGTTCTTTATTCCAAATGCGTAGTAACAACTTTGGTTCTTCTTCCACTTTGTTATGCAACGTAAATGAAGTCTTTGCACTCGAGCACTCGTCCATCCACGCTTGCATGAATCCTTGCATTGTCTGCTTGATTCTTTTGGCTCTTTGTCTCGTTATTGGTCCTACGGGCACGTGCAATGGGTCAACGCTCGTTGAGCCACTCCGGAACTCATCAATAAGACCAGTCCAACAAAATCAAGGTTGTATTGCTGTAATCGCCAACTTAATGACCAGGTGAAACGAAAACTTGAAGTAAACGACATAGCTGGAATTGCGATGCACAAGAGTTTCAATTCCGCTGTCGTTGATGCTGGAGGATATGAACAACTAGCATTCACCGAGAAGGATTGTAGGAATTATATAGATAAGGTTCGGCGATTACGACTTGGAGAAGGTGATGCCATTGCGATACAATCTTACTTTTTGAAAATGCAACAGAATTTCCCTGGTTTCTTCTTCAGCTTAGATGTAGACGATGATTTTCGTTTGAAGAACGTGTTCTGGGCAGATTATAGGTGCAGACTGGCATACAAGGAATTTGGAGATGTTTTTACGTTCGACACAACTTATTTGACGAATAGGTATGATATGCCATTCGCTCCATTTGTTGGTGTTAACCATCATGGTCATTCTACATTGTTGGGCTGTGGTTTGATATCTAGTGAGGACACAGAGACCTTCATTTGGCTGTTTAAGACTTGGCTCGAATGTATACATGGGGTAGCCCCTGATGGTATCATTATCGATCAAGACAGGGCTATGCAGAATGCAATTGAAATTGTGTTTCCTAATACGAAGCACAGGTGGTGTTTATGGCACATTTTGAAGAAATTTCCAGAGAAATTTGGTTATCACCCTCACAAAAAGTCAGTAATGCATGCTGTACATGAAGTAGTATATGATTCCCAAATTCCGGATGAATTCGAAAATGGCTGGGGATCGATGCTTAATAAGTATGACTTGCATGAGCACGATTGGTTGTCCGGTTTGTACCAAGAGAGACGACGTTGGGTCCCATGCTATTTGAGAACTAGCTTTTGGGCTGGGATGTCAACCATGCAAAGAAGCGAGAGTATTAATGCTTTTTTCGACGGTTATGTCGATTCAAAAACATCTTTGAAGTAATTTGTTGAGCAGTATGAGCGGGCATTGAGGAGCAAAGTTGAGAAAGAGTTTCACGCAGATTTCAAATCTTCTGGTCAAATGGTACCTTGTTCGACTGCCTTCAGTTTGGAAAAACAATTCCAATCTGTCTACACAATTGCAAAATTCAAAGAGTTCCAATCGGAGCTCATGGGGAAGGTCTACTACGATCTGATGTCCATCGAGGAAGGATATGATGGTGTGCGATACATCATTCGGGAGGAAATTAGATTGACTACTAAGAAATTGAAACTAATTTGTAGATGTTCTTAAGAAATTTCACAGGTTTAGGCTTTATTTTGCAAGCTACAAAAAATAGTTAGCTCACAATTAGTCACAAATATATCCCTTTTAACTTTTAAAAGGACTTGCAACTCTCAACCTGCCAAAATAATCCACTTAGGTTCCAATCGTGAAACTTTCAACTATAAATAGAATTCGGCATACTTCAGTCTAAAGGCTAGAGAACAGCATATTCATCACACTTTCTAAAACCAATACACATTAATAACACAACATTAGTAGCTACAATTATAAAAAAAAATCATCCATTAGTTACAGACGATGATACAAATTTTCCGAACATTGGTACAATTTCATTATCTCTTTCTTCCACTTTCTCCTTGCCTTTATCAGTTTGACTTCATTCACTCGGGCGAAAGTTTACCACGGTCACGTCCACCTTCTCTTCATTTGATATACCTGCACACGTCTTCAATAGATGCGATAATTGATCCGTCTCTTCTTCAACCAAGTTCTTCACTTTAGCTCGGCAGCTTGACACTTCGTCCTCCCAAACAAAAAAACGACAAACTGGCTGAGAACAAGAGTAGAACAACTTCCCCAAGTACTTTGATGATGGTTTTTCAACTTCAAACAATCTCACTAATCCTTCCCCACAAACCGGGCATGTCATCTTTGTTGGACAATCACCCAACCAATGTCCCGCTTGTCGACAATCATGATAGATTCCATAGTTCTTCCCCTTCATTTTGTGTTCCTAAGGTGTCAAACATGTCATATATGAAATAAGTTGCTCAAAATATTCTCAAATTTCTGATAACCATAATATAAAATCAAGCTAGCAACATGAAATCCAAATAAAACAAATGCAACATTGGAGAGTATACTGAACATACTACATGAGCATCACAATAAACAATGAAACACAAATATAATCTACTCCTAGCAAGATCAAAGCTTCAAAATTTTCATACAGAATAATAGTTAGAAAGCCTCAGGTTGCAGTAATATTCATAATCCCTTAATCCCATATTGCAAGAACCATGGAGTTTGCTTCCGTTACCATACATAACGATAGAGCATGCAAGTTGACGTGAACAAAGAAAATATGAATTAATATAAGTAAATTTTCATTTTTAAATCAACTCCAAAAAGGTCTAAACCCCGTTAACACCGACTATAACAGTAAATTGTTTCAAGAATGTTTGATAATGCTGATTTAATAAATGAATGACGTCGGTAACGTTATCTACAAAATGGACTACCAAACCAATATTACAAAATAATTGCGAGAAACAATTGTATATTCAAAAAACTAAACTAAATTTCGACAAAATATCAGTTGAGTTCACGGTGATTCTGAGAAAATGAAAACTCATGTAATGTGGAAATAAGTTAATTATGCATATTCAGCAATCAGTTCAAGTGAAGAAAAGCTTCAAATTAACACCACATAAAAAACTAAATAAAACCAATCTTCTTATTCTTGACAAAACCTTGCTATAAAGTCCCCCCCACCAAACAACTACATTAATTTGTAGATCTAGTGCAACAAAAAGGGTTTATCAGCATTGCATAACTAACTGAAAATGAGTGAAGATGTTTTTCTCAAGAATATTAGCAGAATTCATGAATTGACCATCTAAGTTTTTCAACTTGGAGTAAACTAGTTCTTTTAAGATTTTGTACTAAATAAATTATTTACTGGACAAGAAGTTCAACCGAAAATAAAAATAAATTTACGTCACATTCAGCATGGAAATAAAGAATCATCATAAAAAATGCAAAGAACTTGAAATTACAGCAAGCTAGGGTTTCGAAATTTCGAACAAACATTTCAAAATCGATTTTAACTTCTTCGTCTAGGCTGGACAATGCTGAAATTTGTCATACTCTTTCAAAATCGGTGCACTTACCGTAGTGTTCTTGCGCCAATTACCTTCTCAAGAATCGTTCTTACGCTACACAGTTCATCCAACTGCGAAATCCGGAATATGTCGGAGCAAGTTAGTTTTCGATGAAGTTCACAAACAATGGGAAAATAAATGAAATCATTTTACCTCAGTTGGAGAGGGAGAGATGGACAACTTTCTTACGGAAGTGCTGCAATTTTTATGGCCATAGTGCCGGAGTTCAGGCTGAATTTGGCAACGAGCACTTTAGAGGACGCGGGGTGAAATTGGGGACGCAAGGCTCGGGAATTTCTAATTTTTGGTTGGTCAAAGCTATTTTCTTGTTTTCTTGCAAGTGAGGGATATTATGGTAATTTGATAAAAAGATTGTGAACCAGCTTGTGAACCAGCTTGTGATCCAGATTGGGAACCCAGCATTATCGATTTTGTTTTTGCGGTGTGCAAATTGCTAGCAGATTATGTGTGATAAGATTGGATATATTGTGAAATAATTTGAATCTATTTATTATTTTATTATTATTATTATACAAAAGTAGCAAAGTTTGACCAATTTTCCCGCCCAAAATTATCCCACCCTGTTGCATGGCAGTAGTGGAGAAACAATGGAAAATTTTGGAGCTTTCACCTGCACGCACATTAGTGGGCCCACATAAATTCCTAAAAAAATCTCACTTAGAAGCGTGCTTGGTGCTCTGCCTATTTTCAAAACAATTCAAAAACAGTGGTCCCACAGCAATACAATCTACTGATCGGGATCATGATTTTTTCCCCTAATTCTTTCAGATCAATTTCACAAAAACAAATATTATGAAGAAGTAAACATCACAGAAGAGAACATCTAACCTACTCCGTTAAGCTCTGACTGGTCGGAATTTTATCGACTCACTTGGTATTTATAATAACGACGTTTCTCATTCCTTTTCCCTTCGGCCTTCGACGATGGATCCTTCCTCGACCGCTGTTGCTCCAACCTTTTGGTTTGTAACTTTTTGGTATTATAATGGTACATATCAGACTTTTCTTCCAAAAATCCAATTGCATTTCACTTCAAAACTCAAATTCAAAATTCGTAATAGAAAAAATTCAGACTTTTCTTCCCTCCTAAACTGTCGTTGTAGCTCCTTTACGGTCAAAGTCTTCGACAGAGGTAACTTGATTTTTCGAATATTTGGTTTTGATTTGAATAAATGTTATTTTTCTTGATTTAAAATTTCCCTCAATAATTTGCTGTGATTAAGCTGTATTGTAGTTAGGTTTAATGTTAACAATTCCATTGTTTCCCTTGAATCTTCTGCAGTAACTCTGGCGGTTCGGAAAAGCTTTTTGGACAGTAACTCATGTAGATTTTTTTTTTTTTTTTTTTTTTGTGACAAACTAACCATTTATTTGTAAGTGGAAAATGGGCTGAAACTTGTGATTTCAATTAATAGAGGCCCAAATTCCTAACCATTTTCTCTTCTCAATTTCCGTGAATGTGTGAATTTCATCCCAAAATCAAACCTAAATCAAAGCCCTCTTGAAGCAAGTGCAATAAGAAGTCCTTGGGGGAGCTTGGATGCTTCGATTTCTTTCAACACAACAAGTTTTTAGATCCTAAATGCTACTAGGAAGTCAAGGTAATAAGCATTTTTGCAGGAAAGCAAGTTTGTATGTCAATTATTTGGATTGTATTTTGATTTTTGTTTTTGTTTTTGTTTTTGTTTTTGTTTTTGAAATATAGTGTTTTGCCTATTTACCCACCTCATGTTTTTTAGGGTGGAACTATATTTGCATGTCTTCGAATCTTTATGGGCTGAAATTTGCAAATGAATACCTCGTGGGAAAGGTACTCTCTCAGAATTAAAATATCTTCAAATTCTTTGACTCATCTCTAAGAAGCCATGTTGCCCTTCAATTCGTTTTGTGTTGTAAAGTTTGTAGTCCGTCTGTGTAAGTGTGCATTACTATTTGAATATTAGTTTTTCTATTTTCATGATTAATAATCATGTTTTCGTAGAGGTTTTTATGAATCTCTGTTGATTTTCTTTGATTAAAATAGTTGTACTATAATTTCATGTTCATGCATTGAAATTTTCCGTGTTGGGGATGAGTGATAGGTGAGAAGGATGGCTGTAACTATGCATTCAAGGATCAATCGGAGAAAGCCAGACAAGCTCAACATTATTAGAATCTGGTGAGGCTTTTTTTCACTACAAATGTTCAGTGCAACTTAAACTCTCTTCTATTTAATTCAAAAGTACGTGGTTTTTCTTTTTTTCTTTTTTTTTTTTTTTAGAAATCGATGTTTCTTAATTCAGTTTGTGACTTTACCTGTTAGATTATTTTGGTAGTTGTCTGTATAAGACATGCTTGCATGAATAATCTGTCAAATATCCTTCAATTGTATGTAGATTAAATACATTTAGCTGATCTCAATAGTTATTACAATAATTAAGTCTATATAACACATGATGTCATTTTGTTTTCAACACTATTTCCTTCTTTTCGTATGCAAAGAGAGTTTGGAGGGAGCAGATCTTAGGACTAGCAAAAATTAATTTCTAAGATTAGGGTTTAACTGAAAAATTATCCTATCATTCTACCTTTTGCATGTCCAAGAATAGAGTGAAGGCACTCCTTTTTTTCTTAGAACACTAAGGCGCTCCAAGTCTGATTTTTTATTTTTCTGCAATGATGGTTGACACTAAGTGTCTTCTGGCTATCATTTCTTATAAGTTAAGTTGACGTCACCATTTTTAGAAAACTCTCCATATATGTGGTTAAATGATAAGCAGGTTGCCACTTTTGTTCCATTTTCTTGCAAACTATTGTATAGTTTGTTAGTTATTATATATTAATATATCTATGCTTAAGCGAATTTTGTGTAATGCATGTATATATTGGTATAAAATTGTGAATGCTTTTTGAGATACTTTGGTTATTTGACTAAGATATTTAAAGGCCGGTGTAATTTGCATGAATCCATATTGTTACTATAGTGAGTCTCTTAGCCATTCTGATTTTCTTCTGAACAAATTTCAAGCTTAAGCATGGACTATTAAGGTTTCTAAAAGCAATATTTTATGTTGTATGGTATATGGTACATATCTAAAGGTCAATCTTGAAAAATGCAAATCAGGTTTGGTTACTTAGCCTCTGTTTAGTATTATGATGTTTCAAAATTTGTCTGCATGTTTTTAGGTCATGATTGATAGTATACTGATGCTCTAAGCCCAAGTGATGCGTACTTCAGGAAACATCTTCACTGGTTCGTTCTTCATCTAAAAGAGTCTAGAAATTAGATAATGCATTCTTTATTACTCTACTCGATTCGACTAAACTATACAATATAAAAGATTTAAGCTGTACATTCTTCCCTACATAAAAATAAAAATTATTGCACGTTAAGTTCTCAACATATGTTCTAACAATGAATTATGTAATTTTCTTTCAGGATAGTTACAGATATCCCTGGTACTACTGATGCTTCTTTTGGTAAGTTTCTCACTGCCATCTAAACTGTTTTCAATGAACTGTTATGTACCTAATAATTGAAACTTACATAAATTTTCCTTTTCTTTAACAAGAGTGCTCTATGAATCAAGGGAGAGAGATTGTGAGCTATGAGACTTCGAGGTCGATCATTGGCATCCACAGATACATGTTCATTCAATTTAAATAGAGAGCAAGACTTTCTGTAAGGAAACCTACTTCAAGGGATTGCTTCAACACAAGGAGTTTTGCAGAAGTGAATGATTTAGATTTAGCAGTGCTATAATATGTGTTCTATTGAACTCCATTATGCTAAACCATTTACAAGGTTTAGGTAAATGAAGGAGTTCCACAAACTTTTGGATTTAGTTCTTGAAGGATCTGATGAATAATGTGGACATTGATACAAGGTTAGAATAGGTGTCTTTTCTTGGGTTTTTTTTTTATGGGATTATGAAGTGCATAATGGAAAGTTGTATTTTACTGTTTCTAACTTGCCTTTGATGAATCTTTATTTTGCTTCTATTTGGTAATTATGAATTTTCCATAAGTGGGAGAAAGATGGGTTTTGTTTTTAATCTTAAGTTTTACATTAATTTGGAGTTTAACCAGATGTATTTTCACTCATTTGGCATTAATGTCGACGATAATGAACAATGCTAAATCGTGCCAACATTGAATTTGAAACACTAAATGAATTGTTGGTTATATAAGTAAGGATGCAAATTAAAAGTTGATATGCAATTTGATTCAATTGAATCTTAAATATCTATTATTATGCAGGGAAGAATGTGTGACCTCTGGTGCCACTATTTTTTTTTCCTCATTGACAAAAAAGTGAATGATTTTGGAGATTATTTTAGCCATGTTTATTGAGCTAATTGATGCTATTTATAACATCGATTAATTTGATCTTTATATGCATGTTAGGATGTATTAAGTTCATGTTTAGTTTGATATATTTTATTGCATATGTAGGATTTGTTTATGGTAAAATCATGGTATCATGCCTTGGTGATAAAGATGGAAATGTCGAAGGAAATGGATTTCTTCTTCTGCCATTTGATTTTAATGTGAAAAGAAGGTAATAATTTGCTACATAAGAACACCACTAATGTAGCGATCGAGAATTTTTACGCAATGTAATAATTATTTCAAAGTTTCGAAAAATGTGCCGCTGCGATCTCACCCATTTTTTACATTAACGTCGCGACACATTCGTCTAGCCAAATCGAGAAATATCAGTCAATTCGATTTTAAATCAATTTCGAATTTCAAAAATTATATTATTTTAATTATTTATTTTAATTATTCTTTTCAAAATCGTTTTAAAATTTCATTGTGTCAAGCTCATTATATCAGATCCATTTTTCCTACACAGTTGATGCACGCGTATTATTTTCTCGAATTCCGTGTCTTTCTTGTCAAGAGTTCCATCATATCCCATCAACTCATCTTTCCACCAACTACATCAATACCACACCCTAGCCCTATATCACCCTACCTCTACACTACCAATCTCTCCGAACTCACTCTTCTCCCAACCTCAACATTCTCATTCCAGCAACCCCCAAGCTCACCATCACCACCTTCACCTCCAAACCATCACCATAATCACCACCCACACTGCCTCGCCGCACCACCATCACCCACCACCGTGGTCAGCCAGCCACCCTTATCAAACCTCCCAACCCCACGCAACCATTGCAGCACTAGCACCACAACCAAACCAAGAACCACCACCCCCTGCAGCAGCGACACCACCAACCACCATCACTGCCATCAACACACCCAGTCCACAACCTTCCAGCCACCATTTTCGAACATCCATCACGCACATCACCACCCATTTCCACCTCAACCACCGTTCGAAAACCGCCACAATCCCGCCGCCACACCACCACGCACACCCATCATCATCACTGCCCAATCCCAACCAAAATCAAACCAAAAACCCAAGGAAGAGAACCCATAACCCCATAAATCCTTTCTCTTACCTCAATCGCCGGTAAGCTCGCCGGAAATCGCGAAAAAAGCCGCGACTTTGCGTCGGTTCTCGCACTAAATCTCTCAAAATTGATCCCCCTTCCTACCCGCAGCTCGCGCCTCCGTCTCTCGTCGTCACTCCCTATGTCTCTGAACGTGAATGGAGAGGGAGAGAAATATTGTTTTTAATATTTTTGATTTTATGGAAATTTCTAGCCTAGTCCCTCCACTTCTAAGGTTATTTCAAATCAGCCCCCAAGTTTTAAAATGATCATTTCAGCCCTAAATTTCAAAAGTTATTATTTTAACCCCTAAGTATCAAACCCATTTTATTTCAGTCCCTGCTGATTTAATTTATTTGATTTTAAGCCTAAGTTTTAAAAGATTTACTTTTTAGTCCCCAAATATTTTAAAACAATTATTTAAGCCCCATATTTTAAAGTCTTTTGATTTTGTCCATATTGATTTAAAATGATATATATATATATATATATATATATATATATATTTGTGTGTGTGTGTGTGTGTGTGTGTGTGTGTGCGCGCGCGTGTGCGCGTGTGTGTGTGCGTGTGTATATTTATAAATCCCAAGTTTCAAAAATATTCATTTTAGTCCATCAACTTTCAAAATATTCATTTAGGTCCCTCAACTTTCAAAATATTCATTTTAGTCCCTCAACTCTCAAAATATTCATTTTAGTCTCTCAACTTTCAAAGTATTCATTTTGGTCCCCAAATTGTAAATTATCAATTTTAAACTACAGATTTCAAAAAATTAATTCGACTTAATCATCTAATTGGCTAGACGAAGCGTACGGAGAATTAAAGAATTGAAGTCGTTCCCGCTCAACTTTGCACTCGTCAAGTTTAAGGTAGACTCGCCCCTATTAATTGATTTAAGTTATGATTGCATGTGAATGTGTATGTTATGTGACTTGTGAAAAGTCATTTTTATGAAAACGAGCATGTATTCCCTCGTCAGGAATAATGATGATATGAGTATGCGGGCAAGATTGGGAAAAGGCCCCTTGAGGGAGCCCAATCCGCTACAAGAAATGATGATGTTATGCATAACATACGTGCCTTAAGTGCACGAGACGAGACTACCCACATCCTATGATTTTAAAGAGCCTATGATTTTCAAAGAGAAGCCCCGTGCTTTAATGCACAAGAAGAGACTACCCACACCCTATATTTCTAAAGAGCCTGAAATTTATGTGTTCAATTATATTGTAGATTAATTAATGGACGATGAGTCTACTGAGTATTTCTATGAAATGCTCATATCTATTTTAACAACATTTGCAGACCTCGGAGAGGGTGGCAAGTGATGGATGATTGTGGCAATAGACGTTAAATGGTTGAAAACCTTATTTTAATGATTTCCGTATTTCCAAACATTGTATAATTTTGAGAATTCCAGTTATTTGAAAAATTATGACATTGTCAATTGCTTTACAATATTAGTGGCTCGATTTATTATTTCGAATTGTTTCATAAATGTTTTCAATTTTATCGACCATTACAGTTTATTTAATGTTGCCAAAAATGAATTTCAGTTATTTTTTCCGCTAAAATATTATTTGAAAAGTTAGATCAGACGATGACGTGGCGAACCGGGTATTTAGAACTCGGAGCGCTACAACTAAGGCACTAATATCCAGTTTTGATATTTAAAGTTGACTAAGGAATCTTCGAAGATCCTATTGGTTTAGTCTGCTCACATAAGTGAAGAATACCTGAAAATATTGCTTTCCAAATAACCAATTGGTCATTATTGCTCAACATCATTACCATTTCTTTCTTTCCTCAGTTCCAACTGCATCTTTTCCATTTCCATTTCATTTCTTTTAGTTTCATACCGTATCCTATTATGTGAATTTTTTCCAATTCTTATGTTTCAGTACATTAATTTTTGTCAATGATAATATGTATGTGCATCGCACGAGTGTAAATCTAGTTTGTTAAGCAAAGGAAACGAAACTTGAATGATGCTATCAAGGTTTTTGGACCAAGAAATAATTGATTGGGTTTCAAATGAGCTTAACAATTGGTAATAATATTTGGGCTTAAGGGGTTGGATCTTAATGAAAATTACATGGTACCCTATCCTGGATTGAAAATATGTAGAATAACATTGAATATGCCTATTCGGGAGGAAGAAAAAGAAGAGGTCGGGTCAGAAGAAGGAGGTCAATCTGTCTTCATGTAATGGATTTGGACTCAAGTTAGTCAAAGTTTGGACTAAAAGTTTGGACCTAAAATAATTAAAATTTGGACTTAAAATAAATAAGGATCTTCAAATATTTTTGATAAACTTGGACTTTAAAAATAAATAATGAAACTGGGACATCTTTAAAATTGTAATTGGACTAAGATTTTAAAATAAATTTAATTTCACTTAATAGGCTTGATGATGGCGTTAATTTCGAAAAATAGTAACTATTAAGAATCTGGAGGCCGTAGCGACACGCTTGTTAAAATGATTTTTTTAAAATTTGAAAATTTCTCGATCGCTACAAGAGTCATATGCTGAGGGTATGAGATAGGCTTGAGCATGGATCTAGCTTCACGCTCCTGATCTTGATACAAGCTTATTGTCCTAGTTTCCTTTGGGAGCTGAAGGACTTGACCAGACACCATTTCAGGAAGAGGATGATGGGGATGTTGCTTCTGACGAGAAGGGGGGTGCCAGTGACCCCAACCCCCAACAATGATAACCGTTCTCAACATTGTAATTTTTTTTTTTTTTTTTTTTTTTTGTAAATTTTGATGTAAATGCCCCGGGGTATACCCCCAAGGGCCTGTTGTAATCTTTTGAAATTCAATGAATCTATGAACTTTTGTTGAGTCCATGCCCGGGTACGTGCATGATTACTTTACCATAAAAGGCTGTTATAAAATCATTAGATAACAAATTGAGTAGCACACACTTTTCAGAAATAATCAAATCAAGTTACTTATTTTTCTAAACATTAATTACTTTAGTACCAAATATCCATTGTTCTCTGGCATGAAAACTGAAGTGGTCATTAGAAACTACAAAATGATGTTTCCGCTTTGTGGCTTTATTTAACAATGAACACTATGATGAGCAAGTGCCAAGTGGACGTTGTAATTAACCGTAACGCTTCTAGCGAAATGTTCTGGGCCTTCATATATAGGATTACTAATCTAATCTAGACGTGAAAAGTGACATGGTCATGTTTGCAGTTTGCACTTTTGTGCATATCAGCTGGTACAAAATAAAAATAAAAATGGGAATTCAATAAAAACATGAAGAAAGTATATAATGTAATGGCTGCTAGTGATTTTGATGAAAGCAATTACATTCTTGGAGTTTCCTTGTGCCTGTAGTTTTGTTTATTCAATTTGAATCATGCTATTTGAACAACCCAACTGAACAAAAAAGTTAACAACGACCTCTCACATGGGTGATGGGACCCTCCAAATTGGGTTGTTCATTTAGAATTTTTGATTTAATTTAGGTATAAATGACACATTAATACAGCGAAACTAAATTGTAAGGAAAACTTGATAAATTTAACCAAATTACAATTTATGTAGGAAAATTGCACTACGAGCATGTTTCGCAACGATAAAGAATTTACTTATATGTAAGGAAGTGAGTTTTAAAATAAATTCATTTCTATACAAAATCAAATATGCAAATAAGTAACTTATTTTAAGAAAAACGTAATCATCCAAACATGCTTTTGGAAAAAAAAAGGTTATTTAAGAAAGTAACTTTTAATTATTTTTTAAAGCTTAGCCAAACATGCACTCAACTCCACAAAGTAATTATTGGTTTATGATCTCAGATATTGTAGATTGTTAATAGCAAAGTAGCACGTTTATATATAATGATAATGAGTAATGACAAAAGAAATATGCGCTAATAGAAGAGTTTTAGGAACATTTTAAGGTGGTAACTGGTAAATAAAATATTTACAGAGAGGCGCTAAATTTGGTATTCTAAGAAGAAAAGAAGTCGAGAGATTCAACTATGAATAACTTTGAATCTTAGACCCTACACATTTATTTAGTACTTGAAAGGAATAAACAAAATCCTCAAGTAGCACATAAATGTCTTAGGTGCCAAAAGCAAACTTTGATGGATTTTCTCTCCTCGTTATTTAATTCATGAACACGTTTACAAGTTAACGACACAATTTTTATCAACGATTTTCTTAACTCGTCCTAAAACATTCCAAAATCATCGATTGAGATCAGACTTCTATTATCAAAAAATGAAAGGAGAATAACAACATTATCATCATAACCTTAACAATGAAGAAGATAACTCATATAAGTTAAGCCTCTCTTTGTTAATTTTTTTTTTGTAGAAGACATGTTTTTTTATGTTTTTCGAAGTAAAATATGTGATTGAAAAGTGGAGAGAGAAATATGTGTGGTTAAAAAGTGATTTGAGGAATTGTGCCGTAAAAAACTTGTTTTTAAACAAATTTGCCAAACAGAGGCCAAATGTTCTAAACTCGGGAAAACTATCCTTTCAAAAATCAATCAAATTATAGACCCAACATTTTCAATCAAAAGGCGTTGTAAATTATATTTGCTTCAGAGAATATAGGCATGTATGCTACAGGTATTTTTCACTGTTCCATCAACTGTTCATATCAGAACAGTAACTCTTCTTGGATTATTTTTTTTAATTTTAATCTTATTGAAAAAAAAAAAATGATCTAAGAAGAGTTACGGTTCATATGAATAGCACGATGGAAGTCATGAAACAGTGAACAATACTTGTTCTCTCTTTTTATAATTGTGTGTAGGATATATTTCAATCTTGATATTTTTTCGAAGGAGGATCAAGGGTAAATCAGGAAATTAGTCCAAATTCACTAGAATAATTAACTACACCCCAATAAAAATCTTAAAAAACTGTACAAGATTAAATAAGCAAATCCCAAATTTATTTTATTAATAAACTCCTAGCCACACATCATCATTTCCTAGAGGAAACACAACCTCCATTATTCTTTATCCTGAAATTGAAATCCAAATCCAAACTTGAGACTCAGAAAATTCATACATTAAAAAGAAGAAACACAGCAAAAAAAAAAAAAGTGAGACTCGGAAGCATCAGTAAGAAGCATGTCGACCATATTAATTAATTAATCTTGAGCAGCTCCCGTATAGTAGATGAAATTTTTCACATCATCAAAGAAGGCAAGAGCAGCTGTTACATTTACCAACTCTACAGCATGAAAACCTCCTGGATTAAATCGATAAGATACTGGCACGTTGTTTAACTCTAACATGCGTACAAACTCCTTAGCCCGGTCAATCAACGGATCTCCTTCAGCATCTGTCACAAACCATCTTGGCACACGTCTCACTCTCTCAAACCGATGAATAAATGGATTGGAGAATGGGTGATCTCTATTTGCTTGGAATGGCAATGACAATGACCAGTAGGCATCATTAATGTACAAAGGAAGATAAGTATCATCAACAAGACTAATCTCTGATGAAGTCCTTTCAACTCCACCAAAAAATGGCTGATCCAATAGCACCCCTTGGACTCTTAATGGTCGAAGATTAAGTTTTTTTGCACGAAGGGCTGCATGGTAAGCTATGTTACCACCAGAGCTTTCACCCATTATGAAAACCTTTGAAAAATCAGCAAAATGGTGTAACCATGGATCGCCGTGATGACCATGTATTGCCTGGGACTTGAACCAAAGAATAGCATGCAAGGCATCTTCATAAGCAGCCGGGAGGGGGTTTTCGGGTGCCAGCCGGTAATCAACTGAGGCTATCACGGCTGGAACCATGGCAGTCATGTTGTTGAGGTGGTAATGATACACTGCAGATGAGGCCCTATACTGCACAAAACCACCTCCATGCATGTAGATAATAACAGGCAGCTTGGTTTCTGTTGGGATTTCAGTAGGAATATAGAGGCGTATGAAGGATTTGAAGTTGCTGCCAGGCACTTCTAGAGGTACGTCCTTGGAGAGGGCAACCTGATTAGGCTGATTTGGGTCCAAAGATGGAGTGGCGTTCAAATATGGCCCTCCGATTTCTCGGTTTAACGTCCAATTGAATCCAAGGACTTGAAAAGCTTGTTTCCAGGTATGAGATTCAATTTCTTTTGCTTTCACTGACTGACAGAAACACAAGAGAAATACAAGGGTGTATACTGCCACAGCATGGCATGATGTTGGCTGTTGTAGACAATGGTGTTTTGCCATGGTTTATTAGTTTAGAGATTCCAAGGTAAAATCAGAGGACTGTGTTTCAAATTACTTGTCTTGACAGCTTTATATACAATTTCTTTTTTTTTTTTTTATATCGTAAACTTTATATACAAGTTAGGTAACAAGGAAACGGAAGCAAGAAACAAAATGAATACGTAACCGGAATTTTTGAAAAATGTAGGAAATCGGAAACAATTTCGCGATTCTATTAAAAGTTGGAAAAAAAAAAAAAAAAAAAAGAGTTTTGAATAGTAATATTGGGAGATGTGTGGTTAAAAATTAGTTTGAAAAGTAAAAATTGTAGGTTGACTTTTTTTGAATGGTTAAAATTGATTATTATAGGAAAAAACAGTATTTTTTTATGAAATTTTAGTAGATTCAAACGGGGGCTATTAAAATTAATTATTTTATTTATTTAAATGCAAATTTAACTTCAAAAGTTATTTAATATAATTTTAATAATAAAAATACTGAAATCAAATAATAATAAAAACATTTATACAATCAAATTTACTTAAATATATCATCATTATCAATATCTATAACATTATCATTGCTATCAATATCTAAAGCATTATCAATATGATAATCAAATAATATGGCCTCCATCTTTGATTCATTTAAAGAAAGATTTGCAATATCAAGTGTTTGTCTTCAAAAAAGTCAAATTGATCTCCGGCTGTATAATGTAATGCCTCGATAATTTTAAAGAATAGAATTATTTCAGGATTTTACCCTTAATATCTTTCAACAATTTTGATAAAATTGAGGGACTAAAGTGTTTTATGTTTTGATGTCAAATTTATTTTGAGTCAAATATTTAGGTGGCGTTCTGTTTGTATTTTATTTTGTATATTCATTTTCGAAAATATTTTGTGTTTCCTGTTTTCATTTTTGTTTTCAAATTTGCTGAAAACGCGTTTGATTTGTCATTTCTGAAAACTGTTTTTGAAAATGAAAAGCTGAAAAACACGTTCTGTTTGAAATTTTGCAGAATACTACTAATTCAAACTCAAATTTCCTTTCACAATACACTGAAAACATGGTTACATGTAACACACTAATGTGAGCATTAAGAATCTATATTAACACAGCTTGGTCAGGTCCGGAATTTGAAAAAAGCTCTAATTCTATTAAAATTCAGAAAATGCAAGTTCTTTCAAAACCATCAGAGTCCATTTATCAATGCATTTTTTGAAATATAATAATAAGAATTCTCACTTAAATTTTTTTTTTTTGTAATGTTGATATTGAATTCAATAAAACTTTATTTAAACTTAGTTCAAAGTTAGGATAATTCTAAAAAAAAAAAAAAAAAAAAAAAAAAAAAAAAAAAAAAAAAAAAAATTTTTAGTCTTAGTTCCAAGTTAGGATAATTCTAAAAAAAAGTAATAAAAAAATAAAAACTTTATATTAAGCTTAGTTCTAAGTTAAGATAATTCTTTAAAAAAAAAAAAAAGATTTCCCAAAACGGGTTTTTCGCGTTTTGGACATTTTTTGTCGAAATACACACAAAACGCCCAAAACGAGGTTTTTGGCGTTTTACGTTTTGTGTACAAATTTTTTTTTTTGTTTTCCAAAATGCGTTTTTGAAAATGGTAAAGAGAACGCGTTTTTAACGTTTTCGAAAATAAAAACAGAAAACGATCTCAAAACAGCAAAGAGAACATGGGCTTAACTATTGATAGATATAAAATTACTATATCGATATTGGTCTCATTTTGTAAATCATAATTAATTAAGAGTCTTGGTTCAAAAAAAAGTTGATTTGGATATAATCGCATCAAGATATATTTGATTGAATAAATAGGGATTTAAATAAAATTGTATTATCCTTTAAGTTTCAAAACATATTCTTTTTCCTTAATTTGTGTCGTGTGAAACTTTAATTGAATTGCCGTGTGATACTTAAATATTGCACAGATTTGAGAAAATTCAATTATCACTTAATTGAATTAGAACTTGGCATGAAATTATACTATTTATACCTTCTAAAGCATGTTTCGGCCATATCAAATTTCAGAAAGAAAATTTACAGATTTTTGTTAAAACATAAAGCCAGTTCAAGCACCACACACAATATATATATATATATATATATATATATATATATATATATATATATATATATATATATATATACTTTCTCGACTCAAAAAGTTTCAGAAAAATATTTCAACCTACAATCATATTTTTGTTCAAAGTTCGTCTGATGTATTAAAGTATGAATTTTCCTATGTGCCAAGTAGTTTATATTTTTACTTTTTAATGTTTTAAGTTTGAGTATTTTATGTGTTATTATGTGATCCGAATTAATAGTAATGAGAATCTTATGAGTAATACCAAAGGGTATTATATAGATCTACGGAAACTAGTAAGAGGACTAAACCCTAAATTGAGATTGAGAATGGGTATGACCTAAATCAAGAATGAGATGATCGGGTTTCTATTCCACTATGAAAGTATGTTATGTGCGTAACTTACTTACTTTTTATATTAAATTGTGAAAATACTAGCACAAAATCTATGCTGAGTATAAACGTATGTTCATTCCATATTTTAAAACATTTTAAAGGCTAGTTCGAGATCGATTGGATCTGTGGTGGAATGATGACGCGAGTTGCCATGAGATTTGAATAAATTAAATACTTAAGTATTTAATTTGTAGAACTAAGACATTTGATAACCATTATAAAAAAACATTAATGGACAAATATATATATAAAATCATAATTAACGAAGATGTAAATGAGGATTATAATTTATTGTCATCTCCGTCCCCGAAGGGACAGGGCGGGGATGTGGATGGTAAATTTTCGACGAGGCGGGGACGGGAAATGACATCTCCGTCCCGAATCCGTCCCGTTGTCATTTCTACACGAAGGTTTTCATGCTTCCTAGTATACAAGGGATGACGCTTCTGTTATGTTTGTAAAATTAATCATTGACTTAAATTGTAATTCAATTTTTTAACTGAAACAAACAGTGGATTATTTTCTTGATTTTGGATTACATGATTTAATGGCTAGTCCAATTTAAAGTCTCATTGGCTCCTGAGTTTTACATTAGCAATTTATCAAGATGAGCTTCTTGTCAAAAATCGAGCCGCCATCTTCTTAACGACAAACATTACAATGATTACACATAACGTTTCACAGAGGGATAAGGAACCGCTTAGGGTGCGTCCCATGCAGCAACGCCACATTGGCAAATAGATTCCTCCCCACTTAAAATTGTCAAAAAATTTAACAACTGTTTGATAAACAAAATAAATTAATTTATAAATTAATTTATAAATTATATTATTTTTCAAATTACTTTTTTTTCTTCTTATAATCAAAGCT
The DNA here is from genome assembly GCA_963555705.1 of Ligustrum vulgare. NCBI lineage: Eukaryota > Viridiplantae > Streptophyta > Magnoliopsida > Lamiales > Oleaceae > Ligustrum > Ligustrum vulgare. The sequence continues at coordinate 32,224,250 of OY743174.1, forward strand.
CAAATCACTTTTTAATTACGTATATTTTATCTCATCAATTTTCAACTACTACTTTTTATATCAAAATTATAAATAAATTAGTTTATAAATCACCCGGTACTTTTACCAAACAGAGCTGGTTAGCATTTAAATCCAACCGTCTCTCCCACTCCCCGACACAAATGCAGAAACCCCCAAAGCAAGTCAACATAATATTTAACACTCCACCCCACCTTTTGAACATACCCTTTTGATACAAATTAATGCATTGAGACAAAAATATGTAGATATTATTTTCACATTTTGGTTTGCTCAGGCTTTTCTATTCAAAATTAGTGGAGACTCGTACTTCGTACGAGAACTATTTTGTGGTCAAATTTATTAGCGTTATTAAAATATAATTTTCAAATATAAGTGTTACAGTTTTGTTCTCTCACTTTCGACGAAGCTTTTTTTAAGAAATTTCAATCTGATACATATACAAAGTTTTTACTTGATACAATTTAATTGGAAAAAAATAGAGGCCTCTAACTGACTGTAATGAATTGTGGTATTCTCTATGTTCAAGAGTATTTACAATTTGATCAACAACTTTATCTTCCAATGTTTTTGGACAAATTGCCAATTCAGATACAAGAATTCCAGAAGATATGAAAGATTTAAACCTTGAGGCTAAAATCTTCCATTGAAAGCCAAGAAGCCATTTTCAGCAATGCTGTCAAAGCAGGTGTAGCAGCTGAACCAAATTCTAAGACAGATGCTAGTAAGAGAAGTAACTGCAAGAACCCGAATTCTAAGGCAGGTGCAGTATTTGAACCGAATTCATGTTTATATGCTCAAGCCACTTTTTATTCGAAATGCAAGTACTCCCAACTGATCCACCAATTATTTTTATTTTGGTGCCGTTTTTTAAAACATGGATCTTGCCATCCAGGTACCAAATCCGAACTCTAGAATGAACTTCGACTGCTAAGAAAGTATATGATCTCAAAAAAATCTCTATCACATTTGCATGGTTATGTAAACACTTTTATTCTGAAGTTGAAGGCTCAAGGTTAATCTAAAGAAAATAAGGCTCATCAAAATGATCGAATCAAATTCATATTATTATATTTTCAGGTAGGTGCAAGAGTACATACTTTAATAAATCAGGAACATGAAAAAGTAACATAAAGAATCTTCCATAGCCATCCAAAGCAAGAAAAGTAAAAGAAACTTCTAATCTCAAGAACGATGCATGGTACAAAAAAAAGGGTGATAACTTCGTGAAAGACCCACCGCGCATAACCCAACCAAAAAAGTGCGATCTATTCAATCTTTTCCATTCCATTTAACAAAAGCATCTAAAATATATAGTTTTTACAATAGTAATACATAATAATAGATTAATATATACATAACCGTAATTTTCGATGAATTATACCACATTCATCAAGAAACTGCAAGAATCAAAATTTTGAAACAAAATTGTGAATTTGCTCAAATACTTATTAGTTGATTATATAATTTTGACTTTTCATTCAAAAGCTCATCATAAACAATTAAATTACTATACCACATTCATCAAGAAACTGCAAGAATCGAAATTTTGAAACAAAATTGTGAATTTGCTTAAATACATATTAGTTGATTATATAATTTCGACGTTTCATTTAAAAGCTCATCACAAACAATTAAATTACCTTACTAGCATGTAAGAATCCAGGACTTCAAAATTTGCAACCAAATTCTATTTAGAAAAAAGATCGAGCAATCCAATCCTAAACATTAAAAAATTTAAATCATGAGAATAAAATTCCTCAAAAAAGTTCAAGGAAAATTAAGATGAAAGTAACTTTTTAAAGCTACAATTTTGTAGATATCAAGATATACTTGAAATAGACATTCTTACCATCGGATGTATCTTCAGTTGATAGACATATATCGTTGAAATAGACATGCTTACCATCTCTACCTACACCAACCGGCTCTTTATTGAAGTCAACATCAGCCTACATAAAAAGAATAGTTATACCTTAATCTGAGACTCGGTAAAAGATTATTAATAAGCTATTACTTAATATTTATAGTAAGTTATTTGGTGTATACTGCTTATATTTTATAATTATGGAATTTTCCAGTTGAATTTATTTTGTAAATAAGATTTAGCTCACTCATGTGTTAATGGATTCAAAAAAATAAAAAATAAGAACAAGGTAGGATTCTGTATTTGATACTCATCGAACCTCAAGAAAAGCTGTAAAAACAAACGAACTAATTCAAACAAAAATTAATACATATTTCATGAAAAGGGCTTGAACATCAGTCCATGACAGAAATGGGAAATAAAAACATTTCATTATGTAAGAAAGGACAGAGAATTCTATGTGGAAATTAAAAAAGTTAATGAAAGAAAATAATAGGAATCGTCAAGGACAAGTCAAGAAAACTATAACCGGTGTAGAAGGAAAAGTACGACCATACCAATGTAGCTGAAACAAAGCATTAGATGTCCTTCCCAAAAACCTCATGAGAAGAGCTTTCAATTGTCTACAAAAAAAAAAAAAAGTCAATAGGTGGAAATTATAAATGTTAGCAATAATTTTTTAAATCAAAAATTCTCGAGGAAACAAGCATAGTGTAAACAAATAAAATACCAGTTTTATAATCTAAGGAGATCTAGATAATGTGTCATTAAGGGCTATTTCTCCAATCTGTCTTTGAGCTACAAAAAATCGATAGAAATAGTTTAAACTCTACAGTTACGACTCCAAGTACTACAATGATATGTTTGGTAGGGATTATTAGGATAATAAAAGAAAATACTTAATATCTTATTCAATACTAACTTGGTCGTCCTATCAAATGACGCGCATGAAACTTGCATAATATAGAGCTAGTCAAGATCCTTACCATTACAAACAGAAAGGAGATGATTCCATTCCCTCAAAATTTCCTAAGTTTCTCAACTGTGGTTCCTCTCTATTAAAATAGATATAATCGGTTGATTTTTACTACCAAGTTACTATATATATTTCCAACTTTCAATGGCCATTAAGAAAATTGAATAGTATGGTATAAGAAATTGAGAATTATAACCTTTTTCGTTGAATATTTGGCTGCCACGAACTGTTCTGGTTGAGCTGGTCAGAAATGTCATCTAATTAGAAGCCCTGTCCACAAAATAAACAAGACATTAGTTTGATGTAATTTTCCAAATGATTGTTGAAACACATCATAGATAATGAGAAAACCTTCATATACTCTTTAGTTAAGTTGAGCAAGATCATTGGGGGTGCTATAGTATGGATCAAAGAAAAAGATTTTCAATCAGCGGGAGAAAAATGAATTTTATTAGCTTTCATTATATGAATCACACATAAAACAGTATTAAGTTACCACAGTCTAACACAATTGCATATTTGCAAAACCGAAAAAAGATGTACTCATACACTTAAAATTGTTAATGGTTTGTTGGTCAATTCTATAGGATTTCATCATGAAGCTGCATCCAAAACCAATGCGTTCATTTCTGGAAAATCAATATGGTCGCTAAATTTAATATGAAACCACCTACATATAAAAAAAAATATTTTGTAACATTGCATCAACAGAAAAAAATTAAAGCTCATATAAACAAATCAACAGCAAGATCCAAGACACACTTCCCCTAAAATAGATTGAAAAAGTTCGCATAAGATTTCAGATTGAGCACCTAAATTTTTTCCATCTCATTCAAAATCCATCTAAACATTTTACAAACACGAACTCTGCATTCTTGCATCCGTAAAAGCAAACATTTTACTAAAATCCTGCACCCATCTTGCAAAATCACCCAAAATCCTAACAAATGTCTAGTATTACCTTTCTAGGGTGATGACAAACCCGAGAAGCAAGTCGTTTTTGATGAGAGAAGATTCAGATGCCCCTCTCCCCAGAATGCTAATGAAGAATCGATTAATCAATCGAGGCTGGGTAGGGGTGGCTCTTGAAAAGTAGAAAGGGGTACGTGTATTATATTATAAATGTAATTGGAGGTTTGGTGTGCCATTTGTTAAAATTAAAAGTTCAGGAAACACAAATGAGGAATTTTCGTGTTCCACTTTCACTTGTTGAAAGACGATGGCACCTCCAGGAGAAGCAAATCGACTGGGGATGTAGCCTCCAAGAGAAGACGACTTGGATTTGTCGGTACCTAGGTCGGTAACTCCATTTGCAGTCTATTGTGATTGTGGGGAGAGGGGGTTTTTATAAATCAAAATGATTTAGGATTTTGTCTCGAGAGAGATAGGGAAGATCGATTTTTGTATTTTTTTTGGAGAGAGAATAGACGTGAAGGTGGAGGAGTTCTTTGAGAGAGGGTGTAGATAGATGTGGAGGAAACAAAGAATGCATTCTTGTGATCTTATCTAAAATACACTGTTGCAAAACTAGACAGAAGAGGGGATATTTTGGGGATTCAGGTGGGAAAAGGAAGGTTACTACAATGTACTATAAAATGGCTATCCTCTCTTTCAAAACCAAACAAACAAACAAATAAAGAAAAAAAAAATTCAAATTTCAGATACTATAAGGTTCCATATTATCGCCCTTGTTTTGCTGCAAAACCAATTCAAATTTCAGGTATCACAAGTCCCATATTACCGACCCTGTTTTGCTGCAAAACCAACTCAAAAATCGAAAAATGTTTTATTATTTATTAACACATCTTCCTTAATAAAGGTTCACGGTCATTGACATTTGATTATAGACACTGTCAAGTTATTCATATTTCCAGACCACAACTTCTACCATGACTGAAGAGACCAACAAGGTAAATGACATAAATGCAACCAAGACTGAGTGGAAGCTCTTAGTCCAGGTTGTGAGACTTTGGGAAGTGCCGAATTTCAACTTCAAAGACCAAGTTAACAGTTTGGAAATGGTGTTTGTTGATAAAAGCGTAAGTTCTCTACGTCCCATTTTTTAATAACAATTTTAAGTTTATGAATCTGTTTTGACTTATGAAAAATAGTATTTTTTTTTTTTACAAAAACATTTTTTTCAAGGCATCGATGTTATGTATCCGATGTTTATATTTTTGAAATAGATAATGTAGTCGGTATGAAATAGATAATGTAGTTGGTATTTTTAAAATAGAACATGTCATAGTTGAAGTATATTTATAAAAATTGTATTGCTGATATTTATTGCTTCCCTTTCATTTGGCCACTATCTTTAAAAAATCATGAGATAATCTCACTCAAACCTAGGTTATTAACAAATATAATAAAATAAGAGAAACATTAGAAAATACATCAACATAATCTCACTCAAACTTGGATATTAACAAATATAACAACAATCAAAAACTGGCATAAGCATATTTATCTTGCTGTATAAATTTAATGTTGGTAACAATGGTATAGATAAAACTGTTTTGCTGATATTTATTATTTCCCTTTGATTTGGTTATTATATTTAGAAAATAGTAAATACATTAACATAATCTCACTCAAGCCTAAACCTGGATTATTAACAAATATAATAACATATAAGAGAGACAACAGTAAATACATAACATAATCTCACCCAAACCTGGATATTAACAAATATAACAACAATCAAAAACTAGCATAAGTATATTTATCTTGCTGTATTAATTTAATGTTGGTACAATGGTATAGATAAAATTGCTTTGCTAATATTTATTATTTCCCTTTCATCTGGTTATTATATTTAGAAAATAGTAAATACATTAACATAATCTCACTCAAACCTTGATTATTAACAAATATAATACATATAAGAGAGACAACAGTAAATACATTAACATAATCTCACTCAAACCTGGATAATAACAAATATAACAATAATCAAAAACTGGCATAAGCATATTTATCTTGCTGTATAATTTTTATGTTGCTAATAATGGTATATGATAAGTACATTTTTCGTACTTATCTTGACTTTAAATCTAGATAATTACAAGTGTTTTAGGATATGATATTGCTAATTATATATTTATTTTGTTTGTTTTAGGAAAAAGTCGAATTTGGAAACATTTGGAGGCAAAACGAAGAAAATGGATCAAAACCGTACAAAAAATGACAAAGTGGGACTCAAGAACAACTTTCAAAAGTTGAAGAACTCAAATTGGCATAAATGAAGACATGAATTGCACAATTCAAAACTCAAGGACCAAATTGAATTATTGAGCAACTGAGTCTTTAAAAGAAAAACCTACTACTTAATTAAAATTGGGCTTGGAGACTAATAGAAAAAGGACTCCTTGGGGTATAAGAAATGCACGGCTGAATAAAAGTAGGGAGGTGCTTGGCTGAAATAAATTGGAGACTTCTTGCTGAATTAAGAGAAGTGGACGGTGGTGGAGAAGAAAACATATACACATATATACACGAGTGGAGTTGGCTAGGAATTAAGAAGGAAGCAGGCTGGTGGTGTTAATTGGAGTTGGTGGTGGAGTGTAAAAAGAGGGAGAGTCTTTGGGATTGAAAAAGGAGCCGAGTGGTGGAGTTTTTACGGGAAAAGGGGGAATACATATAATAGTGGGAGGAAGGCTGATTATATACATTAAAAAGAAGTCAGCTACTGGAAAAAAAAAATTGGGAAGTTGGCATCTTATTGCAAGAAGAACTCGGCAGGAGAGTGTACTGAATTGAAGACAAGGCTGGATATAAAAAACAAAGGCAGATTTCCAGTTTTTTTTGGTGCATTCAACCGAGTGATGTCTATCAATTATTTTATTGATTATTCATCAGTTAATATGTTAGGCTAATTTCCTTATGTATTGGATGAGATGAACCCTAGTTTTTATTTGTTTTAAATCATGATTCTATAATTTAGTAAATTCTTGCGTTTCTTGATTTATTCATACATTCCCATTGAATTATTTGATTGCTTGATCACCAATTGGATAATTAGTTTGCTTGTTGTAGTCTTGGAAAAGTCACAATAGGTTTAGAACGCGGCAAGATAAATACACAAACACTATATGTTAGGAATAACAATATGACGTGTGCAATCTATTTGATGAATTGTTTATTAAAATGCATCATGAACATTCGCATTAGGACTAGGAATAGATTTGGGTCGGGTTTATGGTAGGTTTAGTTTGTCTTGGAAAAGAAAATTAAATATATTAGCTTTATCGATTGACAAAAATGCATGAATGACCTAAATTAGAAAATCGAGAATTAAAATAGATAAAACTAGGTGGATTCGGATTCCAATACATTCCCTCCATATATTTAAAATCCTCATTTTTCATATTTACAATTTTAGTTTTATTCAAACAAAACAAAATCGATTCTTTTGTATTTCTTAATTATTTTTCCGTTCGATTAGGGTTAGTAATCTAAAATATAATTTATCTTAATCATCGTGGAAACAATACTCTCAATTCATTACAATTATTGCTTGTCAACGATCCCGTGCGCTTGTGCGATTTAATCGAACAAGTTTTTAGCTCCGTTGTCGGGAATTGTAGTTTAAATTTAGTTTTAGATTACTTTTACTAATTCGAACTTTAATTTTATTATTATTTTATTATTTTTAGTTTATTTCAGTTCTTTCACTGTTTTTATTTGTTTTTAGGTTTAAAAGATGTTCGAGATGGCTTGAGTTGACTTCAATAAAATGTCTGTACGTGATTTCTTCATAAGGGAATACTGTTTGAAAGCTCTAGGAAATGAAGACAGACATATGCTGTTGGGGGATTATTTCATAGGATAGCGACTAGGAGAAATAAAACCTGAATATGAAATTGATGAAGTAGCCCTTGGTGACTTACCATCTGCATTGTTTTTCTCACCTGACTTTGATGTGCATAACTTACCCGTGAATATAATCCTTCCATCGAGAGTAAATGGGCATGAAGTAAGGGAATCACCTCAACTGGGCTTACAACAAATACAACACGAGGAAAATATTTTCCAAGAAGAAGTCATAGTCTCATTGTCAACAAATCAAGATCTGGACATTGAGCTCGAGGAAACTTCAATTAAAGAAGATGATTAAGTGGAGAAGGAGGAGTTGATCACAATAGAGCAAACAAAAAAGGTGACAGTGAGTGATGTTGACCTTACCAAGCAATCATCTGACTCCATTGACTGCATAATAGTTGATTTCGTCATTAACATCGACGAGATGATTGAAATTTATATATTGAAGTTCGAATCGAGTGGAGAAGTCATGATATACTTTAAGGACAGAGGCAACGTAAACTGATGGAGAATAAATAAAGAATGGCAAAAATTCAACCAACACAAGCAAAGCAATTCACCAAAAGCTTTCTTTAAAATTCCTTGAACCATCCCATCAAAAGTCGAGCTTTAGACTATAAACGGAGCGTTTATTGGGAGGCAACCCAATTTTCTTTCCCTTTTATTTATTTACTTAAGTTTCATTGCTTTTAATTATGTTGTTTTCTAGAATATAGGGCTTAGTAATTTTATTGATTTTATAGGGTATCATCATCCAATTAATTATGTTTCTCTCTTTGGTCATTGAATTTATTGTTGGTTATTTTGATTGGTTGAGCTAAGTAACACATGTTCTAGGTTGAGTGATATTTAATGTTTAATTTGATTGCTATATGCAGGAACATGACGTCGTGGAACTTTCACACATTTCACAGGAAAAATCGGGGAGTACCTTCTTCCTTTTCTTCCCCACCCCTTATATTCTTACTTTTGCTTTAAGACATTGAGGACAATGTCGCTTTTAAGTTTGGGGGTGTGCGCAAAAATTCGAGTAGTTCTTTATTTTTTTTTTCTTTTTTCCTTTCTTTTTGCTTAAAAAAAAAACCATTTATGTTTGTGTGTTTTGTTAAATAGCATCGTCGGCTCTTGATTTTTATTATTTGAAACTGCATGATTTATGAACTGTGGACAGGGATGCTATGCTTTTATTAATTTTATTCACGCTAGATTATTGATTGAGCACGTGGTCAACTTGATTATTGTGCATATAGGTGGCACTTGAATAGAAAATAGGTTGTTAGTACGGAACTAAGAATACATTCCCAAGAAAAAAAAATACTACTCAAACACTTGACCTATTAGATAGATAAGTTTGGGGGAGTAGAACCGATAGTAATTATTGTTTGGGGATGTGTTGATTCCATGTGTGCAAAAACTATGTATGGAGTGATCTTGATTGACTGGTGGGAACTAGGTAATGACCAAATATTGGTAGTCTAATCTCCATTTTTTTTAAAATTACTGCATAAGTAGGAACATGTATGCATACTTTACCTCTCTTTGTAACCTTTTTGACACGAGTGAGTAAGCTCGTAGGGGTATTTCCAAAACCTAGTGCTCTAAAGTCAACTGACTTGGGAGTCATCGGCCTAAAACTCGTTACAGAGGTCATCTAGAGAGAGAGAGAGAGAGAGAGAGAGAGAGAGAGAGAGAGAGAGAGAGAGAGAGAGAGAGAGAGAGAGAGAGAGAGAGAGAGAGAGAGAGATAATTCATTTAGATTTATTTTATTCCAAAAAAAAAGAAAGAAAAAAAATGTTGTTAGGATATTGCATACACTTGACACCTTTCTTCAGAGTCTAGTTGACTCAAGTCATTAAGCCCGTAGGGGTATTTCAATACCTGGTGCCCTAAAGTCAACTGACTTGGGAGCCATCGGCCTAAAGCTCGTTACAGGGATCTTCTAAAGACTTAATGGAGAAAGATACTACATAAATTAGAATTTATTTGATAGGTTGCAAAAGGGGATTGAGATGACTAGTGGGTTTGAATTACCTAGTGGGTACTTGAAGGTTGAGATACTCAAAATAAAGGAGAATCGTTACGAATCCAGATAGTGGTTATTATTAGTTAAACTTTCCCAAACCTGAGCGGAAAAATGAGTAGTGATATAGAAAATAACCTTAGAAATTATACCCCAGGTTAGAGAAAAAATAACAAGTTTGGAGGGATGTGCATCTCATGAGAGGGGAAGCGAAATATTTGACCACTGAGGGTTGGGAGATCACCTACTAAGCACACTAGCCAGATTGAGTTGACTAAATACACACATACACGTCGAGCATGGATTGAATTAATATTTGTGTGACATTGCTTGTAAACTGTTCAGGGATAAATGATTACTAGCAGTTTTAAATCATAAAATACACACACACACACACACACACACACACACACACACACACACACATATATATATATATATATATATATATATATATATATATATATATATATATATATATATATATATATATATATATGTTTTGTTAAAGAATCATTTTATATTTTATATTTTATGTGTGCTTGAGTGTATTACTTTATCTTATTTGAGGACGAATACGAGTTTAAGTTTGGGGGTTTGATAAGTACATTTTTCGTACTTATCTTGGTTTTAAATTTAGACAATTACAAGTGTTTTATGATATGATATTGCTAATTATGTATTTATTTTGTTTGTTTTAGGAAAAACTTGAATTGGACACATTTGGAGGCAAAACGAAGAAAATGGATCAAAACAGTACAAAAAATGACAAAGTGGAACTCAAGAGCAACTTCCAAAAATTGAAGAACTCGAATTGGCATAAATGAAGACATGAATTTCACAATTAAAAACTCAAGGACCAAATTGAATTATTGAGCAATTGAGTCTTTAAAAGCAAAACCTACTACTTAATTAGAATTGGGCTTGGAGACTAATAGAAAAAGGGGAAAATTACACGAAACCCTACCTTTAAATTTCACTTTGTAAAAATATAATTATGAGTTTTATATTTGTAAAAATTAGGTCATGATCAACATTAATAATTAACATTAACATCAATATTTATAAATTATGAAACTCAAATTGAATCAAAATTTAGACAAAGGCTCTCTCTCTCTCTCTCTCTCTCTCTCTCTCTCTCTCTCTCTCTCTCTCTCTCTCTCTCTCTCTCTCTCTCTCTCTCTCTCTCTCTCTCTCTCTCTCTCCAGTCTCGTTACCCAGGCGAGCTGGCTATGTGGTGGAGAAGTGGCAGCAATCTTCGAGACTCGCCGCTACGACAATTGTAGAGGCTGTCTTCGGCAGCGAGACGTCGAGATCTTCACTATAGCTTCAAATCTCGAGTGGCAAGATGCGGTGACGCATAGCTTCAAATGTTTCGAGAGGCAGTCAGCGAGATCTTCGCTATAGAGGCGATGCTGCGCAGCTTCAGATGCGGCTGCTGCTCTGCCTGCTCATATGCACAACTACCGAGCTCATTATCAATCTCCAGTTTGGTACAGGTGGCATTGAGGAGGTGTGGAAGTGGTGGTGTGTTGGTGGCGGTGGCTGTGTGTGATGGTGCCTTTAGCCGAGGCTGCATAGTTGACGGTGATGGCCGATCTTTGCCTCGATTTTGCGATGTAGCGTTTTGCTCCCTTTGTTTTCTCGGTGGTGAGATGGAGGTGGATGAAGGTGGTGTGATGGAGATCGAGGTGGATGTCGGTGGTGAGATGGAGGTGGATGTCGTTGATTGCTATCATGAAGATGCACCGGTGTGGTGTGATGTGATGATGGTTGTCGGTCGCTGCTTGCAACGACGTCGAGAAAGGTAATTGGGGGGTGGGGTGCGCCTAGGTTGAGGTTGAGATTGTGATAAATTATAGGTCATTGTGACAAAAATGTTGATTAAATGTGACTTCATGTGACTTGTTATAAGTGCGTGACATCAACAAGAAAATGAGTAAATTGTGATCAATAAATAAATAATATGTGACAAATTATTAGATAATTGTGAAAAAAAATATTGATTAATAGTAATAAAAAAAATGAGTAAGTTGTGACCAATAAATAAATATTATGTGACCAAATACGGATGATTGTGACCAATTATATTAGAGATTGTGACCAATTCTAACATTGGGAGTGGGATGGGATGGGTAAAATTTGTTATCAAACTATGACCGTGTATAGCCAACTGTGACCTTGCGGGGTGGGACGGGGTGAGGCAAAATTTTGTGATCGAACAGTAACTTTGTGTGGTCATAACCTTGCGAGGTGGGGTAGGTCGGTGGATTTGCGATAAATTTGTAATTGTGATCGAAATGTGACTTTGTGTGACCAACTGTAAGTTTGCGTGGTTGGGTGGGGTGGGGGTTAATTTTATGTGATTAAATTTGTATATGTGACTAAATTGTGACTTTGCGGGGTGGGGGTGAGGTAGGGTGGGTGCGTTGAATTTTGTAATTAAATTTATAATTGTGACTAAAATGTGATTTTGTGTAACTAACTGTGACTTTGTGTTGTGGGTTGGGGTGGGTAAGGTGGGGTAAATTTTGCATCTAAATTTGTAATTGTGATCGAATTGTGACCTTATGTAATCGAGCTGCGACTTTGTTTGACCGAACTATGACCTTTTGTGACCAAAATGTGATTTGTGTGATCAAATGTGACTTTGGGGGGGGGGTGTCATGTTGAGTGGAGTGGGATTAATTTTGCAACTAAACTTGTAATTGTGACCGAAATATGACTTTGTATGACCAAGTGTGACTTTGCATGACCATGTGTGACTTTACTGTGGGATGGGTGAGTGAGACGATGAGGTTAGGTTGGGGTGAAATTTGCTATTAAATTTATAATTGTGATTGAACTGTGACTTTGCGTGTGGGGGTGGGTATGGTGGGGTGAGGTGGGGTGTGGTGTGGTGTGGAGAAATTTGCTGCTAAATTTGTAATTGTGACCGAACTATGATTTAATGTGACCAATTATGACTTTACGGGGTAAGGTGGGTTGGGGTAGGTGGACAAGTGGTGGTGGGTGGGGTGGGGTGGGTAGGATTGGGGGACTGAAATGTAAATTTGTGTGATCAATTGTAACTTTGTGGGGACAAAGTGAGGTGGGGTTGATGGACCGGCGGTGTGGGAAAAAATACAAGCAAAACCATTTTTGCTGGTGGAGTGGGTGGGGTGGGTGGATGGATGGGTGCTGTGGTGTATGGACACAAGTTCTTATTTGAGATTAAATTTGTAATTGTGTAACGCCCCGAGTTTCGAGGAGCGCGAGAACGTCACTTTTCTAAATTCTTGAATAAACTTTGTTGCGGAAAAATGATTAAATATTAAATATCGCATTTATCGAATAAAAGTTTAGCGATAATTCAAATGTAATAAGTATTTTCGTACAAATTTGTAACAATGACAATTCTTGATAAAATGAAATAATCATTTCAAAGTTCACGACTTTAAAAAAAAAAATATCAATTTGTAATTTGCCGTCAGTGCCCATCACTCGCCACCGTCTCCGAAATCTGCAAAAGTTGTTAAAATAACGGGTTGAGCATTTCAAAAATGAAATACTCAGTAGACTCATCGTCAATAATTAATCTACAAGATAATTGAACAAGAAATTATGCAAATAATGTAGTGACATTCTTTTCTTATTCATAGGCATCACATAGTGAACGCAAATGAACACATTCTTTTCTTTTCTTGGCTAGCAGATAAGTTATGCCCAGCATAACATAATTCTTCATCTCAAAAGAGATATTCTTTTCTCATGCAATTAAGCATAAAATCACACAGATCCACATAACACATGCAATTATAATATAAATCAATTAGTGGGGGCGAGTCTACCTTAATTTATCTTGAATCACGTAAAAAGTGGAGCGGGAAGTAGCCTCCAACTCTTAATTGTCCACACGTTTCGTCTAGCCAAAATGTGAAATAAGAACTTTGAATTAGTAATTCGAAATTTTAGGGTTTTAAAATGATAAAGTAAAATTTAGGGACTAAATTGAAAATTTATAAAAATCGAGATTTAAAATTTAGGGACTGAAATAAACTTAATTAAAAAAAATAGAGGCTGATTAGAAACACTTTAAATCTGCATGGGCTGAATTATAAGAAATCTTTAAAACTGAAAGGACTGAATTAAAACATTTAAACTAGAAGGACTGAAATTAAACTATTCAAAACTTGAGGGACTAAAATAAGAGCTTTATAAAATTTGGGGACCAAATTTAAGAACTTTAAAAGATGGGCTTAAAGGGTCAATTTCACAAAAAAAAAAAAAAATCAACATATACACACACTCTATCTCTCAATCTCGTTAGAGAGAGAGAGAGAGAGAGAATTAGAGGCGACCGAGGGAGGGCGGAGACCCTCCCTCTCCGATCAAAACTGCCGGCCAAATCGGCGGTGGTACCGCCGTCGAGTGGCGGCGGTGAAGAGGGGAGCATGGGTGTGTGAAGAAAATGATGTTCAAGGTCAAATTCTGGGCTGCGAGGTCGCGGGTTTGGGCTGCGAGGTCGCGATTTCTTGGATTTTCCGGCGTTTACTCCATGTCAAAATAGTCGGCGGTAGAGGTATGTGAATGGGTATGGATTTTTCTTTGTTATTCTTGGGTTTGGGTTTGATCTTGGAGTGGATTGGTTGAGGAAATGAGAAGGGCCATGACAACCCTTGGAGGTGGTGTTTTGGGTTTGGTGGTGGCTGGTGGTTTGACATTTCGGTGGTGTTGCAGGTGGCGGTTTGGAGTTGGGGAAGGTTGGAAGCGATGGGCTTGATAGCTCGGCCGGCTATGGAGTGTTGTGAAATTGGATTTGCAGATGATGGAGGCTTGATGATGGAGATGGTTGGTTTGGACGATGGAGGTGGTTAGTGTGTTCTGAATTGTGGCAGTGGGCAGGGGTGGTTGCGATGGAGATGCAGTATGGTTGGTCTTGGCCGTGGTTGCAGGTGGTGATGGCTGCAGATTGGTGGCTGGCCGGATTGCATCTGGTGGTATTGGTTGGGTGATGATGATGCTGGTTGGTGCAGTGTGGTTCATTGGTGATTGGCTATGGTGCTGCAGGCTGAGTGTTGCAGCTGTGGTGGCGTTCTCTGGAGGAATAATGGCAGTGGCTTGGGTTCGGTTGCTGCACTCGGTGGTGATAGATTGAAGTTGGGTGCATTTCTTACAGTGTTTGGGTTGGCTCGATGGATGCTGGTCACGGTGGTGATGATGGTGAGGTTGAAAAAAAAAGGGATTCTTCATTATCATACCTGAACCGAGAGGTTGAGCCGTGAAGAAGAGTATGAACGTGAAATGGGAATTAAAATGGTTGGATAGATAATCTTTGGTTTGGTTTCGAATTGTAACTCCAGATAGATTTTCGTGATAGAAGTGGTTGATTGAAAGTTGTCTAGGATGGTGATCATGATTTGTAGAGATAAGTGATGAATTTAAAATTTGAATTGTAATTAGGATGATAAACTCAAATTTGAAATAAGATTATCTGGAGATTTTATTTGAATAAATAAATAAATAATTAAATAGATAAATGAAATTTGGATTTTAAATTGAATTTATTGGACGTAAAATCAAATTGGACTGAAATTTACATATTTCAGCTCCAAATTTATAACTTGGCTAAACGATCGCGTCACGACTTTAACGTAAAAATAAAAATAAATGGGTGAGATAGTAGCGATACGATTTTCTAAATTTTAGAAATAATTATTAAATGCGTAAAAATTCTTGGTCGCTACAAATTGTGATTTGTAATTTTGTGTGATCAATTGTCAATTTGGGGGTGGGGTGAGCGTGGCAGGGTATTGTGGAAAAATATCGAGAGAGAGAAAGGAAAAAAAACCACATTTTTTGGGTGGGTATTGTATGGTTGGCGTGGGTGGGGGTGGATGGGGGTGGGGTTCGGGTATTTGGCAGGGTAGGGTGGGAAAAAAATCGAGAGAGAAAAAAAAACCTCATTTTTTTGGGTGGGGGGGTGGGGGTGCTGTGGTAAGTTTAGTTGGGTGGGGGTGGGGTGGGGTGGTGGACGGGGTCGGGTTGTGTCAACTATGATTGTGTGATCGAACTATTACTACGTGTGACCAAACTGTGACCTTGCGTGAGCGAACTGTGACATTGTGTGACCAAACTGTGACTATATGTGACTTCATGTGATTGATCTGTGACTGGAATGTGAACTCATGTGACCATACTGTGATCTGATGTGACCTAACTACGACTTTGTGTGACCGAACTGTGATCAATTGGGACTTTCGTGTGACCAACTGTGACCCTAACTGCGACGTTGTGTGACCAAACTGTGACCTTGTGTGACCATTTGTAACTTCGTGTGACCAACTATGACTTTGGAAGTGGGGTGGGGTTTTGAAACTTAATTTGTAATTGTGACTTTGTATGACCGATGTGACTTGAAATGAGGGTTGGTTGGGGGTCAATTTTGCAACTAAATTTTTAATTGTGGCCGAATTTTGACTTTGCGTGACCAATTGTGAATTTGCATGTGGGATGGAGTTATGTTAGGTGGTGTGGGGTTGTGGCAAAATTTGCTATTAAATTTGTAATTGTGATTTTGTGACTGAAACATGACTTGTGTGACCAATTGTGACTTTGTGAATGATATCGGGTGGGGATGACGTGGGGTGGTGGGGTGGAAAACATCGTGAGAAAAAAAAAATCATTTTTAGGTGGGGTGGGTAGGGTCGGTTGGTTAGGTGGGTGGGTGGAGGGTAGGGGCGGGGAGGTAGGGTGTGGAAAACTAGAAGACAAAAATCGTTTTTGGATTGGGTGGGGTAGGGTGGGGTGTTAAAAATTAGAAGGAGTAAAATCATTTTTTGGGTGAGATCGGGATGAGGGTGTGGAAAAATAGAAAAAAAAATCTTTTTGTGTGGGTGGGTAGTGGTGGGGTTGGTGGGTGACAGTCGTAGGTTCAGGACGGGGTGTGGAAAAGTAGAAAAAAAATTATTTTTTGGTGGGGTTAGTTGGTTGGTTGGGTGGCAGGGTAAGGTCGGGAGCGAGGTGGGTGGGGTGTGGAAAATTGAAGAAAAAAAATCATTTTTGGGGGTGGGTTGGAATGGGATGCGTGGGTATTGTGGGGTGGGGTCTGGATGGGGTGTGAAAAAGTAGGAGAAAAAATTATTTTTTGGGTGGGGTGGGGTGGGGTCGATTGGTTGGTGGGTGGCCGGGTAGGGTCGGGGGATTGGGTTGTTGGGGTGTGGAAAATTAGAACAAAAAAATCATTTTTGGGTCTGGGTGGGGGTGGCTGGGGTTGGGCCTGGGTGGGGTGGGGTGGCAGGGTAGGGTGAGGAAACATTGAGAGATAAAAAAATCTCTTTTTTGTGGGGTGGGGGTGGGGGTGGGTGGGGTGGGGTGGGGTTGGTGGGCGCGTGGAAAAGTAGAAGAAAAAAAATCATTTTTGGGGTGGAGTGGGATGGGTAGGGTGGTGTCGGGGTAGGTGGAATTGTAGAAAGAAAAAAATTATTTTTGCTGTGGGGTGGGGTAGGGTAGATGCGTGGGTGGGTGCGGCGGGGTGTTTTCGGGGTTTGTAGTTGGGGTGAAATCAATTTGTTACTTTGCGATGAGGTGGGGTAGGGTCGAGTAAGGTTGGGGTGGGATGGGATGGGAAAATTTAGGAAAACATCTTGAAGAAATATATATATATATATATATATATATATATATATATATATATATATATATGTATATATGTATATATGTATGTATGTATGTATGTATTTGGGATTGTGGGCGGGGGTGAGTGAGGTTATGACGTCAAAATTTGAGTTTTTAATTTAGTATTATATTAGTTTTAATAGAATATACAATAGATAAATATGTTTATATTATATTTATTTTAAATTATTAAACACCAGATTTTTGGAAAAAAAAAATTAAGTTTGTTAGTTTTAGAAAATGAAACTTAGGGTGCGTTTGATACGCATTTTTTTCATGGAAAATATGATTTTCCATATGATTTTCCAACTTTGCGCTGTTTGGTTATCTAAATTTTCCATAGAATTCATTTTCCCCCTTGTCTCGAAATTCGGTATTTTCCTTATTTTGAATGAATTCATTTTCCAAGGGGGGAGAATGTTTTATTTTTTATGGAAAATTTTATACCATTTTATTTACGTTTGATCCTTTTTATTGTTGTTAATTGATTTATTTTTTAAAAAAATTAACATTATTATTATTATTATTATTATTATTATTATTATTATTATTATTATTATTATTATTATTATTAAGTACAAATGTATGAAAAAAAAAATTTCTTTTTTTTTATTAAAATAGATAAATTTTACTTTATTTTCCATGGAAAATAATGTTAATCAAACAATAAAAGTTGGAAAATTTCTTACTTTTTCACCTAGAAAATTAAACCAATCAAACACATTCAACTTTCAATTCCCTGGAATTCAATTTTTTTTTCACCCAAATTCCATCATCGCTATCAAACGCACCATTAAAATATTGTAGTTATGTACTTTTCCCTAGAAAATGGACTCCTTGGTGTATAAGAAGTTCATGGCTGAATAAAAGTTGGGAGGTGCTTGGCTGAAATAAATTGGAGACTTCTTGGTGAATTAGGAGAAGTGGACGGTGGTGGACAAGAAAACATATACACATATATACACGAGTGCAGTTGGCTAGGAATTAAGAAGGAAGTAGGCTTGTGGTATTAATTGGAGTCGGTGGTGGAGTGTAAAAAGTGGGAGAGTCTTGGGGGGATTGAAAAAGGAGCCGATTGGTGGAGTTTTTACGAAAAAAATGGGGAATACATATAATAGTGGGAGGAAGGCTGATTATATACATTAAAAAGAAGTCAGTTACCGGGAAATTTTTTTTGGGAAGTTGGCATCTTAGTGCAAGAAGAACGCGGCGGGAGAGTGGGCTGAATTGAAGACACGGCTAGATATAAAAAACAAAGGCAGATTTCCAGTTTTTTGTTTTTTTGTTTTTTTTTTTTGGTGCATTCAACTGGGTGATGTCTATCAATTATTTTGTTGATTATTCATCAATTAATATGTAAGGCTAATTCCCTTATGTATTGGATGAGATAACCCTAATTTTTATTTGTTTTAAATCATGATTCTATAATTTAGTAAATTTTTGCGTTTCTTGATTTATTCTTACATTCCCATTGAATTATTTGATTGATTGATTGTTCCAATTGAACAATTAGTTGCTTGTTGTAGTCTTGGAAAAGTCACAATAGGTTTAGAACGCGGCAAGATAAATACACGAACACTATATGTTAGGAATAACAATATGACGTGTGCAATCTATTTGATAAATTGTTGATTAATGCATCATCAACATTCACATTTGGACTAGGAATAGATTCGGGTCGAGTTTATGGTAGATTTAGTTTGTCTTGGAAAAGAAAATAAAATATATTAGCTTTATCGATTGACAAGAACGCATGAATGAGCGAAATTAGAAAATCGAGAATTGAAATAGATAACACTAGGTGGATTCGGATTCCAATACATTCCCTTCATATATTTAAAATCCTCATTTTTCATATTTGCAATTTTGGTTTTATTCAAACAAAATATAATTTATCTTAATCCTCGTGGGAACGATGCTCTCAACTCATCACAATTATTACTTGCCAACGATTCCATGCGCTTGCGGGATTTACGCGAACAGTACATAAGAGAGATAATAGTAAATATAATAACATAATCTCACTCAAACCTACATATTAAAAAATATAATAACAATCACTAGTACAGAAAGACTCATTCACGTCGGTTGTAAAACACAATACGCGTCGGTTGTAGAGGCGACGTATATGACGCAGACGCGTCAAGTTTGACTTTAGGCGTCGATTTTACTTTAGGCGTCGGTTGTAATGTTAAAACCTAAACACATGAGGAAGTGAGAGAAGTGGGTTTTACAATGTAGGAGAAAGGGGTGGGTGGAGGTGGCGGCGGGCGGTGGAGGAGGAGGCGCGATTGAGAGAGGGAGGGAGCTTGGCGCGAAGTGAGCTGAAAAAATTATGAAATGAACTGAATTGACGGGTATAAAAAATCAGGCTTTGCGCGTCGGTTCGTGACGAACCGACCCGCAAAGTCGGTTCACGCCGACTTTGTGGGTCAGTTTGTCAAGAACCGACGCGCAAAGCCGGCGTAAATCGGGCGGGTATAAAAAATCGGGCTTTGCGCAAAATATTTACAAAAATGCCACCGCCCTTATATACGCGTTGGTTTTATTAAAAATCGACGTGTATTCCCACTTTTTTTTGTCCTGTTTTGTACTAGTGAATCAAAACTGGCATAAGCATATTTAATTTTTACAACTTCGAAAAATATGGTGAATATAGGTAAATTATATGGACTCTTAGATAGGAGGTTTAAATGAAAGTAAAAACCTTAAAAACGATAATCACAAATGAAGTTGTGCAATGTAGCACATTGTGTAGTAATAGAGATAGTGTAACATACGTTTATTTACAGCTTAATATTTCCTATATATATTGGGGTCATCTTCCTTGATTGCTGTTGTGATTCTGTCTCAGTTAGGGGCTAGGTCGCATGGTTCATCATTTGGAAACCATGGAAGTCGGGAATCATTTTCATTCTTCAGTCGATTCTGGAGCAAATCTTTTAGTCATATTGGTTGGGCAATGTTTTCTTTCTTTTGTTTTATTAATTTTCAAATCCATGTTTCTTACAAGAAATTATTTAACATTGCTTGATCTATCTCTGCCTCTGGATTACAAATTCATTTAACTAAGGAAAAATGCACGCTAACAGTTACTCCAAGGCAGGTACTCATTCGCGTATCCATATGCTCTCTAGAAATCACCAAAGTTTACATGGATTTTTGCTTTATTCTTTGTAGTTTAATTGAATTAACTCCACCTGTTGAGAAATTTTAGTTTATTGTATTCTTTATTTGTCACAACCCCTCTTCACAAAAAGAAAATGAATTCCTTTGTTGCGGTTCCATCGTCCAAGATTACTTCTGTTCTTGAATTGGTTGCTGATGGCAGTTCCTTTCAAGTTATCTTTCTCTTTCTCCTTTTGCCCTTTAATTTCATCTTTGAAAGTTTTCAACCATATAAAAACATTATAAAGTATAGGAAACCATGTAAACTGATGTGGATTAAATATAAACATTGTTTTGAAGTGAGATGGGACCTTGCAAAGGCAGGGCAAGTGAAGACAAATTATGGTGTAAGAAGTAATAAAGAAAAAGAGTTAATTAACATTAGGCTGTTTAACTTGTGTACACATGTTGCTGAATTTTATTCTGCAAAGCGTTTCTCAATTTTCTTGAGTAGCTAATGTAAAACATTTTTATACTCCCATTACTTTAAATGAAACATATTAATTGACTGTTCAGTACTTAAGCAGGAAAGTATCTTTCATCACTTCTCATCAAACTTTGGTCTCTCTCTTTCTGTGCTTTTGAATAAGCCCCTCTTTCCTTGTCCAATTTAGAAGAATCTGATTTTACTACGGTGAATTTCAAAAATGAAAGACGTAAAAATAATTTCCGTGTTTTAAGGATTTTTATTTTTTAGTCTATGTTTGGCTCAAATTTATAAACTGTTTATAAATACTAAAAAAACTTGTTATCCCCACATTTTGATGGATTGTCAAATACTATCCACTTATGTATGCATCACTCATTTCTGTATATTTATAATCTGGTTTATAAACATTTTCCTTTGTTTTTTTTTAAGAATTTATCCACAGTAGAGAAAAATACCTTCTCTTCCTTTTGTTTTTGTTTTTTTTAAATAGCTGTCTTGTTTTAAAGGGTAATGCTTATCCTTATTAAAATATGTATGAATTTTGTAATTTCAAAAGAAAAAAGAAGGCGTGTGATTGAGAGATAGAGGAGCTACTGTTAAACTTGCATATAGTTCAATATGAATGTACAAGCATGTGGAGTTAAGCTGTTAAAATGAGATGTGAGTCAAAATGAATAAAACTACTTGTTGAAAAAAGAAAAACGATAGGCCTTTATACTTCTGGATTTGGATGCCACTATCCTAAGATTTTCATAATTACTGAATATTGCTTGGTCATTTCAAGGAGAGATGTGAGGGTTTATTTCACCCTCTTCTACTGTCAAATATAAACATTGTTCATTTAGTTAATGAGTTAATTTCCTTGGACAAAACTCCACACACTTCTCAGAAGGTAGAAAGTAAATTTGCTTTAGATGTCCTTTTTATTCTCTCAAACTTTTGTTTGTTAGCACTCAATGAACTTTTTCTTTTAGAATGTTCTGGAAGGGCATTATTTAATCCCCAATTCGGATTATATATTAACACAATGGATTTACAGTTTGAAGGGCGCCTTAAAGGAATGTTTTTTAACCGTGTAATAAAGAACTTTGTCATTCAAATTTTTTATGCTTTTGTTTGATAGTAAAAATTAGTTTTAAATTTGATTTCAATTTAAATACTCAAATAGTGTCAAAGAAGAAATCAACAACTTCTACTATTTAGTAGTTTATAAATGTCCTATTTAGATAAATGGAGTTTATTGTTGAATTTGTGATGTTGAGGAATTGGAGATTGATGTTGGATGTTGTTTGAGGTGTTGGTTTGATTTTTAAGTTATTATGTTGGTCATGATGTCTCCTTATAAGTTTGCTAAGTTCAATTTATGGGGAATGTACTGTCGAAATTTCTATAGAATTTTCACAATAGAAGGGAAGGAAAGGAAAGTTAACATGTCTAAGTTTAAGATTTTTTCTTTTGTGGTAGCTCTAGTATCTAGCTGATCTATCTGTCATCGGTGCACTTCACTTCTCAAGTCTACTAGATTGATTTAGGACAAGTCATATCAATTTCTATAAAATCACATTGGAAAAATATAAATTTATTTTGCCTTTAACTCTGTTTTTTATTTTTTTTTCTACAATTTATTAAGTAAAGTGTGATATTCACTTATAACTTTGCTCAAATTTGTTATAGGTGCAACTTTGAAGATATTATTTTGGAGATGAACCGAATTTTGCGATCTAAAGATGCAGTTATATTGCGGGATGAAGTTGATGTTCCTATAGTAAAATATTTCATTTGTGATATGATGATGATGGTATTCTTTAGCGGATTTGTTAAACATTATCAACACTTTCTTTCATGAATTTGTTATTCAGTATGGTTTGTGAATTTGTTAAACATTATCAAGAGTTATTTTGTATGGATTTGAAAATTCATAATGTATTTACTTTTGTTTTCTGTGTAAATTACCATTTTAATGAATTAATTAGAAAAATTTGGGTTTTATAAATAATTTCTTCAATAAATATTTTTAAAAAAAGAAAAAACATATAGCAGCGTTCAAAAAACGCTGCAAAAGACTTTATCGCAACACTTAATAAACGTTGCAAAAGATTGGGTTAAAAGTTTTTGTAACACTTAAAAAACGTTGCAAAAGGTATACACCACAACACTCAAAAAACGTTTCGAAAGGGTTTACGGCAACACTTAAAAAACGTTGCGAAAGAGTCTACGACAACACTTAAAAAACGTTGCAAAAAGTCCATGGCAACATTTATTTCAATTTTTGCAACGTTCAAAAAACGCTACAAAAAGTTTTTCCTCTACGGCAACACTTATCAAACACTGCAAAAGGCTTTTGGCAACTTTTTTGAACGTTGGAAAATGCAACTTTTGTTGTAGTGTGGCACGCTGTTTAACTCTAACATGCATACAAACTCCTTAGCCCGGCCAATCAACGAAGACGTGACTTAGTTTTAGGCTTTTAATTCTATAATTCTAGTTTTGCATTTGCATTGTATGTGTTGATTTTATTTTGTATTTAATACATGAATTAATTTGCAACTAATTCATTAATTTGTTATTATTCTTATCGCCATATGAATTCTTGTGTTCCATGTACTTAGTTTGAAATAATTTTGTCCTGCTGTAGAGATACATAATTGACTTAATTAGATGAATTTGATTTAAACTCGATAGGATAATTTCATATTCATCCGTGAATTCAATTGAGCACATTAATAGGAATATAACATATTAGAATTGAAAGTATTGACTAATGTGAAATCGGATGTCCCAATACTTTTAAACATCAATTTAGAAAATTCAAATATGTAATCTTTTCTTTTGTTTTTACTTAGTTTAATTTTCTATTTTGATTTAGATAATTCATCACAATTTTATCGTTCAAATAAAGCAATAATTAACATATTTAGGTACTTAATTACAATTCTCGTGGGAACGATAATTCGAACTTTTTTATCCACTTTATTACTTAATTGCGATAGTGGACACTTGCGATTAAAATCACTTCACTCATCGAAGTTGTTATCCTTGCCTCGATAACATCATCTTCCTTAGCTGCATTATAAGTAAAACACTTGTTCTTTCATGCATAAGAGAACTCTAAGGTGTCCACTTTGAAAAACTTCAAACCAACCAAATAGTAAAAGTATATGTTCCAAACCCAGTATTCAAATTATTAGCAAAATTAATTATTTAAGTACATGTTGATAATACATAAGTTCACCCCCTCTGCCATCTCCACTATGAATTGGGAAAATGAACTTTGTTGAGCAAGTCGTACATATATAGGGATAGTAATAACAATAATATCTGTAGCAAATTTCCTAAATTAAAATCTTGGAAAGACACCAAAGAGAATGTGTGACAGGATACATGTGAACTAGTACCAGGTTGTAGTGCGTCATTTCTTGAATATCCACTGCTCCCTTTGCAGATGCCTTGGTATCCCAAGAGAAGAACCCAAGTGAAAAAATCAAGCTTTCAAATGAAAAGAATCAGTATAAAAACCAATCTATGACAAAGCAATACACATTCACTCATCTCCATCTGTCATGCCACGAGATATCAAAAACACTGAAACCAAAAACAAAATTCATCAATTGAAGTGCTTTGCAATATCTAAAGGAAAAGTAAGCAGTGCACTTAAGACCACAAGCAAGAGCCTAATGTCTTTATTTAAAAAATAATTATATACACCACTAGAATATTTAATGTTACAGACGAGAGATTTTCGAATGCTGTCGTGGCCACCGAAAATTTTTGACGGATGAGAATTTTGTGATGAATTACAATGTCATTGGAAAAAATTTCGACGGAGGCAATAATAGTTGGAAGACGGCATCTATATGGCCATTGAAAATTTTCGTGTTAAAAACTAATTAATTTTGATAATTTTTTTTCTAGTTTTATATTTATAGAATTCTTATTAAAGTGTAATCTGTTAGAACAAATATTTGTTCGCTTCACTACTATATATATTTGCTCTAACAAAAGAAAACACAAGAAGTGAATTGCTCCAGTAGTTGGGTCCCAATTCAACTCTTAGGCCAGGAGTTCAAATCCATGCATTGCACAATCATCATCATCATATAAATTGACGCAGAACGGAAGCAAGGATTTCGAGCGAAAACCTTAGAAGAAATATAAAATTTGGAATCCACCAAGAGGATTAGGAAGAATTCTCAAAGAGCTTTATTAATCAATGAATGAATGAAAATAATGAATTAACCATCTATTTATAGGGTCATAAAACAAAGAAACATATTCAAAATCAAATAGGAAAAACATAAAACTTATTCTAAATCAAATAAGGAAAAAGAATTCAAGATAAACTAAATGATAGAAATAGCACTAAAATATTAACAGACTATATTCGCTGCCTAAACGATCTCGAATGCCCAAAACCCATTGTATGTCATAGCAAAGCAATGAGTTGCACTCGTCTCGTCGAGCTACCCAAAATAAACATATTTTGGGCTCGAAACAAAGGTCGAACGCCAAATCTGTAAATTGCGATCTAGTCCTTTACGATCCAATTCTTCATCAATCCACTCGGCCATTTGTCCTACATTAGTCCCTTCTACCTCCAAAGAACTTGACCCCGAGTTATAATCTGAATAAAGAGGCCCAATATCCTCGTGATAAGCATATAGATCAGCTACATTAAAAGTATTTGAAATCCCCATGGAATTCTGTAGGTCAATAATGTATGCATTGTTGTTAATACATTTCAGCACCTTGAAATGACCATATTTCATTGGATTTAGTTTGCTATAGGTCCCTACTGGAAATCGTTCCTTTCACAGGAATACCATAACTGAATCCCCCTCCTCAAACTTCTTATCTCGGCGATAAAGATCTGCCTTTGCTTTATATTTCACATTTGTCTGCTCCAACTTTTGTCTAACCTCATCACGAATAGCCATTATTCCTTCAGCCATGTGTTGAGAAGCAACACTTGTCCCATGACCTGAAGGTAATTCCAGCAAATCTACTACATGATAAGGTACTTCAGTATACACAATAGCAAACGGTGATTTCCCTGTAGCAGAATAAACATCACTGTTGTATGCAAACTCAACCTAAGGTAAAGCAATATCCTACTGCTTGGGCTTATGTCTACATACACTGCATACCATGTTACCAAGTGTTCTATTAGTACCTTCAGTTTGTCCATCAGTCTGCGGATGAGCTATACTACTTCGATTTAAACGAGTCTCAAATAACTTCCACAGAGTGATCCAAAAGTGACTTAAGAATTTAGTATCATGATCAAATGTGATGGACTTAGGTACTCCATGCAACCAAATAACTTCCTTGAAGAACAGTTTAGCAATATTTGAAGAGTCTTTTTACCTTGCCATATGCCCTGTAGAACTGGAAGTGGCATGTAAAGTCTAGTATTCTGTGCTTGTCCCTTTGAAACTTGGCAAGTATGGCACTTCCTGATAATTTTGCCAATGTCTCATTTTAATTAAGGCAAGAAATAATGATCCTCTAATCTTGCTATCACCTTGTCACGCCCCAAGTGTCCACTCAATCCTCCACCATGCAGATCTCAAATAAGTTTCTTACGTAAGAATGAAATTGGGGCACAGAGTTGGTTACCTTTAAATAAAAAACCATCTGTTATGTGAAAATCAGTCATGGGCTCCTTTTTAACACGCTTACTCCAAATCTACTTGAAATCTTCATCTTTTGAATTCAAATCCTTCAAACAATCAAAACCCAAAACTTCCCAAGATAATGTAATCAATAATGAATCTCGTCTGCTAAGTGCATCAGCAACTCAATTCGAATTGCCAGATTTATGTTTACTAAAAATGAGAATTTATGTAGGAAAGTTACCCATCGAGCATGCATCTTGTTGACATGTTTCTGACTATTGATGTACTTCAATTCTTAGTGGTCGGTGAAAAGTATGAACTCCTTCTGAATAAGATAATGTTCCCAGTGTTTCGGGGACCTCACAACTGCGTTGAACTCTTGATCATATGTGCTCCACCTCTGTCTTGCCTTAATTTTTTAGAGAAGAAAGCCACTGGCTTCTTTTCTAGGGAAAGGACTGCACCAACATCCACACTACTTT
The DNA here is from genome assembly GCA_963555705.1 of Ligustrum vulgare. Taxonomy (NCBI): domain Eukaryota; kingdom Viridiplantae; phylum Streptophyta; class Magnoliopsida; order Lamiales; family Oleaceae; genus Ligustrum; species Ligustrum vulgare. Next base: position 32,251,303 of record OY743174.1, read on the forward strand.
CATTGCACTCTACCTCGAATACTTTTCAAAGTTGGGTAACGCTAAAACTAGAGTAGTACACAATTTTTCTTTGATAAGATCAAAGATGTTTTCCTGTTCTTCCCACCAATTAAATCTGCCTTTCTTCAAACATTCTGTCAATGGTGCTGTTATGGTACTGAAACTTCACACGCTAGACCATGGAAACTGCGTACATCAGAAACTGATTTCGGAGTTCGCCACTCCCTGATTACCCTAGTCTTTTCCTTATCTACTTGTATTCCATTCTCCTCAACTACAAAACTTAAGAACATCAATTGGCTGGTACAAAAGGTACACTTCTTCAAGTTTATATATAATTTATGTTCGTTTAGGACCTCCAAAATCTTTCTCAATTGAACTAAGTGCTCTTCTTTGGATTTGCTGTAGATAAGGATGTCATCAAAATATTCCACAACAAAGGACCCAATGAAAGGAAGAAGAACTTGGTTCATTAGCCTCATGAAAGTACTAGGGGCGTTTGAAAGTCCAAATGACATAACTAACCATTCATATAATCCATCCCTGCTCTTGAAAGCAGTCTTCCATTCATCTCCTGACTTGATTCAAACTTGATGATAACCATTTCTTAGATCGATTTTTGAAAAGACCTTAGAACCCTTGAGAACATCCATCATATCTTCTAACCTTGGAATGGGAAACCTATATTTTACTGTGATTTTATTGATGGCATGGCCATCTACACACATACGCCATGTTCATCCTTTCTTCGGTACTAACAACATAGGAACTGCACATGGGCTAATACTTTCTCCTATGAACCCCTTTTTCAGAAACTCCTCAATCTGTTCCCTAAGAGTTTCATTCTTTGATTCATGCGATAATGAGGTAAATTTGGAAAACTTGCCCTAGGTACGAGGTCAATCTAATGCTGAATTTCTCTCATAGGAGGCAATTCATTTGGTAAATCATCAGAAAACAAAACCCTGAAATTACTCAAAATATTTTGTACCTTAACTGGGAGTTCTTTCTCTTCAACCATTGCAGTCATCAGGCCTTTGACAACTATCTGATATGCAAAACCTGATTCTTTCACCATCTGCTCAGATTTTCTTTCGCTACTTGTGAGTGTTAGAAAACTTTCAAGCTAAGGTTTCTTAGATCTCTGACTTTGCTTTAGCGCTGCCATGGCAATCTTATGTTTATTCCACGTGAACAATACCACATTATTACGCCCTTGAAGGTTGAATCCACGTCATACTACCAAGGACACCCTAAAAGCACATGACAAGCATCCATGTCGATTACATCGCATACCACATCATCCTTGTAATGTTTCCAAATGGACAAAGGAACCTTACATGTCTCTTCTACATGAACAGAAGGTCCTTTGTTCACCCAGCCAAGTGTATACGGATTTGGGTGTAATTAACGAGCTTCTTTGAGATAAGGTTTTCGCAACTGCCATTGTCCACAATAACTTCACGTACTTTCTGTTTGATCGAACAAAGTGAACGAAAGAATTTGTTTCACTTACGCTCTTGTTTTGGTGTAAAAGAATTAGTTGTAGGATAAGTGTCAACCTATCCATACCTTCTTCCACTGCAAATTCAGCATCTTCATAGTCATCTTCTAATTCTTCCTCATACCCTTCTGCTTCATCCTCATCCTCTACTTCCACCATATTAACCCGCTTACGTTCCGGACATACATTGGATCGATGCCCTAGTTTGTTGCAATGATAACAAATTACTATAGTTGGTTTGGCATAAGGATTCTCCTTCTGAGGCTAATTTCATCCCTGATTTCTGGTACTTATGTCAGAGCTACTAGCGGTCTAGTTATTTGCAACAGATGGTTGTACAGCTTTTCCCCTTTCAAGAGCACTAGATGATGATGGATCAGTTTGAGGGACTCGCCGAAAATTGGTTGTTTCCTTCTTTGTTCTCCATTGCCTCAGCTCGTAAGGCCATATTAATGGAGTTGTCCAATGTCGACATAATCTGCATAATCTGCAACCCAATTTTCTCTTGGATGGATACCTTCTGCCCACTGGTAAAACGAGCAACCTTCTGATTTTCAGACTCCTGAAGGTCATTACGCTCAACCAACCTCTGGAATTCAAAGACATAATCATGCACACAACGATTTCCCTGCATGCAATACAGGTACATACGATAAAGAATTTGTTCGTAATCAGAAGGTAAGAACCATCCCTATAATAACTGCCTCATTCTTCTCCAGCTACAGATTTTATTCTTTCCTTGTTTATGACGGGTAGCATGCAATTGATCCCACCATACTGCTACAGAACCCTTCGGCGGAATGCCACAATCTTCACTAATTTCTCATTGAAAACCTCCATCATATCTCGAACCTCTCAACTTCCCCTAGCCAATCGAAGAAATCTTCAACTTTCACAGAGGAACAATATCCTGCTCCGAATCTAATTCACTAGTGACAATGTCACGTCTTATACCACCAACAATGCCCCTGTTAGAGCGTGGATCGTCCCCTCCATTGATGCCTTTATTACCTGTGCCCCTGTCATTATTCGCAACATTGTTTCCAGCGTTCTTCCCCATGACCTTTAACATGATTTGTAATTCTTTAAGATAGGTATCCACCAGATTAGTTATCTTCATTTTCAGTGCATCCAATTCACCTCTGGTAATTGGAATATCAGCCATTGATATATGATATGTTAAACACGATCAAAAGGTAACGAGAAGGAGAAACCGCGCTCTGATACCACTTGACGCAGAACGAAAGCAAGGATTTTAAGCGAAAACCTTAAAAGAAATATAAAACTTGGAATCCACCAAGAAGATTGCGAAGAATTCTCAAAGAGCTTGATTAATCAATGAATGAAATGAAAACAATAAATTAACCCTCTATTTGTAGGGCTGTAAAACAAAGAAATATATTATAAATCAAATAGGAAAAGTATAAAACATATTCTAAATCTAATAAGGAAAAATGATTCAAGATAAAATAAATGACAGAAATAACACTAAAATATTAAAAGACTATTTTCGCTGCCTAGATGATTTTGAATTCCCAAAATCTATCGTAGTCACAACTAAGACATGAGTTGCACTCGTCTCGTCGAGTTATCCAAAATAGACATATTATGGGCCCGAAATGGAGGTTGAACGTCAAATCTGTAAATTGTGGTCTAGTCCTTTACGATCTAATTCTTCTTCAATCCACTCAGTCATTTGTTCTACATCATAAATTAAAGAAAATAAGTGGGTCAGATTGAAATTAGGTCGAGTCAATTCAAAATAAATATAAGTATTTTTTAATCATTTTGCGATGGATGCAATTATCCGTCAGAAAGTCCGTCAAATATTTTAGACAATTTACTAGATCTATCACAAATATTTTAGACGAGGGTATCACTGTCAAATTTTTCGACGACCCTCACCCTTCGGTGAAATTCTATACCAACGGATTTTTGGACTTTAGCAAAGGAAATGTCTGTCGCTATGAAATGCGCTTTACATTATCTATAAATAAAGTAACGCTAGATGTACAAACATGAAACGAAGAGCCACATGAAAATGCACGCCTTAGAAAAATTACTTGAGCCGACCACCATAAGAAGCAAGGTAGTTGAACCGGTACTAAATTGTCAAGGTTTACACATCTTCTTTGTAATTATAATTGCATCTCATTATGCATTGCCTTCTTTTTAAACATGATGACGTCTGGCTAGTTTTGTACAAGCTCTCCCATGGACTAAATTCATAGATCAATTCTAAGACAGTAATTTCAAAAGTTGGTTTTTGACCACAAGTGAAAAAGAAAAGAAATGAGGAAAACTCAAACTAATGATACATATGAGGTATTCACATTCCATTACGCATTTATAAGAAATTTGATGCATCTAACATACATTCATGATTATTTTACCATAAAAGGTTGTTATAAGATCATTAGATAACACGTTGAGTAGCACACACTTTTCAGAAATAATTAAACCTACAAGTTACTTATTTTTCTAAACATTAATTTAGTACAAAATATCCATTGATGAACACTGAAATGGTCATTAGAAACTACAAAATGATGTTTCAACTGTGGCTTTATTGAACAATGAACACTATGAGCAAGTCAACATTGTGATTAATCGTTCGTAACGCTTCATTTGTTGTAGCAAAATGTTCTGGGGCTTCATGTATATATATATATATATACAGGATTACTACATCTAGTCTAGTCTAGTCTAGACGTGAAAAGTGGCATGGTCATGTTTGCAGTTTGCACTTTTGTGCATATCAGCTGGTACAAAATAAAAATAAAAATGGCAATTCAATAAAAACATGAAGAAAGTATATATTGTAATGGCTGCTAGTGATTTTGATGAAAGTAATTACATTCTTGTAGTTTTTGCTTATTCAATTTGAACCATGCTATTTGAACAACTCAATTGAACAAAAAAGTTAACAACGACCCTCTCACATGGGTGATGAGACCCTCCAAATTAGGTTGTTCATTTAGAATTTTTGATTTAATTTAGGTATAAATGACACATCAATACATCGAAACTAAATTGTAAGGACAACTTGATAAATTTAACCAAATTACAATTTATATATGTAGAGAATTGCACTACGAGCATGTTTTGCAAGCATGAAGAATTTACTTATATGTAACGAAGTGATTTTAAAATAAATTCATTTCTATACAAAATCAAATATGGAAATAAGTAACTTATTTTAAGAAAACGTAATCATCCGAACAAGTTTTAGCAAAAAAATGGTTATTTAAGACAGTTACTTTCCTTATTTTTTGAAGCTTAGCCAAACATGCTCTCAACTCCACAAATTAAGATAGGAATGACATACGTTCTTATTCTTACTAAAAAATTGGTTTATGACCTCAGATATTGTAGATGGTTAATAGCAAAGTAGCACGTTTATATACAATGATAATGACAAAAGAAATATGAGCTAATAGAAGAGTTTTGGGAACTTTTTAATGTGGTAACTGGTAAATAAAATATTTACAGAGAGGCACTAAATTTAGTATTCTAAGAGGAAAAGAAGTCGAGAGATTCAACTATAAATAACTTTGAATCTTAGACCCTACACATTTATTTAGTACTTGAAAGGAATAAACAAAATCCTCAAGTAGCACATACATGTCTCAGGAGCCAAAAGCAAACTTCGATAGATTTTCTCTCCTCGTTATCTAAATCATGAACACTTTTACAAGTTAACGACACAATTTTTATCAACGATTATCTTAACTTGTCCTAAAATATTCCGAACAACTACATCAGTCAAATCATCGATTGAGATCAGACTTCTATTATAAATGAAAGGAGAATAACAGCATTATCATCATAACCTTAGCAATGAAAAAGATGGCTCAAATAAGTTAAGCCTTTCTTTGGTTTTGTATAAATTTTTCTTTCTTTTTTACAATACTCAATCTCAAGCATCCATTAAAAGTCAAGCCTACAATATTTGACTTTTCAATTAAATTTCAACCATCCATTCGTCTAAAAATCAATATTCATTTCAAAAAACTCCTTTTAAACAATACCAAAATGAACAGTGATTTTAGGAGAATTGATGGCATTTTGTTGAAAAGTCAAATATTATGAGTTTGACTTTTAATGAAGGGTTGAGATTGAGTACTGTAGAAAAAAGAGAAAATTTTAATGAATACCAAACAATAACACACTAAATATACTAAATTCTGGAAAACTACCCTGTTCTCTTTGTTGTTTTGAGGTCATTTTCTGTTTTTATTTTCGAAAACACTAAAAACACGTTTTCTTTACCATTTTTGAAAACGCATTTTAGAAAAAATAAATAAAATTGTACACAAAACGCCCAAAACCTCGTTTTGGGCATTTTGTGTATTTCAACCAAAAATGTTCAAAACGCGAAAAACGCGTTTTGTGATTTTTTTTTTTTTTTATAAAGAATTATCCTAACTTGAAACTAAGTTTAAAATAAAGTTTTTTTATTTTTTATTTTTTTAGAATTATCCTAACTTGGAACTAAGTCTAAATAATTTTTTATTTTTATATTTTTTGGAAAGTTATCCTAACTTGGAATTAGATATAAATAATGTTTTATTGAATTCAATATCAACATTACAAAAAAAAAAAAAAAAAAGTGAGAATTCTTGTTTTTATATTTCAAAAAATGTCTTCATAAATGGACTCTTGTGGTTTTGAAAGAACTTGCATTTTCTAGATTTTAATAGAACCAAAGCTTCCTGAAATCTCATACCTGACCAAGCTATGTTAATACAAACTCTTAGTGCTCACATTAGTGTGTTGTATATAAACCATATTTTCAGTGTATTGTGAAATGAAATTTTAGTTTGAGCCGTAGTATTCATCAAAATTTCAAACATAACGTATTTTTCAACTTTTCATTTAATAGAACCAAAGCTTTCTCAAATCTCATACCTGACCAAACTGTGTTAATATAGACTCTTAGTGCTCACATTAGTGTGTTACAAGTAAACTATATTTTCAGTGTATTGTAAAAGAAAATTTGAGTTTGAACCAGTAGTATTCATTAAAATTTCAAACATAACGTGTTTTTCAGCTTTTCATTTTCAAAAACAATTTGTAAAAATGACAAACCAAACGCGTTTTCAGCAAATTTGAAAACAAAAATAAAAACATAAAACATTTTCGAAAATGAAAATACAAAATAAAATACAAACAAAACGCCACCTAACCTTTCGGAAATTATAGACCCAACATTTTCAATCAAAAGGCGTTGTAAATTATATTTGCTTAAGAGAATCTAAGCATGTATGCTACAAGGTATTTTTCACTGTTCCATCAACTGTTCATATCAGAACAGTAGCTCTTCTTGGATTTTTCTTTTTTAAAAAAAAAAAAAAAAAAAAAAAATCAATTATTGAACAGTAAATCTTAAATATTTTATTGTTTAATATTACTGTAAGTGGCTCAAAAACAGAAATTGGAATCGGGGGAAAAAAATCCAAGAAGAGTTACGGTTCACGGAACAGTGAAAAATACTTGTTTTCTCTTTTATAATTGTGTACGGGACAATGCTAGACGCACCTCGGGGTTTACCCCCGAGGTGACCCCTTCCTCACATGGAGGGGGTTGAAAATACTTGCAAGATAGATATATCCAACCATTGCAGGATAGTTAAAACTGATCGGAACAATAATTAACTAATCAAACTAATTAACTAACTTAATTAGCGGGTCTTGTGTAATTTTATATTTTAATCAAATATCAAATTAGAGTTCAACTCTAAATCCGAAAAGAAGAAAATTGAATTAACATCTTAATTTAGGATAAAACTCCTAAAATAAAATAAAATACAATTTAGTAATTAATTAATCAAATTAATCATTTACTTTAATTGAAGAGTTTCTTTAATTAAAATCAAATTTTAATTAAATACTAAATTAAAGTCCAAGTCCAATTTAAAGGTTATGGGACTAATTGAATTTAAAATCAAATCCTAAATAAGATTTAATTAATAATCAATTAATCAAATTAACTATTGTTAAATCGAATTTAATTAAAAAAAAATTTAATTAAACATCAAATTAGATTCCAAACTCTAATCTAAAATTAGGGGAAATTGAATTAACATCTTAATTTAAGATGAAACTCCTAAATAAAATAAAATTCAATTTATGGTGAAAGTTATATATTTTGTTAAAATTCAATTTTAACAATAATTTAAAAGTCGTGAGTTTTAAAATAAGATTTTGAATTAGGTCAAAATTAAATTTCTAGTCAAAGTCTTAAATTGGGTCGAATCCATTTGAAAACTCATTTAAAACACCATTTAAAATTGTATTCAAAGTCCTTTCGAAAAATTGCATTTTGACCCATTTCAAAAATCACAAAGAGACCCTCAATTTTGAAAATTGTATGACATGTCCTTCTTTTTAAAATTTATAGCTTGACCCTATTACATTATTGCAGGCAGGGCGTGATATTTTGGAAATTGCAGCAACGCCCCACCCAAATTATAAACCCTAATTGAAATTGTAAACTGGTCCTTGTAATTTCCAAAATTGCATTTTGTAGTGGCGAAGCTTTACGCGAAGACGGTCTCCGCTGCTTACAATCAAGCCAGTGTAGTGCACGGCTACGCACGGTAGTGCTACACTGCTATGTGCATTAGCGTAGTCTGTGCACTACTATGTGCACCGGTCCTGCCGCTCTAGCCACTAATTTCGCCGGAGTTTTCCAATCTGTATTTTAATCCATTTTCTGACCCAAAATTGATTTTCTTTTCTAAATCAGATTTAAACAGGAAAACTAATTTTCTCAAAAGCTAGAAAAAAGAAATTGATTTAAATCATATTGAATTCATCAAAGTATTAAACCAATTCTAATAAGTAACAAGGTAGGCTCTGATACCACTGTAAGGTTTCAAGTCATACATGCACAGCGAAAATTAAAAGACTCAAAACCATAGCCGTAATCAACTTTGCACTTAGATAGAATATGTGTTAAGAATTGTAACTTTGTTGAAACCGTGAATCTAAAATCTAAAACAGGAGGTACAATCTTATCACCAACAGCTGTCCAATCGTCTAGCCTCTAATAAAAATTCACATAGTAAGTTGAATCTGGAACTCCGTCTATCTCCAACAGTTAGAATGGATTTGAGAGAATTTGTTTTTCTCTTTATGCTAACAAGAGAGAAATCATAAACTAGAATATTACTAAAAAGCGACGCTCTCTTCATTTCTCTACAATAGTGCAGGTATTAATATGTGCACCTAAGAACCCTAATTAGGTTTGAGAATTTTTGTAATCAGGTGATTTGTAATTAATTACACAAGTATCAAAACAATTATCAGAATCAAGGTTTTTTTAATCAAAATCAGGTTTTGTAATTAATTACAGTTGTAAATTTATTCAATTTTGTAATTAATTATATTTGTATTTTTATTTCAATTTTGCAACAAATTATAATTGTAACTAATGAATTTGTAAAACACAACGTATTTATTTTTTCTAAAATTAATCAAATTAGTTACATTCACCTCAATTACAATTGTAATTGTAACTTAATTACATTTTATAATCAATTATAGTTTGCAATTAATTACAATTGTAACTTTTTTCAATTTCACAATTAATTACAATTGTAACTAATGAATTTGTAAAACATGATATATTTTTCTAAAATTAATTAAATTAGTTAATTCATCTTAATTACAACTGTAATTACAACTTAATTATGTTATGTAATGAATTACAGTTTACAATTAATTACAACTGTAACTGTATTTCTATTTTGCAATTAATTACAATTGTATCTAACGAATTTGTAAAACATGACAAATTTTTTTGCTAAAATTAATTGAATTAGTTACATCTTAATTACAATTGTATTTGCAACTTAATTACATTATTTAATGACTTAGAATTTACAATTAATTGCAATTGTACCTAATTACTATCTCAACACCACCATCACCACTGTTGTCCCTGTCTCAACAATAGCACCACCATCTCAACACCATTACCACAACTACCTCAACCAAAGAAAAAAATTAAATATTGTGTTAAAATTATTGAGAATTACATAAAATCACATGCCATCCGGGTTGATTGCCTAGATACAAGTCAGTTCATCTCAAAGCCCGATTCATAAGCTCAGAAGGATCGAAATCATCAGTCATCACATATCATATAAGTCTGTAAAAGTAGCATAGTCTCGTCTCAAGATGCAATGATGCATGTATGTTATAGCGCATATAACATCATCAATTCATATAACATATAAGTATGAAAAATAGTCTCGTCTCGTCTCAACATGCAATAATGCATGTAAGTTATAGCGCATATAACATCATAAGTTCTTAGTTCATTTTCATGAACATAACTTCATCTCGTCTCAATTCATATTGACATATGAATAAATCACATTATCATATTTCACATGCACATCATAGCTAAAATCAATTATTAAGAATGAGTCTACCCCAAATTCTAATGAGTTTGAATCGAGCGGGAAAAACTTCAAGTCTCTAAATGTCCGTTCGTGTCGTCTAGCCAATGAAAATAAATTAGAAATTAGAAATTTTGGAAAATTGAGTGTTTAAAATAAAATAAAATATTGGGGACTAATTTGATAGGTTAACATAATTAAATTTTAAAAGGTACGGGACTTAATTACAATTTTCTGAAAACAAAGGGGCTGACTCAAATATTTTAAAACTGTAGCGGCTAAAATAATTGCATTTGAAACTTTGGGACTGAAGATAAATATTTTAAAAATTAAAGGGGTTAAACTTAAAAAATCCTTGAAAGATGGGGGACTTAAGGGATAATTTTCCAAAAATCAGCATTTAAAATTATCAAATACTCTCTCTCTCTCTCTCTCTCTCTCATAACCTGGAAAATTATGACGTGCTTAATTATCCATTATGACATAATAAAAGTGTTTTAGAATTTATTTAATTATTTTGGAAGTTGAAGAAATAAAAATGGAGTTTTTAATTAAATGAAAAGTTAGGAAAAACGTATTTAAACGCCTTTCTTTAGAATATTCGTTTGACCACTTCCGACCTCCTATAAATGCATAATTCATATGTACGGATAAGTACTCGAACTTCGAGAATCTGTAATCCGTTTATCATTTTGATTAGTGTACCGTCCTCAGCAATTTTTCAAAGATGGCTACTCCACCGCACAACTCGAAAAGACAGTTTCGAGGGGCTATCTTTGGAACACTATAACTTCTTCTTCCATTATCCAAATCTCGTGAGGAAAATTTTATATGAAATTAATATATGAGTACTTTGAAATTGTATCAAGAACACCCAATTTGGAGTTCATTTGATACCTCGAATATATGCTCAAATATGGCATCCTGAAACTGTAAAATCTGGAAAGCAAGAAGCATGAGCTAGACATTAATCCTCCATATCCTGTTTTAGCTCACATGACTCACCTTCTTCCTCCTTAGGACACCTCCAGCTGCATGAAAATGGAGTGACACCTCATGCTTAGCCATTAAAATATTGTTTCTTAACCATGAAGGAAAAATTTCAATTCTATACATCCATCTCCTTTCCTCCAATTCGTGTAGCCATCTTTCCCTATAAATAGGGATGAGTCTGAAGGAAGAATCATATTGGAAATATGATCCAAAACACTTCATAATCTTTCTTCCCTCTTTCAAACCCTAAGTATTGATTTCATGCCAAAATCATGTTTCAATCAATTATAATCCATCTTTTTTATTGGAAAACATGTTTTCTCAAAGCCCTTTATCTAAAACAAATGGTTTTAGATCAAAGAAATCAAGAAAACTGACTTTTAGATTCTGGAAATACGTTTAGTGTTGACACCTACTGGTTTTGTGTCGACACCATCAAGAAAACTGACTTTCAGATTCTGGAAATACGTTTAGTGTCGACACCTACTGGTTTTGTGTCGACACCATGTTCATCTGGGCTTAAAACGATGATTCTGACACTTTTGTGTCGATACCAAATCAGGAGGTGTCGACACCAGACGGACTGCCCGACGATATAACTTCATTCAGCCACAACTTTTGATCTACAACTCCGATTTGCAATCCGTAAAGTACGTTAGACTCCAGATTCGATGATCTTTCAATGATATATTATGCCACTCATGGAGACTTATGTGATAGGAGTTATATTCTTATTCCTCCACCTACTCTTTGCCGAAGAAGGCTTCCGTTCAAAGAGAAATTATTTTAGGAGCTGTTACGGATTGATTCATCCAATAAACTGTGAGCGAGATGTGTTTATTTGGGTTATTTGAATAATATGTAAATTAGATTATATGATAATAAGTGAGTGGATTATGTTCATTTGAAGTATGTGATATAAGTGAGTGGGATATGTTTATTTGGATTATTTGAATAATATGTAAATTGGATTATATGATTATATGTGATTTGAATATGATTATTTGAATCATTGGATTAACGAACTGAATATTCGATATGTCTTATTATGTGGTATAATGTGATAACATGATATGAAGAAATTACATCCAGGTTAATGTTTTGGAAATGCAATGGCATTGGATTGATGATGTTTTGGAAATGAAATAGCATTTGATAGATGATGAATCATGAAAGAAAGTTTATGCATAAAGAAGAGTTTTGTGAGTGTGGATTATAGATTTGAACTCTAGCCCCCTCGGTAATCACTATGGATATCGATGTTGATGATGTCGAGAGCACCTCACGACTCCGAGGGTTGTGAGGAACGACATGGTGATCCAATATCTCTGTTGGAGTCGAATAGGGTGAAGGATGACAGGTATGTAGAAGCCCTAAAGGATGAAATAATCCTATGTAATCTGTTGTAATATGGCCAATGTTGATGATGTAGGGAGCACCTCGTGACTCCCAGGGTAGTGAGGAACGACATGGTGATCCAATATCTTTGTTGGAGTCAAACGGGGTGAAGAATGACAGGGATGTAGAAGCCCTAGATGATGAAATAGTCCTATGTAATCTGGTGTGTTATGGCCATGTTATCGATATCCGAGTTATGGAAATGATAAGTGCTTTGGGGTAGAAGAGATAATCTATAATCGGGCCCTAAAAACATGAGTTTTGAAAAGAACATGCATGTGCATCTGATATTCATCATACATTTGAATTTGTCTTGAATATGTGAAGTTGACTTGTATACACCAATGTGCAATAACACATGTGCACCATATCTTACTCACTGGGCAAGTGTATGCTCATCCCACGTTATCTAACATTTTAGGTAACTATTGATATAAGATGGATTGACGGGGATCTTCAGATAGCTTGACAGAGATTGCTGTGCTAGGTGACGACCTGTGAGTTGTGAACTTGTCACCGAATAAGAACTTTTGTGTTTGAACTGCCACTCTTTTGTTTAACTCATTATTTAATATTTTAAAAATTAATATCATTTCTTCTTAAATAAATGAATTTTATTTTAAATGAAAAAAAAAAGTTTGAGAATTTTCGGGCTTGACAAGAGTGGTATCAGAGCATTATAATTTTGAAAAGAAAATGCTTGAGAATTTTTGGTGCTTGACTCTCTCTCTCTCTCTCTCTCTCTCTCTCTCTCTCTCTCTCTCTCTCTCTCTCTCTCTCTCTCTCTCTCTCTCTCTCTCTCTCTCTCACACACACACACACACATCTGAACAGAAAAGAGAGCCAAGAGGTGCGGTCTGAGGCCATTCGGCCTCTCTCGACCCAACGCCATCGAGCGTCCAACTAGCTATAGCGCCGCCGTCACTTGGCGCCACAGTGTTTGGATGGGTGAAAAATGAAGTTTGGCTTTGATTTTGGTGCAAAGATTGAGTCTGTGATTCACGATTTTCCCAGTGTTATTCCGTCAATTGGGTGGCAGTCAAAGGTAAGGTAATGGGTTTTGATGTTTGTTGTGGCTTGCGGTGGTGTTGGGAAGCTATGATGTCTCGGTAATGGAGATTGGAAGTGTGTTTGGGTATTTGGTTTTTAGGCTTTGGAGGTGGCGGGTTTGATGGTTTCCGATGGGGGATGATGGTTGTGAAATGGTGGTTGAGGTTTCGACAGTGAGGGTGGTTTGGTAATGGGTAGGGGCGGCCATGGATATGGAGTTGTGAGATGATGATAGTGCTTTTGTGTTTGTTTTGAAACTGGAATGTTTCAGCCTTGGTGTTTCATGGTGAAGTCTTAGGTCAGTAAAGGCTTCGATAGTGGCATGTGTGACGATGAAAGGTAGTAGAGAACTTACTACAAATTAGAAAAATTGAGTGAGGTATGGAAGTGGGAAAGAAGAAGATGATTTATACATTGTTGATCATGAGAAATTCTGCAACGAATGGATTTATTATCTGGCGTTTTGGGGTTAAAAATCTAAATTGGCTGGGAGTTAAACGTTGGAGTTATTGTTTGGTGTTTTGGGTTAAGAACCTGAATTGGCATTTGGTTGGGGGAGTTACACCTTGTATTAATTGAGAAATTTAACGGCAATAAAAATACTAAAATCGGATATTCAATTATTGGATTAAAATAAAGATTTGGTTTTAAAAAAAAAAATAATGATTTTGGACAAGTTTAAAATCCTAAATTGATTAAAGATTTAAATGAATTTAAATTTTCATCATATAATCTTAAAATAATAATATGGTTAGATGAACACGTTTTCATTAAAAATTGGGTGAAGTAGTAGCGACACGTTTTAATAAATTTAACTTTTAATAGAATAAAATTATCGGTCGCTACAACCTACCCCTTTAAAATAGTTTTGTCCTAGAAATTAAACTTACTTGGTCTATAATATCTGGGTACTTGGGTAGAATTTCTTCTTCCTTTTCCCATCTAACCTCATTACTATCGTGTCTATCCTATTGGGCTTTAACTAAGGAAATCTCTTTGTTTCTTAAGACATGGACTTTTCAATCGATTATAGCCAGAGGTGCTTCCTCATAGGATGGATTCATCTGAATCGAAATAGACTGAAAGTTCACCACGTGGCTAAGATCATGTGCATACTTCCTTAATAGGGAAACATGAAAAATTATGTACAGTCGAAAGTTCTGGCAGTAAAGCCAAATGATAAGCTACATTTTCTACTTGTTCCAATATCTCAAACGATCAAATATATAGGGGCCTTAATTTTCCTCTCTTACCAAAGTGGAAAGTTCCCTTCATCGGAGCCACTTACAAAAATACTTTCTCTCCGACTTGAAATTCCAAGTCTTTCCTCCTCTTATAGCTCTTCTGTTTATCTTGAGCAGCTTTAATCCTCAGTCTGATCTTTTCAATAGCCTTCGCTGTCGTTTCAATCAATTTCGGACCTAATATCTTCCTTTCACCAACCTCATCCAAATATTTTGGTGATCAGCATCTTCTTCGTCCATACAGTGCTTCATATGGTGTCATACCAATGGTAGCTTGAAAACTGTTGTAGACAAACTCTACCAATGGCAGGTGAATCTCTCAATTACCTCTTAGATCTAAGACACAAGCTCTAAACATATCTTCCATAATTTGAATAGTGCGCTTGGACTGTCCATCAGTCTGGGGATGATAAGCAGTACTGAAATTTATTTTAGTACCCATAGCCATCTGTAAGCTCTTCCAAAATCTCGAGGTAAATCTCAGGTCTCCGTCTGAAATAATAAACACTGGTACCCCATGAATTCGAACAATCTCTCTAACATATAATTGTGTCAACTGTAAGAAAGTGAGCTGACTTTGTAAGTTGGTCTACAATAACCCATATCGCGTTGTGCCCTCTTGTTGATCTCGGTAAACCCGTAACAAAATCTATGGTGATTTTCTCCCACTTCCATTCTGGTATTTCTAAAGGAATTAACAATCCTGATGGTCTCTAATGTTTAGCTTTGACTTGCTGACAGACGTTGAAACGCGAGACAAACTTCACAATGCTACCCTTCATATTCCTCCACTAGAATGTATCACGCAGATCATGATACATCTTCGTCCCTCTGGATGAGCTGCATACGATGCTGAATGGGCTTCCTTCATTATTTCACTTCTGATTTGATCGTCTTTCGGCATAGAGAGACGACCCTTGAACATAAGTTCTTTATCAGGGGTAATCTCAAAACCTATTCTTTTATCCATCCCAACTTCAGTTCTAATTTTTTCCAAGAATTTATCACTTACCTGAGCCGTCACAATCCGATTTCTTAAATCTGGCTTAACAGTTAAGTTTGCCAATTTACTAGAACTTTGGATCGATGGAGCTCACACTTCAATCCTCATATTCTAAAAATCTTGAATTAGCAGATCTTACATTATTCCCAAAGCTGATAACTATCCAACATCTTTTCTGCTAAATGCATCTGCAACCTTATTGGTTTTACCCGAGTGGTAAAGAATAGTGCAACCATAATCCTTTACAGACTCATGCCATCGACGTTGTCTCATATTCTACTCCTTCTGAGTGAAGAAGAATTTGAGACTCTTGTGATCGGTGTAAATCTCACATTTACTTCCACATAAATAGTGTCGTCAAATCTTCAGGCGTGCACTACTGCTGCTAGCTCTAGATCATGTACGAATAATTTTGTTCATAAGGCTTTAATTTCCTCCAAGCATAGGAAACTACTCTACCTTTTTACATTAAAACACATCTCAATCCATGTTTGGAGGAATCTGTGTAAATAACAAAACCGTCGATCCCATCAAGTAACATCAACACTGGTGCTGAAACCAGTCTATTCTTCAAGTTTTGAAACCTTCGCTCACATTGTTCAGCCCATTGAATTTGACACCTTTTCGTGTCAATCGAGTCATGGGACAAGCTATCTTAGAGAAACCTTCTATGAACTGTCGATAATATCCGGCTAATCCCAAAAAGCTTCTCACATCACCAGCAGTTGTTTGGCGTAATCCAATTAGTCACTATCTCGAACTTAGAAGGATCGACTTTAATGCCTTTGACTGTGACAATGTGACTCGGGAAACCTATCTTCTCTAGCCAAAACTCACACTTTTGAGTTTGGCATATAGCTTTTCTGCTCTCAATGTCTCCAATACATTCCTCAAATGTTCCTTATGTTGCTTAGAATCCCTAGAGTAGACTAAAATGTCATCAATGAAGACAGTGAAAAATTTATCCAAATACTGATGGAAAACTCGATTCACCAAGTCCAAGAATACCTTAGGTGTGTTCGTGAGACCGAATGGAATCACTGTGAACTTGTAATGTCCATTTCATATTTTGAATGTTGTCTTTGTTACGTCAGATGGCTTGATCTTTAATTGATGGTAGCCAGACCTAAAGTTCATTTTCGAGAAAATAGCAGCACCCTTTAATTGATCAAATAAATCTTCGATCCTAGGAATGGGTACTTATTCTTTATTGTCAACTTGTTGAGTTCTTGATAGTCAATGCACATTCTCATACTGCCATCCTTCTTCTTCACAAATAGCACAGGTTCTCAACATAGGGATACACTTGGCCTAATGAAACCCTTCTCAAGAAGTTTTTCTACCTGAACCTTCAGTTCTTGTAACTCCTTCGGTACCATACGATACGGAGCTTTAGAAACAGGGGCATTTCCCGGCACTAAATCGATAACAAATTCCACTTGCCTATCAAGAAGGATGCCTGGTAGGTCGTCTGGAAAAACGCCGCCATAATCGCACACAACTGACACTGACTCCAATGTAATTTCCTTAGTCGGTTTGTCTTGAAGGCTAACTAGATAGCCTTGACAATTTCTTTTAACTAGAAGTTTTTCTGCTTGAAAAGCCGAAATAAGGCGAAGAAGTACCTTAATTTTTTATCCATAGAATCTGAATACTTCTTCCCCATTCTTATGGAACACATCTTCCTTCTCATGGAACAAAATAGGAGCACGATTTATATTCGACCAGCCCATCCCCAGAATAATATCGAAATATGTCTGAAGTATTTGACCATCAAAATCCATTTTCACAGCCTTAACTATCTTATCAGTCTCAATAGTTCCTCCTGATGGTAAACTAACCTCAAGTATACTACCGATTTTCTCTCCAACTAAATCCAGTCTAGATAGGCATGCATCAGAAATAAAAAAATGTGTAGCACCCGAATCTATCAAGACATAAACAGGAATACAGTTATTATACTTGCGATCACATCTAAATCTTCAATGGAATCCATAGCAAAAACCTTAGTTTTTCCCTTCTTATTTTGGTCTATGTTCTTCTTTTGATCGGTACCTTGTGCTGGTGGATTGCGGCAATCGAAAGCAAAATGACCTGGTTGGTTGACCACACTTGTAGCAAACTCCCTTGCACATTAGACACTCTCCTTTGTGCATCTTCGAACACTTAGGACAAGATGGTATGTAGCTAGTCACTTGACCTTTAGCAGGTCCTGAATTTGTCTTCTTGTTGGGTGCATAGTTCTTGTTCTGGTTCTGATTCAAACCATTCAACTTCCTCTTAACCTAGAATTTTGCATTGTTCTAACTTCCCTAATTGCCAAACTTTATTCCAGCATAAGCTATCACTTGAGCTTTCTTCACAATCTATCTGTATGTGGGCAATTCATGTGAACTAACGATTTTTCAAATCTCCGGACGTAGGCCACTCTCAAACCAATGAGCCTTTTTAAACTCGGTCTCCACCAGATGTGGAGCATATTGTAAGAGCCCCTCGAACTTTCTCTCATAATCTGTTATGTCCATTTCTCCTTGAACCAAACGCAAAAAAATCCACCTCTTTATGGTCTCGGAGAGCTTGGGCGAAAAACTAATCTTTGATCTCAGTTTTGAATTCCTCCCATGTCAAAGTCGCTTGTTCTTCTTTCGTTCTAGACTCCGATGCAGACTCCCACCAAAAGCCAGCTCTTCCGACCAACATAAACTCAACACATAGATCTTCCTATCTTCATGGCAAGATATGTGCATGAATATTTTCTCGATAGTTTGTAGTCATTCGTGAACAGCTAGTGGACCATTTCCGCTATCAAAAGTAGGCGGTCGATACCTTCTAAATTGCTCAATTATCGGCACTGTGGGAGCTGTTGTGGCTTGCCTCATAACTTGTACAGCCTAGAGCAGATCCCTAATAGCAGTGGACTGGGTCGTGGAGCTCTATTCTAGGGTAGCATGTTCCGTAGCACTTCTATTTCCACGCCTAGACATTTCCTTTAAAAGTAAAGCAAAATATACTTTTTTAACTTCTCAAAAATACACTATCTAGTTCTCTATGTTTACTTCTCGTGAATGGTGCCGTATTTAAAGAAAATATCAGTTATGAAAAGTTCAGTTTAGGGTTCTATAGCATCATCTTCTAAATTTGAGGACAAAAATTATTATGAAAACATTTCTTAAATTATGCATCATTTACTTATTTCCCATTACGCTCGAACTAGTTTCCTCTCTACTTATTTCGGATATAATTTCTTCATTCCTTCATCTATAACTCATAATATATTAAAACAAATATCCGAAATAATAATAACAATAACAATAAACTTCATAATGCTTCTTTACCTTTGGAATCGGTGGAAGGAATGATGATAGTGACAATTCCATTAATACAATAATTTTGGTAAAGTTTCTTTTGAAAATTGCAAGTCTACAGAAATGTAGACCTTGCTCTGATATCATGTTGTAACACCCTGAGTTCTAAACACATGAAACGCCACTACATTCTTTCAAACTCACTTTCAAAATGACAATTTAGCGGAAAAATAACTGAAATTTTAAATTCGCATAAATTTTTATTCAATTCTTCCAACGGTAAGAAATTCTAGTTTTTTTTCCCAACATTAGATAAAACATCAATTCAAGCTCAACATAGAATATGTAAATTTATAACATTAAAATATATCGTTTATTCATCCTTTGCCACACTTATCCATCATTCGCCACCGTCTCCAAAGTTTACAAAACTTGTTAATAACAGGATGAATATTTTAAAGAAATACTCAGTAAACTCATTACAAAATAATTAACTTTATATCATGAAATTACACATAAATATGCAAATCATGCTAAGCATTTTCTTGGCATGACATCATATCACATAAGTGCACAAAAGTAGCCTCGTCTCGTCTCAACATGCAATGATGCATGTACGTTATAGCGCATATAACATCATCAATTCATATAACATATAAGTGCGAAAAGCAGTCTCGTCTCGTCTCAACATGCAATAATGCATGTAAGTTATAGTGCATATTACATCATAACTTCTTAGTTCATTTTGATGAACATAACTTCATCTCGTCTCATTAATATTGACATATGAATAAATCACATAATCGCATTTCACATGCACATCATAGCTAAAATCAATTATTAAGAATTAGTCTACCTCATATTCTAATGAGTTTGAATTGAGCGGGAAAAACTTCAAATCTCTAAATGTCCTTTCACGTCGTCTAGCCGATGAAAATAAATCTTAAATTAGGAATTTTGGAAAATTGAGTGTTTAAATAGAACCAAAGATTGGAGACTAATTTGACCGTTTAACATAATTAAATTTTAAAAGGTTCGGGACTTAATTAAAATTTTCAAAAAACAAAGGGGCTGACTCAAATATTTTGAAACTGCAGTGGCTAAAATAATTGCATTTGAAACTTGGGGACTGAAGATAAATATTTTAAAAATTAAAGGGGTTGAACTTAAAACATTTGAAAGATCCTTAGGGGATAATTTTTCAAAAATCAACATTTAAAATAATCAAGTCCTCTCTCTCTCTCTCTCTCTCTCTCTCTCTCTCTCTCTCTCTCTCTCTCTCTCTCTCTCTCTCTCTCTCTCTCTCTCTCTCTCTCTCTCTCTCTCTCTCTCTCATATCTGAACAGAGAAGAGAGCCGAGAGGTGCGGCCGAAGGCCACTCGGAATCTCTCGAACCAACACTGCCTAGTGTCCAACTGGCGATGGCGCCGCCCCAGTCTATGGATGAGTGAAAATGAATTTTGGCTCTGATTTTGGTGCAAGGATCGAGTCTGTGATTCAAGATTTTTCGATGTTATTCCAGTCAATTGGGAGGCGGTCGAAGGTAAGGTAATGGGTCTTGTTTTAGGTTTTGGTTTTTTTTTTTTTTTTTTGTGGCTTGCGGTGGTGTTAGGCAACGGTGATGTCTTGGTAATGGAGATTCACAGTGTGTTTGGGAAATTTGGTTTTTAGGCTTTGGAGGTGGCGGGTTTGGTGGTTTCCGATGGGGGATGGTTGTGAAATGGTGGTTGAGGTTTCGGCGGTGAGGGTGGTTTGGTAATGGGTAGAGGTGGCTATGGATGTGGAGTTGTGAGATGATGATAGTGCTTTTGTGTGTGTTTTGAAACTCGAATGTTTCAACCTTGGTGTTTCATGGTGAAGTCTTGGTTTAGTAAAAGCTTCGGCAGTGGTATGTGTGATTGATGGACAATAATTCTGCTCAAGCTCAAACACGACCAAGCACGACTTCCCCCAATCATGATCAAACGTGGTAAAGCAGTTCATCTCCCACGAGCAGTATATGTCCCCGAAGAGTATATCTCCCCGAGCATTCACATTCCTTCAATAGCTCTATTTTGTCCTAGGGGTACTTGTTGCTCGGGGATAACACTCGTGTTCCCCAGCCAAAATTGGGTCTAACTTCTGGGACCTGTAACTTCCTAGTCCTAAAAGGACTCACCCCCTTTGGAGTCCTATTTAGGGCTTATAAAGGCACTGGCCTTGGCGGACTTTATTGCAGAGCTCACACCAAAGCCTCGGGGGCCAGTTAATAGCCCGAACACACCCGAGCGGTGTTGGCAAATTAATGTGGATGGAGCATCCAACTCCTCGGGCTCGGGTGCATGAGTCATAATTGTAAGCCCCGACGGACAGGTTGAAATACAATGCGCTTTGAGGTTTGAATTTGAAACAACGAAGCAGAATATGAAGTCGTCATCATTGGGCTTGAGGTTGCTCACGTCCTTGAACTTGATCATGTAAAGGTATACAGTGATTCCCAGCTTGTAGTAGGGCAAATCGATGGCAAATTCGTGAAGAAAGAGGAGAAAATGAGTTTATACTGCCTGCGTGTTCACGACCTGCAGAGGATGTTCGGAAGTTGTGAGATTCTGAAAATACCTCGATCAGAAAATATCAAGGCCGATTCACTCTCTAGACTTGTGTTCATGAGTGTTGATAATCTTGAGAGAACAGTTCATATCAAATATGTGTTACATCCCAGTATTGACCCGAGGCCTACGGTCATGGACATTGATCATGAGCCTTCTTGGATGGACCCTATCACCAAGTTTATAACTAAGGGAAATCTCCCGGATGATCAGAGGGAGGCCAGGACCATCAAACAAAGAGCAGCAAAATACTGCATGATAAGGGGAGTTCTTTTCAGAAGGAGTTTTACACTGCCCTACCTCAGATGCTCAAAGCCTCTGAAGCTGCTCAAGCTCTTGCAGAAATACATGAAGGCATGTGTGGGAATCATGAGGGTGCTAGGTCATTAGCCCACAGACTCCTCAGATACCGATACTATTGGTCGACCATGAGGACAGATGTCATAAATTATGTGAAGAAGTGTGAAAAGTGTCAGAGGTATGGGAATATCATACACAGACCAGCTGAAGATCAAACTCCTGTACAGTGCTTGGGGCCATTTGAACAGTAGGGAATCGATATCCTGGGCCCTTTTCCCATTGCACGAGGATAGTTGAAGTTCATTGCAGTGGCGGTTGAATATTTCACTAAGTGGGTGGAGGCAGAACCCCTAGCAACGATTTCGGAGCCCAAACTAAGATCTTTCGTTTGGAAATCTATCATATGCAGGTTTGGCCTTCCAAGAGTATTGATAACGGACAATGGCAGGAAATTTGATAACGCACAATTCAAAAATTTCTGTGCAAATCTCCCTATTGATCACCGTCAGACATCAGTTGCACACCCTCAGAGTAATGGGCTCGTAGAAGTGACGAACAGGATAATACTCCAAGACTTTCGCATGAGGATAGGAGATGCACGAGGCTCTTGGATCGAGGAACTACCGGCAATACTTTGGTCTTATAGAACCTCACAATGAACAGCTACTGGGGAAACTCTATTCATGCTTGCCTTCGGGATAGAGGCAAATAGAAAAAGTTAACAAAACAAGAGTTCAAAAAATTCTATAAAATTCCAAATCGAAGTGAATATCAAAGCCACAAATTGAAAAAGAAGAAACCACAAAATCTAACCATAAAGAAGATTTCTATTGTGGCGTCGTCAAATGTTAAGAATTGAAGATGAAATAAACTAGTTTGGAGTAGGATCGTTTGGTAAAGCCATTGTTGTCATTCATCTTTACACTTCTTCACTCTCCAGACGCTACTCATGCTAGGTTACAATGAAATGAGAAATCAGAGCGGATCATTTGGTGAACTTTGTTGTGAGAAATCAGAGTTAAACTGGTTTGTATTCAAATGATCAGATCGTTTGGTGAACTTTGTACTTTTAACTTTGGATATTTGGGTTGGGTGGGTTTGGTTCTTGGGACCTTTGGGCTTTGGTAAGTCAGTGGTCTTTAGAGACTATTAAATATTGAAATTTTAGAGTTATCAAAAATCAAAAGGTTGATTAAAAGATAGGGTCTAAAATTGGGCTTGGCCTTCGGTTCTCGGTTCTAGAACAAGAACAAAAACTCAAACCAAAACCAAATGGTTCTCCTTGCTAAGAACCAGACCATTAATTTTTTTTTTTTTTTTTTGTAGAACCAAACCAAAGCGCTCGATTTGATTTGGTCTGATCATTTTGTCCATCCTCAACTTCAAGCTCGACCCAATAATCATTGTACCTTGGTTGCTCCAATATAGTGAGACGAATAAATATCGCCAAGGGAGAAAAGGAATTAGAAGAATAACAATGGGAGAATACCAAGAAAAACATCAAGACAGCTGCTCCAAAGTTCCCTCTCTCTATTATTTGAAAACTCTGTTCTCGGCAAAGGGATAAAGGTAAGGTTTATAGGTTAGTTTGGACTTGGTTAGCAAATTAATGGGCCACTCATCAAAGTAAGTTCCAAACACAAAAAACCAACATAAATAGATCTTCCAAGTGGGCCAAGAACAACTACCAATTAAGTTGCTTCCAGTGGTCCCGATTCGCTATTAAGTCGAGCTATTCGATTTGGTGTCAATGTAATCCCACATTTGTTTTTACATAATCACCCGAATTTATTAGGTATAAAAAATCTAACAAATCTCCACCTTGATACCCAATAAACTTGCAAACAAACAACAATATATTTATACTTGCCCAATCAAGTTACAAATAAAAATTGGACTTACAGACCTTACTTCGTGTCCCACACTCAAAACAGACAACATACTCGCTCCATTTACTCATTAGAGCTAAGGTAAAAAAATCAAGTAGAAGACAGATAATCACAATAATTAATCAAGAACATATAACACATCGATGACATATATATTCAATCATGCTCACAAAAGAACAACAAAACACTAACTCCAAATTAATCAAACACAACAGTCAACACATATACAATACAATGCATAAATGACTTCATGAAAAGATTTCACACAATTATCCTGTCTAATTCCATGTAGCTCGCACCTCGAGAACACATATAACATATACTGTCTCCTATGCACACTAGAATGATCACTACACGTCTTACTGGTAAACGACAATAGATCCTTAGTCCATGGGTTGCTCCTCTATAAATATCCCACTTCTCTCAACCTAAGTAGATAATGGGTCACCACCTAATAGAAGTGATCTAAGTGTCACTCTTACACTTCACCCGGTTAGGATTTTTAGATAGAAGATTTCAGGAACATTTAATCACTCTCCACTTGTGACTCAAATGTCACACTCAACCCCTGTATATCTTACAATTGCACCCTTAGACATCTATTACACACATTATCAAAATGCATACTCACAGTTACTGCTAATGTATCATAGACACACCATTCATGCACACACATCTACACGCTTTAAAGTTGATCACACACAAATTCATGCAAAGAAAATATATCAAACAAGTTGAGATGCTACACACAAAAAATGCATAAATTAAGTAATCACACGCATGCAGAAAGGATCACACGGATGCACATGCAGTAACTTCCCTATCAATAAAAGTCAACCTCAATCACACTTGGGTCATAACTAGACCCAACAATGGACCTGGACTTGTCCCAACTCTTACGCCTATGCTCACCACCATCATCACTAAAAGTCATCACTTAAGTGACTACTGTTTTGAACATGACACTTTTTCTTAAAATGACCTCTCAACATGTGCACTTCACCACTCTTCTTAACCTCTGTATCAGCTTTAATTTCCATTTACTTACTCCTAATGGAATTTATTACAATCCAGAGTTTTAGGTTGTCTCTACCATACTTAATCGCATTCTTGACCTCTCTACATAATTTAGGCATGGAATTAAGTAAAATAATGGTCTTGTGCATTTCAGACGCCTCTTCATCACAATTAACAATATCTTGTACAAGTTTGTTAAACACATTCAAATTATCATCTAGGTCATTTATAGGATCCAATTTAAAGCTAAAAAAATCTTTCAAGTAAGTAAATTTTATTAGAGGTAATTTTAAGCAAATACAAGTCCTCTAACTTTTTTCAAAATTCTTTCGTGGTTTAAGTTTTACCAACCTTTCTTAAAAAACTCAAGAAGCACCTCCTCAACGTCGAAAAAAAAAAATAGAACTGGATCCCTAACTTTGAGAACCATATCTAGTGGACGTTTGTCGACCAGAGCTTTTGTTTGGCCAGAATTTTAGATTTTAGCCTCGGTTTCAATTGGCGTGACTTCATCTAGATAGTACACGTTAAATGGTGTGTTCCTTCTCCAGTTGGTTAGATGGAATACCCAGCCTTTTACAGTTCGATTTTTCGGCTTCTTTCCTGTCGATTTTTTTGCCCAGGTTTATACCCAACCAAGCTCTGATTCTATGTTGAGTTTATTGGACCTTTTATATACATCTTCAGGCTTAGTAAGCACTCCAAAATCGATACATGAACTTTAAGCTTGACCCAATGAACACTTTGCCTTGGTTGCTCCAATATAGTGAGATGAAAAATATCACCAAGGGAGAAACGGAAGAAGAACAATGACAACAACGATTGAAGACTACCAAGAAAGACTCCAAGATGGCTACTCCAAATTTCCTTCTCTATCGTTCAAAAAATATCCTCAGCACGGACACAAAGGTAAGGTTTATAGGTTAGTTTGCGCTAGATTAGAAAACTAATTACCCACTCTCCAAAGTAAGGCCCACACACACAAAACAAACCTAAATAGGCCATCCAAGTAGGCCACAAGAAACTATCAATTAGGTTGCTTACAGTTGTCCCGAGTCATTATCAAGTCGAACTATTTAGTTTGGTCTCGATATAATCCCACGATTTATTGAGAATAAAAAACCCAACAAGTATAATTAAATATTTTTCATAAGAGGTATGGTTTGATTAGTTCACTCATCCCACAACAATTCTTATGCATAAACACAATAGAATTTATAATGCGACTTTGATTCAGGGGTCGTCCCATCGCAGATGATTAAGTTCTTCAACACAAAAGTTGATTATTCTTCTTATTTGTCCCCTTCGATTTGGAAAAGTAACTTATTAGGAAATTGTGATCATTGTTGTGGTAGAAATTGAATGTTTCACCGACTTGGTTTTTAAAAGTGATGGCTTTTTGGTAATTTCCTATTTGATTAAAGACTTGTTTTAAAGTTGGTATTTGTGTTACAAATTTGTTTGGTTTGTTATAAAAGGGATTACAATCCATTTTTCAAAGAGATAGAAATTATTTTGGGTCTAAAAAATTATTTGGTATAAACACTAGAGAATTTTGAAAATAATCATATTTTCTCATTTATACATTTTTATCAAAAATCAAGTTTATATCACTTGACGATTCACATAATAACACCATATCTTTTCACATCACATCATCAACAGTTTACTGTCAGCATAGTCTGTAATCTCTATGTATGGTCATACTCTAACAAATCTCACCAAAATGTTCCCACTAAATATAATCTGTACTGTAGTTATATGCTAACTGACTGCCTCTCAGACTAATTTCAAAGAACTCTGATAATCAATTCTAGAACACGGCTAAGACCCCTCAGTGAACTATATCATACACGGTTAGACCGCCTTTGGGTAATATCATACCCGGTCAAAGAGCCCTCAGTGTAGCATAGAACATAATCAAAGCCCCTCATTGAACTAGAAGAAATATATAATCACGGGTACTTTTTGGTGGATTTCAATATCACATATATATCTCATATTTCTTTCAACATATTATCATTTCAAAATATTTATAATTACACAAATCTCATATTCTCATAATATTTTACAATAATCACGTAATTGGACATATAAATCACATAATCACGTTTGACGTAATTATATAAGCAATTATCAATATTTGAAAATAATTAATTTTTTCCACTCACAGAACTATATATCGAATTTGAACAAATTGATAGGTTGCCCCGATATCCATGTCGCCTCCTGAAATAATAATAAACTTATTCGAGTAAATGCCCAATTTAGTTCAATTCAAACTTAATAATTAACATGGTATGATACCCATTTCACTTCCCCTGCTAATATATTTCCATTTCCTTATTAATAATCACCTACTGTTGCACACAAATCCATCTGCCAATGTATATAATTCACTAATACTTCCAAAATTCCCAGTTTCATACTTAACACATATGAACAGTTTAATCAAATACTTATACTTCAATATTAGTCATATAACTTCATTCTAACCTTCCACATTTGAGAAATCAAAACTTTGACAAAAAAAAAAAAAAAAAAAACATAAATTTCAGCCCTGGATATATAGAATTTGACACAAAATTGTTTGACAGAAGCATCACTTTTCTGGACAGAATTTGATTATTAATACCATTGCACTACTCTAGCTAGAAAATAGCTTAAAATCACCTAAATAATGGAGAAATCAAGCCTATAATCCTTAATTCAAGTGTTTAATATCATATAGGCAAAAGAAAAGGCAAAACAGAGATTAATCTCACAACCCAATTCAAAGATTCCTTTAACCACAATTTTCCAATCACATCCATTTGCCATATACTTGTCTAATAATCCAAATAATATTAATAACTCCCAAAAATTCGAATTTAAGCAAAATTTCTATAAACCCCAAAAAATAATTTAACATCATATTCTACTCACCTCTTGAAGTTTGTTTCTCCCATTTTTTCCCCCTCTTATTTTCTTTCTTTTTCTTCCCTGTTTCGTCTCTTTCCCAGCCTCTGTTTTCGTTCCAGCTTTTGTGTTCCAAAAATAAGAGATATTGATACATACTTATCTTCTAAAGTTATTTGGATAACAATAGCATAATTACAATTCGATGTAAATGCATTTTTCACACTTTATCACTTATCTTCTAAAGTTATTTGGATAACAATAGCATATTGATGTAAATGCATATTTCACACTCATCTATACATATATAATAATGCGATAATCGTTGTCATTTTACACACATAATTTCTCGCTCATTTTCACTTGTCATTTTAGGAAATTTCTTAATTTTATCAATTTATTTTAATACATGAATTATGAGAGTTCAATTAATGTATGTAGTAAATAATTTATAGATTTATGAAAAAGAAAATATCTATAAAAAGTCAAATTATGGATTATTTTTATTCTTTTGATAATTATTGCATTATTTTGAAGTCGAAAAATATGCAATATGGGTGTCAAATCAAAGATCTCAACGAAAAGTTTAATACAAACTAACAAATGAGAGTAAACTTTAAACATATCATGCGTAGAATCATCTTAAATACTAAATATAAAAGTTTTACTTGTATTTTTTTACATTTTTCAACATCCATTCTTTTTAATTTATCTCATTTAAGTCCTAAAATGACACCTATCATTTCTTACCTAAATTGAATTTGACCGAAATGATTAATTTCGAATATTTTTCTTATCAAATTGAAAGATAATAGATATTCAATCTTTCTAAATAAATTCAATTAAATCATTTAATTTTTGCCAACTTTAAGTCCCGATAAACTTATTTGTTCAATTTATAAAATAGAAGGTGTTAGCAAAATCATTATATTTAAAAATAGAATATGGTCTACATATTTATTTAACATGCAAAAAAATAGTATGTGCAATTGTGAAAAATGA
The DNA here is from genome assembly GCA_963555705.1 of Ligustrum vulgare. Lineage (NCBI taxonomy): Eukaryota > Viridiplantae > Streptophyta > Magnoliopsida > Lamiales > Oleaceae > Ligustrum > Ligustrum vulgare. The sequence goes on from OY743174.1 coordinate 32,279,904, forward strand.
GTTTTAAAGAATGTGTGGTTGAGAATGAATATAGAAAAAAATTATTTTTGAAGAATCAATTTTATATGAATAAATGATAAAGTCTAATGTCATATGGATTAAGCCTTCATTTATAAATTGAGATGTATAGGTGAATTTTTTTTTTTTTTTTTTTTGGTATATAATGTTAATTATATTTGTAATATTCATTCAATAAAATTTAATTAAAATTTGTATTTCATAGTATTTCATTTTACGAGTTGAAACTTGTAAATATTTCAACTTTTAGAAATCAAATAATCGTAAGCTTGACTTTGGTCATCAAATTAAAATCGTAAAGTATAGAATAAGTCACATGTCGATATATTACTTAGTCCAAATAAACTAAGAAAATTAGAGAATGAATAATTAGCCGTTAAAAGAAATATGCAAGTTGTAATTTTATATTTTTACTTTTCTAGGTATTTTTCATTATATATAAATGCACATTTATGTCGAACATTGTATTTTTATAACTTATTCAATAAATATTTGTCAATTATATCTTCCGTGCATCGCACGGGTGTGATTACTAGTTGATCTTAAATTCACATTCCATCATGATACTATCAAACTTTTCATGCTATTGTTTGAGTCTTGTTTCAAGCTATACAATGACTTCATTGATTTATAGATTTTCTTTTCTTGCCCTGATGATGAAAAATCACCAGGCTGTTCCATGTAAATTTATTCATCTATATCTCCATTCAAAAAGGAATTGTTAACATTCAGTTGATGTACTTCAAGATTCGCAGAGATGCATTCACAAGTATTATCCTAATAGATGTTATTCTCGTCACTGGAGAATATGTATTGATGTAATCAAGACCTTCTCGTTATCATAACCTTTAATTAATAATCTGGCCTTATACTTCTCAATAATTCCATCTGATTTTATTTTCCTTTTGAAATCCATTTGTATCCAATGGTTTGCTTCCTAGTTGATAATTAAAAACCTTTAACACTACCAATGAGTACATGGTCATTAACCTTACACAAAATTTATCCTTGCTCTGGGCTTATTTAATTTTATCCCTAAGAGTCAGTTGAACAATTAAACCAAATATAATTGTGTGACACGGAGGAGCTATAACCTTAATTCTTAGAAAAATCATTGATCAACTGGTCCAGACTAGTTAAAGCAGCTAACCGTCCTTTACATTTTCAACTAAATGCATCAGCAACAACATTGGCCTTGCTGGGGTGATAGTGGATAGTGCAGTCATAGTCCTTAACTAACTCCAAACACTTTCTCTGTCTCATATTCAAATCTTTCTTGGTGAAGAAATACTTGATACTCTTATGATATGTGTATTTCTCGCACTTTCTACAATATAGATAGTGTCGCCATATTTTAAAGCATGTTCACACCAGTTAATTCCAATTCATGTGCAAAGTAGTTCTTCTCATGTAGCTTCAACTGTCTAGATGTATATGTAATTTCTTTTCCATGATGCATCAGTACGCATCCCACTCCCTATTTCGACACATCACTGTAGATGACAAAACCTTCTAATCCTTCTGGAATAGTCAAAACTAGTGCAAATATCAATTTCTACTTCATCTCCTGGAAACTCTTCTCGCAATTTTCAGTCCACTGAAACTTTATTCCATTTCTAGTCAAATATATCATCGACCCAACTATTTTAGAAAATTCTTCAATAAACCTTCGATAAAAGCTTGCCAATCTCAAGAAGCTACGAATTTCATTCGCATTGGTTGGTGTACTCCAGTTACCGATGGCCTCAACCTTGGCTGGATTGACTTCAATACCATCGAAGAAAACCACATGTCCAAAAAAACTAGTCCTGTCAGGCCAGAATTCGCACTCCTTGAATTTTGCATACAACCTTTTTCTTGGGACTAATTCATAGGTCCCTCAATTAGTTAAACTTCTAACCCTATTGTTATAACTATATAAAGACTAGAAGAAGGGTGTGATATTCCCTACATAAAAATGAATTGATTAAGTAACTAGATAGACTATGGGTACTGGACTGAAACTTTATTCCATTTCTAGTCAAATTTATCATCGACCCAACTATTTTAAAAAATTCTTCAATAAACCTTCGATAAAAGCTTGCCAATCTCAAGAAGCTACGAATTTCATTCGCATTGGTTGGTGTACTCCAATTAGCGATGGCCTCAACCTTGGCTGGATCGACTTCAATACCATCGAAGAAAACCACATGTCCAAAAAAACTAGTTCGGTCGAGCCAGAATTCGCACTCCTTGAATTTTGCATACAACCTTTTTCTTGGAACTAATTCATAGGTCCCTCAATTAGTTAAACTTCTAACACTATTGTTATAACTATATAAAGACTAGAAGAAGGGTGTGATATTCCCTGCATAAAAATGAATTGATTGATTAACTAGATAGACTATGGGTAGTTCAATACCGCTTAAAGTCTTAAAAAAAGCATGTCGATGCTTCCATCGAAAAACGGTTTTCTTTCAATGATAAAAAAACCTGATGTACCATTATTTAAATAAAATGCATTCTTATCTACAGCTGAAGTTTTCTCGAGCCTCAACATAGCGCTTTGTTAAAGCTCCCTCCGAAAAAGTGGTACCGGCCTTGTTCTATGTACATGCTTGAGGTTTTTTTGAGCATCTGTCTCCCAGGATACAAATGAAAACTAGTAGACTTTGAGCACTTCAGGTTCGACTCTATCAAACCAAACATATATCAAAAAAGATCACCAAGGCTTCGATAGAAAAAGGAAAAATTCTTTGAATGGCGAAAATGTGTATGCAGAATGAAGAGATTGTTCGTGTCTAGAATGGAGAAAATTTTTTTGTAAAAATAAACTGTAATGATGTGTTAATAGATCGAGAATTACAGATACATTATGTAACAGCACTATTAACCCGACCGTAAACCTCTTCATTAACCACTAGGAGTTTCAGGAGTTAATAGAGTTATTTGGAAGGAAAAATAAATAATTTATATGAAATAATAACAAAATGTGGACCTCTGGGCCAATTTTGGTATGTTCAATCTAACATTCGAGCATCCAGGTTGCCCTCTCACACAAGTTAAAGAAGGACAATTAGGTATGTGATTTGCACACTTAAACTCCCATGTGAAGAGAGTCTCTATACTACACGTGATTACACCTAAAAAGTGTAGTCATATATAAACTAATTTGGTTTGACTCATTTTTCTATATAGGACAAACTTTAATCGTTTTCTCTAAAACAATTAATCTTCTTCCAAATGGTCCATTTCGAACTTCAATTTCTTATTCATTCGAGTATCAATTTTAACAAATGAATATATCATTATGATGCTCTCATAAGGGAAGAACATTGATCTTCCTTGATAGTTCACGGAAAAAAAAAAAAAAAGTGGGTCCCATGAAAAATTATTCCTAATATAGCTCATTCATTAATACTCTGTTTGGTGAACTTGTTTATAAATAAAAAATATTTTTTCAAATCGCTTTTTAAAACATACATTTTCTAAAAATCACTTTTCAATCATATATTTTACTTTAAAAATACGTCTTTATTTGCTCTAAAAATAATAATAATTTACCAAGCTGACGCTAGTAATTTTTCCAAAACAAAGTTTCAAAGTAGTATGAGGTCAAGCACAATAGAAAATCGAAGTCACGCTAATATGAAGTCAAGTCACATAGAAAATCCAAGTCACAATAGACATTGTAGAATCGTAAATTAACAATATGAAAATGATAAAAACGCAATATATTTAAAACAAAATCGCCATTCGACTGAAATCGATTTTTTTGGGAATTTCTCCCGGATAATCTTCTAGAACTTTGGGTCTATTGTGAACAGGTTGAAATTTCATTTAGCAATATACCGTTACAGTCTCGATCTAGTGCCCATAACGGGTGCTATAAAATGTGTTCACTGCAGTTGTGATGTTGTCACGTGTCCCAAAAAATATATTTTTGCGACACGTGGCAACATCACACCCACAGTGGGTGTCGTAAAATATTTTTACTGTGAGCACAAGATCAATTCCGTATACTGTTAATATAGAGGTCGATATGGAAAACTCTCCTGTGATCATGGTTATTTTAGTTGAATAGCGACACCGACCACCTCTTGCTGAAAAAAGAAGAACGGGATAATGAATTAAGATTTTTAAGTCTCCTGTAACCCTCTCACGTTAATGGAGGACTTTCATTTTAATTAATATTTGGTTATAATTCATATATAAGAAGTAGGTATTTGGGGCCTGATTTAAGAAATACTAAAGTTGGTAGAGATTAAAATCAGATTTTTAGTAAATTTTTATAAAAATTGATGATGTGTAGTTGAAAAGTCGTAGATCCAAAGAAATATGTGGTTGAAATTAATTATTGATTTTGACTTTAATTAAAAATTGAATTTTAGCAAGTGTTTAGAAGATAAAATAAATTAATTTATAAACTAATTTATAAATTACACAATTTCTCAAATAACTTTTTAACCATACACATTCTCTCTCCCATTTTTTTACCACTACTATTTACCTCAAAATCATAAATAAATGCAATTTTTTGAAAAGTAATACTCCCTTTAATTTCCTTTTTTTATTTTTTATTTTTTTGATAGACCTTTAATTTCCTTTTAGTGACATATATAATTAAAAAATAATAAAAATTATAAATCTCATAAAGCGTGTGTTTTTTTTTTTCTTTAAACTGAGTTTTTGCGTTTTTGTATAGTAGCTAAATTATTAAATAAATACAAGTGTACAGACAATGTCAGGCAACGATTTTGACAAAAAGAGCCGTTGAAATGTTGAAGACAAATTAGCTCTTGTCTGTTCATTTTTTTTATAGAATCGTCGTACTATAGCACACTATATGTGAAATTTAAAATCGCAACTTTTGAGGGTAATTTCGGTACAGTGGCTTAAATTGGAGTTCTTTATATTACGAATGCTGTATGTACTTGCCTTTGTGCCTTTTGTCTTCATTTCTTCAGCAATTGGACCCCATCGACCAGTACATTGACATGACAAAAAACTCAATTTAAGGAAAATCAAACACACGCTTTGATAATAAATTTAAGAAAAAATGAATTTTAAAATAATAAATTTAAGAAAAAATGTGTAATTGATAATAAATTTAAGAAAAAAATGAATTTTAAAAAGCAGGGCCAAACAAGCGCCTACAGTTGCAGGACAAAAAATAAAATAATATATATATATATATATATATATATATATATATATATATACAATAACTCTCATACCTTCCTTTGGACTGCAAAAATGTGTGACCTCCACCAACCTGAAGAAGATAGCACATCTTGTCAGTTATTGTCAATTGAGACTAATTTTCAATGATACAAGTCAATGTTTAAGCACCAATAAACACACAGTATCCACATGGCTGCTCGAACACTTGAGGGCCTACCACTAAACTAATATTCCCTCCGTCTCAATTATATAAATTTATTTAACTTTTCATAAAAATTAAAAACATATATTTAATGTCGTTAAAAAAGTAATTTTTGTAAAGAAAATTTATAACTTACTCTTATTTAATATCAAAATTATTGTATTGGAAGTAATAAATACGAATACATTGATAAACAAACAAAATAAATATTTTTCAATAAAAAAAGAAGTCTATACAATTAGAACAAATGAAAATAAAAAGACAACATATATAATTGGATTTGGAACGAAAGGAGTAGTTAGTTTCATCCATGCACAAGTCGACCGATTTAAAAATGTTAAGCCTCCGTTCCGCAACTGTAATGGTGTTAAATTATAAACCAATTTATAATTTTCTTAATTTCTCACGTTACTTTATAATCATACACATTTTTTTTGAAACAAGTTTTTAACCACACATTTTATCTAGAAAAAAAAAAATTGACATCTTTGAGCCGCATAACAGAGCCTAAGTGACAACTCAACGAACTAGCACTTCGTACTGCGGAAAAGACAGTCTTTAGTGAGATGCTAGCAAGAGGGATAAATGGAACAAAGTAGGAACAGCTTTCAAGCTAGGACAAAAAATCATATATAACTTACATAACAACATGATATTGTGCGTGCGTTTTAAACAAATTAATGTAGAAAAAAATTTATACATCGCATCAGAAAATGAACAACAAAAAAATATACAGATGGCTGGAGAAATCATCATTTCGTCAAGTCAAAACCAGCAGAATAGGAAGATTTTGAAGTCTTTTCCTCTTTGTTAAAAGCTAATATGTTACATCTACAAAGAAGTCCAACTAATGCAGTATAGTGTGAACTGTGTTTCAGAATGCATTCCAATCAAACCCTTCCTTTTGACGCTGTCAGCAAAGATTGTGTAACAAAAATTTAACATGTCCGACGAAAGATGACTTTTTCTATCTAACTTTCACTTAATGAGGGGGCTCAAGCCATCACCTTCCCAACCCAGCTTGAGCATTTGATCTACAACCTTTAAGCTCAACTGCAGGCAACAGATGAAGTTATAAACCCGTAAAAAGATGAGAAAAAATATGCAATTAAGATTCCATGCAATGAACGAAGTTTCTCGTATTTACATTCAAAAACTAAGTAGAATAAGGAAACCCTCAGCTTAGATGCAGTGACCTTAGATATGTGAGATAGAAAGATGTTGCTCGAGGGATTTCAGGATCTCGACATGGTTTTTCGAAGAAAAGAGGACAAAATGGTAAAGTCAGGCATCGAGCATATTTGGCTAAAGCCTGAAAAAATGTAAAATGTTTTAATTTTTATTTCCAAACATGATTGTTTCTTAGATACAAATAAAAAAGAGAAAGTGACTCTTACTTATACTGTCATAGTAACTTACCAATTAAAAGAATTATTTTTATTATAACTTAGCCTTTATTTGTTAATAATGTTTGGTTTATAAACAGATTTATTTATGATTTTAAGGTAAAAAGTAGTGGTTGAAAATTGGAGAGAGAAAATGTTTTTGGTTAAAAAGTAGTTTGGAAAATTGTATAGTTTATAAATTGGTTTATAAATCAATTTATTTTGGTTACCAAACGGAGGCACTTATTTGGTAAGAAGTGAACTATTTGTGCTCAGTCAAACGTGATCATATCTTTCTCCTTCCATATCCTCAGAATAAATATTAATGCAAGTGAAACGGTAGTATTTAATAATCAAGCAACAGACTAAAATTGGCTTCAACTTACAGTAGGGTCTGTGAATATGATTAACTGTTTATCAGCTGTTGACACCAAGAGGTTTGTATTATCCTTGTTCAAAGCAAAAGTAGTAATATCTTGCCCTTTTCCTAGTTTCATCGTATGAAATACCTGCAAGCAGAAGAATCACTACCAGTTAAGTAGAATGTTTCGGAACTGAGAACTCCATCAGAAACGAGACTATGCACTTCTAACGAACATAACCCAGGTCATAAACGAGGCCTTTTATTTTGAATTCCTCCAACTCATAAATTTGCCTTACCTTTAGTGTATAAAGATCAAAGAAGCAAATTGAAGGCAACGGCAAATCCAGTGTATTTTCTTCATGTAATCCATTATTTAATGTCGAATGCCGACTAAAGTCAGAGGCCCCATCACTTTCCAATGATGGGTTTAATCCAACCAAAGCACTATTGCCATCAACAGAAACTTCAATGCAACTAATGGTTGATGCGAGAGGAAGATGTTTCATAGCAACAAGAGTTCCATTGAGAGTATAGGTGCTGAGACTACGAAGAAATTTGTTCCAAGCTATTAAGACTCCATCACGTGATAAGCAGACAGCATGAGCTTCCACACCACCAAGCCTTCTAATCAACCGGCCTCTTGTTGTTGAATGAAGCAAGACATCTGAAGAGTTAGAGCAAGAGGCAACAATCCCAAGGTCCGAACTGACATTGCAGCATATTATTTCCCCCAGATGACCTCGGAGGACGTGTATGGGACCCTCAATTCGGTTTCGCCTCAAGTTATGTCCTGCTGCACTGCTGCTAGTTGTGCTTGAATTAGTGGAAGGATCTGATGAGCTACTAGAGCGGGAAGTGGATGCTCCATGTAATCTCCAAAGGAGAAGAGTTGCATCCCGAGATCCAGTCACAAGGTAGCTCCTATCAGATGATATAGCTAGGCAAGTCACTGGAGCACAATGTCCCCTGGCTATTTCCAAAGTTTTTGCTCCATCTGCTGATATCAGCCTAACACTGTTATCAACATGCCCCCCTAGATAGAATGCCAAGACTTTGAAATTAGATACATGGCATGAGAGCAATAAGTTTTGAAATGGCAATCACACAGAAGGCAAATGTACATGAAAAGCATCAGATGACTTTCAGCTACTATAAGATCATATATAAGAATGCAGTAACTAGCAAATATACATCAAATACTCTTCCATACTTAAAATAATGACAATTTGTGACATGAATTTTGTATGACTTGAGCTTAAAGGATTTTCTTTAAAAAAAAAAAATTGGAATACCCACTCACCAGTGATAATTTCTTCGTCACATATGATAGAGACTATCATGGAGCTTGTAATTCCAGAAGTTGAAAATGCCCATGCCTGGGGAAATTGCAACTCTTCTGCTCCAAAGCCAGTTGGTCCTTTGAACATTCGAATTAATGAACCACCAGCCGAGTTTGCATCAGACTTTCCATGCTCAAAAAGGAAAGGTGTCCCATGTCCATCAGGTGTGTTTGGCTGCCACTTATGTTTTGCTATATGTGCAGCTGGAGCATTTATATCAACAATTACAAGAGAATCTGAAGATGCGTGAATTGCAGCAGCAGGTAGATTGCAGCGTTCGGGATGTGGAACAGAATATGGTTTAACCTCTTTGGGATTCCGGAATATAGTCTACCATACAACAATAACATTAGATCATTTTTTTAGGCACTTCTTACTATAATGCCTCTTATAGTAATTCAATGCAACAATAATCTAGTTCTGCAGTATGTAGAATTGTAGATTAGTTCAAATACAGTTTATTACAAACAATATTGAGTTCACGTGAATGACAACAGAGTAAAAATTCAACCACAAACAAATATACCCAAATAATAACTGACTCGCCTAGTTATAACTGACCAAAAATTTCATGGAAAAACTAGTGATAAGCAACAGCAATGCAAAAAACTCAAATGCCACCAACCATTTTGAGTAATATGATCAAAGTGTTTTATCACAAACATTGCGCTTCCTGGGTAATATATGTAAGCACCATATGAAAAATTGGTTTCAAATTCAAATCACTATTACATGACTTAATTAGTAATTACAGTTGCCATAAGGTGTTTGTTTAAAGCGACATGAATAAGTTTTTATTAATAAAGAATTCAAGTACACAAAAGGGAGTCCCATACTTAAAAACCAAGTCTCGAATAAAAGTTAGATTCAGCTTATTCCATCTACATTTCCAGTGGTCTCTCATATTCCATGTTAAAATTGTGAAATATATACTATTTGTAGACGCTCAAGGAGAAAAAATGCGGGCAACAGAATGAAAGGTAAGCAAGAGAGAGAAGGCAAAATAACAAAAGTATAGGTAATAGATTGCCTAAGTACATAAAACTTTCTGGTTATAAGATGATATGACGCAAACATGAACAGTACATTGCACGCAGATTATATATAGAAACAAGAGATGATCTCAAACTATCTGCCAAAGAAAGTGAGATTAAATGCAAAATGGTCAATGCAGCAAAAGAGAAGAATACAAATAAAAGTAAAGGATACCTGCATGTGAAGGACATCATCCAGTGGCATCTTTTTCATGTGAGGTACACTTAGAAGTTGTGAAGGGGTTTGGCCAAAGTAAGCAATCTGATCTTGTGTAGCACGTTGTTGTGCCTTTCAAGACAGTTAAAAAGATATAAGTATCTGCTATCCAAGATGGATGGATATTAATAACAAATGTATTGGAAAATTGGAGCAGAACGCAAACTCACTGGGTCTGATATTTTATCAATATCAACTGTTCCTTCATAAGTGATGTAGAAGAAAACATTGCTTGCATGTATAGCTTCCTTTCCACGTTGCTTGTACCTGATTATTAAAATTAGCAGGAGCAAGAAAATTGAGTCAAATAAACAATTATCTTCAATAATCCTTATTCCAGAATAATTAAGAGAAAAATCAAAATCAGAATATAGAAATCTACATTTAGATACAGCTTCAACGGAAAACAAAATGATGCAACAAGAACATCACACAACCTACCCAAATATGAGATCAATCCATTCATGCAAATGGGCTGAAACGTGCTCACTCTCAAGTGCCATCCGATGCTTATGGATGAAGTCCACTGGATTCTCAGCCCAAGGAGGAAGCAGAACTGAGTCTGTAGCATGAGGGGAGAAATGGGGGGGGGGGGGAGAGATGACAAAAGTACATGTCAGAGACAAATCTGTTATTGCCACTATTTCACTATGGCAAGCAAGTAGAAGTATATACCAAGCTTTCCTCCCAGTTGAGTCGTACCGAAGTCAATCGAGTTTTCATTGGTTAAAACTTCTGGGAGATAAAACAGTTCAGGGACCTAACACACAAAAAAAAGGACAGCAGCATTACATCAAACAAATTATTTGCAAGTTTGCATTCTTAGAGACTTGCAGTAGAGAACCTAGATGTGACTTATTAGCCAGTTACCGCCTAAAAGATGATTTTAAGACCCCAAACAAGCTGCAATTTCTTTTCAAACTCTAATTAATAAAAGGAAAAGAAAGTTGCAGCAACACTTGGAAAGATTTATACCAATTCCTTTACATCACTCATGTCCTCAAGAACTCCATTCCAAGTTGCAGCAATGTCAGAGAACATTCTGTCAGCATGATCAAACTTGCCACCTTGAAGTTGTAGAGAAAGAGTAGTATAAGGTTCCACTCTCATGAGGTAATACAGCACCTGCAAAATCATCATTCAAAATTTTGTTCTAAAATCACATCACATGCACCTAAGGGTCATATAAGTCTACCGACAAATAATAAACAATCATGGCAGGAAGAGAATAGATTATCACATTGATATTGGTTATGCACTTATGCTCATCCATGCGATAGAAGCCTCAAACAACCAAATTAACATTTAACCATTAAAGAATTAAATGACATACCATGACTGTGTTTTCAACAACTGATTATGTATCATGCTATTACTACTTGATAGCTTCCCAAATGGCCAACCAACCTCTCCAACAAGTGGGTTTAAATAATTCAGATTCCCCTTTATTACGACATTTTACTTTGATTTTTCAAATGGGGGTTGAAAGGAAGCAAGGAAACTGAAAAGGGATGGGCAGTTCAAGTTAGATCAGAGCTTTCAACGACCACCTAAGTCAGCACTAATACATTACTCTTGGTGAGAGACTTGATGCAAATCCCGAGGCTAGAGTTCACGGTGCACTGAAATGGTATTGGATATACTATTACAACAAACTACGTCCAGTGCGATATATCATATATGTGCATGCAAAGTTACAGGACCATATTTTCCACAGTAAAACTGTGTAACTCGTGTAAAAACAGCCAATGAAAAAGAGAAAACCTACTGTTCCAGCAGTTGAATAATGTGAACCATAATGGAACTTGGGGATGACTGGATCATCAAAGCTGGAGTATCTCTCATGGAATTTCTTTAGTCTATCAGCATTCAATGCACCAATGGGCTGCAAAAGTACTCACATACAGAGTTAGCTTAAATTTGATATTTATAGTAATGACTTCGTAAGCAAATTCCAAATTGCACCACCTTCGATAGATCTCGATAAGAAGCAGGATTACAAAGATCCAGATTATGTGAGCTGTAATCAGAAAGGATCCATGGGAATACAGGATACTGCACATAAAAATGAAATTTATTTAGTAATAGAAGCATAAATTCTTCTCTGTTGGGTTCAATGATGAAATACTTCAGTAAAAAGTCTACCTGTGTAATGTCATTATAAGTACGCCCAGCCAATGTATTAAGTTGCATTAGATATTCAAAATTGCTGATCTGCAAAGAATTTACAACTTAGCATTTGAGATATATATTACTGGCAAACTGGAAAAGTTAAGTTAAAAAGACTACATGAATTTTCCAAGGTTAAACTTTAACATACCTCCCATCTAGCCCAACGTTCCATAAGCTGAGTTCTTTTCAAAAGTTGTTCAGGTCTCTGCAAAAGTGGAAATTGGATTATAATTTAATACATATTGAACCCTTGTTTGAGCTCCATTATAAATTCATATTTTTTTTCTCTCTTATTTTCAACCACACATTCTCTAATACATTTTTCTCTCTTAATTTTTAACCACACATTCTTCAAAAAATCATTATTAAATACATTATCACAAATAATCTAATTATAATGGTCTCAAACAAGCTCTCAAAAAAAATAACTAAAATTTAGCCCCTGCTTGGTTCTGATTTTAATCTCAAGTCAAAATCAATAATTAATTTTAACCACATTTTATGGAACTCACAACTTTTCGACAACATATCCCATCAATTTATATCAAAAACTACTAAATATCTTATTTTAGTTTATACTAAATGGGGACCTAATCTAAAATGTTCCTTATCATGTGTATATTTGTTCATGAATATATCGACAATCATATTTGCATTATGAAGTGCTAAAATTCTTATTCTTATGATGTTTACATGAGAGGTGGCAAGGGATCAGATGGTACAAAACCTGAGTTGCAAGGTATATATTGTTCAAATAAGGAGGACGGACTTGAACAATAGCTCGATATGCATTTCTTCGTCCCTCAGTGACCTACAGAAGAGAATATAACCAACATGTTGAAATATATGTAGTAAGTCAAAAGGGCTAAGCCCAGCAATTAGTAATTTTCTTAAAATGACATACCCCAAAATCAAAGAAGTAGTTTGACCGGTCAACCATAAACAATTCCAGTGCACTTCTTCTCAAAAGATATCTGTAAGAACAGTTTTTCTAAGTTAAATTTTCCAGTTAAGACAAGTGCAATATGCATAATAAACTATTGAACCCATGTTTGCACTCAAAAAATAGACAAGCCAATGGGTAACTAAATAGGAAAAAGTGAATTATGGGAACAGGATATGCGAGAAGGAAAGCAAAGGAACTACTTTTCCCAACACAGCATAGAAATTCTTAACCTTGACGACACTATAATAGATCTCCAAATCTTTGAGAAGAACAACAAAACATGAAGTCCCTATTACATTCAGTAATATATTTGATGAAGTGATGATATTACATATAAATGAGAAAAGTTCAGGTGGAAAAACCACAAAAGAGTTCCAATATCACCTTCGGCTATATATTTGATGAAGTGATGATATTAACCAGCTGTGATCCTTCTCTTGAAACCTTTTAGCAGTCTTGCTTTCCAAACCATCTCCCAGGTCATTGCTCTCCGTGTTATCAACAATAAAATTGATTCTTCTTGTTGTTATCTGACAACAGAAACGTTCAGTACCAAAAGCATGACCTTGTAACCTTGTACAGAGGGTAAGGTATGAAACAGAAGTTTTCTGATCAGACTGAACGGGGCCAAAACACAAAATGCAAAAGCTAGACAAACGTAGTTTAGTATTTCACTACTTTCCCATAAGAGAATGTCATTTATGAAAATGTCTAATACACAGTGCTCGTATATAATTTGTAGCCAGACCAGTTTCAATATTTAATTATCAATCAATTCATGAGAAGGAATATCATTTATGAAAATGACTAATAGCTAGTGCACATGTAAAATTCGTAACAAGACTAGTTTCAGTATTTAAGTATGCTGAACTTACTTGAAAAGTTCCTCTCAGAACCTTTAGTGGTCGGACCATTGAAGATGGAAGCTCAAGAACTATTCTTTCATCCTCTTCGCTAGGAACATAGCCCGGGGCAACAGCTGATGCTATTGGCAAGACTGGGTCATTAGTCACTGGAGGATCTCTAGACTCTCTTGTCCTTTGCAGTGGTTGCTCAGCAGATCCATATGATCTTTTCTGAAATTCACCATGTTGTTCCATGTCATTTGGGCTACCCTCCAAATAGGCAACTTCTTCTTGCTCATCCTCTTCATTTCCCACCTCAATTGAAATAGCTTCTGCAGCTAAGATAGAAGCCTTGGATGGACTTATGACTTTATCTTTCTCATGTTTCTGCACTGCATGATCTTCATGATCTGCAGCAGCCCCAAAGTGATCAGAACCTTGGTAGTTCCTCCTCAAAATCCGCCTCATCCTTGAAGAACTTTCCATAAAATCTAGCCTCCAGAAAACCTGAAAATCCATGGTTTTAAAGTTAGACAAATCTGATCGGTCAATCTTTACAATGGATAAATCCAAGATAACCAGTAACATACGTGTTGAGAATTGCATAAATGGTCACAAAAAGGCCCAAAAAGACATTTCATCTCTATCAAGGAGTGAATCAGCTTACGCCACTCACGCATTCCAGTGTACAAGCGGTGTCGAGCTATTATATCAACTTGTGACCTCCTGTCAACCTAAACCCACGAAACTGGATTTCAGAACAATTGTAATCTGGGACTACATGAGCATACATGGATAATTAAACTAACAGAAATTAACCTCAGATCGTTGCATGTTTCTAGCCAAAGCTAAACTTCCAACGAGGATAGCAACATATTTATAGGATAGAGCATTGAAGTCCTTCCCATACACAGATTTTGAATCAACTGACTGCAAGCATTCCATCCAAGCTGTTCCCATGGCTTCAGAAACATTCCATCTCTTTACACGTTCTGCATCACTTTTTTGCCGTCGCTGTGCTGAAGTAGCCATTGCCACAGCACTGAGACCTCGTCCTGAACCAATCTTTGCATTGCGTTCAAGGTCCCTTGCAGCAGCGAGTGCAGCTGCTTTTGCAGCAGCCTTGTCCTTGGCAGCAGCTGGAGATTTGATAGGTGCCTCCAAAGGTTTCTGAAAGCTTGAAAAAGTATGAAGTTTAGTTGTTTTCCGCTCTAGCAATGAAGAGTCACGCCTCAGATGTGAAGTTGGAGGACCAGTGGTTTCTCCTCCAGCAGCACCAGCAGCAATCATTGCCAATGCCATAGCAGCAGGAGGTGATGCAAAAGAAGCAGCCCAGCTAGGAGATATCATAGCAAGAGCAGCCTAAAGGGCGACGATTAATTGTTCAGACAATGTGATCAAATGGGAATTAAACAATCAGTAAAAAATCTAGAAGGTTCCAAAAAATGAATAGTTTGCTCAGCATGTTCGAAGAAAAAGCTGGTTTTGTTTTATTGCAGATATACAAAAATGAGAGTGAAAAATGACTAGACAATTGCTGCTAGAGATAAAAATAAAACAGGCAAATTATGGAATAGTAGTCTTAAATGAAAACCTAAACTATTTCATTACGGTGCAACATTGACAACTTCTCAAAGGTGGTCTTTGCATATTGGGATCATATGTGGTTGTGCCAACACTCAACTTAAATATATATATATATATATATATATATATATAGAGAGAGAGAGAGAGAGAGAGATGAACTAATGAACACCGGTTTACATCTTATTCTAAGCACCGGTGACATATCATATCTATCAATAGATTGATACGACATGTCACGTGCTCAGCATAAGATGAGCTCGTGCTGATTATATAATGTCTCTCTCTATATATATATATGGTCTAATAGCTTCGCCTTATGTCATCTAAGTGTTTGATCTAGTTGGTTTATTTAACATTCTAAAATGTTTTGACCTCCTTGTATTTATGGTAAAAAAAAAGTAACAATAATACAATCTAGCTTAGCTAACCTCATTCTGAACCATTTACAGTTTGGTATTTGATTATTGGCCAAACTTGATGATAAACTAATCTAAACACACAACTTTTTAGAGGAAAATGAGGTTTATCTGTGTACTTCCGTTTGCTTTAGTATCTTTTATGTTCTTAATTACTGGTTTTAAAAAAATGCAGTTCAAAGATATAATGATTTAGTTCGATATTTATGTCTAGGTGGTTAAAAAAGAAAAAGAGTATGTTGTAGTTTATTAATAAATGGTAATGATATAGGACTCTTGGTACGTTGATTTCATGGACAGCAATGTAACGTAATGTGTACGATCAGATGGTGGTATACGCTGAGCATACTACTATCTATACTGCCACCCTTCTAGATCGGATTCTATAAATTGAGACAAACTTCTGTAAACAAAATGGATAACAGGATTGTAGTTCAAATAAGACTTTTTAATACAGAAACCTCGATAGGCAAAGCATCTGCAGCCAAGGCACGGTCATCGGCAACAAGAGGATTTATACCGTCTGCAGTAGCAAGTTCATGAATTCCTGCCAAAAGGGGTCGCCACCTTCTTAAAATGGCAACGAATGGAGGTAAAATGACCTCCAGATACCGTTTTCGCAGAGGGGTCCGGTCCATGCCAATAGCATGCCACACCTGCAGGAATAATGAAATACTATGGTAACAACACAAGGAAAACACCAGCTGCCATTGATGAAAGAAAAGTAAGTAAAGTATTATGTTATAGGAGGAAATAAGAATAAAATCAGAAAATAGATGTCCAAGAATTACCAAAAACAGATGTTAAAACCAACAACGGTATAAAACTGACCTCAGAATATAGAACGCATGAAGCAACCAAAACTCGCTGTCTTTTCGACTCAGTAATTGCCATTTTCAGGATAGGAGATAATACACTGTACAACATCATCAACTATGAATCAGTTTCATTAAAAAATTTATAGTGAAAAGCATGGACAGGCATTTCCTGGGTGAGTACGATAGGTTTTAAGTAATGAGACAGAACTCATAAACCATGATCCTTAATAAACCGCAAAAGTTTTCAGTAGCAAAATAATATAAAGGAAGTCATATGAATTGTGGGGCAAGGTCTTCAAGTGACCAGAATGATCAGTATGTACAATACCTCCAGAGCAATGACGCCCGCGGTTTTCTCATTGACATTCGGTTATTTTTTGTGTCAAAAGATGCAATATTGCTGGCTTGTCGACCTAAATTTTCCAGCGACCTATCTTCCATACTAAACATGAGCATGCGGTCATCACCTTCATCATCTTCCCTCAATGAAACAAGCACCATTCGGAGCATACATAGGAACGGTTGGTCACTGTCTAATAACTGGTGAAGTCCTGATATGCCTCCCATTCCAGTACCAGATCCTCCTCCAATACCAAGACCACCACCAAGTTCGGACTCATCTAATAACAAAGCTTGAAGCATTGCAACTGACTTTTTTATTAATGGAAGCTCAATCCAGTTTCCATTAGTGTCTTTCTCCAGTGCAGATTTCCAAGATTCCAAGCCACTCCCACCACCACCAAAGTCCGATGCCTTTGAAGGAAGGCCAACACCATACCACATTCGACTCCTGTATTTCCATCCTTCTGCTAAATCTACGACACAGCTTCCATATGATACAAAAGCACAGCTAACTGATTCGTAAGGTTCTGCTGCTGCAGCAGCAGTAAGCCGTTCCATTACTGCTGCAGAAATTTGCCCATTAGCATCAGCCATTGAAGCAAGAACCTAGTTAACAAGAGACAGATTTAGATTTTACAAGGAAGTGAGGCAATGGTATAACACGTCAGACAGAAAGAGCACTGGTAACACAGGTGCATATTATATTTGCAAGGAGAAACAGGCTAAGCTTATTCATACACCCAGTCTGAATGATGAAGTATTCTTACCATAATCTGAAAACTATTTGAAGAAGAATCGTTGAAAACCAAAGATGAAATAAGTAAATAAAAATAATACGAAAAGAAAAAAGCATGTCCATGAAGATTGAGAACTGAAAAGAAAAGGAATATAGAAAAAAAAGTGTATCAATTAACTGTGTGCAAACTAGCTGTGTAAATACTCAATCCAGTTGCATCCATATGTCGAGAGAGTGAATCAATTAACCGTGTGCAGACCAGCTATGTATAAAATAATAATCTAGTTGCAAACATACATCTAGAGGGAGTCCTTTAGAGTTGCTAGATGCTGAGTTATGAGCAGTCAGCGGTTCAAGAGTTTCTCCACCCACCTCAGTTGAAGAGGGGTTTCCCACAGGCATAATATTTGAAAGAGGGGAAGGAGATATAGCTGGCAAACGTGAAGTACTATAAAGTTTGCTTTGTAGTCGTAAATGATCTTCAACAAGCATTAGAATCACAATTGCATTCTCAACCAAAGCTACAGAAAGCTGAGCAGCATTCTCTGATTCCACCTTTGCATCCTCAGGTGACAATCCCTCAGCTGCCACACCAGCTGCTGCTGCAGCAATAATTTGAGTCTGCAGTAATAAAACAGCTAACATGTAGACATTATGATACTGTAGGATGATATAACATGCAATCCTAAATTACATACAAGATTATCCAACTGCAACTTAAAAAATCTGAAATATAAAGCAAAAGGACCAATAATGAGCATTTAAAGGGGAAGGCTATTGGTCAAAGGAACCAAAACTACAAGTAACTTGGCAAAAAAAATCCTTCAGTTCAGAGAATTAAGTCAAAATAAGCTTATCAAGTTAATATGAGTTACTTTGTTGTTAGACAAATGACAATAAGCTTCTTGAAATGCTGAAACTCTCTGGAGGAACATTATTTCCATAAACTGAACCTCAATCTTATTAATTTCAACAATCCATAACTTAGAAATGAAAATGAAACAAATATGAAGTTTATGGGGAAAAAATGAACAGAAAATTTTGAAGACAAAAACAGAAAAATAACCTGAGCCTGGAGTTCTCTTCCAGCAAAGTCCAGCAAGTCACCCAAAAGCCTTCTTTTGAATATGGGTAATGATTCTTCACGTCTAGAAACAAAATGAAGATGGTAAGTACAAGTGTATGGCTCTAATGGTAAATTTGAACAAAAAATAAACCAAAGCACGAGGCATTTGGTAAGCTAACATTATTGGTGAAGCATTCAAGGTGAATGAGCGATACACGAATAATGTCATTACACAGGAAAATTTAGAAAAGCACGAATGTATGCAATCACTTCAAATGAAAGAGAAGGAACTGCGCACTTGGAAACTCCAGGATAATTCAAATACTTGATATAATTTCTTGAAATAAGTAAGTAATTTGCTCCTCATACAGATTGTTGTTAATATTGTGAAAGCTCTCTCTTCTAGTGTACATGCACTTTTGAAATTATAGTATCCAACCTCCTCAGAAACTAAATTATCCAGAAATGAATTTGAATAAATAGTTCTCATCTTTACGATAAGATGAACAAAATTATGAGAACTCTTGTAAAGAGTATTTTGTTTATAAATAAATAATGTGATTTATTGGAGGTAAAATATGTGGTTAAAAAGTGGCTTGAGGAAATGTGTCATTAAAAACTAAAAAGTAGTTTGGGAAAATGTTTTGTTTATAGACTTAGTTTGCAGAGGAGATAAGGGGCTTATTGAATTTTGTCAAGCTTTAAAATTATTGATAACTGATTAAGCAATGGTACTGCACTGCTCTTTAGTTAACAATGATAAAGTACTGTTAGTGTACCCATTTTTTGAAGGTTTTTTGTAATTCAGGAGGTTTTATAGCATTGGTGATGGAGACCAAAAGACAATAAAATATAGAATTAAAAATTTAATAAAGAGTTTATAATAGAGTTTTATTCCAATTAGGTAGTGTTTGATAGGTCCTTTTGCCATGGAACATGAAAAATGTTTTCCCAATTTTCACCTTGATTGGTGTTTGATACATTAACTTTACCTTGGAAAATCATTTCCTACTTTAATAATAATTATTGTACTTTAACTTGTTTTGTTGGAAAACCAATTCTCAACACTTTGGTGATAAATGCTTTCCAACTTTATATGGTAAACGTTAAACGCCTCGTTTGATCATTTTTGTTATTGTTAATTGACTTTTTTTTTTTCCAGAAATTAACATTATTATTATCAAGTACAAATGTATTAAAAAATTAATTTGATTAAAATAACTAAATTTTGCTTTATTTTCCATGAAAAATAATGTCAATCTAACAACAAAACTTGAAAAATTCTTCACTTTTTCCACCTACAAAATTAAATCAAACACATTAAACTTTCAATTCCCAGAAAATCAATTCTTAGGAATTCAATTCCCTAGAATTCGTTCTTTCCACCCAAATTTCACCATCGCTATCAAATGGAACCTTAAATTATATTAGATTAGTTTTGATATTTTGATATATTATAGTTTATTTAAAAGTTTATTTCCTTTTAGTTTCTTCTTAATTTTGTCCAATAAATAGGACATTCATGATAATTTTCAACCAGATTATATGAATAAGCATTGTTGTTTGCCCCCTAATTCTTATCTTCTTGGATCCTTTCTTTTTTTTTTCTTGTTCGTTAACAAGTTATACGCATCGTGCATCAATTTGGTATCACAGCAATTCGTTTTTCTTTGACCTTCCTCAAAATCAAAAAATCCACTGCTTGAACCAATCCTTCGGTCATCACCTTCCATAACTCATCCAAGCCCCACAACCACCTTCATTTAAAAAAAAAAACACTTTGAACAACAGAAAGCACAAGAATATTCGTTTTCATAACAGCAACAATGCTTTTTTTTTCCCAATTTTCTAAGTGAAAAAGAGGGGGGGGGGGGGATTTGTAGCAGTTAGTTCATCATTTTTTTTTTTTTTTAAGTTTTCTACTACACCCTACGTTTGATGCTGGATTAAAGCACTATACAACAAATTCCATATCCAAAAGTCCAACAACAACCCATTTATAACATAATCAATTTCAACAACCCTTATTTATATGTTAGCCCAGCCACAATACCCAAGCCCTAAATCCAACCGTAAACAAAAGACACGGTCCGCTACACTAACCCACAACTACGATATCTGATCCAAAAACTTTAGCCCATCACCAATCAAGTCCAGCGCAACAAAATATAGTACCCAGCCATTATCGCCTTAAATTCGACCCATAACATACATAACCCGATAACCACGGCTTATTTCAACTTAAACCATACCCATTCAGGCCCAACCCAACCCAACCCAACCCAGAAACAGAATCTCCCAAGTTAATAACCCTTATACCATCAAGCCCAACCCACTTTTACCCTCGTATCCGTATACATCAAACCCAGCCTACTACCCTATTTTCTTCCCTCGACCCTAGCCCAAACCTTCGTCGACCACATCGCAACTGCCAAGATATGCCATCTTCTACGGCCTCACACCACTGTTTGCTATAACTTCCTTTGTCGTATCCACTCATACACATAGTCGTCTTCCAATTCGTAGTTTCACAACCTTTGCCGCCAATTCCCAATCATCACTACACCATCCACCATCCACCACCTCTACCGTCACCAACGCACCGCCATCCACCACCTCTAACCACTTCATCTTTATCGGCATCCCAATTGATCGCCAACTACAACACTCTTCCAAACCTTTGCCTTGACTCACCGCCCCCCATCGCACCACCTTCACCATCCACCACTCAACCTACATTCTCCAATCACCTCAAGACCCTCGACCATCCCATCAGTAGCCACACTCATCGCAAGAAAACCCATAGACGCTTGGGATCCACACATTGGCCAATAGAAAATTCAACTAAAACACTCACAGCAATAACCCCAACTCCTACTTCAACGGGCAAACCAAATACCATAACACCGCACTCAGAAACTTACAGGCAAACAATCATCGCCGCCACTTCACCTCACAAATCCACAACCTACAAACACTCCACCACCACCACTCCCATATCTAGCCTAATACCATTCAACTAATGTCCCTTCAGCCTTTCACTTCTTTGACGACTAGCCCAAATCAATCCTCCGCCACCACCGCACCCTTTTTGTGTCGCCACAGTTTCACCAACTTCCATTGCTCTATTTCAGAACCTATTCTATTCATTAGTTTATTTTTTTTAAAAAAAAAAATATATATATATATATATATATATATATTCTTTTACATGAACGGTCATCTTTTGTTCCCATTGATTGACATAGCCGCTCAGAAATATTTAATTAAATCATTCCATTATAGACATGCCACTTGAAGATTATGATTGGGACACCGGTTGACTCTTTTGAGTCTCAAGAGGTACAAATTTCTTTCATGTTGGATATATGCTTTTATTTATGTATTTTGGCTTGTCAATTGTAATTTTTTTTTAAAAAAAAAAAAGTCATTTCCAGTTGCTTTATTTTCAAAAAAATATATATAAAAACATGTTTTCGCATGAATATCAAAAGTAGAGTCCAATTATGACAAATGGGAAAACACTTCTTTGACTAATGTTGCCTTTTATTTAACTCTCATCTTTACTTGAACAAAGAGATAATTTACTCTCACAAGTTGATCGGTCACATGTTGTGTCCATGTTCACATCTCATTCTACACTTAGACATAGCATTGTTGTATGATGATCTAATAAAACATCATGATTTGGCTATACAATTAGCAATTGCTTCTTGCCTTAACATCTTCACATCCATCAAGACAATTATGACCATGATATTGGAAGAAAGCGATAACATCTCTATGGACTTGATTATACTTCTTTTGGATAGTGTGAGAAAGAACTATAAATAGGTTTTTCTTGTTGCATTTATTGTTGTGGAAAGGCTTTTTAAAAACTAGGCTGAAACGATCAAATCTTACTGTCAAAAACTATAAAATTTTTAGAGGCTTCTTTAGATGATTATAGTGCAGTTGTTTCTTCCCTTTGCACAGAAGTTGAGAGTCCCAAACGATGTATTATGTAACCTATCCTCATCACACATGTAGCCGGTACACTTAATGTTGAGGAATTACCTATAACATTGTCAATGTAGTCAAACATTTCATGAGTCATCAACCTAGAGCCAAATTTGATATTGCCTACACTTTTGCATGATTTTCACGTTGATTTTGTTTTGGTGCTACCACAACTGCATAATACTTCCAGAATTGCCACATTAATTTCTAAGGTTATTGTATAATTTTCCTACTCCTACTAATTACAAACACATGACATTGGCTCATCATTTTTTAGTCAATATTCCTAAATTTCATGCCAAGTTAAAAAGACGAATTATTTTTAATCGTGAAATTTTTAAAATTGTCTTTAATGTGCAATATCGGCTTGGAGATTTTAATGGTGATTATTATTCGTTGTTATGTGTCTCATTGGCTCGGTTTCCTAAATACGTAAAGAAAAGAGTTTTTGATCACTCATATAAAAAAAAAAAATTGACTGATCATCATACTTAAATGAAAGTTATAATTTCAATGTAGAAGTATTGTTTCCTTATCGGGTCTCATTCGAGCCTTCAATGTTGCAATCATTATTCTAAAGGCCCATCTACAGACTACAGCTCTAGTTCCTTGTCCTCCTCATTATGCACCACTAGTTGAAGATTCTAATGATGAGTTGCATGAGATTGTGTCGCATGGAGTTCTATGACGATGCTTGATTAAAAGGAGAGATCGTCTCCCTTGTTAAGATCATATTCTTGAGGATAAGTCGCATATTCAATTTATATCACATGTTCAATTCAGATATTTAGTTCATCGTAAAGAGCGTCCAGCTTGGATATAGTTCAAATATATGCTGTTCAAGGTTCCTTGCAAACATTTTATCAGGACAAAGGATCGACCTCCTTGGAGCATTAAGTTTCATCTTAACTCGTTGGAGTCGAGTTCTCTAAGCGGAAATGATGGAGATCAAGAAACAATAAAATATAGAATTAGAATTATAATAGGAGTTTATAAAAGAGTTTTATTTCAATTAGATTATATTAGATTAGTTTTAATATTTTGACATATTATAGTTTATTCCTTTCAGTTTCTTTTTAATTTTGTCCTATAAATAGAGTGACTTATTCATTGTAAATTTCAACCAAATTATATGAATAAACATTGATTTCTTAGCCCTCCAATTCTTCTTCTCTTCTTGGACCCCTTTCTTTCTATTGTTTTTCTTTTTCGTTAAGAAGTCGTAAGCATCCTGCGTCAACTGGTCATTGGCCTTTGAAATTAGGTTGGTTTTGTAAGGGTTTAGTTTGGAATCAAAGTAACATGGGGTAAATCCTAGAAATATCAAGTGCTTTCTTCGTAGAGTTGTATTACTTAATTGACACTAGAATCTTTTGGGTCTATAAGATAAACTTGTATAATCTATATGTACGACAAAGATTGACAATAAAACTGAATAAAAGTTCCACCATGGATTTTATCTTTGAAGTTGTCTTGCATCATAAAAAGGAGTGATGGAAATCATGCATCACCAAGATCTATCGAATTCACTATGAACTATCCCTATCCAATAGCAGAGTTTAAGAGTGAATGACAGATATTGCGGCAATACCTAATCCTTTGATCTCCAATGCTAGAACCACCAACCATAGAAAGCCATTCCGCACAATGAATTGTAGCTTCAATATCCTGTCAAAGTAATTATATAATATATAAATGAAACTTATGAATTGAAATCCAAACATGAAATCAATGCATCATCAAACAAGAGCAAAGCCGAATTATTATAGATAAGCCTCACAACAGAGATTTTGGCAGAAGAAGGTATATATGACCATCCTAACTTGATTCTGAGCATATGAATGGCAGCAGAGAAGATAGTTTAGAAAAGGAGTAAGAAGAAAGACTGTACATTGACATTGAAAAATAAAACACCTTTTTTTCTTTGCCTGAAAGATCTACGGGAAACAGCTAGGTAGGCAATTCAATAACTAGTAAACGTACAAATATTTCAATATCACACGTAACTTTCACCCTGAAGATTAGCTACAATGATAAATAAATAATAGGGTTCAACCTCAGACAACAAATTGATTTTCCTCAAAGAAAAATTTGCTATTACGGTTACTATAATAATTAGAATTTTCTTCAAAAGCTTTAGTACCATCTACACTATGTCTCAATAGAGATTCTATTAGCGCATTTAAATTAGAGGAAGATGAAACATGAAATTGTAGATCAAAAGGAATAGAAGCAGCAGTATTAACTGAGCACATTGCTAATCTCCTCTAGATCAAATTTCTGTTCAAATCATAAGCAGTATTTTTTCCAAAACCATTCTGATTGTCCAGTTGCATACAAAATTTACCACAAAAAAGTTATCATTTTCACTTTTAAATTTAGCCTATGTTTGGTAAACTGTTTATAAACGGTTGTTTATAAATATTGTTTATAAATAGCGATGTGGCAACATTTCGTTGGTCCATTTTTTTTAAAAGTAAAAAATGGTGGACTGAAATTTTTGACCAGCAGAAATTATTGACTTTTCCAAAAAATTTGTAAATGAGATATTGCTACATGTCTGTTTATAAGCAAAATTGATAAATAACTTTTACCAAACAGAGGCTTAGTTATTGGCTTCCACTGCAAACATCAACATCATCTCAACTGATTCTCACTTGTTAATGTCCTACTAGTGCTACTTCAATCTCATAGGTTTTTTAAGAAAATATTGGTTGCCAACTTACGTTATAATGCAAAAACAGAGAGTCAAAGAACTCAAACCTTCCATCCATCCTTCTGGCGCATAGAATGCTCTAACATAATAATCAAGAAATTGTGTATAAAATCTTCTACATCTCTCGCACTGGATGAATTTGTATTTTTACTTCCACTTTTCTGCAAAATGAATGATAATGATCTTTTTCCACACTCAGGTTGCAATAGTAAAATAGAATAGAAAAATATTTGAACATTAATGCTGATAGAAGTACCTCGTGATTAGATATGAGGATCTCCAAAATCCACTCAGGCCATTCATCCATTTTTGTAAGACTGCTTCTATTTTCTGGATGACTGCATGCCAAAATCAGAAGATCCTGAAAACAAACAGTAAGTTTATGAACTAAAAAAAAAAACAGTAGGACTGGTAAGGAAAGATTAAGCAGGAAATAATTTACATTCACTTTCTGAAGACACATAGCTTGAATAACATAATTATTCAAAGTGATGATACATCAACATTATTATTTCACCATAAAATGCAAAATTTGTTCCAAACAATGACATTGTAGAATTAAAATGATGCAAATAACCCATAAATCAATGTTGAGATGAGAAATCATTTATTTAGAATGATTTGTCTTTCTTCGCTCTGTCTTATGAACTACTATTGAGCCACAAGCCAGCTAAATGGAGTCAGACAAATATAATTAGCTTCAACGTCAAAAGCAAGCACAAAGATCATTAACGCACAAAAAAGGAGAAAACCCAGAAGATACAACGTGTAAGCTTCTTCTAGCAAATCTTGGAATGCAAGCTTGTCAACATGTACAGTTCTATCATAAACATTAATTAGCGTGAACTTTGTCATGTTCCTTAGTGAACCACAAATATCCATCAAGTTTTTACCAGACAAGATAGAGAAGAGAATCTGGAAACGGCATATGACTGCTTAGTTCTGCAATCAGATATTCAGAGCACGATTTAGTTTGCATGCCACAAACTAAGTACCTGTAACGCTCGACTTTGCAATGCCATCGATGCGTATGGAAGAGAACGAAGAAGAACCAACAATAGCTGCAGATGCTCAAAGCGATGACCCGAATCATACAAGTATAGACCTTCATCTGTTGAAGACATGTTTATCTGAGAAAAGAAAAAAAAAAAAAAAAAAAAAAGAGGAGCATCTCAGGAATCAAGCAACCCTTTATAAGTAGATTTAACAGAAAATTCTTTGAACGTAGGTTATCATTCGTATGCAGGCTTTTTCAGATACTCAAATTCCAACAACTCATTCTACACTGGGTGGACTCATAATTCTTATCAAGTAGAATGTCATCCACTCACTAGATTATGAATGAATACATTACTTTTCTATTGCTTAAAGATAAAAGGTCATTTGAACAACTTGCTACAAGTAAATATGATGTAAATAAACAATTTTAATCAGGCATTTGACTTTCAAAATGCAATGTTTGTACAACACTTCCAGAACAACTATATTTTAAACTGATTATCGTGATATCACATGCATAAACCAATACTAGGAATTTATGCCAGGATAGAAGAGAGATAGATTCAGAAAAAAACTCAATTTCCGAGGTCCTTGTAGTACGATTTAAAAGTCAACACATTTCTTCTCAGGTGAATAGAAATGCTCAGCTATCTCTTTTGGCTTGGAACGGCTCACCCCCCATTCCAAAACATTCAAGAGGTCCTCAGGCAGACATCGAAAAAGGGGGTTCAACGGCACAAAGACCTATGGTCTCACCATAATTTCTAGTCATCATGTCATTAATTGCATCTTAGAGACGTGCCTTCGGTTACTTATTGCACCAACTAATAGGTACTTGGATTCATCACAAAAGACTATCAGTAGTAAAGAGGGAAAACTCTCATTCCTTAAAATCTTAATTTAATCGATGAGCAGGCCAGACCCACTTCTAAGCGAACAACAGCTCAAAGTTAACAAAAACAATCTCATATTAAACTCTGCAATGCTGCATTTAATGTGGGAAAATTCTCAGTCCTTAAAATCTTAATTTAATCGATGAGCAGGCCAGACCCACTTCTAAGCAAACAACAGCTCAAAGTTAACAAAAACAATCTCGTATTAAACTCTGCAATGCTGCATTTAATGTAAAATATACAAGTACTTGACCTCAAATTTTACATTGAAGAATATTTTATCCTCTTCATCCGCATGGCTTGTCAAATAACTCCTTGGCACTAAGTTTAAGAAAACGCAGCCTTATTTTTGACTGCTTGCCCATAATGTTGAATAAGATATTGATAAAAAATGTGATTTTTTGTAGAAATGTAATCCAATGTGCATGCATGTGGTTCATTGTTTACTGAGAGTTGATAAGCTACAAAGCTTGAAGATCAGTGATTAGATCAAACTCTCTTTGGACCAAATAATGTTCTCAATGATTTGGGGCTTGAATGACTGCATAAAATTCAAGTTCATTAGTCCACTTTTGTCGGGTCTCACCTACCTGTACACTAAAAAATTCTAGTGGTTGTTTCTCTTGAGACGATACAGCTCATATGCCTTAAACAGAAGCATCACATTTGTAGCGACCGAGAATTTTCTTTAAATTATATAGAATAGTTTTTATCGAAAAACGTGTCGCTAAGATTTAACCCCAAATTTTATTTTAAAAATGAAGCGTGTTCGTGTAGCCATTCGCCAGTGAAATTAAATTTATTTTTTTCTGAGTCCAATTCCAAATTTAAAAAAAATATATATATATATCTCAAATTTCCTTATTCAATTATTTTTAAGTCTAAAAGCGAAATTCAATTTTATCTCAAAATTTATTTATTCTCAAATTTATTTTTCAATCCAAAATATAACAGTTTTAATACATTTCCTAATCGAAGTTAGTCTAATTTTAGTTAATTATCATAATCTAATTTTACCTAACTAATCCTACATAAATTCCCCACACGTTTTGCTTTTCTTTTCCACCAATTCAACCATAATTATGTCTCAAAAACATAATGATGATTTACCCATGTTCCACTCTTTTTCATACCTAACTCTCCACAATATTTCCTCTATTTCATATCTTCTCCTCACAACTCATCCTCACGCAGCCAAAGAACGCAGCAGCTCTAGGTAACAATTTTTCCTTCCATCTCCATAATTCATGTTTGCTTACAAATCACAATCGATCCCATCCACCATCAACGCTACCACAATATCACCACACTGAAACCACCCAAAATTTGATTCAAACCGAATTACCACCACCACCACCAAACGGCAGCCACCATCAACTTCCGCCATCTGAACCCATCACGGCCAAACAACCACCGCAGCCGCCACTTACACCCTACGCAGCCGAACCCCAGCACACCACCAAAATTGTCGAACCAACACCAATCCACCACCACAGCTCCTTCATCGAACCACAATTTCACAAGCAAAGCACCACGTATTTCATCATCATCATCATCATCATCATCACCGACCGCCCTTCACCACCTCAACAGCCGGTCAACCCACTAGTTTCGAAAAGTCTATTTCAGTCCTTAAACTTTTCTAATTTCAAATTTAATAAATTTCCAATTAAGTTCCCTAAATTTTATTTTATGATTTTAAAACCTTAAAATTTCTAATTTCTAATTCAATGCTTATTTTCATATTTTGGCTAGACGACACGTGTGAACGCTTAAGAGATTGAGGCTACTTTCCTCTCCATCTTTTTACGTGATTTGAGATAAATTAAGGTAGACTCGCACCCACTAATTGATTTATATTATAATTGCAAGTGTTATGTGGATTTACGTGATTATATGCTTAATTGCATAAGACGAGTATCTCTTATGAGATAAGACGAGGATCTCTTATGAGATCAGAAAAGAAATTTATGTTATGCATGTCATAACTTATATGCTTTATTGCATAAGACAAGAGTATGTTCATTTGCATTCACTATGTGATGTCTATGATTAAGAAGAGAATGTCAATGTATTATTTACATAATTAAATGATCAATTATCTTGTAAATTAATTATTGGCGATGAGTCTACTGAATATTTCTTTTGAAATGCTCACTCCATTTTTAACAACATTTGCAGAGATCGGAAGCGGTGGAGAATTATGGGCAATGATGGCAAACATTTATTTTTAAATTATTTTGAAAGTTGAGATTTTTGGAACTTGTTTATTTATCTGAGTTTTGGAATCTTATGGAATGTTTCTCAAGTGAATTTATTTAAATGTGAGTTCCGTTGAAATTTTTCAAATGAATGTGATGTTTGGATTTTCTTAAAATTCATTTATTTCCACAATATTTGTTAAATATATATTTTAAAGAGAGACAAAGTGATGTCCCGAGTTTCACGGAACTCGAGGTGTTACAACATTTGTAACGACCCGGGTCCCACTTAACGGGCTGTCCCGGCCGTTAAATGACGGCGTACTGTCCCCATTGTACCAACATGAATCTTTTTCAGCATGCTTTGTCCTCACTCGCACGCTCCCCGAGAAACTTCCCAGGAGGTCACTCATCCCAGAATTACTCCAAGTCAAGCACGCTTAACTTTAGAGTTTCTAACGATGGACTTCCGGAAAAGGTGCACCTTGTTGGTATGAGTAGTACCTATCAATTCTCTTAACCTTTCTTAGTCGGGGTATTACAATCACCCCCTGTTAGACTCGCGACGTCCTCGTCGCGCTTAACCCATCTGAGGATCTGTCGCCAAGCGTTGGGATTCTAGAGGTGGCTCCCGCCCTATGGCGTAGCACTTAGTTCCCGATTTCCGGCTGGCGACTGTCTCTGATACCATTTGTAACGATCCGGGTCCCACTTAACGGGCTGTCCCGACCGTTAAATGACTGCGTACTGTCCCCACTGTACCAACATGGGTCTTTTCAGCATGCTTTGTCCTCACTCGCACGCTCCCCGAGAAAACTTCCCAGGAGGTCACCCATCCCAGAATTGCTCCAAGCCAAGCACGCTTAACTTTGGAGTTTCTAACGATGGACTTCCGGAAAAGAAGGTGCACCTTGTTGGTATGAGTAGTACCTATCAATTCTCTTAACCTTTCTTAGTCGGGGTATTACAACATTCTACCTCAAAAACTTCCCCAAATTTGGCAAAGCTAAGACAAGTGATATACACAACTTGTGTTTCATAAGTTGGAATAAAAAAAAAGTTGGAAATTCGTATCTTGTGCATTTCCCCACTAGAACTTACTTTCTCTAAGCAATCAATAACATGAGCCATAATGAACTAAATCCCCGAATGAAACAAGGATAGAAAGTATGAAATGAAAACTTTGCA
This sequence comes from Ligustrum vulgare, assembly GCA_963555705.1. Lineage (NCBI taxonomy): Eukaryota > Viridiplantae > Streptophyta > Magnoliopsida > Lamiales > Oleaceae > Ligustrum > Ligustrum vulgare. The sequence goes on from OY743174.1 coordinate 32,310,551, forward strand.
CTTCTTGTACCATTACTTTGCATTTGTCAACTTAAATACCATCTTCTTCAACAATAAATCCCAGGAATAAAAGTTGACTAGTAATAAACTGCATTTCTCCATAATGACATACAACTTGATAGTTCTCAAAGTCGTTATAACCTCTCAAAGATGCAACAAGTGGGCAAAAGAATATTATCAAAGTAAACCACTACAAATTTTCCAATGAATGGTCGAAGGACTTGATTCATTAACCACATCAAGATACTTGAAGCATTTGATAACCCAAAAGGCATCACAAGCCATTCTTATAACTCGTCCTTTATTTTAAATGTTGTTTTCCATTCATCTCCCCGTTCGAATAAGTATTGGATGGCACCTGCTACACATATCAAATTTGAAAAAAAGTTGTTAAGCCTCCGAACTTGTCGAGAATATCATTTAATCACGAGATAGAAAATGGATACTAATTTTATTGATCGCACGACTGCTACATATATCCTCCAACTTCCAACCATCTTTGCAATAAGCAAAGCATGAACCGCACTTATCTTCTTATCATACCACAACCAAACTATGTAAGTATTGCCTCGACCATTGGAAGTGGCATCGACGTCAAATTGACATGGTCTTCCAAAAAGGACATAGCAAACATCCATATCAATTATATCACATGCAACCTCATCCTTGTAGTATTTTCTAATTAATAAAGGAAATTTTTGAATTTCTATTACTTGAGCTTCTAGTCCTTTCTTGATCCATACAATCTTATTAGGAGTAAGGTATTTTCTTTTCTTTAAGTTCAGTACCTTCACTAGACAAATAATGACATACTTTTTTATTTATTGTACAACAGATGTGAAAGATCTGGTGTCAATGAGTAGATTCTTGGGGTCAAAAGAAGTCGTCGTGCTTTTGATAAAGATGGAAAAGGAAAAGGAAAATATCCATCTTTATTTTCCCACCTCAAGGTAAAAAATATTTGGCTTGAAATTGAGCAAAACATACATTGAAAACTTGAACCTAGAAAATATTTTGCATGAAAAATTTGTCAATCAAACAGGAAACATATAAAATATTTTTCTTGATTCGACATTTTCCATGAAAAATATGACGTATAAAACACACCCTAATTTTTTCTCCATCGTCCGTTGTAGTAACTTCATAAGCCTTACCAACCTTTGGTTTGTTTCCTCAATCTCCTCCGTCTTCCACAAAATTAAGTTACCTCCTATTAGGACACGTATGGAAAGATGACATGTTTGACCACACCTACAACACTTGGTAAGATTTGGCTGTGCATAAGCATCGGTAGTGGTCCGACAAGGCTGTTATTGACCATTTCCACCATTTTTGCCCAAGGCTTACTTGTTGATTTAGCATAGAAGTAGAGGCTGGAGAGGCATTTTTGTTAACAATTTCCTTATTCCCGTACGACCACTTTGAAGCTATGACAATTGTGTCTTGATTAGGGGGTCGAGAACTAGATGGAGCACGTGATTGGAGTTTATTAAGTTGGTTCGTGACCTTTGATGGGAAGTTCACTACATTTATAAGAATCCAAATGTATTGAAGTGATAATTTGTCTTGGACTGCCAATTTTAATCCCTCTATATATCGGCGACTTATTATTCAAGTCTCTATCTGTTAAATTGACTCTGATGTCCATTTGTAAAACTCTTCTTTATATTCACTAATAGAGCGATTGGTTTGCCGATGGTTGTGGTATTGTTGATAAAGAAACTACTCATATTATGATGAAAGAACCCATTCCTTTAATAGTCTTCAAATCCTGACGTGAGTACCCACCAAGTAGAAGCCCATCCCTACAATTTAAAAGCCACAAGTTTAACTTGATGTTCCTCGAAAATATCCAAATAATCAAAGAAATTCCCAGCATGATTAATCTCATCGAGAAAATCTTCAATATGATGTCGGACGTCAAAAGCGGGTAAACCTATCCTCATTTTAAATTATTTCCTATTTTTACGTTACCCATGAGTTTGTTGAGCAAATTGACCATATCCTTGACTTTGTTAAGATCGTGAACTTAGGTGACCAAGTTGTAATTGGCATAAATTATCTTTCTTCATCAGATGATTCTACAAGACTTCGTAGGTATCTTCGTAGGAATGGATCGATTAGTGGATGGAAATTTTAAGAGCACCCCAAACCGCTACCACCACTCCCGAAAACCCTCACTTTGATGTCAGAAGTCCCCTCCTCCATGTCTGTTGTGAACAACATGAAGATTGTGATAAAGTCTCTTGAGATTCGGCTTGAAAAGAGCCAAACCTTCACATTCATTCCTTCGAGCTCTAAGGTTGTTATCTGGTTGGTGCGTACTATATTTTTATCGAAAATGGATAAATGGTGTCCTCGCAATTGGATCGAAGATGAATCGACCTCCAAAGTTGAGGTTTTCTACAATTTTCCTTTAATTTAGTGGGAAGAGGTTAATTGGTTCTAAGGCCCCGTTCTCTTTGCTGTTTTGAGCCTGTTTTGAGTTTTCGATTTTTGAAAATATCGAAAACAAGTTCACTTTGCCCATTTTCAAAAACGCGTTTTCCAAAACACCAAAAAAAATACAAAGGAAACTCAAAACGATTTTATTGCGTTTTGGATATTTTGTGTTTAAAAGTCCAAAACGACCAAAACGCGCGTTTTGAATTTTTTTTTTTTTTTTTTTTTTTTTTTAGTAAATGTGAGATACTTCATTCACTTGAAATTCTTATATTATTTTGTCATTATATATAGATCCATGTTAAGATTTTTTTTTTATTTTTTATTATTATTATTATTTTGTAAATGTGAGATATTTCCTTCACTTGAAGTTCTTATGTTATTTTGTCATTATATATAGATCCATGTTAAGATTTTTTGTTTTTTTTTAAATTTTTTTTTTTTTTTACTTTTTGTAAAAGTGAGACACTTCCTTCACTTGAAGTTTTTATGTTATTTTGTCATTATGTATATAGATCAATGTTAAGTTTTTTTTCTCGTAAATATTTTATTTTTATTTTTATTTTTTTTATTTTTTTATTTTTTTGTAAAAGTAAGACAATTCCTTCATTTGAAATTCTTATATTATTTTGCTATTATATAGATCTATGTAAGATTTTTTTTTTTTTTTGTAATTTTTTATTTATTATTATTATTATTATTTTTGTAAATGTGAGACACTTCCTTTACTTGAAGTTCTTATATTATTTTGCCATTATATATAGATCCATGTTAAGATGTTATTGGTATGTGGTTAAATTTTTGTTTAGCTGAAACAATATTAATGATAAATTTATTGACATAGAGAACTAACTGATTTATTAACATTAAAATTAATGTAATTCGACAAATCAACCATTTTTTACATATAAAATATCACAAAATAAATATATCAAAAAATTACAAAATAAACGCATTTTTCAGTTTTCTATTTTTGAAAACAGTTTTCCAAAATCACAAAGAGAACATGTTTTCAGCAATCCCAAAACAAACAACCAAAATCCAAAATTCAAAACAAAATCCAAAACTCAAAATCCAAAATCGAAACACAAAGAGAACGGCCCCTAAGTTTCTGGTACCAATTTTGGTGTAAAAGTGAAATTAGAATTCTTGAAACAAGAATAATGTTAAAAAGCAAGAAACTATGTAAGAAATAATTTTATTGTATTGAAATGATGATTCAAAAAGTGTACAAAGCATGTGTATATCTACGCAAAATTATTTCTTAATCTTAGTAATATAAGAAAACTAAAATAAAATTTTGAAAGGAAAGAAACTAAAGTCCCTAATCTTAAAATAAGAAAAATATTATTCTAATCAATTAAAACAAAAAATCATATTCTAAACAAGAAAAATTAATAAAAAGAATTAAATAAAACCTATTACAACTAAAAATCTTATTATAAATATCCCACTAAAAATTGGATTTTTCAAAATTACGAGGGGACATGTTGAAAAAAATTATTTAAATGAATAAATGTATCCCCTCTTGAACAACTTAAGCTTTAGATGAGGTCATTCAAAATATAATTTTAACATCAGATCTACAATCTCCTCGACTTGAACTTTTGAAATGATTATATATGTCGGCATTAATTTCTCTATATATTTACACATTAAGTCTTTGTTTGGTTCTCTTTAAAATTTTCTCTTTTTTCTACAGTAATCAATCTCAACCATTTATTAAAAGTCAAGCACACAATATTTGACTTTTCAACCAAATTTCAACCATCCATTCTCCTAAAAATCACTATTCATTTAAAAAAAATTAAACAATATCAAACACAGACTAAATGGAAATTTTAAAAATTTAATGAGATTGAACGATAACGTGCTTCCACTTTTACAAAGTAACTGCTTTTAACACAAGCCCAAACAAGAAATATGTTGTATAGCACGAGATGGAGGAAAAGAAAATTCCACAAAATTAATTAAAAAAACTCTGAAGGGAGAGTAAGACAGTTTTCTTATTTATTACTGAGGGCAAAGGAGATTCTTTGTAGTGCATCCTAACAACATTACAAGTAAGAAAGTTTACACACATAAATTGAACCTTCAATTTAAAAAACAGATTAAAATCTTACTTCCAAGCAAATTGTTTTCAGTTCTTATTAGATTTCAAGACAACACCTAAAAATGCTCCTAATCTCCTAGAAATGCATCGAGTATTTAGGAGAGAGAATAATTCATAATCCATTTTGCCATCAAATAACTAACAAATGTATAATGGGTATTAAACCTACGTGTAACATGAGAACTAGAGCTGGCGGAAAAGTTCACACATACTTAGACCATAGCATCACGATAAATATATTAGAGAATAGAAAAATCAGTGGAGCAAAATTGTCGCAATGACCTAAAGCATTGTCACCTCTCAAGTAATTACTCGAAACGCATTGTAGAGATACTTCACACCCACGAATAATATAATGAGATGTCACTATAAATATAACCATGCATCAAAGTCTTACAAAAAAATAGCAGATTTCGATTACAGCAAGAAGGCCCTCAATCAATAGCCTATCGTCTAAAGGTGCACCTCTTCCATTGCCCTCAAGGTTGAAAGTCGGCCAAGAACAAATTAAGAAGATCATGTACAGCATGAGAACATTATAAATAAAGCATCGAAAAACTAAGGCTGCGTTCTCTTTGTGTTTCAGTTTCCTGTTTTCATTTTCGAAAATGTTTTCTATTTTCCATTTTCTGTGACTTTTTTCGAAATTGCTGAAAACACGTTTGGTTTGTTATTTCTGAAAACTGTTTTCGAAAATGAAAAGCTGGAAAACGCGTTCTGTTTAAAATTTTGAAGAAAATTATTTCATATTGTTTGTGAATATAAATGAAATAAAGATATCATATTTTGAGTTACACAACAAAAATAAATGAAATAACCTCTATCACACAATTTGGTTATACCAAAAACGTTCAAAAATTCATGTTGCCCTTCTAAAGTAATTGTTCCACATTTGAGTAGTAATTTTCCCTTCTAAAGTAATCGTTCCATTTAATACTTTATATAGATACATCCTTCTAGTAATCACTCATAACGTTTAAAATTTAAGTTTAAATAAAATTTGCAAAAATCAATTTACGTTAATTAATTATGCTATTACAAAATAAGTGTCTACAATACAAAAGTAAAAAAGAAATGTTTAATAATTAAGCACATGATACATCATCAGAAAGATGGTTGAATTTGGAATTCTACGCAAAAAACAGAGTGCAATTCGGAGTTGTACATCAAAAGTTATACATGTTTGAAGACAATGACCTATAAAGCAAATACGAAAATGACTAAATTGAAAGAAAAGTAAAATTTGTGAACTAATGTGCAACAAAATCTAAAGTTGAGGGACCTAAGTTGCAAATAAATTAGGATATTTTCGAAAGAAATTTCAAAATTTGAGGATTAAAATGACAAGTTTTGAAAATCAGGGATCAATAATGTAATTAAAAATGATAAATTTTGACAAATTTCAAATTTTTTTGATTATTTTAATTTATTTTTTTTTAAGTGGAAAACGCGCGTTTTCCACTTACAAGGCAAAAATTTCGGAAAACGCGAAAAACGTGATTTTCACGTTTTCCAGTTCCTTTAAAAATTTTGAAAACATTTTCGAAATTTTTTTCCGAAAACGGCGCAAGAGAACACGTTTTCCGCGATTTCGGAAATGGAAAACGGAAAACGGCTGGAAAACGCCAAAGTGCGCAGCCTAAATGTTCCAATAGTGATGTGTCTTAGAACAGTAACAAAAGAGCAGTAGCATAGAAAATGCACGCAAAACTACAATATTAGAACACTAGGTAGGAGAAAAGACGTGAGACGTACCGAGGCAGCCAGTAAAGCCGTGTATACGCTGCTTGTCAAAAGCTTGTTTGGTGCTGCTTCGAAAGCCTTTTGTAAACCAAAAAGGAGGAGGGAGACCTTATCATCAAACATCGAACCTCCTCCCTCAAGCAAACCGAGAACGTTGTTAGTCACATCTGGGGGAACAGGCTTATCAAATTTTAAATATCCTGATATTACTAAAGCACTCAAGAGGTTAATAATGCCAACAATGATACCATCACTTTTATCAATGTTATACACATTATTCCGTGCGTTTTCAGCACTTATTGAAAAACTTATGCCGCCTAAATTTTTAATTAAAGGATTTTCAGGGATAGACGACATCCTTCCAATGTTAGATATCCTAAAGCCATCAAAAGACTCGGATTGATAAGCCTTTTCCTCTGACGTTAAATCATTTTTATCCATAGGTCCTGTATCATCATAACCAAAATCTTCTGAAGCCCCGTTCCCAATTTCTAATTCAGTTTTCAGGGATGACAAAGCATCATCACTCTTGGATGAAAACTCTGGAGCATCAATATCTCCAGCTTTCGCTTCACGCTGTAAAAGAACAAGAAGTGTTTCTATGCCACCTGATGATTTAAATGCCTCAGCAAAGGTTTGAGCCCTGGATGCATTTGGTTGAACCACCAACCTATATATAAGATGTAGCACCCTGACAACCTGGAAGGAGAGGTAGTAGTTCAAGAAGAAAGGTCAGACATACTATTAGAAGTTTTGGATGACAAAAATCAAAACATTTGAGTTCAAATCAAGTACATGTGGACAGTGATACCACATTATTATTCACATAAAAGGCAGCCATAATTGAAGTATGTAAAGTTAAATAATATATCAGCATTCAATAAGTTAGATCATTGCAATTTCTTTTGGATATCAATCACGTACTTTCTGAAAATATAAATCAAGAACGCAAACTCACATAACCTAGACATATATCATATGGTTTAAGCAAGCTCTCTCCGGCATTGCACTTATATATGTTGCTTTCAAAGGTGCCCAACAATTCAACCACCAGCATTTTATATAACATTTTTAACCAGGGAAAAACAAATTCTCTTGCAGTAGTTTGTCAAGATGGAAGTACCTCATCCAGATATGGTGGCAAGTTACAAATGATAAAGAAACCTGAACCACAGGAACTTGCAGACAGAATGACAACAAAACGAATCACCATGAGCAATCAACCTTCACTCTTGAATCTCAACAAGATGCTTATTTCTGAGTATTGACATATTTTAGATTTGCTATAAACAAGGAGCCGAAGAAACTTCTTGGAGAAAAAGCTATACAGAATCAGATGCATTCGCCTTAATAAATATGGTCATTTAGGGTAAATACAGAGGTCGTTGCGTTGACTCCAGTTAAACTTGTTATAAGCAGGGATAAAAATAAACTTAAACTAAAGGATCATTGTAACTGCAAAGAGATTTAAATAGGTGTTGCATTAATTTCTTGGATATCTATGGTCATGCCATAACAAATGGAAGTAACCATATTCAGTGAATATTCATGGCAGAAGCAAAAGAATATTTTGTCACAGACGCACAGCCATATAGCTTGTAACAACTCAACACTCCTTCAATCAGGAACTAACCTTAAACGAGGAAGAGCATGGGCTACTTTTTAAACTATAAGCCGAAGCCTAATATGTAGGAGGTATAAATTCTCAGACCAGTCATTGCTCGGATGGTCAACAATAAATACTAGGAGTGACACGGGATTAATATCTTTAACAACAATTTTCAAACAAAATAAGCTAATGAAATTCTCATTCTCCAAAGCAATGTGATTCTAGTAGAACACATTAGAAGAGGTAGAAGTAGACCAACATTATCCCATAATGTGTGGTTGTAAAAGTTAATATTTCACTGGACATTTTTATAGAAGTTGTGCTAGATCCAATGATTCATTTGTTGACACAAAGTTAATTGATAATAAGGCTTAGTTATTTCTTCTTGTTGAGGTGGTTCTTGTAAAAACTTCTTGCCAGATTTTCTCCAGTAGGGTCATGATTAAAGTTAGTAATTTCAGTATTAAGCATGATGATTTCTATAATATTGGTTTAAAATGAACTGTTAAAAATTTATAGCTCACATTGTATGTCACCATAGCATTTATTATCAACAAAACGGAAATTCTTGTTCAAATTTTAAAATAACAGGATAAAACAAAGTTAAAGGAATCATTTAGGTAAATATCGAAAATTTGAAGGAGAAAGCAAATTAGTTATTTAAAACATTTACAGTCAGTGCCAATTAACTCAACTTTCCCCAACTGATGAGAAAGAAGCTGATAATGATATAATATCTCATTTGAAGACTGAAATTTGACTGCCTAGAGAATTTAACACTAAGAACACTCTGCCCTTGTTCACATATTGAGCAACTGACTCAATTAAGTTACTTCAAACTGCTCTTCACAATAGAGAATGATGGGGAAATCAGTTTCATATCGAGCCACAGACACAGAGACGTTCTTGTGCCACAAACCAAAAGTCCATCAATTTGAGCAATATCATATGATATACACCCCAAAAATAGACAAGAACGTGACATGTTTTTCTAAAACAGGAGTCAAGCAGTTTTAATATTCTTGCATTTCTAATAACATTTTAACAAAAGGCAAGACATTTAGTAATTATGTTATAAAGCATGAAAAAAGGTAGAATATTAGAAAAACGTAAACACTAACGGTTTACATATAAAAATACTCAACTCAAAGGTCCAATATGAGAGTTCGAAACATGAGAGTCCATTGCAAATAACGGCGATGTGAAGGAATATGTATGGGCGATTGGGCGATTGCAAAGGTGTCTGGGCGATTAGATGATTGGGCGAACGAGGAGGCAATTTCCATACCTTACATCACGATCTAAGGAAATTTATCAGAGCCAACTGTGGGCAGTTACTACGGCATGACCGGTTAAAGAAAATCATAATTAGTTATTTAATGCAAGGGAACAGACGACGGTTAAGCAAAATGGCGATCAACGGTTATACAAGCAAGTTACGAAGATACGACGAAAAATCAAAGGCTCAAATTAGTAGTTAGTTTTATGTCAATTTGTATATATAGTAGAAAGTCAGACGTATAGAAGGACCAACAAATCATAACTCTCAAAATAGAGATGCAATTTTCTTATCTTAAATTTTAGAATTATTCTAGTTTAATTTGTGTTTGTGTCACTTGGAGGAATCCTATTAATTAAGTTTTCTTTAGTGCGAACACCCATTTTTGGGACTTTGTATGAGATTTGTCCCTTACACTTTCGTCTGATTCCCTTTAATTGTTAGTACAAGCGAAACAACACCTGCACGAAACATTAACATACTTCACCTGCTAACTAAACTTGAAATGTTCGCTCTAAGAAGCATCTTAAGCAAGACGGTTTATGACATTTAAGGAAAAATGTGAGGTCACTACAACTCAAAAATTGTGCAGCTGTGATTATACAATTCAGGGTACATACTCTTTAGATTAAGTTGTTTTCAATCAATCACCAACATATTCCTCTATGCAAATTTTCATCAATAACAAATTCTTAAGAGTTTGTCAAACATGGACAAATAAAAATTCTCTTGATAGCTTAAACCAAGAACTTTATATGAGAACCGAGAAGGTAACTGTAAGGAACACCATCAAATTGATTCATTCACAGGAACAAAACAAGTTTAGTCAAAAATGGCTATTTTACCTGATTTGGTTGAGGGCAGTCAACCATGAACCCAAGTAAACACCGAACATCCTCCACGGCCAAGGATGGAGGAGCTGCCACAACTAAAAGTTCAATAACCACTAATAGTTCATCAACCAAAGCATTCACCTCACCAACAAGGCGAGCATTCTCATTGATAGAAAACGAATTGACGGAGTCACTTTCATGAATGGTCCAATAGCATCGCCTGCAACCATCTAAAAGCATCTGAATAGCATTAGCATCTCGCATGACAGATGACTCAGTGAAAACCATATCTGCAAGTGAAGACAGAAGCTTTTTTTGTAGTCCATAGCTGCATAAACTCCAGATTTTAAGATCAAGTAACAGTGTACTAAAAAGCTGCACTTTGAGGGAATGGTTAAACTTCTGAGACTGGCATAAAGAAACAATTGCAGCAACAAGTTCCTCATCTCCAACTCCATAGTCATTTGAAACGTTAAGTGTAGACAAAGTTTGCAGGAGATAATTTAAGATTCTCGATAAAACTTCAGGGCCTCTTCTGCGACACAACTCTTCATTGTTTCCAGCGTGCTGAATGGCCAAAGAGATTATTCTGAATATAGGAGCAGCGAGAGAAGTAGTGACCAACGACAAAGAGAGGTCATTTTGGAGTGGTTCCAGGCTAGTCTCATGGACGTTGCTCACCACTAGTGGAAGTAAGGACATTGGACCTCCATGAGCCAGAGCCCAAAGAGCTTCTGTTGGCCGTACTCTTGTAGCGACATACACTTGACCAAGAACCTCGGCAGGTCTTCGAAGCATGCCTGAATACAAAGGCACACTGTTGATCATAAAGAATAAGTGTTTCAAGCAGTAGGAATGCAGAGAAGAGAAGCGAGAACTCTATTCTAGAGATGAATATGCAATATATTTTGGGAGCAGGTCAAGTGTATCATGTTCCCACAAATTAATAGACAAATTGAAGCCCACAAATATAATTTAAAATTCCAGAAGCAATCAGCTTGAGCACAAAAACTAGTATTTTCACCCGTGCAATGCACGGGAATATGTTTGTGATAATAATTTTAATCAAAATTTATGAAAATGTATTAATTATATATACAATCATATCAAATAAAAACATAGTACAATAATATTTTAAAATACAAAATATTATCGAATTCAAAATTTTTAAAAAATACAAAACTAATCAAAATAGGAAATGTAACATGTACAAAACTAATCAAAATTATGAGATCCTGATCTTTATAGGATTTTTCTTTTCCTTTTTCTTTTTAAAATGTTTTCTCTTTTAAAAAAAATATTTTTTATTTATTATTTATTTGTTCGTTGAACCTTTTTATTCTAAATAAGTTATTTTTATCTTTTTTTATATGTTAAAACATTTTGAAATATTTATATTTAACCAATAAAATCAAATTTTACTTACAAAATTAAGCAGTTAAAATAATAATTACAAAAATCACCAATTACCATGATACGACAATTGGACAACGTGGGAGATCAAAAAAATTATATCGAAAATCTTATACCATATAATCATTACACTTAAAATTAAGGACTAAAAATATTAGCATCAATTCAGTAATTTTGTCTATAAATTTATTTACAAACAATACATTTTTTACCCACTTTTTAACTATGCATATTTTTCGAACCAACTTTTTAACTATATACATTTTTCGAAACCACTTTTCAACAACGCTTCTCAAAAACAAAACAACAATATTTTTGTTTATAAACAAAATCATAACTTTTGAACGGTGGTTTAAGTATTTTTAATAAATTTATTTACAAGCAAAACATTTTTCATCCATGTTTATCTACACAGCGTAAATACAATATTACAAATTTAAATTGCATTAATCAACACGAATTTAAATACAACAACAATATACACATATTTTTATTTTATTTTAGTTTTTTATTTCCGAAAATTGGAAGTGCATTTTGGAGGGAAAATAGCATTTAATGTTTCTCTCTCCTCACTTCTATTTTGATGTATGTATAGATAGATAGCAACTCAACTCAAACACCGCTTATCTCAACTGTCTCTATTCCTATTGATTACAGAGAACAATAACAATATAAAAATAGTTAAGGTCACATGCCATAAAGCAAGACAGAGGAAAAATAAAAGGAAAGAAATATTTTGGAAACTATATCAATCCCCCCAAAGAGGTTGAACATGTCTTCTCAGAAATCATTGACCTGCTACAAATGGTCTATAGAATCCGACAGTTCAAAGAAAATCCAATTACTCTAGGGATATGAAATAATCTCCAGATATGATTGTAGACCAAGAGGACACATTAAGTGGTAGTATCTTGTATGAAATAAAATCAGAAACAACAATATTTGGACTCAGATAGTTCATTCTGATTTAACTTTCCAAAAATGAAGAATTTCCGATACCTGCAGCACCAGAAGGAGAAGCATCTGGACAGTACCGCCCACTGAGTAAGCTGGGATGATAAAGTAGATGAAGACATCCAGCAATTTCTGCATCGAGAAGTGCACTGTCTTGTGCCATACTTTGGACATGGTCATTTGTGGCTAGCCATGGGGACCCAGCCCCACTGCCAAAAGAAGGCAGCACATCCCCTCCCCTAGAAGCCAAACGTGCCATTCTCTCTTGCCCAATAGGCTCCTTAAAAATATATACAGGTCCCATCTCAGCAAACAAAGGGCATTGACGACGACGACGTTGTAAACCAGCTATAGTTGGGGGAGGATTAGTCCCAATGCAGCAAAATGCCAGTGGCTTGGAAATTCGTGGGAAATCAAAAGGACGGCTTTCATACAGCGAACCATCTACAAACAACCTTAGCTCACTCTCTGACTTTCCGAGGAGCGCCTGCTTGCAAGTATGTTCAAGGCCAATGAAGTACCAACACTGCGGCTTGAACGCATGAGTAAAATGCAAAGAAGATTTCCTCCCCTTCCCACTTCCACATTCAACAACCAAAAATTGTGCATGGAAATATGCCTCCATCCCCTGATTATCAGCAGATAAGAAACTGAACAGCCGAGGCATGTGTGCTGTGCCTTCACCAGCTAGAGCACTAGCAGCGGCAGCCGCCGACATATGAGATGATTTCCCTGATGTGGCAGCAGCTGCAGCTGCAATTGCAGCGGCCGTAGTTGCTGTGCTTAAATTATCTGCAAATGACTCAATGTAGATCCAAGTTGCAAATGCAAATCCATTTGTAAAAGGCCATCGGCTCTCTCCTGGACCAAGTAGACCAGAGCTTTCACCATCGAACTCAAAAGTACATGCTGGGCCCCTGACCTCTTTTCCAACCATAGCTTTCTCCAGAGAAAGGACTAAACTAGTCGCCCAAGGGGTGGTAAATAGTTTTGTAATGACATGAAGCCACTGATGCAGGTCACTTGGACTAAGAGAATGACCAGCTAAGTACTGAATGCAAGAGCAAAGAGGAGTCCCATCCCATTTCGATTTCTCTAGTGAACCAACATCATGAACAAAAATTCTCTCAGCTGAGCATAGCAGTACCCCCAATAAACCAGCCACACAGCACATATGTCTGTTCCTAGTGCAAGCACGCAATATAGCAAGCAAACCTCTTACCATCCGAGTCCTAGGAGACATGAAACCCTCAAAATCCCCAACAGCAGGAAGCCAAGGAACGAGCTCACCTGACACAATGGCAGCCCTTGAGTTCAGCATAACACTAGGAGGATTGTCATCCTCATCCTCTTCAAAAGACTCAACACCTCCCATTGTGGCAAGAAGTGAATCCACTACCAAGTAAGCAACGGTAACAGCCTCCTCGTCATTCCCAAAACTCTCAACACCACTCACAATATTCTTCAGCTTTTCCAAGCTCTCAGTTTTGCCCATTATAGCAGAATCTACTAAATGCAATAGCTCCGGAGACACATTAAGCACAACCTGTTTAGGCTTGGGTTTTTTAGGGGACTCAACAGGCGAGTATCCACCATCTCCATAGATATGCAGAGCAGGATCAAGACTAGCTGAAGAGGATGATACCATAATGTTTTTAGTCAAATATCTCTCGGGCCCCGGACTTGAAAAATGGCGATCATGATGCACCTCTGCATCTCGGGGAGAGTTAAATCCTGAGGCTGGAACATTTCCAAAGGAAAACTCAAATGTTTCTTCACTTCCACCAGACGAATATCTCAAATTATCTGGACTGAAAGACTCACTCACATCCTCAGCATTTTTATTTTGTTCTTTCAGTGGAACGTGATCAAAATGATCATCATCTACAACAGCGAAAGATGAATCAACTCCTTGCAAAACTACACTGGTACCTTCATTATCTGCAGTATTACTATGTATCTCAACTTTTTCTGTAATAGATGTTCCTAAAGTTTGGTCCACACCAGTTACTTCTCTGTGGGATTCAGAATTCCTACCAGAAAATCTTCTACGGTCCCTTGTGTCTTCTTCTTCTTCCATTTTCGAAAATTACTTAATTGACCTTACAGAGACCTCATCGGATTTACTTATGGTGTAGGTTTACCTGAAAAACCATAAAATTACACCATCACCAAAAAAAAAAAAAAAAAGGGAAGAAGAAGAAGAAGACAAAAAGGAAAGCAACACAGTTAACACTAAAAAGAGAGAAGGAAAATGCCAAATTCGCAAACACATATTGAAACTTCACTCAAAAGAGACGGTAAATTAAATCACTGACAAGCACAGGGCGGAGCCACCTGGGGTCTAGTGGGGGCATCTGCACCCACTGGATTTTGGTCCTGTGTATTTCATTTTCATTACGCTTGAGGGGAGACCAGTTTTTTAAGGCAAGGAGAAAACCATAAACAATCGCATCGAAAATTCAAGACAGAGGTTGTCGAAAAAATCACCGTTGCTACAACAGGATTGCCATCGAGAAGCAACAACTTTGAAAAAAAAAAAATTGAATTATGAATTAAATTGAAATTAAATCATTCACAACAATCACATTGAGTGCGATTTCAACATATAAAACCCGTTTTACACTAATAAGATCCGATACTACCTGCCAACTTTGTTGATGAAGAAGCTGAGTAGAAATCACTGCTACACAAGATGAATTGGTACCAAGGGTGATGAATGTGTCCCCTTTTTGCCTCTCCCCAGTTTTTTAGCGTAATTCCAAGGAAGAAACGTTCCCTGAATATGACGCCTAGGTTATAGCTGGATCTTTTCGAGACTTCATTTATTTTTATTTATTTATTTTTTCAACTCTAAGGCCCCGTTTGATATCCCATAATTTTCCTAGGAAAAGGAAATGATTTCCTAGTTTCCTCTTTTCATGTGAAAAGGTTTTCTCTTGATTATGTTAAGAATGTTGCGAAACTACTAAAATCTAAGAACAAGATAACAGAGAGGTAGAGAGAAATGAGAGAGTTTCTTCTCTTCATTTAAGGTGTGTTCAATTTACATAACTTATGCCCCTATTTATAGGGGTGATCAATAACACAATCGTAATATATAAAGTTTACAGGTAGTATAATGGCCATTCACTATATATATATATATAATACTCCCCCTTGAATTACCTATTAAGCAATAGTTTACCTCGTTAAAACCTTGTTAAGAAAACCCTGTGGAATAAAACTTGAGCGAATAAAAAAGAGTATAGCTGCTCCCCTAATGTTAGCCATCGTAAATCATTGAGTCTAATGTTCGAAATGACATCAAATGATAAGTAGAATAAATCATATACTGAATCTTGAAATTCTGAAGTGTTGCCCGTTAAAACTTTATCAGTAAAACATAGTGGGATAAAATCTGAACAAAGGAAAAAGTGTACAGCCGCTGGCTCGTTAAAACTTTGTCAGGAAAAACTAGTAGGACAAAACCTGAACGAATGAAAAAGAGTACAGCATGATTATCCCCTTGAAGCTTGCAATCAAGTATTCATAAACTTCTTGAATAATAATATCATCTTTCGTCTGAAATATGTATACACGAAGATCTCTTTGTGTGTAACTGATATCATAACATTTTTCATAAGATATCTATGATTTTCTTCATTTATTGATATCATTCTAGCATAATTTAAAGAGAGAGTTTGGCGTTGAATATCATAACGTTCTTCATAAGATGTCTATGATTTTCTTCATTTGTTGATATCATTCTAGCATAATTTAAATAGAGAGTTTGCCGTTGAATTATAGCTCGCAGATAACTGTGATAATGTCTCAAAAACCTTGCTAGAAAAATACGGTGGGACAAAATCTTAGCGAAGGGAAAAAGAGTACATTATTCTCATTGATACGTCAGAATTGTTTCCTCATTAAAAACCTTGTTAGGCAAATTCTGTGGGACAAAATTTCAGCCAAGAAAAAAAGAGTGCAGCGTGCATTTATTCTCCTGATGGGAATATCACAAGTATATTGATGCAATTTCAAATCATTTCATCAAATATATAATTTATGATGAGCTTTGCATAAATATTTTATAGCTCATTTATGATGTACTGAGCACGCTATATCAAGCAATTTTTCACTAATTGACCGATTGCATTACTCAAACCTAGAATTGATTCACTTTTGGTGAAACTATAAAAATCTAGAATTCACTTATGGTGAATAATTTCGAATTCACTTCTGGTGAATAATTAATTATTCATTTTCGTTGGATAATTAAATATAAATTTGCATATTGAAAATCAATTACATGCCCAAATATTCAAATATAATTCATAATAATAGTACGTTCCAATTTCAATTTCAACATATTATATTATGGGATCATTTGTATCATTCTTCACGTGATTTCATTTTATATACAAGAATCACATTTTATTCTATAATGATACTACTCTGGGCATAATGAATCTTTTAATTATTCCTAGCTTTACGACTATGTAGTATTTTTCATTTATGCAAATGACTACTGGATTTACACATTTAAGTGTTTGGATTTCAGGTCCTATAACAATAATCCCTACATTGAGATTTTTATATATGGTTAAAGTATTATAATTCCATCAACCTCATTTTTACAATAGAGTTGTGTATGTAGTCTGACTTATTTATCGATTTCATTTCATCTCAATATAAACATAACATATAGAGATCTCTTTATATTTTCTATCATTAGGTACATGGATCTCTTATCATTTAACTATGTCCATTTTACTCACCATGAGTATTTAGCCTCAAATGGATCATCTCAATTATTCAAGAGATATTTGTTTTTGGAATCGATTGTCATTACGCTTCAAGCATAATTACGCTTTAGGCTTGATCACGCTTCAGGCATGTTACTGTTTTATTTCCCCATAAAAATCTTGTATTATATAAATAAATCGGCTAAAAATGCCGCAACACATGTCATTCATAATTAGTGATATAATCTTAATCATATATCTAAGTGTTTTTGTGGAGTGTATATACATAACGCACTTCTTAGAAATCATAAAGCTTCGCAAGTTAATCTTTATTACATCGTATTGACATGTTTGTATGTATAATATTGTTGCATGAGAAATATTTATATTCAAATTGTTCTCATAGCAAATTATTCGAGGCTTTCAATATGCTAAACCATTAGCAATACAGTTAATGTTCTGTCATTTCAACTAAGCAAGTGTTCGGGTAAAACCATTTTTTTGGTTTATAAACATGTTTATAGACTACACGATTTTCCAAATTACTTTTTAACCATACATATTTTCTCTCTCCAATTTTCAACCACTACTTTTTACCTCAAAACAGTAAATAAACCAATTTATAAACCAAACAGTGTTACCAAACGGAGCACAATTCATAAATCATTAATGATTTTGAGATATATTCATGCTAGCATTTATCACTTTGCTCGTAATATCTTTACTTGAGCAAATAATCAATAATTCTTAGTGAGATAATCAATTTTGCTTTTGAGAACAAGCAGCAATGATAACTTATTAACCTGAACAATCTTCTAGTTATTTAATGAATGTCATTTTGCATTCTCAATAAATCTAACTATTGAATTGGAATCTAATCAATCATACTAAATTATAGAACTTTTGGTTCAGTAAGATATTTATTTCACTTATACATATGTATGAACTTCTGATTCAATACAGTATTCATTTCATTTGTACGTATCTTTGTAATAGTACAAATCACTATACCTTGATTTATTACATCAAAAAGACCTGAACGATATCCAAGAAAATAATTCTTGTTCTCAAATCTTTCATTTTCTTTTTATCATATCGAAAAAGGTAATGGTGCATTATCTTCTTGTGCCCAGCTTTTAAATATTTTATTCCATCATTTCTTGTTGGAATCAATATCACACAAAGTCACCGCTCGTTACGCGTTAAATAATACATTTAAATAGATCGTTTGGGAAGAAAATTAGATCCAAAAAAATGGATGTTATATTATCAAATATTTACAAATATTATTTTAATCTTTCGGTAAATATTTTGAAAAAGATTTACTGAATTCGTCTTAAAAGATTGAGGCTGCTGATGAATCAAGGTATCCTAAAAGATGTTCATTAGTTGATCGAAGCAAAAGTTCGATTAGCTGGTAAATTACCAGATTAATTTTCTAAGCACATGTCTGGCTTAGGTAAGAGTACTTTCACAAAGAAGCAAAGAGAAAGAAGATTAAACGATTGTTACAATTGTGCTCAATGGACATATGATACCCGTTGTAAATCAATAGGATATTCGTCTAGAAATCGAGACGATAAAATTGATTTCATTAAAGGTAGACTGAGAAAGGAGTCTTTTGATGATATCTGATTGACTCTTGAGACGCAACCATGTGGATATGTACAGCGTGAGCTCCTTTCTTTATGGGCTCAATTCAATAATGATAAAGACCGTTATAGTTTCAAGAATTCAATAGCAAAAGATCACGTTTGTCAATCTGTTATAAACAATAATGTTTTGGCTATTCAACATTGATACAAGGTAAACCAATATATTGTGTGTATATATTTGTACACATATTTATAAAGTATTTTCATGTTTCCTTTCTCGAATATTGATAAACTATGATTGAAAAATCACCAAAAGTAGTGTCATTTTGTCAAAAGTAAATAGTCACTTTTTCAAAAGATGAACAGTAAAATAATGAAGTTTTCGAGTTTAAAAAGCCAATTATTTTCACAATTTCATACATCCCAAAAATAACATTTTTTCGTAATTTTTTCCTTCCTTATACTCTTAAAGATGGAAGGACCAAAACTTCGACAGATCAAAACTATCTATGTATTTTTTTGATCAAAAGTAGGAAAAGGTTTTGGGTATCTAGAAGTAGCAGTCGATCTATGAAAGAATTTGGGAGAGAAATGTATCAATCTAGTCTATGGAGGAGGTAGCTGTTGAGATCGTACCCAAAAATGTGTCATATTGGGCCACCAGTGAAAGCCCAATGAGGGTCCACGAACTTTAGCCCATGATTAGAAGTTCAAGATATCCCCCTGGGCCAATAGCCGGGGTGGAAAAGCACACGAGCTCCTCTGACCGAACTGGTTTGTGTCTAGCAAAGGCGCTTTATGCTTAGCCGAGGTGCTTACGGTAGCGCCTCGGATGTAAGGATAGGACAAGGGATGAAGTCAGAGATGTGATACTACCTTTACCAAGATGTGACAGGTGCCCATCCCCTACGAGATATAGCAATGATTACAGTCAAAAAGCAAGGTTGACCCCTTCAAGAGATAGGGTGAATACACGTGTAAAAGTCTGCCATGTGTCACAATCCAGGGCAACGAATCCTTCTATAAATAGAGTACACTTGCCTCCAAGGAAAGGGTTAGCAATTTCATACTCTTAACTAAATCTTTCATTCTCACTCCCTTTTCTCTCTTTTACACACTTATATTTCCCGCACCCAATTTATATTTGCTTAAAATGAGAACTGACTTTGGCATCGGAGTGCAAACGAGAGCCACCTCGGCCCCCTTTGCAAACTGATTGTTTGTCATAGTGCGCAGGAGATCCACATGTTCAAGAGGGAGGAGTTGAGACGTGTTGGTCCAAGGTCCAGCCGGATTTTGTGGTCAACATTTTGGCGCCGTCTGTGGGAAGCCATACTGCTAACCACGAAAACGTATGATGAAAAGCCACATATAGAAAGGAAGTCTTGAAAAAGGACGAGTAACCTCTTGAAAAAGAGCAGAGAACTGCAAGAACTTTGAAATATAAGTTTAGTACCCTTGAAAAAGGCGTAAAGCTTTGAAATATAAGTTTAGTACCCTTGAAAAAGGCGTAAAGCTTTGAAATATAAGCTTATTAACCTTGAAAAAGGCTTAAAACTTTGAAATATAAGTTTATTAACCATGAAAAAGGCATAAAACTCTGAAATACAAGTTTGTTCACCTTGAAAAAGGCTCGGAGTTTATTAACCTTGAAAAAGGCTTAAAACTTTGAAACACAAGTTTGCTCACCTAGAAAAAGGCTTAAAACTTTGAAACACAAGTTTGTTCACCTTGAAAAAGGCGTATAACTTTGAAATATAAGTTTAACAACCTTGAAAAATGCTCGGAGCATTGAGATAAAAGTCCATCTATCCTTGAAAGATAAACTAAAATCAAGAAATTTCTCTGAACATGAACGAAAGCAATGGTGATATTAACCCCCGTAGGGGAAGAAATGGACAGCACGGCAAGGAGGAGGTTCCTTAAGGACCTCATGAGAACGCCAATGAAGGAGTGGCACAACCTAACCCACCACGCCGGCACCGTAATCGCTGCATGTTGCGAGACATGACTCGCATGGCAACCCAAATGCTAGAAATGCAGAAGCAGCAGATAGAACAGGTTGTTGCAATGAATCCCTACATGGCTAGAGGGTATGTTGTGTACTCACCATCCGATGCGGCCACTGCCTCGTATTATTATCAAGATCCACAGGCATATGCCGAGGTGAAATTCGAGCCCTTCTACGAGGAAGGCCCGGAGCATGAAGCACATGAAGAACAAGACCAACTCCCAGCTAGACACAGGGAGGCTTAGCCCGCAAAATCTGGCAGTGTCTTCAGCCGGATAGGAGGGTTATTCAGGGGCAAGCGAGGGGGGAAAACTGATCAAGGTCGGCACAATGCAACTGAGCCTAAAAATAGGCGGGAGCGACGCGCTGAAGAAGCCTTGTCGCAGATTCAAATGCATAGGGACCAACATGGTGCGAGAGCAGAAAGGTTGGCCCACACGAATGAGCCTAGGAATAGGCAGGAAAGGAGAGTCAAAGCAGTTCAGACCAAATCTCGTAATGAGTTACCGACCCATGAAAGGCCAAACTACGGTCGTGTTTTACCACCACAAAGGCAGGAGTACGCTCCGCCGCCCTACGACCAATACCATGACCCAATGTATTCCGGTCATGACGAGAACAGTAAACTACCCTCATACGAGCAGGATGACGAAGAGAAAATAAGTCCCTTCACGGAAGGCCTTCGTAGGTGCCCAGTGCCTCATGACTTCGAAATGCCAGAAATAGTAAAATATTCTAGCCGAGGTAACCCTAACGATCACCTGTTAAATTGCCGCGCTAGCATGGAAATAACCGGAGCCACTCCGGCACTGAAATGCAAAACCTTTGCTTTAACCCTTAAGGGAAGTGAGATACGATGGTACAAAAAACTCCCTCTTGGTAGCATCCACAGTTGGAGAGATCTGAAAACGGCCTTTAAAAATGGCTTTGTTTCCTCCGGCATGGCCAGCTCCCACTCCAACGCCTTCAGGATCTAAGGAAAGGAAGGGATGAATCTCTGAAAAGTTACCTGGCTCGATTTACTGAAGAGATACACATTTGTGAAAATATCACTGAGGCAGAGATGTTTTCCGCTTTGAAAGGAGGGCTAGATATGACGAGCATGTTTTGGAGGGATGTCCGAAGTAGGAAACCAATGGATTACAATGCCCTAGTAGACCTGATGAATGAGGAGATTGTATCAGAAGAAATGGCTAAGGCCAGAAACAATCACCCCCAAGGGAGATACAATCTTGGGTATTCTAATGAAGCAAACCTCAAGAAAGGAGGAAACAAGGATAGGATCGGCAGTAACCGAGATGGAGCGCCACATCCGTTTCCGGGGACAGGGTCTAGCTATGCAGCAGAAATCACGGAAGCTATCCCCCACTTGCACTCCAACACTTCTTCTCAGAATCCTCCCACGGCTCAAGGAAGGATGGAAAGTAGCCGAAGTGCAAAACAGCCCATGATTGGGGCTTACTGTGCCTACCACAGATATTACGGTCACACAACAGAAGATTTTAGGGAAATCCACATGTTAGCTGACCAAAAGGCGCAGGGAAGAAGGGGAAGTGATTTCTCCCCCGACACGGGGAGAACTCAAAAATTCGATGGCCAGAAGTTCAACCGAGCTGACAGGAGAGCTTCGTGGAAGAACTCGACTAAAGAGAGGATTGACAATCGTCAAAGAGACGGGAACAAGGGCCAGGATACCGCCTCGGCACATGCTAAAGATACACGGGAACCACATATGCCTGTGGCCGACCTTCCTATTCGTGAAATGGATACAATATTGGGAGGCCCCCACCCAGGTGAGAGCACAAACAACTCCCAAAAGAGGTATATCAGAGAGGCCAAGCAGTCCGCCAACGTGAATTACCATATCCATTCACATCCTGTTGGGATGCCTCGGACAGAATCTATCACATTTACCCAAGACGATGCCATTGGAGTACACTTCCCACATAATGATGCATTGGTTATCAGGGAAGTGGTAGCCCGGAATGGGTTGTCACGAATGATGGTGGATGATGGTGCCTCGGTAAATGTGATTTACAGGGTAACTTTCGGTAAAATGGGGGTCAGCACTCCACTCATTCCAGTCCCGGATCCAATATATGGATTCACGGGGGACAGCATAACCCCCAGAGGATCCATAACCCTTATGACTGAAGTAGGGCAAGCACCAACTCTTTCCAGAATCCCCATGGAATTCTTGGTTGTGGACAAAATCTCCTCCTATCATGGCTCAATTGGGAGGGCAAGTCTCATTGACTTGGGAGCTGCAACGCATACAAAATACATTTGCATGAAGTTCCCAAGGGAGCATGGTGTTGCAACTGTAAGGGGGAGCTAAACTGAATCGCGGAACTGTTACACAAACGCAATCCGAAAATTTCAGGACCGAAGCTTGAACATGATTAGCGATGTGGCATTGGTAGAAGCCGCTCCAGACCCTGAAAGACTGGGTGGAGGACCCTCCGAAATTGAGGATGTTACAATGACGCCGAAAGAAGATCTGGACCCACGAATGGCAGGGAGCACTTGCTCCACTCCAGCTGAAAAGTTAGAATGCTTCGGTGTAGATTCACTTGACCCAATCAAGGAGTTACAAATTGGATTGGACTCACCGGTTGAATACAAAGATCAGCTGAAAGGCTTCTTACTTGAGAACCTCAATGTATTCGCATGGAAGCATGATGACATGGTTGGGATCGATCCTAAAGTGGCCTATCACAGACTCCAGCTTGATCCTAGAAGCCCTGGGCACAGGCAAAAGAGAAGGCCTATGAGTTCTGATAAGTATGAAGCCTTGAAAGAAGAGGTTACGAAGCTGTTGAAAAATGGCTTTATCAGAGAATTTCGGTACCCGAAGTGGGTATCAAACCCTTTCTTGTTACCAAAACATAATGGGAAGCTAAGAGTATGTATCGATTTTTCAAATTTGAACCAGGCATGTCCCAAAGACAGTTTTCCACTGCCTCGGATCGATCAGTTGGTTGACTCCACAACGGGACATGAGCTGCTGAGCTTTATGGATGCCTACTCCGGGTACAATCAAATCCCCATGTGTGAATCGGACGAGGAGCATACTTCGTTTATTACAGATAGAGGACTCTATTGTTACAAAGCTATGCCATTTGGCTTAAAAAATGCTGGAGCTACCTATCAAAGGCTGGTAGATAGCATGTTTTCAGAACAATTAGGAAACACCATGGAGGTATATGTTGATGACATGCTGGTCAAAATCATGGTCTCCACGGATCATATCCGCCATTTGTCAGAGGTCTTCGGTGTTTTGAGGAAATATCGAATGAAGCTCAACCCAGCGAAGTGCGCTTTTGTGGTAGCGTCTGGAAAATTTCTTGGATTCATGGTGAATAAGAGGGGAATCGAAGCTAATCCTGATAAAATCAATGCTTTGTTAAGCATGCAATCACCTCGAAATAGAAAAGAAGTGCAAAGCTTAACGGGGAGAATTGCGGCCTTGAATCGATTCGTCTCCAAATCCACTGATAAATGCTTACCATTCTTTAAGGTCTTGAAGGGGGGAAGCGATTTCAATGGACACCGGAATGTGAGCAGGCTTTTTCCGACCTGAAAGCATTTTTGGGACAGCCCCCATTGCTATCAAAACCGAAGGCTGGCGAGCCTCTCTACTTATATTTAGCCGTATCAAAAGAGGCTGTTAGCTTGGTACTGGTCAGAGAGGAGGATGAGAATCAGTTCCTAGTATATTATGTAAGCAAAGCCATGCTGGATGCCGAGACACGTTACCCAGATATGGAGAAACTTGCTCTCTCGTTGATCACAGTCTCTTGCAAACTTCGTCCCTACTTTCAGTCACACTCCATACGTGTGCTCATAAACTTTCCTATGAGACAGGTGTTGCAAAAACCAGATGTATCTGGGAGGTTAATGAAGTGGACGATTGAAATCAGCCAATTCGACCTACATTATGAGCCTCGGACCGCTGTAAAGGGTCAAGCGTTGGCGGATTTCATAGTCGAATTCACACATCCACCGGAGGTCGAGATGATTGATAACACGGATGACGACCGATAGTGGAAATTGTTCATTGATGGGTCCTCGGCTGAGGGACGATCCGGTGCGGGAATATTGCTAATAAGCCCAGAGGGATTCAAACTACACAGTGCGATTCGCTTTGACTTTAAAGCCTCAAACAATGTTGCTGAATACGAGGCGTTGTTAGCTGGGCTAAGACTTGCGAAAGCTTTGAAGATTAAGTCCGTAGTGGTGAATAGTGATTTGCAGCTCGTCGTGAGTCAATTTAATGGACAATTTTCTGTCAAAGAACCAGCTATGGTCACTTGCTTGAAGAAAGTAAGAGATTTGGTTGTGCACTTCGGAAAAATGGAGTTACAACACATTTCCAGAACTGAGAATTCCAACGCCGATGCTTTGTCCAAATTAGCAAGCAGCAGTGATTCAGAGCTCCATAATCTGATCCCAGTTGAGCACACGTTGACTTCTTCTATTGAGCCAGGGCCGGAGATTTTGGCGATAGAAGAGGAAGGATCCTGGATGAATCCCATGATAGCATATTTGAAGCATCAGACAGTGCCAAACGAGCCGGAGGCAGCTCAGAAGTTGCAAAGATATGCTGGGAATTTCGTACTCTTGGATGAACTACTTTATAAACGGAGTTACACCCCTTTTCTGAGATGTGTGGGGCCAGAGGAAGCTCAGAAGTTGCAAAGATACGCTGCGAATTTCGTACTCTTGGATGACCTACTTTATAAACGGAGTTACACCCCTTTTCTGAGATGTGTGGGGCCAGAGGAAGGACGGTATGTAATGAGAGAAATCCATGAGGGCATATGTGGCAACCATGCCGGGGCGTTATCACTAGCTCAGAAAGCTCTTAAACAAGGATATTTTTGGCCTACTATGCGAAAGGACTCCCATGACTTCGTGCGCAAGTGAGATAAATGCCAAAGACATGCAACCATACCACATCAGACGCATCAAAAGCTATCTGTGGTGACTAGCCCTTGGCCTTTTACGAAGTGGGGGGTTGATATTATCAGTCCTATGCCTAGGGGTGTTGGTAATAATTGCTTTGCGATAGTGGCAATTAACTACTTCAGCGAGTGGGTCGAGGCGGAACCTCTGATGAGAATCACCGAGGTCAACACCACCAAGTTCATTTGGAAGAATGTCATATGGCGGTTCGGAATACCATACTCACTGGTTAGTGATAATGCAAAACAGTTCAAAAACAGAAGCGTAGATGAGTTGTGCGACGATTTGGGAATTAAGAAACTATTTTCATCTCCACATCACCCACAGGCTAACGGACAGGTCGAAACTGTGAACATGACCATAAAAAATACCCTGAAAAAGAAGTTGGAGTCCAAAAAGGGCGCATGGGTAGATGAACTCTCACAAGTACTATGGGCACTTCGAACCACCTCGCACACCGCTACTGGTGAAACACCTTTCTCATTGGCATATGGAGCCGAGGCAGTATGTCCTGTTGAAATTGAGATCCCTTCTCTTCGTCAAATTCATTACTTCGAAGTGAGAAACGAAGAAGCACAAAGGGCTAGTTTGGATTTCCTCATGGAAAAACAGAGTGATTCCCAAGTGGTGATGGTCAGGTACCAGAAAAAGATGGCTCGATACTACAACAAAAGGGTAAAAAGTCGAAGCTTTAATGTTGGGGACTTAGTCCTCGAAAAGGTTCTTCCTTCAACTCAAGAACCAGGAGTAGGGACTTTAGGTCCTAACTGGGAAGGCCCTTACAAAGTCTTTGCCGAGGTGGTACCCGGAACGTACATGATAGAGGACTTATCTGGGGTACCTTTATATAATCCTTGGAACACGGACCACCTTCATCGCTATTTTCAATGAATATCATCAATGATTACAACATTATCATATGATTTTATAAAATCATAAGTGAGTTACATTGAGGATTATACCAATTACTAATTAGATAAACACAATGGATAAACACAAATTCCAAGATTATTTTGGTTATAACACCATACGTCTACGCCATGCATGAAGTTTGTTAAAAATAAGGGACTCTTATAAGCCTAAACTA
The DNA here is from genome assembly GCA_963555705.1 of Ligustrum vulgare. Classification (NCBI taxonomy): domain Eukaryota; kingdom Viridiplantae; phylum Streptophyta; class Magnoliopsida; order Lamiales; family Oleaceae; genus Ligustrum; species Ligustrum vulgare. The sequence goes on from OY743174.1 coordinate 32,337,325, forward strand.
CGATCATCGTGTAAGGGTTGAGAGGGTTAGCACCATCAAAGGGAGTTCATACAAAATTGTATACACAGGTCTTACAAAGTGTGAGTTAGATATGTTCAAATGTTTGTCAAAATCAGATCTAACTGGTAAACATGAATACCTCAAACCACTCAAATCTGAGGGACTATATTCATATAACCATGCAATGCGTTTAAAACACATCTGCGTTTGGAAGCATTCAAACTTAATCAACCATGCAATGCGTTTAAAAGACATCTGCGTTTGGAAGCACTCAAACTTAATCAAATGTTGTCATATAAACTGAAACTTGTGGTCAAAGTCAGACTTAACCAGCAAACGTGAATACCTTAAGCTGCTTAGATCTGAGGAACTATACATTTAATATCTTCGCACGGTATTTGCAAGACGTTTGTGTTTGGAAGCGTCCACACTTAAACAGATAAGGTCATACAAGCTAAGGCGTTAAACTAAATACAAAAAATCATCGCATTCGTAAAGACAAAGTATATACAATTTGAATGATTGTTACATTTACAATATCAGGTGCCATTGCACTTATAAAAAAAAAGGAAGAAAAAGAAATTAAGAAATTACAATAGAAAGGCAGGTACAAACTAGGATCACTGGGGAAGAACATCCTCTAAAGAGCCCATTGTCTTGAAGTTCGGGGTACAGGGCTTCAATGGAGGATAGATCCAGGGTTGGGAAATCTTCTTTCACGTCCCCCAGAGCCATCATGGCCCCTATGTTCCCAAAAACCCTTTGCATGGCCTCGTATTCTGTGGTCTCTTCAAAACTGTCTTTAAAGTTCTGGATAGCCTCAAACACTTTGGCACTTAGAGCGTTCTCCACCCGTGTCATGACAGTCTGCTCCAGAACCTCCGTAATCCTTGTTTGTATGTGTCGTTCTAAAGAGGCAAGGTCCTCCTCCGCCTTTGCCTTAGCCTCCATCTCCCTCCCTAATTTTTCGTTAGCTGCTGCCACCTCAGCCTCCAGCTTAGACTTGGCTGGATTAGCGGTGGTCAAGGCTTCCGATGTGATGGACTGTGCACGATTGGAGTCATCTAGCTTCTTGCACAAAGCCCCCATGTCTAACTTAGAGGCCTGGAGGTCGTGTTTCAACTTATCATTATCTTACTGGAGGCGCATGACGTTGGCCCTCTCCTCAGAGGAAGATTTACAGGCTATAGACAGTTGAGTTTTGAGGTCATTAATTTCCTTTAGCATGTTGTCTGCATGCTGGAGAGCAGTCTCAATGTCTTTCTTGTCCCATTGCGCCTCCTTCACAGAAGATTCCACATCGTCAATAAAGGCCAATGCCCTGTCATTCATGGCTTTGGCGGGGAGCAGCTTTCGGGACAGACTGGCACTGGAAGAAAAGGCAGACCAGCCCTCCGTCCAAAATTGTTCAGTAATTAGTGCGGCCCGGGCAGGGGGAGAACTGGGAGAGTCAAACAAGGAAGGACTGAAGGAGACATCTCTGGGGAGAACACTGGTTTTAACACGCTTGAGCTCTTCTGCCCCCTCAAGTGTCACTTCATAAGCCAAATCTGGAACGGGCATAGACGGCTCTTTCTCGAAGTCCTCAATCACTGGGTGCAGAGGTGGATTCCTTGCCTTTACCCCTTTTAAGCCTCGTCAAGGGAGCGTGATCCTCCTAAGATACACGCTCAGGAATATCCTCGGAGAAGGAGGATGGCGTAGAAACATCCTTAGCCTCCCTTTCTCTCTTGGAGCCCCCTCTATCGGACCTTTTCCCTTTCCCCTTTGTGGTGACTCATTTAAGATCAGCCTCCTTTTCTACACTGGGCTGCTGGGGGCCCACAGGCAGCAGGTTGGGTGGTGGGCTGGTGGCAGTAAGGCGGGAAGAGGACCTTGAAGTTCGGCTGGGGACGCCTCGGACACCTCCTTTTCCACCCCAACTTGCAGGTTAGCCAGTACCGTTTTCTGCCTCTTTTCAATTTCACTGTTGTGGCGAAGGGCAGGAGGGATCTTTTTGGCCATGAGACCCTTTAAAGAAATTTTTGAGAATTCCTTGGAACCTAGCAAGAAAAGAAGGAAAATGGGGTTATGAACAGAAGAAGTATAAGATATAACGACAATAGGGAAACGAACTTACTCATGGCTCGCATGAGACCGTGCTTAACAAATAATTTGTTTTGTTGGATAACCCCCTGGAAAGTACCCTTGTAAGCGAACAAGTGCCGTGCTGCCGCCAAGTCTGCGTCAGGGAGGAGGCGAGCAAAAGTGTCCCCTGCCATAAACCAATAACATGTTAGGAAACGGTCAAGAAAAGTGAATAGAAATTAAAAGCAAATGACACATGACACTTAAAGACACTAAAGCAAGTACAAGACTCACTAGGTAGGGAAAGAGTTCGGGGAACTGTAATTTCTGGACAAGGGTCAACAGGAGAGCTCTGCCACTCCCCAGCGACCCAGAACCATTAGTTCATTCAGTTCTTTATCGAGGTTGGGTGACCGGTAATGACAGGAGGATATGAACCTCGGGGAGACAAGTAGTACCAATCTTTAACGTCCGACCTCATGTCTCTTTCCTCCTAACTGATTTCTTCAGAGTATAGAGGGTATGAATGATGTGCAATGAAATGAGATAGTCAGGATTGACCTCCTTCCAGACTAACCAAGTACCTACAGCCTGTGTCCAGAAGTTGGGGGCCAGTTGTTAGGGGCACAGGTTGTAGCTCCTAAGCAACGCCCTGAAAAAGGGGTGCAGGGGTAGCTTCATCCCGCATGATAGAGCATCGTAACATATAGCCAGTTGACCTGGGGGAGGGCTGCAAGGTCGGCAAGAAGGTGTAGGGTGCACTAATTGAACTCCTTCTGGCATCCTAAATTTTGTCGAGGCTCCATCCAAGTCAACCCCTCGAATTTCAGTGGCAATCTCACTGCTCTCCCATGATTCTGGGTTTGAATCAGGATCAACATCATAGCTAGAAACTTTGTTAACTTGATCAACCCAGTCCTCCACTTGGGAAATCTCCTCTGCAGTCAGGCTCAACTCTTCCCTATGTGCCCTAAATGGGGCCCTAACGATTAAACCGAGGCCCTGGTGACCGGAAGAAGAGCCTATTGCCTCTTCTCTTCCCAAATCTCTGTCCCTCTTGATTCGAAGCTCCCTCAAAGATGCCTCTTCCTCGGATGACAGATGAGCCATGTAGTTATGATCTTTTGCTCCTTCACTGTCAGAATCACTCAAATAAATTATGCCACCGATTTTCCTATTCCTCCTCTTAATCTGCTCCCTAAAGAAGAGGGAACTAAAAATCGATAAAGATATGGGGCAGAAACCTCTGACAGGAATCGTCATTGCTAACATTTCCTGTGAACCCGTTCCCCCAACTCTTTCCATTTTTCTTTTGTTTTTAAAGACGGGTCAGACTCATCAAAAGAAAAACAAAATGCAAACCGAAATTTTCAAACCCACAATGAAAAACTAGAAATAAAAAAGTTCTGCACATACAAAGACAAAGAGATTTACCTTCAAAGAACGAACGATCGAGATTGTACACTTGAAATGAGGAACTCGCCAACGAAAGCTGTTGAATGTTAAGGATGCGTGTTGGGTAGAAAACCCTTGAAGAGAAGACGTGAGACTTGCAAGAAAGGAAAAAACGATACAATCTTTCGCAAGAGTGTTGCTGCAAAAATTCTGAAAAAACGTTAAAAAGGAAAATAATGAAACGAAGGAGGATTTATAAGGATCCTAATGATCTAGAACCCTTGGTTTTTGAGCCGTATGATTAATGTGGGTAACACGCGCCTCTTGGGGAATGGGCTAATCAAAGCGCCAGCTGTCAAAGAAAGGGATGAAACCGTTCAGCTACCACAGTGAGTGCCACGCGCGGCAAATATGCCACTCCCATCACCTTTTATATTTCTTGGAAACCAATATCAGTAGCCCCTTTTTATTAAATACGCTGCCTAAGATGCGCGCTAGTGCACTCCCAACCTTCACTTAGGAGGGAAAATCCGAAGTAGGAGGTCGGCTATACCATGAATCCGAACTTCCCATAAGGAATACCATTCCTGACCCCAAAAATCGCTGCGCTACATAGCGACTCCCAGCGAGCGGATGACGTAACAATTGCAAAATGTTGGATATAACAAGTGATGAAACTTGGACAAAATTATTGTTGCGAAACTATGACAAATTCGATCTTCCCATGAATGACCACATCGAATTTGAGGGACTAGTGTTGAGATCGTACCAAAAAATGTGGCATATTGGGCCACCAGTGAAGGCTCAATGAGGGTCCACGAACTTTAGCCCATGATTAGAAGTTCAAGATATCCCCCTGAGCCAATAGCTGAGGTGGAAAAGCACATGAGCTCCTCTGGGCGAACTGGTTTGTGTCTAGCAGAGGCGCTTTAGCCGAGGTGCTTACGGTAGCACCTCGGATGTAAGGATGGGACAAGCGATGAAGTCAGAGATGTGACACTGCCTTTTAAAAAAAATTCAGCATACCCCTTGTTCTACATCTTAAAATTCAAGCCAATTTCATCAAGAATTCCATTTCTTCCTTCACATATATCATTTCCCCTTTCACATACCAATTTCATGAGATCCAAAATTATAAGAAATAAGTTCATAATTCATCTTCATGCTTCTTAACCCACTTGATATGGAAACTAACATAATTTCATCATATTTGCTAAATTCTAATTTCTAGGGAAATTTCTATACCAAAGAAAACATATGAACAAGATTATGATTCATTCTTCAATTTCATCCCAAAATTTCATAAACCCTAAGTTTTCAAATCCCCTTCAACTTGTAAGAAAATCAAAGAATTCAAAGGAGAAAAAATATTTCTTACCTTGTTGTTATTTCTCCTCTTTCCCTTCCTTTTCTTTTCTTAAATTTTTTGCAAAATTTTCCCTTATTTTTCCTCAAAAATCTCTCTCTCTCTCTCTCTCTCTCTCTCTCTCTCTCTCTCTCTCCCTCCTTATATTTAAGTGGTTTTATGATAAAAAAAAATAAGGACTAAAAGAGTTAGTTAAAGGATGAAAATATCTAGCAATCCATTATTCTCTCTCTTTCTCCTAAACCGACATAGGCTGCTGTCCTTTCTTTTTCTTTTTTTTTTATTTTTTATTTTTTATTATTCTATCCCTCTACAAGTTGGTCCTCAACCTTAGGTTCCCGTCCAATCTAATCCCCGAAACTTCTACTTGATTCTATGCAATACCGGGGAAAACGACAAATCCGGAACTTCCATAATTGTGGTCCTTACCTTCACCAATTCCATTCTTATATACTATAATAAAAAAAATTCAACAACATATAATCAAAAACACAAGAAAATAGTTCTAAAACTTAGTAACCTTTAAAAATACGTGAATCAGGGTATTACACGAGACTTTAGGTACTTTAGAGAGTGGTTGACACTTGTTGAAAATCAAGTGAGATGTAAAGTTAAAACCTTAAGAACCAGCAATGGATTTGCATTTTGTAACCTTGAGTTTAATTCCTTTTGCAAGGAAAGTGGTATTCAAAGACATATGACTATTAAGCAAACACCTTAACAAAATGGGGTGACCGAAAGGTTTAATAGGATCATTATGGATGAGGTTATATGTATGTTGAGTTCAGGTCTAGCTAAGAGTTTTTAGGGTGAGGTGGCTAGTAATGCGGTTTATTTGATTAATAGATCACCTTCGAGTACTATTGACTTATTCCAGAGAGTTATGGAGTAGGAAGTTTCCAAATTTGTCCCACGTTAGATTTTTTGGTTTTGTGGCATATGCACATCAAACTGAGGGAAAAATGGATGCTAGAGCAGTTAAGTGTGTATTGTTAAGTTATCACATTGGGGTTAAAGGATATAGGTTAAAAGAGTATTAAGATCATTAATATTAGAGATGTAGTGTTTAATGAATTAGAGATGTCTTTCCTTAAGTTTTAAATCTAACCTATAGAAAAACCACAAGTGAAAGAAGTTTTATTTGACGTAAAGACGCATTATTTTAAGCATTTAGAGGCTAAAATGAACATGAAATCCACGAAACAACATCTAAAGCTATCTAAATAGCACTCGAATATATTGAATCTTGACCTATAGAATCCCAACATGTAGTATTAGAAGCTAAGAATCTCCCAACCTAAAGTATTAGAAGCAAAAATCCTTTCCTAGGTGAAGAACAAGTAGGTCTAGAAGATTACTAACTTACTAAGGTAAGAGTTAGGAGAGAGGTGATGCCTAATCCTAGATATACAAATCTTAACATTGCTGAATTTGTGTTTTGTTTCAAGTGAAGAGTTAGAGAAATTAGAACCGTCAAAATATAGAGAAGATATCGAGCGTTCTATATCTAATAAGTGACTTTAAGCCATGAGAGAAGAAATTTAATCCCATAGGAAGAATGAAACTTCGATGCTTGTAGATAAACTTGACAAGTAAAGGATAGTTCAATGCAAATGGATATACAAAGTGAAAGAAGGCAATAAATCTAGTGGCCCAGCTAGGTTAGTTGCCAAAGGGTTAACTCAAAGGGAAGGGATAGATTACACCGAAGTGTTTTCACCAGTTATCAAGTATACGACTATAAGAATGATGTTAGCAATGGTTGCTCAATTTGAATGGGAATTGGAGCAACTTGATGTGAAAAATATCTTCCTTAATAGTGATTTAGATGATGTCAATTATAAGTCTCAACTATTATGTTTTGAGGTGAAGGATAAAGTTGAGAAAGTGTGTCAACTTAGAAAATCATAGTATGGTTTAAAATAGTCACCCAGACAATGTTATAAAAGATTTATTCATTTGTTTGAAAATTGGTTTTAAAATGAGCGATTCTGATGCATGTCTTTGTTAAAATAACAATGTGAAAGGTTGTAAAATCTATTTATTGTTATATGTGAATGATATGTTGCTTACTAGTAGTATTAAGGCTTAAATTATCACGCTAAAGACTTTTTTTAAAATCTAAATTTGATATGAATGATTTATGGAATGCTAGAAAGATTCTAGGTACAGTTATCACTAGGAATAGGGTTGCATATAGATTGACTATAGCGCAAGAATTATGCCTAAGAAAATTGATAACTAAATTTTGTATGAAAAATGCTTGATCAGTGAATGTTCCCTTGACCGGTCATATGAATTTATCTTCACCTCAATCCCTTAAAACTGAAGAAGAAGTGAAAGAAATGAAACATACTCCTTATGCAAATTGTTCAGTGCATTTTACATGTATCTTTCATATATTTTTGGTAGTACTTTTTGAGTAATTTGGACAAATATCTATATAATTGTACATATTTTGTGGTTAAATAGGTTCAACATTCAACTACATGGAGAAAACACAAGAAAGGAGCTAAATGGATGAATAATTGAAGAAATTGAGGAGAAAAGAGTCAAATCCTTCAAAGAGTCAAAGTTTGGGGACCAAATTGTCACTTTCAAAAAGTTGTGATCGCATGTGTAATTGACCGAAGGACTAAATTGCAAGTTTTCAAATTTGAAGGACTCCAAATACAATTTTAGAGGACATATTTGAAAGAAATCGAAATTTTTGGGGACCAAGTTGACTGACTTTGATAGTTGGAGGACCTTGAGGGCAATTAAGTGAAGGACCAGGCCGCAAACACTCACTCAGCTGAACCACGCGATCGTGTGGTCCGAACCAAGTGGCTCGCGCGGCTCAGGGCAAAAATTAGTGCAGAATTGTTTTGAAGTGTGCTGCGCGATCGCGCGGTACAAAATTTAAATTTTTTTTTTTTAACTGGGCCGACCCGGTGCGTCCTTGTTCGACCCAAACGCTGTTATACGCAGATCTACATGAAAATGGGTGTTTTTAGGGCATTTTTTGCTAGGGTTTACTCACCTTTCTTACTCCTTTTCATCCCAAAAACCTCTTCCATTCATTGTTCTTCATTTTTTTTTGTTTTTCTCTTATGATTTCTCTTGTATTTGTATAGTTTTGTTGATGAATGTTGATTTGGGGAGAAATACCAACATTATTGTAGAAGAATAGTGATATTTTGAAGCAAGAATCATTGGTGAAGGGAAATATTGGTGATCTGGAATCATTGGTAAAGGGAATCATTGGTGAGCCGGAATCATCAACATCAAAGGCTCCAACACCGATCAAGGCTTATGTGCCTCCTATCCCCTTTCCTCAAATGTTGCAAAAGAAAAAACTTGATAGTCAATTTGGCAAGTTTTTGGAAGTGTTCAAGAAGCTACACATCAACATTCCTTTTAACGATGTCTTAGCTCAAATGTCAAGCTATGCTAAGTTCATGAAGGATCTTCTATCCAATAAAAGAAGACTTGAAGAGCATGAGACGGTGATGCTAACTTAGGAATGTAGTGCAATCATTCAAAACAAGCTTCCTCCAAAAATCAAAGACCATAGAGTTTTACTATTCCATGCACTATTGGTGATGTTAATTTTAGTAAAGTTTTATGTGATCTTGGTGCTAGCACTAATTTGATGCATTTGTCCATTTTCAGGAAATTGGAATTGTAAGAAGCTAAGGCCCTGTTCTCTTTACTATTTTGTGGAGTGTCTTTCGCCAAGTATAAGCTAAGTAATGACTGTATGCTAGAGTTCTAAGCCCATTTTAACTTTTGCATTGCATTTCCATATCTCGAAGCCTTTTTTACTCGAGTAATTAAGCTCGTAGGAGTATCTTGAAACTTGGTGCCTTAAGTTTAAAACTTGGGAGTCACAGGCTTCGAGCTCGCTACATGGGTCAATTAGAAAACTTAATGAGTAGGGTATTCACACACACACTTGAAAAAAAAAACACATCATCATTGCATTCGCTTAATAAGTCTACCCCACTTCATAGCCTTTTTTACTCGAGTTAATAAATCCGTAGGGGTATTTTGAAACCTGGTACCCTTTGATATACAAAATCGGGGAGCTGCCGACCTAAAGCTCGCTACATGGGTCAATTAGAAAGCTTAAGGGAGTGGGGGAGTCATGAGCAATCATCATGTTAGTTATTAGAAATCATGCATTTGTACTTGCATAAGGGCTTAGATGAATAGTGGGTTTGAATTGCTTAGTATAAACTTGAATGTCGAAGCACTCATTAGTGGAGAATCATTGCATTTCTAGGTTGTCGAGATTGTCGATAAAACACACATATACTAGAGTGGAAAAAGAAAGATTGATTTGAGAGTACCCTTTAGAATTGCATCCCGGGAGTGGAAAGAAAATTATTGATTGGGGGATGAATGTCACGAGTGGAAAAGAAAAGAATTGACCAATAATGATGGGTTAGTTTTGACTTGAAACCTCTTTACTCATCAACATTCTTGAATCTTATTGACGATTGAAAGTGGTTATGCACACACACACCGATCAAACATCGGATAAGCCAAACTCATTTTTTGTAGCACTATTTGGGAAAATAACTGTGAATTAATTATGCAATTTCACACTCATGAAAAATTGCAAGTTATCTAGCATTGTTGATCATCATGTCATTATTTTTGTAGATACATGTAAATATTCTTGTTCAAGACGAGCAAGAGTTCAAGTTTAGGGGTATTTGTTCAGTACATTTTACATGCATATTTCATATATTTTTGTGGTACTTTTTGAGTAATTTGGACAAATATATATTATTCTGTATATTTTGTGGTTAAATATGTTCAACATTCAACTACATGGAGAAAGCACAAGAAAGGAGCTAAATAGATGAATAATTGAAGAAATTGAGGAGAAAAGAGTCAAATCCTTCAAAGAGTCAAAGTTTGGGGACCAAATTGTCACTTTTGGAAAGTTGTGATCGCATGTGCAATTGAACAAAGGACTAAATTGCAAGTTTTCAAAGTTGAAGGACTCCAAATGCAATTTTAGAAGGATATATTTGAAAGAAATCGGAAATTTTGGGGACCAAGTTGACCGACTTTGATAGTTGGAGGACCTTGAGGGCAATTAAGTGAAGGACAAGGCCACAAATACTCACTCAGCTGAACCAACCGATCACGTGGTCCGAACCAGGTGGCTCGAGCGGGTCAGGGCAAAAATCAGCGCAGAATTGTTTCGAAGTGTGCCGCGTGATCGCGCGGTACAAAATTTAAAAAACATTTATATATTTTTTAACTGGGCCGACCCGGTGCGACCTGGTTCGGTCCAAACGATGTCATACGCGAATCTACGAGAAAATGGGTGTTTTTAGGGCATTTTTTGCTAGGGTTTACTCACTTTTCTTACTCATTTTCATCCCAAAAACCTCTTCCATTCATTGTTCTTTGTTTTTCTCTTATGATTTCTCTTGTATTTTTATAGTTTTGTTGATGAATGTTGATTTGGGGAGAAATACCAACATTATTGTTGAAGAATAGTGATAATTTGAAGCAAGAATCATTGGTGAAGGGAAGTATTATTGCTTAATCTTTGTATTTCTGTATTTACTTTACTTCATAGTTGGAATGATGCATTTAATTCTTGAATTTTATTATTATTTCATTATATGCTAAGTTATTTAGTGTTGGGATGATTGATGAAACTTGACCTAACTTAGTTTATTTTAATACTTGTATTAAGAATTTAAGTTATATATTATCTTGTGCATTTATTGTTGTAATTATTTACTTGCATTTATTGTGGCCACATTTATGCTTGGATTTCATGGGATGTGCAATTATTGAGAAATTGTTGTATATTCTAGATTAATACAATATTTGCTCTAGGTTCTTGTTTATGATAGAGATATACCTAAAATCCTAAATGGTCCATTGAGTTATTTTCACAAAGGTTTAATGCAATTGGTGTGTTTTTAATCGACATAGAGATATAGTAGGTTAATTCCACTAATTAGGGTTGATTTCACTCGAGAGAGGTAATTGACTAAGCTTGAAAAATCGGATCTAACATGATTAATAAATTGCATTTCTATTTTCTTGTTGAGAATTCAATTAGGTAATGGTCAAGTGGAATCAAGAATCCCAACACTCCTTTGTCATCAAGTTATCACAATTTTTCTACTTACCCATGTACAATTGTGATTTTTATTCTAGTACTAAAACATTTTCAAACCTAAACTTTATTGTGTGTATTTCTTGTTTAAATTGATTAAAGTAGAGTATAATTGAAATAGACAATCCTTGTGGGATCGATAAACCGGACTCATTTAGTTCACTATCACTTATATGCGATACGTGCACTTGCGGTGTGTTTCTATCAAACACAAATGCTATTAATTTTGTCATGTATTCAATGATTGCCACTAAACCTGACTTAGCTTATTCCACTAGCTTTTTGAGTAGATTTATGTCAAATCCAGGTAAGATTCATTAGGTTAGATTTAAATGGTTAATTAGGTACCTAGTGGAACTCCTAACTTAGTGTAAGAAAGAAGAGAATCTAAAGCATTGCTTGTAGGATATATTGATGTCGACTTTTCCAATGATAAAGATATAGAAAATCTACCACCTCTTATTTCTTCACTTTAGGGGGTAACTGTATAAACTAGAAACGACAATTACAAACGTTAGTTACTTTACAAACATTAGTTACTTTATACAGTACCGAATCTGAATATGTTGTTGTAACTGAAGTAGTAGAAGAGTGTTTGTGGTTAAAGGGTATACTAAAAGAGTTCAATTTTTTGTATCGTTATGTTTTACTCTATACTGATAGTCAGAGTACGTTGATGCTTTTTAAGATTTGTGTCTATTACTAGAGATCAAAGCATATAGGGGTAAAATATCATTTCATACCAGAAAAATATCTCTAGGTGAAGTAAGTTTTTTAAACATTTCTACTGATAAGAACCCAGCCGATAGGGGACTAAGGTTCTTACAGTTAGTATATTCGTACATGTTAAATTTACTTCATATTAGGCTAGTCTAATTTTGATTTTCTTCTTTTGCAGGTGGGGGCAATGATTAGATTAGTAAGTGATAAGTGTATTTTATACACTTATTTCTATCCTAAAAGTAGGATTTTATATGTTTGTTTTAGAATATTCGCTATTTATTTTGTGTTATTTGTTTACATTTCAGAAATAATCCCAAAGTCAAGAAAATAAAGGAATTGAAGCGAAAATTGAGCAATTGGATGTAAAAGGGGTCAAAGTGAGCAATTCAAGAATTGATGCAGTCAATCAAATAGCTAATTTGAAGAAAAAATCGAATTTGGAAGAAATCAAAAGTTCAGGGGTTAAATTACAACAATCAGAAGTTGGAGGACTTGCTGTGCAATTAAAAGACAGGGACCAAGTTGCAGAATTTAAAAGATAAAAATTGCAGCCGGAATTACAACCGTGTGGCCGCACGGTTGAAAAAGGCGTGCGGTCGCACGGTCAGAAAATTCGGCGACTGAAGTTTACCTGCAGAGTCATGCGACCGCGTGTTTTTGAATCGTGCGGCCGCACGGTAGTCCCGACTGGGCCTCAGCTGGGCTTTTTACGCGGAATTCAGCAGTTTTCTCCATAATTAACCTAATTCTCATGAGCATCTATATATACCAGACCTAAGGCACGAAATTAGGGGTTCCCAATTCATTGAAGAGAGGCCAAAACGCTGTCGAAGTGCCGAGGGATCCATGCCACGCCAAGAACACAATTGAAGAACGAAGATCAAGGGCATGAATAGGGTGACATCTATCCATTCATTTTGTGATTTATATTCAATTATGTATCTAGGCTAGATTTTGAATGTTAGAATTGTGATGAAGCATTTATTTCCGGATTTTATGTATTGATTATCATTTAATTTCATAATTCATGGGTTTGAGCAATTGATTTATACTTTTTTATCATGCAATTACTTGATCACTAGTTGTATGAATTTAGGTGGCGATTTCTTAAGTTCGAAAGATTGAGATTTCATTAGACTTGTATCAATTGCCACAAAGTTCGATGGGGGATAGAAATATACTCATATACTTTGTGTTATCTGCTATAGTATTCACAAAACTTTTAATGCTTTTCTATACATTTAGATTCGTCATAGAAATATAGTCGGATTGTGTATAGAAATAGGTGTTGATTCTTGTCCGAAAGGGAGTCTTGACAATATTAGGAATATGGATTTTCAAAACCTCGTGAATTATTGTTAGATGTTTAATTTAATGCGTAATTAATGGAATAAATGTGGATTCTCAATTCTAGCATGTTTTTCTCATATTTTATCTAAATCAAATTTCCTCGTTCTTTCTAGTTTAATTTTAATTCAAAATTCTCAAATTCAAACAATTTCTCGTTCCGGTTAAGGTAGTAGTCTAAAATACGATTTAAAACAATCTCTGTGGGAACGATATTCGGACTTAAAATCCACTTTATTACTTGCGCGATCCGTGCACTTGCGGAGCGTCGTCAGTAAGTCCTAAATTATTAATAAAACATTTGCTACCAAAGGGAATAAAGGGAAGATTGGTGATTCAAGGTGAAGCTTTATAGGAATTAAATGTCTCACCACTTGTTTTTTAATGTGAGGACATTTTGGCAATTTCCTATTTTATCAAAGAGTTATTTCAAGTTTGGTGATTTTTTTACAAATTGGTTTTTTGCTCAACGTGTTATAAAGGGATTTACAATTCGTTTTTCAATCATATAGAAAATATTTGGGTCTAAAAGTTTTCACTCTTTTGCAAAGAATCGAGATTTACCTCTTGAGAGTGTTTGGATTTCCTAAGGATTTTCACAACATTGACTTAAAATAGGAGTAGTGTACATTCTTGCAGGTAGAGTTTCTAAATTGATTCGTGCGTTTGGTGAAATCATACCCTATACAGCTCCTTGGATATATTTGTGCACGATTTATTAGGCTAAAGAACTTAGCCCAAAGGAAGCAGCTCGATTGATTATGGAAAGTTGCTCGAACGTGTACGATACAAGGGAAAAACACGGTTGGTTGAAGTTCAAGGAAGAAAATAAAAAATCTTGAATTCATTAAAACACAGTTGATTGAAGTTCAAGGCAGAAAAAAAAAACTTGAATTCATCTTATAATATGTGAGTTTTTTTTTGGGGTGAAATCACAACAAGCTTCATGAAAGAAAATGAATGTAAAACTAAAAGAAAAATGGAAAAACAATAATAAATAAACATAAAATCACTTCCATGGATCATTGCGTCCATTTGCATATCAGCAATAAAAGCAACTTACACAACATAATACCCAATAATAAATATGACAACTATAGAGCAAAAACGGGGGCAATAATCAAAGATCATATGATAAACCAAGGTTAAAACCCATAAATAGTCACGAGAGAGAATATATGTAGAGAAGCCAAAATGATAATATTTTACAACATGCAATTAAGACACCTAAAGGTTATGAGATGCTTACATGCTTTGTTCTTTGCGCCTTGATTGCTTGGATCACACACACACACACACATTGTAATCGACTTATTTATAAACGTGGTAGACTGCACACAACTCAAATGAATATGACTCAACAAAAGCCAACAATGTCAAGATGTGTCTCAGGTACCCAAATTCGTCTAACTTTTATCATTCACGAGTTTTAGGTATTTTTTGTGAAATTTTATTTAAGGAAGTATACAATGAGCTAATGTGCGTGAATATTGCAGATTAAGTCAATAAATTGTGGAGCCTAATTTTTGGTAATTTATTTGTTACCTAATTCTTGAATTATTCTGTTCCCATATTTATCATTTTTTTGAGGAAAGAAATTGACGGGAACTAGGATTCTCGAGAGACATCCTTCTCCACAAGGAGTAAAATAAAATCTCTTGAATTCTATTTCTCAAAAATCTATTCATATACACCACTAATCTCTCTCTCTCTCTCTGAAAAACATAAGTTCACAAAAAAAAACCCCTCTTAAAACCCTTTGAGATTCAACTCTGCCCATAGCCGAACCAAGCCAAGGTGGCTCCACCATTGTGCCACAAGTCATGGGGTGCAAATTCGACACCCATTTTTGGTACTCTTTCTACCAGTCACTTTTCTCTCTTAGATATTTGAAGTGAATTGATGGGTGTAGGAGAAATTTCAGGCAAACATACTGAAACAAAGGGGGAGATGTCAAAAGATGATAAAGATGTAAAAGAAGGTGAATCTGAAAACAAATCGGCAAAAGACACAGATGGATCTGACCAAGACACAAGATCTTCTAGAGCAGAGATCTCAAAGGCTACTACTGAAAAGAGGAAGACCAAGCTCAAAAACCCTACTGGAGCAAAGAAGCAGAAGAACTGAGATTCATCTCAGTAGGGAAGTCTCAGTCCAGTTGCATCTAGCTTCACTGATTTTGAAATTTTCTGAATTTCCTGAAACTCTACTTTTATTTCCAGTTTATATGGTCTGTAACCTAATTTTGCCTATTTTTTGGTATACTTGTGCTTACATTGGCATGTTACAAGGTGTGGAAGGCTTCCCATATTCCTTCCGAAAAGGGGGAGTAGTAATTTTTTCGTATTTTCAAATTGATTAAATGTTGAAGTAACCTTTGGTTTATTTGGATACTCCTTCGCGTGCTTATTGTTTTTCTCTCGTTGCATGCATGAATTGGTTAAAGTGAGCTTATTATGATGCTGACTTGAGGGGAGAATTTTGATGGGGGGAGCAGCATGGTTACTTGTTACTTTTACATATGTTTGTGAAAAGGTGACTAGGTTTTTGGAAAAATATAAAAAGTCAAATGGGGAAATCGATAACTTATTTTAAGTTATATTTGTTGGCATTTTCTATTTTCCTAAAGTTTAGTAATTTATTAAATTTAATTCATTACTAAATATTTTTGGTTTAGTAATTTATTAAGTTTGATTATTAAATTTGTGACGCCCCGGGTTCCAATCACCTGACTTGTCACGTCATCGTCTCGTCTAATTTTTGAAATAATATTATGCGGAATAAAATAACATTTCCAATTGGCAAGATTTATTTAAATAATTTCAAAACTGATAAATTTCAATATTCTCAAATTTGATGAAATAATATTTGCTAAGACATTTCAAATAAAAGATAATTGTTCAAAATCTCAACATTTCTCAAAATGTGATTATTCAACTGAAACAATAGTAAAATCTAATTATTCAAATATTAATGTCACAGCCTGCCCATCATTCGCCTCCATCTCCGATATTTGCAATTGTTGTTAAAAAGGAGTGATCATTTCATTGAAATACTCAGTAGACTCATCGTCGATTAATAAATTTACATAAAAATTGAACACATAAACATGCAATCATATAGTGACAACTTCTTCATAATATTAGGCTTTCGTAACATAGGGTGTGTGTAGTCTTGTCTCATGCAATAAATGTACATAAGTTATGTCAAAGCATAACAAAATCATAATCTCGTCTCGTCTCATGCATTTAAAATGCATATAAGTTATGACATGCTCATAACACAAATATTTCATAAGATATAAATTCTCGTCTCATCTTATGCAAATAATGCACATAAGTCACATGAAGCATATAACGTGCAATTAAAATGTAAACAATTTAATGGGGGTGAGTCTACCTCAATTCTCTTCGAGCGTGGTTGAGCGGGAAAATATATTTCAGTTCTCTAGATCTCCGTACGTCTCGTCTAGCCAAAATAAAATAAAATTTAAATTAGTTTCTAGAAATTCAAAGTTTGAAATAAAATCTAAAGTTTGGATTAAAATAAATAGTTTTAAAACCTTGGGACTAAAATGGAGTCTTTCAAAAATTAAAGGACTCTTTTAAAATGCTACTTAAAATAATCTGGGACCAAAATAATAAGTTTAAAACTTAAGGTTGGACTTAATACATTTTAAAACATAATTTGGGATCAAAATAATTAGTTTTAAAACTTGAGGACCCAAGAGGCAAAAATCAACTTATATAAAATTATATATATATATATATCACACTCTCTCTTCTCTCACTATATATCCGACAGAGAGAGAGAGCTGAGGGTGCGATGGAGGGGTGGAATCCCTCCTCCAGTCCAATCGCCGGTGGAGATGCCGGCGAAACTACCATCGGCGTGAATCAGCGGCAGCGGGTGCAAGGTTATGTGACAAAAATGGATTTTGGGCTGAGTTTTGGGTGTGAATCCGAGGGAGATCCGTGCTATGTTCGTGGGTTTTCCGGCGAAGAATAGGTGATTGAGGTAAGTAATGGATTTTTGGATTATGGGTTTATCTATTTGGGTTTTTGATTTGAATTTTGAGGAATTTTGGGAGATGGCTATGGTGGCGGTCGAGGTGGTCACGGTGAGGGGCGGCTCGCGGTTTGGGCAATTTTGGTTTGATTTTGGAAATGGGTAGCGAGCGTGCAGTCGTGGTGGTGATGATGGTTTGGAGTTCGCAGGCGGTGGTTCAGTGGAGGCTGGCCGTGGTGGTTGGCGGCGGAACGGTGTAAGGAAATGGAGTTGGGTTCGGCTGGAACGCTGAATTTGGTGCGTGAGTGATGACCGTGATTTGGAAATGGCAGTTTGGTCGGGTTCTGTGGTGTGAAGTTGTAGATTGGTGTTGGTCGTGGGAGACAGTAAGCTATGGAGATTCGGCACTGAGTTCGACTGGGGTTTGGTTAAGTCATGGAGAAACGAAAGTAGAAAATCTTGCAAAATATACCTTAATGCTGTGGTAGTGCCGTGGGTGATCGAGAATTGATTAGGAGTGTAGTTATAATAGGTTGATGGATTAGTCTTTGAATTGAATTGAAATTGTAATCGCTGATAAATTTTTGGTTGATGAACTTGGTTGAGTAAATTTTGGGGAGGATGATTACCATGATTTGTGAATTTAAATTTGAAATTTTAATAAAATGATAAACTCAAATTTTTGAAATAAGATTATCTGGAATTTTTAATTTGAATAAAAAATGAAATTGGATTTTAAAAATAGATTTTGAATTTATTGGACGTAAAATCAAGTTGGACTGAAAATCTATTATTTTCGACTCAAAATTTTATAACTTGACTAAACGACGTACGTGAACTTTAAATAATGGGTTAAATTATAGCGACATGATTTTTAGCAATTAAAATATTTATTTATTATAAATTCAGAAATTTATCGGTCGCTTCAAAATTACTAGAATACTTTACTTGGACTTGAGTATTTATTTATCTCATGTTCTTATGATATTGATTTTATATAGAGATAAATTATAAATTTGCTATATTGATCACTCATTATTTATGATAAGATTTTGAAGTCCAAGTTTGTTTCTATCATTTAGTTGGTAAGTGATTCAATTTTAGTAAGATTGTTTTTAATCATTATCTTGCCTTATCTATATTGAGTTGTAATTATATTTAAAATTGCAGGTAATTATAGAGATTGTGCACAACTAGAACTCTTGGTGTACAAGAAATCCGAGTGTGAATATATAGACATATAGGGGACGTTTTTCCTTAAGTCTTGGAAGTCGAAAATCTATCAAAGAGCAATAACAATACATGGCTTCCTTTTGGCAACTTCTCTATTGCATGAACATCATAAAGATTTAGTGCTTATATACATTCATTCAAAAACCAATCTCCAAAAGAAAAATCTAAAAGAATCTCCGGAAAGAGTCTCAGTCATTAGGGCAAGAAAAGACCTTCGGATAACGAAGATCAAACGGGAGTTTGGATCAAAATTGAACGGGTTTTCAGATTTGTTGAAGTCGTGTGCAGTGTCAAAGCAAGCTACTGAAGAGTGGTGGAACACCAGTTCACATTACACGACATTGAAGAATAAGGGAGTGATTAATTTAATTACAAATTTGTTTGATAAATTTATGCGTAAATTTGTCGTATAGTTTCATTGAACTGTGTAGCATCGTTTTCTTACTAGTGATTAATTTTTGTTCGTGGCTACGGGTACGTGGATTTTTCCTGAAAGGATTTTCCCCACAGTAAGCTCAAATATCATGTTCTGATTGCTTTACAATTCTACATCGCTTTATATTTCTATTCACGATTTATTATCCAGACGAATATGTGATAACTAGATTCATATGGATCTGAGCTGCTGAATAAGACTTCACATGTTTCTATTTAGCCTCCGTTTGGTAATACCGTTTGGTTTATAAATTGGTTTATTTATGATTTTGAGGTAAAAAATAGTTGTTGAAAATTGAAGAGAGAAAATGTGTATGGTTAAAAAGTGGTTTGAGAAAACAAAAAAATCATATTTACCGATCACATGCTTAGACTTCATGTGTTTCTATTTATACTGTCCAAAAAACTGCGATAGCTAGATTCATCTAGTTAGTAAAAGAATAGAAAAACAATATAGTTTAATTTACTCAAAGCCTGTTTACTCTATCTAAATTTTTTATCAAAACTTTTCAAACTCAATCTCAACCATCCATCCTTAGTCAAGCCCACAATTTTTAGTTTTCAAATCAATCTAAACCATACATCTACACTACTTTAAAAAGTAAGGATGTTGAAGAATCTTTCACATTCCAATTTTACCCTCATTTCTTTTCCTTCATACCAACTAAATCCTTCTCCCAATTAATTACTTAGGATACCATCATATATTTAGGGCTAATTATATTAACACCACAATTTCTTATAAACACACCACATTTTAATTGTATTATTTAGAGGTGTAAACGGTTCGGTTTGGGCTGTTTTTGATAAGTTTTCAAACCAAACCATTTAAAACAGTTTGACATTTTTCCAACTCAACCCAAACCATTTATTTTCCAAAACCAAACCAAACCAAATCATTTTTTGCGGTTTGGTGCGGGTTCAAGCCACGGTTTACAAGCGAAA
The DNA here is from genome assembly GCA_963555705.1 of Ligustrum vulgare. Classification (NCBI taxonomy): domain Eukaryota; kingdom Viridiplantae; phylum Streptophyta; class Magnoliopsida; order Lamiales; family Oleaceae; genus Ligustrum; species Ligustrum vulgare. The sequence goes on from OY743174.1 coordinate 32,356,980, forward strand.
TTAAACTAATATATTTAGAATAAGTTGAAATAATTTTTTTTAGCTTTCTCCAGCTTCGCCATCATATATTTTTTTAATTACAAAATAACATGCTTTATTTTTAACGACAAATAACAAGCTTTTTTATTACAAAATAACAAGTTAGCACGTGGAAATGGTATCCCCACTACTCAGCACTTGTTTGAAGCATGTCCTGCTTATCAACCCATTTCTATCAAAATGCAGGAAGAAAAAAAAGCTATCAAACAACCAACATACAAAATGACAGCATAATACTTAATATTCTTCCCAACAAATTGACAAATTTTCCCCAACAAAATATTTTTTCCAATGGTAGTTTCCTTTGGAAAGTTGAAATGCTCCACAACTTTGCTAAATGCCGACCAACAGCTTTGCTAAACCAATTGTCGACTTCATCACTATAAGCCTGGACTTCATATCTAATCAATAAATAATGGACACATATAAGCAAAAGGATGAATATGAAAGAAATTAGCACGTGATTAAGGTAAGCTTAAAACAACTCCTGTGGGCTCTTTCAAAGAGACTGGACATTAACTTGTAGAACCTAAAGACATAAATAACTATGACAACAATAGAAATGAATGATTTTTAGAAAAAAAATTCAACAGAAAGGTCCTTGAATCTTAAAAACAAATTAGTAAAAGAATATACACAAAAGAATTATATAACAATTTGATAACCAAGTCTTCCAACATTCTAAATATAAAGAAGAATTATATAACAACTAACTAGTTCATCAAAATATACAAAAAAATCACAAAAACTAAAAGTTTTCCATGGACCAATCGGGCTCTTATTCAAATCCGGATGTATTTTCCATAATTACAAACTTTCATTTTCAACCACATATCATATCATTTTTATTACCGAACGTAGGGAGGTCTTTCTCCCCCACGGAACAAAAAAGTCATTGGATGTCTTTCTACACAAAATCGACATCACTAAAAAATCCTTCAGAATTTACCCAAAAAAACCTCAAAACCCATTAAATTCCCTCCTGATTTTCTACAGATTGTGGCTCCGACTCTTCTTCCACCACAATCTGACTTCCGTTTACTAATCAGAGGTCGATAGGGAACAGAAATTGTCATCTTTCTTCAGTGTCTCCGCCAATATATTGCTAAAATCGAACTCCCTAGTTCGTGAAGGCATCTTCAAAAACCAATGTTCCAGTTAATTTGGACTCTTTAGAATCCAAATCAGCGAAGAAAATGTCAAGAAAAATTGAAACAACTACAACATCAGATGCTTAGTTCATTTTGAGAAGCCGGAAGCGGGAACTAATTGGAAGCACTCACCGACCGGGACACCGACTCACACATGGTAACGCTGCAGCAGCTTATTGGATTTGAATTTGGTATCACTCACCGACCCAGAAGCACTACTTTTTTTATTTGGGTGTTTTGATTTGTAGTTTTGGGTTTTTCAAGTTCATTGAAATTGTGATTCTGTTGGGGTAGGGCTCTGTAGTATTTGGGATTGGACGGAGATAAATCTCTGTTGGATTTGATGTAAGCAAAAAAAAATGGATACTTGTTATAATTTTTGAGTTGAAGATGAAGTTTTGACTCCATCTTTTCATTTTATTTACAAGATTCATAAATGAATTTTCTATAAGTAATGTTAAATAATTAATGGGTTTTTGATTTTATTGTTCATGAGATTCATTCACAAGAGGTAATATTAAGGTTATATTGACAATCTTTAATGTTTGAATTTAGGGTTTGAAGGTGAATTTTTGCTATTAGATAAGTCTTATCTTTTGTCTGCATAAATACTGATGAGGCATGAATTATTGATCTTCTAATTTGATTTTTTAGTAATTTGATGAAATTGTGTGTGTATTCATTTGAACAAGAAAAATCTTTCACCTTTTATTTCAACATAAAAAATAAAATTGATTGATTGGCCTGACCGGCTTACATATTGTTTTGCAGTTCAACGTTAATTTTTTTATGTTTACTTATCATTGAATTTGAAGTCATATCCACGATTGAATTTCACCGCGGCAAAGCCATGTACTAGTCAAAATTACCAACGAATCTTCTCGGAATTCAAAAAAAACTTATGGACCCGCCAACCCAGCCTGAACGACAAAAGACGCTTGTAGCCGCTTCCTTTTCACATCTTGTAATCATTTCCCTCCTTTCACATACGCTCTCTCTCAATGCCAAATTCATAATAAATTCACAACATACGTTACGCATTCTAATTACTCCTAGTTTTTTTTTTTTTTGGCACCATTTCAATCTAAATTTAATTCAGCGGATCGGGAAAACTTTTAACGATCAAATTTGATCAAGACGATTGTATATCAGGTTTGGTCTCGGAATTGCGCAGTAATTTCTGTTGGAGTGAAGTTCGTGCTCTTTTTGAAAAGCAAATGGAGTGAGAATTTCGTTTTTCGGTTTTTTTTTTTCCTTCAGAAAAGTAAATTCGAGGTTTCACGTTATGTGCTTTCTTGATTATGAATCTATTTGTGATGATTACATATGTATTACTAATTATCACGGCAATTGCATTCTCTGCTTTTTAGATTTCTTGAAAATAATTTTTTACTGGGAATTTTGCTTCCTTTTTTACTTTTTTCAGAAAACTCAATTTGAAATAACGTTTTCTGCTTTCTTCTTCAGAGGCTGTGACAATTTTGGTGGCCTGAATGTGCAGGTTGTTAAAAGGTTAATTGCAATAAAAAACGTGTCTGTGTTTTTTGACCAGATTTTGTTTTTGATCTTTTTGATATGCTACTGTATATCTTGCTTATCTTGTATCAGCATCACTCAAAATAGCAGCATGTGATAGCGTTAAGGAATTTTTTATTTCAAGAATTATGTTTCCATGATTAATATTTGGGTAAAAGTTTTGGATGTTCATTTTGATTAGTTTGAGATGTTAAGCAGATGCAAGGTTTCAAAATTTTTGCTCATTATTTATATACAAGTCGTGCCATTTGTGTGAGAATCATTTTCCATTCCTATTGTGTTCCCTTCTCAGTCTATTGTGTAGGTAGAGTGCAGTTGATTGGAGGATTGGCTGTAGTTCTCAAGAAGAGCATTAATGAACTATGAGGGTCAAGCTTAATTTTGTTAAAGGACTTGAGTTCAGAACTTGAAGTCAATAAAATATCTGGCCTTAATGAATGGTTTTCTCATTTTTATAATTTCTGAAATTTCTGGGGTTGATTTGCTTTATAGTGAAGTGTTGAAAAGTATGCTAGTAAATCAGTTACCATTATTGGGGTTGGTGCATTATGATCAGTGCTCCATTTTAATCGAACTCATTTTCAAATATGAATGCCTGGTGATCCCAAGCTATCTTTTGATTACATGCCCTCTTAAGTCTTATCATCCTGCTATGTGTTTTTGGTGTTCATCTGTTGGATGTTTCATGCAATTTCTTGGTTGCTTTAGTTATCAGTCTTTCATAGATATTTCCAACTACTATCTCGGGGTTTTCATTTCACCCCAGGCACAATTTATTCAGCATGTGTGATCACCTCGGCAATCAGCCTTGGACTAAGGAAACAACCTGTGGTTTTCTTCTATCCGAGCTACAGGTTGTCTTAAATTATCAGTTCTTTTTCATCTTTGGCGTAGTATGCATTTTCATTACTTAATTCCACTGGTGACAGAATCTCTGATTTATGTGTCAAATTGTTGTTGGAATTAGAAAATATGGGATGAAGTTGGAGAGTCTGATAACGAAAGGGACAAAATGCTTTTTGAACTTGAACAAGAGTGTCTAGATGCATATAGAAGAAAGGTCGATCAGGCAAGCTGCTACCGTGCTCTGCTGCGGAAAGAAGTTGCCGACTCGCAAGCAGAACTTGAAGACATTTTTGCATCACTGAGGGAACAACCAGTTCATATAGAGCAGGTCAGAACTGAAAACAAAACATGTTTTGGACTCCCATCTAAAATCTTCCATAGAATATTTACAAGTAGTTCAGATGATTGACGACTAGTGCCACATTTGCTTTTTGAACAGAGTTCTGGAAGTTTGAAAGAAAAGCTTCAGGCAATTATCCCTCGACTAGAAGAGATGAAAAATAAAAAGAATGAAAGGAAGAGTCAAATTGCAGAGGTTCTGCAACAAATTAATAGCATCTCAAAGGACCTCTGCAGATCCACCGAAGAAAACGTCTACACTACATTCATTGATGAGAGTGATTTGTCTTTGAGAAGATTAGAAGAATTAAAACATCAATTACTTTCGCTGCAAAAAGAGAAGGTAATTTTCCATGTATCTTCACTTATATGCTGCTTAGAAAAGTAAAAGAGAGGAGAAAATGAAGATATTGAATGATGCTGTTTCTTTTAAGATTAAGCATTTTGTATGGTAGAGATATTTCAAAAGTGAAAAAATGATTTTCCTGGAGAACGTGTCGTTAAAAAGTAGGGAAATGTTATGTTCCCTCGGAATGTTTGGTTGAAAATGATTTTGTGGAAAATTAATTTTGAAAATCTCTCCCAAACAAGACCTGAGTTTCACATTATATGGAAGCTCTTTACTACAGTTAATAGTTTTGGCACTGACTTCTTCTCTAATTATTTTTACATCTTCCACACAGCGTGAGCGCGTGAAGCAAGTTCTTGACCAGTTGAATACTCTGAACTCATTATGTATGGTTCTTGGGATAGATTTCAAATTAACAGTTAACGAGATTCATCCAACTTTGGACGATAAATGTAGCACGAAAAGTATAAGTGCAGACACAATTGAGAGGTTGTCTCTCACTATCAGTAGGCTTAAAAATGTCAAGATACAGCGCATGCAGAGGGTATTTATATTTTTCTAATATACATTTCATGATAGCATTTTTATCCTCCCTTTCTGACCCTTTAAGCATTTTCAGCTTGAAGATCTTGCAACCACCATGGTAGAGCTTTTGAGCTTGATGGATATCCCAGTTGAGGAGCAACAGACGTTCCAAAATGTGACACGAAAAATAGCTGCTTCAGAAAATGAAATAACTCAACCGAACACACTGTCTTTGGACTTTATTAATTATGTATGTCAGTGATATTATCTCTCTAAGTATTAGTTTTTTTCAATTAGGTTCCATAGTTTCTTCTGCATTGTTTATATTTTCCTGAGTGGTTAAATGCTGTGGTCTATGATGGTTCATTCCTGGAAGGAAAGCATATGTATTTTTTATTTTATTTTACAGGCTGAGGCAGAAGTTTTGAGACTGCAACGAATGAAATCAATTAAAATAAAGGAAGTTCTCTTGAAAAAGAGGTTGGTCTTAGAGGAAATATGCAAGGGTGCGCACATGGTTGTTGAAGAACAGTGTGCAATAGACCTTTCTACTGAAGCTATCGAGTCTGGTAAGGGTCTTGGTTTTCTTGTACATTAATTTAAATGAACAGGCTTATTTGGATGAAAAGCAGTAGCAACCCTCTCGTGTTTTAATGTTATTACCATGTGGCAGGGAAAATTAATCCGACGTATTTACTGGAACAAATGGAGCTTCATATTGCTAAAGCTAAAGAGGAAGCATTTTCTAGAAAAGAGATAATCGAAAAGGTTCAAAAATGGTTAGCTGCCTGCGAGGAGGAATGCTGGCTGGAGGATTATAACAGGGTTGGTTATAATGTTTAGTAATGTGGCATTTTTATCTGATCCCATCTCTCTAGTTTAACATGTTTCTAATTTAGGATGGAAATCGCTATAACAGTGGAAGAGGTGCACATCTCATGCTAAAGCGTGCAGAAAAAGCTCGTGCCCTTGTCAACAAAATTCCAGGTACTTATATTAACATGTATCTAAGGTTTATTTAATTATGAAATGTCTTAAGTCTTACAGTAAGATTTGGAAAAACTTCTGATCACAGAGATGGAACAAAGTTCCATCTTCCATTTATTTTTTTTAAGATAGAAGTTATTATAGTAACTTGTCAAGATTTCTTTTACTATTGGAGTATTGATGAGAAGAGTTGAAAGCATCCCTTTTCAAGCTTTTCCATATAGCTTGTTTCAGAATTATTCATCACCTTTTTTTGGAAATAATAATAGTTCTCACTTGCTAGATTTTTTCAGGGAATTTACCAAGAGAACAGTAGGAAAGATCGTGTTGAATTTTAATTAATAAGTTGGCTAAGAAGACTATAATCCAAAATGGGATTAAGCCCTTGTTTGGGCTCCATTTTAGGAAAGAATAATTTTTCTCTTTCTTAATTCAACCACACATTCTTCAATAAAATAATATTATACGTAAACTCAAAACCTTTTCTAACTTGAAAATGCACATTCTTCAAAAAATTCACCATTCCAAAATACATTTTTCTCAAAATCCAACGTTAGTGGAGCTCACTCAAGGCCTAAATGTACATATGATACATAGAGGTATTCTGTTCAAATTATCTCAAGTAGAGGAGGGTAAAGCAACATCACCCTGTTAATGAAGTTTTGCCACTCAACATAGATGAAAATGGGAATGTGTGGTTTGTGTATCATGTGTGAGAAAAGAAAGTCTGGCTTTTAATATTATGATTAGAGGATCCGCTTAGCCAACCCATACAAGTTTGAGTTAGACTAATGAGTTGAGTTGAGGGGTAAAAAAGATTTTTCAAGATCCCTGTAACATATGTACTTGATTATGTCATATGGTTTATAGGCTTTGTTAAGTTGCCACCTCCACCCTTTTATACCATCTCACTTTATTTATTTAACTTGTTTTGGTTGTCATCAAAGCAATGTTGGAGACATTGAAGTCAAAAGCAAAAGCCTGGGTGAAAGAAAGAGGAGTTGAGTTCTTATATGATGGTGTAAGTACTTGATAAAAATTTCGTGTACTTGATAAATTGATCTAGGTCTTCTCTTAGGACATACTCATCTATTTATCATATATTTGGGATGTGTTTCCATTCTTGTATAGTTTATTCTAATGATTATACTGGTATCCAGGTTGGCCTTCTATTCATGGTTGAGCAGTATTGTGCACTAAATCAGGAGAAAGAACAAGAACGCCAAAGACAGAGGGTATACCATATCTTTGAAATAACTTTTTAATGCTTGATTTAGGCAGGAATACGGCAAAATAATGTGACTAAACGCAGTTTCTTCGTATATCATTATCTAAAAATCAGGACAAGAAGAAACTTCATGGACAGTTGATGGCAGAGAAGGAAGTGCTTTTTGGGTCGAAACCGAGTCCATCAACTGGTGGGAACAAAAATTTTAGACCTTCAACTGGAAATGTCACTAGTAAGAGATTTTCATCATTAGCAGGGGCAGTCCTTCAAAACTCTTATCCAGTGGAAAGCTCTCTCACTTCTCTTCCAAAGAGCAACTCTGTGAAGCATTCCAGTTTACATAGCCATCAGCAAAGTGGGTTTTATGCTCGTTCTTCAGGTAAACATTTTCTCTGAAAAGTTTTTCATTCTCGTTTATATTCGTCGATAATTGAATTTCATTTTGCATACTTTTTTGTTTCAATTGTTTAAACAGGAAAGAAAAATATGTCAAATGGGTCAGTAAAGCAGCATTCCTCTACTGAATCATTGCTGATACGAAAACCACTGTCTCCTATATCGTCCTCATTGTCGTCCAACATTGAGTCCATGAACATTCTGGGTCAGAATAGAGAACTCGGGAAGATGCAGAGTGTTTGCAGAAGTCCAGTGGCAACTCCAATGAATAAATTTTCTGTTTTTGACGAGAACAGGACCCCAAAAGTGATGCCAATTCCAATGCCAGCAACTCCACCAACAGTGTCGGCTTCCACACAAACAGAAATGATGGCCGCGACATTTTGCATTCGGGATACTCAAGATGTCAAGTATTCTTACTAGGAGAGGAGCTGTTTCGTCTAGTTTGATCTATTATCCTCGCAAAAGACTAGTTTTCAGAATTTGTCAACTTCCATTTTACTCAGGTCATACTGGTTTGAACACAGCTAATGCTTTTTGGCTTCAGTTGTATAAGCATATAGCAAACTATGACTCATGCTCTCTTGCTGGGAGCTCCTCTATACTAGCCTTTTTTTATTAGATGATCTTGTGTTTTTATGTTGGGGTTAGGATCCGCAATACACGGTATTGTTCCCATTCCAAGTGTTGTGGTATCATGATTCTCCCAACAAATTCCAAGAGGTTTGAGGATTTGAATCTTGGGGATGAGTTCAGCCATGCTTGGGACAAAATTCTTATCAGCATAATGTTTGAAACGGGGACAATACAATGTGTTGCAGGTCCTAACCCCAACAGATCTTGTGTTCGTATGGCTTCTATGATTAATGCCAACATATTGAGCCAACTATAAATGCTAGTCTTTGAGTCCAATCAACTTATCAACATTCTATCACATCTCAACCTCATCTTAGACCTTTACTTCATTTCTACAAGCAGACGACAGGCTGGACCCTCTCTTCGTATACAATAGTGCAAAAATGGTAAGGGCATAAATTACTACCAATCCTCCTCTGTTCAGTGGCTGCATTGAAATGAAATATTTAATTTACACAATTTTCTAAATCACTTTTTCTTCACACACATTCCTTTCTAATTTTTAAACACACATTTTGTCTAGAAAACCCAAATGAATCAATTTAAACCCATTTAACAGGTCGTCGAACAAAGGCTAAGCTATATTCTAAGTGAATTTGATGGAGAAATGCATTGATCCTTTGTCAGCTAGAACGTGGGGAAACTCAAATTTCAAAAAGAAATTTCATTATGCCTCTATTTAGTGGAGATTAAAATTAGATTTTTAATATATTTTGATAAAAGTAAATGAGATGTGTAGATGAAAAATTGTTGATCCCATAAAATGTGATTGAGGTTGACTTTGACTTAGATTAAAATCTAAATTTTAATTTGTACCAAACAAAGGCTAAGCAATATTATTGTCATGAACAGCCACTTGCGTAAAATTTGAGAAAATGTGACATGAAACCTTCAAGTTTTATGCTAAACTGCAGCAGTCCTCATACAGCAGAACGCAGAAACAAATGAACAAACATTTACTGACTGTTTTTTTACGCAATGATTATAATTTATAAACATATTTATATTTATAAATAACACAATTTTTTAAATTACTTTTTAACCATACACATTTTTTCTCTCCAATTTTCAATCCAACATCTACCTAAAAAATACCAAAATAAACAAAAAAATAAAATCAGCTGCCAGCCGCCGAACACATTGGAGAAATAATTGAGAAAATCAAGTAATCACAAGTACTAGTTCTTGAAAAGTTCCAAACAGTGTTCCTGATCCAAATTGCGGCTCCAGAACTTTTTGTAATACTCTGCGTATGTGAAATTTCTATAAATGGTTGGAGATCCATCGCTCGTAAGTGGCTTTGGAGCACTTATTACAGCACTATCACACGGGCAGAGGAAGGAAGCCACTGACATTCTTGCTTTATCAGCGTTCACCACAGCTCGATGCCAAACACTTTTGTACTTGCCATTACTCAGCGCCTAGAGAAAATTATCGTTGATCATGATTCACGTCCAAATATGTGGTTGAAAAGTGGAGAGAGAAATAAAAAGTGGGTTGAGAAATTGTATTATTTGAAACATGTTTTTAAATAGTAATAGTAAGAGTTGCCTCTCATGAGCAATTTCCAAGGCTGAGGGAATTCCATTAAAGAAATAGAAGAATATAACAAATTAAGAATCGTAACAACTCATCTTTGTTTAATAGGCCAGTAGAAATGTATCAACAGCTTGCGAACTGAGATTGGCATTTCATGTCCGTGGTCTATTGAGTACATGTTTGGCCGAGCTTATAAGATGTATTTACAACTTTTATTAATAAAATAAATTACTTATTTTGACAATAAGGGCTGATGTACTATTAAAATAAGTAAATTTTTTTAGTCAAAAGTAACTTAGCTTAGCAAGTTTGGAAACGTTTTAAAGCTTGACCAAACATGATCCAAGTTTATATCTTAAATGTATAACAAAAAAACCCGACGGATCCGATCCCATTAGTCGCCCCGCCCTGAATAACTGGGTGGGCCCTCCCCGCCAATTACTTCTTCCCCTATTAAAATTAAAGCAAAAGATATATAAATGGGGCGGGAGTGCTGCCCCACGACTAGAACCAACCCACCCCAAGAACCGCAGGTCACCTCATCTCGATCCCGACCCATCGACATCCCTAGTTCTATATCTTGCCATTCCAACAAGATTTTATTGGTTATTTTGGAAGATGTGGCATACCTGGAGTTGATCACCAATGTTGATGACAAAAGCATCCGGGTGGGGTTTTACTGCTAACCATTTGCCATCCTTGAGAACCTGAAGGCCCGCTACTTGCGAGTCTTGAAGTAGAATTGTGATGGCATTGGGATCTGTATGTGCTGGTAATCCATAAGTCAATTCTGGTTCGGGGCATGCTGGATAAAAGTTAACTGCCACATGTTGCCCTTGTTCTCCTAATACATTCTTTAGGTTGTCTATATTTAATCCTAGGCTCTCGGATATGACTTCCTGTAATCTGAATCCAAGTTTTCGAACTTCCCTGCAGTAATTGCTTACGATTTCCCTACACAAATGAAACCATATATTTTTTTTCTTTCAAATTAAAATCTGAATTTTCACATACATTAAAAACTAGTGGTGTTTAATAACTATAATATACTCAAATAAATTAAAGTTCAGCCAATGATCTTTAATTTGTGCTACAGAGGAGAACAACAAAATTATATAATGCCCACTAGTGGGCCATTCACCCTTCATCCCCCTATGGGTGGGTGGGTCCACCCAATAGCAAATCCCCACTCGCCATGTGGTGGGTAGGTATGATATAGTCCCTGTATGACTCTCATTTTTTCAAAACAAAATTTATTCAATACTCAATCTAAACTATTCATTTTAGTCAAGCCTATGATTTTTTACTTTTCAAGCATTTTTTAACTACACATTCTCCTAAAAATATTAATCAAAATCACAATTTTTTTGAAAAAATGAGCGTCAAACACACGCATAATGCTCACTTGTATAACTTCTCAAGAGAACAATAAACTTATGTTATACTTAAGTTGAGAATTAGAAACCTTAATTCTATTCTATTGAGAGTAATTAATTTGCAGAAGACATGGACTTGTGGATGTTTAATGTGAGACTTCGTATTCTTCCGTAAGATTTACAGAGGTTCGCCGCCGCTATAGTTAGACTCCACAACTTCTTAAACCTTGACTAAGCATACACATTCCAAATCAATCGTTCCATTTATATCAAAAAATTTGAAACATCTCTCTTCAGCTTGTTCCTTCAGTAAGATTATTAGTTTCAGTCCAAAAAAATTCCTTACTTTTTAACCGCACATTTTCCAAAATTTATTATTAGAAACCGCATTATTTTGAAATAATGAATCTCAAACAAGGGCTAAGTGACCTATAGATCACGGAATACTTGGATTAATTTCTACTGCATCACAAAAATTATCATGTAAAATCCGAGGTAATAAACTCTGGGTATTTGGTGCAATTAGTCCCTACTTTTCACATTTTTTGTGAAATTCGTCCCAAAGTCTGATTTTTTGACAAATTTACCCTTACTTTACCATTTTTTACCAAAAGCGTCCTTATAGTTTAATTCAATCCAAAAATCCGTTAATTAGCCCAATAATCACCTATTTCCTATTTTAATGAAGCACAAAAAAGTCATTTCCAATCATTTGAATGGTTTAGTTTTCTTTTATGTCGTTTGCAAGAATCAAAGAAATAGCCGACACGCTAAAAGACTTTTCAAGAGTTGTATAAATGTATTAGGAGATAAGGAAAAAGTCCAGATTTTTGTTGAGGAATTTTTATTTAAGAAAGACCAAATAGGGAAAAACCCTGTAGTTCTTATTCCCAAACATTTGATATACATCGTTTCTCTCGGTGGGTGGGGGATGGCGGATTGTGATTGGGGTGCGGAAGAAGACGATGATTTGTTCACTTGGGATAAATTGAACATTTGGTGAACAAGAAGAATGTTCAAACAAATTTTAGTGAACATTTTTCACCTTTACTCTTATAAGAGAGGGTTATTTGCTTTTTCTTTGAGCAGAGGAAAATTTCTGAAAGCTAAAGTGAAATTATAGAAAACTTTTCACATTTGGCTTCAAAAAACCGCACTGTATAAAGAATCTCAAACTCACTCCCCAAGTCATTTTATGCCTTGTAATTGTTTGAAAAAAAACTTCTTCTGCTTCACTCGGAATCTCTCTCTCTCTCTCTCTCTCTCTCTCTCTCTCTCTCTCTCTCTCTCTCTCTCTCTCATGGTGAGGATAACAAAGATGTGCGGTGGTTGAACAGCTAGAAACTTGGAATCTTTTGTTGGAAAACTTTTTACTGGTTCAACTGCATAATCGGCCCTGCTTGATAGATAGATTATATCTCACTATTTTAAATTAGACAATAAGAAATGTTCTTCATTGAAATAGTTCTGAGTTAACCAACAGATTTTTGGATAGAATCACACAGTAAGGACAATTTTAGCAAAAAAGGGCGAACATAAGGGTAAATTTGTCAAAAATATCAAACGTACCGACGACGAATTTCGCAAAAAGTATGAAAGGTAGACGAACGTAAGTAGGACGAATTTTGCAAAAAGTATGAAATTGTAAACTCATATGAAAATGACTATTGACTAGAAAGATATATCAAGTTCAAAATTATGCTTAAAAAAAGAACATCAATGAGCAGTTTTTCATTCTTCAAAAGGGAATACTTGAGGCTATATAAACACGATGGACGATTGAATTGAACCAGAATACAAGTGCCGTGAGAAAGGAAAGCTGTAGCCTTACTTGAAAGAAGTGGGAACGCAAGGCCATTCAGGCACATATTTCTCCAATGGATAACAGTGAAGCCTGAGATAATCTCTCCAATTGTGAACAGTCTCCTTCTTAACGTTAAAACTTGTAGATAACCTCATAGTTTTTGATGGGTCGTCCGAATACAACTTCATTTTCTCTTCCACTGGTAAATTAAAGAATTCATGAGCCACCGCTAATATTTTCTCCATCGACTCCTTCGATATTCCGTGATTGATCACCTGATATACACAGCCAACAATAAAGATAACAAAAGTTGTGAATACACGTAAGAAATGATCTGTTGTCCGAATCAATCAAGCACAATAAGTATGTTTAACCATGAACTGGTGGACAAAAAGACGATCGAGCATAGTTATATAACCTGGAAGAAGCCAAACTCCTGGCAGGCATCGCCAATTTGTTTAATTATTAGACTTCTATCTCCGCAGCCCAAGTCAATCACAGGGACATTCTCGCAGTCAGCAACTTCAGATAGTTTTGGTCTTTCAGATTCTGGACGGACATAACTACTGGGAAGGCTTGAGTACCGGATTCCGCTGGAAATAACTTTGGCTTCCATGGAACCCGGTCCCAAACTTAAGAAAGAAAGATAAAATAGGCGTCAACGGTGAATCTTTGATGCGATTCTGTGGCAGCTTTAAGGAACACACCGAGCAGATAAACGTCTGCTGCTCTTACAGAGCCAACATCCGATTGACTAATACAACTTTCAGAAATGCCCTTGTGAGTTTAAATACCTGAACATTTTTATCATGTCAGTTTTTCCGTCCAAACAAGAGAAAGGAACGAGGAAATTATATAAAATGTCCATTTTTACATTGTGACTTGAAAAAATGTCCCAATTTTTTGTTATGTCTATTTTCTTAAATTTTGGACTTAAATGCCCTTATTACAAATCTGAAATTCCAACAGCAAGGACAAAATTTTAAATATAATTTTTTTATTGTTTAGGTTTAGTCTAAAACGTCCATCCCGACCCATCCCACAATTTGAATGCAAAATACAGACGAAATCATCTGAAATTGAAGAACTTCATTCTCTTTCAAATCCCTGGTGGTGTGGTGGCTACTAGAAATAAATGTACCAAGTCTTTATAGGTGGGGTTTCAAGTTGTGGTGAAGAAAGCAGTTAGCTTTGGTGGATGGCATTGGCTGGTAAGTTCTGCAAAAGTCTGAGTCTTTTTGGGATAATAAATTGAAGTTATTATTTGAAGAAATGTGAGATAATAGTAAAATTATGTTTTATTTTATTTTTAGAAACTTTCAATGGAACTATGTGTAATTTGAGTATTTCTTGAATTTTTATGATAATAGTCTCCATTTTTGTGTGTGAATTTGTGATGGGATTTCATCAAATTTTTTGTACTTCCGAAATGTTGGATAAAAATTTATTCAAAATTATGAAGCTAGATGCTTTTTAAAGTGATTTTTTCGTTCACAAATTTCTCTTTTGATTGCTCTGTGCGTGTCAAATCTGAGAATTTCATAATGGAGTTTGTTGCTTGTGGTTTTGTGAGTGTATCCGCTGTTATCATAGATATATTTTTGAATTTAAGAATTTCTTCATTGCATCTTCAAAGTGATATTAACTTCTTTCGTTAATAAATTATGATCTATTTCAACGAAATAATGGGGTTTCCTTTGTTTTCTTCCTTGAATTTTAAATATTTTTAGGGATTGGTGGTGGTGTAATTGATTGTTAAAACATATATAACTGGGAGTTGGGATAAAATACAGTTGGTGTCCATTTATTTCCAATTCCTTAACATCGGCATAATCATGACTGCGAATACCAAAATTTTCAAATCAACTAGTTAATTTTCCTTGAAATTCTATGTGAATTTGATTTTAACATAAAGAGTTGCCTATAAGTATTGCTTTTTTCCCCTATCAAATCCCTTGAGTAGAAAATTAGTCTTCTTTGTAATTTCATAATTAACATGAAAGTTATTGGTTCTGTAAGTTCCTACAAACAGAACACTATACAAAAAACACAAAAAATTATAGTTGTTCATCCTCAATGTGTATATATGTCAACTTATTGCTGCTGATTTTACTGTAGCGAAGAAGGGGAAATTCATGCATTTTCTTTACAAACTTCACTTCTCGCTTTTTGGCAGCTTTATAATTATATTATTATATAGTTATATGTGAAACAATTGATTAACTCTAAGAAGCCTTCTTGGCCGAGCTTTGGTTGAATGTATGCTAACTAGTGGAGTGTCGTTTTAAATGTATGGTCGTATGAAAATCCAAGGAAAATTGATGATTGACCACCTCGCAGGCCTCGTTCAATTCGACTGAAGATTTCTAGTGCTACCATGAAAATGCCTAACACATGTAGCGGACGGAAGAGGGTAAAGAGTGATGAGAAGGAGAACAATTGAAGAAGAATGATCTCGTTTTGGTTTTTAAATATAGTCTTGAATTAGATTTAGCATTTAGAGTTCCTCATTTGTGATCCACATTTTGCACATCTATTAGTGACTTGTTTACTGGAGCATGTTTTTTGAAAGAGTAACTCGACTATTTGTTATGTAATTTGGCTTATTCTCAAGTTGGTGGACTAATTATGTAATTCTTGATACATGAAATGTCAAGTGTCTAGAAAAACAGGTCTCATTTGTTGAGAAAGACATGTGAAAATGTCGAGAATAATTATAAATGTTGAATATTAAAGTGTGAAATGTAGAGAATTTAGTTTTCAAGTAACTAAATCAAGATGAATCACATCATGTGCCTGATGATTTCACCTTGGAAGAAGCTCAATTTTTGTTTGGAGTTCCATATGTGAACAAGTCCCATGATGAAGGAGGACTGCCTGTGAACATGGAAGAAATCATTGTTATAAGCTCCAACGAGGACAAAGTTAGTGATGTTTCTGGTATCTCCTCGGTTGATGATTGGTAGACGTGATTATCTGCTTTATGGAAGTTTAGGTGAATAAGCATTTTTGTGTGTCGTCAAATTACTGTTTGTTGTTCTGTACTTCATGCAAGCTGCTTTGTAATGAAGGTAATATGACGTGAATGTAACATATTGAACTAATATGACGTCAATCAAATGGCGTTCTTGAGATAAGTCAACATAAACATGATATCAATAAGAAAGCACTTGAAATGATAAACAAAAGATGTTCTCAATCATTGCCAATTCATTTCCGATAATCCCGACATTTGGAAAGTGTCTAGAACAACAATCTAAATGTTAGTCTCGATATTTAAAATGTCGAGAATATCGTATCAGGATTCCTTCATTACTTGCTTTTATCATCTTCTTCAATCATCATTATTTAGAAACATTTCATTTTCACAAAAAAAAAAAAAAAAAAAAAAAGAGTTTTTCTCAAAATTCATTTGGTTATTACCTAATAGATAATAAAAGGTTTGATTGAGACCAATAGATATTAATTAGTCTTGATGTGACTTGTCAAGGAAGAAATGATTAAAAATTGGGATATGAAACTATTTAAATAATTTTTTATTTTATTTTGAGTGTTCATCAAGGGTAAAATAGTCAATTTATACCTAAATTTAGACATTTTTGCAAAAAAGTATAAACATTGGACACAACTATTGTGATTAGCATAGAATTGGACATTTTTTAAAATTCCCCGAAAGGAATTAAACTAACCTCATGGAGGTGGGTCCACACCACACCCTATTTTATCCTTGGATCCCTCCTCTCATATGAGGGTTAGTATAGTACAACTTTATTTTTTGTACAACTTTATTTGTACAAGTAATAAAATTGAGAATGAAGAGACTTCAAGGTCAATTGTATTAATGTTTTTCATTTTATGGCCACCATTTTTGGGTTTCATTATCATTTCTCGACACAAGTAGAAAAATAAGTTTAACACATTTTTATACGTAGCAAAACACGTGAGTTAAAAGTTGTGTTTAAAAATATGTTTTTCGAGATAAAATATATGATTGAAAAATAAAGAGAAAAAATGAGTGTTGTTAAAAAATAATTTGGAGAAACACGAGTAGAAAAATAAGTTTAACACATTTTTATACGTAGCAAAACACGTGAGTTAAAAGTTGTGTTTAAAAACATATTTTTCAAAATAAAATATATAATTGAAAAATAAAGAGAAAAATGAGTGTTGTTAAAAAATAATTTGAAAAATTGTGTTGTTATTGCCAAACAAAGGCTAAAAGTGAGGTAGTATTGCATTATGTTTCTCAAGATATTAAAATACCACAGGAGAGAAACTAGCCGAAATTGTTGAAATGCGAAAAAAATGGTCTCATAAAATGATGTCACGTAACTATTTATAAACAAAATTTGTAAACATCACTAGACAAAGGCTAAAAAACTTGTACATTTTTCATTTCGACCCGAACATATATTTTTATGCAATATTTATAACATTAATCTCTTTCTATTTTACCATTAATAATTTTAAGATATCTTGGGTAAAACATAAAATCACAAAAGTAAGATTTAGTGAGCTCTTTAATCGATTAAAGTCAATTTTGTTACCCTTCGCTTTGTTTGATAACACCGTTTGATTTATAAATTAATTTATTTATAATTTTGAGGTAAAAAGTGATAGTTAAAAATAGAAGAGAGAAAATATGTATGGTTAAAAAGTAGTTTGAGAAATTGTATAGTTTATAAGTTGGTTTATAAACAAAAAAATTAAAAATTAGAAAAAAATGTAAAAGTTTCAACTATTGCTTCTTGCTCATTGACCTCAAGAAAAAAGCTTCCTGCCCATTGACCTCAGGAAGAAAAGAAAAAAAAAGAATAATAAAAAAAAAAGAAACAGAACAAATTTCAACTTTTTTCTTTCAAGTTAACATAACCATAAACTATTCCTCGTTCAGAGCTCAATTCAAGTTCAAATAGTCTAATCATATAACAAAACGAAAGCAAATTACACCATTTTACAGCAATTCAAAAGCGCACAATAAGCACCCACAAAGTAGTTAGTTACTATGTGTGTTTGATTTATAAGTTGGAAAGGAAAATTTTCCCAAAATAATGGCTTTGTTTGTTGTGCATTCCAAGCATGTGGATGGAAAATATTTTTCATGTCAATTGTTTCAATAGAACACAATGTTGAAAAATATTTTTCATGAAAAATTTAACCTTTGATTAGAAGAATTTTCTTGGAAAATGTCCTATAAAAAATATTTTCCACTTTTTTGTGTTTGATTGTAACATTTAGTATAGAAAATATTTTCTAGGTACAATCATACAAAGCACAAACTAAGCTATTTTCTTGGAAAATCTATTCTAACCATTTTGCTGAGAATTTTTTTTTCTTTTCAATTTACATGATTTTTTTTTCTTTTCCAACTTGTGAATCAAAGATAGACTTAGCGTTTGTGTGTGAACTGAGGTATATGTTGTACAAAGAGGGGGAGAAAGAGGAACCATAGGCACCAACTTCTTCAATCGAGCACTTCAGTCTAAGTAACCAATAAGCCCGTGTTTGAGCCCCAGTTTTATAAACCAAGTTTTTTAAAACATTCAATCTCAATCATCAATTCTTAATCAACTTACAATATTTGATTTTTCAAACAATTTTAAACCACACATTCTTCAAAAATCAAACAAAAATTGGGGGCCAGATAGGGGCTAAATATATACTAATCAGAGACCTAAGAAAATATATAAAGCCTAAAAAATTTCAGTTGCCCCCAAGGCATATCTCTCAATGACAAACGAGAGGACATGAAACTTACTTAACGCAGTCGGGTGCGAGTTCAAATCTTGAAATAATAGATTTCTGTCATGTGACAAACGGAAGTTATCACCATTCGTGGAAGTTATCAGTTCATTTCACCCTGACTCTAAAATGCACAATTTGCGATTTACTTCTCAAATTAATGACCTAAAATAAGATCGATTCGAATCTTGAAGGTATGGGTTACATTTTTTTTTTTTTTTTTTTCAATAAAAATTTCAGTTGCTCAATCATTGAACCGATGACTCTTTCTATTTTACGTCAACGCGTATACTAGTCGCTAAGGTCATCCACCCACCACACAATAATTAGCCACGGACCAGAAAATGTCAATAAGGTGAGATCAGCTACTGACGCCACCCTCACGTAATAAGCGCAAATTACGATCAATTTTATTTCTTGAATTACGGAAACAGGTTGGAGGCACATGGATTGGATTGATGCATCAGAAATTGAAAGTGACTACTGTTCAGGACGATCCAGATCTCGAGTCAACACGATGAGTCGTTGAATAGCAATGATGATAATAAAAATTAAAGCCTATGTTTAATCTGGTTTTTTTGTGTATCTCAAGAAAAATAAATGATTAAAAATTAAAGAAAAAAATGTGTGATTAAAAAATTGTATTAAAATTTGAAATGATTATAGGGGGAGGAATTAAATAATTAATCAAAATATAAAACGCCTGAGGTGCGATGGTGATCGATTTCAAAACAAGTATTTCAAAAATAATTGTGATGATCCTTCGCAAGCTAATTACTCATGAGAGTAAAAGAACAATTAAATACACATAAAAGATTCAAGTACCTAATAATAGAAATATAAAGAGATTTCTATATGTTATGAATATATTGAGATCAATGTTTTAAAAATCGGACCCGGCATCGATTCGAAAAAACGAAAGGGTCAAAAGTCAGTGGGTCGATTTATTGAAAAAAAAGAAAAAGAAAAATCAGATAATAAGAATTAAGAGTAGTATTTTTTTTTTTTTTTAATTTGAGATTTTTAATATTATCCTAATTATTTTTAAGACGTTAAATAATTTTCTTACATAAAATTAAATATACACAAAATATAAAACATTATAGTAATAATATTTTTTAATTTTAGAAGTATTAATTCAAAGAAAATAGAGTTTAGTTGTTGTTAATTATGTTTATTATATTATAATTGTTTCAAACTTTAAATAGTAAAAGTATTTTGACCTATAAAAAATGTTTAAAGTAATTTAAGTATTTAACTCATGAAAAAGAAAAGCAAAATTAAAGAAAGAATACCAAAAAATAAAAAATAAATAAATCTCAAAAGCTACCGCATAGAGATTCAAACACAGGCAATATGGGTGGTAGGAAGGCATCAATGCCAATTCAACTGGGCATTAGTTTATATGTTTTAAGTAAAACTAAATTTAAAAATGAAATCGTAGTGGAAACTAATATGCAATCCCACGTCGGAAAAACAAGTTGACATGGTCTCTTAGAAATTCCTGTACAACCCCTTTTCAGCTCTATAATCTTTAGTTTGCGGGTGGCCAGTGCAACCCCACGTTTTGAGTTTAAAAGTTTTTAATGAATTTTTTATTTTGATTTGATTTTTTTTTAAAAAAAAATCAAAGCCCGACCCGTTAAACTAGTGAAACCCGGTACCGGTTCAGCGAGCTACTCCAAAATCGGCCGGTTCGCCCGAGTTTCTTCTGAGTTACTTATTTTCGGGTTTTTAACATTTTGTAACCCGGCTTTTGAACTGGGTCAAGCGTTTTCCAGTTGGACCGGTTGGGCCGGTCCGGTCCGAGTTTGATAACATTGATTGAGATAATATGGAATCCAAAAAATAAATAATATTCGACAACATATATTATAGAGCTCTATTATGAAAATGAAGATGATGAAATCAGAAAATTTTGGCTCAAAAATGAAAATTCCTATGTTGGGATTATTATTATTATAGAACTTGTAGTTCAAACAATTAAAAGTGTAAAGCCAGTACTGTTATAAATATTATCTTGTATTGGTGAATGACAATTGTACCATTGTAATCATATACATTATTATTTTGTATATCCCTATTCTCCCCTAGATATATGAGGCTCTGGTTCATAATAAAATATACATATTTATTGATGTCTCTACTTTTTTCTCATTTTCTCTTTAATTTATGACACGTTATCAGCACGAGTCTCTACCAAAATGAGTTAGAAAAAATTCTCAAAATCTCACATATCGAAATATTAGTTAGAAAATATTTTTTTAAGCATAATCATATATCATATACATCAAAATCAATTTGGTGAAATCCGATTTTTTTTTTTCAGTTCAACTGCAATTCATATTGTTCATATCTGTTTAATTTTCGCAAACAAGGTCACGCCTTTTTTAGATGACCAGGCTGATGCATCTATGAGCCCAAATTCAATACGTGTCATCTTTTAGAAAAGAGATCGGCATGGATTGTTTGGCATCTTCATGATTACTTTATATATTAAATAATTGTTTGTAGTTGATGAATAGAAATATCCGTTATTTCTATGGATGGCAATGGGTCGGGTTCGGGGTCTCCCCGCCCCGAACCCGAAATCCCATTACATTGCCCCGCCCCAGGAACAGTCGCGAGGCGGGTCGTGGGTCGGGGCGACCTACCCGTCCCGTCAATGGCCCGAATATATATATATATATATATATTATTATTATTTTTTTCAAAATTGTTAATGAAATTTTAGGCGAAAAATTAGGTGTCGAATTAGTTAGAGTTTTTAAGTTTGAACTTTAAAGATAATATGCATATATTTGAAGGAAAAAAAATTAATAAACAACATAATGGTATAGTGGTTGTGTATTCTCATACCCCTAAATCCTACCAAGGTTCAATTCTTCTGAACTTCGTTAAATATATTTTTAGTTTCTTCTCATTCCCAAAAAAAAAAAAAGTTAAATTTATTTTTAGTTTCTCATAAAAAAATCGAGTCACGGGATGGGTCCGCCCCGAACCCCACCGCGGGGCGGGTCATTTCGGGTCCTCTGAGTTTCTGGTCTTTCGGGTTTTTTTGCCATCCCTAATTATTTCGTACATATATTACTGTTCAATCTTTTTAATTGATGATAGTTTATTATGTTGTTATTCCTAAAGTAGCACAATAGATAATTAATATTTTAGAAAAATATTAATCATAATATCTGTTCATTACAGATATTATTGTTATTGTCGAATATTTATTTTTTCATTTGTTGTTGTTCCTGAAATAACACAACATTATAATATTCAAAAAAGAATATTATTTGCTCCAGAAGAGTATAAATTATAATTGTTAATAATCCAGAAGAATATTGACATATTATTGAAGAAATAATATAAAAAATAATGTTTTTAAACTTGGCCCTGTCATCGACCGGGTCGAGGGATTGAGTCAAGGGTTAAAGCCTAGAGGGTCGACTTGGGGTCAACCCGAATTCGACCCATTCATTAAAATAATAATAAAAATATTTTAAAAAATAAATAAATCATAAATTTTTTAAAAAAAAACTCGGGTCAACCCAGTTTACCGGGTCAACCCGGTTTCACCAAAATGGGTTTTTGGGGTCGCCCGACCCGGGTTTTGGACTGGGTCGACCTGGTCGGTCGGATTGGGTTTGACAACATTGATAAAAAATACAACATGCTCCTGATGTAGCACAATAATATATTAATATTCCAGAAAAATATTAACTATAGATCTGTCAATTACAAGTATTATTATTGTTATTATTGATTTAAATTGATAATTCATTATATTGTTACTCCTGAAGTAGTACAACAGATAATTAATATTCCAGAAGAATATTAACCATATAGTTTATAACAAGTAGATATTTTTATAAATGAAAAAATATTATATAGTTGTAGTATACGATTTGTTGCACACGAAATTTTTTGAAGAACCGACATAATATGTGGTGGATGAAACTATAATCTAATTACTAACTTGAGTTTTTTGTTATACCATTGAGTGAGATCAAAATTGTTGATTCTCGTCTCGACATTTAGGAAGTACTCTTTGATGCACCGATTGATCATGGTGCGTTAGTATTTCAAGTGAAATGATTAGATATTATATGTGAAAAATAATACGTATTCAATGATTGAGTATATCTCAGTCAATTGGAAATTGCAATCTACAAGGTGCAGAAACATACATGTATGATTATTAAAAGGATTTAAAATGTAAAAAATAAAAATTACTATCAAATGGAATGTGTTTCACATGTATATTGACAAAATGTTGAAATTAATATTGGGCGTATTATTAGGTTGCGTTTGATACACTTTTTTTCCTGGAATTCCAAATTTCCATCCAATTTTTCAAAGTTCTGCGTTTGATTGTCAAAATTTGGATTGGAAATGTTTTTCCACCTACAAAGTTCACGGGCCCATTTTCCTTAAAAAGGAGGAAATCATTTTCTTACCAAATTGCTGAAATTTATTTTCTAGGTTAGTTGGAAAATGATTTTATATGACATTTGATTAATTTTGATGCCTTGCTCATTTTGCTTATTTTGACTTTGCGATGCCCTGCTCATTTTGACTTTGCTCCACTCTTTATTGATTCGAAATACTTGCACTTTGTCCCTTCGAATGTCATGGGACTTGCCTATTCCATCCAATTCAAACTCAATTATGTAGACTTGCTCCTCCTCAAGTGGCTTATACTAGTACAAAATAGTAGAAAAAAAGGGGGAATATACGTCGATTTTTCAAAAAACCGACGTGTGAATAAGGACGGTGGCATTTTCGTAATTTTTTTTTAGAATACGCGTCATTTCTAAATAGGAACCGACGCCTAAAGTTGGACCGGCCGACTTTAGGCGTCGGTTCTCGTTGAACCGACGCCTAAAGTTGGCCGGTCCGACTTTAGGTGTTGGTTCTTATTTAGAACCGACGCGTATTCTCTTTATATTTTCCTCGCGAACTTTCATATCTTTACTCTCTCTCTCTCTCCTCCATTCTCCACCACCGACCCCTGCCACCATCGACCCGCCACCCATGTTGTGCCTCCACCCACACCGCCTCCACTGCCCGGAACCACCTCCGCCCGCCGCCACCTCCTCCTATATTGTAAGACCCACTTCGATTCTCATGTGTGTATATATGTATGTGATACATATTTGCGTGTATATTTGTTTGTGTGTATATATATATATATATATATATATCTTTGTTAGTGTGTGTGTGTGTGTGTGTGTATTTGTTAGGATAAATTTATTGATTAAATGTTAATGTGTATATATTTATATTTGTTTGTGTGTATATATATATATATATATATATATATATATATATATATATATATATATATATATATATATATAAATTTGGATGTTAAATTTATATTGCTGATTTTAAGTTAGTAGATAGATACATTGTAATATTTCAATTATTGGAGTTGAAATTATGAGATATTAAGTTATGAAATCTTAGCTTGACTTTTTAGGAATTGGGAAAGGATTTTGGATTAAACTTGGAGTAGTTGATGATGTTGAAGTTTGATTGGAGTTGTATTTGATTTTTGAATATGTCAAGGTTGAACATTTTGGTTTATTGTGGCATTTTGATTCTTCCTACAGGTTGACTAAGTCCAATTTATAGGGGAGGTTATGTTGAAAATTTTGTAGGATTTTGTAAATAAAAAATGAAAATTATAATTTAAAGTGATTTTCACTATTACAGAATTGACCATACTAAATAAATAATTACATAAAATATAATAATCCTAATAAAATTATGAAGTTTCCAACCTAAAAAATTATCGTATTTGATTTCAAATATTAATATATAGTTGGTTTAAGGTTGTATCATGAAAAATATTAACTCAAAACTAATAATTTTTTTTTAAATTATATCTTCACATATAGGTCATTGATATGGATGGGGGTTGATGTATGGCAGACGTAATAGACATGAATATGTAAAAAGTGTTGAAGAGTTTATGAAATGTGTAGATGAATACAAGAGAAAGAAAGGTGAAGCAATGATTTTGTGTCCTTGTTATGATTGAAAGAATTTGAGAAAGTTTTGTAGTTTTGATCTAGTGAAGAGTCATTTGATTCGTCGTGGGGTTAAGGAAGGTTATACACGATGGATATGGCATGGTGAGAGTATGCTTCCCAGGACGAGCACTGGTGACGATGTTGGTGATCAGCAGGAGAATAATTTGAGCAATATTGGTGAGAATGATGTGGAAAATGATGAGAATGATATGATAGATGAAATGATGCATGATATACAAGGGGAATACATTGAAAAGCCTCATGTATTAGATAACTTGTTCAACGATTCTGAGAAGCCTTTGTTTTCTGGTTGTAATAAATTCACTAAATTGTCTGATGTACTGAAATTGTATAACTTGAAAGTAAGGAATAGGTGGAGTGATAAGAATTTCACGGCATTATTGGAACTGTTATGAGAGATGCTTCCAGAAGATAACGAACTTCCTAATTCAATCTACGAGGTAAAGAAATTGTTGTACCCGATGGGTATGTAGATTGAGAGGATACATGCATATCCAAATGATTGTATACTATATCGAAATGATTACAAGGACTTGTGTTTATGTCCAAAGTGTGGGGCATCACGATATAAGCGAAAGAACGTGAATGATAATTATGGTGATAATAAAAGCCCTCTGGCAAAGGTGTTATTGTATTTACATGTAATACCAAGATTTAAACGTTTGTTTGCCGATGCAAAGGATGCAAAGAACTTGCGGGGGCATGCCGACGGGAGAAAAGAAGATGAAAAACTAAGATACGTGACCGATTATCCTCAATGGAGGAATATTAATAGGTTGTTTCTCCAATTTGGGGGCGAAGATAGAAATCTTAGGCTGGGACTATGTACAAATGGGATGAACCCACACGGTAATATGAGTAGTCGACATAGCACTTGGCCGGTTCTTTTGACGATTTACAATCTTCCTCCTTGGTTATGTATGAAGCGCAAGTATATCATGTTATCTTTGTTAATATCAGGGCCCAAACAACCGGGGAATGACATAGATGTTTACCTGGCCCCACTAATTGAAGATTTAAAACTGTTGTGGGATGAAGGCGTGTCTGTGTTTGATGCACATACTCAGATGAATTTCACCTTACATGCTATGATATTTTGCAGCGTAAATGATTTTCCAGCTTATGGTAACTTGTCGGGTTTTACTAACAAAGGACCTAAAGCATGTCCCATTTGTGAAGAAGACAAGATTGATCTTTGGTTGAAAAACTGCAAGAAAAATGCCTTTATGAGTTATAGAAAATTTCTCCCTACTGACCACCCTTATCGCAAGAAGAAAAAACCATTCAATGGAAAAATTGAGGCTCGAGCAGCTCTCTTACCGTTAACAGGAGGTGAGGTATATGAACGAGTTAAAAATTTTGATGTTTCGTTTGGAAAAACTTTTAAGCCTCCTCAGAAGAGTCTTTGGAAGAAAATGTCCATATTCTGGGAACTACTTTATTGGCAACACTTATCTGTAAGACATTGTTTTGATGTAATGCACGTAGAGAAAAATGTTTGTGATAGCATCATTGGGACATTGTTGAACATTCCAGGAAAGACGAAAGATGGTATTAAAGTCAGGAAGGACATGGTAGAAATGGGGATACGGGATCAATTAGCACCGCAAGAGTCGTAAAAACGCACTTATTTACCCCCAGCTTGCTATACTTTTTCGAGAAAAGAGAAAACAAGTTTTTGTGAGTGTCTGCATGCTATTAAGGTTCCATCTGGGTACTCATCAAACATTAGAAGTCTTGTGTCGATGAAGGACTTAAAATTGGTTGGTATGAAGTCTCATGATTGTCATGTCTTAATGCAACAATTGTTACTAGTTGCAATTCGAGGCATTCTCCCAAAACATGTTAGACAAGTCATTATAAAACTGTTTTTTCTTCAATGCAATTTGCTACAAAGTTGTTGACCCAGAGGCGTTGAATGATTTGTAGGCCGATATTGTTATCACTCTATGTCAATTTGAAATGTATTTTCCGCCATCATTTTTTTGACGTTATGATGCACTTACTTGTTCACTTGGTGAGAGAAATTAAGATCTGTGGTCCAGTATTCTTGAGGTATATGTATCCATTTGAGAGATACATGTGTATATTGAAAGGATATATGAGAAATCGATTTCGACATGAAGGCAGTATCATTGAAGGTTATGCTGCTGAGGAGGCTATTAAATTTTGTACTGATTACTTGGATGACGTTGAGACTACTGGTGTTCCTAAATCTCGGCATGATGGAAGACTTGAAGGTAAAGGTACTATTGGATGCAAGTCAATCGTCCCCAATGTTGAATTGCAAGATAAAGTACACCTCCTTGTATTACAATACCTTCCTGAAGTTCATCCATATTTGGACGAACATATGTCCATCATAAGGCAGCAGAATCCTTCAAAAGTTGAAAGATGGGTAACTAATGAACATAATCGTTCATTTGCAAAATGGTTTAAAGATAAAGTCATTAAAGAATTGTCAAAAACGCCGAATACCATTGTAGAAATGGTAAAGTGGTTAGCTTACGGTCATAGCACGATTGTGAGGTCATATGAAGCATATGACATTAATGGGTATACGTTTTACACAAAACGTCAAGATGATAAGAGTGCGGTGCAAAACAATGGAGTGACACAAGTAGCACTATCAAGAGATTTTTCAATTGCTAAAGATACAATGCTAGTAGATGCCTTGATGTCCTATTATGGTATCATTGAAGATATTTGGGAACTTGATTACAGGGAGTTCAAATTTCCTCTCTTCCAATGTAAATGGGTTGATAACCGACGGGGTGTTCGGGTGGATGAATTAGGATTCACTATGGTGGATTTCGGACGGTTGGGTTATTTAGACTAGCCATTCATACATGCATCACAAGCCAAACATGTATTTTATGTTCTTGAACCTGTCGATACTAAGTGGTCAGTCGTCCTCAAGGCAAGAGATGCATTGTAGGGATTGGTGATGTAGTAGATGAAGAAGATTATGATCACTTTGATGAAACCCCTCCATTTTCTATCGGTATACAAGGGAGTGCAACTTTAGGGGAAGATAACATTGAATCAAATTATATACGTTGGGATCATGAAGAAGGATTATGGATCGACCGTCGTTCCTGATTATTAATTGTGTGAGTTTATTTACACATTCTTACTTATAACTTTCTTTTATTTTTTATATATGCTCTA
Source organism: Ligustrum vulgare (assembly GCA_963555705.1). Classification (NCBI taxonomy): domain Eukaryota; kingdom Viridiplantae; phylum Streptophyta; class Magnoliopsida; order Lamiales; family Oleaceae; genus Ligustrum; species Ligustrum vulgare. Next base: position 32,384,700 of record OY743174.1, read on the forward strand.
TACGTTGTTAATAATTTCATTTGTGATTTTGATAACAATAATTTGATATATATATATATATATATATATATATATACGTTGTTAAATGTGTAGGTACGTTCACAGTGGTCTCAATATAATGGCCGAGTCTTCATCATTTTCAGATGATCATCGTACTACCAGCACAAAAAGGACTAGAGGGCCAACAATGTGCAAATACATGAAGAACGCGGGGGAAGTGAATGTCATCGAGTTCGATGAAAAACACAGGCCAATCGGACCAAGCAAGGGGAACTTCCTAAATTATGTCGGGTGTTTGGTTCGTATTCACGTTGACATAAACATCAACGATTGACACAAGGTTGATCTCGGCCTTAAGGACATGATGTGAGAAGAAATAAAGGTACTATCACTTCATACATGGTTAATTGATAACATTTCGTAATTTTTTTCTATAACATCGCATATTATATTCGTCTTTCAGAGGGAGTTCAACATCCCCGATGACTTGGCCAAAAAAAGGGTGTTGAAAGTTGAGGGAATGTGATGGAAAGATTTCAAGACTCGGCTGGTTCATGATTATATTACACATGACCACCCGAAATATTCATCTCCTACGCAGCTTTATGATTTTATAACTGAAGAGTAATGGGAGTCATTCAAGAAAGAATGCCAGACGGAGAAATTTAAGGTATATATATATTTAAATGTACGCATGTGATTTATTGAGTTGAAAACTAAATACTTGATGTGACATTTTTCAGGAAAAAAGTAAGAAGGCCCTCAATTACGAAAGGAGCATCCACATTATATGGGCTCAGCTGGTTATGCGTGGATGAAGCCACAGTAGCTAGTTAGTGACCCACTATCTTATAGTTCTTCATGCGACATGATTAGCTCGTCAATTGTGAGTGAGGATCGAAGTTTAGATTGGATTCGAGCTAGATCCAAGAAGAAAGAAGATGAAAGTTATTACATCCCAACGAGAAAACGAGGGGGGTGTTTGACAAAACTGTAAGTATACCATCATTATTTTTTGATAATTTAAATTCAAATTTACTTAAATATATACTTATATTTACTTTTCATTTTTCTATTAATAGGTTGAAAAAAGTGAGCAGGCCACGCAGGGGACATTTGTGGCAAGTAGACATCATGATATTTTAAGTGAAGCCCTTGGTAAGCCGGATCACCCTGGTAGGGTGAGGGGGTATGTTGTCTATGTGACCATGAGGGATGTTTACGGCAGGCCTGATGATTACATTGGACGTTCGTGTGGGGTCGTCTCAGTAGACGATATTAAAGAGATGATCATGTCAGAGGTGCATGATAGTATTGCCGAACGGGTCGGCATCAGACCATGTCGAAGACGCAGAGTAAATTCGATACTATGCAGAGGGAGTACCATAGTATGTAGACTAAATACGATACTAGCCTCCAGCGCCTGGGCTTAAATGTTGAGGCAGAGGTCGACGTAACTCCACAACCCCGACCACCAACTCCCAGTCATGGACTTCAGGTATTTAATGTTAAGTGATTTATAATTTTTTAACATTAATTATGTTATTTCAACTGGAAGTTGCTAACATATATGTTCAATGATATTGTACAATAGAAGCCGACTCCTTGTCGTCTCGTCATAAGTCTTAATGGTGAGAAACAATTAGTGGCGAGCGAGATGGTTTATCTAGCCGGACCCGACACGGTGGTGCACCATCAACCTCTTTGGCCTGATCATGCTAAGGTGTCCATTGACCACATTGTCGATGGTGCAGAAGTGTTTTATATTGCAGTGTCATCTCAACACCACACCATAGTGGGGGAAGCTATTGAAAGCTTCTTGCAATGGCCTAAGGAGTTGGTGATTTTTGGAGAGGTAATAACGTTTAGTTATATTAAAGTTTATGTCAATATTAATTTATTGTAAATTTGTATAACATGTAAAGATGATAAAAAATTATCTTGTTGCAGGAAGAGGCACCATAACAGGCAAAAAAATTTAATGAAGGAAAAACGCCTCAGAGTTTCGAAATGTCATCTACCCAGCGACCTGCGATTGTTTACGATGAGACGTTGCAACGTCTGGGTGAGAATTGCAAAATGTTACACACTCTGGTCCTTCAATTGCCTGTTGGTGATGATTTCTACCAGGTGCCCGTAGATGTCGCCATGTTCAACTATGCATTCAAGAATGGTTTTTTTTTTTTTGTTACAGTCAGAGACATCACCGACTTGTTTACGATGCAATGGTTGGATACATCTATCTTACAAGTGTTTTCATTGTAAGACTTCTGATAAAAAATTATAACTTCAATTTAAATCATTATTTTATTTCTATTTATTGGTATTATTATTTTTTAGGTACCTCCATGAGTTGTGTCAGGAATGCGGTATTGAATCGATTGGATTCATGTCTCCGACACACATTGCATCGGTTTCAGTAAGAAAAAATGCAAATGATATTATAAATTACTTGGCCAACACCATGAAGGCAATGAAAACTAAGAAATTCATTCTAGCACCGTATTTTCAGGAGTAAGACCATTGATATTCTCTATTTTTAACCTAATTTGAATGATATGATATTTAAAGTTTTATTTACACGTTCATAATACGTAGCAATCACTGGATGTTGCTAGTTATTTCTCCTGAGAAGAATACGGTGTACTTCTTGGATTCAGCTGCTGCATCTAAGCGTGACTTAGACATCAAGCCGATATTGAACACGTAAGTTAGGAAACTTTGCATGAAATAATTGTGGAGTTGTGGTGAAATTGATTGTGGAGTTGTTGTGAAATTGATGCATTTATGTTGTGATTGTTGAGAAATTGATAGTCTTGAATAGAAGGGTCCCCCTACTGGTTGGATAAGTTCAATTTATAGGGGAAACTCTGCCAAAATTTCTGAAGAAAATTTGAGTCTTATTATTATTTTGTAGCTTTTTGATATAATTTATTGAATTTTTAGGGTTTTCAAAACCTATTGGACAGTTGGAGGCATGATGACAAAATCCAATACAACGTGAAAAAACGTAAAAGTATGAAAATACAGATTTAAACTTTATTACAAATCTTTGAATTAGTTCTATATTTTATTTAGTTTGATTACTAATATTGTTAGTTTTCAATGTGAATATTTCAGCGTACTCAGCAACCTGGAGGGTCTGAGTGTGGCTACTACGTTATGAGAAATATATATCAGATAGTCACATAACACTCTCAACTTACTTCGTTAGAAAATGTATAAGTCATTGAAAATGAGAATTTTTAATAATGACTTTATATTTTATGAAAAAATAACTAATAATTCATTTCAATTGTTTGTAGGCATTTAAAGAATACTATTCAACGGAGGAAGTGATCGAGATTCAAAACTTATGGGCAAAATACTTCGTTCATAGGTTTGTGTAAATCGAAGCGTAATCAAACTTGCATTTACATATATATTTAATTTGTATCTTAAATTAACAATTTTGTAAGTATAATTGTTATTAATTTAATTTTATTACGTATATGTCGATTATTTATATATTTGGTGATGCGCATGTTCAGGTCACTGCATGCCACGTCCAGGTGACTGTAGGCCACGACCTGCAGTGGCCTGGGTCATTGCAGACCATGTCCAGGTGACTGCAGGCCACGACATGCAGTGACCTGGGTCATTGCAGGTCACGTTTAGGTGACTGCAGGTCAAGATGTGCAGTGGCCTTGGTCATTGCAGGTTACGTTTAGGTGACTGCAGGCCACGATTGCAGTGGCCTTGGTCATTGCAGGCCACGTCCAGGTCACGACTTGCAGTGGCCGGGGTCATTGCAGGTCATATAATAAGAATTATTTTTAATGCAAAAAATAAAAAAATAAATCAACTTTTGGCGTCAGTTCTAAATTAGAACCGACGCCTAAAGTCGGCGTCGGTTCTAAATTTAGAACCGACGCCCAAAGTTATTTTTTTTTGTGACTTTAGGCGTCGGTTTGTACTTAGAACCGACGTCCACAATTATTTTTTTGTGACTTTAGGCATCGATTTGTACTTAAAACCGACGTCTAAAGTCCGACTTTAAGAGTTGGTTTCTATAACTGATGCTTAAAGTCAAGACTTTAGGCGTCGTGTCATAGGCGTCGCCGTTACAACCGACGCGTATTCCGTTTTTCAACCGACGTGTATTCCAGTTTCTGTACTAGTGTTAATCACAAACTCAAGTATTGGACAATCAATGAAGTTGAGAAAATGTGATTTAATCTCATCCTCATTAATTGCCACTTCCCCATGTGATTCTTGTGTGATTAAATTTTCATTCTCTTTAAACTCATCTCCATTAATTGATGCCTCCCGGGTTGAATGACCGATCCAAAATTTGAATCCATGGGCAATGACAAGTTTTTCCTATTAATCCCCAAGAGTGGATTATACCCCAACATTCGAAATCCTTCCCAATACATGACATCTCCCATAAGCATATTATCTTCATCCAATTTGGCAAGCTCATTGTAATACTTTGCAAGTACCTTCTCATTCAATAGTGGAGGACCATCTCCCATAAGAGTGATATCTTCATCCCAATCATTTGGTACACACTCTCCCAAGAGCATGTAACTTACATCCAATGTGTCACTTGCTTGTTATCGACGTTTCAAATATTGTCTAAAATTAATAAGTTTCGACGTAATCAAACTAGTTCGCTAAAAATAGTGTGTACCGCAAGCGCAGGGTGGCGTACAAGTAATAAAGTGGACTTTTTGAGTCCGATTTGTCGATCCCACGAGGAATGTATACTCAATTACACTCTAATTAATTTAATCTTAACAAATAAAACACACAATTAAAAGTTGGTTTTTGAACAATTCTAAATTAAAGAAACTAATTTTAAACCAAATTAAAATAAGGAAAATGAAAGATAAAATAGTTGAGATTTATGATTTCACTTAACTCTTGCTTAAGTAATTTATCAATACATGCAAATTAATAAATTACTCATTTACAATGTTAGACCCGATTTTCCAAGTTTAGCTAATTACCTCTCTCGAGTGAAATTAACCATAATCAATTGGTTTAACCTACTATATCTTTATGCCGATTAAAGCCCAATCAATTGTATTAACTCTTTGTGAAAATAGTTCAATGGATCATCTAGGATTTAAGGTATATCTCTATCCTTAACAAGAACCTAGAGCATTTGTTATTTCGTCTAAAATGCACAATATCTCTCGATTATCATATACTTCACAAAACATATATTTGGTGATCAATCAAACACATGAAATAATCTTAATAACAAACACATACGAAATAAACTCAAAATTAATAAACAAATATTAAAATTACTTAAACTAAGTTAAGTTATATCAATCATCTCAACATAAAATAATTGACCCATTGTATAAATATTGCACAAAAGTTGATGTTTACAAAAATACATCATAAAATATAGAAATCAAAGATTAAAAAAAAATAATGTAATAAATCACTTCCCTTAATTTTTGTCCCAAAATTCCTTCAACAATGCTTTGAATTTTCACCATTTTTTGCTTCATAACTTCAATGGAGACTAGCAACATGGAAACAAAACAAAACTACAAACTAAATTATAAAATAAAGCAAAAACAAAGAAAAGAAAAGAAAAGAAAAGAAAGAAGAAGAAAAGGGAGAAGAGGATAGGGTTTGGAGAAAAAAATTGTCATTTTTGGGTTTTAAGAAGTGGGAGTATAATACTTCAAAAAATTAGACCTAAAAGAATCCCAAAACGCGTACAAATTGAGTCGAACACGCCCTTACATCAAAAAAAAAAAAAAAAAAAATCCGGTTGGGCCGAAATTGACCCACTCGATCGCGTGGGCCACCAGAAAAATATTATGTTAAATATTATGTTGAACTAAACAATTGATAAGGCATGGACTTTTAGCCAAAGCCCATGCCTTATAATATATATATATATTATTTGTAAGGTAAGTTCCTCTAGTCTTCTTCAATTTAGTTCTCGAATTTTGACTTTTATTATAATTATGTCCTTGAAATATTTGCATCTCTAGTCCTCCAACTTTCTGAGATGTTGCGATTGAGTACCCAAACTTTTGATTTCTTTCAATTAGGTCATTGAACATCAAAATTGCTCATCTTTTCGCTCAATTGCTCTCCAATCTTGTCCATTTTCTTTCCAATTGAGGTTGTACCTAATTATACAAGATAAACACAATTTATAAGTAGAAATTCGTTCAATATGTCAATAAAATTGTAGATTTAAAAGCAAAATAAGTGTGTAAAACACACTTATCAGAATCCCCTTGATCATCAAGTATGGGTATTGTTCGATAGAAACTATCAAAGAATGTTGGTCAAGATGTGGCAACGGAGAAAACCATGACAGATCTGATGAAGGTGCTATCTAATATGTATGAAGCCATCTACATGTAACAAGGTACATCTGATGAAAAAATTATTAATTTGAAGATGACTGAAGGTGCTCCAGAAGCAGCACATCTCAATAAATTGAATACAATTATCAATCAGTTGGTTTTAGTTGAGATTAAATTTGATGATGAGGTTCACGCGCTAATACTATTGGCATCACTACTGAATAGTTGGGAGTCTATGAGAATTGTAGTCAATAATTCGATAGGCAATGCAAAACTAAAATTCAGTGATGTTCATGATAATATTCTTCTTGAGAAAGTCCTATAGAAGAGATTCTAGAGAAGTCTCAACATCGAACTTTGCCCTAAATGTTGAGAATAGATGTAGGAGTCTCGAGAGGAATTCTAATTATAAATCCAACTTAAAGAAGTGGAGGAATGGTAGAAGCAAGTTGATAAGTGTGTTTTACACACTTATTTAGTTCCTAAATTAGCATTTTATTTGACAAATTGTGCGAATTTATACTTATAAATTGTGTTTATCTTGTACAATTAGGTACAACCTCAATTGGAATGAAAATGGACAAGATCGAAGAGCAATTGAGCTAAAAGAAGAGCAAATTTCATGTCTAGAGACCTAATTGAAAGAAATCAAAAGTTCAGGGACTAAATTACAACATCTCAGAAAGTTGGAGGACCTATCTTGCAAAAATTTCAGGGGAACATTTATAATAAAAGTCAAAATTGGAGGACTAAATTGAAGAAGACCAGAAGATGAGGGACCTGGGCAGTGTCAATTTTCCTAAGCTGTGCGGCCTCGAGCTTTAAGCTCACGCTGCCGCGTAGTCCATTCGCGGGCAAGTTCCGGAAATTATTTTCTGTTTTTATGTTTTTTACTTAAGGCCTTGTTTGACTCGACTTGTGACGTTTTTGGAGACCTTTTTGGGAGTATAAATACTCTCAATTCCTCATTTCTCCCATAAGTCATAACACTCAAATACACAATTTTTCTCTCCAAACCTAGCTTCTCTTTTCCCTTTCTCTTCTTCTTTGTTTTCTTTCCTTTCCTTTGTTTTTCTTTAGTTTGTAGTTTAGTTTTTGATTCCAAGTTCTAGTCACCATTGAAGCAAGAAAACAATAAGTGAGGTGAAGATTTATTTCATTATCTTGGATTTTAATTTTTGATTTCTATATTTTGTGATGTATTTTTATAAACCTCAACTTTTCTGCAATATTTATACAATGGGCTAGTTGTTTTATGTTAGGATGATTGATGTAGCTTAACTTAACTTAAGTAATTTTAATGTTTATTTATTAATTTTGAGCTTATTTCACGTGTGTTTGTTATTGAGACTATTCCATGTATTTGATTGATCACCAAATATGTTTTGTGAAGTGTATGATAATCGAGAGATACTGTGCATTTTAGACCAAATAACAAATGCTCTAGGTTCTTGTGAAAAAAAAGATATACCTTAAACCCTAGATGATCCATTGAGTTATTTTCACAAAGAGTTAATGCAATTAATTGGATTTTAATCGATATAGAGATATAATAGGTTAAACCAATTGATTAGGGTTAATTTCACTTGAGAGAAGTAATTAGCTAAACTTGGAAAATCGGGTCTAACATTGTAAATGAGTAATTTATTAATTTGCATGTGTTGAGAAATTACTTAAGTGAGAGTTAGTGAAATCATGAATCCCAACTATTTTATCTTTCATTTTTCTTATTTTAATTTGGTTTAAAGTTAGTTTTAATTTAGAATTCACAAAATCCATCTTTTTATTGTGTGTTTAATTTGTTAAGATTAAATTAACTACAGTGTAATTGAGTATACATTCCTCGTAGGATCGACAATTCAGACTCAAAAAGTCCACTTGTCTGTGAAGATGTGGACTACCTGCACCTGGACAGAAATACCCTATGAAGCTTCACTGTTCCCTGGGATTGGGTTTGGGCCTTTCCTGTGCAGCTTAGGTGGAAGGCGAAGAAGGCCTCCTTTCGGGGGGGCCCGAGCCATTAGTGAGATACCACTCTGGAAGAGCTAGAATTCTAACATTGTGTCAGGACCTACGGGCCAAGGGACAGTCTGTGACGACCCGAATTCTCGACCATTCGAGTGCCACTAAAAGTGACTCATATCATATTATCGAGACTTAAATAGTAATGTAAAATTATTCAAAAGAATAATTAGAATCCCATAATTTTATTTGTGAATAAAAATAGAACATAATTTTCTTACATAAAGTTCAACATAATTATCTCATCAATCTTAACCACTTTTGCCACTTCCATGTTGACCGCCTCGAACCTTCAATTATCTGAAAATGGTAAATATCGTGGAGTGAGATTTATAAAATCCCAATAAGTATACCAAGCATAAATTTTCTTTTGAAAGCATATGGATCATTTTCATCATAACATAGGATAGGATCGAAATACTCATAAACATAGGGAGACACAAGAATTTTACCGAACTTATATGGCAAGAATTCTTATGTGTAGCGCTACTAAACTCCGGTCCCCTTAGCATAATCATAAACATATCATATGGAACCCATAACAATCTTGTGAGATTGATTTCATAGCAATGATCCAAACATTTTCATAAAAACATAAGATATACTTACTTGTCATAAAAACATACTTACTTTTCATAAAAATATAAGGTGTATTTACCTTTCATAAAAACATACTTACTTTTCATAAAAACATAAGATATACTTACTTGTCATAAAAACATACTTACTTTTCATAAAAACATAAGGTGTATTTACCTTTCATAAAAACATACTTACTTTTCATAAAAACATAAGATATACTTACTTGTCATAAAAACATACTTACTTTTCATAAAAACATAAGGTGTATTTACCTTTCATAAAAACATACTTACTTTTCATAAAAACATAAGATATACTTACTTGTCATAAAAACATACTTATTTTTCATAAAAACATAAGGTGTATTTACCTTTCATAAAAACATACTTACTTTTCATAAAAACATACTTACTTTTCATAAAAACATAAGATATACTTACTTGTCATAAAAACATACTTACTTTTCATAAAAACATAAGGTGTATTTACCTTTCATAAAAACATACTTACTTTTCATAAAAACATAAGATATACTTACCTTTTAAAAGATTAAAATGAAGTGTAGTAGTAAATGGACCAAAACTTTCTTGACCACCTTGAATTTCTCTTACTTGTGGATTTTGTCAAGAGATTGAAAATAAGTGTATATGTGTAGAGTTGTGTGTAAAAGAGATGGATTTAAATAGATGTATAAAGTTGGCATATTGTAAACATAATCATTCAATTTTATTAATTTTAACACATCATTTTCTTAAAGTAAAGTACCATTCATATACTTTTCCATATTTATACAAATATTATGCTCTTCATGATTACATATAATGGAGTCTTATCAACCATTCATATACTTTTCCATATTTATACAAATATTATGCTCTTCATGATTATATATAATGGAGTATATAAATCATTCATATACTTTTCCATTTTTTATACAAATATTATGCTCTTCATGATTACATATAATGGAGTCTTATCAATCATTCATATACTTTTCCATATTTATACAAATATTATGCTCTTCATGATTATATATAATGGAGTATATAAATCATTCATATACTTTTCCATATTTATACAAATATTATGCTCTTCATGATTACATATAATGGAACCTCTCATGCTTGCATATATTTTCTTAATTTAAATAATAAAAGTAATTTTTTGTACAAATAAATATTGGGATAACATTGAATTAAGTACTTAGACTTAATATACTTTAAATCAAGAGAATGGAGATATTTTTAGAAATTCGGAATTTAATTTAAAATCGAACGATCTCGATTATTTCTTGACTTGGCTATACGAATACGTCGTGGCGTTAACTTAATAAAAATGGGTGAAATAGTAGCGACACGATTTTCTATTAAAATAATTATTAATCGCGTAAAAATTCTTGGTCGCTACAAACTTACCCCCTTAAAATAATTTCGTCCTCGAAATTAATCTTACTTGGTCTTATGATTTCTGAACACTTAATCAGAATCTCTTCTTCTTCTTATGTAGCATCATCGCTACCATATTTAACCCAACCATATTTAACCCACTGGACTTTGACTAAATGCATCAATTTGTTTTCTTAAGACATGGACTTTTCTATCAATAATAGACATATGTCTACTCATAAATTCTTCTGAATCAAAATGAAAATTCCCAATCGTATGTGATATTTCATCATATCTTGTAGTATTCATGTAACTTGTCATTTATCATCGTATCATGTGACCTCAAATATTCGTATTAATATCTCTAAAATTTCAATAAATCTTTACTAACATATCATACCATAATAATTTGTCATTTCTTCTTATCACCAAATATCCCAAAATAATTAAAACGATTACCTGAATATTCTCTATGTATTATACCCAAACATGTTATTCACATATCAACATAATCATCAGTTTATCTTTCCAATATTTGTAACCCAAAATTTCTGCAAAATTTAATAAACAAATATCTCCCAAATAATTAAAATTCTTAACTCAAATATCATAACATTTCCCGTAAGGTATTCCTTTCACTTGCACAAACTTATTAATCCTGATTCAATACAGTCCTTATTTCACTTTCACGTATCCCCGTATTATTTCTATACCTTGATTATTATATCAAAATATCAGTACCCAAAAATCCAAGAAAATATTTCATATCTCAAATCCCGTCATCATCAATTCTTCCTTTTATCAAGAAAGTAAACGGCGCATAAACTCTTGTTCCCTCTTTTCCATTATTCTATTCCGCGCTTTCTTGCTGGAATCAATATCACGCGGATTCCCTCTGATCCTTAATGCTTTTAAATAGTTCATGCTGGGAAGAGGTTAGATCCATCAAAAACATGGATATCATTCTTACAAACATTCGCAAGTATTATTCCAGTCTTCCAATGAATGATCTGAGGAAAATCTATCGAATAAGACTCGAAAGATTGAGGTTGCTGATGGCTCATGGTGTTTCAGAAGATGTTCGCTGGTTGATCGAAGCAAAGGTTCGACTATCTGGTGAATTACCTATGACATTTCCAAAGCACATGCCTGGTTTAGGCAAAAGCACCTTCGCAAAGAAACGAAGAGCAAAAAGGCTGAATGGTTGCTACAAATGTGCTCGTTGGAACTGTGATACTCGTTGCAAAACAGTAGGATATTCTTCTACTAATCGGGATGATAAAATCAAATTCATAAAGGGTGGACTGAGTAAGGAGTCTTTGGATGATATTCGACTGACTCTTGAGACGCACCCAAGTGGTTATGCGCAACGTGAACTTCTCTCCTTATACGCTCAGTTTAACGAGGACAAAAATCGTTATAGTCTCCAAAATATAATAGCAAAAGATCCTGTTTGCCAGTCTGTTTTACAAAATGAGGCTTCTGGCAGTTCAACAATGATATAAGGTAAATCTCTTGATACACATTTAAAATATTTTGCTGTTTTCTTTCACGCGTTTTGGAAATAAAATATATTTTCCTTTCTCGAGTTTTGATAAAGCTGGAAATAAATCACCGAAAGGTGATATCTTTGGTAAAACAGTCAAAAGTTGGCCGATTTTGTCAAAAGTAAATCTTTACTTTTTCAGAATCAATCAAAAACAGTAAGTTTTTCCGGCTTTAAATAGCCAAACATATTTCATAGTTCAGGCATCCCAAAATCACATCTTCTTCGTAAGTTTTCTCTTCTATACTATCAAAGATGGAAGCACCAAAACTTCGACAGATCAAAACTATTTGTGTATTTTGTGGATCAAAAGTGGGGAAAGGCTTCAGTTATCTAGAAGCGGCCGTAGATCTTGGAAAGAAACTGGGGGAAAAAGGTATCACTCTTGTGTATGGGGGTGGTAGCAGTGGTCTAATGGGTTGTGTTTCCCAATCTGCTCTTGCAGAGAAATCAAAAGTAATCGGTGTCATACCTGTCCCTTTGGTAGATGTTGCAGGCAAAACACGAGGGCATGAAGTTCAAACCTTATCTATCCATGAACGCATAACTTGTATGCTATATGGTTCTGATGCCTTTATAGCCCTGCCCGGAGGTTTTGGTACCTTAGAAGAAATCTTTAACATTACCTCGTGGGCTCAACTAGATCTCCATACTAAGCCTATTGGGCTTCTGAATGTTAACAATTTCTTTGGTGGCTTGTTAACCTTTCTTGATTATGCTGTGGAACAGGGATTCATCTCTCCATTTTCCAGAAGGCTCCTTATTTCTGCTCCTACTATTGATGAACTACTGGATAAGCTGCAGTCATATATCTCAATACAAGATCCAGCAGGGGTTAAGATAGATTGGTCGCAAGGAAGGGGAATCAAGCGAAAATGGAGTCCGGTTAATGTAAACTTAACTTTATGAATCTTAGAATAGGTGGGGGTAGAGTACGGAGTATTCTTACTCTCGAGACACCCCTCTAATTTCCTAGGATTTCCTTAATGTTTAAATCTTGTGTGTACCTCAAAGGTTCCAGGTGGTAGATTACGGAGTATTCTTACTCTCGAAACACACCTCTTTGAAGGTTTCTATATTTCCTCAAAAGGTCAGAGGTGGTAGGATACGGCTACTCCGGAAACACATCTCTCAATTTGAGGAATTTCCCATGTTGCTTTCTTTTGCTTTTGCGTGTTTCATGTATTTCTTTTCCAGTGTGACTCTTTGTGTGTTCTCCTTATGAGAAAATAATAAAATCTCTGCTATCATCTACTAAATCTCGTTTGTGATGTAAATGAACTTGCATGTCTAACCTTAATTCCTTTAGTGGATGCTTATCATATCATGCTCTTAATTCCAAATGATAAAATTCTGGACAGAGTCTCCCTTGTAATTTGGACTTATCCCAAACCATAAGCATACTTCATAACTCACAATAATAAATAACTCCACATTTGATCACAACGATCTAAAAATATTGAAAACGATTCCAACACTTCAATATCATCAAAAAAATATCCCATAATTCAATTCATAATTCCTCAACATAACAATTTCAAATCATATTTTTCAATATCACAATATCACTTCCTTCCATACCTTAATTGGCTCAAAAGATTACTCATACTTATATTTATAAGTTATAAATCATATTCCCAAAATTTAATCACAAGGCCAAAGTTCATAATAAATTTCTCTTCAATATAGAGGCATAATTCACTTACTCAACATAATATCCATTACTTAATTCCCAATAACCAAATCTTTAAATCTCTAACTTCATAATGCTTCTCATAAAAGTCTCATTAAAATCATATCACTTATAATCTTAACATCTCATAAAACTTCATAAAATTGGCTCGCTATTTCTCATTAAATCTAAATGATAGATAATCTGAACATATTTCTAATCATTTCTGTTGACTTCTCATACTTAGTGCCATGTCTAAAATCAATTATGCAAAGTCCATTTAAGGTTCATCATTTCTAAACTCAAGGACAACAATTATTTTGAAAATCATTCTTAAGTCATATTATTCCCATTATGCTCAACACCCGTTCTCTTTCTTTCTTTTCTTTCCGAATTTTTTTTTTCAGAATTGAAACTTGAAGAGTGGTACCAATAATCATCCACAGTTTTTCCTTGCTTTTAAGCAAAGGTAGTGATAAATGGATAAATTATTGAACCGAAAATTGAAACTTGAAGAGGAAGTACTAATAACCATCCACAGTTTTTCCCTTGTTTTTACACAAAGGTAGTGATAAAGGGATAAATTATTGTACGAATTCATTATTAATTTTGTTTGTTTAATATATTATTCCATATATTTTGGGCAAAAGTTACAACCCAACTTAATTTCTAATTGAGTCAATCTTACTAAGCTTAATATGCACCAAAATTCATATCAATATCCTCTATGTCTCATGATTCTACATAAAAAGGAATAAATTAAAATTCAGGCTTCTATCAATTCATATCATACTCAACATGTATATTTCACTTAAAGATTCATAACATATGAAGATTTCATACTTAACATGTCTTAATAAAATCGTAAATGACTTGCAAAGCATATAACATACCTGGTTCGAGGAGTCAATACGTGGAGAGTGACATAGTAGAGTGATGAGTTAAAATATTTCATATAATCTTATTTTCCTTTAATCAACAATAATTTAATGTGGTTGTATCCAAATCAACATTTTCTTGAATCATAATTCCTAATTAATCACAGTCTTCAAAACAAATCCAATATCGATATAGTAATTATCTCCCCATCAATAATTAATAACTTAACCCAAATAAAATTTATCGTCAAATCTTATTTTTCCTTTAGTCCCCGAACTTCTAGAAATTTATCAAAGACATCAATATAAACATCATATCACTAACTAATTATATTCCATAAAATTTTCAGGACATTACAAACTCCCTTGCTTAAAATGAATTTTGTCCTTGAAATTCGCACATCAAATTTCATCATGCTTTTCAAAATCATAACCATACTTGACATGTGAAAATTCAACTTTTTTTTTATAATGAATAGTGATTTCGTTCACTGTTCATCATGAATAGCACGTCGTTTTACTGTTCACGTGAATAGTGATTTTTTTTTTTTTTTAAAGAAATAAAATTTCAACAATCTACAGAATCGTTTTTAAAACTCTTTGCTCTGATACCAACTGTGACGACCCGAATTCTCGACCATTCGAGTGCCACTAAAAGTGACTCATATCATATTATCGAGACTTAAATAGTAATGTAAAATTATTCAAAAGAATAATTAGAATCCCATAATTTTATTTGTGAATAAAAATAGAACATAATTTTCTTACATAAAGTTCAACATAATTATCTCATCAATCTTAACCACTTTTGCCACTTCCATGTTGACCGCCTCGAACCTTCAATTATCTGAAAATGGTAAATATCGTGGAGTGAGATTTATAAAATCCCAATAAGTATACCAAGCATAAATTTTCTTTTGAAAGCATATGGATCATTTTCATCATAACATAGGATAGGATCGAAATACTCATAAACATAGGGAGACACAAGAATTTTACCGAACTTATATGGCAAGAATTCTTATGTGTAGCGCTACTAAACTCCGGTCCCCTTAGCATAATCATAAACATATCATATGGAACCCATAACAATCTTGTGAGATTGATTTCATAGCAATGATCCAAACATTTTCATAAAAACATAAGATATACTTACTTGTCATAAAAACATACTTACTTTTCATAAAAATATAAGGTGTATTTACCTTTCATAAAAACATACTTACTTTTCATAAAAACATAAGATATACTTACTTGTCATAAAAACATACTTACTTTTCATAAAAACATAAGGTGTATTTACCTTTTATAAAAACATACTTACTTTTCATAAAAACATACTTACTTTTCATAAAAACATAAGATATACTTACTTGTCATAAAAACATACTTACTTTTCATAAAAACATAAGGTGTATTTACCTTTCATAAAAACATACTTACTTTTCATAAAAACATAAGATATACTTACTTGTCATAAAAACATACTTACTTTTCATAAAAACATAAGGTGTATTTACCTTTCATAAAAACATACTTACTTTTCATAAAAACATACTTACTTTTCATAAAAACATAAGATATACTTACTTGTCATAAAAACATACTTACTTTTCATAAAAACATAAGGTGTATTTACCTTTCATAAAAACATACTTACTTTTCATAAAAACATAAGATATACTTACCTTTTAAAAGATTAAAATGAAGTGTAGTAGTAAATGGACCAAAACTTTCTTGACCACCTTGAATTTCTCTTACTTGTGGATTTTGTCAAGAGATTGAAAATAAGTGTATATGTGTAGAGTTGTGTGTAAAAGAGATGGGTTTAAATAGATGTATAAAGTTGGCATATTGTAAACATAATCATTCAATTCTATTAATTTTAACACATCATTTTCTTAAAGTAAAGTACCATTCATATACTTTTCCATATTTATACAAATATTATGCTCTTCATGATTACATATAATGGAGTCTTATCAACCATTCATATACTTTTCCATATTTATACAAATATTATGCTCTTCATGATTATATATAATGGAGTATATAAATCATTCATATACTTTTCCATTTTTTATACAAATATTATGCTCTTCATGATTACATATAATGGAGTCTTATCAATCATTCATATACTTTTCCATATTTATACAAATATTATGCTCTTCATGATTATATATAATGGAGTATATAAATCATTCATATACTTTTCCATATTTATACAAATATTATGCTCTTCATGATTACATATAATGGAACCTCTCATGCTTGCATATATTTTCTTAATTTAAATAATAAAAGTAATTTTTTGTACAAATAAATATTGGGATAACATTGAATTAAGTACTTAGACTTAATATACTTTAAATCAAGAGAATGGAGATATTTTTAGAAATTCGGAATTTAATTTAAAATCGAACGATCTCGATTATTTCTTGACTTGGCTATACGAATACGTCGTGGCGTTAACTTAATAAAAATGGGTGAAATAGTAGCGACACGATTTTCTATTAAAATAATTATTAATCGCGTAAAAATTCTTGGTCGCTACACAGTCTCAGGTAGACAATTTCTATGGGGCGTAAGCCTCCCAAAAGGTAACAGAGGCGTGCAAAGGTTTCCTGGGGCCAGACGGAGATTGGCCCTCGAGTGTAAAGGCAGAAGGGAGCTTGACTGTAAGACCCACCCGTCGAGCAGAGACGAAAGTCGGCCTTAGTGATCCGACGGTGCCGAGTGGAAGGGACGTCGCTCAACGGATAAAAGTTACTCTAGGGATTCATCTATCATTATATATGGCACGAACAAAGATAAAGTGACAGACACATATAAAACGAGATTGATTCATCATTTGTAACATTGTACGCGACCCGTGCGCTTGCGGTACACACTTTTAGAGAATACAAGTCGAATTTAGGTTTGGAAAGAAAGTGGAATGCTGGAATTGTGGCAAGATAGGCCACATGATGAACAATTGTAGAACACCAGAGAAGAAGGAAGAAATGAATAATGATATTACTAATGTTGTGACTGAAGATGTACAAGATGCTTTACTCTTGCCCGTTGATAGTCCTATTGATTTTGGGTGATGGATCTAGGAGCTTCCTTTTATACTACTGGACATTGCGAGATTATGGAAAACTATATTGCTGAAAATTATGGAAATGTATACCTTGCTGATGGAGAACCTATGATTATTGTTGGTATTGGTGATGACAGTTTGAAGATGTTGAACGAGTCTGTATGGAGATTCACGAAGGTCATAATGTGATGTTAAATGTTGGTCTGGGAAAGTCGTGAAGGAATCCATGGTTGCTGCTCGAGGAAATAAATCTGGAACTCTTTACATCACTTCCAATTGTAGATAGAAGGTTGCAGTTGATGATTCTGCTATCAATTCAGATTTATGGCATTGGAGGTTAGGACACATGAGTGAAAGTGGAATGAAAGTGCTTAAGGCCAAAGGGAAGATGTTGGGTTTGAAATTTGCTGAACAAGGGATGTGTAAAGGTTGTATTTTCAACAAATAGAAAATAGTTAGTTTCTACAAAATCGGAAGGGATCCAAAAGCTACAAACTTGGAGTTGATTCATATGGATGTGTAGGACCATCAGCTATTACTTCCCTTAGAGATTAAAGTTATTAAATGGCATTTATTGATGAATCAAGCAGGAAAGTATATGTGTATATCTTGAAGGATAAATTTGATGTCTTTGTCCAATCAGACATGAGAATTAACAGACTTACCGAAAGGAAAGAAGGCTTTACAAAATAGATGAGTTTACTTGTTGAAAGAAAAACATGATGGAAGCAAGCGATACAAAGCAAGACTGGTTATAAAGGCATTTCAATATAAACAAGGCATTGACTACACTGAGATTTTCTCTCTTGTGGTGAAATTAAGTAATTAACCATAATTAGAGCAGTACTTGGATTAGTGGTAAATGAAGACTTGCACTTAGAGCAGTTTGATGTAAAGACGAACTGTCCTCATGGAGATTTGGAGGAAGAAATTTTCATGATTCAGACACAAGGTTTCGAAGTACAAGAAAAAGAAGAAATGGTGTGCAACCTCTAAAAGTGTCTGTATGGTCTTTAGCAAGTTTCAAGACAGTGATATAAGAAATTTGACAATTTTATGTATAGTAATGGCTTCAGAAGATGTCAAGGAGGTCATTGTTGCTATATAAAGAACCTTGGTGATTCCTATAGTATTTTGCTAGAGATAAATAAGTTAAAAAAGATTTATCCAATGAGCTTGCAATGAAGGACAAAATAAATACTTAAGATGAGAATGATTAGAAACGACAATGTTTTGAAACTATCACATGAAGAGTATGCAAAGAAGTTGTTAAGCATGTTCAGCATGAATGATGCAAAATCAGTATGTACTCCTTTGACTTCAATTTGAGCTATCAATGAGCATCCTCCCTCTATAGAGCAAGAGTGAGCCTACAAAAGATAGTTGCTCTTTCTAGTACCAAGACTGAGTATGTTTCTGTAACTGAAGCTATCAAAGAGATGATATGATTGCAGTCTTTCTTTGAAGAATTGGGCACAAGCATTAAAAGAGTGTGCTGCACTGTAATTTTCATAGTGCTATTCACTTAATAAAGAATCATGTTTATTATGTAAGATAAAGACATATACATGTTCGTTATCATTTCATCAGATCATCTTTGGAGGATGAAGTCTTAGAACTTGAGAAGATTCAAGGGAATTAGAATCCGGCTGACATATTGACGAAGAATGTTCCAATTGAGAAACTGAAGTTGTGTGCAACTTCAATTGGACTTCTCTTTTGAGGATTGAGGAGTTGTTGCCACTATAGATAAGTTATTAATGGTGAATTAGTCTCCAAGTCAGAGATTGTTAAGTTGTAGAACCTAATTATTTACAGTGTCTAATTAATGTCGAGCCTAATTATTTCCACTATGCGGAACAGTCGAGATTCGACCTCCTCGGTGAGGTTTCCGTGGGGGCTGGAAGTGGGGCAGATTGCCTCCTTCTTGGGTTCGTCTCTTGACGAAAATCCTAGTTATAGACTATTTAGGAGATTTCATTCTTATAAAATTCTATTACGGAATTAGAATCCTTGTGTGTTTCGGATTTGCCCCTATTCAATCTTATAAATGAGTCGCAACATTTAGGCTTTTATCATCCATAAAAATAGAGGGAAAAAAAAAAGAGATTAGAGAAGGTATGTGTGCGTTTTTCTTGTAAAACATTATTTTTCATTATAGTGAATTCTTGCAGCGGCAGAAAATGATATAGTATCGTTGAGGTAAATCTCTATAAATCTTGTATTTCTTTGTTACTTTATCTTTCTTAATATTAATTACTCTTGAAAAATAGAATTAGGTTTCTAATTCATCACACCGGGAACCTTAATTTGTCTTGAGCAACTTTTTAAAAAGAAACTTCAACAACACTCTCGAAAAGATAAAGAGTTCACAATTAAATTGAGTTTGAGTCAAACTTGAGCGAATTGACGAGTTATTTTTTATTTTAATTTAATATTCTCAAGATTTGTGGACCTTAACTTTCCATTTGTGACATCTCTGTTCCGACCTTTCTAATAAGAGAAAAGCACATAACTACTACATATAAGGTTAACATTTAAAAACTAAATATTTTTAATCAGGTGTTTAATAATAAATAAATAAAATATTATATATAATATAAATAATATAATATAAAACTCCAAAAACCACTCACCCACCCCACCCCGTCCCATCGGACTTGACTCGCAAGAAGGAAATCTCCGATTCATTTTATTCAATTCATTTATATACCTACCAAACTCAGGAATAAATCTATACATTCTATACACGTACAAAAACATAAATTTTAATATATTATTAAACTTTCACTTTATGACTCTTACGCCTCATACATTAATTAAACGAGTAATGCCCTTGTACAATCAAAGGTTACCAAAAGTCATAATTTTGTTACAATTACAAATTTATTCGAAAATCTCGTCACAATCGACAAAAATTCTGGTCAAAATTTTAATTATAGTGACAATGTTATTTATTGATCACAACTTACTCATTTTCTTAGTCACAATTAATCAATATTATAGTCACAACTACCTAATAATTAGGCACATTTGTGATAGATAAAAATTTGTAACATATAAATTAATTAAATTGGTCACGTCCCATACTAGTCAAGGGTCATCCAAAGTCACATTTACAAATTACATGTCATAATTACAAATTTAATCGCAAATCAATGTTAATGGATAATCAGAGTAGGGTAGGGTTTGGATTATTGATTTATAAAAATTGATTTAATTTAATATAATTATTAATAAATGTTAATGAATAATTAGGATTGATTTTTGCAAATGTAAAACTCATTATGTTATTATTACAAATTTGCGGGGGTGCACTGCGGGTTTGAGATTAATTTTTTTCGTTGGACAGGGTTGCTCAATTGAAGTCGTCCCATTGTCAACACTAGATGAAAATGATTAGACAACAATAGTACCAAAAATTTGCAATACAAATACTTTAAATAGCTATTTAAGTCGGAACTTACATTTTCTTGAAAAAAAAAAAAAACTCTATAACAATCAAATAATATAGCCTCCGTTTGGTAATAATGTTTAGTTTATAAATTGATTTATTTATGATTTTAAGATAAAATGTAGTTATTGAAAATTAGAGATAAAAAATGTGTGTGGCTAAAAAGTGATTTGAGAAATTATGTGATTTATAAATATGATTATAAATCAAAAATTGACAATATGAAATTTTCATTTCACGAATTGGGATAAAAAATAACAATGCATGTACACCATGACCATAAATTTATCATATTTTTAATTATCAAATCATAAGATTCTCAATTATCAAATCATAAGATTCTCAATTGACGTCAAATAGAATTTTATTTAAGTTGATGTCGGAGTCAGGAAAAATGAAGTAAAATCATTAAATCCAATTTAAATAGTCATCTTTAACTAGCTATTTTAATTCCACCATTCAGCAAACAATTCCTAGAACCTATTCTGACGATCAAAAAATATAGTCAGAAAATAAGCTAAAAAAGGTGAGAGGTTCACGAATTAGATTCATTAAACTCAACATTATTCGACTCGGTGTTGTGACCTCATTTTTAGCGATTTCATGAATTGAAATGTGCGTCGATAAATAGGCCATGAGTGCTTCAAAATGTATCAAGACCTTTTCCTAACGTTCGAAAGTTATGAGTCTAGATTGACCCTCAAACTGGCTCCCCCAATGCAAAATTTTCTCTGAGTTGGGGCTTAATTGTCCTTAAGCTTACCCTTGCATCTGCCCTTGAACACGCATAATATTCGTCTAACGGGAAAATTTTATATAGACGTTAAATTTTCTAATAACATGCACGTGTGATGTTTGGTTTAAAGGGTACAATTGTTCAAAATTATTATTATTTATTCTTTCTTATAATTAAGTGGTTTAAGTTACAATGAAATTACTAGTTCACGTGGTCATTTAATGCTTCAATAAATGCTTTTTTTTTTTTTTTTGCGGACACAATGATTGCTAATATGGTTACTACAATTATGAAATGTTGGAGATTCGCCTCCGAAGCATAGCTCAGTGGTTAGAAGGTGAGAATTATGAATTTCAGTTGAACTGGAAAAGTTGTAGGGTAAGAATTCGAATCCTACCTTGGTATGGATGAAACTCTTAGCAAGCACAATTAAATAGCAAGTTTTCAACATCTGCTCTACCGAGGGACATCCTGCAATGACATTCTCCACCAATCCACATGGCAGGAGTGGTGAGGGTGTCTAAAGTTGACGTTCAACCTTTTTTAAAATGAAATGTTGGAGATTCTAAGAGGCATTTACCCTACGAGTTGTAATTATACTATTAATGAGTAAGTTTCGTAAACGAGGTCTTTTATGGTCATTGGGAAACACTAAAAATGGAGTATTGAGGCCATACTTCTCAAATACGTGTACGTTTCTGAAGGATTTCTAATACCTTAGTAATGTTAAGAATGATAAGACGAGTGATATACACTTCTAACCAAATTTACGCTATAGATGCACGATATACATTCATATATATTATATTTGTATTGAGGTTCTAGGTGATCGGGATTCGGTAATATGTACACATAAGGTTGGATGCTCCAAAACAAAATGCTAAATATATTTTATGTTAACTAAACTACATTTTTAATATGATGAAGGTCCTCAGATTTTGTTTATTTTTATCACTTATCCTCCCATCATTTCTCTTCTTATTCTTATCTTTAATCTTCAATAATTAATCATCTCATCTTATTTCCGATGACAAACTCTGTACAAATATTTATTACGAGAAAAAATATTTTGTTATGCTTTTGGATTGGTTATTTACCTTGAATAAAAAAAATATGAGTGACAAATTGCTCCATTCTAAGTAGTTTTTTAAACATCACCATGGCCATTATGTACTAATTAATATAAGTTGAGATAAAAAAAGTTAGGATACTAGTGAGAATTAAATGAGCACAAATTAGAAACTTTATTTTAATTAAAATATTTCCTTGACATAAGTATCAATCTATTAGCAAAATATCTCAAGAGCATCTAATATTATCTCTAATTTATTACTGATAATTATTATGTATTATGAAATGTTTACTTTTAAAGTAGACAATTATGTAATTTTCCTTTCTTTTAGTCAAACCTTTAAAAAATAGTTAACCAACTATTTTTCTTAGTAATTTCTATTGTCCTAGTATGTGCTACTATTTATCTTAATGGTAAAATATTTATTATAAATAAATAAGAGAATAATATATTTGATATTTTTAAATGAATTTAGCATACAGATAAAACATCTCAAGAATCTTAAGATATTATTTCAAGATCTTAGCCATATATGTCCAATGCGAAATGGCCCACTCCACACTATGATATTAGGAGGCTATTAGCTGACCTGATACAGTAGGGAGAAGACTTTGCACTTTCGAGTCTTCGACCGAGACTTTTGCACTTTATAAGGACAAGATCTACACATTTGATAAGAAAGATTGAGACCACTTTTGGCCTTATTATAAGCCAAACATATTTTCCACTTTATTTTTTTAACTACACATTTATTAATTAATAAAATAATACTACAAATAAATTCATATAAAATTCTCTACTTTTTACATTCTCCTAAAAATTATTATTCAAAAAACTATGTTTTTAAAAATAAATTCTTTAAAATCAATATCAAAATGGGTGAATAGTTGATGTGATCCGGGGAGGGGATCACGATGAACACGGGGAAGAAACGCAAGGGAAGTTCTTAATTCAGATTAGAATGGACGATAACACTACGACCTGAGTCTCACGATGCAAGAACCAGGAGTATATTAAACTCGAGACCCGTTACGATGTGGAAACAAGAATCATAACGGGGACAAATGTTGTCCAATTCCCATAATAAGTTCGATTTGTTGAACGCCACAAATATCTCACAATATTTGATAAGTTCGGGTTTAAAGAGAATCCTCACATTTAGAGAGCAAAAACACTCAATATATTTCATTTATAAAAAACTTATTGTTACAATGAAAGAAAATGATATAAATAATGTAAAAAAAAAAAACTAAAACTAGGTCTAGCCGCAATATGGACATAAAATAAACCCTAAAACAAGTAAAAAGGAATTAAACCTAAAAAGAACTGAAATTAAGTTACGGTCGAAATTATTGAGGTTACGGCCGTAATGGCCCGACTGCATAATTTCTTCACTTTCCTCAACAGCACGCACACTTGGTATTTTGGTCACAACATTATCTCCTGAGGTCCGATTGTACTGATTCAAAGTGTGTCAGAAAGAAGACTAAAAAATGTACAATTCTTCTAGAAATAGCTGTTCCCAAATTTGGATGTATTCTATATGAAAACTGAGCTTCAATCTTCGATTAAAAATCTGGATCACAATCTCAACGGGTTTTTGATTGCTAATTTCATCCCAAATTTTCTTTGACCATAATTTTTGCCTCCAATCTTCTTCCCACATGAAATTATTGAATTTGAGCCCTTTGAACATGCCCTTAAAGTTTAGATTGGCTTGATATGTAGTTCTTTCCGTCAAGCCCACCATGATTTGTATCAATAGTTGTGTTGAATATGTAATGAGAAAAATATTCCTAATTTTTATTATTATATTATTGAAATAATTTATTTAAAAAGTTAATTTTTTAAGAATGAAAATGAGATTTTTTTTCATCTCGATTTTTTAAACTCAATCTCAACCATTCATTTTTAATTAATTCAACATTTTTTTTTTTAAAACTAAATGTGTGGTTCTAAAAATCTCATTATCAAATAGGTTCTAAATAAGGTTTACCGTTTACGTATATAATTCACATTATTAGTGACTAGGTAATCACCCTGTATGACATCTTGTATACTGTGATTTTAATAATTAAAAAATAAAATAATCAAAATAATTTTCATAGTAATAATAATTACAAGTTGAATAACGATTAATTGTCAATTATGAATAATATTATAGTACTTGTCCAATTGTTATTTTGCGCATGTGATTGCACATGCTTTGTAAGTATTGACACATCATGTGACATGGATTGGAAATCTTGCCTATCTACTTTTGTCTTTTACGAAGACTTGACTTTTAGGGAACCCCAAAAAATAAAAATAAAAGATTCTCTTTCGATAATTCGTACTGTATTTTAGGCTGTACAAAAAAATTGTAAAATCGCAAATCGAACTTAATTCATTTGTTTGAGACTGTATAGATCTGTGATTTTTTTTCTCAAACCAAACTAAACAATTTTAAAATGATTTGGTTAAAGTTTTAATTTTCAAAAATTACAAAAAATCAAACTTTTCATTCAATCCAATGAAAGGGTAGAATGTAAAGAATGTTAACATATTTTAGCTTATATTAATCATACTTTAACTTTATATATTAAAAAAATACGAATTAATTTGATATCTAAAATATGTTATATTTTATTGATAAATAAATTGTGGATTAAAATCGAACCAAATCGCAAAAAATGATTTGGTTTGGTTTGATTTGTCAAATGAAATGATTTGATTTAGTTTGATTTGAAAAAAATGTCAAACCACTTAAAATAGTTTGGTTTGAAAATATGTCCCAAATCGTCCATATCGGATCGCGTTCACCTCTAACTGTATTAACAATTAGTGGGGTATCGTGCTTTGCACGATCTACGTTAAGTTTTTTAGCCTTTATATTTATAAAATTGCTCTTGATCTCCATTACAATTTTTATCCTTTATACTTCTACAATTGCTTTCGTTAACAATCACGAATAAGTTGAGAAGTGATATATCTTTCTATTCACATTTGTTCATGTTGTAGGATTTCAATTTCAAACATAAAGTAGAATCGTGCAAAGAAATTACTTTCGTATATTTGTTTTGTGGTTAAAAGAGACATTTACAAGTTTGAATTGATAAGCATATTTAAAAATATATTATTGGCATGCTCGTTTAGTTGTGTTGAATAACTTTGCTGGCTTATGATGTAACTTATTTGAAACTGTTTAATTCATGAACTGTGAACATGTATGCATGTAGTAATTTGCCATGCTTAATTATTTTTCGACCAGTTAATTGATTATTATGCATATAGGTGACACTTAAATAGTTGGTTGTAGGTTGTTAGTATTGAATTAAAGATACCCACGTAAAAAATACAATTCAATCATTTGACCAATTAGTTAGATAGTTTGGGATGTAGAACTGGCGGTAGTGATGATTTGGGGTTGTATTGATTCCATGTGTGTAAAAATTATGTGTAGAATGATTTTGATTGACTTATGGAAGCTAAATAATGGATAAATGCTGGTAATATAATCTCTTGCATAAAGTAAGAACATGCATGCACTTTTACATCTCTTGGTAGCCTTTTTGACCTGGGTTAATAAGCATGTATGATGAGTACCAGAGCGGAAAAGCAAGTAAAGACCTGTTGCATGTTCCAGTGGGACCAATCACGAGGCTAAGGGCAAAGAAGATCAAACAAGCTATGCAAGGATTCATGTAAGTTTGCATGGATGAGTACTCAAGTTCAAGATCAAAGACTCTACTTTCCATAAATGACATGACAGAAGGACAGTCAAAGCTAGTACAAGTGTTGTGAGCCAAAACCAAGATGGAAATCAAGAAAATTAGAAGTGTCGGAGCTACAACCATGCGACCGCATGGCCTAACTAAGACACGATCGTGTATGCATAAAAAGAGTGACCCGAGAGCAAAACAGGCCTTCCACGCAATCGCCTTCATTTACCCTGTGCGATCGCTTGGGGTTTCCGGATTAGGGTTTCGAGAGATTTTATTTCCTTTTCCATTTAGATTATTATTTTTCCGTTTTTAGGCCCAATCTGTGCAACCCCAAGCCAGATTTTTGAGGCAAACACTTATACATTGTTTTGGTCATTCATTTTGGAGATTAACTTTCATATTATTGAAAGAATATTTGAATTAAGGTGAGATTTTTCCTTTATTCTTCATTTTTCATATTGAACACATCGAACTTTTCAAATGATTTGACAACCTTTGTGACGTTCACCCCTTTGTAGTTCTTATGTCCGCATCTTAACGGGTCCAATGTTTGATATACCTTGGCTTCTTGAGTCATGAGGTTTGGGTCGCATTGCTATTGTCTATAACTTGGATTTGGAACTTTTCGACGTTTTTCAATTCAGTTTTAGTAAGTTATTCGTGATTCCTACAAGGAATCACATCAATGTAAATGTATTTCAATATTCGGTGCCCTATGGTCATTTGACTTGGGATTCACCAGCATAAAGCTTGCTACACGAGTCATTTTTTTAATGGAGAGAGGTACTGAATGAAATTAATATTTATCTAATAGTTGCAAAAAGGGGATTAAGATAACTAGTGAGTTTGAATTTTCTAGTGGATATTTTAAGCTCGGGCACTCAAACAAAGGAGAATCTCACAAACCTCGGTAGTTGTTGTTACTCATTAGACTCACCTCAACTTGAGCGGGAAATGAGCTAGTGGTGTATGAAACATCCTTAGAAAATAGACCCAGGTTAGAAAGAAAATAACAAGTTTGGGGGAAGTACATCTCACACTAAACACACACACACACAGAGAGCCTGGATTAAGTTAAAACATGTAGAGCATTGTTTGAAGACTTTTTATAGATTAATAGCAGTTTTAAACCCTGAAGCAAATACAATAGGTTATTTAACTTGTGTCAATTCTCAAAAGTCTTAGTTAAATTTCTGTGTTATGCTTGCGTGATAGTGTGCTTTATTTTATTCGAGGACGAACAAGAATTTAAGTTTAGGGGATTTAGTAAGTACATTTTTGTACTTATTTTGATCTTAAATTTGTAAATTTGCGATTACATTAGAATATGGTATTGCTAAATTATATGTTTATTTCAATCGCTTCATAAAACTCGGATTTCAATGCATTTGAATGCTTAAAGAATAAAAAGACCAAAAACTGTGCAAAAAAGGCAAAGTGGGGACCAAGTTGCAAACTTCCAAAAGTTGAAGGACTGCCATACAATAATGGAAGGACCTACTTGAAATAAAAATGAAGATGTGAAGACTAACGGTCCATCTTAAGGCTTTTTACCTTTTTTTTTTAATTTTATTTTCGACTTATTTACAGGCCCAATTAGGAAAAAAAAAAGACTCAACTTCTTCCAAACTATATAAAGGCCTAACGAGCCCCAAAAATGGGTTGGTCATTATTCTACAAAAGAGATGTGCAAAGCAGGAGGCAAAGAGAGGATTCAAGGCAATTCAAAGGGGAAATTCAGACTTTGGTTTGATTTCTTGGTGCAATATTCTCATCTCATACTTGATATTTTGTTAGATATGTTTAATTCTTTCTTTTGCAATTTTATTGTCTTAGTTTTTAGTATGAGTAGCTAAACCTTTTTTGAGACGAATGATGTGACGTTTGAATATTCTATTTTGATTCTCAAGTTTATACTTGCAAATATTATTTTGTTGAATTTATTACTGATGTTAATGCATGAATTGCTTGATCACCAATTCATTGATTTGTGAGTTGTAACGAGTTTAGATGTGAGTTATTACTTAGACTTGAGAGAGGAATTCGAGATAAAATTATGAATTCAATCAAATGATATTTTCGAAAGAGAACTTGAGATGAGAAATTGAGTAGGATAATTTTTTTACTATCGTGAGTTGCAACACTTTTAATTCATAAAAACAAAAGTCAAATCTTTTATTTGCCTATTCAGCTCACTTTGATAATTAATTGCTTTTAATAGTTTAGTAGTTCAAAAAAGTCCATATCTTTACATTTCCTTGTTAGTTTAGGATTTGATTCATCAAAGCTAATAATAGATAAATTAATTTGGGATACCGCTCTATAGTTCTTGATTTATAACTCTACCTGGACTTTATGTTGAGATCAATGTTTACATTTCCTTGTTAGTTTAGGATTTTCCATGTAATGTTTCACCGTTGTCCATTCAACTTGAAATTTCCTTTGGTAAGATGACATAATTCAATAGTGCCATACTAAAATACTTGAGCCATAGTGAATGGTCACAACCATCTTGACTTCAGCTTGCTTGGGAACAGTTTTAGTCTGGAGTTGTATAAAAGGACTTGATCTTCAATCTTGAATGTTCTTATCATGCCACTGTTTTTTCTTTTTAGATGGCTACATTCTCATAGGTCTCTTGTCTAAGTTCTTCCAATTCATGCATCTATAATATTCTTGTTTCTCCAGCATTTCTAAGTCTATATTCAGCACTAGTGCCCAGCAGGCTTTATGCTCGAATTCCACTAGAAGATGACATGCTTTTTCGAACACTATTCGGTATGGTGACATTCCAATTGGTATTCTGAAAGCTGTTCATTTTTCCTAAAGTGCACTATCGAACTTCTTTGACTAATCCTTCCGCGATACAGTAACAATTAATTGGAGAATTTGCTTAAGTTGTATGTTTGATGTAACACCCCAATTTTAAATGCTTAAAACTAGGCGTGTTAACTTCCATTCACAGTATACGCGGAATTAAATCGTTAAACATTAAAATTTTCACTTATCTATTATAAAAATTTTTCAAAAATTTCGGCAGAGTCTCCTCTATAAATTGGACATAGCCAACCTGTAGAGGGACATCAAAACCATTTTAAAGTACACATTTCAACTCATTCAATCCCAAACATTCAACATTCAACTCCAATTCTACATCAAACTCCCACGTCACCACACTATTTAAAATTCAATCCCCAAACTCCTCAATACAACATTCTATATCAATAAGCTATAATTAAGTCAAACAAGTGGTAATAGAACCAATATTAAAAATGTCATAACTCATTTAAACCCATTTCAACCGAAACAATTATCAAAATAAATGAATTAAGAAATAATTACTTAGAACTTAAATAAATTCTAATTTAACTTTATTTTCAAAAAATTGAAAGCAGGTATAGCCTGAGTCTGCCACCAAATGCTCTCCTCGTCTCATCTAACTTTCATCACCTGAAATATTGGGGAGGGAATGGGGTGAGCTAAAGCTCAGTAAGTAAACTTTATGCATGAATGCATGCTTATGACATGAATGCTTTAAAAATTCCATATATGTATCCCCATTTACTTTACTTTCCAGAACATTCAAACATTTCAAACTTTCACTTAACATTTCAAAACTTTCACTTCATTTCAAAAATTTCACTTCATTTCCATCGTGAGCTCACTTGGTGTATCTTCTAGTCAATCAGCAGATAACAATGGGCAATTCTTATTTGGAACCAGATTAACTTTCACATTTCCACCGCAAAGCGGCTCATTTACTTCATTCCACCGCAAAGCGGTTTAACAGTCCACCGTAAAACGGTTGAACATTCCGTCACAAAGCGACTTAATTCGGGTACGCCGGTCCCCCGCGCCCCATTTCCCACTCGCATCTTTCATGAACTAGAAGTGTAGCGCCCCGAGTTCCGCATACCCGATTCACTACGTCATTTTCTGTCTAAATTTTTCGAATAATATTTTTGCGGAAGAAATAGTTGAAATTCATTTTTGGCAACATTAAATAAACTGTAATGGCCGATAAAATTGAAAACATTTATGAAACCATTTGAAATATTAAATCGAACCATTAATTTTTGTAAAGAAATTGACAATGTCATAATTTCTCAAATAAATGAACTTCTCTAAATTATTCGATTGTTTGAAAAAAATACGGAAATCATTAACGTCAAACTTTCAACCGTTTAACGATTATTGCCACCATCATTCATCGCTCGCCACCGTCTCCGAAATCTGCAAAACTGTTAAAAAGTAGGGTGAGTATTTCATGGGGGAAATACTCAGTAGACTCATCGCAAATTAATTTAATTTATAAGATGATTAAACACACAAATCCCGGCTCTTTATAAAACGGGCATTGATAGAGCTTCTTTATAAAACTGCTCTTGATAAAACTCATATTGTGCATTACAGCACGGGACATATTTTAGAAATCATAGGCTCTTTGAAAATAGCTCTTTGAAAACAGCTCTTTGAAAACCATATACTTATAAAAACATTTTAATTATGCCAAGCATAATTTCTTTTGAAAGCATAACATAAGATAGGATTGAAATCCTCATAAACATAAATAGACACAAGAACTTTACCGAACTTAGGTGGCAAGAATTCTTATGCAGTAAAACCATAATAACAGTAAGATCATAATAACATAGGATAAGATCGAAATCCTCATAAATATAAGAATTTTACCGAACTTAGGTGGCAAGAATTCTTATGTAGTAAAATCATAATAACAGTAAGTATACCAAAACATAATTCATGAAATTCATAGGGATCATTTCCATCATAACATAAGATAGGATCGAAATCCTCATAAACATACGCGACAGGAATTTTACCGAACTTAGGTGGTAAATCCTCATAAACATATGGAAAGACAGGAATTTTACCGAACTTAGGTGGTAAATCCTCATAAACTTATGGAGACACAAGAATTTTACCGAACTTAGGTGGTAAGAATTCTTATGTGCATAGCAATGATCCAAAACATATAAAACATTATCGTAAAAACATAGGGTATACTTACTTTTCATAAAAACATAAGGTATATTTACCTTTCATAAAACATACTTAATTTTCTTGAAAATTGACTTTCACAAGTCACATGACATTCATATGAAATCATAATTTAAATCAATTAATAAGTGAGAGTCTACCTCAAATCCGACGAGTGCAAAGTTGAGCGGGAATGACTTCAATTTCTTTAAATTCTCCGTACGCTTCGTCTTAGCCAATAAGTCACTTTAGTCTATATAGTTCAAAATGATAAATTATAATTTGACGACTAAAATTGATGTTTTGAAAGTTGAGGAATTAAAATGAATAATTTTGAAATACCAGGGACTAAAATAGATACTTTGAAAGTTGAGGGATTAAAATGAATACTTTTGATAGTTGAGGGACTAAAATGAATACTTTTAAAAGTTGAGTCGGAAACTCAAAACAATAGGGTTGAAATAATATATTTTAAAACAATAGGGGCTGATTAAAACTCATTTAAAACTTAAGGGCTGAAATTGATAAGTTTAAAAGCTGAAAGGACTGATTTGAAAACCTTTGAAATTAAAAGGGACTGAATTGGATTGTTTTAAAACCATAGGGACTGATTTGAAACATATTAAAACTTCAAGGCTAAAGTTGAAATTTCCGAAATTAATTATATACTCAGATTTACTCTCTCTTATTTGCATTCAACTGAAAATAAAAAGGGAGAGACGAAGACGGAGAAAAAGGGCGAGAGACGAAGGCTGAAAAAGCTGGCGATCGACTACTTTCAGTCAAGGTTGCCGCGAGCCAAACGCCGGCGGTGGTTAGGCGATGGTTCGGCCATCATGTGGTGGTGATTTAGGCTAGGTTTTGGTGTTGATTCGAGGTGAATCCAAGGCTCAAGATCTGATCTTGGTTGCGATTTCTGGTGACAAATCCGGTCACTGGCGGCGGTCGAAGGTAAGTATTTGGGCTATTTGATTTGGATGATTGTGGGTTGATTTGTTTCAAAACCGAGGTCTGGGATTGGATTGAAGCTGCGATTGTGATGATTCTGACTGCAGGGGTTGATGGGTTGCGATGGTGGCCGTGACTGAGTACTGCAGTGGTTCAATGGTGCAGTGGTTATGTAATTGGGAATCAAAGTTTGTGGCTGCGATGGTGGTTTTGGCAGTGATTCAAGGTGGTGCAGTTTACATAGTGGTGCAGGGACGTTTGGCTGTGGTGTGATCAATGCAAACGGTGGTGGTGTAGACGAAATGGAGTAGGAATGAATTTTGTATTGATGCAGTGATGAATTTGATTAAGACAGTATGTTGGTTTGGAGTTCAATCTGGGCAGTAGGGAATGGCTTTCGGCTATGCAGGTGATGAAACTGGATTGAGTTTGTGACTGCCGGTTATGGAGGTGGTGATGTGTGGGATTGCAGTGGTTCGACTGCTTGATGTTTGGCGGTTCAATGGGTAGTGAACTGCGATGGTAGCTATTGTGTGAATTGATATTGGAGTCTGGTAATGGAGCTGCTGGTGGTGATGGTTTTCTGACTGAGGTGGAAATTTATAATTGGCATTAGGCAGAGGAATGATTTGTAGTGGAGAATTTGGTGTGATAAAAAAAATAGAACATGGATACATCATCATTATATTCTTGAAACATAATGATGTTTGATTTGGTGTAAAATGTGATGCATACGGGTGGTGGTGGGAATTCTTTGATAAAATTGGTGTAAAGATATGATGTGGATGCTTTGGTGATAAAGAAGAAAACATGTGGGGAAATTTATGTAATATAAATTTTGATTATGAATATTGGACTAACTTTGATCAAGAAGCGTATTTGAAATAGATATGTTTTTGGACTGAAAATACATTTGAGAATAAATAATTAAAATAACATAATTTTAGAAATTCGGATTTTAATTTAAAATCGAACAAATTCGATATTTATTGACTTGGCTAGACGAATCCGTCGCGGCGTTAACTTCAAAATAATAGGTGAAATAGTAGCGACACAATTTTCTAAATATTAAAATAATTATTAATTGCGTAAAAATTCTGGATCGCTATAAGAAGTACACCCATTCTTTCTTAAAAACTTGGGATACATAACTTTTGAACAAACTTACACCTTGACACATTTCTTTCATTTAAAAATATTTGACTTCCCAATTTCGATGTCAATGCATGCTTGATGATGCAATGATATGATAATGTGCATGCTTGAACATTCTTCTCAATAACATATACTTTCATAAAGTAAATGAAATTCCTCAAAGTAAGTAAATTGCAAGGCAGTCATTTACACATTTCACATTTACATTCAACTTTATAAACATAGGGGGAAGTTTACTTACCTGACTTCCTTAGTATTTACCGCTATCTGGATTTACAAGTGGAAGAGTCTCAGATGCCCGTGACGTCGATGTACCAATTCTCCTAATTATTTCCATTCATTAATAAAATATGTTTTTAGTTCAAAAATCACATTTAAAACTCCTAAATGAGGTTGAGACTTTCATGTGACTTATAATTCAAATCAATTGGAATCTTAAACTATGACAAACACAGATCATACTTCATTCGGAATAAGAGACTAACTTAGATGCCAAAATTGAAATCTAATTAATCAAATTACACAAAGGTTCAAGCTATGGAATCTTCATCACAACTTGAATTTCACAAAGACAATTCCAATTAGCATTCTAATTTTTCAAAATCTGAAAATATTGAACATAAGGTTTTTCAATCATATTAAACCTAAAATAAGTTTTAAACTAAATCTCAAACTTCTTCAATTCCCAAATCTTAAAATTTCAATTTATAACAAAAATTAAACTAAAACTATAAATGGAACGAGCTAAATCTAGTATTTTAAAATCTGAAATTTCCAACTTAAAGTTCCAAATAAACTCTTGAATCTAAAAATTACAAATTCCAACCCAAATGTTAAAATTTAAACAGTTAACTAATCTCATAAATTCGAAATCCTCAATTTACCCAAAATGATAGAACTTCAATTAAACTAACTCAATTTAAACAAGGTAATTTCTTTTTACAAATTCTAAATCTGAAAAATTATCACTATAATTCAGAATTTAACCAAGCAGTTAACTAAGCCACAAAATTATCATTATATTCATACATACATACAAAATTATCATTATATATATCTACACACACACACACACACACACACATATACATCTATACATACATAAATGAAAATTACTCAATCTCAAGATTAACTTCAAAAATTCGAAATTTACATATTTTGAAATCTGAAATTTTATTTTTCATAGCAAAAAATCTGAATATGTATA
Source organism: Ligustrum vulgare (assembly GCA_963555705.1). Taxonomy (NCBI): domain Eukaryota; kingdom Viridiplantae; phylum Streptophyta; class Magnoliopsida; order Lamiales; family Oleaceae; genus Ligustrum; species Ligustrum vulgare. Next base: position 32,419,473 of record OY743174.1, read on the forward strand.
TATGCCCACATAAAAATCCAAATTTTACATATTTACATACACTTATACATACATGATAATCTATACCTACACCTAAGCACCTTACCCATCGATTCAAACAAATAAAAAATTTGAAATTTGCTCTTAATTACTGAAACTTTATATGGAAAGTACATTTATCAACCATTTACACAAATCCATGTATATATATATGGGTGTATCGAAGTGTGTATGTGTGTGTGCGTGAAAGTGTGTAAAAACCGCGGTCAAGTGTGTGACTGCGTGTTTAAGGGAGAGAAAGCGGGGAGGGGTGCCTTACCATGGTGGTGATCGACGGTGTGGTGGGTGGCGGATTTGTGTTCAACCGAGAGTGATGGAAATGAGAGGAAGGTCGAGACACAGAGAGAGCTAGGTGAGAGGCCGAGAGAAGAGCAGTAGAGAGAGAGAGAGAGACCGTGAGTATGAGAGTTTAGGTTAGATTAGGTTTAGATATAATCTTTTGGAATTGCAACTTGGCCCATCAATTTTCTCTAATTTAGAAATTTAAGTTCACAACTCCCAATAAAATTTCAATTCGCCTTAAACCTTTTCCCAATCTCAATTTAATGAAATTTAAACAACTCACTACTCAATGACAAATAGAATTTAACAAGCTTAACAAATAAAATAATTAATTATACATAGAGTTCATAAACAATTTATAAACTTTTTTTTAATTGGTACATTAATCGAGACGGCGTCCAAGTCCTTCCACTGCAAAATCACTCCAATTATCGACATTAAAATATCATTAAATTTAAAATTTATAATAACATTAAAAAAAATAATTATTATGTGAAATTTAAAGATGCACGTAAAAATGAAAAGCGGTATTACATTTGAAGTCTCAACCGTCCACTTGTTTGAGGATGATAAGGTGTGGCTAACTCGATATTGAACTCTATATTTGTGAAGTACTGCTTTGAAGAGCATGTTACAGAAGTGATATCCCTCATCACTAATAATAACCCGATGTGCACCTATTGAATATGTTCTTCTTATGAATTCCACAACCACCTTCGAATCGTTGGTTGGAAAGGCCTTTTCTTCTACCCATTTTGAAACATAATCTACTGTAACTAGAATGTATTGATTGTTGTATGATGGTGGAAAAGGTTCCATGAAGTTGATGCCCCAAACGTAAAAAATTCAAACTTCTAATAAACTGTTTAGTGGCATCTCATGTCGAGCTAAAATGCTGTCTATTCTTTGGCATCGGTCACAAGATCTGCAAAAGTTGTGATGGTATTTAAATAGTATGGGCCAATGGAAACCAAATTGAAGTACCATCGCTGCTGTTTTTGTTGGACCAAATTGTCTTCCATGTGCTGATGATTCACACTCGAGCTAATATTGGTTTCATGTCCTCTTCTGGTATACATCTTCTAATGATGTGATCAGCCCCTCTTTAGTACAAGTGTGGTTCATCCCAATATTGAAATTTAGATTCATGAATTAGTTTATTCTTTTGTTGCTAGGAAAACTATAGTGGGAGGATCTAACTTGCCAAGTAGTTGATAATTTTAGTATACCAAGGTGTTTGTACAATAGCTAAAATTAGCTTATCCGGAAATACTTCATTGATTTCAACCTTATTAGCATCCATTTCCCGTTCCAACCTAAACAAGTGATATGCAACTTGGTTTTCAATACCCTTTCTATTTTTGATATGAATGTTGATCTCTTGAAGGATAAGTACCTATCGAATCAATCTTAATTTTGCATCCTTCTTCTAAAAAATATACTTCAATACGGAGTGATCAGTGTAAACAAACCTTCAACCCAATAAGATAGGATCGAAATTTGACCTAGGCAAAAACTACAACAAGCCTCTCTTTTTCTGTAGTGGTATAATTGATTTGAGCATCAGTCAACATACTTCTAGCATAATATATGGCATGAAGTATTTTCTCCTTATGCTGCCCAAACATAGATCCTATTGCATAGTCATTTGCATCGCACATCAGCTGAAATGGAAGATTCCAATCAGGTGCTATTATAAAAGGTGCGGTGATCAACTTCTCCTTCAAAGTGTTAAATGATATTAAAAACTCTTAAGAGAAGTGGAATTGTTTTTCCTTCTACAAAAAAACTACTGAGTAGCTCTGTAATGTTTGAGAAGTCCTTTATAATCTCCTATAGAATCATGCATGTCCCAGAAAGTTTCGAATTTCTTTAACTGAATTGGGGACTATAATTCCTCAATCACCTGAATCTTTGCCTTTTCAACCTCTATCCCCTTTTATGAAATCTAGATCCTGAAGACAATGCCTTCCTTTACCATGAAGTGACATTTCTCCCAATTAAGTGCAGAATTTGTCTCTTCACATCGCTTCAATACTTGAGCAAGATTTTCAAACTCTCATCAAAAGAATCTCCAAAGATTGAGAAGTAATCCATAAATTCCTCTATTTAATGTCCCACCACATCTAAAAAATGGCCATCATATAGAGCTAGAAAGTGGTGGGTATGTTGCATAACCTAAAGGACAGTTTTCTAGTGGTATGAGTACAAAATGGACAATTGAAAGTGATTTTCTCTTAATCCTCAGGTGCAATTGTGATTTGATTATAGCTAGAGTAGTCATCCAAGAAGCAATAATGTAAATGACATGCTAACCTTTTTAACATCTAGTCAATAAATGTTAATGAGAAGTGATCCTTCTGAGTATCAATATTCAACTTCTTGTGCTCTTCATCCAGTAACAAGCCTCGTTGGAATGAGATTACTATTTTCATTTTTCTGAAATGTGGTTCATCTCTTTTTTGGTACAAATGAACTAGACTCACCCATGATCTATTTGAGATTAGATATATTTTACCAGCATCAAATAGTTTAAGATTCTCTGCCCTTAAAATCTCTTGTAAAGTAGGATTCAATGCGCATTGGTGCTCCACTAATGATTTTCTATTCTCATCCATGAGTATTTTGTGCATGCAAAGACTAGGACTATAGAAATGGCAAAAAAACCCTACTCGCCCCAAACCTGACGGGTACCCACTCCTTGGATGAGAAGTAAATTCACCAAGATAAGCATACCTTAGGTGAGATGGTAATTGTTTGAGCTCTAAGGTTGGAGCCTTCTCCATTGATGGTTTTGGACTTGCTGAACATTCGCTAAGACTAAGAGGAGTATAGAATTTATTCTTTTGCAAGGATACTGGTGGTGCTACTTCTAATTGTTTTGTCCAATCTTGCAAAGCTAAATTTTTTGCTTTTCTTGTTTCTAATTTCATGAGGCAAACTGGGAGATCATCTAATGAGTATTCTCTTTCCTTTACCTCAAAAAATAACTTGCCAACCACATCCATTTGATAGATGAATCCGCTAAAACTAGATATCTCATGGTTTTGAATACATTAAAATCCACTTCATTATTCACGTGTAGAATCATATTGCCTTCCCATACACCAATCAATGCCCCTTCTAGTTGCCAAGAATGGTCTCCTGAGAATTATTGGTATGTCGCTATCTTCTTCGATGTTAAGTATAATAAAATCTACTGGAAGATGAATTTATCAACCTTGACTGAGAAGTTTTCTATAATACCCCTCCATGCTTGACTGATCGATCTGCAAGTAGTAATGATACAATGGTAGTTCTTGTTTCACTTGATCCTAGCTTTTTGTATACAGATAAATGCACAAGGTTAATACTTGGTTAAATAATGAGAACCAATAGTGCAAGGAATAGAAAACTCCCTGAATCTTTTAGCTTTGGTGGTAGTTTCTTTTGTAGAGTGGAAGTTCATTGTTCTTTCAAGCATACCTTTTCATAATGCTCCAACTCCTTTTGTTTGATAAAATTTCTTTCATGAATTTTGTGTATCTGGGCATTTGTGCAATTGCATCTTTAAATGGGATGTTGAGTTATTTGACTTATGAGTTTCCAATTTCTTTATGGATGCTTGTTGGTTCTCAAATACCTTATCTGCTTTCTGCATGTACTGTTGAAACATATTCCTCAAACTTTGTCTCTTCTCATTTTGTGGATTACTGGTATTGTTTTTATTGTCTAACCATTTTAAAATTTTGATGTTTCCTCCAACACGAATTATAAGTTTAAGAGTATGGATTGTATTATTTTCGGTTGGTATTTTGAACACATTTAATTGGATGATGCTACACTTACTCATTCGGTTAGACATCGGGTCACTCCCCATTTAGATAGGTGCGGGGCTCACACACGTGGATCCCACACTCATGTGAAAGGAGGAGTAACCCTGTATGTAATCGATTGAGTACATTTAGCATAATCCAATTTAATTTGTTCTTCAGCAGTGGCCAACGAAATACACTCTTCCTTAAGATGATTTTCCAAACAATTTTCACATACTGGACTAACTAGACATTGATGAATTGCATGTACAACTTGTGTCCGTGCTGTAACCAAAAGTTCTAATTGTTTTGTTAATGCATCTATCTGAGCACTATTAATTGTGGCAAGAGCATCTCATTCATGTACTCCCACTTCTTTCATGTGGACTAGCCGACCAACCAGGAACATGGTATGTGTTTTTGCAATCAATTCTAGCATATTCAAAGCTTGGTTGACATTTTTTTTAATGATAAACCTATTTACAGATGAGTCTACTATTGATTTAAATTGTGGAGTCATTCTGGAATAGAAAAATGGTACATGTAAGCCCTTTCCATACCCATGGTATGGACATTTTCGAAGCAACTCCTTGAACCTTCCCCACACTTCATGGAAATTTTCCAATCATAATGTTGGAACGTAGAAATATCTAGCTTCAACTTGGCTAACTTAACAGGTGAAAAATATTTGTTGCATAATTTCCTAGAGAAATTATCCCAACTAGTGATGCTAGATTTTGGTTCTTAGTCAAGCAAATCCAATGCAGCATCCCTTAAGGTAAAGGGAAATAGCCTTAAGCATCTTTATTTATCCTGTCCAATTGGACTTTGTTATACATTCTCTGAAAACTGGCACTATGAGCAATTGGTCTTCATGTGCCTTTCCATAGAACTGCATGTTGTTGCTAAAAAGATTTATCAAATCTGCTTGGATTCAGAAATTATTCCTACCAAATGGTAGATAAACTATACTAGAGTGATTAGGGGCTGCAACAGGCATCCGAAATTATGCATAGAGAGATTTCCTTCATCCTCAACTTCGACTTCTTCACATGGCTTAATGTTTGTAGCAGCTAATTAAGCAACCAAAGCAGCTACTCTGGCTGTGTCTTGTTCCATCTTTATGCGAGCTTGTTTTTCAGCCATTAGATTCCATTGCAAATTTTTCCATTTTTGGTTGTGTTCTTTGCGCCTTCGTCTGAAATTGCGTTCAATATCGAGATCTAGAAGCTTAAGATCTTGGCTTTGTGAATGTAGCATACAACGAACGCCACTTTTTTGTATAAAAGAAAATACAGTCTTAAAGTATAAAGAATCAAAGATCAATAAAAGATTAATCTAAACTAATATCAAATAAGAATAGTCCTCGGCAACGACAAAAAAAAATTGTTGTGAAAATGTTGCAAGCGCACAATATTGTGAATAAGTAGTTTGAGTTTGAGTTTTCGATCCCACGAAGACTAATTTATCTATTTATTAGCTTTGATGAATCAAATCCTAAACTAACAAGGAAACACAAATATAAAAACTTTTTTTTTTTTTTTAACTACGAAACAATTAAAACAATTAAATATCAAAGAAAACTAATTAAGCAAATAAAAGATTTGATTTTTGTTTTTGTGAATTAAAGTGTTGAGACTCATGATAGAAACCGAGTTATCCTATTCAATTTTTCATCTCAAGTTCTCTTTCGAAAATAGTATTTGACCGAATTCACAATTTATCTAAAATTTCTCTCTTGAGTTTAAATTAATTCTATCTAATTAGGTCAATCACATATCTCTATATTGAGTCATAATAAGCTCTAATTAAATGCATTCAATAACAATGATTAACAAATAATCATAACAACTACAACAATGTATCTCTACCCTTTTGGTAAGTTGCTGGAATTTACTGTTGGGAATTTACTTAATCATGCACAGCAGAATATAAAATATTTTCAATTCTCAAACGAGGATCTGCTTAGTTTTTAGATAGAAATCGTGATAAAATAATACTTCTTGATTAATTTGCAGACGGATTTGAGAATCTTGATTCCTTCAATCTAAGAGTGATGAACCCTATATTGATCATTCACAACCTTCGTGAGATTCTTGACATACCCAAACAACATCGTATTAGCAACTTCTTTCAGAGCAACATCCGACATCAATGAAGTATGACTGCCCTCAAATAACATACTATATTGATATCAAGTCAAATGATCAATTCCACTAATGAACATTAGAGATTAACCACTGACACTCAGATAGTTATACTTGTGAAATCTCTATTGCGGATCTCTAATGTTTTGTTCTCTTGACAAAAACATCCACATGTTCATTTAGATGTCTCTACATCTTAACTTGTGAGATCAGCTACTCACTTCTAAAGTGGGCGATGACACATGTGTTGGTCTATCTGTAATAACGATATCCGCATCTCGACATTACTTATGACTAAGGATATTTAAGATTCAATTATAAATTATATCTCACAATCACAACTCCTTGTGATTGACAAGTTATCAAGATTTGAATCTACGAACTCTATTGATTTTATGTGCAAAAATAATAATATTATTATAAATCAATTAAATAATAGATATGCCCTATATTAAATGTATCAAATACATTAGTAAGTTTTTGGTCAAAGGATTGGACCTAGGGCATAACACTTACATTTACTACGTGGTCTAAGTATGTAACTCACCTCTAGACTCGTTACAACTTACAAATCAATGAATTGGTGATCAATCAATTCATGCAATAATAATAAAAAAAATTCAACAAAATAAGATTTTAAAGAATAGAACTTGATAATCAAAATAGAATATTCAAACAATGTCGTATCGTTTGTCCTGACAAGAATTTCAAATACTTATACTAAAAACTAAAACAACAAAATTGCAAAATAAATAATTAAACATGCCTAACAAATTATTAAGTGTGGGATGAGAACCTTGCACAATGAAATCAACCCAAAGCTTGAAAATATGAATTTCCCCTTTAAATTTCCTTGAATCCTCTCTTTACCTCTTGTTTTGTGCCTCTCTTTTGCAGAACAATGATCAACCTTTTTTGTGTCTAGGTTAGGTCTTTATATAGTTTGGAAGAATTAGAAGTCATTTTTCGGCCCAATTCAAAAATAAAATAAAAGAAGGAAAAAATGGAAAAGGCCTTTTGACGGTTCGCGGGTCTACCGCAGTTTGTAAAATGCAGTGGACCCATGACATACAGGCATTAATAGACACTGTGGGTGAATCACTGTTCATCAAATCGTGGTTGACCTGCAGTTGCTACTTTTCTTTTGGTACAATGTGGTCCTCCATTAATTACAGGCCAGGTTCTTCAAGTTCATCAATTTAGTCCTCACATTTTCATTTTTATTTCAAATATGTCCTTCCATTATTGCATGCCAGGTCCTTCAACTTTTGAAAGTTTGCAAGTTGGTCCCCACTTTGCCTTTTTACAAAGCTTTGGTCGTTTTTCCCTTTAAGCCTCTAATGCACTGAAATTCGAGTTTTTCCAAAAATAATTGAAATAAACACACAATTTAGCACTACAATATTTTAGAATACTCACAATTGTACAAATTTAAGATCAAAATAAGTACGGAAATGTACTTATCAAATGCCTTAAGGGCTTCTCCGTTTATGACAATGAATCCCTCCGGTGAGGGGGTCACTATTGTCTCACGGGGGTTGCTGAGGAATATGGGCCAATTTTGACAGAAAGGGGTAGGGAGATTCTTCCTTATCTTCAGAGTGACCAGGAGTCGAAGCTAAAGGCATGAGATGGTGATCACTAAGGGAAACCTAAAAAATTGGAGAAAAAAAATTAGGATTCCATAGGAAATTTAGCTCGCAATTCCTCTTTCTCAATATAGGGTGTGTAATCCTCCAATAGGCCATATGGATATGGCTGTAAATAAAGACATGGTAGAACCCGGTCTTAGGTTTCCTCTCTCCCCAGTAATTAGAAAGTTTTTCCAGTCCTATAAAGTTGCTCCATTTCAATTGACCTCGAATGGATGGAGTACCCTATTAGGAATGGTAGCAGGGATGAATGCAGACACAAGTTAGAGGGGCACAATTCTTATATTTATATTTGATCATAATATGATTTATATACTTGTTCAAATATAGGATTTTTATGCTTTAAATTATTTTGTAGTCTTACTGAGCCTAATTTTAATTATATGAGATTTAGCGTACTTATCAAAAAAATTCGACGTCATATATAATGACCCCAAAAAAATAAAATTTTATGTTATAACCAATGTAAAATTTCCTAATAAAATGATATAAATTATATTGAGAAATTTTTCGTGTGAAAATAATAAACGCCAATAAAATAAATGAAAAATTAATAAAGATAAGAGGATTAAACGTTTATTTTTGAGATTCACATTTATTTATTTCAATTTCCGTTTAGATCATTTGATATGTTTATGATGTAGTTTTTGAAGCAAACTTTAAGATAGGAGATTTATGGATTCGACTTGCATACAATTGTCGGTGAATTTCTAAAGTTAGGTTGTCATTAAAATTCTCGAAACTCTTAAGTGGAACGATCTTCTTTGACTCACATAATTCTTGCTAAGATTGATTGTTTTGTGTATCTTCAATAATGTTGAAAGCTAGATCATGGGCTCTTTGAATTGTACCAAGAATATCATTTGCTATCCCATAATAATCCTGGATCTTTAGAGGAAAACATGGTAAATCATATATTTCTCAAATCGAAACTTTTCATTAATTGATTCCATGTTTGAGACCTATATAGACCTATACCTAACTTAGTATAAGTGATTCATTCTGAATCATTTCTTAATATTTAGGACAATCATTTTATACTTGTAATCACATATTTGGTTAGGACAATTGATTCAATTTGCTCTCATTAAAAAGAAAGAAAACCATTAAAAAAAAAAAATCAAAATTTCAAAACTTGGGGTGTCATGTGACCCTATGCCACCCCTTCTATCTGCTCATGAATGATAGTGCTTTGAAATGAGCTAGGCTTTGGTGAGCTTAATGTAGTGGAGTTCCAGTCATTGTACAACTTTAAGCACGATGGGAAGGAATCTTGCTTTTATTATGCAAGTGCTCGTCCTAATTAAGAGAAATCATATAAAGGGTTGTCCGGACTCTATCAAAGAGTGGAAGATCCACTGGTTTTGGGTATCTGGCCCTTGGCAATTCATTAAGGATGATCCAGCTGTGGAGATAAGCATCGATGCTAACTTCTGAGCTTTGAGTAAGTAAATTCTCATTATATTCTGCTCTTAACACTTGAGTTTTAGCATGAATAATTTTCTTTGCTATGTAGGCTATGAAAGATTAAGCCATACTACTAAGTCCAAGGACTAACCGTGCTTGAGAGTACTGTAACGTTTGGGTAGAGTGGAAATATTTGATTATTGATAAGAACCTCTTCAAGGCCAATCTTTTTCCTTAAAAGCTAGAGTTCATTCCCCCTTTTTAGATGAAAAGTAAGTTTCTGCTTTTAAGTACTTTGAATCTCTACAATTCAATATTTTGTTACTAATAGTTGAAAACTTATGATCTGCAGTAAAAAGCAAACAATCAATGAAGGGTCTAAAGGTTGCAAAGATTCGAGAAGGCAAGACCTCGGCCAAAATTACACCAACTATAGCTACTTCCACCCAGGGTGAGAAGAGGAAGGCTCCCACTAATGGGGGTGAATGTAGCCAGGGTTTCAAAGGTGATGGCTACAACATAAATTCTGAAGGGCAGATAATAAGTCCTCAGCAAGCAATTTCAACCTAGGTCAAGCAACATTGAGTCCCTCACATTATGAATTTTCATTCTCTCCATCAGAAGATCAGAAAGATGAGCCATTCTTGGGTAGTACTGCAAAAAATGAGGCGGACTTGGCTACCTCAAAGGAAGATAAGCCTAAGCTGTTGAGAGACTTCTATAGAAGCCACTCTCCACCTTACAACCTAGCCTCCTTGTAACGCCCCGAATTTCGTGAACTCGGGATGCCACTTCATCCTTTAAAAACTGACTTTCAAATAATAATTGGTGCAGAAAAATAACTGAGATTCAATTTAAATAGTTTCATTCAAGAATTTAAACATTAAATAAATTCAAAGTTTAACATAAATTGGATAGAGTAAATAAGTTATCAAAATTCTTTAAATTTTTTTTTTTTTTTTAAACTTGTTTAGTAGCCACCACCGCCCCACTCCTTCGTCAACTGCAATTTGTAAGTTTAAAAAAATAGGGATGAACATTTCGTAGAAATACTCAATAGGTTCAGCGCAATTTAAATAAATTATACCGTAAACAACACATATAATCATGCAACTTGAGTCATAAATTCTCATGCAACAAACAAGTACTATACCCTCATGCCTGAAGACATGTGGATCTGGGTCCGAAGGAAAGTGGGTCATGCCCGAAGACATGTGGATCTAAGCCCGAAGAAAATTGGTCTATGCCCGAAGACATGTGAATCTGGGCTTGAAGGCAAGTGGGTCATGCCCGAAGATATGTGGATCTGGGCCCGAAGGCAACTGGTCCATGCCCGAAGACATGTGGATCTGGGCCCGAAGACAACTGGTCCATGATCGAAGACATGTGGATCTGGACTCGAAGGCAACTGGTCCATACACAAAGACATGTGGATTTGGGCCCAAAGGTAGTTCTTATAAATTACGCAATCACATGCATAAATTTACAATACGGGTTTATTTAATATTACGCATTTAGAATGGAGGAGTTTTTGAAGTAATGACCCTACCTTAAAATGTCGTTTAGTAAAAAGAATTCTAGCCTTCTTGAAAATACCATGTCTCGTCTAGCCTTAAAATAAATAATTTATAATTAGAAACTTGAGGCTTGGTCTAAAATGGTAAGGTGTGAAAGTTTGAGACCTTGTGTAAATAATTAAATGAGGGACCTGAATTGACAAACCCAGAAATTTTCTGGCCAAATTAGATTTTAGCAGAGACTTTGGGTCAGTTAGACTCAATTGAAATTTTGGGACTTAATTAAAATCAACTAGAAACAATAGAGTTTAAATAAAACATTTTTAATCTATAAGGACTGAAATGAAAGATTTTGAAAATTGGGGACTTAAAACATAAAACTCATAAATTAAAATCAGAACTCTCATCTCTCTCTCTCTCTCCATTTCGAATGACAAAAAGAAGAGAGGACAGGAGAGGCGACGATAGGGGCGTCGGCCTCCTCTCGGTCCCATGCTACCGTCGTTCTAATGGTGGTGGCACTGCCATCACGTGGCGGCGACAGAGATGGTGCGGGTATGTGAAAAGAAAAAGGGGCTAGGCTCGATTTTTTACAATTTCGGGCTGTGATTTTCGACGAAGAATCTGGTCAAACGGATTGGGGTTCGAGGTAAGTATTTGGGTTATCCTATTTCTTGGGTTTTTGGTTGTTTTGGGTGTCAAAATTGAGGGGGGGGGGATTTGAGTGCGGTTTGGGAGGCGGAACAGAGGCTTGGGATTGATAATTTTTTCGGTGATAGTCCGACGACGACAAGCCAGCGGTCAAGGTGAGTATCTACGATAACTTTATATTTTGGGTTTTGGTTTGTTTTGGATGTATTTGGGGGTGAATTTGTTGGAGGAAATAGAGGTGGGCATCGGCGATTTTCTTGGAGGTGGCGGTGCGTGGTTGGTGGATTGGTTATGGCGTATGGAGGCTCGGTCGGAAACAGTATTGTCTAACAGTTTAGAGGTTCGATCTTGTAATGATACTTGTGGTCGTTTTGTGTGATTGAGCCTGTGAGATTGGTGGCTGCCGGATTTGGGGGATGGGAAGGAAAGCTGGTTATGGAGGTGCAACTGAGTCCGTGGTGTTTGGGTGATGATGTTTTGGTTTCTCATATTATTGATGCTAAGAATCAATGTCCTAGCATCAACATGAGTTCGAATTGAATGTTTGAATTGAATGATGCGTGCTTAAACCGAATTTGATCCGTTTAAGAAGAAGGGATTCATACTGAGAGTGCTATTGCGTTGCTGAAATTCTTGTGTGTGTATATGTCGTGAAAGGTGAGGAATTTTATATAATGATTTGTTGTTGATCATGGCAAATTAGGGTTAACATTTGATTGAGGAAATCAGTGAGAATTTGGGATATATGAATATACCAAGATATGAAGAATGTGGATGAAGGAAGAAATCTGGAAATCTGGTATTTGAGGTGTGAGAATGGGGGAAATGATTGGAGTTCAATAAGGATAAATCTTTGATTGGGGGAAGATTAACTAGAGTTTTGAAAGTGAGAACACAAAAAAAAATAAAATAAAGGTGTAGCCCACGCCCGAACCGACCACGCCCAAGGCCATTGGTTCGGGAAGGTAAATTCAGGTTATGCCTCCAAGGAGCCAGGGTGGAAGGGCTTATGGTAAGCATGAGAAACGCTCAATAACTCCCGCTTGCCACAAGGCCAATTCCACCTTGCGGGGAATCGAACCAAGCACACAGCTGCGCTGAGCACTTACCACCCATCCCCTTTGCCACTTGGAGATGTGCCCTGGGAGCGAAAGTGAGAACACAGGTTGTGTAAGGAAAGACGTGTGAAGGGGAAAATCTCCAAGTTGGTTGAGTTTCCAAAGATAAATGGATTAAGGAAGAGCTAAATTAATTTAAATTGGTCAAAATATTAAAATTGGGATCGTGAATGATGGTAATGGGGAGAATTTTGGAAAAATATAAATTTGTCAAGAAATGGAAAATGTGATAAGATGACATTGACAAATTGGTTGGGCTTCCAAGATTTGTGCCAAATAAATGAATTTCGATTGACTTAACTTAAAATTGAATAAGGAAGAAATTTTCTTGACTGACTTTAAATCGGATGATAATAGCAATAATATTAGAAGTTGAGACATAAAATAATTTGAATTCAAAAATAATTAGATTTGTGCTTAAAAAAAAAAAAAATGAATTTGGACATTTTTAAAATTGAAATTTAGACTACGATTTAAATGGACTTAAATTTATCTAGTTGAATTCAAAATTGTTAGAAATTAATATCTTCTCATTATATGATCCATATTACATATCCTAGTTTAATTAGGTAACCTACTGAATTAATAGAAACCTGGTTTAATTAGAAGTATTTCCTATTAATACGACAACTTTGATGGACGGTTGAGATTAAAAGATAATAAGGAAATTCAGCCACTCTCTCTACCTATATATACTGAACTCAAATTTCATCATTATAGTTCAATCTTATGAAAACACAATTAAAGCTTTAGGTTAAGGAGAGAAGGCGAATTTCAGATCAATCATAGTTCGGGATTCAATTAAAGTTATGGCAGGAATTAATCACTATTCAATATTATTGCTATAAATTCTGGTATGTTTTATGATTTACAGTAATTAATTTTTATGGTCAAGATCCCGAATAGAATTATGTTTAAATCTATATGTTCCGTATTAAGATTATAGATTACATGTGGTATAAGAGCAGGTTGGACTATAATAATTAGTTCTGTGTGTTTATGAATTCCGATTGGGGATATATTGATTTTGGCTATAAACTGAAATTTGAGGTTGTCATTGAAATTGTGTATCAGTATGGCATGAACATCCTTGTTTATGTTGCAGTATGTATATGGTTTTCGATTTGATATTGAAATCTGATTAAAGTATTGTTGAATTCGATTTGAAATATGTGGCCGGTTGAATGAGATTTTTATTTATTTTTTTTAAAATCTGATTATGAATTGTTGAATCTGGGTTTAAAATTAGATTCTGAAAGTGAATTTCGAATTGGGTCTTGGATCTGGATGAAAATTGTAGTCAGGCTTGTTGAATTTGTGGATGATTATGGTCGGACCGTCATTGGTTGCGTGCAGCGCTACAGGCGCTGCTTCACGATGGGCGCTGTAGGTCGCAGCGTCTGGAACTGGCTGCGCAGCGCTGAGGTTAGCAGTGATGCAGATTGCTGTTGAAAGCAGCGTTAAGGTGAGCAGCGCTGCATTGCGCGTGCCGTTGCGTTCTTGAATGCAGCGCCGTAGATGGCGCTGGCGCTGCAGGCCGGATGTAACCGCCTGTAGTGGGCCGCGTTCTCCAGTAGCCGGGAGATGCTGGTTGTGGCGCTGCATTCCCGAGTATATTGGCGGATGCGGCAGCTGGGTTTTAAACCCTAGTTGCTGCGATTTTGGAGAAGGGACTTAAGCTGGAAATTAGAAGTCTTCAGGGGCTTTTTGTGCAATTTTGGATATTTTGAATTATTTGCTCATCAGGTCCTCCCTGTTTGTTGTGAATTATATTTAAAACCTAAAGTTACAAAATCATTTAAGTTGGCCCTTAATGTTTTGAACTTTATAAAATCAGTTCCTAAATTTATAAAATTATTTAAGTTGGGCCTTTTAAAGTTTTGAATTTTCTAATTCAGCCCCTAAAGTTTATGAATTTTCTAATTTAGTCCCTAAAGTTTGAGACTATAATAAATTGACCACTGAAGTTTGGGAAAATTGCAATTTAATCCTTAAAGTTTTAAAATCCTTAAAGTTTAATCAAATTGCAATTTAAACCTCCAACTTATTGATTACTCAATTCTTAAGGTTTGAAAATCTCAATGTTTTGGCAAATATTATTATTTTGTCAATATTAATGATATATTGTATGCTTCTATTAAGTTACGCATACTATTTGAATTGCAATATACATATTATACTGAATTGATAATCACCACAGTAGTTTTAGTTTAGTACATGTATATTGTTATCCTCTGTAACATTCATATTATTGGTTAGTGTTCCCCATAGTGGACTCATATTATGTTGATGAATGTTAGACCAAGTAATATCATTGTTAGTATGTTTACTTGCATTATGCGTTATCCACAGGTATATCATGCATTACTAGTAAAATAAATGTTACGGGGTTGATTTATTTCCGCGATTAAGCAAGTGTGGAATATCCACAGATACCATACTTGTTTGATTAATAGTTTTGATCACTCACTTATGAATAAATCTTAGTCATATTTGTTTATTGTGTTTATAACTCAAAGAATAAATGTAGTGAGCTTGTTTCTATAATGCAGTTCCACATCCTGCTCAACTTAATACATATATCAATTTCATTCCTGAACTAGGTGGAACTAACTACTCGGAGTGGAAGGAGCGTGTTGAGTTCAGTTTGGG
Source organism: Ligustrum vulgare (assembly GCA_963555705.1). Classification (NCBI taxonomy): domain Eukaryota; kingdom Viridiplantae; phylum Streptophyta; class Magnoliopsida; order Lamiales; family Oleaceae; genus Ligustrum; species Ligustrum vulgare. The sequence continues at coordinate 32,434,732 of OY743174.1, forward strand.
GGTTCTTGATATTGATTTGGCTCTTAATGTGGACAAACATGTTGATCTTAATTCTTCGTCCACAGAAGATGTAGTTAAAGCCTTCAATACTTGAAATAGAGCCAATAAACTGTGCTTGAAATTCATGCCCCTAACCACTGCTTCCAACATTAAATCTTCCATCAAAGAAATCGAGATAGCTAAGGAATACTTATCTACCATAACTGAATGCTTTAAGACTGTTGATAAAGCAATTGCTGGAAAACTTATGGCTAAACTCACCACAACCCGTTTTGATGGCTCCAAGACTATGCAACAACGTGTACTTGACATGACTAATCTGGCTGCAAAATTAGGCAAATTGGGCATATAAGTGGATGATTCATTCCAAGTCAATTTATCCTAAACTCGTTGCCTCAACAGTATGGTCCTTTTCAAATTCATTATAACACAATTAAGGATACGTGAAATGTGAATGACTTGATCAACAAGTTGGTTCAGGAAGATGCTCGAATTATGCACCAGGTCATGTTGCTCAAGCAAATTACATGATTCATAATAATGGAAAGAACAAATTCGAAAAGCGAACTGGGAAGGGCATTAAGAGGGGCCCATCTAATGAATCAGATCAACCCGTACTGAGGAAAACTAAGAAGGATGAAAAGTGCCACTTTTGTAAAGAAGTTGGACACATTCAAAAGGATTGAAATGCAAAGTTTGGTTCGAAAAGAAGGGTAAGCCTTTGGCTTTTGTATGTTTCGAATCAGATTTTGTTGAAGCACCTTATAATACTTGGTGGATTGATTCTGGTTCTAATGTTCATGTTTCAAATTCGATGCAAGAATAATGATTCTGTTGGTTCGGGAATTATGGTCAATGACTTATATCAAATTAATCTTGATTCTTCCTTTTCTGAATCTCTTTTTGTTTCCTTGCATCCGAAAGTTGATTTGAAACGTAATATGACGAATGAAAGTTCATCTTTCTTGTGGCATAAAAGGCTGGGTCATATATCAAGGGAAAGAATTGAGATTCTTCCAAATCTTGATTTTATTGATTTTGGTACTTGTGTGGATTGTATTAAGGGTAAACAAACTAAACATACCAATAAAGGAGTCACAAGAAATAACGATCTGCTTGAGATAATACATACAGACATTTGTGGACCTTTTGATGTTCCGTCAATTAGTGGAGAAAAATATTTCGTCACCTTTATTGATGACTTTTCACGTTATTGCTATATTTACCTTTTGCATGACAAGTCTCAATCTGTAAATGCTGTAGAAATTTACATTACTGAAGTTGAGAGACAATTAGGTAAAAATGTGAAAATTATTAGATCTGATAGGGTGGTGAATATTATGGAAAATATGATGAATCTGGACAACGTCCTGGTCCTTTTGGTAAACTTTTAAAGTTAGGAATTTGTGCGCAATACACAATGCCGGGTTCTTGGCAGAATGGTATAGCTGAAAGACGCAATCACACATTTATGGAGATGGTTAGGAGTATGATGAGTAATGCTAATTTACCCATATCGTTGTGGATGCATGCCCTTAGGACCGCTGTGTATATCTTAAATCGGGTTCCCAGTAATGGAAACCAAGTTTAAGACATTTGCATGTATGGAACTGCCCAGCGGAGGCACTAATTTATAATCCACAAAAAAAGAAACTGGATCCAAAAAATCATTAGTTGTTATTTTATTGGATATTCAGAAAAATCAAAAGGATATAGGTTTTACTGTCCTAATCATAGTATGAGAATTGTAAAAACCTGTAATGCCAAATTCATTGAGAATGGGGAAGTCAGTGGGAGTGATAAAGTTAAAGAAGTGATTATTCAAGAAATTAGGGTACCAATTCCCTTACCACGAATTTCAAATGACATAATTCAGCCTAATGTTGTTGTTGATCCAATCAACGATGTATAACAAAATGTCAATAATCCTAAACTCCATAATGAGACTGTCTTCATTGAACCAATTGTAAATGCAACACCAGAAGTATCATTAAGGAGGTCCTAAAGACTTAAGAAATCAGCTCTTCTGGATGATTACATGTTGTACTTACAAGAATCTGAATTTAACATAGGGATGAGAAAAGACCCAGTTACGTACACACAAGCCATTAAATGTGAAGAATCTAAAAAATGGATCGATACCATGCTTGAGGAGATAAAATCTATGACTGCTAATGAAATCTGGGATTTGGTTGAATAACCGGAAGGGCATAAGAAAGTTGGTTGTAAATGAATTTAAAAAAACAAAAAACCAAATGTGACTCTCATGGTAATATCAAATGATATAAAGCCAGACCTGTAACCAAAGGGTTTAATAAGAAGGCATCGATTTAAATGAAACCTTCTCTCCAGTTTCTAAAAAGAATTCATTACGAATCATTATGACTTTAGTTGCTCATTTTGATTTAGAGTTACATCAAATGGATGTGAAAACAACTTTTCTTAATGAGAGTTTGGAAGAAGAAGTCTACATGGAAAACCAGAAGGCTTCATTATAGGTGAAAAGAAAAACATGGTCTGTTTGTTAAAGAAGTCGATATATGGTCTAATTCAAGCTTCACGACAATGGTATATCAAGTTTCATAATACCATTAGTTCCTTAGGGTTTACTGAAAACATTGTTTCAATGTATATACCTAAAGATCAGTGGGAGTAAATTTGCATTTTTTGTTCTATATGTTGATGACATATTAATTGCCAGCAGTGACCTTGGTTTATTACGGAAAACTAAGGATTTTCTTTCTCAAAACATTGAAATGAAAGATATGGGGGAGGCATCATTCGTGATTGGAATAGTAATATTTCGTGATGGATCACGTAGATTTTGGGAATGTCTCAGAATGCCTATATCACAAAAGTTTTGGAAAGATTTAATATGGCGTCTTGCGATCCTAATGTTGTTCCAATTTAGAAGGGGGATAAGTTCAGCCTAACTCAGTATCCTCAAAATGAATTGGAACATGAAAGAATGAAATTTTTTTTCCTTATGCTTCTCTTGTAGTAAGCTTAATATATGCACATGTATGCACCAGGCTAGACATTAGCTTTAGCTTTACCGTCGGTGTGTTGGGCCGTTACAAAAGCAATGCAAGCATTGATCATTGGAAAGCTGCTAAGGAAGCGTTGAGATACTTATAGGGAACAAAGAAACATATGCTCACATTAAGCCATACTGACCACCTTGAGGTGATTGGTTATACAGATCCACTAACTAAAGGGTTACCACTCAAGACATTTAAGTAGCATGTTGATGCAATTGGTCTTGAGTGTAACGAATAGTTTCTTTTCTTGTATGTGGATTGCTCCATGTTCTTATGTTGACGTTATTTTGAAATTTCATTATTGAAAATTCTAAATTCTTATATTTCCATTTTTGTAAACATTATGTAAATGGATAATAATAACAGAAATAGTCTTTTAATTAAGACATTACAGGGACCATTATGAATACTTTGCTTTACGTACTTAATTAAGTGGATTATTGATAAGTAATACATGGAAGGGACCATGTTCTTTAATTAACATGGAACTGCTATGACTCTTATCAGTGATTCAATCAACAAAGGTAATTACGATAAACATTTTAAGTATATCAATTCAGCAATTTTTGCGTGCCTTATGATTCCTATATGAAACCATAAATAGGATTGTTATATGGACCAAGTGGGAGATCGTTAGAAATTAATATCTTCTCATTATGTGGCACATATTACATATACTGGTTTAATTAGGTAACCTGTAGAATTAATAGAAACCTGATTTAATTAGAAGTATTTCCTATTAATACTACAACCTTGATGGACGGTTGAGATTAAGAGACGAATTTCAGATCAATCATTGTTTGGGATTCAATTAAAGTTATGACAGGAATTCATCACTATTCAACATTATTGCTTTGGATTCTAGTATGTATTATGATTTACAGTAATTAATTTTTATGGTCAAGATCCTGAACAGAATTATGTTTAAATCTATATGTTCCGTATTAAGATTATAAATTACAAAAATAACTAACGTGGCTAGACGAGTACGTTTTTAAATAAATTGGTGAAGTGGTAGTGACACGTTTTTAAGAAATTAAAATATTTATTTCGATAAGTCACGAAAATTCTTGATCGCTGCACTCCCTATATAGGTTCAACAAATATGGAGTGTAATAACTAAATCCTAGACTATAAAGCAGATGAAGTACCTCCAAGATATGAAGGCAGCGAAGTGTGCAATGGTTGCAACTATCAACTCCTCAATGGCTGCTTTGCAGATGTACTCAACTACTTCTCATAATGAGGAGGGCAGTATAAAGGGAAAGGAAGCATCAGTTACAAGTTGAGTAGAAGTCCACTACTTTGGAAAAAGAAAAGGTTTTTCCCCATGCCACCTTGGACTTTGCAGCTAAATCGTAAGAGTTCAAGACCTTAATTGTTGAAAAGTTAAGAGCTGAGATCAAAAGAAGTGTAGACCTACAACAAGCTCTCTTGAGGAAGAGGCGAAGAAAATACAACAACTCCAGGAGATGCTGGAGAATGTTGAAGCTGATCTAAAAGCCATAGAGTTCGATCTTTACATAATGGAAATTAAGTCTATTATAGAGGAGTTCAAAAAGAAGTCTCTTGAAGTGGAGATTCAGTAGCTGATAGTTGATGTCCAGGAGTTAGAGAAGAAAGAGAAACAATTAAGGGTTAAGACTGTCCAGCAAGTCGGGGGGCCAGCTCTACCACCTATGTGAACACTTAGATTTTATTTCAGTGACTTTATAACGCCTTAGTAGGCCTCATGTACTTGTTTCATTTTTTAATGTAAGTTTTCATTAAGCGCATAATACTTCAATTATTATAATTTTTTGCATGCGACATTTAAGAAATTGTAATGATGACTATAATGCCCCGGATTCTGAACACCCGGAACGCTACGTCATCGTCTCAAATTAACTTTGAAAATAATGATTTAGCGAAAAATAAAACAACAATTGAAATTTCATTTCACATAATTTTAAAAAGCTTGACCCAAAAGGTCAACAATTAGAATATTGAAATAATTTGGAAAAAAATTTGGAACAAACATGAAATAAGTTTCAATTTCAAATAAAACATTTCTAAAATCTCAATAATGGCCACCATCGCACGTCTCGCCGCCAACTCCGTCATCTGCAAAATTTGTTTTGGAAAACGTGAGTATTTCAAAGATATACTCAGTAGATTCGCGCACAATATTCATTTAACATTATAAATTAAAACATATAATCACGATATTCAAGTCTCAGGTGTCTAACGATCACCAGTATTCTCATGAACAAGTAAATAAATACAAGTTCAAGTCTCATGCATTTAAGCAAGTAAATTCTCGTAACATAGTCTCATGCTTAGAAAGCAAGTAATTCTCATGAACACAATCATACATGCTAAACTTATAATCCAAATAATTATTGATGCGCACTTTTGAAAAACGTAAATTTGTAAATAAGAGTCTATCTTATTTCTCGAGTATTGAGCAAACGGGAATAAATACTTTTAAAATTTCTCGCGCCTCGTCTAACCCTATAAATAAATAAATTAAATTTAGTATTTTGGGATTTAAGTTTTAAGATGAAAATAAAAGCTTAGGGGTTGAATTAAAATATTTTAAAACTTGAGACTGGATTAAAAGGCTTTGAAAATATGGGGGCTAATTAATAAAAACTCTTTTAAAATAAGGGCTGAAACAAATACTTTGAAACTAAGGGACTTACTTAAAATAATTTAAAACCTTATGGCTTGAAATAAAATATTTAGGGACTTGATTGAACTTTTAGAAAATAAAGTGAATTTCAAATCTTTAGGGTCTAATTGCAAAAAAAATCAGAATGTTTATGATCAATAATGATGAAATCATAAAGTATTTTAAATTTAATATGAAGAATACTAAAGTTTAGGTAGAGATGGCAATGGGCCGAGCCGAGCCGGCTCGGCCCATTAAGCTCGGTGCTCGGCTCGGTTCGTTACTCAGGGTCAAGCTCGGCTTGGCCCTTGAGCTTGTGGCTCGCGAGCCGAGCCAGCTCGCGGCTCGTACATAATTTTTTTTTTTCATTTTTTTCATTAAAATTAATATTTTATTTAAAAAAAAAACGAGTCCACGAGCCGAGCTCGTGGGCTCGGCTTGTGGCTCGTGTTTCACGAGCCGTCAATGTAAAACGACCCGAGCCGAGCTCGGCTCGTTTTAGGATTTCCTTGTTTGGCTCGTGAACGAGCCCATGAGTTCGATGAGCCGAGCGACGAGCCGCTCGGCCCGTTTGCCATCTCTAAGTTTAGGGATGATGAGAGAGTGGAATTAAAATAAGGACTAACTTAAATTCATTGTCAAACTTGATGATTTAAAGGCAAACTTGACTTTTATAACCAAACCAAACCCATCCCACAAGCTCCTGTTTTGTCATTTTCAGAGGATGAAGCTGGGTTCAATTTAGTGGTGTTGTGGTGGAATTGCTCAATCTTGGAGGTGATGACGGTGGTTTCGTGCAATGAATTTAGGACTTGGTTTAGTAGTTAGTTTGATTAGTGTTCAAGGAAATCAGTTTGGAGGTTGGCCTGTATGGGTAGTGGCAATGGTGGTGGTTGTGGTGCTTGACTGGATTTATGCAGTAGGCGGTAGAGATGATGATGAATAGGTTTTTTTTTTTTTTTTGTGGGTGTGGTTGCGAGCTGCAACGGATCTTGGGTGTAGGCGGTGGTCGAGGTGATGATGATGATGATTCAAATGATGGTGAAATGGTGGATTGGAATTGTGGTTGCTTGGCTATGGCAGTGGTTGATTTGGTGTTGCCATTGGTGATGCTGGTTGGCTATGGAGGTTGGTGGTGATGGTTGATTGCGGTGTTGAAAATGAAGAATTTGGGCAGATTTTTGGCGAGAAAACGAGACTAAATTGAGGTTCGATTTAAATGATTTTAAGTTGGGAATCCATTCGAACGAATTGAGGTTCAAGGTAAGTATTTGGGCTTCTTTTGTTTTCTTGATTTTCTGGTCATTTTGTGGAGGTGATTGGTGGAGAATTTCTTACCCAAATTTTCTTGTTGGTGTTCGTGAGTATGAAGGGAAGGAAGGGGGAGAATATATGCTTAGTTGTGTACACGTTTTGGTATGTTTATTAAATCAATAATTGTGAGGGATTCGGGGGAAAATTTGAACAATTGATTCAATTATAGAAGGGGAGATGACATGGATTGAGGGAAGATGATGGGGAAGAAAAATGTGCTTAATATGAAAAAAGGAAGTTGGGGAGGAATTTTTGGGGAATTAACAATCATTCATGAATGTGTAAAGCTTGATACTTGAAAGAAGAAAATTTATAGGAAGAAAGAAAATGTGAAGTGGAAGATTGTAGTAATAATTGGGCTTAAGGAGTGATTATGAGAAATATAGAGCTTGTTAAGAAATGTGATTGAATGGAGTTGTCAATTTGAATGAGTTTTGCAAATTAATTATGTAAGGGGGAACACAATTTGAGTAGGAGAGAAATATTAAATTTGATTGACTTAAATTGAGAAATTATAAAATTGGAAAAAATTATAGGAAACATGCAAGAATGGAATTTGATTGAGCGAGTTGAGGAAGAGAGTTAAGGATTGTAGAACTGGTATGGACGTGTATGGAGGTAAAACTTTGGAAAATAAGAATTTGTTGTAAAGTGGAAAAAGAAATGTGGGGAATAGATGACTAGGTGAATGGTCGTTTCTAAATTGGGATTAAAGAGAAATTAAATTAGTTTAAATTGGATAAGATATTAGAATTTGAAAATTTTGAACTAGGAAATAATAATTTGAGATTTTTAAAATAATTTAAAATTGGAGATTTAGCTAGAATTGGAAGTTTGAACATAAAATAGATAATGACATTGCGACATTTTTAAATTGAAATCGGAATTGGACTAACATTTTTAAATGATTTTAATTTCACTTAAAATGACTAGACACACACGAGTTTTAAAAATAAATGGGCAAAATCGTAACAACACGTTTTTAAAGATAAATAATATTTATTCAATATAAATCACGAAAATTCTCGGTCGCTACAATGACACCTCAACACTTTTTAATATATTTTACCTAAGTACTAAAATAATTAAATTAGTTCGTACCTCGAAGGAAAAATTTAGCCCCTGTTCTCTTTGCTGTTTTGAGGTCGTTTTCTGTTTTTATTTTCGAAAACGTTAAAAACGCGTTCTCTTTACCATTTTCGAAAACGAATTTTGGAAAACAAAAAAAAAAATTTTGTACATAAAACTTAAAATGCCCAAAACCTCGTTTTGGGCATTTTATGTGTATTTCGACAAAAAATGTCCAAAACGCGGAAAACGCGTTTTGAATTTTTTTTTTTTTTTAAAGAATTATTTTAACTTAGAACTAAGTTTAATATAAAGTTTTTATTTTTTTATTACTTTTTTTTAGAATTATCCTAATTTGGAACTAAGCCTAAATATATATATATATATATATATATATATATATATATATATATATATATATATATATTTAGAATTATCCTAACTTGGAACTAAGTTTAAATAAAGTTTTATTAAATTCAATATCAACATTACAAAAAAAAATTAAATGAGAATTCTTGTTATTATATTTCAAAAAATGCACTAATAAATGGACTCTGGTGGTTTTGAAAAAACTTGCATTTTCTGAATTTTAATAGAAGTAGAGTTTTTTTCAAATCCCGAACCTGACCAAGCTGTGTTAATATAGACTCTTAATGCTCACATTAGTGTGTTGCACTTAACCATGTTTTCAGTGTATTATGAAAGAAAATTTGAGTTTGAATTAGTCTTATTCTGCAAGCAAATTAATTAAAAATAGTTTAAGTAATATTCTGCAAAATTTCAAACAGAACGTGTTTTCCAGCTTTTCATTTTCAAAAACAGTTTTCAGAAATGACAAACCAAACACGTTTTCAGCAAATTTGAAAACAAAAATGAAAACATGAAACACAAAATATTTTCGAAAATGAAAATAGAAAATAAAATACAAACAGAACGCCACCTTAGTATACAATGATAACAATTTTCAATTAACTTTTACCAGTAACCTAATGCTCCCTTAAGCATTTTTTTTTATATTTTACTGAGAATATTATTTAATTATAAATTCACTGTAAAAGTTGGAACTTGACATGAAAGACACATTTTTCATGAAAAATGTGTGCAATAAAACATACCCTTCACTTTTTCGTTATGTTCTCGAGAAATTATTGAATTATAAATTCATGGATAACTTATAATTTTACAGTTAACATCTTTAAAAAAACAAAAATAAAAAACAAACATCGTTAACATATTTCATCACTCTGACATTCAACTACCTCTTGTCCCACAAATCAATAGTTGGCAATAATATCATAACTGATATTTCATGCAATAATTACATGGGACCCTAAAAACAAAAATGGTAAGTAAAGAGGTAATGATAACGTCTTTAGATTAAGTAGTTAAAAGATGAGTATATTTTTAATATTTTATTATGTGACGAATGATAAGTTGAGATGACATACAACGATTACGTGTAACATTTGTTGAAATATGATTGTTAATTAAGTAATTTTCTTTAATTAGTAGATGACACATGATGGTAGTAAAATTTGAAAATTGAAGTTCATCGATTTAATTGATGCTTGATTGAAGTTCACTAGACAGGTTGAGATATATTGAAATTTACTTACAACGATTACATGTAACACTTGTTGAAATATGATTGTTAATTAAGTATTTTTCTTTAATTTAGTAGATGACACATGATGGTAGTAAAATTTGCAAATTGAAGTTCATCGATTTAATTGATGCTTGATTGAAGTTCACTAGCCAGATTGAGATATATTGAAATATACTGATCAAATTGAAATTTCACTAAAAGATTAGTCACCGCATCATGTTCGGTGAAATTCCGCAAGTGCACATAATCGTTGATAAGTAATATTTTTATCAATAAAAATATCGTTCCATGAGAAATAAGTTCTAAATTGAATTGTATTAATTCATTTTCAAATTTGAATTTAACCATTTTAAAAAGGTAATTTATTTTAGTATCATTTTTCATATCTTCTAAGTTGTCCTACAAATGAATTGAGAATAGTCATCTTCTCTTCAGTTAACATCACTCATTTTCCTTTTAATTTTTCCTCTTTAACCTCATCACTTGAAATTTGTCTAATTTCGATATATTTTACGAAAATGGCCAAATTTGGGTGCAAATTGTGTACTACACCCTTATTGAAAAGTAAAGAGAGCCAGATTTTTTATTGAATGAGGCACTATTCGAGAGTCATTGATGTTTCATCTTTGAGAAGCTTTATTCAAGTGCGAGTAATTACCCTCTGTGTCCAATTCTTGCATTATCTAATAGGCAAAGAAAAAATTCAAGAATGAGGAAAAAATGAAGAAGTTTAGGTAGATGGTTTCACATTATTGCATTGATGGTTTAAAGAAGAAAACACATAATTTTATTTTGACAAAAACACAACATCGCATTAACGACTTGATTTGGAAAACCACAAATTTTGGTAGAAGATAATATTTTTTTAAATCTTATTTACATTGATAACTTGTGTTTAGTACTAGTTATATATGTGATAAAAGTAACATGAATCATCCCAAATAATTAGTCAAAATTATTTTTGCTCTTGTCAAATTATTCAGCAAAATTTCATGTTCATTGTGTTTTGTTACTCCCAAATTGTGTCACATTTGTTAGTTGACTTTGTAAGCGGTATAAGGTAGTTGTGTATTGAACCTGTCGTTAACTGTGGGAATAAATTTTTTGTAAAAATGGTGGTTCAAGAAGATGATAAATATATGTGGTGAGGTGTAATCTTGATATATCATTCTCGACAATTTATAAACACCAAAAATGATATTTTAAATATATTTATGGATATTTTTCAGATATCAAGAACGTTCCTAAAAAAATGGAAATGCTAATGAACTTTATGTGTTGAGGATTTTAAATGTGCCGCATGTGGATAGCATGTCTGTATTAGAATTTTTTTTAGTGTAAGTTCAACGTAGTTGTGTTGATGAAATGCAAGTACGAGTGATTCGCAGTCTCGCATAGTTGTACTTTCATCAATCGAGATGACGTTTGGAAGTTGCATGAAATCAAACAACATCAATTGTTATTCGAAGTGACATTTGATATGAAGAGCTTCTCAATTTATTGTTCAAGAAGCTCAATTTTTATAGAATAAAGTTTCGGATTTAGCTGAGATTCAAAGTTCTGAACATGAATATTCCACCTGCTAATGTAGCCAACGATAAGGATTTGTAATAGTACATTTTTGTTCACACGCATACTGCATTATGTGTAGTTGCAGATCAATAAGATGCGAGAGAGAATAAGATGAATGTTATAATTGAGCATTCATCACCTATAGAAGATGCATTGTTTGGGCATGAAGAAATGGCATGTGCTACTTAGAAGAGCTACGAATGTTCCTGATATGGAGGTAGAGAAAAATGAATTGTAAATTGAAAATGCACTATAGTTGGAAGAACAAGGAGGAATAATAGAGATTCAAATATACTTTAGCATGAAAGCGCGACACAACAAGGCTTCGACTAAAGGATTTGATGGAAAAGTTTCATTTCAAGGTTAAAAAGTCGAAACCTAGAACTTTTATTGTTTGTTGTGTTGATAGCACCTATAGTTGGTTTGTGCGAGCATTGCAGATTAACACTTCAAACATATTTATGGTTCTTTTTTACATGCCTAAGCAAACAAGATCTTTAGATATTTGGTGGAATACAAACAAACATGCAACGAGTTACCTAATTGGGTAGTACATCATACAGTGATACAATGCAAACTAACCACAAGTTCTCGAGGGTATTATTGGGGAATGGAACATGAGTTTGGAATGAGGATCATCTACAATAAAGCATGGAGGAAATTGTTTGACTCCATGGTTCACTTGAATAGAGTATTCACAAATTGCCTTCTTACTATCACGTGCTTACTAAGACAAACCCTGGAATCATTGCGAATATTGAGCTTGGTAGTAATAACAGATTTTTGTATTTATTTGTAGTATTTGGGCCAAGTATATGAGGTTTTTGAGATAACACAAGACCTTTTATTTATGCTATGAGAGTCATTTAAAGGACAATGCAAGAGAACATTATTAGTAACTGCAGATCAAGATGCAAACATGCAAATACATCATGTTGCTTGAGGTATTGTCTATGTGGAGACAAATGCATCATGATACTAGTGCTTCTTGAAGTTGAAAGATGTTTTTGAGGACTCAGATCGACTTGTATTCATGTCAGACAAGAGGAATAACATCTAGTGGGAAATTAGCAGGTTGTATCTACTGTCTCACCATCTCACCATGGTGCATTCATGTAGCATATCGAAAAAAATCTTATCACTTGGTATAGTAATAGCAATGCAGTGTTCTTGTTCAAATGCACAAAGCGGGTATACCACATATCGAATTTTGAGCATTTAATGGAGTAGATGAGAATCATCGGTCTAGTAATGAAGTCATACCTGGAATGTGCTAGTACATCAACATGGCCGAGGGAGAATTTTGAAGGAAATCGGTACAACATTATGATGAAAAATATTGCGAACTCCTTAAATTCAGTTTTCAGGCGACATTAGTTGAAAACATTAGATCAATGACGTAAAATTGGTTCTTCGATGGGGAAAGTGCATCCCCAACATGTACTAGTGATTTAACACCGAAACTAGATTTGGAGTTACGAGATTCGTTCGATGTCGATGAGATTTTATATGTATATGACTTGGATTAAATGGTTATGGAGGTTGGTTTAGGAACATACATGTTTATTGTTGACCTCATTGTAACACATGCTCTTGCTGAGAATTTCAACTACGTCAAATTCCATGCTCCCACGTATCTTGAGCTACTTGTTTTAAAAAGATATTCTTGTATGACTTATGTTCATATTCCCTATACGAATATTGTCTGATTGGATTGTTTCACATGCTATCCTTCTATCGAAGTATCACCCCAAACATTTGAAGAGCACCAGGTCGACCATTAACCCAAGTACCAAAACTAAAAGGTCTACGAGCTTGTGAAAATATGGTCGGTGTGGAAAATCCGGACACAGCTGGAAGAATTTTATACAACACAACATTTATCACTCTATATATTCTAATCTTTACATTTGACAACTCAACTTTCAATAAAAACATTTGATGATTGAAAACTAGCACTAGTTTAAACGCATTAATGTAATACGATTTTCATTACAAACCAACCAAAATGAAATGCAGTACATGGTTAAGACTACAAATAGTAAATTAATGACAAAAACAAACAATTTAAATAACATATGAAAAATAGTCATATCTATGCATCATCGACAACGAACAAAGGGAAAAGTTAACATCAATCCTTATCGTCAAAGCTTATCTTGATGACATCTTCCATGTTGAGGAGTTGCAATCCTACTTCATCATCCGATTCATCAATGTAAGGAACTCCAAACATAATTTTTTTTTATAGCTTTTTTCATGGAACACAAATAAGATGACCACATCGTTCATCCTCATCAAGGCATGTGGGAAATGGAATGGGGTGAAGGTTCGCCCTATGATGACTATTCACCGGAAGGTTGACCAGTGGAACGATGACCACAATTCATTCTCTTCTATTAATGAACATCTCTTCGTCATCTTCAAGGTTGGGGATGATTGGATTGTGAAATAAAGACTCGAGTGGATAGTTTTTTGTATTCAAATCTTTTTGAGAAGTTTGATGGAAACCCCATTCATGGTAGAGTTCAATTGTGCTGTGAAATGAAGAACCTTGTGTGGGGGAGTTGTTCATATTGCAATCACTAGCTTTGTTAACAAAATGGAAATATAACTTCTGTAATAAGACTACCTTTACTATGAATATTTCTCTTACAAATCTTTGCAACCAATTCCATACTTATAGAGGTAAGTAATATAAACTAAATTGTATTGAATCGTCACACCAACTAGGGATTCAAAGCATTTACATTCGATTGACATTCGATCGAGAATATAGCCTTTGGATGTATTTGTCAACTTCTTGTCAACTATATGTACCTCTTATATCCATTAATTTTCATGGTTCGATTTCACTTAGGATTGTTAAAATAATCTTTCAATCTCAAATTAGATGCTTAGCCATATCTTTAATTAGAATGCACTATTTTTTCTCTCCCTCTCTCTGTATCCATTGAATTAACATCAACCACAAAATACCAATTATAGGAGGTGACTGTCCCAATCAAACAAAATTAATATTTAAAAAAAAAAAAAGATATTTGCTTAAATTTTAATACACTATGAAAATTGGGAACTATAGCGGTGACTTTTAGGGGCTACAATAAATTTGCCTCTATATAGGTGGACTCTATAAAGGCGACATGACTTGTCATATCATATCATATCATATAGAGTCTAAGACCTATAGGGGGGACATATTGTCGCTTATGCTTCAGATATGTCGTATCTATAGGTAGATTATACAAAGACGACATAAACATCATTCGTATAGATCATAGATTATTGGAGGGAATTCGTGGCATAAAATTTAGCGCATTTTTGCACCCGTACGAGTGAAATGTAGCCCCTATCGAGTATTAGGTGAGGTATAACATGGTCCCTTGCTACAAGGATTGGAAAAGGTCCTTGAAGAGAATTGAACATGGTACAAGTAATAGTCAAAAGCAATTACCATTGATTTAAGTAAATGTAACTTTAAGTTACTTACCATAACTAACACATCATTTATATTTTTTGACTTGTAGATATACTTAGACATTCGGGGTGCTGATCATAAGTCAAGTACCAGGTGTCCATAGATGCTCTTGATTGTCCTGATTATGACTGTTACTGAGCATACAAAATCGATGAACATAAATACTATAGGTTGCACTAGACAAATAGTCCTTTCGGTGAGTTACCTGCTGAATAGTGGTAGAGATGCATTTACACGTTCACTAGTGGAGGGTCAGTCGACAAGAGTGTCGTCATGAAGGAAGTCCTTAGGAAGAGAAGCAGACATGTACGTGGCATCTGACGAATTCCGAAGGATAGTTCTACCTCCCTTGACTCCATCATTGGATCATCACATGCCCTGCAAGGATTCAGCTAGCCTTTTGCTTCTGTCCATACCAACGATCCTCAGTTCATGTTTTACGGTGTCGAGATTCATTGACTACATAGGTCTATTGAGTGACTTACATTAATGAGAATGATGCAGCTGTGACAATGAAATTTCCCCTATATATATCAAGAGCTACAAAACTTTATGGATGAAATATTAGGGGTGACTTTGTCAACTCTATATATCTATAGAGGTGACATTTCTAGTTATATATCACCCCTATAACTTTATGATGGGCCTTACAATCCCCAATTCTTGTAGTGATACAAATGAATGGGAGATGATAAAAATGAGAGAAAGAAGAGAAGATAAGGAACATTGTTTTCATATTTTTAATAAAAAGAATGAAGGAAATGATCAATTCTTATATTCATTCTCAATAAGGTGCATCAATTTTTTTTGACAACAATGGTTGTTTCCATTAAAATTTTCACCATGTGAGCAAACAAGGAGTGAAAAAATAAGAACATAATGAAGATTTTTTTTTTTTTTTTTTTTTTTCAAAAGTTTCCTTTACATTTACTTTTCCCTATAACCAAATCCACTCTTACGCATTTTCGTTATTTTCTTGAGAAATTATTAAATTATAAATCCATGAATAACAACTACAAGAAAATCGAACTACAGTGATGATGAAAGTCATCCCTGAATGTCAAGAAGTCACCACAATTTTTATTTTGCGACAACACTATCGTCTCCAAAATTGTTTGCTTTAGGCCGTAGTTGATGCTAATTAGAGACAAAATGAGTCGTCGCTAGTATGTTGACCTACAACGACTATAAGGTGTCGTCGCTACTGTCTAGAACTACAGCGTCGACTTCCTATCATCGCTATGTTGTTAACCTACAACAACGACTGAGTTTTCGCTATTAGTGCCCAATAGAGATGGGTTGTCTTCTCTGTTGTGCGACTAGAGCGAAGTCACAAAAAGTTCGGTAGCCTTTATAGATGACTAAGTCATCGCTGATTAATAACATTTTTTAATTATAATCATTTAATAATTTTTAAAAGATTTAATATTTTATTTTAAAAACGAGAAATAATATATTTGATTTTATTAATTAGAATTGAAATATTGTTACTTGTTAACAAATATCAAAATATTCAGTTAACGAATTATAATAAAAAAATAAAATAGTATATTATTGTATTAAAAACAAAATTATGTACAAATTTCATTTTTATGCAAAAACTTTTTTAAAGAATCCTACGAATTTAAGTCTAAGTTACCATCATCATCGTCGTCCTCACCTACCTGAGTCGAGGGTCCTACACTATCTTTTGGAATCGAGGCTGACTCAATATATGTCCTGAAAATAATTGCTCCAACAGTGCGTTAACTTGAGCAAGTTGGGACATGGTTTAGGCCACCTGAGCGGCCTGGGCCACCAATTTCTGCTCGAGCTCCATCATGATATAAGTACAACTCTAGTCTGATACTTAATTCTATCATATATCATCGCGTACCGTTCGTGTAATAAGATTTGTGCGAATCACATAGGATAGCACCGAGCAAGCTGTCACACACCTTTTTTTCTCCACATGCATTACGTCTAGATTATGCTTCAATAGTGCACCAGTAAGGTAGCTCGTAAAAAACACTCTTATTTCTCCTATTGAGTTTGCCCGCATCCCATTTCCTTGTACGACCTCCGAACTGTGAGTACTTTCCAGAAATTCCATTTGTCACATCACTAACTAACACATTACATCCACACAGTTAAACCGACGTGGAGACTCACAAGTCTCAGGTTTTCCATTGAAATCACGAATTTTACAGTACTGATGAGTAGTTAACAAAAAACACAAATGTCCCCACATCAGCTGTTTTCCCAAATATGCTTTTAGACAGTGTATCAACGTTGCAAGTTGGGCATGCTCCGTACGTAATCCTATCCACTCAACCTAGAAAGACTACTTCTAGCTGGAAAATCATTGAAGGTCCACAATAGTGCTGCACACATTCTAAATAATCCATTATTTGTTCCAGAATCGCGTAAATCAAGACCCTTATACAACAGTTCCTTCAACTCATCGTCTAGTGGATATTGAAAATATCAATGTCTTTCCCTGGTGACCGCGAACAAGTTATCAATATAGTGAGTATCATATTTTCTCTCTTCATGCACAACCATGGAGGTAGGTAATAAGTAAATAAACTATCAACCACATGCTATAGGATTGACTCTTGTGTTGTTTCCAAACGGATTAAAAGCCGTTTGAAACAAGACACAGTCTGACAATTCAAATCTTGCACACAAAATCGGGGTGTGCTTTATTAAAGTACTGCCACACGTTTCCATCAACGGGATGCCCCATTTCATCTTCATCTATCGAATGTCCAGTACTGTGAGCTAAATGCTAAAGCCTTGGAGCCAACAAAAACTTAAACCTTGGAGCCAATGTAAAATAACACAACTTATGCGGGACATTCTTAACAGGTGACTTTCTTGCCACCTAAGTTCATCGACTATCTGAGTATATTGGAAGACCCTTTGATCATCATTCTTCATCTAGAACAGTGCTAAACAATCTTGCATATGTGAATCGACTTATAGTCCAGCTCTAACTTCCTCATTAGCTTCTTGATGAGAATCATGCAGGCTTGATAGAAAAATAAAATATTCAAGCCAAAATCAAGAAGTTGCAGTTTCAAACCACGGGATCGCGTGGTATAAAATTTAGGGCGATCGCGAACTATATTGAAAAAGAGACCCGAGACATTTTGAACCTTCCACGCGATCACGACCGAAGCACCTGAGCGATCATGCAGTTATAAAATTAGGGTTTACGCATTTTTAGGTTAAATTCCGTCTTTGCTTATTTTAGGGTTTATTTTGGGCTTTTATAGCAGCTAGGGCTTGTTTAATTTCGTTTTGTTTATTTATATGCCTTTTAATTCATTGTAAGCAAAGACAACTTTGATGATTAATGAGATTACTTGAATTAGGTGAGTTTATCCCTATTCTTCTTCGCTCTTGATTGAACCCCTTGAACTTATCAAATGATTTGAAAACCTTTGTGGCGTTCATCCCTTTATGGTTCTTCATTTCGTATCTTAACGAGTCTTGGATTTGATACATCCTTGGTTATTGAGTCGTGAGTGTCGGGTCATATTGTTATCGTCTAATAATCTGGATTTGCAACTTTCCAAGTATTTATACAATTTCCGCGAGATTGCGTGATTCCCCATCAAGGATCACATCACTTCTTAGTTTCGTAATGTGAATTCGCAAGATTTAAATTGGGAAATGCCAACTTCAACAGTTTAAGTAGCTCGTCAAATGACTTGTTGGTCATTTATTCATTTCTTTAATATACATCAACTTATCCATCAACTTAATGTCTCAAACAACTCGTCCTACTCAAAATCAACATCTGCCTCCATCGGTTCTCCCTCGTTTACATTGTGCAAAACGTCTGTCATCTCGTCTCTCGAAACTATTAGTTCCTTTTATGGTTGCATGTTTACATGCACTTCCATTGGCTGTTCATGATGAATCATCTTTCCTAATGTTTTAAAAAAAACTATATTGTTAATGTGACCAACTACAACTCTCACTGATCACTTTGCTATATTTATACAGTTATTTTTCGTACAAGAAGTCATCCCTTTTTCATTTTCCAATGGCCGGGTCATTCTCATAAATCCTACACCTTTGTTTACAAATTAGGTGGACTAGCCCCGTATTCTATTAAGTTTTATCAAACTCTTGTTCATATCTAGTTTTACTTTGTTTTCACTGTTAAAAAAAATATAACTGAAATGTTTGAGTGACGTGAGCATGTGATAACCCCTTATCGCTCCTATACTAATTCAAGATACGGGTCCTAACCATTCGACATTGATTCACAAGTCGGGAGTTATGACAATTTTTTCTGTTGCTGCCTTTATGTTATCCATAAATTTAGGAAACTTTTCCTCAATTTTCTCCATAGTGCTAGCATAGACGTTAAACGTAGTCCACATCCGGAGAATATTTTAGGAGACGCCACCGAAATCTACACAAGAATAACGAAGCTGATGCATTGAAAATTATTTAATAACACAACTCGTAACTCACTAAGCAAAGTTAAATTGTCCAATAATGGGGCAATTCAAATATTTGTTTATAAAAATAAAATAGTTTTAAATTAGGACGTGCGTGCTTACCAAAGCTCAATACAGGTGCAATAAAGTGTAAAAAGCATGAAACGTTAATAATAAATTATAATTAGATAAAAATAACTTACTAAAAGCTTAAAATTTTCACTTTTCAACTATGTCTACCAACATTTCCAAGCTCTATAAACAACGTAGACAGCATAAACCTAGCATAAAAAATGACGAAAAATATATTATTAATCAATCATTTAAAAAATTTATAAAATACAAAAATTTGGGTACAAATATCTTATTATATCACAGAAAAATTTCAGATGAGAGCGCCAACTAATAATTTCTACATTGAGAATCAAAAAAGAGATAAAAAAAACCTCAGAGAAAATAGTAATCTATTCGTTTTTAATGTGAAAAATGAAGGAAAAACGACTGAAGCGCTTTTATATACACATTCAATGTGACAATGTGTTGTTGTCCCTTTATTGTCAATCTATATAGATGACTCATATTGTCGTCGCTATATTGCAAGTATTGCGATGGCAATATGTCATCACAATATGCCATAAAATTTGTGACGATATTGTGCATTGTTTTTAATAGTTGCAATAGGCAACATCTATTGCGATGAGGTTATATATCGTTTTTAGTAGTTGCAATAGGCAACATCTATGGCTGATTCAAAGGAAATTGAGTCCCATACCCATACTTGGAAAGAAGTATTTCAACGCATTGGATTCAATTGGACGTTAACCAGAGAAATTGGAGGACCGTATGTGAACGCTACCCCATTTTGGGACCCAAATCAGCCTAATCAGGTTGCCTTCTCCAAGGACGTACCTCTAAAAGTGCCTGGCAGCAACTTCAAATCCTTCATACGATTCTATATTCCTACTAAACTCTCAAGAAGAACCAAGCTTCCGGTTATTATCTACATATATGGAGGTGGTTTTGTGGTATCCAGCGCTGCATCTGCAGCCTTTCATTACAGCCTCAACAACTTGACTGCTAGCGTTCGAGCTGTGGCAGCCTCAGTTGAATACCGGCTGGCACCCGAAAACCCCCTCCCAGCAGCTTATGAAGATGCCTTGCATGCTATTCTTCGGTTCAAGTCCCAGGCACTATATAGTCTTCACCGCGATCCATGGTTACATCGGTTTGCTGATTTTTCAAAGGTTTTCATAATGGGTGGAAGCGCAGGTGGCAACATAGCTTACCACGCAGCCCTTCGTGCAACAAAATTTAATCTTCGACCATTAAGAATCCAAGGGGTGCTATTGGATCAGGCATTTTTTGGTGGAGTTGAAAGGACTTCATCAGAGCTTAGACTTATTGATGACACCGTACTTCCTTTGTACATGAATGATGCCTTATGGTCATTGGCATTGCCATTCCAAGCAAATCGAGATCACGAATTCTCCAATCCATTTATTCGTGGGTTCGAAAGAGTCAAACCTGTTCCAAGATGGTTTGTGAAAGGTGATGAAGGAGATCCGTTAATTGACCGGGCTAAGGAGTTTGTACGCATGTTAGAGTTGAATAAAGTGTCGGTGTTTTATCGATTTAATCAAGGAGGTTATCATGGTATAGCGCTGCAAAATATGACAGCAGCTCTTGCCTTTTTTCATGATGTGAAAATTTTCATCTACTATACTGGAGGTCCTCAAGATTAATATTGTCATGTTTCTTACTGATGTTTTGGATTTGGGTTTAAATTTCAGAATGACTAACGAAGGCTGTGTTGATAATGTGTGGCTAGGAGTTTTCTAATAAAATAAATTTTGGTTGGGATTTGCTTAGTTAATCTGGTATTGAGAAATAGACTAATAAAATAATATGAACATCAGGGGGGAAAAAAAATTATTATTAACTGTATAAGAAATTCTACTATTATGTGGTGGAAAATTGTGAACAGAGGTCGTCTTAGGCAGCTACCCAGAAATTCTATTGGTTGATGGGGATTTTTGTGCCGGCTCCTCCGACGTTTCAACGTGCAATCAGAAATAAACGGTTGAGTCTGTAGTCCATATTAGAATCAATCAAACTCTCGTCTTGACAAAATATCATTTAATTGAGCTTAGCAGTTGGACAAAAATATTAGTCCATTTTGACAATCATTCAAATAAAAATTATTTTTTTCTCAAAATTATTTTCAATCAAATATTTTGCATTTAAGTCCGTGAATTTTCATACTTAACGACCCACTCCGAAAAACAGTTATTCAAAACTCATTCTCCAAAAAAAAAAAAAAAAAACTCATATTAAAGATTGTTAAACAGGGACTTAGACTATAATGTTAGGAAGCAATATGAGTCAAATTTTAATTTCAACCACTTCACAAACATACATATAGTTTCAATATGGTCACTTAACTATAGTTTGTTCGAAATAAATTATTACACTATGTTTTGTTTCATATCGATCACTAATTAGGAGGTTTTATTCAATGTGTATTTTGAAAGACTTTTTTTTTTTTTTTAATGAATTTTATTGACTTTTATGGATTCGTATAGATTTTTCAATAACTTTTGCAGACTTTTATATAAAGGATTTTCATAAATCTTTAAATACTTTATTAGACTTTTATTTATTAACAGATTTTCAAAAGCTTTTAAGACTTATTTTTTAATTAATTAAAAAACTTGAATATAAATAGAGTAATTTTTCAATTGCATAAATATTAAGCGTCCATTTGATTCCTTCAAAATCTCTTTTTTCCCCAAAATTCACTGTTTCAACAGTGAATGTGGTCAAATGTTGTAGGTGGTTTAGTTCAAATTTTTTAGTGGGGCCCTCAAATAGTCAAATCCACTGTACAAGAAACTGATTTAAAGAGCACCAAACAGACGCTAATCATCAATAATATGTTAAGTAAATCAAAAAAGAAATGCGACTTGAAAGATAAAAAAATTCAGGACTGAGAAACATTTGTAATAAAAAAAAATGGAAAATAAAATCACGTTTGATATTGGTTTAAAAAAATTGTATTATGATCATATTTGAATGTACAACTCTTTTTGGAGAAAATTCTAGAATCACTTTGATTAATTATTATTTGTTTTGATACAATTTAATTATTATGTTTCTATAAAAAAAATTAAAATCTTAGTTGGATGTAGTTTCATAGAAAACTGAAGAAAACGATGAAAAAGAATTGAGCAAAAAAATAAAGAAAGAATATTAAAAAGAAAAAAAATATAATAAGTTGAAAAGACTGAAAGATAATGATTGTTTAGTCGTATGTTTAAGATTTCTAAAAATAACATGAAGATTAATGAGAGGCAAATTCTTATAAATCTTTAAAAGTCATTGACATTTTCAATAACACAAAATATTTAAAGATTTTTAAAAGTTTTTATACAATACAACATGACTTTTATGTACTTTAAGAAAGTCAATTAAAATTTATATTAAATACCTCACTATTTTTATTAAGTCTCTAAAGTCAAAATTGAATACACTCAAATTTTTTAAATCCTTCAAAATCTTAGAAGCCTTTCAAAATTTACATTGAACAAACTCCCCTTAATCTCTATTTTAGAAATGATAAATTTTATGTTTCAAGTGACCATACACATTGCCATATCGGAGAATCGAGGATGATTATTTTAAAACTTGTGAGTTGATACTAATATAGGTAGACAATTTATTAAGAGCATCTCCAATACACTCTATGGATTGGGTTGATGTGACAATGAAATAAACGGACTTCTAGAGAATGTGGATAAATAGACAGAAAAGTTTAAAATTTACTCTTCAATGGTTCCTTCTACATTTAAACAATTTTGATTATGTAGCATTTTTTTTTTAATTTAAAATTAATAGCTCATTCCTAAAATAATTAAAATAATCTTAAATTTTCGTTATTATAAACTATAAATTTTGTTTTCTTGGACTAATATTTTTTTATAACTTTATTTAGCAACAATTTTTTGTTGATAAATTAAATTTATTAAAAATGCATATATATTTCTTTAAATTATTAATCTTAAAAACAATATTTATTAATATATTCAAATTTTTTAGGTTAAGAATTTTGGACGTTCCAATTTTGAAAGCAAACTCCCAATTTTTGAACTCCATTTATTTATTTTTATGAACTTCCAGATTTAACGTTATTTTATTATAATTAAAATAATTATAAAATAAAAACAAACTGTCAATTTTGAACTCCAAAATTTAACGTCTTTTATTATAGTTAAAATAATTATAAAATTAAATAAAATGTTGAGTCATCAAGTCTTACGGAACGTCTACATCTAAACGGAGCATTCTACACTGTCTATTTTTTCAAGTCACGTCAGCTTAATATTGTAATCCATTGAGTGCATTGAAAAATCATGTCACGTCTTTTCTCTCAAGTCATAGAGTGCATTGGAAATGCTCTTAGGATAGTAAACAAAATCACCTACACAAGTTTTATAATTTGATAAATAATTTGAAACAAATCAAAGTTTAGTGATTTCATCTTAAAATGAATGATTAATTTGAAATAAAGTAAAGTTTTATCAAATAATGACCCACGAGATGAGGCCAGTCAGTTCTTTTACCAACTTTTTTTTGAGTGTTATCCAAGCCACGCTGCCACGGACATACCAATATGGCCCTTGTGTATCCATTAAAAAAAAGGTTGAACGTGAACCTTAAGCGTTCTCAATGCTCGTATCTAGTAGAAAATGTAAATCATGAGATGTGACTTAATGGAGTAATGTTGAGAACTTTCTGTTTAACTGCGCTTGTAAGGAGTCTCATCCATATCAAAGAGAGCTTTCTGTTTAACTGCGCTTGTAAGGAGTCTCATCCATATCAAATATAGAATTTGAACTCTCACGTTGTAATTGTAAGCTCAGCTGAGATCCTTGCCTACCCATTCCAAAATCCATTCAATACTATTATGCCGCACTTGACCGTTATTGATAGATGAAAAGAGGACAGTTGTTTTCTTAAATAACTTATGTTGTGAAAATTTAGCCCCTGTTTGATCCAAAAAATTATGGACAACTTTTTTCTGAACTCATTTTTATCAACATAATTTTGTAGGATCCATCACTATCACACATTTCAAATGTATTTTTAACCACATATTCTTTCAAAAATTCAAATTTCTTCCAAAATAACATACACCAATCCGTTTATAAAATTTGTTTATAAACCACCACTCGATAATATTTCATTGGACAAATTTTTTTTTTAAAGTCAAAAAATTCGACTAGTCAAAGATTCCAAACAACTATTTTTGACTTTTAAAAAAAAAAAATCAATAAGTGAAATATTGTTGCGTTTATCAAACAGAGGCTTAATTGCACAATAGTCGAACAAGTATTAAATTGGAATGAAAAAATTCAGATTATCGTCCAACGGAGACTATTTTATCTAAGTATCAATTTTAATTTATATTATACTATATTTATTTATATTATATTTATCCTAATCTATTTGGTCTCATCACGAAATTGTTATTCGAATTGAAAATTCATTACTCAGTTTAGTAAAAGAGTTTATATATAATTTTAATGTGATTTGAATATGGAATAACAAGAATCTTTGTTTGTTAAAAAATTGTGTTTTAAATCTTTTTTTTTTGAAGTAAAATATGTAATTGAAAAGTAGAGAGAAAATATGTGTGGTTAAAAAGTATTTTAAAAATTTTGTTGTAAAAAACATGTTTTTAAACATGTATGCCAAATAGAGGCTAAATAAGCACAAAGTCAGAATAATTGGCTAAAACAAGTTTTAATTTTAATTGAATGGTTGTACCAAGTGTTTGAAAATGATTTCAATTGGAGTTGTTTTGAAGTGTGGATAGATGACTTCTATTGCAAGAATGAATTGAAATAAATGATGTGCCCTTTTAGAAATAATTATGATAGTTTCCTTTTAAAATTATAAAATAGTTTATTTTGCCTTGGTTGAATTGAAATTGGAATCTTCTGTATAGTAGTTCTTATAAATAGACATTGTTTCAAATTATTTTAGGAGTCTGGTTAGAGAGTTATGTGAGGAAAAATTGTAACCTAGTATCTTGGTTCTTCATATTTTCTTTATGGTTGTACGAAGAAGTAGAAATAAGTAGATATATAGTAAAACTTGAGTTATTTTTTTTTTACTACAATACTTGTAGGGTTTAGTGAGTGAAATTCTATATGTTTGTTAATTCATGCAGCGAAAAGTTTTGACGGTTCGTAAACTTTTCATCATATCTTTATATTTGTTTGTCTTTTTTTCTTTGAATAATAAAAAGATCATGCAGATAAACTAAAGAGAATTCAATTCGATTCTCAATAAGTGATATCAGGGCATTAAGAGGTTTTAAGAGTTAGAACAAAAGGAAAATATGTCTATCAAACAAGACATGGAGATATTTAATTGCGGGCGGGGGGGGGGGGGGGGGGTTTGGGGGTTGCTTGTGACAAGTACAAGTTAGGAATATATTGTTTCAAGTTGGACTACACCAAACTTTGAAAGAAAAACCAACCCCGAGTTCTAACAAAGATACTGAATCTTTAAGAGAGATGTTGATTGGAAATATTTTGATTTGAAGGTTGGAAGCAAGATACATTTTTGTTTGGTCAAGAAATGATAAGTACTACTCATACCAACAAGGTGTACCTTCTTTTCCGGAAGTCCATCGTTAGAAACTCCACAGTTAAGCGTGCTTGGCTTGGAGCAATTCTGGGATGGGTGACCTCCGGGGAAGTTTTCTCGGAGAGCGTGCGAGTGAGGACAAAGCATGCTGAAAAGACTCGTGTTGGACAGTGGGGATAGTACGCCGTCATCTAACGACCGGGACAACCCGTTAAGTGGGACCCAGGTCATTACAAATGGTATCAGAGCCGGCCGCCAGCCGAAAATCGGGAACTAAGTGCTGGAGCCACCTCTAGAATCCCAACACCTGGCAACAGATTCTCAAATGGGTTAAGCGCGACGTAGAAGTCGCGAGTTTAACAGGGGGTGATTGTAATACCCCGACTAAGAAAGTTTCAAAGAAATGATAGGTACTACTCATACCAACAAGGTGCACCTTCTTTTTCGGAAGTCTATCGTTAGAAACTCCACAATTAAGCGTGCTTAACTTGGAGCAATTATGGGATGGGTGACCTCCTGGGAAGTTTTCTCGGGGAGCTTGCGAGTGAGGACAAAGCATGCTGAAAAGACTCGTGTTGGTACAGTGGGGACAGTACGTCTTCATCTGACGATCGGGACAGCCCGTTAAGTAGGACCCGGGTCGTTACATAAATATTCATGGAATATCAACTGTCAATGAGTTTAAAAAAATGGAAGAGTTGTATTAGATAAAGAGTCTTTCAAATCGGTTGTATATGAAAAAATACAGTTTCACTCTCCAGGAATGAATCCAAGTAAGAAGATCTTAGAGTCGTCTCAATGTGATCGTTCCAAGGAGGTTATTGGAGCTAAAACTGATGGTGAGTATAAAGCTTTAAGGCTCATCAGCTCTCTTCCATCTTCTCTTAAGTACATCAAGTCTATTATGATATACGAGAAAGAAACTGTTAATTCTGCTAACATTATGAGTAAGTTAATTTCTGAAGAATGAAGATTAGGTGGATGTTATATTTCATCTGAAGGTTCATTGCATGTTACTGAATGTGGAAGAGACGTAAGTCAACAAGGAAGAAAATAACTTGTTGGAACTATGGACAACCTAGTTGCATGAGAAGAAATTGTTCAAAAGTTGAAGCATCGGCTAACTGCACAAAATCAGACAATGCGCCTCGTTTGGTGGAGGAAGGTGAAGATTTGATAAAGTCTGAGCCTGGCATTGCTCAAGAAATTGAGAGAAATAGTCCTCATATCTCTATGCATGTCACCAACTAAAACAAGCATCGACCATTTTCCAAGAACTCCTCCAATGCTTCTAGGATAACAACATTCAAACAATTTGCCTTCATCCTGTAGAATTAATCTATTCAGCCCTGCATCGGCAGATACTATCGCCTGCTCACCAAATAAATGAGATCTGTAGACTTTTTCGTATCTATGATCAGAATTAGAACGTCAACTAGAGAATTTTTGCAGAGTTTTATGAGGATTAATAAATTATTACCAGAAAATTTGTTCCTCCATGTATTTTCCTATTGTAGTAGCATTATATGGCTTCAAATAAGCAATGGTTTCAGCAAGGAAAGGCCAACCCATGTTTCCTGGTGAAAGATTAAAAGAGTAATTATTTTTTTCTTCTGTATGGGTTAAGGATATATAATATAAGAAGAGCCAAGCTAAAAGAATGAGAATAAACTCCAAGTTTGATATGGTGATTCTCTTTCTCTGTATCTCTTTAGTGGAATCAAATGTTTGCTTTTGTGAAGGTTTGTCTTTTATTTATGGATAATTGTCGCAAAACGTTCATACCTTTGGACACTTTTGTGCAATTCGTCCGTACCTTTAATTTTTTGGCAATTTCGTCCTCACATTTACATTTCTTTGTTGAAAACGTCATTACCGTCCAAAAATTCGTTAGTTGATCAAATAATCATCTTTTGACCATTTTATGAAGGGCAAAAAAGTCTTTTTAACATTATTTAACTTAAAAATATATAACCAAATAAAAATGAAAAACTGAAAAAAAAAAATAAAAAAATTATAATTATTCATCTTCCCCTTCACTGCTACACAACCATCACTCCAATCCAATCCATCCCATCGTCGAAAATCCGGGTATACCAGTGGTGAAAGTGGTAGAGAGAGCAGCAGTGATTAGACCTTTGGTAGTTATCAAATTCATGGCCGTAGGTAGGTTATCAACGATTAGTTAAGGTAAATGGTTTAGCAACATTACTTTTACATTTCATTTCATTTCTAAGAATCAAATCACCTGTGCATTTTTCAGCATTTGATGCCCTGGGAAAAGTTTGTTTGAGGTATTTGTGCTATACAACTATTTTGTTGTCTTAAAAGTGTGCATTATTTTGACCAGAGTATAACTATTTGTCTTCCCAGATTTTTTGTTCAATGAGATGGGTTGAATTGGGGTGGTGGTTATATGGGAGTGAAGGAGAGATCAAGAGGAAGATGAATAGTTGTAATTTTTTTGTTTTGTTTTTCATTTTTTTATTTTTTTGTTATATAATTTTAAATTAAATAATGTTAAAAAGACTTTTTTGCCCTTCCTAAAATGGTCAAAAGATGATTATTTGGTCAACTAACGAATTTTTAGACGGTAAGGATGTTTTCAACAAAGAAATGTAAAGGTGATGATGAAATTGTCAAAAAATCAAAGGTAGAGACGAATTGCACAAAATTGTTCAAAGATAGGGACGCTTTACGCTTATTACCCTTTATTTATTTATTTTCTCAAATTGCCAATAGGTGCTTTAATATATAGCGTTTCATTTCTTTTTCCTTTAGCATTATCATATATAATAATCAAACTCGTCTATAGAAGGGGAAATTATTGGAGCCTAAACCTCCAGTCTTCAAATTTATATCACTTAATTAATTATGTTAGTCGAGATTTCTAGACATTAAGGGTCGTTCTATTTGTGTTTCATTTTTTTTTTTTTAAGTTTTGAATTTAATTTTAGTTTTTTGTTTTAATTGTCTATTTTTTAAAATGTGTTTATTTTGTCGTTTTCAAAAATGAGTCGAGAAAGAATATGAAGGTTTTGGTAAAATTTGAGGATTAGGAGGTAATTTTTTTTAAAATTATACTTAAATCCAACAATTTTCTGTGTTTTCAGTTTTTTTACACCAACCGTTTTTAATTGTTTGATTCATGTTTTTATTTTTGTCTTTAACCTTCAATTAATTAGCATATATTATTTGTTCCAACATCTCGTAAATCAAGATCCTTATACCACGGTGATGCACACATTCTAATTAATAGATTATTTGTTCCAGTATCGCGTAAATCAAGACCCTTATACCACGATTCCTTCAATTCATCAACCAGTGGACATAGGAAAATGTCCATCTCTTTCCCTGGTGACCACGAGCCAGGTATCAATATAGTGGACATCAAACTTTTTTCCTCATGCACAATCACAGAGGTAGATTATACGTACATAAAACTATTGACCACATGATATAGGATTGACTTGTGTTTCCAAACGGATTAGTAGGATTAGCCATCTGGTTCAGATTTTGTTGTTCTCTAAATCGTCTTCTAAAGAATTGTTCAATTTCAGGTTCGAATGGTAGAAGATTTCCCTTTTGCAAACGGAGCATAAAAGAACAAGAAGAGATTTTTTTTTTTTTTTTTTTTTGAGAATTTTTGTTGTTTTGGTTTATTTTGGTTTATTATGAATCAAAATACTAAAAACTAAAGACAAACTAAATCTAAAAACTAAGAATAATAAAATTCAAAATAAATAACAAATTAAAATAGTCCCCGACAACGGGGCCAAAAACTTATTCGTGGGAAATCACAAGTGCACGATATTGTTAACAAGTAATAAAGTGGACTTTTGAGTTCGGATTGTTGATCTCATGAGAACTATTTATTCGTTATAGATTTACTTTGATTCAAAATATTTCTTAGATTAAAACAAAAACTAATTAAGAAAATAAAAAAACAAACAATTCCAAAAATGACAATAAATTGATGAATTAATGAAATAAACAATAACAATAAAAAATTTAAACTAATTGCTACTAAATTAATTAAAATATAAAAACGAGAAATTGAACGATGAGTTTTCTTAATCATAAAGAACTATTGAAACTAACGATTTCGAAATAATATTCTAACTTAATTTCACATCTCAAATTATTTTCTAAAATTGTACTTGATTGAATTCATACATGCATCTAATTTACTTTTCTCGAGTTCAAATCAGGCTTATTTAATTAAGTCAACCATATATCTCTACAGTGTGTCAGAGTTCTCAGCTAAATACATTAAATTACTCAGGAATTCATAAGCGATCACAAGCAACCATAAATTCATATGTCTATCTTTTTGTTGAAATTGTCAGATTTCACTAAATGATTTAATGGTTACCTCTCGAATTGAGCACAGCAGTCGGCAGCTTCCTTTTTTGTTTGCAGGCGAATGCTATCTTATCTCACCAATGGAACTCATCTTTTTCTACCTTTTGAATTATAAAATATTCTGCAAAACCTCACTTCTTGTCCCCTCTCCTTTCAATTCAACCAGCTTCCCACCACCAATCAATATATATTCCAATAATAATCAATCCCCAAAGCTTTGTTGCACACTTTGTGTGTATATAAATCTATATCCCAACCAATACTCTCCAAAAGAGCCACAAGAATAGTATTCCAACCTCTCTACCTACTGCCTTTAAACTTTCTCTCGGCTGCCTAATTTATTATTATTATTATTTTTTTGCATCTGCCCCCCACCACTTGTCTCTCTTTGTGTATATATAGGTATCAATCACCCGAGCAACCTCAATTTCCTTCCAGACGCGTGTCCCATTGCCAAAGGAGTCCTCCCTTGAATGCTTACACAACCGACCTAGTCTGTTTAACCAAAGGAGTCCAATTTTAGTTGATTCTAAGGCCAATCAAATAGATTTTCCTTGAAGCCTCTCAATTCTTTCTAAAGGTGCAAGTTGGTCTTATATTCTCTTCATTGTGCAATTAAGCCCTTGGATTTCAAAATGTCTTCAATTAGCTCCACTTTTTTTCTCGATTTTCTATCTTCTCGACTTTTGGGATAAAACCTGAAATAATAAAAATAAATATAAACTAAGTAGAGTTTATTCAAAAAAATAATATAATATCATAATTTTAACAGATAAATAAGTATATAAAATATATTTATCACTTGGGTGCTAACAAAAACTTAAGCCTTGGAGCCAACGGAAAATAACGCAATACCTTATGCGGGAAATTCTTACTCGATGACTTTCCAGCCACCTAAGTTCACCAACTTTCAGAGCATATTAGGAAAATCTGTTTATCGTCATTCTCCTTCCAAAATAGTGTGCAGTCAACCTTGCATACGTGAATCGACTTATAGCCCAGCCCCTAATTTCCTCATTAGCTTTTGGGCTTCATAATGTGAATATGCAAGATTTAAATTGGAAAATGCCAACTTGAACAGTTTAAGTTACTTGTCAAATGACTTGTTGGTCCTGTTCATTACTTTAATATGCATCAACTTAGCCAAACAACGAGAATGACAAGACGCTTGTATATGAATCTAACTGTAATGCCTCAAACAACTCGTCATACTCAAAGTCAGGCCCTGCCACCAACAATTCTCCCTCGTCTACATCCTGCAAAGCGCCCGTGATCTAATCTCTCGAAACTATTAGATCCTCTTGCGGTTCATGTCGACATGCACTTCCATCGGCTCTTCTTGATGAATCCATCTTTCATAATATTCTAAAAAATCATATCGCAAAAATGGTCGTTGACAACACTCACTAATCACTTTGCTCTATTTATACAGTTATTTTACGGACAAGAAATCATCCCTTTTTAATTTTCCAATGGCATGGTCATTCTCATAAATGATGCAACTCCATTTTTTCTATGAAGTTTTACCCAACTCTTGTTCATATCTATATTTACTTCGTTTTCACTGTAAATAAATGTAACTGAAGTGTTTGAGTGACGCAAGCATGTGCTAACATGAAAGATGAAGGAAAAATGACTGAATCGCTATTATGTACATATTCATGGATGGAAATTTTCCCACCTTCTATTGTAACAATGTGTTGTCATCCCTTTATTGTCAATCTCTAGAGATTACTCATATTGTTGCCGCTATAGTGCAAGTATATTGTGACGAAAATCTATGTCATCGCAATATGCCATAAAATTCTAGACGATATTGTGGGTTGTCTTTTAGTCATCGCAATAGGAAACATCTATTGTGACGAAATTATATGTCATCTCAGTAGGCCTGGACTATTACAATGAAGCATAGTGTTGTCGCAATAGGTTTGGAATTTTGAGACGACAACATGGGCCGTTGCAAACTTTCATTGTATTTGCGCAAATTTCTCTATGTGAACTTACAAGTTTATGGTTAACTTCTTAAAAAATAAAAACAAATATAATTGGTTAACAAATTTCATCACCTTGTGACATTTCATTACATGATCTATACCTCGAACTAATAGAAATTACGTATCCTTTGTTGAGGAACATCATGTTTATAATTGTTCTTTATAAATGGTCATGTGACAACTTCTCATTGATCCTTTTTTTGGAAAAGCCATAATTTTGACTAATCAGAAATTTTTGCTGCACTTTTTATTTTTAAGAAAATGGACAAATGAAATATTATCATGTGGCTATTTAAAAACACTATTTATAAACAACTGCTTATAAACAAGTTTCCAAACAGATTACTAGTTGGAAACCATACCATAATGCATGTATGTATGTATGTATGTATGTATGTAGTAATAACATGGTACCCTATAAACAAAAATGTAAACTAGGAGGTATGATAATGTCTTTAGATTAAAGGTTAAAATGTAAAAATATCTTATCCAACGGATGATAATGAGAAGGTGATGAGGGTATGCACATGAGATGTAGTATAATAATCTACTTGTTTTTGTCTCTAGCTCTGGTTCACTAGATTTATAATTTTTCCTAGTTTTACTAGTTGTGTATAATTATGATAAGTTTGTAATTGTATTTTATGAAGGTGTTGTTTCGCTTGAGCTAACAATTAAAACGGATCAGAC
The DNA here is from genome assembly GCA_963555705.1 of Ligustrum vulgare. Classification (NCBI taxonomy): domain Eukaryota; kingdom Viridiplantae; phylum Streptophyta; class Magnoliopsida; order Lamiales; family Oleaceae; genus Ligustrum; species Ligustrum vulgare. The sequence goes on from OY743174.1 coordinate 32,467,606, forward strand.
AAAAGTGCAAGTGACAAACCTCTTGAGAAAAAGTCTTAAAAAGGGGTGTTTGCACTAAGAAAAACTGATTTCACAAACTGCCTCCAAGGGACGCAAGCATACAATTTTAAACTAGGATAAGTTCTAAGATCTAAAATAAAAAATTACGTCTCCGTTTTGAAAGTTTTGATTTGTTGGTCCTTTTAAACTTCTCTTATATATACATATCAAAGTAAAATGACTACTGATATTGATATTTGAATATATGATTTGCCACCCTAACTTTGTAACTTGCATGTGATAACTGTCGTCTATCATGTTGCATAACTGTCGTCCACTTCTTTATGTAACTGTCATCCACTACTTTGTATCAAGTAACCTCCCATTATCTCCATCAACTGCTGATGCCTGTCGCAATGCACCAAAATAATAATTAAATATCTTACTCGCAAATTAAAAGGTTTGATTGTAATAGCGGAAGTAAGAGTCGATCCCACAAGGAACGAGAACTAAAATAGTGCTTTGTCAATTAGAATAGATGGGGGGTTTTCGAGTTCAAGGATTGTAAATAACGTGAAAATAAAGTAAAAACGTAAATTAGATAAAATAAAAGTCAAGTGGTTGCAAACCCTAGTTCTCAGGTTCAGTTGTATTCTATCGCAATGTTCTCACTTTCCAAGTAACGCGTGTTCAAATTCCCTATTTGATTTATCACCTGTGAATAGTTAATAAGCTCTAACTATTCCTATTCTACCTTAATTGTATTTAATTAGAATAAGCTTTCTAATCAAACATTAGCCACTGAATAACCTAAAATAAGCTCTTTAGATTTAAGACAACAACTATGTTTTGGTTGAGAAGAATTATGGTGAATTCGATTATTAATCACACAAGCTCGTGACAATTAACCCAAGTTGGAATTCTTTATGAAAATATTAAATTTCCAATTGCTACTATGATTTGAATAAAAAGACAATTACGGATCCAATCATTCAAAATAGCAAATCTCAACACAACAAATTAAATGATAAGGCCTTAATCAAATAAAGAATTGTATTGATTAAATTTAAATGCATAAGAATCCAACAAATCAAAATAAAGAACTTAGAACTACGTTACTAGTTTGGAAAAGCAATAACGAATTGATATGAAATACAACTTCCCCTTCGAACTAGGTATGGAAGCTTAGCCGAGCATAGTCATGAGGAATTCTATATTTTTCTGTCTTGATTCACCTTCTCGAACTTCTGAATTCTTCTTCAAATTCTTCAAGCAAGCCGTCCTCCTCCAAAGTAAAAATAATTCCCTTCTCTTGTCATGAAACTCCCTTTTTATAGCTCCAATTTCGTGCCCTAGCTTTGGGAGCAAGAAATCCCAAATTATGGAAAGAATTGAAATAAGGAAATTTTTGACTTGAATAGTTACGGCCGTAATTGAGTTGCTGCATATTTCCTTAAATTGGAGTTACGGCCGTAACACATCCATTTACGGCCGTAAATATGTCTCTGCAATTTTTTTTCCAAATGAAGGTTATGGCCGTGAGTATCTATTTACGGCCGTAACTCACATTCTGTTGATTTTCCTTAATATGTTGAACACTCTTACGGCCGTGAATATTCATTTACGGCCGTAACTCAATTTTGCACCTAAGGTCCCCAATCTTCGATTTTAAGCGCATTTTGGTCCTTTTTCCTTCTTTTCTCTTCCTTTGTGATCCTATACAATATAAAACATAAAATGCATTAATAATACTTAGATAGAATCACATTATGGCATATTCAAGGATATAAGTGTATAAAATAAACGTTAATATAACACTTATCAAATCCCCCCACACTTGAACCATTGTTCGTCCTCGAACAGATAAAAAGAGTAGGATTCCAACCATAGATTACAGTTTAGAGACTTGAGGTTGCAACCCACTTGTCTTTAACAAAAAATGTTCCATTGCACGATCTGATTGTGTTAGTGTATGCTAGAGATGCAACGCCCTTTATTTCCCATCCTAATCATGACTCGATATGATTTATTTCCTTGCACCTCTCGTGTTTGATCACATCCCAACCATGTATGAGTGACTACGAGGAGCATAATTTCGTTCAATTCTAGCGGAAATCAGTTGCGTAAACTGAGCTGTTCATGACATGAATACAGTCAACACAGGACCCCCGACCACATTCATATCACCAACCCTAGACCAAGCAATTCAAACCACTCATAAGCATATGTAATGGGTTTAACACCCTCACAAGATATTTCTCTCTTTGCACAAAGTGTATAAGGGTTAGAATTTTCTCTCAGCTCTCTGCATGGATAAGTCAGTACCACAGATTGCCTAACTGTCGTAACCGGAGCCAACAATAACACAAGTGCAAAGCGAAGGTCTTTATTTGGTTGTAACGGGGCTTCGGGTCAGGTAGGATAAAAGGATATATTTAGGCTGAGTCGAGAAGGAATTTTGCAAGCTAAGTCAATTCACAATAACATCACTTCCTTCACTCTTATTACGAACTTTATTGTTTCCTACTACCCAATTCTATCCAGACTTGAATATCTTCTCTTCTCTTCTTCTTCTTCTTTTTTTTTTTTCAAGTTGAGTGTATGACATCCTCAACTACTAATTTTCATGACTAACTTCCTTTTCATTGCTTTTTCTCTTTCTCACTTTTTTTTTCTTCGAGTATAGACTGCAACCTTTTTTTTTACGCAGTCATCAATTTGAACAAGATAGAATTTCAATCCCCTGACTTCAGTCCATTACACAACCATCGCCCAACACAAGATAACTATTTCCACTAAATTAGACTCAAACCATAGCACAATATTCAATCAACAAAAGCTTGCGAATCCCTTCTCTATAGGTTCAAAACAGAGACAATGTGAAAGAAAAGGTGTTCGTGGCTTGTAACGAGGCATAGAAATTCAAAGAAAGGCTTAGGCTCAAACGGGCGTCTAATGGTCCATGTAGCAAGGTAGGCTCTTTTAGCAAGTCAAATTTGGTTTAACCTATTGCCTTTGCTATAAATTTCACTTGAATCAAGAAGCTACAACGGTATGCACAAGAAAGCACATCCAAGTATAACTCAACCATGCAGGACACACATCAAAGAATTACGAGCTTATAAGTATTGAAAATAGCTCTTAGGTTCAAAAGCTCACAAATTATGGTTTTCATGTGTTTCTCCCATCCAATTATGAGTCATAGGTCATTGCTTGATCTTCATTCCAATCTAAGTCCATTGGTCGAGGGTCATGGTTAAAAGCATTCAAACCATTACTATTCACAAAGGTATAATAGTTTGGGACATTCAAGGTTATATATGAAAGGTTAATCTGTCTATTGTAGGTTGGGTTAACTTGGTTGTAGATATTTGACAATTTTGCTTTTCATTTTCAACCTATTGATGAAGTTTTGGACGAGATGATCTCTATGTGCTCACTTTACATCCAATCATGCAATGATTTTTCAAAAAAAAATGCACCAAAAGTGGGGTTGCTTCCTATCAAAATATGGTCAAGGACCTAAGTAGCATAGATAGGTAGCAAAAGCAGATAACAAGGTCAAAATGCAATTTACACATTCGATTACAGAGAGAAAATAAATCAGATAAGCTTACAATCAAGTCAATTCCCCCCTACTTAGACAATTCAATGCCCTCGTTGAAAAGGGCAACAATAAAAGAGAAAACAATAAAAAGGGAAAAAAAAAGAAACTCCCTCGGTCTATTGTGGAGGTTGATCATCTCGAGCTCTCTACAAATGCCGAATCTGATCCCGAATGGCCCTCTGCTCCTCCAGTAGAAGCTGCCGATCCTCTTGCATAGCATTCAGCTGGGTTTGGAAGGCTTGCATCATGCCTAGCATCTGAAGCTCAAAAGGGGTAGGAGCATTTGGCTGTTGTGGCGCTTCCCGTGCTGCGGGTTCCTCGGCGCCCTGATCATCATCGGAGTCCCCTGATCCATCATCTCCGTGACCCCGCTTCGCAATGATCTGCCTGTGAGCATTCTCCAAACTCGCCTTTGTGAGGCGATTCCCATGCCCCAAGGTGTCGTCACTTACTGCAGCAGGAACTCTTTGAGCCCGGCATAAGGTGGTGATTAAACATGGGAACGGCATGCCTCGCTTCTGCGGTATCAAGCTGGCGTATGTGGAAATTGTGTCAAAGAGGTGCTGCCCCAAGTCAAACTTGATTCCCATGGTGATGGCGTAGTAGACCCGGAGGTAGCGAACAGATACTGTAGTGAGGCTAGTGGATGGGAAAAGACTCCCCGACCCCCACTGGTGCAGGTACCAGGCGTCCCGCTGTAGATCTCGATTCTTGTAGTGCGGAAGGATGACATTCAGGGAGTCATGGAGTTCAGGCTTCAAAGCCCAATGGAGCACCTCTTGGTCCGGAAAGAAAACACCCGCATTAGACGACATGGGGACCGAACCAGTGCTATTTAACCCCAAATAGTTATCCACCACTTCCTTATCAAACTTGATATGTTTCCCCGCCACCCTGGTGTGGTGATAGTCAAGGGAACCTTCGTCACCAATTTATTTGTTGAACTGGGTGTAGAATTTGTACACCAGCGGGGGGTTCCCAAACGGTAGATCACTCACGAATTTGACCCATCCGAATTTAGTGAAGCGGGCCCAAAATCGTCGCGGGGCAATGACAGTGTCAGCACTCCTCCATTCCTGAAAGTCCTCTGGGAGAAATAGCCGCTCCTTTATGCAAAGCTTAGACTGGCTCTTCTCCTGGCGGGGCTCAGATGAGGATTCCCCCCCCACCTGCTTTCCTTTCTTTGCCGGTGGAGCCATAGTAAATCCTGAAAAGGAAACGAGGGGATTAGTCGAGCATGGATAGGGATGGAAAAGAAAATGCGCGCAAGTAAGTAGTGCGTGGCGGTTAAAGCCTGAAGTCGGAAAACAATGCCAACACGAAAAGCAGAATGCACCAGCAAGACATGGAAGGAAGCAAATCTTGATAAGAAGTGTATAAATAATGGTAGATACACCCATATCACACGATGGAAGATGGCATACGTACAAGGGTCTAACGTGATTTCGTTGTATGGCATACATCAAGTGTAAGGTCATGCGATATTTGTCAACTCCATGTGACACTATCCAATATGACAAACCCAAAATGAAGGTGCGGGGTCACAACCCAGGCAATTGCGAAGATAAAAGTTGGCACTCATAACCAAAAGAACAATAAATAGATATATAGAAGAGAAAGAGGAGTATGCAATATATCCTAAGAAAGCAACAAGACCAACCACCACACTTACCCTACAAGTTCACTTCTACATGACGATAGTAAAATCAACTAGCATAATAGGTAGGTTCGAGTTGAAACTTGAGGCAAATAAACACTTGAAACTCTCCAAGACATTACAACAAACACTTGGGGTGCAAACCAAAATTGATGCCAAGGTAGGTAAAACAATCAAAATCTAAACCCCAAATCACAAAACACAATCTCAATCAATGCAAATTCGTTCAGTGGACGGGGAAAAGTCGAGAACCCATTGGAAAAAAAAACACACTACCATGCCAAGAAGAGAAAAAAGAGAAAGAAAAAGAAAAAAAGAAAAAAAATAAAAAAACATACCTTGAAGAACTTGTGAGGAGGGAAGGTTGTAATGGATGAGGGCAATTAGGTTTCCTTAAGAATGAAAAGAGGGAGTGAAATGGGGAGAAGGTGCGTGAGAGAAAACGGGAGAATGGCGAAGAAGAGGGGGAGTGTGGGGGTTATGCGCGAGTTCACCGTTATAAATTTTGAAAAACATAGACGTACGGCCGTAAAATTATGACTTACGGCCGTAAGTCACATTCTGGAAAAAAAAACACAAAGAAACAATTACGGTCGTAAACACTTTAGTTACGGCCGTAATAAGGCCGCTGCATAAAAATAAGAAAAATGAGTTACGGCCGTAACGGGCTATATTACGGCCGTAACTAGGCCACTGGAATTTTTTTTTTTTTTTTGAAAGAAATGACTAAATAAACTAAAATTAACCAAAATGAAAATACGAAAATAAAAAGTCGAGGAGATAAAGAAACTCCCCTCTCGGGTTGCCTCCCGAACAGCGCCTTTGTTTACTGTCGTTGGCTCGACTGAGTCCGTGCGAGACTATTACCCTTTGTTGGCGTTTTCCAGTGCAATCACCTCCAAGTTCTCAGTTTGGAATCCCTCATAATATGGCTTGAGACGGTGCCCATTGACCTTGAACTGTTTATCCGTACGCAAGCTCCTAATATCGACTGCACCATGGGGAGATACATTAGTAACAACAAAAGGACCGACCCAACGAGAACGAAGCTTACCAGGGTGTAATTTGAGCCGGGATTGAAACAGTAGCACTTTCTGGCCCTCACAAAAGCTCTTTCGAGAAATGCGTTGATCATGGAATGCTTTAGTTCGATCTTATTAGATCATCGCATTCTCATAAGCCTCATTCCGTATTTCATCCAATTCCTGCAATTGGAGCTTCCTATGATCACCTACCGCGCCCCAATCCATGTTACATTGCTTGATGGCCCAATAAGCTTTATGTTCGAGTTCCACCGGTAGGTGGCATGGCTTCCCAAATACCAATCGGTATGGAGACATACCAATTGGTGTCTTGTAAGCGGTTCTGTAGGCCCATAAAGCATCATCGAGGCGAATGCTCCAATCCTTCCGGTCTGGTCGAATTGTTTTCTCTAAGTTGGACTTCACCTCCCGATTGGAAATTTCTGCCTATCCGCTAGTTTGGGGGTGATACGCGGTTGATACCCGGTGCATCACTCCATATTTTCGTAACAAGGCTTCAATGGTTCGGTTGCAAAAATGCGTGCCTCTGTCACTGATCATAGCTCGGGGTATTCCAAACCTACTAAAAATGACAGTTTTTACAAAATCTGCAACCACTTTAGCGTCATTAGTACGGGTGGCCTTTGCCTCCACCCATTTTGAAACATAATCGACAGCTAAAAGGATGTAGTTACAACCAAACGACGGGGGAAAGGGTCCCATGAAATCAATGCCCCAAACATAAAAAATCTCACATACAATAATGGGGTTTTGAGGTATTTGATCTCGTTGGGATAAGTTACCTGTTCTTTGGCAATTATCGCAAGACTTACAAAAAATGTACGCATCCTTGAAAAGGGTTGGCCAAAAGAACCCACTCTCCAATACCTTTTGCCCCATCCTTCTAGGTCCAAAATGGCCACCGCATGCATAAGAATGGCAAAAGGTGAGGATGGATTGATGTTCTGATTCCGGCACGCATCTTCTAATGATTTGGTCGGGGCATCTCTTCCACAGGTACGGGTCATCCCAAATATAATATTTAGCGTCGCTCCTCATCTTATGCTTTTGTGCCTGCGAAAAACCAGTAGGAATTAGTTTAGCAGTAATGTAATTTACCAAATCAGCATACCATGGGGGATTTGCTTCGATGGCAAATAAACCCTCGTCTGGGAAGGTTTCACGCAGAGGTAGGTTGTCCTCGGGCTTCACTACCCGACTAAGATGGTCGGCAACTACATTTTCGGACCCCGCCTTATCTTTTATTTCCAAGTCAAATTCTTGTAATAGAAGTATCCAGCGGATGATTCTAGGCTTCGCATCCTTTTTAACAAATAAGTGCCGTAAAGTTGCATGATCTGTAAAAATAATCACTTTAGTACCCAATAAATAAGGACAAAATTTTTCTAAAGCAAATACCACAGATAGAAGCTCCTTTTCAGTAGTGGTATAGTTGGCTTGAGCCTGATTCAGGGTTTGGGAGGCATAGGAAATCACATGGGTTGCTCTCCCAACCCGTTGCCCTAGAACTGCTCCCACTGCATAATCGCTGGCATCACACATTATTTCGAATGGAAGATCCCAGTTGGGTGGTTGAATGATCGGGGGCGTAGTTAGCCGCTCCTTTAGTTGGTCAAAGGCTTTTTTGCATAGCTCGGTGAAATTAAATGGGACATCATTTTGCAACAGATTGCACAATGGTGATGCAATTTTGGAAAAGTCCTTGATGAACCTGCGATAGAAACCTGCATGCCCAAGAAAAGATCGTATATCCCGCACATTGGCGGGGTAAGGTAATGCAGATATGATGTCCACCTTAGCCTTATCAACTTCTATTCCCTTTTCCGACACTAAATGACCTAACACAATTCCCTTATCTACCATAAAATGGCATTTTTCCCAATTCAAAACTAGGTTAGTGTCAATGCAACGTTTCAAAATTAATGATAGATTGTCCAAACATGCATCGAATGAATCACCCCACACACTAAAATCGTCCATAAACACTTCTATAATATGTCCTATGTATTCAGAAAAAATGCTCATCATACAACGTTGAAACGTTGCAGGAGCATTACACAAACCGAAGGGCATGCGTCTATATGCAAACTTGCCAAATGGACAAGTGAAAGTGGTTTTCTCCTGATCTTCTGGAGTTATGGCAATTTAAAAATATCCTGAGAAACCATCTTAAAAACAATAATGGGAATGACCAGCTAATTTCTCTAACATTTGATCTATGAAGGGAAGGGGAAAATGGTCTTTTCGAGTGTTAGCATTTACCTTCCTGTAGTCGATGCATACCCGATAACCAGTTTGGACCCTAGTTGGTACAAGTTCTCCATCTATGTTTTCTACCACCGTTACCCCGGATTTCTTTGGCACCACTTGGACTGGACTGATCCACTTGCTGTTTGAGATTGGGTAAATCATTCCCGCTCCTAGCAGTTTCAAAATTTCTTTCTTCACCACGTCCATCATTGCCGGGTTTAACCTTCGCTGGGCTTGTCTCGATGGTTGAGCACCTTCCTCAAGCAATATACGATGCATGCAGATTGACGGGCTGATTCCTTCGATATCTGCGATGGTCCAACCAATCGCCTCCTTATGCTCCCGAAGGACCCGAACAAGTTTGTCTTCTTCCAGATTGGTGAGGTTGGATGAAACAATTACGGGAAGCGATTCTTGATCACCAAGAAACACATATTTCAGATGGACGGGGATTGATTTCATTTCCACCACTGGGGCCTGCAAGATAGAGGGTAGCAATTTGTTAGGATAGTCTGTCAGTTGAATTGTTTTTATGGTGTACCTGCGTGGTGTAGGTCCTAGTGAATCAAGTGCAGTAATTCCATCCTGTAATTCCTTGCTTATACCCACGTCGCTGTCATCATCTTGCCTTAGCGACTCCACGATAGCTGTTTCTAACTCGTCCCTGCAATTTAACTTGAAAATTTTCTGCACAGCAGGAGTAATGTCATTAATAGAATAAATAGCACATACATCATTTGGGTGTTTCATGGCGTCGTAGATATTAAATTGCACTACTTCCCCATTGAATTCCATAGTCAACACCCCTTTCCTTACATCAATAATGGTTTGGGAGGTCCACAAAAACTGTTTTCCTAGCAGTATAGGGGTAGAATTAGGGGAGTGATCATCATTCATATCTAATATGTAAAAATCTGCCGGAAACACCAACCCCCCTACTCGCACTAAGACGTCCTCGACTACCCCGTCTGGATATGCATTGGAACGGTCGGCTAGTTGGATGATAACATCTGTTTTAGTCATTTTGGTAAGATTTAATGCAATGTAAGTGGATCTAGGCATGACATTAATGGATGCTCCTAAATCTATTAGTGCATGATTTACCTTGGTGTTACCTATTTGACAAGGCACAGTGAACATACCGGGATCCTTACCCTTTTGAGGAAATTTCCTTTGAAATAAGGCTGAAACGCTTTCCCCCATTCTTACCTTCTCGTTTCCCACCAATTTCCGTTTGCTAGTGCATAAATCCTTTAAAAATTTTGCATACCGGGGGACTTGCTTGATGGCATCTAGTAGCGGGATATTTATTTCAACCTTTCTAAACATCTCCAGCATCTCCTTTTCTTTGCTCTCCTTGTTCGACTTTGCTAACCTGCTAGGAAAAGGTGGAGGTGTTAGTTTAACATTTAAATGGGAGTCAGTTTTTACCTCAAGGTTTTGCGAAGCGTCGTTTCCTTTCCCGACTCCGTCCTTTTCATCTCCCTCCATTTCGGGTGCAGCCGGTCCCAATTGCGGACCCTCAATTTCTTTTCCACTTTGGAGAGTTATGGCACTCACGTTTTTAGGATTTATCTCGGGTTGAGATGGAAATTTACCTCCGGATTGTGATTCCAACCTATTTATGGCAGTGGCCATTTGGCTCATTTGATTTTTCAGGTTTTGTATGCTTGACTTGGTATCCTGTTGGAATTGCATCGTGTTAGTTGCCAATGTCTTAACCATATCCTCAAGAGACATACCTGAATTTTGAGATCTTTGTTGATATTGCCCTTGTGGTTGGAAAGTCCCTTGTGGCTTGTTTGAAGTAAAACCCGGGGGTTTGTTATTTCCGTAGCTCAGGTTGGGGTGATCTCTCCACCCAGGGTTGTACGTATTCGAGTATGGGTTGTATTGCTGCCTTTGGAAAGGAAAACCTCCAGCGGCATTTACCTGTTCATTGTTTTCTTCTTGCAGTACCGGACATGTATCCGTTGGGTGTCCAAAATTCGAACAGATTCCACAGGCTTTGGCTTGTTTCGAATTCCCTACAGCAAGTTGCTTAACAAGATTTGTTAGTTCATATAATTGACCTTCAATATTAGAACTACTTACCTCGTTTACTTGGCGGACTTGGGAATCCCTACTCGAGTTGAATTGCTGAGTATTTTCCGCCATGTTGGATATTAAAGCCCGTGCTTGCTCTGGTGTCTTGTCCATTAGCGCACCTCCGCTTGCGGCGTCTATCATACTTCTGTCCATTGGCGCTAGACCTTCGTAGAAGTATTGCACCAAAACTTGCTCGCTAATCTGATGATGGGGGCAGCTGGAGATAAGCTTTTTGAAGCGCTCCCAGTACTCATATAACGTTTCATTGTTGTTCTGGCGCACTCCACATATTTCTTTTCGGATGGTACCAGCTCTCGAGGCAGGGAAGTATTTTTCCAAGAAGAGCCTTTTCATGTCGCTCCAAGTAGTAACCGTTCCCGATGGCAGACAATAGAGCCAGTCAGTGGCGGCATCCTTCAATGAGAATGGGAAGGCTCTCATTTTTATTTGTTCCTCGGTAATGCCCGTGGGCCTCATACTATCGCAAACCACGTGGAACTCCTTTAGGTGCCTATACGGATCTTCGCCGGGGTTTCCTCGAAAAGTTGGTAATAAGTGGATGAGCCCAAATTTAAGCTCGAAAGTTTTTCCTTCTTCCACTGTTGGAAATGTTATGCATAATGGCTGCTGAGCCACATCGGGGGTAGCCAGTTGCTTAAGAGTCCTGTTGTTAGCTGCCATTTGTCTGCTGCTCTTCTTTGTTGTCGAAAAGTCCTCTCAATTTCTGGGTCAAGATCAAAAATTTCACAATTAGTTGACCGAGTTTTAAGCATATAAGCAAAGAAGCACAGCTGAGTATTATAATTTTTTTTTTTTTTGAAAAATTATATAAATAAAGTGAAAATAAAATAAAAAAATAAAATAAATGCAGAAAAATAAAATTCTAATTGATTAAACACTAAATTGGTTAGCCATTCCCCGGAAACGGCGCCGAAAATTTGATGCGTGTCGCAATGCACCAAAATAATAATTAAATATCTTACTCGTAAATTAACAGGTTTGATTGTAATAGCGGAAGTAAGAGTCGATCCCACAAGGAACGGGAACTAAAATAGTGCTTTGTCAATTAGAATAGATGGGGAGTTTTCGAGTTCAAGGATTGTAAATAACGTGAAAATAAAGTAAAAACGTAAATTAGATAAAATAAAAGTCAAGTGGTTGCAAACCCTAGTTCTCAGGTTCAGTTGTATTCTATCGCAATGTTCTCACTTTCCAAGTAACGCGTGTTCAAATTCCCTATTTGATTTATCACCCGTGAATAGTTAATAAGCTCTAACTATTCCTTTTCTACCTTAATTGTATTTAATTAGAATAAGCTTTCTAATCAAACATTAGCCACTGAATAACCTAAAATAAGCTCTTTAGATTTAAGATAACAACTATGTATTGGTTGAGAAGAATTATGGTGAATTCGATTATTAATCACACAAGCTCGTGACAATTAACCCAAGTTGGAATTCTTTATGAAAATATTAAATTTCCAATTGCTACTATGATTTGAATAAAAAGACAATTACGGATCCAATCATTCAAAATAGCAAATCTCAACACAACAAATTAAATGATAAGGCCTTAATCAAATAAAGAATTGTATTGATTAAATTTAAACGCATAAGAATCCAACAAATCAACATAAAGAACTTAGAACTACGTTACTAGTTTGGAAAAGCAATAACGAATTGATATGAAATACAAATTTCCCTTCAAACTAGGTATGGAAGCTTAGCCGAGCATAGTCATGAGGAATTCTATATTTTTCTGTCTTGATTCACCTTCTCGAATTTCTGAATTCTTCTTCAAATTCTTCAAGCAAGCCGTCCTCCTCCAAAGTAAAAATAATTCCCTTCTCTTGTCATGAAACTCCCTTTTTATAGTTCCAATTTCGTGCCCTAGCTTTGGGAGAAAGAAATCCCAAATTATGGAAAGAATTGAAATAAGGAAATTTTTGACTTGAATAGTTACGGCCGTAACTATTCTTTTACGGCCGTAATTGAGTTGCTGCATATTTCCTTAAATTGGAGTTACGGCCGTAACACATCCATTTACGGCCGTAAATATGTCTCTGCAATTTTTTTTCCAAATGAAGGTTACGGCCGTGAGTATCTATTTACGGCCGTAACTCACATTCTGTTGATTTTCCTTAATATGTTGAACACTCTTACGTCCGTGAATATTCATTTACGGCCGTAACTCAGTTTTGCACCCAAGATCCCCAATCTTCGATTTTAAGCGCATTTTGGTCATTTTTCATTCTTTTCTCTTCCTTTGTGATCCTATACAATATAAAACATAAAATGCATTAATAATACTTAGATAGAATCACATTATGGCATATTCAAGGATATAAGTGTATAAAATAAACGTTAATATAACACTTATCAACTGCCCATAATGTGAAAATTGCATGAAGTGGTCAAGTGGATCGTGGAATGAGTCATTTTACTCATGACTAGTTTGATTGTCCAATTTCCCTTGTGATCGTCCAATCGCTCAGGTGACTTTTTAATCACCAATCGCCCAGACTCCTCCACATTTCCCTGTCATTTGTAATGTGCTTTCATGTTTTGAACTTCATTGTTGAGCTTTAGAATTGGGTATTTTATGTGTCAACAATTACTTCCCAATATGGCTGAATTAATGTGTAATAATCATTTTCTCCATATTCAAAGTATTTGCACATCTTTACAGAATCCTGAATGATATGGAACTTTTGATATTTCGACCTTCCTTCTTTTCCAAAATCTAACCTTTTGATTTTTGTTTCTACCTATGTGTATGGTCGTTTCGCATTCCATCTCCTTATCTTCTTCTTCTATAAAGTTACACCTTTGTTGCATCTTCATTGTCTTCATCTTCATTCCCCACTAGAAAAACATATTTCCAGTGATCATCATGTTAATGACCGATTTTCCAAAATTAATGAATCAAACATTTTCCATTCATCAGGAAAGAGTAATTTGACTTTTTACCAATTCTACATTTTGTCTTGATACTTCTATTGGTATGAGAGACATGAGAAATATATTTTGGTCACTAAATATCTTCTCAGCATCCTTTCCATGTATGATCCACAACGGGGATTCTTAGTGTAATGTGTTTCTTGGTGAGAGTGTTTCTTAGGCAATTGTCTATTGTGACTGCTTCTCATTTTGCTATCGGATCATCTCGATCTTTATGATACTTTGTCTCTTCAGGCTAGAGAATAAGATGCTCCTTGCAGCGATGCATTTAGGAAGGCGATAAAGGCTGATTGATTTGCTCCTGCTATTGTTGATAATAAGAGGGAAATAGTAGCTTGCTTCTAAATGTAACCTTTTAAAAATGCACCTTGTAGGACATTTATATCTTTATTTTCTGATTTTAAAGAACCTTTTGATAATAAAAGTCTTTGTTTGAATGCAATTCTCTCTACTTTTATTTGAACGTAATCATCCTACTTTCTTCACTTGTTTAGCTTCAAGAAGATGATGATGTCCTCGTTGTGCCATCTTGACTCTCCATGAAGAAAACTGTAGTCTTCATCATACTTCCCACTGTCATTTCCAAAAAGTCACCTTGAAAAGTTTGCCAAAAAGTCTAACTCTAAACTTTAAATGAAGCGCTTGTTGGGAGGCAACCCAACTTTTCTATATCTTTTTCCTTAGTTACTCTATCTATTGCTTTTGAGTTGTTTATTTTATAGTCATATGGCTGTTGGACATCGCATTTAGGAGCATTAGGATGTTTAGAATGCATGCATTTAGTTGTTATGTGTCTTAAGTAACTCTAGTATTCTAGTTGCATGTTTTAGCACTTTTAGTATTCATTGCATTTTTAATTGTTAGGATGCTTTACATTGCATTTTGTGACCACTAGCATGCTTAGAATTCACATTTTGACATGTTAGTTACATTGAAAACTTCGTTGCACCTATTTTTTTTTTTTTTTTTCATGTTTTAGCATTTTAATATTTACTTGCATTTCTATTTATTTTGTTGCTTTTCATCACACTTTTCAACTTGATCACCTATCTTAAGACATGTGTATATAGTTTAGAAGTTGGTCACATACATTGGAAGGCATTCAGGGGTTGAAAATGGGATCAAAAACTCAAAAATGGGAAAAAACCTGGTCACTGCCAGTTTAAACCGTGCGGTCGCACGACCTTCTACTGGGAAGTTCGGATAGATTGTTACATGTATCATATTTCTTCCATTTTAACCAATTTATACCCATTTTTTCTTTTCCCAAATCATCCTACATTAAGTCCCCAACCACTCCCCAATGTTTGCATACTATATTCACTCAAATTCAAGCAACGAAACACACCAAAATCACTCCCGAGGTATGAATTTCTCACACTTTAATGAGATTAAGCATGATTTTTGACGTTTTGCATATTTCTTGTGAAATTTCATTTTGTGAATTGGTTGGGGTTGGGATTAGAATAGACTTTGGGTTTATGGATTGTGATTCTTTAGGTAAAATTTTTGGCTTAATCCATGAATCCAGCTCTATGTTCTACATTGATTTCTTCATGTGCATGCTAGATGCTCGATAAAATGTTGCAATGAGTGTTTTGTTGAGTTTTTGCAATTCTTTTTGGATGATCACATTCACCACATATTAAACATTATTTGTGCATCATTCAATAAATGTTTACACTGATTTAAGCCATAGAATTCAACTTGAACATCATTACACCACAAAGTACCTCATTGCAAGGCCATTGCAGGTACCAATGCACCACAACCCTTGTTTTCAGCTTCACTGCACCTGGTTCACCTTGCATTTTCATGACCTAAATGAACTCCAAATGTGATGAATTTTTGATATATTGTAGACCAAGTTATTTACTTTCATATGCTCAGGACATGTCTTGGATAATTTTCACTTTTTCGAGGCGATGTCAAGGCAGAAAGTCAGTGGTCGACCACTTTTCAAAAAAATTTCTAAATCCTAGTTTGGGTGTGTTGTGTTGATTTGTTTCAGTTGCATGCAATATTTATACATTCTAATGTTGTTTATCTCTCTTTTGCATGGAACATAATATGAAAACACATTGGACCAAACATGGGAAAGCTAGAAATGGGTCAAATCATCCAAGTTACATGAAGATCAAAGCTTCAAAATGGGAACACTACCTCTCCAAATCCGAGAAGTACCTAAACCCTCCTTGTTATTTTATGTTTCAATGATTTATTTGCTTTGAATACATTGAGGACAATGCATATTTCTAGTTTTGGGGTGGGAATCTCATTCATTCGATTTTCGGGTAGAAAATTCATAAAAATTTGAAAAGTTTGAAAAATCATAAAAATTGGGAAAACTTGTTGATTTAGTTATTGCTTATGATATAATTTGAATTGTATTTTGTGCTTTAGCTAAAAAATTGGACAACATGTGAACTTAATTGATGAGATTCGAAGCGCGGAAGAAACGCCGGAAAGTTCTGAACCCAGGTTGTGGTTAGACGGATGAATCATGACCCGATATTCACGACGCGATGGCTCGACGATGCAGAATAAAGAACCATGACTTTCGAAACGCCACAAGGATTTGCCCAATCTCCTTGATAAGTCTTAAATTTTAACGCCACAAATACTCTCGCGAATATTTGATAAGTTCTGGATGAACCCCACAAGATAATCAATCTTGATAAGTTTGGGTTTGTAATGTGAATCCACACATTAAACAATTGAAAAACATTCAATCTCTTTTTATTCAATAATCAAAGTCTGAATTACAATGAATGGAAAAAGCGTATAAATAAGCAAAATAAAACCCTAGTCGCTAATCTACTCAAAATAGAATTCTAATTAGACTAAAATAACTAAAACTGATAAGGAAATAAAATAATGCGAAATCTGGAAATCTGATCCGTTAAGCAGTTACGACCGTAAAGATGACACTTACGGCCGTAAGTGTGTTTCTGTTTAAGGTTACGGCCGTGACACTTATACTTACGGCCGTAAATATAAAAATCCTGGAATCTTGCGTTTTCACCCGAGGGGAGGTTACGGCTGTGACATATGTTGGTTACGGCCGTGAAAGCTCTTCTGCATAATTTTTGGTTCTTTTCGACACGGTTTGATCTTCAAAGCTCGTCGAACCTGCTGAAATCTTGTTTTGGCTTGAATATTTAAATTTTCCCGTCAAGCCTGCTATGACTCCGATTGTCGAGGGTCCTGGATCACATCATTAATTTCTCTTAAACATTCATTCATGTAAGACTTTAATCAAACTTGAGCACATAGCCAATTTCGACTAATAATTTGTGCAGAGGGATGCTTGATACATGTGGGGTAAACTTGTGTAACAATCGAACATAGAATTGACTGAAAAATCCTAAACCTTAAGAATTTAGATCCCGACCTGAAATTTAGAACAAACTGCTTAAAAAGCAGTTTGGAGTTGGATATATTAGTATGAGTGGGCATTGATAAATTG
The DNA here is from genome assembly GCA_963555705.1 of Ligustrum vulgare. NCBI lineage: Eukaryota > Viridiplantae > Streptophyta > Magnoliopsida > Lamiales > Oleaceae > Ligustrum > Ligustrum vulgare. The sequence continues at coordinate 32,484,659 of OY743174.1, forward strand.
AGGGTCTGAAGTTCTTGGTTTTGCATCTTTAGTATAAGGAGTTTTGATCAACAGGTGTAAACCATAACTAGCATAAAAATGGAAAAATGCTGAAGATCTTATTCTACTGTTCAAATGCCTTTTTGACTCGAACACTTCTGAGGGGTTCTTTGAACCTGGTACCCTAAACTCAATTGAGTTGGGAGCTACAGACCTAAAACTTGCTATAGAGTCAATTAGAAAGCAAGTATGGAGAGTGGACTTATAATAAAATGATAAAAAATCTTTAACTTTTCTGTTACACATTTATAACTCGGGTAATTAAGTCTGAGGGGTTCTTTTAACCTGGTGCCCCAAAGTCATCTGGTTTGGGAATCACCAACCTAAAGCTTGCTACAGGGGTCATATAGAAAGCAAGTATGAAAAGTTCTGCACAAAGATGGTAAAAAATAAGGACATGAAAATAAAAAATTGTCCAAATGAAAGGAAAAAAAAAAGAATAAAAATGGTATAAGCATTGTTGATTGAAATTTCTAACGCTAGAGTGTGAGTTTGGATTTGAATTACTCTTGGTCTGTTTTGAATATTTGTTAAATCCTAACTACCTTGTGTGAAAAATGCAACATATAAATGCTTAGAAACAACATAAATAGCACAAACCTCGGGAAATGAGAGAAAAACAAAAAGGTTGTGATCATTCATGAGAGTGCAAGTAAAATCAACTCACGTGAAATGCCAAAATTCTGTCAGAAGAATCCAATGACTTTTCCAATAGCTTTTTACATTTTTTTTATAATACTACTTTGACACACGTGCAATGCACGTGTCGTATTATAGTTAAGTATATAATAGCGTATACAAGTTCAATGCATGTGACTATAGTTCATGCATAATATTGCACTTTCATAACTTGTATAATGTTATTATCAAAAAAGAAATAACTTGTACAATGTTTAAGGATTTTTATCCTAAATTCCCAAATCGTAAATATTTGCTAGCAATCTAGCTCAATTTAATCATAGTAGTTCCTAGCATAAAAAAAAAATAAAATAAAAAAATAAAAAATATTTAACAAAAAAACTAATTTCTTTCTTAAAAAAGAACAATAGTGACCTCGGAACAAACTAATCAATTCAAAATCAACAATGCCAATTCAACTTTCTATTATATGTACAAAACTAAAATGAGAACATAAAAAAACCTGAACCACTCAAACTTCAACATACCCAATCCATATCATAATGATCATCTTTTAAACTACGCACTTTATTCCATAAACAACAAAGTACAATTTAACATCATAAGGTCACCAAACACAATTTAATCTAGCCATGAGAATAAAATTAATGTCGAATGAAACACTTAAAACACACTATGAATAATGTGATCGATAAAAGAAAGATGAACAAAATAGTGGGATACTAAGTATCTCCATCTATGGAAGTACACAATGCAAGGCACGTTGTCACGTCCCGCGTGTCACATGACCGAAACTCCGAACACAAAGGCATGAAGAGTAGTGAAGAGCAGGCCCAAGGTCGTAGGGAAAGGACACATGCTGGATGCAATGCCTAAATCTTCAAGAGACCAATGCAAGAATAGCAATGAAGGAAGGTACTCGAAGGAGATGGAAGATTCCAAAAGATTACGAGACTTGATTATGCTAGTACGTTTTGGAAAGATCCATGGGCAAGCTTTGAAAGATGTATCTCGCATATTGAAAGAAGCTATGAAATGCAAGCATGTTGCGTGGGGAAGAAACGTTCTAGATATGTGCAGAACTTTCTCGAAGAGTGTGGAATATTCTAGAATGGGATGGAACATTCTAGAAAGGGGTGGAGTGTCCTAGAAGGGTATAGAAGGTTGTAGATTCAACTAAGCCTCAACCCCTCCGAAAGATTCTAGAAGAATCTAGGTTGGTAAGTAATGGTATAGATTGTAGAGGTTTGTCCTATAAACAGGTGGTTAGGGACATTTGTAGAGAAGGTGAGAGTGATAAAGCCTTCAAGTATTGTAAATGTATTATTATTCTTAGTAAAGAATTTTCTTTAAACTCTTGTATTCCTTTTTTTCCCCCCTACTCTTGCATAAGGTTGTTCCTAGTGCAAGGCGAAAACATAAGGCTGACTTAGCGTAGAACCGCAAGGAGGCGGAAGTTTGAGACGCTAAGACCGCACGGTTGCTTGAAGATTTGCAAGATCGTGACAACGTGTTGCAGTTTTGTTTAGTACATAAACGCGTAGGTATAAAAAAATATTTTTGATAAGCATTAATTACATGATGTTAAGACTGTGCTAAATCAAACAGATTGCATTAAAAAGTTTACTTTCAACCCAAACTCCAACATAACCACTGACCAATTACAAAAGATAAATGTCCCAAATAACTTCGAATTGAAGGGAAATGTGAGCATGTTTGAGCAACCATCAATCAAATTTTGATATGGGAGGATGATCAAAGTGCATGATTGTATTTGACTACCTATTTTAACACTATACAGGTGCCAATTTGATAAAAGTAAAGCATACAATAATCAAAACAATACTATAATCAAAATATGAAATGTGTTTTTGTCAACTCAGTTATGCAAATATGGCTACTCATATCACAAAAGCAATTTAAAAAAAATAATAGTAATAAAGAGAAACTATTTATCTTGCAAAAATGATTTAGAGTAAGTAAGTTGGATTTCTTATGCTCTATGTTTAGCATAAGTAATTATCAGTTTACAAGTTTGAGACCGTACACTACTTCTCCGAGCTCTCTATTTTTTACACCCAATAGACGTCTCAATAAAAGAAATTAACCTACAGTAAAAGAGAAATATGTAAGGGAAAATTGTTTTACAAGAATCTTCGACTCATATAGAGTCGCTAAAAGGATTGGCATTGGCTCGGCACGACATTGACCTATAATCATGAATTTCTTAATTTACGCTTTTCTCAAATAGGAGGAGAACAATATGATCCACCAAGAATTTTCTCAGGTGCCTCACACAGCTTCCAAAGATTTGAGAACCTTGAGAGCTTCCCCTTGTAATTCAACAATCCTTTCCTCGGAATTCAAATCAACAACAGAGCATTAAAGCCAAAAACATGTTTCTAAAATAAACCCAACATTGATTATGATTTTATGAATTATGGTTTGAAAGGCTAAAACCCATGTTGCTAAATTCTCTGATATATGGTTCACTCAAGGCTTGAAAGAAATTTAATAAATCAGAACTCAACTCCTAATGTTTGTTACCAGATTGATTATTGAGAAAGATCGATTACCCATATAATTAAAATATATTTAGATGATATTCTGCAATGCATATTATGTGTTATTAGTACAAGAGGCTACAAAATTGTGCGAAGATCATTTGGACATATCGAAAAAAAAATACCTCTATTTGTTGTTCCTTGTACTAGACATGAGTTTGTCTTTCTCCACTGGTCCTAATTACATTTAACAATATATAAAAGAAATAAAAGCTACTACCAACACCCCTACAACCTTTTCTTGCCATTCTTAAGATAAGACATCTTATAAATGTGCAACTGCACTAAAGTTTCATGCATAATGCACCACTATGCCAATATAATAATTGAAATCCAGACTTAGTACCAAAAGAAACATAAATATTAAATTTCACAATGCCCTGAAAAAATCAATAAAGTCTAATAAGGGAAAGTTGAAACCAAAAAGCAAAAAGCCCTCACCTGTAACCGAGCTCACTTTTTATTCAATGGGAATAAATAAGCTTTTGTCAATGTTGGACGCTCATAAGGTGCATGTGTCTGCATTGATAAGTAAAATATCATTTCAAACGAATTCATAAATTCAAAAACCAAATGCAATTTGATAAATTAATCATTACCTCCACACAAATTGACTATCAATAGCCATATTTTATTATTCAAATTCCTGATACTATTTAGAATCAATTACTAATATGAAAGAGTAGTAGAGAATTTAACATATCTGTCTTAAGTCTTACATATACATATTCTCCAAAAGAGTATCTTCTTAGATGCAGAAATTTTCTTAACTTGAGCCATTGATTTCCCATTTGGGCAATGCATTTTTACATTGGAGCACTGTCTTCTTGATATCAGTGAGCTTTGGTTTCTCTTAAAAGTTGTCATTTAAGAGGAGTCCCGAGAAAAATTACATAAATGAAACAAGAAAAATATTTCAGTTTCATTCACTTCCTATGATTTCATTGTGCAAAAAAATGATTTCAACTTTGCATATTATCAGATTTAAACTCATTCTCTCACATGCACACAGAGTAGGAATGAAGATACTAAAGTGATGAAAAAGCAAAGTGAACAAAAAGTAACAGAACAAAAAGATAAAGACTTTGACAAAAATAACTACGAAATCCAAAAGGAGCAAAAGTAAAATTCTATGGCAAGTATTCCAAAATTTAAACAGAGAAGGGTTTCAAGATTTACCTTCCAGAGGACTAGATGCAAGAGCAGAGTCTGCATAGAGAAAAAACAGCGAAGGTCCTGTATAGCAAAAATGAAAAATTATTTTACATTTTTAACATATTCCTGTGCAATATTTTTGAAAAGAAAAAAAATCATATTTTATTCATCCCGGAACTTTCTACAAAATAGAGGAAAGAAGCAAGTCATACCTAGCTAAAATTCTTCCAAAAAGAAAAATAGGAAAAAAAATGAACAAGAAATTACATCACTTTGCCATGTCCAAAAAAACTCAATTACCAAGAATCTTAAGATGGAAAAAACAAAACAAAAGAATGATATATTTGTCTTTGATTACTGTAAGGCTTCGGGTCATACATCCACAGCAGAAATTAAACAGACACGAAACCATAGCCTGGATCAACCTTGCACTTAGATAGAATTTGTGATTAGAATATACCTTTGATGAATCTCGTGAATCTGAAATCTGAAATATGATGTAGAAATCTTGTCACCACCAGCTGTCCAATTGTCTAACCTCTAACAGAAATCCACACAGGGAGTGGAATCAGGAACTCCATCAATCTCCAATAGTTGGAATGGATTCGAGAGAATATTGTTTTTCTCTTTTGTGCTAGCAAGAGAAAAATCTAATGCTAGAAAAGTGACTCGCTCTTTTCTTACAACTATAATGCACATATTAATATGTACACCTAAAACCCTAACCCTATTCACAATAGGGCCATTAACGGGCATTGATTAATTAATCATATTAATTAATCTAATTGTAAAGTCTGACCCAACCAATTGGGCTTGTACATTAATTCTAACAATCTCCCACTTGGACAAGATCTAATTCTAGATACTCAATTCTTGCCTTTTGTGTGTGACCCATTAGGTTTCATTCACTATGGCAAACACCGTATTATTATTATTATTATTCCAATCTGATTGGAATATGATGAATTTAAATCTCTATTTCTAATTCGTCATCGACTTACCAAGATTGATTAATTCACATCGTCGTCCTAGATTGACATTTAGCAATGTGTCAAGGCAATCCATGTGAAATGAAAAGTCATGTGGCATGACAAGACCTGTTTATGTGCGATTACTGTGGAAATATAATCCCTTCATCAATATAACCCAATTGGTTAAGAGATATGGATATCGTCAATCTCATTTCAGCCAATTATGTTATTCACTTCTTATCTTAGTTGATCTTGTTATGACTGAAAACACCTTTTCAACTCATAACTTCACCCCGACCGAGGAATTTACATCAACTTAAGTAAGCAAAATACAGGTTATAATCTCCTCCTACCCAGGAGTGACGAATCCTCATATTGAACATACAAAACCTTCATATAACTCTCACTATACCCGTACGGAGTCATCCTGATGACTCCCTCTCATGAGCCAACATCAACGCTCGCCAAAGTATAGTAATCCTCATATAAGATTCTATGAAGTCCTCAAGTCAAAGGATCAAATCCAAAATTGCACATTAGAGATTCACCACTGACGCTTGGATAGTTATCCATGTGGAATCTCTAGGTGGGTCATCCAATGCTTCGTTCATCTAACAATGCATCCACATGTTCATTTGAATGTCCCTCTACATTCTAACTTGTGAGATAAGCTACTTTCTTCATAAGAAAGAAATGCAACACATACTAGTCTAACTGCAACAACAATGTCCGTATCTTGTTGTTACTTCGACTAGGGACAATTTTAGAATAAGTTATTAATGACTTGTATCTCACAGTCACAACACCTCGTGACTTACAAGTTAATTAAACTTACTCTACGGACTCTATTATTTAAATGATGAGTTAAACTCAACGTAATAATAGATCTGCCTTTATTAAGATAATGATAATATATGTGTTATACTATCCAACGATTGAAGTTAGATCATAACATTGGCATTCTCCCATTAGATCCAATAACTCATGTATCCTATACATAATGAGTTTATATGACATTCATATTCCTATTGGGATAGTGGATTTACAAGTGGATCTTCGATATGTGACTCTTCACATATTCAACATTCTCAAGGTTAATGGGTATGAATTCTTTTTTTCTACAATATTCGAATAAGATAGTAGCCCCTAAATACATACTCAAATCATCGATGAGACCTAGTTCCCTTGCTTACGCGATGGCTCCATTGCCGTCACAGTACACATTACTAGAGCTACAATGTAAGGAACAATCATAGTTCTCTAAAGAACTAAACGATCGAGATTGCTTCGCAAGCATCTATGTATTTGGTCTTTGTTGTTGTATTGTTAGCGATCTTCTTTATTTGAACCATTTTAAATTGACCACACCACTACTATGAGTTAATTAACAATCAGACTGAATATTTCATTCATCCTTTCTTGGACTGAAGGATGGCATCTCTATACCTAAAGACTGTAAGTCTACATTTCTCCTCATGTCTATTGTATTCTTAGTATTTCTCAAGTACTCAATAATGCAAAAGGTATCGTACATAGTGTCGCGTTTAAGAAGATCTTATTGTCAAACAATCAAGTATCTTCTCCACGTCATTCTTTCTCAAAATGTGTTCTAAACACTATTTTGAAAAGATTAACCCCAAAACTTTTGGGATAGAATCCTACATTGGATTAACTCATGCTAACCCCATTAGCATTACATCTATGTACATGAATTGAGAAATCAAAACAACCTTCCAAATCTATCTCTATAGATTCTGGTTCCCGAAGTAAATGTTTTATTTCTCAAATCCATCATGGAGAAATTTAAATAATTGCACTTTCACTTTCAAGGTTAGAGATTCAACTTCTGATCAATAATATATCACCTACATATAGTATCAGAAATATAAAACACTCCCACTAACCTTTTATATACACACATTCTTTATATTCAATTTTGATAAAATCAAACATTTTGATTATCTCATCAAAATTAAGATTCTAGCTCCGTGAGTCTTGCTTTAATCTATAATAGATATCTGTAGCTAGTATACTATGTTTAAGGATTCAAAAGTCCCATAATCACTGCATGTTGCTATCGCAAGCAGAATCTGAATTGATTCAGAGTAAACATATTTACAGCCTATGGGTCTCATCCATTTCAGGCGAATCAAACAAGTTCCAAAACTTTGTTTCATCTCGAATTCTATGGCTTCCTCCCATCTCGTTTAGTCAACATTTGACTTAGCTTCTATGTAAATATAGGCTCATTATCATTGATGACTAATACAATATCAGCAATCAGGGATGTGTAACTTAATGGAGTATACATGATTCTAATATCTTTACATTGAGCTAGTGCGTTCTCAGTCGTCACTACGTCCCGAGTAGCGTGCGTATTCCAAGCATTAATCTGTGCCTCATCTAATGCAAGCGCAATTTCTAACTTATTTAATCGGTTAAGTATACATGTGTAATCATGAACTCTTTCATGTTCTACTTTTACTCCCACTGTCTTCTCTTAGATGAACTATTTCTCTAAGATATTTACAAGATTCGGGATAGATTTTCTTTCTCAATAAGAATGCAGAAATAATATCCGACCACCTTTTGGATATTTCACAAATATATATATATTGGACTAAGGCTATTGCTTATCCAAATTTGGTATACTTCTAATAAGTATCGATGTCTTAAATCTTAACGTAAGGAAGATTAGACCTTTGAAATCCATATCTTATATGGATCTTCATCAACCGATTATCAAAGAACATGACTAAGTGTGTAACATATAAAGTTTTTCAGTGCAAAACTCCAAAAACTATTTTTGGAGATTTTGCGTGGCTTCATCAATGATTGCATCAATTGCAATCTTTTTCCTTTCAGGTACGCCATTGTACCGAGGTGTATGCAAAATGGTTTATCTTTGCGAAAATTACGTTCTCATAACATAATCTTGAAGTCAATCACTTTAAAATATTCTTCACCTTGATCAGATCTAAGTTTTTAGAATATTTTTCTCATTTTGGCCTTCTAATTTAAATCTGTATTAATTGAATTTTTCAAACTCTTAGATTTAAACTGCATTATAAATAAAAATGACTATTAATGTTATCTAATATCTAAAGACCACTCTGGCATATGCCCACTTTCATCCGAATGTAACAGGCTCAGTGGATCAACCATCCCACCTTTCCCTTTTCCAAGAAAATTGACTTATCAATTCACCTCCAAGGTGAGATATACATATATCTCTATTAATCGAATAAGTCAAGTGTCAGATTTAAGTGTGACTTCTTCTTTGCCTTATCAATATTCAGAATTGGACTATTTGTTACTTACCTCACTTCCATAGTATCCCATCTAAGTTAACGAATAACTATCATTCTTAATTACAGAGGATAATCATTTCATGTCCAAACATGAAGTAGAAGTGTCATTCTTCATAAGAACTATAATTAACAATTGTTTAATTTTAAACTGAATGAGAAGACAAAGATAGGTGATAACTTTTTAAGCTTTTCAAGCAACATTTGCTTTATTACCTACAAATAGGTATATCACCATTTTTCGCAATTATTATACTTTTAGCCATTGTATATTATTGGTATCTAATACTCGATTGGTTAAGTAGATTATTTAACCTCTATCAAATAGAAAACTGAAGTAGAAGATTTACCAAACTTCTCACTTCTTCAGTTTGGTCAAGGAAGCCTCACAATTATAAATGTAGTGTCTTATTATTGGAATGTTCGAGAAGAGTATTCTCAATCATATCGTGTTTTGAGATCATTTCTCAAAGAACGATGTCAATTTAAGGATTTCAGTCTAATGAACTTACAGAATGTCAATTACACTCCATAAGTTCAAGTAACAACTCAAATTTTAAAACTCATACAACAACAATAATAAATCAAAAATAGAATCACTTATTATCATGCATAAATCAATTTAATAAGGTCTTTTATTAAATCGATTGCTCCCACTGTTTTATTTGAATTAATGACCCTCAATATTAATCTCGTAGAATCCTGTTAGATTCACAGTAGGTTAGGATCCCGTTTATTCCATTAGAACCTTGAGTGACTCAACAAGCTCTAATAAAACATCCAGGTAGATACTCCTATCAATCACATCTCCATGTGACTCCTAGATCAAGTAGACAACTCTTTGTCGCACACATCTTATGTATTTACTTGATTGTGCCTCAAAAATCTCATCTCCTTGAATGACTCAACAAAAGATAGATTTCAGTTAAATTCTACCAATTGTTCAGAAACATCTTATGTTTCATAATGACAAACACACCTTCCCACTTCCAGCCTTGAGTGACTCAACAAGCCGCATCGAGGGCGGATTCTGGTTTATTCACTATTACAATGGAAGACACCTTGTATTAACCAATTAATACAAATTTAATAAATTGCTTCCAAAATTATATTCCTTTTGATTGACTCAATAAAGGATGTGGTTTTGGTTAAATCCGACCCATTGTTCAAAAGTATCTGATACTTCATAATGAGAAACACATCTACCAGCGAGTAGCCTTGAGTGACTCAACAATTTGACATCGATAGTAAACTCTAATTTTTCATTATAACAATGGAAAGCACATGACTTAATATAATTTTAAGTGAGGAGTTTGTCTCATCATTCCTATGTATATTAACTAACATCTACGATGCAATTAATCATACATACAATATTACTGTGGATGATTATGGACAACATCTATCTAGTCTTCCCGAGCCATGAAGAAGATTAGTTGGTCAGTTCCTAGGAGACATTGCATTCGATCATCGAAATCTAAATGCAATAATCTCCATCTCCATCTGCTGCAGCAACCTGTATCCTATACTAGTTGTCTTCTTGTGGCCAGCTGCAACCTGTATCCTATACTAGTTGGCACGCAGGCCTGAATCAAATGGACGAGCAGGCCCATATTTACAAACTAGAGCTCGCAGACCCAAATAAATTAAATAATAGGCACGCAGGCCCAATTAAATAATAATAGGCTCGTAAGCCCAACCAACAAAAGTAGAATAAATAAACCATTCAACCAATCACATGGGTCGAGTTCATAATCATCCACTAAATACACATTCATCATTTAAATGTATAAAATATAATATCTAATATTATATAAACAACTTTCAAGTTTTAAGCAATTTAGGTCATCTAAACTATTTTAGATAAAATGGATCGAAACAATAATTAATTAATCAAATTAATTAACTAACTTTAGTTAGCGGGTCTTATTTAATTAAAATCATATTTTAACCAAATACCAAATTAGAGTCTAACTCTAATTCCAAAAGAGACAAATTGAATTAACATATTAATTTAGGATAAAACTCCTAAAATAAAATAAAATTCAATTTAGTAATGAATTAATCAAATTAATCAATTACATTAATTGATGAGCTTATTTAATTAAAATCAAATTTTAATTAAATACTAAATTAGAGTCCAACTCCAATTTCAAGATTTTAGGGCTAACTGAATTTAGGATCAAATCCTAAATAATATTCAATTATTAATCAATTAATCGAATTAGCTAATTATTAAATTGAATTTTAATTAAAATCAAATTTTAACTAAACACCAAATTAGAGTCCATACTCTAATTCTTAAATTAGGGCAAATTGAATTAACATTTTAATTTAGGATAAAACTCCTAAATAAAATAAAATTCAATTTAAGGTCAAAGTTATATATTTTGTTAAAATTCAATTTTAACAATAATTTAAAAGTCGTGAATTTTAAAATATAATTTTAACAAAATTAAATTCTAGTCTAAATTGAAAATTAGGTCAAATCCATTTTAAAATCAAATTTTAAGCATTTTCAAAATTACAATTTAAATTTGACCCAATTTAAAATTTAAACATAGGCACCTCGAAATTTTACAAATTCCAGAAACAACCCATTTCCTTTTTAAAGTTGTAAATTTAACCCTGAAACAAATTTGCATGTAGCATCCCTAAACTTCCAAAATTTCAGGAGAAGCCCCTGCCCTAATTTCAAAACCCTAATTCATAATTGCAAACTGGCCCTCACAATTTCCAAAATTGCAGAGGAGGTCCCCCGCCTCTACCTCTCTCCAATCCGAAACCCTGGCTGAAGGTTTCTCTACCTCTTGGCTGGGCGGCCGGCTTCGCCTCTCTCACCCGCGGCGGCTTCTCGCTGCAACAAGGCGACCTTCGCGCTGCAGCGACACTGCCCCTTCTGTTGCTGCGCGAATCGCAGTTGCGACCATAGCCTCTGTGAGGCGCAACATCGACGATCGCCGCTGCTCACAATCCAACCAGTGCAGTGCGCTGCTTGCACACAGAAGTGCCACGCACTGCTGTGCGCAGCAGCACCGGTTGTGCACTGCTGTGTGCACCGGTGCTGTTGCGCCCGCCAACTCCGGCGACTGATTTCGCTGGAGTTTACCAATTCGTTTCTCGATCCAATTTTCGACTAAAAATTAATTTTCTTCAAATCATATTTAAACAAGAAAACTAATTTTCACAAAAACAAAAAACAAGAAAATAATTTCAACCATATTGAATCCATCAAAGAGTTAAACAAATTCTAACAAGTAAAAAGGTAGGCTCTGATACCACTGTAAGGTTTCGGGTCATACATGCACAGCAGAAATTAAACAGACACGAAACCATAGTCCTGATCAACCTTGCACTTAGATAGAATTTGTGATTAGAATATACCTTTGATGAATCTCGTGAATCTGAAATCTGAAACATGATGTAGAAATCTTGTCACCGCCAGCTGTCCGATTGTCCAGCCTCTAACAGAAATTCACACAGGGAGTTGAATTTGGAACTCCATCAATCTCCAACAGTTAGAATGGATTCGAGAGAATATTGTTTTTCTCTTTTGTGCTAGCAAGAGAAAAATAGCAAGAGAAAAATCTAATGCTAAAAAAGTGACTCTCTCTTTTCTTACAACTATAATGCACATATTAATATATGCACCTAAAACCCTAACCCTATTCACAATAGGGCCATTAACGGGCATTGATTAATTAATCATATTAATTAATCGAATTGTAAAGTCCGACCCAACCCATTGGGCTTGTACATTAATTCTAACAATTACCTCCACCAATATATTTCTCACGGCAACAATTTAAGCAACCCTTCAAGACAGCACTTTCGATTTTCAGTAGGGGCTGAGCATGAAAAAAATTGTGGATGATGTCGTGGGAGTTGGAGAAAAGAGAAATGGGCGATTGCGGGTGAAAATGGAAATGATTTGTGTGTGAAAATAGAAGTGATTTCCAGCCTGTCGACTCGGCTCCAAAATGTGGAGTGAAGGGGAAAAAACCAAGTGAGTTGAAGATGGACCAAAGAAAATGAGCGACTGCAGCCATGAATGGGTCTTGTTTGGCTAGCCGCTCGAGCCAATGAAAATAAAAAAAATGGCTTATGTGGCTTATGAATAGTGCACCCATTCAATACTCTTTTATAGGATAGGATGGGATAAACATTGTTGTGAACCAACAAAAAAAAAAAAGGGAAAAGTTCTGAAGACTTGGAGGCCAGACCGAAATTATATAATACTGTCAAGGCAGGTACTTTGAAGCACGCTCTTCTGATTTTACTTATATTCGCTTTGAATCTCTGCAACAATAAAAAATGTTAAAACAACAATATTGTCTGCAACAGCCAACACCTGTGGCAGTATACACTCTTGTATTCTGCTTGTGCTTCTGTCCGTCATGGCAAACAGTCATGGCTGATTCAAAGGAAATTGAGTCCCATACCCATACTTGGAAAGAAGTATTTCAACGCATGGGATTCAATTGGACGTTAACCAGAGAAATTGGAGGGCCATATGTTAACGCTACCCCATTTTGGGACCCAAATCAGCCTAACCAGGTTACCTTCTCCAAGGACGTACCTCTAAACGTGCCTGGCAGCAACTTCAAATCCTTCATACGCCTCTATATTCCTAATAAACTCTCAAGAACAACCAAGCTTCCGGTTATTATCTACTTGCATGGAGGTGGTTTTGTGCTTTCCAGCGCTGCATCTGCAGACTTTCATTACCACCTCAACAACTTGACTGCCAGCGTTCGAGCTGTGGTAGCCTCGGTTGAATACCGGCTGGCACCCGAAAACCCCCTCCCGGCAGCTTATGAAGATGCCTTGCATGCTATTCTTTGGTTCAAGTCCCAGGCACTATATGGTCTTCACCGAGATCCATGGTTACACCGGTTTGCTGATTTTTCAAAGGTTTTCATAATGGGTGAAAGCGCAGGTGGCAACATAGCCTACCACGCAGCCCTTCGTGCAACAAAGTTTAATCTTCGACCAATAAGAATTCAAGGGGTTATTTTGGATCAGGCATTTTTCGGTGGAGTTGAAAGGACTTCATCGGAGCTTAGATTTATTGATGACACTGTACTTCCTTTGTACATGAATGATGCCTTCTGGTCATTGGCATTGCCATTCCAAGCAAATCGAGATCACGAATTCTCCAATCCATTAATTATTGGGTTCGAAAGAGTCAAACGTGTGCCAAGATGGTTTGTGAAAGATGATGAAGGAGACCCGTTGATTGACCGGGCTAAGAAGTTTGTTCGCATGTTAGAGTTGAATAAAGTGTCCGTGTTTTACCGATTTAATCCAGGAGGTTATCATGGTATAGAGCTGAACAATATGACAGCAGCTCTTGCCTTTTTTCATGATGTGAAAAATTTCATCTACCATACTGGAGGTCCTCAAGATTAATATTGTCATGTTTCTTACTGATGTTTTGGATTTGGATTTCAATTTCAGAATGAATAATGAAGGCTGTGTGTGGCTTGGAGTTTTCTAATAAAATAAATTTTGGTTGGAATTTGCTTAGTTAATCTGGTATAGTTTTTTATGCTTTAGTTATTTTTGTGAATTTGGACTAATTTCCTGAGTTAATTAGCAATTGATCCTCCTTTCAGAGATAGATTAATAAAATAATATGAACATCAGGGGAAAATATAAATATTGTTAACTGTAAAAGAAATTCCTCTATATGAAATACAATATGAAAATATTTGCTTACTGTTTGTGTGAAATATCACAAGTGTACGATATCGCTTACAAGTAGTAAAAGTGGACTTTTGAGTCCGAATTGTCGATCCCACGAGAAGTATTTATTTGTTAATGATTTACTTCGATTCAATAGAATTCCTAAACTAAAACCAAAACTAATTAAGAAAATAAATTGCAAGATAATAAAAACAAAATAAAAAATGAACAGAAATTGGAAATCAATTAAATAAACAATGCAATTAAAATGAAAATAGACAATTAAACTAAAAGCAATTAATAAAAACAAGAAACAAACGTGGTGGATTTCTTGAACAATTAAATGAATATTGAGACTAACGATTTCGAAATAACGTTTTAGCTTAATTTCTCATCTCAAGTTTGTTTTCTAAAATTGTATTTAGTCGAATTCACGCATATATCTAATTTACCTCTCTCGAGTTCAAATTAGGCCTATTTAACTAAGTCAACCATGTATCTCTACAACGGGTCAGAGTTTTCCTTAGCTAAATGCATTCAATTTCCTAAGAATTCATAATTGACCACATGCAACCACAAATTCATATATCTATCTTTTTGTTGAAATTGCCGAATTTTATTACGTGATCTAATTGTTAACTCACATCTCGGATTATGAAAACAACCATTAAATCATGAATTGGTGATCAAGCAATTCAAGCATTAAACGCAATAATAAAATCAATACATGAAATTAAAGTACCAACTTGAGAATTAAAATCAAACTAAAACATTAAATCTATATCGTCAATCTCGGTTATTAAATTAGCTATTCATGTTCTTGGAATTAAAAACAGTAAATAATGTAAACAAAACTCGAAATTTGAAGAATTGAAAAATTAGCATCACCTTGTTCACAAATTAATTCCAGCCGTATCCTTTACTTCCTCCAAAGTTAAGCTACCAATTAATTTCAAGACCACCACTTTAATTCCTTTGTCTTTTTCTCCCCCAATCTACCTGCCTGCTTAGTTGGCTGCTCTCCCAGAATTTTGTTTCCCCAGCTGCGTGCTTCTCAATTAATTCCTCTCCACCTGACGATTCTCTCTTTTTCTCCAGCAACTGCCAACCCACCACAATGTTTCTCTATTTAGTCTCCACGGCTGCCTTGCTTTCTATCTCCCCCATGCTTAACCTTCTTTTCAGCAAATATATATATATATACACAATCCAACCCTAAGCCCAAATAAAGTAAATTATCATTTAAGCCTCTCAATTCTTTTAAATAAACTAAGTTGGTCATTGAGTCTTCAATTGTGCAAATAAGCCCTTGAGTTTCAACACGTCTTCAATTAACTCCACTTTTCATCCAATTATTATGTATTTGCTTCAATTTCTCACTTTTCTTGATTTTGGAATAAAACCTGAAATAATAGTAAATAATAACAATTACGTAGAATTTATTCAAGAAAAATATTATAATATCATAATTTCGATAGATAAATAAGTGTATAAAATACACTTATCAAACCCCCCCAAACTAGAATATTTGTTCGTCATCGAACAAAAAATAAAACTAAACTATAAAAATAAAAATGCAAACAGAAATTATTTTTGTTTTTGTCAATTTATTTACCATGCACTTCAATAATCCAAAATGACGATTCACTTTAGAGAAGAAATATGAACAACAAAAATTATTTTCATTCATCCAATGCTCAACTTCATCGTGTGTGTGTGAATAGCCAAAAATCGAATGCAAACTCATGTAAAAATTATACTTGACACTGTGTGACTAGTCATGCAGAAATAAGCCCGAATCCCATGTGGTCAACAATGATTTTCTTTTTATTTTCCTTATACTCTCTTGGATGATCACACCTTAATGCTTTTCTCTTATATCCCGAGGTCTTTCCTATTGATGTGGTTTCTAAACATGTTTAAATTGCATTTTTCCACACAAGGTATTTAGGATTTGACAAACATGCACGACAGACCAAGAATAATTCATCTCCAATCTCACACTCCAGTATTAGGACTTTTAATCAATAAAGCTTATACCATTTATATATCATTTTTTTTATATGGACGACTTTTTCTTTTAATATCCTTGTCTTTTACCATCTTTGTACAGAACTTTTCATACTGGCTTTCTATATGACCCCTGTAGCGAGCTTTAGGTCGGCAGCTCCCAACTCAGTTGAGCTTAGGGTACCAGGTTCAGAGAACCCCTCAAACTTAATTACCCGAGTCATAAAGGCTTTTGAAGAGCAGAATAAGACCTTCAGCATTTTTCTGTTTTTATGTTGGTCATGGTTTATACCCGTTGATTAAAACCCCTTACACTAAAGATGGATCATTAAAAACTTCAGACCCTCAATCTGTCAATACCTACTTGTACTTGACCTTTCTACCCCCAAACTGCTTCTTGATCAGTTTGGTTCTACATTTCAGGTCAGGATCTAATTTCTTAAGGTTTGAGATTTTTCAGTCAATTCTATGTTCAAAGTGCACAAGTTTATCCTACAAATATCAAGCATCTCCCTACACAAGGTATTTTTCGAAAGTGGCTATGTGCTCAAGTTTGATTAATGTCTTACATGGATGAATGTCAAGAAAAATTTTAGTTCACATGTTGCCCAAATTTTCTAACTAAAGCACAAAAGTCAATTCAAATCATGTCATAAGTAATAAATAAATCAGCAAAAATTTTTCAAAATTTTCACCCTTTATTTATTTATTTTTTGTATCCCAAAAATAAGGTATCAAATGAATAAAAAATGAAGAAATGAGATACCACCCCCCCCCCCAAACTAGAAAGTTGCATTGTCCTCACTGTAAAAGAAATGATATATCAATTGATAAAAATACATAAAAGAGGAGTTAGGTACTTCCCAGGTTTAGATGAGCGATGTGATAACTTGAAGCTTTGCTTTGATCTCGCTTGGATGATTTCAACATGTTTCTTGTGTTTCCATGCTTGGTTGAAAGAGTTACAAGTGGTGTGTTCCTCGCAAGTAAAAAATAAATAACATTAGAATCATACACACCATTAATAAACTGAAATAGATCAACACCAACAATCCCAACTTAAACATAGAAAAATTTGAATTTTCAAACATGGTCAACCATCATGAATATTACAATTATCACACATAATTTCTCAAAACGTGAAAAATCATGCATATGATTTATTTTTAATATGATAAGAGCAATGACTTTGACACAATGTAATGCAAAACTGTAAACTCAGGGATCATGTATGAATTAAAATGAAGAATGCAGTTGAAGATCAAATCAAAGAAGTTGGTGCTAGAGATGGTAACTTCAAAAACTCCAAAAAAATAAAAAATAAAAAATAAAAAATAAAATAAATGCAAGTACCACCTAAAAATTTAAATGCAAAGCTATAAATAAAGTAAAATAAATGAAAAGGAAAGAAAATTGGGTTGCCTCCCAATAAGCGCTCCGTTTATAGTCTAAAGCTCGACTTTTTGCAAACTTTCTTATGGTGGCTTAAAGAATGCTCGTGATGCTCTGCACTCCTCACAATTTCCCGCTTTACATTTCTCAACATTTTTGCGCACTTTCTTGAATTATTTATTGTTGATCTGAGTGCCGCCTGGTTTTTCTTCTTGCTTCAAATTATTACCAAGTTCTTGCACCACTTTTTCCAGTTTGAAGCAACTTTCTATCTGATAATATTTGTTAGGGTATTGAGTGACACTGAAAGTCACTTGATCATCCTGAACCCTTAAGATTACCTCCCCCTTTTCAACATCTATTAAAGCTCGTCCCGTGGCTAGGAAAGGTCTACCAAAAATAAGTGGCATTTGACTGTCCTCTTCAATATCCAAAATCACGAAATCTACTGGAAAAATGAATTTATCCACTTTAACTAAAATGTCCTCAATGACACCATATGGATGCTTCACAGATCTGTCAGCCAGCTGTAATGTGATTTTGCTTGGTTTAGGTTTCCCTAATCCAAGTTTCTTGTAAACTGAGAGAGGCATTAAATTGATACTTGCTCCTAAATCACACAAAACTCTATCAAATTTGAAATTGCCAATATCACAAGGGATAGAGAAACTCCCTGGATCTTTGAGTTTTGGAGGCAATTTATTTTGCAAAATTGCGCTGCACTCCTCAGTTAAGGACACGGTCTCAAATTCCCTCAACTTCCTCT
This sequence comes from Ligustrum vulgare, assembly GCA_963555705.1. Lineage (NCBI taxonomy): Eukaryota > Viridiplantae > Streptophyta > Magnoliopsida > Lamiales > Oleaceae > Ligustrum > Ligustrum vulgare. The sequence continues at coordinate 32,503,191 of OY743174.1, forward strand.
TTTTAGAAATCATCTCTTTCATAAACTTGAGGTAAGCTGGCATCTGAGCCAAAGCATCTGCAAATGGAATGTTGATATGCAATTTCTTGAATACTTCCAGAAATTTACTAAACTGCTTATCCATTTTGTGATTTTGCAGACGTTGGGGAATGGGACTGGTGGGACATAGGTCTTGATAGGCGATTGAGATTCTTCCTTTGATTTTGCAACATTATTTTGACAATTTGAATTTGATATCTCATTCGTCTCCATATCCTTGTCTTCATTTTCCATCAGCTTTTCCCTCTGTTCATATATCTTCTCATGTATTTCAGGAAATTGCTCATCACTTTTGGTAGTGATAGCCTGAACATCCTTCTGTACCCTATTTCTTAGGAGTTTATGAGGGAAAGGGATTGGAGGTAGATATCCATTTGGTAGAAAATATTCCTCTGCGGGAATGTATGATTCATCCTCAACAGCTACCTCATAAGTTGGAGTGTAGATTTTTTCCATTTCCACTGCAGAGATCATGTTGACTTGCTCCCTTGGATTTTTAACTGTGTTACTTAGGAGTGTTCCAGGTGCTCGCTCAGACAGTTGTTGAGCGATTTGACTTATCTGATTTTCAAGCCCTTTAAGTGCAACCGAATGATTTTGTATGGTTGTTTGATGTAGTTCAAACATTTTATCAGTCTTCTGCATGTGCTTTTGAAACATTTCCCCCAAACTTGGTCTTCTCTCCTGCATTGGTTGGTTAAACTCATTTTGATTGTTAGACCATTTGAAGTTTGGGTGTTGTCTCCAACCAGGGTTGTAAGTAGGAGCATATGGGTCATTCTGTTGTTGATGATTGTTTTGCACAAAATTAACCTGCTCCTCTTTTGAAGCCAACAACATGCAATTTTCGGTTGAATGCTTCGCGCTACAATTCTCACACACTACTAGTGATTGAATAGCATGAACTCCTTGATGATGTGAACACAACATGTCAACCTTTTTTGTTAGCGCAGCAAGTTGCGCATTTGTACTGGTCAGTGCATCTACATCATGCACTCCAGCAACTCTCTTTTGCACAACTCTTTCAGATGGGAACATGGTGTGTGTTTTTGCAATGAGTTCGACCAGATCCCATGCTTGGTTGACACTTTTATTGGTAATGGACCCACCAGCAGATGAGTCCACTATGGATTTGCATTGTGGTGACAACCCACAGTAAAAGTACTGAACTTGAAGGCCTTTGTTATATCCATGATAAGGACATTTTCTAAGAAGATCCTTAAATCTACCCCAAGATTCATGAAAACTCTCACCGTCTAGTTGTTGAAAAGTAGATATCTCCAATCTCAGTTTAGCGACCTTAGCAGGTGAGAAATATTTATTACAAAATTTTCGAGCTAGGTCATCCCATGTGGTTATGCTAAATTCAGGTTCAGAATCAAGCCACTCCAATGCACTATCTCTTAAAGTGTAAGGAAATAGCCGCAAACGAATGACATCATCGTTTATGTCTTGAAATTGGAAATTTTGGCACATTCTCCCAAATCTTGCAACATGTGCATTGGGGTCCTCGTGTGCCTTTCCAAAAAATTGGAGATTATTACTGTAAAGGTTTATTAAATCTGCTCTCAATTGAAAGTCATTCCTTCCAAAAGGCGGATATAATATGCTAGAACGGTTTGCAGTGGCAACATGAGTCAAGAATTGACCCATAGGAAGGTCTCCTACGTTGTCATCTTGTACATTCTGTTGGTTGTTTTGATTGATTTGCAATGCTGCATTTTGACCAGGAGGTAATTCAGCTGCATTCGGGTTTAGTTCAATGTGTTCCAAAGGAATGATTGTATTGGCCATTTGGTTCAGATTTTGTTGTTCCCTAGTCGTCCTCTAAAGAGTTATTCAATTTCAGGTTTGAAAGGTAAAAGATTTCCCCTTTGCGAACGGAGCATAAAAGGACAAGAAGAATTTTTTTTTTTTTTTTTTTTTTTTTTTTTTTTTTTTTGAAAATTTTGAGAATTTTAGATGTTTTTGTTGTTTTTGTTTATTATGAATCAAAATACTAAAAATTTAAGGCAAACTAAATTTAAAAGATAAGAATGCTAAAAATCAAAATAAATAAATAAAAAATTAAAATAGTCCTCGGCAACGGCGCCAAAAACTTGTTGGTGTGAAATATTGCAAGCGTACGATAACGCTAACAAGTAGTAAAAGTTGACTTTTGAGTCCGAGTTCGATTCAATAGAATTCCTAAACTAAAACCAAAACTAATTAAGAAAATAAATTGCAAGATAATAAAAACAAAATAAAAAATGACAAGTAATTGGAAATTAATTAAATAAACAATGCAATTAAAATGAAAATAGACAATTAAACTAAAAGCAAGAAACAAACGTGGTGGATTTTTTGAACAATTAAATGAATATTGAGACTAACGATATCGAAATAACGTTTTAGCTTAATTTCTTATCTCAAGTTTGTTTTCTAAAATTGTATTTAGTCGAATTCACGCATATATCTAATTTACCTCTCTCGAGTTCAAATTAGGCCTATTTAACTAAGTCAATCATGTATCTCTACAACGGGTCAGAGTTTTCCTTAGCTAAATGCATTCAATTTCCTAAGAATTCATAATTGACCACATGCAACCATAAATTCATATATCTATCTTTTTGTTGAAATTGCCGGATTTTATTACGTGATCTAATTGTTAACTCACCTCTCGGATTATGAAAACAACCATTAAATCATGAATTGGTGATCAAGCAATTCAAGCATTAAATGCAATAATAAAATCAATACATGAAATTAAAGTACCAACTTGAGACTTAAAATCAAACTAAAACATTAAATCTATATCGTCAATCCCGATTATTAAATTAGCTATTCATGTTCTTGGAATTAAAAACAGTAAATAATGTAAACAAAACTCGAAATTTGAAGAATTGAAAAATTAGCATCACCTTGTTCACAAATTAATTCCAGCTGTATCCTTTAATTCCTCCAAAGTTAAGCTACCAATTAATTTCAAGACCACCACTTTAATTCCTTTGTCTTTTTCTCCCCCAATCTACCTGCCTGCTTAGTTGGCTGCTCTCCCATAATTTTGTTTCCCCAGCTGCGTGCTTCTCAACTAATTCCTCTCCACCTGACGATTCTCTCTTTTTCTCCAGCAGCTTGTCACGGACTTGCTAATTTCCTCCAAGAACTGTGCGGCCTTAGTGTCTTCAACTTCCGCCCCCGCGGTTATTACACTAAGTCAGCCTCCCGATTGGCGTTGATGTCTTAGAAAGGCACTAAGTAGAACACCTTAAGAAAGGGACAATGAAGGAACACAAGAACTTACAAAGAAGGCTTTGTATTGAATAAGGACACTCTTTACAACTTCACTCTCTTGATGCCTACAAATGAATCCTACCAAGCTATTTATAGTAGTAGCCTCCTCAAATGGATGGCTAGGATCATTTCTATCCAATGGTCTAGATTACACATCTAGAATTCTCTATACAAATATCTACATTAAAATATTTATGGACTAAACTAGGAAGATCTAGAATAATCTACCAAGTGAGGAGCTTTCAAGCTTCTAGAATGTCCCACCATATTCTAGCAATCTTCATGCACTTGTGGGAGTTCTAGAATATTCCGGTTAGCCTCAAGTCGTCACCATTTTAAATTTCTCGATCTTCTTGTGCCAAAATCGAGCGTGTCGTGACATTCCCCCCGCCTATTTGGGCGACGCCCTCGTCGCCGCATAAAACTTTAGCTTGTCTTCGAACTGCCACAAGTCTTCTTGACTTTCCCACGTTGCTTCGAACTCGGGAAATCCCTTCCACTTTATCAAAAATTGTTGGCAAGGAGGCACTCCACGCCTTCGAACAATGCTATCTGCTAGAACCTCATCAACATCCTTGTCAAATGACTTAGTCACAATCGGAGGTGCCCGCTGTGACTCCCCTCGGCTAGGGTCTTCCATGTCTTCATGATATGGCTTCAACATGCTCACATAGAAGACAGGATGAATCTTTAAAGTGCTAGGTAGGTCAAGGCGATAAGATACCTTACCAACCTTGGCTACCATCGGGAACGACCCTTCATATCTCAGTACCAAGCCTTTGTGCATACTTCGGTACGCCTTGAATTGTTGAGGTAATATTTTCACAAGGACTTGGTCGCCAACTTTAAGTTCCAAAGGCCGTCTCTTCTTATCGGCCCACTTCTTCATGCGCCTCCGTGCTTTGTTTAAACAAGATCGTGCTAAGTCGGCATGCTCCTCCGATGACTTAGCCATTTTGTATGCTCCGGGGCTTTTCCCTCCTTCAATAGAAGTGGACAAAGTGTGACGCGATCCCAGTCGGGGAATCTCGTCGAACACGCGGAATAACGAAATCTAAAACCCTAGGAAAGATCTAAATCAGATCTGACTCGAAAATAACAAGAACACGAATAAATGAACAGAAATTAAAAGATAGATTGACGATAAAACCTTGACCCAACAATCACGGCGCAATTAATGACGATGCGGATTGAAGAACCAAGATTGGTGAACGCCACAAGAGTTGTCAATTTCTTGATAAGTTCGTCGGCTGAACGCCACAAAGATCGAATCTTTGATAAGTTCGAAACAAAGGGAATAACTCAACCTTTCAATTTTGGAGAATCCTCTCTCAAATATTATTAATCTAAAATCAAACTTGTCTAATGTTTACAATGATGAAAAGAAATATAAATAAGCAAGAAAACCTAAACTAGGGTTTGCCGCTAATTGGGCTCAAAACAGAATCCTAATTGACCTAAAATACTAAAATAGGAAAATAAATAATTAAAGATGGAAATTAAAAATAGCGCGTGAATCTGAAACGGAATGCAGGTTACGGCCGTGTTGCAAATCTTACGGCCGTAAGAGTTCCCCTTTTGTTGATTTACGGCCGTGACTGAGAGATTTGCGGCCGTAAGTGACAAATTCTGCAATTCCTTTTTTTAACCGAGGCCAGGTTACCCCCATAATGGTCTTTCCTTGCGGCCGTAACTCTTGGATGCTTGATTTGTTGTTCTAAACCCGTGGCGCTCTTACGGCTGTGACCCATGTGGTTTGCGGCCGTGAACTTCAATTTTTCCTTCAAACTTCGACCACCCGGTTCGGCTTGATCTGCTCGTCGTCTAGGCTCGATTCCAACATGGAACTTGCTCTGTTTTCCATGTAGATCACCGTCATACTGTCGATGTCTCGACTTCGCCTTTCGATGCCTGGTTCGGATCACATCAAAGTGTGGGGCGTTAGTGGTTGCTGTCCTGTCGCCAACTCGAATGGACTCCGCCCCGTGGCTTCACTCCTTTGTAAATTGTAGGAAAATTGCGCAATATCCAGGAGCTTGGCCCAATCTCTCTGATTGGCACTTACAAAGTGCCGGAGATAGCATTCCAACAAAGCATTCACCCTTTCTGTTTGTCCATCCGTCTGAGGGTGAAAGCTTGTAGAGATGTGTAGGTCTGAGCCTAGGAGTTTGAACAACTCCGTCTATAGCCGACCCGTGAATCGGGGATCACGATCACTTATTATGCTCCGCGGTAAACCCCAATACTTCACAACATTCTTGAAGAATAGCCTTGCTGCTTCCTCCGCTGTGCAATCCTTGGTGGCAGGAATGAAGGTGCCATACTTAGAGAATCGATCAACCACCACCATTATTGACCCGAACCCTTCGGATTTAGGCAAGGCACTAATGAAGTCCATGGTGATAGAGTCCCATGGACGCTCCGGGACTGGTAGAGGTTCCAACAAACCCGCTGGTGACCTTGTTTCCACCTTGTCTTGTTGGCACACAAGAAATCTTTACATAGAGCTCCACCATGTCTTTCATTTGCGGCCAATAGTAAGCTCGTTCAAGTAGTGCCAATGTGCGTTTATGCCCGGGATGACTAGCCCACTTTATGTCATGGCACTCCTTGATGATATCTCGCCGCAAGTTGTTCCATTTAGGAACATAGATACGCTGCCCCGTAGTGTAGAGTAAGCCGTCCTCGAACCAAAATCGTTGCGTCTTTCCTTCTTGGGCAGCTTTTACCAACTCCTTAGCCAAGGGATCATGATCCATGCCTTCCCGAATCAAATCAAGCAACATCCCTTTGGCTTGGCTTATGGATGCAAACTCTGCCTTCCTGCTTAACGCATCGGCTACAACATTCGCCTTCCCCGGCTTGTATTCCATCACATAGTCAAACTCCGCTAAGAAATCTTACCAACGTGCTTGCTTGGGAGTTAGCTTCTTTTGTGATTGGAAATAACTAGTAGCGACATTATCCGTCTTGATGATGAATTTTGAGCCCAACAAGTAATGACGCCACACCCGTAGGCAATGAACAATAGCCGTTATCTCCTTTTCTTGCACCGTATACCGACGCTCGGTTTCGTTGAGCTTGCGGCTTTCAAAGGAAATAGGATGCCCATCTTGCATTAAGACTCCCCCGATAGCAAAATCCGAGTCATCCGTTTGTACTTCAAAGGTCTTGGTGAAATCTGGCAATGCCAAGACCGGTTCCTCCACCACGGCCGCCTTCAAATCATCAAAGGCCGTTTGACATTTCTCGGACCAATCCCATGTCTTATTCTTCTTCAATAGGTCCGTTAGTGGGGCTGCCCTCGCTGCGTAGCCCTGGATGAACCGCCGATAATAATTAACTAGACCAAGGAAAGAACGAAGTTCGGTTACCTTGGTTGGTGCTTCCCACTCCTTGATTTCTTTTACTTTTGCCTCATCCATCTTCAAGCGCCCGTGGCCAATGATATGTCCAAGGAAGTGCACCTCCTCCTTGGAAAAGGAACATTTCTCCTTTTTGATGTATAGTTCATTCTCCCGCAATGCTTGGAATACCGTTTGGAGATGTTTTGCATGATCCTCCAAGTTGTCGCTATAGATGACAATGTCATCCAAGTATACCACCACGAACTTGTCCAAGTAAGGTTGGAAAATCCTATTCATCAATGTGCAAAATGTGGCTGGGGCGTTGGTTAAGCCAAAAGGCATTACCAACCATTCAAATGAACCATATCGAGTGATGCATGCTGTCTTAGGCTCATCCCCTTCTGCAATCCGTACTTGGTAATATCCCTTTTGTAGATCCACCTTAGTGTACTATTTTGCACTACCAAGTCTATCAAATATTTGTTCTTAATAGTTACCTTGTTGAACGCCCGGTAATCTACGCACATGCGTAACGAACCATCATGCTTCTTTTGGAACAAGACCGGTGCGCCATAAGGTGCCTTCGAAGGTCGTATCCTCCCCGTGTCAAGCAACTCCGTTAATTGCCTTCGAAGTTCTTCTAGCTCCGGCGGTGCCATCCGATAGGGTGCCATAGCTGGTGGTTTAGCACCCGGCTCCAATTCGATCTTATGATCCACCTCCCTCCTAGGTGGTAATTTCTTAGGTAACTCCGGTGGTATTACGTCCTTATTTTCTTCAAGGACATCCTTGATGACCTTGGGCACGTCATCATTTCCCGCAACTTCATCAACTTGGTCCTCCATTTTGAGTGCTGCCAAGTACGTTGCCTCCCCTTTCTTTAGCCCTTTTGCTAGTTGCATGGCTGAAAGCTGCCCTATTGCTTTCGTCCTAGCTACTGTAGGAACCATGCATGGAGAACCCCTCTCCAAGATGCAAACCGAGCCAAAGGAAGGCATGAGAATAGCATTGACCTTCCTCATGAAGTCCAACCCGAGAACCAACCGAAAATCATCCATTGTAGCCACCGAGAAATCCACTTGGCCATGCCAAGTGCCTAATTGAATTTCCACTCCTCGAACTATGCCACCAAGGGGCGTGGATGGAGAATTCACAGCTTTCATAAAACCACCACCTTTAGTGATTTTGAGGCCCAACCTTCTAGCTTCATCTTCAGTAATGAAGTTGTTGGTAGCTCCCGTATCCACCATTGCTAGTGCGGGCCGACTATTTACTTGAGCTTCCACATACATTAATCCTCGTTCATTATTGGAAGCCGGAACGACCTTAGCATTGAGAGCGTTAAGAAGTTGCAATGAACTAAAATGTTCAGCCCTTTGATCTTGGCAAGAGGATGAATCCCGTTCCTCCGCCATAGCCGCCAATGTGCCAAGTTTAGGGCAATCTCTCATTAAATGTGGCCCCTTGCACACGAAACATCCACTTTGAGAACCAGTCGAGGCCTTCTTCTTTTCCTCATAATTTTTTCGCGAGGGGGAAGGTTTGTAAGTATTACCACCTTTGAAGAATGATGGCTTATGGTAATCTTTCTTCTCTCCCCCGCCTTTAGCCGAGTTACTCTTAAAGCTTTTAGAAGATTTTGATGAATCCGTGCTCCTTTGGAACTCGGTTAAAGATTCGGCCACCACAATAGCCTCGTCTACTGTCTTCACTCCCCGACGTTGAAGCTCTTGCTTCGCCCAATTTTGCAACCCGTCGGTAAAGTGAAACAATAGATCTTCATCGGACATGCTCGGGATTTGAAGCACAAGGGTAGTAAACTCTTTGACATAATCGCAAATAGTGCCCTTATGTTTGAACTCCCTAAGCTTTTTACGAGCCTCATATACTACATTTTCAGGATAAAATTGGCGTTTCAATTCCTTCTCGAAATCATCCCAACTATCTATCCTACAAACACCCTTTTCTATGTCGGCGTACTTACGTCGCCACCATAGAGCCGCGGTGTCCGTAAGATACATAGTCGAAGTACGTACCTTAATAGGCTTTGGATAATCGATCCTTAGAGCTGCTAGGATCGTGCTAGTACCCGCACTAGTTGACGCCTTCTTACAAGCGTCTAGGCCACTTTGCATATCCGCGCAAAGCTTGTTCACTTGGTTTTGGATTTCTTTGACAGCATCCATGACCTTGGCCTCCAACCTCGTATATTCTTCCCTTAAAGTGCCTTGGTCTTCCTTGAGATCATCAAGTTGTTCCAAGGTGTGAGCTTCAAGAGTTGAGAGTGAATTCTCCACTACTTCAATGCGTTCCCCCATATTGAGAAATACTTCCTCAAGAGATCCACCGGTAGGGGCCGGTGGTCGGCTCTTGCTTCACGTTTGGCGAGTTTTCTTACTCGTGGTTTGGGGTTCGACCTCTTGACCCCGCTCCTCATGTTCTACCTCCGAAATGCCGGAACCCACAACATCTTTTTCCGCCATGCCAACGATAGTAAGTGAACAAACCTAGGCTCTGATACCAACTGTCACGGACTTGCTAATTTCCTCCAAGAACCGTGCGGCCTTAGTGCCTTCAACTTCCGCCCCCGCGATTATTACACTAAGTCAGCCTCCCGATTGGCATTGATGTCTTAGAAAGGCACTAAGTAGAACACCTTAAGAAAGGGACAATGAAGGAACACAAGAACTTACAAAGAAGACTTTGTATTGAATAAGGACACTCTTTACAACTTCACTCTCTTGATGCCTACAAATGAATCATACCAAGCTATTTATAGTAGTAGCCTCCTCAAATGGATGGCTAGGATCATTTCTATCCAATTGTCTAGATTACACATCTAGAATTCTCTATACAAATATCTACATTAAAATATTTATGGACTAAATTAGGAAGATCTAGAATAATCCACCAAGTGAGGAGCTTTCAAGCTTCTAGAATGTCCCACCATATTCTAGCAATCTTCATGCACTTGTGGGAGTTCTAGAATATTCCGGTTAGCCTCAAGTCGTCACCATTTTAAATTTCTCGATCTTCTTGTGCCAAAATCGAGTGAGTCGTGACAAGCTGCCAACCAACCACAATGTTTCTCTATTTAGTCTCCACGGCTGCCTCGCTTTCTAACCCCCCCATGCTTAACCTTCTTTTCAGCAAATATATATATATAAATATATACACAATTCAACCCTAAGCCCAAATAAAGTAAATTATCATTTAAGCCTTTCAATTCTTTTAAATAAACTAAGTTGGTCATTGAGTCTTCAATTGTGTAATTAAGCCCTTGAGTTTCAACATGTCTTCAATTAACTTCACTTTTCATCCAATTATTATGTATTTGCTTCAATTCCTCACTTTTCTTGATTTTGAGATAAAACCTGAAATAATAGTAAATAATAATAATTACGTAGAATTTATTCAAGAAAAATATTATAATATCCTAATTTCGATAGACGATAGATAAATAAGTGTATAAAATACACTTATCACTTACGTTTCTTCTTCATTTGATAATAAAAGTTAAAGGCTAAACAGGGAAGCAAAATCCATATTTTATGTGAATATTGGTAGTGAACAGAGATCGGCGGCTACCCAGAAATTCTATTGGTTGATGGGGATCTTTGTGTCGGCACCTCTGACCTTTCAACGTGCAGAAACAAACGGTTGAGTCTGTAGTCCATATTGGAATCAAGCTCGACGTCTTGACAAAATCTTTATCTTCGTGTGTATATATATATATCTCTTATCTTCTTATCTTATCTTATATCTTTTCTATTTATGTTAAAAAAGTAGAATAGCCGTCACCAAAATATACACATAGTTTTCCGTCAATTTTTTTTTTCTAAATTCGGAATTTTATATTTTTGCAATTATTATTTTATATCTTTCATTAATTGTATTGACATCCGTACTATACTATTAATAATATTATCTATAATTAGTTAACTAAATTTATTTTAGTCATAGATGATTAATTTCAGTTCTGATTTTTTCTTATCAAATTAAAATAAATAATAACTATACAAATTTTTAAGGAAAATCCAATTAAGCTGGGTTAATTTTACAAATTTAAGATTTTTTCAATTTATTCATCATTTTCACATTATTTTTATTTATTTACCGACTCTGTCCATTTTTCTACTTTTCATTTTAAATTTAAATAACTAAAATATGCAAAAATATATTACGGATTTTAACAATTTGTTCATATGATTTCTATTAAATAATTGATCGATCAGTAATTTTTATTAAAATAATAATGTAACAATATGAATAAAGAAATTGTTAGTATGAAGAAAGAAGAATCAATTAATGTAACAATATTTATTAAAATTAATAAATTCTTTTTAGAAAAACACATGAAATTAATAATTAATGTTTAAAAAATAAAATTATACAAAAACAGTCTATCCAACACCTCTTTTTGGGGAGAATATGATGAAGAACAATATATGAAAAGAAAAGTGTCAATCTTAAGGAGAATATGTAAGTTGAGTTTTGCACATTTATTGTATGTCTTAATTTTGTAATTCAAAAGTTTTTTTTTAAAAAAAGAAATCTTATTTATTGAACGTTAATTCCAGAAATTGAGTTAATATGTTCGCGGTACAATATCTAAAAGACTTAATTCATCGTCTGTTTTCCCGTAAAGATGATAAAACAATTCAACGATTTACAGTTTTATTAAAATATTAAAAAATAATTATAGGCCGTAAAAATGGTGAAACTTTATTTCTTAATTTTATTAACATATACAGACAAAAATGCTCACTATATATATTTTATTTATATTTTCATTAATAACTTTTTTATTGACATATAATTAAATATGCATTTAATTATGTTCAATTAAATGCATCGCATTTAAAAATTAAAAATTATTAATCATACGAAGGATCTATTCTCTTGAGGTTAATTTCAAGTTCATGAACCACAAATTTTGAGTTGATATTCACTTTCGTACATTGTCAATATTGCTTAAGTTGTTAGATTTATTTATATATAGGACCACATACATTTAATTTGTTACAACTACTTTATTTTATGTATATTATAATATTTTTAGGGTTATTATTTCTATTCATGTTAGTCAAAAATAATTGAACGAAATTTTTTATTTCTTCTATACAAAATATATTTGAAAATTTGCATTATTTAATTTAAATTTGAGCAATTGTTTAAATATGTTTTGTCTATAGCAACATTCGTGTATCACACGGGAATGAGCAACTAAAAACTATACATTTAATGTACTATTTAATGAAGTTTTTCAAAATTGATTAGAATTGTAATTTATTTCTATTTTGAGCATTCGTTGACAGTTTATATCTTTAATTAAAGCAAATTATGAGTTCATTTTTTTTTTTTTTTTAATTTTGTAATGATATTACGGTAAAATCATTTCATATTATTCTTCCGTGCAACGCATGAGTGTGATACTAGTATTTATTTAAAAGTAAAGAAGTGTTCACTGTGAACACATGGTGTGAACTCGATGAAGTTTAACTATTTGGTTAATTAATATTTGACTATAATATGAGTAACTATTTGGTAAATTTATTTATTTGATTAATACACGTTTGACTTTTTAAGTTTGCATTTGGATTATTTTCAAACCACTACTATATTTACATTGGTTTATAAAAAAATTTAACTAGTTTTTTTTTAGTTTTTTTGTAAATTAAATAATTAAAGTAATTTTTGTAGCAACACTTTTCTAGATGTATATTTTTAAAATTATTTTCCCTTTTATTTTTGTTAAGTAAAAACAAGAATTATTTTCAAACTTGATGTACATTATTTAAAAATGTTTTGAATAGTAAATATAGTTTTTCTGTTTTTTTTTTTTTTTTTGATGATTACCAAACATGGGCTAATATTATGTAATTATTAAATCTTATGTGAACTATATTTTGTTAATAAATGTTTGAATAATGATTGATGTGATTTTGTGTGGTTGGAAATGAAAAAAAATATATTTTGGATTTATGTGTAGAATGTTTTAATATTGAAATGTATGATTAAAATTGAATACTATAGTTAAAATAGTTTGTTTGTTTGTTTGTTTGTTTTTTTTTTTTTTTAATGAATACCAAACATGGGCTAATATTAAGTAATTATTAAATCTTATGTGAACTATATTTGGTTAATAAATGTTTGGATAGTGATTGATGTGATTTTGTGTGGTTGGAAATGAAAAACTTATTAAGTAATGATTAAATCTTTATATTAACTATATTTGGTTGATAAATGTTTGACTACAATATAGTTAACTATTTGGTTAATATTTAGGGGTTCAGTATGAACATATGGTATTAATACAATATTTTTAACTATTTGATTAATATTTATTTGGTTAATTAATAGATGTTTGATTACAATATGGCTAACTTGGTTAATGCATGTTCGACTATTGAAGTTTACATTTGGATTATATTCGAACCACTTACATAATTTTATTAAATTTTTTACGTTTTTTAGATATTTTTTATTATTTATTTTTTAAATAAAAGTTAAAATAATTTTTGTAGCAACAATTGAACTTATATTTTTAAAATTATTTAAATTTTTTTTTGTAAGTAAAAACAAAAAAAATTTTCAAACTTATTATATAATGATTAAATCTTTATGTTATTTTAATTTTCAACTTTTTCACTTAGCTTCCTTATATTATATTTGATAATTGTTTGTAATTTGTATCCTTTTGTAATTAGAAATTTTAATTTTGAACTAATTATAAATTCACGTACGACTATTGCATTTATATATTACATGCTGTTTATACTATACAATCGACCCCTACTATACTTGCCTATGTTTATTGAATTTTCTATGTTTATTAATTTCTTATTATTTACTTTCTAAATTAAATAGTTCATATAATTTTTGTTGCAAAAGTTTTTCCCTTTTTTGTGAGTAAAAGAAAAAATATTTTCAAATTTATTATGTAATGATTATATCTTAATTAATGTTGTTGCGGAACGTTATGAGATTAATTGTTACAAAACTTGGAAATCACGTTGTTAAATATAAATCTCTCGGTAGCAATCTTGCAAGGTACAAATTCTTTATTTCAAGGATGATGTAAATTTTTGAAAAAACATTGATGCTGTAAAAATTCCTAATCTTGATATGGCTACATTTGGAGTTTCCTGATCACTGGAAAAGATGAATATATTCGCTTTGGATGACCTGCAAAAAAAGCGAGGAGGATTCTCCCCGTCGCCCCTCCAGTATGAGAATTAATTTTTTTGGAGATAAGAAAGTAGAGAGAGAAATATATAACTAGGAAACCGTATTAATTATGAATGAATTATATTCGATTAGCGGAGCTGTATTTATAGGGCTTAAAAGCCCGTATTTTTCTCCTATTTTAAGAAGGAGTCTTCTTTACGTAAGCTTACATTTTGAGAAGAATCCTTACTAGGATTAAACTTATCTTTTTTGGGGATCTTTCCTTATGAAGAGCACCTTATCTTGGGGCCCAAGAATGTGGCCCATTCATGAAGCCCATAGACAGAGGATGACTCGAGTCCTACTTGTATGGGCTTTTGGTGTGATGAGGCCTGGATAGGCAGACCAGAAAACCCATGATACGGCGAGATAGGAATGTGGTCGGGCATCTCCTGACGTTACCATGGGAATGTACCAGGTCATGAGGGTCGGCCTATGAACATGTGAATTGGATGATCCAGTCAGGTTGGGTAATATGCCCGGTTTGTAGGTCTTGACAAGGAAGCCCTGTAATGTTCAAGCCCATGGTCCTTAGCCCTATTCTTAAATTATATGACTGGGAATTCATACCGATCATTGGCCCGTCCGTCAGAGATCGTGTCACGATCTCTGGGTGCATGCGTATTTGACAGCTATCACGTGTTTTTTGCCAACTAATGGACTTTAATGCTTTGATGCAATGAATAGTCTTTCCTTAGATGTATGACATGTGGTTGGAGTTAAGGCGGAAATTTTGAAATGTTTCTCGCCAATTTTGACTATATATATGTGGTCCTCATAATCTGATTCTTTTTACTTTGCGAATTTGTGAGAGATCAGAGAACTCCCCGACCGACTAGCATGACTCTCCTTCTACAAAAACTTACTAGCACTTTAGGTAAGCTCGACCTACCCCGGCCTTTGTTAATTTATTATTTATTTTGGGAAGATATGGTGAGGTAAGTTACAGTGGACGACCTAAAGGAGGTAGAAAACTTAGACTAACCTCTAAAGGTCGAGCCTTTAGGTTTCTTCCAGCCCCCGCCTAGTCCTCAAGAGGGTGAGTCTCACAGTGAGGAAGAGGTTGAGGATAATCGAGTAGGTAGGGAACTAAGGCAGGTCAAAGTTGAACTCCCGACATATTATAACAAATTGAAAGAACATATGGTCGAGATAGACATGAGGAGTTATAGGTTGGAAGATAGGTATACTGCTAGGGTCCCAAAAAAAGACAAGCTCTCTTACCATTGCCGGGAAGGGGAGATGGTTGTTTATCATGAGGCCTTAATGGCCGGGCATAGGTTTCCTCTATACTATTTCTTTGTGGATTTCTTGCTGATCGCGAGCACATTGTCGGTCAGCTCGCCCCTAATGGTTGGAGGATCCTTGTATATTTCATCATCTTGTGTAGGAGTCTAGGAATAGAACTAATAGTTAACCCGTGTAAATGCCTTTTAGAGCTTAAGTATTTTCCTTGGTGTAACTATTTCGTGTATTTGTGTGGGAAGGGCCGGTTTGAGGTTCCCAGGGTTCCATCCTCCATCAAGTACTGGAAGGAAAAAAAATGTCTTCATTAAACCGAGAGAGGGAGAGAACCTTTTTTGGTTGACCTTTAGAAGACTCGATGTGGATAGATTTAATAGGGTAGGTAATTCAAGTAAAGAAGCCATAACCGAGCTCATGATGAATACAGTGAGGGTGTGCAACTTCGGGTTATTGGACGAGGAAGCCAATGACTTTATAAATAATGACATTCTTGACCAGGTCGGCCTCGACCTTCAGCTCAGTAGGGTTCGGCCTCTTAAATTATGTAAATAAAAATTACTTAAATTTTTTTATAGAGGTCTGATCTTCCCGATGTTATTCTGTATCGAATCTGAGGCCTTGAAGAATGTGCTTTGGCCAGGGCCCAAGGTGCAAGATCTAAGCGTGTTGAGGATGGGGTTACTCGAAGGCATCCTCAAAAAAGAACAAAGACTGCACCCTCTGGCCTGGGTCAAACCTCCCAGACTCATGAGGAGGCTCCTCGCCAGAGGACGGATTGGTAGCAAAGGGGGTGGGATCCCCCGCCCTCTGACTCTGAGGTCGAGCTAAAGAACCCAACTTTGGCTGACTACAGGAGGAGGATGCAAAACTCCCTATTCCCAGACCTTGTTAAGAAGTATCAGTACGAGGTAGGCCTGGAGAGTGCGGCTCTACAGGTAGAGATCATGTAAACTTGTTCTCTTTGGATCCACTTTGTTGAAAAAACTTATCTAACTTTTTGCCCCAATCTGCAGATGCTCATCATAACTCAAGGAGTCTCTCTTCAGAGCATTAAGTGTGGTGAGACAACTAGTTAGCTCGTTCACTCTGTATAATACGATGCTACCCGGGCCAACGTAGCAGAGGAGGAGTTGAGGAAGTCGCGGGCTGATCTTGAGCCTACCCTTTTGAAGCGAGAGTCAGCACGTAAACGGTTGGTTGACGAGCTCAAGCAGGCTCGAGAAAGGGAGCTTCAATTCCAGACTTCTGCAGTCGTGGCATTCAAAGGCTTAGAGGAATACAAGCTTTCCCTTGGCAATTACGCGCTTGAGTCCTACATGCAGTTGATCAAGCAAGCGCGAGCCTGGTGCCTTCTGAAAGCGCTCGAGCTTGACACGAACCCAATGACGAAGTTCCCCTTGGATGCTAATGATCTTGATCTCACCCTGTTTGAGGAGGAGGAAGAGGAGGACTGTGAAGTGGTTAAGGGGTCTGAAGGCGGGAGTGAGCTTGAGGCTTGATTTTGTATCTTTTTTTTTAAGCCCGGGGTATTCCTCGTGGGCTGCTTGTAATCTTTTGACTACAAATGGATTTACAAGTTTTGACTGAGTACATGTTTCTTGTGTTTTTCTTGCAAATTATTCATAAGGTTGGGCATTTGAACTGACTTTGTAAGAGATTTTTGTATGAAGGGATCAAGCCCTATTCAATTTTTAGGAATTTATTTATAAGATAGGGCATTGCGTCCGACCTTGTAAATTTTCACACAGAGGATGAGCTAGGTCCTTGGTTTTTAGGAATAGTGAAAGGTCGAGCATGTTGGCCAACCTTATAAACTTTTTGTACAACAGGTTAAGCCCTTGACTTGTGATTTAAGGGAAATAGTTTTTCAGGTCGGGCATGTAGGTCGACCTTGTAAGCTTTTTGTACAAAGGAGGGGTCAAGCCCTTGACTTTGTGATTTAAGGAAAATATTTTGTAAGGAAATAATTTGTAACGTCATGCCTTGACACAGACATTGTAAATTATTTATAAGAAAATAATTTGTAACATTGTGCCTTGATATAGACATTGTAAATTATTTGTAAGGAAATAATTTGTAACGTTGTGCCTTGAGACAATCTTTGTAAATTATTTGCAGGGAGTAACTTGTAAAGTCGTGTCTATGGCCAACCTTGTAAGTTATTCTAGTACTTGTTCCTTTTGCTCTCATTCTTTGGAAGAAACACTTTTATTGAAAGGGGATTGGACTATGGGCCTTAAAACCTTAACCAGAAAACCCCCTGGGAAAAAATTCGGATAAGGAGAAAGAGTACCCATCCCTGACTCTCAAAGCAGTTAAATTGGGACGCATGCCTGACCTTTCTTACAAAAATATAAATGGACATGCAAGTTCGTAATTAAAATTAAAGCAATGGGTTTGAGGATGCCGACTCTTCTATAACTAAATAACTTTGTAAAGAAGAACTTGTGGGAGAATGGTGCCTATTTATAGTAGGGCTTCAGATTTTCGATGTTCCATGGTCGAGGAAGGGGCTTGGAGTCTGTGGTTCTCAGACTGTATGAGCCTTTCCCGACCTTTTGAATGACTTCATACGGTCCTTCCCAAATAGGTCCGAGCTTTCTAGGCTGATGGCTGGTGGATTTACTTCGGCGTAAGACGAGATCTCCCATTTTGAAGTCTCTCTTTTTGACTTGGAGGTTAAGCTTCTTGGACATGGCCTGTTGATAACCAGCTATTCTCAAGGCGTTATTCTCCCTGACTTTTTCCAAGAGATCTAGACTTTCTCTTTGCCCTTCAATATGATCTGGTGATTCTGCAGATAATGCGTGGAAGTTGGGAACCGTCACTTGTATTGGAATAGAAGCTTCCATTCCAAAGGCTAGCATGAATAGAGTTTCCCTAGTTTGCTATCGTGAATGTTGATCAATTCGTCCATAGAATTTCAGGAAGGAGATCTGGCCAATCACCTTTGGCACTGTCAAGGTGAGTCCTATGTCTTGTAAGATAAGTCTGTTTGTTACCTCTGCCAATCCAATACTTTGTGGGTGTGAAATTGAAGTTAACGTGTGTTCAATTCCCAAATTCCTCCAGAATTGCTTGAAGGCTTGGCACTCAAACAGTAGCCCATTATTAGTGATCAATATCTTGGGAAGACCAAAATGACAGATGATTGACTTCCAAACAAATGACTCTAATTTTTGTTCTAAGATTATGGCGAGAGGTTCTGCATCTACCCATTTTTTGAAGTATTCCACAGCCACTGCCAAAGACTTAACTTGGCCACGAGCTATTGGAAAAGGCCCAAGTATGTCAATTCCCCATTGTACAAACATGTATGGGCACAGGATCGAAGGGAGCTCTTCCGCTGGTTAATGTAGTTAGGATGCAAACCTTCGGCACTTATCACAAGTCTTCACATAATTGAGGGTATCCTTCCTCATTCTCAGCCAGTAATAACCATATCTTACCAATTTTGTAACCAGAGCTCTTGATCCTTAGTGTCCTCTACAAATTCCTTCATGAACCTTGACCATCTCTCGAGGTCAGACATCGAAGGTAGGGAAGTATGAAGCTCCGATGGAACAAAGTGTTTTGCAAGATGGTGTACCTTAGAGCTCTTGATTTGATCCTTCTAGCTTCTACTTTATCATCTGGAAATTTTCCCAACGTCAAGTATTCAATGATTGGATCCATCCAACAGGTCTCATGCTCCGAGATATCCATCAAATCGGGTTGTTGTGTGATGCTGCTCATGAAGTGTTCGCACAAACACAGTTCTTTCCAAGTTATCCAAGTTGGAAAAAGTGAGTCTTGACAAGGCATCGGATTTGTGATTGGCGGATGTTGGTATTTTATCTATACTGTAAGATTTGAACTTCCTTGGAAAGTCTAGAACCATCATTCTGTAAGATGACATCTTCTTGTCTTTTGCTACGAAGGTTCCATTAACTTGTTCTACCACCAACTGTGAACCACTCATGACCTTGACATGCTCGACCTCGAGATGTTGCGAGGCCTGAGGCCCTACGATGACAGCCTCATATTCTGCATCATTATTAGTGGCTAGGAAATCAAATCTAACTGCACACTGAATTTCCATTGTGCCATCATCCTTTCTCAATATGACTATGGGCCCCGAGCCTGCGGCATTCGATGCTCCAACAATTTACAAAGTCCATGTATCCTCTTTTCTGCCATGACCTATTGGCCCTCGAGGTCTTGAGGTGTGTTCGGTGACAAAGTCTGCCAAGACCTGCATCTTTATGGAAGGTCAGGGTTCGAATTAAATGTCATATTCTCTGAATTTGATTGGCCACTTAAGTAGGCGACCAGAGACGTCTAGTTTTGCAAAGTTTGTTTCAAAGGATGGTTTTTGGGGACTATTATGGGATGGGCTTGAAAGTAAGGTCTCAATTTTCTGGCTGTCGTGACTAATGCAAGCGCAAGCTGCTCTGCCAGTATATATTGAGTCTCTGCATCTAATACTATCTTGCTGACATAGTAGATTGGTTTTTGAATCTTCCCTTCCTCCTTGACCAGAACAGTGCTAACTGCATGATTTGAAACTGCTAGATACAGAAGAAGACCGTCTCCCGGATTTGGTTTTACTAGTATTAGGGGTGTTCCCAAGTAATCCTTGAGTCTTTTAAAGGAAGTCTTGTGTTCTTCGTCCCATTTGAACTCCTTATTACCTCTGAGAGATTTGAAGAAAGGAAAACATTTTTCTGCTGCCTTTGACATGAAAAGGCACAATGCTGCCACTCTCTCTATAAGTTTCTGTACTTC
Source organism: Ligustrum vulgare (assembly GCA_963555705.1). Taxonomy (NCBI): domain Eukaryota; kingdom Viridiplantae; phylum Streptophyta; class Magnoliopsida; order Lamiales; family Oleaceae; genus Ligustrum; species Ligustrum vulgare. The sequence goes on from OY743174.1 coordinate 32,523,092, forward strand.
TCGGATGCTTTTGGGAGGCTTCATTGTTAGAAGGGTCATGATTTTGTCCAGGTTAACCTCTATTCCTTGTTGAGTGATCATAAATCCTAGAAATTTTCCCGAGCTTACTCTTAAAGTGCACTTTGCAGGATTTAACTTCATCCAATGTTGTCGAAGTGTAAAGAATATATCTTCCAGGTCGATCACATGGTCTTTCTTTCTTAAGCTCTTCACCACCATGTCATCAACATATACTTCTATGTGTCTACCTAATGTGTTTGGAGAAGACTATGTTCACAAGTCTTTGGTAGGTTGCTCCTGCATTCTTTAGTCCAAATGCCATGACCTTGTAGCGGTAGATTTTCTCGTCGGAAAGAAATGATGTTTTTTCTTGGTCTTCCTCGGCCATTCTGATTAGATGATACCCTAGGAAAGCATCAAGGAAGCTGTAAAGCTCGAAACCTGATGTTGAATCCACCAATCTGTGAAATCTATGCATACTCGCCATTTATCATTAGCTTTCTTCACTAAGACAACGTTGGCTAACCATTCTGGATAATTCACTTCCATTTTGAATCTTGCTTTGAGATGTTTACCAATTTCTTCTTTGATAACCAGTATTCTTTCGGTAGCAAATTGTCTTCTTTGTTGTTTCACAGGCTTCTTATTAGGATTAACATTGAGCCTATGCAAGACAAGTGAGGGGTCTATCCCAGGCATGTCTTCGACGCTCCAAGCGAAGACATCCAGATTTCTCTTCAAACACTGCACTAGCTCTTCTTTAGCTACTTTTGGTAGTTCCTTCCCAATGGCGAACGTTTTTCCTTCTGGGATTAGGACTTCCTCTAATTCTTCTATCGGTGACATACGTTCTCCCATCGGAAGTTCAATCGACATTAGCTCTGCTTTTTCCTTTCCGATGCAACTTATATAACAACTTTTGGCCAATGCTTGAGTTCCCCGCACTGTTACGATACTTGCAGGAGTGGAGAACTTGACTGCAAAGTGATATGTTGACATAATTGCTCTAATACTGTTCAAGAATAGTCTTCCTAGGATGGCATTGTAAGACATCGGAGTTTTTACAATTTTGAAATGGAGTCATCCTCATAACTTGTGTTTCTCCCGATCCTAGAGAAACATGTAGATCTATCAAACCTTCTGGTTTTACTGTACCTCAACTAAAACCTGTCAATGGAGTAATAATTTGCTGAAGCCAATCTTTTGGAAGCGTCATCTTCTCAAAGGCTTCCAACGAAAGGACATTGGCTGCGCTTCCATTGTCTACAATTATTATCCTTACATCAAAATCCGCAATCATGACACTAATAATGACTTCGTCGTCATGGGGGTATGAAATTCCTTCCATGTCGGAGTTGTTGAAACTGGTGCTGGTTGAGACTTCATGGTCAGACTGGCCGAACCGACCTCCTGACTTCCCAATGCTTGAGGTAGTTTTTCCTGACGTTATTTAAATCACCTCCTGAAGCTATACCTCCGATGATAAAATTTATGGTGTCAGCGGGCCTATTCTTCTCCTCCCTTTTCTCTTGATCTTGAGGACCATTATCATCTTTCTTCATGTAATGCCCTAGGAAGCCCCTTTTGATGAGGGCTTTTATTTCCTGTTGGACTATTCTGCATTCATTTGTGGTATGACCTAGGCTCCTATGAAAATTACAATATTTGTTACGATTTCGCTCATTGAATTTTCCCCTGATTGGTCTTGGCCAATGCAAGTCCTCTCGACCTTTGATTTCCATGAGAATGTGAGATTGAGGTGCACTCACTAGAGTGGAATTTTGATACCCGTAATTGTTCCCCTTTGAGCTAGTTTTTTCCATCTCCTTGCCTTGACCTTTTTTTTCCCTGCTTGACGAGTATTGAAGGTTGTGTTGTTGTTGATCCATAAATCTAGTCCTGCGTTCTTATTGAAAACGGGTTTGTTCCATATTTATGTATTTTTCTACCCTTCTAAGGAGTTCTGTTACGTTTGTAGGCGGATTCTTAGACAAGGACATTCTGAATTCCTAGACCCATATTTCTAGGGTTAGAGTTGAAGTTTCCGATGTGATGTGAAGACCAGGAATCCAAAGCCTCTCACCCTTGAAGAGGGTCATGAACTCTCGTAGTGTCTCACTAGGCCCTTATCTCAATTGCATGAGGGAAGTGGTTGTCTTCTTTATCCTCTTATTTCTTGCAAAGAAGGCCGTGAATTTCTCAGTAAGGTAGGCGAAGGAAGAAATCGACCATGATGGTATTGTGGAAAACCAATCTCGAGCTGCATTGGTTAAGGTTTGCGGAAAGGCCTTGCATAGTATTTGATCGGGAGCATTCTGCATGTCCATGACATCGATGTAGGTATTCAAGTGGTTGTTGCGATCTGTGATTCCGTCGTATTCCTTTATCCAAGGATACTTGAATCTTTCTTACAAGGGGAATGATGCTATTTCATGGGTAAAAGAGGTTCTTCTCCTGAAAGAGGCTTGACCTTGTATGTTTGGTCTTATTCAATCCGTTATTCTCTCTTGATTAATTCTGAAAATTTTTCCCTGTGTCAGGTTGGTGGAACCTTCAGTCATGGGATGGGCTCCCCCGATTCCCAGAGAATCCGCAGGATTGACTGGCCTGTGATCTTCCCTGTGAATCGCTCCAGGAGTGTTCATGTCGAGTACTGTTTGATGACTAGTCTGCTGCTGAAGTATTTAACGGAAGTCATGGAACTACTGCCAAAGTTCATTGAAAGCTTCTCGACCAACTAGATCGTTGTCTGGTGTAACTTCTGGATATTGTTCTTCCTCAACATCTTCAAGAGGTGGGGGATTATCTCCTTCAGCCAATACCTGGCTGGAAGAGGTTGTCTCGTGGATGTGGAAGAGCAATTTTGACTTCTATTGACCATGGCTAATCGAATATATTCCCACAGACGGTACCAATTGATGTTGTAAAAATCCCTAACCTTAATGTGGTAAGATCTAGAATTTCTTGATCACTGAAAAAGATGAATGGATTAATCTTGGATGACCTGCAAAAAAGGCGAGGAGAATTCTCCTCGTCACCCCTCCGATGTGAGAATTAGTTTTCTGGAGAGAAGAAAGTAGAGAGAGAAATATACAACTGGGAAATTGTATTAATTATTATTGAATTATATTCGATCAGAAGAGCTGTATTTATAGGGCTTCAAAGCCCGTATCTTTACGTAAGCTTACCTTTTAAGAGAAGAATCCTTACTAGGATTGAACTCCCTTTTCTGGGGATCTATCCTTATGGAGAGCACCTTTTTTTAGGGCCCAAGAATGTGGTCGGGCACTTACCATGGGAATGTGCCAGTCATTTGGGCTGGCCATGAACATGTGATTTGAAGGGGATGATCCAGTCAGGCCAGACAATATGTCCGGTTTGTAGGTCTTGACAAGGAAGCCCTGTAATGTTCAATGCCATGGTCCTTAGCCATATTCTTAAATTATATGACCCGAAATTCATATTGATCACACATGAAAACAACTGATAATGAGATCGAGAGTGAAGATTTCTTATTTGTTGATTCTTGAAGAATTGAAGGATGAAGGCTTGACGCTAAACGACGAAACCAATGAAATAAAAATAATTTGATTTAAGGTTTATTGTTACTTATACTTGTTTTGCTTGTAGTTATTGTAATGTTGAATGAACCATAATTGTTGGGCAATGACAAGGGTTGGATAACATGCATCAAAATTAAGAATTGATAATTAATGATTTTTTTTTTTGCAAACTTTTATTTTCAAAAAAATAAAAAAATGTATTTGATTTTAGTTCTTATTGTTGGATGAAATTCAATAATATAGGGCCAAACATGTATAAAATAAAATGTGTGGTGCTATCTTAAGGATTTAGTCAATAAAGTGATCCACTAAAGATTATTTAGGACTAATGGGTATTAATTGTCGTGAGATTAAAGTGTAGAGACGGATTCAATATTTTAAATTGATGAGGGGCCAATTTAATAACATTGAAACAAGATAGTTTCCCTACAACTATTTATACAGGTCATGGTCCCCAATTGAGCGTGGCTTTTCATAATTCTTTACAGCCCCATCATCAGAGGACAAAATTAGGAGAAAATCACGAATCAGTTGGAAGGCCATAACCTCGTTCGATCAAACGCAATAATGGATTCAGGTACGCTTCCGCTTCCGCTTCAGTTTCGATCTTGATAATTACAGCATGATGTTTGTGATAAATACGTGACGGTTATTTGGTTTTACGTGTGATAAATAAATCGGTCCAAAGAAAGGTTTGTTGGTTGACATGTCTTACTGTCAGTGTTTGATTACTACACCAAGAGTACCACTTACAAGTCAAATATTTCTGTCCAAAGACTAAATATTGATGTTGTACTAGGTATCTTGTGATGGGCCCTACCATTGTTTGAAAATATGATTTGCATAATAAGGTATTTATGTGAGCTTTTTTGTTTAAGTGTTCTCTATTCGGTTTCAAATTCTGCTAGTAGTATATCTACAAGCTCAAATTTAATCCCTGTAATTATGGAACAAACTTCAAGGATCAAAACAAGAATATTAACTTTTCGTTGGCTGCATGGATCTAGATCGTGTACTAAGGATTGAGCAATCTGCTCCTCTTACGGATGAAAGTTCATCTAATCAAATAAGGAACTTTGAGAAGTGGGATTGCTTAAATTACGTGAGTCTCATGATCATTAAGTGCGGCATTCCAGAAGCCTTTAGTGGCATAGTATCTGAGGAGGTAAATGATGTCAATGAATTCCTTGCCGAAATTAAGAAACGTTTTGCGAAAAAACGATAAGGCTGAAACAAGCACGCTTATACAAAGCTTGATTTCAATAAAGTATAAAGACAATGGGAAAATAAGGGAGTACATCGTGTAGATGTCTCACACTGCTTCAAAACTAAAGGAACTAAAACTCGACTTGTCTAATGACTTGCTCGTGCATTTGATATTGATATCGCTTCCTGCACAATATAGTTAATTTAAGGTTAGTTATAACTGTCAAAGTAGAAATGGACTCTCAATGAGCTCATTTCATAGTGTGCAAGCTTCTTGCACAATTCAGTCAATTTAAGGTCAGTTGTAACTATCAAAGGGAGAAATGAACTCTAAATGAGCTCATTCTATTTTGTGTGCAAGAGGAAGAAAAGTTGAAGTAGGACAGAACTGAAAGTGTTCACTTGGCAAACACCTCTAAAGATAAGGGCAAGAAAACAAATAAAGAAAATAAAGTTGTTAAGGGTTTAGAACAAAAGAAACCACACAAAGACATTAAGGATTGTTTCTTTTGCCATAACTCTGGACGTTTGAATAAAGATCATACATAATACCAACTAATGTAGCGACCAAGATTTTTACGCAATTTTATAATTATTTTAATATTTAGAAAATTGTATCGCTACTATTTCACCCATTTTTATTAAGTAAACGCCGCGACGGATTCGTCTAGCCAAGTCAAGAAATATCGAATTTGTTCGATTTTAAATTAAAAACCGAATTTCTAAAATTATATTATTTTAATTATTTATTCAAAGTATTATTTTCAAATTTAATTTTCAGTCCAAAATATATCTGTTTTAAATACGCTTCTTGATCAAAGTTAGTTTAATTATTAGTTGATTTCATCCCCACGTTTTTCCATCTTTACACAAATTATTCCAGCATCTAATCATTTGAAGCATCATCATTACCATCCCACCAACACTAATTAAATCATTAGCTCTCCTCATCATCCTCAGTACTACTCCGCCGAAAGCCACTCACCATATGCAGCTATGATTTGAGACTCTTTCCAGCAAGGAAGATGCCTTCTCTCTTTATACATATCAGACCAACCTATTATCATCATTATCAGCATCACCACTGCCATGAAATCCCCATTATCACTCCGGACGTTTTCTTACACTGCATAAGCTTCCACCTTCAACACCAAATTGAATCATGAACACCAACTCCATTTCAGCCACACAATCACAGTCCAACCACAATACCAAAGCAGTCACCATAACTACCAACCTTCAATCCGTTTTCCCAACTCAATGCCAATCAAAACATCAATCTGAAACCAATCACCTATGCTGCAACCACCACAGATTACCTTCCATCCTCACTACCCCAATGCAGCCTGCACCCCAGATCAGTTGCAGAACCCAAATCAATCCACCACAGCCATGGCCAATTCACCATTATCAGATTTCCTCAACCATCACTGCCCAAATTCCAGTCCACAGCCACGTCCAAACATTGCAGCCATCACCAAACTCATCATCATCAATCAGCACCACCATTCACAATCAAGAACCATCGGAAAACTTCAACACCATTCCCCAACCCTCATTTCAGCCAGTCATCACCATCACGCCCTAAAACCCGTTATCACCCCTCTACAGTACCACCACTAGCAACTCTACCGTAACCACCACAGTCACTGAATTAACCATAGCCACTGCCCCAAAAGTTCAATCCCTCACCATCATGCCCAAACCTAAATCAAAAACAAAAATCAAACCCAAACCCACGATAGACAAGCCAAGACTTACCTTCGACCAACGCCGGAATTGTAGCTGGAGAAATCACGACCTAAACCGCGAACCCTAGCTTCGGTTTCACACGGTTTTACACCTAAACTCGTACCAAACCCCTCAAAATTGGAACACCCATCCTTGCCGTCGCTCACCGTAACCTACGCCTGCCTTTCGCCGGTGTTTTCGCAACGTTGCAGCCTTCGATCGCAAGAGGGAGTGAGCTGAGAGAGAGAGAGCTGTCGTAAGAGGTGAGAGAGAGAGAATAACGAGAGACGATTATGAGAGAGAGTAAAGTAAAGAATCTGAATTATATTTTCCAGAATTTGCAGATTTAGTCCCAAAGTTTTAAAGTTATTTCAAGTCAGTCCCTGTGTTTTAAAAAGGTTTTATTTCAGTCCTTTCAGCTTTTAAACATATCAATTTCAGCCCTTAAGTTTTAAATAAGTTTTTCCAGCCCTTTTAACTTCAAAACTTATTATTTCAGTCCCTGCTGATTTTATTAATTTGATTTTTAAGCCCAAGTTTTAAAAGTATTCATTTTAGTCCCTCAACTATCAAAAGTATTCATTTTAATCCCTCAACTTTCAAAGTATTCATTTTAATCCCTCAACTTTCAAAGTATCTATTTTAGTCCCTGAACTTTCAAAAGTATTCATTTTAGTCCCTCAACTTTCAAAAATCAATTTTAGTCCTCAAATTATAATTTATCATTTTGAACTATATATTCGATAGACTAAAGTGACTTATTGGCTAAGACGAAGCGTACGGAGAATTTAAAGAAATTGAAGTCATTCCCGCTCAACTTTGCACTCGTCGGATTTGAGGTAGACTCGCACTTATTAATTGATTTAAATTATGATTTCATATAAATGTCATGTGACTTGTGAAGAGTTATTTTTATGAAAGGAAATGAAAATGTATTTTCATGGAAAGAACAATGCGTAGACTCGCACTTATTAATTGATTTAAATTATGATTTCATATAAATGTCATGTGACTTGTGAAAGTCAATTTTTAATAAAAGTAAGTATGTTTTTATGAAAAGAAAATATACTTTATGTTTTTACGAAATGTAAGTATACCCTATGCTTCACGAAAATGTTTTTTTTGGATCATTGCTATGAAATCAATCTCCCCAGATTGCTATGTTTTCAATCTCCCAAGATTGACATCAATCTCAGATTGCTATGAAATCAATCTCCCAAGATTGCTATGTTTTCAATCTCCCAAGATTGCTATGAAATCAATCTCCCAAGATTGCTATGTTTTCAATCTCCCAAGATTGCTATGTTATGATGGAAATGATCCCTATGAATTTCAAAAATTATGCTTGGTATACTTACTGTGATTTTACTGCATAAGAATTCTTGCCACCGAAGTTCGATAAAATTCTTGTGTCTCCCTATGTTTATGAGGATTTCGATCCTATCCTATGTTATGATGAAAATGACCCCTATGCTTTCAAAAGAAAATTATGCTTGGCATAATTAAAATGTGTTTTTATAAGTATATGGTTTTCAAAGAGCTGTTTTCAAAGAGCTATTTTCAAAGAGCTGTTTTCAAAGAGCTATTTTCAAAGAACTGTTTTCAAAGAACTGTTTTCAAAGAGCTTATGATTTTCAAAATATGTCCCGTGCTGTAATGCACAATATGAGTTTTATCAAGAGCCGTTTTATAAAGAAGCCCTATCAATGCCCGTTTTATAAAGAACCGGGATTTATGTGTTTAATCATCTTATAAATTAATTAATTTGCGATGAGTCTACTGAGTATTTCCCCCATGAAATGCTCACCCTACTTTTTAACAGTTTTGCAGATTTCGGAGACGGTGGCGAGCGATGAATGATGGTGGCAATAATCGTTAAACTGTTGAAAGTTTGACGTTAATGATTTCCGTATTTTCCAAACATCGAATAATTTAGAGAAGTTCATTTATTTGAGAAATTATGACATTGTCAATTTCTTTACAAAATTAATGGTTCGATTTACTATTTCAAATGGTTTCATAAATGTTTTCAATTTTATCTGCCATTACAGTTTATTTAATGTTGTCAAAAATAAATTTCAATTATTTCTTCCGCAAAAATATTATTCGAAAAATTTAGACAGAAAATGACGTAGTGAACTGGGTATACGGAACTCGGGGCGCTACAACTAAAGCAGCTACTAAAACACCTTATGAGCTTTTTACAAGCTTAAAGTTTAGTCTAAAGCATTTCTACAATTGGGGATGTCCAGCTAAGGCTAGGCTTTATAGGCCACATAAAGAAATTGGACTCCAAAACAGTCAGCAGCTACTTTATTGGTTATTCTGAGCGTTTAAGGGGCTATTAATTTTATGATCCCACACTTAAGTCAACTTTTGAAACGAGAAATGCAACATTTTTTGAGGATGTTGAGTTTGGGGGAGAAATAAGGTTAGAGATATTGTCTTTAAGGAAGAAGTTGAGGAAGGATCGGTTTCGATTCCTATTGTTACTTTTGACAATGCGCAAGATTTTACGCATGTCATTGATCAACAAGCATATCCGGAACCACAATTCGACAATATTGAAGAACCTCCCATCCAAAATAAGGTAAATTTCAGAAGTACAAACTCAACAACCTCAATAACTAAAGCCATTAAGGAGATCCACGAGAGAAAGGGAAAAATGCTATTCTGGATAATTAAATAGTATTTCTCCAAGAACATAAGGAAAATAATGGAATGGTGGAAGATTGTTCAATCAATTTCCATCAGGCAATGCAAGGTTAGAAACTCTCAAAAGTGGATTGATGTCATAAATAAGGAGTATAAGCATATGCAAGACAATAAAGTTTGGGATCTTGTCCCATTACCAGAAGGTGCGAAGCCCATTGGTCTTAAATGGATTTTTAAACCAAGAGGGATTCGAAAGGTAATGTGGAAAGATATAAAGTTCATCTTGTATCTAAATGCTTTACATAGAATGATGGCATTGATTATAAAGAGACTTTCTCTTCAGTTTCAATGAAAGACTCTTTCAGAAAATTCAGGTTGTTGCACATTTTGACCTCGAGTTACATCAAATGGATACTAAAGTGGCGTTTCTCAATGGTGACATTGATGGGACGATGTATATGGTGCAACTAGAAAGCTTTGTGTCAGTAGACCCAAAGAATATGGTTTGCAAATTAAAGAAATCCATTGTGTACTCAAGCCAGCTTCCCGTTAAGGGTAATACAAGTTTCATTAAGTAATTATCTCATTTGGTCTTGAGATTAATACTGTTGATGGTTGTTTGTATTACAAGTTCAGTGAGAGTAAGTATATTTTCCTGATTTTATATGTTGATTATTGCTTGCCACCAATGATATATGCATGTCACATAAAATTATGAGATTTTTTGTCAAGGAATTTTGAGATTAAAAATCTTGGTGACATCTCTTTTGTATTAGGAATTTAGATACACCGGGATTGTTCTCGAGGTATTCTTGGATTGTCACAAAAGGGCTATATCGATAAAGTACTTAAGAGGTTTGGCATGCAAGACAGTAAATCAGGGGACACCCCTATCGCTAAGGGAGACAGTTTGGTCTCAACTAATGCCCGAAAAGTTATTTTGAAGTTAAGGAAATGCAGAAGATCTCATATAGTTTAGCTATAGGGAATCTAATGTATACTCAAGTTTGTATGCGTCCGGATATTGCGTACATTATTGGGATACTAAGGAGATATTTAAGTAACCCTGGGATGGATCATTTGGAAAGCAGCCAAACATGAGTTATAAGGTATTTAAAGAGAACAAAAGATTACATGCTCACATACAGAAAATCGGATCAGTTGGAGATCATATGGTATTATGATTCCGATTTTTGCTAGATGCCAAAACAGTAGAAGATCCATATCAGGCTACATCTATCTTCAAGTTGGAGGAGCTATTTCCGGAAGGAGTGCTTAACAAACACTTTAGCTTCTTTCACTTGGCAGCACAGTTTGTAGCAATTTTGGAGCATCTAATTATTGAATATAGCTGCGAAATTTTGTCACTGGGCTGCGTATTTTGTACGGTATAGAAAGACCACTAAAGTTATATTATGACAATAACTCAGCAGATTCATATTCCAATAACAACAGGAGTTCAACTAAGTCAAAACACATTGACATTAAGTTCCTGGTTGTGAAGGAAAGGGTACAGAGTAGACAGATTTCCATAGAGCATATTGGGACAGTGGGAGATTGTTGGATAAAATTTAATAATATGGGGCCAAACATGTATAAAATAAAATGTGTGGTGCTATCTTAAGGATTTAGTCAATAAAGTGATCCACTAAAGATTATTCAGGACTAATGGGTATTAATTGTCGTGAGATTAAAGTGTAGAGACGGATTCAATATTTTAAATTGATGATGGGCCAATTTAATAACATTGAAACACAATAGTTGCCCTACAACTATTTTTACAGGTCATGGTCCCCAATTGAGCGTGACTTTTCATAATTCTCTGCATCCCCATCAACAGAGGACAAAATAAGGAGAAAATCACGAATCAGTTGGAAGGCCATAACCTCGTTTGACCAAACATAATAATGGATTCAGGTACGCTTCCGTTTCAGTTTCGATCTTGATAATTACAGCATGATATTTGTGAATTTTAGATGAACATTCATCTATCTTAATTTTAATTTAACACTTAACCTATAAGCGGAATTGAAACCAAAACCGGATGATTTTTTTTTAAGAACCAAAATCGTTTAAAATTTTGAAAGAATCGAATCGGAACTACTGAACCGCTGATTCCGATTATTTTACCCAGCTCTATTGAACATGTACCTCTTGAATTCATACAAGATTAATCCATATTCTCATTTCAAGCATAACAGATATATTCATGATTTGAAACCTTCTGGTTTTAAAAATAAGAGGCGGTACAATAATTGAGCAAGTCGAATATATAAAAAATAACATTCCTGCAAATTGGCTTTTGTGTACGTGGATGTAGGCTAAACAGTATGAACAATGAATATGACACCCGTGATTATTTAATTCATATTAATTTCATTATCAAACCCACAAATTATTAAGTAGTCATGCTAGACAAAACGAGAGGTAGGGGACGGCCTAGTTGACATCTTTAAAGATCAACTAGTATTACTTTCGTACAATGCACGATCATTGATTTATATGTTAAATTCGGGACGACATTCTAACCTATAGGGATGACAAATGTCGGTCCAATTTGTTCTGATTCTTGTAGTGATTTTTTACTTACGTTTATTAAATTTATATGTTAACATATGAAATGAATATTTAATTAAAATGAGAAACGAAGGAAGAGAATTAATTAATTAATTACAAAAATGTACAATTACAAATATCTTAATTTTTTTTACGATTCATATGCTTATCATTCCAGGAAATATCTTTAAATATTGTAATTTAAATTTATTTAAAACTTAAAATGAGAAAACAAAACTACATTTAAATAGAATTTGTAATAAGTAAAACATAAATATCTATGATATACACTCGGAGTTTAATTAGAATGAAAAGGAAAAGAAAAAAAATTGATGAGCGCTCTTATTTCATTCTCTATTTTTAAAAATAATATAAAATTATGTGATATTGATAATTTTGTTTTGACGAATTTAAAAAAAAAACTGTAATTGATTTTCAAGAGGGAAAGAGAAATAAAAAAAACTTTAGGATTTGGAAAACACAGCTATTTAAAAATTTGATTATTTTAAATATGAATCCTGTCCAAAATGAATATTAAATAGTCAATTAATATTACTTACCATTTTCAGAAATATGTTTTAGGAGAGAAAAGGGACAAATACCTATTTTTGGGAATTGTTCTCTCTTTATTCTATTGTGAACATATTTAGTCATTGTTTGAGCCTTCATTATCTACAAAGTGAGTTTTATAATAATGATTTTTTGGAAAATGTGTACTTAAGCCACTGTTTGTGACTCATTATTTCAAAAACTGCAGTTCTATAACATTATACTTTTGGGAGAATGAGTTGCTAAAAAGTATATATATATTTTTTAATTTATATGTAAATTGTTTTATTAATAGAATGTTGGTTGAAAAATAGTGTTAGAAAAATGAGGATTTGAATAAAGGGTACCTAATATGGGCCAATTTTTTTACCAAATGACTACAATTGTAATAATTAGGAACTTGAATGACTTACTATATAAAAAAAAGTCAATGATCATTTGCAACTATTCAATTTTAATGATTATTAACGTAATTCATATTTTCGAAATATAATTTCTAAATTATTACAAATTAACTACCCAAATAGTAATATTATAATTGCTACTAACTATTTTAATACAATATTTGATTTTTAAATATATTAAAAAAATATTTCACTTCATATTTACTTTAACATTACAAATTAAATAAACATGATTCTAAATTTAAAGTAATGTAAAAAAAATTAAGCAACAAGAAATATTTATTCATTTTTTAATTTTTTAATTTGTCATACTACTTTTTAACCATACATTCTAAAAATACTACTTTTCACAAAATCAATTCTCAAAAAATGAAAATCAAACAGTTAAGTTCTGTATAAATCGATCAACAATGTGAATCGTAGATACAAATTATCAAAATATTCAAAACTTATTTAATAATGTACAATATAACATGACTTCATTTTCCATACATTAGTCAAAGAGTCATGTTGCCGGAAAAAAAAAACTATTTTTGTACATTTTAATAAATATATTTGATCACATCCTATTTTTGGAATAGAATGAGTTTGCTAATATGCCTTTATTTTTATTTGTATAAAAATTAGTTAAACTATTTGTTAAAGTCTGTAATATATATTTCGCATATTTTTGGTTATTTAAATATTTAGTATTCAACATAAATACATGAACAAAATGAGTAAGTAAATAAAATCAATTTTAAAATGTCAAATGAATTGATCGAAATATGATATTGTAAAAATTAGTCAGACTTAATTGAACATACTTAAAAAAGTTCAGTTTTTTTTTTTCCTTTTAATTTGACTCTCTCCCTCTCTGGAAACTCCCATAGGAGATGGAGTCTTCTACAGGTTCTTCTCCACTGGCTCCATCAAGCTCACCTGGTAAGATTTTCGTAGATATCTCATTAGCCTTCGGTGCTCTATCACGTCCAGTAGCTCTAGATTTGTTTTATTCTTGAGCAACAATTTCTTCTCCACCCGGATTGGTTAAGGTCAATTGGTTTGATTTTCGCTTTCATCTTGTCGGCCTTTGGAGCTCCTTCACGTCCAGTTGCTTCCTGTTTTGTTGGATACTTGAGCATTGTTCTTTTTCTAGTTTTCTGTTGCTTGAAACTTAGGGGATTTACATTAGTCTTCTAGCTATTTCTTCATGTTTGCCTTTCCTTTATCTCACTAGTAGTGAGTCAATTTTCTGTTCTTCTTGGGAAATATTGGAAGGTTCATAGGTACAACGTGTTCAAGATTGATGAGGGACTCAACCAGGTGACCGTGGAAAAATTTGGCATTGCAAGTGAAGGTTACGATGATTTAGTTGCATCCCTCCCAAAGGATGATTGTTGTTAAGTACATTTTTATACACTTTTTATTATACCTTTAAATTAGCATATTTTGGAATATTTCTAGCAAATATCTACTTATTTATGTATATTTTGTGTTTAAATAGGTTAATATCCAAGTTTGAGGCCAAAAATCACAAAAAAGTGCAAATTATGCTAAAATTGGAAGTTGGGGACCATTGTGTGACTTCCGGAAAGTTGCGGACAAGCTGTGAAATTTAAATTTCAAAAGTTGAAGGACTTCAAGTGCAATTTTGAAGGACTTATTTGAAAGAAATCTAAAAGTTTGGGGACTAAATTGATCGATATTGAAAGATGGAGGACTAGATTTCAATTATGGAAGGGACTAAGCTGCAAAGAACCAGCCCAGCCTAGCCACGCGAACACGTGGTTCACTGGTTCGAACCAAGTCACGAACGCGACTCAAGCCATAAAACTGAACCGAGAAAAATGGCCCGCGCCAAAATGCGCCGCGTGATCGCACGTGTTACAACCACGCAATCGTGCAGTATTAATTTTTAAAAAAAAACTGGGCCGATCTGGGTCAACCCGGTTCGGCCCAGTTTGCTGTGTTACGCGAACTTTTGCGTTTTTAGGGTTTTGGGTGATTTTTGGGTTATTATAAATACCAAAATCTGATTTTTCAACTAGGGTATGTAAGTTTTATGCCTCTTTTCCATTTTTTCTTGTATTTTCTCTCAAGTTTTTCTTAATTAATGCATTAAATCATTTTAAATTTTTGTGTTTTTACTTGCTTCCCTTCAATTAAATCTTAAACTTGTTGAAATCTTCATCATTGTTGTTTTTTTCTAACTTTTCTCCTCAAACTTTCATATTATTTATGGTTTAATTAAAGTTTTGTGTTGGGTTGTTCATGAAATTAATAGATAATGAAAAAAACCTTGATTTAAAGTGAAGAAAACTTGGAATTTCAATTTCAAGAGCTTAACTAGAATGAGAGTTTTCTTTTATTATCTTGTTTTAACACTTTGTTTAGCTTGTTGTTGAAATGATTATGTTAGTGGTTAAATGTTATTATTATTTTATTATGAGTTGATTTTCATTATGGGCTAAATAATATTTTGTTGGGATGATTGGTGTTACTTAACTTCACTTAGTTATTTTAAGTTTGTTTATTTATTTTGAGTTACTTACTTTCAAGCATTTGCATTTATGATTATTGTCTTTTAATATTGTGTATCTTGATTTATGTTTTATTGTCTTGTATCTATCTATCTTAAGTAGTTAATCTTTTTTTTTTTTTTTACAAAAAGTGTTGTTTAAGTGAAATCATGAATCCCAACTTTTTAATATTCCATTTTCTTTATTGTTGTTAGAATTAGTTTGTTTATGTTTTATTTTCACTAAAAAATCCAAAAACTTATTGTGTGACTCCGTTGTTAAAAATTAATTAACTAGAGTGTGTAATTGAGTATACATTTCTCGTGGGATCGACAATCCGGACTCATAAAGTCCACTTATTACTTACGCGATCCATGCGCTTGCGGTATACGATTTTAGCGAACAAGCAATTGACACATCCGATGCTAGTTACATGCTCTTGGGAGATTGTTTACCAGAAGATTGGGATGATGACATTACTCTTATAGGAGAGGGTCCTCCATTTTTGAATGAAAAGGTACTTACAAAATATTACAATGAATTTGCCAAGTTGGATGAAGATGATATGCCTATGGGAGATACCATATTTTGGGAAGGATTTAAAATTTGGGGGTATGATCCACTCTTGGGGATAAATAGGAAAAACTTGTCATTTCCCATGGATTCGAATTTTGGATCGGTCATTCAATCCAAGGAGATGTCAACTATTGAAAATGAGCTTGAAAAGAATGACAAGTTAATTACAAAAGAATCACAAGGGGAAGTGGCCGTTAATGAGGAAGAGATTAAATCACATTCTCTCAACTTCATTGATTGCCCAACAAATGATTTTGTGATTAAGCCACTTGAGGAGGAGCAATTCTACATAGTTGAATTTGAATTGGATGAAGTAGGCAAGTTATATGAAATTGGAAGGGGCAAGGTGCAAGTTTGGAGAATCAACGAAGAGTGGAACAAAGCCAAAAGAAGAAAAATGAGCAAAGCATCAAAAACTTCATTTAAAGTGCCATGAAGTGCTTATGTGAAAAGTCGAGCTTATGACTTTGACCAAGTGCTTTTTGGGAGGCAACCCAAAATTTCTTTTCTTTTGCTTTACTTGTGATTATTTACTTTACTTCTTTACTTTCTTTTTAATTATTTGTCAAACTTTTGTAGGTAACAAATATTTTTGAAAATCCTAAGAGACATTGTTCTCAACAAGTTTGGGGGTGAACTACATTCGAAGAAAGCTTGGTCAATTTCAAACATCACAAACAAGTTGTTCCTATTTTCATATTGAGGACAATGTGTAATTCAAGTTTGGGGGTATAGACTTCATTTTGCACTTTATCATGTTGATAACCTTGTCGGCTTAAGATGTTGTGATATTTGATTTTGTTCATTTTGTTTTGGATATTGACATGCTAGATGGCCTTGTCGGCTCAAAATGATTTGATGTCTGAAATTTTTGATTAATTCACAAATTATGATCGAATATGCTACTTGTGCCTATTGTTATAAATTGCTTATCTATGAGTGATTCTAAGTTCTCTTGAGCACAATAGTCATAACTAATCGTTGTTGAGATTTGGAATCTATTGAAGGTTGGAGAAATTCGTGAAGTAGAAAAATTAGGTTGTGAGCTTGTATTTTCAATTTTTATCAACCTATCCAATTTCTTTTCAATGTTCTTAATCTCTTGATCCTTTGTGAGACAAGTTTGGGAGTGGTCGAGCCAGTAAAGGAGACGGTCTAGATGTGTAGTGATTCCATGCATGCTTGATATAAATTTGTGTGGAGTGTTGTTGATGTTAAGTATAAGCTAAGTGGTGACCAAATGCAAGAAATCTAAGCCCATTTTAATTATTGCATTGCCCTATCTCGTAACCTTTTTGACTCGAGTAATTAAGCCCGTAGGAGTATCTTGAAACTTGGGAGTCACCGGCTTAAAGCTCGCTACATGGGTCAATTAGAAAGCTTAATGAGTAGGGCACACACACACACTTTCAAAAGTTGAAGGGCTTCAAGTGCAATTTTTGAAGGACATATTTGAAAGAAATCTAAAAGTTTGGGGACTAAATTGATCGGTGTTGAAAGATGGAGGACTAGATTACAATTATGGAAGGGACTAAGCTGCAAAGAACCATCCCAGCCGAGCCACGCCAACGCGTGGCTCAGACCAAGTCGCGAATTCGACTCAAGCCATAAAACTGAACCGAGAAAAATGGCCCGCGCAAAAAAAAAAAAAAAAAAAAAAAAGCATCGTGCGATCGCACAGTATTAATTTAAAAAAAAAATTTGGGCTGGTCCGGGTCAACCCGATTCGGCCCAGTTTGCTATGTTACGCGAATTTTTGCCTTTTTTAGGGTTTTGGGTGATTTTTGGGGTATTATAAATACAAAAATCTGATTTTTCAACTAGGGTATGTAAGTTTTATGCCTCTTTTCCATTTTTTCTTATATTTTCTCTCAAGCTTTTCTTAATTAATGTATTAAATCTTTTTAAGCTTTTGTGTTTTTACTTGCCTCCCTTCAATTAAAGCTTAATGTTGTTGAAATTTTCATCATTGTTGTTTTTTCTAACTTTTCTCCTCAAACTTTCATGTTATCTATGGTTTAATTAAAGCTTTGTGTTGGGTTGTTCATGAAATTAATAGATAATGAAAAAAATCTTGATTTAAAGTGAAGAAAACTTGGAATTTCAATTTCAAGAGCTTAACTAGAATGAGAGTTTTCTTTTATTATCTTATTTTGAAACTTTGTTTAGCTTGTTGTTGAAATGATTATGTTAGTGGTTAAATGTTGTTATTATTTTATTATGCGTTGATTTTCATTATGGGCTAAATAGTATATTGTTGGGATGATTGTTGTTACTTAACTTCACTTAGTTATTTTAAGTTTGTTTATTTATTTTGAGTTATTTACTTTCAAGTATTTGCATTTATGATTATTGTCTTTTAATGTTGTGTACCTTGATTTATGTTTATTGTCTTGCATTTATCTATCTTAAGTAGTTAATTTTTTTTTTTTTTTTTTTTTTTTTTACAAAAAGTTTTGTTTAAGTGAAATCATGAATCCCAACTTTTTAATATTCCATTTTCTTTGTTGTTGTTAGAATTTAAAGTTAGTTTGTTTATATTTTATTTTTACTAAAAACTCAAAAAACTTATTGTGTGACTCCGTTGTTAAAAATTAAATTAACTTGAGTATGTAATTGAGTATACATTCCTTGTAGGATCGACAACCCAGACTCATAAAGTACACTTTATTACTTGAACGCGACCTGTGCCCTTGCGGTACACGATTTTTGCGAACAATTGTTGATACGCTGGACAAGAAATCATGGGTTTATTTTCTTTAGCTATGCCTCGATAGATTTTTCTTCAGTTGAGGGACAAAACCTGGGACATTGTTTTTCAATAGAGAGATCAATTTTTAGTATTTTACTGAATATTATTATAGATTTTGTTTGAGAGCACAATAATTTGTAGTAGCTTCAATTACAATTTGTAACTGATTATATTGTAACTGTATTTCAGTTTTGCAATTAATTATAGTTGTAATGAATGAATTTGTAAGACATGACATACTTTTTTCTAAAATTAATTGAACTAATTGCAAAAGTTAAATTAGTTACATTCATATTAATTGTAACTCTAATTATAATTTAATTATATTTTGTAATGAAATGCAGTGTACAAATGTTAATTACACTTGTAACTTTATTCAAAATTTGTAATTAATTAAAATTGTAGTTTTATCTCAGTTTTGTAATTCAATTATAACTAATGAATTTGTAAAACATTAGTGCAATTCGTAATTTGTAATTATTCACTATCTCAACACCATCAAAATTAATTAAAAAAGTACGAATTATACTAATGTTTTACCTATTCATTAGTTATAATTTAATTACAAATTGAAATAAATTATTATTGTAACTTAATTGTATATTACAAGTCACTTGAAATTTCATATTTCTTCTAAAATTAATTGAACAAAAGTGTCAAAAGTAATTATCAAAATTAGATTTTGTAATTAATTACAATTATAACTTTATTTCAAATTTTCAATTCATGAAAATTGTAACTAATGAATTTATAAAATATGACAAATTTTTTGCTAAAGTTAATTGAATTAATTACATTCTCCTTGATTACATCTACAATTGCAAATTAATTACATCTTGTGATGAATTATAGTTTACAATTAATTACAATTGTAACTTATTTCAATATTATAATTAATTACAATTGTAAATAATGAATTCGTAAAAATTAGTATAATTCATAATTTGTAATTAATTGCATTAGTATAATTTGTAAATCATTGTCATCTTCGACCATCGCTACCAAAAACATCTCTATCGAACCACTACTTCACCCACAATTACAACTTGCACATTATCCAACATCCATCCACACCACCTCACCATGACTACCACCCACTCCCCTAGAAAGAAAGAAAGAAAAAAGCAATGTCAATCGCGAGTAGCAAGGAATCTTGCTGGTTAAAATCTAACTCTACTTGTGCAACCACACGATGACTCATTAAATAACCAATCATGTGGGAAGGGGCATTCTAAGAACCTAAAAGCAATTGGAGGAAGAATTGGTGGTGGAATTGCTGCAATTCTTATTGTTGATTTATTTCTATCTTGTATCCTGACGTTAGAATCACAAAAAGGATTCTAGCATCAATTATAGGTGGCTTCGTCGATGCTGAAAATGCTGTCACGATGTCATATGCAAGCAATGGCTATGCCGATGCCGGAAATGAAGAAGTGCATGGGAGTAATTTTGTCAGAGAAGTGAAGCGTCGCCAGTCCATCTTACTCAGGTTCAATTGGCTTAATAAAAAAGAAATAGAACAAAGGTTATTTTAAATACCTAAGGTATTTTCCTGAGATTTAGTGTAGAAATTGAAAGAAGAAAAAGTAACCAAGAAGTAGATGGGTCGGTCTCTGAAATGTTTAGAGAGAGAGAGAGAGATGGGGGTCTCTCAAATGAAGGTTCATTATACAGGATTTAGAATAATAGTATTGAAATACCTTATTTTAAAATTTTCAATATCTAAACATGTGATTGGGCCTAATAAGCCTTTTTTAGTTAATTTTTGTAAAAATCTAAATCAAATCGGGCTAAATCATAATGAACGTAGTTCAAAGGCTTAACATTCAAGGATCTGTATATGAGACACTCTCTTACGTACAACCTGACACGTGCACACTTTTTTTATAGACATGTGATGAAGATATTTTACATTTTTATTCTAAATTATGTATTAAATGTTGGAATTATAAATGACCATAGATTATAATTTAGGATATTTGAAATAAATTATTAATTGATTATATTAATATGAAGTTACGTTTGTCCATGGATCGATTTGATATTACAGATTGAGTGTTTAAGTTATTAAATACAGAAAGATCTAATTTGTAATTCGATCTAAAGTTAATGTTCATGGCTGATAAATAAATATGAAAAATTTATTTTGATAAGATCGTCTTGGTTTTATTAAAGTCTATATTTGACTATGGTAGTAAAATTGAGAGTACATTTGGAACATGTTGAACGGGAACATGTGAAACTGATTTGTAACACTGAACATATAAATTTAATTTTCCTTGACTATCGTATGTAGGACCTTAATCCTGATCGGATAATGAACTTCAATTACTAGCTTGAAGTTCTTTGAGGTATCAGTTGATGAGATCAAGCTGTTGATCAATATCTTGATACTTTGAGAATTAAAGTGAACTAACAAGGAACATATATTCGTATTATGGAATCCGTCACCTTTAAGTTTGATCATAATCTCATTGATTCTTCTAATGGACAATTGGATCTGAGCTCAGTAATTTGACAGTGACTGTTAATCCTATGATGTGATGTGATCACATCAAATTGCCAAATAGGTGATAGGAGTTGAGAATTTATGAATATTCGTAGAAGGGTATTTTGGTCATTTCAACTTGCTCCAAAATATTCGAGTTGATCGACGGAGGTAACAATGTAAGAACGATAAGTCAGGGAATATAATTTTTGATTATTGTTTCAGTGATTTTAGTTTTACTAAGAGTGCAATCTCGTTCTTTTAGTGAAATAGAATATGATTAATAAATTATAATGGCTAATCAAGAGTTGACTAGATCATAATCAATTTATTGGAGCTTAGTTTCATTGAGTCCGATTAGGTTTCCTCGGTGGCTTCACCATAATAGGCTTATACATGCTTATTAGCTGTATTGGGCTGTGCATAAATGGGTCTGGGTTATGGTATTAAGCTTGGTAGGGTTTCGGAGTGTAAATAAGTTACAAATAGTCTCCTAAGACTATTTTTCATAACCTAATTTGCAAAATGGCGAGAGACACACTAAAATATGTAGTGTGTGTTTCCTATTTACGAAGAAAATCCTAATCCTAGCATAACTTAGATCTAGAGAAAGGTGACCACACACTTGCATAATTGCCATTTGAGAACACCTAGGAAAGCTTGAGGGTTTGAAGCTTTGGTGGAATTAAGAATGCAGTGGAAAGTGGTTATTGTAAAGTACGCTACAAGGGTAATATCTCTCTCATTTTTATGTGCACAAAATTATTTATTCCAAATCAAATACATATAATAGAAAATCATGTAATGGGATGATCTAGTCACAAGAAATCAATTTTTGGAAATAGAACAACTTGGGTTCCCAATAATTGGTATTGGAGCATAAGGTTTTTTATACTGTTTTGTGTTTAGGTATAAATAATTTTTTTATGCATGTGTTAGTAAAGGCCGGTGTTAGGAGTATGTGATTTCTTTGTTAGTGGATGAATGATATTCTTGATTGAACTAATTTATGGCCCTAGATTTTTTGTGGTAAATTTTTATAATGTTTTATTGAGTCATGTAACAAAGGGGGTAGATTACGACTCCATGTTTTCCCCTTTGATTTTGAGTTTTGCAATAGAATTAGGTTTTGTGTAATTTCTATTGTAATTGTAAATCGCAAAGGATCTACAGTTTCAGTTTGAGGAGGACTAATTCTGCAGTTTCAAATTGAGGGAATTTTACTGTAGTTTCAAAACAAGGACTATACTTCACCTTCTTCAAAAATGTAGGACCTTCATTCCAATTTCACCAAAACCAAACCAAACCTAGCTATGGATGTTGCCGCTATAGTTGTCAATCGATAGCGATACCCTAAGTGCTGCGATTTGGCCTTGACCATGGAGACAGTGGAGCCACGATTGTTGCTGCGATTTTTCCTTTATGTGGGAGGCTGCGCTACGGGTCATGATGGCAGTGGTGATACACATGCTCTATTGTGGTATCACGATCGTGGTTCCTTCCCAGGTTTCATTTTCATGCAATGGCATGTCATAGGTGGTTGGTGGTTGCAATTTCCATTTTCACAAAGACTTGTAGATACAAGCAGATATGAGATAGAAGGATTTATTCATGGATTGAGCCGGATCCACTTGGGTCTGTGTTGGATTAAATTGAACATGGGCTTGAAATTGTAAAATTGGTTCACTTTTATTAATTGTAATGTGGGATTAATTGTCATAGGTGGTTGGTGGTTGCAATTTCCATTTTCACAAAGACTTGTAGATACAAGCAGATATGAGATAGAAGGATTTATTCATGGATTGAGCCGGATCCACTTGGGTCTGTGTTGGATTAAATTGAATATAGGCTTGAAATTGTAAAATTGGTTCACTTTTATTAATTGTAATGTGGGATAAATTGTTTAGCTGGGCCATTACAGGATTGAGTTTTACATTGGGCTAGAATGTTCAATCGGATCTCTACGTAGTGAACTTTGATTTTTGGACGAAAGATTACAACTTTAGAGCTATGGGCAGGACACTTGCAAACTGGAATTGAAGAATTGGTCTAGCTTGTAGCTCAATGGAATCTTTAATTAAGTGATAGTTAGCTCCAGCACCAAGTTAATAATTAAAAAATGAATTTTATCCCCCACTTTAATATATTTGGATTTGTAGTAGTATCACACACAAATATTTGCATATTTAGAATATTTTTTAAAAATCTAAAAATTAAACATAATTAAAAAAAAGAATTTAGTAACGGAAAAAGAGAGATTCCCCCTCCCCCCCCCCCCCCCCACCAAATCAAATCTTCCTGATTTCTTTCACCTACTTTAATGGTTCTTATAACTGAACAGTTTATCCCATATTGCAGCACCAATTAGCTCCAGCCCGGATTATCAAATGCAAATATTAGAGAACCAGGACCAAATTAATGCCCAGGTATCAATCGAAAAGATTACTGTTCGAAAATTCACTCTTGATTTTGACAGACAAGAGTATTGAACGGCCTCAACACGAATTCATCTAAAGACTTGCGATTTTGAGGTTTCTATTAATTTCTGGGTTTCAAGATCAAGATGGTGAATGCAAATCTCAGTTGAAACCTCTGAATTACACCATGTCTATCCACATTCAAGGTTTGTTGCTGGATTGTCATCTTCCTTTGTCAATGTGGACATGTGCTGGTAGTGAGTATTTGTTTCTTCTCTCCTCATATTGGATTTTCTTAGGGGGCCACTCACACACTTTGTTTTATTTTAGCTTAAAAAACTGACAAAAATTAAAGTCAAGGATTATTAATTAGTTACCCACAAAATTAATCATAAAAATCAACAGTCCTTGCTATCTCTATTAGCTTTGAAATTGTGCAAATATCATAATTCATTTGGATTTTTCATTTGGGAATTTACAAAAAAATGATATTAATGATTACAAGATGCACTGATTTCATCGATTTTTATGATTGTCCCCCTGTATGTTGGATGCCAATTCGATTCAAATTACATATTTGCATCCAGCTATCTATGGACATGTGAAAATGTTGCATTACTTTTGTACATCTGTAATTTCATCTAAGCATTCATTCATCTCAAGTTTATGGGCAAGTCTCGGTCTGGAATGAAGAGTAGATCTGCATCCAAATTAACAAGGAAATCAACAGGTTTCAATGCATTCAAATACCACCGGAAAGGAAATCGTACACCCTGTAAAAAAAAAAAATCATCCAAGAAGTTCCAATTCAAGACAAGGTAAAGATATGCTTTGTCATGCTTGAAAAAAAATACTAAATTGCAACCTGACCTTTGCTGGGTTAAATTTGGTCATAAAGTGCACAGTTTAAGAAACACACTATAGACATGGTCATAACTTGAAATCTCATAACTTTCATTAATGTGGGAGTCAGTTGTAATAGGATCAAAATTATACTTTCATCATATAATGTCTGAGATCTAGTCCCAATACTATTAGTCATTAAAATGAACTGAAGTACAGATGTATGGTCTCATACCTCAATGTGGGTAACTCAGTTGAACCTTCATCTAGAGAAAGTTTTGACATGTTCAGTTTAACCATATGCTACCTTTTACGGCTTCTATTGCTTCTGGTGGAAGTCCACCAAAAAACACAGTTTTTGGAGGTGGTGTAGGTAATAATACTGATAGCACTAGGAGATTTGGATTCTTCATAGAAGCCCATAAAAGAGTTAAGAAATTATAGTAAAGTTTGCACCCCTTTAGTTGATTATTGATCATCTTTCTGATAGCTCCAGTCTAGACCACATTGTCACATTCAAATTAATAAAAAGGCTGTTGTTATATGATTGTTAAGCTCATCATAGAAAAAAAGCAATTCAGTGCAAAATTCTCCACTTTTTTGTTTTCATTATTTTAAATGACAATTGATCAACTAATGCAGAAATGGGATTTCTTGGTGAAACCTAATCACTGGTTCCTTGGAAAGGTAAAAGTTAAGCCTTAAGATCTTGTCGTCGAGACTTTGAAGTCACGGCTTACGGATGGGAAGAAAAAGATATTTAGAATTCCTTGACATGCAAGAGCTTGTTATGAGTCCACAACCATTACATCAAGTTCTATTGGGAGAGGTAAATCAGCAAAATGATCATGAGATGTGGTTTCGAATTGGTAGCAATACAGTCAAATTCGGTGTGGAGGAATTCTATCTGGTAACTGGTTTTCGATGTACAGGAAATGTCAACAGTGGAAAGTACGATAACAAGTATTGTAGATTGAAAAATGAATATTTTAGCCATATTTCCTTGATCACAAACGATGATTTTTTCAATGTGTTTAGTGCAATGTCGAATAACAACAATTGTGATGTTGTGATCATGGGCATTCTATTTCTAGTCACGCAATTGATGTACAACACAGCATATGACAGATACGTGGATGAAACAGACTTAGTTCTTGTGGACTCGCATGACATAAATATATATCCTTGGGAAAAAGATATTTTCAAACTCACACTTTCATCCTTGAAACTTGCATTAAGGAACAAGCGAACCACTATCGAGGGTGAGGGAAAGCCAACGATTAACTATAGGCTTAACGGTTTTGTAATTGCCTTTCGAGTCTGGATTTACGAGATTATGCCTATACTGGATAATAAACTCTGCTCCAAAGTGATATCAAAATGCCCAAGGATTCTCAATTTGACATCTGAATTGGACAATGATGCTCCACTAGTTAACCTAGCAACTAATATTTTCAGCAGACCCGACATGAGATTTCCCACTCCTGCTTTCCTTTATTTGTTACTTTAGTTTTTTTGTCGTAATTACCGTAATATTCTCTCTTTTTTGGGATCACAAAAATGATGTGCATGTTGTTTCCCACATATCCGAGAAGAGAAATTGGTGCCCCAAGTCGCAGAAACTCTAGACCCCCTTTACGTCGTCCTCAAACGAATGGGAAATCATTCGTTCCAGGATAATTCAAAGCCTGCAACAAATATCCATATCAACGACGATGGTGACTTTTTGATACCCACATTTGCACGTTAAACAGACAGAGGAACTGAGTACGGAGGAGTGAAACCAACCAGTGATACCCACCCAGCTACAGTTGCTGATACCATAGTCAGCGACAAATATGATCAAGATACGACTCACTTGAAAGGAAAACAGGTGGTTCATGATGTCGATGACAGGGAAGATGAGTGTGAAATAGTAGATGAGTTACATCATCCCTTAGGTCTACTCTATCATCCAGCTGAATCATCCAAATGCATCAATGTCGTTGCCACATCATCATCGCCTACAGTGCATCACGATCCTCCTCCTACCCATACTAATATAACAGAAACTGAATGCAATGCCAATCAAATCTTTTCCATCGATGAGAGGATTCCAGCGAAGTGTAAGAACATAGGCGAGATGGGGAATTCTTTCAGGATGCTCACTACAATAAACAGACGGGGACAGGTCCACAATGTTTTTCCTATTACCTTAGAATCAATTGGGTTTGAATCTATTAAACATAAGGGGGGCAGACAGAAACATGTTGGATGCTCCATGAAACCATTAGCTTATTTTTTGCTATATTTGCATCACAATCATAGTAAATATACATTAGACATATATGCATCGCTTGTAAATTACACAGTTCATTACATGATAGAATGTGATAGGACATGCATATCCCCGGTCTAGTGCATTCTATTGAGACCGTGTCCAAAATGAGCCTAATGGATCACCGGTAGGGGCCCAATTGAGGCCCAGTGGGCCCTAGCCTATGACCGGAACTTAGGGTTTTTCCTTGGGTCGATTGTCGAGGTGGAATATCGTGTGGACTCTCTCTGTCTGAACTGGTTTATAGTAAGCCGAGGTGCCATGTAGTAACACCCCGGATCTGAGATGGGATAGCGGAGAGTGTCAGAAATGTGTAACTTTCCTCAGTTGACTGCGGCTTGACAAGACGTTGCCTTTATGAAGGATATGATAGGCGCCCCACTCCTACGGCTAGTAGCAATGATTACATCCCAAAAAGTAGTTTACCTCCTCAACGGTTGGGGTAAAGACATGTGTCAAGCATAACACGTGTCACAATCTAAGATAATTACCCATCCTATAAATAGAGCATACTTGCCTCCAAGAAAAAGGTTGGTAATTCAATACTCTAACTCAATATTTTACTCTCACTCCCTTTTCTCTCTTTTATACACTTATATTTCCCGCATTCAATTTATATTTGCTTCATATGAGTACTAACTTAGGCATCGGAGTGCAAACGGTAGCCATCTCGAGCCCCTTTGCAAGCTGATTGTTTGTCCTAGTGTGCAGGATATCCACGTGTTCAAGGGGGAGGAGCTGAGACGTGTTGATCTAAGGTCCAACCATATTTTGTGGTCAACATTTTGGCGCCGTATGTGGGAAACCACACTTCTAACCACGAAATCACGTGGTAAAAATCTACACAAAACGTTGAAAAAGGGTGAAGAGCCTCTTGAAAAAGAGTGGAGAAATACTACAAAAAATCTTGAAAAAGGCTTAAAATTTTGAAATATAAGTTTGTTAACCTTGAAAAAGGCTTAAAACTTTGATGTATAAGTTTACTAACCTTGAAAAAGGCTTGAAACTTTGAAATAGAAGTTCACCTATCCTTGAGAGAAAGGACAAGACCAAAAATTGCTATAGACATGAATGAAAGTGATAACGATGTCAACCCTCGAAGAAAAAGAGAGGAGCGACGCAGCGAGGAGGAGGCCCTCCAGAGACCTCATGAGGACATAAATGAGGGGGTGGCCCAATCTAACCCTCCACGCCAGCACCGGAATCGTCGCATGCTACGAGATATGACTCATGGCAGCCCGGATGTTGGAAATTCAAAAATAGTAGATAGAAAAAACCGCTGCGATGAATGCCCATATGGCTAGAGGATACGTTGTCAATGAACCCATGATGTCCCTGCAGTACTCGCAGCCACATTACTCACCATCTGACGCAGCCACTGCATCGTATTATTACCAAGATCCGCAGGCATATGTCGAGGTGGAATCTGTCCCATACGATGAAGAAAACCTAGTGCATGAGGCACCAAGAGAACAAGGTCAACCACCTGGTGATCATGGGGAAGCCTCGCCCTCAAAGTCTGGCAGCGTTTTTAGACGAATAGGGGGCTGTTCAGGGGAAAACGAGAAGGTCGAACTGAACAAGGTCAGCACCATGTGCAAGTGCCTAGAAATAGATGGGAGCGAAGAGCTAAAGAAGCCCTTTCATGGAGCCAAATGCCTAAAGATAGATATGATACAGGAGCGGCAAAATTGAGCCCCACATATGAGCCTACAAATAGGCGGGAGAGAAGAGCTAGTTCCCGAACTCAAGGGGCCCAGCCAACTTTTCAAAGGCCAAAATATGACCAAGTTTCGCCACCACGAGGGCAAAATTGCCTCCAACCACCCTATGACCGGTATCATGGCGCAATGAGTTCTGACCACGACGAGAATAGTGAATTACCATCGTATGAGTTGGATGACGAAGAGGAAATAAGCCCCTTTACGGAGGGCATTCGAAAGTGCCCAGTGCCCCACGATTTTGAAATGCCGGAGATAACAAAGTACTTTGGTAGAGGCGACCCCGATGATCACCTCTGAAACTATCACGCTAGTATGGAAATAGATGGAGCCACTCCGGCATTAAAGTGCAAACCTTTCGCTTTAACATTTGAGGGAAGTGCAATACGCTGGTATAAAAAACTCCCTCTTGGCAGCATCCATAGTTAGAGAGATTTGAAAGCAGCTTTCAAAAATGGATTTATTTCCTCCAGACCAGGCCAACTCCCACTCCAACGTCTTCTGGATTTAAGGGAAGGAAGGGAGGAGTCTTTGAAGAGCTACCTAGCTCAGTTTACAGAGGAAATGCACATTTGTGAAAACATCACCAAGGTGGAGATGTTTTTTTCCCTAAAAGGAGGCTTAGACATGACAAGTATGTTTTGGAGGGATGTCCGAAGCAGAAAGCTAAGGGATTACAATGCTCTGGTAGACTTGATGAAGGAGGAGATCATCTCAGAAGAAATGGCTAGGACCAGGGATAATCATCCTCAAGGGAGATACAATACTGGGTACCCCAATGAAGCGAACCAAATGAAAGGAGGCAATAAAGATCGATTTGGAAATAACCGCAGGGGTGCGCCACGTCCGTTCTTGGGGATCAGGTCCAGTTATGTGGCTGAGATCACGGAGGCTATCCCCAATTTACACTCCACTGCGCTTGCACCGAATCCCCCCACGGCCCTTGGAAGAATAGAAGTAGCCGAAGTGGAAAACAACCTATGATTGAGGCTTACTGTGCGTACCACATGTATTATGGCCATGCAACAGAGGATTGAAGGAAAATCCACATGTTGGCAGACCAGAAGGAAAATAGAAGGAAGGGAGGCGACTTCGCCCCTGACAGAGGAAATCCGCAAAGGCCAAATAACCAAAAGTTTAATTGAATCGATAGGTGAGCCCCATGGAAAAACCCTGCGAAAGAAAGGATTGATGATCGTCAAAGGGATAGGAGCAGGGACCGAAATAACCTCTACCACTAGATAAAAGTATAGGAGAACCACCTCAGCCTGCAAATGATCTGCCAATCAACGAAATCGACATGATATTTGGAGGACCCCACCCAGGTGGGAGTATCAACAACTCCCAAAAATGGTAAATCAGAGAGGCCAAAGAGCCCGCTAACGTGAACTATCACATCCATTCGTATCCTGCTGGGATGTCTAGGAAAGAACCTATCACTTTTACCCTAGATGACGCTATTGGGGTACATTTTCAGCATGACAATGCCCTGGTAATTCAGATGGTGGTGGCCCGGAATGGATTGTCACGAATGCTGGTGGATGACGGTGCTTCAATGAATGTGATTTATGGAGTAACTTTTGACAAGATGGGGATTAGTACCCCACTTATTCCAGTCCCAAATCCAATATATGGATTCACTGGAGATAGCATAACTCCTAGAGGATCCATAACCCTTATGACGGAAGTAGGGCAGGCTCCAACTTCCTCTAGAATACCCATGGAGTTCTTAATTGTAGACAAAATCTCCTCATATCATGGCTCAATTAGGAGGTTGGGCCTAATTGACTTAGGGGCTGTAACTCATACAAAGTATATTTGCATGAAATTCTCAACGGAACATGACATAGCTACTGTTAGGGGGAGCCAAACTGAATTACAATCCTGTTACAAAAATGCTATCCGAAAGTTTCAAGATCGGAGCGTAAACATGATTAGTGATGTGGCAATGGCTGAGGCTGCTCTAGACCCTGAAAGACTGGGTGAAGGGCCCTCGGAGGGTGAAGATGTCGCAATGATGCCGAAAGAGGATCTGGCAGACCTGGACCCAAGAATGACCGGTGAAAGTTGCTCTACCCCGACCGAAAGGCTGGAATGCTTCTGTGTTGATCCACATGATCCAATCAAGAAGTTGCAGATTGGACTGGATTCACCAGTTGAATACAAAGATCAACTCAAAAGCTTCTTGCTTGAAAATCTTGACGTATTCGCATGGAAACACGATGACATGATCGGAATTGATCCTAAAGTGGCCTATCACAGGCTCCAACTTGACCCAAGAATCCTTGGGCACAGGTAGAAGAGGAGGCCAATGAGTTCGGATAAATATGAGGCCTTGAAAGAAGAGGTGATGAAGCTATTGAAAAATGGCTTCATCTGAGAATCCCGTTATCCGAAGTGGGTGTCGACCTTGTTTTGGTTCCCAAGCAAAGCGGGAAGTTGAGAGTATGTATTGACTTTTCAAATTTAAATCAGGCATGTCCAAAAGACAGTTTCCCACTGCCTCAGATTGATCAACTAGTTGATTCTACGGCGGGACATGAGATGCTGAGCTTTATGGATGCATACTTCGGGTACAATCAGATCCCCATGCATGAGTTGGATGAGGAGCACACCTCGTTTATCACGGACAGGGGGCTCTATTGTTACACAGCCATGCCGTTCGGTTTAAAAAATGTAGGAGCCACCTATCAAAGGTTGGTAAATCGTATGTTTTCCGAACAGCTGGGATGCACCATGGAAGTATATGTAGATGACATGTTGGTCCAAAGTATGGTCGCCTCAGAACACGTCCGCCATTTATCAGATGCCTTCGATATATGAGGAAATATCAGATGAAGCTTAACCCTGTGAAATGCGCCTTTGGGGTAGCATCAGGAAAGTTCCTTGGATTCATGGTGAACATGAGAGGAATTGAAGCCAATCCGGATAAGATCAAAGCTTTACTTAACATGCGCTCTCCTCAGAGCTCAAAAGAAGTGCAAATCTTAACCGGAAGAATTGCTTCCTTAAATACAGAGAAAGTGGTTCACCAACCTTTGGTTTGGACAGTAGGGGGCCTGTCCTAGGAAAGCTTTCAGCTCGATGAAAGCTTGCTCGCATTCTTGTGTCCATTGAAATCGTTTTTCTCCCTTTAAGACCTTAAAAAATGGTAAGCATTTGTCAGTGGACTTGGAAACGAACCGACTAAGCATATAAGTTATGTTAAGCTTAGCAATATCATAGTCTCTTCTCGTCTCATGCAATAAAATACACATAAGTTATGGCTTGCTTCATAACAGCAAATATTTCATAAGAAATATATTCTCGTCTCATGCAATAAATACACATAAGTCATATAAAATACACATTTACATGCAATTAAAATATAAACCAATTAATAGGGGTGAGTCTACCTTAAATTTAAAGAGTGCAAATTGAGCGAGAAAAATTGATTTCAAGCTTCTAAATTTCTGTATGCCCATCTAGCCAAAAAGAAAATAAACTTTAAATTAATATTTTGGAATATTTATAATTTTAAAAATAAAGAATGGAACTTTGATAAAATCGAATTTGAAAAGTTGTGTGGCTGATTTTATAAATTTCATAAACTTGGGGTTGACAAAATGATATACAAGTTAAAAACGAAGGGGTGAATAAAAAAACATGTTAACACATGGGACTAAATTGAAACGTTTCTAGAAGCTAGGAACTAATGGGTAATTTTCTCAAAATCAAAATATTAAAAGAAAATTAAGGCCCCGTTCTCTTTATATTTCCGTTTTCTATTTTCATTTTCGAAAATGTTTTCCATTTTCCGTTTTCTGTGAATGTTTTCAAAATTGCTGAAAATACGTTTGTTTTGTTATTTCTAAAAACAGTTTTCGAAAATGAAAAGTTGGAAAACACGTTCTGTTTGAGTTTTTTTGCAGAAAACTATTTTGTCCTTATTTGATTCTCATTAAAAGTGAATTCCACAATATTTGACTTTTCAACCAAATATGAATCATCCATTCTCCTAAAAATTATTATTAATTTTAAAAAAAAATATTTTTAAACAATATCAAACACACACTTTGTGTAGTTGTAATTATATTTCTGGTGAATATATATATGCATTGAACATTCATACATATATGATAAACACAATATAACTGAAATAGAGCTGCCATATTTGAGTTTGGAACAACATAAATAAATAGATTAGCCCCAATCACACAATTTGTTGCTGCCAAAAAGTTTAAAAAATCATGTTGCTCTTCTAGAGTAATCGTTCCACATTTGGGTAGCAATTTGTTCTCGTACTTGTGCCATCTGAGCCGTCTGGTTGGAATCAAATTGAATGGGTTCACGTGCATCAGATGATTCAAGTTCTTCATCAAAAATCATATTTTCTTGAGAATATTCTGTAAACAACTTATCCAATGCGTGCTCTTTGAGAATGAAGTTATGTATTGTGCAGCACGCAGCAGGTATGTGTCTTTGCCTAGTAAGAGGAAAATTACTGATAAACTTCAGAATAGGAAATCTGGCCTTTATAACTCCAATGCATCGCTCGATCACATTGCGGCATGAGGAATGTCTGTAATTGAACAACTCTTCTTTTCCACGCAGTCGTCCTCCTCCTACGTAATCAAGTAGATGATATCGACGTCCTCGATAAGGGGCAAGAAACCCGGGTATGTTTGGATATCCAGCATCATCCAAGTAAAATTCATATGTGCATAAAATAACATAGTCTAAACTTATGTGTCAAAGGAGTTTTACTCGAAAATTTAAAAAGTAATGCAATATACCTCCACATGGCATTGGAAATCCGTTTGCGCCGGTAGTAACAACATCAATGAAAACCCGAGAATCATTGGCCGACCCTTCCCATCCAGCATGCACATATGTGACCTTCATATCAAAATCACAGACTACCATTACATTTTGTGTTACAGTTATTTTTCGTCCTCGAAAAGCTGTTTGTGTCGAAGCTGGCGCCCAAGTTGCCACATGTGTTCGATCAATTGCACTAATACAATCCTTGAAGTACGGGTATCACTGCAAGATACGCTCATGTACAACACCTCGGTTCGTTGGGCATATTAGCTCAATGCCTAACTCATGAATAGCACGTAGGACTTTCTTAAACCATTTGTGTATTGTGTGATTTCCATGTTGGAATATGTCACCTATAATTCTATACCGTGTACTGTGCCCAACGATCATCAAAAACATTGCGACCCCTTCCTCGACGCTAACTTTTTTTCCATATCTCAATAAACCTTTTTCTTTCTAAGTGCTACAAAAGTTCTCAAATACATGTTTCTACATGTGAAAATTATCATGACACGCATCTGGATGTCCATTTAATATCTCATATATATACATCCTTCCAGTAAGCAATGAAAACAGAGTAGTGTTGGTTGCGGACTATGGCGGTGTTCTCTGGTGAAAACGGAGTAATGGCAGTGGTGGATTGAAGTTGGTAGGTTGTGGTTTGCGAGTTGTGGCTATGGAGTTGAGGGGGGAGGATGGGTGTAAGAAACAGGTTGATGATTATGGAGGTGAGACCGTGACTGTTGGATTGTGTGAGAGTAATGGAATTGCAATTTGTTTGGAGGATCGGCTATGGTGTTTAGAATGGAGTTTCTGATGTTTTGGTTCGAGTGAGAGAGGAGTTTTTTACAAAGAGTTTTAAGTTGCTGCAATGAGGAATTTTTTACAGAGAGTTTTAAGTTGCTGCGATGAGGAGTGGATTCTGAATTTGAATGGAGATATAATGGTTGAATATGTTAGTGTTTGATTTGAAACGTTGATGAGGGAGATGATAGAATCTGGTTTCAAGGTTTGCCAAAATAGTTATGAAATCAAATTTTGAAATTTAACAGAATGATAAACTCAGATATTTCAAATCTGAAAAAAAAAACTAAAATTTAAATTGAATCAAAATTGGGTTTTAAAATTAAATTTTGGATTTTTTGGACTTAAAATCGAATTGGACTAAAATTATGTTTATTTATTAGTTCAAAAATAAATGACATGGCTAGATGACGTGCTTAAATTTTAAAAATTGATAAAACCACAGCGACACATTTTTAAGAACATAAAATATTTATTTAATAATTAATCAAAAAATTCTCGGTCGCTACATAAAGTAAGATGGAAATTAGAAAACTCTTATTAATTACAACTAGTAATCGCACCCGGGCGATACACGGAATATATAATTGAAAATTATTTAGTGAATAAGTTGTAAAAATACAATATTCGACAACAATAACACAATGAACAACAAAAAACATAACTGGCAAACACAAATTGTGGATAATTTATAATTTCATTTCTTCCTATAAGATTTCTTACTTGGTCTAAAATCCTTTTATGAATAGCATAAAATGAAATAAAAGAGGTAAGTAACTTGAGTGCATAAATTGTGCATTCATATATAATGAAAAATACCCAAAAATGTAAAATATAAAGTTGTGACTTGCATATTTCTTTTAAAAGCTAATTGTTCTTTCTTTAATTTTCTTAGTCTATTTTGGCGAAGTAAGATTTAGTCATGTGACATATTCTATACTTTACAAATTAATTTGATGACTAAAGTCGGGCTTACGGTTAATTGGTTTATAAAATATGAAACGTTTACAATTTTGAAACTGTAAAATGAAATAAAGAGGTTAATAGACATCCGCAGAATTAATTTATCAAATCACCGAATAGTACTATAATAATTGATACTAACTATCTTAATGCAATAATTGATAATTAAACATATTAAACAAATATTTGTTTCATTACATGTTAAAAAAAAAAAAAGCAAATACATTACGACCAAAATCTACCATACATTTAAAAAACAATTGCTCAAACTTAAATTAAAAGCTTCAATAGGTTAAACTTACATATGACAGACTTATATGCAGTACTATATTTAAATGAATGTAACAAATAAGCAATATCAAATACAAATTTTAATAATTTTATTGAATACATATTACAAATACAATTAACTTTATAAAAAAAATATATATATACATCTCAATTTGTAAATGAGAGTTTAATCCACAACACATAAGACTTTATCACTAATTCGTATAGAATTGATTCTCGAGAAATAAATAAATAAATAAATGTTCATTCTCAACCACATTTTTTAAAAACTCATTTTTCACAATTGCACATACTACTTTTTCACCACACATTCTAAAAAAAGAAAATCACTTGAAAACATTCATTTTCAACAACTCAATGTAGTTTGCAACAGTAAATTTTAGGAGAATGAGTTGAGAAAAAGTAGGAATTTTTTTGACTTTATGTAGATTATTTTATTAATAAAAATGTTGGTTGAAAATTAGCCTTTGTTCGGCTAAGGATTTAAATTGGTTTATGATGCTGAAAAAATTTCTAACATTGATGTGGCAAGATCTTTAGTTGCTAGATTGCTGGAAAAGATGAATAGATATGCCTTATATGACCTGCAAAAAAGCGAGCAGGATTCTCTCCATCGCCCCTCCGGTGTGAATATTAGTATTCTGGAAAAGTAGAGAGAGAAAAATAACTAAAAATATGTAGAGAATTATGAATGAATAATACGTGGTCTAATGAGTTGTATTTATAGGGCTGAAAAAGCCCATAACCTTCTTTATTTGAGAGAAGAAGTCATTTTTGTATAAATTTACCTTTTAGGAGGAGTTCTAACGTTACAAGGGTTGAACTCCCCTTTTTTAGGATATTTCCTTATGGAATACGTCTTGTCTTGGGGCCCAAGAAAGTGGCCCGTTGATGAAGCCCATAAATGAAGAATGCTTAGAGTCCCGCTTGTATTGGGCTTTAAGTGTAATAGGGCCAAGATGGACCGACCAAAAATGACAAGATAAAGATGAGGTCAAGAATACCCGACCTCAGTGACAAAATATGTCCGGGCTAGTATATCGTCCTGTGAATAGATGGAAAGAATAACCTAGTTAGGCTGGGCAATGGGCCCGAGCTATGTTTGGCCAGGCATTCATGCCTGACCTCATGGTAATTCGGTGACTAGATTTAAAGAGATCTAGAAACCAAGCTGACCTAATGATCAAGATGGGCCGACCTGTTATACCCCAAATGCCTAGCTCAACTTTCGTTATCGTGAAATTGTTCCGATCATTGGCCCCCGTGCATCAGGGATCAGCAATAGATCTCTGAATGCATTTATTTTTGACAGCTATCATATTTATCTGACAGCTAATGACGCGTTTTGCCAACTATTCTCTCTTCAATTAATGTGAGGAGGTGAATAGTGTTGAACCAGATTGTTGTCATTTGTCCAAAGTGAGAGGTGGAGATTCAAAAATTTCCCGCCATTTTCTGCCTATATATATATGTGGTCCCTATCCTCCCTTTCATTTTACTTTGCTAAAATTTCTAAGAGACCAGAGAACTCCTCGAGCAAGTTGCACGATCTCTTCCTCCAACAAACAAAAAATAGCACGTTAGGTAAGCTCGACCTTTCCCAACCTCCTTATTTATATAATTTTTTTTTTCCAAAAAACATGGTGAGACAAGAGACCGTAGGAGACCTTACGGAAGTAGAGGACTTGGACGAGCCTTTAGAGGTCAGCCACTAGGTTTTTACCAACCTCCTCCTCAGGATGAAGACTCGAGCAATGAGGAAGGTGTAGAAGATATCCCATATTTGGATAGGGGGTCGAGTGAGCCCGACCTTGAGCTCCCAACTTATAATAGTAGGATGAAGGAGCATATGGTTGAGGCTAACATGAGGAAATTTAGGCTTTTTGATGGGTATACAGCTCCAGTCCCAGAAGAAGACGATGTCTCATACCATTGCAGGGAAGGGGAGATGGTGGTATTTCATGAGGCCCTTGTAGCTTGTCTTAGGTTTCCTCTCCACTATTTTTTTTATTGACTTTCTCCTTACTGCCAGTATAGTCTCGGGTTAGCTCGCCCCCAATGGATGGAGAATTATAGTGTAATTTTTTGTTTTATGTAGGAGTTTAGGAATAGAGTCTATGGTAGACTTGTGTAAATGTCTTTTGGACTTGAAGTACTTGCCTAGGTACAACTGCTTCGTTTACCTGAGTGGGAAAGGACGCTTCGACGTTCCTTGGGTTCCCTCCTCCTTGAAGTATTGGAAGGAGAGGTTCTTCTACATGAAGCCTCAGGAGGGGGAGAATATCTTTTTGTCGACCTTTAGGAAGCCAGATGTAGATAGGTTTAATAGGATGGGAAATAAGAGTGAGGATGAGATGGACGGCCTTCTTACCAATGCAATTAGGATATGTGACTTTGGTCTCTTGGCTGAGGAGGCGTCTGATTTGACGGCCAATGAAATTTTGAGTCAGGAAGGTCTTGACTTGCAGCTTGGTAGGCTTCAGCCTTGTAAATTAAGTAATATGTACTCAACTTTCATAATTTTCGTATTTTTGGCTTCCACTTCATTTTCTCATTTTCTTCTTCTTTTTCCCTTTTTATTTTCTGTAGGAATGGCATTTGATGGGGACAAACTGAGGAAGGCGGTTGAGGAAAGGGCACGGAATGCTGCCCAAAAAAGAAAAGATGGTAGGGTCGTGCGACGTCGATATCAAAAGAGACCTCGCAACAATCAGTCCAGTATAGGGGAGAGTTCCAAGAGGAATGATGCTCCTCCCCAAAGGGAGAGTGGTCGAGATGCCGGACGTTCTTTGCCTCGAGAAGAACCCATGCCAAAAGTTGTCCAAGAGGGCCCTACACTGGCCGATCTTAGGGAAAAGATGGCGAAAAGTCTCCACCCTGGATTGTTGGAGAAGTATGCCAAAGAAGTGGCCCTTTAACAAGGAACAAATCACTTTATGAAAGCGGCAGTGAAGGTATGTTCTTAAACCTGTGTCCTAGTCATTCCCATGGCCATATAACTTAGTATGGGAATAACTACAAGTTTTTGTCTCGAGCTTGCAGTTGATCAGCATAGGACTGGTCTCATCAATCAAGGCATCAATCGAGGAGAAACGTCGAGTCAACTCGTGCTCTCTGTGCAGTACAAGACCACCCTGGAAAATAATGCTGAGGAGAAACTTGCCCGGGCTGAGTTTGATTTGGTCCTGATGACGCAAGATCGGGACCTTGCAAGAGAGGAGAATTCTAAGCTTATGGATGACCTTCGTCGAGCCCAGGAGGAGATCGCTTCTGACAAGGCCGAGTTGTTGAGGCTTTTAAAAATCATAAGAGTACGATCTAGCCCTTGGAAACTATGCATTGGAATCCTAGGCCCAGGGGATAAGATAGGCTCGAGCGTCGATCTGCCTTCACGCCCTTGATCTTGACACGAGCCCTCTATCTCAGTTTCCCTTAGGGGCAGAAGGGCTTGATCTGACTCCCTTCCTGGAAGAGGACGAGGTGGAGGCTGCTTCTGACGAAGAGGCCGGGGGTGCCAATGACCATGACACCCAGCAGTGAAGCCCGTTCCTTCTACTTAGTGTATTTTTTGTAAACATAGTAGTGAATGCCCGGGGTATGCCTCGAGGACTTATTGTAAAAAGTTTTTCTATGAATGAATTTACATATTATTTTTTTTGTCAATGTTCATGTTTTTTACTTGTGTGTTTTACTAACAAATTATTCACCATCTCGAGTGTATGAGCTATCCTTATAAAGGCTTATGAATGGGTTGTCTGTGATCCCAGTTCTTGAAAAGAATATTTTCGAGCAAAGACAACCTTATGATTTTGTCGTAAGGATGGGCTTCAATTCTTTGTAGCGCCAAACTTTGGATTAATGACAAATGATTAGCAAGTTGAGCATGGCCAACCTCTTAAATAATCAATTCAAAGGAATGGTTAAATCTCGAATTCTTATAAGGTCGGGCCAGGCCGAACTTGTGATGATTTACACAAAGAAGAGGTCGAGCTCTTGACTTTACGATTCTGTGGAAAATAATTTGTAAAGTCTTGTCATGAGACATTGTAAATTATGGTAGAAGAACAATTTGTAACGTCTTGTCATGAGACATTGTAAATTATTCGTAGAGGAATAATTTGTAATGTTTTGCCATGAGACATTATAAATTATTCATAGAGGAATAATTTGTAACATCTTACCATGAGATATTGTAAATTATTCGTAGAAGAATAATTTGTAACGTCTTGCCATGAGACATTGTAAATTATTGTAGAAGAATAATTTGTAACGCTTTTCCATGAGACATTGTAAATTATTCGTAGAAGAATAATTTGGAACGTCTTGCCATTAGACATTGTAAATTATTTCGTTGCTCGGTTATCTGTTTCTCATTCTATAGGAAGAAATACTTTTATTAAGGGGGACTAAATCATGGGCCTCGTTAAAACCTTAACCAGAAAAATCCTTTGGAAAAAAACTTGGATAAGGAAAAAGAGTACCCGTCCCGGACTCTGAATGAAAGTACAATGGGGGCGCAGGCCCGACCTTATGGAAAATGTGAATGAACATGCAAGTCCATGTATAGTAAAAGAAAAATGGGTTCGTAGACCTAACTCTTCTATAACTAGACGACCTTGCTGCTAACGGGAAAATCTGTGAAGGAAATGTGCCTACTTGTAGTAAGGCTTCAGATTCTCAAGTTCCATGGCCGAGGAAGGGCCTTGAAATCCATGGTTTAGAGATTGTACGAGCCCTTTCCAACCTTTTGAATGACTTCGTATGGTCCTTCCCAAATAGGTCCAAGTTTCTCGGGTTGATGACTTGCTGCTTCGCTTTGACGTAAGACCAGATCTCCCATTCTGAATTCTTTCTTTTTGACTCGGATATTAAACTTCTTGGACATGGCTTGTTGATAAGGAGCTATTCTTAGGGAGGCACTTTCCCTGACTTCTTCCGGAAGGTCCAGATTTTCTCTTTGCCCCTCAAAATGATCGTGTGATTCCGTAGACATTGCGCGGAAGTTGGGAATTGTTACTTCTACTGGAATAGCGGCTTCCATTCCAAAAGCTAGCATGAACGGAGTTTCCCCGGTTGTCATCTTGAATGTTGTTGTCCAAAGAATTTCTGGAAGAAGATCGGGCCAATCACTTTTAGCACTGTCAAGGCGAGTCCTTAAATCTTGCGAGTTGAGCCTGTTTGTTACCTCAACTAATCCATTACTTTACGGGTGTGAAACTGAAGTTAACCTGTGCTCTATCCCCAAATTCTTGTAGAATTGCTTGAAGGATTTGTACTCGAACTGTCGTCCATTATCAGTGATTAACATCTTGGGAAGACCAAAACGGCAGATAATTGACTTCCAAACAAATGCCTCCAACTTTTGTTCTGAGATTACAGCAAGAGGCTCTGCTTCTACCCATTTTGTGAAGTATTCTACAGCCATTGCAAGGAACTCAACTTGGCCACGAGCTATGGGAAATGGTCCAAGTATGTCAATTCCCCATTATGCAATCGAAGATAGCTCTTCCACTGGTTGTTGCAATCGGGCTGGAAATTTTTGGCACTTATAAAAGTTTTCACGTAGTTGAGTGTATCCTTCCTCATGGTTGGCCAGTAGTACCCATATCGCATTAACTTCATAACCAGGGCTCTTGCTCCCTGGTGTCCTCCACAAATTCCTTCATGAACTTTGGCCATAGCAAGGGCTGCTTCTTTCGGGGTTAGACAACGAAGATAGGGAAGCGTGAAGCTTCGGTAGAATAAGGTATCCTGTAATATGGTATACCTGAGATCTCTTGCTTTGACTCTTCTTGCCTCTACTTTGTCATCTGGAAATTTTCTCAATGTCAAGTATTCAATGATTGGATCCATCCAACTAGCTCATGTTTTGAAATATCCATATCGTCGGGTTGCTGTGTGATACTGGGCTCGTGAAGTGTTCGCACGAACACAGTTCTCTCCAAGTGGTCGAAGTTGGAAAAAGTTAGTCTTGACAGGGCATCAGCTTTGTGATTGGCGGACCTTGGTGTTTTATCTATGTTGCAAGATTTGAACTTCATTTGCAAGTCCAAAACCATCATTCTGTAAGATGACATATTTCCTCTATTGCTTCAAAAGTGCCATTCACCTACTCAACCACCAATTGTGAATCACTCATGACCTTGACATGCTCGACCCCAAGGTGTTGAGTGGCCTGAAGCCTGGCGATTACAACCTCATATTCTGCATCGTTATTAGTGGTCGGGAAGTCAAATCTAACTGCTCACTGAATCTCCATCGTGCCATCATCCTTCCTTAGTGTGATTCTAGCCCCCGAGCTCGCAAAATTCGGTACTCCATCAACTTGCAATGTCCAAATGTCCTCTTTCTTGGCATGACCTATCGGCCCCCGAGGTCTTGGAGCGAGTTCGGCGATGAAGTCTGCCAATACCTGTGTTTTTATAGAAGGTCGAGGCTTAAATTCAATATCATATTCCCTAAGTTCAATTGACCACTTGAGTAGAGGACCACAGACATCTGGCTTTTGGAAGATCTACTTTAGAGGTTGGTTTGTAAGGACCATTATGGCATGGGCTTGGAAGTAAAGTCTCAATTTTTTTGCTGCTGCGACTAGTGCAAGTGCGAGCTGTTCTGCCAGCGTGTATCGGGTTTCTGCATCTAGCATCATCTTACTGACATAGTAGACTGGTTTTTGGGTCTTCGCTTCCTCCTTAACCAAAACGACACTTACTCCATGATCCAAAACTGCTAGATACAGAAGAAGATCGTCTCCCGAATTTGGTTTTACCAGTATTGGGGGCGTTCCCAAGTATTCTTTGAGTTTCTTGAAAGAGATTTGGCATTCTTCATCCCATTTAAACTCCTTGTTTCCTTTTAGAGATTTTAAGAAAGGAAAACATTTATCTGTTGTCGTTGACATGAAGCAGCCCAATGCCGCCACTCTACCTGTAAGTTTTTGAACTTCCCGGATGGTTTTAGGAGGTTCCATAGACGTGAGAGCCATGATTTTATTAGGAATAACTTCAATACCCTGTTGAGTGATCATGAACCCCAAGAATTTACTCGAGCTTACTCCAAAAGAGCACTTTACAGGATTTAGTTTCATCTAATGTTGACGGAGTGTAGAGAAGATATATTCAAGGTCGGTTATGTGCTATTTCTTTCTCGAGCTCTTTACAACCATGTCATTGACATACTGATGCAAACCACGTAGCAATTGTAGCTAACGCAACCCACAAAATATTGAATCGACCCAAGAACGCCAAAGAACCACGATTTATGGATCCAATTAAAATCAATTGAACCAAACAACCAATACAATCACATGGATATATTGACCTCTTGATCACAAGCAATATTAATTCTCACTGAGATTTGAATAAACAAGATTAACTCGTAAGTTCGAATTGTATTCAATGAAGAATAGAGTTTGAAAGCAAATTTGCCTCACAATAATACAATAATAGTCTAACCTAATAATGAAAATTACATCCCTAATTCAACTAGGAAAGAAATTGCTCAAATATGGAAAGAAATAAAAATAACAAAAAATAAGGATTTTACACGTTTTGATAGTTACAGCTGTAACTACTTCCTTTATGGCCCTAACTAGGTTACTGGTTCACATTTACGGCCGTGACACCATGACTTACGGCCGTAAGTCCCAAAATGCCCAAACCCAGTTTTTGAGCAGTGACTTCATTATGGCCGTGACCTCCAACAATTACGGCTGTAACTTCTATTCCTTGCAATTTCAATTTCAGCAGTGGACTCGTTAGGTCCGTAAGAAATATAGGTTACGGCCGTAACTCTAAAACTTCACAACTTCCTTCGACGGCTTGAATGAGGTTGATCCACTCGTCGTCTTGGCTAGGTCCCAACATGGAACTTGCTTCTTTTGATGACATGAACATTGTTTTGGCCATTGTTACTTGTACTAGCTTGTCCATTGCTTCGTTGGCCCTTCTCATTTGCAATCAAGTCATCGGTCCTCCTTTGATCATCAACGGATCTTTGTCTGGATCACATCGCATACACTTCGATGTTCAGCCTTATATGTTTGGAGAAGATCATGTTCACAAGCCTTTGATAATTTGCCCCAGCATTCTTCAACCCGAATGGTATGACCTTGTTACAATATATTCCTTCATTAGCCATGAAGGAGGTTTTTTCTTGATCTTCTTGTGCCATTTTGATCTAATGATATCCTGAGAAAGCGTTGAGGAAGTTGTATAGCTCGGACCCTGATATGGAGTCTACTAATCTTTCAATCCGAGGAATAGGATAACTGTCTTTAGGGCATGCTTTGTTCGGATCTGTGAAATCTATGGAGACTCACCATTTACCATTAGCTTTCTTCACCAAGACTACGTTGGCAAGCTATTCTAGATATTTCACTTCCTTGATGAATCCCGCTTTCAAGAGCTTACTGACCTTTTCCTTAATTATTTGCCTTCTTTAGGTTGCAAATTGCCTTCTTCGTTGTTTTACAGGTTTCTTGTCTAGTTGGACGTTAAACCTGTATACAACGAGTGTAGTGTCAATCCCGGGCATGTCTTCTGCACTCCACGTAAAAATATCAAGATTCCTTTTCTAGCATTATGTCAATTCTTCCTTCATAACCTTGGGAAGTTCTTTTCCTATTGTGAAACCTTTGCCTTCTGG
Organism: Ligustrum vulgare; assembly: GCA_963555705.1. Classification (NCBI taxonomy): domain Eukaryota; kingdom Viridiplantae; phylum Streptophyta; class Magnoliopsida; order Lamiales; family Oleaceae; genus Ligustrum; species Ligustrum vulgare. Next base: position 32,566,878 of record OY743174.1, read on the forward strand.
AATTAGAAATTCTTCCAATTCTTCCACAGGCAACATACATTCTTCCATTGGAAGTTTGATTGACATAAGTTTTGCCTTCTCTTTCCCAATACAACTGATATAACCATTTCTGGCCATCGTTTGATTGCCTCGTACTGTTATGATGACTGTGGGAGTGGGGAATTTTATTGTCAAGTGTTATTTTGACACAATTGCTCTGATACTGTTCAAGAGTGGTCTTCCTAGGACGGTGTTATAAGACATGGGAGTTTTCACAATTTGAAACAGAGTCACCTTTGTATTTTGTTTATCTCTGGATCCTAGGGTTGTGGGTAGATCTATCAAACCTTCAAGTTTTACTATTCCTCCACCGAAACCCGTTAAAGGAGTAATGATTTGCTGGAGCCGATCTTTGGGAAGCATCATCTTGTCAAAAGCTTCCAAAGAGAGAACATTGGCCGCACTTCCATTGTCCACAAGTACCCTTCTCACATCGAAATTTTCTATCATAGCACTGATCATGAATACTTCATCATGGGGATATGGAGTTCCTTCCATGTCAACGTTGCTGAAACTGATGGTTTCTGAGAGTTTGGGGTCGAGATTGGCCAACCCGACGTCATGATTTCCTAAGCCCGAGAATGACTTTTCTTGGAATTTTTGGAATCACCTCCTGACACTATTTCTTCGACAATAAAGTTTATTTTACCAGTAGTTTTATTCTTATCTTCCCTCTTTTCTTGATCTTGAGGACTTTTACCTTCTTTTGTCACATAGTGCCCCAGGAAGCCTCTTTTAATGAGTGCATCTATTTCTTGTTGAAGTATCCAACATTCATCTGTGGTATGGCCTGGGCTTTTGTGAAAGTTACAATAGATATGGTGGTTTCGTTCATCGATCTTCCCCTTGATGGGTCTCGACCATTGCAAGTCTTCCCGATCCTTGATTTCCATGAGAATGTGAGACCGAGGTGCGTTCAATGGGGTGGAATTTTGATGCCCATAACTATTCCCCTTCTTGTGAGACCGAGAATAATTCCGTCCATCCTCCTACCTTGACCTTTTGTACTTAACGGGTTCTGAAGATTGTACCGTTGTTCCATGAACCTAATCCTGTACCTTAACCAACAACAACGTCTCTTCCTTATTTATGTATTTTTCTACCCTTCTGAGGAGTTCGATCACATTTATAGGCGAATTCTTAGACAGTTTTAGAATAAGTTATTAATGACTTGTATCTCACAGTCACAACACCTTGTAACTTACAAGTTAATTAAACTTACTCTATAGACTCTATTATTTAAATGATGAGTTAAACTCAAAGTAATAATAGATCTGCCTTTATTGAGGTAATGATAATATATATGTTATGCTATCTTAACGATTGGATTTAAAGCATAAAATTGACATACTCCCACTAGATCCAATAACTCATGTGTCCTATGAGTTTCTATGACAATCACATTCCTATTGGGATAGTGGTTTTACAGGTGGATCTCTGATATGTGACTCTTCACATATTCAACCTTCTTAAGGTCAGTGGGCATAAATTCTATTTTTTTACAATCTTCAAATGAGATAGTAGCCCCTAAATACATACTCAGATCATCGATGAGACCCAGTTCCCTTACTTGAGCGATGGCTCCATTGTCTTCACAGTACTCATTATTGGAGCTACAATGCAAGGAACAATCATAGTTCGCTAATGAACTAAACGATCGAGATTGCTTCATAAGCACCTATGAATTTGGTCTTGGTTGTATAGTTAGTGGTCTTCCTTGTTTGAACCATTTCAAATCGACCACATCACTACTATAAGTTGATTCACATTCAGACAGAATATTTCATTCATCCTTTCCTGGACTGAAGGATTGTATCTTTATACCCAAAGACTTTAAGTCTACATTTCTCCTCATATCCATTGTATTCTAAGTACTTCTCAAGTACTCAATAATACAAAAGGTGTCGTACATAGCGTCGCACCTAAGAAGATTTTATTGTCAAACAATCAAGTATCTTCTCCATATAATTCTTTCTCAATATGTGTTCTAAACATCACTTTAAGAAAATTAACTCCAAAACCTTTGGATAGAATCCTACATTGAATTCATTCATGCTAACCCCATTAGTATTTTATCTATGTACATGGATTGAGAAATCAAAACAACCTTCCAGATCTATCTCTATAAATTCTGGTTCCCAAAGTGAAGGTCTTATTTCTCATCCATCATGGAGAAATTTTAAACAACTGCACTTTCATTTTCAAGGTTAGAGATTCAACTTCTAATCAATAATATGTCATCTACATATAGTATCAGAAATATTGAACACTCCCACTAACCTTTTATATACACTCATGATTCATCTACAATCTACAATTTTTGGTAAAATCAAACATTTTGATTATCTCATCAAAATTAAGATTCTAGCTCCGTGAGGCTTGCTTTAACCCATAATTAGATCTTTGTAGCTAGTATACTATGTTTATATATTTAAGAATTCAAAATTTTCATTATCACACCATGTTGCTACCGCAAGCAAAACTTGAATTGATTCAAAGTAAACACTTTACTGCCTATGGGTCTTACCCATTTCAGGCGGATCAAACAAGTTCCAAAACTTTTTTTTATCTTGGATTCTATGACTTCCTGCCATCTCGTTTAGTCAATACTTGACTTAACTTCTATGTAAATATATGCTCATTATCCTTGATGACTTATACAATATCAGCAATCAAGGATGTGTAACTCAATGAAGTATACATGATCCTAATACTTTACATGGAGTTAGTGTGTTCTCAGTCGTCACTACATCCTGAGTAGTGTACACGTTCCAAGTATTGATTTGTGCCTCATCCAATGTAAGCGTAGATTCTAGCTTAAATAACCGATTAAATATATATGTGATATAATGAACTATTTCATGTTCTACTTTTACTCCCACTGTCATCTCTTAGATGAACATTTCTCTAAGATATTGACAAAATTCGAGATAGACTTTCTTTCTCGATAGGAACGTAGAAATAATATCCAACCATCTTTTGGATAGCCTACAAATATATATATATATATATATATATTGGACTAAGGCTATTGCTTATCCAAATTTGGTATATACTTCTAATAAGTATTCAAGTCTTAAATCTTAACACGAGGAAGATTAGACCTTTGAAATTCATATCTTATATGGACTTTCATTAACCGATTATCATGGAACTCGACAAAGTGTGTAACATAAAGTGTTATGTGCAAAGCTCCAAAAATTATTTTGGAGATTTTGCATGGCTTCATCAATGATTGAATCAATTGCAATCTTTGTCCTTTCAGATTCGCCATTGTACCAAGGTGTATGTGAAAGGATTATCTATGCGAAAATTATGTTCTCATAACATAATCTTGAAGTCAATCACTTTAAAATATTCTTCACCTTGATCAAATCTAAGTGCTTAGAATATTTTTCTCATTTATATCTGTATTATTTGAACTTTTCAAACTTTCAGATTTAAACTTCATTATAAATAATAATGACTATCAATGTTATCTAAAGATTAAAGACCACTCCGACTTATATCCACTTACATCCAAATGTAACAGGCTCATTGGGTCAACCATCTCATTTTTCCCTTTTCCAAGAAAATTGACTTCTCAATTTACCTCCAAGGTGAGATATACATATATCTCTATTAATTGAATAAGTCAAGTGTCAAATTTAATTATGACTTCTTTTTTGCCTTATCAATATTCAAAATATAGACTATTTGTTATTTACCTCACTTCTATAGTACCCCATCTAAGTTAATGAATAACTATTATTCTTAATTAAAGAGGATAATCACTTCATGTCCAGACATGAAGTGGAAGTGTCCTTATTCATAAGAACTGTAATTAACAATTGTCTAATTTTAAACTGAATGAGAAGGGGAAAAAATAGATGATAGTTTCTTAAGCAATTCAAGCAACATCTGCTTTATTACCTACAATAGATATATCACCATTTTCACAATTATTCTACTTTTAGCCATTATATATTATCGATATCTAATACTCGATTGACTAAGTAGATTATTTAACCTCTATCAAATAGAAAACTGAAGTAGAAGATTCACCAAAACTTCTCACTTCTTCAGTTCGGTAAAGGAAGCCTCGCAATTATAAATTTAGTATCCTATTATTGGCATGTTCAAGAAGAGTATTATCGATCATATCGTTTTTGAGATTAGTTCTCAAAGGACGACATCAATTCAAGGATTTCAATCAAATGAACTCACTCAATGTCAATTACACTGTATAAGTTCAAGTAATAACTCAAATTTTAAAGCTCATACAACAACAATAATAAATTAAAAATAGAATCACGTATTATCATGTATAAATCAATTTAATAAGGTCTTTTATTAAATCGATTACTCTCACTATTTTACTAGAATTAATGACCCTCTACATTAATCTCATAAAATCCTATTAGATTCATAGTGGGCTAGGGGTCCCTTTTGCTCTATTAGAACCTTGAGTGACTCAACAAGTCCTAATAAAACATCCAGGTAGATACTCCTATCAATCACATCTCTAAGTGACTCCTAGGTCATCAAGTAGACAACCCTTTGTCGCATATATCTTATGTATTTACTTGACTGTACTTCCAAAATCTCATCTCCTTGAGTGGCTCAACAAAAGATAGATTTCGGTTAAATTCTACCCATGGTTCAGAAACATCATATATATCATAGTGATGAATACACATTCCCACTCACAGCCTTGAGTGACTCAACAAACCGCATCGAGGGTGAATTCTAGTTTTTCACTATAATGATGGAAGGCACTTTGTATTAACCAATTAATACGAAATTAATAAAGGATGTAGTTTTGATTATGTCCGACCCATTATTCAGAAGTATCTGATACTTCATAATGAGAAATATATCTACCAACGAGTAGCCTTAAGTGACTCAACAAGCTGACATCGATAGTAAACTCTGGTTTTTCATTATAACAATGGAAAGCATATGACTTAATATAATTTGAAGTAAGGGGTTTGTCTCATCATTTCTATGTATATTAACTAACATCCACCATGCAATTAATCATACATATAATATTACTGTAGATGATTATGGACAATATCTATCTAGTCTTCTTGAGCCATGAAGAAGATTAGTTGGTCAACTCCTAGGGGACATTGCATTCGATCATCGAATGCTAAATGCAATAATCTCCATTTGATGTTGCAACCTGTATCCTATACTAGTTGTCTTCTTGTGGCCATCTGCAACATGTATCATATACTAGTTGACACGCAAGCCTGTATAAAATGGGTCCATATCTACAAACTAGAGCTCGCAGGTCCAAATAAATTAAGGGACTTTTGTAAAAAAAAACCCAGCTTTTGTATCATAATTGAAAATTAATTCAGCTTCAATAATCATTGAAAAATACTTCAATTTTTTTTTTTGGAAAAATACTATTGTTTCTGTAGTATCAATTTGTGATGCTTTAAGAGCATCATTATGATACTTTTAAAGTATCACAATATGATACTTGTGATACTTTCAAAATTTTAGTATCATAACCTAAAACTTTTAAAAATCCTTATGATACTTAAGGTGAAATTTTGGTATCACACATATATACTTTACAAAATTGTTATGATTCTATATCTGGGCATACAATCAAACACATCATATGCACTATTCTATTCCCCAATCTGCTGCATCGCCGGCCAAGACTATTTGCCACTGTTTCAGCACTGACTTCTTCACACAATTTCGAGACATCAATGGCCTCGTACAGATGACCAGCTTCCTCTTTCATTAAATCATCCAACTTATGTAATTGGATGATAGCATCTTCTGAAGAAGAAGAAGATGCAGAATTTAGATGGGAGAAGAGGCCCTTCAGCCACAGCTGCCGCTAGTAGATCAGACCATGGAGAAGCCATGGCATTCTTACACATCGGGGTCTCGTACTGTCCAGCAGTCCACCAACTCCACCATTCGTTCTGCCCGCTCGCTCCAACTATTCTCTTTTACGCATCTCCACACGATCTAGGATTTTATTCCACAAATAAGATCTCATTCTTCTAGAAGCAGCAACTCCGTTCGAACATTGAAGCTACCTTGAAATCAACAACGACAGATATTATTCTACGTGGTCAGAAAGAGCGACTATTTCTAGGAAGATGAATGTGCAGTCGGAACTATGAGCAGGAGGAAGATGAATAGCAATGGTGGTAAGCAGTCGTTGGGAAGAAGGTAGAGAAGTTACCGCGGGCAAGAAGGTGAAGTTATCATGTTTTTCATCTTTTTTTACTCATACAGTAATTTTTCAATTATGATTTAAAATTTGGGTACACAGTGCAATTAACCCATAAATTAAATAATAGGCACGCAGGCCCAATTAAATAATAATAATAATAATAGGCTCGCAGACTCAATCAACAAAACAAAATTAACCATACATCCAACCAATCACATGGATCGAGTCTATAACCATTCACTAAATACACATTTATCATATAAATGTATTATAATATAATATTTAATATTATATAAACAAATTTCAAGTTTCTAGCAATTTAGGTCGACTAAACTAATTTAGATAAAATGGATTGGAACAAAAATTAATTAATCAAATTAATTATCCAATTTTAATTAGTGGGTCTTATTTAATTATAATTATATTTTAATAAAATATCAAATTAGAGTCCAACTCTAATTCTAAAAGATGTAAATTGAATTAACATCTCAATTTAAGATAAAACTCCTAAAATAAAATAAAATTCAATTTAGTAATTAGTTAATCATATTAATCAATTGCTTTAATTTACGGTTGTATTTAATTAAAATCAAGTTTTAATTAAATACTAAATTCGAGTCCAACTTCAATTTCAAAATTCTAGGGCTAATTGAATTTAAGATCAAATCCTAAATAAGATTCAATTAATAATCAATTAATCGAATTAACTAATTATTAAATAATATTTAATTAAAATCAAATTTTAATTAAACACCAAATTAGAGTTCAAACTCTAATTCTCAAATTAGGGAAAATTGAATTAACATTTTAATTTAGGATAAAACTCCTAAATAAAATAAAATTCAATTTAGGGTCAAAGTTATATATTTTTATAAAATCCAATTTTAACAATAATTTGAAAGTAGTGAATTTTGAAATAAATTTTGAATTGGGTCAAAATTGAAAATTAAGTCAAACCCTTTTAAAATCAAATTTTAAGCATTTTTCAAATCCATTTGAAAATTGCATACAAACCTAATTTAAAATTACAAACAGCCCCTTCAATTTCACAAATTGCATGACAGGCCCTTTATTTAAAATTGCAACTCGACCCTTATACCATAATTGCAGACATGGGCTCACAATTTCATAAATTGCAAAGAAGCCCCCACCCCAATTCTAAACCTTAATCCGTAAATTGCAAAATGGGGGCCTGCAATTTGTAAAATTGCAACACAGGCCCCCGCCCCCAAATCTCTCTCGCCTGAATCTAGAGATTTCTTTATCCTCGGCAGCCAAAAGGCGCTGCTCTCGTAGCAGTGCCTTTAAGTGACACAACAGCGTCGCGCGATGCTACTACAATAGAAGCAGTGCCCAGAGCTTCCAGTCCAGGCAGCGGTGATAGGCATCGCTGCAAATGCAGTGGTGTTTGACGTCGCCACGCAACGTTGCGCAGCGCGCGACAGTCACGCGCTGCATCCAGCACTTCGCGGCCGGCAGCACCGCTGCTGCCAGTCATGTCGCCTCCTCCTTCCAAATCCGTAATTTGATCCAAATTTTGACTCAAAATTAATTTTCTTTTCTAAATCAAATTTGGAACAAGAAAATCAATTTTCTAAAAATTTAGAAAAAAGAAACAATTTCAATCATATTGAGTTCATCAAATAATTAAACAAATTCTAGCAAGTAACAAGGTAGGCTCTGATACCACTGTAAGGTTTCGGATCATACATGCACAGGGAAAATTAAAAGAAACACGAAAGCATAGCCCGGATCAACCTTGGACTTAGATAGAATTTGTGATTCGAATTGTACCTTTAATGAATCTCGTGGATCTGAGTTCTGGTGTAGGATGTAGAAATCTCGTCACCACAGTCGTCCAAATGTCCAGCCTCTGACAGTGATCTACACAACAAGCTAGGATCTGGAAGAGTTTGTGCTAGGAATCAAAAAGACAACTCAAAGCCCTTGTTATCTTGGAACCAATCTAGTACTTATAGGTTTACGCTAAACCTAATTAGGGTAGAGATATGGACTTGGGCCAACTCAAGTTCAGCCAACTAATTGGGCTTGGACACTATTCCAACATTAATGTTGTGGGATTTTATGCCTAAAACTAGTTATTGATTTAGGTTATACTTTGTGATCGATCTACATGAAATGAAATGTATAAATAAGTATCAAATGTGATTTAAAAATCTGCTGGAATCACGATACTAAAACATCACTTTGTGGTTGTTTAAGATTGAATTTTAAGACTATATGATATTAGATGTTGTGACAAAATCTTGTTATAGGTTTTGATTATTGATCATGTTTAAATATATGAGGAAACGTGTGATAAGATGCGATTAATATGATCTAGAAATCTGCTAGAATTACCTGCTTCGAAGTGTCCCTTTGCTATGCCTAAAACCAAAGTTTTGATGGAATTCTGAAAAAATTCAACTTCTATAATGTATTTCAATATTGGTTTTTTGTGTATTAAACATGGAAAAATATTGTTAATATGGTGAAAGACTTTATCCTTGATCAATTATGTGAGACATTATATTTTGATATGTGATTTGAATGACATTGTACAAAGTCTCTCACATGATATTTGATGTTTAACGTTGCATCTTATCATCACATGCATTCAGGATCGTTAAAAATTAATGAGTAAGGGATGTATAAAAAGAATTGATCAAGAAAAATTATTGTGTCCATATTTAGGTTGTACACCTAGGGAGCAAGTCCCTATTATGTAGTCACGGGCTACTAAAAGACCTTGGGAGCCAATCCCATTTGAGCTAGCTTGCTCAGGAGCCTAGTGCTCTAAAGAAAATCAAGTCAGCATACTAGTAAGCATGAGAGATCGCTTTATGGTGATCATGTGCTTGCAGGAATCACTATTATCCGCACGGTGTACAACTCTAGTATGAAAAGGGCCCTAAGTAAAAGGTAAACAAAGCATGAGAAGATTGAAACACCTTGTCTATCATGCAAGTCATTTTTTAAGAAAGAAAGAAAAGACACGTGATAAAAGTGAAACACTCTCATGCATCTCATTTCATATATTACATTCATGGCATGAATAGAAATTGATTATTTTGATTTTGTGTATATGATGCTAAATGTGATGAATGTGATATGAATTGATTAATAAATGATATGTTAAAGTGATTGTGAATTATTTTACTTATATGAAAAATAATGTCAAAGTTAAGAGGTAAAGTGCAAAGATATGGATGAATTAGTAAGATTTACTATGCTTATATGCATGATACTTTACTTTCTTACTGGGAATACTCCCTAACTAATAATGTCAAGTGTGGTTTCTAGTATTATTTTATTTATACTTGAAATCATTTATTAAGTTGATATTTGAAATGTTCATTTATTTACTTCTATGAAAAGAAAGAAGTCAAAGTTATGAGGTAAAGTGTAAATGAGATAATGAATGAGAAGGTATCATAATATCTTTTATGTATGTTTCTTTACATCAATGGTACGTTTGTGAACGATGGTAAGTGTAATATTAAGTCTTGTATCTATGTTTTGAATTGATTATCAATCCATGTACGTTAGTTGATTGTTACACTAACTACTTATGAATGTTAAAATTAAGAGGTAAAGTTAAATAACTCTATGAAGTCTTCAATTGCATATTTGTTAAAACTTTACTTGCTAAGCTTCACGGCTTAAAGTTGTTTCATGACTAATGTAGGAAATGAATTACGAGATATATGAGGCAGTTCAGTCAAGGGGAAGATATTCGAGGAATGGATTGGAATATTACATTATGACACGAAGAAAAGTTTGGAAACAATTTTCAACTTGGCCGGGGCTTTATTCCAAGGACAAAGTTTATAAAACTATACATGTTTTGATGGGGGTAAATAGCACAGAAGGTTCCTAACGTTTGCACTTAATGTGGAAATCATCCCTAATGTTTCAATTTTGACATTTACACTCTAAAAATCACATTTTTTTTAAAAAAAAAAATAGACCATCCATCAAATACTGTTAAATTCAGCCATTAGAAAAGATGGATAATTTGCACATTTTGCCCTAATGTTTAGAGGTTTTGTGAAGTACATCCCTATCCTTTCATTTCTTTTTTTTTTGGGTCTAAAACATCCCTAAATCACGTGATTATTGCTAAATAGATTATTTTTAATGTTTTTTCATATAAAATGAAAAATTTACCCTCCCTCTTAAAATTTTAAAAAAAAAATGTAAAAAATAATTGCACCCACTACATCAAATTTTTTAAAAAAGTGTAAATGGATCATAATTGAACAATTACAAAAAAAATTAAAAATTAAATACAACAATAAGTTATTTATATATTTTAATTTAAGATCATATAAATATATTAGAAAGGTGGTTAATTTAATAAAATCATTTACTTCATTATTTAATATAACTTTGAAACTCAGAAGGCTTTCTAATGGGTCTTTCTTCATATTGAACTTGATATTATGATAATTTTCACATAAAAATTTAAATTATATTAGAATCTATCACAATGCTAAGTTCAATAAAAATAAAAGCTCGTTAGAATTTTTTTTTTGGGAATTTCAAAGTTATATTAAAAAATGAAGTAAATGATTTTATTAAATTAACCACCTTTCTATTTTCTAATATATTTATATGATCTTAAATTAAAATATATAAATAACTTATTGCTGTTTTTATTTATTAATTATTTCTAATTTTTGTAATTGTTCAATTATGACCCATTTGTACTTTTTGAAAATTTTGATGTTGTGAGTGTAATTAATTTTTACATTTCTTTTTTTATTTATTTAAAGGGAGGGTAAATTTGTCATTTTATTTGAAAAAATAATAAAAATAATGTATAGCAATAATTAAGTAATTTAGGGATATTTTGCACAAAAAACGAATGGATGGAGATGTATTCCACAAAGCTTCTAAGCGTTAAGGACGAAACATGTAAAATTACCCATCTTTTCTAACAGTTGAATTTAATGATATTTGATGGAAGTACTATTTTGGCAAAGAAATATGATTTTGAGGGTATAAATGTCAAATTGAAACGTTGGGGACGATTTTCACAAAATGTGCAAACCTTAGGGACTTTTTGCGCTATTTACTCTTTTTGATGGAAATTAGAGGTACGTTACTCTTCATTTCTTGAGGAGTTAAGCTCATCGTGTTTCTTTTGTAAATTCTCTAGTATCCCATGTAGGTTAGGTACTCTTGGTCAATAGCTCAAGTGAGGAGTCTTTTGTAAAATGCCTCGCTTTGGTGATCACTTCATTGTTAGTAAACGGTGTGATGTAAATGTAAGGAAATGGAGATACATGTTTTGTTCTTGATAAAGTATCTCGAGTCAAGGGAATTCTTAGTAAAGGGTAAACATCACAAATGACCCCCGACATTTGGGTTTCTTGCGCAAATGGTCCCCAACGTTTAGATTTTGGCATTTATACCCTCAGAATTACCAAACGTTGCAAAAATGGTCCCTACCGTCAAATTCCGCTAGTTTCCATTGTTAAAAACGTGCAAATATCACAAATGGTCCCTAACTTTTGGGTTTCTTGCGATAATAGTCCCTAACATATTAAGGTCATGTTTGGCATATTTAGTTTGTAACCTTCAAACGTTTGACGTATTTTGTCCCTAACATATTAATCTTCTATTTGAGGTCAATTATTTCAAATAATGTATTTCGTAATTGTAATTTTTTGAAGAATTTGTGTTTAAAAAAAATTTAATTTATTTGTAGATTATTTTATTGGTTGAATGTATAGTTGAAAACGTGTTTTAAAAAAATAAGTTTATTTTAAATTTCTAAAGTGCATGATAGAATATTTAACAAAAATTCACTGCATTAACATTTCAACTTACTGGTAAAAAAAAAACAAAATTCATGGAGTATAAACTAACAAATATATTGGACATCATTTTAGGAATTGAATAACAAATATATTTTTATCAGTTCTACTTTCGATTTCGATTTTGAAAATCGATCGATTTGAAAAATAAGTTTAGAGAATGTGGGTTAAAAAGTAAGATTTTTTATTTTAAAATTTTATGAATAAATTAAAAAATATATATGTGTGTGTGTGTGTGTGTGTGTGTGTGTGTGTGAGAGAAAGAAAACGAGTTTTAAAAAAAATGTAACTTTGAAAATCAATGTTTATTGGTTCTCAAAATCTAAAATAAAAAATAGAACTGATAAAAACAAATTTGTTATTCAATTCCTAAAATGATGTCCAATGTATTTGTTTATTTATATTCCATGAATTTTTATTTTTATTTTAACCAATAGATTGAACTGTTAGTGCAGTGAATTTTTGTTAAATATTTTATTGTACACTTTAGAAATCCAGAATAAACTTTGTTTTTTTAAAACTCGTTTTCAACCATACATTCCATCAATAAAATAATTTACAAATAAATTCATTTTTTTAATCACAAATTCTTCAAAAAATTACAATTAAAAGCTACATTATTTGAAATAATTGGTCTCAAATAGGGGCTTAATATGCTAGGGACTAAATACGCAAAAGTATATGAACTTAATATGTTATGGATTAAATACGCCAAACGTTTGGAGGTTACAAACTAAATATGTCAAACATGACCTTAATATGTTAGGGACTATTTTCGTAATAAACTCAAAGGTTAGAGATCATTTGTGCTATTTACACGTTTTTAACGGTTGATACTAACAGAATCTAACGGTAGGGACCATTTTTGCAACGTTTGATAATTCTGGGGATATAAATGCAAAAATTCAAACGTTGAGGACCATTTTCACAAGAAACCTAAAGATTGGGGACTATTTGCGCTGTTTACCCTTAGTAAATATATGAATGATGAAAAGAAGTTAAACTTTTGTAGTAATGCGTAAGTTTCTTTAAGTATGAAAAATTATGTTTCCAAGAATTTCCTTACGCATTATCCAATGTATTTCATCATGCATTATTTGATGTTAAAAAGAGAAATTTTAAATCTGAAAACCTTGAGAAACAAAATTGTCTTTCCGCTGCAATTTACCAGTAACCTTTTGACCTATGAAATTAGTTCAACTTCTTGTTACTAGTAATGTCAAATAATTGTGCTGTTTTGTTAAAAAAAATGTGTTTAAAAATATTTTTTTTATATTTTTTAGGTAAAATATGTAGTTAAAATGTGAAGAAAGAATACATGTGTAGTTAAAAAGTAATTTGTGAAATTCTGTTGAAAAAAAAAAAAAAAAAGTTTTTAAACAATTTTGTCGAACAGATTCGTTTGATTTGAACATCAACTTCACACGTTAATAATTTTAAAATAATTGAAGGCGTGTCACATTTATTAATGGTGATGATCTATAGTAGCATAGCTGGATAAAATAAATTAAAGAATTACCACTTATAACTGATTCTCCTTAAATATTGTAACATCTTTGAACGTGGAAAATTTCTCCTAAAATAATGTTACATCATTGAACTTAGAATTTTAAGGACAATCCCTAGTTTCATAGAAAATCCCCATGACTCGGTAACATATTAGAAATCGGCGCAACTTGAACAAGTAAAGAGATCGTGGCTGCATGATCACACCAAAAATTACTACTCCTTATCGCGTATTTTCACCTGTCAAGAAGCCTAAAATCATGTCGAAATTCGACCCTTACGAACACCTCAATATCTCTCTCAACCCCGATGGTTCACTCACTCGCTTCATCAAGCTTCCGACCTCCCCCGCTACCGGCGATTCTAGCCAAATCCCAGGCCAAGCAGTGGTCAGCAAGGATGTTATCCTGAATGCTGAGAAGAAAACTTGGATGAGAATTTATCGTCCTAGAAATTTACCTTCCAATGACAATTCCATTGCCAGGCTGCCCATAATAATTTTCTTCCATTGTGGAGGTTGGATTACAATGAGCATTGCGGATACCATTCTCCACGAACAGAGCAACAGAATCTCCAGCGAAGTTCAGGCGATAGTGGTGGCAGTAGAATTCCGGCTGGCCCCGGAAAGTCGGCTCCCAGCTCAGTACGAAGATGCCATTGATTCCATATTTTGGATTCAAAAACAAGCTCTGAATGCCAACGGTGAGCAGTGGCTAAAAGATTATGGAGATTTCTCCAGATGCTACCTTTACGGAGTCAGTTGTGGTGCAAATATTGCATTCAATGCTGCACAAAGAATGCTTGATCACAAACTGGAGCCCCTAACCATTGCTGGAATCATATTAAACCAACCTTTTTTTGGAGGAAAAAAGAGAACAAAATCAGAACTAAAACTTGCTACTGATCAGTATTTTCCTTTGCCAGTCCAAGATCTTCTTTGGGAACTGGCATTGCCACAAGGAACTGACAGAGATCATAGATTTTGCAACCCTTTTATTGATGGACCAATCAAGGAGAAAATCAAACATTTGGGGAGGTGCTTAGTGATTGGATTTGGAGGAGACCCTTTGATTGATAGACAACAAGATTTTGTGCAAATGTTGGTACAGCATGGGGTGTTAGTCGAAGCAAGATTTGATGATGTCGGATTCCATGGAATTCATTTGATCGATACTCGAAGGGCTTCGGCTATTTTTAATTTTATCAAAGAGTTCGTTTGATCGACTTTTAGTTCAGAGATCTTCAATAATCGTTTGTATGTTAAATCTTATTCGTTTAGTCTGGAGATACAACTTTATCACCATTTTCAGTTAACTGGAGAGTCGTTAGTCAATAAATTTTCATTCTACAAAACATTAATTAAACCCTTACTTAATTTGTTTATATATTGTCTGGTTTAATTTGTAGTACAATTTCTATTTGTTAGCAGCCACGATTTCAAGCTAAGAAACAACAAAAAAGCATTTTATGAATTAAAATTTGGCTTTGGCATAGAAAAGGTAAAATTTTGGTACCTTTTGCTATCAGCAATTGGATAATGATTCCCGTGCCAAAAAATTTGAAGGCCTCCGTCTTTACAACTTCAGTGGTAGGATTCAAACCTCTCTACATGTTTTAGCACCTTCCTTCAACTGGATTGCATGTGCGCATTTCAATATATAAATCCCGCCAACCGAGCTCCATCCTATTTCATTTTGTGGGTTCATACATTTTGTTGGGGGGTACCGTTAGGTTTTCATTGTAATTGACTATCTCGTGAATAAAATATCACATTTATTAAGTTGTAACATGAGTGAAAGTGTTAGGTTGGTATTTGAGGTAATAGAGGACGAATGATGAACCAAGGAGATAAAGTTGCCGCATTCCCGCTCGATGCCCGCTCGAGTGCCATTAGCCCCGACAAGGGCACTCGAATGGCGCTCAAGCACCTCATATATCTGGCCGAAATTCTATTAGTTAGAATCAGACTTCTTACCCTACTTTAATACCTCTTACAACATCTACTATATATACCAAGCCCCTCTACTTCGTTTTAATAGTGGTTGATGATCATTATATTGCATTGATCAGAAAACATCCTACCAATTCATATATCAATCATTTGATTCTCAAGATCAATCACAAACTTAGTCGATAATATATATTCTAGTTCAATTAATCCAAAAAACACCAAAGCCTTAATGTTTATCAATAAGCCTTCATATTTTTTAAGTTGGGGAGAGGTAGTTGAAATTCAATTTGAAGAAGAATGAGGTTCATTCTTGTTGATCCGCACGGAGGGGAAAGATAGGCTAGAGTTGCTGAGAAGTGCTAAAATCACAATCGAACAGTTTTTCAATAATTTACAGGTTGCCTAGTCAGGGTCGAAAAAGGCTTAGTTGTGTTTGAACCAGTTGTAAGTTATTTTTTTCTAGTGGATTGCTTTGTTATAAGTTTGCCCAGAAGTGGTTTCCCTATGAAGTGTTTTTCAAGTTTTTTTCTTCATTATCATATCCAGTGTCCTTTATTTTTATGCAATTATTTATTGATGATTGACTAACCGATTGATTGTGACGCATTTAATTGATTACGATTCATCTAAATTTAAGTATTTCTTAGCTATAATTAAAATTTAAATTCTGTATTATACTTATATTCACTCCTCTCTAGGTTCTAGTTGGATTAACCTTATTTTTTCACAAGTGGTATCAGCGCATAAATTCGATCATTGATCCCAATTTAGTTTAGATGAGTCACATATATCCGATCCCCTACTTTGATAGTAGCAATTATACTTGCTGGAAGGTTAGAATGAGAGTCTGTTTAGAATCAATAGATGAACAAGTTTGGCGTATTGTTATTAAGATTTCGACAGAACCATCTATCATTGTTGCAGGTGTAGTAGCTTTCATTGACATGGCCAATTTCACTAAGAATGAATCAGCTTGGTGTAATTGGAATAGTATAGCTATCTATGCTTTCTTTATGGCTATTTCTTCCGAATAGTTTAAACGTATGTGTGTGTGAATCTGCAAAAAGAAGCTTGGGATATATTAGAGACCAAGCTTAAGGGAACTAAAACTGTGAAGAACTCTAAACTGTAGAAGGTGGCCACTAGGTTTGAAGAAATTAGGACGTTGAATGAAGAATCTTTTGATGACTTTTATGCTAAACTAAATGATATAATCAATCCAGCTTCAAATTAGACGAGAGAATTCTTGGAAAAACAAATGTTAAAAAGTCTTAAGATCCTACCTGAGAAGTTTAGATCTAAGCTAACTGCCATTGAGGAAATCAAAGACTTAAATTATGTTCAAATAGGAGAAGTAGTTGATTTTTTCCAAACTTATGTATTGACTTTGTTACATACTAAGAAAAATAAGTCTATTGCTTTAAATATAACTAGGGATGAAGATAGTGACATTTCAAATGATGAGAGCTTCAAAGATAAAGATGTAGATTATTTTATTAAGAAATTAAAGAAAGCTCTTTAGAATAAAATTAAGAAACGTCAAGAAAAATACAAGGGTCATTCTATTAAGATCAGGAAAGATTTGGAGAAATGAGAAACACTATAGATGCCTAGAAGAAGACCCAAATTGCTAGGGTGTCACGAGTATCAAGATTTTGGACATGTAAGTTCTGAGTGTCCTAGTTATGAAAAACCCAAGATAAGGTCTTGAATTTTGACCTATGGTTAACTTAACCTTATTGTTTTGATCATAACAAATAACACTATCTTGTGTTGTTAATAAGTGTACTTCAAGAATTTCATGTAATGATCAAAGCATTCAATATTCAAATCGTCTTACAAAGATAAAGGTCGAAGCTATATGATCAAGTACACAAGATGTGAAGATCAAAGCAAATTCATCAATGATCAAGATATAATTGAAGATATTCAAGATAGGATTCAAGATTAAAAGCATGACATGAAGATTAAGAATTCAAACATAAAAGATTAAAGTTCGAGTTTAAGTTGAGTTGACGTATGTAAAGGTATAACACTCTCAATCTTTAGCGATGAATTCTAAGGAGCTCGAAAATAATTTTTATGCATCAAACACATTTCATCACTTGCATAAAATATTTTTATCAAAGTCAATATTGTTTTTAAATATTTTACATCAGTCATCACTTCCATAAGAATTTTTTGTTTCAAAATATTAAATGGATTTAAGAAAAAGAGTTGACATGAACAAAATTTTCCAAAATTTATATATTTCGGTCAATTGAAAGTTTCCGGTTGACGGAAAGTTGCTCAACCAAAAATCCATTTTTGCTCAACCTAAAATCCAACAACTAGTTTCAAACGGTAAGATTTTGAGTGTTTCGGTCGACCAAAAGTTGTCAATAGAAAGTTGTTGAGAGTTTGTTGTTTCTTCTAAATAAGCTTTCTTTCCAAAATCAATTCCAACACTTACATAAGATTTAGCTTTTTTATTGAGAAATTCATCAATCTTACTTGGTTTATATTTATCTACCGTGATAAGAAACATTGATTGATCCAAATTTATTTTTATCAAACTTATCAAAGTTTTGAAAGAATATTTTTGTGAAGATCATTGAGTTTACTTTGTCTACACTTCTTCAACATCTTCACATTAAATCTTGGAATTGAGGGATTAGTCTCTTATTTTTCTAAACATGTTTCAATCTTTTAAAGAGAAAAATTCTATTAAAGAACTTTCATTAATTGCATTATGTTTTTCATTATCTTTTAATTCATCAAAGTTCCATAGTCTAAACATTTTGAGCTTAACTTATTGTTAATTATTCAAGTGTTAGAATCTCTTGATACTTAACTTTATTCTATCATTTAAAAAGAGATTACATTATTTTAAAATCTTTGTTGGATTGCATGAAACCTTTCATTATAATCTGCGTCAAAGTTTTTCTCTAACACTAGAGCTTAATTCAATATTGTTTTTTATTAAGTGATAGCCTAACTCTCTTGAGACTTAATTTGAGTATATCATTTGTTAAGAGAGTTATTTTAATTGTATTATCAATTCATTGTACTCGGTCATTTTGAGGTCCCTTTAAAGCTCGATTGTTGTTAAGGAATGGGTACTCCTTATTATAAGTCACTTAAGAATAAGTGCTCCTTGTTGTAAGTCACTTAAGGATTGATACTTCTTGTTGTAAGTTAATTTGGCCTTCCTCGTGACGGAGAGCTTAGTAATGAAGGACGTGGGATCAAGTTATTTGATTGAATCTTCTTAAAATATCGTTTGCATCCTCCATTCTCTTTTACTTATTTATATTGCACTTACTCTTGTCTATCAATCCATATTGTGCAATACTATATCTAAGTGTTTTACTTGATATGTTAATTAAGTTTGCATCTTTGTAGGCATAGCTCTACATTGATAGTTGGGTTAATTTACATCTTTTGTGACACTAAGTGTTTATAGTTGTACTTATTGGTTTTCAGTTTAAGATTATTCATCGAAAAAGTTTTATAATACAATTCACTCCCCTCTTGGTTATTTACTCTTGGGATAACATTGAACACCACTATTATTGATAGTGAGTCTAGCTCAGATAGCGAACTCCAATCCGGATAAGGGTTCAAACCATATGGCTTTTACGTCCATAATTAAGAGGGAGTTTGGTGATATTGATTTACGTTAGGCATATGATGAATTGTTTGATGATATTAAGATAAAGAAAGTAAATAATCCACCCTTAAGAGGTTGAATTGTCTTGAGTTAGAAAGGGAGAGTCTAGTGAGCAAACTTGAGGAATCAACTAGAAAACTGTATGATTCCAAGGTTGAGAAAGAACTCCTAGACAAGAAGTTAAGACCTTGGAGAGTGAACTTGAGAAATCCAACTCACAAGTTCAAAGGTTCAGTAGTGGATCGAAGAAGCTAAACAACATCATAGGAATGAACAAACCTGGAGGGAATAAAAAAGGATTAGGCTGTAAAGAATATAGCACTCAAACAACTTCAGCATCTATGACAATGTCTATTTCTGCCGATGTGCAACATTTGTTTCCTCTACCCAAGGCTCAAAACTTAAGGCCTAGATTTGTTCCTTGATTCATTCTCACTATCACAATTATGGTGAATTAGGTCACATTTAAACCTAGGTGTCGAAAGCATTTGACTAATAATAACAATCACGACATCCCTTTTCATGTTAGATATCTAGCTAATCAATTCAGTCATTTGACTTAATCAAGGACTTATTTGACTAAGATTACATCTTCTTCTAAGAATATTTGGGTAAAAAATAGTGAACTCTCTGGCCAGAGTGATGTTTTAAATTATGAGACGGCTTGTGTGGCTCTTAAAGGTAAGAGAGTTTATGTAACTTATTTAGTGGGCCTATAGGTGCATGTTTTTGCATTATTCATTATATTTACCCATACATACACGCACTTGCACTTTTTTCTTGTCTTATTTGTTTTTCATTATTTATTTTATTAAAACAAAAAGAAAACAAAGAAATGGGTTTTTTACATTTTGAAGTTATATTACTGGACTTGCTAATTGTTATCAATTACTAGGGAAATTTATAATCAATGAATAAAGGTTCCATTAACTTTTGTTTAGAACTTTTTTGGAATACTTGGTATAAGCTATTTCATGTATCTTCTGGACTGTACACATTAATCTCTCGTGAGTGAGTTTTGACCGCATGTGTGAGATTTTGGATGAAGGTCATCAAGGTGGTGAGTCGACCTTGAATATGAAATGACCTTAAACTAGTTAATATGTCCTATAGCACATTCCCCTAAAAGAAAAAATCATTAAGCTTTAAAATAATTTATTTATATGTCAATAGAAAATGAAAAGGACATCTTATAGTTTTCTTCATAGTTTTTATTACTCGAGCAATTAAGCGTATTAGAGTCTCTAAAAACCTAGTGCTCTGTGGTAATTTTACTTGGAGTCATCGACTAAAAGCTTGTTATAGTGATTGTTTATAAAGCTAAATAAGATAGAAAGTCATGATATGCTCATTGATAGGGGACAAAGAAAAAGATATACATGATAATAATTATATGAGCTATTTTTAGTGAAAGGTCCTAGTAAGACAGGGTTTCACTTTTATAATTTCAGAAAAATATTCATTCACCATTGATTTCTTTACATGTTATTTCTAACTGATTTAATATTTTGAGTCTTGCTTATAGGGGATTAGTAACACTTCTCAC
This sequence comes from Ligustrum vulgare, assembly GCA_963555705.1. Taxonomy (NCBI): domain Eukaryota; kingdom Viridiplantae; phylum Streptophyta; class Magnoliopsida; order Lamiales; family Oleaceae; genus Ligustrum; species Ligustrum vulgare. The sequence continues at coordinate 32,587,587 of OY743174.1, forward strand.
ACATTGGTCTCTTAAATAATTTACTTCAAATAAATCTAAAATGAGTTGTGTGGGAAGAGTTCAATGTTTATGAATTATGATGGTACAAGTAAGCGAATAACTATTCATGAGACTTCATTATTTAATGTCATATTTAAAATCCAAATAATTATTTAAAAGGAAAAAAAATATATATTGTTTTCTCACATCATATTGTTTTCTCCTATCATGTGTATTGCATATTGTTTTCTTGTGCATTACTTTTCACTCATTGCTCTCTCTGCTACTTGTCTACATTAGTTTATTTCCTTTGCCATTCGTTACAAAAATGGGGGTATTTACGAGGGAGTGATAAGTATATGTGTTAGGGGAAGATTCAGAATTTTTTACGTGGGGGGGGGGGGGGGGGGAGTAGCAGCTACTTTTCATTATTTCGACACTTTTGATTTGTTGGGTCGATGTGTTTCAGGAAACATGCGTGACAATTAATTGAGTTGCAATTTGGGGTGTGAGTCATAGAACTTAGATTAAGTATATTGTAATCATTTTATTAAAATTTGATTTTGTCACTGAATGTCAAATAGGTAGTTCGTCAGGTTTTAATAGTAATTGTTTATCTCTTGAACAAGATGTCACGTTTATTGAATTTTAATATGAGTCAAAGTGGGGCAATCGATATGTGTTCGAATGGCACTCGAATGCCCCGTATATCTGGCCGAAATTCTTTTCATTAAAATCATACTTCTAACCTTACTTTAATACTTCTTACAACCTCTACTATATATACCATGCACATACTTCATTTTTATCTTGATTGATTGTTATATTGCATTGAGAAAACATCTTACAAATTCATATATCAATCATTTTATTCTCAATATCAATAACAAAATTAAATGATAACTAATTTAAGTTCAAATCCCAAAAAACATCAAAATCTAAATCATTTACCAATAAACCTTCAAAGAGTTATGAAGTGGGGAGAGGTAGCTGAAGTTCTAGTTGAAGAAGAACAAGGTTCGTTATGATGATCCATGAAGAAGCAAAAGATAGTTCAGAGTTGCTAGAAAGTGATAGAGACACAATCAAAATGTCATTTTGGTAATTTATAGTGTAATACCACTTTTCGTTTTACGTGCTTTCTGGAATACCATCCAATTTTTATGATGAATAAATTATTTGACAATTATTATTGATAATAAGTTGAATTATTTTGCAGTAGAAGGACTTCGACGCCGTCTCGGTCAATGTGCCAATTAAAATAATTATAAATTGTTTACGTACAATTCCATGTCTAATTATTTATTTTAATTGTTACTTACCATTTCTATTTTATTGAGTAGTAAGTTGCCTAAATTGCATTAAATTGAAGTTGAGAAAAGTTTGGTGACACTTTGGAATTTTATTTGAGGGTCGCGAACTTAAATTACCAATTTATGAGAGCTGAGGGACTAAATTACAAATTACCAAAACTTAAACAATTAAACCTAAACCCTCGCACTCTCATCTCTCACATCTCCCTCACGCTCACGGTCTCTCTCTCTCTCCATCCGATCTCCCTCTCTCTTCGCGATACCCTGCCTCTCGCGCTCTCGTCTCTCTCTCGGCACGCCCCACCGCCATCCCACCGAAGGTCACCACCCACTGTCGTGACCATCGCCTCAGCCACTATCGTGGTAACAGCTCCTCTCTCACACCGCGCGCACGCACACACTCGCACGATCACTCACGGTTTTACCCACCCTTTTACACGCACACACATGGGTTTGTATATATATGTGTATATATGTTAAATGTATGTACTGATATGAAGCTTTCAGACTTTTTCCAGATTGGGTTTTAGTAGAATTTCCGAATTTTAATCTGTTAAGCTCATATTTTGGGCGATACATAAATTAGTGTATGTATATATGTATATATAGATATGTAATTTCCATAACAGATTTTCAGATTTCAATTATACGAGTATGGGTCTGGCACATTATATGAAGGAATTTCAGATTTGGACTTAATTAGATTGTTGAATTTTAAATTTGTTTATTTGAGAATTTTAGAATTTGGAAAGTGGAATAAACGTAAATAAATTTCTGAAAGTTTTAAAGTATGTATATATGAAGTTCTGATCATTGGAATTTTAGCTGAGATTTCTACTGTGAGGTCGTTCACAGTAAGCTTTCAAATGTCGAAAAATGTTTAGTTTCATTTTGAGCTAGAAAGGGTATAAATATAAATTCAATTGTGTTAGTTAATTGTTTAGTTTATATGTTGATTTATAAATAAGTAAATTCAAAAGTTAGAATTTGGTTTGAGATTTGAGTAAACGTATTTAGACATGTTTGAATCAAATTGTGAGTCACAGAATTTTTAACCTCAGTTGTGGATTTCAAATTTTGGATAATGTGTGTGTGTGTGAAGTTTCAAGTTTCTAAATCCGTAAGTTATGTCTTTTAAATTGTAATGCTAGTTTAATTTGAAGCATAATGGTAATTTTTGAAATGTTAAGGGGCTGTATGAATGTTTTTATTAATTTTCACTCAGTTATGATTTCGAATTTTAATTGGTCAATTTCAATTTCGGGGGTTAATGCTAATAAAAGTATATATATGTCAAATTTTAGATTGGATGACTTATGAATTTAAGACTGTTAATATCTAATTATGAGTTGAAAATTGTAACTTTCTGATTTGGGGAAAATTTCATGAATGGTCAGATTTGTTAGTAAGAACTTTGTGAACTTTGGTTTAAGTTTGATATATTTATTTTATTTTGAAATTAAAAGATAAGAAAGCTTTCTAAAGTGTGTGTAATTAATTCTCTATTTGGAATATGATATTATATGTGTTGTTCGTAGTTCAAGGTCACGCCTAGGTTAATTTGAGCTCTTGATCTCGATCGAAAGTTTTGTTAATATTAAAAGAATAGGAATTGTGATTTTTAAACTAAAAGTATATTTTATTTAATGAATGAATATAACTAGGATTGTTGGTACATTGACGACACGGGCAGTCGAGGCTCCTCCACTTACAAATCAAGAAAATGGTAAATATTAAGGACGTCAGGTAAGTAAACTTCCCCTATTTTTTATGAAAGTAGAAAGTTAATTTGAAATTAATGTGCGTAAGTGATTTTGTGTTAATTACTTAATGTTGATGTATTTGATTTGCGATATGCAAGTATGTGTATTTAAGGAAATGTTCAAGCATGTACGTTATCATGTCATTGCATCATTAAGCATGCATTGGCATCGAAATGGGGAAGTCAAATGTTTTAATGAAACGAATGTGTCAAAGTGCAAATTTTGTCAAAAGTTATATATCCCAAGTTTTTCAAGAAAGAATGGGTGTACTTCTAGTTCATGAAAGATGCGAGTGGGAAATGGGGCCCGGGGGACCGGCGTACCCGAATGTAATGAGCCGCAATGCGGTGGAATAAAGTGAATGAGCCGCTTTTCGATGGAATGAATGTTAACCGCTTTGCGGTTTTACTTGTAAATGTGATCTAGTTCCAAATAAGAATTGCCCACTGTTATCTGATTGACTAGAAGTTACATCAAGTGAGCTCACGATGGAAATGAAGTGAAAGTTTTGAAATGAAGTGAAAGTTTGAAAAGTTTGAAAGTTCTGGAAAGTAAAGTGAATGGGGATACATATTTCAAAGTTTAAAGCATTCATGTCATAAGCATGCATTCATGCATAAAGTTTACTTCCTGGGCTTTAGCTCACCCCAATCCCTCCCCATATTTCAGGTGATGGAAATTAGATGATCAGATGAGAGCACTTGGCGGCTGACTCAGACAGTACCCGCTGTCAACATTATTTAATAAAGTTAAATTTATTCAAGTTATCATTGAAATTTATCCCTTAATTCATTATTATTGATAATTGTTTGGTTGAAGTTAGTTTTGATTAAGTATGGGTGACGTATTAGAGGTTAAATTACCTCTTATTTCCTTTGTCAATATCTGTTGATATTTTGAAAAATCTTATGCTTGAGGAGTTTGGGGAATGAATGAATTGGTTTTGGTGATGATGAATGTGATTGAGATGTGATTGATGCTTTAAATTTTTAAAATGGTTTTGATATCTCTCTACAAGTTGGTTATGTCCAATTTATAGAGGAGACTTTGCCGAAATTTCTGTAAAATTTTATAATAGATAAATGAACATTTTAATTGGGTAAACGATTTAATTCCGCATTTAATGTGAATGGAAGTTAACACGCCTAGGTTTTTTTTACTCTTAAACTTGAGGTGTTACATATAGGTTGGGTGGTCAAAGTCTACTAAGATTTAGTTTTTTTTGAACTAACTGTAAGTTATCTTTTCGAGTGGATTGTCTTGGCAAGGTTTGCAAGAAGGTCATTTCCCTGTGCAGAGTTCTTTAAGGATTTTTCTTTCGTTATAATATTTGATGTACTTTATTTATTATGCAATTATTTATTGATGATTGATTGATTGAGATAAATTTTATTGATTCATTGCAGTACACACACACGGTTTCCACCATAGTGGTTACACTTCGATATTGGCTAGCAGGTTCACACTGATACTATCAGGTTTCCTTTTAACATTCTAGATGAGTGGAAATGATTGCTATATTTTTCCTTATGAAGTCCTACAACTCTTTTTCCACCATGATGATCTCAAGACCAATGTCCATTAGGATCATTTGTATTGTAGGTCGTCATTATTTTTATTGTTTTGTTGTGCCTCTTTCAGTTCTCTCTATCTCAATTAGAATATATGTTCAATCTTCGGGTCAAATTACAATAAAACATCATGTCCCGTACTTCACATGCAAGAAGCTTGAAAAGGAGAAAAAAGGAAATCTTATTTAAAAGAAAATTGGAAATATTAAAATACTAAAATTCGAATTAAAATCTCCAAGAAAACGTGCCAGTAAAATTCACTAGAAAATATATGACTTATAGGAATAGGTTCCGACACTACTAACCTTTAGTACACTCTAACCCCGAACCTATAGATCATTGAAGACCCTCTTTGGTTGTGCTTCATGTACCTTTCAGCAACTTTTGACTCTTCTCTCTTTGTGTGGATTGCCAAAAATGAATTTCGTTCTTCTTCAACTAGAACTCCAACTATCTCTCCCCAACTTTAGAACTCTGAAGGCTTACTGGTAAAGGACTTTGGCTTTGGTGGTTTATGATAAAACAATCTTGAATTAAAATTCAAGAAGTTGTGTAATTGATCTTGAATAATCAAAGAATGTATCAAAAGATTGGTATAATGTTATCTTTATCAAATATAATGATCAACCGCACAAAAAAATGAAATAGGGCTTGGTTATTTATAACATGTTGTATTTGAGATAGTCTAGGATTGTAGGAATTCTAAAAATCTCAAAACAACATTTGTCTAGATTTTATGACCTTTAGTATTTTCGTCATATCTTTTTCTCCCAATATCCGATGGATACAATTAAGAATGCGTTGGAAAGATAACTCAAAGGAATACAATTTTGTAGAAATAGTATTTCTTCAATTCAAATATTTTATTTGCGAAAATCGAGTCTCAAACTTTGACTGAAAATATGGATCATTATCCTTGCGGATTTGGATTCTTTTTTAATTTATAATTACATCACAAGTCTTCTTTCTTTGGTCTTTTTGAATCCAAGTACTTCACAAATTCAACTACAATTTTGTGACTCTAATTTTGACTTTATAAATGAGTCATTTTATCATAAGATTGTTAATTACATCAAAAACTAACAATCTCCTGTTTCGCATTCCGTGACAAAACACTATAATAATTAAATGATTACAAAAGACCAACAATAACATCTATGACACAAAAACCCAATCATACATCTCAATTGCTTGTCAATCTGTTTCATACACATCAACTAAAAAAATTACCAAGTGTAAAATAAATCATACCATATGAAAGCTAATGAGATAAAAACATCAACTAGAAGCATCGAAACAGAGATATTAATACTATGTAAAAAAATATAACCAAAAGCATAATATTAATTCACTCTAATGAGATTTTCTAAAAATATAATTTCCAATAATAAGTCAAATAAAGACAATTAAAACGAATAAATACTCCAAGTACTAACTATCTCCCTAACTCATATAGTGTAACTAACTCTCCCCCTAACTTGTATACTAATCACTCTCCTTTTTTACACGAATGACAAAGGGGAAATCAAGAATTAAATTCATATGGATTGGCATGAGGGAAACAATAATGAACAAAAAAAATTCTCTTCTAATTTCATGGGTTTTTCAATATATGACATAAATAGCAAAATCACGTGAACAGTTATTAGCTTACTTCTATAGGCATAGTTCGAAAACAGTAACATCTTCACACTTAACTTATTTTAAACCTATTTGGAGTAAATTGTATAATTTACACGTGTAAAAACTAAAAAGTGTCAATAAACTCATGTAAGCAAGACTCGAAACCTTACATCACAGAGAAAACTACATGCAAAAAATCACTAGTGAGTGAATTTTTTTCTCAAATTATGAAGTCAAACCTAGTGCTACTAGGATCTTTTAATCAAAAGGCTAAAAAAATTTATTGCATCTTTTACTTTCCCACCCTTACCGTGAGCATATAAATCTTTTTTTTTTTTTTTTTTTGTCTTATAAATCGATTTTTCTCCATTAAACCCCCGTTTGGTCAAGGGGTTATTGAACAACTTCCCTTCAAAATTTATTTTCAACTACACATCTTGTCGATGACTCCAAGTCTATTGACTGAGCACCAAGTTTTAAAGACTTTAATATGCTTAATTACTCGAGTCAAATATGCTCCGAATAGAAATATATATATATATATATATATATATATATATATATATATATATATTGCTTTTTCTTTTTACATATAAGTAATTTTTTTAAGCAAAATATTTATATATATTTTTCTTTTAGGGGAATATGCTAGAGTTTAGGTCAACTAGTTAAAAGTCATTGCACATTCAAGTCAATTCACCACACCAATAACAATCCTTCAAAATCTCACACACGCGAGACTTACTTAGATGAGTTTAATGTGTGCAGTGAAGAAGATATGTGAAATAACATATACCAAATACTCCAAACAAGTTCTAAACGAATTTAATGTAAACTTTATTCATTATTCATAAATTTAACTAGTACTTGATCACAAATTAACGTGCCCATTTATATCACTTTATTTAAAAAAAAAAAATTCATTTATAATTTTTTTTTTTAATTTTTAATAAAACAAATCATGCAAAATCAGTAATATATAAAAAAATTTAAGTGCATGCATATACGTGTAAATATCATGAAAAATGCAGACGCGTTAACCTTAAAACTTACTCAATGAGGTACATAAATTCTCTTACCTATAAGAGCAACATGATCCATATCACAGTTTAATACATCATTCTTATCATAAGATTCACTCTTTTTTACCCAAATCATCTTAGAAAAAGATGTAACCTTAGTAAAATAAGTCACCAATTTAGTCAAATGACTAACTTCACTAGCATGCTAGACCTCTAACCTGAGAAGCGATGTCCTGATTATTGTTATTCCTAGCAAATAATTTTTGACATCTAGGTCTATTGTAGCCTAGTTTTCCACAGTTGTGAAAGTATGAATGAACCTATGAGGAAATATAGATTTAATATTTTGGACCCTAGGATGAGGTACCCTATTTTGCTTATAAAAGGTTTATCCTATGTTCTTCTTTTTCTTTGTCTCAGTGATTCCTAAACATCACAGACTTGACAGAGCTAGGGACAAAAGTAGTTGTGGGCATAGTTTGTGTACTAGAATATTCCTTATAACCCAAGCCTCATCTATTTCCTACACATTTACTAGCACATAAGATATTACCAAGTTTCTTAGATCTACTAGAGAAACTATGAAGTTGTTCTTTAGTTTTCTCAATCTCAGTCTTTAGAGTCTTATTCATTTCTACATGAGACACATACTCAACCTTCAAATTTCTAATTTTTCATTTGATTCAAGAAGTTTAAGAACAAGAGCTTATTTCTCTACCTCGACACGATTTAGTTTTTTAAGAATGGATTGATTAATATTTTTCCTCTTGAAGACCTCCTTATATAAACTGATGATAAGTCTCTTCCCAATAAGAATCATCACTATATTAATCATCAGAAGATTTACTTTCATATGTTTCCTCATCTCTCTCATTTTCAATCTTCACTCTCGTTGTAAAAGCCATATAGTTCAAACTTTTCTCATGTGTGGTTTCTAAAATATCTCAAGTTTCTTTAACAATCTTAGACAAAGACACACATTTGAATTCTTCAGGTGAGATAGCCATAGATATTGCATGGACACCTTTACTATTAAAACAACAATTACCTAATTCATCCCCATTCCAAGTGGAAATATCATTAGGGGGTAACTACACCATTAACCGTGGTAGATGGGATTGTCCAACCTTAATAACAATACGCCAATCATGATCCTCGATAGATTTTAGAGGCTCTAATCCTAATTATTGTGCATATTTACCACCATCAAAGTAGGGAGGGAAAAATAATGATTGACTCGTCTAGGATAACTTGGGATCAATGATTGAAATTAGGCTCTAAGACTGATTGAAATTACCCAAGTATTGATCCAATTACATCTAGAGGGGATGAATAGGTGTATATGCGTAATTATAGATGATTTTAATCTTGATGAATAATCAGTCAAATACGTTGCAATAAAATATTTAATCAATCAATAATTGCAATAAATAAACATGTAAAGTAAATAACACCAAAATTTGTAACGAAGGAAACCCCTTGAAGAATTCTTCAAAGGGATAAAAACATTCGGGAAAATGTGCCGGTAAAATTTACTTGAAAAGATATGACTTACCAAAATTGGTTCATACAATACTAACCCTCAGTATACTCTGACTCCCAACTTGTAGATAACCGAATACCCTCTTCGACTGTACTTCCCGCACCTTCCAGCAACTCTTGACTCTTTTCTTTCCATGTGGATTCTCAAGAACGAACATCATTCTTCTTCAACTAAAACTGTAGTTACCTTTCCCCAACTCCAAAACTTCGAGGGCTTATTGGTAAATGATTTTGGGTTAAGTGTTTTATGAAAAACAATCTCAAATTAAAATTCAAGAAGATGCGTGATTGATCTTGAATAATCATAGAATGAATCAAGAGATTGGGAAAAAATGAAATAGTGCTTCAGTATTTATAACGTGAAGTGTTTGGGATAATTTAGGATTGTAGGAAGTCTAAAAATAGCGAAGCAACATATACGCAGATTTTACAACCTTGAATATTTTCGACATATATTTCTCTCCCAATATTCGATGGGGGAAATTCAAAGTGTATGGGAAAGATAACTCAAAGAGATACAATTCTTATAGAATAATATTTTTTCAATTTGAATATTTTCTATTTGAAAATCGATTCTCAAACTCCGACCAAAATCTGGATCATTATATTTGGATTCTTCTTTTAACTTCTAATTACATCTCAAGTCTTCTTGAACACTTCTTTGATCTTTTTGAATCCAAGTACTCAACTCCGTTTGGTAACACTGTATGATTTATAAACTGGTTTATTTATGATTTTGAGGTAAATAGTAGTTGTTGAAAATTGGAGAAAAAAAATGTGTGTGGTTCAAAAGTAATTTGAAAAATTGCGTAGTTTATAAACAACTTTTGTAATACCCCAACTAAGAAAGCTTAAGAGAATTGATAGGTACTACTCATACCAACAAGGTGCACCTTCTTTTCCGGAAGTCCATCGTTAGAAACTCTAAAGTTAAGCGTGCTTGACTTGGAGCAATTCTGGGATGGGTGACCTCCTGGGAAGTTTTCTCGGGGAGCGTGCGAGTGAGGACAAAGTATGCTGGAAAGACCCGTGTTGGTACGGTGGGGACAGTATGCCGTCATCTAACGGCCGGGACAGCCCGTTAAGTGGGACCCGGGTCGTTACAACTTTATAAACCATTTTTCGGTTATTACCGAACACATACTAACTCAAGTACAATATTGTGACTCTAATTTTGACTTTATAAACGAGTTCTTGTGTTCACGGAATTGCCAATTACATCGAAACCTAAAATTTACAATTGGACTAATTAATTGGAAAGTGTTTATGATCAATGATTTGATAGTAATAGGGTCTCAAATCTCCCTATATTTCTCCATATTAATATCAATTTTATTGTTTGATAACACTTATTTGGATATGATGATTAATTTTTCCAATTTAATTAATAATCTCTCTCAAGTAGAATTGAACATCTTCGCAAATATGACTACTATATCTTTATGAAGGACGTGAATATGTAAGTACTCATTAAATCATAAGATTCTTGAGATCATGCCAAGTATAGAAGTATATATATATATATATATATATATTCCCATGTGGGACATTAACATGAATATTATCATGTGCTAAAATTCATATTTCTTCTCTCGAACAGTCGAATGTCAATATAAGTCACAAGAAAATTCAATTATTGATTAGTAACTAAAAGGCATTGAATTCCTAACAATAATTCAAGATTAAACAAATATTTAATGTCAAAATCTGGAAATTAACATCAAAACATAGGGAGGCATCGTTATCCTCGCATCAGTATAACTAGCCAAGAGTCATATGATAACAAATACACAAATTGCAATTTGATATAATATCAACCACAAATAAAGTTTGGAAAGATGGAAAGAAATTTTAAAATCCTTGAATCTCTTCAATGAAACCTTGATGAATCTCCTTGTGAAGTGCATTTTTATATACAGTTATTTAAGACATTAAATATGGATATTTATAAAAAGAGTGATTTTAGAGAATTATTACTTAATTTTATGTAAATATTGTTTGTTTAGGTCAATGTTTGACAATTTTTTAGGGAAATAACGAAAACAAGGAAAAATGATGAGTTATGTGCTTAATTTAGAGAATGGGGAGCCATTTGATTGCATTGGAGATTCAAGGCTAGAATTGTGATTATAGTGTACTTAGGCTATATCGAAATTGAAGTTAAGAATCAAACTGAAAAAGAAACAAATATGTTGTTCTTGTACCATGTAATTGCATTGCACAAACACACGCAATCGTATAGTTGATTTTTTAAAGAACAGAGCAAAACCAATGTACCATACGATCGCATACAAAATTCGAGAAAATTTTGTTTCATTCTTTGTTTGTCAAAATTATGGTATATATAATTGATTGATATTGCATAATTATTTCTCACTTAAATACTTGATCAACATTTAGATAACTAGTAATCGCACCCGTACGATGTACGGAAGATATAATTGACAATTATTTATTAAATAGGTTGTAAAAATACAATGCCGACATAAATTGTGCACTAATATATAATGAAAAAATACTTAGGAAATTAAAACATAAAATTGAAACTTGCATATTTTTTTAACAGCTAATTGTTCATTCTCTAGTTTTCTTAATTTATTTAGGCGAAGTAAGATATGAACACATGACTTATTCTATACTTTACAATTTTGATTTGATGACTGAAGTCGAGCTTATGATTTTTTGATTTCTAAAAGTTGAAATATTTACAATTTTCAATTCATAAAATGAAATAAAGAGGCTAACATTTACAAAATTAATTTATCAACTCCCCGTATAGTACTATATGTATTTGTACTAACTATCTTAATATAATAATTGATGTTTAAATATATTAAACAAATATTTCATTACATTACATGTAAAAAAACAAATATATTACGAACAAAATTTACCAAACATTTTGATCGATACGATTTCAAGGCATAAAATCCAAGGATGAGCTATGAGCCTTTGAAGTGTACATGAGGTCGGGCCATCTTGACCAATAGACCGGCTCAGGTGCTCGATCTCTTCAAAAGGGTTAACCAAATAACTAACGGGTCGAGCATTCAATCATATAGACCGGGCATGTTTCTCGACCTAACTAAGTCATCCCGTTCATTTTCCCACAGGCCAGACCACCAGCCCGACCACATCTTTATCTAGCCATATCATGGATTTCATGGTCGGTCCATCTCGGCCTTATTACACCAAAAGCCCAATACATACATGACTCGAAGCCTCCTTCATTTTGGGTTTAACCAATGAGCCACATTTTTGGGCCCCATGTCAAAAGGCACTCCATAAAGAAACATCCTAAATAAGAAAGGGAGAGTTCAATCCTTATAAAGATTCTTCTGTTAAAGGTAAGTTTACACAAAGAATACTCCTTTTCACAGTAAAAGAAGGCTGCAGGCTTTTGAGCCCTATAAATACAGCTCCTCTGATCGAATGTTCATAACACAACATATTTTCCAGTTATATATTTCTCTCTCTATTTTCTTTCATCAGAAAACTAATTATCACATCAGAGGGGCGACGGAGAGAATCCTCCTCACCTTTTTTGTGGATCATCCAAGGCGAATCTATTCATCATTTCCAGTTATCAAACAACTTCATATCTTACAACGTCAAGGTTAGGAATTTTTACTGCATCACATTTTAAAAAAAATACTAAAAATTAAATTAAATGTTGCAATTTGTTAAATTTACACGTAACAAACTTATACGCAGTCCTATATATATATTTACAAATCCATAAATCATTTACTGTATGCATTAATTGAACTTTTCTAATTCATGTATTCAAATAGATTGATAAAAATAAGAAACTTCCTAAAATGACAGGTGAAAATTGGCGGGAAACTATGTGTGTAAAATGGTAATGATTATCCTATTATTATATAAGGATAGATAGATGATTTTGTTAACACCTTCTATTTTACAAATTGAACAAATGAGTTTATCGAAATCTAAGGTTGTAAAAAATTAAATGATTTAATTGAATTTTTTAGAAAGACCGAATATCTATTCTTTCTTTCAATTGATTAAAAAAATCAAAATTAATCATTTAGATCAGAAATGATAGGTATCATTTCAGGAATTAAATGAGATAAATTAAAAAGATTGGATATTGAAAAAAGTAAAAAATATAAGTAAGATTTTACATTTAGTATTTAAGAAGATTTTACAAATGATCTATTTAGAATTTGCTCTCTTTTCTTAGCTTGTATTAAATTTCTCATTGAGATGTTGGATTTGACATTTATATTGCATATTTTCGACTTCAAAATAATGCAATAATTATCAAAAGAAAAAAAATAATCTATAATTTGACTTTTTGTAGATATTTTTTTCACAAATCTATAAATCATTTACTACATGCATTAATTGAACTATCTTAATTCATGTATTAAAATTAATAAGAAATTTCCTAAAATTGCAAGTGAAAATAGACGGAAAACTATATGCGCAAAATGGTGACGGTTATCCTATTACTATATATGTATAGAGAAGTTAAATTTTTTTCTTTTTTTTTTTTTTTGGGTGTTTCGGAGGTTAGAAATAGGTTTAGAAACATTGCAATAATCAATATAAGGTTCAATAAACATTTGGAATAATACTTTCTGACTTATGCGATAGAAATTTGTGATCCTGTAACTTCGTGTGCTTTTAATTATCTGACTTCAAAATAGGGATATTTTATTCGTGTTTAGAATAAATTTAACTTACTTTATAGGAGATGATTGAACAAAACTGAATTATGTGTTTCCAATTTATACACAATAAAGATTATGTTTGAATAATGCTCAAGCCCAATTAATTAGGTCGAACTTGAGTTGCTTGTTGGACAAGATTGGCCCAAGGTCGTTAACTTAACCCTAATTAGGGTTCCTCTTAACCTATAAGTATTTGGCTAATTGCAAGAAAAGATAGTTGGTTTTTGGTTGCTAGCACAACTCCTCCCAGATCCTAGCTTACTGTTTGAATTTTTGTTAGATGTTGGACAATTGGACAGTTATGGTGACAGATTGTATCCCATATTTCTTATCACAAATTATATCTAAGTAGAAGGTTGATCTGGGCTATGTTTTGAGTATTTTAATTTTCGTTGTGTACGTTTGATTTGAAACCTAGTAGCGACATCAAAGCTTACCTTGTTACTTGTTAGATTTGTAGAAATTGAGAGTAAATATTTTGTAAAAGTTTTGATTTTTGAATATTTTCAAAATTGTTCAAAATTTGACCAAACATGTGTTAGTAATTTGTGGCAACGATTTAGAATAACCATCACCGGATATGGCAAAGAGAGGAGGCGCGACAATGACGCCCTGGGAAGGTAGTCACATAGTCGATTCTCATGAAAAAGATCCACCACTTTGTGAAGGTTGTGTGTGGCTGCGACTTGTAGCAGTGAACTTGCAATGGAAGAGAAGTGCTTCGTCACTGCAAATCGCTGCAGTGGTGGACGGAACAAAAGCCTCAACATTCTGATTGGAAAACGGGAGGAATATCAATATCATTAGCTATAGTATAAATCCTGATTGGAGTCTATAAATCCATAAATGTAGAGTCTCCATATTTTGTAGAAGCCTGTTGTCTCTAATAAATATTGTTCACTCAAAATAGTGTACTGCAAGCGCACGGGTCACGTACAAGTAATAAAGTGGACTTTTTGAGTCCGGATTGTCGATCCCACGAGGAATGTATACTCTAGATTATATAACTTTAATTAATTTAATTCTAACAACAAAGAGAAACACACAATTAAAAGATGGATTTTTGTAAATTCTAAATTAAAGAAAATAATTCTAAACCGAATTAAAATAAGGAAATTGGAAGATAAAATAGTTGGGATTCATGATTTCACTTAACTCTCGCTTAAGTAATTTCTCAACACATGCAAATTAATAAATTACTCATTTACAATGTTAGACCCGATTTTCCAAGCTTAGCTAATTACCTCTCTCGAGTGAAATCAACCATAATCAATTTGTCTAACCTGCTATATCTCTATGTCGATTAAGGCCCAATCAATTGCATTAACTCTTTATGAAAATAGCTCAATGGATCATCTAGGGTTTAAGGTATATCTCTATCCTTAACAAGAACCTAGAGCATTTGTTATTTGGTCTAAAATGCATAATATCTCTCGATTATCATACACTTCACAAAACATATATTTGGTGATCAATCAAACACATGGAATAATCTCAATAACAAACACACATGAAATAAGCTCAACATTAATAAACAAACATTAAAATTACTTAAACTAAGTTAAGCTACGTCAATCATCCCAACATAAAATAACTAGCCCATTTTATAAATATTCCACAAAAGTTGAGGTTTACAAAAATACATCACAAAATATAGAAAACAAAGATTAAAAATACAAGATAATGAAATAAATCACTTCCCTTGATTTTTGCCCTAAAATTCCTTGAACTTTGTTTTGAATCTTCACCTCACTTCTTGCTTCCTTGCTTCAATGGTGACTAGCAACATGTAAACAAAACTAACTACAACTAAATTACAAACTAAATCAAAAACAAAGAAAATAAAAGAAAATAAAATAAAAAGAGAGAAAAAGGGAAGGGGGCTAGGGTTTGGTGGTTGAATAATGTTCAATAATGTTGAAACCCTACTCAAAAATGCCCAAAAATACCTCTTTTCGCGTAGATCCGCGAAAAATAGCATATGGGCCGCACCGGGTCGGCCCAGATTTTTGCTCCAAATTTTGACCACGCGATCGCGTGGCTGACTTGAAAACTCTCGGGTTGGAATATATGCTTGATTCGCGATCGCTATCTGATATTAACCACGCGATCGCGTGGTTAGCCGGCAGCCCCATCCTTCCATGATTTGCAATTGGGTCCTCCAGCTTCTGGTCTTCTTCAATTTAGTCCTCGAATTTGACTTTTATCACAAATATGCCCTTGAAATATTTGCATCTTTAGTCCTCCAACTTTCTGGGATGTTGCAATTAAGTCCCCGAACTTTTGATTTCTTTCAATTAGGTCCTTGGACATCAAATTTGCTCCTCTTTTAGCTTGATTGCACTCCAATCTTGTCCATTTGCTTTCCAATTGAGGTTGTACCTAATTGTACAAGATAAACACAATATATAAGTAGATATTTGCTCAATTTGTCAATTAAATTATCTATTTAAAAGCACAATAAGTGTGTAAAATGCACACTTATCAAATATCATCAATAGATAGATCACAGAATGTAGCAGGAGTAGAACTAAAAGTGGGAATAACCATCATAGATGTACTCATGGTGAAAGATCGATGCTGCTAAAACAGACTGAATAACGTGCTGTACAACAATAGAAGGAGGAGGTTGTAGACTCATTGGATGACTAGTTATAGCAGGGACTTCTAAAGATAAAATTGCAGCAGTAGTAGTAGTAGTAGAAACAGTGGGTGTAGTGACCACAGCTAATGTCACATTTGGTAAAGGCTAGCTGTTGAGAGTGAAGCCCTAATGAACTGGCTACATGTTATCTCCTGGTAGCTCTAGAAACTGGCACCCACTGCTTGGGTGGCTCCTCAGTAGCTTTTACTGGCTACATGTTATCTCCTGGTAGCTCTAGAAACTGGCACCCACTGCTTGGGTGGCTCCTCAGTAGCTTTTACATTGCACTTATCATTAGCCTAATCCACAAGCTTGAGTAGGTGTAGCTAGAGTAGAAGCAGATAGCATGATGGCCACTCTATTAAAAATTGGTGGTCAAAGCGACCCAAATGTCAAAATCTGAAACAAAACTTCGGCTTCTTATCATTTGTAATAGGCTGCCAATAACCATTGTATTTCTCATGCTCATTCCAGACACAGTCAGGAATTACACACTCGAGCTTTACTCGGTTGAAGAAAATTCGTGGTGCCTCATCAATATGAAGCAGGACCCCAATGGCTCGACCAATTGCAAATAAAAACCCATTAACTCGAAAGTGAATAGACAGTAATGAAGACGAGACCCAAATGGAAACAATATAGGTCTCATGCTCATGATCCTAAATCTAGGTGTCCATTTGATCACAAGCACATGAGACCCTTCAATAAACAAAGATGGCTTAAGAAATAAGCATGAATAGTCATCCTCGTTTGTCAAGTGAATCAAAACGTGATGAGCATCAATAAGTCCTATACTGAAAGCATTACAGAAAACTAGATGTTGGGTGAGTAAATTAGTGAACAAGTTTGAACTTGTATGGCTCAGCGTGGAAGTCATCATCATCTTCACTAACAGTAATAGTCGGCTCGTACAAATGCATGAAGGGTTCCTTAGTAGCGAACTTGTGTATTGTGGAGTCACGAAGAGCTTGCGTGACTGAAGCAAATGATTTTCTCTTGCTACACTCGACGTGAGTAATAACAGGCTTCCCAGAAAAGTGCAATCGCACAAGACTTCTTACCTTGAAATAGCGAAGACTAAGAAAAAATGGTCTGTTTCGGTAATCTTTCTGACCTTGACGTGGCAAGATCAAAGGCTGATATTTTGTTGGAGATGATGATCCACGCTTCCAAGAAACCTGCAAAAAAGGCAACGAGGGATGCCCTCGTCGCCCCTCCGGTGTGAGAATTAGTATTCTGAAGAGAAGCAGAAAATATATAACTGGAATATATGTAAAGAATTATGAATGAATAATATGCGATCAAACGAGACGTATTTATAGGGCTGAAAAGCCCATAGCCTGTTTTAACTAAAGAAGAAGTCCTTTTGGTATAAACTTACCTTTTAAGAGGAGTTTTAATCTTATAAGAATTGTACTTCCTCTTTTTTAGGACGTTTCCTTATAGGATACGTCTTGTTATGGAGGCCCAAGAAGGAGGTCCATGAATGAAACCCATTAATGAAGAAGGTTCGAAGTCCTATCTGTGCTGGGCTTCTAAGTGTGATGTGACCGGGACAGGCCGACCATATATCTTATCATCAATGAGATTTTTGATAAGGTCGGGAGTGACCGACCTATGTAGGGATAGGATAAGCCCGGGAAAATATGTTGAATTGTACATGAACGAATTTTGTAACCTAATAAGGTCGGGCATCAATCCCGATATATGCATTACCGGGGCATTCTTGCCCGACCATGTGCTTATTTGGTTGTTGGTCCTGGATGTGATCGACCCATTGATCAAGGTAATCCCGACCTATTATAAACTGAACCCCTAAATTATTGTAAGACGTCGTGAATCTGTATCGATCAGGCAAGATAGAAGGCCGGCCCAAAGCATGACCTTGGGCCTCACGTATAAAGGTGAAAAGTAATATTTTAATAATGGAATGACCAAAAATATACCGATCATCAGCCCCCGTGCATCAGAGGTCGAGCTCCGGCCTCTAGACGTATGTCATATCAAGTTTAATTATTGCTATAGTAAGGTTAAGGTAGTGCTATGAAACATGGATCTTACTTCTAGCAAAAGACTTCCACTTACCAAATCTTGAGAACAACTGAGAGTGTTCTTACATTCGTCCCATCTCATGAGTTTCACTAATTCACACGTAGAGGTCTTGTCCTTTATGAACCGGACAGTGGTTGAAGACCCTGTATTTATGGAGGAAGTAGCACATTCCAGGTAGAATTAGGTTATTCGGATGGTTTGGAGATGTTGGAGTCTTGGACTCCTGATGGCAGTATTTGGATAAGGTTATATAATCTCCAGTTTCCATATCGAAGTAGGATTTTTCAGCTGCCCATGCAAGATAGAATTTGGACTAATTGTAAGCCCCCATGCATCCCTTATCAACCTCGGGGAGAGATGGTTATGAAATAATGAGACATCGTGGTTTTGGTAGGATGTGATGCGATGGTTATGTTGTGGGGAAATAACAAGAGCGTATGTGAGGTAAGGATTGAGTCCGAACTTATGTTTAAGGAATAAAAAGCTGAACGCATGTTAAGTAATGAGCTCGAGCTTATGTCATGCAAGAATAAGCCGAGGTTATATTAAGGAATGAGCTTTGGTTTATGTTGGAAAGAATTAAGCACGAGCTTATGTCAAGTAATGAGCTCGAGCTTTTGTTAAGCAAGAATAAGTCGAGCTTATATCAAGGAATAAGCTTGGAATTATGTTAAGTAATGAGCTCGAGCATATGTTAGCAAGAATTAAGCATGAGTTTATGTTATGTAATAAACCCGAGCATTATGCAGAATGTAAATAAGTCCAAGCATGTAAAGTAATAAATCTGAGCTTATGTAGATCCGGGGACTTCATTATGTGATTTGATTACTTGACTGCTTGAGAATGACCATGTGTACTTGCATGAGCAAGTATCTAATTTTTTGCTCGTGATTTAAGGCTTTGAGCGCTTGCGCGTGGGCAAGAAACAACTTAGCTAGGTAGTGTCACCAATAACTTGTGAAGGTCGTGCTATGTGACCGACCCTGTAAATTATTTTTAATAAAGAAAGGATCAAGCCCTTCACTTTGTGATTTTTGGGAATTTAATTGTAAGGTCGGGTATTGTGACCGACTTTGTAAATTTCTGCACAGAGAATGGGCCAAGTCCTTGATTTTGTGTAATTTACAAGAATGGTTGATAGGTTGGGTATTTTGAATATGGTAGTGAGCCCGTGCTTTGAACTAGAAACCCTTTATAATTTTGAAGTATATTTATACAAGTCGATCATGGCCAACCTTATGGACTTTAGCGCAAAGGAGGGGTCAAGCCCTGCCCTTTCGTGAGTTTATGAAAAATAATTTGTAACGTCGATCAAGACCGACCTTGTAAATAATTTACACAAAGAAGTGATCAAGCTGTTGAATTTGTGAATTCATGGAAAATAATTTGTAAGGTCGATCAAGGACGATCTTGTATAGGATTTACACAAAGAAATGGTCAGGTCCTCGACTTCGTGTTTTTGAGGAAATAGTTTATAAATTCGTGCCATGTGACCCACCTTGTAAATTATTTGACTTTGTGTAGTTTTAAGGGAATGGTTAGACAGGTCGGGCATTTAAGCCGACCTTGTAAACCCTTTGCACAAAGAAGGGTCAAACCCTTGACTTTGCGTAATTTAAGGAAATAGGTCGGACAGGTAGGTCGACCTTATAGACTTTTCGTACAAAAAAGGGATCAAACCCTTGACTTTTTGTAAAAAGAGATAGTTTGATAGCTCGGGCATATGGGCTGACCTTATAAACTCTTCATAGGGAAGAAATCTGTGAGGCCAGGCATGATGGTTGATCCCGTACATTATTCGTGCTGAAATAATTCGTCAGGTCGGACATTTTGGTCGACCTTATAATTTATTTATGAGGAAATAATTTGTAACGCCTTGTCATATGAGACATTGTAAATTATTTGTAAGGAAATAATTTGTAACGTCTTGCCATATGAGACATTGTAAATTATTTGCGAGGAAATAATTTGTAACGCCTTGCCATATGAGACATTGTAAATTATTTGTAAGGAAATAATTTGTAACACCTTTCCATATGAGACATTGTAAATTATTTGCGATGAAATAATTTGTAACGCCTTTCCATATGAGACATTGTAAATTATTTGTAAGGAAATAATTTGTAACGTCTTACCATAAGAGACATTGTAAATTATTTGTAGGGAAATAATTTGTAACGCCTTGCCATATGAGACATTGTAAATTATTTGTAAGGAAATAATTTGTAGCGCCTTGCCATATGAGACATTGTAAATTATTTGTAAGGAAATAATTTGTAACGCCTTGCCATATGAGACATTGTAAATTATTTGCGAGGAAATAATTTGTAACGCCTTACCATATGAGACATTGTAAATTATTTGACCTTGTGTTTTTGGGAGATAATTTGTAAAGTCATGCTTTGTGGTCGACATTGTAAATCATTCCCAATGTGGTATGGTAGGTTTTCTTTAATTATCACAGTTGTTTTCGTTCGATGACTGGAGGGCATAGAAGCTAAGCTCAGATTGACGAGGGATTATGGCTTGCATTAATAATAGAGCTTATTGATATGTTTAAGCAAGGAGTAAGCCGAGATTATATTAATTAATAATCTTTAATTCACGTCGAGAAACAATAAGCTGAGCTTATGTTAAGAAGTAATAAGCTTGAGCTTATGTTAAGAAGTAATAAGCCAAGCTTATGTTAAGTAATGAGCTCGAGTTTATGTTTAGGCAAAGAATAAGTCGAGCTTATGTTGAGTAATAAATCTAAGCTTGTTTTAGCGGGAGTTATAGGCCGAGCTCATGTTAGCACATAAGACCGAGCTTGTGTTAGGAAATAATAGGTCGAGCTCATGTTTAAATAATGAGCTCAAGTTAATGTTAAGGAATGAAAAGCAGAGTTCATGCTAATTAATGAGCTCGAGCTTATGTTAGGCAAGGACTAAGCTGAGCTTATGTTAAGTAATAAGACCAGGCTTATTTTAGCGGGAATTTAATTGATCCAAAGCAAACCTTTTTTCAATTAATATGATTAGCTATTGAAGAAAGCGGTTGGAGCGTTTTAATCAATGTAGATTGTACCCAGGAAGGTCATGCTAAAATATATTAAGTGTTTCTATTGGTGATCACATAGAAATATGATGTTTTATATAATTGGTCACTGTGTGAGTCACTTTATATGTCGCTACTTAACTCAGCCAATTTCCAAGTTATACAAACTTTAGATCACAAAAAATAGCATGAATCATCATGGGAATGAATCAAATAACTTCAAACTTAGCAAGCAATTGAATTCAACTAGTGTGTTATTAATCTGATCATATTTGTAAATAACGTGACCAAAATTACAATTGAATTTCATTAAATTAGCACAGTAACAAATTATGATGCTTTCAAAGATCAATAATTAATTGATTGTAATCATTACGCGCATTGCTCATAGATCATAATGGTTTTGTCATAATTGTACCAAGAACATTCCATTTTGAGTCTTGGTCGCAACTCTCGACTTGTAATAAGAAATAAATATCTTATGACTGAAAAGCATATTTCTTGAATCACATATCACAAGCTATTGCAGATCTAATAAATTAACCTTAACTTACCGATTAGATTAGCAATTTGAGCAAAGATAAGTAATCCTATTTAGAGTTGATTAGCTCATTATTTAGTAGTAGCAACAGATAATATGGAATTGTTAATTTTTTGAGCTCTAACATATGATCAACATTATGCAATGATTGTTGAATTAAAGAGTGTTAGAGTACACCTTGTTTTTGCAATTCCTCGGGTAGATCCATAAATGACCCAGAACTTGAGGAAATCCTTACTCATTGTTAAGCAGTAGTTGCTTCGACGGCTTTGATCAAAAGGCTCAGCAATTACAATTGGAGGCCATATTGCACCATAATTGATAGGAGATCCCGTTGAGGTGCTTTATCCAAATCTCGCATAAGGAACATAAACTGAAGTTAAATTGAGGTTAATACAACTTTATCAATAAAATGTCCAGTAACTAATGATATGGCTTTAAAAGCTTTCCATTCTTTGACGGAAGCAAATGAATGAAAATATCTCAATATCTCCCTTGTTTACTAATGTCAGCAAGGAAGTAATAAAAGAGTGACTAGAGGTTCAGCCAGGTAAGTCTCAAGTGCAAAATTTCACAAAATGAGATGAACAAGTCGAGTGAATGACACAAAAATGGTACTTAGTAGAAGTGCAGCATGTGGCACAAAGTCTTTGTATTCGGAGTCATCTTGCACCCATCCTAGCTAAATTATAGATCGGAATTATGATAGTGAAATGTATGCTAATGCCAATGATATTGACTCGAATGGAAATAAAAGAAAACAAATTTTGGTGCTTGATGGGTTCCTATCTATGGAAGGTGTGAATTAAAATAAAGAAAACAAGGCTGATGACCTGTGTTCTAAAGTTACTAAGTCAAAGCCATCAAGCAAAATAATCGAATTGGGCTTTTTCATATATTACTCATCCACCCTTTTTTGTTCATATATATAGCGCCCAGGATATATCATGAAAATTAAATCAGATGGTAATGTATAACATTTGCACACATTATTCTATATTTGTTAAATTCAATTTAACTTATCAATAATAACTTCGGTAAGAACATTGTAGTGACTGACAGGAGATGAAGTGAGTCACAAACGAGAAACTTTGCAAATGTAATGAGCAACAGCAGTTGATAGAAGAGAATTGCAGCTATGTAAATAAGAATAGGAAGGAAGATGGAATAGGTAAAATGGTTACTTCCTTTTCTGCTCGTTTCGACTACTCTCGATTGTACCTTGGCAATAGATTTGTGATTCAATTTTGTCCACTTTGACAGTCTTTGCAACTGGTGCTGTCAACTGGCCACGGAATGAGAAGGGACTTGTCTCAAATATTTACAGAAATCCTGCTAATAGGAACACAGTGGTTTCCTATATGCCTTTAGTCACAACAATAGTGTAGAAGGCCAAGGCCTTCGTAAGTTTTAAATGTGTATAAGCTGGGAATGGGGTGTGCTACAGCTGCCTGCAGTGTTTAAATAATTATTTGGTACCATGGATCTAAAATTAGGTACAAAAGAGGTGTCCTAACATGAAGGACTTTCGAATTGCAGCCTATCCAATTCAAGAAAATATATAAGGAAATTGACTTGACAAGCAATTTAGCAATTAGCCGCATATAATAACTTTGATTTCCACTACCCCTTTTTAATTGCTGGCAACAATTTTGACTAATTTAGTTGCTTGTCAAAATATATTTGATGCAATGGTATCACACAGAATTTGCTTAATTTTTCTTTCACCAAATTTCTACCAAATTGCACAAGAATTGACAAGTAGGGTAAGAGTACACCTTATTTCAGTAGTCGTAGGAGAGGTGGGACCCAAGCTACTTGCACCCTGGACACAAGCCAATGTCTGGTGTGATTGATATGCCCAGGACGACCCCAAGCACGATCATTATTCATATATTCAAATAGGTTATCTTCCTGATGTGACTCGCCCCAATGGAAGAGACAACGTACTTTGACTTTGTCAATTTTATCTGCTAGAGTTTTTGCCGATTAAATTAGAGGCTTAAAACTTAATCACCATGCTTCCACCGTAAGGGCACGCCCAGTAGCCATTAGCAACGTGTGCCATGCAAGGTTCACAATTCAGATGAGTGAACTGGCCTTTAGTTTTTCCAATTTTCAACATATAGAGTTTTTCAAGTATAACTCACAAGGTGCCAAAATCAGTTAGCATATACGTAGGTCTTCCAGTTCCAAACACACAAAGCACTACTGTGGTGTGAACAGAAATTTCTGCTTTTGCAAGCGCACATATAAATAACTTACCTCAATGTTTCGCTAACACATTAATCTGGCCCAAGAATTTTTGTGGTTCAATAAACCCACCAGCCCTTCTTCTTTGGAACGTTCAACCAAATTCATGGGGACGAAGTCATGCGCATCCCGACAGAGTTGAGAATTTGCATTGGCTTTGACGCTGGTGCTAAAACTTACTTCGAGTTCAAAGCTTCAATTGAACATAGGGGTTGTTGGATTAATTTAACAGTGACAGTTGGAGGTTTACGCCATGATGATGGCGTTCATAATTCATAAAGTCATTGGTCTGTTTCGGTAATTTTTCTGACCTTCACGTGGCAAGATCAAAGGCTGATATTTTGTTGGAGATGATGATCCACGCTTCCAAGAAACCTGCAAAAAAGGCAACGAGGGATGCCCTCGTCGCCCCTCCGGTGTGAGAATTAGTATTCTGAAGAAAAGCAGAAAATATATAACTGGAATATATGTAAAGAATTATGAATGAATAATATGCGATCAAAAGAGACGTATTTATAGGGCTGAAAAGCCCATAGTCTGTTTTAACTAAAGAATGAGTCCTTTTGGTATAAACTTACCTTTTAAGAGGAGTTTTAATCTTATAAGAATTGTACTTCCTCTTTTTTAGGACGTTTCTTATAGGATACGTCTTGTTATGGAGGCCCAAGAAGGAGGTCCATGAATGAAGCCCATTAATGAAGAAGGTTCGAAGTCCTATCTGTGCTGGGCTTCTAAGCGTGATGCGACCGGAACAGGCCGACCATATATCTTATCATCAATGAGATTTTTGATAAGGTCGGGAGTGACCGACCTATGTAGGGATAGGATAAGCCCGGGCAAATATGTTGAATTGTACATGAACGAATTTCGTAACCTAATAAGGTCGGGCATCAATCCCGATCTATGCATGACCGGGGCATTCTTGCCCGACCATGTGCTTATTTGGTTGTTGGTCCTGGATGTGATCGACACATTGATCAAGGTAATCCCGACCTATTATAAATCGAACCCCTAAATTATTGTAAGACGTCTTGAATCTGTATCTATCGGGCAAGATAGAAGGCCGACCCAAAGCATGACCTTGGGCCTCACGTATAAAGGTGAAAAGTAATATTTTAATAATGGAATGACCAAAAATATACCGATCATGGTCCAATAGTGGCCTTATTCTTCTAACCAAATCATTTGTTTCACCGGAGTCAAATGGAAAATCTGATGATGGTAATGGATGCATATTAAAGAGGGAAAATTTCTATTTTTTGGACACAACCCGTGGGGCCAATTCCCATCCCTTGTCAAAAAAAATTATTTTTTACAAGGTCATAGGAAATCTCACTCAGATTCTGAATAAATGATGTGTTCATTGAGGTGATGTTTGTAGTGGTTGAAATTTGCATTTTTTCGGTTTTCAACCGCGGAACTCTAATCTTACGATTCTGTATGCGTCCACCAATGGAATCAACTGAAATTTTAGTATAATGTAATGGGAAATAGGAATATCAAGAGCGTATTTATGGGGGAGCTGTGTACTTAGAGTAATCATAAAATAAAATCTGGCTTGCACGTTTTCCAAAGTTTTCACTCTGCCAAATTGGATGCTGATAACATCGCCCCAGGGGTTCTTGAGCCTTTTGAGTTCATTGGAAATGGTCCCATTGCAAGATTCCTACCAAAAGGTAGAGTATAGGCTGCATTGTGCCGATGACACCCAAATCAAATATTTATCAGGATTTCTGATGATCTATCATGAAGAAGGTCAGGAGTTCCTATAAAATGTTTGATAATGGAATGAACGAGAGTACGAAAACTGTCATTGACAATTTTTGTTGCTTGTAGGACTTCTTGTCTTTCAATTTCTAAAAGATAGTTTCCCCGACAACCTTTTAACAGAGCAAACTGACATTTTTCAATAACTTGAATAATTTGAAATTTAGTCATTCAATCTATATTCACATATATATTATTTACCACCTGATGTTTACTTTTTAAGCTTATATACATGGTTGGTGTATTGTTCCCATTATTTATTATAGACTTTGGGCACGAAATGTCTGTTTATTTAATTTGTATCTCATATTTCCCATATCTTAAAGTATTCATGGCAATTTGGGCATCGTCATCATACCATCAGTTTTTATATAAGATGGATAAAAATGCTGACATTTATCATTTAATTTCCATATATTTCATGGAATTTTTATAAATAATGTTATATTTTATATCAAATACCTAAAATAGCACTGTCAGAATCAGTTTTGAAAAAAAAAAAAAAAAAACAAGGCACTCAAGGCTATTGCTCCTGCACTCTATCATGTCATAAACTTGTGAATTCAACGTTTTCTTGTCTATGTTGTTTTCAAGTCACTCTAATAATTATAGATTTACAACAATAATTATTAAATAATAATAATTATAATAATTACAATTAAGATAATTACTATAACAACAAATTATTAGACTACTTAATAATGTTTAACATTTAAATTAAATAAGAAAAGACAATTTGGTAATTAATTAAGCCCAACCTCAAATTTGGGGTTATGAATAGTGCAACCCCACCCCCCAAAAAAAAAAAATTTGAGGTGAGAATAACCTTTGGAGAAGATTTTACCCCAAATTTGAGATTTTATTTCAAATTTGGGATAGGGTTGGAGATGCCCTAACATTCCAGGATAATGAATTTTACTAAGATACAGGCTTTAAAATTAGAAAGTTTTGCTAGAAAACAAAATTATTCTTCCAAGTTCCAAGGCATGAAGAAGAGCCATTTACATTCCCATCATGGTAATTGGTGCAAACTTTTTGTTAAGAGTATTTGTGGGGATGCCAAAAATAGCCGATTTAATCCGAACTCGATGGATGCCCAATCTAAATAGGGCGAAAATTATTCAATTCGCAGATTAACGAGACAGATCAGGTATGGGTGAATCGTAGGAAGAATTCAAATCATCCCCGATCCGTCTCGTATAATAATAATAATAATAATAATAATAATAATAATAATAATAATAATAATAATAATAATAATAATAATAATAATAATAATAATAATAATAACTTTTTTTTTGTTTTTGTTTTTTAGAGATTTTAAACAAAAATTTCTAAAAAATTTAAAAAAAAAAAAAAAAAATTCCACAAGAAAATTGATGGATCGACGAACCGAATTCGGACCGGCCTTGATTTGCTCTATTGCCATCACTATGTATTTGAATACAAATCACGCTATTAGAGCATCTCTAATGGTCTATTAATTGGAAAAAAATACATTGTCACATGGAAAAATAAATAATGATATGAAAATTTAATCTCCAATGATTAGTTTGTATGCCTATATAGCGCTGAAGTGGAAAGGCCATTTTTTGGTACTATGTCCAAATATAGATAACTTGCTAGACAAAATATTGAAGCCAAATTTATAAACTTTAAATTTTACTATCTATTTTATCAATATAAATGAAATAATTATCTACTTAAGTGTCACATAAATCAAAATATCTATAATCTATTAGAGATGTTCTTAAGTACCGCGCATTATAGATGCTACACCAATTACTAGTCTGCAAGAAATTGGGCATGTAAAGTGTCACAATTCACCAGTTATCTTCATAATTTTCTTTTTAATCCTCCGGTCAATACACCATACGATTGTTTATGGTGGAAATCCTCGTATAAAGGTACAATGGTAAATATGAAGCATATTCTTGAATAACTGAAAGAATTAGAGAGAACGATCTTTTTTATGTAATCTCTAAAGATTTTTCTTCTCTTTAATAAAAACACCCTTGGAAATTGCTCTTTTTTGGTTGTCCTGTCCTGTTTCTGAATTGTTTGTTCGTTATTTTTCTGATGAATTTGAGTATATAGATCTTTCTTGGATCTAATGCAGAGCCCTTTTTCAAATTTTGCAATCTTATGAGATTTGCGTGATTCAATTGTGTAACATTTATCCATGTAGAAAAGAATCAGAAGCTAAGAAGATTTGTGTGTTTTGATGGATAACAACAATTACCATTCTCCGCCTCCGTATGAATACAGTACGCATGTTCCACCCCCTCCAAATCAACAAAACCCGGGACCATACGCCGGTCATCCTCCTCCAGGCTCTGTCCCATATCCTTATCCACAGTACTCTCATTATCCGCCTCCGCCATTTTACAATACTTCCGGTTCCGGCCCTTTGAATTATCCGTATCCAGGTCCACATTTTACCACCATCGCTAACCAGTTTCACGGATATCCACCAACGTCCACCCTACCTCAGTCGACCCATCAATCATTTGGTAGTTTTCATTATGGTTCTTCCCATTATCTCCAACATCAGAACTCCAGGTCATTGCATCCCCCAGATAATCAACCCATTGTGCCACCCAGAGTTTACTCCAGTCACTACCATTACCAAGATAGTTCATCATCCGTTAGTGGTCCTACGGGGAATTATGATCACAGCAATGATGATTCTGCAACTCGTCCTCCAGTTTATCCCTCTGTCGATGATCTCATGGAAAATATTCATTTGTCTGATAGTCACGTTAAACCAACTGCGCCTCCTTCCCCTCCTGCTGCGTCAGCCTCATTGCCTATTTCCCCTCCAAAATATCACTCTGGACCGTTGCCAATGACTAGTAACTATAATCGTCTGGGGGCTATATATGGACATCCTAATTCCTTTTCTCGCTGGGAGACATCTTCTAAGGGTCAGATGGAGCACACTTTTGTTCCTGCCTCATCACATTCAACCACTAATTCCGCGACATCACATTCTCAGAATATGCAGCTTATGGCAGCTCCATCGCCTAAAGTGTCTTTGAAAGAGTTGCTCTTACATGGGAATTTGGATATCTGGGTATATGAAGCAAGAAATCTTCCTAACATGGATATGTTCCATAAAACTATAGGAGATATGTTCAACAATCTTAAGAATACAAGTGATCCCTACGTCTCCATCACAGTTACAGGTGCTACAATTGGAAGGACTTTCGTGATAAGAAATAATGAGAATCCTGTTTGGACACAACATTTTAATCTTCTAGTTGCTCACTATGCTGCAGAAGTGCAATTCGTAGTGAAAGATAATGATGTTGTGGGATCACAGCTTATAGGGACAGTGACTGTTCCAGTGGAACATTTATATGGGGGAGCAAAATTTGAGGGGTTCTTTCCAATCCTTAACGCAAGTGGGAAGCCCTGCAAGGCTGGAGCTACTTTGTATATCTCCATTCAGTATACTCCAATAGAGCATTTAAGTATCTACCATCATGGAATTGGAGCTGGTCCTGATTATCGTGGAGTTCCTTGGACATACTTTCCTCTTAGGAGAGGTGGAATGGTTACTCTTTACCAAGATGCTCATGTTCCTGAAGGATGTCTCCCGATTCTAAAACTTGAGAATGGGATTCAATATGTGCATGGAAAATGCTGGCATGACATCTTTGATGCTATACGCCAGGCCCGCCGTTTGATATATATCACAGGGTGGTCAGTGTGGCACAAAGTTAGGCTGGTTAGGGATGATAATTCTATATCAAGCAGCACTCTGGGGGAGCTTCTGAGATCAAAGTCACAGGAAGGAGTGAGAGTTCTGCTTCTTGTATGGGACGACCCTACGTCAGGAAGCATACTGGGCTACAAAACGGTTGGTGCTCATCTTGCACCTAATAAGTTATAAGTCATTTTCTGCATTCAAATTGGCAAATCTGTAATATAATTTGAGACTGTGATTGGATAATGTATTCATGCATCAAAGTTTGCCAACATTTCTCCAAATGATTGAGGTTGTGTTTTGCTGTCGCAAAAATTCTACGTACAATGTTTGAGTGACAGAACTTTTGCTCACACTCTTAAAATATCACTGCTGACTGTGAGATGGTACCTTCTTCACCCTCCACCACTGGATGTAAAATACAAATCATAAAGTTAATTATTGATTGTGCAAGTTTAGAGAGCAGTTTGAAGCCATCTTTCTTTTTCAGTAAAATGTTCTAGAAGACAATTTTAAATTTTGTTCCAATAGAATTTAAACTATAATTAAAATATTGTAATTAGACCTCCCAATGTGATTGATCCATTTACTCTATTTTTCTAGAACTATGAATCTCAATATTCAGTATTCTCCATTTAACTAAACTGATGACGTGCTTCTGTTCCTATATTTTCGTGTTCCTTAATGGGTCACGCTTAGATCGTTTATGTAGCTTTAGGGGCTTATTTCCCCTTGAATATGTCTAGAGTCTAGAGACATCAGGTTTCCATTAATTGAAAGTGTTTTTTCTTGAATAATTTCCTTTTGGAAGTTTTCAAAATTATATTCTTATTTCTAATGGTCTCCTGTTCTTGTATCACAAACTTGAGCTATTCAGGATGGAGTCATGCAGACTCATGATGAAGAAACTCGCCGTTTCTTTAAACACTCTTCTGTGCAAGTGCTGCTTTGTCCTCGAGTGGCTGGGAAGCGTCACAGCTGGGTGAACCAGAGGGTAACCTTCTTATTCTTAGTACTTTTTTCCCCCCCTTCCATTATTACTATGAAATTATAGATTCTTGAAAAAATTAATGTTCCAATCTATAATCATTCTTCCATATGTCTTATACCCCCCCCCCCCCCCCCCCCCAAAAAAAAAAAAAAGGAACTTAGATTTGATTGGCTCTGTATTTTGCTTTTTTTTTTTTTTTTTTTTTTTTTACCCTTTTGGCAATGAGTAAAGAAAACTACTGAAAAATATAGCAAACCATGATATCAATGGTAGTAAATTTCTCTTGTGAATAGAACAGCAAAGCTTGACAGTCTAACTTCCAAACTGCAGCGATAGTTTGCTCTAACACTATTGTGCTGATCGTTTATTGTTTGATTAACCTACTTCAAATTCTGAATTCAATGACAAAGTTTCCTGTTCATGATTAGGAAGTTGGAGTAATTTATACGCATCATCAGAAGACTGTGATAGTGGATGCTGATGCTGGAAATAATCGTAGAAGAATAACTGCATTTCTTGGAGGACTGGACTTGTGTAACGGACGATATGATACTCCTCAGCATCATATATTCAGGACACTGCAAACTTGGCACGCTGATGACTATCATAACCCCACCTATGCAGTAATTATTTTACCTTTTTGCTGCTATACGTGTTGAAATGTTGATGCGCTATATAATATTTTGCCCTTGTTTGATCCCCATTAAAGTAAGTTTTTTGGGGAAAATGTATTTTGAAATAGTTATTTTTTGATGGGTGCGTGGTTAAAAAGTAAGAGAGAAAAATGTATTGGAAAATGTGTAGTTGAAAGGAAGAGAGAGAAAAATGTGTTAAATTATAATGGGGCCAAACAAGGGCTTTATTTGCATTGCATATTTTATCAACCATGTTAAAGCAATCTGAGATTGTTTGAGATGTATTCAAAGTGTAAAATACCAATGTTTCAATATCTTGTGCATGTCAAAATTATTGGCTTCATTTTACCTGCTCCCATTGTCTAATGTACAAAAAAGTAGAGATAATAAGCCCCTCAAGCTCAAGGTTCAATGACTCATGAGAAATCCTGGATTCAAGTGTGGCTCAATGCACCATTGTTTATTGTTTTTGTCGTTCCTTTTCTTTGCCAACATGAGGGGTTCAATCCCTCTATTCAACTTCATCGTCTTTATTTAGAAGTTCTAGCAATCCTATAAACTCTTCTGATTCCCTATTCTGTGCAGAAGGAAGAAATTACACGAGTTTCAAAATTTAGAAAATTGGCTACACAATCAGTCAAGGCATGCCATTGTAATTTTAGATTGGTTGTTATGCTCATTATGTGATATGAAGCTTTACCTACTTCGGTTTGCCTATTATATGACTGTGGATGCTCTGAAAGTGAAAGGAAACACAATTTAATCAAACCATAATTCGTTAATAAGAAATGAAGTCTCATTGCCTGGATAACCTTGCTTCTATGTTGATTCATATTACTCCCTGAATAGGGTAGTGTTTCTGGTTGTCCAAGAGAACCATGGCATGACTTGCACTGTAAAATTGACGGTCCAGCAGCATATGACGTTCTGACCAATTTCGAAGAGCGGTGGATGAAAGCTGCAAAGCCCCGTGGAATAAAAAAATTGAAGATGTCATATGATGATGCTTTGCTTAGACTGGAAAGGATACCCGATGTATTGGGGCTATCTGATGCTCCTTGTGTTACTGATGATGATCCTCATAGTTGGCATGTTCAGGTGAACCAGTAACAATGGCTGTTAAAGTTGCAAGGTTTCACTAGATTTATCATTTATGTGATAGAGTTTGCTAATCATTGTTCCCCTAAATCATCTTATCCAGGTGTTTCGTTCAATCGATTCAAACTCTGTCAGAGGCTTCCCAAAGGATCCTAAAGAAGCTACAATGAGGGTGAATTTAAATTGAAGTACTTCATTTTGTAAGATTTATTTTTGGGTTTGCAAATTTTCCTTCATAAGCATTAAATTCGGTTTTGTAACAGAATCTTGTATGTGGGAAGAACGTACTTATAGATATGAGCATACACACAGCTTATATAGAGGCCATTCGTGCTGCTCAACATTTTATTTATATTGAAAATCAGTATTTCATCGGATCCTCGTACAACTGGAGTTCATATAAGGAT
Source organism: Ligustrum vulgare (assembly GCA_963555705.1). Classification (NCBI taxonomy): domain Eukaryota; kingdom Viridiplantae; phylum Streptophyta; class Magnoliopsida; order Lamiales; family Oleaceae; genus Ligustrum; species Ligustrum vulgare. The sequence continues at coordinate 32,620,236 of OY743174.1, forward strand.
GTTGGTAAGGAACTGTTCTTTTTTGCATATTGTGTTTTAATTCCAAAATATTTGAATGCCTTAAGTTATTTATTTTTTCAGAACATTTTGCTAACTATGTATTTATATACTGCTTCAGTTTGGTGCCCTACCTGCATAAATCTATTTTTTGACTTTAATGTCACGTGGTTATGAAGATTGAGTCTTTTAGCCAGCTCCCCACCCTGCATAAAAACTATTTTTTTCCTCAAAATCATAAATAAACAAGTTTATAAACAACACGGTGATTTTCATCTTTTGCTGTAGATTAGCCTCCACTTGCATAAAGTATGTAACCTGAGCGTGCATCGTGTTGTAAATTGTGTTAAGAGTAAGGCCACATGCCACTTGATGATTCCATATTTTTTAGACAGTTTTCAATGTTTTTCATATCAAGAGAAAGTTATGAAATCTTCTTTAGTATTTTTCATCTTTTGTTTATTTTATTTATCTTTTGTCTTTATGGTGAAAGTGATTGGTCAAATACAATTTGATGTTCTGGTTCTTCTTATTCATATTCTGGCCATTTGCCCATTCTGAAATGATTCAGTACCTGCTGGATCATGGTTTATTCACATTGATACTTGCAAACAAGTACTAGAAAATTACCTCAGAAAAGGTATACAAGATTCAGCAATCCATTAAATAGATATAAAAGATTTAAAAATAGCAGCAAGTTCAAAAAGATGCAAAAATTTTCAATGATGGCAGCTTATATTGCACCAACATACTGTAAAAAAAAAATTGTGAGTATGTATTCCTTGTCATATAGTGCTTTTTGTCATGGTCAATTTCAAGTTTTCTTCAGATGTGCAAATTTAGAAGCATACTTCAATTTTGCAGGTGCAAATAATCTCATTCCGATAGAAATTGCTCTTAAGATTGCCAACAAAATAAGAGCACACGAGAGATTTGCTGCATATATTGTCATTCCGATGTGGCCAGAGGGTAATCCAACAGGTGCTGCTACTCAAAGGATTTTGTTTTGGCAGGTGTGCATTGCAAAGTTTACACGAACTGTCCTTTAATTCTAGTATGCGTGTTGCGAAGCAGAACATAAAGGCTTTCTATTGGGAATGGTTGCAATTTTCATATTTGGAATGAATTCATTATTATATTTGGAATGAATTCATTACTTATCTGTTAAACAGTGTTGCTCTTTTAAATTTCTTATAATTGCGTTTCATTGATATAGTCTTTTCATTCGTAACTCTTATTCCAGCATAAAACAATGCAAATGATGTATGAGACTATCTACAAGGCTCTGATGGAGGTTGGACTTGAAGAAGCATACTCACCACAAGATTACTTGAACTTCTACTGTCTCGGCAATCGGGAGGCTCCCGACAAGGATTATCCCTCTGAGCGTCAAAGTGCAGCTAACACTCCTCAAGTAATTGTTCAATCTCCGTGTAATACATTTATTTTTTGCGATATTCATTAGTAAAAACCCTTGTTCAATATATGTGTGTGTGTGTGTGTGTGTGTGTAACTCATATTAAGCTTTTAGATGATATAGTGGTGTTAGAGCAAACAGAGAGGTCTTGAGTTCAAGTCTCTCGAGTCTCTGCTACCATTTGTGAAAATTGAGCACGTGTCAGGTATTTGATAAAAAAAATTGAGTACAGCCTAGATATGAGGGGGCTGTTGAAAACTAAATTTAAATAAGTAAATATGTCCCCTCTCTAACAGCTTAAGTTTTTGGCTGAGGTATATATACATCATAGGACTTCCATTCACAATATGTGCTCAATAACTAAGCCCATGTTTGGCTAATGTTTATAAATTGTTTATAATCAGTCAAATCACTTTTGTATCCACACATTTCGTAGGGCCATAAGTAGTATCCACTTATCTAATACTCATTTCTATCTATTTATTATTAATTAACTACTCCCAAATATGCTTTTTATTGTTATTTAAATGTTGTAAACCATCGATCACGTGACATTGACATTTAGTACTTGTAAGAGGTTTGTGTGAATTAAGTTTTATTTTGAATTATTGGTAGAAAATTTCTGAACTCTGAGTTTATTTCAACCTTGTATGGTTACCTACTCCTCAAAGTTTCTAGTTCAAGTAATTTTTATTCTGAATGTACATCTAAGTTTCCTTCAACTTATTTTTCCAGGGACTCGGTCAGAAAAATCGAAGATTCATGATTTACGTTCATTCGAAAGGGATGATTGTGGACGATGAATATGTTATTTTGGGATCTGCAAATATCAATCAAAGATCGATGGAGGGTACTAGAGATACAGAGATCGCTATGGGAGCCTATCAACCCCATCACACGTGGGCAAGGAAACAGTCGAGACCATATGGACAGGTAATTTTGTTAACATTTGAAAATGCTAAATTCTGTCATCTCACTGGTATGCATTTTTGTAGATTTATGGATATAGAATGTCTCTATGGGCTGAGCATCTCGGTGTTCTAGACGATCGCCTTACTCGACCGGAATCTGTAGAATGCGTCCGACGAGTTAGACAAATGGGCGAGGCAAACTGGAAGCAATATGCGTCGGATGAGATTTCAGAAATGAGGGGACACCTTCTCAAGTACCCGGTTGAAGTTGATAGGTACGGTAAGGTGAGGCCACTCCCAGGATACGAAACTTTTCCTGATGTTGGAGGTAACATAGTTGGATCCTTCCTTGCCATTCAAGAAAATCTGACCATCTAAATCCTCCATTTGAGAATGGAACGTCGACTAGGTAATGAACTTTTGAGTTCCTATATTTTTCTTAGTTGTGAATAGGAAATCGGATGATGTTCATAGCAATTGTAAAGCATAGATATCGATTTACACAGAGTCCAATTTCGTGTTATACTGATATGTATTGTTAAATTAAATAAACAGGATGTTTAAATTTGTTAAGAATTTTAAGAAATAATTGAGTTTTATTTTATTTTTTATTTTCTTATTTTATTTTTCTCATTTTTGAGACGTTGTCGATCCTCAATGGTTTACCCAATGTACACGACTTCGAGTTCCTCTTTAAAAAAACTATATATAGAATTCCATGATATTTGAGTGTATTGGATTTGGAGCCATAACAGTGGATTGACGTGCCTGGAATGAGAAAACAATATATAGCCCAATTAGTAGATATTAAAATTAAATTTTTAGTAGATTTTGATAAATGTTAATGAAATATGTGATTAAAAAATTGTAAATCTCATAAAATATATGTTTAAAATTAATTCTTAATCTTGATTTAGATTAAAATTAATATCAAACAGGAGCATAAAGATAAAAGGAAAACGAACGTGGATAGGATGGCAATGTGCCGAGTCATATTTGTCCACACGTGCTCAGCTTGTGTTGAGTTGATGCTCTCGCTCATGAGTCATGAGCCTCCCTTAATTTTTGAGTATGCGAAGTTAAATAGTACGTAAACAATTTATTGCATATACAATTTTTTGAAATTGAATACATTTAAAAATAAGAAATTATAACAAACTTGTTATAAATATTATAAAATATGTGAATGACCAATTACCATTATACCCCTGTAAACTTTACATATTACGATTGTGTCATTGTTCACTCCTATAAATAGGAGTCATTTCATTTCATTATAAACACACCTAATGAGAAGTTCTCTCTCATTCTCTCCATCTCTCTATCTATTTCTTGTTATGATTTTAATAGTTTTACAACACGTTATCAGCACGAGTCTCTAGCCAATTGAGTAATATAACGGGAGTATGCTCTACGGTTGCATCTAAATGATGAACCTCTGTATCAGAAACCTGATTATTACTAATCAATGTTTCCTTTTCTCAAACCAAACACTTTTGACTTTAGAAAATAACTCATATATTGTAGATCTGAAAATTTATCCAATTTTTCAAAAATTCTGGTCGAACTGAAAATGAAGGATTCCGGCCGATCCAGATATTCGATCGACGATCGGCCACCGCCATCAGAACAGGCTTATCGAGGAGAAGACTCGGCTGAAATTTGGGGATGATCCAACGGCTGAAACAGAAGATATCGATCGGAGAAGAAATGATGAAAAACTGTGCAAAAAACAAAATCTGATCGGAAATTGAAACGCTGATCCCGGATGATCCTAAACTCCGATCGACGATCGGCCAGTGGCATATCAACGGGATTTTCTAGGAGAAGACTCGACTAAAATTTGGCGTCGATCCGACGGTTAAAACGGAAGTTATTGGCCGGAGAAGAAGATGCTGGCGGACTGAAAAATGCTCATTCCGGCCAAATGGTTGGTCTTTTGGAAAAACGGAGACCATGGACATGTTTAGGACGTCGAGGCACACGTTATGGTGATGGGTTCATTTTTCCGACCACCGGTGCGTGGCGGTTGGCGGCGGCGCGTGGCGAATTCCGGCGATGACGTCAAAAGGCAGTTTGTTCGTCTTGATGATTTGGATTTTTCTATGATCTTACTTTTCTGTTTTGTGCAGTTTTGAAATTTTCCGGCTGTCGAACGTGGCGGTTTTCTTAAAAACTGTTTGTGGATCAGTTCCGAAGGGATTTTGAACTTCGGACCAAAAGTAAGTTTGTTCTAAATTTAATTTCAAACCTATTGACGATTTAAATTTATCCATATAATCAATATATTAAAATATGAACGATTTTGCCCTTGGTGATACGTTAAAATATATTAATCGTGATTTAACGAATTTGATTAATCATTATTAATGATATGATGATAAGTGTTATTAGAATATATATTCTAAATTATTTAACACTATTATGTGATCGATATGATAAATTAAAAGATTTAAAAGTAACATAATAGTTGCCATGTCGTGATGTGTTGAATATAACGCATTATCGTAACGACCTGGACTATTATGAATACGTTGACTAGATTTGGAGATATGACTTGCTCATTTATGAAATATAATTATTTCTTTATATTGTCACCACCTATATGGTTGGGTCTACTGATTTTAAATATCTCTACTTATATAAATTTGATAATATTGTTATTATTTGATATTTCAACAAATGGTACCAGAAGTTATCATTACCAAAAAATTGTTGGATTTTAATAAAAATATTTTATCATTTGGTACCAGAAGTTACCAATATCTGTAGTTGAAAGGGTGGATTAAAATAAATTATTCAACAAGAAAATTTTGATGTAAGATAAGATAAAATCACATGATAGCACGAATATGGCTAATGTGAAAATAATCTCATCAGTATTATGAGATAAATGTTATATAATTATGATAAGCAGTTTTGATCAAAGTTCTTGCACAAGAACTTATGTACTCTAGAAGAAGTACATATTTACTCCAGAAGAAGTAAAGATTATCATCTAAAACATACTGAAATGATATTATTATTGTTCCTGAAGAAGTATAAACGAGTCATACATGCAAAATACAAAAGGGGGAAACATTTATGATCCTCAAAATTAGAGATGTGTTTCGGGAGTATCTGTATCCTACCACCTCTGATCTTTTAAGGAAATAAAGAAACATTCAAAGAGGTTTGTTTCAAGAGTAAGAATACTCCGTACTCTACCACCTTAAATCTTTGAGGTACACAAGATTAAACATTGATAAAATCCTAGAAATTTAAGGTGTGTCTCAAGAGTAAGAATACCTCATACTCTACCACCCCAATATTTTGAGATTCACAAGGATAAATTTACATTAACCGGACTACATTTTCGCTTGATTCCCCTTCCTTGCGACCAATCTATCTTCAATCCTGGTGGATCTTGTATTGGTATATATGATTGCAACTTATCCAGCAGTTCCTCGATAGTAGGAGCAGAAATAAGGATTCTCCTAGAAAATGGAGAGATGAATCCATGTTCCAAAGCATAATCAAGAAATGTTAACAAACCATCAAAGAAATTGTTGATATTTAAAAGCCCAATAGGCTTAGTATGGAGATCCAGTTGAGCCCATGAGGTAATATTAAAGATTTCCTCTAAAATACCAAAACCTCCGGGCAGGGCTATAAAGGCATCAGAACCATATAGCATGCAAGTTATGTGTTCATGGATAGATAAGGTTTGTACTTCATGCCCTCGTGTTTTGCCTGCGATATCAACTAAAGGAACAGGTATAATACCTATCACTCTTGCTTTCTCTGCTTGAGCGGATTGTGAAACATAACCCATCAATCCAGTGCTACCTCCTCCATATACTAGATTGATACCTTCCTCTCCCAACTTCTTTCCTAAATCCATTGCTGCTTCTAGATATCCAAAACCTTTCCCTACTTTTGATCCACAAAATACACAAATAGTTTTAATCTGTTGAAGTTTTGGTCCTTCCATCTTTGAGAGAATGAGGAAGGAAAAACTTATGAGAAAATGATATTTTTGGATGCATGAAACTATGAAAATCATTGGCTTTTTAAACTTGAAAAACTTCACTATTTACTGCTCGTCTTTTGAAAAAGTGAAAACTTACTTCTGACTAAATTACACTACTTTTGATAAAGCTTACCTTTCGGTGATTTTTCAATACACTTTATCAATGCTCGAGAAATGAAGCATGAAAATATTTTATAAATATATGTGCAAATATATACACACAATATACTGATTTACCTTGTATTAATGCTGCATAGCCAAAACATCATTGTTTATAACAGTCTGAAAAATAGGATATTTTGCTATTATATGTTTGAGACTATAATGCTCTTTATCGCTGATGAATTTAGCCCATAAAGATAGTAGCTCACACTGCACATACCCACTAGGGTGCGTCTCAAGAGTCAATCGGATATCATCCAATGACTCCTTACTCAGTCCACCCTTAATGAAGTCTATCTTATCATCTCGATTTATGGATGAATATCCTATTGATTTACAACGGGTATCACATGTCCATCGAGCACATTTGTAGCAACTATTTAATCTTTTTGCTCTTCGCTTCTTTGCAAAAGTACTCTTACCTAAGCCAGGCTTGTGCTTAGAAAATGAATCTGGTAACTCACCAGCTAATCGAACTTTTGCTTCGATCAACCAACGAACATCTTCTGGGATACATTGATCCATCAGTAGCCTCAATCTTTCGAGTCGGAGTCGGTAAATCTTTTTCAAAACATTTATAGGAAGATTTGAGTAGTATTTGCGGATATTTGATAATATAACATCCATTTTGATGGATCTGATCTTCTCCCAAAGTGATCTATTTAAATGCATTATTCAACGCGTAAAAGAGCGGTGGCGCCGCGTGTCAGTGATTCCATCAAGAAATAATGGAATAAATTATTGAAAAGGTGGGAACAATGAGATAATGCGTCATTACCTGTTTCGATATAAGGGAAGATTTGGCGACAAGATTGAGATATTTTCTTGGATATTATACCTGATTTTTCCAGTATACTAAAAGTAATAAAGGTGTACTGATTTGAACTGTACAGAAATACGTACTGATGAAATGAATATTGTATTGAACCAGAAGTTTATACATATGTACAAGTGAAATATCTTGCTGAACCTGAAGTTCTATAATGATTGGTTAGATTCCAATTCAATAATGAGATTTATTAAGAATGCAAAATGGCATTCATTAAAGAACCAGAAGATTGTTCAGGTTAACAAGTTATCATTGCTGCTTGTTCTCAAAAGCAAATTAATTATCTCACTAAGAAAATGAATGAATGACTGATTATTTGGTCAAGTAATGATATTACAAGCAAAGTGATAAATGCTAGCATGAATATATCTTAAAGTTATTAATGATTTTACGAATTAGTTGAGATAATAGAATATTATATTACTAATGGTTTAGCAGATTAAAAGCCTCAAGTTATTTGTTATGAGAACAATTTGAATATAAATATTTCTTATACAGCAATATTCTACATACAAACATGTCAATACGATGAAATAAAGATTTGCTTGTGAAGCTTTATGATTTGTAAAAGTACGATATGTATACAATCCACCAAAGCGCACTTAGGTATATAATTGAGATTATATCCCTAAAAGGATGACATGTGTTATGAAATTTTAGCCGATTGATAATATTTGTGAACATTATGGGGAAAACACGCCTGAAGCGTAATTATGCCTGAAGCATAATGACTATCGATTCCAAAAATAAATATCTCTTGAATGATTGAGATGATCCCTTTGAGGCTAAATACTCATGGTGAGTAAAAGGGACATAATTAAATGTAAGAGATTCAGGTACCTGATGATAGAACATATAAAGAGATCTCTCTATGTTATATTGAGTTGAAATGGAATCGATAAATAAGTCGACTGCATACATAAACAACCCTCTTATGAAAATGAGGTTGATGAAATTATAATACTTTGGTCAAGTATATAACCCCAATGTAGGGATTATTGTTCAAGGACCTGAAGTCCAAATGCTTAAATATGTAAAGCCAGTAATTATATGTACAAATGAAAAATATTACACAGTCGTAAAAGACGACTCGTTGCGCGCAAAATTTTTCATAGAACTGGCATGACATATGATGGATAGACTATAGTCTAAATCACTAGCTTGAGCTCTTTGATATACCAATGAGTGAGATCAAAATGTATGATTCTCATCTCGGTACTTTGAGAGTATTCTTTGATGTACCAGTTGATCGCGATACGTTGGGATTTCAAGTAAAATGATTGTAGATTATATGTCGAAATTGATATATCTTTCAATGATTGATTATACGAATCAGAAATTGTGGTTTATGAGATGCAAGAACATACATGTATAATCAATGAAAGATTCAATACACCCAGATTAGTATCATTAGAGGATGATACGAATGACTCCATGATATAATATGTTGAAAGTGAAATTGGAGTGTACTATTTATGACATCTGGGAAATTGATTACTCACTAGAAGTGAATATGAAAATGAATATGTTTAATTATTCACCAGAAGTGAATTCTCGATTTGATTATTCACCAGAAGTGAATTCTAAATTTGATTATTCACCAGAAGTGAAAGATGCAATAGATAAATTAGTACAACATTGCTTAATATAGCATGTTATGACATCATGAGCTATGAACGATTTATATAAAAGCTCATCATAAATTATATGTTTGATGAAAAGATTCGTGACTGCACCAATATACTTGTGATATTCCATGAAAGAAATAAATACGCGTTGCACTCTTTTCCCTTAGTTGAGGTTTTGTCCCACAGGGTTTTCCTAGTAAGGTTTTTGAGTCATCATCATAGCTATCAACAAGCTATAATTCAGCAACACATTGTTATACTGGAATGATATCAACAAATGAAGAAAATCATAGACATCTTATGAAGAATGCTATACAAGGAGATTTTTATATTCCAGATGAAAGATGATATCAATGTTCGAGAAGTTCATGAATCCTCAATTGCACACTTCAGGGGGAGAAACATGTTGTACTCTTTTTCCTTCATCCAGGTTTTGTCCTACTAGGTTTTCCTGACAAGGTTTTAACGAGACAGCGGCTGTACTCTTTTTCCTTGGTTCAAATTTTATCCCACTGGGTTTTATTGACAAGGTTTTAATGAGACAGCACTTCAGAACTTCAAGATTCAGTACATGATTTGTTCTACTCAAACGTTAGACTCAATGATTCACCATGGCCAACATCAGGGGGAGCTTCTGTACCTTTTTTTCCTTCGCTCAAGTTTTATCCCAGTGGGTTTTCTTAGTAAGGTTTTAACGAGGCAGGAAATTGCGGAATAGGTCATTCAAGGGGGGAGTGTTATAAATATTATAAAATATGTAAATGACCAATTACCATTATACCCCTGTAAACTTTACATATTACGATTGTACCATTGTTCACTCCTATAAATAGGAGCCATTTAATTTCATTATAAACACACCTAATGAGAAGTTCTCTCTCATTCTCTCCATCTCTCTATCTATTTCTTGTTATGATTTTAATAGTTTTACAACAAAACTTAAATATCCCAGACACAATTTAAGCATGTTGATTTTTGACTCAATGCTCTGCGTCTTTTCAATCGCTTATACACGTGAAACTTTCTAATACTTCCCAATGTATTATTATATATATTAAATATATTAAAGTTGTTGAGTTACAACTATTTTCACAAGCTTGATCTAGTGTCAACGAATGGCACGCCTTATGGTGCCCTTCAGGACACAACAACTGGGAAGTTGTTGTGTCTTGAAGGGCACCACCCAGCTGTTGTGTCTTGAAGGGCACCATAAGGCGTGCCCTTCATTGACACTAGATCAAAATTAACTGTTTTCTATGTCAATTTTTCGTTAAATCTTTGCCATTATTTATAGATTTTTTTTTTCTTTTAAACATCTATTACTACAAAATACAATAATAATTAGTCATTATTATAGTAGGATTTTTCAACTGAACCAATTTCAATATCCTGCCCACACTCATACTTTTTTTTTAATTACATATTTCTTAAACAAATTCATTAGTATTCGACACGGTTTCCAATCTTTTGGGTTTTGCAACTACTAAATATTGACATTCTTAACAATTTCATCCTTGAATTTGGTTTTAAGATTTCGACACACAATTTGTCATATATCTGCTCATCTTCTCAACCATACGCGACTCCTAGAATTCCATCAATATTGATTTACCAAACCGTGAACATTATAAAATTTGAACAAAGTAGTGAGAAATTTATGTTCTAACTACCTTAAACTTTTGTTTATTGATAATACATTTTTTGTGTAATATTCCACACACATAATAATTCGTGGACTATTCACGTTAAATTATATCTAAAATCTAGATGATGAATAAAAATTAGTGGAGCTAAAACCAACATACCCATTAAATGTACTATTTAAGTTCTACAATGGCCATCAATCATTTATAAGGATCAAAAAATAATTATTTCGCTATACATATGTTACTTGAGTTATCATCCCTTAAAAGATTTTATTAAAGTAATAATAATGCTTTCTATAAATCATAATTTGGGACTTTAATGGTTAAATATATCGATCATCTAAATCCGATTACTTAACATTAGACATCCTATCTATACAACTGAAAGAGAGCACATCTTCGATGGTGAAGGAAGATTAACTGCTTTATAGATCGTCCACTAAAATATATACCAAATAATATAAAGTGAGTCTACATTATTTAGGCAACATATCTTAAGAAGATATGCACTGGTATATGGATAGCTCCATTTACTATTTACCAATATTACTATGTAATATGTAATATGGCAATAGTGAATATGAAACGTTTGTACAATACACCCCATTATATCGAGAATAAATATTTAGTAGCCATAAACAATTTGAATTTCAAATTAATTGTCTTGGGTAATATTTTTATAAAATTCGATCTAAAGACTCAATAAGTCGGTAGCTGTAGGAACTAATGGACCATCGTATAGGCTATATGCTACTACATAAATTAAACTAATTTTCTCTTTTCACAACTACTTTTTTATTTTTTATTTTTTATTTTTTTAGAAAACTTTCCCAGATATTCGTTTATTGAAGCTGTTAGGCAAGAGGTAGTTCCAAGGCAGTTTATATTTTTCTGCTTGGTCTCATAAGAAAATATTATGTTTATCATTTTCTTCATGTCTCTTTTAATGTCTATGTAATGTGAATGCTATATTTCTATAATTTTTCATCATTTAAAAGAAATTATAGTTAAAATAAGGTATGTCTATTTTTAAAATATCCAAGATATATTTTGATTGTGCCCTTAATTTTTTGTTTTTCAAGACAAAGAAAGCAGTGGGTTTCAATATAATTACTAAATGTAGCATGAAGATTTGAGTGAAGGATAGACAATGTACCTTCTATAGACAACAAACAAAAGTTGCCAAGGAACAATTTCACATCCTCCTTGTAGCCTTAAACTTTTTTTGAGAGATAAATGTTTTATGGTCAATTGTCAATGTTTAATAGGTCAATTAATGTCAATCAGAAGTTAAATCAAGAAACAAATACCTGTAAATAGATTAAATAAGCAACACTTTAAGTAAGATGCATATAATATTATTCCATTCGTCCCAATTATATAGGCTCGTTTGACTTTTCATACAGATTAAGAAAACATATTTAATGTTATTGAAAAGTAATTTTTTGTAAATAAATTCTCAACTTACCCCTATTTAAGTATCAAAACTATTATTATTGGAATTAATGAATAGGGGTACATTAATAAACGAACAAAATAAATACTTCACAACAAAGAAACAAGACTATATAATTGGGACAAGAGAAAAAGGAAAAACAGTATATATAATTGGGACGGAAGAACTATTAAATAGAAAATTGAAATTTTTTTATCAGAAAGAGAATGTTTATGGAATCTGAACAAAAAAAACTAAAACTTATCGTTAACATATGCCGGTTCAATATGGATTCGAACGACTCTTAGAAGGTTACCATTAAAATCCCAAAAAAGACATGAGTTCCCATTGATAGTTTCTTACGTCATGACCATAAATAGGAGTTAAGTACAATCACAATTGCCCATCAGTCTTTTCTTAAAAAGACCAGTGTTCAGTTATGGACAAAATATACGTTGCAATATCTAGAATTAGAAGTTGTTTTGGCTTGAAGATACTTATATGCCATAAAAAGGCAAGCCTATCAATTTAACTATAAATGTCGTATTTAAAAAAATTTCCAAATTTTGTATTAAGTTGAATTCAGAAAAAACTAATTTTAATGGTTATAGTATTGATAATATTTTTTTCTATTTTTTTTTTATTATATATTGTTCTAAAATAATATAATATCTCTAGCATCTCTTTCCGTGCAACGTACGAGTGTACAACTAATTGTCTAAATAGGTCTTGAACGTTTAAGAACGATCTTTTACTTTTTCTGCTTAACTAGAAAATGTAAATTAATTCGATCTATAGTATCTGTTTGATAACACTGTAATGGTTTATAAATTGATTTATTTATAATTTGAGGTAAAATGTGTTGTTGAAAAGTGGAGAGAAGAAATATTTGTAATTAAAAAGTGATTTAAAAAATTGTGTAATTTATAAACTGGTTTATAAATCATTTTCCAAACGAAGTTGTTTGATTTCCACAAGAAATACAAGTATACAACCCTACCACCTACCAAAATGGGAGGTTACTATTACCTTTATCTTTGCGGGGAATTTTGATTGATGCTATCAAATGAAACCTACTTTTGCTAATTGACACACTTAAGATCTTAATTTTATAATTGTCATCTTGAAGTAAATGGATTGCAAATATATCATCCTAAATTATAGGAACTAATTTAAAGTATATTCATATGGAAAAAAGTGATTCAGTTACAATAATAAAAAGTATAACTGAATAATCCAATCAAAATTTCAAAAACAACCAGTATGGAAAATCAATAAGTGATTGCATCGAATTGGGCTTCTTCATCATTATGATGTATCATAAGGACGGTTCTTAAGTTTTTACAGTGGCCACGTTCTTCAAGATGAGGCATCTACGAAAATTGGGGGATTTTTTCAAATGCCAATTTGAGTAATTTCTTATGAAAGTACTGAACAGGGCAATGCTTAAATGTGGAACTGAAAATGCTGAAACTTCCATTGTTGCAGGTTCTTCTCACTTGCATACACGCAGAGACGATTGAAATTCACATCTCCATCTCCTTGCATCCCCACTAGTGATTGATCCACGCAATTCCCAAACTATTACTATTTCCCGCTTATCAAAACCAGAATGTAAGATTCAGACCGGTAAACAAAGATTACAAGGTGGGGTATCACTCCACTATGTTTTCTGCTTATCTAATTCAAGACAGTGTCAGAAAGAATCGGAAGCTTAATTCTTATAATAAAGTTCACTATTCAAATGTCAAGAATGAGAGACAAAATTTGATTCCCGTTGTTTTCAAAATTATGTAATTTTGATGATAATGTCATTTTGAAAGAGTGCAGCAAGCTCAATACGGTGAAGCAATTTGATGCATTATCTTCATGCACAGTGGCCGGTGTAGTTATTGATGTGTGCATTAAGTTCACTACTCTATTTTATTCATGTGTTTTCGTCGGGGACTATTTTTTGGTTGGAGATTCAGGATCGGAAAATATTGGCATCTCACATAACATACACTTCAAATAATAGGTTGTAACCAGGTTCATTCATGCTAAAGAGTAGACCGAACAAATTTAGAAAGATGTACATGTTGATTTATATATTAATGTCATTGTTCTCAATATTTGAATGTAATTGTAGGATGATGAAGTCTGGTTTAATTCCAAAGAAGGAGGCGAAGAATATTTTGGAGAAAAATAAAAAGGCCCTGTAGCAAAAGCTCGGCTTGTCAATGAAATTTGTCATTACTGTTAATAAAGCTAAACCAAAATTTTCAAGAATAAATCATCATCTCACGCCTCAACACAAAGAAAGAAGACATTAGATTGTAAAGTTACTTCGGCATCAATCAAAGAAGCATGAGAGACACAATCTCTCCGAACGATGACTTTGTAATGGATGCTAAAAAAAAAAAAAAAAACAGAGGCCATCTTAGTTTGTTTAATTGCTAATCTATTGTTAATTAGAGCTGAATCTTCATCCAAGACATTAATTTTCTTTCAATGGTTCTTCCCCAATTTCTGTTATATTGTATATAAAATCTTTTTGGATTATCAAGTTAATGTCACTTAATCATGGTTCATTTACATTAATAGATTCTGGGTTTCCTCACTTCTTATGACTACTTGGGTAAGATCTGACCTGCCAAACAAAAAATGCTATTCTCCAAATTGATACGATTTGTTATATTTTAGCTAAAAATTCAATAAAAAGGCAAGGTAAAGAATAAATAAAAATCATTTCTCTATTTCTCAAACGAACAGGTACAAGGAAATGAACCATTACATCACTTAGTGGTAGAAAATAACATAGAAGGAACAACTGATAGAAGTTCTAATTGCCTATAATGTAACGATTTCTAAATGAGTACAATGTAGTAAACATATCGCTGGCATATTAGTCTTCATACTGCTCTTCAACGCCCTTCTCCTCATGGTCTTCTTCTTCCTCTGGAGTGGCATCTTGGTACCAAATCATTCATATTATTGTGAACAATAATGCTACTCAAACAACTGGCTACAAACTTACGAAAGTACCCACACTTACATCAAATATATCCAAAATACCAAAATTATTCAATACCTTTTTCTCCTCGTGACTTGCATCTGGAGTACAATCAAGAATGACTGAAAAGTATTTTGAATGTTTTACTTTTTAGACAATTTAATTTTTAACCTCACCTACCAACAACTATATCAGTTCATTTTAAATTTTAGGACCAAGATATGTGTACTGAATCTCACGGGCTTGAGCACGCCGAATGTGCTCTTCCATTATAGGATCAAACTCAGTGATCATTTCGATCATTTGCAAAAAAATCCAATGTTCTCACCAAAAAGTTTTTCATCATCTCCTCAAAATGCCAAGCTATTTTTTGCGAGTCTAAACACAATAGCAATAATCCTTTTTAACACTTTTCTCCAATGTTCTTTTTCTTTGCTAATTTCTAGTTGCAATCTTTCATCAATTTTCTTTTTCTTTCCGAGCTTGTTTTCCAATGCAACCCAATTATTCATACACTCTATATGCTCCTTACTCGCTTCGTGACTTTTGAGATTATAATGCATATTATTCCAATCTTTGAATCGATCATTACCCAATTGGCCAATTCTATTCATCAAGTTTTGTGATTTAAACAACTTGCAACAGAAGCAAAATATTATATCCAAAGAAACTGAATACACTAGCCATCTTCTATCATTCATATGTCCATTTGGTAGTAGTCTCTTATACTGTGAAGACTCAAAATGTCTGGCAATGTTATCTTTAGGATAAAAGATGCAATCAACTCTTTTTGGGCCCATCTCAACTAAATAATTTCTCATCCTTTGATCGATGTTTTTCCAATTTTTGGGATCCTCCAAATTCAAAGAAGAACTCTCCTCATTTAAATCTTCATGTTGAATATTAGGAGGTTCTTCATCACTCATCGCCGACTCATTCACATTAGTAGGCCCTATCTCTTCTTTATTCTCATTGGATTCACTCAAAATTTCATTTTCATGCACAGTTTGTTGTCTATCCTCATCCACCAGATTTTCAACTATTCTTTGATCACTACTAAAATTAAAGTACTTACAGATATCCCCCGCTTGACTTTGAATCAATGCCTCGTCTTTGTTCTCTTTTTCTTTTCTGAGCTCTAGACAAATGTTTAGGAGGCATTTTAATTATTTAATCACTGAAGAACCTAGAAAATAATAATAAAACATTTCAATAATTTAACAAATTGATAATTTCAAAGAAAACGCAAATAGATTACTTGGCTAAAAAGTGGTATAGAGAAAAGTGTTATTTAAAAACAAATTGCAAATGGAGGCTAATTAAATAAAAAGAATTAATAAAGAAATACGCATAACAAAGTTTGTCAAGTGTTTCGACAGTTTTCTATATAAATTAATAAAAAGAAAACACATAGTGTGAAAAGTGATAACAACAAAGTATCAACAGTGAACAGACGACTAAATAATGCAAACAATAATAATGATTAATGAGAACCCCACAATAAAAATATAAAATAAGGAGAAAATCATGGGTTTATATAATTATATTATCATTATTACATAAGAATAGAATTATAGAACACAGGAACTAAGTCTAAGTTTAAGAAATTAAGAATCTAAAATTTGAAATTATGAAAAGTTAAAGGCTAAAGCAGTAACCGTGAATCTGGATTCTGGAGAATAAGAATCTGGAGTTGTTGGAGTCGAGGTCGAGCGTCTGCGCCGAGGAGGGTTTATACAATTCAATTCAACTTTCAATTTCTTTAATCTGAAAAGTGAAAAGCATGATTTGATTTTGTTAATTGTTATTAGCGGTATTGAAAAAGCCAAATTGGACTGACCCGATAGTTGGTTGGACTTGGGCGGCAGTGCTTATTTTAAAAAAAGTGGGCCTTTTTTTTTTTAATTGTGGAAATTTTGGGCCCTCAAGTTTGGCCCAAAAACTAGGGCCCAAGGCGACAGCCTGCTGGCCCTACTATTAGGTCCGGGCCTGAAAATAAGTCATCCCAACCCATTAAATGAATACAGTTTTGTTACCCTCCTCGCGGCGAGGAGGGGAACAAAATTTTGAATGAATATATGTACTATTTCAAAGGTGATCAAATTATAGAAACAATTTATTGAAGTACTCCCTGTAATTTTCCAACAGATTCATAGGGGTGGGTGGCAGAAATGGTCTAGATAAGAAAGTCCTACAAATTTCTGGCTAGCTTAGCTTAGCTGAGTAAAAAAAAATTATTTGTTGAAAATCTGACTCTAGCTGGCTGATTTAGCAGAGTCAGTCACATCCTCAACAAATGAAATGCTTCTCCAAATCATATTGAGGGGCACCTCTTGTTTCAAACACAGACAAGAAATGTTTGTCTTGTATTTTCATATTCAATGCCATTAGCAGAATCCCGTTCTACTAAACAGGCTGCCCTCTGGGCTTCATGTGCAATTCGACCCATACTAATAATGCATTGTTAAGTCATGTCTTACCACACTGATCCATTATCCTTTTTAGAAAGATGGACCTGGAGAATGAATTATGTTCATGCATGTACTCCACCACACAGAAAAGGACTGGATTGAACAGTTAAGTAATGGGATTGATCCATTATCCTTTTAGAAAGAAATGTAACCAGGGTAGTTGGTGAGCTTTGTCTTTGTAGTTTCTTGTAACTTCTTGTAGGATAATTCAAGGGGCAGAAAATTGTGGTTAGATAATAGCTCTTTATTTGTATTTTCTCTGTGGTCTATGGGATTGGGTTGGTGAGTGAAAGTCTATATATTCATCAAACCCCATACACATTGACCAAGAATGTGCCGACAAGTTGATCCAGTTCAGTTCAGTTCTTCTTTTTTTTTATTTTTTTATTTTTTTTTTTCACGTCCAATTTTTAATTCCCATATATTCCAACATTATGTTGATGCAAAATAGGTTTACATTCTACATAACTCATTCGTAATAGTTTCGCAAAAATGTTCCCACTCATGTCTTTCATGGGCACTTTGCGGCTGCATATTATGCTCCCATTCTAGCCCATTTTCATCGGACTCCCTTGGTAAGTAGTCGGGTCGCACAGTTGCCTAAAAACCATGATCTAGTCGATCCACTTTGCAACGATAATTGTGGATGGCCATTGTTGCCAATACAATCGAAATTTGGGAACGAAACTCATAATCTAGCATCCGTTGCAAAATGATAAATCGCTTCTTCAACACTCTGAAGCTTCATTCTACAACATTCCTGCAAGATGAATGCACATAGTTAGACATCTCCTCCCTATTTCTTGGTTGACATCCATGTGCTGTTGTTGCACGATGAAATTCCTGCATCTGGTATCTATTATGACCCCTGTATGGATTGAGGAACCCCTGTATTACAACATAATATTTGTCCCCCAACGGGAAAGGGAAATTGCAACTAGGATTCGCCATTGCACCGTGTAGCATCCTGCGTCATGTGTAGATCTTTCCCATCCAGTGCCTGCGAACGTGAAACACATATCGAAATCTACTGCTGGCAAAACGTTTTGTGTCATTTCACCCTTCCGGTTGCGATAACGTTCAGATCCACTAGATGGTGGAACCCCAGGTATGTGCGTCCCGTCGATAGCTCCAATGCAGTGCTAAAAGTGAATAGAGAAGTTCGTCAATTTTTCGCATTGCAATATTTCCTAACAACTAATTTAAGGTAATAAGAATATTCATTGATTCCTCAAACACGATTCATTTGTTCCTCTCATACGATTTGTATACTTACCCTAAATGCCTCATGCCTTGGGTCTACTGGTGCATGAGCTGCTTCACCGATGAGGTAGTTCGGATGGGGACGTATCATTGCATCAGAAAAATGTCGTAGCATCTCCAGAACTTGGTGAAAGTGATAGTGTATTGTGGCCGTTGAAAAATCAAAGAAAATGTGTGCCAAACGCATACCAACTGAGTGTTCCAATATGAACGAGGAGAAAGCTAGTCTCACCTCGGCTTTGATGTACCTAGAGTCTTTGAAGCTATAACTTTGTCGAAGGTTCTCCACTAGAGCTCTGAATGCTAGAGGACACATTCGACATAATTGCAAACAATCGTCCCCACTTTCCTGACTTAAAACTCGATCAACAAAATTATGTACGACATTAATGTCATTTGCATTGACGTTTGACTGCAAAAACGAGTATTCATCATAAAAGAACTGTAATATAGGTGTTGCCGTGGAGAAAAATTGTACCCATGAAGCATCTTCTTCCCGCAATCTTTGGATTTCATCCAAGAGGTCTGCATAATCATTTGGAGGCATGTCACTTGCGGGAAAGATCAACTAAATGGAAATGGTGTAATGAATAAAAAATTGAAATGCAGTTGCACACTCTTGAAAGTGGAATGCGATCATGAAATACAACCTACCACGCTGGGTTTAATATAAGTGCGGGTAAGACGTGTAGGGTATTGAATGATAACACTGTGTCAACCAATTTCACTGATGAGTTAACATGAATTATGTATCGTTAAAGGCCTACTCTAGCATGTGTACCATAGTTTTCAATGAACCTATGAATTATTGCTGAAATTATGTCATGTCGGTCCAATGTTAGGTTTGTCATTAATGTTTATGCAATGTCTCCAATGTTTGCATTCATAGCAGTAATGTCTCCAATGTTTATATGGACTTACATCAACCGATTATCATGGAACGTGACAAAGTGTGTAATATAAAGTGTTTTGTAAAAAGCTCCAAAAAACTGTTTTTGGAGATTTTGTGTGGTTTCATAAATGATTGCATCAATTGCAATCTTTGTCCTTCATAATTCGCCATTGTGTCGAAGCGTATGTGAAAGGGTTATTTATACGAAAATTATGTTCTCATAACACAATCTTGAAGTCAATCACTTTGAAATATTCTTCACCTTGATCAGATCTAAGTGCTTAGAATATTTTTCTCATTTTGGCCTTCTAATTTATATATGCATTATTTGAACTTTTCAAACTCCAAGATTTAAGTTACATTATAAATAATAATGACAATCATGGTTATCTAATGATTAAGGACCACTCTAACATATACCCACTTACATTCGAATGTAAGAGGCTCATTGGATCAACCATCCTACTTTTCCTTTTTCCAAGAAAAATTGACTTGTCAATTTACCTCCAAGGTGAGATATACATATATCTCTATTAATTGAATCAGTCAAGTATCAGATTTAATTGTGACTTCTTCTCTACCTTATCAATATTCAGAATGTAGACTATTTGTTATTTACCTCACTTCCATAGTATCACATCTAAGTTAACGAATAATTATTATTCTTAATTAAATAGGATAATCACTTCATGTCCAAACATGAAGTGGAAGTGTCGTTCTTCATAAGAACTGTAAGTAACAATTGTCTAATTTTAAACTGAATGAGAAGGCAAAGATAAGTGATAACTTTTTAAGTTGTTCAAGCAACATTTGCTTTATTATCTACAAATAGGTTTATCACCATTTTTCGCAATTATTCTACTTTTATCCATTGTCTATTATCAGTATCTAATACTCAATTGGCTAAGTAGATTATTTAACCTCTATTGAATAGAAAACTGAAGTAAAAGATTCACCAAACTTCTCACTTCTTCAGTTCGGTTAAGGAAGCCTCACAATTACAAAATTAGTGTCCTATTATTGGCATGTTCGAGAAGAGAATTCTCGATCATATCGTGTTTGAGATCAGTTCTCTAAGGACGATGCCAATTTAAGGATTTCAGTCCAATGAACTTGCTCAGTGTTAAATACATTGTACAAGTTCAAGTAATAACTTAAATCTTAAAACTCATACAGCAACAATAATAAATTAAAATAGAATCACGTATTATCATGCATAAATCAATGTAATAAGGTCTTTTATTAAATCGATTGTTCCCACTTTTTTACTGGAATTAATAACCATCAACATTAATCTCATGGAATCATGTTAGATTCACAGTGGGCTACGATCACTTTTGTTCTATTAGAACCTTGAGTGACTCAACAAACTCAAATAAAACATCCAGATAGATACTCTTATCAATCACATCTCTATGTGATTCCTAGATCATCAAGTAGACAACTCTTTATCGTATACATCGTATGTATTTACTTGACTGTACCTCCAAAATCTCATCTCCTTGAGTGACTCAACAAAAGATAGATTTCAGTTAAATTCTACTCATGGTTTAGAAACATCTTATGTTTCATAGTGATAAACACACATTCCCACTGGCAGCCTTAAGTAACTCAACAAACCGCATCGAGGGCGGATTCTGGTTTTTCACTATAACAATGGAAGGCACTTTGTATTAACCAATTAATACGAATTTAATAAATTGCTTCCCAAATAATATCCCTTTTGATTTACTCAATAAAGGATGTAATTTCGATTAAGTACGATCCATTGTTTAGAAGTATCTGATACTTCAAAATGAGAAACATATCTACCAACGAGTAGCCTTAAGTGACTCAACAAGCTGACATCGATAATAAACTCTGGTTTTTCATTATAACAATGGAAATCACATGACTTAATATAATTTTAAGTGAGGGGTTTGTCTCATCATTCCTATGTATATTAACTAACATCAACCATGCAATTAATCATACATACAATATTAATGTGAATGATTATGGACAATATCTATCTAGTATTCTCGAGCCATGAAGAAAACTAGTTAGTTGGTCAATTCATAGGGGACATTGCATTCATTCATCGAATGATAAATGCAATAATCTCCATGTGCTGCAACCTCTATCATATACTAGTTGTCTTCTTGTGGCCAGTTGCAACTTGTATCTTATACTAGTTGGCACGCAAGCATGTGTCAAATGGACGAGCAGGTCCATATCTACAAATTAGAGCTCGTAGGCCCAAATAAATTAAATAATAGGCACACAAGTCCAATTAAATAATAATAGGCTTGCATGCTCAATCAACAAAAGCAGAATAAATTAACCATCCAACCAATCACACTGATCGAGTCCATAACCATCCACTAAATACACATTCATCATATAAATGTATAAAAATATAATATCTAATATTATATAAACAACTTTCAAGTTTCTAGCAATTTAGGTCAACTAAACTAATTTAGATCAAATGAATCGGAACAATAATTAATTAATTAATCAAATTAATTAACTAACTTTAGTTTGTGGGTCTTATTTAATTAAAATCACATTTTAATCAAATACCTAATTAGAGTCCAACTCTAATTCCAAAAGAGGCAAATAAATTAACATCTTAATTTAGAATAAAACTCCTAAAATAAAATTTAATTTAATTTAGTAATTAATTAATCAATTACTTTAATTGGTGGTTTTATTTATTTAATTGAAATCAAATTTTAATTAAATAATAAATCAGAGTCCAACTCCAATTTCAAGATTTTAGGGCTAATGCAATTTAGGATCAAATCCTAAATAAGATTCAATTAATAATCAATTAATCGAATTAATTAATTATTAAATGGAATTTAATTAAAATCAAATGTTAATCAAATACCAAATTAGAGTCCAAACTTTAATTCTAAAATTAGCGCAAATTGAATTAACACTTTAATTTAGGATAAAACTCCTAAATAAAATAAATTCAATTTAGGGTCAAGATTATATATTTTGTTAAAATTCAATTTTAAAAATGACAATAATTTAAAAGTCTTAAATTTAAAATAGAATTTTGAATTGGTCAAAAATTTTAAATTTGGGTCAAATGAAATTCTAGTTTAAAACTATTTTAAAATTTGTATTTAAAGCCCATTGAGAAATTGCATTATGACACCCATATTCAAAATTACACTCAGACCCTCAATTTCGCAAATTACTTGACAGATTTAAAATTGCATCTTGACCATAATTTTATTATTGCAGACAGGGGCTCACAATTTCATAAATTGCAATGATGCCCCGCTCAAATTCTAAACCCTAAACCGAAATTTGCAAACAGGCCTTGCAATTTCAAAAATTGCAGAGGAGGCCCCTGTCCCCAAATGCTCCCTCATCTGACTGAAACCGTAAAGAATTCCTCCCCTTTCGGTGCAGCGGCGTCTAATCTTCCTGCAGCGACATTGGCCACTTTAATTTACGGCGGTACCTCGCCGCCTGATACATCGCAAAGGCGCTGCTGCAAGAGCCTTCGCTATACAGTGCAGCGGCCTCGCTGCCGCTGCAACACGCTGCTGGAGCCGTGGCAGCCGGTTCTGTTACAGCCCAAAGAAGCACCTGCTGCTACTGTAGAATCACGCAACAGCGTGTTCAGCTGCTGCCCGCCCATGCAGCAGCGGGTTTTCACCCATGGTACCGCGCCGCCGCCTACATCCGGCGGTCGCTGCATCCAGCTCCTTCCAATTCGGTTTTTAATCCAATTTTCGACCAAAAATTCATTTTCTTTCTAAATCAGATTTAGAAAATGAGAAATAATTTTCTCAATTGCCACAAACAAGAAAACCAATTTCAATCATATTGAATTCATCAAAACATTAACAAATTCTAACAAGTAACAAGACAGATTTTGCTACCACTGTTAGGTTTCGGATCAAACATGCACATCGAAAATTAAACAGACTCCGAAACCATAGCCCAGATCAACATTGCACCTAGATAAAATTTGTGATAAAGATGATACCTTTGATGAACAACGTTAATCTGAAATCTAAAACAGGAGGTACAATCTTGTCACCACCAATTGTCCAGCCTCTAACAAAAATTCGCACAGCGAGTTGAATCTGGAACTCCATCAATTTCCAATTATTGAAATGAATTTGAAAGAATTGGTTTTTCTCTTTTTGCTAACAAGGGAAAAACCCTAGCTTGAAAAATGACTCTCTTGCAACTAAACCTAGTTTTTGTAGGTTTAAGTAATACCCTAATTAAGGTTAAGACAATGGGCTTAGGTCATTCTTGTCCAACAAGTAACCCAAGTTCGGCCCAACCAATTGGACTTGGACACTATTCCAACATCTGTTTAAACATTTCTTCTTATTAATAATTTTATATCATTACTAATTCTTTCCCACCAATTTCTAACATTTCCTTCGAAGGATGCAACTAAAAAGTTTTTTCTTCTTTCAATACCTTCCCATGTATAATATTTATTGTAGCGTACCCGGTCCTCAAGGGCTGCCGACCGTCTACTCATGGTCTTTCCACTCCCCCCTGGTCGTCCTGCTCCTCAAGTGCTGGCAGCCTCGTGGTCTAATGGTAGCAGGATTCTAAGAATCATTGTACTAAGCCCCTAGGTACATGGTTCGAATCCTGCGGAAGGCAAAAATCCACTTCCTGGAAACGAGGCTGCCAGCACTTGAGGAGCAGGACGACCGGGGGGAGTGGAAAGACCATGAGTAGACGGTCGGCAGCCCTTGAGGACCGGGTACGCTACATTTATTATATAAAAAGAATAATATCATTGAATATGTCCAAGTTAATAAGACTTTCTTAGTATCTATTTTACAATCTAAATCTAATATTGTTCCTCTATGATTAATGGGTTTATCATAGGGATAAATAAATATACAAGGTTTTTAAAAGATTAGGATTTCAACTTAAACAAACTTGGGTGCTTTTTTTAAAAAATTAGGTTTTGACTAAATTATAAATAATTAAATGGATAATTAAATAGTTAAGGTCACAATTATATATAATTTATGGTCACAAATCAAAAAATTTACAGGTCACAAATTATTAAAATTAATTAGTCGTGATTTTATTTCTCATCCAAATCACGAATTATAGAGGTCACAATTTATTTTTAGGTCACAAATCACAATTTTATAGATCACAATTTATTTCTCGGTCACAAATTATTCGATAACGACTTATTTCTTAGTCACAATTCGAAAAGTTCTAAGGTCACAACTTATTTCTAGGTCACAAATCTCAAATTTTATAGTTCACAACTTCTTTTAGGGTCACAAATTTCAACTTAATTAAACACAACATAAAAATTTTCAAAGTCACAATTACAAATTTAGCCACAATCCCCAATATTTTTAGGTCATATATTATTTATTAGTCACAAATTCCAAATTTATTGATCACAATCAATCTCAACTTATTGAATTTATCAATTCCGACCTATCCCTAATACCAATACCTCCAACAATCCCTGCTTACATTATCACCATCGACCGCCACAATAATGCACAATTTATGATCATAGTCACAAAACACAAATTATTTAGGTCACAATTTTTTCTTTGTCACGATTTATTCTCAATCACAACTCACAAATTTTTTAAATCACGACTTATTTTTTGTCACAATTCACAAATTTTACAAGTCACGACTTGTTTCAAAAATTCACAATTTATTCTCGGTCACAACTCAAAAATTTCTTAAATCACAGCTCATTTCTTAGCCACAATTCATAAAATTTAAAAGTCACAACTTGTTTCAAAAATCACAATCATATTTATTACTAAAACATTTTAAGCTCACAATAATGTACAATTTATGGTTACAGTCACATAACACAAACTTTTTAACTGATAGCTTTTTTCTTGGTCACAATTTACAAATTTCTTAAGTCACAAGTCACAACTCATTTCTCGATCATAATTCAAAAATTTTATGAGTCACAACTTAATTCAAGGTCACAATTTAATAATTAATGGTCACAAATCATCACACATCGCCACTACCACCCAAGAAAGTCGCCTCTATCTTCAACTACCCCCACCACCATACTACCTCCAACTAACCACAACTTCACTCACAACCACATCTAGCAGTACCACCTCACCAACGCCACCACCAACAAAATAAATAAAAAACCAAAAGCAATATAATATCCGGGGGAAAAAATGTTTGGCCACACACTTTGGCAACGAAAACGCCGTTGTAGCAGTGGCGCTACAACGGAGTCAACCACTGTTACTGCAGCTTCGCACACAACGCCGTCACCTCCCGCTGCAATAGCGACGCAGCTTATAGTCAGCGAAGGCATCGTAAGCGACGCTGGCTGCAACAATAACGACTGCGCTGTGGTGTCATAGTAGCAACGCCGCTCACAGCGACAACTAGTTATGATGGGTGCAACAGCTTGCGCTGTGATCGCACTACGCCTCTCGCAGCGATGACTGCGTTGTGAATCACCGCTATGAGCGTCGGCCTCTATTGCTGCGCCGACGAGCTTCGGCCTTCGTTGGCCATGCGAGATAATGAGGACGAGAAATAAGCAATGGTTATAATTGAAATGGGGATGAGGGTTATTGGATGGAGATGTGTAAATTATTTTAATATTAAAAATTTATTTACAACCTGCTTTTTGTATTAAACAAAAGAAAGAAAAACTTCTAAATCTTGAATTTGCAATTAAAAGTTGAAATACATGGATGGGTGAAATTTTCACTTTATCATAATTATCATTTGAGTCAAATATGTATTTGTATTTATTTCCTTTAGGTGGTTGGTTGTCTATTTCTAATCCTGTCATAATATTGTCTATGCGGTTTACTATATAGAGATGCATAACTTTCATCTGAATCTGGTAATTCTCCTTTAGAGGTTCCTATTGGAACCGGATTGTGTGCTCCTCCAGTATTAATTAAAACTTGATATTCATTTAAATTATCTAGACTTAATTGATCAAAATTTTCTATAAACAAATTTAATTCTTCATTCATCTTTATCTTGTTTTTCTTCGACTTTTAATTGTCCTAAAGTTTTTTCTATAAATTTTTGTAGTTGTAATTCTTCTTCTAGTATCTTTGGTAATATGTTTTTTTTCTAAATTCATCATCCATACTTCCTGCCTCTATTACAATTTTTTCTTGTTCAATGTGTTTCTTTCCTCTTCTAGCCATTTCTTCTTCTATAAGTTTTTTGTCTATTTTCTTATCTTTATTTTTATTATTTTCTTTTAACTCTCTAATTTCGACTTTTAATATACTTATGTCATTTCTTGCTTCTCTTAATTCATTTTTAACTTCTTGAATATCACTAATTAATTATTATATTAATATTTTTAGATCTTCAAAACATTTACTCATTGGCATTTTATACACTTGGTTTAGTAGTTTGTGATTTTTGTACCTTAAATAGTTTATCATACTTATCATCTATTTTTTGTTCTAATTTCTTGATTTTTTCTTCTATTGATATGATTCTTTCATTATCATCTTCTCTTATCTTTTCATTTAATTTTTCTATTTTTTCTATAATTATTCCGATTTTATCTTGATTAATTAATACTCATGATTTTCTTTGAAATTCTTTTAAAACCTCTTCATCTATGTTTTTAACATCTCCTTTCATGTTTTTTTATTCTTTAAATTATAATGTTAATTTATTTTGGATACTTCGTAATTTTTTTTTTTTTTTGACATTTTTGTCTTATATATTTAATTGTTGTAATTCTTCAATAGCTATTTTATCTTGTCAATTTATATTTTTATATGTTTGCCATAAAAAGACACTTATCCAGTTTAACTGCATGTTAAGAAAGCCATCAAGTTCTCTACATGAGCTTAATGGTTGAAACATAGTTTTATTAGCTCCTTTTATTTGATAAGATCCAACTGATAGTCCAATATTTTCTATTATTTGTTTTTCAAATTTTATTTCTAGAAATTCTGTCATTTAAGTCTTCCTTTGATATTCTCAATTTTTAAGAGTAGTTCTATCTCATATTTTATTTCTTTATATATCATTATATTGTATTCACAAAATTTTTCAATTGATTTTAGAATTAGTTTCTTTTGTTGTGCTCTATAATATTTTATATAGTCTTTCATTTGTCCGATTTTATCACATATTTCTTTATTAGTCTTTTCTTTGTTTTCTAATATTTCATTTGTTTCCGTATCTACATATTTGATTAATTGAGGATTAGCTCTATGATATTCCATATTTACAGTCTTTATATAGTTATT
This sequence comes from Ligustrum vulgare, assembly GCA_963555705.1. Classification (NCBI taxonomy): domain Eukaryota; kingdom Viridiplantae; phylum Streptophyta; class Magnoliopsida; order Lamiales; family Oleaceae; genus Ligustrum; species Ligustrum vulgare. The sequence goes on from OY743174.1 coordinate 32,648,131, forward strand.
CTAATATGTCTTTGTGTATTGAATCTAAGATTTCATTTTGGGTGGCTATATTGTCACTACAAAACTTAGGTCATGTTCTCTTTACTGTTTTCAACTCGTTTTGAGTTTTCGATTTTTGAAAATAACGAAAACTCGTTCACTTTGCCCATTTTCAGAAATGCGTTTTTCAAAACATAAAAATAAAAAAAATACAAAGAAAACTCAAAACGAGTTTATTGCGTTTTGGATTTTTGTGTTAAAAAGTCCAAAACGCGCTTTTGGACCCCCTTTTCTTTTTTCTTTCTTTCTTTTTTTTTTTTTTTTGTAAATGTGTGGCACTACCTTCACTTGAAGTTCTTATGTTATTTTGCCATTATATATAGATCCATGTTAAGTTTTTTTTTTTTTTTTTTTTTTTTTTTTTGTAAATGTGAGACACTTCCTTCACTTGAAGTTCTTATATTATTTTGTCATTATATATAGATCCATGTTAAGATTTTTTTTTTTTTTAAAAATGTGATACGCTTCTTTCACTTGAAATTCTTATGTTATTTTGCCATTATATATAGATTCATGTTAAGATTTTTTTTTTTTTTTTTGGTAAATATGAGACACTTCCTTCACTTGAAGTTCTAATATTATTTTGCTATTATATATAGATACATGTTAAGATTTTGTTGGTATGAAATTGGATTTTTATTTAGCTGAAACAATATTAATGATGAATTTATTGACATAGAGAACTAACTGATTTATTGACATTAATATTAATGTAATTAACAAATCAACCATTTTTTACATATAAAATATCACAAAATAAATATATCAGGAAATTACAAAGTAAACGCATTTTTCAGTTTTCTATTTTATAAAACTTTTTTCCAAAATCACAAGGAGAACATGTTTTCAGCAATCCCAAAATAAACAATCAAAATTCAAAATTCAAAATCGAAACACAAAGAAAACGTCCTTTATTTTCTACACCACAATTTTAAATATTTTCTTTATTTATAAGAAAAAGCATAAATAAAATTACATAAATGACATTTTAATTCCTTATCACTAATTTTTATTAACACCACAATCTTTCCAAAAAAAAAAAAAAAAAAAATCTTTTCTTTTCTATATTTATTTTAGTAATTCTAAATCTTGTGCTTTTTTGGAAAAGGAAAATATCTTTCCTTTTTGAACCTTATTACAATGAAGAAAATTCAATGAGACTTTTTTTTTTTTTTTTTATCTTATAGAGATTTTATTATTATTATTATTTACGTTTCCTCATATTGGTTTCTGATTTTTGGGTTGAAAATCTGTTTAATGCTAAAAAAATTAACTTTTTTATGTCTTTGTCGTTTTTTTAATATTTCTACAGTACCGTTTTTCTTTTTGCTATGATTATGTACTGGTCATATTTAATTAATTATGGAAATAGAAAATTTTTGGGATTCTTTTTTGGGGAATTTTTTTTCTTATATATAGGGGCGACGCAAACTTTTAGTCTTACTGGGGCACTACTTGTATTTTTTTCGACGATTTGTACGGGAGTTCGGCCAAAAAAATTTTTTTAGGAAGAAGACCAAAAATGAAAAAGTATTTAAAATTTTATTACAATTATTCTCTATGCGTTTTCATACTTTGATAACATTCCATAATTATATCATTGTCAATATTAAGTACACATTATTCTCAATATTTGCTACATCAAATTCAAGAGTGTCACTCATAACATTCCTAACATTATCCCCGACATTGAGACATATCTTCAATTTCAACATCAGTTTCTTCACCAAATTCCTCAACCCTTTCATTCTAACTTCATTTTCATTACTTTGCTTATCAGAAGAAAACATGAATTTATGCCTAAAATATTTTTAAAAAACTGAAACAAACAAACAAATAAATAATTGTAAACACATATTAGCCCTTAAATCTCAAATATTCAAATATAATTTTAGGGAATCAGGTAATAAATATGTTCAAGAATCAACTTATTTTTTTTTATTAGAAAAAAAAAATGAAGTCCAAATTTTACTGGGGCACGTGCCCCAACAGACCCCTAGCTGGGTCCGCCCCTGAGGATATATTTGTATTTTTATTGTGGTATGTATAAAATATTTATTTTATTAATGGTGTTAATATAATGTGGTGTATGTTGTAAAATAATATTGGTAATATATTTACCCTTTCATTTTTTATAAAATCTTCTTTTATTATATTGAAATTTATTAGATCATATATATCTCTTCTTGTGTCTTCAATATTGATCTAAATCTTTTAAAGCTCTTAAGATTTCAATTTTATCATTATCATTTAATATTAATGTTCATGTGATTATAAATCCTGGTGCATGTGTCATGTATTTATTTTTATTTTTTATCGTATAATATTTATCTTTTAAATCTGTCATATGACTCTAATATCAAATTGTGTGTGTGTGTATCAAATTAGATCAAAATTGTAAACTAAAATCAGTTTAAGATAGTATTGAGGACTTGTATAATAAATGATGTAAAAGGGGTATCGTGCAAATAAAGAAATCCAAACCTAAATAATAGGCAACAAGAAGAAAAGATAATGCGGAAGGGTAACTATATTGACACCACGCTTTTTGTTATCCTCGTCACATTTTAATTGTAATGAAGATTCCTAATTTTTTTTTTTTTTTTACATTTATCCTGCTAAGTTTTTTTTTATATAATTTTTTTTATCATCAACTTTTTATTAATTTTCACATCTTGTCTTTAAAAACGATTTTCGTTAAAAATATTTGTTACGAGTGCGAAAATATTTATTTATCTCTCATACGTTTAAATAACCAGCATAAATAACTAATACAAAAATTAAACAAAATATTTGTACATCTTTTCAGTGTAAATTAACAGAATATTTGAAAAGAAATTGTGGTTAGAAACAAAATATGTTAATTAATTGAATTTTATGAATAATAATGCAATTAAAAAAATTAGAAGACACAAAAGCAAAAGTAAACAAATAATGAAGATCTTTCTTGCAATTAAAATGTGGTGTAGATATAAAAAGTGTGGTGTGAATATAATTGTCCAATACGGAATTGCCAAAAGAAGTCTCCCGTGTTTTTTCCTACACAATTCCCCAATCACTTTTTAACTATATAGATTTTCTCTCTCTATTCTTAAAACACACATTTTACTTGGAAAACATTAAAAAAAATGTTTCTAAACAAAAAAACCTTTAACAAATTGACATTTGATCAACATAATTGATATACTTTTCAAGCAAAATATAAACTGGTAAGACACATTCATAGTTGAAATCATACTCTGGATCTATTATATTCCTCCTCCACTTCAACTGCACATCTTTTCTAGTTGCCTATACATTAATCGGCCCCAAAAACACCCTCAAAAAGTTTCCTGTATATATAAAGAACACTCGTACATTCTCAAATCTATATCAAATATTGCAGACCAGAATGAAAGAAAATTAAAAAAAAAAAAAAACACTCCTTAAGATTTGCTCGGTAGAAATGCCGCTGCATCTCCTTTACTCAAAATGTATTCCACTTTAATCAGCTCCACTTCCAACTAAGAAACAGAAACAAGATCACAATTAAACACACATTGCACATGAATGTATAATATTACTCTACTATTTTCTTTATCGTCGTGTTTGGAGTTCCGGAGAAACTAGATGTGGGAGTCGAGTAAGGCAACGCGCTGACGGAGCTCATCTTCTTGGCGGGAAGTGCGTGAGATTAATGTCTCCACCGCAACAGTGATGCTTTGTCCAAAATCTTAAAAAAATGACCTGTAAATTGAAATAATTAGTAGAGGAAAGGCAGTCAGGCAGGCAAGGATCAATCAATTCAAACCCATAAATTTCTCCGGCAAAAAGAGGCAAAATTAAAATAAAGCAATCAATCAATATTTAATTCAAGGCCAACGAAAAAAAAAAACCCAAATTGTAAAATCGAAAAAGAAAAATAAAAAATGAACCACCTTCTAAAAAACAGAAAGTTCGATTCTCTAAATTCAACGACAAAAATTATAGAGTATTGAAGACCTCTGTCTCTTCCTCTCTCTCCTTTTTGAGTGCACAAAGATGAAATTACATGTATACACCAATTGAAATTTGAATAACTATGAAACATATGGAAGTATATTAAAAATAGCAAAATCCAAAATCTTAAACCAAAAATTAAATAAATAAAATAAGCATAGATTACACAAATATTCAGAAGAAAAATCTGTATCTAACCGGGACAAAAACCCGATTCGTGAGGAAGAAAAGCATCAAACCTCTCATTCTCCTTGACCGCCAGCAGAGGCGAATCTATTAAGAGGCTAGGTATGGCCACTGCCCTACCAAAATTTCTGAAATTTCAGATAATAAAAAAAAGGACCTTGTTATACTTACTAACAAACTGTACTAACAGTTGTACTAACGACTAAAAGACAAAATTTTTGAATGTTTAATTACTATGTTATCCTTCTAGTTATAATTCGTTTAATTTTCTGATGTTATGTCTATATCTCTAAATTTATTGTTTACATAAAATGAGTAATATATATTATTATATGTTAAACTTTTTTCTTCAATAATTATATTTAATTCTTCAATTTTTTTCTCTAGATCATTAATTATTCTTCCTCTATTTACTATAATTCTAGTAAATTGTGAAAAATCTGTGAATGAGGGTTCTTTTATTGCGTAGTCTAATAAATCATAAAATCTTCCTAAATCTTCTCTTATAATTTCTAATTGTTTAATTGTTTCTTCTCTTAAATACTTAAAGTCGTTTACTTCTGAAGGATTTAATTCTATTAAATGTTCTGAATTCATAAATTATAAAACTAAATATTAAAATTTAAGCTATTAATTCAAATCCTCTTCCAATAGTTAATTCTAGAAATAGTAAAAACAAATTTTCAACATGTGTAAAAACATGCAAGAGATATCATAAGCAAAATGATAAATTTAAAACTATGATATCAGTACTTGGATAATATCAATAAAAAAGACGATATATAATCTACCATAAATAATCAATAATACTTCTTTCTATCTATGGGTCCATCACGCTTCTTTGTAAATCTGATTTTAAAAGATTTTTGACCAAATACTCTTCAGTTATTTATCTAAGTATTAAACACATCTTCATAGAAGATCGTTGCTGCTCGAAAGACTTATGCATTAAAGGATGCTCTAAAGACTTACTCCAACACTTTCTGTTTAACAATTAAACAAACACTTCAAATAGGTTCAGCACAATCCAGTTTCGTTTCCTACCTCTGGATGTACTCTTTTAACAAAAGTTTTATAAAGAATAAACTTATGGACTCATAAATAAATAGAGTATTACTAACTATTTTATGGCTTCATATATATCTATGTGAAGTTTAGTTACTCATACCTTCTGCTAACTGTTTCTGGATTGGTTTGATGAAAGAAAATTCTGAACTAGGAATGAAAAGAAAGACAATAGATAGAGAATATAGATTTTTATTGCTGAAAACTCATATGTTTTTCGGATGCTAACAATGAGGAGAGACTCCTCCTTTTATAGTTGGTAAAAGCAAAGTTGGGAAACAGGATAATATTCCCTATCTTTTACATACTTGGCTAAGATTTAAAGTAGATAAAGTAAAGCTAAAATTACAATAATTTTTGCTGCTTTTCTAAAGTTTCACATGGGTCTGAACCCCCATGCCTTGAATAATTCGTGTTCAGACAAGGTATGCTTCATCTTCATTATAGTTGAGTAGGTCCCCACAATTATTACATTTGTGACCCGTTTCTACCTCCATTAAGTGATGTAGATATTCATAGGCTTCTTTGCTAAGATCCAAATTGCTGACAAGTATATTGTCAGCATATTCTCTTAATTTCCATAATTGAAAATTAACTTGATTAATTCTTGCAATGGTGTAGATCAATAATTTGTCATCATTAGATTCATATACCCAAACATTAGTTTGTGTAAGGGTATCCCTTAATTTAGTGTACATTACTCTAAATCTCAATGCGCTTTTTTCTGGAATAGCTTTTATCTGTTCCTCTTTGTTAAATGGTTTTATTTCTGGTTCTGAAAGAATAGCTTTGCTAGTTACTCCAAGTTTTACAATATGTTCTGCCCTTAGAAATTCTTCATCAATAAATTCTGGAATGGCTGAGTAAATCCTGACATAGATCTTTTCAGCTTTGGTAATTCCAAAATATGTTTTCACTGCTGCCTTGATAGAATTAGGTAATAATGATATTTCCTTCATATCCTTGCTAGGGTATATGCATTGAATAAGTCCTTGGTCAAACAGTCCCCTGACTGTTCTTGGTTCTGCTCCTGGAAAAATAATTGCTTTATTGATTTTTTGATGGCTAATTGTCCTTAGCCATTCTCCTTCTTTTGTCCTCTTGTTTAGATACTCCACATACTTCAAGAATGTCTCTAGTTTCTTCATAACTTTCTCCTTTTCTGATAGTTCCTTTGTTACGACTGCTGGTTTCTTCGCAGCTTCTAAAAAAGTTTCTTTAGATGGTTCAATAGTTTTGCTAATGGCTTTGGAAGATGAACTTCCAATAATTGATACATTAGATACTTCTTCCTCAATAGGAAGTCCTACAGATAAATTCTTCACTAGAGAGGATTGTGATCCTCCTTTGTACATTTCCTCAAGAGAATTAACCCTTGACTTGTAAAAGGCTAGTTCACTGTTAATTTATACAATCTGCGCCACGCAAATATTCACATGGTTGAATAGATTTGAATAGTTAATATTCATTTGACCCATGGCCAAGTTAATTTCTTCTACTTTCTTAAGTATGTCTTCCATGTCTTGATAAATAATCTGCAATAACATTGTCAGTACCCTTAATATGAATAATTTCAAAATCATAATGACTAAGTTCTACTTGCCATCTAATTAACCTTTTATTTGCAATAGTTGGATCAATTTCTTTAGTTAACCAATATTTAACTTGTGTATTATCTGTTCTAATTTTGAATTTTGTAGTAACAATAAATAATTCAAATTTTTTAATAGCAAACTTTACAGCTAATAATTCTTTTTCATTTATATGATAATTAGTTTGAATTTGAGTAAAACTGCCACTAGTATACTGTGCAATCCTTTCCTCATACTCATTTGGATAAATATATTTAAGTACTGCTCCCCATGCTGTTTTACATGCATCGGTTTCTATAATCCAATCACATTCTTTTTTGGGTAATTCTAATTCTGGTAAATCTTTACAAAGGTCTTTAATTTTTTGTACTTCTTCTTCTTCGTCTTTAGACCATGGTGTCCATCTAGTTTTTCCTTTTAATCTTTTTTGTAATGGGATTAAATGTTTTGCTAAGTTAGGTACATATTTCCTAGTCTGATTTACAAGTCCTAAAAAGCTTTGTAATTGTGTTTTATCTTTTATATGATTGTCAAATTCTTGTATTTTTGTACCAATATGTTTTTGAAGTTTTATTCCTTCTTGGCTTATTATAGATCCCAAAAATTCTACTTTTTCTTTAGCTATCTCCATTTTTGTAGCTGATAATATAATTCCATTATTCCTTACAATATCTATAAAAATATTTAGATGTTTTAAGTGGTCTTTTATTGTTTCAGAGTAAATAAGAACATCATCAATATATACTGTAATAAAATGATAATAATCTTTAAATATTTTATCCATGTACCTTTGGAATTCTCCTGGACTATTTTTAAATCCAAAAGGTAATACATTCCATTCATAAAATCCTTTTGGTACCGTAAAAGCCGTTAAATGTCTAGATTCTTCAGTTAACATAATATGATAAAATCCTGATTTAAGATCAAATTTAGAGAAATATTTCTTTCCTCTAATTTGGTTAAATAATACCTGTTGGTTTGGTATTGGATATTTTAATTCTTTTGTATAAGTGTTTAACCTTTTATGATTAATTACCATTCTAGATTTTCCTCTTTTTTTGTTCTGAATGTTTTATTACAATGAAGGCTGGACTACTATGTTTGCTATTAGATTCTCTAATAAATTTCTTTTATAGCATTTCTTTTATATGCATTTCAAATTTAGGTAATTCTTTTGGTGTATGTTTAATTGGTTTTACATTAATAATCTTAGTGTCATCTTCTAGTATAATTGCTGCCATAGGCTTATTTATGTGCCATTTTTTCAAAGGATTATCTCCTGAGAATTTTAATAATTTTTCTGTAATATTTTTTATTACAATTTGATCAAAATGTTCTTGTACTAGATTTATTCTATTTTATTAGGCATAAATTGTTTTGTTTGTGTTAATTTTTGTCTATCCTCACCACGCTGAGCTGCTATATGAGGCATTTTTTCTCTACAGTAAGGATCATTAATTCTTATTGCAATTGCTATATGGTGGCAAGGGGTAGATAAAAGTATAACTTTTTCATCAATAGTTATTGGATAATATTGTTTTATGAAGTTATTTCCTAATAATATATCCCCTGGCATATCATCAAATTGATATACATAAGGTATTTGTAATTCATATTTTCCTATTTGTATTTTAACATTCCTTGCTACTTTAGTTATTAGGTTTGTGCTTCCATCAAATCCTGCAAGTATTACTCTTTCTTCATTATCTTTTTTATTACTCTACATTTCTGGGGGTAATATATTTTCTTTAAAGAAACAGGATGATGCTCCTGTATCAAACAATGCATGATAATTTCTGCTAAGATATCCATTGTAATTCATTTTGGTTAGTATATAAATATGTTCTCTTCCTCCTTGTATTTTATTCATAATAACCTTGGTATGACTAGATTTTCATTTTGTATTGTTAATAGCATTCTATCATCTTTTATGTAATATGGTTTTACTTGCTCTAAGAAATTTGTTCCTAATAGTAAATCCGTATTTACCTTTCCTGTATGTTCTACATACATGTTTATGATTATTTCATTTCTTTTATTTATTCTTATTGGTAATTCTACATAAGTATCCATGGGATGAATATTTTCAAAGTAATCTTGTATTTGAATTGAATTATTCGTTACTTTGAGTTCTAAGTCTCCTATTATGTTTTCTTTTATATGAGATACAGTTGCTCCAGTATCTATTAATACTTTCTGCTCTTTCCATTCTCCATTTATTCTAATTTCTATCATAACTTCAAATTGTTTTGTCTCATTTCTTTTAGATAGATTCATTCTTGGTATCTTTCTATGTATTTTTGTCATTATTTGTTTTTCTGAATCATTTCTATTTTCTATTTCAGGTAATGATCTCGTACTAGTATTTCTTCTTAGGCTAATTGATCTTCTTCCAAATTCTATTTGTGGTTTATCCATATTTACTAATCTTCTAGCTTGATTGAAATCTATTTCTATATCTTCTAGTATTGTCATTCTTGGATTTTCTTTAGCTGGTTTGTATTCCAATAAATTCTGAAATATGGGTTCTATTATATGTGTTCTTGTAACATTCTTAATTTTTACTTCATGTTTACTAGTAAAAGCATATATTGTTCTAATAGTTAAACTTATAGTTTTACTTCCTGGTTCCATATCTATCCCTCTTAACCTGTAATATAATGTTAAGGCTTTATTTTTATTTTATTCTCCCATACTTATGCTGAAATTTGGTCTTATTGTAAATTTTACTTTTTGGTATATTAAGTTTCCTGTTATAATTCCTATTAGAGCATCTTGTACTGAACTTACAATTCTATCATCCATAATATAGAATTCTATAGGTGTATCTATTCCTTCTCTAAAATAGGCTTTTGCTATAATTTGTACGGCTCCTAAATATATGTTCTTTATTTTTCCTTTTAGTTCATGATTCAATAGGTTTATTTCTTGTCTTATAATTTCTTCATTTATTATAGGTATTAATGTATTTCCTGTAGTATCTATTATGTCTATAGGGTGACTATGGTTTCTTGCTACATATGCTATTTCTTTGTTTTTCTGCCAAAATGGTAAATTAAATATTTCTTTTGGTTCTACATCTAATTTTGATTTTAAGATCTTTTCATACATTTTAGGATTAAATATTAATCTTTCATTTAGTTGTTCTTCATTTTCTTCTAATTGATATTCATATTCTTTAGATGTACCTTCTTCACTAATTTGTCTAATCATATTTATATATAAATATTCTTCTTCACTAGATTCATTAGATTCACTTTCTTCTGAAGATTCTAATTCCATTATTGTATTTATTACTTCATGTTCTTCTAATTCATAAATTTCTTCATCTTCAGGAATTTCTTCCCATTCTTCTTCTTGTTCAATAGGTAATAAGTTATAATTTTCTTTTTCTATTAATGAGATATACATCATATTTTTCTTTTTATCTTTCTTCGGACATTCTGGAGATATATGTCCTATTTCTCCACATGAATAACATTTACATTTTCTAGGATTTTGAGGGTATGTTTTAGTTTTGTTTTGTTTTTGCCTTAAATATCTCTTGTATGGTACTCTATACCTTTTAAATGTTTTATTATATGGTTTTTTATATTTATTAAATTTATTAAATTTATTTCTAAATTTATTTTTTCTATAATATTTCTTTTTCTTATATTTTCTTTCTAGATGACATCCCCATTGTGTTGGTTTATATTGTAATTTATCACAGCATAATGATTTTTTACTTGCTTTATGGAATTTTATCATATTATTTGCTTCTATACATTTTTCTTGTTGTCTCATTTCTATAAATTGTATTCTTGCTCCTAAACTATTATTACTTAATAGTATTTCTAATTTTTCCCAGTCCTTAAATAATTCTAAATTCCAGGGTTTGGTAATTTAAAGAATATTTGGTTCATAATTTCCATACCATATGTTTCTTGATTATATTCTGTTTTTTCAAAATATTCTCTAAATTCACATGCAAATTGTTTAAAGTAACACATATCACATATTGATAGATTTTCTAATAAATATCTATGTCTTAGTCTTGAGCTAATTTTGGTATCTCTGTCTATTACTAGTGTATATTCTCTTTTTAATGCATCTTCATATCTGCTTAAAATAGTTCCTATTTCATCTTGGTCATTTCCTCTAACTTGTCCTATATAAGTTTCTGTTAAATTTCCCCACCATCTTGCAGTGGTTCCTATAAATGTATTTTCTAACATTAATTGTAATTGCTTTCCTGTTAATTCTTTGGTATAGGCCATCATAGCCATAGATTTCATCCATAATTCTAATTCATGATCTACATCTCGCACACATCCTAAATCTATCCATCTTCCTTCTGAACTAATTTGTGTTTCCATACTTCTCCATGGTGTATATTCTATAGGATAATTTTTACTTGGCTTGGTGTAATATTTTTGTTGTGGTATAAAATTATTTGTTTTGAAATTTGTGTTTTATCTTTGATTCATATAAATTTCTGGTGTATTTTGTGGATTAGTATTACTTGTATTTTCTTTTTTAACTTGGTTAGTTCATGGTTGTTGTATATATTCTGGTGGATTTTGTCCTACTGGTATTAAAGCTCTTTGTTGTTCATTCATATTAATTTCTTCTATTTTAAGATTTTTAAATTTTTCTATATAATCTTCTTCTGTTATGTAATTTTCTTCACCTTCTTTTTTAGGATTTTCCATAAATTTTTCTATTTGTTCAGTAATCATATTTATTCCTAATCTATTGATGGCTTTAAATTCTTTGTCAGTTATTATTCTTTTAGGTTTTCTTTTTTCCATTTCATCATATATTTTTATTATATTTTGGTTTATAATTCCAATATTTTGTTGTTCATTATCTATTCTTTTATGTAAATCATTTTTCCCTATTTCTTCTTTAATTGTTCTTACCATATTTATTTGTTTTATAATAGTTTTTTGTTCTATAATTTCTATTGAGTTTTCATATACTCCTACCATATTTCCTATTTTATTTATTTTTTCAATTATTTGCTTAATTTGGTTTTCTAAGGTTATTAATTGTTTTGATAGGTTATTTACATATTGCTTTACTTCTAATATTTGTGTAGGTATATTTTTGTTTATATCCTTATAATCATTAGTTATTTCTATCATTTGTCTTATTTCTAATGGTAAATTATTGATAATTTCTTGAACTTGTTCTGGGTTTTTTGCTTGTTCTAAATTTTGTTCTGTAGTTTTATCTAAACTTATTCCTAATTTATTTAGTAAAAATAAATTTGTCCAGTTTAATTGTTTATGTTCTCCAAATCCTCCTTCTCCTAATAGTATAAATGGTATAAATTTTTCATATGTTTCAGTTATTAATGGCCAATGACTATTATTTGGTAAATCTTTAGATTTATAATTATATACTCTAGGTTCTATTATTGGTAATTTTTTAGACATTTTTCTAAATATATTTTTAAGTATAACTACAGGCTCTGATACCACTGTGAGATGGATCTTGAAAGTGAAAATTTTATTTTGCGGAATTATAATCTCTGTCTTACTCTTCTTAAAAATCTTTCTTCAAATTCATCCATATATCTATTATCTTCTTGTCTTATCAAGTTTTCTTCTTTTAATCTTAAATATTCATTATGTTGTAAAACTAGCCTTTTAATTTCTTTATATTTTTCTATAGCAATAGGATCAGTATTTAAGTCTCTTCCTAATCTTTCTAATTCTAAATATTCTCTATGTAAACTTCTAATTAAATTTTTTCTTTTTTCGTGAAGTATATGGGGATCATAAACAGGCATAATATTTTTTAATTATGAAATAAGTAATAAAAATAAAAATTTTAATTAAATTTTTAGAATTTATTATGTGTTAAATTTAATAAGATGATATGTGAAATAAGATATTAATTATATTTTTAGCTAAAAGGGTAAAATAGGTATTAATTTATGTTAATCCTATTAGTAAGATATGTTAGTAAGTCTAGCATTATTCTAAAAAAAAAAATTCTGTTTAGTTGTTTTATGTGTATATATGAGATTATGATATAATTGTTTATTTGTTTTATTTTTTACACATTTGATATTTACCAGATAATTTAATTTTTTTTATGTTCATTTGTTTATATATATTTATTTGGTATTTGGTAATATCGCAATTCACAAGATTTGAAGTGTGTGAATATTAATTTCATAGACCGAGTCGAGCATGGTGAATTAATGTCATTGAAGATTTGAATTGATAATAATCTCATTATAATATGTCATTTTCAAAGTACTAAAAGTCAAAAACACGTATGAAACAATTGTAATAGTATATCAAAATATTTTGATAATATATATTCATTTTTGATGTATCTATTTATGACTATTCTTATATTAGATTTAGTACTTAAAATCTTCGATTTGAATCCTCTTGGTTCCAAAAAAAAAATCAGGGGGCGAACCTGGGGAGGGACCTCCCCCTCCACCCCACATTTTTCGCCCCAGTAATGTACAATTCTTGACTTCGCCACTGACCGCCAGTGAATCTATGCTTGGATAGTTCAGTACCTTATTGAAATCAACGAAGCTTGGCGGAGTATGTAAGGTTATGGTGGCAGCGTCGGCAACGATAGAGAGGGTGTGGGAGAATTCTCGTCATTTGTTTTCTAGGGTTTATTTCAAATGGGGGGGGGGTGATGTTTTGTTTCTTGTAGTGAAATGGGTAGGAAAGGTTAGGTGGCATTCTGTTTGTATTTTATTTTGTATTTTCATTTTCGAAAATATTTTGTATTTCTTGTTTTTATTTTTGTTTTCAAATTTGCTGAAAACTTTGGTTTGTCATTTTTGAAAACTGTTTTTGAAAATGAAAAAGCTGGAAAATACTTTATGCTTGAAATTTTGCAGAATACTACTTAAACTATTTTTAATTAATTTGCTTACAGAATATTACTAGCTCAAACTCAAATTTCATTTTACAGTACACTGAAAATATGGTTACATGCAACACACTAATGTGAGCATTAAGAGTCTATATTAACACAGCTTGGTCAGGTTCGGGATTTGAGCAAGCTCTAGTTCTATTAAAATTCAGAAAATGCAAGTTCTTTCAAAACCACCAGAATCCATTTATCAAGACATTTTTTAAAATATAACAACAAGAATTCTCACTTAATTTTTTTTTTTTTTTTTTTTTTTTTTTTTTGTAATGTTGATATTTAATTCAATAAAACTTTATTTAAGCTTGGTTCCAAGTTAGAATAATTCTCTCAAAAAAAATCTTTATTTAGACTTAATTCCAAGTTATGATAATTCTAAAAAATTAAATAAATAAAAACTTTATATTAAGTTTAGTTCCAAGCTAGGATAATTCTTAAAAAAAAAAAATTCCCAAAACGCCTTTTCCGTGTTTTCCACAGTTTTTGTTGAAATACACACAAAACGAGATTTTGGATGTTTTGCATTTTGTGTACAAATTTTTTTTTCCCAAAATGCGTTTTCGAAAATGGTAAAGAGAACGCGTTTTTAATGTTTTTGAAAATAAAAAGAGAAAACGACCTCAAAATAGTAAAGAGAACATGGCCTTACATTTGTATTGGGGAAAAAAGTGAGGTTAAATTGGTCAACTGAAAGATTCTCTCCCTTATTCATACTTTTAAGCTAGTGTAGAGTAGAAGATGTAGATATAGATAGATGGATGTAGATGTAGATTTAGATTTAAATAGAAGATGTAGATTTATCTAGTTTTATTCCTATTAATGTGCTCGATCGAATTCACTTATACATATGAAAGTTCTCTTTCGAGTTTAAATCAACTCTACCTAATTAGTCAACGACGTTTCTAGACAGCAGATCATAATAATTAGTTGCATGGAACACAAGAATCCATGTAGTAATCGCAATAATAATAAAAGTATATCTCTATCTTTCATCCAATTACCGAATTTTATTCCTAAATCTAAGTTTTTAGCTCACCTATCAGATTATGAAAACAACTCATTAAATCAATGAATTAGTCACGAATTAATTCATGCATTAAAAACAAAATAAAATCAACTCATGCAACACAATTGTAAAACTAGAATTATAGAATTAAAAGCGTAAAACAAAGCTACATCGAATATCCCAACTATGAAATTAGTTGTTCATCAATAAAGAAATAAAAATCTAGAAATAATAATAACTACGCATATAGAATTTATCAAATTAATAAAGAAAATGAAATCTTGAATCAAGTATTTCGCTCCCTGTTGATAATCTTCAATTCTCCCGTCTACTATCTTGATTTTTGTCTCCAAGATTTGAATGATAGAATAATTAATTATGAACTTGAGAGGTTGTAAAAAGGTCTCCAAAGGTTCTTCAATTCGTGCATGAGAAGTTGCATTTATAGTTGGAGAAGAACCTAGGCAAAACAAGGAGAAAATCCGCGCATTGTCTTGACTTCGCTTGGCCTCAAAAGTTGGGCGGCCTCGCAGAAGAAACCTGGTGCCCACGTAGTTCTTGATTTCCGGTTCTATTAATTTGTAATAATGGATCCTGTGGCCACGTGGTTTGCATGGTAAAGAGCAATTTCAACTTTTGAATTTTTTAAAGTTGGTCCTCGTCTTTTATTTGCACTTTCGGTCATTCATCTTCCAATTATGACAATCTGGTCCTCATACTTTTGATTTCTTCTCTTTTCTTCCTTGTTCTACTCGGTTGGCTCTTTGCACTTCTTCATGTCTACCATTTAACTCCAATTCTCCAGTGTTTGCTTCATTTTCTTCATCTTTAGGCTATTTTTTTGAAATATAAACAAATAAGAACTAAATGAGTAGCAAATATTCTCAAACGAACATATAAAATCCTATTTTTGGCACATAAATAAGCTTATAAAATAAACTTATCAGTAGTCCTTTCTTCCACAAAAATTCCTTCAATTTCATCCAAATCTTTTGGAGATTCAAAGAGGAGAAGGCTAGGGCTTGTGGAGATAATCAAAGTGTGGACAAATTCTTGGTGCAAGATGATGTTTGGCTATGTTTCTTCACAAATCCAAGTTTTATTTATGTTTTTATTTATTGCATTTAATTTCAAAGAACATGAGTAGCTAATTTAAAAATCAAGATTGACGATGTAGATTAAATATTTTTAGTTTAATTTTAATTCAAGTTGATGTTTTGATGTTAATGTATTGATTTTATTATTCCTTTCGATGCTTGAGTTCCTTAATCACCAATTCATGATTTAATGATTGTTTTCATAATCCAAAAGGTGAGTTAATGATCACGTAGTAAAATTTGGCAATTTCAACAAAAAGAAATAGACATGAATTTGTGGTTGCATGTGATCAATAATGAATTTCTAGAAGATTTTATGCATTTGACTAAGGAGAACTTTGGCCCTCTGTAAAGATACACAGTTGACTTAGAGGTAAATTAGATACATGTGTGAATTCGATCAAATATAATTCTAGAAAATAACTTGAGATGGGAAATTAAGCTAGAACATTATTTGGAAATCCTTAGTCTCAATATTCATTTAATTGTTAGAAAATACATTGTTCTAGTTCTTGCTTTGTCAGTTATTATTAGTTTTAAATTTCTATTTTTACTTAATTAAATTTTTTATTTCAGTAATCTCTCAATTTATTGCCCTTTTTGGAATCGTTTACAATTTTATTTTCTTAGTTAGTTTTTGCTTTAGTCTAGAAAATATTTAGAAAAAATTGAATCGATAGCAAATAAATAGTCCTCGTGGGATCGACAATCTGGAAAAGTCCATTTTACTACTAGTTAACAATAACTTGCACTTGCGATAGTCAATCATAACAAGTTTTTAGCGTCGTTGCTTGGGGACTATTTTAATTTGTTAACTATTTATTTTGATTTTTAGTATTCTTAGATTTAGATTTAGCTTGCCTTTAGTTATTTATTTATTTATTTATTTCTTTTTCATTTGATCTTCTTGCTTTTCTGTGTGATATTGTTAATAGTGGTAGAAGAAAATCTAATAATCAAGGCAACACAGGAGGACGTGAGCTAAATGAAAAAATATAATACTATTGCCGACGTAGATGTTGGGTACTTGTGCTTTGAACAATTAATGACCCAATCGATCATTATTAGGGACCGATTGGTAATTCTAATAAATCCAACATGTGAATACTGTGGAGCAATCCACAGTACGGCAGATTGTACTCTCTCTCTCTAGTTTAGAGAGAGAAATGAGATAGGATATAATTTTTATATTTTTCAAATTTTTAAAAAATTTCTTAATTCCTTTGGTTTAAACAGTGCCTTACTTCACTCCCAAAGCTTCAAATTTGAATAGAGCAGCTCCCAAACTTTTTAATCCCTAAAGTCAGCCCACTTTTTTTGAAATTTCAGCCACAAATACTTTGTTTTCAGCTATGTCAAAACGTTCAATTCAATCTCCAAACCCTTATTTTCATTTCAACTTGCAAGTTTCAAAATACTAATTTAATTAAAGTTTCCTTCTAGCTAGACGAAAGGTTTCGGTGAATTAGAAGATTGACATGATATTCGTGTTCCACTTTCGAACTCATTAATCTTGAGGTAGATTTGCTAGTATAAATTGATTTAAATTTTAGTTGCATGTAATATGTGATTTATTGCATGAGGTGAGACGAGACTCTTTCTTATGAAATAAATTGAGAAGTGATTACGTTATGCACACCATAACTTATATGCTTCATTGCAGGAGACGGGACGCTACGTGACTATTTGCATTCACTATGTGATGCTCATGATTTACGTGATGAATGTCACAATGTGAATTGCATATTTTTGTGTTCAAATATAATATAGATTATTTAATTGGTGATGAGTCTAATGAGTATTTCTTTGGAAATATTCACCCCATTTTTAACAACATTCGCAGATTTCGAAGATCGTGGTTAATGACAGGAAGTGGTGGCAGAAATTGAATAAATGAATTTATTTTGAAAGTATCGGTTTGTAGATTTACGTTATTTAGAATATCATTAACTACTAATGTCTCTTCAAATGTTGAGAATTTGAATTTGTTTACCGTTTGAAGTTTTAAAGAAAATTATATGAGCTTAAATTTCAATTATTTCCGCTAAAATGTTTCGTTTAAAATTTAATTTTAAAAGATGACGTGGCGTTCTCGATTTACAGAACTTGGGGCATTACAGTAGGTATTTGTGATGAAGATGAATATTTATGTTAATGAAGCTGGGTATTTTTTCGAGTGCAGGTGCACAACTAGGGTTTATGAGATTTCGCAATATATTATGTAACTATATGGTCCCTAAAAAATCTATTGGTATGAGCTTTGAAATGTGTAGATACCTAATAGTCTAATTAAGGTTGATAGAAACCCAATACGCACAACTTGATTCTAACAAGAATCAGTTATAGTAATTTATTCAAAAACAGAATTATAGACTTCTAGAAATTCCCAGCTCACTATACATAGTTAATGAGCCATCCTGGTTGTTTGATCTCACATTTGGTTCTTTGATTGGGCTGAGGTATCATTGGAACAAGGGAAAATTACCCGAAACAATACTTTTATACTTTTTAATTTAAAAACTCAATTATTTAAAAACTATTATTGAAAATCAGGTACACCCCATATCATTTGATACTCCTCATATTCACCCAATTCCAATTCAATATTGACAAAATCAGACTTTCAATTGCCGGATCCTCTCTCTCATTCTCAAAATCGTCTCCACCTTAACTCACCAACCACCACCACCACTTCTTCTCTGTCCACCTCTACTCCCTCTTGAACCCCAAAATTGTGTCGTCAATCACTGGCTTCACCGTCCCTGCAGTCCAAAACACCATCGTTTCATGCAATTTTGAAAGAAGAGAACGACTCTACACAGCAAACTCTTCTACTCCCCAAACTCGGTCCCATCAATTCCAGTGGCGATGCCCCCTTTCAATTCCCAACTCAACACAAATTTGTAAAATACAAAGAAACATCCACGCAACATACGAAACAACTGGAATCAAATCGCTAGTTTTACGAGTTTCAAAGTTCTCCACTAGTAGTTTTAATGTTTTGCTCCAGAATTGGGGGGGTGCAAATTTGCTTTGGATTGAGTCTTCTTCTACTCCGATTCATTTGATGGGAAGTACAAAATATATGATGAAGCATTGGTTTTGGCGAATAAATTGATGATGGTAAACGAGTATCAGCATTTGTTGATAGTTGTGACGCAAGTTTTTCGAGTTGTGCTCTTTTTTTTTAATCTCTCGCTTTGGATTTTAACCATGTACGGAAGAACTCAATTAAAACTACTACCTCTTTAATTTGATTGCTGTCTTTTGTGATTTTAGTGCTAACAACTTGGTTTGGTTTTACTTTGAGCTTTGTTCTTACAATTGCATTGTGGGGGAAGAGATGTGGTGGTGGTGGTGAGATTTAATTGCATTTGTAACTAATTACAAACTGAAATAAAGTTACACTTGTAATTAATTAAAAAATAGAAATAAGTTACAATTGTATTTTTGACGATGATTGTTGCAGTGGCTAATTAAAAATTAGGTGGTGATCGGTGGTGGTGGTAATTAATTGCAATTGTAGTTAAATTTACATTTATAACTAATTACAAATTGAAATAAAGTTTTAATTCATAAGTTACAATTGTAATTAATTATAAAATTGGAAATAAGTTACAATTGTATTTTCGATGAGTGATTGTGGCGGTGCTGGTGATGGTAATTAATTGCAATTGTAGTTAAATTTACAATTGTAACTAATTACAAATTGAAATAAAGTACTAATTCATAAGTTACAATTTTAATTAATTACAAAATTGAAATAAGTTACAATTGTATTTTCGACGGTGGTTGTGGTAGTGGCTGATTACAAATTAGGCGGTGGTGGTAATAAATTGCAATTGTAATTAAATTTACAATTATAACTAATTACAAATTGAAATAAAGTTACGATTGTAATTAATTACAGAACCTACTTCTGAGCTTAAAAAAATCCTGATTTTAAAAATTATTTTGATACTTGTGTAATTAATTACAAAACGTCTGATTACAACTAAATTATTTTAACCATGTACGGAAGAACTCAATTAAAACTACTACCTCTTTAATTTGATTGCTGTCTTTTGTAATTTTAGTGCTAACAACTTGGTTTGATTTTACTTTGAGCTTTGTTCTTACAATTGCATTGTGGGGGAAGAGATGTGGCGGTGGTGGTGGTGGTGGTGGTGAGATTTAATTGCATTTGTAACTAATTACAAACTGAAATAAAGTTACACTTGTAATTAATTAAAAAATAGAAATAAGTTACAATTGTATTTTTGACGATGATTGTTGCAGTGATTAATTAAAAATTAGGTGGTGATCGGTGGTGGTGCTGGTAATTAATTGCAATTGTAGTTAAATTTACATTTATAACTAATTACAAATTGAAATAAAGTTCTAATTCATAAGTTACAATTGTAATTAATTATAAAATTGGAAATAAGTTACAATTGTATTTTCGATGAGTGATTGTGGCGGTGCTGGTGATGGTAATTAATTGCAATTG
Organism: Ligustrum vulgare; assembly: GCA_963555705.1. Lineage (NCBI taxonomy): Eukaryota > Viridiplantae > Streptophyta > Magnoliopsida > Lamiales > Oleaceae > Ligustrum > Ligustrum vulgare. The sequence goes on from OY743174.1 coordinate 32,668,480, forward strand.
TAGTTAAATTTACAATTGTAACTAATTACAAATTGAAATAAAGTACTAATTCATAAGTTACAATTTTAATTAATTACAAAATTGAAATAAGTTACAATTGTATTTTCGACGGTGGTTGTGGCAGTGGCTGATTACAAATTAGGCGGTGGTGGTAATAAATTGCAATTGTAGTTAAATTTACAATTATAACTAATTACAAATTGAAATAAAGTTACGATTGTAATTAATTACAGAACCTAATTCTGAACTTAAAAAAATCCTAATTTTAAAAATTATTTTGATACTTGTGTAATTAATTACAAAACGTCTGATTACAAAAAATTTCAAGTCTTAATGTTTGTAATTGTATACTTAACCTTTGGAACAATTGGGGCTCACTTCAGTACATGAGTCATTGGCCCAATATTGTTTATTGGGCTGGGATGAGTGTTGTAAATATCCAAGATTGTATCACTAACCAAAACTTCTATGAGATCACAAGTTATCCCAATATGCATAATTCACGCTAGAGAGGAAAAAAAATATGGGCTATTCACATAATTACTCTAATTTTAGGAATCAAATTGAAATTTACTTGAATTTTATAAAAATTGAAAATTACTCATAATAAAATCGTAAAAACTGAAAAATACTTCATAATCACGTGAAGTATCACAATCTGATACTTTTGATACTTCTCGAATATGTTAGTATCACAGTATGATACCTATGATACTTTTCAATTTTTTTAGTAACAATGAAGTATTTTTCAAAATTTTTTGTTTGTATAGTAAAAATCAGTTTTATTATTTAAAGTAAGTAATCTGTAAAATTATCCCAAAAAATATTCCATTACACGGGGTGTAATAGTAAGTTAGTTGCAAATAATTTACCATTTTCATCTTAAAACCATAAACGTAGTGGGATGACTTTAATAGATATAGTATGATATATAAACAAAATTGTAGCCTTTTATGGTGTACTATCTTTCTTTTCTTATAAGATAATCAAGCAGTAAATTACTCATGACAAAATTCAAGAATCCATGTCCAGAGTCCATGACACATCTAGGTTTATAACATGTGGTGGAATTAGTCATAACTATCTGCTTATGGACATTATTATTTGCTTTGTCATTCTTGTGATTTTATGAGAATTTTGAAAAGGAATTATTGTAGGAAAATAATTATCAAATCTTGTTGAAAAAAGAACAAACAGTATACCGGAACAAATAGTAATTTAAATATTGCTTTAAAATAGAAGCTATAAATTCGAGCAGAATTTGGAACCGAGGTCTCTAGCACAATTTCCTTAAAACAATTTCACGTGCTTCAGGTTTGTTCGAGCGTCGATCTATCTCCCAGGATACAACGGAGATCGAGCAGTTAACGTAGCATAGTGTTACCACTCCGGCGAACTGAACGTAAATATGAACGATCACCAAACTTCCAATATGAAAAGAATATGAAAAACGTGTCCTAAAACAAAACAAAGAAGTGATTCTCGTGTTGTGTAAAAACAATGGGGAGATGAGGTTAAATAGCATGCAATGGAGTTACACAATAACTCCACAATTAACAAGGAAAATTAATCCTCAATTAGTTGTAATAATTTGGGAGTTATAGGAGTTTCAAATTGGAAGAAAAATATCAGTTAACAGACAAAACGTGGACCACGGAGGTGGAACTCCAATTAATTATCCATTTTTCCAACAATTATATCTATTTCAAGATTAAATATATACAAGTTAGAATTTTTTTTCATGTGGAATTACTAAGGCCCTGTTCTCTTTGCTATTTTATGGTCGTTTTCTGTTTTTATTTTCGAAAATACTAAAAATATGTTCTCTTTACCATTTTCAAAAACGCATTTTGAAAAATAAAAAAAAAATTTGTACAGAAAACGCAAAACGCCCAAAATCTCGTTTTGTGTATATCTCAGTAAAAAATGTTCAAAACGCTGAAAACGCGTTTTGGGATTTTTTTTATATTTTTTTATTATCCTAACTTAGAACAAAGCTTAATATATATATATATATATATATATATATATATATATATATATAAAAGAATTATCCTACCTTAGAACGAAGCTTAAATAAATTTTTTTTTTTTTTTTTAGAATTATCCTAACTTAGAACTAAGTTTACATAAAGTTTTATTGAATTCAATATCAACATTACAAAAAAAGAAAATTAAGTGAAAATTCTTGTTGTTATATTTCAAAAAATGCCTTGATAAATGCACTCTGATAGTTTTGAAGGAACTTGCATTTTCTGAATTTTAATAGAACTAGAGCTTCCTCAAATCCCGAACCTGATTAAGCTGTGTTAATATAGACTCTTAATGCTCACATTAGTGTATTGTATGTAACCATGTTTTCAGTGTATTGTGAAAGGAAATTTAAGTTTGAGTCAGTAGTATTTTGCAAGCAAATTAATTAAAAACAATTTAAGTAGTATTCTGCAAAATTTCAAACAGAACGTGTTTTTCAATTTTTCATTTTCAAAAACAGTTTTCAAAAATGACAAACAAAACGCGTTTTCAGCAAATTTGAAAACAAAAATAAAAATAAGAAATACAAAACATTTTCGAAAATAAAAATATAAAATAAAATACAAACAGAACGTCACCTAATTGTTGAACATCCAAAGCAATCCATTTTATAGGCTATAGGAAACAAGGGAATTATATGCACTGCCATGATGTTGGATTAAAAATTAAGACCGAATCAACCCATTTATCTTAGGAGTTAAAATGATTTGCTTCTGCTGAGAACTTGCTCCTGGAAAGATTAATAAAGTTTCCTCCTGGAAGGATTAATAAATTTGCTTCTTACAAGTTGGGAATCTGCGGTGCCTATATTTTGCTAATCCTATAACTTGAAAGGGGAATTATGATAGAATAAAAGGCGAAAATATATTGATAGAGCACTCTTCGAGTCAGTGCAAAACTCCTTACAAAGTTCCTTCTAAATTCAGCTTAAAGAAAATGTTTATTACACAGCTCCCATTTAAAGCTATGAAAATCAAATAACAAACTTGGCCTACTATTCTCCTCTCCTGGAGCTTCTTCAACGAACACCAGATAATTCATAACCGTCCAGTCAGCTTGGTTTCTTATGTGACCTGGCCTTGAGCAATCCGCCTTCAATGTTCTCTACCCTTGTATTCTCTTTCTCATAGACCACACCTCCATAACGCCCCTCTTTTTCTGTTGTTTGGATTGAAGGGCTCTCTCCTTTAGTTCTATCTTTGGGCCACTCTTGTAATTGCTTCAGTATTGGGAAACTCTCTAAGTTCAACCCAGCCCATCTATCACTCCCCCTCCCCTTTGAAAACGACCTTGTCCTCAAGATCAGGGATTTTGTACATCCTACTGAACTCAGACAAGTCTTCCCAAGTTGCATATTCCAGGGGGCTATGAGACCACTGCACAAGAATCTGTTTGTGGGTCTATCCTTGCTCCTGAATGGTTCTTGCTGCCAAGATCACCACCGGATTCAAGACTGACCTGTTGTCTTGCTCACTTCAGGCAGTGGATAACTTTCAGCTGGTTTGTCTCCTGGATACGCCTTGAGCAATGACACATGGAATGTGGGGGTGAATGCGGCTGTCAGGAGGGAGTTCTAAAGTATATGCCACAAGACCCACCCTTTCCAATACTGGAAATGGTCCGAAGTACCTCCTGCAGATCTTAGTATTGATTCGTTTGGCCACTGTTGATTGTCGATATGGTTGAAGCTTGAAATCCACATTTAATTTCTCAATAGAAAAATGAGATTTTTTTTAGCATTGTGGATTTTTAGATACTCTACAATCAATCGAAGGGATGGATCAAATCCAATAAAAAAGGAGGTTTCTTTTAGGAAACAGATTAAGAAAAATAGGACTCAAAATGCAAGTACAATAAAAATTCCGTATTCCAGGAAAACTATCATATCTATTTTGTATCATTTTGGCGGCATGACCGAGTGGTAAGGTGGGGGACTGCAAATCCTTTTTCCCCAGTTCAAATTCGGGTGTCGCCTGATCAACAAAAAGCTCGAAATCTATTCTTCTCTTTTGTTGATACTTATTTGATTCTAAGCATCTGGTCTGAGGGTTTTCTAAAATATTGTGAATCCACCAAATCTCCAACCTGAAATTGTACATCTCTTTTGTTCTTGTTAGCTATCTGATTTATTCTGCTCTGGGCCTGATGTAAATTCTCCTTGAGTTGCTGGAAGAGGATATCCTGAGCTATCAGTGACTCATCCACAGCTTACACACTTACTGATCCCATTATATAACCCGGTATGGATGGTGGAAGTCTTCCGTAAAGAGCCTGGAACGGCATCATTCCAGTCGCTTATTGTTGGCTGGTATTATAGTGGTACTCTACCCAACTCAAATAAGTGCTCCATAGTTGGGGGTTCTCCGCTGTGAAAGACTGCAGATATTGTTCTAGGTAACGGTTTAGCACCTCCATTTTCCCATCAGTTTGTGGGTGATATGCGAAACTCATCCTCAAACGGGTGCCCATCAATTTAAATAGTTTCCTCCAAAACTGGCTAGTGAAAATGGGATCTCTGTCAGAAATTATCGACCTCGGTAACCCATGTAACTTAATCACCATGCTACAGAAAAGTTCAGCCACTCTAGTTGCAGTGTAATCCGTGGGAAGGGTTCCGAAATGGGCGTATTTCGTCAGTCTGTCTACTACCACCAAGATAGCTGCGTTCCCCTTCAAGTTTGGTAAGCCAACTATGAAGTCCATAGCTATATCCTCCCACACACACTCAGGCATTTCTAGTGGCTGTAATAATCCCCCAGGTGCCATGGTAGAATAGTCATGGTTTGGTAGACCAAACATCTGCTCAGAAACTCCTTAAAATCCCTACGTATTCCTTCCCAATAGAAACTTCCACTCAAACGAGCATGAGTCCTTTCAACCCCAGCATGCCCTACAAAAGGAGACTCGTGAAATTCTTTCAACATTCACTCTTTTAGCTTGGATTGTCTACTCAAATACAGCCATCCCTTGTGGAAAAGTAGCCCTTCTCGATGGACAAAAATTGAATCAGTTAACTGGCCATTGTCCCATTGCACTTTAAGATCCTATAGATCCTCATAGTGTTCATTCTCCCAACGTAGCTCTGCCAAAAAATCAAAATTACCTGATGAAATGGCCGTGTGAAGTTGGACCTTTGGACCTTCCTCGCGATGTGACAAAGCATCACCAGCGGAATTTTCTAACCCTGCTTTGTACTCAATGGTGAACTGATACTGATGAGATCCCAGTCTGGGAATCTCGTCGAACACGCGGAATAACGAAATTAAAACCTAGGAAAGATCTAGATCAGATCAAACACGAAATTAAATAAGAATTAAACTACTGGAAAGATAAAATTGACGATAGGACATTGACCCAAGATTCACGACGCAAGAAATTGACGATGCGGAATCGAGATCAGAGGTTTTCGAAACACCACAAGGACTTGTCAATTTCCTTGATAAGGTTCTAACTTGGAAACGCCACAAATATTCTCGCGAATATTTGATAAGTTCAACGCCGCAAATATTTCAAAATATTTGATAAGTTAGATTTGTTCTCGAAGAATACAAAAGGGACTCCTCAATCTTTTAATCGGAGAAAACTCTCTCAACTTTATTAATCTCAAAACTCAAACTAAACTGTTTTTTTTACAATGAATGGAAAGGAATATATATAAGCAAAATAACATAGTTGCTAATTTACTCAAAATGTAATTCCAATTAAACTAGAATACTAAACTAGGCAAACAATTAATTAAAAACGGAAAAATAATCAAAAATCCCCTAAAATCCGGAAAACCTCAATTACGGCCGTGATGAACACTTTTACGGCCGTAAATGACTTTCTGCTTAAGATTTACGGCCGTAAATATGAAATTCTGCAATTCTTCATCTAAACCCGAGGCGGAGTTACGACCGTGATAATAACCTTTACGGCCGTGATTATAAGAGTTACGGCCGTGACAGATCTTCGTTATGGTCGTAATGACCTTTCTGCCCAAATAACTTCGATCACTCAACTCGACTTGATCCTTTCGCCTTCTCAGCTCGATTCCAACATGGAACTTACTCCGTTTTGCATGTAGATCACCCTCATACCGTCGATGTCTCGACTTCACCCTTCAATGCCTGGTCCGGATCATATCATACTCCCTCTCTTGAAAAGGATTCGACCTCGAATCCATTTTTGGTCGGATTTTCAAATTCCTCCTGCTCTCCTGGGCTCGATGATCATTTTTAAGCTTCGTGCGATCTTTTAGACTTTTGGGCTGCTCATTTTTGCCAATGAATTTGTTTCCCGTCTTAAGTTCATGGTTTGACTTCGGTACCTGTAAAACAGATTTTAAAGAACTGGGGAGGGGTGTGTTAGCGTGAGTAAGTGCAAATAGACTCATTTTTGTGGTATACTCTCTTTTCTTTTGCTTTTTGCACTCAGTCTCTCCTTTTTCTGAGGTTTGAACCTCAACCCTCTTTTCTTTATTTTTCACTCCCTCTCATTTTTCTGAGGTCGTGGCCTCAACTCTCTTTTCTTTAATTTCCACTCCCTCTCCTTTTTCTGAGGTCGTGGCCTCAACTCTCTTATTTTTCCCCTCAAACTCACTTTTCACTTTCAATTGATCTTTCAGGGCTTCAGTTGGAGATAGTGGCATTAGAGTAAAATTTTCCCCCCTTTTACCAGGTTGTATCTATTCGTATACCCATTGTGTAGCACAGCCCTTTCATGTTTCCAAGGCCTCCCCAACAATATGTGACTAATTTGCATAGGCACCACGTCACAAACTACCTCATCAGTATATCCACCAAAAGAAAAAGTCACCAAGGCCTGTCTCTTCATCTTAACTTCCCCTGACTCAGTCAACCATTGTAATTTATAAGGTGTTGGATGTTTCATTAAAGGTAAGCCTAATTTTTCCACCAACATTATACTAACTACATTAGTACAACTTCCCCCGTCAATCACCAAACTACAAACTTTTTCATCCATTAAGCATCTAGTGCGAAAAATATTATCCCTTTACCTATCCACATTTTCCAAAACATTCGTCTTACGCTTAACGCTATGATCATGCCTATCAATAATTGACTTATCCACCACAACACTTTTTTACCCTTCACTATTACACCTATCCTTTTTACGTGGACAATCAAGTGCAATGTGACCCCGTTCCAAACATTTAAAGTACTTAATATTTTTATCCTTAAGAGCCTTGGAATCAGAATTATTTTGTGAACATGATCACTACTCTCCAGTTTTGATGTCTCTTTTCGCTTTAATGGCCTTTCATTATCCACACCAACCTCACGTCTATTACCTCTCCTAACCCGAGAACCATCATGAGATTGATCCCGAGGTCGTTGTTCATGTTCTGTACCTCGATTTTCCATCTGAGCCATAAACCTCTCAAATTGTGCCCTCATTGCTGCAATATTATCATTACCATGTTCATCCCTTCCATTCACACACCCTGAGCTGTTTCCTGTTTCCAATAGAAGATGAAGATGTGGAAACCTCTCTATCAGACATTTTTAAGACACGAACAAGGAAATTCGGAATATTTGGGGAATATCTGGGAATTTTTGAATTTTTTTTAATAATTTACCAGAGGACTGGACTACGAGTATGGCAGAAAAAACGGAACTAGATTTGGACGAAAAACGAACAAGAAAAACACTTTTGAATTTTTAGGACTGGCTCTTATGGATCAAATTGAAAAAATTTATACCTGGTACGAAGAACAAGAAAAACAAGAAAATATCAAGAATTGAATCTAGATTCAAGCTCTGATACCAGATGATGAGATCCCAGTCGGGGAATCTCATCAAACACGCGGAATCTCATCAACTCCCATTACTCTTAGCATCAATCCCTCAAATTCTGCTCGAAATTGTGAGATGGATCCCATCTAAACAAACTTCGAGATCTTTCCTAAAGGATCATCATAAATCGATGCTCTGAATCACTTCTTAATTGAGACAAAAACTCCTTCCAGCTAGTAAGAGCACCTTCTTTCTCCATCCATTGGTACCAAGTCGATGGATCTCCATCCAGATGAAAAGCTACCACAGCGAGGCAAATGGCTGGAGCTACCTTATGCAAATCAAAGGACTTCTCGATCTTAAAAATCCAGTTATCCACATTTCCCCCATCAAATCTAGGTACGTCAACCCGTAGCGTACGCAAGATTGAATTGAAATTTGTATCTGAACCGTCAGTATCGAAATTCTGGTTTCCTTGTTGATTATCGAAACTCTGACTTCCTTGCTGGGTGCCTTGTACTTCACCACTGCGTTGTTTGGGGCCCCTTCTAGAATCACGTGGAGGAAACGACATCTGGGAAAGACGCAGCTCGGTATTCACCATATGTTGCTCCAGCAGTGACGAAAATTTCCAGTTGATCCTCTGCATGTTGTTTGAAGCTAACCTCCATTGCTTTCACAAGCTCATCGATTTCCTCGTTCCTCATCTCTCAATGAAAAGCACCAGTGATAGAATAAAAAGGCGAAAATATATTTATAGAGCACTCTTCGAGTCAATGTAAAACTCCTTACAAAGTTCCTTCTAAATTCAACGTAAAGAAAATGTTTATTACACAGCTCCCATTTAAAGCTATGAAAATCAAATAACAAACTTGGCCTTCTATTCCCCTCTCCTAGAACTTCTTCAATGAACACTAGTCATAACCGTCCAGCCAGCTTGGTTTCTTATGTGACTTGGCCTTGAGCAATCCGCCTTCAATGTTCTTTGCCCTTGTATTGTCTTTCTCACGGACCACACCTCCATAACGCCTCTCTTTTTTTGTTGTTTGGATTGAAGGACTCTCTCCTTTAGTTCTATCTTTGGGCCACTCTTGCAATTGCTTCAGTATTGGGCCATTCTCTAAGTTCAACCCAGCTCATCTATCAAATTATCAACCATTTATCTTAGAAGTTAAAAAAAATTGGTGAAGGTATTCATGTACTATCTTTTCAGAATTGATCTTTGAGTCCTGATATCCATGTGTTATGTCACATGCATGGAGAACTAGAATTTTCTCTGTTGACTGCATTTTTCCTGTTTCTCCCATTTTATGCAATTTACGATTCAAATATGGCAATCTTTGGCTAACTTATTTTCATTAGTTCTGTTCCTGTTAGCTTGGAAGTTAGGATATCTCAGAAAGAACTCGACAGTTGTGCATCTCATAAAGAACTGATTTTTTGATTCCTGATATCCATGACTTATTTTCAATAGTTTCTTTCGTTAATTTATCTAATTTGCTTCACTTAGAAATCAAACTTCTACTTTTTGTTATTGGGTATTAGATTATAATTTTAAAAAATTATATGGCTAGTAAAATAAGTTGAAATTGGTCTTCAAAGATGAGTGGCTACCGACTAACAAGAGACGTGGTAGCAGCTCTAAATAATGTGGAAGATCCTCGTCTAGCAGTAGAGATGACAAAAGAGATCAAGAGATGGACGAAAGTATTGGAACGAAGTCGTTAAGCTAGGTAATATGCCCGATGGGAATGGAGAGAAGGGGGAGTCTTCTATACACTCAAATGATAGGAGAGTTAAGAGAACGGTTCTAATTAGGGAATTCTTCTTCCAAATTCTCCCCGACGGCTCAACTTTGACGATCCATTGACAATGAGAGAAATAACTTGCATCGTGAAGGGCTATACACGTGATGTTTACATGTGCTATCTTGACAACATGTTCAAAGCCTCCAGGGTAATTTTGCTAATACTCTAAAATTTTAAGATTACATAGGCGTTTTGAATATAATTGTTTAAAAATCATTCGGAAATCTTTTTCTAATTGCTTTGAAGAAATTTAAATGGATCAACCATGGTGAGAATGAAGTGGATAGGGTGTTTCACACTATAGCTAGTAGGTGACTGGGAGACAACATGAATTATTTGCGAGACTTTGCGAGACAGAGGCTATATTTAAATTCAGAAAATCCCTTAGAATGGAGGTCTAACAAGCCAAAATGGATTGAGGATCCTAATTGGGTCAAGTTATTGGAACACTTGAGCATTGAGGGATGGAAACAAAATTTTCAAATCAATTCAAATAACCGTGCCTCGACCGCCAATGGTGAACCACCTAAACACAATGGTGGTTCGGTGTCTTTCGCAGTGCACAAGGATCATTTGGTAGTATTTATAATCTTCATGTTATTTCTCATAATTAATATTCTATATCTCAATACAAATATTATTTAGGCCAAGGAATTAGGCCACTTTCCAACCACATTGGAGCTCCTTGTACATGTGCACAGTAAAGCGTTCAAAGATTTTATAGACATCAGATCACTGGATACACTTGTAAGTTTAATTTCTTTTGCTTCTAAGCCTAAACAAGTAAAAATGAATTTTTTACGACTATGAGTTATGATAATGTTATAAAATCACTGTTGTATTAAGTCATATTGTGTTGTTCATCTAAGAATATTTTATTATTTCTTACTTATCTTTTTGTATGCTTGCTTTGAATACGACTTGTCTTTATTTGATTACAAACCCTTCTTGTAACACCCCAAGTTTAAAATCTAAAACCTAGGCGTGTTAACTTCCATTCACATTATATGCGGAAATAATCGTTTAAAACATTTAAAATTTTCATTTACTATTACAAAAATTCGACAGAGTCTCCTCTGTAAATTGGACATAGCCAACCTGTAGAGGGATATAAAAACCATTTTTAAAATACACATCGCAACTCATTCAATCCCAAACATCATCCAAACCATTACAATAAGTCCCAAACTCCTCAACAATATAATTCCAAGTAAATAAACTTTAGCAAATGAAATAAGAGGAAATTTAACCTCAATAATACGTGAATTAAAGAATAAATAATGAGAAATTGAAATAAATTCTAATTTAACTTTATTTTAAAAGGGTTGAAGCGGGGATAGCCTGAGTCAGCTGCCGTGTGCTCTCCTCGGGTTACCTAACTTTCATCACCTGAAATGTTGGGGAGGGATTGGGTTGAGCTAAAGCTCAGTAAGTAAACTTTATGCACGTGATGTATGCTCATGACATGAAATTCCTTAAACCATTCAAAGTAATTACCCTCATTTACTTTACTTTTCAAGACATTCATACCTTCCAAACTTCCACTTAAACATTTCTAAAAACTTTAACTTCATTTCAAGACTTTCATTTCAATTCCTTACCCCCTAAAAAGAAATTTCGTCCTCAAAATTAAAATTTACCAAAAAGTTGTGAATATTGGCACGCATTTCGTCTTCGCATTCCCAAGTAGCCTCTTCTACTACATGATTCCTCCAAAGAACCTTAACTAACGTAATCTTCTTTCTTCTAAGTTCCTTATTTACTTTCATTAGGATTTTCACAAGTGACTCCTCATAAGTCGGATCCTCACAAAGATCTAATGACTCATAACTGAGGCTATGGGTGGAATCCAAAATATACTTCATCAACATTGATGCATGAAAAACATTGTGCACACCCGATAGCGCTGGTGACAATGCAACCCGAAAAGCTAGGTCACCCACTCTTTCAAGTATTTCAAAGGGATCAAAAAATCGTGGACTTAACTTTCCTTTCTTCCCGAATCTCATAACTCCCTTCATAGGAGCTACCTTCACAAAATTACATCTCCCACGGCGAATTTCCAAAGGTTTTCCTTCTTCTATCCGCATAGATTTTCTATCTACTCTATGCCGTTTTCATTCGCTGACAAATCTTTTCAACAACTTTTGCTGTTTGTTGTACTATTTCTGGACCCAATAATCTTCTTTCTCCTACTTCATCTCAATGAACTGGAAACCTACATTTCCTATCGTATAGTACTCAATACGAATCGAAGTTTGATAGTTCTTGTTGTAAGAGACCATCAACCAACATTATCCCACTTATGAATCCATTCACTCACTTTTTCAGCCTTTCATAGGATCTATTCTAACGTCTAAACATTAATATATATACTGATTGATCAAATTCTTAAAACTAAAATCAAGAAGATTGACCAGAATAAGACTTTATAATCCAGCATTAGTGAAACTTGACGTCCATACCAAAATATACAGTAGAAATACTAAAACTTTGACAGAATCTTTCTGGAAAGATTTACAAAAGAAATCCTTTCTAAACATGCTGGCATTTCTTTTAAAATCAAAGGATCAACTTAAATCCTGTAATCCATACTTAGTTATTGTAATCAAGTATTCAGCATCATACACTCATCTTAAACTAAAGCCAAGGTACTAACTTAAAAATCCATGCTTTCGAAATCATCATAACAACAATACTCTAACCAAGTATTTTATAAATAAATCATTGACCTATCATCAATGAATAAGACTTTTGTGATTCATATAGAATTCTTCATCAAGTTTACTTAACCCAAGGATACAATCCTATTATAAGTAAAAGTCACACAACTGACCTCAAATAATCATATCAATCTCTCTAAGATTACAACATAATAACCATCATATCTTTCACACAAACCTTCTACGTCAATATACTCACTAAGATTTTATATCGATCTCTCAAACTCAATAAATCTTGGATTCTGCCATTGTCACTCTTTCTGCACACTACTCCATAATAAATAATTATTGTGAAGTATTATCCTCATTTTTCACAAATCCTATCCACAAGGACAATTGCCTAAAATTTCATTTCTTATTTTTGAATCAAGATACTATCAATAATAATCTCCACAATTTCATGGTATATACTATCATAAACTTTCCTCCGATCAGATGCATTACTTCTGCAATACTTGTACAAATCTAGGACCTGATAAAGTTTCTTTCATCAATTTCATCCAACAATCTCTCATATGATATTTTAGTATCATCAATGAAAACCTAACGTACATCAGTGAATCATTCAAATTATGATGAAACCTGATTTATCTTTCATGACTGAGATTCATCTTTCTTCGAATTCCACTTAAAACTAAATATAGCATAACTTATTCATGGAAAGTCAACTTATTTCATAGTCTCAATACATCGTCACCTTCAGTTCTCACCATAAGAGCAATCGCATTATTCCTTATAATTATCTCTTGTACCTTTTATATTCAAATGACCTTATCACAATCATCATTATCTCACATAATCTCAAACCTTCAATCATATGTCCCCAAATTCTCATTCGAATAAATGGTTACTCCTTTTAAGGCATCTCACTATAAAATACTTTAAATATCTCCCAATAATGATAACTGACTTTTCCAAATAATCATATTGCATGTAAATAACCAAATCTTTAACACATCATCTACCAATCAACTTCCAAAATAAATCAACAGTATTATCACTTACCATCATAATTTATAATATTCTCCAATATAAGTGGTCATTTCTCACTAATAATCAATAAGTTCCTAAGAATAATTAAAATTCTTTCCAATAATGCCATAACATTTGTCTTCACTCATCTTTTCAAAATATGACTTGACATTTCCCAATATACGCATCAAGTCATCACATAACTTCATGTATACCTTGATATCCCAGAAAATCAATTCTTAATTCCTCAACATAACAATTTCAAATCATAGTTTCCAATATCAATATCTCACTTCCTTCAATACATTAATTGGCTTAAATGACCACCCATTAGTCATACTTATGAATATATGACACAAATCATAATCCCAAAATTTCTTAGTTACAAGATCAAACAACATTATAAATTTCTCTCAAAATAGAGGAATAATTCACTTACTCAAACACAATATCCATTCCTTAATTCCCAATAATTAAGAATCAAATCTTTAAATCTCAAATTTCATAATTTTTCTCATAGAAGTCTCAATAAAATCATATCACTCATAATCTCAACATCTTATCACAACTTCATAAAAATAGTTTTGTCATGTCTAAAATCAATTATGCAAAGTCTCATAAAACCATCTTTCTCCTTCATGTATAGCTCCTGAGCACCCCATGGCAAAAAGCTAGGTCGAACAAAACCTTTGTCCATGAGATTCTATAGTTGCACTTTGAGCTCTTTTAAGTTACGAAGGAGCCATCCGATATTATACCTTGGATACTAGAGTTGCGCACTTAATCGATGACGAATTCAATTTCTCTTTTAGGCGGTAAATCACAAAGATCTTCTGAGAACATCTTTAGTCCTTCTCGAATAACAGAAATTTGTTCGAGAGAAGTATTCACCTTAGACACTTCAATTATTGCAACCAGGTAGGCTTAATAACTCTTATTCATCAATTGACGAGCCTTCATCACTGATAATATCGAAATAGAAAGTTTCACCTTTACTTCAACAAGGCGAAAAGAGTTCATTTGGAGGTTTAAATACCACCTTAATGTAGCCAGTGATTGAAACCTTATACCGTAATAATCATTCCATTCCTAACATGACATCAAGTTTGTGGATATTTAGTGTTATGAGATCCATCATCTACTCCTTCCCATTCATCATGATTGAGAAATTTCTCAACACATAACTTTAGTTCAACAATTCTTCAAATGGCGTTGACAATATAAACTTGGTCTCCAGCTACTGAGATGGGTAAATCAATTTTCCTATAATTGTGGGACTATCAAATGAGTGGGTAGTCCCGAGATCAACACAATAAGTGCTTAATACTAAGTTCGATAATTTCTCAACTTCTCGTTTGGACATTGTACACTCTCGTGCCGATATACCATTCATACCCATTTCTTATTTCACAAAAAGATCTAATAAACGGCACCCAATTTTTTTAAATAACCATTACTTTCTCACTTCCTCATTTACATAACGAAGATATACTCATTATATTCACAAACTACATTCTTAACATTTCCCTTTACGACATTACACATTAACATGCAAGAAATTGCGATAATTGGAACATCACATAACATTGCATAATTTAAACAAAAATTATCTTACCAGATGATCGAGGAAGTAGCACTTGAGGGGTGACTCAGTTCCCGAACCATTTCAAATAATTTTTAAAAGTCTACAGAATCGCTTTTAAAATTCTTAGCTCTGATACCAAAAATGTAACACCCCAAGTTTAAAATCTAAAACCTAGGCGTGTTAACTTCCATTCACATTATATGCGGAAATAATCGTTTAAAACATTTAAAATTTTCATTTACTATTATAAAAATTTTACAAAAATCTCGACAGAGTCTCCTCTGTAAATTGGACATAGCCAACCTGTAGATGGACATCAAGACCATTTTTAAAATACACATTGCAACTCATTCAATCCCAAACATCATCCAAACCATTACAATAAGTCCCAAACTCCTCAACAATATAATTCCAAGTAAATAAACTTTAGTAAATGAAATAAGAGGAAATTTAACCTCAATAATACGTGAATTAAAGAATAAATAATGAGAAATTGAAATAAATTCTAATTTAACTTTATTTTAAAAGGGTTGAAGCGGGGATAGCCTGAGTCAGCTACCGTGTGCTCTCCTCGGGTCACCTAACTTTCATCACCTGAAATGTTGGGGAGGGATTGGGGTGAGCTAAAGCTCAGTAAGTAAACTTTATGCACTTGATGCATACTCATGACATGAAATTCCTTAAACCATTCAAAGTAATTACCCTCATTTACTTTACTTTTCAAGACATTCATACCTTCCAAACTTCCACTTAAACATTTCTAAAAACTTTAACTTCATTTCAAGACTTTCATTTCAAATCTTTCATTTCATTTCAAAACTTTCACTTCATTTCAAGACTTTCATTTCAAGACTTTCACTTCATTTCAAGGCTTTCGTTTCAAGACTTTCACTTACACGTTTCCAAAAACTTTAACTTCATTTCTATCGTGAACTCAATTAGTGTATCTTCTAGCCAATTACAATGCAGTGGGCAGTATCCCTTATTTAGGATCAGATTATCATTTTTCCACCGCATAGCGGTTTAATATTTGCCACCGTCAACCGGTTTAGAAATCGTCACCGCAGAGCGGTTTAATATTTGCCACCATCAACCGGTTTAGCAATCGTCACCGCAAAGCGGTTTAATATTTGCCACCGCCAAGCGGTTTAGCAATCGTCACCGCAAAGCGGTTTAATATTTGTTCCTTACTAGTGATCAATCCGTTCCCAAGAATAATTAAAAGTCTTCCAATAACGCCATAATACTTGTCTTCACTCATCTTTCAAAATATAACTTATCATTTACTAAATCTCGCTTATGGTGTAAATGAACTTGTCATTCTAACCTCAATTCCCTTAGTGGTTGCATACCATATTATGCTCTTAATTCCAAATGATAAAATTCTAGGCAGAGTCTCCCTTGTAATTTGGACTTATCCAACCCGTAGGTATACTTCATATCCAACAATAACAAATAACTCTACATTTGACCACAACGATTTAAATATTAACAACAATTCTAACACTTCAATATCATCAAAAATATCCCAGAAAATCAATTCATAATTCCTCAACATAACAATTTCAAATCCTATTTTCAAATATCAATATCTCAGTTCCTTCAATACATTAATTGGCTCAAAATACCACTCATACTTATAAATATATACCTCAAATTATAATCCCAAAATTTAATCACCAGATCAAACTACATAATAAATTTCTCTTCAAAATAGAGGAATAATTCATTTACTCAACACAATATCCATTACTTAATTCCCAATAACTAAGGACCAAATCTTTAAACCTCAAATTTCAAAATTCTTCTCATAAAAGTCTCAATAAAATCACATCACTTATAATCTCAACATCTCATCACAACTTCATAAAAACTGGCTTACTATTTCTCGTTTAATCTAAATAATAGATATTCCGAAAATTATTGTCTAATCCTTCCTGTTGACTTCTCATACTTAGTGCCATGTCTAAAATCAATTTTGCAAAGTCCAGGTCGGGTTCATCATTTCTAAGTTCGAGGGCAAAAATTATTATAAAATCATTTTTATTCCCATCATGCTCAACACTCGTTTTCTTTCTTTTCTTTTCTGAAAAATTTCCCATTATGCTTCAAAACCCATTTCTTTCTCATTATTTCGGATACTAGTTTTCTAATTCTTTCTCGTCTTTTCTTTTCTTTTCTTTTCTTTTCTTTTCTCGTCAAATTCTCAAAACATTTATTCTCAAGTATCCGAAATAATTCAATAAAGTAAATATACTAAACTTCGTTACCTTCGGAGTCGGCGGAAAAATGATGGTAATGGCAAAAAGTCGTCAAAACATTATTTCTATTATTTTGTAAAAAAAAAAATTTGTAAGTCTACAGAAACGTAGACCCGCTCTGATACCATCCTGTAACGCCCCGAATTCCGAGGAGCGCGGGAACGTCACTTTTCTAAATTCTTGAATAAACTTTGTTGCGGAAAATGACTAAATATTAAAGTGCGCATTTATTGAATAAAAGTTTAGCGATAATTCAAATGGAATAAGTAAATTCGTACAATTTATAATTATGACAGTTCTTGATAAAATGAAATAATTATTTCAAAGTTTACGACTTTTAAAAAAAGTATCAATTTGTAATTTTCCGTCATTGCCCATCACTCGCCACCGTCTCCGAAGTCTGCAAAAATGTTAAAATAACGGGTTGAGCATTTCAAAAATGAAATACTCAGTAGACTCATCGCCATTAATTAATCTACAAGATAATTGAACACGTAATCATGCAAATAATGTAGTGACATTCTTTTCTTATTCATAGGCATCACATAGTGAACGCAAATGAACACATTCTTTTCTTTTCTTGGCTAGCAGATAAGTTATGCCCAGCATAACATAAATTATTTATCTCAAAAGAGATATTCTTTTCTCATGCAATTAAGCATAAAATCACACAAATCCACATAACACATGCAATTATAGTATAAATCAATTAGTGGGGGCGAGTCTACCTTAAATCCGACGAGTGCAAAAGTTGAGCGGGAAATGACTTCAAATTCTTTAATTCTCCGTACGCTTCGTCTAGCCCATAATTTAAATTAGTCTTTAGAAATTTATAGTTTAAAAATGATAAATTACAATTTGAGGACTGAAATTGATGGTTTGAAAATTGAGGGACTAAAATGAGTATTTTTGAAAGTTGAGTGATTAAAATGAATACTTTGAAAGTTAAGATTTATATATATATATATATATATATATATATATATATATATATATATATATATATATATATATATATATATATATCATTTTAAATCAATATGAACAAAATCAAAAGACTTTAAAAGATGGGGCTTAAATAATTGCTTTTAAACATTTGAGGACTAAAATGTAAATCTTTTAAAACTTGGGCTTAAAATCAAATAAAGTAAATCAGCAGGGACTGAAGTAAAACCTTTTTAGAACATAGGGACTGAATTAAATCATTTCACAAACTTAGGGACCAAAATGAGATTTTCGAAAGTTAATATATTCAGATCTTATCTCTTCTATTTCATTTCAGATTAAAAACGAGAGAGAGAGAGAGAGAGATAAGGGACAGAGGGAGCGAGGTGAGCGGCGATGGGGAAAAATCAGTGAGGCACTACCGGCGCAAACGCCGGCGAAACGCTGGCGCGGTGAGCGGCGAGTAACGAGGGTACAAAAAGGTTGTATATTGGGGGCTGCGTGAGAGTGTAAAAACGAGAATAAACCGAGGTCTGGGATTGGATTGAAACTGTGATTTCCGTTGGAACTCCGGTCGAAACTATAAGGTAAGGATCAGATTACTTTCTTTCTTGGTTTATTCTTGGGTTTGGGGTTTGATTTGAGTATGGATTTGAATTGATTTGGGACTGAGCTGTTTTGGGCAATTGGTTGTCGTACGGTGATGGTTGATTCGAAATTGATAGTGGTTGACTGCGTGTGGTGGTGACTGTGAGGGGTGGACTTGAGCTGAAGTTGGGTGCGGGAAATGATGATGATGAATTTGGGGCTGATTGTTGAAAATTTGGAGTTGGCAATGGAGGCGGTGGTTTGACTGTGGCGTTGCAGTGGTTGGTTTTGTTTTGCAGATTGGGAATTGAAGTTTGGTTGTTTGTGGTTTGACATGGCTGAGGTTTTGGGTCGGGGTGATGGTTATGGTGATGGTGAAACTTTACTGCCGGTTGGTTGTGATCTCGGTGGGTGGTGATGATAATGGTTTGTGCAGGTTGCTGGTGATTGGCTACTGGTTGCGTTTGATGGCTGTGAGGGCAGTGTGCTTGATGATGATAATGATGAAAGAGATTGCTGGGAATCAATGTTGGTTTAGAGGTTACACTGGTTTGCTGATTGAATTCTTGTTGTGGCTTGTGGCGTGAGTTTGATGAAGTGGAGATGAGAAAATATACATTGGCTTGGGTTCAGAATCGGCAATTGCTTGATTGGTGACTGAGTGAGAGAGGATTAGGAAGAATAAACTGGTTGATGGAAAGTGAGTGTTTATGATTGAGGAAAAAAAAAAGGAAGGATTTTGGGGCTGAAAATGGAAGATTAGGACAGCTTTCTGATTGGGAGAAATTTCTGAGAATTGTGGAAGTGATTTAGGAAATTGCTTAAGGAAAGAAACAAGGTTAGAATGGAGTAAAAACTGTGAGGTAGGATTCGATTATGAAATATGAATGTTGTTGGGAAAAACGTGTGGAAACTGGAGAGCATAAGATGCTGATTGTAGGAGTGAGGAATTTTTGGAAATTGATTCTACTGATTAAGCCAAATGAATAAACATGGGAATGGAAAATAATGTGCTGAATATGAGAGTGGAAGTTGGGGAAGAAATTTTTGGGATTCAAATTAAAATGAATGTGAATTGGAGATAAAATATTTTTGAACTTAAATAATTAAAATTTGGATTAAAATACATAAATAAATAAATAATGAAAATAAGATACTTTTATTGAAATTGAAATTGAACTACGATGAATTTAAATAATTTAAATTTTTTTAACTTAAATTGATTAGACGAAAATGTGTTTAAAATAAATAGGTAAAGTCGTAGCGACACGTTTTAAATAATATTTAAATAAGTCATAGAAAATTCTAGGTCGCTACAACCCTACCACCTTAAAATAATTTCGTCCTCGAAATTTAAAATTTTCTTAATTTAAAATAATTGGATACTTGATCAAAATTTCTTCTTTCTTGAACCAGGTAGCTTCATCACTACCAGGTCTTCCCCATTGAACTTTAAAAATGAAGGATGAAATTGGGACAAGTTTAAAGTCGAAATTTGAACTTAAATATTTAAACGAATTTAAATTTCTTTTCTTAAAATCTTAAAATAACTAATATGACTAGACGAGAGCGCTGGTTTTAAATAATAATTGTTAAGGTTGGAGAGTCGTAGCGACAAGTTTGGTAAAACAAGTCTTTTAAGTTTGAAAATTTCTCGGTCGCTACAACCTTCTCCACTTAAAATAATTTCGTCCTCGAAATTTAAAATTTTCTTGATCTAAAATACTTGGGTATTTCAAAATTTCTTCTTCTTTCTCTCAAGTAGCCTCATCGCTACCATGTCTACCCCACTGGACTTTGACTAAAGGAATCTCTTTGTTTCTTAAAACATGGACTTTTTCTCTTTACTATGCACATAGGTGCCTCTTCATAAGTCAAATTTTTTTTTTTTTTTGGACTGCAATAAACTAATAATTCACCATATGACTTGAATCATGAACAATAAGTCGCATTACCTACTTTTCTAGCATTTTAAATGGTCCGATGAAATGAGATCTTAAATTCCCTCTCTTGTCAAAACGAAAGGTACCTTTTATAGGATCTATACTAATATCGAAATCACCAAATATTCATTGACCCAAATGCTTAACCTAAAAATCAAGAAGATTGATCAAGAATAAATCTTTTAATCCATAATATATAAGCGCGATATCAATTCCAAAATATTGAGTACAAAACCCAAACTTGGTAGAATCTTTCTAAAAAGATGTACCAACGAAATCATTTATAAGTTCGACTGAAACTTCCTTTTCAAAATCGGAGAATTCAAACTTAAATCCTTTAATCCATACTTTTAAATCATGCATCAAGTACTCGGTATCACATGCTCATTCTAACAGACGGCTAAGATACTAACTTAAAGCATCATACGGATCAGATATGTTATTCTCAAACTTAAGAAACCTCACTAATTTCCCAATCTAAAGTTCAAGATTCAATTTTCCCTGTTCTCCCAAAACTTCAATTCATGTCACACTATGAACAATTCTCTGATTAAGTCTATCACCATTGAATAAAACTTCTGTGAATCATATAGTATTCCTCATCATGTTTGCTTAACCTAAAGGTACAATCCCATTATAAGTAAAAATCACACAAATGATCTTCTCAGATTTTCCATTATTGTAGTCAAAATACTTTATTCACATCGAAGGTGCAACCGACAATAAATAATCAAAACTGCATCATCAAAACTTTAAATAAACTCATATATTATGACTCAAAACAAAAATTCCCAATCTATGTAATATTTTTCACCATAATGCAATAAACCATCAAAATGAGATCAATTGACTCAATATATTCACACAATTATTCACGGGATAACCATAACATCCCTTAACCGTCTAGTCATCATATCTTGTAGTAATCATGTAACCTGTCACTTATCATCGTATCATATGACCTCAAATATTCATTTCAATCTCTATAAGATTTCAATATAATAACCATCATACCTATCACGTGAACCTTATACGTCAATCTGCTCTCTAAGATTATATATCAATCTCTCAGACTAATAAATCTTGGATTCTACCGTTGTCACTTCTCTGCACACCATTCCAAAATAAGTCATCACTGTAAAGTCTTATTCCTATTTTCCTCACAATTCCTATTCACACCGACAATTACATAAAATTTCATTTCTTATTTTCGAACCAAGATACCATTAGTAACAATTTCCGAAATTTCAAGGTATGATCTTAAACTTTCCTCTGATCAAATGCATTACTTCTGCAATACTAGTACAAATCTAGAACCTGATAAAGTTTCTTTCATCAATATTGAAAACTTAATGTACATCAGTGAATCATTCACATTACGAGGAAATCCTGATTTATTTTTCATGACTGAGATTCATCATTCTTTGAATTCCACTTAGAACCAAATACAGCATAACTTATTCATGGAAAGTCAACTTATTTCATCATCTCAACACATCATCTCCTTAAATTCTCGACCTAAGAAAATCACATTATTCCTTATAATTTTCTCTTGTACCTTTTGTATTCAAATGACTTTATAACAATCATCATTATCTCACAAAATCCCAAACATTAAATCACATATTCCCAATTTCTCACTTTGAATAAATGGTTACTCCTTTAAGGCATCTCACCATAAAATATTTTTAATATCTCCTATTCACGATAACCGACTATTCCCAATAATCATATTATATGTAAATTCAACCAACGGTAAATAGTTTTCCTAACTATCACCGAGGTCTAAAATGTAAATTCTTAACATAGCCTCTAAACTTTGTATAAAGAAAAATGTTTGCTGATTACTTAGGTCATTATTCAATAACCCAAATTGACATCACGTCTCTTCACTAATCTCCGTAAGCACATGAAAATTTTTCTCCAAATTTCAATAAATCTTTACTATTTCCTTAGAAACATATCAAACCATAATAATTTTTTATCTCTAAAACTTATCACCAAATATCACCAAAATAATTAAAACGATAGAAATTACCTGAATATTCTCTCTATGTAGTATACCCAATAATATATTATTCATAAATCAACATAATATCATCAACTTATCTTTAACATATCTACCCGATCAAATTTCCAAAATAAATCAACCTTATTATCTCCTATTCTCATAATTTATAATATTCTCCAATACAAGTGATCATTCCTTACTAGTGATCAATCCGTTCCCAAGAATAATTAAAATTCTTCCAATAACGCCATAATACTTGTCTTCACTCATCTTTCAAAATATAACTTATCATTTACTAAATCTCGCTTATGGTGTAAATGAACTTGTCATTCTAACCTCAATTCCCTTAGTGGTTGCATACCATATTATGCTCTTAATTCCAAATGATAAAATTCTAGGCAGAGTCTCCCTTGTAATTTGGACTTATCCAACCCGTAGGTATACTTCATATCCAACAATAAAAAATAACTCTACATTTGACCACAACGATTTAAATATTAACAACAATTCTAACACTTCAATATCATCAAAAATATCCCAGAAAATCAATTCATAATTCCTCAACATAACAATTTCAAATCCTATTTTCAAATATCAATATCTCAGTTCCTTCAATACATTAATTGGCTCAAAATACCACTCATACTTATAAATATATACCTCAAATTATAATCCCAAAATTTAATCACCAGATCAAACTACATAATAAATTTCTCTTCAAAATAGAGGAATAATTCATTTACTCAACACAATATCCATTACTTAATTCCCAATAACTAAGGACCAAATCTTTAAACCTCAAATTTCAAAATTCTTCTCATAAAAGTCTCAATAAAATCACATCACTTATAATCTCAACATCTCATCACAACTTCATAAAAACTGGCTTACTATTTCTCGTTTAATCTAAATAATAGATATTCCGAAAATTATTGTCTAATCCTTCCTGTTGACTTCTCATACTTAGTGCCATGTCTAAAATCAATTTTGCAAAGTCCAGGTCGGGTTCATCATTTCTAAGTTCGAGGGCAAAAATTATTATAAAATCATTTTTATTCCCATCATGCTCAACACTCGTTTTCTTTCTTTTCTTTTCTGAAAAATTTCCCATTATGCTTCAAAACCCATTTCTTTCTCATTATTTCGGATACTAGTTTTCTAATTCTTTCTCGTCTTTTCTTTTCTTTTCTTTTCTTTTCTTTTCTCGTCAAATTCTCAAAACATTTATTCTCAAGTATCCGAAATAATTCAATAAAGTAAATATACTAAACTTCGTTACCTTCGGAGTCGGCGGAAAAATGATGGTAATGGCAAAAAGTCGTCAAAACATTATTTCTATTATTTTGTAAAAAAAAAAATTTGTAAGTCTACAGAAACGTAGACCCGCTCTGATACCATCCTGTAACGCCCCGAATTCCGAGGAGCGCGGGAACGTCACTTTTCTAAATTCTTGAATAAACTTTGTTGCGGAAAATGACTAAATATTAAAGTGCGCATTTATTGAATAAAAGTTTAGCGATAATTCAAATGGAATAAGTAAATTCGTACAATTTATAATTATGACAGTTCTTGATAAAATGAAATAATTATTTCAAAGTTTACGACTTTTAAAAAAAGTATCAATTTGTAATTTTCCGTCATTGCCCATCACTCGCCACCGTCTCCGAAGTCTGCAAAAATGTTAAAATAACGGGTTGAGCATTTCAAAAATGAAATACTCAGTAGACTCATCGCCATTAATTAATCTACAAGATAATTGAACACGTAATCATGCAAATAATGTAGTGACATTCTTTTCTTATTCATAGGCATCACATAGTGAACGCAAATGAACACATTCTTTTCTTTTCTTGGCTAGCAGATAAGTTATGCCCAGCATAACATAAATTATTTATCTCAAAAGAGATATTCTTTTCTCATGCAATTAAGCATAAAATCACACAAATCCACATAACACATGCAATTATAGTATAAATCAATTAGTGGGGGCGAGTCTACCTTAAATCCGACGAGTGCAAAAGTTGAGCGGGAAATGACTTCAAATTCTTTAATTCTCCGTACGCTTCGTCTAGCCCATAATTTAAATTAGTCTTTAGAAATTTATAGTTTAAAAATGATAAATTACAATTTGAGGACTGAAATTGATGGTTTGAAAATTGAGGGACTAAAATGAGTATTTTTGAAAGTTGAGTGATTAAAATGAATACTTTGAAAGTTAAGATTTATATATATATATATATATATATATATATATATATATATATATATATATATATATATATATATATATATATCATTTTAAATCAATATGAACAAAATCAAAAGACTTTAAAAGATGGGGCTTAAATAATTGCTTTTAAACATTTGAGGACTAAAATGTAAATCTTTTAAAACTTGGGCTTAAAATCAAATAAAGTAAATCAGCAGGGACTGAAGTAAAACCTTTTTAGAACATAGGGACTGAATTAAATCATTTCACAAACTTAGGGACCAAAATGAGATTTTCGAAAGTTAATATATTCAGATCTTATCTCTTCTATTTCATTTCAGATTAAAAACGAGAGAGAGAGAGAGAGAGATAAGGGACAGAGGGAGCGAGGTGAGCGGCGATGGGGAAAAATCAGTGAGGCACTACCGGCGCAAACGCCGGCGAAACGCTGGCGCGGTGAGCGGCGAGTAACGAGGGTACAAAAAGGTTGTATATTGGGGGCTGCGTGAGAGTGTAAAAACGAGAATAAACCGAGGTCTGGGATTGGATTGAAACTGTGATTTCCGTTGGAACTCCGGTCGAAACTATAAGGTAAGGATCAGATTACTTTCTTTCTTGGTTTATTCTTGGGTTTGGGGTTTGATTTGAGTATGGATTTGAATTGATTTGGGACTGAGCTGTTTTGGGCAATTGGTTGTCGTACGGTGATGGTTGATTCGAAATTGATAGTGGTTGACTGCGTGTGGTGGTGACTGTGAGGGGTGGACTTGAGTGTTTATGATTGAGGAAAAAAAAAGGAAGGATTTTGGGGCTGAAAATGGAAGATTAGGACAGCTTTCTGATTGGGAGAAATTTCTGAGAATTGTGGAAGTGATTTAGGAAATTGCTTAGGGAAAGAAACAAGGTTAGAATGGAGTAAAAACTGTGAGGTAGGATTCGATTATGAAATATGAATGTTGTTGGGAAAAACGTGTGGAAACTGGAGAGCATAAGATGCTGATTGTAGGAGTGAGGAATTTTTGGAAATTGATTCTACTGATTAAGCCAAATGAATAAACATGGGAATGGAAAATAATGTGCTGAATATGAGAGTGGAAGTTGGGGAAGAAATTTTTGGGATTCAAATTAAAATGAATGTGAATTGGAGATAAAATATTTTTGAACTTAAATAATTAAAATTTGGATTAAAATACATAAATAAATAAATAATGAAAATAAGATACTTTTATTGAAATTGAAATTGAACTACGATGAATTTAAATAATTTAAATTTTTTTAACTTAAATTGATTAGATGAAAATGTGTTTAAAATAAATAGGTAAAGTCGTAGCGACACGTTTTAAATAATATTTAAATAAGTCATAGAAAATTCTCGGTCGCTACACCACTCAATCGAAGAAGCTGCTCAATCTCATTTACTATAACCTCAAATAACCTACATTAGGAAGATACTCAAAAACCATTGACAAGAAAAAAGAGGCAATCGAAAAATAAAATCTGGATTCTGAACTTCATATTATACTTAAAATTTTATATGAACCCCCCCCCCCCCAAAGTTACATTCCAGTACGTCAGAATTTTAATTCATCTATCAAAAGCCAATCAATTGTTTAAGTTCATCTCTTACTGCATGATAGCGGTATGCATTTATAGCCCCGGTGAGATTGACATCAAATGAGAAATTGTTAATAGTATAATGTGATTTATGATAATCAATTACAAGAAGATGTATATGTTATTGGTGCATCTAGTGCTATGTTATAACCTGTAATGGTAATGAGATAAACAAAGAATTAAAGAATGTAACTATATGTTAGCTTATATTAACTTAGTTTGGATTTATATATTAAGAAATACGAATTAATTTGACATCTAAAATATGTCATATTATGTCAATAGGTAAACCGTGGATTAAAACTGAATCAAACCGCAAAAAATGGTTTGGTTTGTAAAATGAAATAAATATAGAATGATTTGGTTTGGTTTGGAAAAATGTCAAACCTCTTAAAATGGTTTAATTCGAAAGTATGCAAAAACTGTCCAAATCGGACCGCGTTCACCCTTAACAGATGGTTAAAATTGAAGCACTGTAAAAGTAGTCGTAGGATGCACATGAGAAAAGGCGAAAGGAGAAAATAGAGGAGGGTGAATCGAGATATATAGAAATAGAAAATCTCAAGGCCTCAATTGAAGCGTCAGCTGAGGCGACAATGCAAGCAAAAAGTCAAAGACGTGCTCAACCAACTGAGTCTGTTCGGCGGCCAAGGTGGTGTTTTTTTTTTTTTTTTTTTTGGTGTTTTCTAGGTAGATCAATGATTGAAAATTGAAGAGAGAAAATATGTGTAGTTAAAAAGTAGTTTGAGAAATTGTGTTATTTATAAATTTATTTATAAATTGTAATCATTGCGTAAAAGAACGAATTATAAATTTGTCAAATTCAAAGTTTTCTACGTCATCGGGCACCAAATCCATTTAAAAATGTGCTAATTGTGATGTACATAAATATAACATGCTTTTTGTACTTGGATTTTGTTATATTAGCAGTATTATTAATTATACTAATTTGTAGATAAAAATATAGACCTGAGTAATGGGATAAATGATTTATTGTTGGGAGAATTATTAAAAATATATGGAGAAAATTTAATAAATCATAAATCTTTGGATATATTAAATGAATAAATAAAATTTGTTAATAGATGTTTTTGACGACAAGAAGACGTTCTGATAGCCAAAAAAACTCATCAAAAATTATTTTTCGAATTGTCTCCTTAAGTCATATTTTGACGGGCTTAATGAACCATTGGAAACCCTGAACCCCTTATGGACATTGGGTTTTCTGACGACCTTAATGAGCCATCTGAACACCTATTCCAACGCCCAATTACCACCGTCATAATTTAATTTCCGACAACTTTTACTGTCATCGAAAATTAAATTTTTATGGTACTTTATTGTCGTCGGAAATCCAACGGATTTTTAGGCTGTCGAAATTGCCGGTGGATTTTAGATGGTTTTTGTCTCTTGGAAAAAACTCAACGACAGATTGAGCAATTTTAACGATGGATTTGTTTGTAAGTCTATTTTTTGTAGTGTCTCATGACTTGTTAATTGCATGTCATCTAAATATAAAAGAAAATAGAGAGAATTTCTAAAATATGAAATATATATATATATATACAAATATATCAACATTACTATGCTTAAAACCAAGTCCAACTACAAAGGAATCAAACATTTTGTAAAATTGCCACTACAGAAAAATGTTTCCAATGACCACGAAAGATGGTCGATAAAGAGGTTATGTTTTGGTCGCTAAAGATCTTTAGCAACCAAAAACTTGTGGTCCATGAATGGTTCCTAATTCGTAGTTGGTGAAAGTGTTTAGTGACCAATGTAACATTGTCTCTGTTGGAAATGGGTCAAGTTTGACCAATAATTAGGGTGGTCCCCGATATCCATTTTGTACTGGTCAATGGCTAAACACATTTTACTCCAAGAGTAAATATTCGTGATATATTTAATTTCACAAAACTATTTCCGGATGAATGAGAAATTAATGCTAGAAGTTGGCAACTTGAAAGTGAAAATATTGGAATTAGGAAGCAAGTGTGGAAACTTAATCCCACATACGAAGTTGAAAGAAATTTGAACCAATTTATATACCTCAAGTTTGGATATAGTTTGGGTCCAAGGGGTACCAATAGTCTTTGGAAAGGGGAAGTCTTAGACAATGTCTAGACTAGTCCAAAGCCCACACGCGTGCGCCCTGTCGCTGCCGGCCAGGTCGGCACGAGTACGAGCTCGAACTCGGGTCAGGTCGTTGGTCATGTTTGGAATTATTTATTTAATTTATTTTTACTTATTTCCGGATTTCAAAATTAATTAATTGAATAGGTGTGTCTTTTCAAACCTATTCGAAATTGTTCGAACTAAAACAGACACAAACTAATAGTTGTGTCTATTTAGAAATACTTTCAAGGAGTTGCAACTCTTGGAAATCTATAAATAGGACCCCTGATTTCCAAATTTCATAATCATACTATTCTTCATTCTCTCCTCTTGCGTTCTGCATAACAAAAATATTTTCGTCCATTGAGAGAGTACGAAACTTTTCTGGTTCGTCGATCTTTCTGTTTGGAGTGCTTCTACACCGTGAGAGGAAGATTGTTGTATCTTGGGAGGATATTGGCGTCAACTGTAAGCATTGTAACAAGCCAAAATCATCTTAAGGAAATAGAGTCAAACTCTATCCTCAATCTACTGTCTTTGCAATTTTTATTGAGCATTTATTCGGTTTTCCATTCTCTTCTCTTAATTTTTGATTTTACTACATATCTTGCATGCTAAATAATATTTCTAACAATCTTATGACAATTTTCTCTTTGTTTTATTATTTGCATGCGTTTATATAATTTATATTTAATGTGACTTTGTTCCTTTTGCGTGTATTTATTTATTATAGCATACATGCATAAACTTATTTTTTTTAGTTAAACGTCAAATCTATTTTGAATTCCTTTTGTATATATTCATATTGACTACATAATATATTTAATAAATAAATTTATTGTATTCTCGGGTCACTTATAGTCTGACACAACCTTATACCTTTTATAATTTATTAATCGGTTCTTTATAATCAACACTTTGATTATAATTGTTTATCTTCTGTTTTCGTAATAGAAATGATTGTAACAAGTGAAGTAATGTAGTTCCCCCCAATGGAACCAACAACATACGGTTCCACCAAGTACTACAGTTCCACCAATGACTGTTCCTATTCAAACCAATCCGGTTCCACATGGAGAAAAATCGAAAAAATTTAGTAGAATGGATTTCAAAAGATGCCAACAGAAGATGCTATTTTACTTAACCACACTGAATTTGGAAAAGTTCCTAACTGAGGCAGCTCAGGTGGTTCAAGAAGGACCAAACAACAAGGAGTCCCTTATTGCCTTGGATGCATGGAAGCACTCGGACTTCTTATGCAAAAACTATATCTTTAATGGGTTGGACAACACACTATATGGCGTTTATAGTGCCATGAAATCCGCAAAAGAACTTTGGAAGTATTTGGAGAAAAAAATACAAAACGGAGGATGCTAGTACAAAGAAATTTACTGTTGTAAAACTCCTCGACTACAAAATGGTAGATTCCAACTCTATTATTAACCAAGTTCAAGAACTGCAGTTCTCCTTCATGATATACATGTTGAAAACATGAATGTCAGTGAATCATTTCAAGTGCCTGCCATAATTGAGAAACTCCCCCCCTCCCCCCCCCCCCCCCCCCTCTGTGGAGAGATTTCAAAAATTATCTTAAGCACAAAAGAAAGGAAATAAACCTGGAGGAACTAATTGTTCGGCTAAGGATTGAGGAAAATAATTGGAAATCAAAAAGAAATCTGGAGGACAATTTGTCCAAGAGAAGGCAAACATGGTGGAATCTAGTTCAAGAAAGAACAAGAAAAGGAAATATTCTGGTGATGCTCCTAAACAGGGCAACAAGAAGAATGCTAAGAAGTTCAAAGGTAACTGCTACAAATGTGGAAAAACTGGACATCGTGCATGTAACTCCCCTAGTTCTAAATACCCGGAACTTCACTTTATCATCTCAAACTAACTTTCAAAATGATAATTAGAGAATAATGACTGAAATTTAATTCACATAACTTCATAAAAATGTATTTAAATTGTCAACAGATCGAAAATTGGAATATCTCGACAAAATAGATAAGTTTACGATTTCAAATAAAACATTTTGAAAGACTCAATAATAGCCACCATAGTACGCCTCATCGCCAACTCCATCATCTGCAAAATTGTTTTTGAAAAATTTGAGTATTTCAAATAAATACTCAGTAGACTCGTGCTCAATAATCGCTTGACATTATAAATTAAAACACATAATCATGATATTCAGGTCTCAGTTGTCAAAACGATCACCAGTATTCTCATGAACGAGTAAATAAATATAAGTTCAAGTCTCATGTATTTAAGCAAGTAAATTCTTGTAACATAGTCTCATGCTTGTAAAGTAAGTAATTCTTATGAACACATTCATACATGCTAAATTATAATCCAAATAATCATTGATGCGCACTTTTGAAATGAAATTTTGTAAACAAGAGTTTACCTTAGTTCCTTATTGTTTGCCCTGCCTTCTAACTTTAAGGGTCATAGGCAGATCTATGCTATTGATCTATATCTCTGGTAAAGGCCTATGAGGCTTATACACTGTAATGAACGGGGGCTTCAAAGTCACCGGAACTTTTCCATGAGACGACGTCTGAGATCCTTCCGAGGCACTCAAAAA
This sequence comes from Ligustrum vulgare, assembly GCA_963555705.1. NCBI lineage: Eukaryota > Viridiplantae > Streptophyta > Magnoliopsida > Lamiales > Oleaceae > Ligustrum > Ligustrum vulgare. The sequence continues at coordinate 32,699,615 of OY743174.1, forward strand.
ATATGAGAGGGGGTGAGCATTCTAAAGAACCAAAAACACTTCCTGGTTGTTGGTCCTTCTCCCCCAGGGACAGGATAAGGGTGAAATAGCTGGTCCTTTTCTCGAGTATTGAGCAAATGGGATAAAACTTCTAATGTTCTCACTCATCGTCTAGTCCTATATATATATTTTTTAAATTATAAACTAAACATCATGATAATGTACTCAATAAAATAAAATATCCTCATTAAAATAATATCTTTATTAATAACTCAAAGTCCTTCAAGTGAGGATACATAAATAGGAGGGCGTGAAATGCTACATAGCTCAAAATAAGTAAGGCCTTTTCTATTACCAACTCTAGTGATCTACTGAGTAACACATGACTCGACATCAGATATCTCCCCTAGTGCTATCTCAGCATCTTCCTCTGGTTCCTCCTCAGATGCTTCTTCTTCTAGATCTTCTTTAGGTTCTTCTTCTGATCCTCCTTCTGGGTCCTCCTCGGGATCTCTCTCGGGCACGAACTCAGGTCCCTGCCCAGGTTCAAGCTCGGATGCTGGCGCCTCATCTGGAGAGAACCCAAAAAGTTCCTTGTGGTACATAGGCCAGTACGCCACAAGTCTCTCACAGAAAGAGTCGTAGTCGAGATCCACATTAATGGAAGTATTCATGTCCATGTATATCAAGCGAGCTATATCTCGTGTATTATCCGGAAAGGACGAGATCAAATGCTGATCGACTGGAAGTCATTGGTCACGTAGCCATGTTGTATTGGTCGATTACGTAAGTAACTCACTTGCCCAACATGCTGGTTGATATTCCATTCAGGCCTAGGTTTAAAGTGGTCATAGTCTCTAGCGGCTATCTCTGCGTAACTAGATACGTTCTTGGAACTTGATGCCATGTCATAAAATCAATTATGCAAAGTCCAATCAAGGAAAAGTTCTTTAATCTCTCTAAGTTAAATTACGAGGACATAAAATAAAATCTTTAATTATTTCAAATTATGCTCAAACTCATTTTCTGTTTGGATACAAGCTTCTTCCTTCTCTAAATTCTCATAACATAATCTTATGTATCCAAAATAATTCATCATGTCTAAACATACTTTCTTTACCTCGGAGTTGGCGAAGCGGCGATGGCAGTGGCAAATTTTCATTGCTAAAAATAATTTTGAAAATCTCTTTTTGAAAATTTGAAAGTCTACAGAAACGTAGACCCGCTCTGATATCATCTGTAACGCCCCGAGTTCTAAATACCCAGAACGTCACTTCATCGTCTCGAACTAACTTTCAAAGTGATAATCAATCGGAAAATGACCGAAATCTTATTCACGTAACTTCATAAAAAAATTTCAAATTGTAAAAAGATCGAAAATGGGAATAACTTAACAAAATAGATAAGTTTGCAATTTTAAATAATTTTTTTTTGAAAGACTCAATAATAGCCACCATCGTACGCCTTGTCGCCAACTCTATCATCTGCAAAATCTGTTTTAGGAAAGTGTGAGTATTTCTATGAAATACTCAATAGACTCACGCACAATAATAATTTGATATTATAAATTAAAACACATAATCATGATATTCAAGTCTTAGGTGTCAAAACGATCACCAGTAGTCTAATGCACAAGTAAATAAATACAAGTTCAAGTCGCATGCATTTAAGCAAGTAAAATCTCGTAACGTAGTCTCATGCTTGAAAAGCAAGTAATTCTCATGAACACAATCATACATGCTAAACTTATAATTCAAAAAATCATTGATGCGCATTTTTGAAAAGATAATTTGTAAATAAGAGTTTACCTTATTTCTCGAGTACTGAGCAAACGGGATAAAACTTCTAATGTTCTCACGCCTCGTCTAGTCCTATAAAATAATTATATAATTAAAATCATATTTTGGATTAAACAAGTTTAGAAAGATGAATTTGTGTAAAATAAGGTTTTTAAAAGGCTTTAGGGACTAAATTGTGAATTTGGAAGAATTGGGGACTGGTTCGTGCAAATAGCTGGAATTAAGGACTATTTTGACAAACTCGGAAAGTTCCTTGCCAAATTACATTTCAGCATAAACTATTGGGTCAATATAATCTGATTTGAAAACTTGGGACTTAATTAAACTAACTAAAAACGAAAAGGGCTGAAATAAAACATTATTAAAAATGCAGGGACAAAATTGAAAAGACTTTGAAAATTGGTACTTAAGGGATAAATTTTATAAAATCAACAATTAACATATCAGAGTTTTCTCCTCTCTCTATCAAATTCAGCAGAGAGGTTCTAGCAGGGTGCGATCGGGGATGGCGAAGGGCTGTCGCACAATCCCAGGTCGTTGGGGTACGGTGACATCGCCGCCGTTTCAGGGTGGCGTGGATGAAGTGGGTGTGGGTGTGTGATAGGGTGAATGTTTTGGGCAAAAATGGAAGCTCGAAGTTGTTGGGTCATGATTTGGAGCTGCGATTCCGGCATTATTCCGGTCAACTGGCTTTCTTGGTTTGGGTTTTGATATATTTTTTTTAGGTCTTCTTGAGTTGGGAAGCCATGATTTTGGAAGTGGTGATGTGGTGATATTTTTGGTGGAGTTGGTTTTGGTCATATGAAATCATTTCTGATTGTTTGTGGCTCTTGAATTCAACGACGGAGGTTCGATTTGTAGTGGTGGCAGTTTGGTGAGGTGATGCTTGTTGAAACTAGTTTGGGTCGACTGTGGAGGTCTTGTGTAAGGCTCGGTGGATTGGTTTGGGTTCCAGTAGCATGGTGGTTGGCAATGGGTGGAGATGACAGTGGAGTTTGAATTGCAAACGATTGTGGGAATTCGACTGGTTGTGATTTGGGGTGAAGTTCGGTCGTTGAATGGATGAATGGTGGCTGCTGGTTTGGTAATTCTTGATAGTGAGTGTGTGCAGCTAAAGGCAGAGGTATGAGACAACGAGAGTTCTTACCCAAATTACAGAGTCTGCTAGTGAGAAATGAGGTGAAAAGTAGATGAATTATAGGCAGGGTATGGAATTTGTAGAGAATTGTAACTTGCAAATTCATTGCAAGAAGTTGATGATGAAATTAATTGTAGGGAGTAAATGAGAAATGTTTTTGGGTCTGAAGAAATTGTGTAACTCCTATCATTTGCTTCCTGAAGAACGTTGAGGAAGAAGGGATAAATTGAAATAAATTTTTGTCAATGAATGGGTAATAACTTTGGAAGGTTTTTTGAAAAATTGAGAGGTTAAGAATTTGATTTTGATTTTAATATGTGTATGAAAGAAAATAATTTAAATTAAAGATGATCAATATTTTGGACTCAAAATATATCAAATTTGAAATAAATAAAATTTTGGGTTTAAAAATGGGATAATGATTTTTGACAAATTTTGAAATTGCAGATTGGATTTAAAATTATGAACCAAAAATCGTCCAAAGTTATTACCCATTCATTGAAAAAAATTTATTTCAATTTATCCCTTCTTCCTCAACGTTCTTCAGGCATCAAATGATAGGAGATACAAAGTTCTTCAGACCCAAAAACGTTCCTCATTTATTCCATACAATCACTTTCATCATCAACTTCTTGCAATGACTTTGCAAGTTATAATTCTCTTCAAATTCCATACCCAGCCTATAATTCATCTACTTCTCACCTCATTTCTCACTAGCAGACTCTGTAATTTGGGTAAGAACTGTCGTTGTCTCATACCTCTGCCTTCAACTGCGCACACTCACTGTCAAGAATTACCAAACCAGCGGCCGCCATTCAACGATCGAACTTCACCCTAAATCACAACTAGTCGAATTCCCACAGTCGTTTGCAATTCAAACTCCACTGTCATCTCCACGCATCGCCAACCACCATGCCACTAGAACCCAAACCAATCCACCAAGCCTTACACAAGACCACCACAGTCGACCCAAAACAATTTCAACAACCATCACCTCACCAAACTACCACCACTACAAACCGAACCTCCGTCGCTGAATTCAAGAGCCACAAACAATCTAAAATGATTTCATATGACCGAATCCAACTCCACCAAAAACATCACCGCATCGCCACCTCCAAAATAAAAAAAAAATATCAAAACCCAAACCAAGAAACATGACACTTACCTTCGACCGCCGCCAGTTGACCGGAACAATGCCGGAATCACAGCTCCAAATCATTACCCAAAAATAGGGGTGGGCGCGGGTGGTTCGGTTCGGGTATCTCAAGAACCGGAACCGAATCATACTTTCGGTTCTTGTAAAATGGAACCATTCGATTTCATTGAATCGTAAGAAGCAAACCATTCAATTTTGGCTTGATTTCAGTTCTACAATAATGATTATTTTTTGGGGGCCTTATCGAGGACTATCAGGTCTCGGGAAGCGAGTCAATAACCAGAAATAAACTTCTAATATACCAAGATCAAGGATTTTGAAATCCTTTCACCCAGAAGAAAGCATATGATTCTCCATGAAACAAAAGATATTCATAAACCAAATAAATAAATGGTTTGGAAGGTTTTTTGAACATGACAAGAAGCCATACAAATTGATAAATTTGTATAATAAACTTGTGGGATAAATCATGAGTTTTAAATGCATTATTATTAATTTTTTATATTTTTATTTAAATATTTAATTAACTCCATCGTGGTCATTTACATCATCGCTTATTAATAAGTTAGTCTCATTCTGTTTTCATTTACTAAGAATTTTAATCCAAGTGTGAAGTTAAAGGTTACAATGAGGTAGAGACATAACAAATTTAAAAAAAAAAAAAAAGAATTTAATCATTTTCACTTTACACAAAACAATTACAAATTCTTTTGATTTTTAGTTTTAGGGCAACCAATTAAAACCATCAAAAAATTAAACCAGGATCAAAGGCTTGGTTCTAACTTCAATTTTTCTGTTCTAAAAGTAGAACCGGGAACCGAACCGAGAACCAATCGGTTCTGGGTTCCAAAACCGATTTCCTCTTTTATTGTTTTTTAAACCATACGGTTCCGGGATTTTCGGTTCCGGTTCGTTCATATCGGTTCCGATTTTTCTGCCCACCCCTACCCAACAACTTCGAGCTTCCATTTTTACCCAAAACATTCACCCTATCACACGCCCACACCCACTTCATCCACGCCACCCTTAAACGACGACGATGTCACCGTGCGCCGGTGACCTGGGATCGCGCGATAGCCCTTCGCCATCCCCGATCGCACCCCTGCTCTCTCGCCTCTTTGTTGAATTTGATAGAGAGAGAGGAGAAAAGTCTGATATGTTAATTGTTGATTTCATAAAATTTGTCCCTTAAGTACCCAATTTCCAAAGTCTTTTAAATTTTGTCCCTGCAATTTTAATAATGTTTTATTTCAGCCCTTTTCGTTTTTAGTTAATTTAATTAAGTCCCAAGTTTTCAAATCAGATTATATTGACCCAAGAGTTTATGCTGAAATGTAATTTGGCGAGGAACTTTCTGAGTTTGTCAAAATAGTACTTAATTCCAGCTATTTGCAAGAACCAGTCCCCGATTCTTCCAAATTCACAATTTAGTCCCTAAAGCCTTTTAAAACCTTATTTTATACAAATTCATCTTTCTAAACTTGATTAATCAAAAATATGATTTTAATTATATATTTATTTTATAGGACTAGACGAGGCGCGAGAACATTAGAAGTTTTATCCCTTTGCTCAGTACTCGAGAAATAAGGTAAACTCTTATTTACAAATTATCTTTTCAAAAATGTGCATCAATAATTATTTGAATTATATGTTTAGCATGTATGATTTTTTTCATGAGAATTGCTTGCTTTTCAAGTATAAGACTACGTTATGAGAATATACTTGCTTAAATGCATGAGACTTGAATTTGTATTTATTTACTTGTTCATGAGACTACTGGTGATCGTTTTGACACCTGAGACTTGAATATCATACTTATGTTTTAATTTATAATATCAAATTATTATTTTGCACGAGTCTACTAAGTATTTCTATGAAATACTCACGCTTTCCTAAAATAGATTTTGTAGATGATAGAGTTGGCAGCTAGACGTATGATGGTGGCTATTATTGAGCCTTTCAAATTGTTTTTATTTGAAATTGTAACCTTATCTATTTTGTCAAGTTATTCCCATTTTTGATCTGTTGAAAATTTGAATAAATTTTTATGAAGTTACGTGAATAAGATTCCAGTCATTTTCCGCTTAATTATCATTTTGAATATTAGTTCGAGACGATGAAGTGATGTTTCGGGTATTTATAAATCGGGGAGTTACAGTACAAATGAATGTCGTAATCCAAAAAAGCAGATTTCCCAAGCACACATGACTGAAGAGCATACTTTATCCAATGATATACAAGTACTGAACTTGTCTGTTGTTGTGTCTAAATGCAATAATATTGAAAATCCCAGGGAATAGTGGGTAGATACTGGAGCTACCTGTCATTTTCGTGTCAATAAAGGAATGTTCTCAAATTATAATACCATCAATGGAGAACATTTATTCATGGGAAACTCATCAAGTTCAAAAGTTGAAGGACAAGGAAAAGTGGTGCTGAAAATGAATTCGGACAAGGAACGTGTCCTCAACAATGTGCTGCATGTGCCTGACATTTGCAAAAATCTTGTATCCAGGTCTTTACTTAGCAAACATGGTTTTAAATTAGTCCTTGTGGCTGATAAATTTGTACTCACCAAAAATGATATATATGTGGGGAAAGGTTACTTGAGCGATGGGATGTTCAAAATGAACGTCCTAACTATTGTACCAAAAACTATGAAGAATAATAATACATATTCTTCTACTTACATTGTTGATTCTTCTTGTTTATGGTACAATCGATTAGGACATGCAAACTCTAAATTTGTGCATAAATTAATGAACTTAAATTTACTACCTTCTTTACAATTTGATCCTAATCATAAATGTGAGATTTGTGTTGAGGCTAAATTAGCCAAAGCTCCTTTCATTATGATGAAAGGACTACTACACCTTTAGAATTAATTCACAATGATATCTGTGACTTAAAGTTTGTGCAAACTAGAGGTGGTAAAAAGTACTTCATTACTTTTATCGACGATTGCACAAAATATTGTTATGTCTATCTTTTAAGAAGTAAAGATGAGGTGTAATACCCCAAGTTTAAAATCTTAAAACCTAGGCGTGTTAACTTCCCTTTTACTTAAATGCGAAAACAAATAATTTAAAACCTCAACATTTTCATTTTCTATTATAAAATTTTACAGAAATTTCGGCAGAGTCTCCTCTATAAATTGGACATAGCCAACATGTAGAGTGACATCATAACCATTTTTAAACATGCTTCTCAACTCATTCAATTCCAAATATCACCAAAACCATTTCAATAAATCTCAAACTCCTCAACGATATAATTCCAAATAAATAAACTTTAACAAATGAAATAAGAGGTAATTTAACCTCTAATACGACACCCATACTTATTCAAATTTAACTTCAACCAAACAATTATCAATAATAAATGAATTAAGGAATAATTAATGAGAAACTTAAATAAATTCTTATTTAACTTTATTTTCAAAAATTGAAAGCGATATAGCTCGAGTCTGTCACCGAGTGCTCTCCTCGTCTCATCTAACTTTCATCACCAGAAATATTGGGGAGGGATTGGGGGTGAGCTAATGCTCAGTGAGTAAACTTTATGCACGTGATGCATGCTCATGACATGAAATGACTTAGACCATTCAATGTATGTATCCCCATTTACTTTATTTTTCAAGACTTTCAAACTTTCCAAACTTTCACTTAAACATTTCCAAAAACTTTAACTTCATTTTCATCATGAGCTCACTTAGAGTATCTTCTAGCCAATCAGAATGCAGTGGGCACTTTTCCTTATTTGGAACCAGGTTATCACTTTTCCACCACATAGCGGTTTAAAATTTACCACCGCCAAGCAGTTTAGCAATCGTCACCGCAAAGCAGTTTAATATTCACCACCACAACAGCGGTTTAATTCGGGCATGTCGGTCCCCTGTGCCCCATTTCCCACTCACACATTTCATGGTATAGAAGTACACCCATTCTTTCTTAAAACTTGGGAATACATTTTGAGAAAACTTGAACTTCCCACATTTTTTTCATTTAAAATCATTTGACTTCCCCAAACTCAATGACAATGCATGCTTGATAATGCAATGACATGATAACATGTATGCTTAAACATTTTCTGAATAACACATACATGTATAAAGTCAATGAAAAGCATCAAAGGCAAGTAAATTGCAAGAATATAATTTAAGCACATTAATCCCACATTAAATATTTAACTTTGATTAAAATAGGGGAAGTTTACTTACCTGACATCTTTAGTATTTACCGTTATCTTGATTTGCAAGAGGAAGAGTTTCAGATGCCTGTAACGTCAATGTACCAATTCTCCTAATTATTTTCATTCATTAATAAAATAAATATACATTTAGTTCAAAAATCATCTTTAACACTTCTAAATGAGGTTGAGACTTTCATATGATTCACAATTCAAACCAAATGGGATCTTAAACTATGTCAAATACAGATCATACTACATTCGGAATAAGAGATTAATTTAAATGACAAAAATTGAAATCTAACTTATCAAATTATACAAGGGTCAAAGTTATGGAATATTCATCACAACTTAAATTTCACAAAGACAATTCCAATAAGCATTCTAACCATTTGTAAATTTGGAAATCACAATTTATTCAACTTTACCAGAACAGTTAATTTAAACTACAATTTCGTAAATTTCGAAAGTCTGAAAATAGTAACTATAATTCAAACATATACGCTAGAATTGAATTAAAAATCACCTCATTACTTGAAATTCTAAATTAATATACACATTTACATAATCTACTCCAAATTTTGAAATTATAAAGATAACTCCAAATTAACTAACCGAAATCAATTATTAGTTAAACTAATTAAAACTAAATTTTCTAAATTCAAAAATACATTACAACTCCAATTCAGCTAGAAATTTAACTAAACTAATTAATTCTATGAACCCATAAATCTAAAAAGTACACACACACACACACATACATATACATACACATATTTATATATTGCCCAAAATCTGAGTTTAACAGTTTCAAATTCAAAATTTCACTAAACCCCAATTTGAAGAAAATCTGAAATCTTCTTACAAATACATATATTCAACATATATATACATCAAAAACAATAAACCCGTGTGTGCGTGTAAAAGAGTGTGTTGCGTGTATAAAACCGTGAATGACAGTGCGAGTGTGTGTGTGTGTGTGGGTGTGGGTGTGCACGGTGATAGGGAGGAAGAGGAGTCACCGTGGTAGTGGGCGAGGTGGTGGTCGCGGGTGTTGGAGTGCTCGTCGACCGAAAGTGGGGAAGAGAGTAGAGAGAGAATGAGCGGTCGAGAGAGAGAGAGAGAGAGAGAGAGAGAGAGAGAGAGAGAGAGAGAGAGAGAGAGAGAGAGAGAGAGAGAGAGAGAGAGAGAGAGAGAGAGAGATTAGGTTAGGTTTAGGTATAATCTTTTGAAATTTGTAAATTGGTCCCTTATTTCTCTCTATGTACATAATCAAGTTCACAAGTTCTATTTACTCTCTGATTGTCACCAAACCTTCCCACAACTTTCAATTTAATCCAATAAAATAGGAAAATAGCATATTTAGGAAATAAGATCAATAATCACATAGCACATAATAATTTATAAACTTTCTAATGTGTACATTAATCGAGGCGGCGTCCAAGTCCTTCCACAAGAAAATAAATCAAATCATTGACATAAAATTAATTAAATTTAAAAATTTCGAATAACATTAACATAAATATTATGTGAAATTTTAAAGGTGCACGAAAATGAAAAGTGGTATTACATGAGGCCTTAGATATTTTCAAACATTATAAGAATGAAGTTGAAAATCAACTTAGCAAACGAATAAAAATTATTCGAAGTGATAGAGGTGGAGAATATGGAGCACCATTTGAAGAATTTTGTTCTACTTTTGGATTTATTCATCAAACAACGACACCTTATTCACCTCAGTCAAATGGCGTTGTTGAACGTAAAAATTGAACTCTTAAAGAGATGATGAACGCTATGTTGATAAGTTCTGGATTACCTCAAAATTTGTGGGGGGGAAGCTATCCTCTCAGCCAATGTCATTCTTAATAAAATACCTCAAACAAAAAAGGATGAAACTCCTTAAGATCTATGGAAAGGTCATAAGCCTACATATAAACACTTAAAAGTGTGAGGGTGTTTGGCTAAAGTAGAAGTACCAAAGCCTAAACAAATTAAAATTGGGCCTAAAACTATTGATTGCATATTTATAGGATATGCTCACAACAGTAGTGCATATTGGTTCCTTGTTCATAAATCAGACATTCCAGACGTACATGAAGGTATTATTATTGAATCTAGGAGTATTTCATTTTTTGAAAATATATTTTCATGTAAGGAAAAGATCGAAACAAGTTCAAATAAGCAAACTTATGTTACTGCAAATAATGGACATCTAAATGATGAAGATGAACCTAGAAGCAGTAAGAGGACTAGAACTTCTACATCCTTTGGTCCAGATTTTCTAACTTATATGGAAGAAAATGATCCAAAGACATTTAGTGAAGCAATGTCTGCCCCAGAAGCTCCATTTTGGAAGGAAGCTATTAATAGTGAGATAGAATCTATCTTGTCAAATCACACTTGGGAATTGGTTAATCTTCCACCTCGAAATAAACCTCTAGGATGCAAGTGGATTTTCAAGAAAAAGTTAAAGTTAGATGGATCTATAGATAAATATAAGGCCTGATTGGTAGCAAAAGGGTATAGAGAAAAGGAAGGTCTTGACTTCTTCGATACTTACTCACCAGTTACAAGGATTACTTCTATTAGAGTCCTTATTGCAATTGCTGCATTACATAATCTTGAGATTCATCAAATGGATGTTAAAACAGCATTCTTGAATGGTGATTTAGAAGAAGAAATTTACATCGAACAACCTGAAGAGTTTGTAGTCCCTGGATAGGAGAAAAAGGTGTGTAGGCTCATTAAGTCTTTGTATCGGTTAAAACAAGCGCCAAAGCAATGCACCAAAAGTTTGACAAAAAATGCTGTTGAATGGTTTTAAAATTGACGAGTGTGATAAATGTGTTTATATTAAAAACACACCAAATACATATGACATTGTGTGCCTATATGTGGATGATATGCTAATTATGGGTTCCAACCATACTATTATCATATCTACTAAGAAAATGTTGACAAAACATTTCGACATGAAGGATATGGGTGTAGCAGATGTAATTTTAGGAATTAAAATCTCTAAAACACCTAATAGACTTGTTCTATCACAATCTCATTACATTGAGTTTGTTCTTAAGAAATTTGACAACTATGATGAAAGTCCAATTAAAACACCTGTAGACTTAAGTCTACGTTTGGCCAAGAATAAAGGTGAACCCGTGTATCAATTAAAATATTCTCAGATTATTGGTAGTCTGGTTTATATTATGAACTGCACGCTTCCTGACATTGCGTATGCAGTTAATAAACTAAGTAGGGTCACTAGTAATTCAAGCAATGACCATTGGTGGTGCAGCTTTGTCCTGGAAGTCCTCAAAACAAACATGTATAGCTCGATCAACAATGAAATCAAAGTTTATAGCTTTAGATAAAGCTGGAGAAGAAGCAGAATGGCTTCGTAACTTCTTAGAGGATATTCCATGTTGGCCTAAACCGGTACCTGTAGCGCCCCGAGTTCCGTATACCCGGTTCACTACGTCATTTTCTGTCTAAATTTTTTCGAATAATATTTTTGCGGAAGAAATAATTGAAATTCATTTTTGGCAACATTAAATAAACTGTAATGGCCGATAAAATTGAAAACATTTATGAAACCATTTGAAATAGTAAATTGAACCATTAATATTGTAAAGAAATTGCCAATGTCATAATTTCTCAAATAAATGAACTTCTCTAAATTATTCGATTGTTTGAAAAATACGGAAACCATTAACGTCAAACTTTCAACTGTTTAACGATTATTGCCACCATCATTCATCGCTCGCCACCATCTCCGAAATCTGCAAAACTGTTAAAAAGTAGGGTGAGTATTTCATGGGGGAAATACTCAGTAGACTCATCGCAAATTAATTTAATTTATAAGATGATTAAACACACAAATCCCGGCTCTTTATAAAACGGGCATTGATAGAGCTTCTTTATAAAACTGCTCTTGATAAAACTCATATTGTGCATTACAGCACGAGACATATTGTGAAAATAATAGGCTCTTTGAAAACATCTCTTTGAAAATAGTTCTTTGAAAACAGCTCTTTGAAAACAGCTCTTTGAAAATAGCTCTTTGAAAACAGCTCTTTGAAAACATCTCTTTGAAAACAGCTCTTTGAAAACAACTCTTTGAAAACATCTCTTTGAAAACATCTCTTTGAAAACCATATACTTATAAAAACATTTTAATTATGCCAAGCATAATTTCTTTTGAAAGCATAACATAAGATAGGATTTAAATCCTCATAAACATACAAGAACTTTACCGAACTTAGGTGGCAAGAATTCTTATGCAGTAAAATCATAATAACAGTAAAATCACAGTAAGTATACCAAGCATAATTTTTGAAATTCATAGGGATCAATTGCATCATAACATAACATAAGATAGGATCGAAATCCTCATAAACATATGCGACAGGAATTTTACCGAACTTAGGTGGTAAATCCTCATAAACATATGGAAACACAGGAATTTTACCGAACTTCGTGGCAAATCCTCATAAACATAGGAGACACAAGAATGTTACCGAACTTCGTGGCAAGAATTCTTATGTGTAGCGCTACTAAAACTCCGGTCCCCTTAACATATCATAACTTATCATATGGGACCCAAAACAATCTTGGTAGATTGATTTCATAGCAATGATCCAAAAAAACATTTTCGTGAAGCATAGGGTATACTTACTTTTCGTAAAAACATAAAGTATATTTTCTTTTCATAAAAACATACTTACTTTTCATAACAACATAAGGTATATTTACCTTTCATAAAAACATACTTGCTTTTCTTAAAAATTGACTTTCACAAGTCACATGACATTCATATGAAATCATAATTTAAATCAATTAATAAGTGCGAGTCTACCTCAAATCCGACGAGTGCAAAGTTGAGCGGGAATGACTTCAATTTCTTTAAATTCTCCGTACGCTTCGTCTTAGCCAATAAGTCACTTTAGTCTATCGAATATATAGTTCAAAATGATAAATTATAATTTGAGGACTAAAATTGATGTTTTGAAAGTTGAGGGACAAAATAGATATTTTGAAAGTTCAGGGATTAAATTGAATACTTTTGAAAGTTGAGGGACTAAAATGTAAATCTTTTTAAAACTTGGGCTTAAAAGTAAATCAGCAGGGACTGAAATAATAGATTTTAAAAATGAAGGGCTGATTAAGACTCATTTAAAACTTAAGGGCTGAAATTAAAAAGATTTAAAGCTGAAAGGACTGAATTGAAACAAATTAAAACTTCAGGACTAAAGTTGCAAATTTCCGAAATCAAAATAATAAAATCATTTTTCTCTTTCATTTCACGATCTGAAGGAATAAGAGAGAGAGAGGTAGGTTGCGGCGAAACTGGTGGATTTGAGAAATATCTGGTCTACTGCCGGCGCAACTCCGGCGGTGGTTTGGACATCATGTGGCAGTGACTGGTTCAGTAAATGGTTAGCGATTTGGAACGAATTTGATGTGAAACCTAGACACTGGAGGCTGAGTTTGGAGATGCGATTTCCGGTGGAACTCCGGTCAAAACTGATTGGAGTTCGTGGTAAGTGCTATGGGTAAATTGATTCTTGGTTTTTGTTTTGGGTTTTATTTTGATTTGGGGCTTTGGCACTGAATTGGAGTTGGTCAGAGACTCGATTGGTTGATGGCAGTTGGGTTGATTAGGATTTGGGAATGCAGACTGTGTTGGGTGGTGATGGTGACGATGGTAGAGGGCAGTGTATGGTGATAGGCGGTAGATTGGTGGCCAGTGATTGAGTTTGCTGGAATGGAACAGCTGCTAGGCTGAAATGAAATTGGAAGGAACCAGAGTGATGGTTGGTTTGCAGAAAGTGCCTGGAATTCAATGTTGTGGTGCTGTGGTAAATGGTGGCTGCTGATGGTTTCTGATCGAGGAGGTGGCTGCTGCTGGTGGAGATAAAATTGGGGTTGGTGTTGGTACAGAATTGAGGGTGGATTGTATGTCCATGGTTCATCAGTTGATTGCTTAAATTGAAAAACATGATGGAAAAAAAAAAGAAAAAGAATTGATGAATGGGGAACATCATAATTTGGGGAGGGGAATCATTCATTGAGTGGGTTTGGCTTTGTGATTAGATAAATGAATGGAAAGGAAGAAAAACGTGGGTTGCAAATTAGGTTAATGGTGTAAAGTATGGGAATTTTGGTTATGATAATTATTGCACTAACTTCGATTAAAAAAAATGTATTTAAAACAGATATATTTTGGACTGAAAAATACATTTGAGAAATAAATAATTTTGAGATAAAAATTGAATTGCATATTATGGACTTAAATAATTTAAATAAGAAAATGGAATTTAAAATGCTTTTGACAATAATACTTAAAATAATATAATTTTAGAAATTCGGATTTTAATTTAAAATCGAACAAATTCGATATTTCTTGACTTGGCTAGACGAACACGTCGCGGCGTTCACTTCAAAATAATGGGTGAAATAGTAGCGATACAATTTTCTAAATATTAAAATAATTATTTATTTCATAAAAATCTTGGTCGCTACAATCTTACCCCCTTAAAATAATTTCGTCCTCGAAATTAAACTTACTTGATCTTATGAATTCTGAATACTTAATCAGAATCTCTTCTTCTTTCTCTTATGTAGCATCATCGCTACCATATTTAACCCAACTATTTTTAACCCACTGGACTTTGACTAAATGCATCACTTTGTTTTCTTAAGAACATGGACTTTTCTATCAATAATAGACATATGTCTACTCATAAATTCTTCTGAATCAAAATGAAATACCAACATGTAGTATTCATGTAACTTGTCACTTATCATCGTAAAGTCCCAAAATAATCAAAGAATTACCTGAATATTCTCTCTACGTAATATACCCAATAACATATCAACATAATATCATCAACTTATCTTTCCAATATTTGTAACCCAAAAAATTCAGTAAACAAATATCTCCCAAATAATTAAAATTCTTAACTCATATATCACAACATTTCCCCGCAAGGTATTTCTTTCACTTGAATATACGTATGAATTCTAATTCAATACGGTCCTTATTTTACTTCCACGTATTCCCATATCATCTCACTATACCTTGATTATTATTATTATAACAAAATATCAGTACTCATAATCCAAGAAAATATTCCAAATCTCAAATCCCATCATCAAATCTTTCTTTTATCAAGAAAGTGAACGGCGCATTAATTCTTGTCTCCTCTTTTCTTTAAAATAATCCTGCTCTTTCTTGCTGGACACAACATCACGCGGATTCACTCAGATCCTTTACGCTTTTAAATAGTTCATGCTGGGAAGAGGTTGAATCATCAAACAATGGATATCATCCTTACAAACATTCGCAAGTATTATTCCAATCTTCCTATGAATGATCTGAAAAAGATCTATAGAATAAGGCTCGAAAGATTGAGGTTGCTGATGGCTCATGATATTCCAGAAGATGTTCGCTGGTTGATAGAAGCAAAGGTTCGACTATCTGGTGAATTACCATCAACATTTCCAAAGCACATGCCTGGTTTAGGCAAAAGCACGTTTGCAAAGAAACGAAGAGCAAAAAGACTGGGTGGTTGCTACAAATGTGCTCGTTGGAACTGTAATACTCGTTGCAAATCAGTAGGATATTCTTCTACTAATCGGGATGATAAAATCGAATTCATAAAGGGTGGACTGAGTAAGGAGTCTTTGGATGATATTCGACTGACTCTTGAGACGCACCCAAGTGGTTATGTACAACGTGAACTTCTCTCCTTATACGCTCAGTTTAACGAGGACAAAAATCGTTATAGTCTCCAAAATATAATATCGAAAGATCCTGTTTGCCAGTCTGTTTTACAAAATGAGGCTTCTGGCAGTTCAGCAATGATATAAGGTAAATCTTTTTAAAATATTTTGCTGCTTTCTTTCACGCGTTTTGGAAATAAAATATATTTTCCTTTCTCGAGGTTTGATAAAGCTGGAAATAAATCACCGAAATGTGATATCTTTGGTAAAACAGTCAAAAGTTGGCCGATTTTGTCAAAAGTAAATCTTTACTTTTTCAGAATCAATCAAAAACAGTAAATTTTTCCGGCTTTAAATAGCCAAAAATATTTCATAGTTCAGGCATCCCAAAATCACATCTTCTTCGTAAGTTTTCCCTTCTTTACTATCAAAGATGGAAGCACCAAAACTTCGACAGATCAAAACTATTTGTGTATTTTGTGGATCAAAAGTAGGGAAAGGCTTCGGTTATCTAGAAGCGGCTGTAGATCTTGGAAAGAAACTGGGGGAAAAAGGTATCACTCTTGTATATGGGGGTGGTAGCAGTGGTCTAATGGGTTGTGTTTCCCAATCTGCTCTTGCAGAGAAATCAAAAGTAATCGGTGTCATACCTGTCCCTTTGGTAGATGTTGCAGGCAAAACACGAGGGCATGAAGTTCAAACCTTATCCATCCATGAACGCATAACTTGTATGCTATATGGTTCTGATGCCTTTATAGCCCTGCCCGGAGGTTTTGGTACCTTAGAAGAAATCTTTAACATTACCTCGTGGGCTCAACTAGATCTCCATACTAAGCCTATTGGGCTTCTGAATGTTAACAATTTCTTTGATGGTTTGTTAACCTTTCTTGATTATGCTGTGGAACAGGGATTCATCTCTCCATTTTCCAGAAGGCTTCTTATTTCTGCTCCTACTATTGATGAACTACTGGATAAGCTGCAGTCATATATCTCAATACAAGATCCAGCAGGGGTTAAGATAGATTGGTCGCAAGGAAGGGGAATCAAGCGAAAATGGAGTCCGGTTAATGTAAACTTAACTCTGTGAATCTTAGAATAGGTGGGGGTAGAGTACGGAGTATTCTCACTCTCGAGACACCCCTCCATTTACTAGGATTTCCTTAATGTTTAAATCTTGTGTGTACTTCAAAGATCCAAGGTGGTAGATTACGGAGTATTCTTACTCTCGAAACACACCTCTTTGAAGGTTTTCTCTTTATCTCCTCAAAAGATCAGAGGTGGTAGGATACGGCTACTCCGGAAACACATCTCTCATTCTGAGGATCTTTCCATGTTTCTCTCGTTTGCTTTTGTGTGTTTCATGAATTTCCTTTCCAGTGTGACTCTTGTGTGTTCTCCTTATGAGAAAATAATAAAATTTCTGTTATCATCTACTAAATCTCGTTTGTGATGTAAATGAACTTGCATGTCTAACCTTAATTCTTTAGTAGATGCTTATCATATCATGCTCTTAATTCCAATTGATAAAATTCTGAACAGAGTCTCCCTTGTAATTTGGACTTATCCCAAAACATAAGCATACTTCATAACTCACAATAACAAATAACTCCACATTTGATCACAACGATCTAAAAATATTGAAAACGATTCCAACACTTCAATATCATCAAAAATATCTTATAATTCAATTCATAATTCCTCAACATAAAAATTTCAAATCATATTTTTCAATATCATAATATCACTTCCTTCCATACCTTAATTGGCTCAAAAGATTATTCATACTTATAAATATATGCCATAAATCATATTCCCAAAATTTATTCACAAGGCCATACTTCATAACTGGCTTGCTATTTCTCGTTTAATCTAAACGATAGATAATCTGAACATATAATCAAATCCTTTCCGTTGACTTCTCATACTTAGTGCCATGTCTAAAATCAATTATGCAAAGTCCATCTAGGGTTCATCATTTCAAACTCGAGGACAAAAATTATTTAAAAATCATTCTTAAATCATATTATTCCCATTATGCTCAACACTCGTTTTCTTTCTTAAAAAATTTTTCTCATAATCATACATTAAAGCATATAAGTTATGACAAAGCATAACAACATCATTATTTTCGAAGAAATACATTCTTATTTCTCATAAATCATAAGTATCCGAAATACTCTTCATTCTTTCTCATAAATCAGTAAAATGAGTATTCGAAATACTGAAATAACTTTAAACATCATAAACTTCTTTACCTCGGAGTTGGTGGAACGAATGATGGCAGTGGCAATCTTCATCAATAAAAATCTTATAATGGAAAATATTTCTTAAAATTCTTTTTGAAAATTTTACCAGTCTACAGAAACGCAGACTAGCTCTGATACCAACTTGCAGCGCCCCGAGTTCCGTATACCCGGTTCACTACGTCATTTTCTGTCTAAATTTTTTCGAATAATATTTTTGCGGAAGAAATAATTGAAATTCATTTTTGGCAACATTAAATAAACTGTAATGGCCGATAAAATTGAAAACATTTATGAAACCATTTGAAATAGTAAATTGAACCATTAATATTGTAAAGAAATTGCCAATGTCATAATTTCTCAAATAAATGAACTTCTCTAAATTATTCGATTGTTTGGAAAATACGGAAACCATTAACGTCAAACTTTCAACTGTTTAACGATTATTGCCACCATCATTCATCGCTCGCCACCGTCTCCGAAATCTGCAAAACTGTTAAAAAGTAGGGTGAGTATTTCATGGGGGAAATACTCAGTAGACTCATCGCAAATTAATTTAATTTATAAGATGATTAAACACACAAATCCTGGCTCTTTATAAAACGGGCATTGATAGAGCTTCTTTATAAAACTGCTCTTGATAAAACTCATATTGTGCATTACAGCACGAGACATATTGTGAAAATAATAGGCTCTTTGAAAACATCTCTTTGAAAATAGTTCTTTGAAAACAGCTCTTTGAAAACAGCTCTTTGAAAATAGCTCTTTGAAAACAGCTCTTTGAAAACATCTCTTTGAAAACAGCTCTTTGAAAACAACTCTTTGAAAACATCTCTTTGAAAACATCTCTTTGAAAACCATATACTTATAAAAACATTTTAATTATGCCAAGCATAATTTCTTTTGAAAGCATAACATAAGATAGGATTTAAATCCTCATAAACATACAAGAACTTTACCGAACTTAGGTGGCAAGAATTCTTATGCAGTAAAATCATAATAACAGTAAAATCACAGTAAGTATACCAAGCATAATTTTTGAAATTCATAGGGATCAATTGCATCATAACATAACATAAGATAGGATCGAAATCCTCATAAACATATGCGACAGGAATTTTACCGAACTTAGGTGGTAAATCCTCATAAACATATGGAAACACAGGAATTTTACCGAACTTCGTGGCAAATCCTCATAAACATAGGAGACACAAGAATGTTACCGAACTTCGTGGCAAGAATTCTTATGTGTAGCGCTACTAAAACTCCGGTCCCCTTAACATATCATAACTTATCATATGGGACCCAAAACAATCTTGGTAGATTGATTTCATAGCAATGATCCAAAAAAACATTTTCGTGAAGCATAGGGTATACTTACTTTTCGTAAAAACATAAAGTATATTTTCTTTTCATAAAAACATACTTACTTTTCATAACAACATAAGGTATATTTACCTTTCATAAAAACATACTTGCTTTTCTTAAAAATTGACTTTCACAAGTCACATGACATTCATATGAAATCATAATTTAAATCAATTAATAAGTGCGAGTCTACCTCAAATCCGACGAGTGCAAAGTTGAGCGGGAATGACTTCAATTTCTTTAAATTCTCCGTACGCTTCGTCTTAGCCAATAAGTCACTTTAGTCTATCGAATATATAGTTCAAAATGATAAATTATAATTTGAGGACTAAAATTGATGTTTTGAAAGTTGAGGGACAAAATAGATATTTTGAAAGTTCAGGGATTAAATTGAATACTTTTGAAAGTTGAGGGACTAAAATGTAAATCTTTTTAAAACTTGGGCTTAAAAGTAAATCAGCAGGGACTGAAATAATAGATTTTAAAAATGAAGGGCTGATTAAGACTCATTTAAAACTTAAGGGCTGAAATTAAAAAGATTTAAAGCTGAAAGGACTGAATTGAAACAAATTAAAACTTCAGGACTAAAGTTGCAAATTTCCGAAATCAAAATAATAAAATCATTTTTCTCTTTCATTTCACGATCTGAAGGAATAAGAGAGAGAGAGGTAGGTTGCGGCGAAACTGGTGGATTTGAGAAATATCTGGTCTACTGCCGGCGCAACTCCGGCGGTGGTTTGGACATCATGTGGCAGTGACTGGTTCAGTAAATGGTTAGCGATTTGGAACGAATTTGATGTGAAACCTAGACACTGGAGGCTGAGTTTGGAGATGCGATTTCCGGTGGAACTCCGGTCAAAACTGATTGGAGTTCGTGGTAAGTGCTATGGGTAAATTGATTCTTGGTTTTTGTTTTGGGTTTTATTTTGATTTGGGGCTTTGGCACTGAATTGGAGTTGGTCAGAGACTCGATTGGTTGATGGCAGTTGGGTTGATTAGGATTTGGGAATGCAGACTGTGTTGGGTGGTGATGGTGACGATGGTAGAGGGCAGTGTATGGTGATAGGCGGTAGATTGGTGGCCAGTGATTGAGTTTGCTGGAATGGAACAGCTGCTAGGCTGAAATGAAATTGGAAGGAACCAGAGTGATGGTTGGTTTGCAGAAAGTGGCTGGAATTCAATGTTGTGGTGCTGTGGTAAATGGTGGCTGCTGATGGTTTCTGATCGAGGAGGTGGCTGCTGCTGGTGGAGATAAAATTGGGGTTGGTGTTGGTACAGAATTGAGGGTGGATTGTATGTCCATGGTTCATCAGTTGACTGCTTAAATTGAAAAACATGATGGAAAAAAAAAAAGAAAAAGAATTGATGAATGGGGAACATCATAATTTGGGGAGGGGAATCATTCATTGAATGGGTTTGGCTTTGTGATTAGATAAATGAATGGAAAGGAAGAAAAACGTGGGTTGCAAATTAGGTTAATGGTGTAAAGTATGGGAATTTTGGTTATGATAATTATTGCACTAACTTCGATTAAAAAAAAATGTATTTAAAACAGATATATTTTGGACTGAAAAATACATTTGAGAAATAAATAATTTTGAGATAAAAATTGAATTGCATATTATGGACTTAAATAATTTAAATAAGAAAATGGAATTTAAAATGCTTTTGACAATAATACTTAAAATAATATAATTTTAGAAATTCGGATTTTAATTTAAAATCGAACAAATTCGATATTTCTTGACTTGGCTAGACGAACACGTCGCGGCGTTAACTTCAAAATAATGGGTGAAATAGTAGCGATACAATTTTCTAAATATTAAAATAATTATTTATTTCATAAAAATCTTGGTCGCTACAGTACCTGCTATTAGTATCCATTGCGACAATC
The DNA here is from genome assembly GCA_963555705.1 of Ligustrum vulgare. NCBI lineage: Eukaryota > Viridiplantae > Streptophyta > Magnoliopsida > Lamiales > Oleaceae > Ligustrum > Ligustrum vulgare. The sequence goes on from OY743174.1 coordinate 32,721,108, forward strand.
AATCGACTATTGGAAGGGTACAAAATAGTATGTATAATGGTGAGTCTCGACATATTTTTCGTAGACATAATCTCATTAAGCAGTTGATCTCAAATGGTATTATTTCTATTGATTACATAAAATCAAAAGAGAATCTCGTGGATCTGCTTACTAAAGGCTTACCAAGAGATCAAGTATACTGCTTATCGAAAGGAATGAGATTAAAAGCCTACTACACATGAAATCTTTGTAATGGTAACCCAACCATGTTGACTGGAGATCCCAAGTTCTTGGTTCAATGGACAACTAAGTTATGAAGGTTCAGTTTAGCACTTAGGAGTAAAAATCATATCCATTCGTATGATAAATAAAAGTGTGTTCTGCAGAGTATGTGAGGTTAAGTTTTAATGATTCCTATAGCTTGAATACATCAATTGGAGTAAGGCAGAATACTCTTAATAAGAGATCACCTATATAAGCGAGAAGTGGGGCCGCTTCTACGAGAATTATGGGGCTTGAGTTCTCTAAAGCACTTATGAAACCCAAGAGTTGTTCAATGTCAAAATGAAAACAACCGTGATAACCTAAGAATTTTTAGGAAGGTTATTGTGTGGGTATATTGTCTTGGTTCACCAACTAGCCAAGTAAATCCGATAGTATTAACTAAGGCAGGTTCAAAGCCGAAAGCTACCTCTCCTGATGCAATAAATTTCCGCTTGTACTCTCTCTCTCTCTCTCTCTCTCTCTCTCTCTCTCTCTCTCTCTCTCTCTCTCTCTCTCTCTCTCGTGTCTGCATTTCATTTGCATATTTTTGGTAATTTCCATTCATGTGGGGGATTGTTGGAAATTGGTTGGGAAATGGGTCAAGTTTGACCAATAATTCGGGTGGGATCTGGCATCCGTTTTGTACGGGTCAATGGTCAAACACATTCTACTCCTCGAGTAGGTATTCGTGATATATTTAATTTCACAAAACCATTTCCGGATAAATGAGAAATTAATACTAGAAGTTGGCAACTTGAAAGTGAAAATATTGATATTTGGAACCAAGTGTGGAAACTTAATCCCACATAGGAAGTTGAAAGAAATTTGAACCAATTTATATACCTCAAGTTTGGATATGGGTTTAGGCCCCAAGGTGTACCAATAGTCTTTGGAAGAGGGAAGTCTTAGACAATGTCTAGACTAGTCCAAAGCCCACACGCACGTGCGCGTCACTGCCGCTGCCATCCTTCCAACCGGTTGGCTCGGCACGAGCTCGAGCTCGGTCGGGTGGTGGGTCGTTGGTTCCTATATTCTTTTTGGACAAAATAAATTTAAATTATTTATTTAATTTATTTTTATTTATTTCCAAATTTCAAAATTAATTAATTGAAAAGATGTGTCTTTTCAAACCTATTCAAAAATGTTCGGACTAAAACATACACAAACTAATAGTTGTGTCTATTCAAAAATAACCTTTCAAGGAGTTGCAACTCTTGGCCAGCCACTTTTGGAAATCTATAAATAGGACCCCTGATTTCCAAATTTCGTAATCATACCATTCTTCATTCTCTCTTGAATTCTGCATAACAAAAATATTTTCGTCCATTGAGAGAGTACGAAAATTTTCTGGTTCATCGTTCTTGCTATTTTGAGTGCTTCTACACTGTGAGAGAAAGATTGTTGTATATTGGAAGGCAATTGGCGTCAACTGTAAGCACCATAGCAAGCCAAAATCGTCTTAAGAAAATAAAGTCGAACTATAGCCTCAATCTAATGTCTTTGCAATTTTTATTGAGCATTTATTCAATTTTCCATTTCCTTCTCTTAATTTTTTATTTTGTTACATATCTCGCATGCTAAATAATATTTCTAACAGTCTCAATACATAAAACATTCGGCAACCACTGTTTGGTCGCTAAAGAAAACAATTTTGGCTGCTGATAAGTAAAAATCTGGTTGATTTTCACTCTATTGCGACCAAACATTGGTTAGTAAAGGTAAAACACTCATTTGTCACTGAAGGCAAACAATTAGCGCCTAGCTATATTGTACGAATATAATAGAAGTCCATGACCTACTCTAAAATGGTCGCTAAATCTAGCATTTGGAGACCAATATATGGTCGGTGAACAGTGATATTTCTCATGGACCGAGCTTTGGTCGGTGAAAATCGGTACCATTTTTAACCAATCATTGGCTGCTAAATGTATAATTTCGCCGACCAATGATTGGTCGTGAAGGTACACCTTCGATGACTAATTATTGTCCTAACCGATATTTGTATCCCTGATAACAATTTGTCCAATGCTTCAATTTATAAAATAATCACAGTTAAAATTAACAATAAAAAATAAAATAAAAACTTGTAGCTACGAAGAAAATTTGTAATTGCACATATAATAGGTACTAATAGTCAATACATAACCATAAAGTCTAATATTTGACAACAAATAATAAAATTTCATATTTTTCAGGTAACTTGTAACATTCAAGTAAATTAACCATTTTCTTTCATACATAGGTAAGTTACAAATTTTATACGATTAAAATTTAGGAATTTTGTGGTCAATAATTGAACGAGAAACATTCTCTTCGACCTACTACAACTTTTAGTACCATTTTTATTTTTTTTACATAAAGAAATTATATTTTTAAAAACCTTAGGTCTCGTTTGGGTTAGGAAAAAAAATTCCCTAGAAGGTCAAGTAATCAATCAAGGTCATAGACAAACATGGACAAAACTTCTGCAAAATAGGTATGTGTGGAGTGAGATGTCCATCCTAAGGGCATGCCACACAAAATTTCTAAAGCCAAATGGCTTGATAGGAAGAGTGGAGATTTTGTAATGATTGTAGATGTTGGGATAATTTCATTTACAACCCCAAAACATTGCCTATAAATAGGAAGATATGGTTAAGATTGGGGTAAATACTAGGAGGAAGAAAAGATTTATAAGGTATGAAATGTGCTTTTAAATTTAAAATGGAGTTAAACCCTAACAAACTCTATTAGGAGTCGATTTATGGTTTTTCCTAGTAAAAATTTAATGAAGAACTATCACAACTATCGACGGGCTATTATTTAATAATCAAGCCCTTAAGTTATACTGATATGTTTGCGTTAAATGAAGAAAGTCAAGTAAAATATATGGTCAACATTAAGAATGATGTCATACGTATTTCAGAAGTTTGATGATATTGATGTTCAACAAATTTGCTCAAGTTCACAAAGTACTGACAACATTTGCATTCAAAAAATTGGTTCACGAGATTGGAATGCATTGCCTCAATGATTTACAGTAATCAATATCGGGGAGTATGTAACAACCGAAAATTTTTCATGACTTATTTAAATAAATATTATTTTTTTAAAATGTGTCGCTACGACTTGGCTCATTTATTTTAAAAAAGTGATTGTCTAGCCATTTAAGTGAAATTAAATTTATTAAAATCTTGATAAATTTCAATTCTATTAAAAACGTCTCATTTTCATTATTTATTCTCAAGTCCAATTTTATCAAAAGTATTCCAAGATCATTATTTATTTTTAAGTCCAAATTTTGATTTATTTTAGATCCAAACCTTTAAACCCAACTTCTAATCTTATTATTTATTATCATATCCCAATTTACCCAAATCCAAACTCCCTTGACCCAATGATACAGACCAACCTATTTATCAGCATTCCTCACTTCACGATTTTTTTATCTTCTACACACACTTAGATTATCCCTTCTACACACACTTAGATTATCCCATGATCACTTTTTAATACTTCGAATTCAACCTCAATTCCCTTGCATATGCCCACAATTCTGGCCTAAACCAAAATCTTCCATAACTTACTAAAGTTTGAGTCAATAACCAGCAATTCCTTCTACACACACTTAGATTATCCCTTCTACACACACTTAGATTATCCCATGATCACTCTTTAATACTTCAAATTCAACCTCAATTCCCTTGCATATGCCCACAATTCTGGCCTAAACCAAAATCTTCCATAACTTACTAAAGTTTGAGTCAATAACCAGCAATTCATCAGCCAAATCCTCCCCATCCCCATGTTTATTCATTTTCCTTAATCAGCTGAATCAATTTCCAAAAATCCTCACTCATCAATCACAATCATGCGTTTGCCAAATTGGAGCACAACCTACACGTTAATAATCTTCCATTTCCCCATCGTCATTCTTGCACACAGACATCACAAAGAATCTCAGCAATCAACTCTTCCTCCTCACAAATTCACGACAAACACAGAGAGAATACTCATTCACACAATTTCCTTCCCAGGTTCAGCACTCAGTGAGTATCTTCTCCCCCAACCGATGCTCTGCTATTCAACGTGAAGCCACTCAAAACCACCCACAATCTGCCATGGCACATTTAAGAACTAAACTCCAAACCACTACCTCTAACAACCAACCGAACATACCACAAGCTTCATCCAATCTACCAGTAAACGTCACAGCCCGCTCATCAACCATATCGACACAGACGCTGCCCAACCGCCACCTCCATCGCCCACTCGAACCATGAAAAACGCACCACACCATCCCACAGTCCAGCCAAAACCGAACCACCATCTCAAACGGATGAAACCCAATCTCACAAAAACCACCACCGCGTCGGAATCGCCACTTCCGACTGCCACTGCCTCACCCAAAAGCCAAAATCATAGTTCCCCAAAATCAAACCCAAAACCAAAGAAATAAGTTAGGCCATCACTTACCTCAACCCATTTCTGGCCGGATTTCCACCGGCGAGACTCCCAAATCGCAACTCTTCAACCTCGGTTTGGCCTTGTTCTTCGCACCAAATGCACCCCAAACTTCTTCCTTTTGACTCACCCACACTCACCTCTTCACCGCCGCCACTTGACGGTCGTACTACCGCCAGATCTTCGCTCGGCGACGTGGAATCGGAGAAGGGCAACGCCTTCGTCGCCCCATCTCACTCTCTCTGCCGATTTGAAATAATGGAGAGAGATGAGAGGATATATATAAATTATATATTTGAATATTTTATTTTTGAAGAATTTGCTTGTGAGTCCCAAGTTTCGAAAATACATTTATTTCAGTCCTTTTCAGCTTTTTAAAGTGTTTAAAATTCAGTTCCTAGTTTTTAAAACGTTTTATTCAGCCCCTACAGTCTTCGAATATTTTCAGTCAGCCCACTATTTTCGAAAAGATCCATTCCGGCCCCTAAATCTTTAAATTCCCAAAACTTTATTTTATCACATAAAATTTTCGATTTTCAAAATACTAAATTAATTTAATTTTTTTCTTTGGCTAGACGAGGCATTTGAAGATTTAAAGGATTAACGTGATATTTTTCGCACCACTTTCAAACTCGCGAATTTGAGGTGGACTCGCCCCCACTAATTAGTTTAAATTATAATTGCATGTCTTATGTGAATTTATGTGATTTATATGCTTTATTGCATGAGACGAGACGAGAATATCACTTATGAGATAAGATGAGAAATGATGTTGTTATGCATAACTTACATGCTTTAATGCATGAGACAAGACTACCCACACCCTATGATTTTTAAAGAGCATTTGATTTTATTAAAATAACATATGATGATGATGTCATTGTATAATTGCATAAGTATGCTGTAACTTCCAGAGTTTAATGCTGGAAATATTTTGTAATTTGTTTTGAATTTTGAATTGAAAAATTAAAGAGAAATAGATGGAAAACCTTTTTCTTGGTTCATGGTTGGTTCTTTTGTAGTACCTTTTGAAAATGTTACATAGATGAATTTCTGGTGCAGCACTTTTTAGCCAGTAAATTGATGCCTCATATCTACTTGAGAAAAATGTATTTAATTTCGAGGGTGAGCTTAGTGTTGACTTAGTTTGCTCTTCTACAGGATTTGCTTGGATGGCGCTCTCTCGACCATTCATCGACTACTACGTATGGGGATAGGATAACTTACCACGAATTGTCCTCATGTACTATGCTAATTTCTTATCCTCCCCAGAAGGCTGTTTCTACACAGTCTTCGCCCGTGAATTCCATAATACAACTGTGAATAGTGATCTACATTTCATATCATGGCATAATCCTCCGAAGCAGCATACGCCAAGGATGTCATTGACTCCATCAAACGTGAATTTGCATGCATCAATTACTTTCATAAGTTAGACTATTCCTATAAAAACCAGTGTTCAATCTTGATATTTATATGTAGTATCGATGGGAACTCAACAAATGTGATGATAAGTTGTGTATAAGGAGGTTCTTTAAAATTTGTAATACTCTTGATAACAAAATGCTATTGATTATTATTTAAATTGACACTGGATTTTCATAGTATGCTACCTTTTTTCTAATTGTACTTTTTCTGTAATTTAGTCTTTGTCCATGGAATATATTCGTGTGAAACTAGTTGTATATGATGTTAAGATAATTCAATTGCAATATTGATGTCAATTTGACACCTCTTCTACATCGTAAATATTGATGAAAGGGTTAAGATTTCATAAAAGTTGAGTTCAAGATCGAAAATGAGGAAAATATGAAAAGAAACAATAGATTTGGAAAACCAAAATTGGAAATTCACCATTCGTCGCAATCTCGATTATCTCTATACAACGTAAACAACAAAAATGCAAGTTTGCATCTAGTTTTCTTCTCCTTTTTGGAAGAAGTATAGGAAACTAGACACTATAGATGATAATGTTTGTTTGAGTTAAAAACCAATCGTCGAAAGAGCAGAGAGCCCATAGACTGAAATTGACATTGATTATAGCTCCATTGATTCGTAGTCGAGCTATGATCAGATTAATACTCTTTGGTTCCTACAAATGCCACGAGCTCCCTCCACAAGCTTTCAATTTTTAAAGTCAAGGTGTGAATTCAAATGGCTGTGGCGGTGCTGGTTCCTCATCAACAACCATCGCAAAGGTAGAACTCTGTTGTCCGGTAACTAAACCACCGGGATTTGATGCTGCTGCTGATGAAGGTGCATCAGTAAATTTCGAATTCTTCCCACTTCGGTACAATCCCACTAGTTTACTATCACCACCACAGTTATCGTCTTTATAACCATAATCATCGCTGCTGTATTGAAGAGGGATTGGGGATAGAGAGATAAAGATGGAAGAAGTTGAAGAGGTGTTGGGTAAATCAATAAAGATGGAATTTCTCCTGACTAATGATTGTATGCCATCTTTCCCATTGATTTAGGGGAAGGTTATTTTTGTAAAAAGAATGTGTTGTATTTATAAATTGATATTTTAATACATGTGTATATATAATGTGTTGTGATTAATAAAATGTGGTGTCGATATAATTACTCTTTTTTTAATAGTTATGAGAATTAAACAATTTTCACTTGACAAGCATGAATTGAACATTTTTTTATAAATCTTCCTATTGTTTATTATACAATAAAATTCATTTTATAAGAAAAATAAGTATTTAACGCAATTAACCCTTATTGTATACAACTGGTATTTCACCTTGCGATGCACGAAAGTTATTATCCGCAATATCAATTTTAATAAATATTCGTAAAATATTAGTGCTTATCAACAGATATATAAATACATAAAAAAGAATTCTCTCTTACAATAATTATTAGAATTTAAAAAATTACATAAGTAATTCAAATTATTAAAAAATTCTTTAAATACTAAAAGTCAATTTATATAATTAAATAATAAATTATTATTGATTTCAATAATTTTTATGAATTATTAATAACTTCATTAAAAATGTAAATTTAGTAATTTTTTTAATTGTATATCATATTTGATGTAATATTATGTAAACGAATATTGATACATGTGAGATGTATTAGCACATATTTCTCATAACTTCTACATTTGCATCTTGTATTTAACGTACTTTTTAATTTTCATTCAAAAAAATCAATCACAATAATTAAAAATGAAATAGTCAAAATATTTGAATTTAACCAATAAAACTGTGTTTACAAAAATAAGTAGTCAAAATAATAATTTTGAAAATCTAGCGATTATCATGATACGACAACCGAGTAAAGTTGGAGATTAAGAAAATGTACTGAAAATTATACCCCATGATTTAAAATTTTATTAAAATTAAGAATAATTACAAAATATTAATCATTCTATTAATATTATTAACTAAAAAAATTCAAAGCATTAACTCTCTAATATTAACTTTCGTTAAATAACTTTTTCTATAAGTTATTTATAAGCAGCACATTTTTCAACCCATTTTTTAAACACATATTTTTTCAAAACTATTTTTCAACTATATAGTTTACTTCAAAACAAAAATATAGTTACTGAACAGAGGCTTAATTTATTAAAATATTTAATAATAATATATATAATATATATTTTAGAAATTATGATTTGTAATATTAAAGATAACAAATAATTTGTACACAATTTAATTATTGATTCTACACATAATATAAAGAACAACAAATAAATAAAAAATTAATAATTAAATAATAATTTTAATACTGATAACTAAAAATATTAATCGAACTCATTCAATATTAATGCTAAAATAATAAAAATAATTATAATTATAACCAAAATATACAAATAAAAATAACATCATATTATTTATTTACTATAATATTAAAATATAAAGAATTTAAGAATTAAATTCTGTCAAACTATTTTACTTTTATATATAGTATAAATATAGATTTCACCGGTGTGATGAATTATTTACTATAATATTAAAACATAAAGATTTTAAGAATTAAATTCTGTCAAACTATCCTATTTTTATATATAGTATAAATATAGATCTCACCAGTGCGATGAATTGAAATTGTTATCCGCAATATTGATATGCATTCATAAAATTTAATGACTATACATAATCAACACAAATACAAATTAAAGATACAAAAATAATTTTTTATTACGACAATTATTAAAATTTAAAAAAACATAAATAATCCAAATTATCGAAAAATTCATTGAATGATAAATGCAAATTCTGTAGTTTTTTAATTGTATATCATGTTAGATATAATATTATGAGTACAAATATTGATACTTGTTCAAGATATAAATATATTTATTATAATTTCTGCATGCCTCACATATTTAATTTTTTCTCAATTTTAGATCAAAAATCACAATAAACTATAAATATATGTTCAATCTTAACTCATCAAATATACAACAATCAAACAATATTGAATATCAATAAATTATTATATCATATAATCTTTGTATAATTATTAAAATTAAAAATTATTAATCATTATTTAGTATTTACCATGAAATAATATTAGTACTTACATACATATATAAGGCAATAAATGCATTCACATCTATCCAGATTTTACATTCATAATAATTCATTTTGCATTCATACTAATCCACCATTTTCCTTTTATTATATATATACACAGTAAGGTTTCGTTTGAAAGCCACAAATTCCATGGAAAAGAAAATATTTCCACCATTTTTTTCCATCTTTCATGTTTGATAGGCATAATTTTTCCTGCAAATTGTTTTCTTGGTTCTCATGTCACGCGCCTATTTTCCTTCTAATTAGGGAAATGAATTCCTACTATATACCTAGTTTTTCTTTTCCATGTTACAAGGAAAACGAATTTCCTCCCATTTGATTCGTTTTGTTGTTGTTAATTGACTTATTTTTTTTCAAAAAATAACATTATTATTAAGTACAAATATGTGAAAAATAATTTTTTTTTATTACAATAGCTAAATTTTGTTTTATTTGCCATGAAAAATAATGTCAATCAAACTACAAAAGTTAAAAAATTCTCACTTTTTCGACCTAGAAAATTAAATCAATCAAACACATAAACTTCCAATTCCTAAAAATTTAATTCTCTGAAATTCATTTTCTTTACACCCAAATTTCATCCTTACTATCAAACAAACCCTAAATATAGATAATATTACCCACCGTATTAAAACTTGTAACAAATTTTAAAACAGAAATGGACCACCCTAAGGCGGACCCCACTAAAATGTCATAGCCTATTTAATTGCCACATCTTTTGGAGCCCACCATTTAGGTCTCTCTCAGCAGGGTTGGTCCGGTTACGTCGGGGGCCACCACTCCACCTCCTTCGTAGATGGGTCCACAATGACCTCGGGATCTGTGTTTCCACCATCTATAGCTATTGACCAATAGTGTGAGCCCCACTATTATTAAACCCATACCTAAGTGGGCCCCACTCAACAAACTTCTCCCCCAACTTCACACATGCACATCTTTCTACTGCCATCACTGACTTCTACACGTCCACACGTGTAAATACTACATTGTTTTATTTATTTATTTTTATTTTTGATCTGAACATACATTATTTGATTCTCAAAAAAAAAAGGTGTAGCCCACACCCTGAGGGCCCGAACCGACCACGCCCAAGGTCATTGGTTCGGGAAGGTAAATCCAGGTTATGCCTCCAAGGAGCCAGGGTGGAAGGGCTTATGGTAAGCATGAGAAACGCTCAATAACTCCCGCTTGCCACAAGGCCAATTCCACCTTGCGGGGAATCGAACCAAGCACACAGCTGCGCTGAGCACTTACCACCCATCCCCTTTGCCACTTGGAGATGTGCCCTGGGGGCTACATTATTTGATTCTCGTTTGCATGTTTGATGATCATTCAAGAAAATAATTTCTAACCTTTGTTTAGTAACACTATTTGAGCTTTAAAAAAAAAAAATATTATTTATTATCACGTGTAAATGTATTAAAATGTAAAAAAATAATTTTTTTGATTAAAATAACTAAATTTTATTTTATTTGTCATGAAAAATAATGTCAATCAAGCAACAAAATTTTAAAAAAAATTTTTCAACATTTTTCACATAGAAAATCAAATCAATCAATCAAACATTTTCACAAAAATAATTTTTAAGAAAAATCGTTTCTTAAAAATTGTAGTTATTGCAAATTTCAATTTTTTTCCCTACATATTTAATATAGACTAATTTTTACACTTCTTGCTCGGGGTTGCTCGAACTTCGGCAATTCGTATTTGAAGTCATGACAACACTTTTATTCGAACTTTTTGATGGAAAAAACTTGTAAATTCATTTTTAGAATACATAAGAGAGCACATCTTTTTCAACCATTATTTGGTAATACTGTTTAGTATATAAACTGATTTATTTATAATTTTGAAATAAAATGTAGTTGTTAAATATTGGTGAGAAAAAATATGCATGACTAAAATGTAGCTTAAAAATTGTGTAGCTTATAAAACTTTTTATAAATCAATTTATTTTGATTATCAAATAGAGATAATCTCTATCCTATAACCTGTTTATGTGGGTATACTATAAAGCGTATACTATAAGATTAGGGTAATGTTTGGTATAAATTAAAATAATAAAATCAAATTTTTAGTAGATTTTGATAAAAGCAGATTAAATGTGTGGTAGAAAGGTTGTGAGATCTATAAAATATCTAGTTAAAATTAATATTGACTTGATATTAAAATCAATTTTTTATCCAAACCAAATAGGGGCGATGTCAATATATATACGAAAAATTATATTATGACTAAACAACACATTGTTCCATATAACTTTTTAACCATATACATTTATTCAATTCACTTTTTAACCACATATTTTATTTGAAAACATCACATTCTTTATTTATAAATAAAAAACTTTTACCAAAGGCATCTGTCTAAATTTTTAAGCTTATGTTCTTTAACACAACTATTTAAATTTATAAATAAATCTATTAATAAACAATACAATTTCACATTTTCTTTCGTCACTTTTTAACCATATATTTACCTCAAATTATATACAAATAAATCAATTTATAATTATTCACGACCCAGACAAAATAGTTAAAATGAATTCCCTACCATGAATAAACTAGTTTATTTATGATTTTGAAGTAAAAAATAGTGGTTGAAAATTAGAGAGAAAAAATATGTGCCATTAAAAAATGATTTGAGAAATTATATAATTTATAAACATATTTATATACCATATTTTGAAGTTTACCGAACACATGAATGTGAATCAAACGCGCCACTCGACCTCAAAGGCTCTACTCTCCGATGGGATACTGTTAAGATTTAATCAACTGATATGAGTACATAATAATCTACAAAAATTCCAAACCTTATTTCTTGAATTAAAGTAACAAAAGCAAGAAAAAGCCGCGAATGAATCCCTCAGCATCTGAGTCTTTGTTGTGATTTCTCAACAACAGTGGTGCAACTTGCAGGACCTGAACTCGACAGATTCTGAAGATTAACTTCGGCGGCCGCCGGCCTCGGCTGTGCTATGTTTCCGCCACCAGGTTGAACGGCGGCGAAAACTGTAGATATAGGCCCATTTTGTGCTGTCTGTGGAATGATAAGAAAAGTTTGTGATGCATTTGCGTTTGGTGGTGCCACCGGAATAGCCCACATAGTGATCAGCGGCACCAGTGCGTGCGCTGGAGTTGGTGCAGTCGACAGTAGTGGAGCTGACATTGAAGAGTTCGTTGAAATAATTGCAGGACTTGCAGTTGTGAGATTATTATTACTGTCAGAAATTTTGTTGCTGAGAGCCTTTATGTCCACAAATTCGCTGTTAGTGGGGCGTTTGCGTTTCCGGTACGTCTGGCGGCCTTCGTCCGTGGCGGCCGTGGTGGCGGTGGAAGAGGTGGTGGGGACTTTCAAAGCACCGTTGACTGACATGGCAATAGCGGGGATAGTGCCGGTGCCGGTTGCAGCAATGATGGAGGGTTCAGCTTGTTCTAAGAGCCACCTAATGGTTTCGCCGTCGGACTTATGACCGAGTTCTCGGGTTAACTGGAAGACTCTGGCAGCGCAGGCGGCTGGCATTCGGATTCTACGCCCTCGGCCTTCCACTTTTGTGTGACGGTCCTTAGTCGATGATCTCCTCGGTGACGGCTCCACCGCAGGAGCAGGGGGTTGTAGAGTTCGTAAAGACGTCGGTGAAAGTCCTGTAGGTGGAAAAGTTGTTTTCTCCTCCATGTCATGATCTTCTTCCTTTAGAGTTATTAACGGGAGAGAAGTTGGCGTCGACATGCAAAGTAGCTGAGCAGCCGAGGACGACGGCGCTGGTGGCGGCGGTATATGAGGAGGATAAAAGATATTTCCGGAGGAGAACGCAAAGCTGGCTAGAGGGATGAATCTTGGAAGCTCTAATAACCAAAGAGGAGAAATCTTGTTTTGATTGAAGAAATCCAACGGCTTTTAGCCCACTATACTAGAAGTCTAGATGCATCATGGGTCCACGTTTAAAGTAAAACAAGGCATGCAGTTGGACATTTGGACAAATATTCAATTTTTTGTATTTTAAAAAAATTGAAAAGTGTTTCAATTTATTTTACTGAAAAATACGTTTTTCATTATAAGTATCACATTGTCATACTTCAAAAATATCTTATGATACTTTTAAAATATCACAATTTAATACCTATGATACTTTCAAATTTTTAGTATCGTAACCTGAAATTTTATAAAGTGTTTATGATACTTTGGACTGAAATAGTATTTTTCAATTTTTTTATCACAAACAGTATTTTTTAGTTTTTTATAGTTCTATCGTAATTTTCAGTTTATATATATATATTTTTTTGGGGAAAAACTAAAGGACGCTGACTGAATTTTAGACATTGTGATACTTAGAGCCTGTTTGGTAATATGAAAAGTTTTGATTTTTGTGAATTTTTTTGTTCTTTGATTGATGTGTGATTTTAAAAAGTTTGAAAAGTAAAAAATGGTGGACTTAATTAAGAATGGATGGTTGAGATTGAGTTTGAAATTGAGTTTGAAAAATTGAGGTAAAATTTTTACCATTAGCAAACATGACTCATTGAACTTTAAGAGGGCTCATTAAACTTCACATGATGTCCACCTTCCAAAACTTAGATGAATTCTGTCACTTGCGCTTGATGAAAAATCCACGTGACAAAAAGCATCCCACGTGGTGGATGTTAAACAATTACCATACTTCCATTTCAGCAAAATATTCCAGCTCAGCAATAAAAACAAAAAACATCAAACAACAAACATTTTATTTAACCCAAAACTAAAATAGCATTGCAGATTATTATACAACTGAAGTTCATAACCCATATCAAAAAATAACTCAAAAGAGAGGAGAAGGAACTGACTGAGGTCAAGAACAAAAACTCTGATGTGTAACCACGTTGGCGCAAGAATTCACAAGCCATGAAGCTATGCAACCAGAGGCTCCTGTTACACAAACCGTACTCATTTCTTTGATCACTAGTACAGATAGAGTCATTCGCGTCGGTTGTACAAACTCAAAGGAATCAGTTGTAAAAGCGATGCGTATGGTGGTGGCGTAAAAATTATTGACTTTACGCGTCGGTTGTTAACTAGAAACCGACGCCTATAATATAACAAAATGCGTCGGTTGTTAATTAAACATCGATGCCTATAATGTTAGTTTTGGGCGTCGGTTTGCACGTGACAGCCGATGCCCTTGATCAACCTTCCCCTTCTGCGTCGGTTTATACATGACAATCGACGCCTATTGTTACGTTTTATTTATGAAATTGCCACCGCATTTTATATAGGTATCGGATTTATCTAAAAACGATGCAAATGTGTTACTTTTTTTTGGGTAATTCTGTACTAGTGTCACTAGTATAGAATTGACCAAAAAAAGGGGGAATATTACATGTCGATTTTTAGTAAAACAGACGCGTATAAAAGGACGATGACATTTTTGTAAATATATTCCATAAATGTGCATCGGTTGCATTGACAAAACCGACGCGTATAATTTGATGTTAAGTAATACGCGTCGCTTAAACCCAGGTTTTAGACGTTTTAAGCATCTGAACTGATTCCTAAAACCGGTTTTTAAACAATAGGCGTCGATTTTTTATAGAACTGATGCGTAAAGTTTAAGTTATAATTCTCCCATTACATGTGTCCTCTCCCATTTTCACTCCCTCTTCCCACCACTCTCTTTGGACTATGTATATATTCACCGCGCCGCCGCCGTCGCCGTCGCCGTCGCCACCACCATTCCTTCCTTTCGCCAGCAACGCCCACCACCACCACATTTCTCCCCTCTTTATCTCTTCCTCTCACAAAAATAAAATTTTCACCTCCACCCGCCACCACCACGCCTCCCCCGTCACCGCCATCACCACACCTTCCCCGTGAGACTCCCTCCCACCTCGTAAGAACCCACCTCCCTCTTTATATATATATATATGTATATATAATGCATGGGTTTTTCAACTAGTTATAGAGGAGACTCTGCCAAAATTTCTGTAAGAAATTTGAGTTTTATTATTTTTTTGTAACTTGTTCATATAATTTATTGAAATTTTAGAGCTTTAAAAACGTATTGGGCACTGAAGGTCAGATGTCGAAAAGCAATACAACGTGAAAAAATGTAAAGGTATGAAAACACAAATTTAAAATTTATTACAAATCTTTGAATTATTTTCATATTCTATTTAGTTTGATTACTAATTTTAGTTTTCAATGTGAAAACTTCAGTGTCCTCAGCAACCTGGAGGTTCTGAATGTGGCTACTGTTCGCTAGAAACACACCGCAAGTGCACGTATTACATACAAGTGATAGTGGACTAAATGAGTCCGATTTATCGATCCCACAAAGATTGTCTATTTCAATTACACTCTAATTTAATCAATTAAAAAAAAACACAAACAATAAAGTTTTGGTGTCGAAAATGTTTTAGTACTATAATTAAAATCACAATTGTAAATAAATAAGTAGAAAAATGGTGATAACTTGATGATAAAAGCGTGTTGGGATTCTTGATTCCACTTAACCATTACCTAATTGAATTCTCAACAAGCAAATAGAAATTCAATTTATTAATCGTGTTAGATCCAATTTTCCAAGCTTAGTCAATTACATCTCTCGAGTGAAATCAACCCTAATTAGTGGAATTAACCTACTATATCTCACAATATTGTTGGTATTTCTTCCCTTCATCAACCACAATAACTAATTACAAGGGAAACTTGCAAGAAAAATGCAAAGAAAAATGAGGAAAAGTGTTTAGGACTTGGAAAGGGGCAAGAATGATCAAACCCTAACAAAAAATGCCTTAAAACAACCAAAAATCGCGTAGATCCGCGTTTGACAGCATTTGGGCCGAACCGGGTCGAACAGCTGTTCGGTCCAGTTAAAAAATATTTTTTAAATTGTGTCGCGCGATCACGCGGCCCACCTGGATTCGGTGCTGGTTAGATTTTTGCCTTGAGTCGCGCGCCACCTGGTTCGAACCACGCGTTCACGTGGTTCAGTTGAGTGAGTGTTTGCGGTCTGGTCCTTCAATAAAATTCCATCCAGGTCCTCCAACTATCAAAGTCGGGTCAACTTGGTCCCTAGAATTTCTGATTTCTTTCAAATAGGTCCTCCCAAAATTCCTGTTGAGGTCCTTCAACTTTTGAAAACTTGCAATTTAGTCCTCGATTAATTGTACAAGAAGTCCACAGCTTCCCGGAAGTGACAAATTGGACCCCAAACATCTAATCTTTGCACGATAGGACTCTTTTCTCCTCAATTCCTTCAATAAATCCTTCATTTGGCTTCTTTCTTGTGTTTTCTCCATGTAGTTGAATGTTAAACCTATTTAGCCACAAAATATACACAATTAAGTAGGTATTTGTCCAAATTACTTAAAAAGTACTACCATAAATGTATGAAATATACATGTAAAATGCACGCAACAAATACTCCCAAACTAGAACTCTTGCTCGTCCCGAGCAAGAATATTTACATGCATCTACAAAAATAATGACAATATGATCAACAGTGCTAGATAACTTGCAATCTTTCATGAGTGTGAAATTGCACAATTAATTCACAAATATGTTCCCAAATAATGCTACCAAAATGAGTTTGTCTTATCTGATGTTCGATCGGTGTGGGTGTGCATAGCCACTTTCAATCGTCAATAAGAATCGAGAATGTTGATGAGTAAAGAGGTTTCAAGTCAAAACTAACCCACCATTACTGGTCAATTCTTTCCTTTCCGACTCGGGACATTCATCCCCCAATAAATATTTTTTTTTCCACTCCCGGGATGCAATTCTAGAGGGTACTCTCAAATCACTCTTTCTTTTTCCACTCTAGTATGGGTGTGTTTTACCGACAATCTCGACAACCTAGAAGTGCGGTGACTCCACTAAATGAGTGCTTCGATATTCAAGTTTATACTAAGCAATTCAAACCCACTACTAATCTAAAAGCCCTTATGCAAGTACAAATACATGATTTCTAAAAACTAAAATGATGATTGCTCGTGCCTTCCCCACTCCCTTAAGCTTTCTAATTGACCCGTGTAGCGAGCTTTAGGTCGGCATCTCCCCGGTTGTTTTAAGATCAAAGGGTACCAGGTTTCAAAATAGCCCTATGAACTTAATAACTCGAGTAAAAAAGGCTACGAAGTGGGGTAGACTTATTAAGTAAATACAATGATGATGTGCTTTTTTTTTTCAGTGCGTGTATGAGTACCCTACTCATTAAGCTTTCTAATTGACCTATGTAGTTAGCTTTAGGCTGGTGACTCCCAAGTTTCAAACTTAAGGTACCAAGTTTCAAGATACTCCTATGGGCTTAATTACTCGAGTCAAAAAGGCTTCAATATAGGGAAATGCAATGCAAAAATTAAAATGGGCTTAGAACTCTAGCATACGTTCATTACTTAACTTATACTTGGCGAGAGACACTCCACACAAAAATTTACTTCCACATGCATGGAATCACCACATCTAGACCGTTTCTTTTGCCGGGTCGACCACCCCCAAACTTATCTTACATTAGGGTCGAGAGATCTAAAGCATAAGGAAACGTTGGATAGGTTGATAAAAATTAAATTGCAAGCTCACAACCTATTTCTTCTACTCCTTTAATCTCTTCACCCTTCAACAATTCCTAAACTCACCAACAATTAAATATGACTATTGTGCTCAATGTACATAGGATCTTACAAGGATAAGCATTTTATAGAAAGTAGCACAAGTAGAAAATTTGGTCATAACTCATGAATTAACAACAATTTCAAACATCAAAATCTCTTAAGCCGACAAGGATATATAGCATGTCAATAACCCAAACAAAATAAGCAATTTCAAATATCAAAACACCAAGAGCCGGAAAGGCAATCTAAAATGTTCACATAGCAACATGATCCCAACACCCCCAAACTTAAATTAAACATTTTCTTCAATGTTGACAAGAGCATTGATAAGTATTGTGTATACACTTATTTATATGTCTAAATTAGAATATATTGTTGTCATTTTAGAATATTTACTATTTAATTTGTGTGCATTTGTTTACTTTTCAGAGAATATCCCAAAAGATGAAGAATGAAGCAATTGATGAGAAAAATGCATAATTGGATACTAATTGTAGCTAAATTGGACAATCGAGAGGCTAATGACGTCAACAGGGAAATGTGCAATGTGCCAAAGTAAAGAAATAAGAAGTTGGAGGATCCAATTGAAGGAATTGAGAGTTGAAACGAGTAAATTGAGAAGATTTCAATGTATGAGGACTATATTGTTGCAATTGGAAGTTGAAGGACTGAAGAGAATAGAAATATATGGACGAAATACTGAAGGATGGGTCTTCAACTTGTCTCTTCACCAACTATAAATACAATCTCTTTGCAGAAAATCAGACCTTTGCCTCTCCAAAGAACGAGCCACAACAGAGAATTCAACATCAAATTCTTGGAGAATTAAGCATCGCAAAGGGGCGTGAATTGAAGATAGTTGAAGAATCAACACTTGGTGCAAGCGTTCCTTTCTTTATCTTAATTTCAATGAACGTTTATTGTTGTTTTTGCTCTTTAATTGTGATGTGTAACTAAAATTCATGTTGGGATGAACGATGTAGCTTAGTCATATTATTTTAATTCCAAATTCCGTAGTTTTGACAATTTCGTTGCATGTATTAATTTATTATTGTTCTTAATGCCTGAATTGCTTGATCACCAATTCATGATTTATTGAATTATTTCCATAATCTGAGAAGTGAGATAATAATTTAGAACGTGGTAATAAATTCGGTAATTGAATGAGAGATAGAGACATACTCTTATTATTATTGCGGTCGTGTGTAAATTCTTGCATGTTATACATCTAGATAAGGAATATTCGGACCCTCTGTAGAGATATAAGGTTGACTTATTTAGGTAAAATTGATTTAAACTCGAGAGAGGAATTTCAATATACATTAGTGAATTCGACTGAATGCATTTTTAGGAAATAAAACTGGAATTGGAATTGATTTAATTGGTTAGGTGAAATCGTGAATCTCAACTACTTTACAATCGTATTTTAAAACAAAACAATTTCGCAACTTTAATTATGTAATTTAATTCTCTAGTTTTAGTTTAAATTCTCAAACAAATTTGCCCATTCAAATAAAGATAGGAACTAACATATTTCGGTAATTAATAGCAGTCCTCGTGGAACGATAATCCGGACTCTAAGGTCCACTATATTACTTCTCACGACCCGTATACTTGCGGGGATATCTCGCGTCGCGAGATATCGGTGAACAAGCATAATATAAAGAAATGAATGGTGATGGAACTTCCCCGGATTGATGAATGAATGATTTCAACATTAACCTAAGCTTTTGATTCTCTTGGTAAGCAAATCTCCCCCAAACTTGTTGAGGACAAGGTCGCTTAAGATTTCAAAAATATTGAACCTACAAAAGTTGATGATTAACCAAATTAGAAATAATAAAAATGAAACAAGTAAATATCAACAAGTAAGCAAAAGAGTAGAAATTTGGATTGCCTCCCAAAAAGCTCTTGGTTAGAGTCGTAAGCTCGACTTTAGGATACGATCACTCTGGATCTGCAAGAGGGATGGATGAATTCTCCTTTTCATAATCGCCACCCAAGTATGGCTTCAAGCGTTGCCCATTGATTTTGAAGTTCCATTTGCGCTAATGATATAGTTCGACCGCTCCATGTGGGAAGATTTGAGCAATAGTGAAAGGTCTCGACCATCTAGAGCGGAGTTTACCGGGACACAATCACAGTCTAGAGTTGTAAAGAAGTACTTGTTGCCCAACATGGAAGTCTCGCTTCACAATGTTCTTGTCATGCCACCTCTTTATCTTTTCTTTGCAAATCCGAGCATTCTCATATGACTCAAGGCGAAACTCATCAAGTTCGTTGAGTTGGAGTAGTCTTTGCTCATCGACCAATTTCATATCAAAATTCAAGACTTTTGTTGCCCAATAGGCTCGGTGCTCGAGCTCAACCGAAAGATGACATGCTTTTCCAAATAAGAGGTGAGATGGAGACATACCAATGGGGGTTTTGAAGGGGGTGCGCTATGCCCATAATGCATCATCCAATTTCTTGGACCAATCTTTCCTCGAGGCATTCACCATCACTTCAAGAATTTTCTTCAACTCTCTATTTGAAATCTCCACCTGCCCACTTGTTTTTGGATGATAAGGAGTGGATATTCGATGTTTGACTCCGTACTTGGTCAAAAGTGAGTCGAAGAGGCGGTTGCAAAAGTGTTTTCCTCCATCACTAATGATAGCTCGAGGGGTGCCATAACGAGTAAAAATGTTTTTCTTTAAAAAGTTCACCACCAGTAGAGTATCATTGGTGGGGAGTGCTACCGCTTCTACCCACTTTGACACGTAGTCAACAGCAACCAAAATGTATTGATTTGAAAAAGAAGATGGGAAAGGTCCCATGAAATCAATACCCCAAACATCGAATATTTCCCGTTCTAAAATAGAATTCAAAGGCATTTCATTTCGGTTAAAGATATTACCTAGGCGTTGGCAACGATCACATTTGGACACAAGTGTGTGAGCATCCTTGAACAAGGTGGGCAAATAAAATCCAGACTGAAGAACCCTCGATGCAGTTTTCACTGCACCAAAATGACCACCATAAGGTGAAGAGTGACATTGCTCAAGAATATTCTCCATCTCCTCCTCGGGCACACATCGTCTCATAATTTGATCCGGACCCCTTTTGAACAACAATGGGTCATCCAAAAAATAATGCTTGATATCCGCAAAGAACTTTTTCCTTTGTTTATAAGAGCGGTCCGGGGGAGTAATGCCACTTGTAAGAAAATTAACAAGGTCCTCATACCATGGCGCACTAGAAGCTTGTAGAAGATCCATGATTTGGAAGAGTTGCTCATCCGGGAATACCTCACTTATCTCTTCATGACAAGTGATCGGTTACAAAATTCTCGGTTCCCTTCTTGTCACGAATCTCCAAATCAAACTCTTGGAGAAGAAGAACCCATCTAATCAATAGGGGCTTGGCATCTTTCTTTGCCAACAAATACTTGAGGGCCGAGTGGTCGGTATACACAATCACCTTGGAGCCAATAAGATATGACCGAAACTTATCAAAGACAAAGACTACCGCTAACAATTCTTTCTCGGTAGTAGCATAATTCAATTGGGCATCGGTTAAGGTTATCTACTAGCATAATAGATAACATGCAAGATTTTGTCCTTCCTTTTCCCCAACACTGCCCCCACGGCATAGTCACTTGCATCACACATAAGCTCAAAGAGAAAACTCCAATCCAGAGCCACAATAATAGGTGTCATTATGAGTTTCTCTTTAAGAGTGTTAAAAGCTTGGAGACACCTTTAGAGAAATCAAATGTGGCACTCTTCTCAAGTAATGAACAAAGTGGCTTTGTGATTTTTGAGAAATCCTTGATGAACCTCCTATAAAATCCCGTATGCCCCAAGAAACTTCTTATACCCTTCACCGAGGTTGGGGGAGGTAGTTTTTCGACAACTAGAATTTTTGCCTTATCAACCTCAATCCCCTTGCTTGAAATTCGGTGTCCAAGAACTATCCTCTCTTGAACCATGAAATGGCATTTTTCCCAATTCAAAACCAAGTTGGTATCCTGACATATTTTTAGTACCATATTCAAATTATTTAAGCAATCATCAAATGAAGTACCAAATACTGAGAAGTCATCCATTAATACATCAATAAATTTCTCCACCATATCGGAGAAGATGGCCATCATGTACCTTTGGAAAGTAGCGGGAGCATTACAAAGACTGAAGAGCATCCTCCTAAATGCAAAAGTTTCGTATGGGCATGTGAATGTTGTCTTCTCTTGATCCTCTGGGGCTATAGGAATTTGATTATAGCCCGAATACACATCTAGGAAGCAATAGAGAGAGTGACCCGCCAATCACTCAAGTATTTGATCGATGAATGGAAGGAAAAAATGATATTTCCTAGTAGCATTGTTGAGTTTGCGATAGTCAATGCAAACCCTCCACCCCGTCACTGGCCTTGTTGGAATAAGCTCATTATTTTCATTCTCCACCACCGTGACACCTCCTTTCTTTGGCACTACTTGCACCAGGCTTACCCATGCACTATCCAAGATTGGATAGATAATACCCACATCAAGCCACTTCACTACTTCGGCTCTCACCACTTCCTTCATGTTAGGATTCAACCTACTTTGATGCTCCACCGAAGGTTTGAAATCATCTTCCATAAGAATTTTATGCATGCATAATGAAGGGAAAACACCTCGAATAACTGAGATGGTCCATCCAATAGCCTCTTTGTGCTCCCTCAATACTCGAAGCAATTTATTTTCCTCCATTTCATTCAACAGGTTAGAAATAATGACCGGAAGGGTAGAAGATTCCCCCAAGTAAGCATACCTCAAATGAGAAGGAAGAGGCTTTTGTTCGAGAGTAGGTGTTTTCTCGAGAGATGGTAGTGGCGGTGAAGAACTCTTTTTCAACTCCTCAAAGTAGGGGGCCCTCTTATGTTGATATTGTGGTGATGCCTCCAAGTAGTGAGCCATTTGTTCAACTTCACGATCATCATCCTAGATAGTCAAAGAATGGGCAATGCAAGACTCCAATGGATCCTTAGAAATCCCATTGTTGAAAGAGTTTATCACTAGATGATCAATTACATCCACCAGAAAACATGAATTGGACTCCGAGGGATATTTAATGGCCTTCAACGCATTGAAGTGACTTGCTCATCTTCCACCCTCAAAATCAATTTGCCTTCTTGCACATCAATAAGAGCTCTCCCGGTTGCTAGAAATGGCCTTCCCAAAATGATTGGAATGTCATGATCTTCCTCTATGTCAAGAATAATGAAATCCGCCGGGAAGATAAATTTATTAGGGATGAACACGGTTTGGTTTGGGCATTTTTTGACAAAATGTCAAATCAAACCATTTAAAGCGGGTTGTAATTTTTCCAACCCAAACCAAACTATTTCATTTTGTAAACCAAACCAAACCAAACCTATTTTTTGCGGTTTGGTGCGGTTTCAAACCGTGGTTTACAAACGAAATAAATTGACACGTTCTAAATAAGTTTAAGCATATATATTTGACTAGAATTTTGACTTAGAGCGTTGATACAAGTCAAAATAATATATTAGATCACTAATAGAGAACAAATAAAAATACAAGATGAAGTATTAATTTTCATTTCTAATTACGTGATGAAGCGAGATTCAGTCAGGAAGAAAACAAGTTTGGATAATATATTTCAAAAACGTGTATCGACATCCAACTCCTCCCCAAGAAAGCAAGTTTGAATCCTTTGGCATCTTATCAGTACATGAAAAATGTTATTTTTTACTTCATACATATATTTACTAATTTGCATTGGCATCTTATCAGTACATAAAAAAAGTTCATATTTATTTTTTATTTTTATAATTTTTTAAATTTTAGCGGGTTGGCGGTTTGAAACCACGGTTTTGAAAATTGAAACCTAAACCAAACCGTTTAAGGCGGTTTGAAGATTTTTCAAACCAAACCAAACCATTTCACATTTGAAATCGAATCAAACCAAACCATTTATTGCGCTTTGGCGATTTATTTGTTCACCCTTAGAATTTATCCACATTCACAAGAACATCCTCAATGATCCCCCGAGGATATTTGATGGATCTATTGTAGAGGCACGGTGGTTGCTTTAGCTTTCCCCAATTCCAATTTCCTGAAAATGGATAAAGCCATCAAATTAATGCTAGCACCAAGATCACATAAAACTTTACTAAAATTAACATCACCAATAGTGCACGGCATAGTAAAACTCCCTGGATCTTTGATTTTTGGAGGTAGCTTGTTTTGAATGATCGCACTGCATTCCTCAGTTAGCATCACCATCTCATGCTCTTCAAGTCTCCTTTTGTTGGATAGAATATCCTTCATGAACTTGGTATAAAATGGCATTTGAGCCAAGGCATCGGCAAAATGGATGTTGATGTGTAGCTTCTTGGACACTTCCAAAAACTTGCCAAATTGACTATCAAGCTTTTGCTTTTGCAACTTTTGAGGAAAGGGGATAGGAGGCACATAAGCTTTGATCGGTGTTGGAGCCTTTGATGTGGATGCTTCCGGCCCACTCTCGTTGGATATTTCAACAACTTTTTGGGTGCTTGAATATGCTCATTTTCTTCAATGGGAGCCTTACTTGATTGAGTTGTTGGTTGTGGAGCCGTGATCTTGGGCAATTGTATTCCACTCCTTGTTGTAATAGCTTGAACATTCTCCCTAGGATTTGTTTCAGTGTTGTTAGGAAAAACTCCTTGTTGCCTTTCCAAGATAAGTTTTTCTATTTGGCCCACTTGCTTCTCCAAATTTTTCAAAGAGGCATCATTGCGTTCTTGATATTGCAATTGATGATTTGTTAACTTGGTGATAGCCTCTTCCCATCCCTCTTTCTTTTCTTGTGGCTTTGGATTCAAAACATTTTGATTGTTGCCATAAGATAAATTGGGATGACTCCTCCAACTGGGATTATAGGTAGGAGCATATGGATTGAACCCTTGGTGTTGAAAATTTTGAGCATAAGCAATTTGCTCGGTAGATGAAGAACCACTTGCCACCAATGGACACATTGAGCTTTGATGATTAGCCCCGCATATCTCACATACCGGAGGGACTTGAACCATGTTGACGGGCAGAGAGGTTGAAGTAGATAACCCTTCCACTTTCTTAGCTAGAGAGTCAATTTTTGACAAAACAAGGACATAGTCATCACCCCCACGCGCACCACTAGAATTCCTTGGTGCACCTCTATCCGGACACATTGTACTTTATTCACTAATGATCTCAAACAAGTCATAAGCCTCTCAAATGCTCTTTGTTTTGATAGACCCATTAGAAGATGACTCAACATTTGAATGACAAGGAGGAGTTAACCCGGCATATAAGTGGTTAACTTGTTGCTCGAATGTGATCCCATGATTTGGGCACTTCCTAAGCATATCTTTGAACCTCTCCCAAGCTTCATGAAAACTCTCCATCTCGAATTGTTGAAATGTAATAATATCATACTTGAGTTAGCCACTCTAGAAGGTGGAAAGAATTTTGTAGTAAATCTTTGGAGAAACTCCACCAAGTAGTGATGATCCCCGGAGGCAAAATGTCAAGTCATTCTCATGCCTTGTCTTTCAAAGTGTGCACAAATAATCTCATCCGGATTGCTTCCACATTCACACCCTCATAATTGAAGTTGCTACAAATTTCAAGGAAGCGTACCCCATGAGCATGTGGATTCTCATCGGTCCTCCCATAGAATGAGATAGTGTTGGAGAACAAATTGATGACATCCGGCCGAAGTTGAAAATTTGGATGATTATAGGAAGGATAGACAATGCTTGATTGATTCTCTACAATAGGGAGATTCATGAAATCTCCAAAAAGCATGTCTTCTTCATTAACCACGGGCTCTTGAACCCTAGCCGCTTGAGGATCAAAACCGTGTGGGATTCCACCTCTTGGAGGAATTGCAACTGGAGCATTAAGCTCGATGTTAACTCTTCTCCTTCCATCCTAGTAAGAAGTTGTCCCATAGCTTCCCGTTGTTCCCCTAATCTATGACGAAAAGTTCCCTCGATATCCGGATCTAATTTAACTAGATCAAGACTTCTACTTCGACGCATGCACAATTGACAACCTAGAACAGCAAGAGAAATTAGAAGGTTTCTTACACAAAAAAAATTTGTACAAGAAATAAAAGTAACTAATTGTCAACCAATTTCAACTAAAATGTAATTCAAATAGAAACAATTCCCGATAACGGCGCCAAAAACTTGTTCGCTAGAAACACACCGCAAGTGCACGTGTCGTATACAAGTGATAGTGGATTAAATGAGTCCGGTTTATCGATCCCACAAGGATTGTCTATTTCAATTACACTCTAGTTTAATCAATTTAAACAAGAAACACACACAATAAAATTTTGGTTTTGGAAATGTTCTAGTACTAGAATTAAAATCACAATTGTAAATAAATAAGTAGAAAAATGGTGATAACTTGATGATAAAATATTGTTGGGATTCTTGATTCCATTTGAGCATTACCTAATTGAATTCTCAACAAGCAAATAGAAATGCAATTTATTAATCATGTTAGATCCGATTTTCCAACCTTAGTCAATTACTTCTCTCGAGTGAAATCAACACTAATTAATGGAATTAACCTACTATATTTCTATGTTGATTAAAAACACACCAATTGCATTAAACCTATGTGAAAATAACTCAATGGATCATCTAGGTTTTTAGGTATGTCTCTATCCTAAACAAGAACTTAGAACAAATATTGTATTGATCTAGAATACACAATAATTTCTCAATAATTGCACATGCCATGAAATCTAAGTATAAATGTGGCCACAATAAATGCAAGTCAATAAATATAACAATAAATGCACAAGATAATAAAAAGCTTAAATTCTCAATGCAAGCATCAATGTCAACTAAACTAGGTCAAGCTTCATCAGTCATCCCAACACTAAGGTGGCGTTCTGTTTGTATTTTATTTTGTATTTTCATTTTCGAAAATGTTTTGTGTTTTGTATTTTCATTTTTGTTTTCAAATTTGCTGAAAACGCGTTTGGTTTGTCATTTCTAAAAACTGTTTTTGAAAATGAAAAGCTGGAAAACAAGTTCTGTTTGAAATTTTGCAGAACACTATTTAAACTGTTTTTAATTAATTTGCTTGCAGAATACTACTAACTCCAACTCAAATTTCCTTTCACAATACACTAAAAATATGGTTACATGCAACACACTAATGTGAGCATTAAGAGTCTATATTAACACAGCTTGGTCAGGTTCGGGACTTGAGAAAGCTCTACTTCTATTAAAATCCAGAAAATGCAAGTTCTTTCAAAACCACCAGAGTCCATTTATCATTGCATTTTTTGAAATATAACAACAAGAATTCTCTTTTAATTTTTTTTTTTGTAATGTTGATATTGAATTCAATAAAACTTTATTTAAACTAAGTTCCAAGTTAGGATAATTCTCAAAAAAAAAAAAAAAAAAAAAAAAATCTTTATTTAGGCTTAGTTCCAAGCTAGGATAATTCTAAAAAAAATAATAAAAAAATAAAAACTTTATATTAAACTTAGTTCTAGGTTAAGATAATTCTATATAAAAAAAAAATTCCCAAAACCCGTTTTCCGCGTTTTGGACATTTTTTGTCGAAATACACACAAAACGCCCAAAACGATGTTTCGGGCGTTTTCCGTTTTGTGTACAAATTTTTTTTTTTTTTTTGTTTTTCAAAATGCGTTTTCAAAAATGGTAAAGAGAATGCGTTTTTAATGTTTTCGAAAATAAAAACAGAAAACGACCTCAAAACAGCAAAGAGAACAGGGGCTAAATAATTTAGCCCATAGTGAAACAACAATAAAATCCAAGAATTAAATGCATCATTTCAACAATGGATTAAGATATATGAAGATTAACAATAAAAGATTCTCTTCAACAATGATTTGTGCTTCAAAACATCAATGTTCTTCCACAATGTTGTTGATATTTCTTCCCTTCATCAACATTCATCAACCATAATAACTAATTACAAGGGAAACTTACAAGAAAAATGAAGAAAAAATGCAAAGAAAAATGAGGAAAAGTGTTTGGGACTTGGAAAGGGGCAAGAATGATCAAACCCTAGCCAAAAATGCCTTAAAACACCCCAAAATCGCGTAGATCCGCATTTGATAGCATTTAGGCCAAACCGGGTCGGCCCAATTAAAAAATATATATTTTTTTTTAAAATTGTGCCGCGAGATCCTGGATTCGGTTCTGGTCAAATTTTTGCCTTGAGCCGAGCACGTCACCTGGCTCGGACCACGCGTTCGCGTGGTTCAGTTGAGTGAGTGTTTACGGTCTGGTCCTTCAATAAATTGCCATCTAGGTCCTCCAACTATCAAAGTCGGTCAACTTGGTCCCCAAAATTTCTGATTTCTTTCAAATAGGTCCTCCTAAAATTGTATTTGAGGTCCTTCAACTTTTGAAAACTTACAATTTAGTCCTCGATCAATTGTACAAGAAGTCCACAGCTTCCCGAAAGTGACAAATTGGCCCCCAAACATCTAATCTTTGGATGATAGGACACTTTTCTCCGTAATTCCTTCAATAAATCCTTCATTTGGCTTCTTTCTTGTACTTTCTCCATGTAGTTGAATGTTAAACCTATTTAGCTAAAAAATATACACAATTAAGTAGGTATTTGTCCAAATTACTCAAAAATTACTACCATAAATGTATGAAATATGCATGTAAAATGCACTCAACAGCTACTACGTTATAAGAAACATGTATGAGATAGTCACAGAACATTTTCAACTCGCTTCTTTACAAAAGCTATAAGTTATTGAAGAATGAGAATTTTTAATTATGAATTTATATTTTATTAACAAATAACTAATAATTAATTCTAATTATTTGTAGGCATTTAAAGAATACTACTCAACGGATGAAATCGTCAAGATTCAAAACTTTTCGGCAAAATACTTCGTTGATGAGTATAATAAAAAAAATTCATTCAAACTTGCATATACATATTTGTATAGTAAATTAACAATCTTGTAAATATAATTGTTTTAATTAATTTTATTACGTATATGTCGATTATATATATATATATTTGGTGCAAAAAATAAAAGAAAATAAAATAATAGGCGTCAATCCTAAAGTTAGAATTGATGCCTAAAGTTTAACTTTAGGCGTTGGTTCTTACTTTAGAACTGACGCCTAAAGTTAGACTTCAGGCATTGATTTTTGTACAACCGACGCCTAAATTCGAACTTTACGTGTCTCTTTACAACAGACGCGTAAAGTCCAGACTTTAAGCATCCGTGTCAAATACATCGTCTTTACAACTGACGCGAATGAGTCTTTCTGTACTAGTGATTATATATAATTTTTATAACAAAGATGGACATATTAGCTTCAAATTATTTAGCTAAAAAGAGGTCACATTTTACAAGCAACCATAGAATGATTCAAAATCCCACTAACACTAACTGCGAAGGACCCAAATTCATGTGGGTACCAAAGAACAAAATCTAGCCTATCTTTTGTAGGTACCAATGAAGATGAACTGATAATTCTTGGGTTGTAGATGATTAATAATTGGAGATCAATAATCATTATCATTCTTCAAATTGAGGGATAAAGGTCTTTTGAAGATGAAGTCCAAATTGAACCATTTGGATTGGAATCATTGAAGTAATGTTGTGCTTGATGTATCATCGAACTCTTTCAATTATCACTAATTGTTGTGCTTGAATGTTATTTTCTAAAACAACTATATGTCAATCAAATTAATCAACATGTTTGATCAAAACATCTAGGACTTCAATAGATTTTCATATATTAGAAGGGATTTGGCAATTATTGATGAAACCAAAATGTGTTAAATTTATGATGTATACATGTTGTTAACATGATAGGATAAGCACTCAAATCAAAATGAATTGCAGTTGTGCTTAAATTTATTTGAAATTAGGGCATACATATAATCCACCAAAATCAAATTTCAATCAAACAACTGCTCAATCAAAAGTAACATTTCGATCGAACAAATTGTTAGACAAAAAGAACAGCAACATACCTTCACTTCTCTGCTAACTTTAGGTCATACAAGTGTCAACCGAAACTCCATTTCGATCGTTCCAGTGATCAATCAAAAGGCCAATTTTTGTCTAACAATGGTTAGACAAAATGAAGTGAGGTGGGGCTTAATTTTCTTTGCAGAGTTTTAGTCGATTGAAAGTGTCATGAATTCAGCCCATTAAAAACTCATTTCTTCCCCATTTTTCCCAACTGGTGAATCATGTCTCATTATCCATTCTAATACACTTAACTCTTTTTCCAAATTGGGTAATGGTCATATTAAAAAAAGTCTCAAAGAGTTTTGAATGTTTGTGTCTTATGAATTTGTAGGAATGTCCATGTGGACCAACAAAAATCATCCAAGATAGTAAGTATGAAAGGTGTACCGGTTAAGGAGTATTGTCTATATGGTCCCCATATATCAACATGTAGTAGATCAAAAACAGAATCAAATTTGAAATGACTAATAGGAAATGGAAATCTGTGCTGCTTAGATTTATAGCATATCTCACAATGCTTAAGATCATCAGATTTTGAAGTGAAGTGTGGATGATTAAGAAAGTCTATATGTTGTAAAATTTGTGGTGAAACATGTCCAAGTTTTGAGTGCCAAACTTTAAAGGAATCAATGGAAACTTTATTAGTATCAAAAGATTTAGGACAAGCAAGAGAATTAGTACAAGGAATAAATATGTCATCATTGACGTACGACTCTTTTTAAAAATTCGTGCAGACCTCTATACAACTCCGAATTAAGTGATTTTGCACTCATAGAAAGATAATTCAGTAACGAGTGTCACCGTGTCTTCGGAATTTCTTTCCGAGGTCTGTGCTATGAACAGTAACGTCCCAAAGTTGTCTGGACAGAATTGTTTCGACACTGTTTTTCTTTTCTTTTACCTCAAATTCCAATCCTAATGTTGCACAAACATTCCACATAAAATATATATTTTCAACATAACAGTTTAAACATCCATTATCATGAAAAGATAATTAAAATTAATGCATAACAATTTAAAAACCAAATATAGATTACTCATTTCATTGTCTTTAAATAAAACCTCCGGCACTTAACACCATCTCGCATCTCCGTCGTTCGATCCGCAATCCATGACCTCATGCCACAAATTCAACATGTAGAAGGGAGTTAACCCATGAGTCGAAACTCAATAGATGTCATAGGTGCATTTCATTATCAAATTTAGAAAACTCAACTATAGTTTCATACCGTTGCACATAGATGGATTTCAGGCAAAATTCGAATTTCTATAGCATTATCATAACACGTAGAGCCAGAGAATGATCATTCATCTGTAGTAGTGCCGAAGCACCATACCCGAAGGTATCATACTTTCATAACATTTGAGAATTTCATAACTTGAAAATGAAATAACCACTTACACCTCTACCTACCTCAATCCAAAAACGTTTGATATAAAAGCTTAGACGGTGAATGGTGTCTTCCGACAGTGAACCGACTAAAAAAAAATCCGATCTCCTTCTTGCTTTGAACTTTAAGCTTCCTAGAAATGAGATTTCCTTTTGGGTTTTTGATATTTGAAGCTAAGAAATTTGCACACTACCTTAGAAGACTCATTTTATAGTGGAAGGAATGTGAATGGGTGAAGGAAGTTGAAACCACCCTTTCTACCCCTTGAAGAGACGAAACGGGTCTCATTCATGTGATCATTATAAATGGTGTAATGGGGTGTTTTAAGTGGAGGTTTATGGAGTGTTTAAAGGTGATTAAATTGGGTAAATGTGTTAATCAGTTCTTTCATTTCATCTTCCTTGCATTTCGGTTTCATTTTACCGTGAACGTGTATATTATGTATATATCTATCTATATACTTCATGCAGGAGGAGAGAGACAGAGAAATGGTTTAAAATTAAAGTATATTGCACATTTAGTCCCAAACTTTACAATATACATAATAAAGTATATACAAGACTAATAAACTTTATAAGTCCCTCCATTTTTGTGTATACTTTTGAAAGATGAAATTGTATCCTTCTATAAAATAGATTGTGCAACCTAGTCCCTTAGACTTTAAAAAAAATTATAATTTTTTTTTATAGAGTTTATCATTTGAAACAAATATTGCTCAAATCATATATATTTTAAAATAATTAAATAAAACATATGATAAACTTGTTTGGACTAGCTTTGGGCTTTATTTATCTTATGTGGACCAAACATAATGTTTGTCCATGGGCTAGGCTCACGATAGTAAGTCGTCTAAAAAAAAAAATTCGAGTTTCTACATCTAATATTGTCAAAAGTGTCATTCAACCCCATTAAAAATTGCATAAGACGACTAGAACATGTTAGATCTGAAATTTCCTTAGAAGCATTACATGTGCAGGTAGGAATAGGTAATAAACAGGTAAGCTCATCCTATAGTTCTTTTCTAATTTCGTGTAATACTTTTCGACAGTCATCGTTCCCTGTGAGATGCTACTGATTTCCCTCTGCAATTGGTACAACAATGATTCATTACTTTCTCCATATCTCTTCTTAAGTTCTGTCCATAAATCCTTCGTAGAGGCAGTGTAAATAAAGGCATCTACAATTTCCTTAGAAATTGAATTAAGGATCCACGATCTAATCATGCAATCCACTCTCACCCATTGTTCAATTTTATTTGCATCTTCTGTCGATTTTTCACAAACTCCATTTATGAATCCTAGTTTTATTTTAGCTCCCAATGCTATCTTAATCAATCTATTCCAGCTAAGGTAGTTAGTACTCGTAAGTGGTGAAGTTACAAGTAACATACCTGGATTATCAGAACTCTGAAGATAAAGAGGATTACCATTAGAATATCCCTTTGAAGGTGTTCCAGTCTCCATACCTCTGTTGGAATTATCATCTTCATTCGCCATTATTCTTTCTAAAAAAAATTCAATAATCGATCTCCCAATAAACCGAACTTGGCTCTGCTACCATGTGAAAAAATAATGGAATTTAACAGAAGACAAAATGGATTTTATTGAAATCAAGTGTTCGATTGAGAAGAAGCAAAAATATATACAGATCCATGAAAGAGAGTGACCAATCAAATCGTGCCATGTCATAAAGTAATAACCGAATATTAAACTAAACGAAACGTAAAACAAAAGTTGTGTAAAAGACGTTAATTTGAAGGCTCCGTTTGGCCCAATGTAAACTCTATAATTTCTTGAGGAAATTACCCCTATCCCTACTTTTAAAGATCAAAATTCATAAATAAGATCAAATTTATATTAATTCATAAATCAGGTCTTAATTCAAATTTTAATTAATTTAAAATTTACATACTAAATTCTATTAATTATTCAACTATATCCTAATTTTAAATCACAAAATACACTTCAAACCCTAATTATTTCTCCCTTTATCATATATCCAATCCTTTCTCTCTCAACCATTTTCTCTTTGCCACACTCTCTCTCTGTATCTCACGACCGCAGAATGCAAGAGAAGGCCGATGCACCATTTTCTCTTTGCCACTCTCTCTCTATATCTCACGACCACAGAACGCCAGAGCCAGCCGATGTAGCAGTAGGGATTGATGCTAGCAGCGGCGATTTACAGTGCAGTCGTCGTTGTGCATCACACAGCAGTCGCCGCTGTGAGCGGTGCCCGCTACTTCGGCTTTGTGCCTCAAAGTGCAGCCGCCGCCGTGGTAGCGAGCGTCACTCACTCGCGTTTGTTGCAGGGGGTGGTGACTGGGCTTTGTGCCGCTGTTGCAAAGCTCGACTCCGCTGCAGCGCCACTGCTACAACGACGTTGTTGCTACCGGAGGTGCCGATTGGTAGTGATGGGGGAGGGGTGCAGGCTGCGGGCCTGTGGTAACAACGATTTGAATGAGGCTATGTTGGTATCTCAGGTCGTTGTTGAAGGATGTTGTGTTGGTCAGATCTGGAAACGGGGATTAGATTTAGTAGTTTGGGTCATAGGTGGTGGTGTTGGTGGGGCGTTGCTGCGGTGGTGGGTGAGACTGGTGTAGCAGTGTGATGATACGGCGATGGTGGTGGTGGTGGTGTGACGGTCCGATGGATGCGATGGTGCATTGGTGTGAGGTGATGATGGTGGTTGGCGGCGGTGGTTGACGCTGACTGCAAATTTTTTTTTCTTTTTTTTGGCGGTTGAGGTGGAGGTGGTGGAGGCATAGGTGGTAGTGACGACAATATTTAGGGGTGGTGAGCGTAGATTACAGGTCACATGTTGTTTTTGGTAATTTTTTGAAGTGAAAATAAACAATGGTGGTGGCGGTGGTTGTGGATTGGTGGTGCTGAGATTGTGACGTGGGCAAGTTTTTGAACATTTTGTGATCTAATAATTAATAAGTGGATTGTGACTTAATAACAGCTTAAAAGGCTGGTGACTTAACCATTTGATAAATTGTGACTTGTGACCTAGAAATAACTTGAGATCTGTTAATTTAAAATTTGTGACCTTGATATTATTTGTACATAAAAAATTGTTATTGTGACCTACTATTTTGATAATTTGTGACCCTGAAATTATTTGTGACTTAAGCAATTTGCGTTTTGTGACCTAAATTTATGTTGTATTGTGACCTGAATTTATATAATTAATAAAATATTTTTAATTATTTCATTTAATTAAGTAATTATAACTACAACCTGATTTTTGAAAGTTTTTAAGTTATATCTTAAAATTGAAATTGTGTATTGTGAACACCTTATATATGTATTTTTCCCTACTTTCTTCACTTACAGTAAAGTAAATTGGGCCCACTTTAGGTAGGACCCATTATGACTAATGGACATCACTACATGATGAAATTGGGGTAACCTGCATGGTTGGTCTAAAATTGAACAGGGACCTTCAAATTCAGTAGGGGATATATTGGTTTAGATATTTTAAACATAACTATGTGTGTATGACTTTGACCATTGTATGTTGCAGAATTCCTAACGTTATGTGCATTGTAATGGTCAATTTTCGTAATATTAATTAGAGCTACTGAGGCTGGAAAATAAAATTAATTTTAACTTCTCTTGAGGAGATGATTTGTTTATAATGCAACTTTTGATACTTCTTCTACACTTTAGTAATACGACTCTCTTTTAAACAAACAACGAAACATGAGTATTCCATGAAGAACATCGAAAAGATTATCCTATTTAATGAGAACATGAATCAGCATTGTCTTGTAGCATCCATTCTGGAAGGAAAATTTGTAGAAGGTCTGGAAGGAGATGAGAATATAACTTATATCCTCAATCAAGGGTTAAGTAATAGATTATATTTTTATGATTATTAAGTTTGGATTTCAAACCTTTAAAGGTAAATGATCTTCAAGCAACTTTTCTCAAGCAAGAACCCTTCCTCATACAGGACAGATATCAAGTGTATGATGTATATATGGGTAATTCAATCAAAATCTCAATTTTGTCTTTAAGAATGAGTGCAACAAAATCATAATATCGGACCCAACGATAAAAGTATTCATACCAGTAATAATTTAAAGATAGGTTGGTGCAAAAGATAAATAAGAAAATGACTTCACTTTTTAATTAAAAAGCCGACCCACCAAAAATTAACATTAATACATATTAAAATTGTTGATTATGAGATTAATTAGAAATTTTTTAAGTTGACTTTATTTAAAGATATACATTGATGTGTTTTTAATTGCAAGTGTGCAATATCACAATTATGTAATATAATGTATAAAAGAGTTCGAGTTATCGTCTCACGAAGACTACAATTAATTATCGAAATTATTAGCTCCCAACTTTGTTTGAACAATGAAGGATTGTTCTAAAAATATTAAACTAGAAATTATGCTAAAGAAATAAACTGTGAAATTGTTTTATTTTTAAAATGATTTTAAAAGCGCTGGGAATCAAGATTTCATCTAGTCAATTAAATTAACCCGAACTCCATTTTTATTTCCTAAAAATGCATTCAGTCGAATTCACGCATATACAAAATTCCTCTCTCGATTTAAATCAATTCTACCTAAATAAATCAACCATGTATCTTTACAAAGTGTCCGAATTATTCCTTATCTTGATTCATAAAACACAACACAACTGCAGTAAAACCAAAAATATATCTCTATCTCTCAGTAAATTACTGGGTTTTATTCCTAAGTCTAGTTTGTAAATTCACCTATCGGATTATGAAAACAAACCACGAAATTATGAATTAGTAGTCAATCAACTCATGCATTAAACACAAAATAAAATCAACTCATGTAACGAATAATTAAACCAACGGAGTTAGGAATTAAAATAATAAATCTAGGCTACATTGTTCATCCCAACATGTAAATCTAGCCACACATCGTCATAAAATTATATATAAAAAAAACAATAAATATAAATGTTTGCTAAAAATAACAATAAAGAAAGGAAATCTTGCACTAAGATTCAATTCTTCGTGTAATCTTTAAGTCTCACGCCCTTTGCTTTGCTTTGATCTCCTAAGAATTTCACATTCAAATCTGAATTTTATGCTGATCTTAAGTGAGGCAAAGGTCCCAATTTCCTACATGAGAAGTTGTATACATAATTGTAGAAGAAACCTAGGCAAACAAGAAAGGGATTCTATCAAAATCGCCCAGAAAAAGTCCACAGTCGGCCCATGAAATCACCATGCGATTGCATGGCTCTAACTCATCCGATCGCATAGTTAACAATGTTTAGCTTCATTTTCTGCTTTTTTTTGTTGTGCGATCGCATGCTTGTGACTCGTGCGATCGCATGGTTATAACGCCCGGTGCAATTTCCGTCTTTCAATTATGTTCGAGTTAGTCCTTGACTTTTATTTGTACCTCAAGTCCTTCATCTTCTAATTTGAGTAATTGAGTCTCCATACTTCTGAATAACTTCTTTTTGGTCTCGATTGACTTCCTCGACTTTTCAAGTGTGCAGTTAAGCTCAATTTATCCTTTTTTGTCTCCAATTCGTTAATTCACTTCAATTGTTTCATTCTCTATGTTTTGGGATGATTTCTAAAATAAGAACAATTAACGACTAATTAAGTAAAATTTATTTTAAAATAACAGTATTATATCATACTTTAAGCATATAAATAAGTGTATAAAATACACTTATCATACATCAATGAGGCAAAAAATTAATTTTTTGTCAATGGTTTTTTATAACTCATGTGACTCACAGAGAGATCTATGGAAGTAAACACGCAATTCTTGAAACTCAATAGTCCGAAAAAAATGAATCAGTACTTCCTGAAGCTAAAGTCACTTCACATAAAGCTTAAAAAGAAACGAACTTCTATTACTTTGATTCCAGCTGAAAAATAAATCCGAAGCACTAAAGCACCAAACATTTTATCAATGTGAACACATAATTACAGAAATGAATCCTCAACAATTTGACCCAAAGAAAGACACCAAGTTCAAAATGATTGCAATTTAAAAGGTAACATAATTAAGAATTAACAAACACACACTAATACATAAAGGCCAGTGTAACATACAGAGTGAACTACTGAATAATAGACAGGAAATCAACCCCAAAAAATTGCACAAAGACAATGATTTACTATTATATATAAAATAATAATCCACATAATCAAAATCATATCAAAACCCTAAATAGAACAAAGAAACACAAATAGACCTCGAAGAAGGAAAAAAGAAAAAAGAAAAAAGGCAAAAGTATACAAAAATATCCAAATAGCAGACTAAATAAAGCTTACCCGGAACAGAATAATCTATTTACAAAACACTAGTTACCCTAAAGTCAATTTTTGAATTAGAAAGATTAGAACCATTCTCCTGCCAACCATCGACACCTTATGATGCCAGACTTAGACACATGGGGGTGTGACCCACAACACAGGGGCCCATGCCCTTGTGTCTGCGTCTGGAGACATTTGGCAGGAGAGCA
The DNA here is from genome assembly GCA_963555705.1 of Ligustrum vulgare. NCBI lineage: Eukaryota > Viridiplantae > Streptophyta > Magnoliopsida > Lamiales > Oleaceae > Ligustrum > Ligustrum vulgare. The sequence goes on from OY743174.1 coordinate 32,758,843, forward strand.
AAACCATTAGAAAGTTAAGCATAAGGAAAAGCAAAAAAAGGCATGAAAATGTAAAAACTGACCGCAAACATAAATGCCAACCTAAACCCCAACAAAAATGCACCAAAATAGATAAACAACATTTCTACTTAAAATATAAAATCACACAAGAAGAGAGAGGAAGGCAAACCTTGATGAACGCATTGTGACTCTATGGACAGCGGAGACGGTGAAAAGGTGAGTTAATTGTTTGAATGATCACTGAACTTAAGGGTATGTCTTGGATTGATTACTGAACTTTAAAGTGTCGAGATTTTATCACTGAACTTAGTAAACGTCTTCGACTAGTTACTGAACTTTAAAATGTCGAGTCTTGATCTCTAAACTTTGGGTTAATTATCTCTATAATCACTGAACTTATGTAATTTTCGAGTTTTGATCACTAAACTTATCAAAATGGTGAACGTTAGTCATTGATTTAAATTTTGTAATAGAATTGACGACGTGACAGACAGAATGTCCATCAACTTTAACCAACCAATCATGACACACCAACTTCCTAGGTAAAATTTTTAAGAACGTCTTCAATTGATCACTAAATTTTTAAAAACATTTTTTACGATTAATTTTTTGTATACAACTGATATTTCAAAATTTTAGTTACTAATCGATGACCAAGCTTTCTTACATTGTAATTTGATGTATCGTGATTAATCGATTGAAGTTGACGTGATGCCACGCCACGCCATGTGTACATTCTCTCTGCCACGTCGTCAAATATATTAAGTCAGTGACTAACGTCCACCATTTTAATAAGTTTAGTGATCAGAACTCGAAATTTACATAAGTTTAGTGATTATTAAAACATTTAATCCAAATTTTAGATATCAAAACTCGATATTTTAAAGTTCAGTGACCAATCAAATATGTAGACATAGTTCAGTGATTATTGAGAAAATTAAATAATAAATTCAGTGATTAGTCGAAGACGTTTAGATAAGTTCAGTGATCAAATTTCAACACTTTAAAGTTCAGTTATCAATCCAAGACATACCCCGAAGTTCAGTGATCATTCAAATAATTAACTTTGAAAAGGTCGAACGTTGTTTTCAATCTAAACCCTAGCCAGTACGAATTCAATTAATGGAAGTGCAAGAAGATGTCGTTTTATCAATGCCGAAACGGAGTCGTTTTGGCCATTAAAGAGACAATAAACAATTAGCAAAATTTATGGATTGCTGCGAGCGTGGAACGAACTTGAGACCTTCAGATTCTTAAACAGTCACCCCTCTAGCTAAGCTACAATTGTTCTGTTGCTTTATCAGAATGATGAATAATATTCAATATTAAACGAGGATGACAAAAAAATGAACAATTAATTTCCAAGTGGCTCTTTTATATACTACTAGTTTTGGCTCGTGCGTTGCACAAATTATGCATTTGAAGTGGTGCTATTAGTGTATTTCACTTTATCATTTATCATTCCTTTAAGAGGTACATTTTTTCATAAATGTAAAAAAAAAAAAATTATACGTGAAATGACACCATAGGGTTGCATTGCACAAAATTTATAGGTATATGTAAATTATAACAACAATCCTTCAAACAATCTTCAGAAATCAATGAACTTCAATCTTTCATAATCTGTGTCATTTAAATTAAATATAACTAGAGGTTGGGAACCGAACCGATTTCTCATCGTTGATTCTCTTCATTTGGCCTCACAGCTGCCACTGTTTGAGCTGGTTACATAATTAAAAATATCCAATTGACGTGAAGAATAGGGGTACTAAATAAATTGTTTAAAATCCACCAAGCACCAAGAAGAAGCAAAATAATCTAAATTACGTTTCTCTTTGTTAATATATAAATGAATGGAGAATTTGTACAGAATACATTTTCAAATCATATTATACGAACTAATAAGCATTTCACTCGCAGTTTGGAATCAAGTCCCCATGTCATTATAAACAGCCTACCATTATCCCACCACTCTAACAAACAAATAAAAGGGAGAGGAAAGAAGAAAACAACAAGCATGATTTTTGAGTAATAAGAAATTCCTAGCTGCTCCAAGCAGGCCTAAGTGTACACTTTTTTTTCTAATAAGAAATAGCCTAATCATGCCACATATGAATTGTCCAGCTAGCCAAGGATTTTTCCCAGCAAACAAGTCGTGCTAATACGGAAGGTTGGCCAAACGGCCCAAACCCACTTTATACCTCTCATGCATATATATTAAATAATATCCCCTTTTTCTCAGAACCTTAAGAGAAATGGAAGGAAAAGTAGCATGTTGAAAAATGGGGCTAAAATGTGGCCTAATTTTGTTGAAATTGGCAAGCCACCATTAATAGTCCATGTTCACACCTATTTGGTAAGACACCATTAGCCTACAATCCTCATATGTTCACACCTATTTTATTCCTTCCATTGTTGATTCTTTATCCAAACTTTCCCTATAAATAGAGGGCAAAACCTCAATGAAAAATACACCACCACAACAAAGAGTGATCTTGTGTAGAGAGCAACACAAGAGAGGCATTTCACAAAATAGGGAGAAAAGTGAGTTGGAGAGAATAGCCTTTGCATAGGCAGATAAAAATACAGTGTAGTATTTTTGTACTCCTCATTTTTTCGAGTTAGTGAAATATATTGGTGTGGGTCCGTGGACGTAGGCAAATTGCTGAACCACGTAAATCTTTGTGTTTCGTATTTGCATTTTATTTTTGCGTATTTATATTTTCTCAGTCCAATTTATTTGTGTCACATCGATCCTGGGCGGGATTAGTTGTGTCCTAATTCCCAACAATTGGTATCAGAGCTTTGGCTCATTGAGATCTTTTGAAATTCTTAGTATGCTCTGTGGTTGCAGCTTTGACTGATCTTCCACATCAGAAAAGATTTCTTTAGACTGTTTTGTGATTGAGTGTGAACAATGTCGACAGATGAGAAAATATCCAAAATTGACAAATTTGATGGTTCAAATTTTGGATTTTGGAAAATGCAAATGGAGGACTATCTGTACCAGAAGGATCTATACAAGCCACTAAAAGAAAAGCCAGAAGATATAAGCCAGGGGGATTGGGAGTTGCTTGATCGAAAAGCACTCGGCACAATCAGGCTGACGTTGTCAAAGTCAGTGGCTTTCAACATAAAAAATGAGAAGACGACAGAGTCTCTCATGGCAGCCCTTTCTAGCATGTATGAACAGCCATCTGCAGCAAATAAAGTCCACTTAATTAAAAAACTGTTCAATATGAAGATAGCCGAAGGCGGAAGATTTGGGGAGCACCTAAATGAATTCAATGAAGTGACGGACCAGCTAAACACAGTCGAAATCACTTTTAGTGATGAAGTTCGAGCTCTGTTAATTCTTGGGCAGTTGCCAGACAGCTGGAATGGTACAGTCACAGCAATTAGTGGCTCTGCCGGAAAGTCAAAATTGAAGTTCAATGATGTCGTAAGCATGATCTTAACGGAGGAGATCAGACGACAGTCAGAAGGTGTCTCAACTTCAGGATCGGCGTTGAACGTGGAAAGCAGAGGCAGGAGTTCCAACAGAGGAAATGGGCGGGGTAACGGCAAATTCAGAAGTGGCAGATCGAGGTCCAGAAATCCAAACAATTCCAACAAGACAAAGGTTGTGGAATGTTGGAAGTGTGGCAAGACCGGTCATTACAAAAATCAGTGCACAGCACCTCCAAAAGAAAAGGAGGACAGGACAGAAGTCAATGTTGTGGAAGAGGAAGCGGACGATGCTTTGATATGCTCTTTGGAGAGAAAAACGGAATACTGGGTGATTGATTCCGGAGCATCTTTTCATGCTACCTCAAACAAGGAGTTTTTTGTAAACTATACGCGGGGTGATTTTGGTAGAGTCTATCTAGGTAATGATCAACCGTGTGACGTGGTCGGAAAAGGTGATGTACAGATCAAGATCAATGGATCTGTGTGGAAGCTGAAGGACGTGAGACATATTCCAGAATTGAGGAAGAACTTGATCTCCGTCAAGCAATTGTCGGGAGAAGGACATGTCACCACCTTCTCTGGTGATAACTGGAAGATCACCAAGGGCGCCATGATTATCGCTCGAGGCAAGGATACTGGCACCCTCTACACAACGGCGGACGCTTGTGTGACAATTGCAGTTGCTGAAAGCAAGGAGGGCCCAAACTTGTGGCACCAGAGACTTGGGCATATGAGTCAGAAGGGACTCAAGTATATGCATGCAAAGGGGAAACTACCAGAGCTTCAGTCTACTGATATAGACTTATGCGAGAGTTGCATCTTTGGGAAGCAGACCAGGGTGAGTTTCAACACTAGTGGCAGAACTCGGAAGCAAGAGAAACTTGAGTTAGTCCACACAGACGTCTGGGGACCAATCGCAGTTTCATCTATTGGCGGAAAGTCATACTTTGTGACTTTCATTGATGACCACTCGAGAAAAGTGTGGGTTTATTTCTTGAGACACAAGTCCGAAGTATTCGATGTGTTCAAGAAGTGGAAAGCCATGGTGGAAAATGAAACAGGATTGCGAGTAAAGAAGCTGAGGTCCGACAACGGAGGAGAATATACGGATATGGCGTTCAAGAAGTTCTGTTACCAGAATGGCATCAAAATGGAGAGGACGTTGCCAGGGACTCCACAGCAAAATGGAGTTGCAGAACGTATGAACCGGACATTAACGGAGAGAGCCAGAAGCATGAGGTTACATGCAGGCTTGCCCAAACAGTTTTGGGCAGAAGCAGTCAACACAGCGGTGTACTTGATCAATCGAGGACCCTCGGTACCGTTGGAGTATAGGATACCGGAGGAAGTATGGAGCGGAAAAGAAATAAAACTTTCCCACTTGAAAGTTTTTGGATGTGTCGCATATGCACATATTAGTGATCAGGCAAGGGGCAAGTTAGACCCCAAATCACTAAAGTGCACATTCATTGGATATGGCGGAGATGAGTTCGGCTACCGCTTATGGAATGACCAGAACAGAAAGGTCATTAGAAGCAGGGATGTCATATTCAACGAGAAGGTTATGTACAAGGACAGAAATGCAGTGCAGTCCGATGACACAGTACATGATGATCCAACATATGTTCAGTTGGATGCTCCAGAAAGTAGTACGTCGCAGCAGACAGAGGAGGATCTGCAGTTACAGGAGCCTGTTCTAGAGACTGATGCATCACAGTCTCCAGTTCCTGTTCTTAGAAGGTCAACCAGACCTCATGTTCCAAATAGAAAGTACATGAGCTACATGTTACTTACTGATGCAGGTGAACCTGAATGCTATCATGAGGCATGTCAGGTCGGTGATTCTGGCAAGTGGGAGCTTGCAATGAAAGATGAGATAAAGTCTCTCATCTCTAACCAGACGTGGGAACTAGCCGAGTTACCTACAGGAAAGAGAGCTCTACAAAATAAGTGGGTGTACAGAATCAAGGAGGAACATGATGGATCAAAGAGATACAAGGCGAGGTTGGTGGTCAAAGGTTTCCAGCAGAAAGAAGGAATTGACTACACGGAAATATTTTCGCCAGTTGTGAAGCTGACAACAATCAGATCAGTCTTGAGTATTGTTGCAGCAGAGGGTTTGCACTTGGAGCAGTTAGATGTAAAAACTGCTTTCCTCCATGGTGACCTTGAGGAGGAAATATATATGCAGCAGCCAGAAGGCTTCTCAGTCAAAGGAAAGGAGAAGCTCGTTTGCAAATTGAAGAAGAGCCTGTATGGCTTAAAGCAAGCCCCGAGACAGTGGTACAAGAAGTTCGACGGATTTATGCAGAAAAATGGCTACTTCAAATGTAATGCTGACCATTGTTGCTACTTCAGGAGATTCGAGTCCAGTTATATAATTTTGCTACTTTATGTCGATGATATGTTAGTAGCAGGCTCAGATATGGACGAAATCAAGAAGTTAAAGATGCAGCTGTCAGCAGAATTCGAAATGAAGGACTTGGGTGCAGCGAAGCAGATTCTCGGAATGAGGATTTTCATAGATAAGCAGAAGGGTATCTTGCAGTTATCTCAGGCCAAGTACATTAGTCAAGTTCTGCAGAGATTTAACATGTGCAGTGCGAAGGCTGTTAGCACGCCACTAGCTAATCACTTCCGTCTATCTAGTGATCAGAGTCCTAAGACAGAGGACGAGATAAACTTCATGGCTAAAATACCATATGCCTCAGCCATTGGAAGTTTGATGTATGCCATGGTTTGTACCAGACCAGATATTGCTCATGCAGTGGGAGTTGTGAGCAGATTTATGGCAAATCCAGGAAAGCAGCATTGGGAAGCAGTAAAGTGGATATTAAGATTTCTACGGGGAACTACTGATAGATGCTTATGCTTTGGACGAGACGAGGTGGCTCTACAAGGTTTTGTAGATGCAGATTTTGCTGGCGAGGTAGATCGCAGGAGAAGTACTACTGGTTATGTTTTCACAGTAGGTACTACTGCAGTTAGCTGGATTTCGCAGATACAGAAGATTGTTGCTCTATCCACTACAGAAGCAGAGTACGTGGCAGTAACCGAGGCTAGCAAAGAAATGATCTGGTTACAGGGTTTGTTGGCAGAATTGGGATTCAGTCAGGAGAAGAATGTTTTGCACAGTGATAGTCAGAGTGCGATACATCTGGCAAAGAATTTAGCATTTCATTCTAGAACCAAGCACATTGGACTCCGTTATCACTTCATCAGGTCTCTTCTAGAGGATGAAGTATTAACGCTAGAGAAGATCCAGGGTAGCAAGAACCCAGCCGACATGATGACCAAGACAGTAACAAAGGAAAAATTGGAGCTGTGCTCAGCTTCAATTGGTCTTCTGAAGTGAAGACAAAGGAAATGACTCACACCATATTTCACAAGGAGTTGCAAGAAGGAGATATCTCAGGGGAAGCCACATTTGTCCCCAAGTGGGAGATTGTTGAAAAATGGGGCTAAAATGTGGCCTAATTTTGTTGAAATTGGCAAGCCACCATTAATAGTCCATGTTCACACCTATTTGGTAAGACACCATTAGCCTACAATCCTCATATGTTCACACCTATTTTATTCCTTCCATTGTTGATTCTTTATCCAAACTTTCCCTATAAATAGAGGGCAAAACCTCAATGAAAAATACACCACCACAACAAAGAGTGATCTTGTGTAGAGAGCAACACAAGAGAGGCATTTCACAAAATAGGGAGAAAAGTGAGTTGGAGAGAATAGCCTTTGCATAGGCAGATAAAAATACAGTGTAGTATTTTTGTACTCCTCATTTTTTCGAGTTAGTGAAATATATTGGTGTGGGTCCGTGGACGTAGGCAAATTGCTGAACCACGTAAATCTTTGTGTTTCGTATTTGCATTTTATTTTTGCGTATTTATATTTTCTCAGTCCAATTTATTTGTGTCACATCGATCCTGGGCGGGATTAGTTGTGTCCTAATTCCCAACATAGCATACATGTGAAGCATGATGCTCTGGGCAATTATCTAACGAAAAAAAAGACATATCCTCCCAACTGCTTTCCTTCTGCAAAAGAAAAAGAAATAATGAAGAATGAAGCAGCAGCTACAACTTTCGTTTTTGCAACATATATATCATATTTAAGGACTTACTAAATGAGGGGATTTTCAGCATGGTTTTGGCACTTCATAGTGTTGTTTAAATGGACTGTAACTATTTTCATTTAGCTTAACCCCTTGCGTACGTGTTGCTTGTATTGATTTGGTTTGATACGCTGAGATGTCTGTACCAGTTCCAGCAAAAAAATATGAAATTCTGAGCATATTTGAGCAACATATTTTGTTTTCAGTTAAGAACATTTAATTTGTATGCATGAAGTTTTCCTCTGTGCTCCCTCTGTTCAGACAGCGTAATAACTTGTCATGTCGATTTTTTAAAATAAGAATAACACTTGATGGATTTAAATTGACAAATTTTCATTTCCTCATATTTGTAAATATAAGTTTCATTTCCTATAAAGAAATCAACACGAATCAAAACAGTAATGAAATTATTAATTAAGGTACTTATTCGTCTTCTTCTAATTACTTCAATCTGAAATATACTTAACCATAAACTTATCTTAACAAATCATAAACTTATCTTATCTTATCAACAAGGTAGTGAAAGAAAAAAATAAATTGGCTTCTACTTTACACTCTTTAGTGTACTATCACATGAACTATTGGTAAGAAGCTTTTGATCGAGTAGTGATATTGTGTAAGAAAAAAAATATTAGAAAAGTAAGACCAAAGGGATAAATTGAATAGAATTAATTTATAAGTTTAATTTTGAAAGAGGGTGGAGTATTTGTGTGTAATTCTATTAAACAGACATTTTACAGATAGTAGAATATAACCATGTCTCAATCATTGAGTTAATATACATACAAAGATTAAATTAGAGAAATTAAGGCAGTGCTCACCGACTGAAAATAGGCTGGAGTGCAGAAAACAGCAGAAAGAGGCTTAAATTTGAGAAGACAATTAAGACAGCTAGGAAAATGCATGCAATGCACGCACTGAGGAAGAAAATCCAAACATTTCCCCCATATGGATGAAACTAATCTATTTTGTATGTGGGAAGTAGTTACCATTCTTTATAGTGAAGCACCTTCGGAATAGGAGAATAACACTTTGATGTGATCCGGACCAGGCATCGAAGGGCGAAGTCGAGCCATCAACAATATAATAGTGATCTGCGTGCAAAACGGAGCAAGTTCCGTGTTGGGGTCGAGCCGAGAAGAGGGACGGATCGAGCCGAATCGAGTAAAAGAAATTATTTATGCAGAAAAGGCATTACGGCCGTAATGGAGATCCTTCACGGCCGTAACACATATAATCACGGCCGTAACACATATAATCACGGCCGTAAATCATGTTATCACGGCCGTAATCAATTGTCGAAGAAAAATGCAGAATTTCAGCAGAAAAGGTCTCACGGCCGTAATGTCCAGTCTTACGGACGTAACATTCAAACCGGAGGAAATTCACGGCCGTAATCATTGTGTCACGGCCGTAACCAATAACTCAGTTTTTGATCAGAAAGGCTTTACGGCCGTAAAAGGAGTCGTCACGGCCGTAAAGGAGCAAAGCCAGATTTTCCGGAATTTTGCCAATTATTTTGTTTCCTTTTATTATTTTAGGTTATTTTCCTATTTTAGAATTTTAGTCTATTTAGAATTCTATTTTGAGTAAATTAGATGCTAGGATATTTTGCTTATTTATATTCTTTCCAATTCATTGTAAAGACAAGTTGAGTTTGATTAATAAAATTTTTGAGAGGATTCTCCAAAATTGAGAGGTTGAGTTTATTCCCTTTTTCTTGAACTTATCAAAGATCCGATCTTTGTGGCGTTTCCGAATTCGATACTTATCAAGGAAATTGACAAGTCCTTGTGGCGTTCACCAATCTTGGTTCTTCAATCCGCATCGCCATAAATTACGTCGTGATTGTCGGGTCAAAGTTTTATCGTCGTTCTATCCTTATTTTTCGTTGTTTGTCTTGTGTCGATCTGATCTAGATCTATCCTAGGGTTTTAAGTATCGTTATTCCGCGTGTTCGACGAGATTCCCCGACCGGGATCTCATCACACTTGTTTTTTCAATTGTAAAGATGATAATTGGCAATTTGCACTGGAACTATTAATAAACAGATTCTCGATAATTTACCACCACTTGAGTAGAGTAGGTAAAGTAAAAATAAAAAATGGAACATAATAAAAGAAGTAGAAAAGTTGTGCACAACTGAATAACCCAACTAATACCTACAACATGGTTGAAATGGAAGAAAACAATAGCAACACATGAGCACAAATATGAAAGTTGAAGAAAATTTGATTATCAAACCATCCTGAGAAATCATAAAGATCAATGTAATTACTTGTTGAACAAAATTCTCCTGAAATAAGGTGGCGACAATCAGAGAAGCCAAATTGACTCATGGTGAGAAAAAAAATAAGGCTAAGAATCCAAGGGGAGGAAAAGATCTCTCTTACACTTCACAACTAAATTCAAGAACAAGAAGCGCCTTAATCATAAGAGAACTAAATAAATACAAACCAACTAAAAATAATTCAAAAAACAACTGTAAAGAGTGCCGTGCAAAGAACTCTGCTAGATGTGTAGAAAGAATTCCTTTGCCAACCAAAGTGGCCTGAAACCCTAAATTATTTCTCATTCATTTACTTAATTGAACTTACTTTAAAAAGTTCGAATATTTATTATTTCTTTTAATTTGATAAGAAAAGCAATTGGAATTGGAATTAATTATTTAGTACCAAATTATATTTAGTTAAGAAATTATAAATATCATTGTCGGACTTAAATAAAACAATTTTAAAATTATGAGTCATTGGGAAAAGTGAAAGGTACAAAATAAAACTTTTTACTTCTAATCTTTGATATGATTTTTGGGATGACGTATTTATAGTTGGCTCTTACTCGTGAGTTCATATTAAAGTTCTCGTTGAAATCTTCTATTTGACACCCATATTGCATATTTTTCGATTTCAAAATTAATAGTATAATTATCAAAAGTATTTTGATTCATTGAAATATTTCAATTTTAGGAATACCAGTTTAGGCGGAAAAAATTTCAAAACTTGTTTTTGGTAAGTGAATATATATATATATATATATATATATTAATTTTCCACACATTTGTTCTTGATAATAATAATGTTAATTTATTTTTAAAAAAAATTAATTAACAACAACAAAAAAATGTCAAACGAGGTGAAAAAGATTTTCCACCAAAGGTGGAAAACGTAGGTGGGAAAACAAATTCTTTCGAAAGATGGAATTGAGGCAAAGCTGGAAAACATTTTCCCTAGAAAATATTGCCTATCAAACAAGGCATTAATTAATTAATGGTATTAAGGGTTAGTTAGGAATTTGAAGATAATTTTGATGACAAAACAGTCCAATTTTTTTTCCTCCGTAGGGCCTTTTATAGGTTGTATGTATAGAATGATGTAGCGTAGTGACAGTGATGTATTGATGTAGTGATAGTGATATAGGATGATGATACTTTTTTAAGCACATTTTATTGGAAATAAAAATAAAAATAATAGTACTAGAAGAGGGCCAGGCTGACCTTCAAAATAATAATAAAAAAAGAACACGTTCGCTCAAATGATGGCATTTATATTTATATGTAAAATTATTTAAGATTCAAAAATGATAGTTTGTAGTTCAAATAATAGATATTTCCTTTAAATTAAAGATATGCAGCAAAATTGGACTTAGAGCATCTCCAATTCACATTGTGAATTGGGACAGACATGACAATGAAATTGACGGACTTTTAGAGAAAGTTGATAAATTGACGGAGAAGTCTTAAATTTCATCTCCAATGTTTCCATCTATATTTAAATATTTTTTATTATGTGACATTTTTTAAATTTAAAAATAATAATTTATTCAAAAAATGATTAATATAATATTAAACTTTTCGTTATTATAAACTATAAATGTTATTTTCTTGGAACGTATTTCATTTTTAGATTTTATTTTGGTAGTTAAATTTATTATGAGATGTTTTTTTTAATTATTAAGAAAAAAATTTATTTATTAATCTTAAATTATTATTTTTTATTGTTATTTTATTAAGATATTTCATTGACTAATATTTTTATATAACTTTATTTAGCAATAATTTTTTGTTATTAAATTAAATTTATTAAAATGCATATTTTTTTAAATTATTAATCTTAAATTTAATATAATTATGAAAACTTTGAATGAAAGTAATCAAAAAGTGATTGATCAGAGATAATTTTCAATGAAAATCTTCATGCCATGACGTCCACGTCCCTTTTTACACTACAAGAATTTTATGTTCCGCATACAAAAAAAAAAATTGTAGGGATAGCTTCTTTTTCATGGGTAAAAACATTCCAAACGACTATATTTTATAGGGAGGTTCGTGGGGGCAAACATCGAGGGGATAAATATAAACAGACGAATTTCGCACCTTTGTGGGCGGAGGTCTGAGTCTACAAACCCTTTTGCGACAAAAATCATTCGTCGTCTAAGACTTTTCCCAACAAAATTACACGTATTCTAATGTTCATTATTCCCACGAAATATGTTTTTTAGGGTGAAATTCGAGCCTACAAATCTTTTAGCGACAAATATTACTTGTCGTCTAATTTCTCTCCCGACACAATTTTTGTGTACTAACATTAGCTTAGCATACGAAACATGTTTGTAAATATAGAGTGCGTCTAATGTTGTAGGCTAAATCGTGATTTTTCCCACATAATTATTTGTGTGGAAAACACTTTGCAAGTTAACTTCTCGTCTATAAAAAATTTTGTTTGTGGGGAAAACTTATTTTTATTTATATTTAGTATTAATTGTTTTTCATGTATGTAAAATTTTAATAATATGTAGAAAAGTAAATTAAATTAAAATTTCTAATATAAACACGATATTAGTAATCCCAAATATTGTAATAAATTACAAATAAAAACTCATTGTTACTAAATGTGATTATAAACTTAATAACAGTTTCACAAACATAGTCTTTAGCTATCAATTAATGCATCTATATTCTATTTATTAACAACAACATAAATATCTATCATCGAAAATTAATTAAATATGCTACTCGTCCTCTTCAAAGTTGTGCTTTTCCTCAAAGTTGTGCTTTTCCTCAAAGTTGTTCTCTTCTCCATTGACATCACCATCTTCCTTGATAGCATCATCTATTGACAATGGTGATACAAGGAACATTATGACAATTAATATAGTTAAAATAATTATAAAATAAATTAATGCTGACTCATTCAGTCAGACGGAGCACTCGACATTGTCAATTTTTTCTATCCATGTTAGCTTAACATTATAATTGACAGTGTGCATTGGAGAGATATTTTTAACTCATTTCGTCAATTTACGAACGTGTCAATTTATTTTTCCCAATTTACGGAGTGTATTGGAGATGCTCTTATAGCTCTAGTCTGTGTCTTTAAGTGACATGCCTTTTTAAGCGTTTGTCTGGTTCCAATTAAATCCAAATTATTTTTCTTACATCATTTTTCTACAGTTGAAATAATATAAAAAAATACCGCAACCACTTTTTCTATCAGAATTGATTAGTTCGTTTATGTGGCAGTTGAGAATCCACTTTCCCAATTTTCCCTCTCTTCCCCTTTTTACATCTCTAGCTCCCTTATCCCCACTACAATCTCCAAAAACCTTCAGCTATCCAGAAAATTGACAGTGCTTTCACATTTACCTCTGCACGCTCGGGGTCGAACTTCACCGGAGACCTACAATCGTCAGAAGCTAGGCAACTCGAACTTACGCTTCAACTTCATACACCCTGTTTCGAAATCTCTTCTGAATCAAGAAATTGAAAAAACACCGACTAAAAAATTCCAACCAAATCCAACCAGATGGATTTCCATTCGATCCTCATGGACACTATCCCAATGCAATGGTAAGTAAAATTTATGCATTTCTTAATGGATTTGGTACAATTTCGTCTGATACTTCCTATTGTGCATCGTTATAGCACAAAGATTCGTTTGTGATGTCGCCCCCAATCAAACAAAACTTGACGTTGTGGGTACTGGGTCGAAAATTAGCCAAATGGAATGACTTTGAACATCAGAAATTCATTGCTGTAGCAGATTTAGCAATCGCCGAAGGGCATAGGAGCGGCAAATGTTTCACTACGAAAGGTTGGCAATGCATAAAATTTCTATTTAATCGGGAGGCAGGCAACAATTGGACAATTGCCCAGCTGAAGAACCACTGGGGTGTGATGCACCAAGAGCACAAGCTACTCTTCGAATTGTTGCAATGCACGGGTGTCGAATTTGGGTTCAATCAAGGAAATAAAATTCACGCTTTGGAGGTTTGGTGGGACACAAAAATGCAGGTTAGGATTTTGTGATTTTGATTAGTTTTGTGAATTTTTCAATCACTGAATTTCGTGATACTGAAATTATGGCTAGGCTCTAAGTAGAGATGTATGTTGATAATGTGACACTGAAAACTTCATCTAATGAATGAGAAATGTAATGTATATCATTTTTGCAGAATTGTAATGTGTATCTTTCCAGCACATTGAAAATTTCATCATTGTTGTCCATTAAGAAAAAAAAGTGTAATGTGTATCTTTCCAGCACATCCTTTTAGATATGTAATGTATACCATTTTTCTACCTGAGAATGAAGAGGTCAATTTGTAATGGAAAATAAAGAATGTGACTATGTATAGTCATCTATTGGTGGTATGTGACTGTGTATAGTCATCTATACACAATAAATGGGAGAAAAACTACATGTAGCGTAATTAATAGAATGAAGAGGTCAAATTGTAATGGGAAAAAAAGTGTTGAGCATCCATGTAACGACACTTATCTTCCTTGGATGCTTTTCTTGAACCATTTGAATCAAATATAAAATCATTATTACCACACTCTCAATTATTTCTACATCACTTACATTTCCATTTATGTAAGGGACAAACATTACCCCAGCAAAAGAACAAAAAAGTATGATTAAGATTTGATGCAAGAATTTTATATTTTTTATATATATATTTTAACAAAGAAAAAGGGAAATAGTTTGCATACTACTGTTAATCAAGCCAATATCAAGCAGTTCAATGGCTCCATACTAGAAGGATGTACGTATGCTATTCGGAATTTCATTGTTGCAAAGAACAACATGTCGTTCAAAACAATTGATAGCAAGTACAGAATTTTCTGTTGCCACAAGACAATTGTGGTTGAATCATTGAAGGATGACTTGCCTTTGTTCATCTACAAGTTCAAGACTTTTAGTAACATCATCGAACCTAATAATGGGAGTGGCAATTGAATTGTTTGGTACATGTCACTACATATCACTTTCTATTGGTCAAGTTTAAATGACTGCTCTTTTGCAGATTATTTTTTTATTTCTCTCTGTATTCACTAAAAAATATATATTATTGGAGAGGTCGTAGGATATGATGTTCTTAAAATTAAAATACTAAAGGGAAAGGAGACAAGTATGCTTGACATCAATTTGCAGGATACTGAGTGAGCTTCCTTTTTCTCCTCTTTGTTTGTTTAATCTTTATTTTTTTAGATAGTGTTCTGCTTAAAATCAAATTTATAGTCAGGAAAAATTTTATACCATGTACATTATGGGGACTGTATGCTGAGTAAATGAATGTTATATTTCAATCTGAGTATTCAAAACTACTTGTGATGATACTCCATTTTTTTCGTGCTACCAATTTCAACAATTTAAGAGTTTCCACGACATATGATGTGACAAATCTTGTCAATAAGCATATAAATGAGATCAATGAATTTAAAGCTAGGTATATCTTAATCTAATAGTGCACTATAATTGCAACTAATACCCGTACTACATGTTTTACCATAACTTCTCAATTAACATTTTGTATACTTGGTGATGGAACTGATGGAGGATCGAGAAGGATTAATTTAAGCTCTACGTCTGCGAAGAGTGTTACTGGTGACATTGCATGTGGAAATGTTGAATTTCGAAATCTCTCTCAATTGTGTAAGAACAATGAGGTGGTATATCTACTCTATAATCCTAGCTTCATTGACTTAACAACACATATATGATTGATTTGTTGTGCTTGTTATTTTGTATTTTTTTATATTTGGTTAGGTTGGGAGTTTTTATGTATGTACTCAAATTGTAACAGTTGAGAGTCTATCTGAATGGTTTTATATAGCATGTCTGAAGTATTTTTAAAAGGTGAATAGTGTTGGAGAGTGTTATTATTGTGATAAGTGTGACCATTTTGACAGCTTTGTACAAGCAAGGTTGACCTAAATATCCCTTGCAAAATATAGCTCAATACATTGTTCTTTTCTATTTGTGTGGGCATTCTATGTTAAATATAAGTGTGATGTTTATATGTACAAACTTCAGATAAAGGTGGTAGATGGTACCTATAATACAAGTTTTCTGTTATAGGATTGAGAGTGTGTGCAACTACTTGGAAAAAAATGCCTCTATGTTGAAGGAGGATATTGAGCAGGTTGATAAATGTTTATTTGTATTTAATCAACATGTCTAAGGTACAGGTCAAGATTCCACTCATTCAATACTCAACTTTATTTTTTCATGCAGCGGTGTACTGTAGGAGATTTTCCAGTTGAATTTGAGGCTTTGGTAAATAGAGAGATATTGTTTAAGGTTCAGGTCAAGATTGAAAATGTCAAGAAAAACAATGGACCTTATACTATCCTGCAATTGGTAGAAGATGCTGCTTTGGTATCCAAATATAAAAAATGTCCTGATGCTCCTCAAGTTAGAACCTTTAAGTAATCCCTACACTTTAACATTTATTTATGGGGTGCTTATTAAGTTATTAATTAATTATGAGACAATAAACTTATATAATATCTTATGTTGTAGGATTCAAACATTTATTCTAAGATGTCCAAGACTCACGTGGATAGTGGAAAAGATTCGATGTTTAGTGATGAAGTTAATTTCTACTCCTATAAAGCCCACAGATCGCATATCTCCGAAAAATGAAAGACATTCTACTTGCACTGTAAAAAGAGAGCTCTTGAGTGATTTTTCGTCTTCTACAACTAACAAGAAATTGCACATCGTGATTAAGAAGTAGGAGGATGACGCATAAATGGCTCATCGTTAATTGGTGTGCATTGGGATGTTATTATACAATTTAATAACTTTTGCAGAGCTATTAATGTTTTGTTGATCAAACAGTTGATATAACATATGATGATTGCTATATGTTCTGTCTTGATTGTTTTTTGAAACTGTTGAACTTATTCAACTAAGCAGCATTTTTTTATTATATTGAATGAAATTTTGGTGTTAATTTTTTTTTTTTTGGTAATTTAAATTAATTTTCTCATTCATAGATATAATTTATGAAATAGGTTCACTAAAATTGAATCTGTATTCTATTCTTGCCGCTGTCAAAAAAATCAAATACTTTGGCAAATTGTTATGCTAATTCGTGAATAGTGCCGTAGACCTATAAGTTCTGTAAACATGAGATTGCTTTTGATCATTATTTGAAAGATCAATAATATAACTAATCGTATTTGCATAGAAAATATTAGTTCTCGCTCTAAAGTTAATGTACGCTTTTTTTTTTTAAAGACGTGATAGTTTTAATATTATTTTGTCATCATGAAATCACCCTTCCATGATGAACTATTATTATTGAAGAAATTTCCAAACAAAGAAAATCAAGAAAAAAATTGATTCAATTTGATTGAGAAACAAGAATATAATCTATTTGTAATAAAATCCAATCGCATTATCGAGAACCAAAATTAAAAGTTCAAGCAAGAAAAAACATTTTAACTCAGTACTCAGTAGTATTCATTGAGAGTGAACATACAACAACCAGTGATGTGTTGCTTTTAAATTAAAAGAATAGTGATAACTTTGACAGTGTGCCTTTTTTTTTTTTTTTTTTAAAGAAGAGTACAATAAAAAGTGACATAATGATACTAAATGTATTAATTAGTGTTTGTGGACTTTTAATTTGTTAAGTTACAGTATTTAATTTTGGAAATTACAAAATTGGAAAATGTGATGTTCAATTAGAAAAAAATGACATCGTGTCACTTTCTCCACTAATAATAAAAAGTGATGACACATCTTTTTTTAATTTAAAGGAATAATGATATTGTGTCATTTTTTTAACAGACAAAAAAAAAAAAAATGACATTGTGTTACTTTTAAACTTACCGTGGACCAATTTATTGTAAATGTCGACCCAATGATAGATTTATTATTTATGGAGCAAAGATATAGTTATATATCGTGGATTAAATAATTGTAACTTCCGACTCAGTGACAAGCCTTATACCAAACCAACAAAACCCCAATGCCAAGTTATTTATGTTATATATATAATGCATTTATTATATCATGGACCACCATATATAAATTAATCAATGTATGTGTCACTAAATAGATTTAGGTCTCAATAATATATAATTTATTTATGGTTATAATCACAAATCAAATTTCATAGATTACAACTTATCAATTTTATAGGTCACAACTTATTTCTCAATAACAAATAACGAATTTTATATGTCCCAATTTTTTTTCCCACAAATTATGAAATAAATCGGTCACGGTACATTTTTTGGTCACAAAACGCAAATTGACAAGTCACAATTTATTTCTCGATCACAAATTACAAATGTTATAGTCCACGGTTTATTTTTTATCACATTAATTGGTCTTAACTTATTTTTTGTGACAACTTATAAACTAAATGGTCACAGTTAGTCATTAACTGTGACAAAATATTGTTCATCTCCCCCACTGGCGTGCCATCACTACCACCACACCTCAAATGGAGAAAACATAACACAAGCTCCCAGGGCACATCTCCCAGCGGTGAAATGGATGGTGGTTTAAAGACCAGTCTTGCTTGATCAGATGTTCGAATCCGACCCTTACTAAGTTAATTAAAAGGTAAGCCCTCACCCTGCACTCTAGGAGGCATAACCTGCGATTTACATCATTCACCAAGATCCAGAGCAGGGCAGGTGAGCTCCCCTAAGATTGGGGTTCAACCTTTTTTTTTTTAGAATACATAACACAACCATTCCTCGGAGTATCATCAACATATTGTACTCTGGAAGTTTTCAACACCAAAATGAGAATCCAACCCCAAATCATCCAAATAAATTTTACTCGTTCTCTAGAGTTGGGACTTGTTGATTGATTTAGGATTGAAATGAGTAAAGATAAGACATATATTTAATGATTAAGTAAAGAAAACAATCTATGCTTGTGGAAATGGGGAAATCTCAAGAAATATAGATGTAGAAAATCTGGACAGCATTCTGGTCGTCCAAAAAATATATGCTATTGGTAGCATCGTTATAAAAGGAATTCATGCTACTGGTAATATCATCGTCAGAATCCATGCTGGTGAGAGAAATTTGAGAAATCATTTTCTAAACAAGGGTTTTTGAGCTATATAATAAATCATGTTTTCTTGAGTTGAGATGATGAGTATTCTATATGGATTAAAGAAACTCCTTATTCTGTTGGGAAAATTTCAGTTTTAAGATTGAATGAATATTTCAGTTTTTGGCAGTGAAAATTCAATTTCAATTGTGGTTAAATTGAAATTAATGACAACTTTGGATTGTGTTTAAATGACATCAAATTGCTGTCCTATATAATTACCCATCCTCCCATCTCGGTTGAAAAACAGATAAGTGACAGTGAAACAAAACACAAAAATTCAGCTTCCTCCTCTCTTTCATTTCCAGTAGTTTCAACTTTGTTCTTTTTCTTCCTTACTACAAGAAAATTAAGCTTATCCTACAAAGTTTCCGCATACAAAATGAAGTTTGTATACAGTATGTACTTTTAATTTCCTACAAAACGAGTTTTTGTGGAGATAAGAATTTGGCTCCAAAAATGTTTATATTTAAGCTACAAATTTTTCATTTGTATGCAAAGTCTATTTTTTCCTACAAAGTGTGTTTTTGTAGGAATAAGAATTTGACTCCAAAAATATTTATACTTAAATTACAAATTATTTTTCTCACAAAAATTAATTTTAGTGGGGACATGATTTGGTACTTAACAAATTGAAAATAATCGTTTTCCATTTCATTTCATTTTCCCCTTACTTTACATCCCGCTTAATATTCGACTTGCCTTTACAAATTTCACAGCCATATTCCAAAACCCTAACATCAAATTCTTAAAATTCAAAACGACACGAACGATACGAATGTCTTCAACCTCTCACTTTCTTAGTCAAAATATTCAGTTTTACGTACTAATCTTGACCTTAAATTTGGACAATTATAAGTGTTTTAGGATGCGATATTTCTAATTATGTATTTATTTTGTTGTTTTAGGAAAAACTCGAATTTTGACGCGTTAAGAGGCAAAACAAAGAAAATTGACTAAAACCGTACAAAAAAATGACTACATTGCAAATAATTCATAGATGAGACAGGGGAAGAGATGAAGAAAAAAGGTGTCAAGGATTTATTTGGATACAATTTGAAGATGAAGGAGCAAGACTACAATAGAGAATGACTCAAGTGCATCAAAATATAAAGTTTAGGGATCAATTTGTCCAAAAATTACAAAAGGCACATGGGCCTAAATCCACTTGGGTGACCAAACCTAATTCTATTTAATGGGGGCTGTTGGTATTAATATGGGAGCCGAGAGACACAAAGAGGGGCTGAACTTGAGATATTTACACATATACATTGAAAGAGGAGAGGCTCGGCACATTACCCAGGGGAGAAATTCTTGGGAGTAAGGTTGGCCGGTGGTGGAATATTAAACATTGGAGGAAGGTGCTGGTCATATATATTGGAAAAAGGTGGGGAGAATTTTAAAAATACCCAAGTCAAACCTTGGCTAAGTTAAAATACCCTAACTTTTTAAAAATTAACCACAATACCCTTTTTTTATGAAAATGACGTGTATACCCTTAATAACCATATTTCTCTTATACCCTTCATTTATCTCATATTTCATATTTATATTAAGACGAAAATAATACAATTCTCACTTTTCATTATTCTCTCATTTTTTATCTGCTTGTACTAAAAACATCCGCAAAAAATATACAAATCTCAACTAAAAAATTTCATTCGCTACTTCTTATCGGTAAGTTGATTTAACAATATTTATTATATTTTATTTAATTTTGTTCTCGTTGTGTTAAACTTATTCAACAGATCTATAATTTCAATAACCAAAAATTAACGAAAATTTCATAAATTGTTAATTTTTTAGTTAATAATAATTTTAGATCTATAATTATGTAGACTAAACAATGAAAATTAATATGGTGAAGTGTGATTTTTATCAGTTTATTAACAAAATCGGAAAAATTGAATGAGCTGAAAAAAAGGTCCGGCCGAACCATTGCAGGGTCACCCTGCATAATATGGTCCGGCCGGACCAATGTAGGGTCCGGCCAGACCAATTTCAAAAATAATTATTATAACTTATTTTTTACATTATAAATAAAATTCTAAATAATTTTTTTATTTTTAATATTATTTATCATATGTTACAAAAATAATTTTATTACTAAATAATGTCATAATTTGTTAATAATAATTACAAAATAAAATATGTAATTATAATTTCATAATAAAAATGAATTAATAATTTCATAATAATTAGAAATAAGATATGTAATTATAATTTCAAAATAAATATAATTATAATAATTAAATAATGTTTAATTTTCCTACTTGTTCATTTACGTGCGATAGTCTACAATGTAGAAAGGTTAAATATTGCGGAAGCATGGTCCGGCCGGACCGAGGCTCCGGCCCGACAACTATTTTTTTTACAATCAGTTACTCTGATTTTCCTTAACTTGTTGTTTTGAAATTTTATTATTTTTAATTAATGCAGATATGGCTTTAATACCAGTTTCTTATTTTGGTGAATTCGTGGTTGATGAAAATCTACGATGGTCATGAAAATATACAAGTGATCAAAACATTTCTGTAATTTTGTTAACTCCAGGTATGTCATTTACCGACATGTACAACAAACTACAAGATCAACTCGAAGTTAATTCATCTGAATATGATATGAAATTTGGATTTCTATATAACTCTAATTCTACTGTTGCATTGCCACCCTTGTTTGTTACTTCTGATGTGCAAATTACGTGGTTAATTGAGGCGAATAAAAAGGAAACTATTCCTCTCTGTGTAACTTTAGTACAAAAGGATACCCTCGATAATCAGAATAAAGAATTCGATGGTGGGGATCAGAATGTGAATGATATTTGGGACACATTAGAAATAGTTCGTGAGGATGATGATGTTATCCCTGATACAGTTCCTCTTATCACCCATAGAGGTCACGATGTAGTCGGAGACAATCAGGAGGACATTCCATTTACAAACAATGATCTGATTAATTTATCCAGACGTCAACATGAGCACTTCGAGAACTCACAGGCTGGGCCAAGTTCACGATCGACAAATTGTTCACGTGTGGTTCCAGATGATGAAGATTTGGAAGTCCAGCAATTATTTAATACCAAGCAAGATCTCCAAGAAGCGGTGCACAGTATTGCACTTAAGCACAATTTCGAGTTTAAAGTGAAGAAGTCAGACAGGAGTACCTACACAATTGTTTGTGTAGATGATAATTGTAGTTGGCGTCTGCGAGCAACGAGGATGGACACAAATCAATTCTTCGTAGTTCGCAAGTATGCACGAGAGCATACTTGTCAAGTGGGCATTCGTCGAAATGATCACAGACAAGCTCGTTCATGGTTTATAGGACGACAGATAATGCATAAGTTTGATGACCCAAGGACTATTTACAGACCCAGAGACATCATTAACGATGTGCAGTGAGATTTTGGGGTGACCATGAGCTACCAGAAGACCTGGAAGGCTAGAGAATGTGCGTTAGAGGATTTAATGGGTTCATCCGAGGAAAGTTATGCGAAACTAGCCAGGTATTGTCATAACATGTCGAGAACTAATCCTGGTTCGACATTCTTTATTGAGGCTGACGATGACAATCGCTTCAAGTATTTTTTCATGGCTCTTGGACAATGTATAAATGGATTTAGAAGATCGATGCGACCTCTAATTCTAGTAGATGGTACAACATTGAAAGCTAGATATGAAGGGAAGTTAATTATTGCTACATGTCAAGATGCAAACATTCAAATATACCCTCTTGCGTTCGGCATAGTGGATAGCGAAAATGATCTAGCGATGAATTGGTTTTTCTCAAAGTTGAGGGAAGTAATTGGAGATGTCCATGAGCTTGCTTTTATAACTGATCACGGAAATTCTATCATAAATGGTATAGCTGAAGTTTTTCCCGATGCACACCACGGTTATTGCATGTACCATATACAAGGAAATTTGAAGACGACGTACCGTGGTACTGGGATCGTTGCCTTGTTTAAGAGAGCGGCAGAGGCTTACACTTTTGAAGATTATAATAAGTTCATGATTGAAATAGATAACAAGAGTAAGAAAGCCTCGGAGTACTTAATAGATAAATTGGGGATTCAACATTGGGCACGGTGTCAATTTCCAGGACGTCGATACAATATGATGACGTCAAATAATGTGGAGTCTTTGAATGCATTATTTAAGAAGGATCGAGAGTTACCAATTCTGGCAATGACTGAGAACATTAGGGAGAAGTTACAGGTTTGGTTTCTCAATCATGCACATCTTATCTCACCCCTGCCATGGAAACCAAACTCTTCAAGACATTAGACCTGGCTAGAAGGTTGGGCGTGGAGCCACTGGATCAGTTTAGATTCAACGTTGTATGCGGACGTAATGTTGGTTATGTTGTGGACTTGAATGAGAACACGTGCATGTGTAGACAGTTTCAGCTTGAGCGCTTTCCATGCGCTCATGCAGTTGCAGTTGCTAGACATAGGGGCTTTTCACCACAATCATTATCAACTGAGTACTATACCACTGCTTTGTGGAGAGAAGCATATGCTGAAACTATATTTCCTCTACCAAATGAGGGTGAGTGGGAACTTCCCGAACACTTGCTCCCGCTTGATAATTTACTGCCATCGAATGTCCGAAGACGTACTCCTGGACCTGTTCGTACGTCTAGAATACCATCTACTGGAGAGTTTCCCAGACCGCGAAAGTGCGGCAGGTGCGGCGCAGTCGGTCATACTCGCCAAACTTGTACTAGTCAGATTCCCTTGAATAATTAATTTTATCACTATTAAAATTGTTACTGCAATTGTAGTGTTGTTGATAATAAAGTATCTTATTTTGTCTATGTTAATAAAGTTCGTAAATTGCTTACTGTACGATGAAAGATGATAAATGTTTCTTGGGGAAAAAAAAGATATTTTAGGGTTTAGGGTATAGTTTTCTATTTTGGGGTTTAGTGTATAGTTTTCTATTTTGGGGTTTGGGGTTTAGGGTTTATATATATATATACTATTTTTTTGTTCCAAAAAATATATTGTTTTCTATACTTGTGAGGCAATTTATTCAACTAAAGAAATTGACAAATAAAAACTATAATAAATAAATTGACAGTAATAAAGAAATTGACAAATAAATATATATACACAATTACATATAAAAACTATATTTTTACATTTCTAAATCTTATGGATCACAATTGTAGGTAAATAAATCAGTAGCCAACTTTATTCTCCACTTCTGTATATGTTCTTGATTGATCATCTTGACATCTCGTCCGATACTCAAGAACTCAATATATTTTATTGCAAAAATCCCACAATCTCCACTGTAAGTAAAAAAAAAAAAAATTTTAGTGAAATAAATGAATATAGTTAAGAATTTAATTAAATACTAGAATACGAGTATAAGAAAATTTACCTGACACCTTGTTTGGAAATCCCCTTGATCCTCTCAATGGCTAGTACATCATCGACATGAATTCCAGCACGCTTAGCCATTAGAGGAACAATGAATGCCAAGGGCATCAGAGTTTCTTGGAGCTGGGTCTCTGTGAAACAACCATGTTCGGAGTCGTACACATACATTTTCGATTCGGCGAACACGATCTCAACAGCAATGATGTGTGAGTTCCCGATCACCGGAATATAGATGTGTGTACAACCCGTCCACGACTGGCCACACACGGGCTCTGCCCCTACCACGTAATCCAACATGTAATCTGGAAAATCGTACGAGGTAGGGTTGCTTTTGAACATTGAGTACTCAATGTCGACAGCGTTTTTAAAGCCGCAACACAAGATCACTCGCCCAGGAAAGCCGAACGATTTCGGGTACCTACTAGCCCGATCGCGCAGCAACTCCATCGCAAGATCAACATGCTACAACATAAAATATAAGCGAATTAAATATTATTTAATCAACAAATAATATAGTGAGTTCACATAATTACGATTAGCACTCACATCGTCGGCAAGCCAAGCTCCGCTTCTGAGGACTATTGCGAACCAATCTTTGGCATCCGATATTGTTGTCTTCCCAATGGCGAAGCGAAACCTGAATGAATAAATAATTAGATATTCATATATATTCATTTTAACAGTTAAGAAATAAATAAACAAAAACATAACAAACTTACTTCGACTTAAGTTGAGAGTACCACATATCGAACACCTTTTGCTTCGCCGGATCGACTTTGCGGAATAAGTTGACATAAGTGCCGTCCACGAATGCCCTCTTCTTCGCCTCGGCCGTGAAGGGAGAAAGAACATGTTGTGAGGGTTGTCTTTTCCTCTTACTTATAATATGCTCCTTCACCTCGACAGTACGTTTCCGTCCCCTCTTCTCGACCATATCCGTCAGCCGCTCAGTCGACTCATCCTCCAGCACCTCCGACACCTGAGGCACCTCCTCCTCCTCCGCCTCCCAATGCACCTCCGCCTCCCGATGCACCTCCTCCCCCCCCCCCCGAGGCACTTCCTCCTCCTCCACCCGAGGCACCTCCTCCTCCGGCCCCCGAGGAACCACCTCCTCCTCCGCCCCCCGAGTCACCTCCTCCTCCGGCCCCCGAGGAACCACCTCCTCCTCCGCCCCCCGAGTCACCTCCTCCTCCGCCCCCCGAGTCACCTCCTCCTCCGCCCCCCGAGTCACCTCCTCCGCCTCCCGAGGCACCTCCTCCTCCACCCGAGGCACCCCCTCAGTCGGCACCCCGTAAAAATCTTGCTCCGTCATCCGAGCTATCATATCATCCAGCTCATCATGCTCTGGCATCATATATGAAGCTCCATGCCCACCTCGGAGCTCATCCCCGAGGGCGTCACCTTACCTCCGAGGGCGTCGACCTTACCTCTGAGGGCGTCGACCTTCACTTCGAGGGCGTCGACCTTACCTCTGAGCTCATCCCCAAGGGCATGCATCTCATCATGAATGACCCCCACCAGACGCTCAAACAAATCATCAATGTGAGGTACTGGGCGCTGAAAACAAAAATGACCATTGATTATTTAACTCAAATATTATAACATGTAAATGTGATCATTAAAATACTATTGTTTATTGAAAACTGAATCCATTAACATACCGGGGGAGTGGGGGTGCGTAAAGGTCTGCGAGATTCCCCTGGTGAATGAGATCTCATGAGCGGAGGGGACATGTCTCGTATTGGACTGCTTTGATCCTAAATATAACAAAAGTTTAAATTAAATGTCGAATATTATTTATTTAAGATTCTACAAAATTTTCGATAGAGTGTCCCCTTAAAATTGGACTTAGCCACCCTATAAAGGGACATCAAAATGTCATAATAAAGCAAAAACATTCAACCACTCAACCACGACAATTCAAAACACCAACCACAACTCAATAATACTCCCATATCATCGACTACTCCAAAAATAATTCTCAACTCAAAATCATATCAAATTCAAATTATAAATTCCAAATAATATAATAGGAAATAAACTAACCCCCAGTAAAATATTATAGCTTATTGAATCCAAGAACATACCGGAGGAGTGGAGGAGCGTAAAGGTCCGCGAGATGCCCCTGGTGAATGAGATCTCATGAGCGGAGGGGACATGTCTCGTATTGGACTGCTTTGATCCTAAATATAACAAAAGTTTAAATTAAATGTCGAATATTGTTTATTTAAGATTCTACAAAATTTTCGACAGAGTCTCCCCTTAAAATTGGACTTAGCCACCCTATAAAAGGACATCAAAATGTCATAATAAAGCAAAAACATTCAACCACTCAACCACGACAATTCAAAACACCAACCACAACTCAATAATACTCCCATATCACCGACTACTCCAAAAATAATTCTCAACTCAAAAACATATCAAATTCAAATTATAAATTCAAAAAAATATAATAGGAAATAAACTAACCCCGGTAAAATATTATAGCTTATTGAATCCAAGAACATACCGGAGGAGTTGAGGAGCGTAAAGGTCCGCGAGATGCCCCCGGTGAATGAGATCTCATGAGCGGCGGGAACATGTCTCGTACTGGACTGCGTTGATCCTAGATATAACAAAAGTGAAGATTAATTATTTAACCCAAAAGGTAAATAACAATCTAAAATTACATTACATACCAGTCCACGCATGTAGTCCTGCTCCTCCTCTACGGTCGAAGCCGTCAACGCATGAAGGACTTCGAGCTAATATATTAACATTCAAACAATTTATAAATCATGTGTCAAATATTATATTACATTAATAATAATTTCTAAACGCTCACCTCAGGATCATCGAGGATAGCCGAAAGCTTCTTAGAAGTTGGCGTCTCCGTTGCTGTCCAATTTAACATTCGAGGAAATCGCGTCCCCGTCTTAACTGCCCACCTGTCACCTAAGGCGGGAATTACCTCATATGCCCATATCTGTGAAACTTACAATTATTATGACGATGAAAAACATAATAACCTAATTCAAAATGAAAAGTTTAAAATTATTACCTGCAGAGCAAAAGGGAAGCCGTACGCATCATACTTCCGGGGGCCTTTATTCACCTTGGGCATCGAATGAATTTTCTTAAATATGTTAACGGTATCGACATAAATTATAGACCCCCATGGATAGTTGTTGAAGGCTTCAATATCATCAACAAGTTCCAAACTATATAAGTCGATACCATTCTTTGCTTGCTTGCCCTTCACGAAGCTCTCAAGAATATAGACCATGCATAATTTCAATCTGTCCAACATATCGGGACAAGTCTTTATAGTATTCCGGAGCTCCGCCCTGTAAATGGCCCTTTGTTCTTCAAAGTATTTCAGATGAAGCCTCGATTTTGAACGTAATTGTGGAGTTTTTTCCGTTTCACGGTCACACTTTAATCCCGTGATGAGGGAAAACTCAAACCTCGAGAATGTGACTATCTTGTCATCCCCGAAGCAAAAACTATATGCATCACCGTCTACTGGCTTCAGAAGTCGAAGTACCAGAGAATCCATAATCTGAGCCGCAAATTGCATCTTGGTCAATTCCTTGAATCGCCATAGGAATGATCGCTTCAAGATATCTTGATGATACTCATCAAGAGTCTTTAGAACTTCGTCTAATTCATATTCCCTGTACTGGGAAACTTTAGCCGGAAGCCCTCTCAGTTCAAGACCAATAGCATACTCCATTCTGCAATAATTTCAAATGTTAAAATCAAAGTTCAAAAAAGTATGCCGCAATATTTAACCATTCTACATTGTAAACTACCGCACGTAAAAATGAACAAGTAGGAAAATTAAACATTACAGGAAAAACTTTATTATTATTATTATTATTATTATTATTATTATTATTATTATTATTATTATTATTATTATTATTATTATTATGGTTTATATATAAACATCATTAATTATTTTTTTTTATTAAAGTTGTGTAATTATAATTATAATTATTAATGTTATGAAACTATTGTATATATTTTTACATTTATGAAATTATAGTTCATATTTATTATTTCTAATTATTATGAAAAATATTAATAAATTTTTATCAACAATATTTAATTATTATAATTATATTTATTTTGAAATTATTAATAAATTTCTTATTTGCATGATGAAATTATAATTACATATCTTATTTCTAATTATTGTGAAATTATTAATTCATTTTTATTAAGAAATTATGAAATTGTAATTACATATCTTATTTGTAATTATTATTAACAAATTATGACATTATAATTACATTTTCCAACATTGTGAAATTATTAAATTTTTGTTAAAATTATGAAATCATAGTTAGCCATTTGTTAATTCTAATTATATTTAGTAATGAAATTATTTTTGTAATAAATGATAAATAATATTAAGAATAAAAAAATTATATAGAATTTTATAATTTATTTATAATGAAAAAAAGATGTCGTCAAAAACTTTATATAAACAATATTAATTATTATTGTATTATTTTTTTTATTAAAGTTGTGTAATTATAATTATTAATGTTATGAAACTATTATATATATTTTTATATTTATGAAATTATAGTCCATATTTATTATTTCTAATTATTATGAAAAATATTAATAATTTTTTTATCAACATTATTTAATTATTATAATTACATTTATTTTGATATTATTAATTAATTTCTTATTTGCATTATTATGAAATTATAATTACATATCTTACTTCTAATTATTATGAAATTATTAAATTTTTATTACAATTATGAAATCATAGTTAGCCATTTGTTAATTCTAATTATATTTAGTAATAAAATTATTTTTGTAATAAATGATAAATAATATTAAAAACAAAATAATTATTTACAATTTTTAAAAAAAAGGTCCGGCCGGACCTTTTTAACTGGACCGACCGAAAAAGGTCCGGCGCTTTTGTGCAAAAGATCCGGCCGGACCTTTGTGAAAAAGGTCCGGCGCCGGACCTTTTTCACAAAGGTCCGGCCGGATCTTTTCCTTTTACGGCCGGACCTAACTTCATCTTCTTCATAAAATCACAAGCTCCAACAATGGTGGATCAAGAAAAATTCTTCTATGAACCAAAAAAAACTCGATTTTCATAAGAAAAGTTTCAAAATTCAAGTTATAAATGTACGAATCAAAGCTAAAAATGTAATCTAACCTTATCTAATGTTTGAATCTTGAACAATCTGGAGTGAAGTTCTTCTTTGCAACGACCGAACTATTCTATGGAGAGAAATTTCGCCGGACCCGAAAATACAAATGGTGAGGTGCCGGACTCTTTTGAATAAGTTATAAGGATATTTTGGACTTTGTAAGTAATAAATCTATTTCGCTTTTTTTTTTTAACTTACAAATGGGTCAAAAGGTATTTTGAAAAATGGGTTGGAGGATCCGATTATTGGCCACTAATTCCTCGAAAAAGGTGGAGGTTGCTGGGAGAATAAAAAAGGCTTGCTGGTGGATAAATTGAGAGGAGACCAAGCTTAAAGGGAAGTGGTTGGCTTTGGTGGAGGAATTAATTAGAAGGGATATCAGCCGACTAGAGGAGAAAAGGTGGAAAAGAGACATACATATCTACATTCTGGCTGCTGGGAATTGCATGTGAATACTGTCGGCTAGTTTGAGGAAAAAGGTGCCTACTGGTGGTGTTAAAAGTAGTCGAGTGGTGGAGTTTTTACGGATAAAACGAGGCTGGGTTGATTGGAGACTTCCATTGCAGAGGTAGTCGGCACTTGGATATTGAGGAACTGTGATCGAAGTTTATTTTGTGCTTTCAACTGGGTGATGTTTATCAAATTTTTTTTGTTGATTATTCATCAATTAATATGCTAGGCTAATTTCTTTATGTATTGAATGAGATGAACCCTAGTTTTTATTTGTTTTAAATTATGATTCTATAATTTAGTAAATTCTTGTGTTTCTTGATTTATTCTGGCATTCCCATTGAATTATTTGATTGCTTGATCATCAATTGGATAATTAGTTGCTTGTTGTAGTCTTGGAAAAGTTATAATAGGTTTAGAACGCGGCAAGATAAACGCACGAACACTATATGTTAGGAATAACAATATGACGTGTGCAATCTATTTGATAAATTGTTGATTAATGCCTCATGAACATTCGCATTCAGACTAGGAATATATTAGGGTCGTGTTTATGGTAGGTTGGGTGTTTTTTTAGTGCTATAAAACTTTTTTGATTGTTTAATTTCTTATTTTACGTGAATGATAACACTGGAATCAAGGTGTACAATTCAAAAAAAATTACTATTTACATTCTCTTTTATTATTATCTCGATCAACGTGTAAAGAATTTAAAATTACCCAATAAAAACAAATATTGTTGGTTTATATAATTCAATTGAAATTTCAAGAAATAGATGTCACTAAATTCATTAATTAACCCAATAATAAGAAGATTCTAATTATTAAAGTAAAAGAATCAAAGAGTACCACATAATTGATCACAATTTGTAAACTTAAGAGCATCTCCAATAGATTAAGAGTTTGTTAGGTAATGTGAAAAATTTTGGTTTTTATGATTTTTTTTGGGTTTTTTGATGGATGTGTGGTTTTAAAAAGTTTGAAAAGTAAAAAATGGTGGACTTGACTAAGAATGAATAATTGAGATTGGATTTGAAAATTTGAGGTAAAGTTTTTACCATTAGCAAACAGGCTCTTAAAGAGCACATTCTACATAATAAGGAGCATCTTTAAATTTAAAGAGTAAAATTTTTTACAAGTTCCAACTTCCAACAAACTTTTTATTTTTTGCTGTTTATTTTACTTTTTCATAAAATATTTATTGTTTTTCCTTATTTTTAGTTAATATTAATTTTTTTTAAAAAGTGAATGACCAATGATATCAAATATGCAATAAAGAAAGCTAATGTAGAAATATTGAAAATTAAAACTTTTTAAATGCATTTAATAATAGAGAGTGAGTTTGACTCTCCAAATCTGGAGAGTCAAACCAACTTTCTAAATTAAAATGATTTGAAATAATTTTTGTTTATATTTATGTAAAAAAAGGGAAAATAAATTTAAAAATATACATCGATAAGAATATTGCAACAAAAATTACATTAACTATTTGATTTTAAAAAAATTAATAAACGTAAGACAAATATAGTAGGGGATCAAAAGTACAATATAAAAAACATATAATATAATCTAAATTCAATAGTCTTACATAAATTCATAATTCGTTCAAAATTAAAATATCTAAGTAAAAAGATTCAAAATTACAAACAATGGTCAAATTGGATATAAAAAGATCAAATAGAATATTAATTGAAAATGTTGTAAATTAAAATAAAATAAAGATTTAATCAATAACATAATAAGTTTGAAAATAATTTTTTTCCTGTATTTATAAAAAAAGGGATATTAAATTTTAAAATATACATCCATAAAACTGTTGCAATAAAAATTACGTTAATTATTTAATTGAAAAAAATAAAAAGTAAAAAGTAAAAAAAGTAAAAAAATTAATAAAAATAGTAAATATAATAGTGTTTCAAATATGATCCAAATACAAACTTAAATAGTTAAACATGAATTAACCAAATAAATATTAATCAAATAAATATTTAATTGAAAAAAAAATAATTAAAAATGTAAAAAAAATTAATAAATAAATATATTAAATATAATAGTGGTTGGAATATAATCCAAATGTAAACTTAAATAGTCAAAAATATATTAACCAAATAAATATTAACCAAATTGTTAACCATATTGTAGTCAAACATGCATTAATTAACCAAATAAATATTAACCAAATAGTTACATTCCATTTGGAAATACTGTTTGGTTTATAACTTGTTTATTTATAATTTTGAGGTAAAAAGTAATTGTCAAAAATTGGATAGAGAAAATGTGTGTGGTTAAAAAGTGGTTTGAGAAATTGTGTTATATATAAACAGTTTATAAACCAAAAAGATTCTTTTACCAAACGGATGCTTATTCATATCTATCTATCTATATATCTATTCTATACATATAAAAAAAAATGATCATGCCAAAAATAAAATGCACATAGTTTCCCACCCAAAATGACTTTCTAAATTTAGAAATCTATGGAAAAAGAATAATGTAATAAAATTTTTAACAATTACTATGGTACATAATATTAGAATTCGTGCTACACTATTAATGACATCAAGATTTTAATTTAGTTTAATGTATAAACAATTTTTTTGTTTTGTAATATAGTTATTATTCACTTGATAATTTTTTTATTATATTTAAATAAAAAAATATGTAATATGAGTGTCAAATCGAAGATCTCAACAAGAAATTTAATACAAGCTAACAAATCAGATTAAACTGTTAACATATTGTCTGTAAAATTGTCTTAATTCCTTTACTTAATAAGTCCATATCTAGAGCACACAATGGACGCTATAAAATGCGTTAATTGTGATTGTAATGCTGCCACGCGTCCCTATATATATGCCTTAAAATGTGTCCATTGTGGGCGCTAAATCAATTCCTTTTACTCAGTATCTCATCCATTTAAAATTATATCATTAATTTCCATAATACTTTCTATAAACTTTTTTTTTGTATTAATTATTAATTATTTTATAATTATTATATTATTTTGAAGTAGAAAAATATGTTATATAGGTGTTAAATCGAAGATATCAACTAGAATTTTAATGCAAGGTAACAAGTGAGAGCAAACTGTAAACAGATTATCCGTAAAATCGTCTCAAAGATCAAATTTCCTGAAAATAATAAACATATAAACCGTAAAAAAAGATTTAAGGCTCTTTTTAATTAAACTAGTGTTATACCCGTGCGATGCACGGTCATTTGCTACTTACATATATCAAATCTATATTTTAACATATAAAATGAATATTTAATTAAAAATGATAAATGAATGAAGACAATTAATTACAGAAGTACATTAAACATGCCTTAATTTTTTTTACGGTTCGTATGTTTATCGTTTTATGAATTTCTTTAAATATTGTAATTTGAATTGATTTAAACTTAAAATGTAAAAGAAAAATTACATTTAAATAGAATTTCTGATAAGTAGAAAAATAGATTTATTTGTGATATACGTTTAGAATTTTATTAATAGAATGTTAGTTAAAAGTTATTTTTATAAAAATGAGGATTTGAATAAAGTGGATTGAATATGGGCCAAATTTTTTTTCTAAGTCACCACAATTGTAATAGTTAGGAACTTAAATAACTTACTACTTAAAAAAAAAATACTTTAATGAACATTTGCATAACTCATTTGCAAAACTATTCAATTTTAATGATTATTGATATAATTAATCTTTTCAAAATATAATTTTTAGATTATTACAAATAATTTATCACTATCAGAATAATACTATTAGAATTGATACTAACTATTTTTTTATAATATTTTATATTTATATATATTAAATAAATATTTCATTAAATATTTACTTTAACATTACAAATTAAATACATGTGGTCATATATTTAAATGAATGTAGCAATTAAGCAACATAAAATGTTAGTTTTGATTAAATTTTAATGAATGTATATCGCAAATACATTTAATTTTATATATTAAGAAATCATCTATGCATCTCGATTCTAAAAGCGGAGCGGTTGTTTAACCCACAAGATATAGTGTATTATCACTTACTCATATGGAATTCATTTTTCAAAAATAAATTTTTCCGAACATTCATTCTTAATCACACATTCTTTAAAAAGTATTTTTTTTACTATTTTTCATACTACTTTTTAACTATGCATTCTAAAAATTCACTTTTTCACAAAAAACAATTCTAAAAAAATCAAAGTCAAATAGTTAACAACCGAATAAAGTTGGAGATCACGAAATTATACAAAAAATCTAATACCCTATAATCTTTAAAAATTTATTAAAATTAAGAATGATTAATAAAATATTAATCATTCTATTGATATTATTAACTAAAAAGAAATCAAAGCATAACTATTCAATATTAATATAAAAAAAATTACATTTAAACATACCTTCATTTTTTTTAACGGTTTGTATGTTTACCTTCTAGGAAATTTTTTTAAATATTGTAATTTAAATTGACTTAAAACTTAAAGTGAAAAAACAAAATTACATTTAAATAGAATTTCTAATTAGTGAAAAAATAGATATATCTATTATATAAGCTCAAAATTTTATTAAAATGAAAAGGAAAGAAAAAATAGATCGATAAGCGCTATTATTTTATTCTCTTTGGTTTTCTATTTTTGAAAAAAAATATATTTATGTAATAATTAATAAAAAGTTGAAGAGAAAAAGACCATAAAAATAGAGAAAATAAAAAAAGAGTAATTTGGTTTATAAACGGGTTTTTTTATAATTTTGAGTAAAAAAATAGTGGTTAAAAATTAGAGAAAGAAAATGTATTGGTTAAAAAGTAGTTTAAAAATTGTGTAGTTTATAAACTGATTTATAAATCAATTTATTTTATTTACCAAGAGGATGCTAAACGAAATGCGCAGGTAATACAATTTTTCATAATTTTTTTTACCCAAATCCATATTGAAAAATTAGAGAGAAAAAATGTGTTTTATTAAAAAGTAATTTAAAAAATTATTTAATTTATAAATTGGTTTATAAACCAATTTATTTTATTTACCAAACGGATGCTTAATGCGACGGAAATACAATATCCCATAATTTTTTTTAATCCAAATTCATGTTGAATGGTAAGAAAGTTCAATAATCCTTTTTATACATATATATAATCGAGTAGACGAAAATATTATAAAAATTATACAGTCTTCAAAATCACCGATGAATTTGATTACCATAAAAATAATAAATATAAATACCATTAATTTAAAACATGTGCTCACACTAAACAACTTACTCACAACATGCGTTCACACCAAACAACTTCCTTACTTTTAATATTTACTTTTAATATATATATATATATATATATATATATATATATATATATATATATATATATATATATATAAATTTAACCAATAAAACTTCATTTACTAAAATAAGTAGTCAAAATAATAATTGAAAAATCTCGCAATTATCATGATACAATAACATAGTAAAGTTGGATAACACGAAATTATGTAGAAAATTTTATACCATATAACCTTTAAAAATTTATTAAAATTAAGAATGATTAAAAAAATATTGATCATTCTATTGATATTATTAAATAAAAAGAAATCAAAGTATTAACTATTCAATATTAGTCTTCGTTTAATAACTTTTTTATAAATTATTTATAAGTATCGCATTTTTTCAACCACATATATATTTTGGAAAATATGATTTTTAATATTAAAGATAACAAATGATTTGACCATTAATAATTAAAACATAATTATTATATTGATGACTACATATAGAATTTATATTATTAAGAACAACAAATAAATAAAAAATAATCATTAAATAATAATTTTAATACAGATAACTAAAAATATTAATTGAACACATTCAGTATTAGTGTTAATAATAAAATTAAAATTGATTAAAAAAATATCAACCATTATTTAGTATTCATAAAATATATATATATATATATATATATATATATATATATATATATATATATATATATATATATATATATAAAGCAATAAATGTGTTCACACTAATTCAGATTTTGCATTCACACTAAATCATTTTGTGTTCACATTGGTCAGACCTTCCTCCCTTTATATATTACTAGTATTTTCACCCGTGCGTTGTACGGTCATCATGTCTTCTCATATAATTATGAATACAATATTTTTCTATTTTTTATAAGAACAAACATATATATGAATAATGATATAAATAGAGTGAATACAACATAGTGAATATTTCTGCTTATTTGTATTATATTGTTTGTCCATACACTCCGCATACCAAAAAAAGCCCTGCAATTTTCATAATTAAATGTAGGATCACCAAAATCCAAGTATTCTGCAACATTCTTATAAGAATTAGATAAGAAAAGTACATCATTATATTGTAAATGGATACAAAATACTGTCGCATGAGAGAAATAATTTGAAGAAGTTCATAGTTTAAATAATGATAAACGAATGCATAATTTTTAGATGGAAAATAATAAGTCATATATAGGAAAATCATTTATATATGGAATTTAATCCATATAATTAAAAAAAAAAATTGTAAACTATAAAAATTAAAAATTATTGTATTGTAATATTTGAATAGTAAATCAATTTATTTTATTTATAAATCAATTTATTTTATTTATCAAGAGGATGCTAATCGAAATGCGGAGGTAATACAATTTTTCATTTTTTTTTTTTTTACCCAAATCCATGTTGAAAAATTAGAGAGAAAAAAGGCGTTTTATTAGAAGGTAATTTAAAAAATTATTTAATTTATAAATTGGTTTATAAACCAATTTATTTTATTTACCAAACGGATGCTTAATGCGACGGTAATACAATATCCCATAATTTTTTTTAATCCAAATTCATATTGAATGGTAAGAAAGTTCAATAATCCTTTTTATACATATATATAAACAAGTAGACGAAAATATTATAAAAATGATACAGTCTTCAAAATCACCAATGAATTTGATTACCATAAAAATAATAAATATAAATACCATTAATTTAAAACATGTATTCACACTAAACCACTTACTCACAACATGCGTTCACACCAAACAACTTCCTTACTTTTAATATTTACTTTTAATATATATATATATATATATATATATATATATATATATATATATATATATATATATATATATATATATATGAATTTAACCAATAAAACTTCATTTACTAAAATAAGTAATCAAAATAATAATTCAAAAATCTCGCAATTATCATGATACAATAACCGAGTAAAGTTGGATATCACGAAATTATGTAGAAAATCTTATACCCTATAGCCTTTAAAAATTTATTAAAATTAAGAATGATTAAAAAAAACATTGATCATTCCATTGATATTATTAAATAAAAAGAAATCAAAGTATTAACTATTCAATATTAGTCTTCGTTAAATAACTTTTTTATAAATTATTTATAAGTATCGCATTTTTTCAACCACATATATATTTTGGAAAATATGATTTTTAATATTAAAGATAACAAATGATTTGACCATTAATAATTAAAACATAATTATTATATTGATAGATACATATAGAATTTATATTATTAAGAACAACAAATAAATAAAAAATAATCATTAAATAATAATTTTAATACCGATAACTAAAAATATTAATTGAACACATTCAGTATTAGTGTTAATAATAAAATTAAAACTGATTAAAAAAATATCAACCATTATTTAGTATTCATAATATATATATATATATATATATATATATATATATATATATATATATATATATATATATATATATATATAAGGCAATAAATATGTTCACCCTAATTCAGATTTTGCATTCACACTAAACCATTTTGTGTTCACATTGGTCAGACTTTCCTCCCTTTATATATTATATAGACTAGTGTTTCACCCGTGCGATGCACGGCATCATGTCGAAACATATGAATAAGACTACAATATTTTCCATTTTTTCTTAATTATATGACAAACATATGTATAATGAAATAAATAGGAAACTAATAAAATTAAAACGATAATAGAGTTAATAGAGTTGCAATACTTCTACTATAAATTTTGAAAAACTTCCTTATAAACTACATTCGTAGTGGAGTCTGTCCTATCTCCATTTTCGTCACAAATGAGCATCTTCAAACCACTACCATTTGTCACTCTAGATACTGCAACGTACAACTGTCCATGACTGAAAACTGGCTTCTTTAAATAAAGTTCAACTTTGGAAAGTGATTGTCCTTGACTCTTGTTGATAGTCATAGCGTACGAAGCTACCAACGACAGTTGTCGCCTCTTGAACTTGAAAGGAAACCTTGCATCTGACGGTGTCAACGTCATCCTTGGAATGAAGACTTTATACCCTGCATGATTGCCACCGAGAATTTGTGCTTCAACAACATGATTTCCAAGTTTCGTAACAATTAACCTCGTACCATTACACAACCCTACGAAGTGATCAATATTCCGCAACAACATAACTGGTATACCAATTTTCAATTTCAACTCATGATTAGGAACACCAGAACATTTAATCCCATTCAAAAATTCAGGAGTATGGAGATTTTGAAACAAATTATCATTTCCATCTGATTGACAAATTGAATCTGCACTTAAATATGTTTTGGTCTCACTGTCGTTGCGGGAGACCATGTATTCATTCACTGAATCAACAACATCAAGAGTTGGTGCAAGTATTGCCCTTCCTTCAAAAAATGATGCATTGCCAATATTTTCTAGAAATAATGGATAAGTACTTTCCACAATTGCATTGATTGGATCACCAGATCCACTTACTAAGAGGTCGTCGGGTATATGAATTGTTGCATGACCATCATTCGGCCCACCAACTGTGCCATCACCAATTTCGGAGATCCATTCAGAAAATACCTTCAAGTCATCACACGGATTGCTGGAATCAATATTACGAAGCCTCATATTCTTTGTTAGTCTTAGGACCTTGCAATGTCTCCATAGATATGATGAATTGATCGTTGCATGCACAATGTCTTGTTTGCTTCCCTTGGGAATAACCGGTAAAATTTGTCGAAAGTCTCAGCCAAGAACAACTGTTTTACCTCCAAATGGAAGTTCCATACTCGATGGATTGCTGAATCTTAGTATATCCCTCATACTCTTGTCCAAGGCTTCGAAGCAATACTTATTCATCATCGGCGCTTCATCCCAGATGATAAGTTTACTCTTTATAATTAACTCAGCGAGGGGACTACCTTGTTTGATGTTGCAAGTAGAATCCTCATTTGGACATAGGGGAATGGCAAATCTAGAGTGTGCTGTACGACCTTGTGGCAGAAGCAATGACACAATACCACTCGATGCGACATTCAGTACAATATTTCCCTTTGATCTCAATGCTGCAGACAATGTTTTCCATACAAATGTTTTCCCCGTACCACCATATCCATACAGGAAGAAAAGTCCACCTTCGTTGCTCTCAACTGCATGGATGATAGTGTCATATACAATTTTTTGTTCATCTGTCAAACATGAAACCAACATATCAAGTTCTCTAGCCAAGGCTCTTCTGTCATAGCGTAATTCATCATTTATTAGCCTATTCCGACTCGAAGGAAGATCAATCTCATTTGGATATGGCATTGATTGTATGTCACGTAGGCTTTTCCCACTCTTACACATGATTTTTTCAATTTCATATAGTGTATGATTTCTTATCTCCGCTTCAGTCAATTGCAAATCTAGACATGAATAATTATAAAATTAAATAGTTAATGTAGCACGTGGCAAATGAAGTATATAAAATATAGAATAATAGATAAATGATAAAAATACACTTTATACCTTCGTGTTGCATGATCTCGCGTTGTCTATGAAGAATATAATCAGACAAATATTTCCAACATTTTTCCCATACAAAATCAGGTTTTACCAAGCATTCTGACAGCAGTAATGTCGCGAATAAATTTCGTAAGCACTGGGCTGATCCCCATTGGCTAGCCTCAGCAATTCCATCAATGTACTCCTTATCGTCATCAACTAATCCCAATGCATAGCATGCATCCTTGAAGGATTCATATTGTACCCCATTTATTGTTTTTATATCATTGAAACTTGTTGGACCTCGTACTATGTTCAATAGAATCCTCAAATAATACATTTCTCCAGTACCCGGTGGTACGTAAAAGATCATTCCTATAGAAAATCCTTGTTGTCTGGGTTTCCATTCTCTCAATGATTGCTTCCAAACAAATTTAGTGGGAAATTCTGCATATGTCAGATCTCTTGCAAAATCATATTTCTTATTTGCATCCATCCACGCTGTAAACATACTCTGTTTAATAGTTGGTCGAGCTAGAACTTCATCAATCGAATCAGAATCAGAAAATATAATATTTTGCTCATTTGGCAAATGGAAGCTCAAACGTTCAACAGCAGGATCTCTATAATGGATATCGAACCCAAACAACCTCCATGCAGCTTCACACGACGAAATATAGCGACAATCATAGTACATGTTAATTTCATCGATTTGAGTTTGCACACCACCGTTATCAGAGTTCTCGTAAAAAGTGGCTGTGACGCGATCATGACCTTTATTCACATACTTGAATAGGTACTTGATTGATCTGCTTTGATTGCACCATTCAACATTAATGTGGGCACGATACTTTAGCAACAAATAACGATTGTGTGGAACAACATATCTATTATCCAATTCAACACCATTCTTCTGAACATTTCTGCCATTATCTCTTCTTTTATAAACTGGATAACCATCATCATCAACAGTAGTACAGTCCATGAACTTTTTTGGAAAATGTTTGGTGCATCGTCCGCCAACCATACAAGGAGAATTCATCCGCAATACACCACATGGACCGTGAATCATCAAATCTGTAACTGCATCATAGTAATCAGGATCAATAGATTTTTTGGGAATTTCTGCCGATATTATCCGATCGATGTCAGCTGCGGTCGGATATTTGTCTTCCTTAGCAAGGAACAACAATATATGTGCATGCGGCAAGCCACGTTTTTGGAACTCGACCGTGTAAATCACTGTAAAAAAAAAAGTATCATAATAGGAAAAAAATGTTAAACAAAAGCAAATACAAATATGATGAATTACAAAGATGAATAGTAAAAAAATAGTATCAACGGGTTCATGGAAATTACATGCTCTTACTGTCCCAAAAATCTTGTTTTTTCTCAAGTCTTTGATCAAATGATCTAATTTCATCTTGAATACTCGACACACAATGTCTGGCCTGTCCTCTGCCTTTAAACCTCTCTTCTCAGTAAATCGAACAATTTCTGGCCATTTTGGGTTGCATGTTATTGTAATGAACAAATCAGGATAACCGACCCACTTACATATTGCCATTGCATCTTGATAATTCTGTATCATGTACCGAGCACCGCCCGTAAAAGAAGATGGCAAAATAACACGTTTTCCTTGGGAAGAAGGATCTGTTTCTCCCCTTAATAATGCTTCAAATAGACCTTTATACATATCTGATCTGAGCACTTTTTGATGGGTGCGAAGGTACTTCAGACGTGATGACTCGACCATAGTATAAGCATCTACTAAAAATTGCTAGAACAACCTCCTAGAACATAATATGTATGGTTGCTCACCTTTCCTTTCATGTAATCTGAACGAAAAAAACTCGCGCATGCTCATTGTCTTTCTACCCCCATGTGAAGTAGACTTCAAGTTATTCAATGGAATATCCTCTCTATACCCGTCTTGACCATATGGAAAAAGCAATGGGTATTGTAGCCCGAGGTAAGAAGCATGCAACTCGTTTATTCGCTTCAGTTGTCCATTTTGAGTTTCAACAACAATATCTCTATCACCAATGGATGTATCGAGATCCCCAATAATCAAACCTGAAACTTCAGAAACTGTTGGTAAATTATATCTTCTTCCATCTTGTTCCCGTCTTCCAATAAGTTTTAGCCTTAAATTGGGGCAATCTTCTTCGCGCATTTTATCCCTAGCCATTCTAAATGACTTCGCAAGGACATTGTTCTCATCAAGCATTGACTTTAGTTCATATACAACTTCTTCATGCAATCTGATTGCATCTGAACCATTGCCACTGTAAACCAAAATAAATAATCAAAATTAAATGAGAGTTTAATTGAAATCAAGTAATACTCTTAATTGATAAACAAATAAAATTAAAAAAGAAAGAATAAATCATGTGCACTAACCTAACAACTTTTATTCTATTAGAAACCTCATTCTCAGTATCATAAATATAAAGTTGAGAAAATTTTGGCGAAGACCCTTCAGTTGGCAACAAACTCCCGATCATGTGGTAATTTTGCCCGTGCAACCTAAAAACGGGTGGTGAACCCCCTCTGTTCAAACTTGAGTCAATTTTTCCACCCATGGAAGTGAATGAAAACATCATATTGTACGAACGAATGTTTTCAAGGAAGTGCTTGCTTTTGTCGCTCCATCCATTAAAGAGATCATCAACAACCTTAGGGGATTTTTGCATCAATGGGAGTTCAACTTTACCTTGCATGCAACACAGTGAATATTTCGGTTTATTTGTATTGTAATGCTTGTCAGTACGCTCCGCATA
Organism: Ligustrum vulgare; assembly: GCA_963555705.1. Taxonomy (NCBI): domain Eukaryota; kingdom Viridiplantae; phylum Streptophyta; class Magnoliopsida; order Lamiales; family Oleaceae; genus Ligustrum; species Ligustrum vulgare. The sequence continues at coordinate 32,801,353 of OY743174.1, forward strand.
CCAGAAAAAGGCCCCACAATATTCACAATTAAATGTAGGATCACCGAAATCGAAGTACTCTGCAACATTCATATATGAATTAGCAAAAAAAAAAAAAAAAAAAAATGTAAACATTATATATTTATGTCAGGCATAAATCATAATAGGTAAAAATTATAAAAATGATTGTAAATAGATAATACATATTTTTGAGAAGTTCATAATTTAAACAATTATAAGCTAATACATATTTTTGAGCACTAAAATAATGAGCCACGTAATTGGAGATCACTTATAATTTGAATTTATCCATTCAATGTATAAATAATTATAAATTATAAAATCATCATTGTATTGTAACATTTGAATGGTAAAAAGAATGATAAATAAAGTACCAAATGAATAACTGTCCATGCAAACTTAACCCAATTTCGAAAGAAAATTTTATTCGAGCATTATGAATTTATAAAGTTGATTAGATAATATAGCTCGCGTTGCTCAAGTCTGAACTTCTCATACAATTATGATTTAACTATTATTGAATTATTATAGTCTAAATTTTTATCTAACCTTCATTGCAAAAAACGACTTCCTCAAAATATATATATATATATATATATATATATATGATATCATAATATTGTACGGAAACCCGTAAAATTGAACTATAAAGTTTGACTTTTATCTTAAATGAAAAATTGACCTGGACAGGTTCAGTTGAAATTACAAAACTTGATTGTTGTCTAAAAAAAGGGGGTGGCATTGCAAAAACTACTGCTCCATTTCACCATGTAGTTGGACACCGCCTATCAAATTAATTAAAATAATCATCGCATTCAGCATTTCACTATCCCACACAATCACACCTTTTTGCTGGTATCGCCAAATCTACTGCATCGCACCTTTGGAAAACCATCACGTTAGTCCCAAATTTTCTTCCTCAACTATGTCTCACCCCTCTCGATCATTTTTATTTGTCTATACCAAGAGAAAAAAAGGGGGGTAGAATTTTCGAGCAAAAGCCAGTTCGGGTCCAGATCCGGGGAGATTGAAGTTAGCTAGAAACTTTTGTTGGCAAATATTGTGATATTTATTTCAAGGCAAGGTATCCCGGAGTGTGGACTAAGGTAGATCTCGACTGGATCTAGCGAAATGTGGTATGTTTTCAAAAAATAATGGAAATTCTAAGTGTTATAATAGAATCGATTATCCAAAGTATGCATGCACTTATGTCAAATAATTATTTCCAGAAAGCGGGTCTGCATATTCTTGAACTACAGATCTTTATATTATTGAGGGAAGCTCTCTCATCATAGATATATAGGTTCTGTACTGTAAGTATATATTCTTAAAAACGTGCTAGTACTCCCAATTTCTTGTTGTGAGTAAATGAAGTGATAACCTTGATTGGCAGTAATTGAAGAACATGAAGATCAATTTCTCCCGGAGTGTGCATTCTAGCAGACCTCGACCAGATCTGGAAAAATACGCCTTGGTTTGTATATTTTTTTGGAAAATAAATGGAGTTCTTCATGCTTGTATGTTTTATATATAGTTGATTTTCCAAAATATGCATGCACATACTTAATATATTCTTTTTCAGAAAGCAAGATGACTCAGAATGCATATTATTTGATAAAGTAATGGCTTAATGGTAACTGCTAATAGAATCTGATTTCTCTTCAATTGAAGTAAGATTTTGGTTAATGCTATAATTATATTGAGATTGACTCTGTAATTATTTTTATGATTATAGATTTATATATTTATTCATATCTGGATTCTTGAATTATACAATTGAAGCCTGAAGGTCATTCTATCTCCCACTTGATAAGCTTACATTCTTGAAAGCATTTCATCCCATTTATGACACAATTTTATAATGACTGTATGATCATGGTTTTATTTTTCCTGAAATCTTTCTTGAACCAATGCATGGGTATCAAAAATATTAGTTATTTATTAAAAGAAATCGAATTGTATACATGAAGCTATTTGTTCAGACACTTAATTTTGGTTCTGGTAAAGTTAGTACACACTAACTATATGATTTAGTGAGCATAATTGACAATTAGTAAAGCTAAGCCCTAGGAGCAATATAATTGACAAAGACTAACAAAGACTCACCTAAATTATATTCATTGTTAGCAATACCAGAAGAAATTGACCCATCAGGCATAATTGCCATGTTCGGTTGATTCATAGATTGTGTAACGATACAACTTGAACTACATCCGGCAGAGTTGTTGTTGAATGTATTAAATTGTGTAAGAGAGCATATGCCCTCATCATCAGCATGAGATGAGTCCAAATCTGGGGTGCCTGCAGAAACAATTTAAGTAATAATGCATTTACCAAAACAATAAATTTTGTTTCAAAATGAAAATTACATAGTAAATACCATTTGTAATGTTGCTTTGGGGACTTCTTGACATGAGACACGTAACTTCGGATCTCCACATGTGATTTGTACTACTGCTTGCCATTCTGTTACTTCGTGTTGGAGTATTTATGTCATTCATGCAATTATAGGATGATTCCAAAATGGGCAATTCTAGATAATAAACTGAATTAACAATTTGTACTAATTTAACATTACGCAAAAAAGGAATACACACACACACACACACACACACAGTAGTTATTGTTAACATTTGTGATATTGTTGAGTGCACTTCTTTGCCCATATGATGTAGATGTTCTGCCTGACCTTTGTGAACTTATGTGAACATTATCTGCACCGTATTAATTAGGAAACAAATAAGGTAAAACGAAACAAATAAGAATATTACTTTCAGCATATAAACAACATTTTCTGCATGAAATCAATACAATATGCCAATGGAATGTTGCAAGACTAAAATTTATAATGAACTGACCAAGGAAAGATTGCTAACTGACTGCTTTTTTGTCGAATGGTCTTCGAGGAATAATTTGACATTGGGCATTTCTCGCACCGATAGTGATGCACATGAGGGAGGTAAATTAATAATTATTCTTAAATTATACTATTTATTTATTTATGCATATCCCGTTATTTTGATTTGACTCTCGAATTATAAATGATTCTCGCGTGGATTATATAATCTTTTGCAATAAATTTACCATCTAACAATTTTAAAATTTGCAATTCAGTTATAACAACAAATAATAAAAAGAAGGAAAAAAAATATGATTGATGTAAAAATAGAAAAAGTCAAGAGCATGGATTCTTTTTTATTTACACTTTTGTCATTTGACTCATTTCATCACAAAAAGTTTCTAGGAAAAATGAAATCACAACTGACTCTATATTGGGACGGATAGAGAAATGAAATCAACAAAAATGAACTCGAAAACATAATCATCTTGGATGGAGTATGGACTGAACCAGAAATATCTCTCGAATTATTAATAAACAACAACATTTTCAAACAATAACAACATAAAGAACAGACCAAATGTAAAAAAAAAGGGGTGGAAAAGATATCATGGACTAACCATCGTTATTAATCATTCTGACCCTCTTTCTTTTTGGCCTTGCAGACATGCTTGCTTTGAGTAAATCTACTGCCTTCTAAAATCGTAAGAAATTATATGCTAAAATCAGTATCCGTCAGTACTTAGCAATCTTCATGTATTCTTGTTCACTCACATCAAAATATGGCCGAGATAATATGGTTGTACTACATCCAAATAATGGCTTATCACAGTATACACTTCAAAAAACAAAAATAAAAATAAGAAATGAAATAAGGAAAAAAAAAGTCTTTTCGCATTCTCTTACAATGTTTCCAACATGAAATCACAGAACATTGTCTACCATTACCTTGTAAAAATAAATACTTTTAAAATCACTTTTGTATTCTTTATATAATCCAGTTGAGATTTCGAGGAGTAGATGTAATTGATTTAACTAAATAAGCTATTAAAAAATAAAATGACTACATATAGAATTTATATTATTAAGAACAACAAATAAATAAAAAATAATCATTAAATAATAATTTTAATACCGATAATTAAAAATATTAATTGAACACATTCAGTATCATTGTTAATAATAAAATTAAAATTGATTAAAAAAATATCAACCATTATTTAGTATTCATAATATATATATATATATATATATATATATATATATATATATATATATATAAGGCAATAAATGTGTTCACACTAATTCAGATTTTGCATTCACACTAAACCATTTTGTGTTCACATTGGTCAGACTTTCCTCCCTTTATATATTATATAGATATAGATATTCATTTTATTGGTTAACGTATAAATTCGATATATGTGAGTAACAAATGATCGTATACCGCACGGGTGTAACACTAGTCGTGTTCACACTAAACCACTACCTTATTACTTTTAAATATATAAAGATTTGTAAATATATTATTAAATTATTTGATTTTAAAGATTTTAAATCTGAATATATGAGTGGACGTAATTATCCCATCAAACATCGACATAGCCCAATAGGTTTTGCATAGCCCAAATTCCTAAGCCCATCCTCAGCGACTAACAATTTTACGTGAAGAAGCCGAACTTTTTCGTTTTTGGTCTATTTCAAATTTTCTATTTTTGTTCGGTAGAAGTTTTCGCTCTTCCTTCTCTAGGGTTTTACTCCACTCTGCAAAGCTTCAGCGTAGGAACTTTCAATTCTTCTCTCTTTAATCCGCTATTATGTTTCTGCATGTATTTATGTATGTGAATGAGTACATATTTTCTCAGATCTGATTTGTTTCTCAGTGGCTACTGCTACTGCTACTGCTACTGATTTTTGTTTATATTTAACTCTGTATTTTGTTAATTTCAACAGAGGTATTCTGTATCTTTAGTGAATATAAGTAAATTAGTATTTTTTATTATCAATTAAAATTAAAATTATTTTTTTATTTTTTTTTACAGTAATGAAACTAATTTATGGAAACTGAAACAAAAAGTTACTTGTAGTAATTTTTAAGCTTAGCTAATATTATATTTGATTTTTATTGTTCAATGTTTTTTGAGGTTGGATTGCTCGATTGTCCACGGGACAAATCCTAATTGAAATGTGTGGTGTGAGTTTGTCAAATGCTTGACAAGCCGCTACATTACCGGCTCATAAAGAGAAAGTAAAAGAATCAGAAAGGTTGGAAGAAAAAGGATAGAAAGAGAGAAACTTGTTCCTTGGCCCTTTTTTTTTTTTTTTTTTGAAGAATTTATATTAGTAGTTACAAGCACTTGGAGACATATGTTTACCTGTCATGTCCCTATGGAGAAGATGGTATAGTTTCTTTTCAGTTTATGTTAGGGAATACAAGATGAGCTTTCCAAGATTTCTGGTTATATTTAGGTAACAAGTCATAATAAAATTGATTGAAATTATCATACAAAAATCCTATTGTTTTCTTCTTTGTGTCAATTCAAGAGCTTATTCCATGTGTTTTTATGTTTTTGTGAGAATTGTGAATATTAGAGGTATCGCTAGATGAATATTGTTTACTTGGACAAATCCTTAATTTGAGATTGAAGAATATTATCTTGCAGGGAGCTTTCAGGAATACAATGCCCATCTTTTGTGGTAATCTGGACTTTGATGCTCGTCAGTCCGATGTTGAGCGTCTTTTCAGAAGATATGGAAGGGTTGAGAGGGTTGATATGAAATCAGGTAAATTCGAAATTTTTTCAAACATGTAAATTCGAAGTTTTGTTTTCCATAGATTAGCCCTTTTGTTTCTAGAAAATGCAAAGATGAGCCCCCCCAATGATTTAAAAGGCGGAAATAGGCACTGTGACATTTTTCGGTCGTGAGGCGAGGCGTAAGCCTCGAGGCGCTTTGAGGCGTAAGCCTCGCCACAAATAAAAATATAGATAAAAATTTTTAAAATAATATTAAAAATCAATTTCACATTTTCACCAATAAAAATAGGCTACTTTACATCTAATGTAGCATCTACAAACATTGTCCGAAATTAGTAGTTTAACACTCCAAAGTTCAGAAACATGCCACAAGATGAGAAAATCCGAACAAAAAAGCACGACTCGACTATCAAAATTATATGTTTGGGAACAATTTTTTACTCATTTTGCAATTGAACAAAGGTTAAACTAAATAAGTTTGGAAGTTTAAAGTTTGTATTTTTTTGTTTATGATATTAGGCTAAATATAAAGGCCCAAATTTTAAAAAATAAAAATAAAAAAAATATGAGGCTTACGCCTCAATGGATGAGGCGCCTGCCTCATATAAAATGCACCTTTTTCAGCGCCTCAAGGCGCACGGTGCCAGATGTGCGCCTCAAACTGAGGCGGACCTCAAGGCGCGCCTCAGTTCCGCATTTTTATTCCATGCCCCCCCTCTCCTGTTTTCTTTTAACCACACGAGTCACTTAGTAGCACTATCTTCCCTTGAGTCCTTTCATTGACCAAAGCTTACACCTTGAGCTTCGTAGTCAATCTTAAATAGCCTTGAGATGATTGAGCTGTGGAGTTGCTAGTCTTACCCTTCTGGGGATTTTAATTGTTGGCCTAAAATTTTGTGGTTGTTACTTTTGTGCCTTAGAATGCTTGGAGGGGTTCTAGGATTTTTTATTTTCAACACTACCGCACCGTAAAACTAGAAATATAAAATTGGAGCATAGATAATAGAACAATTTAAAGTACTGTGCATAGCCTCCTACAACCTCCTACAATTGAAGTTTGAGAAACCCTCTTCTAACTGAAGTTGCAACAATTAGGGGTAAACAGCCGGTTGTTAGAGGCCTAGCGAATGTAAATCCATCCTTTTCTTTTATATTTATTGTTTTTGTCCTTTTTTGCTTATCTGTTCTCTTGTTTATTCCTTTTTTCTAATCAAAGCAAAGCAAAACTGTTGAACACTTTATTGTGGTTGTGGAACTAAGAATAACTTTATGTGATCGCTCCTTTTTAAATTATTATTTGAACTCTTTGCTGAACCGTTTCAAGTTTTGAGTTGCGAATTAGACTTTTAATATTGTTGAAACTTTTTCCTGTGAAATATGAATTTTGTAAATAGTTTATGGTTTGTTATTAATATAATTTTGTGCTTTTGTAAATACAGAATTATTTTATTTATTTAGTTAAGTCCCCGGCATCAAAGTGCCTCTTCTCAAGGAGGGAAAGCCCCTTGAACTTGAATTAGTCTTTTTTAATTTGCATGGTAGCTTTTGTACTTTGTGATTCTGTAGCTATACCTGCTTGGGGGTCATCCAACATTAAAGTCATAAATTAATTTTAACAACATTTTTTATAGGACTCACAACTTTTCAATAATATATTTTATTGACTTATATCAAAATCCACAAAAAAATTGATTTTAGTTTCACCAAACGGGGAAAATAAAAACAAAAATTGAAAAATTGCCTACTGGACTAGTGCAATCATTAGAAGTAAATGGGAAGTATCGATATGCTGTTGGCATCTATGTTGCTCGGACTTGGGTACGAGTACGAATCCTAGTGTCGGATCCTTCTTTTTCCAAAATCTAAGATACGGGGACACGGCTAAAAGTAGTTCAAATTTTGGATACGGGTATGTGGGTACGACTTTCAAACTTCAATTATTTACGTGTCAATTATAAAAATTATAATTTTTTTGTGTGCAATTCTCTGTGTAATTATTTATTTAATTAACTAGCCGTTTAATTTCTATTTAATTAATTTGTATGTGGTCAAAATTGTATTTAATTGAAATTAGAGAGGACTTCTCATGATATTTAAAATTTAAATAAAAGTTTTGAACTCAATTATATACTAATATATAGTTGAGGACTTAAATTACAATTTTACGAAAGTTAAAATTTTTTTAAACCTAACCCTAAATCACGTTTAGACTCCTCACCCTTACTCCCTCTTCAAAGTGGCGAGATCTCTCACTCTTAGTTCCTCCACGCCCGCCGCCAATGCCAACGCCAACTTCAACTTGCCGACCACCACCACCACCATCGGGTAAGTCCTTCCCCTCCCTTTCTTTCTCTCGAACGCACACTATTATCCACAGCCAACATGCACGCCCCATGTATATCACAAACCACTGTCATGTCCGCTTGAAAAGTGAAGTATCCGACCCGTATCTCATAACCGTAACACGGGTACGCCGACCAAACGGGTATACCGCGACACGGGTATGCCGGCCAAAATCAAGAGTCTAAGCATCACAGGTTGGCATTGACGTATTGGTGTTCAACATCTTGGGTACATTGGCGATGCATGTCAGAGGTCTCTTGTGGTGTGTTGGAGACAAGAAGAAATGAAAAGGCTGTGTAAGTTGATGAAGTTTTGTTGAACTGTTCAGGTAAAAGCTTCATTAGTCAGTTTAAGGAAGAAGTGTTCAGGCTTCGATTTTAGTCGGTGGCTAAGAAATAAGAATTATTCAAGTTGCAATTTCATTCAGCGGCTGTGGAAGAATGTATTTGAGACAGTAAGGAAGATCAGCGGCGCTGAGGAAGAATCAATTGAGGACAGTAAACCCTATTTCTTATTGAAGAAATGGAGAGAGGTGTTTGTATCTCCATTATTGCCAAAATAGCTACTTTTCAATTCATGTTGTGGCCCCCAAACAATAAATTATCTGAAACATAGTCTAGGATTGTAATTGTTTAACTGAATTTTCCTACAATCTATAGGACGGTTCCCACCCACCTACCCACCCAAGTAAGCTTTAACAAAAATCTACCCAAAAATGAGATTTTCGATTGAAATGGTCCTCAGGTAACAATCATGTGGTTTGCCATCTGTACTATGTGCTAGAATATTTTATTAACTATTTATATATGATGCAATAAGTATATAAAAAAACTTGTTACTTTAGACTATTACACTTAAAAAATAGAATATTATTTTAATCAACGTGTCGGTGAAGTATCGTGTTAGAATATTTTCGGAAAATCATGTGTGTCGGATACTCGTGCTCGTGTCAGTGCTTCTTAGAAGTAAAGGAGCTAACTCGTGGTGCGCTTTGTAGATTTTGAAGACTTCGAACACATCGGCCTTCTTCTTGATTGGATACACCCAACATCTCCTGGAGTAATCATCAATAAAAGATACAAAATATTTTGCACCTCCTAGGGACATAATCGGTGCTTGCCAAACATCAGAATGAACCAACTCCAAGATAGCTCTACTTCTAGTAGTAGAAGTGCCAAACTTCAATCTGTGCTGCTTACTAGTGACACAATGCTCACAAAAGGGTAATGATACCTTTTTGAGCCCTGGAAGAAGATCTTGTTCAGAGAGAATTTTCAAACCACGTTCAGACATGTGGCTAAGTTTGCGGTGCCACATCATTGTTAATTCTTCTGCTGAACCTGCCGATGCAACAAATGCTTCTCCTTCTTGTAAAGTATCTCCTTTAAGCATGTACAGATTTGCAGCTATCTTTTCTGCTTTCATCACTACAAGCGCTCCTTTGACTATTTTCATAGTCCCATCTTGAACATGGGTTTTGCACCCAATGCTATCTAGTTGTCCCAAAGACAATAGATTTTTCTTCAAGCCCTTTACGTGCCGAACCTCCTTGATAGTGCAAATTGTACCATCATACATTTTTAATTTGATAGTACCAATACCAACGATCTCCAAAGCATGATCATTTCCCATAAACACTGAACCTCCCGAGATGTGTTCATATTGATGGAACCATTCTCTCCTTGGTGTCATGTGCCATGTCGCTCCTGAATCGATGAGCCAGACATCGGTGAAATGCTTTCTGCCTTCAACAACAGTCGTTGCCTCGCTGTATAAAATTTCGCCATCATATGAGGTGCTTGCTACACAACCCTGAGATTTTGGTATCTCATGTGCCTTCCCTTTGGCTTCTTCATTCCTCTTAAGACTCCAACAATCCCTTTTTAAGTGCCCTTTCTTGCCACAGTAATGACACTTGGCATTCTTCTTACTTCTGGATTTAGATCTACCTTGGGTATGACTCCCGCTGGGGCCACGTTCCGTTGATCTCCCTCTCATCATCGTCAAGGCTTCCGCCTGCTGTGAACTAGATAGTCTGTCCTCCTTGTTCTTGCGCCGACTTTCCTCTTCAAAAACCGCAGCTGCAATATCATCGAAGACTAGATCTTCTATGTTGTTAGTTAAGTTGATGATGAGTTGATCATACGAATCTGGTAAACTTTGAAGTAGAATTTCAGCACGTTCGCCTGCCTCTATTTTATGGCCCATTGATGTGAGCTGTGAAAATAGAGTGTTGAGGGTGTTGATGTGGTCTGTCACTGTAGTTGACTCCATCATCCGAAGGGTGTAAAGCCGTCTCTTTAAGAAAATTTTGTTGTGCAATGATTTGGCCTCGTATAGCTTCGTTAGGGTGTCCCATATTTCAATTGCTGTTTTCCTTTCCGCCACACTCGACAATACTCCATCAGCTAGTGCTAAGTGCAGATTAGCAATTGCATTGCTATCCATCTCGTTCCACTTGCCATCGTCAGTGATATCCGCGGGTCTCTCTCCAATTGCCGCCAAGCAGTTATCTTTTCTCAAAACTGCTTTTATTCTCATTTTCCATAACGAGAAATTGTTCCCATTGAACTTTTCAACCTCATACTTTGCTGCCATTTTTGTTCACGACTTGGTAATAATACCGAGTGATAGTGAACACCAACCCTACGCAAAACAATCTTAAGAAATCTTTTCTGATGTGGAAGATCAGACAAAGCTGCAACCACAGAGCATACTAAGAATTTCAAAAGATGTAACCAGGCTCTGATACCACTTGTTAGGAAAGGCGTGGATCGCGTTGGTCAACAAGTATGGTGGAATTGAGAAAATGCGGTTAAATGGAACACAAGTATTTACGTGGTTCACCAATAATGGCTACGTCCACGGGCAAGTATAGGAGGATTTCACTATAGTAGGAGAATTACAATAACCTTCTCTCTAAATACAAGGAGATAACAATATTTAACCTCTCTTGTAATAGGAGAAAACAAAGTAAGAAATTACTTTCGAGCACCATGGAAATCCATTACAAGAGTTTGGAATACTTTCGAGACATGCACCAAATTAGTGGTTGGGAAAGGGGATAAAATTCGATTCTGGTTAGATAGATGGATGGGTGACCAAACTTTCCAAACACTTTTTCCGCGATTATTTAGACTATCAAACAACAAAAATTCTGTCATTAGTAACATAATAACCAACCCATCAAGTTCAACACCTACTTGGAACTTACAATTCCTAAGAAACTTTAATGAAAGAGAGATTGAAGAGTTTACTTCTCTTTCTAATCTGCTTGAAAACACCACTATTGACCCATTATCCCTGGATAGACGGATTTGGACTGGCCACCCATCCGGGGCTTTTTCATGTAAATCATTTTCCAAAAGCCTCTCTCAATCCGTTTGTACCACAACCTTCCCCCAATCAAAATTTATTTGGAAATGTATATTTCCTTCGAAAGTCAAAGTTTTTGCATGGTTGATCTCTTTGGGAAAAGTTAACACTTGTGATTTGTTACAACGAAAGAGACCTAATTGGTATATTTCCCCATCATGCTGTATTATGTGCAGAAAGGCGGAGGAAACTATTGATCACTTATTGATCCACTGCGAACTCGCCAAAGGAATATGGGATAGAATTATGTATTTGTTTCGATTATGGGGAGCATTACCTAGGCGATGGGCGGACTTGATACTTATCAAATGGAATTTTGGGATTAACAAAGGAAAAAAGAAGGTGATATGGAAAGTACTTATAATGGCAGTAGCTTGGACTATTTGGATTGAGAGAAACAGGAGAATTTTTGACAATTCTGAAAGATCGATAGGTGATATTTGGGATTCGATAATATTTTACACAGGACTTTGGGCAAGAGCGAATGGTCTATTCAGTACCTTAGATAATTTTTTGTTTCGTTTAGACCCATATAGTTCATTACGAACTCTAGTTCCGAGTAGTTTGCAGAATATCTTTTATTGATCTTGATTAGAATCAAAACTGTACTGTAGAGATGGACGCCTCATCCATTATGATCATTGTAATCTATTGAGTTATTTTAAATAAAATTATGTTTCTTATCAAAAAAAAAAAAATATACTTTAGATGCGTATTTAGAATTTCTTGGTCCAAAGAACCATCAGTTTTAGCTGTAGCACTGTATTGATTTAGTAAGTACTGTGGTAATTGTCACCTCAAAGGTGATTGATGGCCTAAGCATTTGCTGAAAGTAACAAGGATGAAACATATAAATGTTGAGCTAGTATTGTTTTTAATTTCATCATACCATACCTTGGGATAGTGATTCTTAGAGAATTCACAATGATTAGGTAAGTTCATTTGGGATGATGCTGCCATCGACTCTCCATTTGCTTTAATTTTGATTTACATATTTGCACGGAGACAAATAATGATCCCACAAGTAGTTGATCCTTTCTGGTACCATCCAAATTAAACAGAGACAAGGCCCTATGGTTGATGAGTATTGACTAAAAAACTAGAGATTTGTTTCAAGTTTCATTGGGCAACTTCTCCCATCTTCATTACAAGTAGGTATTTTGTCAAAATCACTTTTGGTGCTTAGTGCTGAAAGAATCAGAAAGATTCATTTATGTGAGTACCTAAAAATGATAGGATGTGGGTTCCGTTTCTATTAGCTTAAGATTATGCTTGGTGATGGGGGAATTGTTGATTTCCTGTGACGTCCATTAACTTTGAAGAAGCCCTCAGATTCTGATGTGCTAATTCTTTCTCTTTCTCTAATTCTTAAATATCAAATATTTTGTGCATGATATGATCCTGTGAGTAAAGCATTCTTAAATATCAAATATTTTATATGTTCCTGTGAGAGAAGCGTTTTTTTTTTTTTTTTTTTTTTTTTTTTTTTGGGTGTAGTGAAACCCCACAAGCTCAGTAGTTTCTTTGGCGCAGGATCACTTGGAAATTCCATGATCTTCCTGGATGGATGGTTCTCTGCATTTATTTAGTGACTCGTACCCAAAGTACATGTTCTTGTGTTTTTGTTCAAAAGAACCAATGTGCTCTGCGATGGTCCTACTCCTACCATCCTACAATTCCCCGAGACCATTGCCTTTGCATTTCTCCTGTCTTTGCTCAGTATTCAATTTCCGATTTGTTCCAACATAGATAAACTTCATCTCGGATCCAGTGGCAGGTGTTGTGTTTCCTCCATACAGATTTTTTGTTTCTCCCACCCTTTGATTTGCAGTGGTTTTGGGTGGTTACAATTGTTTAGTCCACTATGTGTTATATTTAGTGTTGTTGCTGGAGGAATGTTAAATATTAGTATTTTATCTGCCAACTTAAATGATTTAGATTGATTTCTTTTAACTTTTTGGGTTTTATAGGCTTTGCTTTCGTCTATATGGAAGACGAGCGTGATGAGGAGGATGCGATCCGGAGACTTGACAGGATAGAGTTTGGTAGAAAAGGTCGCCGACTTCGTATTGAACGGACAAAGGTATAATATGCAGTGTCTTGATTTGATGCAGTTTGAGTGCAATACAGCGGATAACACACTACAACTTCGATTGCATTTACATCTAATCAGATGTCGATCTTTCTGAATTTTAGCACAAAAACTAAGCTATCAATTTGATCAGCAGCAAGAACGTGGTGGCAGAAAGCCTGATAGATCTAGAAGATCTGCAGCTAACACAAGGCCAACAAAAACTTTGTTCATCATCAACTTTGATCCCATCAACACCAGGACCAGAGATCTTGAAAGGCATTTTGAACCATATGGAAAGATATCAAATGTTAGGATTCGAAGGAATTTCGGATTTGTGCAATTTGAGTTGCAGGAGGATGCTACCCGAGCATTAGAAGCAACTGACAACAGGTTTGTCTTTTTAAGAGATTTGCCTGTTGATGTATTATTTGAAAGGACTGGTCAACGCCATAAACGAAACTGTAACGATCTTAATATGTATGCGTCAAATAGGTTTTATTATAGAAAGATAATGTTGTCAGCGGCAAGTCAACTACGGTGAATTTCTTACAAGAAACTTCAAGGGTGGTTAAATGCATATGCACACTTTCTGCTGAGTTGGTTAATAAAGATGTCTCGAGTCTCTAGCACTACATTTCTATTTACCTTTTTTTATAATCTCAAGACAATAATCATCTCTTGTTACCCACCTCCCACTCCATTTTTAATTCCTTTTTGTCAGCATATAGTATTTGACTATTCGTATTTCAGGTGTTGCCCAAAAATGTATTATTGTGCATGAGTCTTCTCACCTTAATTTAATCATTTGCTTCCTATTATAATTTAATGTTATTATGAGATGTTTAATGATTTTACTTTTGTTCTTCCAACTCTCGCTCCCAGTAAGTTCATGGATCGAGTTATTTCAGTGGAGTATGCTATTCGTGATGATGATGACAGAAGAAATGGGCACAGCCCAGATAGAAGAGGTCGTGATGTCTCCCCCGATAGAAGAAGCTATGGTGCAGGACGTTCCCCTAGTCCGTATCGTAGGAATAGGAGTAGTCCTGATTATGGACATGGGTCAGTCCCAGATTCTAGATCCAAGATAAGTCCTGATTACCGCAAAGCCAGAAGCCCCGTGAATGACAGATACAACAGGTTAACGTTTTTCCAACCCTCCTGTTATTTATTAATTTATACATTATGTATCTGTGACTGAGTAGTAATACGGTATTACATCTTTTACCATGCAGCCGTTCACCATCTCCTCGTGAAAGATTTCGATCCTGAGAAGGATGCAGAGTTCCTGGCATTTTCTACCGTCTTTGTTATCTACCATTGATTTCTTTCTTCCGTTGCTAATACTTTATCTGAACAAGGTTAATCGACTAGTCATTGGCATGCTTCTGGTAGAATGAAAAGTTGTACTTAAAAAGATTAAAAACTTGGAATGTGAGTTACTGTTTATGTACAATTTACATTGTGTAATTTGCGAAGCTTAAAATGTTGGATGAAATGCCTTTCATGACAATCATTTTTCAGTTCTGCTGATCATCGGTCATTGATTATGGCCGTGTCCTGTTTATGAATTCATCCGTGTTTTAAAATGAGCCCTTGCATATGCGTGATACGCATCTTTCTTGTCTCGTTGGGCATTTTTCTGCATTGGTCGTGTTTTTACGTGCATTAGTGCGATCGTGCCACTTCGTCGTGCATTGTGCTTTTTAGAAGTATAAGGTGTTCCTTGTCGCCACCATTTTCCAGGTGGATTTAGGCTTCTTCGAGAGACTTGAGGGCATCTCTTAGAAACTTGACAAAATGCTTGAACAAAATTCCAAGTGTGGAGAGTCAAACTTATTTTTTGTACGTACTTTATAAATAATTAATGTATTTAATAAACTATATATAAATTTCGATATTTCACTTCTGAAATTATTCAAATCATATTTGAGTTAATTGACCATTCGAATATAAAATATTATGACAAGTAGAAGATAAGTATAGAGCAATAAATATGTCTTGCAAAATAAAAATGAAGATTTAAAATGAATAGTATTGTTGGGGTGTATAAAAAAATTATCCTCTAAAATTAAAGATGCTTTTTCTATTACGTATAGATTCTCGCCGTTGAAGATATTTTAAGGTTGTAATAAAGCCTGGTCCTGGTACATCATCTCTAGCAGCTGGCCACTGCATTATTGTGGAATTCTTGAGCTGGATCATTGGATTAGTGAAGTTTGTGTTCAAGTTTCAATGTCGCTCAATTACGAAGATTTAATATCATGCTATCGACAAAAATGTGAATCTTGTCTTAGCGATATGTTGAACATATAGTAATAAAGTGGAGAAAAAAAAGTTGTAATAAAACGGATTAAAAAGTTGAAATTTTATTTATTTATTTTTTTGGGAATTACTTCAGTTTGAAAATCCAAGCAAGAGGTAAGAGTTTTATTAGAATCAAAACAAATTATGATGGAGGTGGGGATTGTTAAAGATAAATCTTATCCATCTATTGAAGATAATGAAATGAGGACTTAAGATCAAATCATATCAGACATATTTTTGATTTTATCTTAATATATTTAAGTTACAGCTGTACGAGTATCCTCTTATCTCATTGTATATTCCTTTACATTCTAGCAATTGTAATTCATCTATAAATACAATACATACTTGACTGGTATCAAACAATTGATCTAGCCTTCATACTTGTTTTTTAACTTGGTATCAGAGCATTATAGCTCGTGTTTTTTTTTTTTTTCGATCCATTATGGCCTCTTCCTTTGCAGCATCCTCCTTTAACATCCTAAATATTACTCATTTGGTGTCTGTCAAGCTCGAAGGCCACACTTATCTGAACTGGACAACTCAATTCATACGAGTCCTGAAAAGTCACGATCTAGCATTGTTGATGGCTCTGAGGCTTGTCCCTCTCAATTCCTTGTTAACTCAATTGGTAAATCAACTACTGATGTCAATCCAGAATATATGATATGGCAAAAGAAAGCTCAATTTATCTTGACATGGTTGAATGCCACCCCGAGTGAAAAAGTTCTTTCCATTGTGTATGGATTCACTACCTCTAAACAGGTTTGGAATACCCTTGCTATCAGATTTACTCCTCAATCTCGTTCCAGGATCTCTCATCTCAAGAGACAGCTCCAAACTCCTCAGCAAGGTAAAAAGTAATGTTCTGATTACTTGCTTACTGCTAAAAATTGGGCTGACCAACTCTCAGTTGTAGCAAAGCCAGTTAATGAAGATGATCTAATCTCCTTATATTGTTGGTGGACGGAATCCCACTTTCAACCCTTTTATCACATCTCTAAGCTTTGCTATTTGAGATAAATCAATTACTTTTTATTCTTTTCAAGCTGAATTACTTAATTTTGAGCAACTTCTTGAAGTACAAAACAAATATCAATCATTTGATATCACTCAATTGGCCCTTTCACTCATAAACAGAAATCATACAATGGCAAGAAACCAAGATTTCCTAACCAGAAAAATCAACCTTTTCCAGACCCAATCCTGTTGGGAAAAATCAAATTTTCCACCCGAAATCAATCAAACTCAAAAACATAAAATAACTGGATAAAAGAGAAAACAAATAATTTAACGTGGTTCAGCTGACTGCCGACAACCACGGGAGAAGAACACCTTTTATTGATAAGAAAAATAAATCACTTTTTCTAATATTTTTCTCACCCTCACAACTTCTCCTAACACAAAGAAAGAACAACAAACATGTTTTCTTCCTTTATCACAATTCTCCCACTCTCACGCACAACTACCTGTGCCTTTTTCCTTCACAAGTTCAAAGCCAGCTTTCGTATCTCTCTTCTTCACCAAAGCCCTTTTCTTCCCATCAGTCTCAGACTCTCACACTCTCTTTCAAAAAATTGGCTGCTCTTTCTCTCTCTCAGGCCCACATACACAGCCACTCCTCTCTCTCTCTTTCTTTTTGGCTATTGTGCGTACAAAAAAAAACCCAGCCTCTGTCTATGCGTAATGGTCACCACAGCAAAAATGTCTTTTTGCCCCCAATTAATTAGGTTTGATACAACTTAATTAAATTTGCACAATGATCATCAAGCTTAAATCGAATAATGATCCAAGTAATTATTAAATGGACAGGACCCAAATAAGCCCAACAATCTCCCCCTCCAGCCCATGAGGGAGGTACACCCAAAACAATAAATTTGGCCCATAAATTATTTTGGGTCAAAAAATCCCAACAATCTCCACCTTGAACCAAAATTCTAATAAGGATGAACAGTATTCAAATATTCATGAAACGTCACCTTTCGTTTTGACATCTTTGAACTACTTTCTTCAGCTTTCGCATTATTGACCACAAATCTCATTTTGGCCACTTCACAAACATTAGTAATAGTAGAAGACTCCCCTCGGTGCGACTCCAACCTGGCAGCTCCACCTAAAATCGTCTTCCCTATTAACTTGTACAAATTACCAATTTTTTCACCTCTAATTATCGGCACAAAATTTTTCTTCACAATCATCACACCACCTCTGACAGAATATTCATAATCCAATGTGTCCAATGCTCCCAACGATATTAAACTTCGCCTCAATCTTGGGACATGCAATACACCTGTTATTCTTCTCACCGCCCCATCAAACATCTTCACCTTCACAGTACCCGAACCCTTGACTTCGAGTTTTTGATCATCAGCCACAAAAACATGACGCTCATCACATGACTTATAATTCTCAAACCAATCTCTATTTGGACACATATGATAAAAGCATCCAGAATCCAAAAACCAATCACTAACTAAATTATTATTATTAGCAACACACAAAACATCGTTAGCATCATAATTCTCCTCCACCACATTTGTAGAATCTGAATTCTCTAAAATGTGTTTACCTTTTCTCCTCGATTCAAGATGTTTTGTCAATTCTTCACAATCTCTTCTAACATGACCCTTCTTGTGACAATAATAGCACTCAACGTCTCTCCTTGGACGAGATTGAGAACGATCCCTCTGACCATAATTTCTTCCTCGCGATTCACCTCTACCATACCTATTATCAGAAGTAGTTAGCAGAACCCGATCACCATTCACATTATCACTTGGTTTCTTCATGTTTGCCGTCTCTAACAAAGCAGTCGAAACTTCATTCACCGTCAAAGTCGATTTACCAACTAACAAAGTAGTCACCAACGTCTCATATGATTTGGGCAAGGAAGACAGTAAAATAATCGCCTTATCTTCATTCTCAATTTTAACATCCACATTCAACAACTCAGTCACACACTTATTAAACTTATTCAAGTGGTCCCTAACATCAACATCATCATCCATTTTCAACTCATATAATTGTTTCTTCAAATAAAGTCTATTTGTTAAGGACTTAGACATATATAAATCTTCTAGCGTTTTCCATAACTTAGAAGCAGTTTTTTCGTTCAAAACACTATACTTTACCTCAGGTGCAAGAGCTAATCTGATTGTACTGACTGTCTTCGCTTCTAGTTCTTCCCAATCTGCATCTTTCATCCCTTCTGGCCTCTTACCCTGCAAAGCTTTGTAAAGTCCCTGTTGCACGAGAACATCTTCAACTGTACTTTTCCAAATATTAAAATTATTCTTTCCGTCAAATCGCTCCACCTCAAACTTGGAACCCATCATCATCTTCGCAATAGTCCCAGAGTTTGAACCTTTAGCTCTGATACCACTGTTGGGAAAAATCAAATTTTCCACCCGAAATCAATCAAACTCAAAAACATAAAATAACTGGATAAAAGAGAAAACAAATAATTTAACGTGGTTCAGCTGACTGCCGACAACCACGGGAGAAGAACACCTTTTATTGATAAGAAAAATAAATCACTTTTTCTAATATTTTTCTCACCCTCACAACTTCTCCTAACACAAAGAAAGAACAACAAACATGTTTTCTTCCTTTATCACAATTCTCCCACTCTCACGCACAACTACCTGTGCCTTTTTCCTTCACAAGTTCAAAGCCAGCTTTCGTATCTCTCTTCTTCACCAAAGCCCTTTTCTTCCCATCAGTCTCAGACTCTCACACTCTCTTTCAAAAAATTGGCCGCTCTTTCTCTCTCTCAGGCCCACATACACAGCCACTCCTCTCTCTCTCTTTCTTTTTGGCTATTGTGCGTACAAAAAAAAACCCAGCCTCTGTCTATGCGTAATGGTCACCACAGCAAAAATGTCTTTTTGCCCCCAATTAATTAGGTTTGATACAACTTAATTAAATTTGCACAATGATCATCAAGCTTAAATCGAATAATGATCCAAGTAATTATTAAATGGACAGGACCCAAATAAGCCCAACAATCTCCCCCTCCAGCCCATGAGGGAGGTACACCCAAAACAATAAATTTGGCCCATAAATTATTTTGGGTCAAAAAATCCCAACAAATCCTAACTCCAACTTATATGTCCCTCCCTCCATGCCACAGCTCACTAGCTCCACTGGTTTTCAAAACAAATTTCCTCCCTGCCAGATTTGTGGCAAGGCAAGTCATCAGGCCCAGGGACGAATCCAAGACCAAATCTCAGCTAGAGTGGTGACTGTTGACCAACGACCGTCAACCGCTGCAATAGCAAAATTGTTTATTATTGTTTAATTAAATAATAATAAAAAACAATAAATCAATATAGAAATGTACTAAAACAAATATTCAATAAACCACAATTCTCAAAATCTAAATAATTCACATTATGCATTTTAATCTTCCGTAGTGCTTTATTCTCAGAATCAAATTACAGTAAAATTGGAACCAAAATAATAAATGAAAATAAAAATATATGAAACCATGGAAACCAAATATTATTGGGTCAAGTATAAACTCAACTATTTACTCAATGTTTAGCATCTCACAAGGATTTTCAAAATCAAAATTTTCGCAGCATTAGATATAATTGGAGTCAATTGATGGGCCATTTAAGTGAGCTCAAATGATTAAAAAATGACCCATTGATTCTTTTTATCTTCTTATCCTTCCACGACCTTACATACAGATGACAACAACCAGCAAGACCAAGATCGGAGATGGTAAACATGAGACATACCAATAAGATTTCTGAAATCTAACATTTCAAACTCGATAACTCCGACGAAGTCAGTCTGGCTATGGATCCGCTGGCAGTAAAAACCTGAAATTCAAGAAAAGGGAAAAAAAATTGAGTTCGCCGAAATCCAGCTAGCGTGACTACGCTACCTCGCAGCCGGCTAGATCCATCTCTGATCAGGCCCTTGATTGCTATCATCACATGGATTTCTCTTACCAAGGAAGGCATCCTCCTACTCAGTTGGCAGCCATGGTAGCTCATACTCATGTGGAACAGACAACTAAACAACCATGGTACCTTGACAGTGGTGCATATAATCACATCACCTCTGAACTTGATAATATCACTTTGCACCAGCGGCCATATCATGGAAATGACAAAGTGACAGTGGGCAATGAGGGGGATTGCATATCACCAACACTGGTTCCTCTATTCTTGCTACACCTAAATCAAAATTTTGTTTAACTAATATTCTTTACTGTCCATCTGCCTCATCTAATTAATTATCTATTCAACGTTTCTGCCATAATAACAACTGCTATTTTTTTGCTAACAACAACACATTTCTTTGTGAAGGATCTGAAGACCAAGGAAATCCTCCTTCAAGGCCCGAGTAAAGCTGGTTTATATCCAATGTTCCTACAACAGCTTAAATTCAATAAATCACCTCCTAAGGATGCTATACTTTCTTCTTTCACTGCCCTCCTAGGTGTCACAGCTCCTCTTCAATTCTGGCACTCAAGATTGGGTCATCCTTCGGACATCATTGTCTCTAGATTAGTCAAGAACTAATTATTACCCATTTCTGGTTCAACAAGATCTCAAACTTTATGTGAGTCATGTCAAGTAGCTAAGAGTCATAAACTTCCCTTTGTTGAGTCTAGTAATAGGTCTAAATGTCCCCTTGATTTGATTCATTCGGATGTATGGACTTCACCTATTACTTCTATTGGTGGCTGCAAATTTCATGTTTTATTTATTGATGTTTTCTCTAGATTTACATGGTTATTCCCGTTGAAATACAAATATGAGGTGTTTAGTTGTTTTGTTCGATTCAAATGCTTAGTTGAAAACCAATTCTCGAGAAATACCAAACAACTATTAACTGACAATGGTGGTGAATATTTGTCTACTGCCTTCAAAGAATACCTCTTACAAAATGGAATTCTTCATAAGCTCACTTTCCCTTACACTTTAGAACAAAATGGAATTTCAGAAAGAAAGCATAGATATATCACCAACACTAGTCTCACTCTTTTAGCTCAGTCACACCTTCCTTCAACATATTGGGTTGATGATTTTCTCACGGCTACTTACCTCATTAATAAACTTCTCACACCTGTCTTCACCAATTAGTCCCCATACTTCACTCTCCTAAACAAACAACCAGATTACTCATTACTTAAAACATTCAGTTGTCTATGTTTTCCCTTACTCCGATCCTATAATCCACATAAACTTGCCTTCAGAAGTAACTAGTAAGAAATTTGTGTTTCATGGAAGTAGCTCTAATCACAAAGGTTATTGACTCCTTGATCCTCAATCCAAAAGGGTTTATATCTCAAGACATGTTGTTTTTGATGAGTTGAATTTTCCTGCTCAGGATGTATTGGTTGCAACTAGCAATATTCCTCACTTGCAGGAGAACTTCGTTGAGTCTTTAGTTTCTACTCAATCAGGTACTGTCTCTAATTCTCTACCTCCTTTACCGATTTTATCTACTCCAAATTCTTCTACTTTAAATCCTGGTCCCATATCCCCTCTTATTATCACAACTTCACCTATATATATCTTGGTCCCATTTCCCCTCTTGTTATCTCCACTTCACCTAGTACCAATACAACTCCTACTCCCTCACCTCAAAATACCGATACCACCCTCATATCTAATCCAATATCAGACCTTCCTATTTCTGACTGTCCCAACCCCGAGCCCATTTCTGACTGTCCCAATCTGAGCAAATTCTTACTTCTACGTTATCTTCCTCATCAAAGGCTATAACCAGATCTCAGACCAACTCCTAAAAACCAAACAAATTCCCAGACTACCACCTCTATCATTCTACCAAGCATCCACTTCAAGCCCTTTTCACTAATGTTTTACCATCTGAACCAACAACCTATAAACAAGCCATGAGGGACCAAAACTGGTTAAATGCAATTACTGCAAATATAATACATTACTGTCCAACAAAACTTGGTAACTTTGTCCAAGGCCAAGTCATAAAAAGGTTTTGAGGAACAAGTGGGTTTTTAAAAAAAAAACAGATATTTGATGGCACTCTTGACAGGTATAAGGCTTGATTGGTGGCAAAAGGATTTAATCAGGTTGATGGTCTTAACTTTAATGAGACCTTTACTCCAGTTATTAAACTAGCCACTATCCGATTGGCTCTAGCATTAGTTGTTCATTACAATTGGTTTATTAGGCAACTTGACATTTCTAATGCCTTTCTCCATGGTTACCTTGAGGAGGAGGTTTACATAGAGCAACCAAAAGGATTTGAAGATCCAAATTTACCCGATCACGTGTGTCTTTTGCAAAAATTATTACATGGCTTAAAACAAGCTCCTAGAGCTTGGTTCTTAAGGCCGTGTCAGATTCTATTGGAACACGGTTTCACTGCCTCAACTGTTGACACTTCTTTATTCACTTTTCATCATAACAATGTTTATATCTTTGTGCTTATATATGTAGATGATATTATTGTCACCAGCAATGCTATATCTACTATTGATAGCCTTATTCTTAATCTCGGATCTGAGTTTGTTGTTAAGGATCTAGGCCCACTATCTTATTTCTTAGGCATTCAGGTCATCAAGACAACAAATGGCTTGCACTTGCACCAAGGAAAACATGTTGTTGATCTCCTATATTGCATGAAGATGATTGGTACTAAACCTTCACCAACACCATGCATATCACGTAGCAAACTCTCCAAGTTCTCAATTGATCCTCTTAATGATCCTACTTAGTATTGAAGCATGGTTGGAGATTTCCAGTATTTAACGCTCAACAGACATGATCTATCCTATAATGTAAATCAATTGTGCAAATTTCTTTATTTTCCAACAACTACTCATCTCACAATTTCCAAAAGGGTATTACGATACCTCAAAGGCACTCTACAATTTGGTCTTCAATTTAACAAAGGATCACTTCAACTCAATGGTTTTTGTGACTCTGGCTAGGTCGATAGTCTAGATGACAGAAGATCTATCTCCGAATATTGCATTTATCTTGGCTCATGTTTGATTTCTTAGGCTTCCAAGAAACAACAAGTGGTGGTAAGATCGAGCACTAAGGATGAATATCGATCAATAGCACATACAGTAGCCGAGCTTTATTGGTTGAGGATGTTATTCAAAGAACTTCACATTCCTTTATCTACTACTCCTTGAATTTGGGTTGACAATATTAGTGCTCTAGCACTATCATCTAACCTAGTCTTTCGTGCTCGAACTAAGAATATAGAGTTAGATTACCATTTTATTCATGAAAAGATCAATAAAAAAGATATCCAAGCTAAGTACATCTCTACCACAGCACATGCTTTAGACATCTTCACCAAAGGACTGTATTCATCGCATTTTAATTTACGTCGAGACAAGCTAATGTTTTATGATCTTCCCATCAGCTTGAAGGGGGCTGTTAGAGATAAATCTTATCTAGCTATTGAAGATAAACCACAAGTTTTGAATTTAAATGAAGATAATGAGATGAGGACTTAAGATCAATTAATACCAGAAATATTCTTGAATTTATCTTAATGTATTTAAGTTACAGCAGTACAAGTCTCCTCTTATCTCATTGTATCTTTCTGTTACATTCCAGTAATTGTAATTCATTTATAAATACAATACATACTTGACTGGTATCAAACAATTGACCCAGCTTTCATATTTGTTTTTTGACTGGGACTTTTGTACCTTACCACCTAAAGAAATATTACATTACAATAGGGGATATGGGAAGGATCAATCAGGTACAAAATGCAAACTATATGTTAAATGTAAAACTTAGCGTCGAGATACATGAGGATTAATGCTAGTACAATTATCTTTTTCTACCAACAAAAAAACCTTATGCCGCCTCGTCACTATTTTCCAGCACCATATGAGCACATGATGCTGAGAATACCAAATTTATCTAATCTAGCCTTTCCTTGCCTTGCCTCTACCTTTATCAACAAATTTCTGTGGTGATAGCATTCTAAATTGTTTCTCTTCATATCCAACACTAGCTATCCAATCAGAAACCTTTGTTCCCTTCTCTCCAAACATGACTAAATTTTAAATTCATTTGTTGCTGCATTTGGATTATGACTTCAAGAATATGCTGAATAGTCCAAGAGCTTTTGTCCTCCTATTGGATAATGAGCAGAGCTACTTAGGAATCAGTTTCAATCCAGATTTTTAAATAGCCTAGTTGCTCGCAGAATTTGAGTCCTTATTTGACAACATTTAGCTTAACCTCAATTGTGGAACATTTTTTTTTTTTTTATAGAAGTCACATAAGCCAAATAGAATTTCACATGCATGAGCTCTGATAACCATCTCTAGCAACCACATTTTCACCCTTTAGGCATCAATCACAACTTAGTTTGAATGTATCATGCTGAGGTTTAATCCATATACCAGGCCTATATTACGAGGTGCAGGGTTTTTGTGACTCTTCATTTGTAGCAAGGGAGGAAATAATCATCATGGACCTTCTATTGACTTTGTGATTTTCATCTTCACAATTTGATACTTAGCTAGATTATATTTCTTTGCAGCCATAGATACCTAAAGATAACAAAGGGGATTATAGGTAAAATGGATCCATGACCATTGTTAGTTTGAGAAAATCTCCAAGCTTGGTTGCTTTAATCATAAGCACTCCATACATCTGTCCAATCACCTTCCACACTTCAATTTGTAACATAGCCATTCAAAAGCACACGTTCAAGTGTTTCTTCAGCCCTGCAACATTGACATGTGAAGGCAATTTGGAGACAAATTTTGGGGATTTTTATAGCTTAATCTTAATCGGAATTCAGAATAGGACGCACACTAGAGTGGAAAAGCTAAAAGGAATACCATGAGTTTCACGCTTATTTGGGTTTCTGGGACTATTAAGTCGTACAAATACTTTGAATATGAGAAAAATTAATGATTATACATTAATTTAGCCATATTGGGGAGTAATTGTTAACACATAAAAATACTCAAATCAAAGGCCTAAAATAAAAGCCCAATATGAAAGCCCAAGATTCAGGGCGATGTTTAGGGGCTTGGGTAATTGGGTGATTGCAGCAGTGTTTGGGGGACTAGAGTGTTGGATGAGATAAAGTAAAAGATGAAGTTTCACAATTCAACCCAGATCTAAGGCAACCAATTACATTAATAGATAAGAAGATATCACAACACGAACAGTTGAAGAGAACGTCGCAGCTTGTGCATTGCTTGAAGTTAGTAGGAATGTGAACATTAAGTGAGATTATGGGTGGTTACTTAATGCAAAGAAGTGGACGACGGTTATATAAGAAAGTGGAAAACAATTACTCCAAGCTAGTTACGAAGCGATAGAGGAAGAAGTTAATAATAGATTGTATATATTGTAGAAAGTTAGATGTTTAGAGGACCAACAAATCAAAATCTCAAAACAGAGATATAATTTCGTATCTTAGATTTTAGAACTATCATAGTTTAATTTGTGTGCTTGCGCACCTTGGAGGCATATTTTAAATCAAGTCTTTCTTAGTGTAAACACCTTTTTTGGGACTCCATCTCAAAGTTTGTCCCTTACACTTTCGTCTGATCCCCCTTTGATTTTTAGCACGAGCGAAACTAAACCCCACACAAAAATAGATGTTGATGTTAATTGTTGAATTTGGATGTTGTTATTAGTATAGTATAATTTAAATTAATTTTTAATATTTCTTTAATAAATGCTTGCATTAAAGAATATAGGTTATTATTCATACAAAGAGAATAAATAACAAAAATGCTACAAGCACCTTAACCTTAACCCTAACCTTGACAACTCCCTCACATGGGGTAGGACCGACAATGGGGCCACATTAATGAGGAGATCGGTTGATGCAGAACAAAACATGGAATTCAAGCAAAATCATTAAAAAGAAATATAAAACTTGGAATCCACCAAGAAGGTTGAAAAGAAATCTTAAAAACTTTTATTAATTAATGAATGAATAAAAACAATGAATTAACCCTCTATTTATAGGGCCATAAAACAAAGAAGCATATTTTAAACCAACTAGGAGAACATAAAGGGAAAATTACCCAAAACCATGTTTTTATACTTTATATGTTGAAAAGTCAGTTATTTGAAAAATATTATTCAAAATTAGGTATAATACATATTATCGGTGGCTAGTCATCACATTCGGAATGCTGACTCACAATCACTCCAAATGGACCGTCCACAACTCCAGGGTGGAGTAGGAGGAGGACGGACATTTTAGGATGGAGGAATTCGGAATCTGAGGCAACGGCGGGTCCATTCGAGGAAGAGGATTTAGATCAACCGGTTAGGAGGAGGTGAAGATGAAGGTCCAACCACCAAAGTGTTGTGAGTGTGGACATAAACATCCAGAGGATGCCGCGGTGGAGAAGAGTAAAGGCGGTGATCGGAGGGTGGAGATGGTGGTTACGCAGGTGTTGGGCATATAGAATCCGTTGTTCTACAAACTTGCGTTATGCCCTTTCAAGCACTATTCTTTCTTTCTCGCTTAACTAGCTACTTTCTGAGTTCATCAGCTGCATATGCTGCAATTTCAAACTCAGAACTCGTTCCCATCAAAATCACATCAAACTTGTTACCAGATGAAACTTGCCAAGTGCATGCTGATGAGTCGGTCCATCTTCACCAAGACCAATCAAGTTGTGTGTCATAACATAGATTTCTCCAGCTTCGCACACGGCGGAAATTCTCATGGCTGCTCTCATATAGTCGGTGAACACAAAGAAAGTTGCACAGTAAGAAATGAAGCCAGGGTTATGCAGTGGACGCGTCAAAGCTGTTGATTAGCTGCTCCTTCTAGATATTTTTTCTTTGGTTGTGGTAGTTGTTGTTGTGGTGTCGAGACGATGGTGATATTTTTTCTTTGGTTGGGGTAGTTGTTGTGGTGTTTAAACCGTGGTACAACTTTTGAGATGGCGGCGACATTGATGTTGGTATTGGTATTGAGACGGTGGTGCTAGTGTTCAATGAAAAATGAAATTTTGAGGTTGTAGTATACAATTAAGTTACAATAGTAATTAATTAGTTACATTTGTAATTGGTTACAAAAATAAAATAAAATAAAATTGTAATTGTAATTAATTACAAACGGTAATTCATCACGATTAGTAACTAATTCAATTAATTTTAAAAGAAAAAAGAAATTTCGTGTAACTTGTAATATACAATTTAATTGCAATAGTAATTAATTAGTTACATTTGTAATTGATTACAAAATTGAAATTAAGTTACAATTGTAATTACTTACAAAATATAATTAAGTTACAATTATAATTTGTAATTGATTCAATTAATTTTAAAAGAAAAATAAAATTTCGAGTGATTTGTAATATACATTTAAGTTATAATAGTGATCAATTAGTTACATTTATAACATATTAAAAAATTGAAATAAAGTTATAATTGTAATTAATTAAAATTTGTAACGAATTCAATTAATTTTAAACAAAAAATGAAATTTCGAATAACTTGTAATGTACAATTAAATTACTATAATAATTAATTGATTACAATTATAATTAATTGCAAAATTGAAACAAGGTGCTTTGTACAAACTTTAAGGTTAGAACTTTGGTTTAATTGCAAAATTGAAACTAAGTTACAATTTTAAGTACTTACAAAGTGTAATTCATTACAAAATGTAATTAAGTTACAATTATAATTAATTACAATTTGTAATTAAATCAATTAATTTTAAAAGAAAAATAAGATTTCGAGTGATTAGTAATATACAGTTAAGTTACAAATGGTAACATTAGTTACAATTGTAATTAATTACAAAATTGAAATAACGTTACAATTGTAACTGCAACTAATTATAGGATGTAATTAAATTACTGTTAGTGTAAATAATTCAATTAGTTTTAGCAAAAGAAATCTATCATGATTTACAAATTCATTAGTTAAAACTGTAATTTATATCAAAATTGAAATAATTATGCAATTGTAAATTACAAAATGTAATTATTACAATTTGTAACTAATTCAATTGATTTTAAAAAATGAAATTTCGAATGACTTATAAGATACAGTTAAGTTACAATATTAATTAAATAGTCTCCTTGTAATTGATTGCAAAATTTTAATTAAGTCATAATTGTAATTAATTACAAATTATAATTTATTATAGAATGTAATTAAATTGCAATTGTAATTAATTATAATTTGTAACTAATTCAATTAATTTTAAAAGAAAAATAAATTTTCGAGTGACTTAAAAATATACAATTAAGTTACAATTAAGTTGAAATTGTAATTAATTATAATTTGTAATTTAGTTAACAATTCATTAATTACAATGGAAAACTGATTTTGATTTTGAATTAAAAATCACCATCTTCAATATGTTGTGCGTCAAAATCATTGTGTCACTGTACATGAACAAATACGAAGACTAATTTCAAAATCAAGCTGAGTGAATTTTTTTTATTCATTAATTTCTCATTCATCCAGATATGATTTTTTGAATCCAAATATATCACTGTTATCTACATTCGAAGTAAAATAATTTCGATTCCTTATATGCACGAAACGAATGTCGAGACCACCCGAATAATTGGTCAAAGTTAACTTATTTCAACACCATTTCCAATCCAATAGATTCTACATATTGAAGACCAAATAAAGCACTTACTTGTGAAGGTTTCTTTTGACTTATTCTTCGGACGAACCTTGATGAAAGCCTTCTCCAAATCCTGGGTCTGTTCCTCATTGGATGTTCTAGTCGACCAAAGTTTTTTCGAGTTGTAATAAGCTCTCACTTTCTTGTAAGGAGCATGAATAAATAAAGCACCAGAGTCAATAACTATCCACTTCCTGCCCTATTTCCCTTCCACGCTTGGTAGCAACATTATCTTTGCTCCTCTTTGCTTTTGCTTAACCTTGTAAATAAGGGCTTGGGCTATATTTCACACGTGACTTGTAGACCGACCGACGGCGATAACCACGTTATCGAAAAAATCGACGTATTTGGGGGCTGGAATTACTTTAACATCATCTGCTCTAACGCCGATCAGATTTTTTTCAACAGTGGAGAGAGCTCGACACCTTAGAACCGAAAACATGGGTTCGCTCCACTCGTCGCCGCTGTTACTCGAATTTTGATAATGTGTATTTCAGGGCCAAGATGAGTGAATGCTGTGGAGAAAGCACATGCATGGGTACTGTGCATATTTGATTACCTGATTTTGATAAATATTCTTAATATTTCTTTTAAAATACATTATATTTAAAAATAAGTCCTTAAAAGTTTTGTATTTGTGTACTTAACCAAATATAAAACCTATTCTAAATCAAAGAAAAAAAATTTCAAGATAAACTAAATGACAGAAATAACACTAAAATATTAAAAGATTATTTTAGCTGCCTAAACGATGTCGAATGCCCAAAATTCATCGTATAATAGGCTAAGTCGTAAGTTGCGTTCGTCTTGTCGAGCTATCCAAAATAGACATATTATGGGCCCAAAGTGGAGGTCGGGCTCCAAATCTGTAAATTGCGGTATATTCATTTACGATTAATTCTTCTTTAATCCACTCAGCCATTTATTCTACATCATCGGTCTTACAACTCATGTGTGAGGGTGATCAACTTTGGGGTTAAGATTTGGATGCAAATAGCTTTATCTAATAAAATATGAGGACAAAAGTGATAATCAAAAGTTTCTCTTTGACCTATACTTTTATATATGTTGGTGTTGATGTTGATTGATTGATGATGATTTTTGATGGCAAGCTACATGTCGTTTAAAATATTTGTCTAAAAAATATCGATATAACATATCTCAAGGGGTGAAAATTCAAATATATTTATGATAGAGCACGACATATAACTTGAGGGACCAATATCATGAGGTCTTCTAATAGTGTCACGTGGATTACGAATATGCTGCATGTTAACTTTGTGAGTGTAGTGCTTGGCTACTTTCAGGAGAAAAAGGATCCGAATTCTTGTTTTTGTCTTAGCGTCCGTTTGACAAAAGTTTTTCTTTATATATCAAAGATGTTATGTTTTTGAGGTGAAATATGTGATTGAAAAATGATATGAAGAAATATGTGTATTTGAAAAGTGATTTGAGAAATTTTGTTTATAAACAATTCAAGCCTATGTTCGACTGTTATTTTTTTATTATTTATGCTTTCTAGATAAAATATGTGGCTAAAAAATAATTTCAAAAAATGTTTTTGGTTAAAGCATCATTTTAAAATTTGTAATGCTTATAAAAATTATTATAAACATTTTACCGAACACACACTTAAACTTCTCCAATTCTCCGTTACACATATTTCAAGATGGTGATAAGAAATTGTATCTGCATTTCTTTATTTATTTTTCCCTCATACCCAGAAAGAATTGCTACTGATTTGAAATCAAGATTAGTAATTATAGCTCTATCATTGATTGTATTGACTCTTCTAACCTTTGATTGCTTGCAAAAACAGTAGTGGAATGGTGTTTGGTGGCTGAAAAAGATTTTGAGTGCCTTGAATGGTAGGCAAAACATTCAGTGTATCATTTTTTTCTTTAAATATTGAGAGGAAAAAAAAAAAAATAATAAAAAAAAAATAACACTTAAAGTGAGATGTTCTTATGTCCAATGTCGTACGAGTGGATAGAGAGATCCACTCAAATCTCGAAATATGTGATTTGAGTGGTTCTGAATTAGATAGTGTTTGGTGGCCCATTAAACTAATTATAATTGATTATTTGTATTTTTTAGGTAAAATATAGTTAAATTTTAGGAGAAAATATTTATGATTATAAAGTGATTTGAGAAATTGTGAAAATTATAAATTGCAATCATTGCAACTTATAATGGGCTGTCGAACACGACCTTTAATGTATTGTTATTTGAATGAACAATTGATTACTCGGTCACGCACATAAATGACCAATCATTTAAATCCATGCTTGGTGGAGATTAAAGACAATTTTTTAGTAGATTGATAAAAATGGATGAAATATGTATTTGAAAAGATATGAATTCCATGAAATTGAATAATTGAAATTAATCGTTAATTGATACTTATATTAAAATATTGATTTTAATTGATACCCAATAGGAGTTAAGTATTTCTTAGGGGATGGGGAGGTTGGTCCCATATCAGGAATAGATACAACTCCATCACATACATATTTATACATACAACTGGAGATGGAGACTCCTATCTTTTCTTCAAAGCAAAGTCTTTTCCCACTTCCATACATGTCAAGATAACACTGGAAAATTTTCAGCCACTGGATTAGGTTGAATCCAAATTCTCCAAATATAGTAAAAAAATGCTGTAATTTCCAGATTGAAAAGTATACCTGCCTGCTTTTATCTTCTTTTTTTTGACAGATCTGATCTTTAAGATTGCCTTATGATTCCTTGCTTCTACTTCATTTTCCGGGGCATTATAGACATTTCAGCTATATCTTGCACCATTTTTTGATTGGACAGTAGTGATGGGGGTTGAAAAGTTCCTTTTTTTGCTTTGATCAGCTGTCACTTGCACATAAAAATTAGCTTATTCATAAGTGCTTAATTTGGTATTAATTTTTAATGGCCATTTACATTTATCTTTGTGCTCCATAGCATTAGTTTTTCTATGGAATAAAAAAAAAAAAAATGATTTTGCTAACATTTTGCTTATTTCAGGCACAGGTGGGAAAGTTGTTGTTCGTCTGAAGTCGTCTTCTACCTAGTTTGTCGATGAACTTAATGCGATAAAATCATTGATTTCTAGTAGTTTTCACCTTGTTAATAAGGTAATGAATATGATTTCTAGGGGGAAAAAAAAAAAGAAAAGTATTTGCAGTTTGCTCTTCTGGATTATTTTCATAGAATTTTAATATTTGTGCATTTCAATTGTTTTAGCTCTGGTAAAAGTTTGACCTGTAAATCTCTCCATCATGGTTGATGATGGTGGACAAGAAGTCGTAGTTGATATCGTGCCGGCTGAAGAATTGCTATCTTGTGCACAGGGACTTGTTCCGGTGGCAATAGAGAAGGCACGGGAGGTTAAAGGGTTCCCAGGGAGGTGGAAGGTGATCATCGAAAAACTCGAACAGATTCCCTTGCGATTATCGGACGTGTCGAGCCATCCTTGCTTTTCGAAAAATGCACTTTGCACAGAGCAATTGCTAGCTGTTTTGAAGACATTGAATAAAGCAATAGAGCTTGCGGATTTGTGCATGAAACTCAAGTACGAAGGGAAACTTCAAATGCAAAGTGATCTTGATGTACTTTCGGGGAATCTGGATTTGAATTTACGAGATTTTGGGCTCTTGATCAAAACCAGAGTGCTCGGTGAGGTTACTTTGCCATCGTCCGAGCCAGAAGCTGCAAGTCTCGGCAACGTACGAGAATTGCTTGCGAGGCTTCAGATTGGTCACTTGGAGGCCAAACATAGAGCTCTTAACAACCTCGTTGAAGTCATGAAAGAGGACGAGAAGAGCGTGTTGGCTGTTCTGGGACGAACCAATATTGCAGCATTAGTTCAATTGCTTACGGCTACTTCTCCTCGAATCAGAGAAAAAACCGCAACCGTCATTTGTTCGCTCGTAGAATCCGCAAGTTACGAGAATTGGCTTGTTTTGGAAGGCGTTCTTCCGCCCCTTATACGGCTAGTTGAATTTGGTAGTGCAGTTGGTAAAGAGAAGGCTACAATTTCTCTCCAGAGGTTGTCAGTGTCATCGGAAACAGCTCGTTCGATAGTCGGGCATGGTGGGGTCGGCCCTCTTGTCGAGATCTGTCGAACTGGTGATTCCATCTCACAAGCAGCCGCAGTTTGTACCTTAAAAAGTATTTCCTCCGTGCCAGAGGTTCGACAAAGTCTAGCCGAAGAAGGGATTATTAAGGTGATGATCAATCTTCTTGATTGTGGAATTCTATTGGGATCTAAAGAGCATGCAGCAGAATGCTTGGAAAATCTCACGTCGACGAACGACGACCTCCGAAGGTCCGTAATCGAAGAAGGTGGAATTA
Source organism: Ligustrum vulgare (assembly GCA_963555705.1). Lineage (NCBI taxonomy): Eukaryota > Viridiplantae > Streptophyta > Magnoliopsida > Lamiales > Oleaceae > Ligustrum > Ligustrum vulgare. Next base: position 32,835,008 of record OY743174.1, read on the forward strand.
GAAGCCTGTTAGCTTACTTAGACGGTCCACTGCCTCAAGAATCTGCGGTCGGGACGTTGAGAAATTTGGTTGGTTTAATCTCGAGCGAAGTTTTGATTTCGTTAGGCATTGTCCAGAGGTTGGTGCACGCGCTTAAATCGGGGTCTCGTAGCACGCAGCAAGCAGCAGCTTCAGCGATTTCTCGAATCTGCAGCTCGGCTGAAATGAAAAAACTATTGGGAGAAACAGGATGCATTCCTCTTCTCGTAAGAATGCTGGAGGCTAAAGCTAATGATGCAAGGGAGGTTGCTGCACAAGCAATTTCTAGCTTGATGACCCATTCGTTTAATCGGAAAGAAGTTAAACGAGACGACAAGAGCGTGCCGAATCTCGTGGCATTGCTCGATCCGAGCCCCCAAAACACGGCAAAAAAATATGCTGTTTCCGGCCTTTCGTTGCTCTCCTCGAGCAAGAAATGTAGGAAGCTGATGATTTCGTATGGGGCTATTGGTTATCTCAAGAAGCTTAACGAGATGGAGATTCCGGGAGCAAAGAAACTCGTCCAGCGTCTGGAAAGAGGGAAATTAAAAAGCCTCTTTAGCAAGCAGTAGGACTGCATTGATCTTCTTGTAAAATGAAGTACATGCTGTGATCTTCATACAAATTAATGCATTAATAATTAGTACTAGGAATAAAAAAAAAAATCTCTGTAACGACTAGTCGAACTGCTTCTGATATATCTCCAATCTCAAGTTTATAGATAATATAATTCATGCCTTACTTCTCCTCTTTGCTTGTTACGCTACAACTAGTGCGCGCGCACACATATATATATATATATGTTGTCAAATTAGGTTCACATCCTTTGTACAATATAATATTGTTTCTTTGATTTGCACTTGAAGCTAATCTACTCGAACCAAATATTGCTTCTACATGATTGTTATCCATTAGTTAGCGTATTATTGACTCGACAAAAATAAAAATAAAAATCTGAAAGAAAAATGAAAATTTAATACATACCATGTATTAAGACTAAGATATATATATATATATATATATATATATATGAAGGCATCATTTAATTTCCCAATATCAATAAATTTTTTTCCCTTTTGAGAATAGTATTAACATTAGCCTCCGTTTGGCGGCTCCTTATAATTGGGTTTAAATACCAAATTTAATTTACACAATTTTTCAAATCACTTTTTAACCACAAATAATTTCTCTTTCCAATTTTTAACCACGTATTTTACTTAAAAAAACAAATAAATCATCTCTCTCCTATTTAAATAGGTGCAAAACACAACCTTAAATTAAAAAGACATTCGACACTAATTATGTGCAAGAAATAATTAAGACATGTGACTCCTCATCTAAATAGAAATTAGAATATGAATATTATCATAACCTTTCATTTATTGCACCCATAGCCTGAAACTTTTCAAGTGAGTGCGCTTGAAGCCCAATGGATGAAATCCGTCCAATTTACCGTTAGTTGACCAGAACAATTATTTTGACCACATTGTTAATCATTGCAACAAGGGTGAAATTATAACTTCATTTTATTACATTAAACATTTTTTTTTTTTTGGAAATTAGGATAATGTTATTCAACAATCACTCAAGTTGGTTACATAATACTCAACGAATTTAAGAATCGAGGGGGGGGGGGGGGGGGTACTTCTTCCCAAAAAAAAAAAAAAAAAAAAACTCATTCTTAGATGACAGAGCCAAAGACGCAAGTTCATGTGAAGTTTGGTTAGCCTGTCAGGATGGGTGCCGAATTAGGCAGTGCGACGTGCTTTCCATAAGATTCTGACAGTCCAACACCAAACTGAACACAAGAGATTATTCTTGCGGTTGAGATATTGCATGAACTACTAACCGTGGGAGTCAGTATCCACAGAGTGCATGTTTAAGCCCAAGTTTCTCGCAAATTCTAATCCTTCTCGAATAGCCAAAAGTTCTGCTACCAGTGGTGAGAATTCCCATTTATACACTTCCCAAACGACCCCATCACCTCTCCTTTATGGTTGCAGATTATGCCTCCAGCCGAAACCAAACCATTTTTACCGATCAATATTGCATTTGAATTTAGAATTAAAGTGTCTGGTGGCAGGGACTTCCAACGTTTATACCTAGCCGACAAGCGATAGCCTGCCGGGGTGACAGAGCGTGTAATATTAAAGGATTGTTGTGCAGCCCGATACTCCTCCAAGTACTGTTCTAGAACTTTTATTTGCTACGAGATAGACTTCACTTCCTTCTCATGGGTGATGGAATTTCGATCCTCCCATATACTCAAAACTATCATACAAACCATTTCAAACTCTGTTACCTTAGTTTTCTACCGTATGAACATAACCCAATCTTGAAAGTTAGATCCTTTGAACCTTACATTGTGATGATGAAAGTAAGTAAAGGCACACTTGTCGCCTGCTCGGTCACACTATACAACAGCATGTAAGGTGTTTTCGTGGTCTCTTTTGCATATTGCACAAACGTTTGAAATGGGAATGTGGTGTGAATTTAAGCTAACAGCCGTAGGGATAATATTATTTTTAGCTCAATGCATGAATACTTTAACCTTGTTGGGAATATTAAGGTTTCCATAGAACTTTCCACCATTCCGCCTCTGTGTACCGGCTACTACCCAACTCTGGACGAGGATTGCTTATTGATGCTGTAAGCCAGTAACTAAATTTAAAACTATAATCTCCTTCTTGTGTATATCCCAACATCAAACGGTCGACGACATTAGAATTCCCAAGTGGAATGCTTAGAATGGCTTTTCTATCAACATGAGAAAGTAGTTTTTCCACTAGACTTCAATCCCACTGCCCATGTGAAATGAGTTCTGAGACCTTGTCCACCAACGGATTATGAGGAACAGTGGATTTGAAAAATATGGGTTTGGGCATCCAAGGATCATTGTAAATAGATATGCTCCTCCCATTCCTCACTCTCCAAATAATGCCCTTAACTAGTAAGTCTCTACCCCACATCAAATTAGTACTCCACAAAAAGGATCCATGACCCTAAACCTGGTCAATTAGGAGATCATGATGATAGATAGAAATACATACATTTTATTTTTTTTTATCGAAAATGTAAAAATTTAATAGATCAAAGTGGGTTACAAATTCTCTGGGCATACCCAGGAAATGACAATGACAACATGCCAAAATTTTCCTATCAAGCTATACAAGACTTGGCCAAACCAAATAAAATTCATACATCACAGCCAAAGCATGTAAACAAAAGAGATGAACCCTGTAGTAATTAATTTGTACAAATACTCTGGACATACCCGGGACAATGACGACATAACTACAACTGAGAAAAAACAAAATCATATATCAACCATAAGAGATTCATAAAGACTCAAAACATGAGGATACAAATCAAAAATTGCTTTGTATACATGTGTTTTGATTCTTCGTATGATGCTGTCTTCATTTGGTTGAAGGTCCTCAAAACGCAACCTGTTACGGGCAATCCAAATATGATAAATGGTGGCTGCAAGAGCAATGTGTTTTGATTTAGAGTGCCATGTTGTTCCCCTCGCCTCTTTCTTAATCCATTTGATAGCCATAGGTACAGAGCCCATAACACACATAATCCCAATCCATGATTTAATTCTGTCCCAGATTCGGCCAGATAGAGGGCATTGGAAAAAGAGATGCTACTGGGTCTCCAATTGATGATCACAAAATTCACATTTCATATCAATATCAAGGTATGAGAGCTTATCCTTTGTGTGTATTCTATCCAGCACAACCAGCCATAAATTAAAAGCCATTTTCGGTGCAATACAACTCCTCCATACCGTGTTTGCCCATGGCTTTTTTCGTTCCCCGCTCTCTAAGATAATCATAGGCAATTCCATTTTGAAACTTTCCCCCAACGTTCCAACTAGTAAGCATTTGGCCAGCATCATTTTCATTCCCTCAACGAGAATAATGGTGTCTCTAAGATTCAAAAGTCTCTTAAAAAGAGCCGAATGATCCTTCCTTTGTCTAACTTCCCAAATGGAAGTGCCTCTAAGATAGACTTGATGTATCCAGCGGATCCACAAATAGTCCTTTTTTTCATGGAAATTCCAAAGGACTTTTGCCAATAAGGATGCATTCCATCCTTTAAGGTCCTTAAAGCCCAGGCCCCCTTCTGATTTTGGTAGGCAGATGTTCTTCCATGCAACAAGTGGTTTTCCCCCATTCCAGAGAAAGTTCCTGCAGAGCTTAATAATTCTGTCCAAAATCGTTGAAGGTATTGGGAGGATGGATAACCAAAAACTCTCAATTCCTTGAACAACACTTCTGATCAATTCTGCTCTTCCCGCATGTGAGAGCGAATTTTTTGGCCATGCTCGAATACAATCTGCAATTTTATCCACAAACGAAGCATAATGTGTGACCTTGAGTGTCTCTGCAACAAGGGGAATCCCAAGATACCTAAACGGCATTGTGCCTTTAGGAATCCTCGTGAGAGATAGGATGTCTCATTGCACATCCTCATCAATGCCACGGAGAAAATAGATGACTTCTCAACATTCATATGAAGGCATGACACATCCCCAAATTTACCAAGACAATCAAGAACCCTTGCAAAGAGTAAGAGATCATCTGTAAAAACAAGATGTGTAATCCAGAGGGGTCCACATTTGGGATGAAAATTAAATTCAGTATCTGTAGTGGCTAAGTTTAAAAGTCTAGAAAGATATTCTAGACAAAGCACAAAAAGGAACGGTGAAAGTGGATCACCTTGTCTAATCCCCCGCTCTCCTCTGAAAAACCCCTGGGTCTGACCATTTAATCTGATGGAATATGTTGGAGATGTGACACATTCCATGATCCATCCAATAAAAATCGAGGGATAACCCAATCCTGTGAGAACATCTTCAAGAAAGCTCCAACTGATCGTGTCAAAAGCTTTTTAAAGATCAATCTTAAAGATACATCTCAAGGCAATGCGCTTCCTATTATATTGCTTAAACAATTCCTGAGCTAGGTGAATGTTTTCTGTCATACTCCTCCCTTCAACAAAAGCCGACTGTGCTTTGTCAATAATAGAGCAAAGAGTGGGAGCAAGTCTAGACGCCAAAATCTTTGAGATCACTTTGTAGATGTTGCAACAAGAGATAGGTCTGAAGTCCCCAACAGATGAGGAGTGGGTTGATTTTGGAACCAACGCAATGACTGAATGATTATGTTGTTTAAGTAGCGAGCCAGACTCAAAGAATTCAACAATTGCATGACAGAAATCCTCCCCAACCACTGGCCAAGCCTTTTAAAAAAACATGAAGAATACCCATCCGGCCCAGGTGATTTATCATCCTCAATATCGAACACTACAGCTTTAATTTCATCTGCCGTGACTTGTCTTAAAACCTGCTATGTTTGATCATCCGTAATAACCGGCCCATTCTGAAGAATATTAAAATCTGCCTGTTCACATTGAACCCGAGTTCCCGCAGCTTTTTATAAAAATTCAGAAATTCTGTTGCAACTTCCTCCTACGAGGCTGTGATATTTCCATCAGTTTTAACCAACCTTGCAATATAGTTTCGCTTCATATTTCTTTTAACAATAGAGTGGAAAAACTTTGTCCCCTTGTCGCAATTTTTCAAGTAGGCACACTTATCTTGCTGAAAAAAGAAGCTTCTTTCCGATTCACTCAAACTGGCCGCCCGTTGTTTTAACTCAGCAGTATGAATTTGAAGTTCCATGTTTACTGGGTCATCATGAAGCCTCGACTGGGAAGATTCCAGATCATTCCTTGCCTTTTCAGCTCAAGAAGAGATATGCGAGAATTCTTTCTTGTTCAACCCACGAAGTGGACGCTTGAGGCTCTTTAATCTTCTGCAAAGGCAATACTGGGCTGTACCATAGAGATCCGAACTCCATGATTGTCGAACAATATTCAAAAATTCTCCATGGTTGGCCCACATATTAAAAAATTTGTACGACTTTGGTTTATTATCATCAGGCTGGAATAATGTACCAATGCACGCTGAATGATCAGAGAGACATCCCAGGGGAAGGAAACTTGCAAGACCAAACATCCCAGATTTGGCCCAAGCATTATTAACCAAAGCCCTGTCCAATTTTGTCCAAACTCCATTCCTGTACCAAGTATATTTGTATCCAATGGAATTTAAATCTGAAAGCCCAGAAAAGACACAACATTCCCAGAAATCTCTAAGCTCATACAAAGTACAATTTGAAACTCCATTTTGTCGCTCTTCTTCTCGAAGAATACTGTTAACGTCCCCCATCAAAAGCCAAGGGGAGGAGTGAGTGGAACTAAAATCCATGATGCTATCCCAAAGAAGCATTCGGTTAACAATAGTATGGAAACCATAGACAAAACTAATACGAAAATGATTACTTGTAGTTTTGCAGGTAGCCCTAAGATGAATAATTTGCTTAGTAATTCACAAACTTTCAACATGCACCTTCAAGGGGTTCCAAAGTACAAGGGTTCTTCCAGCCTCATGCAAGTCAAAATTATCAATACTTTCCCATCCACAAAATTTATTTGCCAAAATACGGGTGAGCTTCCAATCACAAAGCTTAGTCTCCAAAATACCAAAAATGTCAATAGAATCCCTCAGCATTAAACTACGAATCCCATTTTGCTTATGGGGAAAATGGAAACCCCTTATATTCCAACTAGCTACCTTCATTTGAAACGTTTAACAAGAGGTGCTTGCCCCTTTCTTTTTGTAACTGAAGGAACTTGAGGTTTCCTTGGCAGCGTATCCTCCCTTTGTTTAAGGGTGTTACCAGCTTCAATGAATGCATTTTTAAGAGCCTCAGCCACTGCAATCGAACTATTATTCCCAGCCTGAACCATCGCACTGGAACTACAATTCCTAGCCTGCTCGGTGCTTGTATTCCCAGCCTGTTCGATGTTTCTATTCCCAACCTGTTCGGTGCTACAATTCCCAGCCTGTTCGGTACTTCTATTTGTATGTTTTGCCTTCCCTTTTCGTTTAACATCAATAAAGGGTTGATCCCCTTCCCCAGCCATATGGGCTGATGATGGGTCCCCAGCAGGCTAGGAAAGAGGTTGTTTCCCGGCCAGTGTAGGAGTGTCCAGCACACTCTTCTCTATTGCATCTTGTGCAGTTTCGTTACCCCCAGCACTGGCATTCACATGTTGAGTAGATTTCGCAGCATGATTAACTCCCGAAACTCCTCCTTTTGCAACAGTAGGCGGTGCCACTCCCTGATTATCCACGTTTTGTGTGTTGAACCTGCATCCTTGGTCAGAGTGTCAAAACATTTGACAACCTGAGCAAAATTTTGGCTCATACTCAAAGACAACCTTCTGTGCAAAAACAACTCCATTGGTAATGTGATATCCACTTTCCTCACCAATTCTTTAGAAACATCAACCTCAACAAGAATTCGGGCATAAGAAATCCTTTCCTTTGTCGATGTCATCTTATCAGTGCAAATGGGCTTCCCAATTCTAGATGCAATCTTGCTAAGAATTTTGGGGTTCCAACATTTTCGAAAGCCTATTCCACCTTCAAGCTTTGATTTACACAGCCAGGACCACTTGAGTGAATGCATACTCCTTCTGTTGTATGGAATACCCTATGTTCACTAAAATAGCACTGCAAGTGTACGGGTCGTGACAAGTAATAGAGTGGACTTTTAGAGTCCGAGTTATCATACCCACGAGGATTTGTATTATTTACCAGAGTTATTTTAATTCTCACTTTATTTGAAATACAAATAATCGAAGTTATGATGATTCTAAAGAGTAAACTAAAATCATTAAACAAAGAATAAAAGAATGTTTTTAAATCAATTGATGTAAAGTTGGGATTTCACGATTTCACGTAGTCAATACCTTTAATCACACCACTCAAGTCTTAATCTTCTAATGTGATTGGTCGAGCTCACTTATACACATGAAATTCCCCTCTCGAGTTTAAACCAACTCTTCCTAATTTGTAACGTCCCGAGTTCTAAATACCCGAAACGTCACTTCATCTTTTCAAACCAACTTTCAAATTCGAAATTAAGCGAAAAATAACTGTAACTTCATAAGAATTTACTCAAATTGTCAACAGAACGGAAAATGGAAATAACTTGACAAAATTAATAAGTTTGTGATTTCAAATAAAAAACTCGTTAATAGCCACCATCATGATATTCAAGTCTCTAGTGTCTAATGATCACCAGTAGTCTCATGAACAAGTAACAAATACAAGTTCAAGTCTCATACATTTAAGCAAGTAAATTCTCGTAACATAGTCTCATGCTTGAAAAGTAAGTAATTCTCATGAGCACAATCATACGTGCTAAACTTATAATCCAAATAATCATTTATGCGGATTTTTGAAAATATAAATTTGTAAATAAGAGTCTAACTTATTTCTCGAGTATTGAGCAAACGAGATTAAACTTCTAATTCTTTCATGCCTCGTCTAGTCCTATAAAATAAATATATATAATTAAAATCATACTTTGGAATATTCAAGTCTAGGAAGATGAATCTATGTAAAATAAGGTTTTGAGAAGTTTTAAGGATTAAATAGTGAAATTGGAAGAATCGAGGACTGGTTCGTGCAAATAGCTGGAATTAAAGACTATTTTGACAACTCAGAAAGTTCCTTGCCAAATAACATTTCAGCATAAACTCCTGGGTCAATATAATCTGATTTGAAAACTTGGGATTTAATTAAAACAACTAAAAATTAAAGGGGCTGGAATAAAACATTATTAAAACTGTAGAATGAAAATAAACATTTTAAAGTCAACAAGACTGAAATGATTTACGTTGAGAATCAGGGAACTAAAATGGCAAATTATCAAAATCAATTTTAATAAAAACCAAATCATTTTCTTCCCCCTCTCATTTTTGTAAGAGAGATAGAGAGGAGAGAAGATGGGGCGCAACTGGCCCATCTCCACCAAGGGGTTGCCGGCACCCTTACGCCAGTGCTCTGCCGATAGAAGAACTACCATCCAGTGGAGGCGCTGGGTCAACGGAGAGGTGGCGAGAGGAGTGAGGACTGGGGGGAATCTTGGGTGCAAAATCCAGGTTGTGATTCATGATTTTCTGGTGTTATTCCGGTCAACTGGAGGTGGTCGAAGGTAAGTTCGAGTTTCTTGGTTTATTCTTGTTGGGCTTGATTTTTGGAGGGGAGTTTGGACTTACTTTTGGGTTTACTTGGCTTGTGCAGCCACGGTTTGGAGATGGGGGGTGCGATGGTCGATTTTTGGAATGGTTGATTTAGAGGTGGCGATTCCAATGCGGTGGCGGCAGTTGGCGGTGAGTGGTAGTTTGGGTTGAAGGCAGTGCACTGGTGGTGCAATTTTGGTGATGCCTGAATGTGTAGGTTGGTCGATAGATTGGGTATTGGCTTTGGCTCAATGGTTGTTGATAAGTACGTTTTTGGTACTTATTTTGATCTCAAATTTAAACAATTTTGAGTATTTTAGAGTTTGATATTACTTAATTTTTTATTTATTTTGATTGTTTTAGGTAAAAACTCGAATTTGGAAGATATTGAAGCAAAACGAGGAAGTCATGTGCGGAGTATGTGAAGAAATCAGTACACAACTTTTAGTACAAAAATTTTCACGGATCTCATAATATATCACTGGAAAGATAATTGAATTTAGAGTGCAACACAACAAACGGTACAGAAATTGGAGTTGTAAATCAAAAGTTATGCGCGTTTGAAGTTCGGCTAACGGACCAGAATTCCAACCGCGGGCGAGCCGCGGTCCAGTTGGGGCCCTGTTTGCCGCGGCCCGACCGCAGTTTGCAACCCACAGTCTGACTGCGGCCTAATGTAGGGTTTTTTTTGCAAATTTTTGGTTTTTTTCTTGATTTTTTCCATTTGTTTTCAAACCCAACAAGGATTAAAACCATTTTCTTGACTTATAAACCATAGGAAGCCCCAATTCATTTTTCATACACATTACACAAGAAATCAAGGGGATTTTCAAGAAGCTAAAGAAGAAATCAAGATTGGGTTGAAGATTGGATCTTGGTGCAAGAATTCCTTCCTCTTCTCAACTTATTGTTAGAAATTGGTGATGTTCTTCTTTTTACATTCTTCTTGTATTTATTTAATTATGTGTAACTAACTATTGTTGGGGCGAACGATGAAATCTTAGTTTAATTATTCAATTTCAATTCTCATGTGTTTATAATTTAATTTGATGTATTGAATTTATTTCCAATCTTAATGTATGAATTAATTGGCCACTAATTCATTGATTTTGTGGGTTGTTTTCATAATCCGAGATGTGAGTTAACATTCTAGACCACGTGATAAATTTCGACAATTTCACAAAAGGGTAGAGATACATGGTTGTGGTTGTTGTGATCTTTTTGAATTCTTGTGATTGAATGCGTTTAATTAGGGCTTATTCTGACCTAACATAAAGATATGTGGTTGACCTAATTAAATAGATTTAATTTAAACTCGAGAGGAAAATTTTAGATACAATCATGAATTCGATCAAATATTACTTTAGAAAGAAAATATGAGATGAGTAATTGAATACAAAAATTAGGATGAAATCGTGAGTCCCAACACTTTTTATTCACAAAAACAAAAATCAAATCTTGTCATTTGTTTTATTTTCATACTTCCTTTCTTTCACTATTTTAATATTTCAATATTTCAAATCTTTGGATTTATTTATAATTTAGGAACTGATTAATCAAAGCTAGTAACAAGTAAATTAGTTCTCGTGGGATCGACATTCTAGACTCAAAAAGTCCACTTTACTACTTGTTCACGATATCGTACACTTGCGATATTCACACAACAGTTGTGTGATTCTGCGTATACTGATATTGCAGATTGTTGTTTCAAAGGAACTTGACTACTTGGGGAGGCTTGGTCGTGTGAGGGAGTTTTTGCTGCTCGTTTGTGCCGTTGTGAATGAGGGGCTGCTGATTATGGTTTTGGGTTGTGGTAGAAGGCTGGTAGATGAGACAAGAGAAATGCTAACCCAACTTGCAATGTGCGTTAAGGGAAAGAAATGGAAGATACAGATGATTTATACTTGGCAGAAGATCTGTAACTCCTGCGTTGATGATGAAATTAATCTGCCATTGAATGGTAATAACAATTTGGACGTCTTTGAGAAATCTGAATTGGCATTTGGCTGATTTCTTAGAATAATTCCATAGAATTTGAATAAGTTGTAACTCCAAAATGATGGCAAGAAGTTGATGATGAAATTGATTGCTGGCGTTTTTAATTTTAAAAATTTGAATGGTTGGGAGTATTAAAATAAAAAATGTGGTTATTGGATTAAAATAAAAATTTGGGTTTGAAAAATTAAATAATGATTTTGGACAAGTTTAAAATCTCAAATTGGGCTTAAATTTTATATGAATTTAAATTTCTTTCTTAAGAATCTTAAAATAAGTAATATGGTTAGACGAGAGCGTTAATTTTGAAAATAATGACCGTTAAGACAGGAGAGTCGTCGCGACAAGTTCGATAAAACTAACTTTTAAATTTGAAAATTTCTCGGTCGCTACATAATTAGTCAACCATGTTAATGAACAACTGGTTGTAATGATTAGGTGAATAGAATACAAAAACTCAAATAAGACCGCAATAACAACGAACGTATATCTCTATCGCTCATTCAATTACCAGATTTTATTCCTAGGTCTAGATCATTAGCTTACCTCTTGGATTATGAAAACGATCCAATTAATTAATGAATTAGTGGCCTGTTAATTCATGCATTGAACACAAAATAATACCATACACATGCAATCAAACCGTAAAACTTGAGTAATGAAATTAAAGGTGTAAAACTGCGATATATTGTTTGATCCCAACAAATAGTTTAGTTATTCATGATGAAAATAATAAGAACGCAATAATAATCTAAACTAAACATCATGAGTAATTTGAAGAGAAAGGTAAAAGAATTTTTGTACCATGACTTGGCTTCTACAAGGTCATCTCCAAAATCTCTAAGCTTTGATGGTGAATTGTGCCTTTAGAGTGTGTGCGCAAAGGTCCCTTTTACATGCATGATATGTTGCTTGAATAGATTCCCCACGAAACCTAGGTCAAAGAATGCTGAAATCCGCGCATGGATTTTTTCTCTCGCTGAGTCGGACTACTGCGCGGCCGCGCAAACTAATTTGTGGTGGCCGCGTAGTTCAAAACCTGTATTGCGATTTCCATCTTTTCAAGTACGTTTAAGTTGGCCCTTGAGATTTATTTGCACGCGAGTCCTTCATCTTTTGATTGTGATAATTAGGTCCCTAAACTTTCAAAACTCTTCAAATATTCTTCCAAACTTCAATCCATCTTCAATTAAGCTCTTGAACTTTGATTTCTTCTACTCAACTCTCCTTGGAAATCCCGGGTGACGATTCCATCATCGATTTTGCTCCTTTAAGCTTCAAATGACATCCAAATGTCCATTTTCCACTTTAGTGCTTCATTCCCATGACTTTGAGAAAATTCCTACAATGTAAACAAATATAAAGCAATTAAGTAGTAATTACTCAAGAATGACAATAATATAGTCTAATTTAGACATATAAATAAGTGTATAAAATGCACTTATCACCCCACTTGAAATTCGATGTCATTCTATGTAAATCATTCAGACATGATGAGGGAATCTTGAACACTCTCTTGACATTGGTGGGAATTTCCTGTATAATAGATTTTATGAGGACTTCACGACCACTAGACGATAACTATTTTCATTTCCAAGTTTGCGATTTCCTCCAAACTCTCTCCATTAGGAAATGAAAGATGTCAATCTTCTTCTTCTCAATGAGTGATGGTAACCCAAATATTTTTTATGAGATTTAGTTGAATCTAACTGAAAAAAGTCAAGAATATCCCTCTTTTGTGTATCCGAGTTGTATGGCCAGAAAGTAATCGTAGACTTTGATAGATTGACTCGTTAGCCTGAAGCAATTTCATTAATCTTAAGTACATAAAGAATGTGTTGACTGTCATTTCTTGTGGACCTACAGAAAATCAAAGAATCATCTACGAAAAAGAGGTGAATTAAGTGAAGGCTATACCAGGAAGTTGCGATGCCACGAATATCACCCCTCTCCGCTGCACTAGTAATCTGATTAGAAAGACTTTCAGCACAAAACAAAAATAAATAGGGGGATAGGGGGAAACCTTGACGTAACCCCCTACTTGGTTGAACAAGACTTTTTAACTCTCCATTAATATTAAAAGAGAAAGTAGCATAAGTGAGACACCTCATAATAAGCTCAATCTATCCTGGGTTAAACCATAGTTTCTCCATCATGACTTCGAGGAAACCCCACTCAACTCTATCATAGGATTTTGGCATGTCTATTTTTATCACCATCATCCCTCCTTGACCATGAGTTTTATGCGAGATAGAGTGCATTGTCTCAAACCCCACTATCACATTATTAATAATCAACTTATCGGGAACAAAGGCACTTTGATTTTCTGAGATCACATCCCCCTGCACTAATTTCAGTCTATTTCCAATGGTCTTGGTGATGATCTTGTAGATTAGGTTACATAGGCTAATGGGGCGATATGTCTATACCTTTGTGGGTTTCCGTACCTTAGGGATCAGTGTCACATTGGTGTGATTAAGTGGTGCTACTGATTCCTTGTTGTTCAGAACTGCTAAACAAGCCTCTGTCACATCTTTACCCACCACTTCCCATGCTTTCTGGTAGAAAATTGCGTGAAATCCATCTGGACCAGAGGCTTTGTTAGACCCATGGCAAACAGCGTATTCTTGATCTCAGCCTCCGTGAAAGGTTCCTCCAAAATGCCATTCATCCATTCAGTAACTACCAGATTTATGTTCTGTGTGTCAATGTCTTTTGAGGAGGGATTAAATTATTGGAATAATGTGTCAAAATATGTAGTTACCACTGTAGCAATATCATCTGTCTTCGTCTTCCAAACTCCATCAATGTAAAAAATTCCTTCAATAGTATTATTGGCCCTTCTGCCAATGCCTTAAGGTGAAAAGGTCGTTTTTTGATCCCCAAAGTGAAGCCGAACATCTCTTGACTGTTATTTCCAATAATATTCCTCCATGTCTAGCATTTTAACAAGTTCTTCTTCCAGTGATCCGCCTGTGCAAAATTTTCAACTGAGAATAGGGATTCCTTCAATTGTTTTAATTTGCATCGAATCTCCTTTGTTCTACTGGGTATATTTCGAGTTCTACTACCCCATGATTCAAGTGACTTACTGCAACTCCTCTTCTTCTATGTGAAGTTTGTCAAACCCTCATTTGGTCTACTACCTCTCACCTCTCCTAGTGTCCTCCCCAGTATTTGTTGTTGTCGCTCCCTCCAATGACCAGCATGCTTTAATAACATCCAAACAATCAGTCTCACGTAACCACAAAGGCTTAAATTTAAAAAAGACTCTTCCCTCCATTCTTGTGGACGCGTGGGATCCTCCCATGACTCTATAGATTTGTGGTTAGAACCATAGAAATAAAAAATGATTCACCATGTACAACGAGAACTCGCACCATTTGATAAGTGTATTTTACACACTTATTTATATATCTAAATTAGAATTATTTATTTTCGTTTTAAGAATAAAATCTACATAATTGTTGTCTTTGTTTACATTCCAGGAAATATCCCAAAATCGAGTGAATTGTGCAGTTGAAGCAAATAAAGGCTAAATGGATGATTATTGGAGTTGAATTGTACACTTTGGAAAAGGTTTGAAAGCAATTGAGTACAAGAGGAAGTCAATTGGAAGAATTTAGATGTGTGGGGACCTAATTGGAGCAATTGAGAGTTGAAGGACTGACATGCAATAAAACTATAGGGGCCTACTTAAACGCACTGGAATGATGAAATTGCGCTGAAACATATTGAACTATGCAGTCACGTCTTCTAGACCTGGTGGCCATGCGAGAAATCTGAAATTTACGGAACCAGTTTTCACATAGTTGTGTGGCCACCACTCTTTTGCTTGTGTGGCCGCGTAGTTATCTGACCCAGCACGAAGTCATCCCATGTACGATTTCTTGTACTAAAAGCCTAGGTTTCTTCAACAACCTATAAATACCACTTCTCATGCATTACTCTAGGGACCTTTGCACAACCTATTCCACACAAAATTCTTGGTTCTATTATTCAATTCTTGGGAGGAAAAATTCAAGGCAATGGAAGAGGATCGAAGATTGTCAATATGGAAGAATTTCTTGGTGCAAGAGTTTCTTTTATCTTTGTTAATCAGATATGCTCAACATGTTTATATTTCATTATTGTGCTTTTAACTATTTTGTGACGAGTAGCTAAACAATTAGTTGGGATATTTGATATACCATAAGTTTTACGGTACTAATTTCATGAATTGAGTTTTATATATAATTGCATGTGTTGATTTTATTTTTGTATTTAATGCGTGAATGAATTAATCACTTGGTCACGATATCATGAGTATTTTCATAATCCGAGAAGTGAGCTAACACTTAGATCTAGAGATAAAATCTGGTACTTGTGTAAGAGATAGAGCTAAATGTTTATTGGTATTGTGACCGCTAAATGAATGCGTGTATTTCATGCACCTAGTCATTATGACCTACTGTCTAGAAACACGGTCGACTAATTAGGTAGAGTTAATTAAAACTCGAGAGAGGAATTTCATATGCATAAGTGAATTCAATCGAGCACATAGATATGAGTAAAATTTGATAATTGAAATTAATAGTATTGACTAAAGAAAATCTTTAAACATCACTTAAGAAAATCAAAATTTGAATTCTTCATTTTACTTTACTTATTTTAGTTGGTCAGTTTATTTTAATTAAAATCCTAAATTCAATTCAAATCACTTTTCTAGTTCCGGTTAAGGTAGTTAGTCTAGAGGTAAATTTACTCAATCCTCGCAGGATCAATATCTGGACTCTAAGTCCACTTTATTACTTGTGCGATCCGTACACTTGTAGTTCACATCACTAGTTGGGCATAGCGGATACCCTATCTAGACGCTCAAGAATATTTTTACTAGCTCGGGAGTGCTTAGCCAATGTAAAGTATGGCCATCTATAACCCAAGTCATCCAATTCATAGTCATTCAGGACATCTCGAAAACCATCCATTATCGGCGTGCTCTATCGCTATCTCATTTTTCTCTCACTAATAAAATCTCACATACACAACACATGATATGAATTGAATTGAATTGAATTGACTTGGCTAAGTCTCCGTATGAGGGTCTAAGAATGATGTCATTCGGATGAAATCCAATGTCCGTAAAAATTTATTAAGTTCCACGTTGGGCCACTGTTATGGGAAACCATGGTGTGAAAGTGAAATCTGGAAAAAGATAGAAGTCGTATATCCCATCCTCCCTGACAAAGCAACATCAAGCCACCACTACTACCTTGGTTATGGACATGTATCCCACTATCAAAATTGATACGCGAATGAAACTCAGTAGCTCTCTGTCCTCTTAGGCGGGTTTTTATTAGGAAGAGAAGGGAAGGCTTCCTGTTCCGGACAAGACGCCGTAGGTTTGTGAATTCCTCAGAGCTCCCTAAACCTCAAGAATTCCATGATAGCAGACTCATTGCTCCCAACGGGTAGAAATTTAACTGTTGCCACTGCATTAATCAAATCCTTTCCCATCATATCAAGTTTCAATATGTCCTATGCTGATCCTTGGTTACAATGAAGGAACTCTTTTGGGTACTTATGGCTTGAACTGATCCAACTCCCTTAGAAAAATCATTATTTTCTTTATAGATGCTTTATGGCCATTAGTGAATATTATGAGATCATTAGCAAACGAAAATTGTGCAATTGGTATGTTCCCTCTATAATGAAAGTCAAGAGAATTTGCAGTCCTATAATTAAACTTGGAGCAAGGATTATAAAGAGGGAGGGATAGATAAGTGTTGGATAGTGTATTCCCGTCGAGTTAATACATTTGTACTCGTGACATTTTGAAATAAAATATTATTTATTAACATATTGATTGAATATTTAATTATGTTTTTTTGGCTTACCCTAGTACATATGTAGATTCAAAATATAATTCCATCTAAAATTATTATTAACGATCAGTAAATAAATATGGATAATTTATTTTGATCATCTCGATTTTATTAAAAATCTATCTTTGATTTTAGTAATAAAATTAAGAGTACATTTGGAATGTATTAAATGGGACCACATGAAATTAATTTGTTACATTGAGCATACAAATTTAATTTTACTTGATTGTCGTACATGAGACCTTAATCCTGATTGGATAATGGACTTCGATTACTAAATATGGAATAGTCAATTCAAAGTCAATTAGGACCAAATTATATTAGTTTATTTTTTGGGGTTATTTTTATAAATCTTAAATAAGTTGAGGGTTTCAAATTAAATCAAATGTGAGTCGGGGACCTTTTTGTCAAAACTTAAAGACTTTTACCTATTAAAACACTAATACCAAACAACCAAAGTAAAAAAAAAAAAAAAAAAAAAAACAGAAGTTGAGAGAGAGAGAGAGAGAGAGAGAGAGAGAGAGAGAATGAAATTAGCATGAAGAAGGAGGGGGTGGAGTGGGGAGTGGGGTGGGGAAGAAGCTCGTCCAACTCAAAATGCTTATTGGTTTGGTTTTGTTCTACCTCATTTTCCTGACTTTAAGATGTAAGTGATAAAGGTTCATTGTTGAATAATGTGTAAATTTAGGGCTTTTGAATTATAGTTTGAATGTGATATATATATATATATATATGAATGTGGGAATGATGATTATGATGATATTAGTTGTATATTTAAGTTTATTGTAATATATGTATGGTATTAAAGGTTAGGGTTTTATGTTATTGGGTTAATTTATTGATTAAGTTAAGATAAGTTTGTAGTTTGGTTTATTTTATACTAGAAATATAGATATTGCTGTAAATGATGAATATTGGTTTAATAATGAGAGGAGATGAATGAACTAGTAAACTTGGTAAACATTGGAAGGAGGATTTGGATGAATGAACTAGTCCACTCTTTTGCACAAAGGGGCTTTGTGCTGTGTATAAGAGTGCATATATGTATATGATGTCCATATATGACCCACTTTTGTACCCAGAGGGACTTTGGGCCGAGTACGGAGTTGATCAGCAGTCTACACGCGTATATGACTAAATACATATTTTAGGTTTAACAGATGATTTAGGAGGGTACCTGATGCGAACCCCTTTGGTATTTGGACCAAAAAATCCAACAATAATTTGAAATTAACCCAATAAAAGCAAAAATGGTAATAAAAAAAAAAAAAAACCACCTTAACCCAAATTAAATCTAACCAAAAATTCAAAGGTTAACAAACATAACCCAATGAATAAAGATTAAACAAATTTCAAGGTGGTGGAAATTCACAGCAACACAAGAATAATATACTCAAGTTAAAGTTGAAGAACTTCCATGAAGATTACAAGTAGAAAGGGGTTTTTACCTCACCCAAAGAGGAGCCTCTCAAGAGCTTCATTCAACATCCAAGTTAGGTTTAGGGTTTCAGGGAGATTGGGTATTTATAGTACAAAACAAATGGAAAATAAAGAAAATTTGGAAATTACACTTAAAATCCCGCATAGGACTTTCGGTTGATCAAAATGGTCGACCAAAAGTGACTGAAGCTTCCTCAAAATAATTTCTCACAGACTTTCGGTCGATCGACTGGTCAACCGAAAGTCTTGTGCTGGGTTTTAAAATTAGTTTGTAAGTGTTGTCTTTGGTCCTTCCAACAACTTAAAATGAGCCATCACCGCGGGGTAGCAATTTGGATTTTATTTGATTAGGGGGTCGCTCCTTCCACAAATGGAGACACATCCAACCATCTAGATCAAATGTGATACACCCACCTAAGCTAACTCTTTTATCAGTAAGCAAATGAATAAATTTCAAAAGAGTTAATGGGTTAAAGTCATAAGCACCCTCAAGCGGAAAAAAATTCGAAGTTAGAATAAACATTTCAATTATAAGCAATTGCAACAAGGAATAGACCATGTTCTCCAATCTTTAGGTCATTCTTAACGATAGTGCAAAGGAATTGTGTCAAAACTTCATTAATCATCTTGGTCTTGGTTTGGAACTTGGTTTGGGAAAGAGAAATGATTAAAACTAGAAGTTCGGTTCTAAATCTTCCCCACAAGATTTTCGAAATGTGATTAAGAAAATATGCAATTATACCCAACAAAACTCCTTTGTGAAGCACCACTTACTCAAAGAAAATATGTGTGATGTTGGTAGCTTCATTGGTTTCACGACATGCAATAAAATGTAACTTTTTAATAATCCCACCAACCACCACAAAAAAACATCATTTTTCCCTTTAGGCCTAGGTAAGCTCAAAGAAAAATTCTTAAGCTTGCCAATCCAATGGTCACTAGAGACGTGCTGACTTGTGTATAAGCCTCAACGCAAAACCTTAGATTCGGCCCCATTGCAAGTGATTTGTTGACTAAGACCATGAACAAGCGAAACAACAATTTTCATTTTGGGCCAATAAAAATGCTCGTTTAATATCTCTATGGCTCCTTTGGTTCCAAAAAGTCCCATCAAGCATCCTCCATGTGCCTCTCTTACTAGCAACTCCCGCATTGAGCATTTAGGAACACATAATCTATTCTCCCAAACTAAATAATCATCATGCTAAAAGAATTCATAACCCCCCCAACACATGATTGATATATGTTAGAAAACTTCAGGTTGTTAGCATGCATGCCTTTAATATATTCAACACAAAATGATCTGGCACTTAGGAAATTAAGCACATACAAAAACTTGGATTCAAAAAATAGGGATTCACCTTGCCCATTAAATTTACAACATGAAACATTTTCAAAAGTCAAAAATACACTTGTCAAGTCTACATCAATATCATAAATTCTCTAATTTATTCAGAATATAGTAACCTTGCATTCAAAGACATATTAGGAGCATACCTCCTAGATTTTGCATCGGTTATCCCACTTTCTTTACCTCGATTGTACTTGTTGTTGTAGAAAAATGTTTTCATGAACTTCTTCTACTCGGCATGCTTTTGGAGTTCTTTGTTACTTTGATAAGTCAGTCTCACAATTTCCTGCAATAAAGAAGTAACCAAACTAGGGAGGGAATTTTTAGAGTATTCAAGAGCAAATAACATTTTTGTATGATCTCTTCTCTCATTTTCTTTTGTGGCACTTTTCACTCTCTCTCCTTTTCTGAGGTAGGAACCTCAACTCTCGGTTCTTCTCTTATCTCTCCTTTTTCTGGAGTCATGGCTCCGACCCTCATTTTCCACTTTTTCTAGGGTTATGGCCCCAACTCTCTTGCTCTCATTTTTCCTCACACTTTTTTCTTCATCAGTTTTCTCTATCAATTTTTCCTTTTTCTTCTTCTCTTCATTCTCTTCCTCAAACTCCTTTTTGAGCTTCATTTGGTCTTTGTGCACTTCCTCCAAACTCAATGATAGGAGTACAACCTTTTTCCCATTTAATTGAAAGCTATACAGATTCTTCCTCTTATCATGTTTCAAACTCCTCTCACATTGTCAAGGCCTCCACAAAAAGTATGTGAGTAGTGTGCGTGGGAACTACATCACATAACACTTGATCACTATAGATTCTAATGTTCCAGGTAAGAAGAACTTGTTCACTCACTCTCACCTCCTCCTGGTAACTACACCTTTGCGTCTTGTAAGGATTGAGATGTTTCACCACCGATAATCCCAATTTTTCGACCCTACTAGCACTCACCAAATTAGTGAAACTCTCCCCATCTATAATAAGGCTACATATGTTATCTCCCACAAGGCATCTAGTGTAAAAAGTATTTTCTTCATATTTTTTCACCCCACTAGCCTTTGCCAAAGAATTTGGTGGAGAATTCTCTACACCACTACTTCCTTAATATCACTCCCCCCGTGAAATGATGGACTCTTCATTTTCAAAGGGATAAAGAATATATTCATATGGCATAGCATATTGTAATGCTGCCATGACATAATCGAGCACCCCTTTAAAGTATCCACCAAATTTTGTAGCATTTGTTTGAGGATCCTTATCCACTTTTAGGAATTCATTAAAACAAGATTTTTCTGGAACTCAAATTCTTAGATTTCCCATCTCGTACTGTTACCATGTTCCCTGGTCAAATGATACTCCTAAAATCCTTTGAGGTTGATGAGTTGTCCACATTTAGATTCATTTCCCTGGAAATTACATGGATCAGAGTCCAAATTATTACCACTCTTGTAGCTTTCCTAACAATATTAACTATTTTTAGATGATTTCCTCGACAGAATTTCGTTGCAATGATAAAAGTCTCCAGCGAGCCCTCGAAACCTTATTTCTAAAATTTCTTTGAGAATGCTGATGCACGATCTGACGTAGGATACAAGTTATAAATTAAGGACGACGGGGTACAGGTGACGATGCACGGCCTGAGTAGGCATGGACTCTGCGTTCTTGGCATTCTTTTGGGGAGTGTTTGTACCAATTACAAACTGAATATCAAAGCTATTTTCCAACTTGATCTTGTACAACTCTAATGACCTGAATACCGGCTCATGCCAATTCCCTATGACAATGCAATTAACAAACCAGAACACAACCTGGATGTCCACTTAGTGCACGGTCTGAGGGTTGACCAAACAAGAATTCTTCAGTTAGTCATTTTGACATTAGGATGGTTAAACTAGTTAAAAGTAAACTATTTTGTACTTTATAAGAACTTAAGTAGTTCAATTGGGATGTACTTCAGAATGGTCAGACATTGTAATAAGTCAAATCATCTCTTACTCCCTATAAATATAGAGGTGGATAGCTAATAAAAAGGATCTATCAAACTTTGACATTTCTAAGCCAAAAATTCTCAATACAAGAAATCTTACATGGAGCCTTGATCAAGTACGATCTTCGGTCCACCTCTTACAGTCAATCTGTTTCATTACATAACTAAGACTCACCTATTTTATTTATATTTCATCTGTCTACAATTGGCGCTAGAAGGAGGGACGCTTGTGATAAAAATCAGTCCACCCAACATGTTCTTTCAGATCACATTGTTCCCAATGATCATCAAACAACATGGATCACAACAGCTGGGGAAATCACGAGAATAAAGGAATCGTGCTGAACTACAGTTAGGTCGTCCAAGGTAGGAGGACGACCCGAAACCTAGACCTAAACAATATCCCCAAATGACGAAGGTCACACATCAACTGCAAGAGTTGATGCAAGCGATGTGAAGAATTCAACAACTACTTCAAGCACATCGAAAACTGAACTGAGGCGAAGAGGTGGAATAATTTTATCACGTCCCTGATGATAGACCACAATTTCGAAGGAAACTCATTTATGCACCTACTGGATCTGAACTTTCCACGGGAGGATGCGCACCTACATCTTTGTGGAAGAAGTTACCTAAGAGAACATGTAGTATCTTCAGCAAGTTGGGTTTGGGTCCATTAGCCACAATTCAGAAAGGCAGAATGTGAAAGCCTAACTAAGGGTAAGTGGGGTTCGATAAGCAAGAAATGTTCGAACATAGTCCATATCATCACAGACCAACCAAGTCAAGGGAGACCTTTTCTTTTTAAACAATTTTTGCAGATTTCGGAGATGGTGTTGGATGAAAGGGCAGCGGTGGCAAAGTAATAATGGAGATATATTTCTTTTAAGTCAAAATTCATGAATTTAATAATTTATTTTGTCATTACTTAACAAATTTTTATTCCATATGCCTACTCACTGGAATAGATTTCAGTCTAACGGTTGCAAAAATTCATTTTCTAATTTCTTTATTATCACCTCTCCTATCCAGCTTTTGATCTCTTTAACTTCAACTTGCTGATTTTGTAATATCTGAAGTATCAGCGCTTCATTTGATGATTTTACTTTCTGTGGTTGTGCTTCTGGTTGTTTATTCTGTTCATCCAATTTCTTCAACAATTCACCAAATTTAAACTCTAACCTTGAATATTGTGCTTGGATCATTTCAATTTGCTTAATGCAACCTGCTATTAGTGCCTCCTGATCGGTATACCATTGATGACTGGTTGTTGCCATTTTCTCAAAAATTTCAGCTACTTGATCATATGTTAGATCCATTAACGATCCTCCTGTCGCTGAATCTGCCTGTCGTTTGTTCTCATTTGTCAGCCCTTCATAAAATTGTTGAACTAGTACTCATTCAGCTAATCCATGTGTTGGACATTGTCTTATCAGATCATTGAACCTTTCCATGCTTTACATATTGATTCTTTCTGAAGTTGATTGAAAGAAAAATATCCCTTCCGTGTTGTGACATTTTCCCTGGTGGAAAGAATTTATCCACAAACTTTCTGCTGAGTACTTGCCTACGAAGTAATGGAATAAGCTGCCAGAGAGTAAAACCATACTTTGGCCTTGTCTGCGAGAGAAAAGGAAAGCAATTTCATTTTGATAGCTTCATCTGGGACTCCATTTATTCTTTGCATATCTCATATCTCTTGAAAAGCTCTCAGGTGTGCATGAGGATCTTCTGATGGTAGACCATGAAAAACCGCAATTTGTTGAATTAACGAAATCAATGAGGTTTTGATCTTATAGTTATCTGCTATAATAACTGGCTACGAAACACATGTCCCCATGTTTTCCACTGACGGGATTAGATAATCCTTTAGTGATCGTCTTTCACACATCTACTGTTGGTTCATATCGTAAGCTTGTGCACCTGGAATCCAATTTCCTACCATTTGTAGAAATTGTACGAGCTTTTAAATGTTCTAAATAAAATAAAAGAAAATTTCAAAGTAAAGCAAGAATTAATTTATTACGATATTAATAAATAGTTCCCCGACAACGGCGTCAAAAACTTGTTCACCTTTTATAACACCACAAGTGTACGGGTCGTGACACGTAATATAGTGGACATAGAAGTCCGAACTATCGTTCCCACGAGGACTATTATTAAGTACCAATATCTATTAGTTCCTTACTTTATTTGAACGAGCGAATTTTGAAAGTTTTGAATCTTAAAACAACTAACGAAATTTATCTAAAAAGAATATCACTTTCTTCCACTTATAATCTTCTTAAGTGACAAATGAATGAGAATGTTAGGACATAAAATTTCACCTTAGTCAGCACTATTAATTCCACTTATCCAAGTTTTATTCCTAACCATGTGTTCAATCGAATCCACTAGTGTATATGATATTCCTCTCTCGAGTTGAACTCAACTCTACCTACTCAGTTAACCGTGTTAACGAACAACAGTTGTAACGAATAGATGCATGAAGTTCAAGGATTCAAACTATAATTGTAGTAACTATAAACATATATCTCTATCGTTTACCTTGTTACCAAATTTCATCCCACTATCTAAGTGTTAGCTCACTTCTCGGATTATGGAAATACTCATAAAATCAATGAATAAGTGTGATCAATTAATGCAAGCATTAAACACGAAATGAAATTAACACATTCAACAATCATCCAAACTTGGAATTATGAAATTAATAATAGTTAGCTAGGATCCATCGTTTGCCCCAACTAAAATTTAGTTATTCATCACAAAGTGGTTAAACACAAAGAAATCAAGTAATAGAAACATATTGAAATTATGGAATTAGTTAGGTAAAAAAGGGAATCTTGCACCAAGAATTGTCTTCTTCTTCTAAAGCTCCACAATCCTGATGCCTTTTTTCTCCTTGTAATCTTCGAGAATAATCTCTTTTAAGACTTCCCTCAAGTGTGTGTAATTCGCGCCCCAAAGTCATCTCCTTCCCTTTTCTGAAAAACAATTGATGACATAGATGAAAATAGCGCATTGGGCCTGAAACTTTTCTGGGCCAGACAACTGCGCGACAGCGTAGTTGTGCTTCCATGGCCGCACAATTGATGATATAATGGTTCTGTAAATTTTAGTTTTTACGCACGGCCACTTGTTTACGTGGTCGCAAGGTTCAACTGCGCAGCGCCCCTCTACATTTTCCAACATGTGTAAGTTGGTCCCTTCTTTATAGTTACCCAGTGACTCCTCCTCTTTATGATCGTGACAATATGAGTACCAGACTTTTGAGTCTCATCAATTCTTCATTCCATCTTCATTTATTTGCAATTAAACCACCAACTTTCAATTTCTTGAATGTGCAACCTTAATGTAAGTCCCAAGAGTTCCCTTTTCAGTTCAATTGTTCATCTCAACATTTGTAATTTTCGCAGTTTGTCCGTATTCCTAATTTTGAATCCTTTTTCTGAAATAGAAGCAAATCAAGAGCAATTAAGCTAAATTTATTCAAGAATAACCAAAAAATATTCTTATCACCTTACAGTGATTGATCTGGACGAAGAAAGACCTCAGCTATAGTTGAAGATTGATGAAGATCTCAAAGACCCAGTAATATCTGAATTAATTGATTTCTTGAGAAAGAATAGTGATGCATTTGTATGGAATCATGCCGACATGGAGGGGATTCCAGCACATCTTTCTTTTCACAAAATGAACATTGAACATGGTGGGAGACCTAAAAGACAGAAGTGTTGTCTCTAAATGGAGAAGATATGAAGCCCTCGCAAATGGAATTGTGATGTTATAGGGGAATGTGTTCATACGTAAAGCCAAATATGCACATTAGGTTGCCAATCCAGTCCTTGTATGTAAGAGCAATAATATGTGGAGGTTGTGCATAGAATTCATAGATTTGAATAAGGTTTGTCCCAAAGATAGTTTTTTGCTCTCGTGGATAGATCAAATTGTGGATGCAACATCAAGACACAAATTGTTAAGCTTCATGGATGCATATTCATGGTAAAATCAGATCCCCATGCATATGCCTGATGAAGAGCACACCTCGTTCATGATGGACAAGGGTCTATATTGCTATAAAATGATGTCGTATGGAATGAAGAATGCAAGGGCGACTTACCATAAGCTCGTTAACTTAATGTTCCAGGTCAGACAGTATGACCAAGGAGGTATACATAGATGATATGCTAGTTAAGAGCATCCACTCATCAAACCATGTTCAACACCTGGTTGAGATTTTCACCATTCTCAGAGAGTACAAAATGAAGCTCAACCCGTGAAAGGGCTCTTTTTGCGTTGGATATGGTACGCTTTTGGGATACATGGTACACTAGAGGGGAATTAAGGCTAACTCGGAGAAGATTAAGACCTTGATTGAAATGAAGGCTTTAAAAAATAAAACATATTTAGAGCTTGACGGAAAGATAGTTGGCCTGAGCTGGTTCGTCTCATAGTCAACGAATGAATGCAGAACATTCTTCGAGGCCCTCAAAATGGGGAAGAAATTCCATTGGACAGAGCAATGTCAAAATTATTTTTGAAGACCTGAAATTACAAACGCTAGAAGAATAATCATGAGCAGCATAACTCGCCGAGGAACAACAAAACTACAATAGGTATAATTAATAATATCATTGTTGGGATAGCCGCAGAGTCTCCCTATGACGATGACATGGTAGTCATAGCAATAATAGCTAACTTTGAGGTAAAAAGGGTTCAGATTGACAACGAGAGTGCAGCTAATGTATTGTCGCATGAGGCCCTCACTAAAATGAGGATATCAACAAATAGTCTCAGACCTATCAAGACCCCCTTACAGGACTTCGGGAGAAGTGTTATTATGCCTGAGTACACTACTGAACTTCCACTAACGATGGGGTCAGACCCCAAAAAGGAAACTGAGATAACCATGTTCCATGTGGTACGCATCCCAATGACATACAACACCATACTAGGTCGACCACTATAGAATAAGTTCAGAACATATTTTGGAAGAGTTCTAATTTTGTAAATCGCATTGACGATTTGGTGCATGTGGTGGTGGTGGACGATATGTTGTGTTCATGTATTGATCTGGGTGTATATCTATAGATTCATCTGTATGGGGTGATACAATTGCGATGGTGGGTATGGCAGAGATCTTTTGTTAAAGGTGGTGGTAGTGTCACCGCCATGTGCCGACAGTGGTTGTGGGATGAGGTATGGTAGTTTGTGACCATTAGTGGATAACGAGAACATTTATTTAATAAGTTGTGTCTCGATAACTAAGTTACTATGAATTCCATGTTGATTTGTAATCGGAATAAACCGTGAACAATTAATTTTATAATTTATGACCAGTTGCATTTGTGATTTGTGAGATAAATAGTTTGAGATATGAGATCAAGAAATAAGTATTTACAAATTAATTTTTATCTATTTACATAGTAATTTGATAAAACCGTGATTGTTATAATCTATAAAATTTGTAATTTGTGAAATAAAATTTGTGATTCTGACTAGTACGTAATTGTGATAAAAATTGTAAATTATTATGACATTAACACATATAGAGCCCATTTGGTAATGGAAATTTTTTTACCTCAACTTAGTCAAGCCTACAGTCATTGACTTTTCAAACTTTTTTAAATCACACATCTATTAGAAAATAATAATAAAAAATCACAAAAACCAAAACTTTTTACATTACTAGATAGGCTCTTAATTGATAAATCCTATTTATCACGTGACAATGTGATATAAAGAAAATCTTAACGGAGAACCACACGGCCCATTAGATAGGTTAGCCCAATGCTACAAGACACGACACGACACATGACGAGACTTGTTTGTATGAAATCCCCATACTTCCCAATCTACAATTCCAATTCGGGGTCTGACCATTCCTGAGGGTTCCATTCACGCAACATTTTACCCATATTCATTTGCTCTCTTTTGAACCATCAATTATTGAAATATTCTTTTGTTACATCTGAAGAGGAAGTAGATTTACAGTTTATTTTGATCTCGTTCAAAAGACAGTGGTTCCTATTTAGAATATCTTCCAAACATGTGAGTAGTCAGTAATTAATTTTTGTCCTACTTCTTCTTGTTCTTCTTGTTCTTATTATTATTATTATTATTATTATTATTATTATTATTATTATTATTATTATGAATGAATTTTAGTAAGTTTCTTCGACCTGCCCAAACCCTAATGCTCCGTTGGATTCAAGTTTCTTCTTCTTCTTATTATTGAATTAATACTTCCAAATTCCGCGTACAATCTTTTATTTTTTATTATTTGCATTTTTATGTTCAGACTAGTGGGCTGTGGAAAAAAGTGAAAAGAAGACCTAATCTGGTTTTCTAAACACTTGTATGGTATGAGGTTAGGTAGAAAGTTCTTAGTTTTGGCTATGAATTTTTATTTGGTAATGATGCTAAGTGGATAATTCTCTCTCTCCCCCTCCCCCTCCCCCTTGTAGCATAGCCAATAAAGATGGGTATTGAGGTATATGAATTAATTGCAAGTATAGAAACAACGTTTTATATGTGGATGTCATGTTTTATTTTTTTTAATATGTATATATAAATCCTGGAATCTGATACGAGGAAGTAGTTTGTATGCTTTCAATAATCTTTGTTTTAGAATACTCCTAAAGTTCCCCCTAGCGCAGAGGGGTTAGGGTGGGGTGGCTGGAGAAAGACTGAACGATAATTTTTTATCATGCTCTTCGTTATGCTGATATTTAATGTTGGTGGGGGACATGTTTAGTACGTTTGGAGTTGTTGTCTATCTAGCCCATGTTTGAGAGAGATTAAAATCTAAATCAATTTAAGTTAAGATAAACAATCAATTCCAACAATTATTTCATGGTTCCAAAATTCATTAACCACACGCGTATTAATTTTTATCAAAATTTTCTAGAAATCTGATTTTAATCCCCATTAAATTAAATAGGGGCATAATCTATTACAGATTCAAAGGGTTTCAACTTTGACATATTAATAGGCCTAGCTAGTTTGTTTGGTTTGGTAGAAACTTCTTGTGATGTCTTGTCTTCCATTTAGAATCTCTGATTGAAGCATAATAGGAATCTTGAATATACTAGAACATTTAAAATATACTAACCAAGATTTAGTTGTCTTTGTCCATATAAAATATTATCAAATAAATTTGATTTCCAAGGTGACTAGAGCTTGTTTTGTAGTGCTTGGTGCTTTTAAGTGCTTATTTGGGATGAGATTGCGAAATATGTGGATAATAAGTGGCTAGTAAATTGTGAATCTTACAAAGATTTCGTGTGAACAAAAAGTACGTTTGACCAAGTTAAGGTTTTCCAAACATGCTCTTAATAGGGTTGATTTAGAGTGAATTTTTTAATTTAAGCTAGTAAAAAAATATATCAAGTTCGACATTCAACTGGTCCAAGTCATTCGTACTAATTCGTGCAAGGTAAACATTTCATGCAAGACTTGTGTATAATTCATAGCTTTTTAATATCTAAACGATGTTTTTTTCTTATTTTCCAGCTCAATCAATGCTTAAGAAGGACTACAAGGATGAAATTACAAGGGAAGAGGCTGTTCAGGTTGCTCTGAAAGTACTTAGCAAGACAATGTATAGCATTAGTCTTACTTCCATGAAATTCGAATTGGCTAAGGTTTTCCTTTCTAATGTAAAAGTGAATTATCGGATCTGCTCACCAAGGGCCTTGAGTAAGATGTAAGGAAAGTTTGGAGTGACCCAACCTGCTACCGATGCATCTTAATAATTGTTCTCTCCTTTGTTTTCAAGAATTGTTTTCTTGCTACTTCTATTCATGTTTTCATTTTATATGACTTCCAAGAATTATATGTTGCAGTATTACAATTGCTTCTTGTCGTCTGGATGGCTGAGGAAATGTTAAATTATTAGATTTCAATTTTTGCACTAGTGAATAACAAGACATTTGTTTCAAAACCATCAATTTCTGAAGGATATTTATGCGTCTTGGCTTTGACAGTAATTGCTTTAAACATGAATAATAACTTGAGCATATTGACTTGATGTATATGCACATATCTGAAAATCAACTAGATATATCCAACAGTGAATGTGTAATTTTTCTTCTCTCCCTCAAAACAATGCTTTTGGCATTTTCCTTATACAAAAAATAACTAACATCAAGAGGTTTGTTCCGGGGGGACCCCTCTTAGGTAGTACCTCTTCACCAGAAGTGCAACAGCCGTCATCATGAAGCTAAAGAGTGTGCTCACAGATAAAAAACTTGCCAAGACATCCAACCTAGAAAAAAAGGCAATAAAGGCACTCGAAATGGTGATTAGAAGTGCAGCATATATAGGTGTTCCTATCCTTGGATGGACAATTGCAAAAAATGAAGGAATCATGTGGGCTCTTGCAATGTGAGTAGAATTGTGTTCATCCCCTTGAGAGCTCCAAGGGAAACAGGTATTTGGCCCAGTACATTCCCACTTTCTGAAATGCAATAGAATAAGCTGCATCGGGGGTCTATATCAGTGTATTTTTGCATCATGGTCAATGAAAGTGCCATCAATCAATATATCACAAAGATCAACGACTTCAACCCTAGCAATCTTATTGGTATGTCTCTTGATGGATGTTTTGTTTCCTTGGCCATGGTTGCAATGGTGTCAAATTCTCCATAGGCAAGGTACACAATTGCCGTTGCTTGGAAGACCCCTTGGGCACCATGAGGCAAATAAGGTTTCAAATTGGATGTGTTGCCATGAGTAAACCATGCAATTATCACAAATAAGATCACCAAAGTATTTATTTTTGATGTAATCCAATTAATGTAGGAAGCTTTCCTTGCACTGGCCATTGCAATTATTGATGCAATTACGAGAACTCCAACAGTATTCAGATCCAACAATAGTCGGATCCAAATCAATTTCATAACCAAATTTACATCCGACTGACAACAACAACAACAACAACAACCAGCTACAACTGGCTGCCACATGCACCACCACCTCCAAACCTATCATGATTGAAGCCCAACTGGTGATGAACTTCAATCAATAACAGCAATGCAAGCAAATTCACAACAATACAAGGTAATGAAGAAGCTAAAATTAATGAATATAAATTGAATTTGTTAAATCTTTTTGTATTTCATATATTGATAACATCTATTATAATGCATGAAATTCAAATAAGTGCAGCAAGAATCAATATTAACAAAAACATAAAATATGCAGCTGAGTTTGAAGATCAATTACAGTAATTAAATGACATAAGAACAGAGTATGACATGAGAAAGCGATAGAATATGGGGTGAGGAAGAAATTAGAATATGAGAGCAGGGGGAGAATGTGAGAGAAATGAGAGAGATTAGGGAAGTTGTTAAGCAACAAAAATATTCTTCAAATCTGATTTCTACCTTCCATGAGCTATTATTTATAGATTGAGGAGAATATTCTAGAATGTGTGAGTTGAGGTGCAGCAGGGGTGATGTGAGGCTAGGGAGGAATATTGGCTAACCGTGACATCCACCTGTCTTAAAAGAACATTGTCCTCAAGGTTCGAGTGGTCGATATCGTCCGATGGTTTTCGAGGTGGTCGAAGAAAGGGTGAGAGTTGGAGGGTGTCAACTTGATTTACAAATGGAGAGGAAATTGATAACATTACAAATGGTTATAGTTGTAGGGAAAGTGATAGTTGGATGGTTGGACTTGGGAAATTAAAACGGTTTGGGCCTATGAAGAAGAATGGATTGATTTTCAGTTGGGCTTGTTTAAAATTATCTTCATCCTTCATTTGGGCATTCAAAATCAGGCCCAATTTGCACTTCAATCTAAGATCCACATCATCTACTGGAGTTTTATCCCAAATTGGGCCCCTCCTAACTGGGCTTGATTCAACTGCTTATTAGTAGTTTCCACTTGCTGGTCATTCCCTTAGAATAGTTCAAGCCCACACCCATGACATATCACATTTTAAAAAAAATAAGTGACATTGTCTCACTTTTTTGAAAAAGTTACAAAATTATTAAAAAATGGACTAAAACATTAAAAAAGTAGCATTCAAAATTTACAAATTATTTTTTACTTCCTAAAATTTTTTAAAAGGTATTTTTGTAAATCTTTATAATATATAAAAGTTGGGTAGTTCCTAAAAACATTTTCCTGTCCATTTTCTATTTCTATAAATTGTAAGTTCTCATAAAATTAAACTGTATGAATGCAAACTGGATTAATGTGAATGCAAAATGAATGTATCTCAATGTGAGTGCTTTAATTTTATTATTAACACTAATACTGAATGAGTTCAATTAATATTTTTAGTTATTAGTATTAAAATTATCATTTAATTATTATTTTTTATTTGTTGTTCTTAATATTATGTGTAACCATCAATATAAAAATTGTGTTTAATTATTAATGGTCAAATCATTTGTTATCTTTAAAATTAAAAATCATGTTTTCTGAAATATATATGTAGTTGAAAAAATGCGTTGCTTATAAATAATTTTTTAAAGAATGTGTGATTGAAAATGAATGTTCAGAAAAATTTATTCTTGAAAAATCAATTCCATATAGGTAAGTAATAAAATATTATGTCTTGTGAGTTAAACAATTGCGTCCTTTTATGAATCGAGATGCATAGATGATTTCTTAGTATATAAAGTTAAATATATTTGCGATATACATTTGTTAAAATTTAATCAAAACTAACATTTCATGTTGCTTAGTTTGCTACATTCATTTAAATGTATGACCAATGTATTTAATTTGTAATGTTAAACTAAATATGAAATGAAATATTTGTTTAATAAATTTAAATATCAAATATTGTAATAAAATAGTTAGTACCAATTCAAATAGTACTATTTGGATAGTGATAAATTATTTGTGATGATCTAGAAATTATATTTTGAAATATTAATTACATCAATAATCATTAAAATTGAATAGTTATGCAAATGGTCATTGAAGTATTTTTTTATTTTTTTTAAGTAGTAAGTTATTTAAGTTCCTAACTATTACAATTATGGCAACTTAGTAAAAAAAAATTGCCCTTATTAAGTACACTTTATTCAACCCTCATTTTTTAACAATCATTTTCAACTAACATTCTATTAATAATATACATATACATATAAATTATAAAAAATTCATACTTTTTAATAGCTCATTGTACTAAAATTTACTGTTACCAACTACATTATTTGAAATAATGAGTCTCAAACAGGTGCTTAAGTATACATTTTTCATAAAATCATTATTATTAAACTCATTTTGTAGATAATAAGGGATCAAACAAGTACTAGATATGCTCACGAGATAAAAACGTAATATAAAATAAATGGATAACACTTCCCAAAAACAGGTATTGACCCATCTTCTTGTCTAAAACACATTTCCTAAAACGATAATTAGAATTATTAATTCACTATTTATTATCCATTTTGGACAAAATTCAGATTTAAAATAATCCAATTGAATGCAGATTTTTAAATAGCTACATTTTTTAGGTCTCAAAATTTCGTGGTCCGTCTCTCCTTTTTTAAAATCAATTACAATTTTTTTTTAAATTCGTAAAAATAAAAAAAAATAAAACTTTATCAATATCACATAAATATTTTTATTTAAAAATAGAAAATAAAAGAGGATAAAATAAGAACGGTTATCAATCTATTTTTCTTTTTCTTTTCGTTTTAATAAAATTCTGAGCATATATCACGGATATATCTATTTTTTTTTACGTATTACAAATTCTATTTAAATGTAATTTTTCTTTTCCATTTTAAGTTTTAAATCAATTCAAATTACAATATTTAAACAAATTCCGAGAACCATAAATATACGAATCGTAAAAAAATTAAGGTATGTATAATATACCTTTATAATTAATTATTTTCATTCGTTTCTCATTTTTAATTAAATATTCATTACATATGTTAACATATATATTCAATATATGTAAGTAACAAATGATTGTGCATCGATATAACACTAGTAGTTCAAAAATAATGGTATTTGTGCAAGTACCCAATATATATATATATATATATATATATATATATATATATATATAGGGAAAAGTACATAACTATACAACTAAAACTTTCACTTTTTAAACATAACAAACTTAAATTTTTTTTTTTTTAAAAATCAGGTGTTAATTAGTTAATTAATTAATACAATATTATAATAATTATATTGAGTTGCCAAACAAAGGCTAATATCTTAATCTTAATCTTAATATATATAATAACAATATAGCCGTCACATAAATTTACACATAGTTTCCCGCCATTTTTACCTGCTATTTTAGGAAACTTTATAATTTTATTATTTATTTTAATAATTCAATTAGGAAACTTCAATTAATGCAAAATTAATTATAGGTGGCATATAATAAATGACTTATTGATTTGTAAAAAATAAAAAATCTATAAATAGATCAAATTGTATATTATTTTTGTTCTTTTGATAATTATTGTAATATTTTGAAGTAAAAAAATATGCAATATGGGTGTCAAATTCAAGATCTTAACGAGAAGTTTAATACAAGCTAACAAATGAAAACAAACTCTAAATATATCATTCGTAAAATTGTCTCAAATAATAAATGTAAAAGTTTAATTTATACTTTTTACTTTTTTCAATATCCAATCTTTTTAATTTCTCTCATTTAAATCATAAAATGATATCTATCTTTTCTTACATAACTTCAATTTGACATAAATGATTAATTTCATATATTTTTTCTTATCAAATTAAAAGATATAATAGATATCCAATATTTCTAAGTAAATTCAATTAAAATATTTTAATTTCTACAACTTTAGATTTCGATAAATTTTTTGGTAATTTTGAAATTAATTTTATAAATTTACTCATTTTGTTCATTCATCTATTTTTTAATTTTATAAATTTAAAAGAACATCAATTTGTAAAATATATACTACAGACTTTAACTATTAATTCATTGAGTTCTATAGAAAATAAAAATATAAGGTTTTATCAAACTTATTCTATTTAAAAATAAAAATATGGTTAATACATTTATTTAACAGGAACAAAAAATAGTTTTGTGTGTGTGTGTGTGAAACATGACCATTTTTAATACTTGGTGAAAAATAAAATGTCACGTTGTATTTGAATCATTGAATATGAGTAAGTTTGATATTGATATTGATATTGATATAGACTATATAAATAGTTTTAAATGTGTGATTGAAAGTGAAAGAAGGTAGTATAAAACATAAAATAATTGTCAAATCAATCAATTGAGTGGTTGAAAATTGATTTTCATTTTTTAGAATGTGTGGTTAAAAAGTAGTATGTGCAATTGTGAAAAATTAGTTTTTAAATAATATGTGGTTGTGAATGAACATTAAAAAAAATTATTTTTGAATAATCAATTCTATATAAATAATAAAACTAAGAAAATTAGAGAATGAACAATTAACTTTTAAAAAAATGCAATTTATAACTTTTTTTTTTTTTGGATTATATATTGAATACGCAATTATACAATAAAGTAAGAAATCTTATATGGAGAAATGAAATTACAAATTATTTACAATTTGTGCATGCAAGTTATTATTATTTTTTATTGTGTTGTTTTTATCGGATATTATATTTTTACAACTTATTCAATAAATAATTTTCAATTATATATTCCGTGCATCGCACGGATGCGATTATTAGTTAAATAATAAAATCAAAACAATACATAATCCACAACAACTTTATCCCAACCCAACCCCGTACTCACCCCACCCACCCCGACACCCACCCAATCCACCCCCCACCCACCCCATAAAAAAATTTTCCTTCAACTTTTTCACACCCACCCCACCCCCAACACCACCTTATCCACCCTGCCCCCCACTCCTCCCCAACCCAACCCCACCCACCCACCCACCCCGCCACCACTCACCCACCACAAGAATGATTTTAATTCTATTTTTTTCTCACCTCACCCACCCACCCTATCCACCCAATCACCCACCCACTAGTCTCATCCCACCCCACTCCAAAAATAAGTTTTTTTTTTTTGAAATATTTTTTCACCATTCCCCACCCCACCCGACCATACCCTATCCCACCCCACCTCACCAACAATGATTTTTTTCTACTACCTTTCTACAACTCGTCCAGACCCTAACATATCTTACCCCGCCACCTACCCCAACAACACCAACCCCACCCAAAATTAATTTTTTTCTTCTAATTTTCAACTCCCCCACAACCCTCGCCCAGACCCTACCCCAACCCACATCATCCAAAATGATTTCTTTTACTACTTTTTCACGACTCGCCCAGACCCTGCAACGCCACCCATCCCCAACGCCACCCACCCCACCTAAAATTAATTTTTTTCTCCTAATTTTTCACACACCTACCCACCCTCCCCGACCCTACCTCGCCACCCACCCACGCCCACGCCCACGCCCACCCCCATCCTACCCCACCCAAATATGATTTTTCTTCTATATTTTCACACCCCACCCTAACAACCCCCACTACACCCACCCTAGCAATCCCACCACAACCCACCCCACCCAAAAATGATTTTTCTTCTATTTTTTCACACTTCACCTCAATCGTCCCATCCTATCCCACCGCACCCTACCCCCATCCAAAAATGATTTTTCTTCTATTTTTTACACCCCACCCCACCCAAAAATGATTTTTCTTCTATTTTGTCACACTTCCCCCCAACCGCCCCACTGCATCCCACCGCACCGCACCCCGCCACCCACCATACCCCATCAAAAAATTATTTTTCTTCTATTTTTTCACACTTCAAACCAACCACCTCATCGCAACCCACCCCACCCACCCACCCAAAAAATAATTTTTTTCTTCTACTTTTTCCAACCCCTAACCCGACCTCGACCCCACCCTACCCACCACCCACCCACCCCTCCAGAAAATTATTTTTTTCTTCTACTTTTCCCCACCCCGACCCTACCTCACCACAAAAAATGATTTCTTCTACTTTTTCTAGCCCCACTCGACCTCTACCCCACTATCCCCACCCCCAAAATCACAATCAGTCACGTAAGTTGACACGAGATCGCAGTTAAGGCACACAAGGTCACAATTACAAATTTAGTTGTAAAACCCCACCCCTCCAAAGTCACAGTTGGTCACACAAGGTCAAAGTTCGGTCACACAAAGTCGCAGTTTGGTCAAACGAGGTCACAGTTAGGTCACAGGAGGTCACAATTAGGTCAAACGAGGTCATGGTTAGATCACACGAAGTCATAGGTCGATCACATAAAGTCACGCTTCGTTCTTACAAAGTCACAGTTCGGTCACACATAGTTATATTTGACACAATTGTAGATCACATCACGTCCTCGTCCAATGGTCACACCAAGTCACAGTTGGTCACAATCTATATAATTGGTCACAATGATCCATAATTGATTACATATTATTTATTTATTGGTCATAGTTACCTAATAATTGGTCATAATCATCAATAATTGATCACAATTTATTTATTGATTGATCAAAACTTACTTGTTTTCTTGATCACATTCGCACTTATCATAAGTCGCACAAACTCACAATTAGTCAATATTTTGATCATATTTACCTATAATTGATCAAAATTATCATATAATTGGTACATATTATTTATTTATTGGTCATAATTTACACGTTTCCTCAATCACAATTAGTTAACATTTTAACATTTTTGTTACAATTACCTAATATTTGGTCACATTCCGTAATCTTAGTTTTCTTGGTCACATCCCCCATTTCTCACAAGTCACAATTAGCAAATATTTTGGTCACATTTACCTAATAATTGGTCACATCCCGTACTTGATCACACAAAGTCATGATTTGAACATACAAGGTCACAATTCGATCAAAAAAAGTCTCAATTCGGTCATACAAGGTCATAGTTCAATCACACGATGTCATAGTTCGGTCACATGTGTTACCAAACTATGACCTTGTGTGATCGAACCGTGCCTTCGTGTGACCAACTGTGACTTTATGTGATCGAATTGTGACTTTGTGTGACCGAATTTTGTAACTAAACCAATTGTGATCTAACTGTGACCTCGTGTGACCAAACTATGACCTTGTGTGATCAAACTATGACCTTGTGTGATCAACTGTGACTTTAGGAATGTGTGGGTAGGTGGGTGAGGTTTTTCAACTAAATTTTTAATGTGACATTGTGTGACCAATTGTGTGACATGTTGTGACTTTGCATGTGGGGTGGGGTGGGGTGATCGAATTATTAGGTAAGTGTAACCAAAATGTCAACTAAATGTGACTTTGTGTGACTTATGAAGAGTAGGGAATGTGACCAATTATTAGGTAATTATGGCAAAAATTATTAACTAATCATGAAAAAAAAACGAGTAAGTTGTGACCAATAAATAAATAATATGTGACCAATTATATTAAAAGTTGTGACCATCTATAACTTTTTGTGATCATTGGATGAGGAAAAGTATAAGAAAAAAATAATTTTTGGGTGGGGTCGGTGTGTTGGGTGGGTGGCGGGGTAGGGACGGGGTGTGGAAAATTAGAAGAAGAAAAATCATTTTTGGGTAGGGGTGGGGTTGGTGGGTGACTGGTATAGGGTCGAAACGGGGTGTGAAAAAGAAAAAAAAATCATTTTTGGGTGGGGTGGGTAGTGGTGGGGTTGTTGGGTGACGGGTGTAGGGTCGGGATGAAATGTGAAAAAGTAGGAAAAAAATCATTTTTGGGTGGGTGGCGGGGTAGGGTCTGGAGCGAGAAGGGTGGGGGTGTGAAAAATTGAAGAAAAAATCATTTTTGGAGGGGTGGGTAGGAATGTGATGGGTGGGTATGGTGGGGTGGGTGCAAAGGAATGGTCTTGGTGGGGTGTGAAAAAGTGGAAGAAAAAAATCATTTTTGGGTGGGGTGGGGTCGATTGCTTGGGTGGGTAGCTGGTAGGGGCGGGGCGGGGTGGGTGTGGAAAATTAGAAGAAAAAAATCATTTTTGGGTGGGGTGGGTGGCAGGGTAGGGTGGGAAAACATGGAGAGATAAAAAAAAACTCATTTTGTGGGGGTGGGGTGGGCAGGGTGGTGTTGGGATGGGGTTGGTGGGGGCATGAAAAAGTAGAAGGAAAAAAATCATTTTTGGGGTGGGGTGGGATCGGTAGGGTGGTGTCGGGCTGGGTGGTGGTAGGTGGAAAAGTAGAAGGAAAAAAAACGTTTTGGCGGTGAGGTGGGGTAGGGTGGGTGACGAGGCGGGCAGGGTGTGTCGTGGTTTGTGACTGAGATAAGATCAATTTGTCACTTTGCGATGAGGTGGGATAGAGTCGAGTGGAGTGGGGTTGGGTTGGGTTGGGGTGGGATGGGGAAGTGTAGGAAAACATCGGGAGAATATAAAAATAAACTTATTTTTGGGGTAGGGTAGGATATGGGTGGGTGGGTGGGGTTGGTGGGTGGGGTCGGGGGATGTGGCTAGGGTGAGATCAATTGTCACTTTGCGATGAGATGGGGTAGGATAGGGTCAAGTGGGGTTAGGTTGGGTTGGGGTGGGGTGGGTTGAGGAAGTGTAGGAAAATATCGAGAGAAAATAAAAATAAACTTATTTTTGGGGTGGGGTAGGATATGGGTGGTGAGGCGGGGTGGGTGGTGGGGTCGGAGGATGTGGTTATGGTGAGATCAATTTGTCACTTTAAGATGAGGTGGGGTAGGGTGGGGTGGGTGGGATGGGGAATGATAGGAAAATATCGAAAGAAAAAAAATAAAAATTATTTTTGGTGTGGGGTTGGGTGGGGTGGTGGTCTGTGACTGGGATAAGATCATTTATCACTTTACGATGAGGTAGGGTAGGGTAGGGTCGAGTGGAGTGGGGTTGGGTTGGGGTGGGATGTGGAAGTGTAGGAAAAACTCGGGAAAAAATAAAAATAAACTTATTTTTAGGGTGGGGTAGGATATGGGTGGTGAGATGGTATGGGTGGGCAGGGTGGGTGGGGTCTGAGGATGTGGCGAGGGTGAGATCAATTTGTTACTTGCGGTGGGGTGGGGTGGGGTGGGGTGGGGTTGAGTAGGGTTGGGTTGGGGTTGAGTGGGATGGGGAAGTGTAAGAAAACATCGAGAGAAAATAAAAATAAACTTATTTTTGGGATGGGCAGGATAAGGGTGGGCAGGGTGGGTGGGGTCGGGGGATGTGGTTAGGGTGATATCAATTTGTCACTTTGTAATGAGGCGGAGTAGGGTCGAGTGGGGTTGGGGTTGGGATGGGGGTGAGATGGGGAATGATAGGAAAACATCGAAAGGAAAAATATAAAAATTATTTGTGGGGTGGGGTGGGGTGGGGTTGGGGGTGAGATGAGGAATGATAGGAAAACATCGAAAGGATGGAGAATGATAGGAAAATAACGAAAGAAAAAAAATAAAAATTATTTTTGGGGTGGGGTGAGCGGACGGGCGGGATGGGGTGGGGTGATGGTAGGTTGTGACGTCAAAATTTGAAATTTTGATTTAATATTATATTAGTTTTAATATAATGTATAGTAGATAATTATGTTTATCTTATATATATCATTATATTTATTTTTAATTATTAAACACCTAACTAAATGAATTAACACCTGAATTTTAAAAAAAAAAGATTTCATTCACATAATTTTTGAATTGCTTCTTTGAAAGTTTTATGTAATTTTTCCATATATATATATATATATATATATATAAATTGTTTCAAACTCCCAAGTTTTTGACTTAACCCTTACCCAAACCCAAACCCGAACCCGAACCCAATAAACAAAAACCACCCAACCCATCCATTTCCCTTTCAGATTTCATTTCCCCCAACCCGGCAGTAGACTTCTCCCAAAAATCTCTCGACAAGCCCTCCTCCATCTCGCCCAAACCCTCCGGTCCCTCCCCCTCCAAACTCCACTCCGCCGCCTCTCTAGCTAAGCTTCCCTCCACCGGTGCCGCTCCAGGCTCCACAGACCTGAGGCTCGAGAAAGGCAGAGACCACAGCCCTCACTTGCGAATTGCGAGGTTAGTGAGATAGATTATTGAAAATTGTGTTTCGATTTGAAATTTTAATTATGTGGTTCTTTTGCTATTTGATTCTCATTTCTCCTGAATTCTTGTTGCTAATTTGCTTGTGTGAGTTGTGGGACAGTATTTATTGTATTTGTGGGGTTCAGTGGTTCTGAACTTCTGTGGTTGTGTTTCCTGTTCGGCTCATGTTGTATTTTGGAAGATTGAATAAAAGCAGAATGGCAGAACCAATAAGGATAGATTATTGAAAATTGTGTTTCGATTTGAAATTTTAATTATGTAGTTTTTTTGCTATTTGATTCTCATTTCTCCTGAATTCTTGTTGCTAATTTTCCTGTGTGAGTTGTGGGACATTATTTATTGTATTTGTGGGGTTCAGTGGTTCTGAACTTCTGTGGTTGTGTTTCCTGTTCGGCTCCTGTTGTATTTTGGAAGATTGAATAAAAGCAGAATGGCAGAACCAATAAGGATAGATTATTGAAAATTGTGTTTCGATTTGAAATTTTAATTATGTGGTTTTTTTGCTGTTTGATTCTCA
Organism: Ligustrum vulgare; assembly: GCA_963555705.1. Classification (NCBI taxonomy): domain Eukaryota; kingdom Viridiplantae; phylum Streptophyta; class Magnoliopsida; order Lamiales; family Oleaceae; genus Ligustrum; species Ligustrum vulgare. The sequence continues at coordinate 32,876,286 of OY743174.1, forward strand.
TTTCTCCTGAATTCTTGTTGCTAATTTGCTTGTGAGAGTTGTGGGACATTATTTATTGTATTTGTGGGGTTCAGTGGTTCTGAACTTCTGTGGTTGTGTTTCCTGTTCGGCTCCTGTTGTATTTTGGAAGATTGAATAAAAGCAGAATGGCAGAACCAATAAGGATTGATTAATTTCGCTAAAGTTTGTTCATAAAATTATGAAGGAGCATATTTCTGAAAATGTGATTTTAGAATATGATTTTAGGTTTCGATTTATGGTTTAGATTTTAGAATGCTATTTCTGAAAATGATTATTTATGTACTGGCTATTGTTGATGTGATTTTAGGCTTTGATTTTGCTTTAGATTATTGACTTAGGCTTTGATTTTTTTGGTTTTAGAACTTGAGTTTTAGAATGTGATTTTAGGCTTTGATTTTGCTTTAGATTATTGGACACAATTTAAAAATCAGGATTTTAAATTATTTTTACAAAAGTCAGGTCATAATTCATTATTAATTATTAATTAATAATATTTTTAAATTTAATTAATCTACCACCCTCACCCCTGTCACGCCCCAAAATTTTGTTAATTTTAATGTATATTTTTAAGAAAAATGGGTGTTGAACTTTTCATAAAGGAAGATTATTTTTAAGGAAAACATGCCATAGGAGTTGACCTCTAGGTGTTTGGGGCCGACTGAGACGAAAAATGCTAGCTGCAGACGTTTGGGGTGTCGACCCTTCTGCAGGGGGTCGACCAAACCAATACACTGGCAGAGTGGGGGTAGACCCCGTTGGCTAAATTTTGTAAAATTTTTTGCATGCTTTCAAAACAGAGTATAAGAAGAAAACTTTACTGACAATCATACTTTATATTAATTTACATACATAGAGAGGCTCGTTATTACAACATTCAAACTTAAACAAACTTACCATTACTACATTTTCGAAATACACCAAACACATTCTTCCATTTTACTCCCCCCACTCCCCCAGAAAATCATCGAAGATCCAGTATGTCATTGTTGTAGCGTCAAAGTAATCAACATAGTAATGAGATTGTACAAATCTATGGAAACTCAGGTATTCATGACACGTCACCAAGTTTGCACCACCTTTACATACACAAAATTACACCCATTGATCGTTCATTGACATAAACTCCTGAGAAATTATGTCAAAGTATTCGATGGTCAACATTTATAAAAGAGAGTTTTAAAGAAACGTGAATACAAATATTCAATCAGCAATATATACAGCAATGCTTTTGAAATGTGTCCAATTATAGATGTTCAATTACATCCCTGAGTAAATCATGGCCAATATATGAGCTTACTACTCAATTATAATAGTGTACAATCAATGTTCAATCAATACAATACAATATCAGTGTTAATAACAATATCAATGAGTAGAATCTTATATCTATAACCAATTTGATAAATCAAAGATTCAATCGTATATATAAAAATGTTTTTGAATTTCGATTAATAAAAGTAGGTATAGACCATTCTCCTTCAACAATCAAACAATATTTTCCTGAATAACATAGAAAAGAAATTAAAATTTTGAAATTATACAGAGGGGCTAGGGTCAACCTTTGTCTTAACGAAAACCCAGGTGTCGACCCTTGGAATTTTTTTTTGAGTTATGTTCCACTTCTAAACGTAATTCCATAACTTAAGATTTGTTTGGGACGTGATTCTCTCTTCTTTGAGTTTATGATAGATTTCATGAGATGACTCCCCCATTTATAGGGAGGATTAAATTTCATTTTGAGTTTTTCTTAATTCTTATCGTCATGATATAGACAAACCTTGTTCTTTACAAGCCACTTGACTTGAGAGTTGAGAGGGAAGTGGCACTCTTAGTTAAATAGGCTGGACAGCTCAACCCTCCACCTTTCTCCCATATGCTCAAATGTTGAGATTTTTGATTTTTTTTCTTCCATGTTTGGTTTTAATTGTGAGTGACAATATAATGTGCTATGGCTATGATCTTACTACCCAAATGAAGCTTTAAGTATCTAGTTTCAAGCGACATTTTTCATGCATAAAATGGTTAATTACAATAATAGTTATAAATTATAATAGGTTAAAGTAGGTATTTCGAGCCAATTTGATTGAAACCTTAGCTATGAGCCTCATACGAGTTTCACTGATAATTTCATCAAAAATATGAGAGGGTTTGGAACATATTTTCAAAGAGATAACATTTTGCAAATCATGTAGACGATTGTTGTTGGTGCAGGTGGTGGTGGTGGGGTGGTCGGAGATCTGTAGCGTATAAAGTACTGATTTAGGTGTATATCTATAGATTCACATGTATGGGGTGATGCAATAGGGTTGGTAGGTGTGGCATAGAACTTTTGTCAAAGGTGGTGGGTAGTAGATTTGAGTTGGCGACGACAGTGCAACGGTAGTGTTGGTAGTGGTTGTGGTGGTGGGATGAGGTGTGGTAGTTTCTGACCATTTAGTGGATAACGTGACGTGACCATTTATTTGATAAGTTGTTACTCGATAACTAAGTTGCGATCGATTCCATGTTGATTTGTGATCGAAAATAAATCATGATAAATTAATTTGATAATTTGTGACTCATAAAATTTGTGATTTATGAGATAAATAATTTGTGACTTATAAAGTTGTGACGTGTGATCGAGAAATAAGTACTTACATATTAATTTGATAAACTGTGACGGTGTAACCTATAAAATTTGTATTTTGTGACGTAATTGTGATTGTGACTAGTACGTAACTGTGACAAAAGAAATTGTAAGTTATTGTGTCCTTAACGTATTTAATAGATAAATCCTATTTGTCACATGATATTAATATAATATCTTAAGTTCATCAAAATTGAAGCCCTATTTGGTATCGATAAAAATTCGAATTTTAATTTAAGTCAAAATCAACATTTAATTTGAACTGCTCATTTCATAGGACTCGTAACTTTTCATCTACAAATTTCATTACCTTCTATCAAAAAAATACTAAAATTCTGATTTTAATCTATACTGGGGCTATATAAAATCTTAAGTTGATCAAAATTGAAGCCCTGTTTGGTATCAATAAAAAATTCGAATTTTAATTTAAGTCAAAGTTAAAAATTAATTTGAACCGCTCATTTCATAGGACTCATAACTTTTCATCTACACATTTCATTACCTTCTATAAAAAATCTACTAAAATTCTAATCTTAATCTATACTGGGGCTGAATTTGTATTTTCAAATGTAGGAGTTATGTATTGTCTCCAAATAGAGAACTACATGGCCCTTAAGATAGATTTTCCCAATGCTACAAGACCTGGCCCATGACAAGACTTATCTGTATGAAATCCCCAAATTTCCCCATCTTCAATTCCAGCTCCAGGTCCAACTCTTTCCGAGGGCTCAAATCACGCAACATTTCACCCATATTTATTCGCTGTGTTTGAACTGTTAATTATTGAAATATTATTTCGTTACATCAGAAGGGGATATCGCTTTTCAGTTTATTTTGATCTCGTTCAAAAGGCAGTGGTGCCTATTTTGAATATCTTCCAAGCAGGTGAGTAGTATAATTAATTTTTGTCCTATTACTTTTTCTTCTTCTTCTTCTTATCATTGAATGGATTTAGTAAGTTTCTGTGATCTACCCAAACCCTAATGCACCGTTGGGATGCTAGTTCCATTTGTTATGTTTAACTTCAACTCTTACTTCCAAATTCTGTATACGAGTTTTATTTCTATTATTTGCATATTTATGTCCGGATTGATGGGTTGTGGAAAAAAGTGAATAGAAGCCCTAATCTGGTTTTCTGAACACTTGTATGGTATGAGGTTCTGCAAAAACTAAAAAGTTCATACTTTTAGCTGTGAATTTTTATTTGGTAATGATTTTGAGTGAGTAATTCGTGCGATCTTGCTCGGATATTTCCCTTGTAGCATAGCCAACAAAAGCTGGGTATTGAGGTAAATGAATTAATTGCAAGTATAGAAACAACGTTTTATATGTGTATGTAATGTTTTTATTTTTAATATGTTATATATAAATCCTGGAATCTGATACCAGGAAATAATTTGAATGCTTTCAATAATTTTTGTTTTAGAATACTCGTGAAGTTCCCCCTGGGGGAGATGGTGGTGGGGTGGCCGGTGAAAGACAAAAGCCATAATTTCTGTCTTGCTCTTCATTATGCTAATATTTAGTGGTGCTGGGGGCCTGTTTAGTACGGTTGGAGCTATTGGCTATCTAGCTCCTGTTTGGGAGAGATTAAAATCTAGATTTTAATTTTAGTCAGAATAAGCAATTAATTTCAACTACATATTTAATAGCTCCCACAACATTTTAACCACACATTTCATCAAACTTTATCAAAATCATTGAAAATATGATTTTAATCCTCATCGAACAAGGGCCTAATCTATCATGGATTCAGAGGGTTTCAACTTTGACATATTAATAGGCGTAGCTAGCTTGTTTAGTTTGTTAGAAACTTCTTATGTTGTCTTGTCTTGCATTCAGAATCAGAATCTCTGATTAAAGCATAATAGGAATCTTGAATATACTTGAACATTTAAAATATACTAACTGAATTTTAGTTGTCTTTGTCCATATAGAATTTTAGTAGATTTTTATAGAAGTTGATGAGATGTGTGGTTAAAAAGTTGTGGGTCTCATAAGAGGTGTGGTTAAGATTAAATGTTGACTTTGAATTGGATTAAAATCAAATTTTTTAGTGAAAACAAACGGGGGCATAGAATGTTATCAAATAATTTGATTTACAAGGTGACTAGTGCTTGACTGCTTGTTTTGTAGTGCTTGGTGCTTTTAAGTGCTTATTAGGCGTGAGGCTTATGAAATATGTGGATAATAAGTTGTTAGTATCGTGTGGATAAAAAGTACGTTTGATCAAGTTAAGATTTGCCAGACATGCTCTTAATAGGGTCGATTTAGAGTGAATTTTTGAATTTAAGCTAGTAAAAAGTATATTATGTTCAGCATTCAACCGGTTTAAGTCTTATTGGTAGGATTATTCTACTATTTTTCTTTGTCACTTGTGAGGCCATCTCCATTTGGTTTCCTCCATGAACATTGCACTTGTTATATCCCATTTTGGTGATAGCTTGTCCATGTGTATATTTGAGGCTTTCTTTCTCTTTCTCTCTCTCTCTCTCTCTCTCTCTCTTTTTTTTTTTGGGGGGGGGGGGGGGGAGGCAAATAGAGTTAAGAATGTTGGTCGGTGCTCTGCATTAAAAAAGATAGAAGTACTGATAGAACAGTCTCATTCAATTTATGTTTCTGTTCTATATTTGCTATAATTTTGGAATTGGTTTTCTCAATCTCTCATTTCTTCCGTCTTTCTGTTTTCATCATTACATTTTCTGTACAAAGCATTTAAGATTTTTTTCTTTGGCCATTCTTATGATGTATGGGAATTTAGCATACCTGTTTTATGCATGTAAGAATCTCGTTTCTTCTGTTGTGGTCATTTTCTCATTATGTGGGATAACAAGTTTCATTCGGGAAGTAATTAGATGGAGGCATTGTGAATTATTTAGAATTACCCTATTGAGCTGTTACTGAAACGATGCTGCCTCCGGCCATGGCTCACCAGATTCGGCATCTGGCAGTGACATGGTCCATGCGGATTTGGCCCGTATCACACATATTGGGCATCCACTGGGATTTCTTTCGTGTCTCCAGCAATTCAAACTCAAAACCTTCCCTCTTCTGCATATTTATTTCTTTCTTCTTCAAACTTTGGATACAAACTTGTGATCTCCAGTGTATTTGTATATTTATATATTCTTTTTTCAAACATTGGGTGTTTTTATGTGGATAAATTGTTGGGTTGACATTACTAGTTACTAGTGATTTGTAGATTGGCAAAATGCTGGGCTCAATGCCGATACTGCCTCTCCCAGCTCCACCCTCCGATGGGAATCTTGGACCAACACCCCTGGCTCAGGTGATAGAGGAATCTAAAGATGAAGAGATGAATGGGGACAAGATTAATGATAATGAAGTATCCAACTCTCTTCCAACAACAGTTAAAACCCACACAAAGACTATTGGAATCATATATCCACCCCCTGATATCAGAAACATTGTAGATAAAACCACACAATTTGTGGTGAAGAACGGGCCTGAGTTTGAGAAAAGAATCATCGCCAACAATGAAGGCAATGCTAAATTCAACTTCTTACGTGCCTCTGATCCTTACCACGCTTACTATCAGCACAGGTTATCTGAAGCTCGGGCCCAAAATCAAACTTCTACCCAGCAGCAGTCATTGGAGCTTGCTGATTTGTCAGCTCCCGAGTCTGCTGCTACTGCTTCGGCTGCTGATGCCAGTGATGGTTCTGCAAAGCTTGATCCGTCGGCTCAGTTTAGACCCGTCCGAAAGGTTCTTGAGCCACCAGAAGCGGAACAGTACACTGTTCGACTTCCTGAAGGGATTACTGGGGAGGAACTGGATATAATTAAGCTCACTGCTCAGTTTGTGGCTCGCAACGGGAAGTCTTTTTTGACGGGTTTGACGAGCAGGGAGATCAATAATCCTCAGTTCCATTTTCTGAAGCCAACCCACAGTATGTTCATGTTCTTCACTTCACTTGCTGATGCGTATTCCAAAGTATTGATGCCTCCCAAAGGATATACTGGCAAGTTGAGAAATAGTGTTGCTGATATGACAACTGTCCTGGAACGCTGCTTGCATAGGCTCGAATGGGAACGATCACAAGAGCAGGCAAGGCAGAAAGCTGAAGATGAGATTGAGCAGGAGCGGCTGCAGATGGCGATGATAGATTGGCATGATTTTGTTGTTGTTGAGACTATAGAATTTGCAGATGACGAGGATGAGGATTTACCCCCTCCAATGACCCTTGAGGAAGTTATAAGGAGGAGCAAGATGTCGAATATGGAAGAGGAAGAGATTGTTGAGCCTGAAAAGGAAATTGAAATGGAGATGGATGAAGAGGAGGTCCAACTTGTTGAGGAGGGTATGAAGGCTGCTAGTCTTGAAGAGAATGGTGATATGAATAACAATGGAGCCAAGCCAACTCTTGAAGAACAGGAACCCCCTATGAGAATTGTGAAAAATTGGAAGAGGCCTGAGGAGAGAATCCCTGCAGAAAGAGATCCAACTAAATATGGCGTCTCTCCAATAACCGGTGAGCTTATTCCCATCAACGAGATGTCCGAACATATGAGGATCTCTCTTATTGATCCTAAGTACAAGGAGCAGAAAGAAAGAATGTTTGCCAAGATTAGAGAGACTACCCTTGCAGCTGATGATGAAATTTCCAGAAACATAGTGGGACTTGCACGAACACGTCCTGATATTTTTGGTACTACAGAAGAAGAAGTATCTAATGCTGTCAAGGCGGAGATTGAGAAGAAGAAAGACGAACAACCAAAGCAGGTTATATGGGATGGTCATACAGGAAGCATTGGTCGCACAGCAAGCCAGGCCATGTCCCAGAATGTTGCTGGGGAGGACCAAAATGATCCTACAAATAATGATGCAAGAAACCTTCCTGGTCCTGCACCACCACCACCTAGACCTGGTATGCCATCAATTAGGCCTCTTCCTCCGCCTCCTGGGCTTGTTTTAAATATTCCTAGGCCTCCAACTAATGTCCAGTATCCAACCACTTCAAATGCTGGGTTAATTGCTCCGCCACCTCCACGGCTGCCAGTTGTCAACATGATTCCTTCTGTTCGGCCTCCACCTCCTCCAATGTCGATGATGCACAGCCAACCTCATATGGTAAATCGACCCCCAATGCCTCCGTCAATGCCCCTAAATTCTCCCGGTGTCCCTGTTCCACCACCACCTGGATCGCAGTTTACGCCACTGGGAGGTCCCAGATCCTTTGTTCCCCATTCCATGTCCCAACCGGGCATGCACATGGTTCCTCCACCACCTACGCCGCAAGGAATGCCGCCACCTCCTCCCCCTGAGGAGGCGCCTCCACCACTTCCAGAAGAACCAGAGCCCAAGAGGCAAAAGCTTGATGACTCTATGCTCATCCCCGAAGAGCAGTTCCTGGCCCAGCATTCGGTATCGACCATCTTTGCTCTCTCTCCCTTACGATCCTTGTTCATAATTTTGCTCACTACTCCTTTCACGATTGCATTTTAGCTTTTTAAATTATTGCATTGTTATTATTGATTATTTGAGCCATCTGCAGGGCCCTGCTTGCATCAATATATCTGTGCCGAATGTTGACGAAGGGAATCTCAAAGGACAAGTGTTGGGGATTACTGTACAATCTCTATCTGAAACAGTTGGCAGTCTGAAAGAGAAAATTGCTGGTGAGATCCAGCTTCCTGCAAACAAACAGAAGCTAAGTGGAAAGGCTGGTTTTCTGAAGGATAACTTATCACTTGCGTATTACAATGTTGCCCCTGGAGACTCCCTGTCCCTTTCTCTCAGAGAACGAGGTGGTAGAAAGAGATAAACTTCATGATTTTGCGAACCAAGTAAAAGGTTCATATATGAAGCTGTTGTGTTAAAATGAATATTATTATTGTTATCCTTTAGGACACTTCTGTTCCATCTTTCTTTATCGTCCTCCAGATATTATTTTGGTCGTGTACTCTTTAAGTGTTTTGGAACTTCAAACTGATGATTGTATGGTATCAACTACAGATCCGGCATCTTGGCGATCATCTTTTGAGGGTAACCTGAAGTTGACTGGTTTTATGTCAATGAACATCTCGAGTTTGATACTTGTTATGCTAATTTATTTTTTCTGCTTACCTGTGCAGTTGCTCCTTCGCTAAGCTGTGCTCAATAGTAGTTGTGACCTCTGTCATTTACCGTCTTGTTTTTGAGTGGACTTTATTGTTTTATAGATGTTATACCCTAGATTCTGACATCGCTTATTTCGTGAGTTCTGTTATAGGGAAGGAAGAACAGAAGATCCTCCTGTGGAATATAGATATTGTTTTCTAGAAGATTTACCCATGCTTGAATTGGAAGCCATATCATTAGCATATTTCGTGTTCCTAAATTTTCATATTTGCTTGTCTTTTATGTGGGGGGCTTGAGGCTTTCTAATGTCATTTTTATTTGAAATTTTTATGCTTCGAATCAGCTTTTTACATGAAGTGATTGAGGCTGACTGATACCTTTTATTTCTCACTACAGAAAGTCTGTTCTATACATTTTCATAGTACAAGTCCCAGGTCTCGATCAGTTGAATCAGGTAGAATGTATTTCCTTTTTGTCAATCCTGATAATCTGGTTCTATTGCATCTCTCTCTCTCTCTCTCTAGGATTTCACTGTGTGCCTACCTTCCCTGTCTCCCTTAAAATTGATAGTTGACGACACTGTTGTAAGTAGATTTTTATAGTTGCAAAGGATAGCTTGTTATGATTGCCCGAATGGTCATCTGTTCAAGTACTTGATGATGAAGTCGCTGCACTCGGGAACAAAAAATTTACAGATGTGCATGATTTGAATAAAGACCAGTAAGGAAATCTTTTGTTACCCCTTTACTCCCAATTCCAGAAATGTCCGCAACTTGGAATAAAATGTGAATGAGACCATTTTCTTTCTATTTGTCCTGTTTGTATAACTGCAATTTTGGTGCACTGAGCATTGCAAGTCACTGGTATGTTTGCTATTTCTTTGGTTGATCTTGCGGCGATAAATTTCAGTGAACTTCAAATTCGAAACCATTTCAGTTCTATTGCCAACACCGGATTGTATTTGAGAGAAAAATTTATAATGCTGGTTTATTCTGAAAATTTTAACGTATCCCTGATAAAATGAAAATCGTGTCACGAGGTTAAGCGACCAATCATATTACGTTTACTAGTGCCATGAGGTTAAATGACCAATCATATTACGTTTACCATTGGCTATTGAACTATAAAGAGCCCTAATGGTTTTCAAACTAAGCCTCCGTTTGGTCAATCGTTTATAAACAAATATATAAATATATTTATCCAAGTCACTTTTTGTCAGTATATATTTTTTCAAATAATTTTTCAAAAACATATTTTACCTAAAAAATATTACATTCTTTGTTTATAAACATTTTTTTTAACTAAAAAGAAGCTTAATTGTGTGAGGAATGGTTTTGTTCTATTTTAAGTCTTTATTTGATCCTCATTTCTTTAAATTCGTTCTTTTTTTCTTCTTTAAAAAAACTGTTTTTAACAATACCTCTCATGGGAATAATAATTTTTCAACTCGTCAATTTTATCGAAACTTCTAATTTTTATTCAAGGTTACCCCAAATTGGGTGGTGACCGTTGTATGTATTATCATTGTAGCTATTATCCGTTGCATGTTTTAAATTCATCGATGCTACTTAAACAAAAAAAAATTCTTTTGACATTTTTTTTTTCGTCTACCAATTTTATTACATAACTTTTTAAAACTTTTTAGCCCCCCTTTTATGAAAATCCTGGTTGCTAATTAGCTTTACTTATAATAGAAGAAGAATACAAAATATTTCCATATATTCAACAAATATATGCTAGTTTTGATTGGGGGCTCTTAAAAAATAATTGGTATCAAATCTATCTTAGGATAAAAAATAAAAAATATTGAAATTACCACTCTTTTGGGGGTGGGGGGAGCGGAGGGTCTTCTTGTACCCTGCCTTACGAGGGGGCGGTACCCCATCATTAAGGCGGGGTACAACAAGTTTTTTTCCTTTAAGAAGTGGAGTCAGAAGGTGCCACGCAATGGACTGTATACTCGCTATTTTAAACTTTCTCAAATATCTTAAAAACTAGTTTCACAGAGACACGAATTCAATTTAATTAATAACCTGTTCGGCAATTGTTATAAATAGTCATGATTGGTGTTATTTTTGCTTTTTAGGTAAGATATGTGATTGAAAATTGGAAAGAAAAAAGATGTGTTGTTAATAAATGATATTGAAAATTGTGTTTATTATAAACAAAGTTTACCGAACACATTGTAATTAGTTAGTTGATTATAAATGCCAAACACGGATGTTTATAAATTACGCTTCTAAGAGCATCCAAATTGATGTTAAAATATTTGTTAGATGGAGATGTTGACTAATACATACCCATTAATATTAGACTTTGTTTAGCAATATGTCTAGTTCTAGTTCTAGAAAATGATCTCCTACCCGCTGGACGGTAGGTTATCCTACCCTCCAGCACCTTTTCCATCCCAAAAAAATCATTTTCTGGGATGAAAAAGGTGCTGGAGGGTAGGATAACCTACCCTCCAGCGGGTAGGAGATCACCAGCGGTTCTAGATATTGTCTAGCATTAATTTAATATATTTTATTCAATTAAAACATTCTCTCTCTTCCTTTTTTCTTAAAAATTAATAATAACTTGTCACGTACGCACAATGAACATTGTTGCATTGGAGAAGTTTTTTAATGTTAATGTCAATATCTTTGCCACATATACATAGTTTATACTGTCCCATTAGAGATGCTCTAGTAGTCAAGTTAATGTTTATATTGGATATATTAACTTTTGTTAAATGAATTTTTTTTTAGCAACATGTTAATTTTTTTGTTAAATTTAGCTAGCATTTTAATATGTGACGTGACAATTTTGTCTTAAAATTCTCAAATAGCATAAATATATCTCACCTCCACCCTCACCCCTAACCCCACACACTCACTCACCTAGTTTCTTATTTATTCAATTTCTTTTTCTTATTCCTTCCTATTTTTTTAATATAGATAAAAAATATTTTTTTTAATTTCATTTTATATAATTTAATGAAATCCTCAAAATGAGTACCATATTAATATATAAATTTTATTATTTTAAAAATAAGTATTCATCATATTTTTGGGCTTAATAAGAAAGTAAAACATCCATTGTGACAATAATGTAGTTAACTTTAATATGTATTCGTGTCATTTAATATCTTTTTTTTTTTTTTTTTTTATGTGACTAGTTAAATTTAACACATTTAATACAGATACTCTAACAAGTCTGGTAAATAATAATAATTAAATAATAGAAGAGATCCAAATCCAAAAAATGTGTATTATAGTTAGAGGACCTGGTTGGATGCTTCTGTTGGATATTGGTTAATAAATCGAGAATTGAAAATCGATTAAAGTGACTTTGTGTCGACTTCGACCTAATACTCAAAAGCTCGACTCAATCCGTTTAGGCAAAATTGTTTGCCACTTCGCCGCTTCGAGCGCACAAACGGGGATCGACTTGCCCGGTCAGGTCGCGGGGGTCGGGGGGGCAACGCCCCCGAAAGAAAATTTTGATTTCTCTGCATGTGTTGAAGGGTATATTTGGCATTTCGAAAACCAATATCGGATGAATGAGAAATTACGGAAAAGGACGAAAATCAGGTCAAAATGTTTAACCGTGCGACCGCACGGTTAGTAAACGCGCGATCACACGTCAAACTAATATTCGATTTTTTGAGTAAAACCGTGCGACCGCACGATCTATAACCGTGCGGCCGCACGGTTGTCCGGCCAGAAGGTACATTTTCGTAAATGTGCATTGTTTGGAAATGGTGCATGGTTTGGGCCTCAACCACTTCGTCTACACCCTTTCATGATCTATATATAGGACACTTTGGGTGTCCTATTCCTCACATTTTTGATATGCAAAAACATCTCTCATCCTCACTTCTCTCCTAAATCAAAATCATTTCATTTATTTTGATTTTCCTTCATTGCATCATTTGGAGTACATAAGCCTATATTTTGTTCGTTGTACTTGTGTTTTGGAGTGCTACAAACACAAGTGAAGCCGTTGTATCTTGGGAGTCGATTGCTGAAATCCGTAGGCACCGTTGCGAGGCAAATTCGACTTAAGGACAAAGAGTCCAACTCTTACCTCGGCTTTGTCCCTTCTTCTCTTATTCTTTTTGTTTGTATTTTTCTTTGCCGTTACTCTGTCCAATATTCGGTAAGGATTTACAAAACCATCATTATATTTATTTGACGTCACTATTCACAAAATCCACCCAACAGCTTCAAATGTAAGATCTGGAAAGAAGATTAGATACTGATAATGGTTTTTTAAGTGAAAAGGTTGAATAAGACTTTGTAGATCTTGATAAAACGATAATCCATCACATCAAAAGCGAGGACTGTGGCGGGCAACATTTAGCCCCTGTATGATATCATTATTTTAAAATAATATAATTTGAAATAGTAAATTTTGAAGAATGTATAATTAAAAATAGGGAATGTTTTTGAATTTATGTGTAAATTATTTTAATAGTAATGTTTGATTAAAAATGAATTTTGTTAAAAATGAGATTTGAAATTATGGATATCAAACAAGGGTTATATACTACAAATTTCATACGAAATTAAATTTAGCAATAATCTCTCTATATCTATCTATATATAAAAGATTGAAACTCTTAATTGGCACTATTCATTCAATTTATGCACTATTCATCTAATTGCAATTAAACAATATTCATCCAATTTAACTATTCATTCAATTAAAATTAAACACTATTCATCTATTCATGGTACTATTCATCCAATTGCAATTAAACACTATTCATCTAATTTAACTATTCATCTAACTGCGTTAAATATTATTCATCCAATTTAGACACTATTCATGGTAATATTCATCCAATTGCAATTAAACACTATTCATCTAATTTAACTTTTCATCTAACTGCAATTAAATACTATTCATCCAATTTATGCACTATTCATCCAATTAAACACTATGCATGCAAATTGTTCGAATTTTCCATCAATTTAGGCACTATTCATCCAATTAAACACATGTAGGGGTATATTAAGTAAAATATAAGCAAATTTATAGTTCCAATATATAATAATTATGTTTTCTTAATCTGTGTAAAATTAGAAATGGGTCTATTTTTATGGGATATGGGGAGTATCAAACAAGAAATCATTATTCGAAACTTCTCTAATAAGAAAATAATGGCAATATGTGTGTAACGCACACATCAATACTAGTATGTTAAAAAAAAATCATAAGCACATGATATCCCTTACCTATCGTATATGCTAGTAGTTTGGTTAATTTTACTAATTGTCACTGAAGTTTCAGCTAAATTCTAAAACGGTCATCGAAGTTCAAAATTTACTCCAACGGTCTTGAAGTTTTGAAACTTACGGAAATGGTTACTCTATACATGACACATTCATATTAGTCCTAAACTTTAAAACATAAATAATTTTTGGGAGACATTTTAAATTGATATTTTTAAATGACATTGTGACATGACACACTTACATTGGATAATGAAAAAATAAGTCGTGGAGTCATTATTTACACCACTCAATGTATGTGCATTATGTCACTTAAAAATATCAATTTAAAACGTCTCCCTAGAATTACTCTTAAAACATTTACCAAAAACACATCCAAATTGGTCCTAAACTTTAAAATATTGACGAATAAGTCTCCATCTTCAACACCACCATCACCACCACGTTGTCTCTCTGTCCACCCTCACACAATCTGCTAATCTATAAAATTTGTTTTTTCAATATCCAGTCATCATGGAAGGATATGCTTTGACTAACATTAATTGAAGAATAAAAGAAGAAATAGACCAGGTTCTAGATTTCCAGTTACGGACCAAAAAATTGGAAGCATTCGGCAGAGAACAATCAAGGATCTAGGTTATAAAGAACATCTCTATGAGGCCATTATATATCTATGCAACCTTTGGGTCCCTTCTCCAGCCACTAACCTCCTCTTGCCCGTACTGGTGCGAGTATGGGTGCGAAAATGCACCTGAAATTCGATACAAAATTGCACCAGAACTGATGTGATTTTGCACCAAATTTTGGGTGCAAAATCCGGTGTGAAATTGCACCGAAATCTGGTGCAAAATCTCACCAATACTGGTGCAATTTTTTTAACAATATCGATGCGATTTTTGCACTAGTTTTTGCACCACAAATTGAATCAGTTTTGCACCAGATTCCCCAAAATTTCTTCACGTTTCTTGGTTACAATTTCATTAGCCACCAAATATAGTAGATTGACACAAACCTCATTTAGAGTCCTTCAAGCATTATTTAATAGTCAAGCTTGGTTCATCTCTTTTGATTTTGGGTCCACTACTATTTCCTTCCAGTTATGTACTTGTTTGTATACTTGGTAAAACCTGTTTTCTATCAACTTGTTTAATATTTAACGACTCGAATTGTGATTCAATTTTACTAATTCTGTCGCTCAATTGTTTAGTATAATTGACATAAATGACAAAGAGCTCCATTAACAATTTGAGGTTTTGTTGGAGTTTTTTTGCCATTTGCTCTATTCAATCTTTTATATCATCAGCTTCCTCAATGAGAAAGTTCATTCGCATTATGGCGTCTATTAAAAATTGTTTGATATTATCCATCAGCAAATTGTATATTTCTACTCAGAAAATCTGCAAGATAATTACTAACACATTTAATATGAATTAAATCAAAATTATAAATGCTAAATAGGCTTGCCATCTATGGAGCCTTCTGTATTGAGGTTCTGGTGGTAATTTATTTTTTTTACTAATCCTACAACTTGAGAATTGTTAGTTTCAACAATAAATTTATTCGATAATAGGAATAATGATATTTTTTTTTTTGGAAAATAAAAGAACTTTTTTATTCCTCTAATAATTACTAATAATTCCTTTTCATGAGTGATATAATTTATTTCTGCTTGGTTAAATGTTCCGCTTGATTATCTTCATATTTCATTTAGATCTGTTTTTAATATTACTGCCCAATATTTATCTGAGGCATTAGTATTAATTATCAGATTATCTTTTTCATCTGGTAATCTTAATTTTGATAAATTTTTGTATTCTTCTTTAAGTTATATAACAATTTCTACATGTTTTGCACTCCATCCTTTGGTATTTGTTTTCTATGTAAAACTTGGATTTTATGTCTCTTGTTTGAAAGATTTTCAATAAATCTTTCTACATAATTTAGACATTTTAAAAAAAAATTTAATTGTTCTTTTGATTCTAATTTATCTCAAAATTTTTATATCTGTCTAGATATATGAGTTTGTAGTTTTATTCCTCTTTTATCTATTGATAATCCTAGAAAATCAATTTCTTATTTTTTTATAATAGATTTCTTCTTTTAGAGAACAATTCCTTCTTTTTTGCATTCATTTATGAATTTTATTAAATGGTTTCTATGTTCTTCTTTATTATTTAAACATATCAATATATCATCCACATATACTTTTAAAAATTCATTAAATTTTCTAAATATATTATCCACTTTTCTTTGATATATTTGTAATGCATTTTTTAGCCCAAAAGGCATTTCTATCAATTCATATTTACCTTGAGGTGTACTAAATACTGTATTTTGTATACTATATTCTTCTAATTTAACATGTCAAAACCCTGATTTATAATTAAACTTAGAATAGTATTATTTTGTTTTGTTTTCCTTTTACAAGATTTATTAGAACTTCTTTATTTGATAAGAAATATCCATCAATTTGGTGTATTTATTTAGTTTCTTATAATTTATTGTCATTATTGCTTTTCCTCTAACTTGTATAGAATGTTTTATGACCATAAAGGCTGGACTACTATGAGGTCCATTACTAGGTCTAATAAGTTTTTGTTCTAGTAATTTTTTTTATTTGGATGTTAAATTTTTGTGTATCTTGTATAGTGTACATCATTGGTCTTACCCTTATAATAACAATTTCTGTTGACTCTATTTTGGCTGTAGGCTGATGTGGTTTTTAAAATAATAATAGATTTTCTCCATAAATTTTTTCTAATTGTTCAATGACTTTTTGTATACTTGTTTCTACTCTTGTTTTTAAGACATTCTTGTATATTATTTTTTTATTTTATTTTGTGTGATTGGTTTTTTCTCTCATTTATTACTAAGTTGGGCTGACTGAACTATATAAGATCTAAATTCTCTTGGGATTTTTAATAAGTGTCCACAAGGTATTTGTAACATTATCATGTACTTGTTTGTTTATAATATTGAAATTGTTGGATAAAGTCATTTCCTAATAATATCTCACATTCTAATTTGTCATAACCATATATTTTGTTTATTACTATTTGTTTACTTCCAAGTATTATATTAATTTAATCAGCACTATTGATTATTTAGGTACTTTTTCCAGTTACTCCTGTAATCTTTATCTTTCCATTAGTATTCCATGATTTGATTAAAATTTTTTAAAATATTGTTATATCACTTCCAGTATCAATTAATGCATAAGTTGTTATATTTGTTTCTACATTAGTTATTCATTCAGTTTTTCTACATAGTATATTTTGTCCATTATAAGTTATATATAGTCCTTTTTTATACTATAATCTTCTAACCTATTTAGGAAACTTATTCCTAACAATATATAAGGTCCTATATCCATACTATTATCTATATAACATGATACCAAAAGATTAATTCCTCCGATTTTTATTGCTACTTTGACTTTTAGTTTAGTGATATGTAATTGTCCATCAAAATTTATATATCTACATGGTTTAGTTCTATGGGATATTAATCATTTATTCTTGTTTGATGCTATGTGACATTCACTAGCTCTTGTATCTATTAATATATTTGATTCTTTTACATGTTCTTTTTATTAAAATATTCACCTTCTATTTTAATATCTCCACCATTTCTATGAAGTTTTATTTCTCTTGTATTATTAGTTTCTCCTAATTGTTTCCTATTAGGTAACCTAAGACTTCTTGATCTTCTAATTCATCTTCCATATTCGAATGTTATTATATTATTAGGGTATTCTTCCTCTTTTAATTCTATTATTTCGGGTTTATTTTTTGTTATACTAAGTTCATAGTCTTCTGGAATTAAATTTATCTGTTTATTTGGGTCTACAATTTTACTAGCTAATGTCTTTATATTCTTTGTAAACTTCATTATATGATTTTTTTAGAGTAAATAATTTCATAATTAGAATTGGTAAATGTGTGTAATGTTCTATATTCTATAGTCATAATTTGATCCCCTAATTGCATTATATCATTTCTATGTAACTTGAAATATAAACCTAAGACTTCATTAAAGTTTCTATCCTTTAATAAAACACAATATTTTGGATAACATGTAAATAATAATTTTTGATATACAAGGTTTCCTTCTATTTTTTTTGGATGACTATCTTTTAAATTTATTATTCTCTCATCATGTAACCTTACAGTTAAGAGTGAATCTATCCTTTCTATAAATAAAGATTTAAGCATTATTTGTATTCCTTCTAAATAAATATATTGAATCTTTTCACTTTGTTTCTTATTACTCTTTGTTAATAATTTTATGACTGTATTTTTTGTTAAAAGATTTAATTTATGTTTTCCTTGAGTTGTACTAATATCTATTGCCTTTTCAATTTTATGATATTCATTTATTGCTATCATTTCTCTTTTCCATATTCTATCAAAGATCTCCCATTTCCTATTTTCAAATCTAAGGATAACTTTTGTATCTTCTTAAACTTATTATTATTATTATCATCAAAAAATTACTTTTAATACATACCATCCATTCCTTCATTTTCTTGTACATCTATATTATTGTTTTTCTATTTCTTCTATTTCTTTATTCAGATTCTGATTCATTGCTTTTAAGTCAGTTTCACTTATACTTCTTGATCATAATATCAGATATTTCACTTAATTCATTTTTATTTCTAGATATTCTTTTTGTAATATTTTGAATTTTTCTTATTACAATCAGGATTTATATGTCCTATTTCTTCACAATTTTAACACTTGCATTAACTTTTTTAGTTTTTATAAGGTTTATTTTTCTATTTTTTATTTGTATTATATTTTCTTTTATAATACATTCTCCTTGGTTTTATATATTTTCCCTAAAATTTCTAAATTTTTTTGAACTTTCTAATTTTATATTTTCTCTTAGTATTTCTCATTTCCGGATTACATCTCCATTGTATAGGTATTTCTATATATTCAAAACATATTCTAGTCAATTTTCATGATTTTTTCAATAATTGTCTTTGCTAACATATGTATGCTAATCTTTCAAATAGAAATTTTTATCCTTGATCTTAATGTTGTAGGCATTACAGGATTGTCTCTAACAAATTTTTCAAATTCTATCTTAAAATATATTCTTCATGAATTTGGTAATTTATTATAATACATATATCTGTTTACTTCTTGATTTTCATTACTATAGAATTGAACATAATAGCAATTTTTAAATTCACAAGTGTCTTCTTTAATTTTACACATATCACAAATTGTTAAATTTATTAATTTGACTCTAGCATTATATTTTTTACTAATTGATTCTTCTTCAGCATTACTTATCTAATTTTCTCCTATAAATTCATCTGCTATGTATTGTACTAATATTTGTATACCTTCTTTATCTGATTTTATTATTTCCGTTTGAACATTTCTTCTTATTAATGCTTTTGTAGCCCTACCTATTCATTCCCACCAATTTCTAACATTTCATTCAAATGACACAACTAAAAAATGTTTATCATAATTATTAGTTGTTCAAATCTATCTCTGTATTTATTTCCGTTAGATGGTTGTCTATCTCTAATCTTGTCATAGAATTGTCTATGTGATTTACTATATAGAGGTGCATAAGTTTTATCCGAATATGGTAATTCTCTTTTAGAGGTTTATATTGGAGCTGGATTGGGTACTTCTCCAGTATTCATTAAAACTTGGAATTCATTCAAATTATCTAAGCTTAATTGGTCAAAATTTTTTATAAGCAAGTCTAATTCTTCATCCATCTTTATCTTGTTTTTCTTCAACTTTTAGTTTTCTTAAGGTTTTTTCTATAGATTTTTGTAACTCTAATTCTTCTTCTAGTATCTTTGGTAATATGTTTTTTCTAAATTCATCATTTATACTTCCTACTTCTATTACAATTTTTTTTCTTGTTCAATGTGTTTATACATTTCTTTTTCTATAAGTTTTTTTGTCTATTTCTTATTCTTATTATTTTCCTTTAATTCTCTAATCTCAAGTTTTAGTATATTTATGTCATTTCTTGCTTTTTTTTTTAATTCATTTTTAACTTCTTGAACATCACTTATTAATGATTTTATTAGTATTTTTAGATCTTCAATATATTGACTTATTGACATTTGGACTCTTAGTTTAGTAATTTGGATTTTTTGTACTTTAAATAATCTGTCATACATATCATCTGTTTTTATTTCTAATTTTTTTTATTTCTTTCTTCTATTGATACTAGTTCTTCCACCCGTGCGATGCACGGGATGCAACGATTGATTAAATACATAATGATCCGGTAATAGATGACAATTGCAACAGAATAAATAACATTAGCAAAAATACTGAGTTCTATTTCTAAACATTGCATCAATGCACCAAATTTCGTTCTTATTTGTAAACATCAAACATAGTTCAGCCACAAGATGCTCTACAATATGAATTTCAAACCAGGGTAAAAGGCATCTCTAAACTATTTATGGCCAGTCCCCCCCCCCAAGTTTTCGAGGAGAAACCACTGAAGCTTACAAAAGAACGTGTGCTTGAAAGAACTGGCTTCACGTCAAGATCTTCATGATATGGAGCATCTGTGCTTGAAATTTCCTTGTTCAATCCAATATCATCAGTTGAAATGTGGCGGTCGTATCGATCACCCTTCATCAAATGACCTCTTGCCTGCATGCAAAGGCAGAGCTGCACCAGTAAGGAAAACCCCATTTTGCAGTATTTTTACATAAACTTTTGTGCCATTCCTTTTAGCGACTTGATATGATCCCAGCCCAAAGTTATCAAAAATGAAAATAATATAAAGGTTATAATTGAACTGTTGGGCACTATCGGATTAACAACATGAAATGGGTGGGCATGCATATTAGTCATATTCCATTCAAATTAATTAGAGTAACAATAAAAATGCAAATCTATGGATAGCAAAGTGTCTTTTCAATGATATAAATGATAGTTGCAAAGCTGACTTTTAGCACTAAAAGGTTTCATTAAAGGACAGTAGAATTGCGAAGTTGAATAAATGGATTTAGAAAGGAATAGATTAAGGCATTTGTTGAAGCAAGCTGGATTTAGAAAGGAAATAAGGCTGAGTATGAGAAAACTAATAATTGGCAGAAACATTCACATGCTCGGAAAATAACTACAATGAGAGTTAAAAAATACTCCACATGAGATCATTTATATGGAAATTATGCCATATGTCGACTCAACCCATGACTGTCCAAAATATGTATGCAATTGAAATTGAAACTATCCTTTAATATTTTTAATTTTTTATCAATTGGTTTCAATAGAAGCTTTGGTAAGAACAACAAAAGATTCATATCCAAAATACTTTGATGCCCACCCCTACTTGCAAATACTTTGAAATGGGTGAAGAGATGGAAGATAAGCTTTCTCACTCAATTTACTGCTGCATTCAGGGATCAAATTCACCATGATATTCAAGTCAAGCCTGGAAACAATGGAACCTTGATACCTGCGCACAGAGCATTATGATAAACAAAAGAGAAGAATTATAAGAATCTTTGAAAAACAAACTCGAACCATTTCACATGCCTACTTATATTACCTTCCTGCAAGTGGTCATTGGATCATCGGAATAAAATGTGGGTAGCTAATAAGCATTTCATAAAATTGCACCCAATGACCACCTGCACCATATTTAAAGGATATCATTATCTCCACACTCAGCAAACCACACAACAATGAAGCTGGAAAGTGCAATAAAAAGTATCTCAAGCACCTTGATATGTTCACAACCTGTAACTTCCTGCTACAGTGCAACTACAGTACAATATGTAAGCTAAAAAATTGAAAAGCATGGTGTAAAATAATGAATAAATTCTTTTTGAGAGTACATCATTGATTTCAGTGATCTCCTTTAAAAGAGTAAATCTTTTACTGCTGCAAAAATATGCACACGGCAATCTCCTTTAAATATTAATTTAAATCTTATATTTTTCTCCCATTCTATCACTCGTGCGATGCACGGTATTAGATATACACAAAATATTTGAAGTAAAACTTAAAAACTTGAACTTGCAAAGAAAAAACTAAATTTTAAATACGGAATATTCCCTATAGATATATACATATTTATGAAGTATAAATTAAAAGGACAAATTATTTCAAATTCCCCAAAACCATCATCAGATTCAGCATATCCAACATCTAAATTAGGTTCGACTCAACTTTAATATTTTTCCGTTCAATGTTTGGGTTTGTATCTAAAAAAAAAAAAAAAAAAAAAAAACTGATTGAAGCTGCTATACTTGGCTAGCACTGGAGGTGAAAATAAATCAACTTTAGTTGAAGTGGAAAACAAATCAATAGACTGATTTGCTATGTCGAACAAATCTACTGATTTATTGTCAATCCTAGATTAGCATGCCAATTCGGAGTCAGCGTTCAAAACATAAATTAAATGTACCAACAATATTTAAGGTGGAAATATAATGTCATATATGTACATAATTTTCATGGGCCAATCAAGTAATCAAAAATACTTTATAAAGCTGCAATATAATTAAACTCCAAATGGTATACTAAAAGTAAATGTTGTTTGCAATTCAAGAACGACATGTTTAATCTTCTGATATTTGTCATATTAATGGGATGATCAGTTTCCTCACTTCATTTATTTTTTCTCATCTGGAAATCAAACAGGCGAGTAGAAAATAACACCCTCTATTCTCTCTCTCTTTAACCAAATTGATTTTAACCCCCAAGGGAAAACTATATAAAACCAGAGTATGTTTCACCTCAAATGTATATATACGTGAACATATAAATATAAATATGAAGAGACAGCTAGAGATTGCATTCAAAGATTCATCTACAATTAAAAATGGAGAAATATATCATACCTTAGTTTGTCATCAACAAAATCCATTTTTGTTCCTCTTACATGCATGAGCACCTTTGGATCAATCAATATCTTCACCCATTTTCCCTCAACCAATTCTTCAAACTTCCCTTTTTAACATCTAGATCAATGAAAAAACATGATAAAAGGGTAATGTGAAGTCTCTAGATCAATGAAAATTAGGAATAGACAAACATTAAGTCTTTGAATAGTATTAAGAAACCGGTAACAGTCAAGAACTTGTTGATGACACTCAAAAGGGGCTAAAACCAAAAGTTTTTTGAACTTCAGAGGAGTAATGTGCCAAATAATGTGACAATCCAAAAATACAACTTCAGTCCAATCAACAACAAACTTGGTAAAATATCAAAGTAATTCAATAGTCAAATTTTATTATCTGTAATCAATCCCAATTTATCTAACATCCAGGCTGTTAGCACCGAATAAAGCCAGTGAAGTAATAATCTGATATGGAAGAAAGGTCGTGTACTGTCAAATCAGCATGGGAATTGTATATTTTGCACAGCTTCAAAGGCAACATAATAATATTATTAATTTTTTTATTTTATTCTTCAACACCAGACGTTTTGGGGGGGAGGGGGAACTTAGGAGGGAAAATACTATGATGCAATATTAAAAATAACAAACAATAATAATCAAAACATCAAAACATAATTTTAATAAAGATAGCAATAATAACTACTAAACGAAATAACAAACTACTCACTGGTTCATAACTCTGTGTACTACACTATTAAACGAAATAAAAATCCCAATAAAAAAGAATCTCACCACTTCATAACTCAGTGTACCAGACCGTGAGATAATTCCAATTACTGTATTTCACTGCAGGTCATACAAACGAATGTCCAAAAGTCAATGGAAATATATTGAGTTCCCTGCAGCAGCAAAAAACATTGATTTTTTAAAAATCAATCCAAACAAAAAGGTACTTTTAATCTTTACAAACCCTAAATTTGTAAAACCAAAGAACTTCAAACGAATATAATTATTCTTTACGCATAATTTGTGACACTATAGCATGTATAACAAAATGTCAAAATCCTTACTCATATGCCATGGAATCGAAATCACTGAATTGCATTCAAACAACTTCAAGCACTGATTAATGGACAACAGGCTATAAAAGATGGTAGAAGTTTCCAATTTATAAAAAAAATGTAAATAAAATAAGGTTAATACTTAGCTGTTGCAGTTGATGCATCTTTGATTCGGAAGGAGCATCATGAGACCCCTTACAATCTTCTCGTTTCACCGTTTTCCATCATGCCTGATTCATTTCCACTCAAAAATAATATATTTCACTTCTCTCTCACTGAAAGGATTAAGTTATAAGCAAAAGATCAAACATACCTCTTCACATTTTTTTTAAATAGAATTTGCACAAGATCAAATGTAGAAGAATATGTTGTGTAGTTTTGGCTCTGAAATCAACAGATGGAAAACAAAAAATGTCTATAAATGCCCCTAGCCAAACAAAGATCTGGTCTATTTGCTATGGCAAACCTACTCCAGAACTACTTTAACCATCAAAATTAACTCTTGCATCCACCTATAAAAGTGAAAAGTGGGAAAAAAACTGTATAAAATAAGTTACTCTCATTTTTCTCAAACACGTGTAAGGAAAGAAATCTTGCAGTATTTTCTTAATAGTCACACTTATATTTGTTATCTCATAGGCAAGAAAGTCTTCAAAATCACTTAATTTTCTCCTAAGTCACACTTTAAACCAAATTTTAAAGCTCGTTCAATATGTTGAAAAGTGGGAAAAAACAGTAGAAAAATATTGAAGTATCCATAAAAACTGTTGAAACTAAAGCACTGATAAGCACAATTAGCCTGATGCATTCCACCTGACCAACTGATACACGTAGCTTGCCATTTCCAGCCTGACCAAGCATTCTATATCCTTCCCCCAGCCCATCTTTTTCAAAAAATATCAAAAGGAGTGCGAAAATGGTAAATGGACTCTCTAGAGCATAGACCCAAATCAAAACATGAAAAGTAATCAACTTCAGTTTAAAAAAAAAGTAGAACACAAGAAAACATGTTTTATTCTAGAAACTTAACAGAATAGTTCAAAATCCATTTCTCTACCTTATTTTCTATGATTTCTTTTCATTTTCCTGTTCTCTTTTTCTGAATTTCTCTCCCATATGAGTAATGAGTAATTTCAATTTCCTTCTTCTCTACTTCAACCACCTTGGCTTTCAACTCTTCATCAAGAGATTTCCTCTTTTGATCCATTTCCAAGTCAAATGCAGCCTTATTTGCATCCAACATGTAGACTGCTACTTATCCCAATCGAGTATCCACCACACTTGAAGTTAATAACCTGAAAAAAATAGAAATACTCAACATTATATGTCGATTATTATTTCCATATATAAACAATATGAGATTTTACCACTTGCCTGGACATAAAATAATGGAAAGAATTGAGGGATCTGGTCAAGAATATCCTCCCAAAAGAAAATTTTAATTTCTACATCTTTCTTTGCCTCGAATTCAAGAAAATTTGCCAAATTCATATCAATTCTTCCATCAACCAATCTAGCACCTGAATCATTTGAAACAATCTGTAGATCTTCGTCACTGTTTTCATTATGTCTCCTTAATCATCCAGCAAGCAATGTTTGTCCTGACAGTGCACTACTAAGCGACACTTTTGTCCAACCAGCTGCAAGCCACCCAGAATCCCTTGTCCGATGCTTTTTTATAGCACATAAAAATGTGAAACCACCGTCGAAAAAAGGTGGGACTCCGACTCCCAGAAACTACAACTTAAGTGGACTCTCTGGGTCTGTTAGCTTCATTAGCACCACACTTTGCACAACATCTATCAGTTAACATGTAAATAGAGAATTTTCAGTTATCATGTCTATGAAATCAAATTCAACTAATATATAAAACCTATCAAACTAAATATTTGGAAAAACTAAATAATAGATGGATGCAAGAGTGCTCACTTTCTGATGGAACTGATTAATTTGCTTCATTTTCAGATAAGGATCATTCAAATTCCCAGATTTGGAAAAGGCTTATTGCTGGTCAGCCAAAATTGAGCAGTGGAAATAGATCATTTGGATTGAAACTGAATCGATAAAATCCAGAAAACTGAATCTTTAGAAAAACCCACATATCTATATCAAATTCCAAATCAAACCCATAATTTGATAATCTATTTCCAGATCAAACCAATTCAAAAAATGAAAAGAAGAAAAAGAATTGCACCTAAAGATTAGAATTGTCGATGGTGTCGGAGCTTTCCACCTCAAGGGTGATGGTCTTGCCAGTTAGGGTTTCAACGAAGATCTGCATCTGAAAGATTGAACAACATAACCACTCAAAGATTTGCAGGTTCGGCTAAAAAATCGACAGATTACAAAATCGAGGATCGAGGGGAAAAAAAAAAAGAACAGCACAAAATTTAAAATCTTAAGGGTAAAAATACGTGTTAATCGATTTGAAGCAGCTTTCTTAGGAGATTTGTAGAAATTTTGCAGTCGATTCTCGCACGTCCAGTCGCCGCAACCTGACCAAGTTCGGGTCGAGTCTTCACTTTGATACTGCTACTCTCTTTGTTCAGCAGTTGACCCGCCGGAGATTGGCGGTTTTGAAAATGGTCAGAAGCTCGATGTCGCTTTGAACTTCCGGTCGGCCAGCATTGGAAGAAGTAGGAAGTTCTTTCTGCATCCTTCAATTCTTTCAAGATAAGCTTCGACTCCACACTTCACCAAATTAATAAACTTTTTCCCAAAATCTCAAGGTATTGCATATGGGTCTACCTCCAGTGACACCGTCAACTCCATTTTTGCGCAAACAACTGTAGTTCTGGTCGAAGATCCAAACATCTTCGACACAGACAGACAGAGAAAAACGATGAGAAGGCATGTTTTGAATTTTGAAAATGAAAACGCTTTCCCTAAAATTTCAGTAAAAGACTTACTTCGTGGTCCCACTTGGGTAGTACTTTTTTTTTATTTTTAATATAGTAGATTATTATATTATATTGATTGGAGCGGGATTTTGCCAAACTTTTGAGCGGGAAATTTTTTTGCAACAATTCTTGTTTAATATAATAGATAGATGATTCTTTCATTATCATCTTTTCTTATTTTTTTCATTTAATTTCCTATTTTTTTTCTATAATCATTCCAATTTTATCTTGGTTAATTAATTCTCCTGATTTTCTTTGAAACTCTTTTAAAATCTCTTCATCTATGTTTTTGACATTTCCTATCATATCTTTTAATTCTTTGAATTGTGTTATTAATTTATTTTGAATGTCTTGTAAGTTTTCTTTTACATCTTTATCTTGTATATTTGTCATAAAAATGCATTTATCCAATTTAATTGCATATTAAGAAATCCATCAGATTCTCCTCACGAACTTAAAGATTTAAACATTGTTGTATTAGCTCCTCTTATTCGATAAGATCCTACTAGAAGATTAAAATTTTCTATTATTTCTTTTTCAAATTTTATTTCTGATAATCCATTATCAATTTCTAATCTTTTTTAATGCTTCTGTATTACAATAAGATATATATATATATATATTATCTTCATTTGTTTCTTTTTCTTCTTTTAAACATTCTATTAAATATATTATTCTCTAAATCGTTGATAGTTATATTTTCTAGATATTTTATTATTTTTTCATAATAATTTCTTAGTAACATTGATCATTTTCCTTTTAATTCATATATTGTTTGTTTTTCTTTTACAGATTGTTATGGTTGTAACCATAAGTCTAAAACTCGTCTAGTTAAATCTTCTTTGTTTTCTAAATTTTTATCTAATTGTGTTTAAATATCTTCTAGTAAGTATTTATTTAATGAAGGTCAATTTCTATGATAATTCATTAATATCTTTCTTTTATGTGTTCGATTTCTAGAATGAGTTTTGATTCATCTTTTTGCTTCTTTATATATCATTATTTGGTATTCACAAAATTATTCTATTGATCTTAGCATCAGGTTTTTTTTTTTTTTGCTCTAAATATTTTCCATAACTTTTTATTTTTCTAGTTTTATCATATATTTCTTTATTGGTTTTTTCTTTATTATCTAGAATAATTTATGATGTGTTCCGGACCCTCGACAATCGGAGTCATAGCAGGCTTGACGGAAAAAGTTAAATATTCAAGCCAAATAAAAGTGCAATCCAGTCAATCATGTCGGAATTAGATGCATAATATGAGTTTTTCGAGTAGAAATGGGCCACTAAGCAAAACTCATGGGCTAATGCCCTTGAGCCGACTGATTTTATGGCCAAATTCCATCATTTGGGGCTTCAAAACAGCAAGTCAATTATGCAGACGAAAATTAGGGTTTTTGCGTATTTTTAGATTAGATTTTGTTTTTAATTATTTGTTTTCCTATTTTAGAATTTTAGTCTAATTATAATTCTATTTTGAGTCAATTAGTGGCTAGGGTTTTTGTTTGCTTATTTATACGTTTTTTCCATTCATTGTAATTCAGACTTTGATGATTGAATAAAAAGAGATTGAATGTTTTTCAATTGTTTAATGTGTGGATTCACATTACAAACCCAAACTTATCAAGATTGATTATCTTGTGGCGTTTATCCAGAACTTATCAAATATTCGCGAGAGTATTTGTGGCGTTGAAAATCAGAGACTTATCAAGGAGATTGGGCAAATCCTTGTGGTGTTTCGAAATTCGTGGTTCTTTATTCCGCATCGTCGAGCCATCGCGTCGTGAATATCGGGTCATGATTCATCCGTCCAACCACAACCTGAGTTCGGAACTTTTCGGCGTTTCTTCCGTGCTTCGAATCTCATCATCTGGTATCAGAGCTGTCAATTCAGGTTTTTCTATCCAGTTTGATTTTTATGTTTATCATCGAGTTCCATAAAAATCATCCATATCTTGTTGAGTGTTTTGTTTTCAGTTTTTTGCGTTATTCTTGTTCTTGAATTTGGTGAGTCTTTAATCCAGAAAATCGTTCCAAAAAATTTCAAAAGTGTTTGTTTTGCTTAATTCTTATCCGAATTAAGTTCCGTTTGTTTTGTCGTGTTCATTGTCGAATTTTCGGATTTATAAAAAAAATTATTTATTTATTTATTTATTTTATTCCGAAAATTCATCCAAAAAAAAAGTCCATTCAAGAACCACTTTCTTGAATTTCCTTAAATTCTTGATATTTGTTTCCTTTCAAGCCAGCAATAAAATTCGTTCTTGCTATTTGATGTCTAAATCCTCTTCGTTCTTAAATTTTTGAACGCCACATAAGGGATGGATTATGATCCGGGCTCTTTATTCCAAACTAGATGTTATGTGGATCATAAGGGGTGCAGTTTGGCGATTGATGAAAAGTGTTTTACTAATTTCGTTAGTAGCACCGTGGTTGAAAAATTAGGATTACCCCTAGAACTACACCATAAACCTTATAGGATGTCGTGGATGAGGGATTTTGGAGATTTCAAAGTAACCAAACAAGTTCTAGTGTCTATTACCCAGGGAAGGTATAGTGAGGATGTATGGTGTGATGTAGTGCCATTGAAGTTTTATCATATTTTATTGGGAAAATCTTGGAGACGTAGGAGGGAGGCTGTTTATGATAAGAGTATGCACATATACAAATTCCTTAAGAAAGGGAAAGCATGCGTACTATATGGGTTGACATTAGATGATGCACTAGAAGATTCACGAATGGTAAGGAAGGAGAGTGAAAGGTGGTGTAATAGGAGGCGTCGTGGGGGTAAGGACATTGAAAAGAAGGAGGGGGAGTTTAAATTAAAAATGGATAATCAAACTCCAAAATTTGATGAGGAAAATGTGGAGTTGGGTAGCGAGGAAGTGATTAAGAAAGAAATTGTTGATGATAAGAGGAATGAATTGGGGGTTGAGGTAGAAGTTCAACATTTGAACTTTGAATTGAAAAATCCACATTTGGGTAGTGATGAGGTAGTGTACGAGCATGGTGATAAAAATGTAGAATTAGGAGATGTAGTTGAGTTTGAAGATGAAAAATTTGAACAAGAAGTTTCAAAAGAGAAAAGAGGCGAAGAGAAGAGCCTCGTGGTTCAAGAAGTGGAGTTGGTGGTGGTTTATCATGAATACAAGGATCCATACCTTGTATCTCATGAAGCTAACATGTCCCTCCCCATTTTGTTTAAATCTTTTTTACAGGTTAATTACGTTTGGGAGCTTCAACTATACTACATATGGCAAAGGAAGTTCAAGCTCCATCTCTTCCATATTTGCCAATCAAAGGATTCCAATTTATTGAACTCATGGCATGGAAGCAATAATTTTCCGTTTGATCCAGGAGGCGAAGTGAAACAACATGAACAAAGCTATGATTCGGGACGAATCATCCTAAAGAAGGAGGGTATGATGTGTTCCGGACCCTCGACAATCGGAGTCATAGCAGGCTTGACAGAAAAAATTAAATATTCAAGCCAAATAAAAGTGCAATCCAGTCAACCATGTCGGAACTAGATGCATAATATGAGTTTTTCGAGTAGAAATGGGCCACTAAGCAAAACTCATGGGCTAAAGCCCTTGAACCGACTGATTTTATGGCCAAATTCCATCATTTGGGGCTTCAAAACAGCAAGTCAATTATGCAGACGGAAATTAGGGTTTTTGCATATTTTTAGGTTAGATTTTTTTTTTAATTATTTGTTTTCCTATTTTAGAATTTTAGTCTAATTAGAATTCTATTTTGAGTCAATTAGTGGCTAGGGTTTTTGTTTGCTTATTTATACGTTTTTTCCATTCATTGTAATTGAGACTTCGATTTGATTAAAAACAGTTTTATTGAGGATTCAATAAAAGTTATAAGTGGATTCCTATGTTTTCGAACTTATCAAGAATATTTCTTGTGGCGTTCAAATACCGAACTTATCAAATATTTCTTGAGAATATTTGTGGCGTTCAAATCAGAGACTTATCAAGGAGATTGGGCAATTCCTTGTGGCGTTTCGAAAGTCGTGATTCTTTATTCCGCATCGTCGAGCCATCGCGTCGTGAATATCGGGTCATGATTCATCCGTTCAACCACAACCTGAGTTTGGAACTTTTCGGCGTTTCTTCCGCGCTTCGAACCTCATCAATTTATATTTTTGGTAATTGTTTCAAGATTCTACTATTATTATATTCTCTCTTTTTCTCTAATGATTTTAATCTTAAAATTTCTTCTCTTTTTACATTTCTTTCTTCTCGAATCATATCCATAAATTTTCTTCTTTGTTCAATATTAAATCTAATTTTTCATTTGTTTCTATGTCTAAGTATTTGGTTAATAAATGATATGCTTTATGATATTCCATTTATATATTCTTTATATAATTCTTAAAAAATATATTTATGTATTAAATCTAATATTTCTGTCATTATAAAATCTTTTTTTTATTATACTGAAATTTATTAGATCATATATATTTCTTCTTATTTCTTTATCTAAGTTTTTCAAAGCTCTTACGATTTCTATTTTACAATTGTCAGGTAGTATTAAAGTATTTGAAATTATAAACCTCGATGTATGTATTCGGTATTTATTTTTATATTTAGATATATAACATTTATTTTTAAGATCTGTCATATGACTCTGATACCAAATGAGGGGGATACTACTATGAGCGAACAAAAAAAAAAATCATAAATCAAATAAAATCGTATATTAAAAATGTTTAGAGATCTTTTATAGTTTAAAGTTGGAAATATAAAACCTTGAGGATTTGTATGTAAAATTATATGAAAAGGGGTATTTTAGTAAATTTATGTTTTCTATATGGTTGTTAGTAAGTGTTTTCTGTACAAATAGTTTTATTCAATTAATTAGCAAAGTAATAATTACTATTCAAATAATTAATACTATCAATATATATTTATACTAGAAACAATTTTGAACTATATTATCCTCATAAATCTCCTAATAATATTTATGATTTAATTAAATTTTATGATTTAATTCATGATAGGGGCAAATTGGATACTAAAAAGGCCCCTAATAATATTTATGTCACATAGGACTATTATTCTTGTAAATTTTTTAGGGGCACTTAATTAAAATCTCCAGTTATTTTAAACTGGTAGGAGCGCTTATAAATGCCCCTATCATGAA
This sequence comes from Ligustrum vulgare, assembly GCA_963555705.1. Lineage (NCBI taxonomy): Eukaryota > Viridiplantae > Streptophyta > Magnoliopsida > Lamiales > Oleaceae > Ligustrum > Ligustrum vulgare. The sequence continues at coordinate 32,908,204 of OY743174.1, forward strand.
TTAAATCATAAATTAATATTAATTATAGAGGCACGTCTATGTGTCCCTAATACATTAAATTTAATTAAATGAATAAAAAATTCCGCACCTATAATTTATTATAAAATAAATATTCAATATTTAGTAGAATTAAATATTTCCAATGAAATAAAAATTGAAGAGTAGATAAAGTTTTTAATCTCAAATATAGAATTTCTAATCAGATGTCAATTGTCTCATTTAATTAAACATCACGCCAAATGAAAAAGTAGATAGCAAATAACAATATCATCATTAATTAATAACATCAAAATCTCTCTTAAAAAGTGCATAACAAGAACAATATGTGCTAATTATTATCATGTTGACTACTCCTCTGAATCAAAGGCCTGAATTGTTGTATGATGTCAGGGTTATTGAGAATTCCTATGAACTCTCCACGAGGGTAAGGAACTGACAGGTACAAAGGAGTTTGTCTCCAATAACTTGCCTAAGTAGTTGTACTTACACGATGGTATCCACACGCAAAGGGAGTTTGCTACACTACACCTTGAGTAATCATATTTTTCACTCGAATCGGCATAGAAAACTGAATCATTCCTTTGGGACACTTCATTCAAGTAAGCCTGTCTTTTGATATTTATCCACTGCGAAATTCCTTTAATTTTGATATCTTGAGTTATTGATAATTAGTTTGCAGTAACGGTACCCCAAAATATGCTATAACGCTTTGAAGCCAACTTGAATGAAGAGCCATATGCCATACAGTTCAAAATAGTGAGACATTTCATCTTCTTTTGTTCTATGTACTACTTTTGTTGGAATGTTAGGATGATCCAGACTAAATTACTAAATGATAATGATGACATATATGCATTTTTACCTATAAGATAAAATCATTTAGCTCATTTGAACCTAGATGTAATTTGAAGATAAAAATGATTTCTAATAAACTCTTATCTCAGACTTCAATGTTAAACCACAATTCATTAATGCACCTTCACGAAAATCACATACATGTCAAACCACATATATTTCTTGAAATTAGTTTAGTACATATCAACATAACAACCATAACCTTAATTTGTAAATATTGCATTAAAGTTGAACTAAACCGGTGAGAGTGTGAGACCAGACATCCAATCTTCTAAAATTGGTGCTCAGAATTTCATATAAGATGAAACATGCTATGAACAATTCGACAATTATCATAATATATCTAAGTAATATGGATTTGTACACCCTGTCATTTAAAGCAATACATAAAGTATCAAAAGTGTCATGTGGGCTTAGTTTTTAAATTAAGAATGTTCGGTTTTCGTTTTTCAAATAGGAACATTCGGTTCTTCTTTTTTCGATTTCGATTCTCATTTTCTTTCTAAAGAACCAATTTTTTTTTTTGGGGGTTTCGATTCAGTTCCCTCAGCTCTGATTTTTTGCCCACCCCTAGTGACGAGTATGAAATGTGACCAATTATTAGGTAATTGTGATAAAAAAATTGACTAAATATGACCAAGAAAACGAGTAAGTTATCACCAATAAATAAATATTATGTGACTAAAAATGTTTGACTGCGACTATATTTGTAATCGTGATTCAAAATTATTGTCGATTGTGACTTAGTAGACTTGTGACATGTATGTGATGTGACCAGTTTACTAGGTAATTGTGACCAAAATATCGACTAATTGTGATTTTGTGAGACTTATGATGAGTATAGAATGTGACCAATTATTAGGTAAATATAACAAAAATATTAATTATGACTTTGTGCGACTTATAATAAGTGTGAGATGTGACCAAGAAAACGAGTAAGTTATGACCAATAATAAATAAATAAATAGTAAGTGAACAATTATGGATGATTGTGACCAATTATTAGAAAATTGTGATAAAAATTATTGATTAACCATGAGAAAGAAATGAGTAAGTTGTGACCAATAGATAAATAACATGAGACCAATTATGAATGATTGTGATCAATTATATTAGAGATTGTGACCAACTATGACTTTTTGTGACATTGGAATTTGGACGAGGACGTGATGTGGCATACAGTCGTGTCAAATATGGCTGAGTGACCGAGCTGTGAGTTTGTGCGAGCAAAATGTGACATTGTGTTGTGTGATCGAACTGTGACTTTATGTATGACCAAATTGTAATCTTGCATGACCGAATTGTGATTTTATATGTGCCTGAACTGTAGCCTATCTCTCGAGCGCGCTCACTCACTAGCTCTCTTGGTTCTCTTCCTTGATAGTTATGATTCCATAAACATCTCCTTTATTTATTTATTTATTTATTTCTTCTGAAAGATTTTAAAATTTCGGTTTAGGGCGCATCGAACTGAACAAATTAAACTATAGAAAGGTACAACTCTTGGGCTATATTCATTTTGAAGTAATTTTTAGAGTCCGTTTGATAATATGAAAATTTTTGATTTTTATAGTTTTTTTATTTTATTTTTTGATAGATGTGTGATTTAAAAATATTTGAAAAACCAAAAATTATGGTCTTGACTAAAAATGAATGGTTAAGATTGAGTTTGAAAAGTTGCGGAAAAACTTTTAATTTTACCAAACAAGCTCTTAGTTTTAGGTAAAAAGTAAATATTTTGTTTTCCTACATTTATGGTTGGAGCCCAAACAATGAAGATATTAAACTTTGTGGGTAATAGATTGTTGTGTGAAAGATATTTGCATTTGTGTTTGGTGTCGCGGAATTGGGACTGACGTTCAAAGTATTAATTCAAATTTGAATGAAAATTTTTCTATCCAGATCCTCAGCCCCAATTTTGGTGTCTCTTTTCTTTTTGCAAGTTGGGATAAAAACAATGGGTTCCAGCTCTACACGAGTGACCCAAGTGGAAATTACAGCAATTGGATCAAACAAACAGGCAGCTCAATCAATGCTTAAGCAAGGCTACAAGGATGAAATTGCGAGGGAAGAGGCCGTTCAGCTTGCTCTGAAGGTACTTAGCAAGACAATGGACAACACTAGTCTTACTTTTGATAAACTCGAATTGGCTGAGGTTTTCCTTTTAAGCCACTGGTAGGCAGCGCAGAAGCTGGGAAAAACCCAGTTTTTTACTGTTTGGCACAGATCTTGAGGGGGGTTTGAGGGTTAAAAATTGGAGCGAGAAAAGATGTATGATTAAAAAGTTGTATTGAAAATTGTAGAGTTTATAAACCAAAAAAATAAGGGGAATTTTCAAAAATATCTAATTCCATGTTAATCACAATAGTTGTGTCCAAAGTTAATACTCTTTGAAAAAATGTCTAAATTTAGGTATAAATTGACTGTTATACCCTTAATGAACACTCAAAATTTAAAAAAAGAAAAAAGAAAAAAAAATCATTTTCCAATACTTCATCATTTCTTTATTAACAAGTTACATCAAGACTAGTTAATATCTAATGGTCTCAATCAAACCTTTTATTATCTATCAAGTAATAATCAAATGAATTTTGAGAAAAACTTGTCTAATTTGATGTTGAAAATGAAATGTTTCTAAAAAATTGATGAAGAGATAATAAATGCAAGTGTTGAGAGTATCCCGATATGTCATTCTCGACATTATAAATATCAAGATTGACATTTAGAATGTTGTTCTAGATAGTTTCCAAATGTCGAGATTGTCGGTAATGAACACGCAACTATTTATCGTTTTAAATATTTTCTTGTAGATAACATATTTTGTTGGCTTATCTCTTGTAAGCTCATGATAGTATTGTTGCTGGCATCCAGATATGAGAGATTTAATGAGGTTTGTTGTCTCTCACATTAATACTTTCTCAACATGATGACGACTGGTAGTAGCATGGCAACCGAACAACATCCATTGTTATTCAACTTGTCATAGAGGAAAGTAGTTAAGAACAACTCGTGTAAAAATTGTTTGTCAAAGAACATGTGAATGTTTTGTAACTTCTTGTTCAATTCTCGACATTATGTGATAACAAGTTAAATCATGACATATGAAATGTCGAGACGCCATCTGTTTTTGACATAAATTAGTTCAATAAGTTACTTGCATTCACGTCATGTTACATTTCATTACAAAACAACTTGCATCAAGTGCAGTTCCTTCGCAAGACAAATAATAATTCGATGACAGGAAAAAATGCTTATTCGCCTAAAGTTGCATAAAACAGGTAATCACTTCCACCAATTTTAATGTTTAAGTATATCAATATTAGTTAAACTTGAACGTTTTGTTTGCATTGGTTAATTTGCCATCTCCTCGTTGACACAATTATCGAACATAATATTGCAACAAAATAAATTGTGTATCTGTCATTTGTCTAAAAAAATTATTTTAAAACTAAAATTAATTTGATGTGAATGTTGGGAAGCCCACTTGAAATAGAAATAAAATCTCGACATTTAGCATTTGAATATTCAACATTTATGACTATTCTCGACATTTTAACATGTCGTTCTCAACATTTGATACCCGTTTTTCTAGATACATGACATATTATTTATCAGAAATGACATAATATGTTTAAGATAACGAGTTTAAGCCAAAATACATGAAAAAACGTCCAGTGACTCAGCATGTGACAAGTCCCTAATACATGTGCAAAGTGTGAATCACACAAAATAAACATCAAGCATTTAATGCAAAAAATACATAAGATCATTGCTTCTCATCATTCTTTACCCTCTTTCTTCCGCTGCATATGTAAGACATCTTCCGGACTGCTATTCACGAGGAAGCTAAAACAACGTAAAATCAAAATCACAATTGATCAATGAAAAGCCACACATTGGAAAGTGGACAAATATATCTTTCAATTTTATTCATAATCAGTCGAAAGCAAAAAGGCAAAGAATAAAATGTCAATAGAAATAAAAAAAATAAGAATGTGTCACGTTGAAATAACTGGTACCATGATCTGAAAGTAATTTTCTACCATGGAATTATGCATTTGGTTTTCATATTAGAAGTGGGTGACTAGCAAAACAGGGGCAGTGAAAGGCTGGCCTCGAGAGACACTTAGGAACTTCTAAGTACCTGCTCCTTCATCATCGTCCCCTATCTCCAACCCAGTTTCATCCCAACCACCCAGATCAAGAAGGTTGAAACTGTTTTCGTTGCCCTTTTTCTTCTTGCCCATAATGCAGGCAAGAAAAACCCCAAGTAAAAGCTCAACAAGAACTTAAAGACCAAAGAAAAAATGGGATGAAATCCAAAAGCACAATCACACAAATGTAAAGCAAGGCTGACCAGGTTAGTATTGGATAGCCAAACCTACCTGGAAAATCTGAAAATGACTGGGATGTCCACCAAGCCTGAAAAAGAAGACCCAGATGTTCTTGCCGAAAATGGAATGCTGCTCCATAATATACTACACGAAATGGCCAAACGAATAAATAAGCTTCATACCACAGTGAATACTAAAAAGGAAAGAATTTAGAAGCCATTATAGCTCCGAAATCACAATAGATCGAAGTAGACCTCGCGAGTGAACATTAGACGAGGTTTCCCAGTGAGAAAATCGGACTTGTAGTGCAGCGAAATTCCAAAAAATAGTAGGAGCTAGGTTGGGGTTCGAAGATGAAGCACCCAGAACCTAGAAGAAGTCCAAATCATAAAAACCCAATCGATATTGAAGTCGATGAACAGTAGTTACAAACCTTCACTGATCGATTTATTCTCCAAAGGTGTTATTTCCTTGAAATAAAGTTGAATTTAGATAAAGGGAACAAAGCCCAGTATCCAAACTCAAAGGATTTGTAGAAAATCAGTCACCAAGATGCTCAAGATGACTCAGATTTAATGGCTTCGAGAAAACCTCCAGATCTCTATTTACGCCAAAATAAGTGTAATAAAGTTGAAAATTTGTTAGATATATGCAGATCTAAGCCTTAGATGCAATAAACAACAACCAAATCATGTGAAATCAAAGAAAGAGCAGTGAAGAATCGTTGATAAACCAAGCACTAGCAAGAGATAAATTTCTCTCTAACCCAAATTTTCATTTGTTATCTTTATTCAAAACTTTGTTCACAATTTTGGAATTTAAGATTTGTGGTAAGGGCATTTAAGTCCAAAATTTAGGAAAATGGACATGATAAAAAATTGGGACATTTTTGCAATTGAAAATGTAAAAATGGACATTGATTGTAATTTCCTCTAAAAAAAAAAAAAAAAAAAAAAAATCCAAACAGAGGCCTAATGGAAAAGTGAAGTATCAGGTCTGCTCACTAAAGGCCCTGAGTAAGATATTAGTGGAGTTTGGAGTGACCCAGCCTGCTGCCGATGCCTCTTAATAACTATTTTCTCCTTCTAGTCATGTTTTCATTTTATATGGCTTCCAAGAATTATATGATGACTTATTGCATTATTACAATTGTTTCACGTTGTCTGGATGGTTGTGAAAATGTTAAATTATTAGATTTCAATTTTTCCATTGGTGAATAACAAGACATTTGTTTCAAAACCATCAATTTTTGAAGGATATTTTTGCTTCTTTGCTTTGACGGTAATAATTGCTTTAAACATTAATAGTAACTTGAGCATATTGACTTGATGTACATGCACATGTCTGAAAATCAACTAGGTATATTCAACAGTGAATGTGCAATTTTTCTTCTAAAAAATGCTATACTTCCACACATATTTTACACACTAGTCACTACCCACACGAGTCGGGGTTCACAAATACTTTATTATTTTGTGGACCTCACCTAGGAATGTTAACGAGCTGAGCCGGCTCGCGAGCCGAAGATCAAGGCTCGAACTTGGCTCGAGCTTTTTTTGGCCCGAGCCGAGCCGAGCCGAGCCGAGCTAAAACTCGTCCCAAAAAATAAAGCTCGACTCGAGCTTTTTCCAAGTCGAGCCGAGCCAAGTTCCGAGCTTTTACTTTTTTTCTTATTTTTATAGCAAAAATTCATAAAATTTTTATTGAAAATGTGTATATATAGCAAGTTGAACCGAACTCGTGGTCGAAATTCATTGTTCAAGCTCCCATCGAGCTTTTTTAGCGGGTTTTTTTTGGCTCGAGCCGAGCCAAAGCTCATCTCTCAAAAAAAGCTCGGCTCGAAATCTCGAGCTGCGAGCCGAGCTTAGCCCGAGCTTTTTTCGAGTCGGGCCCGAGCGGCCCGAGCCGACGAACCGTTTTGCCATCCCTAACCTCACCTCATGTGAGGGGTGTGTAAAGAAATGCGTAAGTGAGCTTGTAAGTGTAGTATTGTCCTTTTCTTACCCTTCTTGCCATCACCCGTGCTATTCGTATAGGTCGATGTACAGATTGGTATAAATATTAGACACATGACAACATCATATTTATCTATACGTTACATCATTTTTCGATCTACGATCAGCACAGCTGTCTAGACACTAATCTGTACACAAAATTGATACAAATAGACTTTTTCTCTTGCCAATGCCTCAGAAGAACTATTAGATCTATTTTCTATATTAGTCCAATTCTGAAAATAGGGATATAGAAAGTCACATGTTGTTGAGGAATCCTTAAGTGCTAAACCATCCAATTTATGCCTTTGTTCGGATAAAGTTAAATGATTATAAATCAATTTATTTGATTTTTTTGAAGTAAGATATGTGGTCCTTGTTTAGTTTTCATTAAAATTTTCTCATTTTTTACGGTACTCAATCTCAACCATCTATCAAAAGTCAAACCCACAATATTTGATTTTTCAATCAAATTTCAACCATTATTTCTCTTAAAAATTAGAGAGATAAGATATTTGTGATTAAAAAATAATTTAAAAAATTGTGTATGTTATAAATTAATTTATAAATTAAAATCAATTTACGGAACAAAGACTAAGGATCTTTAGAAAAGTCCAAGAGAGGCAGCTATGAACGGACAAGAAGCCATTATCTGTCCGTTTTACATTAAATGTTAAATGTCAAATAACATGCCAGTTGATAACAACTCTTATCAAAGAATTGTTGTTGTACACAAAAAACCAAAATTTATGATCCCATCACTAGAAAAAATTCAAATGTCCATATCGCAGCAACTTGCTGATTCTCTTTCACACAAATATCCAAAGGTGACAAAACAAGATGGGGTTAAAAATCTCATTGGTCACTATATTTTTAACACTATTTCGTAACCGTCCCTAAACTTAAAAAAAAAAAAAAAAAAAAATTCAAATAATCAAAGGTAATTTCAAAATTGTTTTCCATCCGTTACTCTCTCCTTAGTAATGTTAACAATTTTAATGGCGTGACAAATAGATAGTTATTTTTTCAAATAATTTATACCGGTGAATGAAAAACAACGTTAAATGTATAATGATTATTTAGACTATATTGGGTAACATTGTATCAATTATAAATTGATTTATTTATGTTTTTGTAGTAAAATGTGTGGTTGAAAAGTAGAGAAATAATATGTGTGATTAAAAAGTGATTGAAAAATTGTGTTACTTATAAAATATAATGAGTGCATTAAAGAAGAAAGACTTAGAAACAAGTTTGAAAGAAATTAAATAATCAAATGTAATTTAAACATTATTTTCCATCCAATAGTCTCTCCTTAGGAACGTTGACAAGACGTGATATATAGAATAGTTATTTTTTCAAATAATATAGATTGGTGTATGAAACAACGTTAAAAGTACAATGATTACTAGAAACGAGTTTGAAAGAAGAGTGAAAAATTAAGTTTAGTGACTTGGGGAAACAACTTTCAAAGTAATGTTACTATTCGGGTAAAATTTAAAATTCAGTGACAGGTGAGAAAAAAACTTTGAAAGCACAGTGGTCATTGATGATTTTTGCACCAAGAAAATGATTCATATTTCACAGCAAATAATTCCAATCCAATTTCATCAGCAGACGGGTAAGTTATATAACAAGGGTCCAGTTCACTAAACAAGGTGACTTAAAGAAAAGAAAAATAGAATAGGAATGAGCTCAGTTGGAGACATGGCTGAAAAGATTCATTCAAGAAATTATTGGAGATGGAGCAAACAAGATTTCTTCCCAGAAAAGTCTTTTGAAGATTGGAGTAACTACCGATCTGCCCTATCACAGACAACTTCAAGATTCAAGGACCGCCTCGTAAGTAGATCGGACGATGCACACGAGCTTGTGGAACTTCGAAAACAGAGCGAGAATGAAATGAAACGTTGCCTTAACTGGTGGGACCTCATCTGGTTTGGATTCGGTGCAGTCATTGGAGCTGGCATCTTTGTTCTTACTGGCCAAGAAGCACATGAACATGCTGGCCCAGCCATTGTCTTGTCATATGTTGCTTCAGGCATCTCTGCTATGCTCTCTGTTTTCTGCTATACCGAATTTGCAATAGAAATTCCTGTGGCTGGAGGATCATTTGCTTACCTGAGAGTAGAACTAGGAGACCTTGCAGCCTTTATAGCAGCTGGGAATATACTTCTTGAATCAATTGTCGGAGGTGCAGCAGTCGCTAGAGCTTGGACTTCATACTTTACAAGCCTATTGAACCGTCCTCGCAACTCATTACGCATACATACAAGTCTCAAGGATGGATATAACCTTTTGGATCCGATTGCTGTTGGAGTTCTCGCAATTGCATCAATAATTGCAATGGCCAGTGCAAGGAAAGCTTCCTACATTAATTGGATTGCATCAGCAATAAATACTTTGGTGATTTTATTTGTGATAATTGCAGGGTTTACTCATAGCAACACATCCAATTTGAAACCTTATTTGCCTCATGGTGCCCAAGGGGTCTTCCAAGCAGCGGCAATTGTGTACTTTGCCTATGGAGGATTTGACGCCATTGCAACCATGGCCGAGGAAACAAAAAATCCATCAAGAGACATACCAATAGGATTGCTAGGGTCGATGTCGTTGATCACTGTGATATATTGCTTGATGGCACTTTCATTGACCATGATGCAGAAGTACACAGATATAGACCCCGAAGCAGCTTATTCTGTCGCATTTCAGAAAGTGGGAATGCACTGGGCCAAGTACCTGGTTGCCCTTGGAGCTCTCAAGGGGATGACCACAGTTCTTCTGGTAGGAGCTCTTGGGCAGGCACGTTATACTACTCACATTGCAAGAGCCCACATGATTCCTCCATTTTTTGCACTCGTCCATCCAAGGACAGGAACCCCTATATATGCTACACTTCTAATCACCATTTCGAGTGCCTTTATTGCCTTTTTTTCTAGCTTGGATGTCTTGGCAAGTTTGTTATCTGTGAGCACACTCTTTATCTTCATGATGATGGCTGTTGCACTTCTGGTGAGGAGGTACTACATAAGAGGAGTCACTCCCAGAACAAACCTCTTGAAGTTAGTTATTTTTTTATTGCTCATCATTGCATCCTCCATGGGCACTTCTGCTTACTGGGGATTAAACCCAAGAGGATGGATCGGTTACGCCATTACTATTCCTCTTTGGTTCGTCGGGACTATGGGGATTGCAGTGCTTTTGCCACAAGAACGAACACCAAAGGTCTGGGGAGTTCCACTTGTTCCATGGTTCCCATCCTTGTCAATTGCAATAAACTTGTTTCTCATGGGATCTTTAGGAGCTCGGACTTTCATAAGGTTTGGCATCTGCACAGTTATAATGTTAGTATACTACATATTTTTTGGCCTCCATGCTACTTATGACATGGCTCATCAGCAAATCAAAACAGGATCTTCAAAATCTCCAGAAGAAGATGGGGTAGAGCAACCAGGGGCGTAAAACTATCAACATCTTCTTCTACTTTTAACAAATGCTTTCAGTATCGATTTCTGTAATAGCAAGTTCAAAAATGGTGATAAATAAATTAGAAATCAAGTGATGTACCAAGCAGACCAATGGGAAAGAAATTAGTCACTGGCTCCAATGACGCACAAAAACTAGTTTGATCTTATACATATTTTCGATCTATGTAACTGAAGAGAGGAAAAAATCACTTAATAAATGTGCATGCGCGTACTACACAAAAAGAGAACATGGAAATTGATGAATTTTACTAAGCATATTGTCCAGACAAACTTCATTCTGCATTTTCCAGAGTTCTCAAGTAACCATCTTTTGTTGCCAACCCTAATCCAGCACCAGCAGTGATACTAGCATTCTTCTAATACCAAATTTGCTTGACTAGTTCAGTGAGGTATTGTGAAACAAATTTGAATTTACTGCGCTTAGCTACATAATCACCTTCTAAATATAATATAGCTATTGAATGAATTACCAATTATTCGGCCCCAACTCGCAAAATTATAAAATTAATGTGAATAAGTTGCCAAAGCACAATATAACTAAACTAAGCTAAAGAAAAGAGACTAGGTTTAATGGAGAAATGGATATTATCAAACTCCTCAAAAAGAACGTACATGTTCCTCTATCTTCTTTTTTGAAGTATTTCAATCTTCAAAATCCTATAGATTTCAACATTATGGCTTCATTAGGTGACAACAAAGGCGATGATTCAAAACCAAATTTGCTGATCGTACCTGGATGACACTCAGATAAAAGGTTAACAAAGTACTCAGTTCTTTGAACGAAAATGTGGTTAACAAAACAGAGCAGCATAAATTGCAGTATCCCAAAGTTTAAAATCCATATCAATATGGTATATAAATCATGATTTCAAACAAACTTGGTACTAGATAACCAAGTAGATGTGGATTTCAAATTACCTGATCAAAGAATCGTATTGTAAATGGCCCAATACAAATTCGCTTTCTGAAGATTATCTAGAATATTGGCTAGCATGAATTAAATCCCTACTAATCAATCACGCGTGTTCCTAATGTTAGAAAATTTATTCACAGATAAATCCAGGATCCAAATCATCATGCTGAATTATCAAGAATTAAATAACTGAAGCGGAAGCGTACCTTAATCAAACGTGATTCACGATAAACGATTCGGTTGGTTGGATCTTCCAAATCGATACGTAGTTCTTATTTTCTCTCTGATGATGGGATGTCAAAAGAAATGAACAATACGTACGATTCAGGGACCATAACCGACTTTATATACTGTATTGCCGGTTAACCTAATCCGGCCCATCATGAATTAGGTAATGACCTGGTATCTACATATAAAAGCCCATACATTTAATTAGATGCATTAAAGTCCGATATATCAAATCCTTATTAGATCACTTTAATTGGGCTTAACCAAATTGATAGCCTTTTATTCAATACACAATAATTTACATATAAGCCCACACGATTGATTAAAATCCTTACAATCTCCCACTTGGGCTATATGTGTAACCTTACAATTGTATATCAATCATAACCTTATGAGTACTCAGGATTTTGCTATCATTACTGAATGCATCCCCAAACAATCCGATCCATCAATTATATCAACATAGGATCAAAGCGGCTTTCGCTACATTAATCGTAACTAAACCTTCAATGGTCACATGTATCGTTATAACTGAATGACATGGATCAAGTATGGATGTGTAGCATGGAAATTACATGTAATGTGATCTTCAACATGCCTATTTCCAACTGGTCCAACTTTAGTGAGATCATCCTTAAAAAGTTCAGAGATAATAAACCTGAAACCTTACAGCTGTAAATAACTTTAACTTTAAACTGTATCCAAAAGGACAATAAATGTGTCTAATGCACCCAAAATACAAACTCCCACTGAAACCGAATATCCTCAAGAAATACAACACCCATATGAGTATTGTGCTCATGAAAGACCTTGGGTTGTAATACTTTAGCAAGCAGATCCGCAATTATGGAGTTTGTCCCAATGTGCTCTTATTGACACGTGTCCACTCTGAACTGTATCCTTCACAACCAGGAACTTATGTCAAAGTATTTTGACTTAGTTGAGCTCCTGTTGTTACAGGAATATAAATCTGCTGAGTTATTGTCACAATATAACTTTAGTGGTCTTTCTTTACCGTACAGAATACACAGTCCAGTGACAAAATTTCGCAGCTATATTCCATAATTAGATGCCTCCAAAATTGCTACAAACTGTGCTGCCAAGTGAAAGAAGCTAAAGTGTTTGTTAAGCACTCCTTCCGGAAATAGCTCCTCCAACTAGCAGATAAACGTAGCCTGATGTGGGTCTTTTACTGTTTTGGCATCTAGAAAAAATCGGAATCATAATACCAACTGATCTCCAACTGATCCGATTTTCTGTATGTGAGTATGTAATCTTTTGTTCTCTTTAAATACCTTATAACCCATGTTTGGCTGCTTTTCCAAATGATCCATCCCAGGGTTACTTAAATATCTCCTTAGTATCTCAATAATGTATGCAATATCCGAACGCATACAAATTTGAGCATACATCAGACTTTCTATAGCTTAACTATATGTGATCCTCTGCATTTCTTTAACTTCAAGATAACTTTTCGGGCATTAGTTGAGACTAAATTTGTCTCCCTTAGCGATAGGGCTGTCCCCTGATTTACTGTCTTGCATGCCAAACCTCTTAAGTACTTTATCGATATAGCCCTTTTGTGACAATTCAAGAATACCCCGAGAACAATCCCTGTGTATCTGAATTCCTAATACAAAAGAGACGTCACCAAGATTTTTAATCTCAAAATTCCTTGACAAAAATCTCATAATTTTATGTGACATACCTATATCATTAGTGGCAAGCAATAATCAACATATAAAACCAGGACAATATACTTACTCCCACTGAACTTGTAATAGAAACAACCATCAACAACATTAATCTCAAGACCAAATGAGATAATTACTTGATGAAATTTGTATTACCCTTAACGGGAAGCCGGCTTGAGTACATAAATGAATTTCTTTAATTTGCAAAGCATATCGTCCCATCAATGTCACCATTGAGAAACGCCACCTTAGTATCCATTTGATGTAACTCGAGGTCAAAATGTGCAACAACCTAACTTTCTTGAAAGAGTCTTTCGTAGAAACCAAAGGGAAAGTCTCTTTACAATCAATGCCATCATTCTGTGTAAAGCCCTTAGATACAAGATGAACTTTATATCTTTCCACATTACCTAACGAATCCCTCTTGGTTTAAAAATCAATTTAAGACCAATGGACTTCGTACCTTATGGTAATGGGACAAGATCTCAAACTTTATTGTCTTGCATATGCTTATACTCCTTATTTATGGTATCAATCCACTTTTGAGAGTTAGAAACCTTCATGGCCTAATGGAATTGATTGGACCATCTTCCACCATTCCATTATTTCCTTATGTTCTTGGAAAAATACTATTTAAATTATCCGGAATAGCATTTTTTTTTCTCGTGGATCTCCTTAATGGCTTTACTTATTGAGGTTGTTGAGTTTGTACTTCTGAAATTTACTTTATTTTGGATGAGGGGTTCTTCAATATTGTCTAATTGAGGTTCCGGATATGCTTCTTGATCAATGACATGCATAAAAACTTGCACGTTGTCAAAAGCAATAGTAGGAATCGAAACCGATCCTTCCTCAACTTATTCCTTAAAGACAATATCTCTAACCTTATTTCTCCCCCCAAACTCAACATCCTCAAAAATGTTGCAGTTCCCGTTTCAAAAAATTGACTTAAGTGTGGGATTATAAAATTAATATCCCCTTAACGACTTTATTTTCTTTATTTGTTTTCTTGCCCTTATCTTTAGAGGTGTTTACCAAGTGAACACTTTCAGTTCTGTCCTGCTTCAACTTTTCTTCCTCTTGCACACAAAATAGAATGAACTCATTTAGAGTTCATTTCTCCCTTTAACAGTTATAACTGACCTTAAATTGACTGAATTGTGCAAGAAGCTTGCATACTATGAAATGAGCTCATTGAGAGTCCATTTCTACTTTGACAGTTATAACTAACCTTAAATTAACTATATTGTGCAGGAAGCCATATCAATACCAAATGCACGAGCAAGTCATTAGACAAGTCGAGTTTTAGTTCCTTAAGTTTTGAAGCAGTGTGAGACATCTACATGATGTACTCCCTTATTTTCCCATTGCCTTTACACTTTATTGAAATCAAGCTTTGCATAAGCGTGCTTGTTTTTCAGCCTTATCGTTTTTCCCAAAACGTTTCTTAATTTCGGCAAGGAATTCATTGACATCATTTACCTCCTCAGATACTATGCCACTAAAGGCTTCCGGAATGCCGCACTTAATGATCATGAGACTCACGTAATTTAAGCAATTCCACTTCTCAAAATTCCTCATTTGATTAGATGAACTTTCACCCGTAAGAGGAGCAGGCAGCTCAATCCTTAGTACACGGTCTAGATCCATGCAGCCAACGAAAAGTTAATGTTCTTGTTTTGATCCTTGAAGTTTATTCCATAAATACATGGATTAAATTTGAGCTTGTAGATATACTACTAGTAGAATTTGAAACCGAATAGAGAACACTTAAACAAAATAGCTCACATAAATACCTTATTATGCAAATCATATTTTCAAATAATGGTAGGGCCCATCACAAGATACCTAGCACAACATCAATATTCAGTCTTTGGACAGAAATATTGACTTGTAAATGGTACTCTTGGTGTAGTGATCAAACACTGACAGTAATACATGTCAACCAACAAACCTTTTTTTGGACCGATTTATTGATCACACGTAAAACCAAATAACCGTCACGTATTTATCACCACAAGTTCATGTGAAATTCGGGCCAAATATTGACCTTCCTTTGGGCCGATCAATATCCGCATGAGATAACACACAAACACCTAATTTTCCCTTAGTATAGTGATCAAACACTGGCAATAAGACATATTAACCAATAAACTTTTCTTTGGACCGATTTATTGGTCACACGTTAAACCAAATAATTGCCACGTGTTTATCACAATAGGTGCATGTGAAATTCGAGTCAAATATTGACCTTCCTTTGGGCCGATTAATATCCGCAATGAATGACACACACAAATACCTTCTAATATTCAAAGTTAATTAATATCCACAAGAAAGGTTGCTTTGGCAACATGTTGCTTCAACTAACTTACTTTCGAATATTATATCTCTCAAAAGATTCCGATGTACCAAGATTTGAAACTGAAATCCATTGATTTGCATCTATATTTGACTTTAGGATTTGAATTATAAAATTCAAAACTTTAGAATAAAGCAATCCTTAAGTTGCGAGAGTCTAATTGCAATATTCTTAAACTTTTGGTGGCCAATTATGTAAAATTTTAAGCTTGAAGTACTTAAAATACAAATCTCCCAAAACTTTATTGGCCAATTTAGAGAAATTCCAAACTTTAAGTCCCAATTTGAAAGAAAATCAAACTTTAGAGGTCCAAAATAGGAAATTTTCAATCTTTAAAAGTTGATTTTGAAAATTTTCAAACTTTAGGAGCCAATTTAGAAAATTCCCAAACTTTAGGGACTTAATTTTTTTTAAAAAGTTCAAACTTTAAGGACCAATTTTGAAAATTTCCAAACTTTAGTGATTGAATTAGAAAATTTTCAAACTTTAAGGGACTGAAAATGAAAATTTTCAAACTTTAGGGACCAAATTAAAGAATTTCAGAACTTTAGGTGCTGTATTAGAAAATTTTCAAACTTTGGGGACTGAAAATGAAAATTTTCAAACTTTAAGGGACCAAATTAGAGAATTTTCAAGCTTTAGGGACCATTTTTGAAAATTCTCAAACATTAGGGGCTGAAATATTATACTTTCAACCTTAAAGGTACCAATTTTGAAAATTTTCGGACTTTAGGGACTGTTTTAGAAAAATTTCAAACTTTAGAGGCTGAATTATAAAACCCTTAACTTTAGAGACCCAACTTTAATGATTTATAACCTTAGGGGCTGAAGTTATAAATCCCAAAACTTTAAAGGCCAACTTAAATAATTTTGTAACTTTAGGGGTTTAGGTCGTAAATTCCATAACTTTAGGGGCCAACTTAAATGGTTTCATAACTTTAGATTTTAAACATAAATACCAAGCAAACAGGGGGGACCAGATGTGGAATTTTACAAAATTTCCCAAAATTGCAATAGAAGTCCTTGAAGATTTCAAATTTTCGAGACAAGCCCCTGCCTTAAAATCATAAAAGCTAGGGTTTATAACCCTTGCAGCCGCCACAGCCCAGTCCGGAGATCGGCTCCACTATGGGAGAACCTGACTCCACTCTCGACGAACCCCCAACACCGCAGCGCCATTTTCGACGCTGCTCCTGCAGTGCCGCGCGCAGCGCCAACTGCGACCCTGCAATGGCGCTGCTTTCCGGTACCCCGCGGACAGCACCGCTTAGCAGCGGCAACCCGCGTGCGCAGTGCTGGTGGCGATGGTGCAATCGCCCATACCGCCATCATCTTAATCATTTTCGAAAAAAAAAACACCAACCGGCCATATACATATAGAAATGTAAAACCAGATCTCTGAATCTTAATCAAATATACCCAACTTCAAGAAATTATCCCTTCCACCGAGAATCAACATACGAAACCAATACCAGTTTACAGAATGAATCCAAATTCAGAATTCATGAATCACATCCATGTATGCGAAAACATATATATATTTATACAAAAATGTATTCATAATCCCATTCTTAACAATCCAAAAAAAAAAAAAAAAAATCAGATTCCAAAAATAATACCATGTATATATTTCAATTATCCATAAAACAGAGACTTGGTTTTCGCGTGTATGACAGAGGAAAACGATTTGGCTGTATATGTTATTGAAATAGATCTGATAATTCAACATGATGTTGGCTCTGATACCACTTGTTAGAAAATTTATTCACAGATAAATTATTTATCCAGGATCCAAATCATCATGCTGAATTATCAAGAATTAAATAACTGAAGCGGAAGCGTACCTTAATCAAACGTGATTCACGATAAACGATTCGGTTGGTTGGATCTTCCAAATCGATACGTAGTCCTTATTTTCTATCTGATGATGGGATGTCAAAAGGAATGAACAATACGTACGATTCAAGGACCATGACCGACTTTATATACTGTATTGCCGGTTAACCTAATCCGGCCCATCATGAATTAGGTAGTGACCTGGTATCTACATATAAAAGCCCATACATTTAATTAGATGCATTAAAGCCCGATATATCAAATCCTTATTAGATCACTTTAATTGGGCTTAACCAAATTGATAGCCTTTTATTCAATACACAATAATTCACATATAAGCTCACACTATTGATCAAAATTCTGAGTACACCACGTATTTTTATATTATGGCAGGATTACAGCGAAATGAATGCCTTTCATTTTCTACAAAACGTTCACATACCCAGAAATGCGAATATGGGGGAAATTATTCAGCAGCCTTGCAGTACTCTTTTAGTCCTAGAGATTTATGTTGCAGAAGTAAGACCAAGAACATAAAACTTCCATGAACATTTGAAGTCATAAAAGGAGTCAATGAATCAGTCCCCCATCTTATAGTGAACATCAGAAAATACGTTGAGTGACTTTTGCATGAAAAGGAAGTAGTGATCAAAGAAGCCGCACCTCTGAAATCACCTAAATTATTCATTCCAACACTTGTCAATGGATGTATGAATCTTCTTTGGTTTTAAAAATTCACGAATAAGTTTTCCCAAGTGGAGGCTTTAGGGTGAAGAAACTTATGAAGCATCACTTCTACAATTTTCGAAGCTGCTGTAATACGATGCCTTTTGTATAACCGTAGCACTAGCCGAATTGCTTGGTCTATATTCTGTACTTTTGAATTGATCGAAACTAGAATCTTTGTAGTGAATTGATATATGTTAAGAGAAAACTCACGAGAGGTGGGAGGATACAAGCCACGTTGGAAAATGAATTGGGCCGGGGGTATTGATTTTCAATTATGTTCAGAAGATATTGGATGATGTATCTCTTACACACACTAATACACTCCGGCTATGCAGTTTGGTTTTCATGCTAAAAAGAAGTGGGGCATCCAAAGTATGGGTTTATTTGTTTGAGTCATGTCTTTCAATTGTTCGAGGACGAACAATGGTTTAAGTGTGAAGGGATTTGATAAGTGCTTTATTAGCACTTATTTAGTTTACGTGTTATTTTATTTTGTTATTGGTTTGATCCTATTGGAGTAGTATTTAATGTATTTTCATGTTTTGTATTGGGTAGGATCACAAAGAACAAAAAGAAAGGAAAAATGACCAAAATGATGAATCAGGGCAAGCTCGACAGCAAGATCTATAAATCAAACCAAACAAAACTTCAAGGACATGTGCAAAGGGCTCCCAATCAATAACGGCATGTGGGAAGAAGATTAGAGGCAAAATTTATGGTCAAAAAATGTTTGGGGTGAAGATGGAAATAAAAAACCCACAAGGATTGTGATCCATAATTTTAGTCAGAGATTGAAGCTCAATTTTCCTATAGAAGAACTAATTTTTGAATAGATATTTCTAAAATAATTATAGACATTTGAGTCTTCTTTCCAAATCACTTTGGATCACCACAATCGGACATCGAGAGAGAAAGTTATGACCAAAACATCAAGCACATGCACTGATCAACAGATGTTCACTTACGACCGTAAATGACAAAGTTACTGTCGTAACTTCCAAATTCTGAAAATTTCTAGTAACCCATTAACGGCCGTAAATGACAAAGGTACGACTGTAACTTCGACGCGGAATATTTTCCTAATTGGAATCAAAGTCGATCTTCGGTATATCTTCTTGGCCACTCTAGGGCACGATTTTAAAGCTATAAAAAGAGGGAAATCACCACATAATAAAGACAAGAAAATTGAGAGGAGAATTAGAGATTAAAAGAGAGAATTCTTGGGATTCAAGAAAGAAGCATCAATGAAATTCATGGAGCAAATTGAAGATTTCGCCACAATTATGATGGGCTAAGTTTCCTCGTCTTGTTCAAAGGGGAAGTTGTGTCAATTTAATTATGTTATCTTCTTTTCCTACAAACAAGTGACGTTGTATCGATTCCTTTATTTCGATTTTTGGATTATTATGTTTTGAATGTTCAATTGAGTTTATTTGATTAATAGTTTAATTTGGCCAATTGGATTATTGATAATTGGATTAATGGATATGCTATGTTTAGATTCTTGATCCGTAATTGTCATGTAATATTTACTTTAGTAGAAAATAAATCTCGTGCATGTTTAGTAATAATTCAATTTGGATTGATTAATTTGAGCTTGTGAAATTAACGATCCAATTCAATCTATTCTTATAAATTTTCATACTAGTCTTGCATTAAATCCTAAGAGCTTGTTTAGGATTGTCCGTGGCTAGAATTGGTTCGAAGAGCTTATTTTGAATCAATACACATAAGGAAGAACTTAAATAATTAGAGCTTGTTGATTATTTATGATTGATAATTGAATTAGGGATAGAAACACTCTACATGGAAAGTTATAGCAATAATTGAGGACACAACCGAACCTGAGAACAAGGTCTTCTCTTATAGTAATTCGGCTAAGTTTCCTCGTCTTGTTCAAATGGGAAGTTGTGTCAATTTAATTATGTTATCTTCTTTTCCAACAAACAAGCAACGTTGTATCGATTCATTTATCTCAATTGTTGGATTATTATGTTTTGAATGTTCAATTGAGTTTATTTGATTAATAGTTTAATTTGTCCAATCGGATTATTGATCTTTTGATTTATGAATATGTTATGTTTAAATTCTTGATCCGTAATTGTCATTGAATCTTTACTTTAGTAGCAAATAAATCTCGTGCAGGTTTAGTAATAATTCAACTTGGATTGATTAATTCGAGTTTGTGAAATTAACGATCCAATTCAATCTATCCTTCTAAATTTTCATACTAGTCGTGTATTAAATCCTAAAAGCTTGTTTTAGATTGTCCGTGGCTAGAATTGGTTCGAAGAGCTTATTTTGAATCAATACACATAAGGAATAATTTAGATAATCAGAGCTTGTTGATTATTTATGATTAATAATTGAATTAGTATAGAAACATGTTAAAAGAAAAGGTATAACATTAATTGAGGGCACAACCGAACTCGAGAACAAGATTTCTTCTCATATTAATTCTCTAGTCCTATTTTATTATTTATTTTATGCGTAGTTTTCATTCAAATAATTTCCAAACAACAAAACTCTCCAATTCTATTCTAATTGATCGAATAACTATTTTTAGTTCACCGTTCCTCATGGGATCGACCCTTACTCTCACTACTACATTATTTAATATTTGGCGGGTAAGGAATTATTTATTATTTTGGTATATTGCTACACGCATCAAATTTTTTACTCCGTTTCCGGGGAACGGTTAACAAACTTAGTTGTTTAATTAATTAGAATTTTATTTTTTTGCATTTATTTTATTTTATTTTAGTTTTCTTTACTTCTCTAATTTTCATCAATTTTTGCTTGTCTGTTTCTTTGTTTGCATGCATAAGACTCGATCAACTAATTTTGGATATTTTGATTTGGACCTAGAGATCAAGAGAACTTTTCGATAGCAAAGAAGGGAAGCACAACAACAAATGATATCAGCAAATTACAACTTTACTCTCAAGCAACTAGCTACCCCGAATGTTGCTCAACAACCATTATGTATCACTTTTTCAGCAGTGGAAGAGAACAAGACTTTTTAGCTAAAATCCGGCCCAATCCATCTTCTGCCAACTTTCCAAGGACATCCCGGTGAAGATCCATACATGCATCTCAAGGAATTTCATGTGGTGTGTGATAGTATGAGATCAACGGGAATTACAGAAGAGCAAATCAAGATGAGAGCATTCCAGTTTTCACTAAAAGATGCTACTACAGACTGGCTTTATTGTCTACCATCTGGAACAGTCACCACCTGGAACGACATGAAGAGGCTATTCCTAGAAAAGTGCTTTCCTGCATCGAGAGCTGGGACGATCCGAAAGGAAATCTACGAGGTGCGCCAAAACAATGGCGAATCACTGTATGAGTATTGGGAGAGCTTCAAGAAGCTCATCTCGAGCTACCCCCATCACCAGATCAGTGAGAAACTCTTGGTACAATATTTTTATGAAGGTCTGGTGCCGATGGATAGAAGCATGATATATGCGACAAGTGGAGGTGCACTGATGGACAAGACACCGGAACAAGCACGGGCTTTAATCTCCAATATGGCTGAGAACACTCAACAATTCAATTCAAATAGGGATATGCAAGTCCCCCGCATGAATGAGGTAAATAGTTCCAATATTGAAAGTCAATTGTTTGAACTAACAAATTTCGTTAAACAACTTGCTGTAAGAAATGCACAACAAGTCAAATCATGCGGGATATATGCGAAATTTGGACATCCAACAGATACTTGTCCGGTGTTGCAAGAGGAAAGCAGTGTCCAAGTGAATGCACCAGAAGGTTTCCCGTTCCAGAGACAACAGTACAATCCACACTCCAATACCTACAACCCTGGATGGAGGGATCACCCCAATCTGAGCTATGGAAATAACAAGCCCTTGGATTTTGTCTCTAACAAACCTCAAGGGCAATTTCAGCAACAAGGGAATTTCCAATCTCAGGGGCAGTATCAGCAAAGAACCCAAAATTCAAGTATCTCCCTTGAAGAAATGGTTAAAACTTTGGCTTCTAACTCACTTCAATTTCAACATGACACCAAGTCCAGCATTCAAAATCTGGAGAACTAGATGGGTCAAATGGCTATAGCCATCAACAAGTTAGGATCACAATCTGGGGGTAAATTGCCATCTCAACCCGAGATAAATCCTAAGAATGTGAGTGCCATATCCCATGCGGAGTGGGAAAGAAATTGAAGGTTCAAGAAAGCAAAATCCAGCAAATGAAGAAGAAAAAGAAGCTAAAAAGGAGGATGCCACTTCACAAACCCCGCAGGTAAAAACTGATCCCACTTTAAATGTTAAACAACTTCTCCATCTTTTCCTAGCAAGCTAGCAAAGGCAAACAAGGACATCAAGGAAAAAGAGATGTTGGAGACATTTAAAAAAGTGGAAGTGAACATTCCCCTACTGGATGTAATCAAGCAAGTACCGTGCTAGGGAAAGTTCTTGAAAGATCTATGCACCAATAAGAGAAAGCTGAAGGAAAGTGAGATGGTAAGAATGGGAGAATTTGTGTCTGCGCTTTTTCAAAGGAAATTGCCCCCCAAGTGCAAGGACCCAGATATGTTTACCATACCTTGTCAAATAGGTAATAAGAAATTAAATCGTGCCTTGATAGACTTTGGAGCATCTATTAACGTCAGGCCTAGATCTACTTAAACTTCTTTAAAACTTGCCAAACTAACTGAAACTAATGTTATCATTCAACTGGCCGATCGTTCTAATGCTTATCCAGATTGGGTAGTTGAAGATGTTCTAGTACAAGTAGAGAGTTTATTGTTTCCAGCATATTTTTATGTGTTAGACATGAACGATGATCACTTTCCAAACCCCCTCCTATTTTTTTAGGCAGACCATTCCTAAGAAAAGCTAAGACTAAGATAGATGTTAGTAGTGACACACTCACCATGAAATTTGATAATGAAACTGTTCAATTTAATATTCATGATTCCATGATAGACCTTCATGATTCCACCAATTTCTAATGAAGAGCTTCTACCCCCTATTTTGTAGGCCCTAATGAAGAGCATGAAGAAGAAATTGAGCTTTGGGAGTCCAGTTGATTCCGGATGAAGAAGGAAGCAACCATTCGAGCCAACGACGGTAAACAAATGCACTGCTCGGGAGGTAACCCGAGAGGGAAGTCTCTTTACTCCCCCATTTTTTTTATTAGTTCATTTTATTTCTTTTCCCGTTTAAGTTTATTAAAAAAAAAAATTTGGGACAGAAGTTAAGTTACGGCCGTAAACACTTATCTCACGGCCATAACTAACTCAAGCATTTTTTTAATCCAGCGAGATACTTACGGCTGTAAATGAATTCCTTCACAGTCGTAAGTTTCGCACACTTTTAAAATTCCATCTCTTCTTCTGATTCCATTCACATTCTCCTTTTTTGTTTTGTATTGTTACGCTACACATTGAGAACAATGTGGAATTCAAGTGTGGGTGGGGGGGGGTGATTATCTATTATCTTTTGTTATCCCTGTTTTATTCATCTTCATTCAGTTTTTTTGTTAGTTAGCTTTAATTGTACTTAGACCCACATTTTGGTATAATAGGAAGCAGCCTCACTTATGATAATTCTTGAATCACCAACTTCCTAAATTGCATAATCAGACAAACAATGAGCACATAGATATGAGTTTTCCAATAATTTCTGAATTAGTTTTAAAATGGACACTTTGAAATTTTTTTGCAACCTAATAGAGTCAAACTAAAATTAATATGATAAAATACCACCCGAGTAATTTCATTATATCCTTATCCACTAAATTTTGAGTTCAGAACCAAGACAAAGCAATGACCTATACTCATAATTGGATGGGAGGAACACACATAAACCATAATTTGTGAGCTTTTGAGCCTATGAGCTGCTTTTACTCTTTATATTAAGCTCTTATTTCTTTGATGTGTGTCCTGCATGGTTGATTTGTTCTTGGATGTGCTCTTTTGTGCATACTGATGTAGCTTCTTGGCTTAAGTGCAAAATATAGTAAAGGCATTAGGTTAAACCAAATTTGACATGCTAAAATGGCCTACCATGATACATGTACCGATAAAAGCCCCTTTGAGCCTTAGTTTTTTTTTGAATTTTTGATGCCACGCTACAAGCCAAGAATATCCTTTCTTTCGCATTTTCTCTGTTTTGAACCCATAGAGAAGGGATTCGCAAAATTTTGTTGATTGAGGATCGTGCTGTGGTCTAAGTCTAAGATGTACAATGGTTATCTTGTGTTGGGTAACGGTTGTGTGATGGACTGAATTCAAGGGAGTGTAATTCCATCTCGAGCTAATTGGTGACTGCATGATGATTTGACCAAAAGAGAAAAAGTTGCAGTCTGTACTCGAAGAAAAAAAAAGAGAGAAAAAACAATGAAAATGAAGTTTAGTCAAGAAAATGAGTAGTTGAGGAAGTCAAGCACTCAACTTGTGGAAAAAAAATGTCAAGTTTTAACTAAGTTGGGTACCGGGAAACAATGAAATTTATATTGGGAGTGAAGGAAGTAATGTCATTGTGAATTGACTTGGTTTGTAAAATTTCTTCTTGACTCAGCCTAAATATGTCCTTTTATCCTACCCAACCCGAAGCCCCATTACAACCAAATAAAGACCTTTGACTTGTGTCATTGTTGGCTCTGGTTATGACATTTGGGCAGTCTGTGGTAACAAACTCTCCATGCAGTGAGTCGAGGGAAAAGAAAAAAAATTCTCACCCTTATACACTTTGTACGAAGAGGGAAATACCTAGTGAGGGTGTTAACTCCCATTACATATGCTTATGAGTGGTTTGAATTGCTTGGTCTATATTCTGTGTTTTTGAGTTGGTCGAAACTAACACCCTTGTAATGAATTGATATATGTTAAGAGAGAAATCACGGGAGGTGGGAGGATACAAGCCACATTGGGAAATTAATTGGGCCGGGGGTAATGATTTTCAATTCTGTTTAGAAGATATTGGATGATGTATCTCTTACACACACTAACACACTCCGGCTATGCAGTTTGGTTTTCATGCTAAAAAGAAGTGAGCTGTGACCTTGACCTTCCAAAGTATGGGTTTATTTGTTTGAGGCATGTCTTTGCAATTGTTTGAGGACGAACAATGGTTTAAGTGTGGGGGGATTTGATAAGTGCTTTATTAGCTCTTATTTAGTTCACTTGTTATCCTATTTTGTTATTGGTTTGATTCTATTTAAGTAGTGTTTAATGGATTTTCATGTTTTGTATTTGGTAGGATCACAAAGAACAAAAAGAAAGGAAAAATGACCAAAATGATGAATTATGGCAAGCTCGACAGCAAGATCTACAAATCAAACCAAATAAAACTTCAAGGACATGTGCAAAGGGCTCCAAATCAATAATGGCATGTGGGAAGAAGATTAAAGTCAAAATTTATGGTCAAAGAAGGTTTGGGGTGAAGTCGGAAATCAAAAAAACACAAGGATTGTGATCCATAATTTTAGTCAGAGATTGAAGCTCAATTTTTCTATAGAAGAAGTTCTAATTTTGGAATAGATCGAGAGAGAAAGTTATGAACAAAACTTCAAGCACAGGCGCCGTTCAACAGAGGTACACTTATGGCCGTAAATGACAAAGTTACGGCCATAACTTCCAAATTCTAAAAATTTCCAATAACCCATTTACGGCCGTAACTTCGAAGCGGAATATTTTTCTAATTGGAATCAAAGTTTATCTTTGGTATATCTTCTTGGCCACTGTAGGACACGATTTTAGAGCCATAAAAAGACGGAAATCACCAATTATTGAGGGCAAGAAAATTGAGAGGAGAATTAGAGATTAAAAGAGAGAATTCTTGGGATTCAAGCAAGAAGTATCAATGGAATTCATGGAGCAAATTGAAGATTTCGCCAAAATTATGATGGGCTAAGTTTCCTCGTCTTGTTCAAAGGGGAAGTTGTGTAAATTTAATTATGTTATCTTCTTTTCCTACAAACAAGTAATGTTGTATCGATTCATTTATTTCAATTGTTGGATTATTATGTTTTGAATGTTTAATTGAGTTTATTTGATTCATAGTTTAATTTGGCCAATTGGATTATTGATCTTTGGATTCATGAATATGCTAGGTTTAGATTCTTGATCCGTAATTGTCATTGAATCTTTACTTTAGTAGCAAATAAATCTCGTGCATGTTTAGTAATAATTCAATTTGGATTGATTAATTCGAGCTTGTCAAATTAACGATCCAATTCAATCCATTTTTCTAAATTTTTATACTAGTGGTGCATTAAATCCTAAGAGCTTGCTTAGGATTGTCCGTGGCTAGAATTGGTTCGAAGAGCTTATTTTGAATCAATACACATAAGGAAGAATTTAGATAATCAGAGCTTGTTGATTATTTATGATTGATAATTGAATTAGGGATATAAACATGTTACAAGAAAAGGTATAACATTAATTGAGCGCACAACCGAACCCGAGAACAAGATTTCTTCTCATATTAATTTTCTAGTCCTATTTTATTATTTATTTTATGCTTAGTTTTCATTCAAATGATTTCCAAACAACAAAACTCCCCTATTCTATTCTAATTGATCGAACAACTATTTTTAGTTCACCTTTCCTCGTGGGATCGACCTTTACTCTTGCTACTACATTATATAATATTTGGCAGGTAAGGAATTATTTATTATTTTGGTATATTGCGGCACGCATCAAATTTTTTAAACCTACTACATTATATAATTTTTGGCGGGTAAGGAATTATTTATTATTCTGGTGCATTGCGACATATATCAAATTTTTTGAGTAATGGTTGATCCCACGAGGAACGGTGAACTAAAATTAGTTGCTCGATCAATTAGAATGGAATGAGGGTTTTGTTGTTTGGAAATTATTTGAATGAAAACTATGCATAAAATAAATAATAAAATAGAACTAGAGAATTAATATGAGAAGAAATCTTGTTCTGGGGTTCGGTTGTACCCTCAATTAATGTTATACATTTTCTTGTAACGTGTTTCTATCCTTAATTCAATTATCAATCATAAATAATCAACAATCTCTGATTATCTAAATTTTCATTTATGTGTATTGATTCAAAATAAGCTCTTCGAACGAATTCTAGCCACGGACAATTTAAAACAAGCTTTTAGAATTTAATACACGAGTAGTATGAAAATTTAGAAGGATAGATTGAATTGGATCGTTAATTTCACAAGCTCGAATTAATCAATCCAAGTTGAATTATTACTAAACCTGCACGAGATTTATTTGCTACTAAAGTAAAGATTCAATGACAATTACGGATAAAAAAATCTAAACATAGCATATTCATGAATCAAAAGATCAATAATCCAATTGGACAAATTAAACTATTAATCAAATAAATTCAATTGAACATTCAAAACATAATAATCCAACAATTGAAATAAAGGAATCGATACAACGTTGCTTGTTTGTAGGAAAAGAAGATAACACAATTTCCTCTTTGAACAAGACGAGGAAACTTAGCCGAATTAATATGAGAGAAGACCTTGTTCTCAAGTTCGGTTGTGTCCTCAATTATTGCTATAACTTTCCATGTAGCATGTTTCTATCCCTAATTCAATTATCAATCATAAAGAATCAATAAGCTCTGATTATCTAAATTCTTCCTTATGTGTATTGATTAAAAATAAGCTCTTCGAACCAATTCTAGCCACGGACAATCCTAAGCAAGCTCTTAGGATTTAATGCACCACTAGTATAAAAATTTAGAAGAATGGATTGAATGGATCGTTAATTTCACAAGCTCGAATTAATCAATCCAAATTGAATTATTATTAAACCTGCACGAGATTTATTTACTTCTAAAGTAAAGATTCAATGACAATTACGGATTAAGAATCTAAACCTAGCATATTCATGAATCCAAAGATCAATAATCCAATTGGCCAAATTAAACTATGAATCAAATAAACTCAATTGAACATTCAAAATATAATAATCCAACAATTGAAATAAAGGAATCGATACAACATTACTTGTTTGTAGGAAAAGAAGATAACATAATTAAATTTACACAACTTCCCCTTTGAACAAGACGAGGAAACTTAGCCCATCATAATTTTGGCGAAATCTTCAATTTGCTCCATGAATTTCATTGATGCTTCTTACTTGAATCCCAAGAATTCTCTCTTTTAACCTCTAATTGTCCTCTCAATTTTCTTGCCCTCATTAATTGGTGATTTCCCTCTTTTTATGGCTCTAAAATCGTGTCCTAGAGTGGCCAAGAAGATATACCAAAGATAGACTTTGATTCCAATTAGGAAAATATTCCGCGTCGAAGTTTCGGCCGTAAATTTGTCATTTATGGCCGTAAATGGGTTACTGAAAAGTTTCAGAATTTGGAAGTTATGGCCGTAACTTTGTCATTTACGGCCGTAAGTGAATCTCTACTTATAGGTACCTGTGCTCAATGTTTTGGTCATAAATTTCTCTCTTGATGTCTAATTGTGGTGATTCGAAGTGCTTTGGAAAGAAGACTCAATTATCTATAATTCTATATGAAATAGCTATTCCAAAATTCGAACTTCTTCTATATAAAAATTGAGCTTCAATCTCTGACTAAAATCATGGATCACAATCCTCGTGGGTTTTTGATTTCCAACTTCACCCCAAACTTTCTTTGACCATAAATTTTGCCTCAGATCTTCTTCCCACATACCATTATTGATTTGGAGCCCTTTGAACATGTGCTTGAAGTTTTGTTTGGTTTGATTTGTAGATCTTGCTGTCGAGCTTGCCATGATTCATCATTTTGGTCATTTTTCCTTTCTTTTTGTTCTTTGTGATCCTACCCAACACGAAACATGAAAATACATTAAAAACTACTTACAAGAATAAACTCACAAGTTCGAATTTTATTCAATGAAGAATAAGTTTTTGAAAGCAAGATAGCCTCACAATAATCTCAAAGTTGTCTACCCTAATAATGAAAATTAAACCCCTTAAATAGGGTGAAAAAAGGGGTTAAGAGCCCTAAGACAATAAGGAATGCAATTATTTCAAATATGGAAAGAAAATGAAAAGGAAATTTCTCGCGGAACATAGTTACGCCGTGACAATCTAGCTTACGGCCGTAAGTTAGTCACAGGTTAAGCATTACGTCTGTGAGAAAAAGACTTACGACCGTAAGTCTGATTTTCCATGAAACTCTAGTTTTCGCCCGAGGGATGATTAGGGCTGTGACCAGGATTGCTTACGGCTATAATTGTGGTTTCTTCAACTCCTACTTCGACTGCTTGGATGACGTTTATCCACCGTCTTCTCGACTAGAGTACAACATGAAACTTGCTTCCTTCTTAGCCAAGAATGTTGTTTTGTCCATCATTTCTCGTACTAGCTTGTCTATTGCTTCTTTGACCTTCTTTGTCTACAATCGAGTCATTGGTCCTCCTTCAACTATCAACAGATCTTTGAATGGACTTGCACTTATGATCTGGATCACATCATCCCCTCCCCCTTCAAAAGAATTTAGCCTTGAATCTGTACCTGCATCAAATAGAGATAGATCAAACACATTAAATGTAGCTGAAACATTATACTCATCAGGAAGATCCAGCTTATATGCATTGTTGTTGATCCTTTCAAGTACTTGGAATGGTCCATCTCCTCATGGTTTGCAATTTTGACTTGCGCTGCTCAGAAAATCATTCCTTCCTTAAATGGACCCAAACCCAATCACCAGGTTCAAAAACGACGCTCTTCCTTCCTTTGTTGGCCTATGATGCATAGTGTTCATTTTTCTTTTCAATCTCCAACCTCACCTTTTCATGGAGTGATTTAACCATCTCTGCATTCTTCTTTCCATATAAACTACTACATTCATTGACAGGTAAAGGAATTAAATCCAACAGTGTTAGTGGATTAAAACCGTAAACAATCTCGAAAGGCGAATAAGAAGTAGAGGAATGACTAGCCCTATTACATGCAAATTCAATTAATGGTAAACACTCCTCCCAACTTTTTAGATTCTTATTGATGATAGGCGCAACAATTGAATCATGATCCTATTAACTACCTCGGTTTGCCCATCGGTTTGTGGGTGACAAGTGGTAGAAAAGAGTAGTTTAGTGCCTAGCTTCTTCCACAAAACTCTCCCAAAAAGACTAAGGAACTTAACATCCCTATCCGAGACAATGCTTTTAGGAACCTTATGTAAACGTACTACCTCCTTAAAGAAAAGGTCTGCTATGTTGGTGGCATCATCGATTTTGTGACATGGTATGAAATGTGCCATCTTACTAAATCTATCTACCATCACAAAAATCGAGTCTCTCTCCTTCTTAGTCCTTGGAAACCCTAAAATGAAATCCATTGAAATATCAACTCAAGGTTCACTAGGAACGGGTAAAGGTGTGTATAACCCATGGGGCATAACCTTAGACTTAACCTTCTTATAAGTGATGCATCTACTACAAACCCGATCCACATCAATCTTCATCTTAGGCTAATAAAAATGCTCACTTAATATCTCTAAGGTCTTTTTAACCCAAAAATGCCCCCATCAAACCTCCACCATAGGCCTCCCTAACAAGTAACTCCCTCATTGAATACTTAGGAACACACAATCTGTTTTCCCGTAATAAATAATCATCATGCTTAAAGAACCTATCCAAAGCTCCCTTACCACATGAATCATATATAATAGAAAAATCCGAATCACTAGCATACATGTCCTTAATGTATTCAAAGCCAAACAATTTAGTACTTAAGGAAGCCAAAAGTACATACCTTTGAGACAAAGCATCCGCTACTACATTTTCCTTACCTTGTTTATACCGGATGACGTACGAAAATGTTTCAATAAATTCCATCCACCTTGCATGTCTCTTGCTCAACTATCTAGGCCCCTCAAATGCTTGAAGGACTCATGGTCGATTTGAATCACGAATTCTCGTAGCCATAGGTAGTGTTGCCATGTCTCTAATGCTCGTACAAGTGAATACAACTCCTTGTCATATGTGGGGTAACTAAGAGTAGCCCCTTTTCGCTTTTCATTAAAATAGGCTATTGACCTTCGATCCTGCATTAAAATAACTCCAATACCTAGCCCTGAGGTATCACACTCAATCTCAAAAGCTTTGTCAAAGTTAGGAAGTGATAAAACTGGTGCCTTACATAACATATCTTCGATAG
This sequence comes from Ligustrum vulgare, assembly GCA_963555705.1. Taxonomy (NCBI): domain Eukaryota; kingdom Viridiplantae; phylum Streptophyta; class Magnoliopsida; order Lamiales; family Oleaceae; genus Ligustrum; species Ligustrum vulgare. The sequence continues at coordinate 32,939,772 of OY743174.1, forward strand.
TTGCAAATGCATGCTCTTGTTCTACACCCCATTTAAAACCTAAGCTTTTTTTTTTTTACAATTTCAATGAGTGGTGTGTCAATTGTGCTAAAATCCTTAACAAAGAGCCTATAAAAACTAGCCAAACCATGAAAACTTCTAGCCACAGTTATGCTTTTAAGTATTGGCCATTCTTTGATAGCTTTGACTTTCTCTTCATTCACTTCTATTCTCTTAGCACTAACCACATAACCAAGAAATACAAACTTTCCATACAAAAGTATACTTTTTAAAATTAGCATAAAGTCGTTCTTGCCTCAAAACCACAAGTGCACACCTAACATGCTCCACATGTTCATTTAACGTTTTACTATACACCAAGATATCATCAAGTAAACTATGAAAAATTTACCTATAAATGCACGTAAAACATGATTCATTAAGTGCATAAAAGTGCTAGGTGCATTAGTAAGTTCAAAAGGCATAACTAACCAATTCATAGAAGCCATATTTAGTTTTAAAAGTAGTTTTTTACTCATCTCCTTCCTCATTCGAATTTGGTGATAACCACTTTTAAGATCAATTTTACTAAATATGCTAAAGCCAAGCAATTCATCCTACATATCATCTAACCTAGGAATATGATGATGATACTTTATCGTTATGTTTTTGCTAGCCCTACAATCAACACACATTCTCCAAGTCTCGTCTTTCTTTGGCACAAGTAACACGGGTACGACACATGGACTCATCCTCTCACTTATGTACCCCTTCTCATCAATTCCTCCACTTGCTTTTGAAGTTCCTTCATCTCCTCGGGGTTACTTCGATAAGCGGGGCAGTTTGAAATGATTGCTCCAGGTACGAAATTAATCTGATATTCAATAAAGAAATAGTCAAACTAAGGAGAGATTTTTTAGTTTTATCAAATTCAAGGAATGATTCCTTGTACAATAAGAGGAGCATTGGTCGCTCTTCTATGAGGGCTTTCTTGATATCACTCTCTTTTGCAAAGAACTCATTTTTATTTTTTCTTTTCTGGCACTCTTCGCCCTCTCTCTTTTTCTGAGGTATGTACCCAACACTCTTTTTTTCTCTCGCCTCTCCTTTTTCTGGAGTCGTGGCTCCAACTCTCTTTTCCTCTCTTTTTTTCTGAGGTCGTGGCCTCAACTCTCTTTCTCTCATTTTCCCTCACTCTTTTTTCTTCGTCATTTTTCAACTTTATTTGATCTTCATACACTTGTGATGGTGTCAATGGTGCAAGTGTAATAGTCTTCCCTCCTTTGGTAAAGCTATACCTCTTTTTATATCCATCATGCATCACCTTCCTATCATATTGTCAAGGTCTACCTAACAAAATGTGCCCTGTATGCATAGGAACCACATCACACATAACTTCATCCACATAGCTACCAATAGAAAAACTCACTAACACCATCATATTCACCTTAATTTCTCTACTATCATTTAACCATTGAAGCCTATAAGGTTTGGGATGTTTCAACAAGGGTAATCCTAATTTTTCAACAAGTGTGGTGCTAGCAACATTAGTACAACTACCACCATCAATAATCATACTACATACCTTGTCATTAATGCGACACCATGTATGGAATATGTTCTCCCTTTGTTGCTCCAAGTCATCCGTGTTGATTTGAGCACTAAGGGCTCGCCTTGCAACTAATAGCTCACCACGCTCCCCAGATAGCACATCCTCATCATCACAAGCTTTCTCCAATGCGGGCATTTCACTATAATCCTCTTCTTCACTATCACTCTCCATGGCTCCATCCTTTCGCACAAGTATTACTCACCTATTAGGACATTGAGATGCCCCATGTCCTCTTCCCAAACATTTGAAGCATTGGATGTCTATACTCCTAGATGGTTGAGATTCCCCCTTAGGTGTGAGTTTGCTAGCATGCTCCTCCTTTCCCTTCGAAATAGGTCCATCTCCTTTGTTTTCCCACTTCGGCTTCCAAGAAGGATTAGAACTCGAAGAACCCGATTGATACTTTGCTGTCCCTTTTCTCTTCAATTGCTTCTCCACCTTTATAGTCATGCGTAACATATCTTCCAACTCCAAATAATGTTGTAGCTCAACCACGTTAGCTATATCCCTATTCAACCTGTTCAAAAACTGGGTCATAGTAGTCTCCCTATCCTCATCCACATTAGCTCTAATCATCAACAACTCCATCTTCTTATGATAATCCTCCACACTCTTGGATCCTTGGTATAGACTTTGTAATTTTTGATGAATTTCCCGATGGTAATGACTTGGCATGAATCTCCTCCTCATGATAGCCTTTAATTCATCCCAAGTGCTAATGGGCCTCTCACGATTCCTCCTAGAAGTCACCAATTAATCCCACCAAGTAATAGCATAATCGGAGAACTCAAGTACCGCTACCTTAACCTTTTTCTCTTCCGAATAAGTATAGCAATTAAAAATCAACTCAATCTTCTTTTCTCACTTCAAGTATGCCTCCGGATCACTCCTAACTTTGAATGAAGGAATTTCCATTTTGATGTTGCTCATGCTTCCATCCACTCTATCCCCAATAATATCTCTATCCCTCCTTCCACGCCTAACTCCTCTATCCACAATTGCCCCATCATCAAAATTGCTACTTTCTTCATTCTCATCAACCAACTCTACCCTACGTCCTCGCCCACCTTAGCTACGTGCATTAGGCACTCCCCGAGGTTGTTCTAATCTACCTATCACATCTCCAATCAACCGCTCAAACAGTTGTACCATCTCATCCGACATGTTGGCTTGATCGTTGTTTTTTGAAGTAGAAGAATGCTACGACATCCTAAAACTAAGTAATTTATGCCTCATGTGTTTTCACTCATGTATCACTAAATTTGGCTTTTTCCCTCTATTAGTCTCATCTTTCTTGCATTTTCCTACTCAATAGCTTTCACACAAATTGCTTCAAAGAATGAATCCGAACTCAAGCAAGTATTAATCCCAAATAACTCAAAATAGGTATGTGGGAGAATTCAATGATTTATTGGAATAAACTCAAAGAAGGGCTTGACAAAGGAAATTTGACTCAATGAAAGAACAACATGCTACATTGCTAGATTGATTTACCGACTGACTTACCTACAATACACTTGACAGACATCCATCACTTTACCCATCACATCATCTTTAAAATCAACCACCATAATTATACCAACACGAAAATTGGTAAATCATTAGGTAAATTAATGTGACTGAGCAGATTAATCCATGAAGGAATTTGACACTTTTGATTGGAGACTAGAATTAATTCCAGAAGGTAGTTCTTGAATTTATTTATTTTTTTGTTCGAAAATACTACAAGTGTACGGATCACACAAGTAATAAAATGGATTGTCAATCCATCATCCCCACACCACAAGGATTGAGTAAATTGTATTTTATACTATTAACCGGAACCGGAACTAGGAGACTTGCTTTGATTTGAGAATTTTTGTTGAAAAACTAAACTAATGATTAAACTAAAAAGTAATGAGAATCTGGATTTAAAACTTATGGAAAACAAGTGCGTTAGAATTATAAATCCATTTTAACCCCTTCCACCATATTTTGATCAAATCATTTAACTACAACTCATGGTTTTGCAAATCCGTATTCCTAAAATTATTTATGTCCTCTTTTGAGCAATGCATAAAAGCATTTTCTTGAATGTGAATTGACTATATTTCTATGACAATTCAAACATATAGAAAATCATGATAGTTTGGTGAACATTATGTAGGATTACACAAAGTATAGGAGTATATTTCTATCTCATATTGAACTTAGTGGCAACCAAAGTCTAATAATTTCCTACTCTTTCGAACATAGAAAATTATCACCAACTCATACAATTAGTGATCAATTAATTACATGATAATAAGAAACACAAATTAATTGCATCAAACCCATAAATTGCATAAATTAAATGAATAATCAAAACATGGATTCAAAAGTTAAAACTTCATCAAAACTCTAACACTAAAAACCTAGCCTAAAAGCATGATTGAATATAAATCAAAAGAAAAATGAAAAGAAGTCATCCCATTCATCTTCTTGATCCTTGATGTTCAATCTTGTTACTGGCTTTGCATGGATTCTTCAACAATTGAACAATATTTTATCATGAACTCAACAAGTTTGGAACCCCCAACGTGTTTCTACTGTTCATCCTTTGTAGGAGCCGAAAATTAGTTGAAAATCATGTACAAATTGGTTTCCAAAAGAGTTCCAACCGAATAAGGAAAGTTACCTTTACAGGAGATCTTTTTGTCTCTACATAGCATTTGGTATTTTGATCATACCTTTTAGTTCTCTATTCCAATTGAGGTGATTCAAAATGATTTGGAAAGATAACATAAAGGGATACAATTATTCCTGAAATACAATTTTCCTAATTCGAACATTTACCACCCCAATATTAGATTACAAAGTCCGACTAAAAATCTGCTGGAAATCTTGTGTGATTGAAATCAATTTATGGTAATATTCTTATCATATTTCATTCCTTTTTGACTTCTAATTGCATACAATTGACTCCTAACAATCTTCAAGTATCTTATCGTGGTCCAAATCAACCATTGAATATTTACAATTTGGTCCTTCTTCATTTGATTCGTACACTTCAGTCCCTGAGCTAATTTTCTTCAATTTCTTTTCCATCTCTCAATAATCTTCAATTAAGTCCTTGAATTTATGATTTCTTCTACTTTTGACCCATGTTAATGGTCAATTGACCTCTTCAACCTCTAGCTTGCACAATTTGGCTACATTTATCATTCAATTATTCCTTATTTGCTTCAACTACATCATTTTCTCGACTTTGAGGTTATTTCTAAAATATAAACAAATAATAACCAAATCAATAGCAAATATTCTAAAATGATAACAATAAATCCTACTTTTGGCATGAAAATAAGTGTTTAAAACACAGTTATAACTGTATTCGTAGTAGAATTTTCGAATTAAAACATTTTGAAAATTCACAAATTCTGATAATTTCTCAATTTTTTTTTGTGTTTTCCATTGTCTTAATTCCCGAGTCTTTGGTTGGTTCGTTGGGTACTTGGAAAGAAAATTACGACTGATACACGAGCAAAAAAATTACATACGTGAGGAAATTTTTTATTTCTTTGCTTGTTATTAACCATGTCTCACAGAGAAGAATCTACATCATCATCGTCAGTGGGTGAAAATAAAGGACTTGACAGGAGAGGGTCAGCAGCTTCATCAATGAGTGAAAACAAGCAACATAAAATAGGAAGGATAGACATGATGTAGATATAATGAAAGCCATGCAAGCACAATTTGAGAAGTTAATGGCTAGGAGGGATAAGAGGCATGGATCCAATACTAGGTTTGGAGATTGGGCTGATGAAAAGGCCATTGAAGTGAAAGGAGGAAGCATGCATCACAATCAAAATGAGAGAGTAGTGATCATGTTCCAAAAGGGATGGAAGCACCAACAACGAAAGGTAAAAAAATTCTAATTCCCAAACTACTATGGATAGGGATATTAAATGTTTAAAATGTCTAGATTCGGGACACATTGCTTCACAATGTCCGAATAAGCGGGTTATGATTATGCGTAATGGTCAACTTAATTTTAAGGATGAATTTGAGGGAATGCCTAAATTAGAGGATATTGGGGCTAGTAGTAATGATAGTGACGAGTTAATTTATGCTTTAACAGATTCGCTTGTTAATAAGCGTGCCCTTAGTTCTAGAGTTAAGGTGAATGTTGTTGATGAACAAAGGGATAACATATTTGACACTAGGTGTTTAGTGGATAAAAGGGTTTATGGATTGGTGATTGATGGGGGAGTTGTACAAATGTAGGCAGTAAGTACTCTTTTGGTTGAAAAATTGGAGTTTCCTAAGTTGAAACATCCTAAGCCATATAATTGCAGTGGTTGATTGAGTCTGGGGAAATTAAGGTGAACATGCAAGTTAAAGTCAAATTTACCATTGGGGTACAAAGATGAAGTAGTTTACGATGTAGTTTCTATGCATGTTGGCCATATTTCGTTGGGGAGGCCATGAAAACATGATAGGAGGGTGGTGCATGCTTCAAAACTCATGCTTCGAATGAATAAGCAAACTTGGAAGTGATGCATCAACATGCTTCAACTTATTTAGCGATCTTGAAGCAATTATTTAGAATTTGTGTTTCTATTGATTAAGAAAATGTGGAAGCAATGCGTCAGAATTCAAGCTTTAATTAACGAAGTGGATGCGATGCTTCAATACTTGCTTTAATTTATGAAGCCACTTTAAAACAATAATTTAGAATTTTCAATTCAATTGACAGAGTGGATGTGGAAGCGATGCTTCAATACTTGCTTCAATTTATGAAGTAGTTTTGAAGCAATGCTTCAAAATTCACGTTAGGATTGACGGAGTGGATTTTGAAGCGATGCTTCAACACTTGCTTTAATTTATGAAGCTATTTTGAAGCAATACTTCAGAATTTACGCTTCAATCGACGAAATAGTTGTGGAAGTGATGCTTCATCACTTGCTTCAACTTATGATATTGTTTTTTAAGCGATGCTTCAGAAGTCTTATTTGAATTGATTGACAAGATGGGTTGCTTGTTTTTATGAAATAAAAGAGTTGCGATTCATTCTCCAATGTGTACTATGGTTGCATTGTTGAACATAGAATGATAGCTTGTTGTCTGGTTATAGCAAGGCAACACTTCTCTATTTGTGTTTGAATCCAATGGTTGGGTTGAGAGTTCTTTGCCTATAAAAGGGGTGTCATGTGCATTTTTATAGCTTTTTTGCTTTGCAATTTTCATAATCCATATTCTCTCAAACTGAATTCCCCATCAAGCACCTAAAACTTACAAGTGATATTTTCTAGATTTCGTACACTTATTCGAGTCCGAAATTTAGATAACTATTTTCTTCTCTTTTCTTTTCTTTATTTTATAGTTTTCAAAGCAAATGTCTTTTGTTTCACCCTAGTTCAGAGGATAGTATAGCCTTCATGTTATTGCTTCAGAAGCGGGTATATAGAAGTTTACAAGGATGGGTGATTAAACAGTGACGATTTTTATGGTTCTACTTATTGTGGAGGTGTTTGGGAGATGAGTGAGGGGCCTATGGACTATAATACCGATTGGGGTACTTCTTGAACAAATTGAATGTATTGTCCGTTAGGGAAAAGTATTGTATCCCTAACACTATAGAGATTTAATTACCTAAATCTCATGAGAGGGCATGTTATCTGAGGGTAAGGTGTGTAGCTATTGGCAAAGCTACTTTGAAGAGCAGGCTTCACCTACCCCTACACTCTTTCTTTAGACAAATTTTAAGGCTTTATGTGTTGGCCATACTCAATTACTTCCCAACGCCTGTAGTAAATTTGTGGGGGTCTTACTTTGCTTGGAAATGTATAACTAGGTAAGGACATGTCCCTTCACATCTTCTGAACCATTTCCATCTCAAAGTCTTAGGAATGAGAGATTAAATGGATGGTATTAATTGACCCCTTGGAGGTATCACTCCCCAATTTTCATAGGTCTTCCTTCTTCTACAAAGTGAGGGAAAGAATCTTAGTTTTGGGTGAGCACACGGTAGCAATCAATGCAATGCGACAAAGCTCCGGATATTACTATACCGATCTAGTTCTCCGAAGTGAGTAAATCTATGCTTTGATGCGATGCTTCTTTTTAGTTTTGAGTTTATGGTTTCAAAGTTTTTTTTTTTATTCTTTCCAACTTTCTCAAGACGAGTGGGATCTTTTTGATAAAAATTACAAAAAATCGTGCCATTCAATTAGTTTTGCTCACCTTATCAGCTGACCTATTTATTTTGTAGATTTGGATATTATGGCTTCAAAAGTTAATATCTTGAAATATATCAAGTATATTAACTAGATGTTCTTTCTTTTGTAACATTTATTTTGTTTACATATAATTTTGCGAAGAAGGTGTAACCAAAGCCTGATATGCCTTCCATAATGAAGGCTACTCCATAGCTAAAAGTCCTAAAGCCATCATCCTCTAGTCATAGGCATCAGCATGAAGAGTTGGTTAAGTTGAGTAAAACTGACTCTAAGAAGGTTTTGTTAGTGGAGAAGACCTGAGAAAAGGAGAAGGGAAAGGAAAATGAAGATTTTTTATGTTTTTTATTCGGTATCATCTGATGCGCCATCTGTACATTGTCTCATTGCTCCTACTTCGAAACAATCATTGTAGGGTTCTGTCACCATTAATCTTGACAAGAGGAGAATGAGAAATCAATGGAGTTGGAAAGAGCCAGCTTCATTGGGAGAAAGCGATAATGTGTGAAGCTTCTTGAAGGATAACAAGGATGAGCTTTCAACTAATATTTTAGGTTTGCTTCCCCCTAAAATCTAAATTGTTGTTACCATATATTACCAATTTTTAGATAAGAGTTGTTAGGATCATATGGCATCTTATGCTGCTATAGATTTAACTAATGCTTCATTGGTGTCAAAGTCTTTGGTGTGAGCTTGGAGGCTCAAGTTGTCTTGAGAGACATTCAACGAAAGAATAGGGACTTCATCGAGAAGAGTTCAAATCCAACCAAGGAGGCTTCCATTGCCATAGATGAACATGAAGCATTAAGTGAGAAGCAAGTCGAGAATACCTCAAAGTTGAGTTTTGCATTGGCGAAAGGTTAAAAATTTAAGTATAAAATCCATTTATCCCAATATCAATTGGCAACGTTAACCAAAAAGGTGGAGACGTTGGACACCAACGTGTTACTACTGAGTCTTTAGAGGCAGCCATAAAGAAAATGAGGAGCTGAAGGGCGGAGTAGGGGTTTGGAGACCCAAACAATGGATTTTACTAAAGAGGTTGAGGACTTGAGGTATCAACTCCAGACAATCAAGGATGATGCTGTAAAGTCATTCTTGACCATATTTCACTTATCTAAGGAGTATACGAGCTTCAAGGCCTATTGGAGGAGGTTTGATTACAGCAAAGTGTGTGACAATTGATGAGCTGCATCCACTTTAATGAGTGGAACCAACACTTGTGCTTGAAATATTATATGAATGAAATATGTTGTAAGTGCTTTGCCTCGATGGCTGATTGTACTTAATCAAATTTCTTCTGTTGACATTGTATGATTCATAGGTGATTTCGTTTAATGCTTCTGAGGTGTCGAGATAGCTCCCTTTATGGATGCTTCACACCTCTCTTTTGGAAGCATTTTGTACTTTCTTCCTTATTGGGTGGCGTATTCAAGTCAAGGTCTTCTCCTGTGGTAGATGGTTAATCCACATGAAGCTTTGTCTTTAGAGATATTAAGGTGGACTCTCTTTGGGGATGCTTCTTATCTCCCCTTTCAGAATGGTTTATATTTCCTTGCTTGGTGGATGGCGCATCCAAGTCAAGGTCTTCTCTCATTGTGGATGATTCATCTACTGAAGGCTTCATCTTTGGAGAAATTAGGGTGGGCTCCGTTTAGGATGTTTCTCACCTTTCCTTTCTAAGTGATTTATACTTCATTGCTTGGTGGGTGGTGTATCCAAGCCAAATGCTTCTCCCATAGTGGAGGGTTCACCCTAAGGTGGTTTCTTCTTCGAATGTATTAAGATGGGAACCCTTTGGGGATGGTTCTCATCCTGTCCTTTCGAAATGAATTAAACTTTCTTGCTTGGTGGTTGGTGGATCAAAGTCAAGGGATTTTCTCATGTTTGATGGTTTGTCCATGGGAGGCTTTATCTTCAGAGATATTAAGGTGGGCTTTCTTTAGGGATGTTTCTCATCTTTCCTTTCAAAGTGATTTATACTTCCTAGATTGGTAGGTAGTGCATCTAAGTCAAGGGCTTCTTCCATGGTGGATGGCTCGTCCATGTGAGGCTCTGTCTTTGAAGGTATTAATGTGGGCCTCCTTTGGGGATGCCACTCATCTCTCCTTCCAAAGTGGTTTATACTTCCTAGCTTGGTAGGTGGCGCATCCAAGTCAAGGGCTTCTCCCATGGTGGATGGTTCATCCATGGGAGGCTTTGTCTTTGAAGGTATTATGATGGCTCCATAAGAGGATGCTTTTCACCTCTCCTTTCGAATCAGTTTATACTTCCTTGCATGGTGGGTAGTGCATCCAAATTAATGGCTTTTCCCTTGGTTGATTGGTCATTCATGTGAGGCATCGTCTTCAAAAGCATTAAGCTGGGTTCCCTTTCGTGATGTTTCTAAGATCTCCTTTTGAAATGATTTATATTTCCTTGCTTGGTAGGTAGCACATCTAAGTCAAGGGATTCTCCCATGGTGGGTGTTCATTTATGGGAGGCTTCATAAACGAAGGTATAAGGTGGGCTCCCTTTTGGGATAATTTTCACATCTCATTTCGAAGCAGTTAATACATACAAGTCAAGGACTTCTCTCATGGTGGATGGTTCATCCATGAGAGGATTCATCTTGGAATATAATTAGGTAGACTCCCTTTGGGGATGATTCCCTGCTCTCCTTCCTAACCAATTTCTATACGAGGTAATGGTACTGAAGTTGAAATTTATTAAAAAAAAAAGAACTTTACATAACCATGGGTGTTCTCATTGGGTTAACAAGACATTGGTGGTTCAATGATAGTACTTGGGAAGATACTCCACATTCCAAAGATGGGATTGTATTTTTCTTTCTAAGTATACAATCTTGTAGATTTTTGGTCATATTTCTTCCTTTACACAATAATCCCCCTCATAATTTGCTCACAGCATTCCTACACCTGGATCTTTGGAGGGTGTTAATTTTTTTTCAAAAACGAGGTCATTGATCCGAAACGGTCTTTTTTCACCTTTGAATTGTAGTATAGTGTCATCTTTCATTGATAATATGGCAGTTTTACTTGCGAATCATCAATCTTCTCATCAATGAAATCAAGTTCAAACTGTCTTGCCTCAGCATTGGATATTTCATTAAAACGAAGGCAATGAGGCGATGATACCCTATTTCAATAGGGCTTATGGTCTCAGTTCCGTATGCCATGGAGAAGGGTGTTTCTCCAGTGACTTTTTGGGTGATTTTCTAGATGGCCCATAGTACATAGGGAGCTCATCAACCCATGCCCCTTTAGATGCATCGAGTTTCCTTTTTAGAGTGTATTTAATTGTTTTTTCACAGCTTCGACTTGGTCATTTTCTTAAGGTGATGTGTTGTTGAGAAGTGTTTCTTTACCCTAAGTTTTTCACACATTTCTCAAACATTTTTGTTTTCAAACTGTTAACTGCTGTTGAAAATGATTGAGTAGGATATTCTGATGTGGCATATAGTGTTCGTCCAAATGATCTTTGATGTTTTGGCCCTTGTTATCATCGAAAATGGTTTCGCTTTCATCCATTTGGTGAAATGGTCTAGGCGGTGTAGTAGGTGTTACCTTTTTCCATTTGGTAAGGGGCCTATCATATAGATGGTCCACTTGGCGAAGGGCCACAACCACAGACTAGACATCGCAGCGGGTTCTTGAGACTGTTGAATCTGTATGGTGGCGAAGCCCTGATACTTGTCGCTTCTCCTTACGAACTGGATAACTTCTTTTTCAACGTGGGCCAATAGTATTCTTGTTGAAGTGCCTTTGTGTGAGGGCGAGGCCTCATATATGGCTGCTCCATATGCTTTCATGTATCTTTCTCAAGACATAAGTGCTTTCTTCTCCTCAAAAGCATCGAGGAGAGGTGATGAAAAGCTCTCATATAAAGTATGTCGTCTTGAAAAACAGGGTGTGTAGCCTTTCTCTTAAGTTTGTAAGCTCGTCCTTACCATCAAGGAGGGTTTGATCTCTAAGGATGATTGACTTCACTTAGGAGGGTGATCCCTCAATTTGCATCATCCACTTCCTCTTAGATATGGAAGATTCTGGTAGGGGTTCGATTGTGATAATTTTCAATAATTCAAAATCTTTGCTACTTGCTAACTTTTAGAAGATGTCAGCAAGGATGTTTTCTTCACATGGAATATTTGTGTGTTCATATTTTTTGAAACAGTAGATGAGCTCCAAAACTTGCTTCAAATATGATGCCACGTTTTAGTCTCTTGCAGTAAAACTTTCGTTCTCTTGGCTTATAACCCATTAGGATTCAATATTTACAAGTAGTCTCTTCACGTTTATCTCCTTAGCCAACCTAATCCCCACTCGGTGGCCTTCGTACTCAGCCACATTGTTGGAGACTTTAAAGTGAAATCGAGCTACTGAATTAAGTTTGTGGCCCTCTGGGCTCACTAAGACCATGCCTGCTCCTTCTCATATATATGCAGAAGATTCATCAACAAAAAGGTTTCACATGGGAGGTTTGGGGTTCCATCGTACTTCCCACTTCGAGGATATTTATGAACTCTGCAATGAAGTCTGGGAGAGTTTGCCCCTTGATGGAGACTCTTGGTTTGAAGGAGACGTCAAATTCACTCAGCTTCACATCCTACTTCATTAATCTTTCTCGAAGCTTCTGGCTTCTAAAAAACCTGCTTCAGTGGGGAGTTTGACAACACTTGGATGTTGTGAGCTTGGAAGTATGATCTTATTTTTCTTGAAGGTATGACAAGAGTTAAGAAAGCTTCTCCACGTCTAAATATCGAGTTGTTGCTGGAGGGAGGGCCTTATTCACATAATACACTGGAAGCTGGTGACCACTTTTTTCTCTTTGTGAGAATTAACTTGATGGCCTCATCCAACACATTCAAGCATAACAATATGGTTTCTCCATCCTTAGGATGGAGAGGAGAAGGGCCTGTCCCAAGTGCTTCTTTAGCCCTTAGAAGGCCTCTTCACACTCTTCCATCTACTAAGACTTTTTCTTTCATTTGAGAACCTTGAAAAAATGGAGGCATTTGTTTGTCTCCTTTTAGAGAAGAGAAGAAGCTTAGCCTACTATCAATCCCTGAGGCTCTGTACATACTTTGGTTTCTGAGGTGATCTCATTTCTAACAAGGCCTGTATTTTCTCTGGATTGGTTTCAATACTCATTTTGTTGACCACGTAGCCTATGACTTTTCCCAAAGCGAGTGCACATTTGAGGGGTTCAATCTCACTCCATGCCTACAAAGATCTAGAAGGTGTCATCCAATTGTTTCATATGGTCCTTGGACAGCAGGCTTTTCAAAATCATATCATCTACGTAGGCTTCCATCATTTTTTCGATGAGATTTGCAAATATCCTATTAACAAGTCATTGATACGTTCTCTTATCTTTTTCAACCCGAAAGGCATCATCTTATACAATAGAGACCCCTATCTATGATAACTTATCTTCTAGGTTCATAGGGATTTTTTTGTATTCTGAGTAGGAGTTCATAAAACATATCAATTTGTGTCTCACAATTGCATCAACAAGTTGATATATTCTTGGAAGTGGGAAACTATCCTTCGAACAAGCTTGGTTCTGGATGGAGAAGTCTATGTATACCTCCACTTGTTATTTTTCTTCTTCACGAGGATTGAGTTTGAAATAAAATTTTGATACACTGCTTCTCTTATGAAGTAATCCGCTATCAGCTTCACAACCTCTTCTTTTAGAGCCTCATATGGACCGAGTTTCAGATTAATTTTGAGATGATATCAGCTAACCTTTAGGTCGATGCCTGTCATATCAGCTTATTTTCATGCAAAGATGTCCAAGTTCCTTTTCAAGAAGCACTTGAGTTCTTCTTTGGCTTCTTGGGGTATTTCTTTGTCCACTTGCAAGGATTTAATAGGTTCTTGACGGTTGAAGGGAAAACTATTAAGTTTTTCACAGAGGTCATTTGTAAATCTGATTATATAATTCATAGGTCCAGTTCATCCAACATAACCTCCTTTTCAGGAATCTTTCCCTCTTTAGAGACGTCTAACATTTCAATGTCTTCCCCTTACGCAATGGTTAAACCTTCTTCGGGTGCATATGCCATATCGATGTCAACCAGTACCATATTAGCATTCTCTAGAACCAATCTGGTTGCCTCAAAGGGTGGCAATTCCATTTTCATTTGGGAATTTCATACACAAGTGATTTACAAAAGTAACTGTCCAAACTTCCTTCAAGGCTGACCTTCCTAGCATTCCATGGTATGCAGAGGTATTGTCTACCACCAAAAACTTCATAAAGTGATGGGAAACTTGAGGAGGTAGTTCTATCACAACAGCCAAAGTGATTTTCCCTCTTTGGATGATGTCTTCTTCGGTGAAACCATAACACAAAGTTGTTATTAGGGTTAGCTCATGACCTTCTTGCATCTTATCAAAATTGGCTCTAAAATAATTTTTACCGAACTTCCATTGTCTAAGAGCATACATTTCAAGCCATTCCTTGCTATTATAGCTCTTAATACCAAGCATCAAAATGAGGGAAGTGAATACTTGTCACATTCTCCTAGGTAAATGAGATAGTTTGATTCCTTGTGGGAAACACGACTAACTCCCAAGATTGTAATGAAGAAAGCCTGGAAATTTCCAAATTAAGGTTGTTTTAGACGGTAACATGAAGACTTCGATCTCATGACACATGAATCTAAGGTATATTAAACTTTAGACTTGTTGAGATGTGCGAAAAAGAACTAAAGTGGGAGAACACCACAAAGATTGATTAAATCCTTGATAAGTTTGAAAGTTCAATTAAGAAAAAAATTTGAAGGAAATCTTCACCTTTATGTATATTGAATCACTCAATAAATGTTTAATATCAAAAACTAACTATTACAATGAATGAATAAACTTATATAAGTAATAAAAATGAAATAAAATCTAATACTTCCAAAGATGGGCGTAAAATGGATTTTAACATAATTAAAAATGAAAAAATAGCAAAACTTGAAAAGACCCCATTTTTAGACAACCAAGCAATCATTGGTTTTATTTGAGGCAATCACTTGAACATGATTGTGAGCTCTCGAGTTGTTAATTTACTGAGTAGGCAATTGTATAGGTTCTTCAATGGGCGATCACTTGGAAGGATTTTCTACAGCTCATAATCATTTTTTTTTATCTCTACTTGATTCTTGGCTCGTGTCTCGACTTGATCAACTGCATTAGCCTTTAATCTTCCCCAACATGCCATGCTTCACTTGGAGACCCCCGACCATGCAACTCCAACTTTTATTTGGCTTGATAATTTGATTTTCCCATCAAGCCTCCTATGATTCTTATCATTCCATCTTTCTTTAGGATGATTCATCTCGAATAATGGTTTGGTTCCCGATGTATTGTTCCCCACCTGGATCAAAAGGAAAATTGTTGCTTCCATGACATGAATTGAATAAGTTGTAACCCTTTAATTGGTAGATCAGATTGTATTGTATCGCAAGCTTGATTGGCCATGATTGGTGTAACTCAAGCTTCCAAGTATCATCAACCTGCAAGAAAGAATTAATCAAAATAGGATGGGGAATTTTAGTTTCTCCAAGTACAAGATATGGGTCCTTGTACTCATGACACTTTATCTCCATCTCCACATTCCGAATCATGAGGCTCTTCTCTTCATCTCTCTCAATCTTTTCACTTCTTGCTCAACGATCTCCTTGATTTTTATATTTTCTACTCAACCACATCTTCCTTTATAGTTTCATCCTTCGGTTCATGCACCTCCACTTCTAAGTTCACATTTTCATGCTTATGTCCCTCTTCTTCACCACTCAAATCTTGATTTTCTACTTCATATTTCAATTGACCCTCCTTCTTTTCAACATTCCTACCCAGAAGCTCCTCTTTTGACAACTCAGCTACAAGCTTTCTTTCACTCTCCTTCTAAAATTTTATCCACAGCCACTCTTTTACCCTCCCTGTTCTCCTTCAACATTTTATCTTCAAGTACTGTTAAGGGGTCATAGGCATAAGTATAATTATTTTTCCATCCTTTACAAATAGATACATGTTCCTACTATATCATAGAGTTCTTTACTCTCATACTTCCATTTCCCACCCAACAAGATATGGCAAGAATATAAAGGCACTACATCATACCATTGTTCATCACTATATCCTCCAGTGGTGAAATTTACTCGAACCCCTTTGGTCACATTCACCTTTCTACACTCCTTCAACCATGTCATCCTATAAGGGTTAGGGTGTTGTAGTAGAGGTAACCCCAATTTCTCAACCATGTTGATACTAACCAAACTAGAGAAGTACTCCCTATCAATAGCAATATAGAACACCTTACCACTCACAAGACATCTAGTTTTGGAAAAGGAACCCAAATCAGAATCCATCATTTTATGCGGATTTCAAGAATTCAAGAAAGTTCTAAGAATAAACTGATTTAGACACTGATGAGAAAGAAGGAATCGATTAACTTACACGAAAGACCAATTAAATAAAGGAATTTTCAAGAATGTCAAGAATTTAAAGATTATCAAGAAATTTAAAGGAATTCAAGAAAGTGAGTCTTGAATTTCTGAAATTATCTTTTTCCTGGATTCTATGAAAAAAATAAAAAGAAACAATTTTTTGATGAAAGTTAACTCCAATAATCAAGAAACTCAAAAAATATGTTTTGAAGAAATTTGATTTTTTTTTTAAAGAAACATAAAATAAATTGGATATAGATGATTTACAAGTGATAGAATCGATGATAAATACAAGGAATCAAACTAGGATAGAAAAAATATAAATTCAGAGTCTAGCTCTGATACCAGCTGATTTGATTCCTTTCCAGAAACCCTATGAGCTCGCGGATTTGTAATGAAGAACATTCCAAATTTAAGTTGTTTTAGAAGGTAACATGAAGATCCTGGCCTCACGACACAAGAATCTAAGGTATATTAAACATTAGATCCCTGAGATGCGAAAACAAGAACCAATATAGGGGAACGCCACAAAGGTTGTCTACGGCTTTGATAAGTTCGGGTTGATCGCCACAAAGATTTATTAGATCCTTGATAAGTTCGAAAGTTCAATTAATAACAAGATTTGAAGGGAGCCCTCACCTTATGTGTATTGAGTCACTGAATAAATTTTAAAATTTCAAAAACTAACTATTACAATGAATGAATAAAGCTTATATAAGTAATAAAAATAGAATAAAATCTAATAGCCACCAAAGATGAGCCTAAAATGGACTTAAAATAATTAAAAAGGGAATAAATAGAAAAATTTGAAAAAAAAAAAACTCTATTTTCGGACATCCAATCACTTTGTTTTATATGCGGTGATCACTTGGGCATGAACATAAGCTCTCGGGTTGTTAATTTTTTGACTAGGCGATTGCCTAGGTTCTTCAATGGGCGATTGCTTGGAAGGATTTTGAGCAACTCCTCCTCTTTTTTTTTATGTCTACTTGATTCATGGCTCATCTCTCGACTTGATCAATTGTATTAGCCTTGAATCTTCCCCTGACATGCCTTGGTTGACATCGAGATCTCGAACATGCAACTCGAACTCTTGTTTAACTTGAATATTTGGTTTTCTCATCAACCCTATTATGATTCTTATCAGGTTGAGCCTTTCTTGGCCTCGAAGCTTGGTTATTCACAATGTAGCTAGTCATTGGCTGGTTATTTGCTTCCCTCGTGTTTTCTCTTTGCATTTCTAAATCTGCCGGAGGATCACTTATTTGCATTTTCCCATTTTAGGGCATTTCTTCATCATTATCCCTCATGTGACAATGAAGTTCATCTCTTTGTTTCCTTCTTGGCTCGTCTTTCCTAAGTAGCTATTCCTTCCTAGGTGGGTATGAATTCCTCTATAGAGGTCAGTTTCTCTTCTACCCATGGGTACCACATCTCTACAACATTTTCATTATGTCCGTGAGATCCGTGGTAGGTGCAGAAATGACATGGATCTACTTGGGGTCTATTTCTACGTCTTATGTCCCTTCCTCTATATTGGAGGTTATGCGTTGCTTCGGTTCTTGTTCATCGTGAAGACGTGGAATCACATCTTCATATGTGAAAGTTAGGACAACGTTTAGAGTAGCTATGGCTAGAGCTTTACCTGAAGTGGGTGAAAAATAATCCTTGTTTGATTCAATTGCTGGTTTACCAAGTGTTAAGTAGGTCCTCTCCATTTTTGGCATTAGGGTGAGGGAACAGAAGCTCAGCGGTTGCCCTATTTCGATTATCTATCATTTCCTCATTGAAAATTTCTCCTCTCATCATTTCTACCAACATAACATTGGTTCTTGTTTCTTACATCTCTCTAAAACAATATGTTCACATTGAGCCCTCCTTTTAAGGTTGACAGGGCATTGGCTTCAGTGACCTTTTCACAGTAGGTCATCTACTGGTCAAGCGTGCTAAGTAATTGTTTAAATTCTCTCCAGCTTCCTGCCACATGTGTTGGAGTTTGGGTAGGCGCTTCTCCATCTTTCTTGGCCAAGTAATTGTTTAAGAACTACCTCTTGAGATCATGCCAGCTTCTTCTACTTTCAGGTTGGATATGACTATACCATCTTTTAGCTCCTCAATGAAGAGTTCAGTAACTCTTTGGAAAATGGCAGATTATCATTGTAATCTTCCATCTCAGAGGATCAGCATGGACCATCCAATTTTCCATCCTCATCAGCATGACAACATGGGGGTTGAGATCTTCTGTTTGATCCCACAAGCTTTCTGTACCTCTTCTTTCTCGCCTATTTCTAGGTTCATGGAAAACTCAATTAGCCTGCCCTTGACCTTATTCATGAGGACTTATAGTTAGGGTGCTTGATGCTATATATGTGCAATTGTGTTCGAACCATTTTGGTTAAAGACATTGCCAAATCTAGACAACCTGGCTTGCATCTGATTTCTCTCAACGACGAGTGGAGAATTACCTTCTCCTTTAAAGGCATTGTTAGGGGGTCGATTGATGAGTAATTTGAGGATATGTCCACTCCAACCTCCATAATAAGTCATGCATGGTTATAATACCATACGATCGCATGGTTAAAAATTCAACCAACTTTTTTCCTTTTTCGTAATTTCTCATTCATCAGATATTGTGCCCCAAAGTGGCGAAGTAGCAAACTAATTTTCCTAAACGGATTGGATCGGGTTTAAGTATTTCGCCGAAGTCGACACGGAGTCACTTTAGTCGGTTTTCAACACTTAACCAATTTCTTGGTTTATTAAACTAATATCCAACAAAAGAAAAAGGGAAGATCAGCTCTGGAATTTCCGAAATAAATCCTGTTGAAATCGAAAGTTATCAGTAGAATTTAAAGTGTTGTAATGTAATTAAAATATCAGAAAAGGAAAGCCACTGGTAACATCCGAAGCTGCTGTAACCGATGTTTGAATTCCAACAAAGAACAAGAGCACTTCGGGACGACTTTTCCCTTTGATTTCCAAATGGGCTTATGTATAATTAATAGTTTCCTTGAATAACGACGAAGTTAATCCCCACAAAATCTAAATTTCAGGTTCTAGTTATTGAAGGAGAACTTCGAGAATATTGTGAGTAAAGTAAATGTGTTTTTGTATGTTTTGTTAGTTAATTATTTCAGATTGTTTTATTTATATTTCAATACTTGAATTAAGTTCCACTTACATCTTGTCAATATTCTTGAGGATTTTAAGGTAGCCTCTCTTATATGATGTAAGTTTTGGTTGAAGAATATAATATGATGAATCTGTGAAATCTGCAAAAACTTTAAGCTACTGTCTCTGATTTTAAATGATCTGAAACTGTCACTTAATGTTAAATCACTATGATTTAAAAATCTGATTCCTTATAGGGATGTTGAAATAAGATGTAAGTGAAACTTAGACACTAGATTATGTCCTATTTCATTGCCTTATTCTTTTTGTGAACCGCATGCATACCAATCCAGTTTCGGTTTGATTTTTATTGAGGTGTAAAAACCAGGAATTTCAAACCAATAAAGAAAGAAGTCCTTATTGAGGTATAGAAGCTAAAGGATGTTTGAAATTATAATTGAATCTTTTCATGTGTTAAGTTATGATTTAAGATTCAAGTGTGTTAATAAACATTAGAATATTAGCCTAGAAATCTGCGAGAATTGCCTATTTAAAATTGTGTTTAAAACTAAATTTTTAGATTAGACTATGAGGAATGCTATGCTTAAAGTTTGATACTAGCTTAAGTTACATTCTATGATTCACTATGTGTGGTTAGAAGTGTGATGATAAGCCTTAATTACAATCTAGAAATGTGTTTGAATTTTCACCTCGAAATATTGTTTCGCACATGTAAAAAATTCTAAAATTTTGAATAATTGAATGATGATGGATTTTGTATTTAACTTTCATTAAGGGTTAAATTATCTTCTATTTTTAATTTTACTTGAGAAAAAAAAATTGTTAAGGTGTACAAATCATGTTTTACAACCTGCTTGAATTTTCTTATTAAAATGACACCTTGCATTCGTTAAAAACTAGAAATTTTGAGGAATAAATATTACATCAGTTGCTGTAAATGTTTTAGTACTGAGATAATAGGTTTTAAGCATAGATTAATTATCTTAAGTCACAAGAACTAAAATAGAATTTGTAGTTTGATAAATAATTTTTACCCTTATATATCCTCTTATGTCTTAAATTGTGATTTTATGCAATATGTCATGACATACTTGAGGGGGGAAAAAGTAAAAAATCTATGCACATGATCTTTTAAGTAAAGTTACCATGATAATTGATGTTATTGAGTGCATCATAACATCATAAGTATTCATGATCAACAAATATTAAAGAGCAAAGTATGTTTAAAAAGAAAAATATGATCATGAACAACTAAGAAGTCCCTATTTAGGTTGTACATCTAGGGAAAAAGTTCCTATTTGAGGTCACGAGCTATTAGATGCCCTTTGGAGAAAGTCTCATTCGAGCTAGCATGCTTGTGAGCAAAGTGCTCCAAAGAAGAATCGATTCAGTGTACTAGTGAGCATAAAAGAACATTCTTATGACCTTGTACTTATACAAAAGCACCACATGCACGCGGTATACGACTGTAATATGGGAAGGATCCAAAGTAAATGACAATGAAAATATGAGAAAAATAAGGCATGCCCAAAGTAAAAGACAAAGAAATCATGATAACAGTGAAACACCTTATCTTTCATGCATGTCAGTTTTCAAGAAAGAAAGAAAGAAGAAAGAAGAAAGAAAAAAAAAAATACGAGGAAATGAGAATTAGCATCTTTTATGCATATCATTCCATGCATTACCTTTACATTGTTATATTTGTTGATTTGGTAATGGTCATGATGTTTATCCTATGAATAATTATGTAAGGTCTAATTAACTTATACATATGAAAAAAATGAAATGTCAAAGTCAGGAGGTAAAGTGTAAAGAAAACAATGAATAATAAAGATTAGCAATATTTTTTATGATGCTTTATTTACATCCTTAGTATGATTGTTGTTTGGGTGAAGAAAAATTTTAATTTCCGCTGCATAATATCACTATAGCTACATGAAATTGTAAACTTATTCATGTTACTAGTAGCTTTTTATTTTTTTTAAAATATATATATATATATATATATATATATATATATATAGAGAGAGAGAGAGAGAGAGAGAG
This sequence comes from Ligustrum vulgare, assembly GCA_963555705.1. Taxonomy (NCBI): domain Eukaryota; kingdom Viridiplantae; phylum Streptophyta; class Magnoliopsida; order Lamiales; family Oleaceae; genus Ligustrum; species Ligustrum vulgare. Next base: position 32,961,178 of record OY743174.1, read on the forward strand.
AGAGAGAGAGAGAGAGAGAAATTTTGAGGATGTGACAATATGAACACATGGACTCCTAAACGAGAACTCTCCTTTTAACTTTTGAATAGGTTGACATGTTTATCATTGTCATCTTACAGGGAAGCTAAATAGCAGCTGTATGTAATCTGAAATGGCATCGATCTTATGATGAAATGGGGACAATTATGCTCGAACGAAAGATTGTCTCGGTCGAGAATGTAAAGATGAGAAGAATTGCTTAGCGTCTCTGTATAATGCCTGAATTTTTGAACCGGTATCTAGAATAAAAATTGAGATGATCTGAAGAAAATCTTCGTACACGATCCAGGAAACAATGAGGCATGACAAAGTAACACCTGTTGTGATGCCAAAGATCACTTGAAAGGTTCTCAATGTGACGCTGCTTGGGTTGACGGCAGTATCTGGTGATGCACATGCTAGTTTAACAAACTTCAGTTCACCAATGCCTAAAATGGTACCATTTTCGGTCAATTGAATTATTGCATATTGGAAGTTTAATACATCCCTTCTATTATTCTTTGTATAAAGCTCTTTTAACTATTGTATAATTTTTACTAGCTGTTAGAAGTCTTTTCCAGCATTGCTGTAGCTTCCTAGTTCCTGTTGTCCTCTGTTGCTTTCTTCTATATGTACATTGGTTCTTGTTGGCTTTTTTACGTAAGAAATAAACATATAGATTTATGTTCATCTTCCTCTTTTCTTCATGGTATCAGAGAGGGTCATCTAAGAACCTGAATGCTTTGCCTTCGAAGTTAACCCTTTCGTTGAGATGACAGAAGAAAACTCCTCTATTGCTGAAGCAGATAATCTTGTTGCTACCTCAAGCTGCATGGACATTGAGGTAAACTCAAAGCAACGACTCTGCTCTATTTTGTTGAATGAGTTCAACTATCTTTCTTGGGCTAGAGCAGTTACTCTTGCTCTTGGAGGAAGATCTAAACTCGGTTATGTTAATGGAGTTATTAAAATGCCTGAAATTGATTCTCCTACATATGAAACCTGGCTTTGCAAAGATCAGTTGGTCATGTCTTGACTTCTCAACTCTATGGAGAACAAGATTGCAGAGATTTTCAGTTTTTCAGAATCATCTATGCATCTTTGGAAACATGTTAAAGAAATGTATGGAAATCAAAATAACTCTGCTAGAGTGTTTCAACTTAAAAGAGATATTGCTAGCCTTCAACAGGAAGGAAAACCTTTTGTTCAACATCTTGGCAGCTTGACTAGTATGTGGAATGAATTAGATGTTTATAGACCTCATACCACAGATGCAGACACTTTGTTAAAAAGGGCTGAGGAGGATAAAATATTTCAACTATTGGCAAGTTTGAGTTCTAATTTTGAAGACCTGAGAAGCCACATTCTGATGAATACTGATCTGCCTTCCTTCACAAATGTTTGTGCTACAATTCAAAGAGAAGAAGTTAGAAAGAGGGTGATGAATATGGAGATCAAAACAAATACCAGTGCTCTGGAGACTAGGGCATATGCTTCCAACCACAAACTGATTGAAGAAAGATCTTATAAAGGCAAGCGAACTGATGTAAAATGTAATTTCTATAATGGTGTTGGTCATTCCAGAGATAAATGTTGGATTCTACATCCAGAATTAAAATCAAAGTTTCTGAAAGAAACCAAGGGACCTAAAAGGAGTTGGAATAACTCTTATCATAGAGCAAATCAGGTTACATAATCTCCTACAGAGGAAATGCAGGAGTTTACCACCAATCCTACAACATTGATAAATGAATTTGCAGTTTACCTTAGCAAGAAACAGATGCAAGGTGAAAGTGAGAAGAGGACTAGGCCTGGAGATGATAAACATGATGCTTTACTTGGCAAGTTTGCAGGTTTTCTTGCAGAAAATGATCATGTTCCACATGGAGATATTCCAGGTATCTTGAATTCCTTTTCTACTGCATTTAGTGCTAGTCTTGTACATGATTGTTGGATTATAGATTCAGGAGCCACGGATCACATGACAAATCAATTGACTAACTTACATGATTTTGAGAAAATCTCCACTCCTTCTCATGTATCCGTTGCTAATGGTAAGGGTGTGTCAGTTTTAGGGAAAGGGAAAGTAAATTTGATCTCAAACCAAGTTAGATATGTGGTTCTCTATGTTCCATCCTTTCCTTTTCAACTTTTATCAGTAGGAAGAATAACAAACTCTTTAAACTGTCGTGCCATTTTCTCTCCTCACAATGTCCTTTTTTAGGATATCACAACCAAAGAAATGATTGGTGAGGGTGTCTACTTGAATGGACTATACTATCTATCCAAAAATCCCAAGAGTCTTCAAGTGAGTTCAAGTTTTGCTCGAGATCACCAACTTTGGCACCAACGTTTGGCCCATCCATTCGAAAAAGTATTGTCTATTTTGTTTCCTAACCTGTGCAAAATAGAAACACAATGTGAGGTTTGTCATTTTTCAAAATCTGCCAGGTTACCTTTTGTTTCTTTCATGTCTAGAACTAGTAATCCTTTTGAAATCATCCATTCTGATATTTGGGGACCTGTACTTGAGTCTTTTGATGGATATAAGTATTTTGTAACTTTTGTAAATGATTTTACTAGGATCACTTGGTTATATCTTTTGAAATTTAAGAGTGAAGTTGTGGATGTATTTAAAGATTTCCATAAACTTGTTATAAACCAATTCTCTTCTCGTATTCATGTCTTAAGATCCGATAATGGCACTGAATATATGTCTCATAACATGTCACAATATTTAAGCACACATGGAATTCTTCATCAAACAAGTTGTGTAAGTACACCTCAACAAAATGGAATTGCTGAAAGAAAGAATCGAGATCTCCTTGAGAAAACAAGAGCCCTTATGTTTCACATGAACATACCTAAAAAATTCTGGTCTCAAGGTGTTCTCACTGCTACATATCTCATTAATAGACTGCCAAGTAGAGTGCTGGGTTTCAAATCACCTTATGAAGTGTTAAAGAAAAGAAAAATTGATTTGTCTAATTTAAGAGTATTTGGTTGCACGTGTTTTGTCCACATTCATGCTCCTCAACGTGATAAACTAGATCCTAGAGCAGTTAAATGTGTATTTTTTGGTTACTCATCAACACAAAAAGGGTATCGATGTTACAATCCGACTACTAAGAGGATCATAGTATCACGGGATGTGAAATTTGATGAATCAACTGCTTACTTTACAAATAGGGTTGACAATTATGGTGAGGGGAGTTATTACATGATTTATTCCCTATGCCTCGACCTACTTTTGGTGTTGAAATCAATTCATCTCTTGTGAACCTTCCTAGTCCATCCTTAGTCATTCCGTCTACTCAAGAAACACAGGATGTGATCATTGCTCCAGAAGTACCACTTGAACCCTCAACTTCTTCCTCAGCAAATGAGCCTTTACCTACACCTCAATCATCACTTAGAAGAAATCCTACAAGTGAACGTCATCCTCCATCAAAGTTCCTTGATTATGTTGCTAATACGGTTAGATATCCACTAACAAAATTCATCACCTACCAAAGGCTCTCATCCTCTTATATTGCTTTTATTAGTACTCTTAATAGTACTCATGAACCACAAAGCTTTCAAGAAGCAAACCTCCATCAAGTGTGGAAACAGGCTATGTCTGAAGAACTCCAAGCTCTTAATGATAATAAGACATGGAGCGTTGTTAAACTTCCTAAGGGAAAAAAGACAGTGGGCAGCCGTTGGATATATAAAACCAAGTTTCAGTCAGATGGAAGTGTTGAAAGACATAAGGCTCGCTTAGTGGCTTGTGGTTTTACTCAAACATACGGAGTGGATTACAAGGAGACTTTTGCACCTGTTACTAAAATGAATACGGTAAGGGTGCTAATATCTGTTGCTTTTAATCATGTCTGGCCTTTATATCAAATGGATGTTAAAAATGCTTTTTTACATGGTACTCTTGAAGAGGAAGTGTACATGAAACTTCCTCCATGACATCCTCAGTCTAATGATCCTGGCTTGGTTTGCAAACTTCACAAATCCATTTATGGTTTGAAACAATCCCCTCGTGCTTGGTATGCTAAACTCAGCTCTGTTATAGAGGAAGTTGGATTCCACAGAAGCAATGCTGATTCCTCTCTCTTTGTTCGAATCAGTTCAGTTGGTAAGGTTGTTATTCTTATCTATGTTGATGATCTTATAGTGACAGGTGATAATGTTGAGGAGATTAATTTTCTTAAACAAATTCTTCAGACCAAGTTTGCTATCAAAGATCTTGGCATGCTTAAATATTTTCTGGGTATAGAAGTAGCCACATCTCATAAAGGCATCTTTCTCAACCAACGAAAATATACTATTGATCTTCTTCAAGATGCAGATATGTTGGACTGTAAACTAGCACGCACTCCTCTCGACAGTAAACTACAACTGGATACTCAGATTGCACCATTATCAAATCCAAATTACTATCAAAGGTTGGTTGGCAAGCTTATTTATCTCACAATTACACAACCTGACATCTCTTTTTCCGTTAGTATTGTTAGCCAATTCATGCATGCTCCTACCGTAAATCATCTCTACATTGTTAAACTCATCCTTCGTTATCTCAAAGGCTCCATTGGTCAAGGAATTCTGATGAAAAACAATCGTCATACTCAAATCATGGGTTACACAGATGCGGATTGGGCAAGAAACTCTCCTGATCGAAAATCTACCACTTGATTCTGCACCTTTGTCAGCGGTAACTTGGTTACATGGAAAAGTAAAAAGCAAAGTGTCATTGCTCGATCTAGTGTCGAGGCTGAGTACCGCGCCATGGCATCTACTGCTTGCGAAATCATTTGGCTAAAAGGGCTTATTTCGGATTTAGGCTTCCCCAGTAGCCATCCAATGCCTCTCTTTTGTGATAATCAAGCTGCAATGCATATTGCTTCCAACCCAGTTTTTCATGAAAGGACCAAACACATTGAAGTGGATTGTCACTATATTCGAGTACAGGTTCAATCAAATGTTATTCACACTCATTATACTCCAAGCAATGATCAATTGGCAGATGTTTTCACAAAGTCTCTTTCCACTGCCCATTTTCAACGTTTACTGTACAAGCTTGGCTCAATGAATATTCTTGATCCAGCTTGAGGGGGAGTATTGGAAGTTTACTACATCCCTTCTATTATTCTTTGTATAAAGCTCTTTTAACAGTTGTATAATTTTTACTAGCTGTTAGAAGTCTTTTCCAGCCTTGCTGTAGCTTCCTAGTTCCTGCTGTCCTCTGTTGCTTTCTTCTATATGTACATTGGTTCCTGTTGGCTTTTTTACGTAAGAAATAAACATATAGATTTCTGTTCATCTTCCTCTTTTCTTCATTGCGCGAGAGACATCGGAAACTAATGGCGAGCTTTTAGGGAAAACCTGTTGATTTTAAGAAAATATGAGATGATTTGTAACATGAACAAAAATGGCCGAGGAGTTTGCTCAACCCGCATAGGACAAGAACAGTATGATGAAAGGAAAATACTTACGAAACCAAATCCATCTGTTCGATAGGTAGGGCCAGAATTGAGATAACAAAACGCATTATGTGAGGCATGATGTCAAAATAGGCTGATATACCTCCATTGCTACTCCCCTTTGATAAAGCTTCATGGCAATCCTCAGTACACTTATATGTCCTGATTTTTGATTCTTCAAATCCTAAACCTTTCAAGAAATCAATGAGAAAGGATCCTTGTTGACACCCAACGTAATCTCAACTCTTAATAAGTTCCTTAACATCTGCTACAGTTGGTTGAAGCCTTTGCACTGTTAATCTTGATGATAAGCTAGCAGTGTAAGTCGACATCAGCAAAAATGCAACAAATGCCCATCCCACCAAAATCAGACAAATTAAAGTTACTTCAATTCCTTGTCCTACAGATGGACAATTTCATCTTGTGAGCCACAAATTGAAATGACAAGAATTGATACATTGTAATATGCATAATCTGCTCGAAGAGAAGAGGAGATAGATCACCAGGAAATAAGGGAAAATAACAAATCATTCCAGCGTGCTGACCCACGGTATCCCTGGAATTGATGGCAACCCTTTTCCAAGGATCCAAATTGAAAGACCAGTAAAGAAATAAAATGCAATAGACACTATCCACAGTTCTTTAGTCAGGGGCTCCAAGAAAGTCCACTTATCACTTGGATCCTCATATTTAATTGGCACGCACTAGTAACTCCTCCCTCTGAATATGGCAAACTGAAATCAACATAATTTGATCGGTTAGCAGTAATTGTTATATCTCCAATAGCAGCATCGTAGTTCTCCTAACATGAAAGAAAAGAGAAACCAAAATCAACTTAAAAGCATAAAGTTTTTGCAGATAAAAAGAAAAAGTATGTTGTTATAACTTGTAAGAACAAAAATTAATTTTCTATTAACCTGAAGAGAAACTTGATATGTGAGATCATCATAACTGCCATAACTTGAACCATCAGACTTTTCAAAGGAATATATAACATATTCATATGGCACATCGTATGGTAATGCTGCAATGACCGCTTCAAACACATCCTTAAAGTATCCACTAACTTTGGTAGCATTAGTTCGAGGATCCTTCTCAACTTTCAGGAACTCATTAAAACCAGATTTTTGTGGCACTCCGATCCTTAGGTTATTACCACGAACCGGAAATTCCCAACCTTTAGGTACTATTTCCGAGCCCCCTGGCCAAGTGATATCCCCAAGATTTTTCTTTAAGATTGAGTAATAACTAGAGACGGTTGGAAACACTTCACTAGAAATTCCATGGGTCGGTGTCCAAACTCCTACCTCCCTGTCACCTGTTCCGACAACATTAACTATTTGATATGGTGTCCGCTCTAGTTGTCCATTAGCAAGAGAAAACTTTCCAGCAAGTCCACAGAACTTTACTTCTAACATTTCATTGAGAAGCTTGGGACCCACTGCAGAGATCGGTAAATTAAATACAGATGAAGAATTGAAATCAGCAGCATTCAGCAGTTTATTACCAACTCTTTCGGATGCCATTGCAAGCGCAAACATGGTATCATATGCCCAAAGGCCATAAATACTCACATGTGCAGGTTTAGTATCATCATAAACCTGACAGAACATCTTTTTCCATCTAGTAGTGAAAGAGTCTAGCTCTTTAGATTTTGGGATTAATGGCTTTACACCCAAAACACCTTGCATGGCTTCAACAACAGTCAAGTTCATCAAACTGTATAGATCTGTCAGGCCACTAGTAACAATCCAGGCATAGCCGCTACTCATCATTCCTATCTCTTTCGCTTTTAGAAAAAGCCTGGCACCAAGACGCTCTGACATGTGCACCACAAACACTCTTGTCTCCATTGTCATCATTTTGTGTAGTTCGTTGAGTATACAATCATTAGTTGCTGATTTTGGAAACGGACTTCTATATGAAATTCTGGCATTGACATCTTGTAATGCATTAGCTAGGTAAGGAATAATGCCAGTACCATATACCGTGTCTTCAGAAATAATGACAACCTGATTCCACTGGAAAGCTTTAATTATGGAAGCAATGGCCTCAACCTGATAGGCATCACTCTGTGCTGTCCGAACAAAGTAACGAGTTCGAGGGATGAGAGAAGGGCTTGTGGCAGAGAAAGAATTAATTGGTACATGAGCTCTATCAGCAAGATCCATCACAAAGTTGACCTGTGTAGATTTTTGAGGACCAACAATAGCATCCACTTCAACATCACGCAGCAAATCAGTAGCTGCATTGATCATTTTAAAGTAGGAACAAGTTAGTGACAACTGATAAAATATCTTGATTATCAAATTGAGGAGACAGAAATTTTGGCATGTCCTAGTGATTTTATATGCTCATTCAAATGACTGTTTTTGCTTTGGAATTGTAGATACATGGCACATGACAGGAATCTTTATATTCATTCTTCTTGTACTTGGAAAGACGACTATACCTTGATCCTTGATTCCTTTCTCTTCTTCTCTTCATGTACTGGATTGGAAGAGGTAACATGAAAGTACTAACTACAGTTTTTGAAAGATAGCTAACTTTTATATATCTTTTTTCAAAATACAGCACTCATTTGAGAACATGGAAACATCATGGATGAAGGAAGTAAAATACGTACCAGCATCAGCAGCATCAATAACACTTTCTTTTGAATCCCTGATATGGAGATTCAACCTTGTTGTATAGTGGCTGTGAAATGAATAAAAATCAGAAAGAGCCAAGAACAAGCTCGTCTGCCCTATACGCCCTACCAGTGAATTCAAATCAAGAACCATGCCAATTTGAAAATCAATTGTGCCATTGGTGGAGCTTCGTGCAGTGCTAAAGGTAGGAAGCAGGAGGAGGGCGATTAAGAATTGATGTAACATAAAGCCCATTCTTCTAGAGCAGTTGATTTACAGTTCTTGAAATCTAAAATACATAGTAGAATTCTTGAATGATTTGGCAGAGCCATTCTGTTCAGGCTTTATAACCCCTAGAAAGTGGCAAGGCATGGTCCAGAGTTCATATATCAAAGGTTCTGCGCAATTTCCTTTAGATTACATCCTAGCTAGAAACAAAATGCTTGCTTTCTTTTCGAATTGATGATGTGCAATTAAAGATGAAAGGTTTAAGCATTGGTAATATCTCCAAATCTTTATCAAGAAAGAGATTACAAATCTTGGATTAGGAATGGTCCGCTATGCAGGCCATATCTGACGTTGGCTGGATTTTATTACATTAATATTGGCTGGTAGCACTTCAGTTTGATAGAAAGAAAGATCGATGGGTACAATGAAAGTATCTTCACATGAACATACAGTCTTATGATCACAATCAAACACCTTGTATTTATTCCTATTCAAGACTGACCAAAATGAATCGCGACAAAATCTAGAAGACAAATCAATAATAAAAAAAACAAAGTAATTGGGGAAGAAATTACCCGGTAAAAGCATTTGAAAACAAGGAGGGGATCGAGCAAAAATCTGTCAGCACCAAACGGAACTACAAACCACAACAAACTTCTAATTCAATGTTGTCAAATTGAACATTGGATGGTTGAAAATCCAAAATGAAAATGAAAAAATAGCGAAAAAGTTAAGAAATTCAATTTCAATCTTCGAATTCTGTGGTTAGCAGTAACAAAAACAAATTGGGCATAGTTCCTATCGGCATATGTACCCACACTAAATCCGGAACTTGACGTTGTGATCTGTACATTGTGGATGCGATATAGATAAAGATATTTGATTTCTGGCTTTAATTATAATTATGTTTTTTTGTTTTTTTGTTTATTGGGCATGCCCAAGCCCATTGATATTTAGGTTTATTTTGCTATTTAAATTGTTGTAATAGGGATGAAAACTTAGTTGATGATGAATGAAAATTATTGAGGCTGCTGCACCTCTCCTTCCCTCTATCCCTCCCGGTGTCTTCGCTTCTTCCCCTCTCTTCTCACTGCCTCCCTCTCGTTCTCTTCTCTTCTTCTTGCCTCCCCTTCTCTTATCATTTCTATATTGATCCTACATCAAAGTGGTATTAGAGCTAAACATGGATTCTAGAATGTTCTACATCCCTAAGCAATATCCAACAAACACCACCTACCTGAAATTTCTCAAACCAGAAACTACAATATAACCTACCCCACTGCCAGCAAGAACACTCTTCAACAACCACTACCCACCAAAATAATCATCCTTACAGCATCCCAATACCCAAGTATTTGACTGAAACCCTACCTATTGTCGACTGCAATCAACTCGTCGGCCACCCAGGTTCCACCACACCACACCACGCATCACTCATCAACACAAACACCACCAAAAACACCGCGCACACATTGCGCAGGTCAAAAATAAAAAAAGAGGCAGAAGAAGCCGAGAAAACACCAGCCTGCCGCACTCACCTCGGAAGAAGCATCCACCGATCAGCTCCAATGATCAGCGGTGGCGGTGGCAGCGGCGACTCCATCAGCTCCGGTGACCAGTAGCGGCGGTGACTCCAGCCCAATCCACCGAGATTATCTCTGGCTTCCGTAATCGAGCCCTGCGTTTGGTTTGTAATCTGGCCTCTGCGTTTGGTTTATAATTTGGGCCTACATAATTAGTTAATTTAGTAGTTGGGTCTAAATAGTTGTGTATTATAAATTGGGCCAGATAATTTGAAACAATTTTAGAGAATGGGCCTCAGTTAAGTCTGTATTTGATAGTTTGGGTCATTATTGTAGCCTAGATCCAGATTGTGCAATCTGATCTAGTTTAAAAAAACAAAAACAAAAAAAAAAACAAAAAAAAAATAAAATAAAATATTTTGTAGGTCTCTCTTTTTATCCTATTACAGTGCTCAATCGTTCGATAGCTGTGCCAACATGAAGAACATGAAGAAGATGATTGGAACATCGTTCGACTCTTTTAAGTCTCATGAGGTATTAATTTCTTCTATATTGACAATATGCTTTTATTTCGGTATGTTGGCTGTCTAAAAAAAAAAAAAATTATTATAGATTTGTCATTTCTAGTTCCAATACTTTGACCATGGATTCTTCCCAATTTGATGCCCTTACTCAACAAATAGCTCAACTTCAATCTCAATTAGCGAACATCCACATTGGAGTGATTGCTACTCGCGAAGAACACAGAAAACTTGTTGCTAGAGTTATCAATTTAGAACACGCACACCCTAAAACTTTGTATGGAAGGCGTAGTAACAATCACCTTCCCATTGCACCAACACCACCTCCCTTTGTCAAGACCATTCTAGGACCTCCTCTGTCTAATGCGCCACTTGCTGTAGTCAATAAATGCAAAGTTCCTGAAATTTCAAGAGCCCCTCCTCTCCTGCAGTGCTTCAATTGTGAGGGCTTAGACCATATCTCATCTAAAAGTTCGAGTCAAGCTTTAATTATGGAGGAACATAAGGATTTCGTGGGTGAGTCATTAGAAGATCAAGTCGTTGAGCCTAATCCTTTGCTACCAAAGTCAAACATTTCACATATCATCGATTGTGTGCCTACTCTTTTGCATAATAGTCTTGTTGACTTTGTATTAATGTTGCCACAATTGCACAAAACTCCGGAAGTTGCCACGTTAATTTCCAAGGCTATTGTTCGATTGCATACTATTTCAATTGACTTCAGGTGGTTTCCTACTAATTACAGACATACGTTAGCTTAGACCTTTGTAACAAATGTTCCTAAATTTCATGATAAGATAAAGCGACATATAATTTTCATCCATGAAATTTTTGAAATTACTTTTGATTTGCAGTATAATTTAAGGTGCTTTAACGACTATTATTATTCTTTATTACGTGTTTCTTTAACTCAGTTTCCTAAACACGTAAAGAAAAGAGTTTTTGCTCATTCATATAAAAGTAATGTTGACTGGCCATCGTACTTAAATGAAAGTTATATTTTCAATGTAGAAGATTTGTTTCCTTATCGGGGTTCACTTGAGCCTTCGACGTTGCAGTCAAATTTTTCTGCAGGCCTGTCTACAGTTCTAGTTCATTGTGCCTCTCATTATGCACAACAAATTGAGGATGTTAATAATGAGTTGCATGAACTTTTGTTGCTTGGAGATCCTTTACGATACTTGATTCGAACGAGAGATCGCCTCCCTTGGTCAGATCTTATTCTTGGTGCTAATTTGCAGAGTCAGTTGATGTTATATGATCAATTCAGATATTTGACTCATTATACAGACTGTCCTCCTTGGTATGAGTTCAGCCAGATACTATTATCCAAGGTTCAGTATATGAATTTGATCAAGACAAAAGATCGACCTCCTTGGCATATGAAGATCCATCTTAACTCGTCGAAGTCGAGTTATCCAAGTCGAGGAGAATGATAGAGATCAAGATATTTGATTTCTGAGCTTTAATTATGCTTTTTGTTTATTGGGCATGTTATTGGGCTGGCCCAAGCCCATTGTCATTTAGGTTTATTTTGCTATTTAAATTGTTGTAATAGGGATGAAAACCTAGTTGATGATGAATGAAAATTATTGAGGCTACTGCACCTCTCCTTCCCTCTATCCCTACCTGTGTCTTCGCTTCTTCCCCTCTCTTCTCACTGCCTCCCTCTTTCTCTCCCTCTTGTTCTCTTCTCTTCTTCTTGCCTCCCCTTCTCTTATCATTTCTATATTGATCCTACATCAGGATGGAGACTAGAATCATGCAAAAAATTGGAGACTAGAATCATGCAAAAAATTGGATGTTTGTTGGGAACATATCAAGATCAAGTATTTAGCAATTATAACAGTGTGTTCCGCGGCAGTTTTTTTGAAAAAAAATTGTTTATTTGACTTTCTTGATTTTTTTTAGTAAAATGTGTGGTTGAAAATTGATGATAAAAAATATGTACTATTAAAATGTGGTACGAAAAATTGTGTAATTTATAAATAGTAATCATTCCAAAAAAATGCCCCAGCCGAACGGTCTATTAATAATAAGAGAACGTGTTAAGAAAAACAAAGTGATCGTTGAGCACATTAGTATTGAATTGATGGTGGCCAATCCTTTAATTAAGGGCATGCCAATGTCGAAATTTAAGGATCATGTAGTAAAATTGAGACTTGCCATTATATGAATTTTCATTGTATTGATAATGTTATTTTAAATGAAACTCTTATTTTTGTGATGTTTTTTCAAATTGATGTGCACTTTAATTTATTTAAGAAAATTCAACTTTATAGGACTAAGAATAAACATGTTATTTATTCATCAAGTGATGTTGCCACATATAGAATAATATTTGAGAAATAAAATGCATTGTAAAACATGGAAGGTAATACTCATTATTAGAGGACTTATTGGCATGATTCATGTATTTATTTCTTAAGAAATATATAAGATGAGATTAAGATTGAAGAAATTAGGTTCAACGTGTGGACCAAGTGGGAGATGTTGAAGTTTAACTGCTCTCGTTAAATCTTAAAAATGGTCCTACGTGGTCTTATCATGTCTTCCGCTGCGGTTGTAACTGTCCCATGCTTCCCTGATTTCTTGGCACTAAATAGATCATGCAGCCATTTGGAGGTTGATGGAAACTCAACTATAAATACACGTTTTGGTCCCTAGGCTCACTCACTCAACACCTTCAAATATATACACCATCATATAGAGCGAGTTTAGAGCTTTAAAGCACCAAAATCGAGAAGAGAAAGAAACTGCACAGAAAATTAAAGCATCAATGGCCAGAAGTTTTTATTCTCGATCCTTGTGTATTCGATCTCTTTAGTCGTTTATAATATAATCTGGGATCCGAATATGATCTAACAATATACGCATCAGAAACACACAAGTCATGAACTCTTTGTAGCACAAAAACTTCTGCACAAAAAGGAAACCTAAAATCGACAAATTCATCAATGAACCATACATTGAGAGAGAGAGAGAGAGAGAGAGAGAGAGATTTCATGTCTTCAAAGAATTCGACTGAAATTTCACGTGTTAAAATCTCATATAGATAATAAATGAGATTTTGAGGAAATTTACACAATACAGAGGACAAAAAAAAATCATATTCCACCAAATTAATTTCAGAGCACATGATATAACCATCTAACTAATATTTTTATACATAAGATTTTGAGGATTTTTTCAAACTCAATTTGGTAGAGACTTGTGTTAGTAACGTTTTATAAACTAGAGAGAAAAATGTAGAATAATAGAAATGTCATTCCCTATCTAATATAGTATTTACAACAATATTTATATAGCATTTGTTTGATTTTCATTATAATTTTCTCATTTTTCTACCGTAGTCAATCTTAACCATCCATTAAAAGTTAAGCCTACAATATTTGACTTTTCAACCAAATTTCAACCATCCATTCCATTCCCCTAAAAATCACTATTCATTTCAAAAAATCTCATTTAAAAAAATACCAAATACACTCATAATAAAAGTACTTCCAAACGCCAATTTCAGTAGCCTAGATAACTTCAATATTTACACTTATTAGTCAGCTTCAAAAATTATCATCAGCTTCCGTGCTATATCAGTTCTATGCACGACTCTTTGGTGAAAATGTCACGTCTCCTGATATGTTTGCAAAGAAAAAGTTACTAACTTTTACTTGCTTTTAAGCATAAACAAACATGCTCTAATATCTCTCATCCAACCCCAAGAAAACCCAATAAACATATACCAAGGCATAACCCAAAATGACACAAGATACTTGTAGCAAAAATAAATTGGAGAGAATGAGAGCTTGAATGTTGGAATGAGAAGGAATAATGAAGAGCTTGAATGTTGGAAACAGAAGGAAATCTTTATTCATATAAACAAATATGTACAAACTCTAAACAATCTGGGCAATATTGTGAATGTCAATCAATTAATTCCACTGGTAGTTGTGTTTCAACACATGTATTCCTGAATGAGAACACCTCTTCGAAATCTTGAATAGTTTGAAAATTGATAATCCTGGGAAAACAACAAAAGGGACATGTTTATCATTGTCATCTTACCAAGTGGCTCAATATCAGATTCGAAGTGGCATTAATCTTACGATGAAATGGGGACAATTATGCTCGAATGAATAATTGTCGCAGTTGAGGAGGTAAAGATGTAAGTCTCTGCATAGTGCTTCAATTTTTGAACCGATTTTGACAATAAAATTTGAAATGGTTTGAAGAAAATTTGCATCCGGGTAAAGGTACATGATCAAGGTGTTGAGTAAATCCAACCTCGCAAAATACAAAGTAATCGAGATTAATCACAATACAGCGGAAGAAAACAATATGATTAGCAACGTAATTGAATCAATACTTAAACAATATAAGCAAAAGCAAGTAAAAAATTCCTTTTGCACCAATTTAGCCGACTGAAAGGATGAGAATCGAGGGCTCAAATTCAGCCCAATCCTCACAATGGTAACACCACTACAAATGGCTAGAGAACACTCCAAGACACCTCTCCAAACCGGCCAAGACCCACTGCCAACACACACCCAACCAAAAGGACCGAACCAAGGGCTGCACAAGAGGAACCACAATAAGGCCGAAGCACAAAGCCAAGGAAGAACCGAACTCACAACACTCGGCCACAACAAGGTTCGGACAGTGCAGGAGGTGCACAAGCAAGAACAGAACTAGAGGTAGCAAGAACACGGTCACAGGAAGAGCCACACAAGGCTCAACCGAAACAGTAGCTACACCAAGCGAAGCAAGGAGGTGCTGCCGGAAAGAGCCACACAGAGAGCTCACGGTGGTGGTCACAAAGAAGACACACTTCCAATCACCGAGAGAGGAAGAAGGGGAGAGGGTCGGGTTCTCACGAAGAGAGGGAGAGTAGCCGCTTATCACCGAGAGAGAAGAGAGAAATGTCGAGAGTGAGTGTTCTGAATCGGCCAAAGGGAGGGGTGTGGGTAGATATAGATTTAGGGCTTAATTACGGAAACCCTAATTAAATGGGTCGTCTCCGAAGCCTACCCATCGAGCAACAGGGTCGAGACCCAATTAAAACCTCGACGTGGGCAATAAATCTCGGGAAAAATACATATATAAGGTGTTAACTATACACAATTTCAATTTTAAGATATAATTTTAAAAATTTCAAAAATCAGGTTGTAGATAAAATTATTTAACTAAATTAAATAATTAGATTTTTTTATTAATTATATAAATTCAGGTCACATCACAATATAAATTCAGGTTACAAAATGTAAATTGCTTAAGTCACAAATAATTTCAGGGTCACAATTTATCAAAAATAATAGGTCACAATAACAGTTTTATCAAGCCACAAATAAATTGCAAGGTCACAAGTTTTAAATAATTGATCCCAAGTTATTTTTAGGTCACAACTTATCAAATTATTAGGTCACCAATCTTTTAAGTCACAATTATCTTATTATTAGGTCACAATTCACTTATTAATTATTAGGTCACAGTATATCCTGAAACTTGCCCACATCACCGTCTCACCACAGTCCGTTCACAAAAAAAAAAAAAAATTGCAGTCAGCATTCACCAGATCGCCATACTGCAACACACAAAGCATCACCACCATCATCGCCGGACACCAATACACCACCTCATCCACCAGACTACCACACCACAACCACCATCGCATCCACCAAACTGCCACACCATAACCACCACCACCACCGCCGTATCACCACACCACTACACCACAGCCTCACCCACCGCAGTAACACCACAGCACCACCCAGCCAACATCAAAACCTGTGACCCAAACTACTAGATCTGACATTAAAGATCCCTGTCTCCAGATCTGAGAATGTCTCCAACCATCCTCGGTGAAGTCGAGGTCGAAACTGTGCGCAGCAGCAACTGCTATTCCCAGAGATGTCGAAATCGAAACTGTGTCCAGCAACAACTATTATTCCTGGCGACGTCGGCATTGAAACCTCCTGCGCGCGATGAGTGAGTTCGCCAAAGAGAAGGTGGAGCGCGGTGAGTGGTTTACCAGAGAGGGTGGAAGCGCGGTGAGTGAATTTGCAGAGAGAGAGAGAGAGAGACAGAGTGCGGGGGTGAGGGAAGAGAAGATGGAGGAAGAGAGAGAGAACGTGTTGAATGAGGAGAATTAGGGTTTGATATGTATATATGGAGATAGATGAATATGATTATTTTATTAATATTAATATTAAAATTAAAATGTTTAATTAATACCTGAAATTTGAAATAATACAAATTTGATCTTATTTACGAAATTGATTTTTATAATGTAGGGGTAGGTGTAATTTTCACATAAATCTCTTAGCACGTAGGCTGCCTAATTGTGGAGATTGGGTAATACTTCAATCATGAGCCGAGAGCCTACGAAGCTTAAAATCGACACGATGTTTATTATCATTGTCCCCGAGGTTTGATTGGGATCAAAAAATCCCAACAAACCTCCACATTGGTTCCAATCGAACCTGCAACACCAAAACACCTAGTTTATTAGTTGCACAAAACAGTTCCAAACGAATTAGAACTCAACATACCTTTTCCAATGTTTCAAGTTAGAAACATATCCCATACCTGCTAACAGTACTCACCAAAGAGCTAAGGTAAAACCCAAGAATACACTAAATCATAGCGAGCCAAACTATGCATTTATATCACATTAGCAAGTAATACAACTTTAGACAAACAACACATGATTTCTAAAGACAAATGTAAGCAAATTACATTTTCACATGAGTCAATCAAGAGCATTTAATAACATAAAGTTATAGGTGACTCCACAAATGCAATGAGAACACATCAAAGGCAAACCACAAATCTTTTCACCAAGTTCACATAAAGAACTTAACACTAAGTTAATCAAACATGGTCAATACAAGCAACAGATGCAAATGACCCCAAGAAAAGATATAATCACAATTACCTCATTTCAAAACCGATGTAGCTCTCCTCTCATCGCCATCTATGCTCACTAGACTACTCAACAATCACACATAACTAGTAAACTACTAAGATCCTAAGACAATTGATGTACCTCTATCACAATCTCACTTCTTACCTAAAGAAGATAAAACTCGAATCTCCACCTCACCTAGAGATAATGGGAGCGTCCTTCACCTAATCGAGATCCTCACAGATAGAGTTTAACAAGACATTTAACAACCTCACCTCTCATGATCTACATGTCAAAAAACACACATCCCCTAGCATGTCACCAAATACACTCTTAGACATCTAGTCTCAACATTACCAGCTAACCCTCACTTCTAACATAACTACTGAATACCCATCCCACCAAGGGAACGACATCTGACACCTATTGTGAGAACACACATAGTATCAAAACCTCACACCAAAAAACCCAACCACCATGCATGTAACCATGTTATACACAACATAACATATCACACTCAAGTTCATGCACATGTTCAAATCAATACAAATGAAATGCAACATAAGAAAAGCAACCGAATCAAGTGACCACACATGCAAAAGGGTAAAAAATCAATCAGATGCACACAATAATTCAGTAGAAATTGCAAGTGAGATAAGAGCTTTAATAAACTCCACTCGGATCACCTTTCGAGTAAGTAACTACATTGACCCCATTTCTATCCCCATCTCCTATTTTGTTTTTCTCTCCAGGGCAGTCTCTCTTATAATGGCCAGATCTACCACAACCATAGCACTTCCTTCCCTTCGCCTTACCCTGTGACTTAAAACTACTTCCACCTTTCCATCTATCACCCTCATTGTTTTTACCAAACCCACCTCGCATCATGTGGATCTCACCACTACCACCCCTCACATCTCTTTCAGCTTTCACCTCTCTCTGCCTACTTTTCAAGGAATCAATGACAATTTCAGGTGTAAGAGTATCCCTCCCATATTTTATAGCATTCTTAACCTCTTTATAAGTGTCAGGAATAGCATTTAACAAAATAACAGCTTTATATTCTTCAGGTACTTTTTCACCACAGTCAGTGATGTCTTGCACAAGTTTGTTAAAGACATCCAAGTTGTCATCTAAGTCCTTAAAGGGATCAATTTTGAAACTGAAAAAACCTTCAAGCAAGTAAAGCTTATTAGGAGTAGACTTTGACACAAAGCTCTTCCAATTTGTGTCAAAGTTCTTTAGTGGTATCATGTTTACCCACTTTACGCAAAACAGAGTCAGATAGATGCAAAATGATAGAAGTGTATGCGAGTTCATCAAAATCCTTTTTCTCATCGGCAGTCATAGTATTTGGGAAAGAATTGTCAATAGCTTTTGAAATCTTTTGTTGTACCAAAATACCTTTCATTTTATGTTGCCATATAGAAAAATCACCATTACCATCGAAGATGTTCAATTCAAAACGATGTGCAGACATCTTAACAAATAAGAAGCACACAACGCAATATAAGCACCACACGGAAATTCACACAGAAGATCCTAAAGGTCACAATATACACCGTTCTAAATTCCCAGGATTCCGTGAGACTCAAGGATCTCAGGTCAAGGGAATTTTCGATATGG
This sequence comes from Ligustrum vulgare, assembly GCA_963555705.1. NCBI lineage: Eukaryota > Viridiplantae > Streptophyta > Magnoliopsida > Lamiales > Oleaceae > Ligustrum > Ligustrum vulgare. The sequence continues at coordinate 32,980,096 of OY743174.1, forward strand.
GAGTCTAGGTGACAGTTCTAATAATAGTGCAACAAGCAAAATAATCACAAAAGATATCACAAGACAAACAGCTATGAAAAACACAGGTAATGTCAAATAATTCCTATAACTAGCAACAGGAAACCGCAAGCCTAATGGTCACCCCACACGATGTCCTGCTATTACTGGAATTTAAAAGTTTCAGCCAATTTACCAGAGCGGACCTTTCTGAGTCCGTAATATGGAGAGATGCGAAATTATTTATTGTTTTATGTTTTTGCAATTAGCCAATTTTGAAGCGTAAGTCAGCACCAAGCTCAAGAGTCTCCAAAATGGTACCTAACCAATGAATTCCAGTATTGATTCAATTCTGCCAATCACGCCACCAAGGCTACAGTCACGAAGAGAGGGAGAGTAGCCGCTTATCACCGAGAGAGAAGAGAGAAATGTCGAGAGTGAGTGTTCTGACTCGGCCAAAGGGAGGGGTGTGGGTAGATATAGATTTAGGGCTTAATTACGGAAATCCTAATTAAATGGGTCGTCTCTGAAGCCTACCCATCGAGCAACAGGGTCGAGACCCAATTAAAACCTCGACGTGGGCCGTAAATCTCTTAGCACGTGAGCTGCCGAATTGTAGAGATTGGGCAATACTTCGATCATGGGCCGAGGGCCTACGAAGCTTAAAATCGACACGATGTTTATTATCATTGCCCCCGAGGTTTGATTGGGTCCAAAAAATCCCAACACAAGGTAACACCGAGGAATGACAAAGTAACACCTACTGTAAAGCAAAAGAGCACTTGAAAGGATCTCAATGTGATGCTGCTTGGTTTGATTGCAGTATCTGGTGCTGCACATTCTGTTTTAAATGACTTCAGTTCAGGAATATCTAAAATATTACCATTTTCCGTCAATTGAGTTATTGCACGAGAGACATCAGCCACTAATGGTGAGCTTTTAGGAAAAACCTGTTGATTTTAAGAAAATATGAGGTGATCAGTAACATGAACCAAAATGGTCGAGGAGTTTACTCGACCCACATAGGACAAGAACAGTACGATGAAAGGAAAATACTTACGAAACCAAATCCCTCTGTTCGATAGGTGGGGCCAGCCACCATGTATTTCCCGCAGAATTGAGATAAGAAAAGCATTATGTGAGGCATGACATCAAAATAGGCCGATATACCTCCATTGCTACTCCCCTTTGATAAAGCTTCATGGCAATCCTCGGTACACTTATATGTCCTGATTTTTTATTCTTCAAATCCTAAACCTTTCAAGAAATCAATGAGAAAGGATCCTTGTTGACACCCAACGTAATCTCCACTCTTGATAAGTTCCTTAACATTTGCTACAATTGGTTGAAGCCTTTGCACTGTTAATCTTGATGATAAGCTAGCAGTGTAAGTCGACATCAGCAAAAATGCAACAAATGCCCATCCCACCAAAATCAGACAAATTAAAGTTCCTTCAATTCCTTGTCCTACAGATGGACAATTTCATCTTGTGAGCCACAAATTGAAATGACAAGAATTGATGCATTGTAATATGCATAATCTGCTCGAAGAGAAGAGGAGATAGATCACTAGGAAATAAGGGAAAATAACAAATCATTCCAGCATGCTGACCAGCGGTACCACTGGAACTGATGGCAACCCTTTTCCCAAGGATCCAAATTGAAAGACCAGTAAAGAAATAAAATGCAATAGACACTATCCACAGTTCTTTAGTCAGGGGATCCAAGAAAGTCCATTTATCATCTGGATCCTCATATTTAACTGGGATAACACTAGTAACTCCTCCTACTAAATGTGGCAAACTGAAGTCCACGTAAGTTGATCGATTAGCAGTAATTGTTATATCTCCAAGAGCCGCATTGTAATTCTCCTAACGTGAAAGAAAAGAGAAACCAAAATCAACTTAAAGGCATAAAGTTTTTGTAGATAAAAAGAGAACTGTGTTGTTATAACTTATGAGAACAAAAAAATTTATTATTACCCTGAAGAGAAACTTGATGTGCAAGATCATCATAACTCCCAGAACTTAAACCATCAGATATTTCGAAAGGATATATAACATATTCATATGGCACAGCATATGGTAATGCTGCCATGACCGCATCAAACACATCCTTAAAGTATCCACTAACTTTAGTAGCATTAGTTCAAGGGTCCTTCACCACTTTCAGGAACTCATTAAAACCAGATTTTTTTGGCACTCCAATCCTTATCTTATTACCACTAACTGGGAATTCCCAACCTTTTGGTACTATTTCCGATCCCCCTGGCCAAGTGATATCCCCAAGATTATTCTTCGAGATTGAGTAAGAACTAGAGACAGACTGATTCACTTCCCTAGAAAATCCATGGGTCGGCGTCCAAATTCCTACCTCTCTATCAACATTTCCAACAACATTTACTATTTGATATGGTGTCCGCTCTAGTTGTCCATTAGTAAGAGAAAAATTTCCAGCAAGTCCAAGGAACTTTATCTGTAAAATTTCTTTGAGGAGTTCATGACCCGTTTCAGAGACTGATAAATCAAAATACAGATGAACTGATATCAGCAGCATTCAGCAGCCTATTACCAACTCTTTCTGCTGCCATCGCAAGAGCACAAAGGGTATCATATGCCCAAAGGCCATAAATACTTGGATGTGCAGGTTTGATATCATCATAAACCTGAGAAAACATCATTTTCCATCTAGTAGCAAAATCGTCGAGCTCATTAGATTTTGGGATTAAAGGCTTTATACCCAAAACACCTTGCATGGCTTCAACGACATTTAAGTTCATCAAACTGTATAGATCTGTGAGACCACTGGTCACAATCCAGGCATAGCCGTTACCCATCATTCCTATCTCTTTTGCTTTTAGAAAGAGCCTGGCACCAAGACGCTCTGACATGTGCACTACAAAAACTCGTGTCTGCATAGTCATCATTTTGTATAGTTCTTTGTATAAACAATCATCAGTGGCTGATTTTGGAAATAGACTTCCATATGAAATTCTGGCATTAACATCTTGTAATGCATTAGATAGATAAGGAATAATGCCAGTACCATATTCCATCTCTTCAGAAATAATGACAACCTGATTCCAATGGAAAGCTTTAACTATAGAAGCAATGGCCTCTACTTGATAAACATCACTTTGTGCTGTACGAACAAAATAACGAGTTCGAGGGATGAGAGAAGTGCTTGTGGCGGAGAAAAAAATAATTGGTACATGAGATCTATCACCAAGATCCATCACAAAGTTGACCTGTGTAGAACTTTGAGGACCAATGATAGCATCCACTTCAACATCTCGCAACAAGTCAATAGCTGCATCGATCATTTAAAAGTAGGATCAAGTTAGTGACAGATATCAAAATATCAAGGTTATCTTTTTAAGGATATATAAATTTTGGTATGCGCTAGTGGTTTTTTATGTGCCTATTCAATTTTTGCTTTGGAATTTTAGATATGACAGAAATAATTATATTCATTCCTCTCATACTTGGAAAGTCGAATATACATTGATCCTTCCTCTTCTCCTCTTCATGTACTAGATTGGAAGAGAGAACATGAAAGTAGTAGCTATGATTTTGAAAGATAGCTACTCTGTATTTATTTCAAAATATGGATGTTCATTTGGGAAAATAGATGCATCAAGGATGAGGGAAAAGAAGAACATACCAGCATCAGCAGCATCAATAACACTTTCTTTCGAGTCCCTGATATGGAGAGCCAACCTTGTCTTAAAGTGGCTGTGAAATGAATAAAACTCAGAAAGAGCCATGGACAAGCTCGTCTGTCCTATATGCCCTATCAGTGAATTCAAATCAAGAACCACACCAATTTGAAAATTAATCGTGTCATTGGTGGAGCTTCGTGCAGTGCTCAAGGTGGGAAGCAGGAGGAGTATTATGAATTGATGTAATAAAAAGCACATTCTTCCAGAGCAGTTGATGTGCAGTTCTTGAAATCTAAATACGTACATATATTTGTATGAAAATAGTTTAATGGATCGTATTCATCATCAGAAATGAATTGGTAATACTAAACGCAATAATTTAGTTCCTGAATTTTAAAAACAGGTAAGCAAGTTTTAACATTAGTAATTGGGTGGACAAAGTAAAATTCGTGAATGTTTTGAAGGTTCATAGCTCATCAAACATGGAAGGTTCTCCGCAATTTCCATCAACCTCGATGGAAACAAAAGGCCTACTTCCTTTCCTTTCGAATAGAGGATCTGCAATTAAATATGCAGGGTTTAAGCATTGGTATATCGCGGAATCTTTATGAAGAAAGATGTAATACCACTTTTTGTTTTACGTACTTTCTTGAATCTCACGTAGTTTTATGTTGATGCGATTACAAATTTTGTAATTGATTATTATTATTATTATTATTATTATTATTATTATTATTATTATTATTATTATTATTATTATTATTATTATTATTTATATTTGAATTATTTTTGCAGTGGAAGGACTTGGAAGCCATCTCGATCAATGTGCCAAATAAAAGTTTATAAATTATTTATATGCAAGTCTATGTCTAATTGTTTATTTTAATTGTTAGGCTTGCCAATTCTATTTTTATTAAGTTAGTGGCATATTGCATTTAAATTTGATATTGGGGGTAAGTTTTAGAGGCTTTTGGGGGTTCAATGAGAAAGTTTTGGACTTAATTACCAATTTATGAGAGTTGAGGGACTAAATTGCAAATTACCAAATCTTAAACATTTAAACCTAAATTCTATCTCACACCCCCTCACTCTATCTCACGCCCTCTCACTCTCTCGCTCTGTCTCGACCTCTCTCCCTCTCGCTCTCGCTCTCAGTCTTCGTCTCTCCCGCTCCTCACACACAACCGGCCGCCAAATTGATCATCGTGGCTCCTCACCGGCGACCTCCCTTCTTCCCCCTCACCGGTAGCTTGCTCCTCACCACCGGTGGAGAATTGGTACATTGACGTCACAAGCATCCGAGACTTCCCACTTGCAAATTAAGAAATGGTAAATACTAAGAACTTCAAGTAAGTAAACTTCCCCTATTTTCATTGAAGTTAAATGTTCTTAAATTATATTCTTGAAATTTATTTGCTTGTGATGCTTTCCATGAATTTCATACATGTATGTATTATTAAGGGAATGTTTAAGCATACATGTTATCATGTCATTGCATCGTCAAGCATGCATTGTCATTAAGTTGGGGAAGTCAAATGATTTTAAATGAAGAATATGGTAAGTTCAAGTTTTCTCAAAATGCATGTATTTCAAGTTTTAAGAAAGAATGTGGGTACTTCTATGCCATGAAAGATGTGAGTGGGAAATGGGGCGTGGGGGACCGGCGTACCAGAACTAAACCGCTTGGCGGTGGCAAATATTAAACCGCTTTGCGGTGACGATTGCTAAACCGCTTGGCGGTGGCAAATATTAAACCGCTTTGCGGTGACGATTGCTAAACCGCTTGGCGGTGGCAAATTTTAAACCGCTATGCGGTGGAAAAGTGATAACCTGGTCCTAAATAAGGGAAATTGCCACTGCATTGTGATTGGCTAGAAGATACACTAATTGAGTTCACGATAGAAATGAAGTTAAAGTTTTTGGAAACGTTTAAATGAAAGTCTTGAAATGAAGTGAAAGTTTTGGAAATGTTTAAGTGAAATTTTGAAATGTATGCAAGTCTTGAAAAGTAAAGTAAATGGGGATAATTACTTTGGATGGTCTAAGGCACTTCATGTCATAAGCATGCATTACATGCATAAAGTTTACTTACTAAGCTTTAGCTCACACCAATCCCTCTCCAACATTTCAGGTAATGAAAGTTAGATGATTAGAGGAGAGCACTTGGCGGCAGGCTCAGACAGTACCCGACTTGAATTATTTAAAGTTGAATTTAATGATTTAATTTAAGTTATCATTGGTTAATTCTTTCTTCGTTTACTCCTTAAACTATTCGTCTAAATTTAACTTAAAGTTATTACAGTTCTAGTATCGTTTATATCATCACTTCTTTCACTTAATTGAAGTTTATTGATATAGAAATTTTTGTATCGAGGAGTTTGGGATTGAGTTTGGATAAATGTGGTGATGTGGGAGTTAATATTGAATGGTGATTGGATGTTGAATGTGGTTGAATTGTGATTGATGTTTTAAATTGTTAAATTGGGTATGATGTCCCTTTACAGGTTGGTTAAGTCCAAGTTACAGAGGAGACTCTGCCGAAATTTCTATAGAATTTTATAATAGAAAAATGAAAATTTTAATGTTTTTAAATGATTGATTTCCGCATATAATGTGAAGGGAAGTTAACAAGCCTAGATTTTCGATTTTAAACTTGGAGTGTTACAAAAGAGCTCACTCATCTCGGATTAGGAATGGTCAGCTATGTTGGCCATATTTGGCTTCATGTGATGTTGACTGAAATCTATTAAATAACAAAAGGAGTTTGTATTACAAAATAGAAAAACCGGATTCCTAGAAAGCAAGATCGATGGATACATTGATAAATTGATAGTATCTTCACATGAGCATACAGTTCCTATGATCACAATCAAACACGTTCTAGTTATTCCTAATCAAGAATTACTAAAATGAATGGAGGCAAAATCTAGAAGAATAAATAAAAAAAAAAGAAAAAGAAAAAAAAAAAATCAACAAATTACCCGGTAAATGCATTTGACAGCGACAAGGAGAAGTCCCCAAGGAGATCGAACAAAAATTTGTCAGCAACAAACTGAACTATAAGACAATGATAAATTTCTACTTAAATATTGTCAAATTTATGAGAAAACATCGACAAAGTTAAGAAATTTCAATTACAATCAAACCCGACTTGTCGTTGAATTCCGTGATTGAGTAACAAGGACAAATGGGGCATAGATCCTTTCTCCATTTGTACCCACGCTACATCTGGAATTCGATGTTGGAATCTGTACGTTGTGGGATTGTGAATGAAGCATAAAATATGATGGAAAAAAATGGATTGTTGTAGTGAGCGCAGGATTAGCAGTTTGGAAACTTTCGTTTATGATGAATCTTGTCTTGTTTACAAACGGTACTCATATCATTTTTATTGGATCAGTTTTTTAAATATTAATTAATAATTCCGACTAATTAAATATTTTTGCACTGCTTCTTAATTTTCAAAAAATTAACTTAGGAAATATTTTCACAACTTATAATAAATACTAGTGGGTGTACGTACGTGACGTGCATCATATTAATTTTTGCAAATATTAGCGTGGTAGTGTTTTGCATTTGTTGCGACTAATTAATTGAATCGGAATGGAATTTAGTTAGTGTGTCCGATTACTTGAAAAAAGTGGAAAATAAAATATTTATGCAAATTTAGCTTTGGTGCCTTTGAAGACATGAGATTTATTTTTCCTTGGGGTGGAGGTGGGAAAATTTCCACCCACCAATCAAACATAATAGGGTACGTTTGATTGAACAAAGAAAAATAAAATTCATGTATATTTTACACCGAAATGATGAGAAAATATTTAGGAGAAAAATTGTCTAAAATGTGCTTTAGACACTTGTTCATTGAAAATATTTGACATGACAAACTTTCCAACCAAACACAAAAGAATGAAAATATTTGAATTGATTTGACATTTTTCATGGCAAATGAAGGTAATCATAACATACCCCAAGAGTATGTAATTTGTGCAGTAGGAAAAGAAATCGAATTCCATATAAGTTAGAAAATAAAAAAAATCATCAACCCCTTAAGAATTCGTTTTCCATTGAATTGGCTAAAAACAAGCTTAGTGATTATACTATGAAATTCAAATTTTATTTTCAATTTGGTACCAAACAACAAAAATAGAAAAAAGGTGTCAATGAGTACAAAAGTGCATCGTCGCTCGGGTGCTAATATATGGCTGATACTTGTTTGAGGTTTGGTGTTCCCATTAACCAGTTTCCTTTTACATTTTTTAATCTTTTTTTAAAAAAAATATGTTTAATACCTAAATTTCCTTTATAAAATGAAAGGGAAAAAAAAATAAAAGAAGAAAAAATAAACAGAGATTTCTCAATAACAATTAAAGTCATCAAGAAGAATGTTAGTACCGGTATTTACCATTCCTGACTAATCGAGATAGTAAGAAGCACTTAAATTAAAAACTAATACTTTAGTTATTGCACATCATTAGTAATAAAACTCTCTATCATACTCATGTTCTTCTAAACTCTTTCAGTTTTTCCTTAGTTTCTAAAGTTACTAAATAATTATAGATTAAAGTGATATGGAGTAAGACCTGAGTAGAAACATGAGTATGATCTGCAATTACACCTTCATGGAGAACCTCTACATCAAACCATCTACTGACTATAAGATTCATCCGGAGTTATAGTAATTCATAGAAAGTTCAAAAGTCAGGCCCTTTGTTAAATTTATTGAGACTTTGTGTGGACTAGAAAACTATGACTTGTTGTAGATTCCTATTACTCCGCTCATTTGGTTTCAAAGTCATGTTGCTATCTTAATCATATCATGGTAATTTATGTTACTAAGTACTAGAAGAAATTAAGGAATAACATCTGATCACGTCTTCTCCAAAAAGCTCTAATCCTTGCTCTTTATCTAAATCTTCTTCCATTTCCTCTTCCTCTTCAACTTCTTTTAGAAAATCTGAAGCTTCTAAGATGGCATATCTTTATGAGATATCCTATATTTTTGAGTTTGATAAAGTTCCACTCATAGACCAACCTCTTGTAAATCCATATCTTCCATAAAAAAACCTCGTCAGTCAATTCGTAAAACTGTCCATAGCCTTATTTCCCCTAAAAAATCCCAAAGCTAAATAATTTGTTCAAATTTCAAAGTTTGATCAACATATTCTCTCCACTACATAAAAATAGTAGTTTGTTATACTCAAATTACCGTCACATCTTCCACGAGTATGGTTATCTGAAGAATATACACATCTCCACTTTGGAGCTATCGGATTTGCTCTAGCCCTTTACAGAAGGAAAGGTCTTTCTACAGTTTCAAGAATTGTTTTATTAGATACTAATTTCTCTAAGTATCAACATACTTGCATAGGAACTATAGAAACAACTCTCAACACTAGAATTGTTTTGGTCACTAAATTTCCAAATTTTAATATGCTTATACCCAACCCACAGTTACATCCTTTAAAGTTCAAGTTCAAATTGTTAGAGTTCTGCCATCTTCTGTCACATATGCTCCCACTCTTCATTATCAGATGGTGTACAGAATTCAAAATTACTCCTTTGATTTTGCCCAATCTCAAGGAACAAGTGATGTTCTACTTCTTCAGATGGTGTACAAAATTCAAAATCTTGCCTATGGCTATGTTTCATCCTCCTACTCAAGAAGAGTTTCCTCCTTTGGAAACTTTTGAAAATGATCATTCTACTCACTCATAGAAAATAAAGAATTCAAGCACTATAAGATAAGACGTGTAACGCCCCGAGTTCCGTAAAGCCCGGAACGCCATGTCGTCTTTTAAAGCTAACTTTATTTTGGAAAAAAAAAAAACTGAATTATAAACATCATATTTATTTGTAAATTAGCAATGAGAACTTAAATCAAACAAATTTATTCAAAAACAATTCATAAAATTTTGAATTTGAAATTCTTAAATTTTGTAACGACAAACTAAATTATCAACTCATAAATCGTGACTTTCAAAAAAATATAGTTTCATTATTACTTTTCCACCACTGTCCTTTCATTTGCCACCATCTCCGAAATATACAAAAGCTGTTAAAAACGGAATGAGCATTTCGAAGAAATACTCAGTAGACTCGTCACAAATAATTAATTTATAAAATAATTGAACACATACTTATGCAACTAATACAATGACCACATCATCATAATCATATGCTCTTTAAAAATCATAGGCTATGGGTAGTCTTGTCTAATGCATTTAAGCATTTAAGTTATGCATACCTTCATCATTATCTCATGCATTAAAGCATTTAAGTCATGCATAACCACATTCTGATTTTTATCTCATAAGAGATATTCTTGTCTTGTCTCGTGTATCAAAGCATTTAAATCACGTAAAATTCACATAATACATGCAATTATGATTTAAACTAATTAGTGGAGGCGAGTCTACCTCCATTCACGAGTTTGAAAAATAGAGTTGGAATATTATGTCAATCTTCTAAATCACCAAATGTTTCATCTAGTCAAAAGAAAATTAAATTAGTTTAGTACTTTGAAAATTGAAGGATTAAAGTGATAAAAATAAAGTTTAGAGACCTAAATTTAAAGTTTAAAGAAATTAGGATTTAAAAGTATAGGGCTAAAATTGTAATTTCAAAACATAAGGCTGATTATAAACCTTTTCAGAACTCAATAGGGACTGATTGAATTATCTTAAAACTATAGGGGCTGAATAAAACATTTTTAAAAAGCTGAAAAGGACTGAAATAAATATATATATTCAAAACTTGGGGTTCAAAAGCAATTTTAAAAACAAATAAAAAAATATATATATATAATTATAACATTTCCTCTCTCTCTCTCTCTCTCTCTCTCATTCGATCAAGTAGAGAGAGAGAGAGAGAGAGAGAGAGTGGTGCCGACAGGTCTCTTCGATCTAGATCGTCGGCGCCTAGCAGCCAGCGATAGCGTCGCCGACATATGGCGGCGATGGGAAAAAGTGTGTGGGTCCGTGAAAAGGAGATTTTAGGTGTGAGAACCGAGGCAAAGAGGTGATTTTTTGGCACAATTTCGGTCAAGCGGCTGGAAATTCAAGGTAAGACATTAGGTTACTTTATAATTTGGGTTTTGGGGTTTTTTGGATGTCGGTGGTTGTTGATTTGAGGTTAGGCATTGGCGGCTTTGAAGTGGGTAGTGGCGGTCAGCAATGATTCGGTCGACTATGTGATGAATTGGTGGTGTTCGAGTTTGTGGCATGTTCTGCAGTGAGGGTTCGTGGTGTTGATTTGGACATGATGTGGGAAATGGTGTGGTGGTTCGGTTCATGGTCCGACTGGGCAGTAGGTGTTAGCTGGTGGGTTGGGTGAGGCTTGATGGCTTCGACTGTGGCCTATGATTGTGTGAATGAATTTGTAGTTTCTCTCGTCTCCTTCAATTCATTAATTAAATCGAGGTGATGATTCTCAACATTTGGGTCAGAGGCAGTAAGGTATGGGATTCGACTGTGGCAAATGGTTATGGTTTTGGATGTGTGTGCTGTGTACGTGAACTGAATCTTCAAAGTATTGATGGATGGAAATTTATTTTCTATCATCCATACATGAATTTTTAATCGGTGGTTTGAGTAAGATTTAAGAGGGGATACATACCCAAGATTTTGTAGAGAATTGCTGTAGATGATCTTGTGTTTGGGTTGAGGTTCTCTCTCTGCCGTGGATAGAAGAAGTGAATGTGGAAGAATATTAAGCATGAATTGCCTCCAAAATGGTAAGCTAGGGTGAGGGAAAGATTGAGGGAACTGGGGAAAGAATTAAGGGAAGGGAATTGACGATGAATGTGTAAGATGTGTAATATGTAAGGGTTGTGATAGTAGACATGGTATAAATCTTTGATTTGGGAAGATTGATGGAATTGGGGAAACAGCTATGGAAATATGAGGAAGAATGTATGAATATGGGGGAATGATTTAAAATTCAGAATCTACATGGAAGGAAAAACGTGGGGGAGGGGAAAATAATGCAATCAACTAGATTGGTTTCCAAGATTGAGCAAAGATAATTGTGTGAATAAATTTTTGATTGGAACAAAATAATAAAATTGAAATTTTAAACTAGAAATAAATCGAGATTTTAAAATGAATAAAATTTGAGATTAATGCTAGATTAAAACATTTGGAGGAAAGGAATTGCTAAATGAAATGGCTAAGTTCCAAAACGGGACAAGGAAAGATTTAATTGGATTTGAATGATTGGTAATAATATTTGTGCTTAAAGAATTGGATTGGATTAAAATATTTTGGACTTAAATCAGTTAAAGTGTGGACATAAAATAATTAAAATTGACTTTAAAAGTAAATAATGGAAATAAGGTACTTTCAATAAAATTGGAATTTGATTAAGATTTTAAAATAAAATTAATTTCACTTAATTGGATAGACGAATACGTATTTTTAAAAAAAAAAATAAACGGGCAAATTCGTAGTGACACTTTTTTAAAGATAAATAATATTTATTTAAATAAGTTACGAAAATTCTCGATCGCTAAAAGATGCATTTGTAAAACCTCTTTCAATAGCAAAAGCTACTTTAAATTGGCAATCATAAAATGTAGTACAACAAAATGCTTTGTTGAGAAAGATTGATCAAAATCAACAAAGAATTGAAAGGAATCTTCAATAATAGACTCAAACAATCCTTAATCCACTTCAAGCTTGTAGACAAAAATGGAAGTCTTACACACCAATATAATGAGCCGTTTACAAAACCAATTACCATTTGATACCAAATTAAAAACCCAAAAATCTAGCTTGCCTCTCTTAAGTCAAGCCAAATGATTCCTCCATCAACACAATATTACCCTTCGTCTTACTCTACCATACAATCTTCCCAAACAGGACCTTTATATCCATCTACTTACAAAGGATCTACTTCCACCTTCTTTATTGCTAAAGAATGGGAACAAAAGAATAAACCAACCACATGCCCACTAAAAAGATGAGACCCACTACAATTCATCAAATGCAATCTTCTTCTTCTCATGATTTTCCACAGCCAAATCCCTCAAGACAACCTCAAATGATGATAAAACCCCTTATTTCTACATTCCTTCAACAAACTCATAGTCAAAACACTCACACTCTTCCTGTCCACCCCATAACAAATAATAACAAATAATACCAGTTTTGAAGAGAATCCTCTAATGAGTCTGTAGATGAAAATCCTCCTTTCTAATTGGATGACCAAGCATAAACATGTCAATCTTAAACTTAACCTCCACAAGGCTCAACTTAACCCATTGTTGAGGAATCAAAAGTAGCCGATGAAGATATGATGCATACTTATGTGACTAGTACTATTATTCTTCAAACGATGCTTCTTCACCAAAACTCAATTTTGATGACATTCCTCCACCATAGTGCCCAAACAGGACCTTTATATCCATCTACTTACCAAGGATCTACTTCCACCTTTTTTATTGCTAAAGGATGGGAACAAAAGAATAAACCAACCATGCCCACTAAAAAGATGAGACCCACTACAATTCATCAAATGCAATCTTCTTCTTCTCATGATTTTCCACCGCCAAATCCCTCAAGACAACCTCAAATGATGATAAAAACCCCTTATTTCTACCTTCCTTCAACAAACTCATAGTCAAAACACACACACTCTTCCTATCCACCCCATAACAAATAATAACAAAGAATACCAGTTCTGAATAGAATCCTCTAATGAGTTTGTATATGAAAATCCTCATTTCTAATTGGATGACCAAGCATAAACATGTCAATCTTAAACTTAACCTCCACAAGGCTCAACTTAACCCATTGTTGAGGAATCAATAATAGCCAATGAAGATATGATGAATACTTATGTGACTAGTACTATTATTCTTCAAACGATGCTTCTTCACCAAAACTCAATTTCAATGACATTCCTCCATCATAGTGGAAATACAGACTGCAAGAAATGAAAGCGTGGTGTACTGAAGAAATTCAAAATCAATAAAAGCTTGGTGTAATGTAGAACTTCGAAAACTAAATATGACTCATACAGAAGTCATAAAATCCTTCTTGGCAAGAATTACATGTTTTCTAAGAGATTGGTATGATTCAATGGGTGAATGCAGACAATTTCAATCTTCCCAAGAATTAAATACTAGGGATTTCTTTATAATACTCTTTCTTTGGGAATTTTTTGTAAAATCTTGTCACGGTAAAGAAATTGCCATAGAAGAATTTTTCAAATTACAGTGTTGTTCTTATAATCTAAAAGATCTTGAAAGGAACTTTAGAAGTGCTGCTCAACGATATTATCTCATTGGTGGCATGGATTATACCAACATTAGACAAGCTTATTTCGAATCCATTCCTCAATGTCTTATTCAAGAAACATTGAAAATGATGGAAATGAGAGGACAACCTTTAAGTGCTACATCTTTGGTGAACTTCATAATTGGATAGCTAAAACATTGAAGAATCTTTGTAATCAAAATGCTTTCCTCAAAGACATCAATGCCACAGAAAAAAATATTGGAAAAAACTTTGATAAGCCTTATTTGTAGATTAAGTGCATTTGATTTGTGATTGTCGAGGAATGAAAAAATTTTCATAAAAGAATAATGAAGTTTTTTTGCAAAGAAGCCCTCTTAATCCTTTCAGAAGAAAGAAAATGTTTTTAAGGCGAATGCTCTCAGTGAAAAAAGGAAACAAATATTTATATGTGGAAAGAAATGTCATTTTGCAAAGGCCTGTCCTAATAGAAAGAAAGAAGGTTTTTTTTATCAAATCTCTATAGCTATGAAAATTGATTGTGGTGAAGATGACCTCGAGTCCTTGTTTTTTGAAGAATATGAACAAACCCAAGAAACTCTCTTTTCCTTTGAATATGATTCTGATGAAAGTATTTCTAATGGATCTGATGATGCAGAAAAATGTTATAGAACTCTTTAAGGGAAATATGAAAGGGCCATAACAATTGTAGAGTTATTTAACATTGCATGCGTGTTTAATTTTAAATCCTGCTATTCTTCCTAATCATATGTGGAAACTATGTGGAAGCTTATTTTTTAGGCAAGCATGTTAAAGATGGTCAGTATTCACTTCAGCCTCATGTTGGCAAGGAACTTCCAGATGAAGATTTGTTAAAAAAGGAGATTCAACGGTTTCTTGGAGTTATTAATTATATGGTAGATTTTATTGATCATCTTCCATAAATTATAGGGTCATTAAAACGCATGCTTAAACAAAATCCACCTCCTTAGTCATTAGCTTAGACACATGCATTAAAAACCATCAAGAAAAAAGGTCAACGATCTTCCATTTTTACAAATTCTTATTGTCAGAAAACACATTCTTGTAATAGATGCAAGTGATTGCTTTTGGGCAGTGACTTTACTTGAAGAAAATGATGGAAAGTGGAGAATTTGTGGATATAAAAGTGGTTCATTTACAGAACACAAGAAGCATTATCATTCTACCTTTAAAGAAATCATTGCAGTAGAAAGAGGAATTGAAAAATTCTAGATCCATCTCATTGAACACGAAATGGACATGTCAGCCTTTCCAAAAATGCTCTCCTTCAAAAGAAAACAAATTCCAAATTCTCAACTTCTTAGGTGGGCTGAATGGTTTTAAATCTTTGATTTCGATGTCAAGCACAATAAAGGAAAACATAACCTATTACCAGATCTTCTCTCTAGACCAAAAGTTTCTCTTATCCTTCCTTCATCTATACTGATCATTTACATGAAGGATTCAAACTCTTCATCCTTTTCCTCATGTAGAAACTTTTCCTCCCGAACTCAATGACTCATAAGAACCAAGATTTTAAATCAACATCCAAAGATCTCGTGCTCAAATGTCATCCATTGTGATTAGAAAAATCGTAGTTGAAACATTTAGTGGTCTTGGATTTCATCCAGGCTATCCATTCTTCACATATTTCTGTTTTGATCCAAAGCACGTTGCACTACGATTTTCAAAAGAAAAAACTCTTTGAACAGTAGAGCATTTTGCAAAAAAAGTCTTTTTTTTTTTTTTTTTGAATTGTTTTATCCAATATGACACTGGATAAAAATGTTTCAAACATTTTCTTTGAAATTTAATGATCTCAAAGCTTCCAAAAATATTTTTTATGTGAGTTTTTAAGTTTCTAAGACAATGTTATTTCACTGAAGTAGGAATGTAATCTCATTTCTCTCATGTCAAAGAGTATGCAGTTCAACCATTTAACATGCATCAAAATTGGGAGTGCTATCCAAAAGAATTTCGAGAATTCCAAAGGAGAATAGCTAAAGTCAATTAAACAATTCCTCTAAACAAAATTCCTGATTATGAAGATGATGCACCATGGGAAGCTTTACTAGTAGACTACATTGAAAAGATTTGTAGCAACTGAGAAATTTTCAAATTAGTTTTAACAAACTTGTCGCTACGACTCTCCAATCTTAACGGTCATTATTTTCAAAATTAGCGCTCTCGTCTAGCCGTATTATTATTTTAAGACTATTAGATGAAATTTAAATTTAAATCGTTAGTCCAATTTGCAATTTTAAAATTTACCCAATTTTTATTTTTATTTTAAATCCTATATATATTTGAAGTCCAAAATTTATGATTTTTATATAATTTGAATCCAATACAAAGATTTAATATTTTAACCTTTCTTTTCCAAAACCTCGTACATCATCAAGGTATAAGTTACACATTAGACTTTCATCAAAATTATAAGTTACAATTCCCTTCTAGTTCCATACCAGCCAATAACTATCTATTTCATTCCCCACTTCGATACCTCACGCAGCATTTGCAAATTTTCAGTATGTATCCATTTTCCTTCAACCTCCAAGCAGACATAACTCACTCAAGTATTTTCAATTTTCAACATCTCCAGTCTAACATTGAAGGGGACGAGAAACACAACACACAAACATCAAAACCAATCCACACAACCAACCGCAGACAGTCATTCAAGCTTCAGCATCACCGCCTGCACATATAACACCAGTCGACTTCCCAGCCCACAACCCCAATCAATAATATGAACTTTACAAGCAATACCACACCAATCAAAATAACCTCAACAAACTACCACCTCACCCTCTACTGCCACCTCCGCATCGGAACCACCACCTCCAACCAAATTCAAGACAACCAAAACTTCAATCATCCAACCAATTGATACCCAAACAACCCAAAAATTAATGAATAAATGAAGCCCAAGCACTTACATCGACTCATGGTCGATTTGTTGCTGGAAAGACCACAAATCTAAAACTGAGTGCAAGTCCCAGTTCCACATCAAATTCGCCCCCAAATTCTTCATTTTTAACCCACCTGCACACTGGGGCGCCGCCAACCGATGGTGGCGCCACCGCCACAGGGCGACCTATGATCGGCTTAGGTTGGCCGATCACCACCTCTTTCTCTTCCTCTGTAGATCAAAGATTTGGAGGGGGGAGAGATGATTTTTTTTTATTTTAAAAAGTTTGATTTTAAAAATTCCCTTTTTGCCCCCAGTCCTTTTAAAAGTTAGATTTCAGTCCTTTTGTTTTAAATTGTCTTTAAATCAGCCCTTTAGTTTTAAAATCATTTATTTCAGTCCCTCACGTTTGAAAACATTTTATCTCGACCTTGTAGTTTCAGAGAATTTACTCAAATCAGTCACAAGGTTCATTAATTAAATGAGCCAATTTCTGATTTTTCCAATTTCACAATTTAGTCCCTAAAGCCTCTTATAAAACCTTATTTTACACAAATTCATCTTTCTAGACTTGATTATTCCAAATTATGAATTTGATTATATATTTATTTATTTATTTTATAGGACTAGATGGGGCGCGAGAATACTAGAAAGTTTAATCCCGTTTGCTAAAAAAAACTCGAGAAATAAGGTAGACTCTTATTTACAAACTCATCTTTTAAAAAATATGCATCAATGATTATTTGGATTATAAGTTTAGCATGTATGATTGTATTCATGAGAATTACTTGCTTTTCAAGTATGAGACTATGTTATGAGAATTTACTTGCTTAAATGCATGAGACTTGAACTTGTATTTATTACTTCTTCATGAGGCTATTGGTGAATGTTAGATACCTAAGATTTAATATCGTGATTATGTGTTTTAATTTATAATATCAAATTATTGTTTTGCACGAGTCTACTGAGTATTTGTTTGAAATACTCACATTTTCCCCAAAACAAATTTTGCAGATGATGAAGTTGGCGACGAGGCATATGATGGTGGCTATTAAGAGTATTTTAAAAAAATTATTTGAAATTATGAACCTATTTGTTTTTTTGTCAAGTTATTTCAACACTCGAATTGCTCACCATTTGAGCCAATTTTTACGAAATCAATTGAATTTAAATTTCTGTTATTTTTCACTTATTTATCATTTTGAAAGTTAGTCTGAGATGATGAAGTGGTGTTCCGGGTGTTTAGAACTCAGGGTGTTACAAACCATTTGTAACGACTCGAGTCTCACTTAACGGGCTGTCCTGACCGTTAGATGATGACTTACTATCCCCATTGTACCAACATTAATTTTTTCAGCATGCTTTGTCCCCACTCACATACTTCCTAAGAAAACTTCACAGGAGGTCACCCATCATAGTCATTATGAACCAAAGATAAATTTAAGCCCATGTACCATGCATGTACTATTGGGCTAACTCAGGAAATTATTGAGCAAGTAAACTTGAATAGCATTCATACTAGAGAAAACCTTGCTCAAAATGGAAACATGCACTATGACAACATGACTAAACAAATAGGTACATTAAATGAACTCATGAATAAGTTAGTAAGACAAATATGTCAACCAAATCTCAGGGGGCAAGGAGCTTAATAGGCACTGGCTCGCCAATTTCAAACACAAAACTGGTTCGCAAACCATGAATAGGTGTCTAGGCCTAGAAATACAACATATCGGACCATCCAACATGGGGGTTTTGGACTTTCTAATGTAGGAGGTGTTGGAAAACCTAATTAGGGATATCCCTAATATAAGGAATAATGTGCAAAACATAAGACCAAATTTTACACATACCAACGAAGGAGTGAATCCATCTATCAATGGTAGCAATGAACCAAATAATATTCTATTCATGGCTAATATAGGGGCTAATCCTATAATACTACCAGCAGTACCTTATATGACATAACTAGTAGGAGTTTTGTTTGATCCCACTAACACGTTGAGGGAGCAAATAACAAAATCCTACAAGATCAATTGGTCTTTGAAATTCGGTTAGTAATTTGTCAAACATACAAAAAAACCTTATCCAGATTGGGAAGATCAAGCATATCCTTTGCCAAGAGTGTTTAGAGTACCTGAATTCTCTTTGTTCACCGACTTAGGGGAAATGTCAACTTTAGAACACATAGAGCGTTTTACCTTACAATGTGGCAAAGTTGCCGATTACCATAAAATGAGTTTGTTCCCAAATTTACTCACAAGGGTTGCTTTCTCATGGTTCATTAACTTGCCAAAAAAATTTGTTTAAACTTGGCAGCAGTTCGAATATTTGTTCCATGCTCAGTGTTATAAAACTAAATTAGAAGTGACTTTGGCAAATTTTGAATGTCTTATATGGCTGGTTATTGCTTGGTTTTTCCTAAAATTTTACATGAAGCCATTGAATCAAGACGAGTTACCTTCAAATAGAAAAGAAAAATGGTAGTGGACGAGAATTCTTTCCCACAGCCAAGTGGAGGTTGATATGATTATTCTAAAATTCGATAAATCCCAAAGTTCAAGTTAGTTGTAGATTAGGGAGAAGAAGAACCACATCCCGATTCCCAATTTCTTTCAACGTCTAAAAGGAAAAGCTATTGAAGAAAGAAAGGAAAATCTGTGTGCAAGATGCCAAAAGGAAATTAAAAAAGCAACAAATGAAGTGAAGAAAAGGCAAGCAAGTATGGCACCCAGCCAATGCCAATGAATCTCAACTATTTAGGGGCAAGCAAGGCCATCTCATGGGAGGTCATATAGGCCATGGTTTTACGCCAATACTTTTGAGGGATCAAAACATTCTTGCATCCAAGCAAGGTGAAAGTCCAAAATAAATAATGGAAGAAGCATCATCAAGCAAATATGTCGAAAAATCAAAATTTGAGCATAGACGAAAGGATGAAGACGAGGATGATGCAAAGCGATCAATGACCATCTGATTTAGTACCCTACCCCAAACTATAGCCAGTAACTATATATTGGCTAATGAGTTCAAAAATAAGGAAAGTAGCGAAGTAGTTATAGATGAACCATAAAAGGCAGCATGCACATTAGACTATGAAGGAAACACTTCTAATGAGGTGATTGGACAAGTTGGGGAAGTGTATGAATTAGAGGATGATGGGATGACAGACAGAGAAGAAGAGCTGGATTTGGATGCAAAATGTAGAAAAATGAGAGTTTCATGCAAAAACTCCTCAAGCAATTGTATCAAGAATGAAATCCAACAGTAGTGTAACGATCCAGTTACCACTTAATGGGTTGTCTCGATCGTTGGATCGACAACATACTATCTCCACTATACCAACATGGATCTTCTTATCATGCTTTGTCCTCACTCAAATGCTCTGATGCAAACCACGTAGCAATTGTAGCTACGAAACCCCCAAAATATTGAATCGACCCAAGAACGCCAAGAAACCACGATTTATGGATCCAATTAAAATTAATTGAACCAAGCAACCAATACAATCACAGGGACATATTGACCTCTTGATCACAAGCAATATTAATTCTCACCGAAATTTGAACAAATAAGAATAACTCGCAAGTTCGGATTGTGTTAATGAAGAACGAAGTTTGAAAGCAATTTGCCTCACAATAATATCAATAATTGTCTTAAGTCTGTCTAATACAAATGAATGGAAAAGACTATAAATAAGCAAACTAAAACCCCAGTCGCTAATGGACTTAAAATAGAGTTCTAACTAACCTAAAATAGCTAAAAACTGAAAAAGGAATTAAAATACGAAAAAGGAAATAAAAATCCGTGTTATTTGCGAAAATCGTAACTTACGGCCGTGACAACATCACTTACGGCCGTAACTATTCTTCTGCTTAAGGATTACGGCCGTGACCATAAGACTTATAGCCGTAACTTTGAAAAACCTGGAATTCTTCATTTTGATCCGAGAGTGACTTACGGCCGTGAGAATCTTTGGTTACGGTCGTAACTTTGCTTCTGCATAATTTTGGTTCTTTTCAGCACGGTTTGATCTTCAAAGCTCGTCGAACCTGCTGAATTCTTGTTTTGGTTTGAATATTTAAATTTTCCCTTCAAGCCTGCTATGATTCGTATTATGGGGGTTCTGGATCACATCATACCCTCCTTCTTTAGGATGATTCATCCCGAATCATAGCTTTGTTCCTGTTGTTTCACTTTATCTCCTGGATCAAACGAAAAATTTCTCCTGCCATTGCACATGATCAACCAAAAATATTCTGCAACAGGGATCACGTGAATGACTTGAAACTGAAACACCTTGGGACATTGGTGGTGTTGCCAAAATTTCCACGTACCATTTTCCTGCAAGAAAGAATTAAATAGAACGGGGAGGGGTGTTGACATATGGTCAACTTGACCTTATTGTTTTATTCATAACAAACAAGAATATATTGTGTTGCTAACAAGTGTGCTTCAAGTGCTTCATATAATTCAAAGCATTCAATGTTCAAATCAAAACTATGTGATCAAGCACATGAGACGCAAAGAAGATCAAGAAATAATCGAAGATATTCGAGATCAAATTTCAAGTCGGAAAGCATGAAGACCAAGCAATGAAGCCTACAAAGAATTGATCATTTACAAATTGCTTTTCAATCTTATGTAAGGTTAATGCATCAATAGTTGGCAATGCACTTCATAAAGCTCAAGTAACATTTTTAAAACCATCAAAATATCTTTTTCAAAATCAACTTTGATCAGAAAACCTTGAAAAATCAAAATCTTGAAATCCTGATTTTTCAGGTCGACCGCAAAATCAATAGGTCGACCGCATGACACTTTCAGGTCGACCGCAAATTTTTTTAGGTCGATCGCACTGTCTATTTTTGAACTCCAACGGCTATTTTCTTGCAACGGCTATATTGAGGTCGACCGTATGGCAGGATAGGTCGACCGCAAAAGAAAGTATGTGCGAAATTTGCTCTATAAATAGCCTTCTCTCTTGCATTCATTTTTAACAACATAGAAAAGATTTTATAAAAACTTTCTTGTGAAAATTCATTGTTCTTACTTGGTTTATATTCATCTATTATTATTATTAAACTTTGATTGATCTAAACTTTGTTTTATCAAATTCATCAAAGTTTTTGGAAGAAAGTTTTGTGAAGATTCTTGGTTTTTATATTGTTTAAACTTCTTCAACATCTTCACACCACATTGGAATTGAAGTGTAAGTCTCTCTTTGTTCTAAACTTGTTTTAATCTTTTAAAAGAGAGAAATTCCAATTAAGGAACTTTGGTTATTTGTGCTACATTTTTCATTATCATTTGATTCATCAAAGTTCCATTGCCTAAACACTTTGAGCTTAACTTATTGTTAATTATTCAAGTGTGGCATCTCTTGGTACTTAATTTGATTCAATATTTTAACAAGAGATTATTTGAAAAACTTTGTTTGATTGCATTAAACTTTTCATTATCATTTGCATCAAAGTTTTTCTCTAACACTCGAGCTTAATTCATTGCTATCTATTGAAGTGTTAGCCTAACTCTCTCGGTACTTTATTTGAGTATATCATTTGTCAAGAGAGTTATTTCAATTGTAAATTCAATTCATTATATCTTGTGGTTTCGAGAGCCTTGTGAAAACTCGATTGTTGGTTAAGGGTAGGTGCTCCTTGTTGTAAGTCACCTAAGGATAAGTGCTCCTTGTTGTAAGTCACTTAAGGATTTGGTACTCCTTGTTTTAAGTTACCAATATAGTGGATTTGGCCTTGCTCGTGACGGAGAGCTCGGTAACGGGGGACGTAGATCACGTTGGTTGATTGAACCTCCATAAATCGCGTTTGCATTCTCTTATCCCTTTTACTTACTTACATTGCACTTACTCTATTCTATCAATTTATATTGTGCAACACTATATCTAAGTGCTATACTTGCTTTATCAATTAAGTTTACACATTTATAGCACACTGCATTGATAGTTAAGTTACTTACAACACTAAGTGCTCATACTTGTACACATTGATTTTTAAGTTTGAGATTATTTATCGAAAAAGTTTTATAAACCAATTCACCCCCTTCTTGGTTAGTTTACTCTTGGGCTAACAAGGGGAATGTTAGTTTCATGAGGTACAAGGTATGGATCCTTGTATCCATGATTAATCACCATCTCCAATTCTTCTTTAAGAACCACGATGCCCTCCTCTTCACCTCGTTCTTCCTTTGTATCTTCAACCACCTTTTCAAATTTTTTACTTTCAAATTCAACCACATCTTCTAACTCCAAATTTTTATCACTAATTTCATGCACTCCCTCAACGGTATTCAAATGTGGATCTACCAATTCAACGCTCAAATTTTGAAGTTCTACCCCAACTTCCAATTTTTCCCCATCAAAATTTGGAGTTTGATCACCTAATTCCACCTTTTCATCTCCTACCACAAAATTCGGGGTCTCTTCAACTACTTCTAATTCATGTTTCAAGTCTCCCTCCTTCTTCCCAACATTCATATCCTGAGGCTCTTCTTGCAACTTAACTACATTTTTGCCCCTCTGTGCAATCATGTCCTCTTCTAGAAGTTTTAATTGATAATTCAATCTGGATAATGGATTAATCTTTTCCTTCACCTCCTTTTGATCTTCAAGTATCCGCTCTAGTGTTAAACTAGCTAGGGTGATTGATTCTCCATCCTTCACAAATTTGTACCTGTTTTTATTCTTATCATAAAATGCTTTCCTCTCATGCCTCCATGGCCTACCCCACAACATATGACAAGACTCTAGAGGCACCACATCACATAATACTTCATCACTATACCTCCCAATGGTGAAATTCACTAAGACTTGCTTGGTCACTTTGAACTCCCCACACTCCTTCAACCATGTCATCCTATAAGGTCTAGGATGTTGTAGTAAATGCAACCCCAATTTTTCAACCATGTTGATACTAGCCAAATTAGAGATGTACTCCCTATCAATAGTCAAACTACACAGCTTAACACCCACACGACATCTAGTCATGAAAGTAGAATCGTACTCATAATTCATCCTTTTATGTAGCTTTCAAAAATTTGAGAGACTCAAAATAAGAGGGTTCAGATATTGACAAATATCAAGAAGGAATTTAATGTTGACTCGAAAAGGAAAACAATATCAAGAATTTTAAAGAAATTCAAGAAATTTATGTGGAAGGACACAGAAAAAGAATAATGAAAACAAAGGATCAAGAAATTCAAGAAAGTGGTTCTTGAATGGACTCTTTTTTTTTTTTTTTTTTGGAATTTTGGATGAATTTTCGGAATAAATAAAATATATAAATAAAAAAATAATATTTTTTTTATAAATCCGAAAATTCGACAAGGAACACGAAAAAAACAAACGGAACTTAATTCGGATAAGAATTAAGCAAAACAAACACTTTTGAAATTTTTTTGGAACGATTTTCTGGATTAAAGACTCAACAAACTCAAGAACAAGAAGAATGCAAGAAACTGAAAAACAAAACACTCAACAAGATATGGATGATTTTTATGGGACTCGATGATAAACATAAAAATCAAATTGGATAGAAAACTCAAGAAAACAAAATAAAGATATAACCTTGATTTTTGGAGCCTAAGTTTTGATACCAAATGTTGCAAACCACGTAGCAATTGTAGTTACGCAACCCACAAAATATTGAATCGACCCAAGAACGGCAAGAAACCACAATTTATGGATCCAATTAAAATTAATTAAACCAAGCAACCAATACAATCACAGAGATATATTGACCTCTTGATCACAAACAATATTAATTCTCACCGAGATTTGAACAAACAGAATAACTCGCAAGTTCGGATTGTGTTCAATGAAGAACGAAGTTTGAAAGCAATTTGCCTCACAATAATATCAATAATTGTCTTAAGTCTGTCTAATACAAATGAATGGAAAAGACTATAAATAAGCAAACTAAAACCCTAGTCGCTAATGAACTTAAAATAGAGTTCTAACTAACCTAAAATAACTTAAAACTGAAAAAGGAATTAAAATACAAAAAAGGAAATAAAAATCTGCGTTATTTGTGAAAATCCTAACTTACGTTTGTGACAGCATCACTTACGGCCGTAACTTTGCTTCTGCATAATTTTGGTTCATTTCAGCACGGTTTGATCTTCAAAGCTCGTCGAACCTGCTGAATTCTTGTTTTGGCTTGAATATTTAAATTTTCCCGTCAAGCCTGTTATGATTCGTATTATCGGGGTTCTGGATCACATCATACTCCCTGATAAAATTTCCTAGGGGATCACCTATCATAGAATTGCTCCAAGTGTGGATTTTTCAACGATGGACCTCCGGAAAAGAAGGTGCATCTAGTTGTATGAGTAGTACCTATCATGTCTTTTAAGCTTTCTTGGCCTGGGTGTTCCAAGTAGGCTTGTTGGGCAAGCCATCTGGGTGTTCAATTGATTATCTCATCCTATATATAATGATAAAGACGAAGAAAAGGATACCTCACATTGAAAAATATGGGTCTCCCCAAAAATGTTTCCTCCATCTGCATGTTGGGGAAAGTAATAAGAGAGTTCCATGCAAGTGGTAAAAGTTAAGGAAGTCTAGAGCAATGAGCTATTGCAAGTAGATGTGTCCCGTAGAATTGAAATGGAAAAGAATAAGAAAAAAATTTGAGGTATAATCAACAAATAAGATTATGTTTAGGAAGCCTTCATTGAGTTTGACCAAGCATTTTAGGCCCTTGTATATAAAGACCTTATAGTTGATAGCATCCTAGTTTCTAAAGTGCTCATCGACAATGGTGCAGCTATAAATACTATTTCATACAGAATGATGAGGAAGTTTGCCAAATATTCAAGGAGGCGTGACACAAACAAGTCACAGAATATTTTGGCCGAAGTTACGGCCCTTGAAGCTAAATTAATGGTTTATAAAGAAGAATTTAAACAGAGAGAGAGAGAGAGAGAGAGAGAGAGAGAGAGAGAGAGAGAGAGAGAGAGAGAGAGAGATAGGAAAAGCGTTGGTATTCTTGAAAGATAAGATGGCCATGTTTGGCCTTGAACTTAACTTACAAAGCAAAGTCAACAATGTGGATTGCCTGGAAGAAGAAACTTCAATAGTCTTGGGGGTAATGTGATGAGCATTTCTAAGCCAAGGTACAGTCAAGCACAGGACTCTCTGATCAAGATGAACATTGGTGATGAAGAAGAAGACCATCTAACCTTTATCAGCTAGTTGCTTAATGAAGAGGCAAGTAACGAGTTAATCTTTATTAAAAGAATATAGAGATTCTTTTCCTTGGTAGTATGAACAAATGCTTGGTTTGGATAGTAGAGCATAGGTTTCCCACCAAAGAAACAAAAAAAGTTAAACCTCATAGAAAACCACCTAGACATTTCACACGTAGTATATTGCCTGAAATAAGGAAAGAAATTGAGCGATTACTAAAAGCAGGTTATGTTAAAACTGCCAGATAAGTTAAATGGTTGTCAAATATTATACATGTATTAAAAAGTGGTAAAATAAGGGTATGTATAGACTTTAGAAATCTAAATCTGCCCAACCTAAAGATGAGTACCTAATGCTAACAGTAGACTCTTTAGTTGACTCCACTACTGGACACACCATGTACTCTTTTATGGATGGTTACTCTGGGTATAATCAAATTTATATAGTTGAGGAAGACGTGCATAAAACTACTTTTAGATGCCCAGATGCGTTAGGATGTTATGAATGGGTAGTTATGTCATCCATCCAAAAAATGCTGGGCTTATCAAAGGGCAATGAATTTGATCTTTCATGACATGATTGATGAATTTATTAAAGTATATGTATATGCTATAGAGGTCAAATAGCTCAAAAAAAGAAGACCATTTCCACAAATTAAAATGTTCATTTGAGTGAATAAGGTAATACAAATTGAAATTGAACCCTTTGAAGTGTGCGTTTGGTGTAAATTCAGGTAATTTCTTGGGTTTCCTGGTACATAACAGTGTAACTGAGCTAGATAAAAATAAATCAAAGGAAATATTAGAGGCCAAGCTGTCAAGCAATAAAAAGGAAATACAACGAATTTTAGGTCAAGTTATCTTCTTAAAGCGTTTTATTTCCAATTGTGCAAGGTGAACAAAATCTTTTTCACCTCATTTAAAGATCAAAGGTCATGATGAATTCTTCTAAAATGAAAAAACATTTGAAGGATTTTGATAGCCTGAAAATATACTTATGAAGATCACTTGTGTTTGTCTCACCCATTCAAGGACGACAAGTAACTGTATACATATCAGCAGAACAAGACTTTATTGCTAGAATGATCTCCCAGGAAGATCAATTAGGAGAAGAAAGAGTAATTTACTATCTTAGTAGGAAATTGAATAAACGTGAATGTAATTATTCGACTATAGAAAAAATATGCGTAGCTCTTTATTTTACATTTTCAAAATTAAGGGCCTATCTTCGTCAAGTTACAATGTATTTAGTATATAAAGTGAATTTAATCAAGTACACATTTTCTCACCCTATTTTGCATCAAAGAATTTGATCGTGGACTTTGGCTTTATCTGATTTTGTAGCAAAATATGTACCACAAAAAGCTATTAAAAACTAAGCACTGGTGAATTTCTTAGCAGATTATCCATGTTAATGTTCCAAATAGAGTTGAATTAGAAATTGACTTATGTGAAATGAAGCATTGGGCATTATATTCTGATGGTTCAAAGACTGCAAAAGGTGAAAGAGTTGGTGTTGTATTTGGAGTAAATCATAAATTTTTCTTTACGTTAAATGATCTATGCACCGAAAACCAAGTCGAATATGAAGCAATCATCATAGGCTTGGAATTATTATTAGAAATTTGAGTAAAAAGTATGATTGTTCAGGGTGATTCTCTGATAGTAATTCATCAATTAGATGTCACATTCAAATGTCAAAAACATGGACCAATTCAAAAGAGTTCTAGTAAATGAAATGACTTTTATCATTAAACCTTGACCGTTTAGAGGATGGACAATAGACTTGATATGAAAAATTTATCCTCCTTATTCAAACAATACACATTTATCATAGTAGCCACAGGCTTCTTCAGCAAATGGGTTGAAGTCGTTCCTTTAAAAGAAATGTCTCAGGGAAGCATTATAAGATTTATCAAAATTACATAATCTATAGGTTTGGAATACTATAGACCTTGATGGGGGATCATGATATTTCTTTGAATGTAGATCAACTCAAACAAGTCTTGAGCGAGTTTGGTATTTAGTTAGTAAACACAACACCTTGTCTTACCCAATCAAATGGCCAAGCCGAATTTTTCAGACAACATGATCAAAAAAATTAGAAGGAAGATGATAGATTAAAAAGTCAAAAATTGGCACGAATGTTTAATCAAAGCTTTGTAGGCTACACATTTATCATAGTAGCCACAGGCTTCTTCAGCAAGTGGGTTGAAGTCGTTCTGTAACGACCCAAATTCTAAAAGAACTCGACTTGTCACCTATGCTTCGTTAAATTTCTAATAAAACATAAGAGTTTTAAACTACATTTGAATTAGATTTGACTAAAAATTTTAAGAGAGAGCAAAATATTTTGAACTACTATTATTTAAAATATAACAATACACATAAAAACTTTCACATCAAAAACTCAATTAACTAAAATACTTCGTATGCGTCACATATGTTTTCTATTAGGCACGTGCTATGCATAATCCAAACACAAAATGCATAGGTACATGAAGCATTAAAAACATAGGTGCCAAATGTATAAATCTACACGCAATTAACCTGACAAATTGATGGCAATTTAATACTCAATCTTAAGTCGTGTGTGTGTGTGTGTGTCTCTATAATTGTAGGAACCCAGATATGTATTCTATTCAACCTCCTAATGCGTAATTTGACTAAAATGATATCATTTAAATAAAGTCTAAACAATGAATGCATATAGATAAACTGAATGGGGGCCAAAATACGTTCCTGTAACAGCGTAGTAATAATTCTTCAATCCAAAATCAGAAACGGAAGAAAAAGAAATATCCGTAAATTAACAAAATGAAATACTGCGAATAATTAAATTATTCAGTCAAAAATTACGCCGGATTTAATTATTGAAATCCATAGATCCTGGCATCTCGACACCACTGCATCAACCTCCAATCAACGACCCGTTCTAATATGTAAAATAGTAGGGGTGAGTATATGGAATACTCAGTAGGACATGAAAATTATGGTGCTATCCCAAATAAAATATCAAACACATATGTCAAGAATATCATACCGTCATCATATCTTTAGAAAATCGGTAAGAGCTTGATCATATCATATCTTCGGTACCGAATGGCCATAAACATTATATCATATCATTAACTTTCATAAGCATGATAAATTAACACCATAGAAAAATGATTTAAACAGGACAAGAACAACTGCACCTCGTTATCCTACCTTTAAACGTGATGTGGTGATGACTACGACAAACAATTCTTTTCAAAAATCTTTAAGTGTACTAGAATTTGATGAATAGTTGCCCAACCCGTGATGTGAAAGAAAGAAAAAGTAAAATTATAAATTTCAACAGTTAACCAAGTTTAGAAAGAACTAAATAGCCGACTAGACTCAAATTAGGTATAATTATTATTCATAGAATTAGGATATTTGATTGATTTTCTGTCAACCAAAACTCACGACAAAACAATTAATTGGTAGTATATCTATGTATATAAATTATCCTATTTTAAGAATTTTACTAAAATCAAACCTACCTAAACACATCACACGTGCACAATCATTGTGCTAAAGTCCAAAACAATGACTAATTACACATATACACGTAACTACTCTCTATCAAGTTTCAAAGACACATAATAAAATAATATAAATTGGTAAATTCTTTAACCTTCAATAACTAAGACTTCATTAATTCGAATCAACTCTTTCTTGAGCCTAATATACATGATTAATTACAAGCTATCCAACGAGCCCAATATTGATATATTTTTCTATATCCCATAAAAAATTATGCATATGGTAAATTAACGAAATTTAATATATTCACCACTTTAGTCCTTGACTTAGAAGGCTTGTATAAAAAAATAGCCTATGAAGAAAATAAATTTTACTTTATGAAAATATTTTGGGACCTTACAATCTCCCTTACTTAAAATATTTTCCTTCTCGAAAATTACCTTGGCAAAGAGTTCCGGATGCTGGGATTTAAGCTCATCCTCCTTCTCCCAAGTAGCTTCCTCGATTCCATGATTGCTCCATTAAACCTTGACCAATGGAATCTCCCTCTTCCTCAAAATGTGCACTTTTCTATCCAAGATCATAGTCGGAGCTTCTTCATAAGACAAGTCCTTTTGTACATCCAATGTCTGATAACTCACAACATGATTACGATCACGAATATATTTTCTGAGCATCGAAACATGGAATACGTTAAGCACAACAACTAATTCAGGCGGTAGGGAAAGTCGATAAGCCAAACTACCAATCCTTTCCAGAATTTCGAAAAGGACCAATGAACCGCGGTCTCAACTTCCCTTTCTGTCCAAATCTCAACACACCCTTCATTGGTGCAACTTTCAAAAAGACTTTGTCCCCCACTTGAAATTCCAATTCCTTTCTTCTACCATCTGCGTAACTCTTCTGCCGATCTTGTGCTGTCTTTATTCTTACTCTAATTTTATTAACTGTCTCTACTGTTCGTTCAATGATTTATGGACCCAAAACTCTTTTCTCTCCAACCTCATTACAATGGATAGGAGATCTGCACTTTCTACCATAAAGGGCTTCATATGGGGCCATACCTATAGTGGTCTGAAAGCTATTATTGTAAGCGAACTCCACCAATGGTAGATATGTCTCCCAATTACCTCCATTATCCAAAACACATGACCTCAACATGTCTTCTAGAATCTGAATGGTTCTTTCTGACTGTCCATCCGTCTGAGGATGATGAGCAATGCTAAACTTCAATTTCGTTCCCATAGCTCCTTGCAAACTCTTCCAAAATTTTGATGTGAATCTGGGGTCCCTGACTCGATGTTAAATCTACCCTCCTAGTATAAAGGGGTCAAGTTATAGCCTAGCAATAATCCAGGGTCATTCTTCCTAGGGATTTTATTGGTATCGTAATATTTTCTAAATTCAAAACATAAACTATGATTTCAATTGTGTTTAAATGAATAAAAAGAGAATATAATTAAATTGTAATGAAAGGGAATTCGAGCGGAGTTATTCTTTCGCTATCAATTGAGCTTTCTAAATAAGCTTCGTGTGAATTTTCTTGATATCGATAAGATTTAAACATATTAGTAAGAAAATTAGTCAATTTATTTTATGGAATTTAGTCGAGCATGTTGTGTGCATATTTAATACATACCACATCAACGACAATCATCCATGTAAAATAATTTGAAAACTTAAAACAATTTGTAAACTCTTATCCATAACAAGAATTCATCCATAAGAAATTAATTTATACCCATTGAAGCTAAGAATAACTCTTCTCAAATATAATTTAGCCGAACATAATTAAATTAACCGAAATTAAAACCAAATAAACAATTACCATTCTAGGAAGTAAAATTCAAAATTTTAAAACTAAAAATTCTACAACTAAAATATATCTCAAATCCAACATAAAGTAAATAACCTCAAATTAGATAAACTAATAATTAAAACCATTCAAAATCCAAGCAAGAAAATGAAAATTGGAATCAATCACCCAAACACCAATTTCAATCTCCCCTCAATCTGTCGAGCGCTTGCTGGATGAGAACAGAGCAGCTGGAATGGAAAAGAAGTTGCTGCTGAGAGTTGGAGGCTGGTGGTCATGTACTGGAGGCTGCTTCAATGATGGGGGTTGAGAGAGGTGACTACCGCGCTATCTATGGGAGGCTACCGGCTGCTGATGATGTGAAGGTGGAGGAAGCTGGTGCTGCAGGTGGTTTTTCTGCTCGGTGCTGGAATGAGGAAGAATGAGGGAAGAAGGTGGCAGCTGATTGTAGGTTTCAGCGAGACACAGCAGAGAACTGTGGCTAAAGGTTTTTTTTTTTTTTTGAGTGCTGGTGTGTGAGTTTTGTCAAATGGGAGATTGGTGGCTGGTTCATTGCAGAGAAAGCATCGAGAGAGGGATTGTGAGGCTGAGTTCTGTGAGATTGGAGGAGACTGCCGTGTGAAGGGAGAGAGCTGGTGTGTGTGGCGGCTGAGTTGTGTGAGGGAGAGGAGGCTGCGGCAGGTTGCTTCTGTGGAGAGAAGAAGAAAGAGGATGGTATGGTATGTTAGGTTGGAGTGAGAGAGTCAAGTGGGCTGTCCAATGTGCTGTGTGTATATAGGAGAGGTCGAGGGTTGTCCTGGAGAATTGATTTTGGGCAGTTGAATGCATATGGGCTGGAGCGGCTTTTGAGTGTGGATTTATTCATTTTGAGCTTTTTCAAGTTAATCAAGCTAGGGGTTTTTGAGTTAAAATTGTCCAAAATGTACCTGGAATTAAATAAATGAAATTATTAGCAAATAAAAATCAATTTAGAGTTTAAGAATTAAAATGAAATCTTTTATGATATTTGCTCTAACTAATATAATTCATATTCCAAAATCGCAATTTTTTATTCGTTTATCTATCTAAAATATGTAAAATTAGATAATAATCACACTCCCCAACTAGCTTTTTGCTAGTCTCTAGGAATTCAAGCGAATTAAAGAAACATTACTAGCTCTATGAAAAACTTCAATTGTAAAGTCAAGAATGAATTTAGATTGTCGAGCACAGCAACTTCGCAAAATCAAGAGATCAAGCATTATATCAAAATTAATCCATAAAAACATTCCCAAAATTTGTGTGTGTGTGTGTGTGTTTTAAGCCGATCCATGAAACCACTAAGCCCAACACATACAGTGTCGAGTATTCAGTCAAGCAAAGCATAAACTCCATATACTCACGGGTTTGTGTATTTTGTTTTTGAACTGGTTAGGGGATCACTCATGGAGTTTGAAAACTGGTCGCTCAAGCATTCAAGAAAGGCCATATATATGTGGATGACAGCAATGCAAATATTGACCTCATGAAAAACTCACAACCATTGAGACTCAACCGTTCTTACCACAAGCTAACTTAAGATCAAAATGTCAATGTCAATGTAAAGGTGACGATAGTGTTATCAAGGGAACTGATAAGGAGTGGTGAAAGAAAAGGTTTACATGTTCCAATGATAATAGTAGAACAATAAATTCCACTGGAAGTATAAGATGCAATGGTAGCAATTTTTTTATTTTTTATTTTATTTTTTGGGATAGGATAAGGAAATAAAAGAAGTGAGTAGGATTTGAGAACTTCCAAAATATAAGCAAGGATAATAATTTTCACTTTTAATCACACTTCAAGCTTACTTTCTTCTTCACATACTTTACTTTCTTTTCAATACATCTCCCTTTTACTTCGACATTTTTTTTTTTTGGGAACTGAAATCCTCTCGGATAATTCTTCAACATATTCCTCTAGTCTCAATGACTGTCAAATACTTTCTAACTCCACTTTTCTTTTTTTTTTCAATGCACTGAACGTTTGTTTCTCAAATATGGAGCAAAAATAATCATCCTCACTTATACTTGAAAGTAGAAGCAAGGTTATGCATTTATGGAAGCAATGTCTGGATGAAATGTCGTCTTTAATGTGAAATAGATGAAAGGGATTTGTGGCTATGAAGGAATTTGTGGATATGAAGGAATTTTATGGATATGAAGGAATTTGTGATGGGAAGAGAAGATGATAATGTTAGCTTCAAAGGATCAATTTTTTATTTGACATTGACCTTCATCGTTTCTTAAGTATAAATCACCAACAATCCACAATCCGTGTAATGATGCCCAATGGAAGTAGCAATATCAAACAAGGGCAATATAAGAAAACCACCAATCACTCAACTCTCATGATGAACAAATAAAATTACTTAAACTTGAGAGAGCTCTAGTTGTATGTGTTGACTATCCATCTTACCACAAGGCTTAAATTCCTGCATAAATTTTTTTTAGGAGGGAGGTCTTTACAGAATAACAAAGATATAATTCAAGACTCAAGATGTACTCAATTTTAATGCTCAACTATCACAAAAATTAATGCAAAACAAGTACATTTGAGTTACTCTCCCCCCAACTAAAATCAGACATTGTCCTCAATGACTCAAAGAGAAGAAAAATGAAAAGTGATTAATAGACACGACTCAAAATTAAATCAAGCTAAAGGAGAAGAGTGTACTTGAGAGGAGGCCTACGCACATGAGCAATTATTCAAGAATGAAAAACTAAAAAAATGGAGAAAATAATAAAATCTGCAAAAAGAAAAGAAAAAATATATACATAATAATAAAAGTTAGTTCCAAGAAAATCAGCCGCTGGAATCAGGGTCCAGCAGAGGTAGTTCATTAACTTTAGCAGAAAAATTATTCAAAAATGGTTTCAGACGTTGTCCATTAACTTTAAAAATAGTACCAGTTTTTGGATCCAAGATTTCAACCGCTCCATAAGGATAAACAGTTTGCACAATGTAAAGACCAATCCAATTAGTTCTCAACTTACCAGGAAACAGATGAAGCTTAGAGTCATATAGCAATACTTTTTGAGAAGGGAAAAATGATTTTCTTAAAATTTTCTTATCATAAAAAACTTTCATTTTCTCTTTTGAAATTTTTGCATTCTCATACGTTTCCAAACGCAATTCATCTAACTCATTCAATTTCAATTTCCTAAATTCACCAGCTTGATCTAAGTCAAAGTTGAGTGTTTTGATTGCCCAATAAGCTTTATGTTCAATTTCAACCGAAAAATGACAAGGTTTTCCAAATACAATTCTATAAGGAGACATTCCAAGAACAGTTTTAAAAGCAGTCCTATAGGCCCATAAAGCATCATCCAATTTTATAGCCCAATCTTTTCTATTTGGATTAACTGTTTTTGTCAAAATGCCTTTAATTTCCCGGTTGACTAGTTCAATTTGACCATTAGTTTGAGGGTGATAGGGAGTGGAAATCTTATGCCTAATGTCATATTTCTTTAACAAGGTTTCAAAAGGTTTATTACAAAAATGTGTTCCTCCATCGCTAATTATGGCATTTGGCACACCAAACCTAGAAAAAATATGTTCTTTCAAAAATTTGAGCACAACTTTATGGTCATTTGTTCTACATGGAATAGCCTCTACCCATTTTGACACATAATCAACAGCAACCAATATATAAAGATATCCAAAAGAAGGGGGAAAAAGACCCATAAAATCTAATCCCCAACAATAAAAAATTTCAAGAACAAGGATTGGAGCTAATGGCATCATATTCCTATGGCTGAGACTACCAAGTTTCTGACATGCTTCACAATTTTTACAAAAGGTATGAGCATCCTTAAATAAACTAGGTCAATAAAAACCACATTGAAGTACCTTAGCAGCTATTTTCTGCGAAAAGAAATGGCCTCCGCAAGCGTGAGAATGACAGAAGGTAAGAACTTGTTGTACCTCATCATTAGGAACACATCTTCGAATAATTTGATTAGCACAATATTTGAATAAGTATGGATCATCATAGAAGAAGTTCCTTGCAATAGCTTTCATCCTCATTTTGTCTTGGACACTCCAATTTGAGGGCATATGACCTGTAACCAGATAATTAACCAAGTCAGCAAACCATGGAACTATATTCAAGCTAAATAATTGTTCATCAGGAAATGAATCATTTAAAGGGTGAGAATTTTTTTTGAATTTTCAGAATTTAGTCTGGATAAATGATCAGCGACAACATTTTCCACCCCTTTTTTATCGTTAATTGTGACGTCAAATTCTTGCAATAACAAAATCCATCGAATGAGTATAGGTTTAGCATCTTTCTTTGTGAACAAATATCTAAGAGCAGAGTGATCAGTAAAGATGGTAACAAAGGTCCCAATAAGGTAAGTTTGAAATTTTTCCAATGCAAAAACTATAGCTAGCAGCTCTTTTTCGGTAGTTGTGTAATTCAATTGAGCTTGCATCACACATTAACTCAAAAGGTAGAGACCAATCAGGTGATCTAACTATGGGTACAGTGGTGAGTGCCATTTTTAAATGTTCAAAAGCTGTAGTGCATTCATTAGTCCAAACAAATTTTGTATCATGCATCAAAAGTGTAGTTAAAGGTTTTGCTATGACACTAAAATCTTTTATGAATCTCCTATAAAAACCTGCATGGCCTAAAAATGATCGAACATCTTTTACAGTTAAAGGAATAGGTAACCTAGAAATTGAATCTACTTTTGCCTTATCTACTTCCATGCCTTTAGTAGAAATTATATGACCTAAAATAATTCCTCTTGTTACCATGAAATGACATTTCTCCCAATTAAGGAGAAGTTGCTTATCTTCACACCTGCATAAAACAACTTTCAAATTTGTTAGGAAATCATCAAATGAATCACCATACACAGAGAAATCATCCATAAATACTTCCAAAAAGTTTTCTATCATGTCACCGAATATGCTAAGCATGCATCTTTGAAAGGTTGCTGGGGCATTACAAAGACCAAAAGGCATTCTTTTAAAAGCAAACGTCCTAAAAGGGCAAGTAAAAGTAGTTTTTTCTTGGTCTTCTAATGTTATTTCAATTTGATGATAGCCTGAAAAACCATCTAAGAAACAATAGAATGAATGTCCAGCAACTCTTTCTAGCACTTGATCTAAAAATGGTAAAGGAAAGTAGTATTTTCTGGTCATGGAATTCAATTTCCTATAATCTATGCACATTCTCCAACTAGTGGGTACCCTTTTAGTTATCATTTCCCCCTGTTCATTTTCGACAACGGTAACCCCAGTTTTCTTAGGAACTACTTGAGTTGGACTTACCCACTTGCTGTCTGCAATAGAATAAATGATACCTGCATCAAGTAATTTTAAAACTTCATTTTTAACAACCTCTTTCATGTTCGGGTTTAGCCTTCTTTGAGATTCCCTTGAGGGATTCGCATTCTCTTCTAGGAAAATTCTATGAGTGCACACTAAAGGACTAATTCCCTTAATATCCTCTATGGTCCAACCTATTGCAGATCTATGATCATTCAACACTTTCAACAACATATTTTCCTGATCACAAGTAACAGTACAAGAGATTACAACAGGGTATGATTCATTAGGTCCCAAAAATGTATACTTTAGTTCCGATGGAAGAGGTTTAAGCTCTAGAGTTGGCATCTTCTCTGATGTTTGCATGGGTGTCTGGCTGACATTTAGAGGCTCAATGTTTGGCTGCCAAGCTCTTACAGCTGCTGTTGTTATACTTTTTGAAGGGTCTTGAGTGATGTCCAATTCAAGATTCTGCTCAAGTTGCTCATCAGGATCTTCTAACTCAATTAGCAACTCTTCCAACATATTAACTTCCTGCACTTCATCAAAATCTTTTGGTTGCCTACAAGCATTGAAAATGTTAAGTTCCAAAGACATATTACCAAAAGCCAACTTTAAAATACCACTCCTACAATTTATTAAAGCATTTGAAGTTACAAGAAATGGTCTACCAAGAATAACAGAGATTTGAGGAGAAGTTTTAGGTGTACTTTGAACATCAATAACAACAAAATCAATTGGGTAATAGAATTTATCAACTTGAACCAAAACATCCTCAATTATCCCTCTAGGCATCTTAACAGATCCATCTGCTAAATGTAAAGTCATGGGGGTAGGCTTAAGTTCACCTAGACCAAGTTGTGTGTATAAACTAAAGGGAAAAAGATTTACACTTGTACCTAAATCTAGCAAGGCATGACCAATACGAGTGGTTCCTATCTGACTCGATGTAAAATCTACCCTCCAAGTATAAAGGGGTCAAGTTATAGCCTAGCAATAATCCAGGGTCATTCTTCCTAGGGATTTTATTGGTATCGTAATATTTTCTAAATTCAAGTCTTAAACTATAATTTCGAAATTACTTTAATGATAAAAAGAGAATATAATTAAATTACAATGAAAGAGAAATTTGAGTGGAGTTATTATTTCGCTATCAATTGGGCTTGCAACTAAGATTAATATGAATTTCCTGAGATCGATAAGATGTAAAAATATTAGTGAGAAAATTAATCAATCTATTCTACAGCGTTTTGTCGAGCATGTTGTGTGCATATTCAATACATACCACATCAGCGACATTAATCCAAGTAAAATAATTTGAAAATTTAAAACACTCGTTAATTATTATTAATCACAAGAATTCATCTATAACGAATTAAAACATACCCATTAAAGCTAAGAATAACTCCCCTCAAATATAACTTAGCCGAACATAATTAAATTAAACGAAATAAAATTCAAACAATCAATAACCATTACTAAAGTGTGAAATTCACGTTTTGAATTGAAAGTTCAATATCCAAAATATATATCTCAAATTCAACTAAGAAAAATTAATCTAAATTCATTAAAACTAGTAATCGAAACAATTAAAAGTCTAAGCAAAATAAGATTGTAAACTAGAACGAATCACCCGAAACAACCAATCGTAGCCTCTATTTTCGAACCAAAAGACTATGCTTCGTTTCTCCTCCTTTGGTTGCTAGTTGTGAGAGAATGAATGGCAGCTGAAGGTTGCTGTTGGGACAAAAGACAGGGCAGAGAGGAGCTGCGGCCCATTTTACAGAGATAATCTAGAGTGAGTTGGAGTGCTGGTCGGCTGAGGTTGAAGGTGAGGGTTGCTGCTTTGGCCATTGGTAGCTGCGTGGATGCTGAAGGAAGAGAAGGAGAGTTCAGCTGAGTTACGTGAGGTAGAGGGAATTGAGAGGTAGGTTGGCTGCTGCTGTTGAGGATTAAGAGAAGAGAGACCTGCTGCTGTAGGTTGAAAGGAGAAGACAGAGGAGTTGCGGCTGGAGTGCTGAGAGAAGACAGACTGCGACAGAGAATGGTGAAGTAGAAGATGGCTAGCGGCTAAGGAAGATGAGAGAAGACAGAGGATGGTGGCTGTTAGGTTGAAGGTGAGATGCCGTGAGGGAGAGGTGAAGTGGTGTACGCGCAGAGAGGTGAAGGTTAGTTTGGCGTGAGAGAAGATGGCATGTTTGAAGGAAGCGGAAGTGGCTTACGGCTGTGGAGAGAAGAAGACAGAGGTTACGTGAGGGAATGGAGGCTGCTGGTGGTTGCTTCTGTGGATGAGCTGCTGGTATTGGTTTTTTTTGTGTGTGCTAAAAGTTGAAGGAAGACAAGTTTATGGGCAGAGGAGTGCTGAAGACAGAGGTGGAGAGGGAGAATGGGAATGGCGGCTGGGTGTGTTCTTGGAAGAAAAGTGGCTGGCCAGTTTTTGAGGGAAAGAGACAGCTGGGTTATATGATTTTTGGGCTGGAAAATTGGGCCAAAAATATGCGCCATTCTTGATTTCTTCAGTCGAATTAGGTTAGAGAATTTTGAGAAGAAATTCAAATTTAATTTGAGATATTGTCCAATCTTTCCCTGCAATTAAATAAATGAAATTTTTAGCAATTAAAATTAATTTAGAGTTGAAGAATTAAAATTGAATCTTTTATAAGTTTTACTCTAAATTACAAAATTTATTTCTCAAAATTGTATTTTTCATTTATTTACCTATCTAAAATACGTAAAATTGGACAATAATCACTATCATACAAGCAATGGTTGGATAACCACAATCTTTAATTTTTTGAGGAGTTTGGCATTGTATGACAGAACTCACTTGTTCGGTCAAAAATACCTTGTTCTTAACAGCTAGCTTCCTTTTCACTGTAGACAAATCCTTAAGAAATTTAGCATAGGCAGGGAGGGACTTGTTGAATTGCATCTAATAGAGGAATATTTACCCTAACTTGCTTAAAAATCTCATGAATTTCAGTTTGATTTTTGGTCTTATTACTAGGTTTTAATCTTTGAGGAAAAGGGGCAGGGAGTGCACCTACTATTGGCCTAGGTGGTTCCTAAACATCAGATAGAGATTTTAACACAGTATCATCAACAGGAGTTTCAACTTGCTTACCCACCAAGTTCTCTTTAGGTTCAGGAACTTGGATTTGCTTACCACTTCTCAAGGTAGTTACTACTTTCACATGTATTAGATTGGACTCATCGACCCCATTGTATTGAGTTTGAGGATTAGGCATTGGTTGAGCTGGAAAGTTACCTTTTTCTAGTGCACTTTCCTGAGTATTCAGCTTTGTAAGCTGAGATCGGATGTCATTAATGGCCTGAGAATTTTGATTGTTGATAGCAGCTTGACTTTGCATGAATTGTTGGATTTGGTCTTCCAGACTTCTCTTTTGCGGTGGCATATATGGTGCTGGTTGTGAAGGTCCAGCATTGTTGCCAACATTATTGCTTCCTCCTTGATCATTCCTCCAACTGAAGTTTGGATGATTTCTCCAACTTGGATTAAAAGTGCTCGAATATGGATTAGAATAAGGTTTGGAGATCATATTAACGGCAACAGATTGATCAAAATATATCTCTTTTAGTTGGGGAAGTACAGGACAATCAGAGGTTAAATGTTGTACATCTTCACAATTTGAACATTTTTCTAAAATAGTGGAAGAGGAATTGACTTCATTCACTTTTTGAGTTTCTAGATTTTCAAGTTTTCGAGTGATGACAGCCAATCGGGCATTTATGTCATCATCTGCTCTAAGTGAATGAATTCCATTTCCAAATGCAATCTTTGGAAATTCAATTTTTATTGGAACACCCCTATCAAACTCATCAATGTTATCCCAAGATTGGGCATTTTCAGCTAAATCATCAAAAAATGTAAAAACTTCATTTGGGTCTTTTGCAAAAAAATTACCATTACTCATGGTTTGCACAAATTACCTCATTTCTGGTCTGAGCCCTTCATAAAAAAATTTAGTTAACATCCATTGCTCATAACCATGATGTGGACAAGATAACAACAAATCTTTGAATCTTTCCCAACTAGTGTAAAAATCTTCATTATTCTTTTGGGAAAAATTCATGATTTGTCTTTGAATAGCGGTGGTTATTTGTGGTGGAAAAAACTTTTTAATGAATTCCTTCAGCCAATATTTTCCCAATTTGTAATTGAACCAGGCCTTAAAGAGTTAAGCCATGACTTAGCTTTATCCTTTAGTGAAAAAGGGAAAAGCTTGAGTCGAATTACTTCCTCAGTGCTATTTCGTTCAAGAAAAGTAAAACAAACCCCTTCAAATTCCTGGATGTGGTGATAAGGACTCTCTGATGGCATCCCATGGAAGCGTGGTAGATGATCAATCATTCCCGGTTTAAAGTTGAAGACCGCTGCATTTGCATTTGCAGGAATTATTATGCATGACGGAGTGCTTGCCATCGTTGGAAAAATGTAATCTCTAAGACTTCGAACGACTGGCGCCTCATTTGGATCTGCGTTATTTTCCATTACTACCTGCTGATTTTCAAGAATTAAAAATTGGTTAGTAGGTTCCAATCTTACTAATCGCTTAGAATTATCTCGGAATCAAACAGACATAAACAAAGAACAATATCAAGAATATTAGTAAAGAAAAAATAATAATAAAATAAAAAGAATTCAGCAAAAATCAATTAACACCAAAATAATCCCCGGCAACGGCGCCAAAAACTTGACTCGATGTTAAATTTACCCTCCAAGTATAAAGGGGTCAAG
This sequence comes from Ligustrum vulgare, assembly GCA_963555705.1. Taxonomy (NCBI): domain Eukaryota; kingdom Viridiplantae; phylum Streptophyta; class Magnoliopsida; order Lamiales; family Oleaceae; genus Ligustrum; species Ligustrum vulgare. Next base: position 33,021,517 of record OY743174.1, read on the forward strand.
TTATAGCCTAGCAATAATCCAGGGTCATTCTTCCTAGGGATTTTATTGGTATCGTAATATTTTCTAAATTCAAAACATAAACTATGATTTCAATTGTGTTTAAATGAATAAAAAGAGAATATAATTAAATATCAATGAAAGGGAATTCGAGCGGAGTTATTCTTTCGCTATCAATTGAGCTTTCTAAATAAGATTAGTGTGAATTTTCTTGATATCGATAAGATTTAAACACAATAGTAAGAAAATTAGTCAATTTATTTTGTGGAATTTAGTCGAGCATGTTGTGTGCATATTTAATACATACCACATCAACGACATTCATCTATGTAAAATAATTTGAAAACTTAAAACAATTTGTAAACCCTTATCCATAACAAGAATTCATCCATAAGAAATTAATTTATACCCATTGAAGCTAAGAATAACTCCTCTCAAATATAATTTAGCCGAACATAATTAAATTAACCGAAATCAAAATCAAATAAACAATTACCATTATAGGAAGCAAAATTCAAAATTTTAAAACTAAAAATTCTACAACTAAAATATATCTCAAATCCAACATAAAGTAAATAACCTCAAATTAGATAAACTAATAATTAAAACCATTCAAAATCCAAGCAAGAAAATGAAAATTAGAATCAATCACCCAAACACCAATTTCAGTCTCCCCTCAATCTACCGAGTGCTTGCTGGACGAGATCAGGGCTGCTGGAATGGAAAAGAAGTTGCTGCCGAGAGTTAGAGGTTGGTGGTCGTGTGCTGGAGGTTGCTTCGATGATGGGGGTTGAGAGAGGTGACTACCGCGCTATCTATGGGAGGCTGCTAGCTGCTGATGATGTGAAGGTGGAGGAAGCTGGTGCTGCAGGTGGTTTTTCTGCTCGGTACTGGAATGAAGAAGACTGAGGGAAGAGAGGTGGCGACTGAGTGTAGGTTCCAGCGAGACCTAGCAGAGAACTGCGGCTGAAGGTTTTTTTTTGAGTGCTGGTGTGTGAGTTTTGTCGAATGGGAGATTGGTGGCTGGTTTATTGCAGAGAAAGCACCGAGAGAGGGATTGTGAGGTTGAGTTCTGTGAGATTGGAGGAGACTACCGTGTGAAGGGAGAGAGCTGGTGTGTGTGAAGGCTGAGTTGTGTGAGGGAGAGGAGGCTGAGGCTGGTTGCTTCTGTGGAGAGAAGAAGACAGAGGATGGTATGGTGTGTTAGGTTTGTGTGAGAGAGTCAAGTGGGCTGTCCAATGTGCTGTGTGTATATAGGAGAGGTCGAGGTTGTCCTGGAGAATTGATTTTGGGCTGTTGAATGCATATGGGCTGGAGCAACTTTTGAGTGTAGATTTATTCATTTTTGGCTTTTTCAGGTTAATCAAGCTAGGGGTTTTTGAGTTAAAATTGTCCAAAATGTACCTGCAATTAAATAAATGAAATTATTAGCAAATAAAAATCAATTTAGAGTTTTAGAATTAAAATGAAATCTTTTATGATTTTTGCTCTAACTAATATAATTCATATTCCAAAATCGCAATTTTTTTATTCATTTATCTATCTAAAATATGTAAAATTAGACAATAATCAGTCCCTATCAAAAATAATGGTAACTGGAACTCTATACAATATGACTATCTCTCTGACGTATAGCTGTGCGAGCTGTTCCATACTGAAATTGATTTTGATTGGTAGAAAATGGGCTGACTTTGTCAAATGGTCAACCACTACCCAAATAGCATTGTGACCTCTTACTGATCTTGGAAATCCTATCACAAAGTCCATCGCTATGTGTTCCCATTTCCATTCTGGAATATCCAACGGTTTCAAAAGCCCTGATGGCCTTTGATGTTCTGCCTTGACCTGCTGATAGATAAGACATTTCTCTACGAACAAACCAATCCCTCTCTTCATGTTTCTCCACTAGAATGTATCTCAAAGATCTCGATACATTTTTGTACCTCCTGGATGTGCAGCATACGGAGCAGAATGAGCTTCTTCCAGTATCTCATTTCTTATATTTTCATCCTTAGGTACAGACAACCTTCCTTTAAAAGTCAGTGCATTATCTACAGATATTTCAAATCCACTTCGTTTTCCTGTACCAACCTCAGCCTTAATCTTTTGCAGAAAAGGGTCCATATTCTGTGCTTCCTTGATTCGATCCCTCAGTGTAGGTCGAATCATTAAAGATTCTATTCTTGCTGAAGTCTGTGTCGGTGGTGTGATGACTTCTAACCTCAATTTCTCAAAGTCTTTTATCAAGCGTTCCTGCACTGTGGGTAAAACAGCTAACTGTGATCCTGTCTTCCTGCTTAAGGCATCTGCAACTATGTTAGCCTTACCCCAGTGGTAAAGGATTGTACAATCATAATCCTTTACTAATTCCAACCACCTCCTTTGTCTCATATTCAATTCCTTCTGTGTGAAGAAATATTTGAGACTTTTATGGTCATTGTAGATTTCACACTTCCCATCATAAAGATAATGACGCCATATTTTTAAAGAGTGAACTACAGTTGCAAGCTCTAAGTCATGCGTTGGATAGTTCTGTTCATACTGCTTCAACTGTCTCAAGGCATATGCAATCACCTTTCCATGTTGCATCAACACACAACCTAAGCCCTGTTTAGAAGCATCACTATAAATGATAAGCCCATCTGAACCTTCAGGTACTGTCAAAACAGGAGCTGAGACTAATCTCTGCTTGAGTTCCTGAAAACATTTTTCACCTTTTTCTGTCAATTGGAACTTCACACCCTTTCTAGTCAATTGAGTCATCGGCCCTGCAACCTTCGAGAAACCCTCAATAAACCTCCTATAATAACTAGCCAGTCCCAAGAAACTACGAACTACACTGGTTGGTCTAGGCCAATTTGTTACTGCTTCTACTTTAACCGGATCTACTTCAATCCCTTGGCTCGTAACCACATGATCAAGAAAACCAACGCGATCAAGCCAAAATTCGCAATTCTTGAATTCGGCATATAATTTCTCCTTCCTTAAAGTTTTTAAAACTATACTGAGTTGTTTCTCGTGTTGTTCCTTATTCTTTGAGTACACAAGTATGTCGTCAATAAACACTATGACAAATTGGTCCAGGTACTGATGGAACACTCGATTCATAAGGTCCATAAATACAGCTGGAGCATTGGTCAAACCAAAAGTCATGACAGTGAACTCATAGTGACCATAACAAGTCCTGAAAGCAGTCTTTGGTATGTCACTTTCCTTGACTTTCAATTGATGATACCCCAACCTCAAGTCAATTTTTGAAAACACCGTTGCACCTCTTAACTGGTCGAATAAATCTTCTATCCTTGGTAGCGGGTATCTATTTTTGATAGTCAAAAGATTTAACTCTCGATAGTCAATGCACATTCTCATACTCCCATCTTTCTTCTTTACAAAAAGTACTGGGGCGTCCCAAGGTGATACACTTGGTCGAATGAAACCCTTTTCCAACAACTCTTCCAATTGTAATTTTAATTCTTGAAGTTCTTTTGGTGCCATTCTGTATGGGCCCTTAGAAACTGGTGTTGCTCCGGGGACCAAGTCGATAGTAAATTCCACCTGTCTATCTTGTGGAATGCCAGGTAGATCTTCCGGAAATACATCGGCATAATCTCGCACGATGTTAATATCATGAACGATCATTTTCGAATGTTTAGACCCAATGATATTAAATAGAAGTCCCTGACATGACTCCTTCCTCAACATTTTCTTTGCTTGTAAAGCCGATACAAGGCGAGGTAGAGACTTATACTTTGTTCCAAAGAAACGAAATTCTTCCTCTCCAGGCCGCTGAAATAATACTTCTTTCTCACGACATCGGATGGTTGCATGATTTTGTCCCAACCAGTCCATGCCTAATATAACATCAAAGTCCTTCATCTCCAAAAGATATAAATCAGCCCCTAGTATTTTTTCGTAAATCTCTATTTTCAAAGCTTTAGTCATCTGATTGTACAAAGGATTATTCCTGAGGGGATACTAACCTCTAATTCAATACCCGTTTCCACACAAGTAAAGTTAGACCTAGCGACGAAGGATGCAGATATAAAAGAATTTGTAGCCCCAGAGTCAAAAAGTACATAAGCAGGTACATCAGATAATAATAGCATGTCTGTGTTCATAACTATAGAATTAGACTTGGGGAAATTAACGCAAATTTAAAGAACAAAAATAGGTACTCAATTAAAATACCTGCTATTACGTTCGGATCTTGTTCTGCCTCATGTTGATTTAGTGCAAAAACTCGGGCCTTTCATTTCTTGTTATTATCCTGATCTTCATGCCTCTTCTTTGGAGGCTCTGACAGTTATATGCAATGTGTCCCGGTTTACCACACCGAAAATAAACATTTTTCCCAAGTAAACACTCACCCTTGTGGAGTTTATCACACTTAGGACAAGGTGTAATATTCCCACTCGTCCCACCAATATGAAGTAATGTGTTGGGTCTTTTGTTTTGCCAATTACGTTTGTCCTTGCCATGGTTGTTCCACTTTCTTTTTCCTATCGATTCCTTGCTTTGTTGGGCATACTGTTCGAATATAGTCCTCTGATATGAAATAGCATGGGCCCTTTCCAACATTTCACGATATGAAGTGAAACGATGGGACATGATGATCATGCCAATCTCCAGGCGTAATCCATTTTCAAACCTCCTGATCTTCTTAACTTCTGTGTCCACCAGGTGCGAAGCATACCTTGAGAGCTGATCAAGCTGCCTCTCGTAATCAGTAAGCGACATGTTTCCTTGCTTGAGTTGCAAAAACTCCGATTCTTTGAATTCCCTCAGGGCCTGAGGAAAATATTTTGACAGCACATCATCCTTAAACTGCTCCCAAGTCAAGTTACGTTGTTCCTGTTCAGTCCTAGTACGCGAGACAGACTCCCACCAGTGACTAGCTGCTCCAAAAAACATGAATCATGCGTATAGTACCTTCTGTGCATCCTAACAAGCAATGTGTCGAAATATACGCTCCAGGCTCCTTATCGACTCCTCAACAACCAATGGATCGGAACCACCATCAAAAGTAGGAGGCTTGTACCTTCGAAATTGCTCAACCACTGAGACAACTCCGGGAACAATCGAAGGAGCATTCTGTTGGGGCGGTGCATTTTGTGGTGGTCGAGGTGGTTGATTCTGCCTACTCAACTCTTGTACCGCTCGCAATAAATCACGCATCAAATTTGTGTGGGTAGGGGGAGTCATTTCCTAGAATTTAATATCAAGTAACTCGTCATATCGAAACCTAATTTGTTATGCTTACACTCTTATAATTATGTCACATCCTATTTCATCCTTGCCTATACACATATTTAAAATCATGGATAACATGCTTCACTTGAAATATAAGACTTAAACGTGTAGATAAAACTTACATATCATATAATTTAGGCAATAAGAAATTTTTCAGAAATTTGAGCAATAGGTTGAATTAAACATATCTTTTCTTACCCCTTTACGTACCTTATGATCGTCGAATGATGGTCGATTGGTGGTCGTTGAGTGCCAAGGATCATATATTTATCTTATTCCTCTATTCTTCCAAAATACATAATGCATATGTATAACATCACATATTAAATATCATTCAATTTGAAGAATAAAATTGCATTTCTAATTCACACTTCAGTTTCACATATAATCAATTAAAATTTAATCAAAACCCATAACATACAATATTCACTTATTTAAAGTAAATAAAAAGAAAATTAATGCATAAACAATTAAAATCAAATTGGAAATTTTTTTTAAAAAAATAAATTCACTGTTCACGACGTGAACCACTACACGTACTGTTCACCGTGAACAGTGACGTAATAGTTTTTTTTTATTTTAATACACATAGGTCTACAGGAAAATTAACCTTTGCTCTGATACCAAACTGTAACGACCCAAATTCTAAAAGAACTCGACTCGTCACCTATGCTTCGTTAAATTTCTAATAAAACATAAGAGTTTTAAACTACATTTGAATCAGATTTGACTAAAAGTTTAAAGAGAGAGCAAAATAATTTGAACTATTATTATTTAAAATATAACAATACACATAAAAACTTTCACATCAAAAACCCAATTAACTAAAATACTTCGTATGCGTCACATATGTTTTCTATTAGGCACGTGCTATGCATAATCCAAACACAAAATGCATAGGTACATGAAGCATTAAAAACATGGGTGCCAAATGTATAAATCTACACGCAATTAACCTAATAAATTGATGGCAATTTAATACTCAATCTTAAGTCATGTGTGTGTGTCTCTCTCTATAATTGTAGGAACCTAGATATGTATTCTATTCAACCTCATAATACGTAATTTGACTAAACTGATATCATTTAAATAAAGTCTAAATAATGAATGCATATAGATAAACTGAACGGAGGCCAAAATACGTTCCTGTAATAGCGTAGTAATAATTCTTCAATCCAAAATCAGAAACGGAACAAAAAGAAATATCCGTAAATTAACAAAATGAAATACTACGGATAATTAAATTATTCAGTCAAAAATTACGCCAAATTTAATTATTGAAATCAATAGATCCTGGCATCTCGACACCACTGCATCAACCTCCAATCAACGACCCGGTCTAATTTGTAAAATAGTAGGGGTACGTATATGGAATACTCAGTAGGACACGAAAATTATGGTGCTATTCCGAATAAAATATCAAATACATGTGTCAAGAATATCATACCGTCATCATATCTTTAGAAAACCGGTAAGAGCTAAATCATATCATATCTTTGATATCGGATGACCATAAACATTATATCATATCATATTATTAACTTTCATAAGCATGATAAATTAACAACATGGAAAAATAATTTAAACGGGACAAGAACAACTGCACCTCGTTATCCTACCTTTAAACGTGATGTATTGATGACTACGACAAGCAATTCTTTTCAAAAATCTTTAAGAGTACTAGAATTTGATGAATAGTTGCCCAACCCATGAAGTGAAAGAAAGAATAAGTAAAATTATCAATTTCAACTGTTAACCAAGTTTAGAAAGAACTAAATAGCCGAGTAGACTCAAATTAGGTATAATTATTATTCATAGAATTAGGATATTTGATTGATTTTTTGTCAACCAAAACTCACGGCAAAACAATTAATTGGTAATATCTATGTATATAAACTATCCTATTTTAAAAATTTTACTAAAATCAAACCTACCTAAACACATCACACGTGCACAACCATTGTGCTAAAGTCCAAAACAATGACTAATTACACATATACATGTAACTACTCTCTATCAAGTTTCAAAGACACATAATAAAATAATATAAATTGATAAATTCTTTAACCTTCAATAACTAAGACTTCATTAATTCGAATCAACTCTTTCTCGAGCCTAATATACATAATTAATTACAAGCTATCCAACGAGCCCAATATTGATATATTTTTCTATATCCCATAAAAACTTATGTATATGGTAAATTAACGAAATTTAATATATTCACCACTTTAGTCCTTGACTTACAAGGCTTGTATAAAAAAATAGCCTATGAAGAAAATAAATTTTACTTTATGAAAATATTTTAGGACCTTACACGTTCCTTAAAAAGAAATGTCTCAAGGAAGCATTATAAGATTTATCAAAATCACATAATCTATAGGTTGGGTATTTAGTTAGTAAATTCAACACCTTGTCTTGCCCAATCAAATGGCCAAGTCAAATTTTTCAGACAACATGATCAAAAAAATTAGAAGGAAGATGATAGATGAAAATGTCAAAAATTGGCACGGATGTTTAATCAAAGCTTTGTAGGCTACACATTTATCATAGTAGCCACAGGCTTCTTCAGCAAATGGGTTGAAGTCGTTCCTTTAAAAGAAATGTCTCAAGGAAGCATTATAAGATTTATCAAAATCACATAATCTATAGGTTTGAAATACTATAGACCTTGATGGGGGATCATGATATTTCTTTGAATGGAGATCAACTCAAACAAGTCTTGAGCGAGTTTGGTATTTAGTTAGTAAACTCAACACCTTATCTTGCCCAATCAAATGGCCAAGCCGAATTTTTCAGAAAACATGATCAAAAAAATTAGAAGGAAGATGATAGATGAAAATGTCAAAAATTGGCACGAATGTTTAATCAAAGCTTTGTGGGGTTATGGAACTCCAAGTTCAAGCACAAAGGTTACTCCATGATGTAGTGCAGATTCTTGAATCTGGCAGTGTTCAGTGTTTGGGTCATAACTTTTTATAGAAACGTCCGATTCATGTAAGGTTGATGGCATTGGAAAGATAAGTCAGTTATCACTCCAGAAATATATTATTCACTTTCATATCCAATGTATTTTTGGATCTATGAAGGTTTAAGGTAACGTCCAGAAGCTGAGAAGACACAATGGAAGAAAAGGCGTTTCTGATTTTTGGTTTCTGCATTTATTGATCAATTCATGTACCTACAAGCCTATGAAGCCTATAAATACTTGGTAATATGTGTTGGAAGGCATATTTGAGTATTTTGATCATTTTTTTAATTGTTAATTGAGTTTGAGAATAAAAGTTCTCTATTTCTCTTTTGTTCCCAACATTGTGAAGTAGAATTTAGCATTTTCAATTGTCACTTTTTCCTTTCTATTTTCAACCCTCATCATTTGGTATCAGAGCATGAGTTATGCTCTAGGCTTTTGTTTCTTTCTCCAATGGCAGCAAGAAGAAGAAGAGGCAGACGTGGTAGAGGTAACATGGAAAATCTGGGAAATGAATGAGATGCTGAAATTCAGGCACTTCGGAGACAATTTGAGGAGCTGATGATGCATCTTGATTGTCAGGAAGCCAAGAGCGAACATGGTTCCATCCATGGCTATTCCAATGATGACTCAGACTATGTGAATCCTTTTGCTGACAAAAAAATTAAGAATTTATTTGAAAAGTTTACTCGAACAGCCGATATTGTAAAGGTTGACATACCGGAGTTTCATGGTCGCCTGCAACAGGTGGAGTTTCTTGATTATCTTAGCGCTGTGGAAAAGTTCTTTAAGTATAAAGACATTCCAGAAGATAAAAGTTAAGCTCGTTGCTACTCGACTTTGAGGTTATGCATCTACTTGGTGGGATAAAATGTAAGTATTATGCCCAAGGTCCAATCGTTTGACCAAACACTTACTAATATATTGATGCATTTAATTATATGGTAGATCTGTTATTTAATTGACTTATAATAATATTATTATTCTTGCAAATTAAATCAACAAAGTCCGTAGATTCAAATCTTGATAACTTGTTAATCACAAGGAGTTGTGATCGTGAGATATAAGTTACAATTGAATCTTAAATATCCTTGGTCATAAAGTAATATCGAGATACAGATAGACCAACACGTGTGTCATCGCCAACGGAACACGTGGATGTTTTGTTGAGAGAACAAAAATGTTGGAGACCCGCAACAGAGATTCCACATGGATAACTATCTGAGTGTCAGTGGTTAATCTCTAATGTTCGTAAGTGGAATTGGTCCTTTAACTTGAGGTCATCATAGTACCTTATATGAGGGCAGCCATATTTTGGTGATGTCGGATGTTGCTCTGAAAGGAGTTGCTAATACGATGTCGTTCGGGTATGTCAAGGATCACATGAAGGTTGTGAATGATCAATATAGGATTCGTCACTCTTAGATAGTAAGAGATTATGATTTTCGTTTTATTTGATTAAGTCGATATCGAAATCCTTGACCAAGGTGAATTCATAAAGTCGAAAATAGTTTTGACGTTTATTGACTTAAGAGCGAAATAAAAGATATGATCAATAAACGAGATTGACACATTTTATACTCGTAATTGATCTGATCATATTGACGAAGGGATTAAAGTTTCATGTTAAACGAACTAGTTTGATTTTGTCATACCACGTGACATTTCTCATCACATGTATTACCCTGACACATTGCTAGATGTCAATTTAGGACAACTAATGTGAATTAATTAATCTAGGAGAATTAATGATTAATTGAAAAGAGAGTTTTAATTAATCTTTATTTTGATTAGATCAAAATAATAATTCACGTAGTTCGACATCGTGGTTGGGAACCTAGAGGGTCACGCACAAGTGGAGAACTAGAAGAATGTAATTAGAATTAATTAATTAATAAGTGTTCAACATTTGTAGAATTAATTAATTATATTGTTTATTAATAGACTCGAGTTAATTAATTGGATTGATTAACAAATGTCACACGTTTAATTAATTGAATTAATTAAACTAGATGAAACAGGTCGTGTTTAAGTTATGGGCCAAGTCCATTCCGACTTATATTAATGAACAACTAAGGTTTGAAAAAAATTAACCCTAATTCATTATTCTCTTGCTAGCACAAGAAGAGAGAAACCCTAGCCTCTCATTCTTGTTCTCTCGTGTGGATCATATTTGGAAGCTGGACAATTGGACAGCTGTGGTGTGCAAGTAAATTGAATGAATCAAGATTCTCAGATCCGTCTGCAAAATAATCCAGAGATATTATCTTATCACGATTTCTATCTAAACACAAAGCAGATCTTCATTTAAGAATTGAAAATATTTTAAATTCCGTTGTGAATAATTAAGTAAATTTCGAACATAAAACACATGAGATGAGATTAAGGGAAGGAAAGTCCAAGATTTTTTCTTGGGAAAAGATGAAGGCAAGGTTACGTGAGAATTTCCTTCTAGTAAATTCTGTTCAAAGTATTTTTATGCAATTCAATACTTCGCAGCAAGGTAACAAAAGTGTGACTGATTACATGGAAGAGTTTTACAAATTAATGGCAAGAAGTAGCAGCCAAGATTCGGAGGACCAGCTTGTTGCAAGATATGTCAATGGGCTGAAAACAACCACTAAAGATGAAGTGGAGATGCAGCAGCTATGGAGGCTTAATGATGCTTATCAATTAGCATTAAAAGTCGAATCAAAATTGCAAAGGCCTGGAGTGAAGAAATTTGCTGACGTTCAAAAATTTACCCCTCAAAAGCTGAATCGTCTAGCAATGGTATTCCAAAGAACGGAGGAAGCAAAGATGTGACTAATTTAGCTCCTAATAAAAACAAATCAAACACTTGTTTCTAGTGTGGCTAATCTGGTCATTACATGAATGAGTGCCCGAAGAGGAGAAGTGATGCTCGTTCGGGGATTATAATTGAAGATGTTGAAGGACCATAATTTGAAGATGATGGCCCAAAATATGATGATGATGGGCATAAGTGTGAGGAAATTGAGCCTGAAAAGGGAGAATGTTTGGTGATCCGGAGAGTTCTTACAGTCCCTAAGCAAGAAAATGATCAGCCTTGGTTAAAGCACAACATATTTCGGACAAGGTGTAAGTCGCACGGGAAGATATGTTCATTAGTCATTGATGGGGTCAACTTTGAGAACTTTGTTTCTTAGGAAATGGTGGACAAACTCAAGCTTGTGACAATACCACACCCCCATCAATATTCTGTCTCATGGATTAAGAAATACAGTGAGATGAGAATTGATAAGAAGTGTCTTGTTTCTTTTCCTATGGGAAAGAATTATCGTGGTGATGTTTGGTGTGATGTAACTCCTATTGATGTTTGCCATATACTTCTTGGCTGGCCTTGGTAATAATACGATAAAAGAGCTATTCATGACGGTAGAAAAATGCTTACACATTTGGGGTAGGAAAAGCTGAAATTGTTGTAAAGTCGTTTGCAATCCCAAATCCTCTGCAAAAGATGAGGGAAATGCGTTGCTTACTTTGTCACAGCTTGAGAAGGAGACACAACGAGGTAGTATGATCTATGTTTTAGTGACTAAAGAAGATGAGCAGCCTATGGAAATACCGAGTAATGTTAAAAGACTTTTGGAAGAATTCAAGGATTTTTCTCTTGAAGAGTAACCTCATGGTCTTCTTCCTCTACGAGAAATTCAGCACCAAATTGATTTAATCCCAGGAGAAGTCCTACCTAACAAATCTCATTATTGGACGAGTTCAACTGAACACAAAGAACTAAACTGGCAAGTGTTTGACTTATTAATGTTCACTGATATCTCACTATGCAAGATATCCCCGCAAGTGTACGGGTCGTGAAGAGTAGTAAAGTTGTACCTAGAAGTCCGAATTGTCGTCCCTCAGAAACAGCTTATTGAGTACCAAAATATGTAAATTCTTATCCCTATTTGAACAAATGAATATGATTGGTTGTTTGAACTAAAATTAAAGAATTAAACTAAATAATTAAAAATTTGCAGAAACGAGATTTCAAAATTGCTTTCGTTTTTAAATATGATTGTAGGGTAGTTGGGATTTACGATTTCACCTAATCAATTAAAATAACTCGAATTCTATGTTTTATTTTCTAAATATGTGTTCGGTCAAATTCACTAATTTAAATTGAAATTCCTCTCTCGAGTTTAAATCAATCCTACCTAAATATGTCAACCATGTATTTCTGCAGAGGATCCGAATATTCCTTATCTAGATGCATAATACACAAGAATTCACACACGACCGCAATAATAATAAGAGTATATCACTATTTTTCGTTCAATTACTGGATTTATTACCTAAATCTATGTTATTAACTCACTTCTCGAATTATGGAAATAACACATTGAATCATGAGTTAATGGCCAGTCAACTCATGCATTAAACACAATAACAAATCAATACATGCAATGAATCATTAAAACAAAGAACTATGGAATTAAAATAATCAACTAGGCTACATCGTTCATCCTAACATTAAAATTAGTTACACATCATAAATGAGGCACAAAAACGATAAAAATAATAATATCTCATGATGGAATTTATAAAATTAACAAAAAAAGAAATTTTGCACTAAGAGTTGAATTCCCCTGTTAATCTTCTAATCTCCACTCATTTTGCCTCGCTTGAATCTCTCAATTAATTGATGTCAAATCATTAAGAAACTGTGTTAGGAGGCTCCGCAAAAGTTCTCTTCTCGTTGCCCCTCATGCTTATATATAACTTAGGGTAAATAGAAGCCAAAATTCTATCCAACCCACGCAAAACGGCCCAAGATTGGCCTAGTTGGAAACCCACGCGATCGTGTGGTGTAACCACTAGCGATCGCGTGGAATAGCTATTTTCAAATCTGTTGAGAATTTATGCACACATGCGATCGCGCCTAGGTCAAGGCGGCGATCAAGTGGTGCAGCCTTTTTGGAGAATCCCCATCTTTTCTTTGCCTTTCAAGTTAGTCCCTAAGTTTTATTTGCGCGATGCGTCCTCAACGTCTGATTTAATCAATTTGATCCCAAAACTTCCGATTCTCTTCAATTGAGCCCTTTCTTCTTTGAATTTCTTCGAAGTTAAGACCAATTTCTCTCCAACTGTATTTATCTTGACCTTTTTGGATAAAATCTGAAATAGCAACAAATAAACACGACTAAGGTAGAATTTATTCTAAAACCACAATGAAATATCCTAGTTTTGATGTATCCATAAGTCTATAAAATACACTTATCAGTTAACAAAAGGCTACATCAGGGAAAACTTGAGTCCTTGTGCTGTCCCTGCACTTTTGACTCCAAAGAAGGGTGGTTTATGGTGTATGTGTGTTGATAGACAAGAAATCAATCGAATTACCATCAAGTATAGGTTTCTCATCCCAGGGATTGATGATATGTTTGACATGTTGGCTAGTGCGCATGAGTTCTCTAAATTTGATCTTCGAAGGGCTACCATCAAATTAGAATCAAGCCAGGTGATGAATGGAAGACGACTTTCAAAACAAGAGAAGGGTTATATGAATGGCTTGTTATGCCATTTGGCTTATCTAATGCTCTAAGTACCTTTATGCGGGTAATGAATCAAGCTCTTCATCATTTCATTGGAAAGTTTGTTGTTGTTTATTTTGATGATATTCTAGTATATAGCCAAAATTCATGGGATCACATTGAACACTTGAAAGATGTTTTCCTAACTTTGAGAGGGAGAAACTTTATGTAAACCTCAACAAGTGCTCTTTCATGACTAGCCGCCTAGTTTTTCTAGGTTTTTTTCTAAATCAAAGTTGTCCAAGAGTGGCCTACTCCTAAGAATCTACATGATGTACGAAGTTTCCATGTATTGGCTTCGTTTTACCGTCTATTCATTGGAAAATTTAGCAATATTGCAGCCCCTCTAACAGATTACTTGAAGAAAGGAGAATTTATTTGGACTCCTAAGGTAGATGAGAATTTCAAAACTGTTAAAGAAAGGCTATATTGTGCACCTTTTCTCGTACTTCTTGATTTTGAGAAAATATTTGAAGTTGATTGTGATGCATCTCATGTGGGTATTGGAGGTGTGTTCAGCCAAGGAGGACATCCAATTGCCTTCTTTATTGAAAAACTGAATGAGACAAAGAAGATATATTCTACCTATGATGTGGTGTGGAGCTCTATGCCATTGTTCAAACTCTTCGTCATTGGCGGCCATATCTTATTCAAAAAGAGTTCTTCCTTAATTCAGATCATTAAGCTCTCAAATACATCAATTCTCAAGAAAACTTGAACAAGAAGCATGCTGGTTGGGTATCATTCCTACAAGAATATACTTTTATGTTGAGGCATAAGAGTGGAAGACTTAATAAAGTGGCTGATGCACTTAGCTGACGAGTAGCATTGTTGATTCCCTAGCTATTCAGCTTGAAAGGTTTGACGCTGATAAGTGTATTTTATATACTTATTTTTATGTCTAAATTAGGATATATTGTTGTCATTTTAGATTATTTAATATTTAATTTGTGTCTATTTGTTTACTTTTCAGAAAATATCCGAAAAGATTAAGAATGAAGTAATTGATGAGAAAAATACACAATTGGATGCTAATTGGAGCTTTATTGAGCAATTGAGGAGTTTATGACAACAATCAGGAATCATCCATGGTGCTAAAGTGAAAAAAATTAGAAGTTGGTGAACCCAATTGAAGGATTTGAGAGTTGAAATGAGCTAATTGAGAAGATTTAGAAGTTTTGAGGACTAAAATGCTTCAATTGAAAGTGAAGGGCTTGAGGTGCAAATAAAAGTCAAGGACCTACTTAAATGGATTTCAAATTGAAAATTGCAGTGGAAGTTATAACTGTGAGGTCGTGCAAGTTTTGCTTACAAGACGAGCCCACACGATCTCTCGTAGAATGGTCAAAACCAAATTTTAAGCCTGCGAGCCCTCTAGATTTTTTCCTGTGAGCCCGTGCACGTATCCGCTGGAAGTCGGTTTGGGCTTTTCTTTTTTTTTTTCTTTTTACAATTTTCAACAGCTTTTCCTCCTCTTTCACCTAGGGTTTTCCAAAACCTATATACACAACATGTAAGGCACGAATTCCATACCTTTGCCTCTCTGAAGAACAAGCCACAATTGGGAATTCAACATCAAATTATTGGGGAATCAAGTATAGCAAAGGGACGAGATTTGGAGATAATTGAAGAATTAATACTTGGTGCTTTCTATTTTTTATGTTACTTTCAATGAACGCTTATTTTTATTGTTTTTGCTCTTTAATTATGATGTATAACTAAACTTCATGTTGGGATGAACGATGTAGCCTAATTTTATTATTTTAATTACTAATTCCATAGTTTTAATATTTTGTTGCATGTGTTGATTTATTAAAGTTTTTAATGCTTGAGTTGCTTGATCACCATTTTCATAATTCGAGGGATGAGTTAATAACTTAGATCGTGGTAATAAATCGGTAATTGGACAAGAGATAGAGATATACGCTTGTTATTATTGCAGTCGTTATAAGAGTTCTTGGGTTTCATGCACTTAGTTAAGGAATAATTTTGACCCACTATAGAGATACATGGTTGACTTAATTAGGTAGAGTTGATTTAACCTTGAGAGAGGAATTTCATATGCATAAATGAATTCGACTGAATATATTATTAGGATAAAAAAACTGAGATTGGAGTTAATTTAATTGGCTAGGTGAAATCAGGATTTCCAACTACTTTACAATGATTTTTAAAAACAAAACAATTTCGCAATATTAGTTCTTTAGTTCTTATTTTAAATTTTCAAACTATTTCGTTCGTTTAGACCTAACATATTTTGGTAATTAATAGTAGTCCTCGTAAGACAATAAATCTGGACTCTTATGCTCACTTTATTACTTCTCACCCATACACTTGCAGGAATATTTCGCATCGTGAAATAGTAGTGAACAAGTTTTTGACGTCGTTGTCGGGGACTTTTTTATTAATATTGATATCCATTAGTTCTTACTTTAATTTGAACTTTATTTTCTTTATTTTATTTTCTTTATTTTTTTGTTTTCTTTAATTTTTATTAAGAAGGTCTAAGTCTTTTGATTTGCTTCTCTCGATACAGAAATTGAACGCACATTTCAACAAAGGCGTAGACAATAGTTGGAAGCAACTCAACAAGCAGACATAGACACGGTAGATAACAAAATTTGAAATAATTAGGGAAATCAGAATAATCTACCAGATGTTGTTATTGAACAGCAACCAAATCATTGGTTTGATCCTATTGAAGTATCGTTTAATGCACTTTCATTTATTGTACTATGTAAGGTCAAAAAGAAGAAAAGAAAGGGAACAGGACCAAAGAAATACAAAAAAATCAAGAAGTGAGGTTCTTCCAACATATTCAAAGAGATCCAAATCAATAATGACATGTGAGAAGAAGATTAGATGCAAAAACTATGGTCAACGAAGGTTTTGGGTGAAGTTAGAAATCAAAAATCCGCAAGGATTGTGATCATGAATTTTAGTCATAAATTGAAGCTCAATTTGGTCATATAATACTTTCAAATTTGAGAAGATCTATTACACAAAGAATTGTAAATATTTGAGTTTTATTTTCAACGCAACTTGAATCACCACAATCGGACTTCAGAAGAGAAAGTTATGACCAAAACATCGAACATAGGCGCTTCTCGGCAGAAATGCACTTACGGCCGTAAATGATAAAGTTACGGCCATAGCTTCCAAATTCCGCCGTAACTTTCTCACGAAGAAATTTCTCTATCTGATTCAAGGTCTATCTTTGGTATATCTTTGGGGTAAAGCTAGGGCACGATTTTGGGAGTATAAAAGGAGCAAAATCACCACAAAAAGGAGGTGGGACATTGAGAAAAATTCAGAGCAAAATATAGAGCATTGTTGGGAGATTTTCAAGCGCAAGAATATCAACAACAATGAAATTCATGAAGCAACTTGAAGAATCTACCACAACCATGCTAGGCTAAATTTCATATTTTGTTCAAATGGGAAGTTGTGTTAACTTGATTATGTTATTTTCTTTTCCTACAAATTAGTAGCGTGAATTTATTCTTTTATTTCAATTGTTGGATTATTATATTTTGAATGTTCAATTGAGTTTATTTGATTAATAGTTTAATTTGGCCAATTGGATTATTGATCTTTGGATTCATGAATATGCTATATTTAGATTCTTGATCCGTAATTGTCATTGAATCTTTACTTTAGTAGCAAATAAATCTCGTGCGGGTTTAGTAATAATTCAACTTGGATTGATTAATTCGAGCTTGTGAAGTTAACGATCTAATTCAATCTATTCTTCTAGATATTCATACTAGTCAAGAGCTTGTTTAGGATTGTCCGTGACTAGAATTGGTTCGAAGAACTTGTTTTGAATCAATATACATAAGGAAGAATTTAGATAATCAGAGCTTGTTGATTATTTATGATTGATAATTGAATAGGGATATAAACACGTTACAGGGAAAAGTATAACATTAATTAATGGCACAACCGAACCCGAGAACAAGACTTCTTCTTATATTATTTCTCTAGTCATACTTAATTGTTTATTTTTATGCATATTTTTTATTCAAGTAATTTCAAACAACAAACCCCCTCATTCCATTCTAATTGATCGAACAACTAAAATTAGTTTCTGTTCCTCGTGGGATCGTCCCTTACTCTCACTACTACACTATTAATTAATATTTAGCTAGTAAGGAATTATTTATTATTTTGGTGTATCGCGACACGCATCAGGTGGTTCTCCAAGCTTCCCCCAGGCATGAACTTGTAAACTAACAGCCTCTGATCTTCTTCAATACATCAACCAATTAATTTAAACAAATTAGGATGGACAAGATCACCTAGAAAATTTACTTGAGCCTGTCAAGAAAATTCCAACAAAGATAATCTAATTAGAATAATACCAATAAAACAATATCGACAGCTACTTCAAATAAATCAAATTAAGAAAGCATCAAACCAGCCATTCTTTATGACACTGAAGTCCATCGTGATTGAGGGGAATCAAATTCTTGTTTGGGCATAGAAGGTTCAATAGCTAAAACCCAGCAGAATTGTAAAAATAAAAAAAAAGTACCAACTGATTCGAAGTCGGTAGAGCAGGAGAAGAAGGGAGAAATTGAGTAGGTGATGATGGCTTGCAAAGAAGCTGAATCCAGTGATGTTATATTGCTGAAAGCAAATTCCTGTTTGGGGTTAGAAGATGAAAAAGACAAAAACATAGAATAAGTAAAAATATCCAATACCAGATGATTTGAAGTCGATAGAACAGGAGACGAGGCGAGAAATCGAGTAGGTGGAAATAGCTTTAAGATAAGATGAATCCAGTGCTGTTGAAGTTGGAATCGCCGACGGTACCAGTTGCTGAGAAGTTGGGTCGACATCGGTTGGTACTTTCAGCCTGCTCTCTTCTTGCTTGCGGTTTGAGAGGGGAAATTTAGAGTTTCTCCCTGGATGGAAATCAGGGACTAAAATTTTTGACCCATCTATCAAACGCAAGATCCAACACCTAATCGAACACATGGTAGCTGAAATCAAAGAAACTATGAAGAATAATCAGGAGGACTCGAGCAGGATTTTCTCACCTGTAGATCACTACAAGAAAAATGTCTAGTAGTGACATATTTTTTGCTACGCATGGTGCACGTGTCACAATTTTTGTGACACCAAAAATCATAACTAAATATTGTGATTGTTTGAAGTGTCACTACAAGAAAAATGTCTAATAGTGACACAATGTTTGTGACGCCAAAAATCACAACTAAATATTGTGATGGTTTGAAGTGTCACTACAAGAAAAATGTCAAGTAGTGACACAATGTTTGTGACGCCAAAAATCACAACTAAATATTGTGATGGTTTGAAGTGTAGCAAATAATTATATTCCTTAAAAAAATAAAAAATAAAAAATTTATTTGTAATTTAGTGCATTTAAAATCATTACTAAATATTATGAGAGTTCCAAACGTCACAAATAATTATTTACATAAAAAAATAATTTACTTATAATTTATGATATTTAAAACCCACACCAGTTGTCTGTAGAGGGAAAATTAGCCGGGGAATGCAAAATGCAATATTTTAGAGACTGAAGAAATTGAAAAAACCTAAGGCCCATTTTCTTCCATTCCTCCTATCGAAACATTTAATAGCAGTTTAGTTCCTTGATCGAAAATTTGGAAAAACCTCCACTCTCTCTCCGCTCTACCGATCTTTCCCCGATCAATGGGTAAGAACAATATCTTATCAATTCTAGTATTTCCTTTGATATTAATCGTAAATCCATGATGACTAGGTATTGATAGATTGTAAACTTTTACGTTATATATATATAGTGGAAATCCGAGTAGCCAACGGAGACAAGAGGAAGGAGAACGAAAACCACTGACTGGTAACTCATTGCCCAGACCATTATATTCTTCACTGCTACCGGCGTACCCCCTTCAGGTCCAACTTCGACTGTCGGACACGTTGGTGACTGGCTTTCTCAACTCAATTGCTTACTTTCTAGTCCTTGGTACCTTTTTCCTATTGTATTTTATTGATTTTAATTTTTACTATATGATTATTGATGAATGATTATTGAACATAGAAATTGAATCTGAATCTTTGATTTGAGTTGGGTTAGGTTGTCTTTTGAATCTAAACGTGTTTGTGAATTTGAGTTTTGGTGATTTATGATTTTTGAGCTTCCTGAACTGAGAATACTTTCAATTGGATATCTATGTTTTTTTAGGTTTTTGCACTGTCAAATTTTTATGTTTCCTCTTTTATGTCTAAATTTTGAAGTGATTTTTGTTGTTATAAAAGAGAGAGCTGGGATGCTTTAGAAAAGCTATCCTTGTGTACCAACAGGGATAAACTTTTTAGTATCCAGGTTAAGATGGCACATTAGATGGGTGATATGACACAATTTCTCCAGTTTCTAAGAATTCATTAATTATTGAGAAATCAAAATTTGAGAAAAAAATCAATTACTCTCTTTCTCAGCTGAATGTATGTGATTACAAAGAAATGCATTAAGTATTTCTCAAGGACAGAAATTTCTCAAGTTTCTAAGAATTCGAAGAATTTTGCATTATTGAGATATTAGGATTCCGGAAGCATAAAATGGAGTCTAATGTATGAGACTAAGATGTATGAGACTAAGCATGATTCGTCATCTTAGTGAAGAGTTGGAATTATAAGAATTACAAACACCATATAAAAATGTGACTCCTTTCTTAATAGAGTGTTGACTAGAAATTGCATACTTTGTTGCAGGTGAAATTGAGGCGAAAGAAATTGCCACCCTCCTCCACACTCCGACCACCCACTACTCTTTCATCACCCTCTACACACCTATCACCCTCTATAGTCTCATCACCATCTGCCTGGAATTTATCTAGATTTCAGTCGGTACGCCAACACAATCAACTTAATTGCTCAAGCATAAGATTGAATTCGGATGATATCACACCCCCAGAGCATCATCATCCTTCATTACAACATTCACAATGTCATGAACAACATAGTGGTTTCAGGCCTATCGTGAGCAATCATATTCTACATCATATGATTCACGTGATTTACACATTCGTTCTTCTCAGTCAGAGTCGTTGGGTAATGAATTTGACAATAGTGATAATGAAATGGATGATGAGAATTCGACAAAGCTGGATGTGCTAGAAATGATTGAGATTGTGGGTAATGTTTCCGTATATACGTTTTTTTAGTTAGCATGTGTTAAATTAGGTTATACTTTGTTGCCAACTTGATGTTTGTTAGCATGGGCGAGTTAGATCAAGTCTAGTTTGACAAAATTTGTATATTTTAGATTGATTTAATGACAGATGAGCAAGGCAATGTGAAAATGACAAAAACAGGAATGAAAGCAAGTGATGTTTTTAAGTTGGCAACGGGTTTAAGGATCCTTGTGAAAGTGAATGAATATGGTCAGCCGATTCGAGCAGCTAGACGGGTGTTGACTAGGCATATGACGAAGCTTGTGACAACCGAATCTTTGTCCACCTGATATGGATGATTTCAATGCGGTGAAAAATATCTTTGGTGTCGAGCTCCTAAGAGTAGTTCGGGTAATCAATATTTACATTGAAATGTTATTTTATAATGATATGTGTGCATTGGATAAAGATACTAATTTTTATTTTTAATTGTTTGCTATACTTGACAGGAGAAATTTTGTTTTCCTCCACATGAAAATGTGGATAATGTACTGATTGCTTTATTCAGTACCAAGTTCAGGAATAATAAATATAAGCTAAGAAAGAAAATTTTTGATAATGCAAAAGCCAGTGTGAGGGCAAAGTTAAAGGCACATTTGGAGCGTTGTGGGATACATGGTGAAGAGTTGGATAATCAAGTAAAAAGTCATGTATTCCAAGAAGCTGAAATTGAGACTGAGATGGAGGCCCCACCTGGTTTTGCTAATCACCAATGGCTTAAGTTTAAGAGTGATATGAAATCAAATAAAATTAAAGTCATATAATGAAGAATATTTCATTATATTTCTTTATTTTTCATTGCATGCATTGTCAATTATATGATTTTTTTTATAGGAACTCTCTAGGAAAGGGAAGGATGCTCGTGCTACGCAGGCTCATGTGCACACCACGGGTACAAAGAGTTATGCTCAAGTTGAAGATGAATATGTAAGGATACATATTTTTAACTTTGTAATTGTCTACATTAGGTGAAGATGTGATTGCTCTCTTGACTTTTTTTTTTGTTTTGTTTATTTGTTTATGATAGGTTATCAAAAAATAATAAACGTCCTGGACTTGTTAAGCTATTCGAAATTACGCATACACAGAAAGATGGTTCTTTTGTACAAGATGAGTCAAGAGAGTTCATGGTGAGCATTTGAAAAATGGTTTTAATGTATTATTATTTTGATTATTTGGGTTGAGTTGATTTCTATTGTAGACGACGGCTGCGTTGGAGATTGATGAATTCAAAGCCATGGGATCTTATGAGAATGAACAAGAATTGGAAAGTATTGTTTGGTATAAACTAATGGGTGAAGATAGGCCAGGACGAGCACGTGGTTATGGCACTGGGGTGACAAAATCACAAGTGACTGGATTTCGTGCTCAAATTAAAAGAATGAGGAGTGAAGAGGCAAATCACAATCATCCAAATGTTCAAATACAAAAACTCGAGATGTTACTTGCTCAACAACAGAAAATGATGAATACCTATATGGCAAGGACGAATGAAATAATTGTGAACTTGAAAGATGAAGTTCAAATATATCGCACCGCATTTGGATCGTTTGACCCAATATCTAGCACTCGTGTATCCAATCCACAGGTTCGTTAAAAATTATGAAAAACTTCATTATCATCACACTTGGAAAATTTTCACTTGTGCTAATTTGATTCATTTCTTTATTTTGATGAAATGTATAAGAATTATAACTATATTGTTATTTATTACTTTTCAGGATTCTCGTGGTTTGAATGAGAATGATGCACACACTACTTCACCTAATGGAAGTGGTGCTAATGATTGAGAGCTAGAGGAAAGTTTTGTTAATGACATGATAATTATGTTTTTTTTTGTTAATGACATGATCATTATCATCACACTTGGAAAGTTTTGTTAATGATATGATAATTATGTTTTTTTGTAGCATGGAACATATATGTTAATGATCATGTTTTTGTTAATAATATATTAATCATGTTTTTGTTTAGCATAATAATTATGTATATTGGTGAGATTGTGTAGATTCTTATGAATTTTTGTTGTGAATTAGTGATGTATTTTAGATAATTTTTGTTATATATGTGGATGGTTTAATAGGTATAATTTCAATTTTTTTTTTTTTTTTTTTTTTAAAAAAAAAACGTATATATAAAATTAGTGACACTTTTATATGTCACTAAAAGTATATATATAAAAAAATAGTGACACTTTTCTATGTCATTAAAGTAATAGTGATATTTGAAGGTGTCATTAAAACCCGTTTAATAATTACACTTGAAGGCGTCACTAAATGCAAGCGTCACTATAATTTGTGACGCTTGGACGCGTCACAAATTATAGCGACGCATTTAAGCATCACAATTTTTTTTCTGACACCCGAAATACACACACTTCTTGAAGCTGTCACAAAAGTTTTTTATGACACTTATAACTATCACAATATTAAGAAATACTTGTCACTACTAGACCTTTTTCTTGTAGTGGATTTTCGTCATCATCTCGAAGGAAGCTGGGTTTGTAGATTGAAGTCGACGAGAGAATGGGAGATGTTCTCGAGTAGATATATGGAAGATCCAGAACGAAAAGTCGTTGATTCATGGATTTGTTGGAACATAAATAGCGAGAGTGATCGGTCGAAGATGTAGAGAAGAACCTGTGATGAAATATTGGTTTGAGAGAGAATGGTAGAAATTAGGGAGAAGGCCGACCTAATGACAACTACATAAACTGTATATGTATGTGTTAATGTGAAGATAAAAGCGCGTATTGTAAACCATTTCATGAACAGTACAAAATCAGTTCAGGTGTGAAAATGAGTGGGACATAATATGAATAGTATTTTGGCTTTACCCTCTTTTAAGAGAGGGGGGAAAATAGTAGATTTGATCAATTTTCAAGAAATTATATTTTCATGGGTTGGGGTGGGAAAATTTAGATGACATCTTTTAACAAATACAGTCTTTTCCTTATATATTTGCAAATTTGACTTTTATTTACAGTTTTTTTAGCCTCCATTTGGTTTTTTTTTTTTTAATAAACAAAGAATGTAATTTTTTCGGAGCAAAATATGTGATTAAAAATTAGATAGAGAATATATTTGTGGTTAAAAAGTGGTTTGAAAAGTTTTGTAGATTATAAATTGATTTATAATCAATTTAAATGACTTAGCCGAACAGAGGCTTAAAAGTAATTTGTGAAATGTGTGTGGTTAAAAAATAATTTGAGAAATAAGTTGTTTATAATAAACAAGTGTATCAAACGAAGGCTACTCAGAAAAAGGGTTTTAAAATGAAGCCTATGTTCGACAACTAAGCCATAATTTGTAATTGGTTTTTTATGTTTTTTTGGTAAAATATATTGTTAAAAGTAATGAGAGAAAATGTGTATAGTGGAAAAAGTGGTTAAATTATATATTTTTAGAGCATCTCCAGTCAAATTTACACCCCAAAATTCACTTTTACATTCCAATATACATTCCGATTGATCTAAACTAAAATTGTGCTTCAATGGTAGATTTAAATTAAAACTTACAAATTCTATTATTTTTTTACTTTGCACAAATATTCTTACTCGTAAATTTATTAACTTATTTTATTTTACACAGTATCTATTTATATGTGAATTACGAACAAATCGATTTAAAAATTTTAAAATTTGATTAAGAAATTAATTTTAATTTAAAAGGCTCTTAAAAGAGCTTGGACATGCACTATATCAATTATCCTCATATACGGGATTATATGGGATTGTATCCCCGTATATGTATGGGATATATTATTGCATTGATACGTTAATATGCGAATAAAGGCACATACAGATAAATTTTCTTCAATTCAAGCACATTTTGCACATGACAATGGGTCATAAAAGATGTAAAATTGGATGCAAATATGAATCTAAATATACATTTTTTTGCCGAAAATTTAAAATAAATCTAGTTTACACATATTTCAACAAATTTTGAGTGCTGAATCACCTCAAATACACCACGATGCAGGTGCTCTTAAGATTTTAATGATTGCAATACAAGGGTAGAAGTCGCATTTTTCAATGTTTTCAAATCGCCTATGTTTGGAAAACAAAGTTTGTTTTTTTTTTTTTTTTTTTTAAAACTAATTTTTAAACTACACAATTTTTCAAATCAATCTCTAACTCTACACATTTTCTATCTTCAATTTTTAACAATCTATCTGCTTAAAAAACAACAAAAAAAACTATTTTTTTTTTTACCTGTTAGCCGCCGACTTTTACCTTTTATGTGCTTTTTTGGTCGTAGAAGCATATGTGGGCTTCAAAGACTCCACATAGTATTCCGGGTATTATTATCTTCCTTCTCTCGTTCTTTCACTCACAGTTGTACGGTTTCGTTACTTCTGCTTTCTGCAAGTCAAGCATGCAGATCTAGATTAAAGAATATTAAAGAAAAAGCGCTCAAAACCAGGGTTTTAATTCTTGAACATTTTGGCTGGTTCGCTCACTCCCACTCACTCCGCATTGAATCCTAGACTAGAAGAGAGAGGGAGAAATTTTTCAGAGAGAGGGGGGTGGAGAAGGAGGTGCCTAAGCAACAAAAGTGAGGTCTTTTTTTTGCTTGCCTTCTCTCTCTTAGTTTCTCTCAGTAAAGCTCTGTAGAGAGGCAGTTTAGACATTTGATTAAGCATTGATTCTCCTATACCGCTCTATTTCTTTTCTTTTAAGATTTTTTTTTTTTTTTTTGCTAGAAAATTATCGATTTTTTTCTTCTCATTTTTCACTTATCTGCTTCAAGTTCAGTCCACGATCAAGCAATTTTCATCTTTATTATTATTTTTTTAACGCATAGATTGGAGTGATGATTCTCTAATGAATGCAATTGTTACAAGGGGGAAAAAGTTTTTCTGGGTGCAGAAGAAAGATATATGTATATAAAGTGAGTGAAAGAAGGATAAAAAATTGAGAGGTACTATTTCATGAATTTTGGGGGCTTTCTTGATAAAAATTCCGGCGACAGAGGCGGCGGTGGTAGTGACGGTGGTGGGGGCGCAATATTTGGTACCGATATATCCTATAGCAATGGGAACAACGACATGCCTACTGGCGCCATAGCTCAGCCACACCTTGTATCTCAGTCTCTCTCCACCAAGACCATGTTCAACTCAACTGGACTCTCTCTTGCCCTTGTACATGCATCTCCTTCTCTCTATAATCTATATGCACACATATATATAATTAGTTTTTACAGCTGATTTTTTGTGGGCTGTTGATTTGGCAGAAAACAGGAATGGAGGGGCAAGGAGAGGTGGCAAAAATGGGGGAAAATTATGAATCAAGCATCGTTGGTTGCAGAAGAAGTAGGGATGAAGAACATGAAAGCAGATCTGGTAGTGATAACCTGGAGGGTGCATCAGGTGATGATCAAGATGCTTCAGACAAACCTCCGAGGAAGAAAAGATACCACCGACACACACCTTCGCAAATTCAAGAACTTGAAGCGTATGTTTTTTGTTTTTACTATTAATTTTTCCAAGTTTTTGCTCATTAAACAAATCCCTTTTTATTTCTTTCTCAACCGTTGTAAATTGGTTATAAACAAATTTATCAACAGCAAATTTTCCCAAATGACTTTTAAACTGCACACATTTTCCAGAATACCAGTTTAACCACATATTTTATCACGTACCTCTTTGTTTATAAAAATAAAATAAATAAATAAATAAATAAATTTAACAAATAGAGTAGTCACAAGGATTGCATTTTTTGTGGGTGATTTTGTGTGTTTTTGAATTTGTTTTAGTCTTTTCAAGGAATGTCCACATCCAGATGAAAAGCAAAGACTAGAGCTTAGCAAAAGACTTTGCTTGGAGACTAGACAAGTGAAGTTTTGGTTTCAGAATAGAAGAACTCAAATGAAGGTATAGATTAGTAAAGATTCACTTTTTTTTTTGTTTGGTTTTGAGTTTATTGAGAAATTTGTGTTCTTAATTGCACCAGACACAAATTGAGCGCCACGAGAATTCGTTACTTAGGCAAGAGAATGACAAGTTACGAGCTGAGAATATGTCGATTAGGGATGCGGTGAAGAATCCTATCTGCAATAACTGTGGTGGTGCTGCCATAATTGGCGAAATATCACTTGAAGAACAGCACCTAAGAATTGAGAACGCTAGGCTAAAGGATGAACTAGACCGCGTTTGTGCGCTAGCCGGAAAGTTTTTAGGCCGCCCGATTTCATCGTTAGCAGCCTCTACGATGGGACCTCCAATGCTAAACTCAAGTTTGGAATTTGGATTTGGAAGCAATGAATTTGGAGACTTGAATGTTCCGACTACACTGCCTTTAGGGCCATATGATTTTGGTATTGGAAATTCTAGTCCTTTGCCGATGATGCCTCAAACTAAGACCGCAATGAACGTTACATCCATCGAGAGATCATTGGAGAGATCGATGTATTTGGAACTTGCTTTAACAGCAATGGATGAACTCATTAAAATGGCGCAAACTGATGAACCCCTTTGGCTAAGGAACTTGGAAAATGGAAAGCAAATGCTCAACCATGCAGAATATATGAGAACTTTCACTCCTTGTTTTAGTATGAAGCCCAATGGTTTTGTGACTGAAGCTTCGAGGGAGACCGGGATGGTGATCATCAACAGTCTAGCACTCGTTGAGACCTTAATGGACTCGGTGAGTGAACATTTCTTTAATTTCTTAGGGAAGAAAAAGGGTTTAGGGAATGCGTGGTTAAAAAGTGTGAAAAGTGATCGGTTTCATAGAAATGTGTGGGTGAAAATTAATTTGTGAAAAAGTTGGAAATTCTTCCATTACCAAATAGCCATTTAATTTTAGACTACACTATACTTGTTAAGTCTCGTCTAGTCTAGTCTAGTCGAGTATATCAAATATGTTTTTATTCATTGCACTAGTTAATTGGGAAACTGCTTTATTAGTACATTGTTTTCAATTCTCTTTTCTTTTATGATATGATGATGACCAAGGCAGCCACTGATTATGGTTTGTTTCATTTTTTTTTATAGAACAAATGGCAAGAAATGTTCCCATGTATAATTGCCAGAACCTCAACTACTGATGTAATATCAAATGGCATGGGTGGGACCAAAAACGGTGCACTTCAGCTTGTAAGTATTATACAAAATAAATAAATAAAATTACAAAATCTCGAAAAATATACTGATATTTTTGCCCATATTCTTGTTAGATGCATGCTGAACTCCAAGTACTATCACCACTGGTCCCAGCTCGAAAAGTTGATTTTCTCCGGTTTTGCAAGCAACACGCAGAGGGAATTTGGGCAGTCGTGGATGTGTCGATCGATGCCATTAGAGAGGCTGCTGGTGCACCAACATTTCCAAACTGCAGAAGGCTGCCGTCTGGTTGTGTGGTCCAAGATATGCCCAATGGCTATTCCAAAGTTAGTTTTCTTTAGCCCCTTACTATTTAATTGACCTCACATTTATTGAGTCTCTCCTAGTTGGTGTCCATTACCCTTATGTGTTAAATAGGTTTGGTGATACAAGTACAACTGCACCTTTGGATCTTTGTTGTTGTCCATTGCCCTTTTCTTTTTCTTGGTTCAATTCTCGAGCCTCGTTTAAAATACTTGCTTTTTGCTAGCATTTTTCGTTGCCGTTATATTTTGTCCCGTTAAATCAGCTTATCAAACTCAAACTTTTGGAGATAAGTAAAATTTTCAAATCTTGTATATTTTTAGCATCTGTTTGGTAACATTGTTTTGTTTAAAAGCTGGTTTATTTATATTTTTTAGGTAAGGTTAAAAATTGGATAAAGAAAACGTGTTTTTAAAAAGTGATTTGAAAAATTGTATAGTTTATAAATTGATCCGTTTGGTAAATGTACTATTTTGGTTTATAAATCACACAATTTTTCAAACTACTTTTTAACAATGCACATTTTCTATCTTCAATTTTCATTCACTATTTTTTATTTCAAAATCATAAATAACAGAATCTGTATTTTAAAAAGAAATTTTTCAAACTGAGGTTTCTTAAGATGTGTATAGAATCTTTAGACAGTATTATAAAAACACTGACGAGAAATCGAGGTTAACCCTATTTTTGCTCCTTGGGACACATTAATTTTCCATATGATTAATGCTGGCGATCTTTAACAACATTGGTAGAATAAAATTAGTATTTGATGTTTCTATTCCAATCTATGATGCTGTCAATCGCTCCACTCCACCTCACATTGTCTGTGGTTCTAGACACATGGTGTGCTGTCTTTTTCTATTTTTATATTCAAAACCGTATGTATAGTCAAACCCTTGGACTACTGGGCTATTTTTCTATTTTCACGTATACCTATGGCATTCTGAGCAGACAGATTTCTATGTTATGTCGATTCACTCTCCCACCTTCCTCGTGCCTCCAAATCTTGCAGACTTTTGTGTAACTTGTTTCTATGAGTGTTTGATATTGTTTTAAAAAAGTTATTTTGAAATTAATAGTAATTTTTAGTTGAATTGATGGTGTGATTTGATTGAAAAGTTAAATACTGTGAACTTGACTTTTAATATATCGTTAAAATTGAGTATTGTACAAAAAAAGAATTTTTTTATAGAAAACCAAACAAGGGCAGACTAAGATTATTGTTTATGGTATTTTGGTAACATTGTCTAGTTTATAAATTTGTTTATTTATAATTTTAAGGTAAAGAGTAATTGTTGAAAATTGGAGAGAGAAAATGTGTATGATTAAAAAGTGATTTAGAAAACTATATTGTTTATAAACAAGATTTTGACTTTTACCAAACGGACATTTTCCTACTTTCACAACGTAGATGACAACCCCTCACATGGAGGGTGTGGAGTCTCTCATTATTGAACGACCCTACACCTCTGAAGTGAGAAGGTTGTCATCTACATTGTATAAGTAGATTAATAAGTTATTTTATTACGTCTCCCAGGAAAATAGCCGAATAAAGGCTCAAAAAGTCACCGTTGATGTTGATATGTTTATGAAAATTATATGATATATATTTGTTAGCTTAAATAATTATTTCGACCTCGAGTTCCCTTGGAGAGAGATTTGAAGCCATTGATTTTGTCAGGTTACATGGATAGAACATGCTGAATATGATGAGAGCGTGGTTCATCGGCTCTATCGGCCTTTGATTAGCGCTGGCATGGGATTTGGAGCGCAGAGGTGGATTACGACCCTTCAACAACAATGCGAATGTCTTGCCATTCTTATGTCCACCACCGTTCCGAGCCGAGATCACACGGGTAAAGAAACGAATTTCAGTCATATATATCACGTGAATTACAAATCCTAAGAATTCTTGTGAATGGAAATTAATTCAACTTCACATGCCAGCAATAACTCCAAGTGGGAGGAAAAGCATGTTGAGGCTTGCCCAGCGAATGACTGACAACTTCTGTGCCGGCGTTTGTGCATCCACAGTTCACGAATGGAACAGTTTCTCCACCGGAAATGTTGACGAAGATGTCCGGGTCATGACCCGGAAAAGCGTAGACGACCCGGGAGAACCACCGGGGATTGTTCTGAGTGCCTCTACTTCAATTTGGCTACCAGTTTCCCCTCAGAGACTGTTCAATTTCCTACGCGACGAACGTCTCCGGAGCGAGTGGGACATACTATCCAATGGTGGTCCCATGCAAGATATGGCACACATTGCCAAAGGCCAAGATCATGGCAATTGTGTTTCCCTCCTCCGTGCAAGTGTAAGATTTTTTTTTTTTTTTTTTTTTTTTTCTGGAACTGATTTTCAAAATATTGTTAAAAAAAATGGCTACGTGAAGCATGTTCCCATAATCTTTAGGTGATTCAGAAGTTCAGAAAAAGAGAAAAGATTGTAAAGGACAAAAATGGAATTTTGGAGGTATCTACAAAGGACGATCCTTTGAGATCCAGTGGACTGTCCAAACTTTTTTAAAAAGTCAAAACCCATAACGCCCATCAACTTTATGGGTCAGGCCGGTGGGGCCGTGACGTCACTTCTCTCGATGATACATAATTTTAAAATATATAATGGTTGACTCAGTTATGCTGTAACGAATCTGACGTCTGATATTTGATTTTTTTAAGAAACTAGCAATTTGATGAAAACTTGATGAAATGCTGATATTGTTTTTGTCATTTTGTAGGCCATGAATGCAAACCAGAGGAGCATGTTGATACTCCAAGAGACGTGCACAGGCCCGGCTGGGTCACTCGTGGTTTACGCCCCGGTTGACATCCCGGCAATGCACGTGGTGATGAGCGGTGGAGATTCGGCTTATGTGGCGTTGTTGCCGTCCGGATTTGCGATAATGCCGGATGGGCCAGAGTCTCGTGGATCAACGATGGATGGTGGGCCGGGCAATAGAACGAGCGGGTCGTTGTTGACCGTGGCATTTCAAATTTTGGTCAATAACTTGCCTGCGGCCAAGCTCACGGTGGAGTCGGTGGAAACGGTTAATAATCTTATCTCGTGCACCGTGCATAAAATCAAGGCTGCCCTTAGTTGTGAAAGTTGATTAAAAAAACAATTGTGCTACGAGAATTGAATTGGGGATCGAAAGTTGCATACTTGGCACTGATCTGAACATCAACCGATTACATCTACCTCGGAATTCACGGTCCACAGCAGTTCGATCATTAATTCAGTCCCAATTTTTTGTTCTTTTAGCTTTATTATCCTTTAAAAAAAAATCAGTTGAATATGTATTGTGTTCGTGACCGATACTGTATAGCTGAACATGTTGATGGTGAAACGAATTTTCTTGAGGTGACTCAAAATTTGGGGGATGAGTCAAGAACGAACCGCGCTTAAAACAACTATTGCGAGGTGTACTGTCTCAATGTGGTGTTGGTTGTAATGGTGGTGGTTCGGGTATTGACTCAGGTGCACCCTTGAGTTGACTCACTTGGGTAAACAAGATTTGCGAGCATGTTTCTGAAGTGGATTCAACCTGTAGACCTTTTGAAATTATTTTGTTTGCATATTTCGTTTGACATGGTGAATTTGGTTTTTTAAGTAATTTGTCACTTCTATTTAATGTGACTTACAACGTAAACAAAACGTCAAATACAGCATTATATATAAAAAAATTAATTTCGAAGGTCAATATGAAAATTGGCATCTGTTAATATTTCGATAAAGCAATTTTCTTACCTAAGAATTCACATATTATCTACTTTTTCTCCCTCCTCTTCCATCATTTATTTTTCTTATCAAAAATATTTATTTATTACATTTATTAGCTTGAAAAATAGACCCGAAAACTATTATGCATAAACGCATATATTTTGCATGCAAAACTAAAAATAGAGGAAAAAAGGATTCAAGGGTTGGTTTATTGGTTAGATGTTTGAGACCCCTCCGTGATTCTTCCCCTTTAATTTGTTCCTCCCTTAAAAGCCAAAAAAAATATAAAAATTAAGAATGTTTTTTCTAGAGAAAAAATGAGAAGAACAAAGATGTCAATAGACTTTTGTCTATTAAAAATTAGAGCCCATATATAGGAAAGAATTAGGTATATACAAGGTAATAATATCCAGTATTACAGGGGTACAAATATCATTCATATAATATATGCAATACTCCTCCTTGAATGACAGTATATTTCTCGTTAAATTCTTGTTTGATAAAATTCAATTGGACAAAAACATCAAATGAAAGAAAAAGAATACAATTATTTTTTAGTATTAAAATAAATGTTGCAGGAAGACTCAAAGGGACAAAATTTAGACTAAGGAAAAAGGGTATAGATACTCTCTCTGATGTTGATTATTGTAAATAATTGAGTCGACATATCCCAGTCATGTGAATCAATTTCTTAGATGTAGATGTTGCCATTGCTTTAATAGAATGAATCAACTACATTGTCACTTGAGCGAATTTGTTGAAAAAATTGGAGTACTTTGATGATGCCTCATTAAAACCTTGTCAAGAAAACACCGTGGGACAAAACTTGAACTAAAGAAAAATAGTATAGCTGCTCCTCCTTATTCAATTTGTGTTGAATCATCATATCGTGATTTTTTAGGAATCTCGTAGAGGAGAGTATAGCAATAGATATGTAGGGATATACGACTTATATATTTTGATAATTCATACTAATCATAAAAATACTCTCTATGCAATGTCATTATACAAATTATATGTCTCATTATTACTCTTTATCAATTTCTCAAGTGTCTTTGAAAGCTCTAAAAGAAATCCAGCCATATTTAAATCATCAATGATGATAATAACTAACATAAATATTGATCTTTGTATCATATGGGCATTATTGATCATTCTTGTACCCCAATATATTCACTAAGTCAATTACATTGTATATATTTAGATCGCAAAGTATCTATATATTTTGATCAAATAAACTTGTATTATATGCTTTGAGTATATTTAACCCTTGGATGATTATAATTGTATGCTTATGTTTCACATTACAATTGTCAAATTATTACAATCAAATTTAATTCGTGAAACTTTAAAGAATGTGTTTGGGAAACATGTTTTTTCCTGCAAAATTCCCCAAATCACTTTTTAACCACACACATTTTCTCTCTCCAATTTTCAACCACACATTTTACCTAGAAAATACAAAAAACATGTTTTTAAACAAAAACGTTTACAAACAGCTAACAATTCTCTAATCATTCAACGCAATCCCAAAGTAACGAGTTATTGATTATCCCTTTTAATCCCACTTATTGTTACTTCAAAGAATACTCTTACCATATAGATTTGTGGATCACACATTTTGATATCACACATTGGTACATAAAAGAGCGCAATCTAGTAATTAGAATCCATCATCTTCTGAGAATTTATATTGATAATAACCACATATTTATTTGCACTTATGATGCATTTTTCAGGTAAATAAAATATTACATTTACTACATATCATTTCATATTCAACGCCAGATCTTTGAAACATTCATTGTGCAACAAGTTGTGTATTACTACTATACAATTTTATTTTCTATTTGCAAATACTTATTGGTATTTTACTGGATTTACACTTTTAAGTATTTAGACTTGCAGATCCCAAAACTTTAGGCTTTTGTAATAAGTTCAATTTAACATGGAAGCATACCAGTCAACTATTTTTATGTCGATTTTCCTTTACTATCCCAGCTATCATTCATATTATAATGCATTTTATTACAAAAGTTTGGGGGCTTGAAGATTTCAAGCACCATGCGATCAGTTTCATACTTTGCTTTTGCACGAGTGCTTTAAAAGTGTGTCGACACAATTGTCATTTCAATTCGATTTCTTTTCCCCATGTCAACATAACTATAGAGAACTTAATTTTCAATATTTTCAAGTACTTGTTAAGTCTCGTCTAGTCTAGTCTAGTCGAGTATATCAAATATGTTTTTATTCATTGCACTAGTTAATTGGGAAACTGCTTTATTAGTACATTGTTTTCAATTCTCTTTTCTTTTATGATATGATGATGACCAAGGCAGCCACTGATTATGGTTTGTTTCATTTTTTTTTATAGAACAAATGGCAAGAAATGTTCCCATGTATAATTGCCAGAACCTCAACTACTGATGTAATATCAAATGGCATGGGTGGGACCAAAAACGGTGCACTTCAGCTTGTAAGTATTATACAAAATAAATAAATAAAATTACAAAATCTCGAAAAATATACTGATATTTTTGCCCATATTCTTGTTAGATGCATGCTGAACTCCAAGTACTATCACCACTGGTCCCAGCTCGAAAAGTTGATTTTCTCCGGTTTTGCAAGCAACACGCAGAGGGAATTTGGGCAGTCGTGGATGTGTCGATCGATGCCATTAGAGAGGCTGCTGGTGCACCAACATTTCCAAACTGCAGAAGGCTGCCGTCTGGTTGTGTGGTCCAAGATATGCCCAATGGCTATTCCAAAGTTAGTTTTCTTTAGCCCCTTACTATTTAATTGACCTCACATTTATTGAGTCTCTCCTAGTTGGTGTCCATTACCCTTATGTGTTAAATAGGTTTGGTGATACAAGTACAACTGCACCTTTGGATCTTTGTTGTTGTCCATTGCCCTTTTCTTTTTCTTGGTTCAATTCTCGAGCCTCGTTTAAAATACTTGCTTTTTGCTAGCATTTTTCGTTGCCGTTATATTTTGTCCCGTTAAATCAACTTATCAAACTCAAACTTTTGGAGATAAGTAAAATTTTCAAATCTTGTATATTTTTAGCATCTGTTTGGTAACATTGTTTTGTTTAAAAGCTGGTTTATTTATATTTTTTAGGTAAGGTTAAAAATTGGATAAAGAAAACGTGTTTTTAAAAAGTGATTTGAAAAATTGTATAGTTTATAAATTGATCCGTTTGGTAAATGTACTATTTTGGTTTATAAATCACACAATTTTTCAAACTACTTTTTAACAATGCACATTTTCTATCTTCAATTTTCATTCACTATTTTTTATTTCAAAATCATAAATAACAGAATCTGTATTTTAAAAAGAAATTTTTCAAACTGAGGTTTCTTAAGATGTGTATAGAATCTTTAGACAGTATTATAAAAACACTGACGAGAAATCGAGGTTAACCCTATTTTTGCTCCTTGGGACACATTAATTTTCCATATGATTAATGCTGGCGATCTTTAACAACATTGGTAGAATAAAATTAGTATTTGATGTTTCTATTCCAATCTATGATGCTGTCAATCGCTCCACTCCACCTCACATTGTCTGTGGTTCTAGACACATGGTGTGCTGTCTTTTTCTATTTTTATATTCAAAACCGTATGTATAGTCAAACCCTTGGACTACTGGGCTATTTTTCTATTTTCACGTATACCTATGGCATTCTGAGCAGACAGATTTCTATGTTATGTCGATTCACTCTCCCACCTTCCTCGTGCCTCCAAATCTTGCAGACTTTTGTGTAACTTGTTTCTATGAGTGTTTGATATTGTTTTAAAAAAGTTATTTTGAAATTAATAGTAATTTTTAGTTGAATTGATGGTGTGATTTGATTGAAAAGTTAAATACTGTGAACTTGACTTTTAATATATCGTTAAAATTGAGTATTGTACAAAAAAAGAATTTTTTTATAGAAAACCAAACAAGGGCAGACTAAGATTATTGTTTATGGTATTTTGGTAACATTGTCTAGTTTATAAATTTGTTTATTTATAATTTTAAGGTAAAGAGTAATTGTTGAAAATTGGAGAGAGAAAATGTGTATGATTAAAAAGTGATTTAGAAAACTATATTGTTTATAAACAAGATTTTGACTTTTACCAAACGGACATTTTCCTACTTTCACAACGTAGATGACAACCCCTCACATGGAGGGTGTGGAGTCTCTCATTATTGAACGACCCTACACCTCTGAAGTGAGAAGGTTGTCATCTACATTGTATAAGTAGATTAATAAGTTATTTTATTACGTCTCCCAGGAAAATAGCCGAATAAAGGCTCAAAAAGTCACCGTTGATGTTGATATGTTTATGAAAATTATATGATATATATTTGTTAGCTTAAATAATTATTTCGACCTCGAGTTCCCTTGGAGAGAGATTTGAAGCCATTGATTTTGTCAGGTTACATGGATAGAACATGCTGAATATGATGAGAGCGTGGTTCATCGGCTCTATCGGCCTTTGATTAGCGCTGGCATGGGATTTGGAGCGCAGAGGTGGATTACGACCCTTCAACAACAATGCGAATGTCTTGCCATTCTTATGTCCACCACCGTTCCGAGCCGAGATCACACGGGTAAAGAAACGAATTTCAGTCATATATATCACGTGAATTACAAATCCTAAGAATTCTTGTGAATGGAAATTAATTCAACTTCACATGCCAGCAATAACTCCAAGTGGGAGGAAAAGCATGTTGAGGCTTGCCCAGCGAATGACTGACAACTTCTGTGCCGGCGTTTGTGCATCCACAGTTCACGAATGGAACAGTTTCTCCACCGGAAATGTTGACGAAGATGTCCGGGTCATGACCCGGAAAAGCGTAGACGACCCGGGAGAACCACCGGGGATTGTTCTGAGTGCCTCTACTTCAATTTGGCTACCAGTTTCCCCTCAGAGACTGTTCAATTTCCTACGCGACGAACGTCTCCGGAGCGAGTGGGACATACTATCCAATGGTGGTCCCATGCAAGATATGGCACACATTGCCAAAGGCCAAGATCATGGCAATTGTGTTTCCCTCCTCCGTGCAAGTGTAAGATTTTTTTTTTTTTTTTTTTTTTTTTTCTGGAACTGATTTTCAAAATATTGTTAAAAAAAATGGCTACGTGAAGCATGTTCCCATAATCTTTAGGTGATTCAGAAGTTCAGAAAAAGAGAAAAGATTGTAAAGGACAAAAATGGAATTTTGGAGGTATCTACAAAGGACGATCCTTTGAGATCCAGTGGACTGTCCAAACTTTTTTAAAAAGTCAAAACCCATAACGCCCATCAACTTTATGGGTCAGGCCGGTGGGGCCGTGACGTCACTTCTCTCGATGATACATAATTTTAAAATATATAATGGTTGACTCAGTTATGCTGTAACGAATCTGACGTCTGATATTTGATTTTTTTAAGAAACTAGCAATTTGATGAAAACTTGATGAAATGCTGATATTGTTTTTGTCATTTTGTAGGCCATGAATGCAAACCAGAGGAGCATGTTGATACTCCAAGAGACGTGCACAGGCCCGGCTGGGTCACTCGTGGTTTACGCCCCGGTTGACATCCCGGCAATGCACGTGGTGATGAGCGGTGGAGATTCGGCTTATGTGGCGTTGTTGCCGTCCGGATTTGCGATAATGCCGGATGGGCCAGAGTCTCGTGGATCAACGATGGATGGTGGGCCGGGCAATAGAACGAGCGGGTCGTTGTTGACCGTGGCATTTCAAATTTTGGTCAATAACTTGCCTGCGGCCAAGCTCACGGTGGAGTCGGTGGAAACGGTTAATAATCTTATCTCGTGCACCGTGCATAAAATCAAGGCTGCCCTTAGTTGTGAAAGTTGATTAAAAAAACAATTGTGCTACGAGAATTGAATTGGGGATCGAAAGTTGCATACTTGGCACTGATCTGAACATCAACCGATTACATCTACCTCGGAATTCACGGTCCACAGCAGTTCGATCATTAATTCAGTCCCAATTTTTTGTTCTTTTAGCTTTATTATCCTTTAAAAAAAAATCAGTTGAATATGTATTGTGTTCGTGACCGATACTGTATAGCTGAACATGTTGATGGTGAAACGAATTTTCTTGAGGTGACTCAAAATTTGGGGGATGAGTCAAGAACGAACCGCGCTTAAAACAACTATTGCGAGGTGTACTGTCTCAATGTGGTGTTGGTTGTAATGGTGGTGGTTCGGGTATTGACTCAGGTGCACCCTTGAGTTGACTCACTTGGGTAAACAAGATTTGCGAGCATGTTTCTGAAGTGGATTCAACCTGTAGACCTTTTGAAATTATTTTGTTTGCATATTTCGTTTGACATGGTGAATTTGGTTTTTTAAGTAATTTGTCACTTCTATTTAATGTGACTTACAACGTAAACAAAACGTCAAATACAGCATTATATATAAAAAAATTAATTTCGAAGGTCAATATGAAAATTGGCATCTGTTAATATTTCGATAAAGCAATTTTCTTACCTAAGAATTCACATATTATCTACTTTTTCTCCCTCCTCTTCCATCATTTATTTTTCTTATCAAAAATATTTATTTATTACATTTATTAGCTTGAAAAATAGACCCGAAAACTATTATGCATAAACGCATATATTTTGCATGCAAAACTAAAAATAGAGGAAAAAAGGATTCAAGGGTTGGTTTATTGGTTAGATGTTTGAGACCCCTCCGTGATTCTTCCCCTTTAATTTGTTCCTCCCTTAAAAGCCAAAAAAAATATAAAAATTAAGAATGTTTTTTCTAGAGAAAAAATGAGAAGAACAAAGATGTCAATAGACTTTTGTCTATTAAAAATTAGAGCCCATATATAGGAAAGAATTAGGTATATACAAGGTAATAATATCCAGTATTACAGGGGTACAAATATCATTCATATAATATATGCAATACTCCTCCTTGAATGACAGTATATTTCTCGTTAAATTCTTGTTTGATAAAATTCAATTGGACAAAAACATCAAATGAAAGAAAAAGAATACAATTATTTTTTAGTATTAAAATAAATGTTGCAGGAAGACTCAAAGGGACAAAATTTAGACTAAGGAAAAAGGGTATAGATACTCTCTCTGATGTTGATTATTGTAAATAATTGAGTCGACATATCCCAGTCATGTGAATCAATTTCTTAGATGTAGATGTTGCCATTGCTTTAATAGAATGAATCAACTACATTGTCACTTGAGCGAATTTGTTGAAAAAATTGGAGTACTTTGATGATGCCTCATTAAAACCTTGTCAAGAAAACACCGTGGGACAAAACTTGAACTAAAGAAAAATAGTATAGCTGCTCCTCCTTATTCAATTTGTGTTGAATCATCATATCGTGATTTTTTAGGAATCTCGTAGAGGAGAGTATAGCAATAGATATGTAGGGATATACGACTTATATATTTTGATAATTCATACTAATCATAAAAATACTCTCTATGCAATGTCATTATACAAATTATATGTCTCATTATTACTCTTTATCAATTTCTCAAGTGTCTTTGAAAGCTCTAAAAGAAATCCAGCCATATTTAAATCATCAATGATGATAATAACTAACATAAATATTGATCTTTGTATCATATGGGCATTATTGATCATTCTTGTACCCCAATATATTCACTAAGTCAATTACATTGTATATATTTAGATCGCAAAGTATCTATATATTTTGATCAAATAAACTTGTATTATATGCTTTGAGTATATTTAACCCTTGGATGATTATAATTGTATGCTTATGTTTCACATTACAATTGTCAAATTATTACAATCAAATTTAATTCGTGAAACTTTAAAGAATGTGTTTGGGAAACATGTTTTTTCCTGCAAAATTCCCCAAATCACTTTTTAACCACACACATTTTCTCTCTCCAATTTTCAACCACACATTTTACCTAGAAAATACAAAAAACATGTTTTTAAACAAAAACGTTTACAAACAGCTAACAATTCTCTAATCATTCAACGCAATCCCAAAGTAACGAGTTATTGATTATCCCTTTTAATCCCACTTATTGTTACTTCAAAGAATACTCTTACCATATAGATTTGTGGATCACACATTTTGATATCACACATTGGTACATAAAAGAGCGCAATCTAGTAATTAGAATCCATCATCTTCTGAGAATTTATATTGATAATAACCACATATTTATTTGCACTTATGATGCATTTTTCAGGTAAATAAAATATTACATTTACTACATATCATTTCATATTCAACGCCAGATCTTTGAAACATTCATTGTGCAACAAGTTGTGTATTACTACTATACAATTTTATTTTCTATTTGCAAATACTTATTGGTATTTTACTGGATTTACACTTTTAAGTATTTAGACTTGCAGATCCCAAAACTTTAGGCTTTTGTAATAAGTTCAATTTAACATGGAAGCATACCAGTCAACTATTTTTATGTCGATTTTCCTTTACTATCCCAGCTATCATTCATATTATAATGCATTTTATTACAAAAGTTTGGGGGCTTGAAGATTTCAAGCACCATGCGATCAGTTTCATACTTTGCTTTTGCACGAGTGCTTTAAAAGTGTGTCGACACAATTGTCATTTCAATTCGATTTCTTTTCCCCATGTCAACATAACTATAGAGAACTTAATTTTCAATATTTTCAAGTACTTGTTAAGTCTCGTCTAGTCTAGTCTAGTCGAGTATATCAAATATGTTTTTATTCATTGCACTAGTTAATTGGGAAACTGCTTTATTAGTACATTGTTTTCAATTCTCTTTTCTTTTATGATATGATGATGACCAAGGCAGCCACTGATTATGGTTTGTTTCATTTTTTTTTATAGAACAAATGGCAAGAAATGTTCCCATGTATAATTGCCAGAACCTCAACTACTGATGTAATATCAAATGGCATGGGTGGGACCAAAAACGGTGCACTTCAGCTTGTAAGTATTATACAAAATAAATAAATAAAATTACAAAATCTCGAAAAATATACTGATATTTTTGCCCATATTCTTGTTAGATGCATGCTGAACTCCAAGTACTATCACCACTGGTCCCAGCTCGAAAAGTTGATTTTCTCCGGTTTTGCAAGCAACACGCAGAGGGAATTTGGGCAGTCGTGGATGTGTCGATCGATGCCATTAGAGAGGCTGCTGGTGCACCAACATTTCCAAACTGCAGAAGGCTGCCGTCTGGTTGTGTGGTCCAAGATATGCCCAATGGCTATTCCAAAGTTAGTTTTCTTTAGCCCCTTACTATTTAATTGACCTCACATTTATTGAGTCTCTCCTAGTTGGTGTCCATTACCCTTATGTGTTAAATAGGTTTGGTGATACAAGTACAACTGCACCTTTGGATCTTTGTTGTTGTCCATTGCCCTTTTCTTTTTCTTGGTTCAATTCTCGAGCCTCGTTTAAAATACTTGCTTTTTGCTAGCATTTTTCGTTGCCGTTATATTTTGTCCCGTTAAATCAGCTTATCAAACTCAAACTTTTGGAGATAAGTAAAATTTTCAAATCTTGTATATTTTTAGCATCTGTTTGGTAACATTGTTTTGTTTAAAAGCTGGTTTATTTATATTTTTTAGGTAAGGTTAAAAATTGGATAAAGAAAACGTGTTTTTAAAAAGTGATTTGAAAAATTGTATAGTTTATAAATTGATCCGTTTGGTAAATGTACTATTTTGGTTTATAAATCACACAATTTTTCAAACTACTTTTTAACAATGCACATTTTCTATCTTCAATTTTCATTCACTATTTTTTATTTCAAAATCATAAATAACAGAATCTGTATTTTAAAAAGAAATTTTTCAAACTGAGGTTTCTTAAGATGTGTATAGAATCTTTAGACAGTATTATAAAAACACTGACGAGAAATCGAGGTTAACCCTATTTTTGCTCCTTGGGACACATTAATTTTCCATATGATTAATGCTGGCGATCTTTAACAACATTGGTAGAATAAAATTAGTATTTGATGTTTCTATTCCAATCTATGATGCTGTCAATCGCTCCACTCCACCTCACATTGTCTGTGGTTCTAGACACATGGTGTGCTGTCTTTTTCTATTTTTATATTCAAAACCGTATGTATAGTCAAACCCTTGGACTACTGGGCTATTTTTCTATTTTCACGTATACCTATGGCATTCTGAGCAGACAGATTTCTATGTTATGTCGATTCACTCTCCCACCTTCCTCGTGCCTCCAAATCTTGCAGACTTTTGTGTAACTTGTTTCTATGAGTGTTTGATATTGTTTTAAAAAAGTTATTTTGAAATTAATAGTAATTTTTAGTTGAATTGATGGTGTGATTTGATTGAAAAGTTAAATACTGTGAACTTGACTTTTAATATATCGTTAAAATTGAGTATTGTACAAAAAAAGAATTTTTTTATAGAAAACCAAACAAGGGCAGACTAAGATTATTGTTTATGGTATTTTGGTAACATTGTCTAGTTTATAAATTTGTTTATTTATAATTTTAAGGTAAAGAGTAATTGTTGAAAATTGGAGAGAGAAAATGTGTATGATTAAAAAGTGATTTAGAAAACTATATTGTTTATAAACAAGATTTTGACTTTTACCAAACGGACATTTTCCTACTTTCACAACGTAGATGACAACCCCTCACATGGAGGGTGTGGAGTCTCTCATTATTGAACGACCCTACACCTCTGAAGTGAGAAGGTTGTCATCTACATTGTATAAGTAGATTAATAAGTTATTTTATTACGTCTCCCAGGAAAATAGCCGAATAAAGGCTCAAAAAGTCACCGTTGATGTTGATATGTTTATGAAAATTATATGATATATATTTGTTAGCTTAAATAATTATTTCGACCTCGAGTTCCCTTGGAGAGAGATTTGAAGCCATTGATTTTGTCAGGTTACATGGATAGAACATGCTGAATATGATGAGAGCGTGGTTCATCGGCTCTATCGGCCTTTGATTAGCGCTGGCATGGGATTTGGAGCGCAGAGGTGGATTACGACCCTTCAACAACAATGCGAATGTCTTGCCATTCTTATGTCCACCACCGTTCCGAGCCGAGATCACACGGGTAAAGAAACGAATTTCAGTCATATATATCACGTGAATTACAAATCCTAAGAATTCTTGTGAATGGAAATTAATTCAACTTCACATG
The DNA here is from genome assembly GCA_963555705.1 of Ligustrum vulgare. NCBI lineage: Eukaryota > Viridiplantae > Streptophyta > Magnoliopsida > Lamiales > Oleaceae > Ligustrum > Ligustrum vulgare. The sequence goes on from OY743174.1 coordinate 33,064,717, forward strand.
CCAGCAATAACTCCAAGTGGGAGGAAAAGCATGTTGAGGCTTGCCCAGCGAATGACTGACAACTTCTGTGCCGGCGTTTGTGCATCCACAGTTCACGAATGGAACAGTTTCTCCACCGGAAATGTTGACGAAGATGTCCGGGTCATGACCCGGAAAAGCGTAGACGACCCGGGAGAACCACCGGGGATTGTTCTGAGTGCCTCTACTTCAATTTGGCTACCAGTTTCCCCTCAGAGACTGTTCAATTTCCTACGCGACGAACGTCTCCGGAGCGAGTGGGACATACTATTCAATGGTGGTCCCATGCAAGATATGGCACACATTGCCAAAGGCCAAGATCATGGCAATTGTGTTTCCCTCCTCCGTGCAAGTGTAAGATTTTTTTTTTTTTTTTTTTTTTTTTCTGGAACTGATTTTCAAAATATTGTTAAAAAAAATGGCTACGTGAAGCATGTTCCCATAATCTTTAGGTGATTCAGAAGTTCAGAAAAAGAGAAAAGATTGTAAAGGACAAAAATGGAATTTTGGAGGTATCTACAAAGGACGATCCTTTGAGATCCAGTGGACTGTCCAAACTTTTTTAAAAAGTCAAAACCCATAACGCCCATCAACTTTATGGGTCAGGCCGGTGGGGCCGTGACGTCACTTCTCTCGATGATACATAATTTTAAAATATATAATGGTTGACTCAGTTATGCTGTAACGAATCTGACGTCTGATATTTGATTTTTTTAAGAAACTAGCAATTTGATGAAAACTTGATGAAATGCTGATATTGTTTTTGTCATTTTGTAGGCCATGAATGCAAACCAGAGGAGCATGTTGATACTCCAAGAGACGTGCACAGGCCCGGCTGGGTCACTCGTGGTTTACGCCCCGGTTGACATCCCGGCAATGCACGTGGTGATGAGCGGTGGAGATTCGGCTTATGTGGCGTTGTTGCCGTCCGGATTTGCGATAATGCCGGATGGGCCAGAGTCTCGTGGATCAACGATGGATGGTGGGCCGGGCAATAGAACGAGCGGGTCGTTGTTGACCGTGGCATTTCAAATTTTGGTCAATAACTTGCCTGCGGCCAAGCTCACGGTGGAGTCGGTGGAAACGGTTAATAATCTTATCTCGTGCACCGTGCATAAAATCAAGGCTGCCCTTAGTTGTGAAAGTTGATTAAAAAAACAATTGTGCTACGAGAATTGAATTGGGGATCGAAAGTTGCATACTTGGCACTGATCTGAACATCAACCGATTACATCTACCTCGGAATTCACGGTCCACAGCAGTTCGATCATTAATTCAGTCCCAATTTTTTGTTCTTTTAGCTTTATTATCCTTTAAAAAAAAATCAGTTGAATATGTATTGTGTTCGTGACCGATACTGTATAGCTGAACATGTTGATGGTGAAACGAATTTTCTTGAGGTGACTCAAAATTTGGGGGATGAGTCAAGAACGAACCGCGCTTAAAACAACTATTGCGAGGTGTACTGTCTCAATGTGGTGTTGGTTGTAATGGTGGTGGTTCGGGTATTGACTCAGGTGCACCCTTGAGTTGACTCACTTGGGTAAACAAGATTTGCGAGCATGTTTCTGAAGTGGATTCAACCTGTAGACCTTTTGAAATTATTTTGTTTGCATATTTCGTTTGACATGGTGAATTTGGTTTTTTAAGTAATTTGTCACTTCTATTTAATGTGACTTACAACGTAAACAAAACGTCAAATACAGCATTATATATAAAAAAATTAATTTCGAAGGTCAATATGAAAATTGGCATCTGTTAATATTTCGATAAAGCAATTTTCTTACCTAAGAATTCACATATTATCTACTTTTTCTCCCTCCTCTTCCATCATTTATTTTTCTTATCAAAAATATTTATTTATTACATTTATTAGCTTGAAAAATAGACCCGAAAACTATTATGCATAAACGCATATATTTTGCATGCAAAACTAAAAATAGAGGAAAAAAGGATTCAAGGGTTGGTTTATTGGTTAGATGTTTGAGACCCCTCCGTGATTCTTCCCCTTTAATTTGTTCCTCCCTTAAAAGCCAAAAAAAATATAAAAATTAAGAATGTTTTTTCTAGAGAAAAAATGAGAAGAACAAAGATGTCAATAGACTTTTGTCTATTAAAAATTAGAGCCCATATATAGGAAAGAATTAGGTATATACAAGGTAATAATATCCAGTATTACAGGGGTACAAATATCATTCATATAATATATGCAATACTCCTCCTTGAATGACAGTATATTTCTCGTTAAATTCTTGTTTGATAAAATTCAATTGGACAAAAACATCAAATGAAAGAAAAAGAATACAATTATTTTTTAGTATTAAAATAAATGTTGCAGGAAGACTCAAAGGGACAAAATTTAGACTAAGGAAAAAGGGTATAGATACTCTCTCTGATGTTGATTATTGTAAATAATTGAGTCGACATATCCCAGTCATGTGAATCAATTTCTTAGATGTAGATGTTGCCATTGCTTTAATAGAATGAATCAACTACATTGTCACTTGAGCGAATTTGTTGAAAAAATTGGAGTACTTTGATGATGCCTCATTAAAACCTTGTCAAGAAAACACCGTGGGACAAAACTTGAACTAAAGAAAAATAGTATAGCTGCTCCTCCTTATTCAATTTGTGTTGAATCATCATATCGTGATTTTTTAGGAATCTCGTAGAGGAGAGTATAGCAATAGATATGTAGGGATATACGACTTATATATTTTGATAATTCATACTAATCATAAAAATACTCTCTATGCAATGTCATTATACAAATTATATGTCTCATTATTACTCTTTATCAATTTCTCAAGTGTCTTTGAAAGCTCTAAAAGAAATCCAGCCATATTTAAATCATCAATGATGATAATAACTAACATAAATATTGATCTTTGTATCATATGGGCATTATTGATCATTCTTGTACCCCAATATATTCACTAAGTCAATTACATTGTATATATTTAGATCGCAAAGTATCTATATATTTTGATCAAATAAACTTGTATTATATGCTTTGAGTATATTTAACCCTTGGATGATTATAATTGTATGCTTATGTTTCACATTACAATTGTCAAATTATTACAATCAAATTTAATTCGTGAAACTTTAAAGAATGTGTTTGGGAAACATGTTTTTTCCTGCAAAATTCCCCAAATCACTTTTTAACCACACACATTTTCTCTCTCCAATTTTCAACCACACATTTTACCTAGAAAATACAAAAAACATGTTTTTAAACAAAAACGTTTACAAACAGCTAACAATTCTCTAATCATTCAACGCAATCCCAAAGTAACGAGTTATTGATTATCCCTTTTAATCCCACTTATTGTTACTTCAAAGAATACTCTTACCATATAGATTTGTGGATCACACATTTTGATATCACACATTGGTACATAAAAGAGCGCAATCTAGTAATTAGAATCCATCATCTTCTGAGAATTTATATTGATAATAACCACATATTTATTTGCACTTATGATGCATTTTTCAGGTAAATAAAATATTACATTTACTACATATCATTTCATATTCAACGCCAGATCTTTGAAACATTCATTGTGCAACAAGTTGTGTATTACTACTATACAATTTTATTTTCTATTTGCAAATACTTATTGGTATTTTACTGGATTTACACTTTTAAGTATTTAGACTTGCAGATCCCAAAACTTTAGGCTTTTGTAATAAGTTCAATTTAACATGGAAGCATACCAGTCAACTATTTTTATGTCGATTTTCCTTTACTATCCCAGCTATCATTCATATTATAATGCATTTTATTACAAAAGTTTGGGGGCTTGAAGATTTCAAGCACCATGCGATCAGTTTCATACTTTGCTTTTGCACGAGTGCTTTAAAAGTGTGTCGACACAATTGTCATTTCAATTCGATTTCTTTTCCCCATGTCAACATAACTATAGAGAACTTAATTTTCAATATTTTCAAGTACTTGAATATCTTCTAGAGATTTACAATTAGTTATGTCAATATATATTCTCTCTCATGAGTATATGATTCCTCAATAGAACCATCATAATCATTTGCTCCATTTTTTTATTTGGAGATCTTTGTTTGAATCAGATATCACTACACTTCATGTGTGTCACACATCAATATGAGATGGAGCAACTGTAGCTAGTATAAAGTTTTTTATTAATCTCATATAAATATTGAATAAGTGCATCTTATAATTATGTTATCTTTTGAACTTTTTGTTCGTATTTTCAATCGAACTTCTGGTTCGTATTATCAACTGTGAGGATATAAATAACATAATATGATGATACATTTCGTGTTATTTTCAGTTACTAGTCCTCCCACTAATACTGAGAAATCATGATATAAAGCATTACCTATTAAGGTTTATGCTATTTCATAGCATTTGATTTCTAACTAAATAAGTATTCTTAAATCCAACTAGTAGAGAGATTATGTTGTTGGAAAGAAGCATATTTGTGTTGCTACATGTAGTTAACATTCCCTAGTAAGAAGCATTTTGTACTCAATATTAATAGTTTAGCAATTGATTGAAGAAGTTCAATTAATTTTTTAAACTTTGAGCATTTGAACTATCATCACAATTAGTAATCGTTAAATATTTGGGATGTAAGCATTATCAAGACAATGTTATCTTATTTTAGAAATCTAAAAATTGTGCTCATAATGTATCAGTTTAAGCAAATAATCTCGTAAACTTTCACATACGAGTTTCAATAAATATACATGTGATTATCCAATAGATCCATACAATCATAATATTTCTTGATAGTTCACATAGAGGATGAATGAGTCCATAGTTCACCTTTAATACATTATAGATAATTTTGGGATTCAATCCCAATTTTAACTAGTTGTGATCAAATAACCAACTTATTTTGAGAACATGTATAACCAACTTATTGAGAATAAATGATATATGAGAATTATGAGATCGAAGAGTCCTAGTTCTTTAATTTAATATGTTTCGAATTCTCAATAATTTGTGCATCTTATTGATGCGGTATGGTCTTACTGATGATGCCAATAATTTTATTCATCTTATTGAACTTCTGGTTCAGTACAGTGTTTTTTTAATTGTATTATTATCATTATCATTATTACACACATTTTAGAAACTTATGATGTTTCTTTTTAATTTAGCGGAAAATAATCTACTATCAATAATAAAATTTTATCATCTAGCTCTCATATAATGCGTTATTCACTCTTCTAGAGTATCAAGATAATATTCTTCTGAAATATTGACATAATTTTGGTTGTATATTTTTATGACTATCAACACTACATATTCGTTTAAAATAAATAAATTTTCATATATGCTTCTTATAGAGCATTGAAATAATTGAATATTTGTGAGCTATTCTATTTAAAATAAAAATATGTTTTTCCTGGAGCGATAGATCAATAATCTTCTAAAATATTGAAATTATAATATCATACTCTTCAAGAGAAGATAATATTCTTTTATATTTGATGTGCTTCTTCGTGAGCAAATACAAATTAAACCTGAATATTTAACATATAATAAAGTTTTGCTTCTTGAAGAGCAAAAATGTAATATTTTTCTAGAATATAAATATATTGTGTTTTCTTCAAATTAAAGAATCACAATTGATAACAATCTCATTATATTGCACTCTTCAGAAGCAAACAATATTATGTTTTGTAATAAAAACAAATCAATTTATGAAATATTTTTCATATTGGGTACATCAAAATATGGCAATATTTAGATACATATTACTTAAAATGAATATTGGAATATTTATTTTGACTGTTGATTTGAATATTTATGAGTTTTGAACACGATGTCTAAATTTCACTACGATCGGATTGTGGATCGTTGAGATATCAACGTTTTATCACAGCTGTACATGTTGCCTGAATTATGCGAATTTCTGTGCTATTGATTCTAAAATAATAATATAACCCTTCCATAAAATACAACGTTATCCATTTTTTTTCACCAATATCAATTAAATATTCTTTCAGATTATTGATCATTTAAGATGTAACATAAGATGTATTAAGGTTTATTCTTCTTCAGAAGTATTAACATAATATTTTATTAGAATTATTTAAATAGAGTCATGTTTAGCTAAGAATATTGACATGAAATTTGTAATACCTCAATATTATTTTAAATATTGTTATTATGTGAATTTGTGCTTCTTCAAGAGTAATAAAATAATTCAAACGAAACATTTTCAAAATATATTACAATATTCTTATGAAATATATATTTAGATTATTTCTTTTCATGAATAATAATACAATATTTTCTGGAATATTATACTACGTTACTCAAATAGCACATCTATTTTCAAACAATACTACAATATTCTTCCTGTATATTGATTTTAGATTTTTTTTTTTTTTTAGAATAGTGATACAATATTCTTCTGAACTATCATACTAGATTATTGAATGAAGAATATTACATTAAAACAAATGTTTATTATATATTGCTATAGTCGAAACAATATGACCATATGGAATAACTACACTGCTTTCTTATGGAAATTCAAAGTTAAGAGAATATTGACATTTACTTTTAGCAAAAAAAGAAATTCTTCTCTGTAAATTCTATTTTCTATAAGTTCTCGTCTTTCTTTGATTGAAGGAAAATTTATTTTACATGTTAAAACTTGCTTGAGATTTGTGAAATAATAATTATAATGTTGTACTATTTCAGGAGTAACAAATTATTTATAATAAACTGATATGTGATTAATATTCTTCTGAAATATTAGTTATACTGTCGTGCTATTTTAGGGGCAACAACATGATGAATAAATACTCAATGTCACATAAGTTATATGTTTTTCTTCATGGATAAAAACAATTTAAATTTATATATATGACATGTTCTTTTATATATATGCTACTTCGGAAGCATGTTTTATTTTGCTATTACTTCTTCAAGAATAATAAGTTAATATTTTTTTGAAATATTAAAAATTATAATTTATGCTCTTCAGGAGTAAGCAATATTCTTTTGGATTATTAATTATAATGCTGTGTTACTTCAGGAGCAACAACATGATAAATTATAAATTAAAAGTAAAAGTAATTACCAATAATAATAATAATAATAATAATAATAATAATAATAATAATAATAATAATAATACATTAAACAAATATAAAGAACGTTAATTTAAAGATGAATAAATGTATAAGGTGAAATCATAGATTAAAACAATATATTATGCAAACATATAAAAATCAATACGTATTTTCAAAAAAAAATGAGGACTAGTACTACGTGAATTGACTTGGAAGAGAAAAAATAATGTGAACTTATATGGAAGCATGTAGAAAAAACTAAATAAGCACGAATTGAATTGGATTGGTTTGGTTTGCCATGTATGAATAAGCACATAATTGAAGTCAATGTTTACCCGTTTGTCATGTGTGAATAAGCACAAAATTGAATGTATTAATGTTGGAGAATTATAGTTGTACAAAATGGTTTACACCCTCACATGGAAGGAGCTTACAAATATTTTAGAGCAATGCTACTTGTACTCTAAGGTTGACAAAGATGTTGACATAATACATATATGACACAATCCTATTACTTTACCCATCACACCACTTCCTAAATCAACACACACAATCTCGTCACCTCATTTTTTTTATTTTTATATATGTATTATATCAACCTCCTTATTAACATTCAAGTTTGTACATGGATCATGTTTTATTGTATGTGGACCCATGTAAGGGGTGTGTAAACCATTTTATCATCCATTTTATACAAGTAGCATGTTCCATTAAAGTTTACACATTTTCTATGGCTAATAAACACATAATTGAATAATAATAATTTGGTATACAATCAAGGAAAATTAGAATTAGGTGGAGCGACGAAGGTATGCAGTGACTCCTGTGGATCTAGTCCCTTCCTCGTAGTACATTATAGATGGTTGGACTACCTATCATGAAGAAGACTGTGGTCCTAGTAATTGTTCCCACAGTTACATCTAGTGGCATCATTCCTTTTGCTGAAGTTACCCCTCCATGGAAGCTTGTAAGTATAACCTCTGTTGGAATCATCTTACTTTTTGTCTCAGCAAATTTCCTTATCATTATAGAGTGGATGGTATGTATGGCTATCCCATTGTTAATGAGCACATTTGACACGGGAATACCATTGACTAAGGCCTTCACATACAATGGCCTTAAGTACTTGGTTAACTTTGTAGACAGCTTTCTAAAAATAACTTTTTTCAGCTGTATCTATCTCTACTTCCTGTTTATCCTCTACTGAACTGAGTTCACGCAATACTTCACCTTGATCTTCTACAATCTGTGCCTTTTTGCTTTCTTCTTGAAATTCTTCATCTGTTAACCAACCAGTGGATGGAGGCAGTATCCTAGGAGGTGATCTATATTTTTCACAGCGAGGCACTCTTACCTTCCTCTTTGGTGTCCCATACAACACGTAATAATCAAAGGAACGTCCTAATGGTTTGCCCAGTTGATCCACCTCACAGACACCTTCTTGATATAATTGCTTCAATAAGGTGTTGCGCGATACTCCCCTTTTCCTTCTCTCTGCTTCTAAGTCAATCTCTTCATCTATGTCAATCATGCCATCATCCTCGTCATATTCTTCTTGGGACATTTGACCTTCTTCAAGTTCCAGCACACATGCCTCCTCCTCATCATCCTCTCTTTCTTCTTCTCCTTCCTCTTTACTCCTGAATTCGTTGGCTAATAAGTAGTTATTAGCCATAATAGGAGGCAATGTCCCAAACTGAATGGTGAGGGATTGTCCTAGATCTTCCTCATCTTCGTCCTTCTGACTACGCTCGAATCTTGATCCTCTGGAAGAACTCTTCGGCATCTTTCCCATCGATTCTCCTGTGTTGGCTTCCTTACTATTGTTGAGAACGTTTTTATTTGCCACCTTAATCAATTCAAGTGGTTTAAGATCTGGAGATCATTGCTGCTGCCTCATCATTCTCCCATAGTTTCTTTGAAAACGTCTTTGTTGTGTTCTAGTCATCTCATTAAATGGCACAACTTTCCTTGCATTGTGCTGGGAAGAATGCCACATATTTGGATGACGAGGTTGTGGTTTGAATGTTCTCCAGTTGTTCATCGGCCTAGACTGCCTTTCAAAGGGTGGTTTTCTATGGTACAGCCCACTCCGTCCTCTATCGGGCTGAAAATTAGGAACATTATCAGAATGATTATAATGTCCCCGTGTCTCCACATGCTTACTTACATCTCCCTGCATTTAGCACACAAAATGGCTTTGTCTTTTCTGGGTTCCTTTCCTTTGAGTTGCTCAAAAAACACTGCGATGTGGTTTGGGATCCTCTTCTCCATCATCTATGACTAACTTAAATTTTGTCAATCTACCTTTGAAGCCAGTTGACATCATATTCACCCCAAGTGGCTGTGGGAAAGGATTTTCATCCACTGCCATCTTCTTTTTGGCCTCTAACGTCATTCGCCTAGACTCAACGGCATCCTGTAATACATGACGGAAATCCAGACAATTATTAGTCATATGAGACCATGCATTATGTCATTTACAATATTTTTTACCCCTGATTTGTTCAGGGTTTGACAACTTATGCTTATCGCTTAGCTTTATTTGATTATCCTTATAATATAGTTTATCAAATATAAGGTCAGCTTTTGTCGCATCAATGGAGAAGACTCTAGCCTTTTTGTTTTTGTCCCCTATAGGCTCACTTTTGACCATTAGGTTTGATTCAGCCGTTAAAGGGCAAGTATATGTGTCTCCCCTAACCAATTCGGCTAGACATACTTCGGTCTAATCATAATAGTCATGATCGACCAGGTGGACATTAAAATTTGGGTCTTTATAGTAAGTCCCTTTTCATTTGCCCTTCTTCTCTAATTAGATGTTCATACCGACTACATTTTCTCTCAGATCAAAAATGTTAGGAAACTTCCTGTCTTGGAATTTTTTCTTTAGATCAAAACTGAGGCAATTTTGAGCGATCTTAACGAATTCTTTTTCAGGAAAAGGTACAAAATATTTGCTTCTAGCTGTTTTGAACTTCTGAAGGAAACTTTCTGCCCATTCATTTGGTATCTGGCGTAAATTCGCCAAATCGACCAAAGTAACCTCAGATTCAGATTTGTAGAACTGAGCGTGGAAAAATTGTTCTAGTTGTTACCATGTCTGAACAGAATTTGCTAGCAAGTTAATGAACCACGAGAATGCTACCCCTGTTAAGGAACTAGGGAATAATCTCATCTTATTGTAGTCTTTACCTCACCACATTGCAACGTGAAACGCCTTATGTGTTCTAGAGTAGACACTTCCCCAAGGCTAGTGAACAATGAGTACTCGACGTATTCCCACAGCCATTTGACCCCGCACTATCTCAGTGATTTGATCTCTCAACAAGACATTAGGATCATAAGGGACACCTATGGGTTGGTTTCTTGGTGGTATCACTGGAGGCCTAATGTTTGGCAACTGGTTAGCAGCAAAGTTTACATTGTTTAGACTATTGTTACCATTAGCCTGAATATCCCCCCCCCCCCAATCATTGACACATTGAGTGTTATGTCCATTAATTTGGACATTATCTCTTGCACTTGGGTTATCCCTCAAGTTTGGAATCTCACTACTATTATTCAAGTTAGCCATACCACTACCCCCCCCCCCCCCCCAAGTTGGAATTATACAGTCCAAAAGGTGGTTCTATTCCCTGATTTGGACTTACAATTGTGGGATTATGTCTGACAATTGTTCTGGCTTGGAAGTGGTGTCCAATATTTGGAAAAGTTGATTGACAAATTTGGCCTCTTAACCTATTCATAGTATCATGTAAGGTTCTTAGTTTCTTAGCCTTGTCATAATGTTCTCTTTCACTTTAAATAAACTTTTCCATATTGTGAACATATTGTAAGTTTACCTGTTCAACCACATCTTGGGTGAGTTTGCCAAGTTGTGAATGCATAGTCCGATGACTTAGTTCCGCCATTGGATCATAGCAGCTCTGACTTTGTCCATCTGTTCTAAGAGTGCTTTGCTGCTCCTCATATCTCTCGATCATAGACTAGAGTCGATTGCTTACTGGTTCCTTATAGGAATTTTTATGGGGCATATTGCTTCACATTTGTATCTTCGAACACCAAAGTTGTCCTACCTGGCGTGGAAAATTTGTTTCACGCGAAAGAAGCCTCTAACAAATTAAAAGGATTCAGAAGATGTGTAAGGAACAACAACCTTGCGAGACAAGGTCCCAACGAGGGGTGCTTTATTTACGAAGATTGTAACAAAAGCAAAGCGAGGCCTCTAAGGGGCGTAAGCAAATGAACTAGACTAAGATTTGACAGGAAATGTAAAGATATAAGAAAATTTCATATCTCTGTTTGAGAGTTGATTAATTGGTTCTTCTAAACGCCTAAGTTTCTACTATATATACAAAGCTATTTACAACTGCTTCCTAGCATTTGCATTCTTGATTTGCAGCCTTAATTTGTAACTTGTATGGAATAACTAATGCCCGTCATGTTGCATAACAGTCGCTCACTTCTTTACACAACTGATGTTCATTAACTTGCATCCAGTAACTTCCATGATCCCAATAATTTCTATGATCTCTTTTAACTGCCCAGAAGGTGGAAACTTTTGATGATTGATAGGATGAATCGTGGGATGACCCTCAAAACTGCTTCTTCAATCCTCATTTAGCTTGGTCGCCAATCGTCCTTAAAATCATCCTATCGTCCAAGCACCATGGTGATCGCCCAGTCACCAAGCTCCCTTCACATCGCCCTTCTATCCGAAATGGACTATCATGTTTTGGGCTTTTTATATTGGGCCTCCGAATTGGGTATTTTTGTGTCAACGATAATTTTGAAAAAGAAGCAATCTAAATCAATATTAGAGAAGAATATTATATTATAGTTCTTGAAAAATAAATAATATGTATCAATATTTCAGAAGAATATTGTAAAAATGTTTGAAAAAAGAGATTATATTTGATTATTTTGTTGTTTCAAAAGAAGCACAAATTCACATATAACAATATTTGAAAATAATATTGTATTACTACTAAAAAAATGTATATTATGCTAGTATTCATATTTTAAACGAATTTCACGTTGACTTTCTTGTGAGACACTCTATTTAAACAATATTCTAGGAAAACATTATATTAATTCTTGAGAATATTTTGTTGTTACTCCCTAAATATGATTATGAATTTATAAAAATCAATATTCCAAAAATATTGAATTGATATTCGTGAAACAAAAAAATTTATACTATGAAAAAGTTATATTATTATATCGGAATCAACAATGTAAAAATTGCGGGATCTGGACAGTAGCTGTGATCAAATGTTCATATCTCAGCAACTCATGATCTGATCGCCATAAAATTTGGATGGGACGTTTGGAACTAATTGTTCTTCATATCCAACGATTAAGATCAATCTCGGACTATTCATTTGTGAGAAATCTCTATGCGAACAATAGAAAATTTTGAATTACTTGGAAGATCGTGAATGTTTGAAGAATAAAATTTTTTACATTACTTAAAATTATTTAGCCTCTGTTTGGTAAAACATGTTTTTTTAATATTTTTAAACAACACAATTCCTCAAATCACTTTTTAACCATACACATTTTCTCTCTCCACTTTTCAATCACATATTCTACCTCGAAAACATAAAAAAACATGTTTTTAAACATACAACTTTTAACAAACAGAGGTTAAATTTAGTACAATTATTAAGGACTGTGTCGTTACTCCAGAGAAGAATGAAGGTATATTTGATCAATATTCCAGAAGAATATTGTATCTATTACTCTTGAAGAGTATATTTTGTCATGTTCCTGAAAAGGCACGAATAAAATAATTTAATAAAAATATTCAAGAAGAATATTAATTTATCGCACTTGAAGAGTATGTTTCCTCTTTATTCTATATAAAGCATAATTATATTTCGTCTCTTGGAATCTCTTCTCAATGTTTTTTTTTTTTTTTAAAAAAAAAAAAGAGGTTTTGAAACCTAACTATTATTATTATTATTATTATTATTATTATTATTATTATTATTATTATTATTATTATTATTATTATTATTCAATCCTTCTCTCTTAATTTTATATTGCACATGGTTTTGTGTAAGATTTAAAGTATAAGTTAGTATTTAGATATATATTTCATTAAATTCCTCTCATATCTTCATGCACATTATTTCTCAAAGTTAATACTTTTTAATTGTTGTACTTGTATATAATAAATTATTTTATTTGATAATCTTTTTTAATAGTAGATTATTAATTTTGAATAAGTTTCATTCTTTATTATTGTTGTTATTGAGAAGTACAACATTATAATTAATCTTTTAGAAAAATATTAATCGCTCCAAAAAAGCTTTAGTTATAATTTTCAATATTGAAGAAGAATATTGACTTATTAATATTAAAAAGCAATGGTAAAACTACAACACTTTTTAATGTGCATGCATAGAGGAATTTTTTTTTTCAAAGGCATGTTTATTTTTTTCACTGAGAGCATCTCCAATGCAATATGTGAATTGGGACTGACGTAAAAATGAAATTGACGGCTTTCTAGAGAACGTGGATAAATTGACAGAAGAAGTCCTAAATTTCATCTCCAATGATTCTGTCTACATTTAAATATTATTGATTACGTGACATTTTTTTAAATTTAAAAATAATAACTTATTCACAAAATAATTAATATAACATTAAAATTTTCGTTATTATAAACCATAAATGTTACTTATATTTCATTTCTATATTTTATTTTTGTAGTTAATCTTATTATGAGATTTTTTTTAATTATTACAGACAAAAAATCATTTATTAATCTTAAATTATTATTTTTTATTTTTATTTTGTTAAGATATTTCAGTGACTAATATTTTTATATAACTTTATTATTTATTGATAAATTTTTACTGATAAATTAAATTTATTAAAATGCATATTTTTTTAAAAAAAATATTAATCTTAAATATTATATAATTATGAATACTTTGAATGAAAGTGATAAAAAAGTGCTTGACCAGAGATAATTTTCAATGAAAATCTTCATGCCATGACACCCACATCTCTTTTTTAATATGGTTAAAATAATTATAAAATAAATTAATGCTAACTCATTCAGTTAGACTAAGCGTCAATATGTAGATGGAGAATTTGATATTATCAATTTTTTTTTTCATGTTACGTCAATTTAACATTGTAATTGATATTGTGCATTGAAGAGATATTTTTAACCCATTTCGACAATTTGTTGAGATGTCAAATTTTTTTCCCAATTAACGGAGTGTATTGGAGATGCTCTGATAGTCAATAATTATCTTTCAAATAATTCACGTTAATATCCATGAATATCTATGTGTTTAAGTTGTATGTATTAGACCATTTTTTATCTTTTTATCATTTACTGTAAAAACCATCGACTTTTCTATAAAAGTTATTGTATATTTTAATCATGTTAATTTTCATTAATATCTGTGCGTATGCAATGATTATGAATCTATGTTTACTACTATTTTTACTCAATTTGCTGCATAAATTTCTTGCATTCATATTTATCTCATTATTCTATTGTTGCCAAGCAATCGGATATTGATATTGCAAAGCCACCGTCATATATTTTTTTGTTATTTAGTAATAAATTATTTATTATTTAATTCATTCTTAGGATGTGTTCGGCGGCTTATTAAAGAGGAGAGAGAAGATTTTTTGTTATTTTTGAGGTAAAATGTGTGATTAAAAATTGGAGAGGAAAAATATGTGTGAATAAAATGTGACTTAAGAAATTGTGTAGTTTAAATTGTAGTTTAATCACCCCATTAAAGAGGTAGCCGAACAGAGGCTAAATTTGTTGTTACTCATGAAGTAGCATAACATTATTAATATTTAGAAGAATATTTTTTGCTCCTAAATTATATGATATTACAACTTCAATATTTCAAGAAAATATTGACTTATTATTCTTAAAGAAATATAAAATATATTAGTATTATTGAAGAATATTGTATTTTGTTCCCAGAGAAACACAAATTTATATGTTACAATATCCTACGTGAATATTTGGTTTGTTATTACTTCCGAAGGGCATGACTTTATAAGTTTCAGTTAGTCGAAAAATATTAATAAAATAGAAACACACAAAGTTTCTTCTAGTGTTTCTTAATTGATACTAGTTTTGCACCTGTGCGATGCACGGTCAATATTTGATACTCACATATATTGAATTTATATGTTAACATATGAAATGAATATTTAATTAAAAATGAGAAATGAATGAAGAAAATTAATTATAAAAAAGGTACATTACACGTATCTTAATTTTTTTTTACTGTTCATATATTTATCGTTCCAGAAAACATCTTTAAATATTGTAATTTAAATTTATTTAAAGTTTAAAATGGGGAAAAAAAACTACATATAAATAGAATAAAATATAGATATATCAGTGATATATACTCAGAGTTTTATTAAAAACGAAAAAGAAAGAAAAATGATCAATAAACACTTCTATTTCATCCTCTTTTATTTTCTATTTAAAAAAAATGTGTGATATTGATAATTTTTTCTACGTTTTTTTTTAAAAAAAATTGTAATTAATTTTCAAGAGGAGAAAGCAGATAAAGAAACTTCAGGACTTGAAAAACACGGCTATTTAAAAATTTGGATTCAATTTGATTATTTTGAATTTGAATCTTGTCCAAAATGAATATTAAATAGTCAATTAACCATTTTATGAAATATGTTTTAGGCGAGAAATTTGGAAAATACCTGTTTTTGAGAAGTGCTCTCTCTTTTTTTTGTTATAAATATATTTAGTTATTGTTTGAGCCCTCATTATTTATAAGTAAATTATGTAATAGTGATTTTTGAGAGAATGTGTACTTAAGCCCCTGTTTGAGACTCATTATTTCAAATAATGTAGTTTGTAACAGTAAATTTTGAGAGAATGAGTTGTTAAAAAATATGATTTTTTTTTTTTAGATTTATATATAAATTATTTCATTAATAGAATGTTGGTTGAAAAATGATGTTAAAAAAATGAGATTTTGAATAAAGAGTACCTAATAGGGGCCAATTTTTTTTACCAAATAGTTGCAATTGTAATAGTTAAGAACTTGAATGACTTACTATTAAAGAAGAAGAAAAAAATTCAATGACCATTTGTATTACTATCCAATTTTAATTATTATTAACGTAATTAATATTTTCAAAATATAATTTTTAGATTATCACAAATTAATTTATCATTTCCCAAATAGTAATATTAGAATTCATACTAACTATTTTAATATAATATTTGATATTTAAATATATTAAAAAATATTTCAGTTCATATTTACTTTAACATTACAAATTAAATGCACGTGTCGTGCATTTGAATTAATGTAACAAATTAAGCAATATGAAATATTAGTTTTAATTAAATTTTATCGAATGTATATTACAAATACATTTAATTTTATATACTAAGAAATCATTTATACATCTCAATTTATAAAATCGGCATAGTTGTTTAACCCACATGACATAATACTTTATCACTTACCTGTATGGAATTCAAAAGCAGTTTTTCTGAACTTTCTTTTTGCAATCACACATTCTTTGAAAAATCATTTTTTAAAAATTTTTCATATTACTTTTTAACTACACATTCTAAAAATACTACTTTTCACAAAATCAATTCTCAAAAAATGAAAATCAAACAGTTTAGTTCCGTATAAACCAGTCAACAATATGAAATCATGACCAATGACAAAAATTGAAAGAAATTTAAAAAAAACATCATAGATACAAACTACCAGCATTTAGAAGAATATTTTTTGCTCCTAAATTATATGATATTACAACTTCAATATTTCAAGAAAATATTGACTTATTTTTCTTCAAGAAATATAAAATATATTATTATTGAAGAATATTGTATTTAGTTCCCAGAGAAACATGAATTTATATGTTACAATATCCTACGTGAATGTTTGGTTTGTTATTGCTTCCGAAGGGCATAACTTTATAAGTTTCAATTAGTCGAAAAATATTAATAAAATAAAAACACACAAAGTTTCTTCTAGTGTTTCTTAATTGATATATTGTACTAATATTAATACAATTGAAACAAACATTGTATTGAATCAGAAATTCGATAACTTTAATATTTTATAATTTGGCATCACCGATTGAATCATCCTGATTCAATAATGAGAATTGTTGAGAATTCAAGAGGACATTGAAACTGAGTCCTAGATATTCCTGATTCTGGAATAATTTAAGGGTGAGTGTGGTAGGCCCGCCCGCTACCATATTGAAAAATTGAATACAATCAATGGTTACACATGTGGTTACACATGTGACTGGAAACTTCCACATGAAGTATAAGATATTATTTGCTCAAGTAATATTTCTACAAGCAAAGTGATATATGCCATCGAATTCATATTTCAAAATCACTAAATGATTTTATATACTGATTGAGATAATAATAATAATAATAATAATAATAATAATAATAATAATAATAATAATAATAATAATACATTGCATTGTCAATTGTTTAGCAAAATTAAATACTCTAGTTATTTGCTATAATGATCGATGAGAACAATCTGAGTAAAACTATTGTTTCACATCAGTATTTTGTATATAAATATACCAAAATGATAACTCCACGATTGGCTTATGAAGACATATGATTTTCATCTAAGGTAAACTATCATAATTTATTTTTTTCATTTGTGTTTTCTAGGTAGAATACGTGGTCAAAAAGTAGGTTTGAAAAATGTGTTGTTAAAAATTGATTTGAGAAATAGTTTATTTTTTTAATTGGTTTATAAACAAAAAATATGCTATTACCGAACAGAGGCTAAAATTTTGAAAAGTGTCGTATATCTATACATATATAAAAACAAAGTAACCATCACAAAAAATACGCACATACTTTCCCGCCGAAAATTACTTGCTAAATTTGAAAAGTGTTTGCCAAAAACAAGAGAATTGCAAAAAAAAAAAAAAAAAAAAAAAAAAAAAAAAAAAAAAAAAGAACATTAAAGTGCAATGGGAACCATTTTTAAATGTAATGGTTGAACAATCCAAACTTCAAACTCTAATGATTGCAAATTTAAATTACACTTTTGAGCATTACATTATAAATTTGAATTATTAATCTTATTATGTATCCTAACATCTTTTTTTTTTTTTTTTGTGAAAAAATTACATCAAAAGCATCATAAGTCTAAAAAATAAATATCTAAGTTTCAATTGTTATAAAAAGTATTCAAAACCTGTAATTTAGAAATTTTGTTAGATTTATTAAAAAAATATTATTCAAAAATTTTACACTTAATCATAGTGTAACTAATTTTGTAAAGTAATATTAAATTATTTCTAGAGATATAAATTATATTACAAAATGTGTTGAAAAAATTTAAATAACCTGAAAATGTTTTAATTTAAAGAATGAAAAATGTTTTAGTTTAAAAAACTTAAGAAAATTTCTTATATTGTGTATTTTTTTTTTAAAGTTTTCCAATTAGATTATATAAAATTAAATTAAATTAAATGACTAATCCAAAAATTTTCTTTCAAATCGAATAATTTCATACTTTATTGAATATAATTTTCTTTCAGATCAAAAATTTTCATATATACTTGATTGAATATTTTATATTTTTCTGGAACACAGTGTTCATTTATATTATTCTGGATTTTTTCTGTACAATGATTATGTTTTAATTTGAAAAATACTATTAAAATAAATTATATCTAAGTGATACATTAAAAAATAAACTTCATCAAAAGTTAAAATATATTACGTAAAAACATCACAAAGATCAAATGTAAAAGTCTTAATATCTCATTCATTTTAAATTATATCATTTAAGTTATATAATACTCAATATTCAGAAAACCTAAAATTGGCCCGATCCGAAAAAGGCAACATGTCAAGGATTGAAGGTTCAATCAAGTCGAACCGGGGTTGAACCAATTTTAATTAAAAAATTAATAATTATTTCAAACATCAAAAAATTTTCTAATAAAAAAAATTTATTTTAGAAATAAAGTAATATTTACTCATTAGGAGATAAAATTAAATACACAAAAAATATAATAACAATATTATTTAATTTCAAAATTATCAATTTATAACAAATATAGATTTAAAGTTGTTAATTTTATTTATTATATTATATTCAAAATAAAATACATTAACATTTAAAAAATAAGATAAAAATAACTTATTTAGAAGAAGAAAATCCAACAAACAAATAAATAATAAATAAAAATAATTTTTTAAAAGAAAAAAGACAAATTTAAAAAGAAAAATCCTATAAAGATTAGGATTTCCTAATTTTGATTAGTTTTGTACATGTTGCATTTCCTATTTTGATTAATTTTGTCTTTTTAAAAGTTTTGAATTCGATAATATTTTTTATTAAAATATTATTGTACTATGTTTTTAATTGATATGATTGTATAATTAATATTAATATATTTTCATAAATTTTGATTGAAATCACTATCACAAACATACTCATGTGCATCGCACGGATTACAAACATACTCTTGTGCATTGTACGGGTTAAAATACTAGTTTTCTCAACATTAACGCAGTAAGACGGAAATAAGTGAATGCTGAGAATAAGTGGTTATGTTTTAATACAGAGATCTAATATGAGAACGTGGATGATGAATCCATAAAAAATTGGCCAAAGATGAAAATTTCAGTATAGAGATTATTGTTATAGAACTTGTAGTCCAAAACACTTAAAAGTTTAAAGCTAATTAGTACTTGTGCAAATTGCAAAAAACATTATATAGTCATAAAACACGACTTGTTGCACACAAAATTTTTCAAATAAGTAACATGATATATGGTGGATAAAATTATAATCTAATAACTAATTTGGGCTCTTTGATATACCAATGACAAATACAAATTGCCGATTCTTATCTTGGTATTTTTGGAGTATTTTTTTACATACCAATTGATTGGGGACGCTGAGATTTCAAGAGAAATGATTACATATTACATTTATGAGAAATAATATATATTTAAATGATTGATTATACTCCAGTCAATTGAAAATTGCTATATAAAAAATGTTTGGAATATTTTTAAAGTAGACTCCCCGTTCATTAGATAGAGAAGACCACCTTCATGATTCCCTACTGAACTTATTCTTGTAGTTCTTGGTCTGTGAAGATACGGAGCACCTAGTATAATTATTGAAGATTTAATATGCCTAGAAATAGAATCACATTGGAATGGAATGTGATTGAGATCACATGAAGAATATTACAAATTATTCTATATGATAAAATGTTGATATTGAGATGTATAATTATTTTGAATATTATTTGAAAATTCTGACAGTTGATTTTCAATATGCAAATTCCTAATCAACAGTTCACCAAAAGTGAATCATGTTTGACTGTTTACCGAAGTGGATGAGTCACTTCTATTGTTGAGAAATGTATTCAGTGCATTAGTAAATACTGATCTAAAACATGGCTTGGTATACTATTTTCAATAATGATTGAAAATATGATATAATTATTCAAAGTTGAAAGGTAGTCGTTATGACGTATTGATGACGATAATGTACTCTTTTTTCTTTTATTATGATTTTTTTCTGCAAGGTTTTTCTTGCTAAATGTTTTATTGAGAAATTATCACAACTATTTATGAGCTATTATTTAACAACCACACTCTTAAATTATACTGAAATGTTTGTGATAAGTGAAGAAAGTCAAGTACAATATATGGTCAACATTTGAAGAATGACTTCAAATTTTGTGATGCTGGTTATTTATAAAAGGACCTTTTTACATACATATTTAAGAAAAAGCCGATTAGAGTGATAATGAAAGAATAGGTAGTGATGGTGAGAGTGTTGATGATGTGATCCCGATGAAGGATCCTCGCGGAATTGAATTAAAACGCAGGGAAAGTTTCGAATTTAGGTTAGAACGGACGGTGACATGGAGACCCGAGTCTCATGACTCAAGAACCCAAGGTATATTAAACCTTGGACCTATTAAGATGCGGAGATAAGAACCCACATGGGTTGAATGCCACAAAGGTTGCCCACGCCTTTGATAAGTGTTAAGTGCATTTTTACACACTTTTAATACCTTTAAATTAGCATATTTTGGAACATCTTGAGCAAATATCTACTAATTTATGCATATTTTGTATTTGAATAGGTTAATATCCAAGTTTGAGACCAAAAACCACAAAAGGAGTGAAGATTCTGCTGAAAATCCAAGTTTGGGGACCATTTTGTCACCTCCGGGAAGTTTTGGACAAGCTGAGCAATTAATCGAGGGACCAAATTGCAAGATTCCAAAAGTTGAAGGACCAAAAGTGCAATTCTAGAAGGACTTATTTGAAAGAAATCTGAAAAGTTGAGGTCTAAATTGCTCAAGATTAAAAGATGGAGGACTTAATGGCAATTTCGGGAGGGACTTAGCTGCAAAAACACCCTCCAGCTGAGCCACGCGATCGCGTGGCTCGAACCAGGTCGCGAACGCGACTTGAACCACAAAACGGACCCGAGACTCGAAGCTGCCAGAAAAAAGCACCGCGCGCGATCGCTCGGTTGAAAGAAATAATAATAAAAAGATTTTCCGGGCCGGACCGGGTCAACCCGGCCGAACCGGGTCGGCCCGGGCCGGACCGGATCAACCCGGCCGAACCGGGTCGGCCGGGCCGACCCGGTTCGGCCCATATGCAGAATTTCGTGGATCTAACAAGATTTTAGGGTTTTTTTGGGTGATTTTTGGGTGTATAAATAGAAAAAATCCTCATTTTTCTAGGACTATGTAAGTTTCTTGCCTCTTTTTTCTATTTTCTCTTGTATTTTTTTTAACATTTACCTTATTTAATGTAATGTTTAATTAATGTTTTAATGTTTTTGTGTTCTTCTTCTACATTTCATTCTCTTGTTGTAGTTTAAGTTTTTATATTTGGTATTTTCTCAAATTTCTACCATAAATGTTATATATTTTAAGTGCATTTAATGTTTTATGTTTGGGTTGTTGAAGATATTAATGGTTGATGAAGAAATTTGGTTCAAAGTGAAGGATTCTTGGGTTTTCACTTCAAGAACTTTACAAAAAGGGGAGTTTTCTTTATTATCTTGTTTTTAATCTTTATTTTAAGTATTATTCTCATGTTTATGTTATTTGTTAAATGGTGTTGTTAGTTTATTATTAGGGGTTAATATTATTGTGTTGGAATTTTAATTAGTTTAAGGTTATTTAAGTATTTTAGGTTGTTTTTGGATTGTGGGTATTTATGTTTATGTATTTGTGATTGTGAATGTTGTTTATGTTTTTTGTAATTTTTATAATGTTTGTCACTATGTTAGGTTCTTATTGGAATTTACTTCACATGTTAGGTTAAATTTAAATTTTCCCATGTAATTTGGTTAATTAATTGACTACCACTATTTGATTTGTGAAAGAAGAAATTAGTGTAGTTATAAAAACTAAATTCACCTTGTTTCATGTTTTCTAGTTTAGTTTAGTCACCAAGTTCTTTTTATTATTAGCTTATTTTGGATAATTAGTTTTAATCCTAGCTTTTACATATTATTGTCTATTTGCTTTAATTAACTAGTTTTTCATGTTGCCATGTTTTAATTTTATGATAGTTAGTGTTCACCATCAAACCAACTTTTTGTGTTACTTGACTTTTCTTTTAAAATGAAATCAATAACTTTAGTTACACTTCAATCATTCCTCGTGGGTACGATAACCCGGACTTCTCTAGTCCACTTTACTACTTGAACGCGAACCGTGCACTTGCGGTATACGATTTTAGCGAACAAGTTTTTGGCGCCGTTGCCGGGGAATGATTTTATTTGTACTAAATGCATTGATTCTTTGTTAATGGAATTGTCTTCTCATTCTCATCTCTTTCTTCTTTTTATTTTTCATTTTCTAGGTACTCTTGCCTTGTTTATGCAACAACGTCCGACTTGGGACATTCTTCCAATTGATCCCGAACCCGAACGAACTTTTAGGAGGAGGATTAGGGAAAGAAGAGAACAAGTTGAACAACAAAGAATACAAGACAATATGGGGGACAACCAAGGTGGTGCCGATCCCGTTATTGATGAAGATGATAGACCAATGGGGCAATTCATGGTCCCTCTCATCACTCAAAATCGAGGAAGCATCACATATCCCCCATTTGGACGTCCGGACTTTCATCTAAAGCCGGATGTGATAAATCTCTTCAAAGGGCGTCTACAATTCTATGGAATGACCGAGGAGAATCCATTTACTCACATCTCGCGGTTTTTGGAGATGTGTAGTAACTTTGATTATCCGGGAATTAGCAAGGAAGCTATCAACATGCGGTTATTTCCACATACCCTTAGAGATGGAGCTCGTGAATGGTTAGATGCCAACCTGGTTGGAAGTATTACAACATGGGATGATCTTACTCAAAAGTTCACTACAAAATATTTTCCTCCATCAAAAGTGGCTAAATTGAAGAGTGATATCTCCACATTCCGACAACTTGACACCGAATGTTTCTATGAGACATGGGAAAGATTCAAGGAGATGTTGAGGAAATGTCCAAATCATGGGTTCACCAAGCAAATGCAAGTTCAATATTTCTATCTTGGGATGAATCCATCTAGTCGAGTGACGGTTGATTTGGCCTCCAATGGAGCTATCACTACAAAATCACCTAATGAGGCAATTGAGCTCTTTGAGAGGATGGCTAATCACAATTCTACTTGGCCAACCGACCGCATGGTACCAAAGAGAGCCACGGGAATTCATGAAGTTGATGCATATGCGGCTTTATCGGCAAAGACGGACCTTCTATTCAAGAAGTGTGATGATTTGTCTTCTCAACATACGGTAAAAGCAATCTACCCTCCTATTTCTATTTGTGATGCATGTGGAGTAACACACAAGGTTGAGAAATGTCCCATGCTCAAAATGGCTTGTACTTCAAATGAGCAAGTGAATTACGCTCAAAATTTCAACCGACCACAAGGCAATCCTTACTCCAACACATACAATCCGGGTTGGAGGAATCATCCGAATTTTTCGTGGTCCAACAATGAAAATCAAGTAAAGCCTCCTGGTTTTGTTCAACCTCCACCACCCCAAGAGAAGAAGCCTTCCATTGAGGAGATACTCATGCAATTCATGAACATGACCAATACTATTCTCCAAAATCAAGCGGCTTCTATCAAAAATCTTGAGACTCAAGTTGGGAAATTGGAAAAAATGATGACGGAGAGACAACAAGGAGCCTTGCCAAGCAATACCGAGATCAATCCAAGGGAAAATGTGCAAGCCATCACTACAAGAAGTGGAATTCAATTACCGGAAGTCACGGTAAAGCAACATGTGGCACAACCCGAGGTGAAAGAAAAAGGTAATGAGCATGTTGAGGAGGCGAATGAAAATGATGCAACATTGAAGGAAAGTGGGGAGACCTCAACAAAGGTTCCTACTCCAGTGAAAGCTTATGTGCCTCCCATTCCTTTTCCTCAAAGACTCCAAAAGCACAAGGTGGATGCACAATTTGGTAAATTTCTTGAAGTTTTCAAGAAACTTCACATCAACATACCATTTGCCGATGCATTAGCACAAATGCCTAGCTATGCAAAGTTTATGAAAGACATCCTTTCCAACAAAAGGAGGCTAGAAGATCATGAAACTGTGATGCTCACGGAAGGATATAGTGCCATACTACAAAACAAATTGCCTCCAAAAATCAAAGATCCAGGGAGTTTTACTATTCCTTGTACTATTGGTGATTTAACTTTTGGTAAAGCATTATGTGATCTTGGTGCTAGTATTAATTTAATGCCTTTGTCTATTTTCAGGAGATTGGGCATGGGAGAGGTGAAGCCAACCAGAGTTTCATTGCAATTGGCCGATCGTTCTAATAAGCATCCGCGTGGTATTGTTGAGGATGTGCTAATCAAGGTGGACAAATTCATCTTCCCTGCCGATTTTATCATTCTTGATATGGAGGAAGACCTTGATATCCCAATCATCTTGGGAAGACCCTTCTTAGCGACCGGTCGAGATTTAATAGATGTGCAAGGAGGCAAATTGATATTGAGGGTTCAAGATGAGCAAATCACATTCGACATTATGAAATCCATTAAGTACCCCGTCGAGGTAAATTTATGCTCCCGAGTAGACATCATTGATCAAGAGGTGGCTACATCATTCATCTATGGGTCATCTAAGGATCCCCTTGAGACTTGCATTGCTCACTCCATAACCACCGAGGGAGAGGATGATTTGGACATCGGAAGGATGTCACAACACTTGAATGCTCCAAAATTTTATCCCTTCAAGAAGAGGCCATATTTTGAAGAGTTGGGAGAGAGCTCTTCTCCTTCACTACCCTCCATTCAACAAGCCCCAACTCTTGAGCTCAAACCTCTTCCATCACATTTGAGGTATGCATACTTGGGTGATTCTTCTACTCTTCCTGTTATTATCTCGAATTTGTTGAATGAAGTGGAGGAAGAAAAACTACTTGAGGTGTTGAAAATGCATAAAATGGCTATTGGGTGGACTATGGCGGATATCAAGGGTATTAGCCCTACCTTGTGCATGCATAAAATCCTCATGGAGGATAACTTCAAACCAACAGTGGAGCACTAACGCCATCTAAATCCAAACATGAAAGAAGTAGTGAAAACCGAGGTATTGAAGTGGTTGGATGCGGGAATTATCTATCCAATCTCGGATAGTGCATGGGTGAGTCCCGTCCAATGTGTTCCAAAGAAAGGAGGTGTCACGGTGGTTGAAAATGAGAACAATGAGCTTATTCCTACAAGGCCCGTGACGGGATGGAGAGTGTGCATTGACTACCGGAAATTGAACAATGCCACTCGAAAAGATCACTTTCCTCTCCCCTTTATTGACCAAATGCTTGAGAGGTTGGCGGGGCATTCTCATTATTGTTTCTTGGATGGATACTCGGGCTACAATCAAATTTTAATAGCCCTCGAAGATCAAGAGAAGACCACCTTCACATGTCCATATGGGACTTTTGCTTATAGGAGGATGCCGTTTGGTCTTTGCAATGCACCGGCTACTTTTCAACGTTGTATGATGGCCATTTTCTCCGACATGGTGGAAAAATTCATCGAGGTATTTATGGATGATTTTTCAGTTTTTGGTTCTTCTTTCAATGAATGCTTGGATAATCTTGATCTAGTGTTGAAAAGATGTGAAGAAACCAATTTAATGCTTAGTTGGGAGAAATGCCATTTTATGGTGAGAGAGGGCATTGTACTTGGCCATCGGATTTCACAAGGGGGGATTGAGGTTGATAAAGCCAAAATACAAGTTATTGAGAAATTGCCTCCTCCTACTTCGGTGAAAGGCATAAGGAGTTTCTTGGGGCATGCGGGTTTCTATAGGAGATTCATCAAGGATTTTTCTAAAATCACTATGCCTCTTTGTTCTCTACTTGAGAAGAACAACACTTTCCATTTCTCTCAAGAGTGTCTATTGGCTTTCAACACTCTTAAGGAGAGGCTTATCTCGGCTCCTATTATTGTGGCCCCGGATTGGAGCTTACCGTTTGAGCTCATGTGCGATGCTAGTGATTATGCTGTGGGAGCAGTTTTGGGGCAAAGGAGAGGTAAATTGTTGCATGTGATCTACTATGCAAGCCGAACATTGAGTGATGCTCAATTGAATTATGCCACAACCGAGAAAGAGATGCTTGCCGTGGTCTTTGCCTTTGACAAATTTCGATCTTATCTTATCGGCTCAAAAGTAATTGTCTATACCGATCACTCCGCTCTAAAATACTTGCTTGCTAAGAAGGATGCGAAGCCAAGGTTGATTAGATGGGTCCTTCTCTTGCAAGAATTTGATTTGGAAATCCGTGATAAAAAGGGAGCGGATAATCTTGTGGCCGATCATCTTTCTAGGCTTGATCAACCTAAAGAAGTGGAAGTAGAGGAAATCAATGAAGCCTTTCCGGACGAACAACTATTGCACGCCAACCATCTTCTCCAAGTTTTTGAAGCACCATGGTATGCGGATTTCGTGAATTTCCTTGTAAGTGGTATTCTTCCCCCGGATTTCTCTTATCAACAAAAGAAGAAATTCTTTGTCGATGTGAAACATTATTTGTGGGATGAGCCATATTTATTCAAGAGGGGGTCGGACCAAATTATTAGAAGATGTGTTCCTGAGGAAGAAATGGAAGCAATTCTTGATAGGTGTCATTCATCACCTTATGGGGGTCACTTTGGAGCTTCCAAAACCGCCTCAAAAGTTCTTCAATCGGGATTCTATTGGCCAACTTTGTTCAAGGATGCTTATACCTTAGTATCCAAATGTGATAGATGCCAAAGGAGTGGGAATATCTCTCGGCGTAATGAAATGCCATTGACTTCAATTTTGGAAGTGGAAATCTTTGATGTTTGGGGAATTGATTTCATGGGGCCATTTCCATCCTCGTTCTCGAATCAATATATTTTGGTGGCGGTGGATTATGTTTCTAAATGGGTAGAGGCGGTGGCATTGCCTACTAATGATGCTCGGGTGGTGGTCAATTTTCTCAAGAAGAACATTTTTACACGATTTGGAACCCCCCGACTCATCATTAGTGATGGAGGCAAACATTTTTGCAATCGCCTCCTTGACTCACTCTTGTCAAAATATGGAGTGAAGCACCGAGTTGCCACACCTTACCATCCCCAAACAAGTGGCCAAGTGGAGATCTCAAATTGAGAGTTGAAAAGAATTCTTGAGATGACGGTGAATACATCAAGGAAAGATTGGTCGAGGAAGCTAGATGATGCATTATGGGCTTACCGCATCGCATTCAAGACTCCTATTGGTATGTCTCCATTTTGTGTTGTTTTTGGAAAATCATGTCATCTCCCCGTTGAACTTGAGCATCGAGCATTTTGGGCTACACGGGCATTAAACTTTGATGCAAAATTAATTGGTGAGAAGAGGTTGCTTCAACTTAATGAACTTGACGAATTTCGCCTCAACTCATATGAAAATGCTCGCATCTATAAGGAGATGACCAAGAAATGGCATGATAACCACATTATGAAGAGAGACTTCAAAGTTGGGCAACAAGTTCTTCTATTCAACTCCCGACTTCGACTATTCCCCGGAAAGCTTCGATCCCGTTGGTGGGGGCCGTTCACAATTTCTCAAATCTTTCCCATGGAGCTATTGAGTTTTATCATCCCGACAAGGGACATTTCAAGGTCAACGGGCAAAGGTTGAAGCCATTCTTGGAAGGGGAACCCCCGGAGGAAAAATCATTATAATGCTCCCGAATAAAAATCCAAAAGTCGAGCTTATGACTTTAACCAAGCGCTTTTTGGGAGGCAACCCAAATTTCTTCTCTTTTGAGTTACTTGTATTTATTTACTATACTTCTTTACTTCCTTTTTAATTAATTGTCAAACTTTTGTAGGTAACAATTTTTTTTGAAAATCCTAAGTGACATGGTCCTCAACAAGTTTGGGGGTGAACTACATTCGACGAAAGCTTAGGTCAATTTCAACGTCACAACCAAGCATTGAATCAGGGAAGTTTCACTACCTCTTATCTCCTTTACATATTGTTTCTATTTTCACATTGAGGACAACGTGTAATTCAAGTTTGGGGGTGTTGACTTCATTTTGCATTTTATCATGTTAGATAGCCTTCCTGGCTTAAGATTTTGTGACGTTTGATTTTGTTCATTTTGTTGTGGATATTGACATGCTAGATAGCCTTGTCGGCTCAAATGATTTGATGTTTGAAATTGCTGATTAATTCATGAGTCATGATCAAATATGCTACTTGTGCCTATTTTTATAAATTGCTTATCTATGAGTGATCCTGAGTTCTCTTGAGCACAATAGTCATAACTAATTGTTGTTGCGATTTGGAATCCATTGAAGGTCGGAAAAATTTGTGAAGTAGAAAAATTAGGTTGTGAGCTTGTATTTTCAATTTTTATCAACCTATCAAATTCCCTCTCTATGTTATTAATCTCTTAATCCTTTGTGAGACAAGTTTGGGGGTGGTTGAGCCGGTAAAGGAGACGGTCTAGATGTGTAGTGATTCCATGCATGCTTGATCTAAATTTGTGTGGAGTGTTGTTGATGTTAGTATAAGCTAAGTGATGACCAAATGCTAGAAATCTAAGCCCATTTTAATTATTGCATTGCCCTATCTCGTAGCCTTTTTGACTCGAGTAATTAAGCCCGTAGGAGTATCTTGAAACTTGGTGCCTTAAGTTTGAAACTTGGGAGTCATCGGCCTAAAGCTCGCTACATGGGTCAATTAGAAAGCTTAATGAGTAGGGTACACACACACTTGAAAAAAAAAAAAAAAGCACATCATCATCATTGCATTTGCTTAATAAGTCTACCTCACTTCGTAGCCTTTTTGACTCGAGTTAGTAAGTCCGTAGGGGTATTTTGAAACCTGGTACCCTTTGATCTTAAAACAATCGGGGAGTTGCCGACCTAAAGCTCGCTACATGGGTCAATTAGAAAGCTTAAGGGAGTGAGGAAGTCACGAGAAATCATCACATTAGTTTGTAGAAATCATGCATTTGTATTTGCATAAGGGCTTAGATTAATAGTGGGTTTGAATTTCTTGGTATAAACTTTAATGTTGAAACACTCATCTAGTGGAAAGTCACTGCATATCTAGATTGTTGAGATTGCTGGTAAGTCATAACCAAGCTTTAGTGGAAAAAGAAATGTGTGAATTGAGAGTCACCCCTAGGATGCATTTTGGGAGAGAAAAGAAATAATATGGGGGGATGAATGTCACGAGAGGGTAAGGAATGAAATTGAGCACTAAGGGTGGATAGTATTATTTTGAAATTTATCCCTCCTACAATGTTTCTTTGAACCTTAGTGATAATTGGAAGTGACTATGCACACACACACCGATCAAACATGAAATAAGCTCAACCTCGTTTTGTAGTATTATTTTGAAAACACAATTTTGAATTAATCATGCAATTTTACACTCACAAAAGAATTTACAAGTTATCTAGCATTGTTGATCATTCATTCATTTACTTTTTGTGTTAGTAGATATTCTTGCTCGAGACGAGCAAGAGTTTAAGTTTGGGGGTATTTGTTAAGTGCATTTTTATACACTTTTTATACCTTTAAATTAGCATATTTTGGAACATCTTGAGCAAATATCTACTAATTTATGCATATTTTGTATTTAAATAGGTTAATATCCAAGTTTGAGGCCAAAAACCACAAAATGAGTGAAGATTCTGCTGAAAATCCAAGTTTGGGGACCATTTTGTCACCTCCGGGAAGTTTTGGACAAGCTGAGCAATTAATCGAGGGACCAAATTGCAAGATTCCAAAAGTTGAAGGACCAAAAGTGCAATTCTAGAAGGACTTATTTGAAAGAAATCTGAAAAGTTGAGGTCTAAATTGCTCAAGATTAAAAGATGGAGGACTTAATGGCAATTTCGGAAGGGACTTAGCTGCAAAAACACCCTCCAGCTGAGCCACGCGATCGCGTGGCTCGAACCAGGTCGCGAACACGACTTGAACCACAAAACGGACCCGAGACTCGAAGCTGCCAGAAAAAAGCACCGCGCGATCGCTCGGTTGAAAAAAAAATAATAATAAAAAGATTTTTCGGGCCGGACCGGGTCAACCCGGCCGACCGGTTCGGCCCATATGCAGAATTTCGCGGATCTAACAAGATTTTAGGGTTTTTTTGGGTGATTTTTGGGTGTATAAATAGAAAAAATCCTCATTTTTCTAGGGCTATGTAAGTTTCTTGCCTCTTTTTCTATTTTCTCTTGTATTTTTCTTAACATTTACCTTATTTAATGCAATGTTTAATTAATGTTTTAATGTTTTTGTGTTCTTCTTCTACATTTCATCCTCTTGTTGTAGTTTAAGTTTTTATATTTGGTATTTTCTCAAATTTCTACCATAAATGTTATATATTTTAAGTGCATTTAATGTTTTATGTTTGGGTTGTTGAAGATATTAATGGTTGATGAAGAAATTTGGTTCAAAGTGAAGGATTCTTGGGTTTTTACTTCAAGAACTTTACAAAAAGGGGAGTTTTCTTTATTATCTTGTTTTTAATCTTTATTTTAAGTATTATTCTCATGTTTATGTTATTTGTTAAATGGTGTTGTTAGTTTATTATTAGGGGTTAATATTATTGTGTTGGAATTTTAATTAGTTTAAGGTTATTTAAGTATTTTAGGTTGTTTTTGGATTGTGGGTATTTATGTTTATGTATTTGTGATTGTGAATGTTGTTTATGTTTTTCGTAATTTTTATAATGTTTGTCACTATGTTAGGTTCTTATTGGAATTTACTACACATGTTAGGTTAAATTTAAATTTTCCCATGTAATTTGGTTAATTAATTGACTACCACTATTTGATTTGTGAAAGAAGAAATTAGTGTAGTTATAAAAACTAAATTCACGTTGTTTCATGTTTTCTAGTTTAGTTTAGTCACCAAGTTCTTTTTATTATTAGCTTATTTTGGATAATTAGTTTTAATCCTAGCTTTTACATATTATTGTCTATTTGCTTTAATTAACTAGTTTTTCATGTTGCCATGTTTTAATTTTATGATAGTTAGTGTTCACCATCAAACCAACTTTTTGTGTTACTTGACTTTTCTTTTAAAATGAAATCAATAACTTTAGTTACACTTCAATCATTCCTCGTGGGTACGATAACCCGGACTTCTCTAGTCCACTTTACTACTTGAACGCGAACCGTGCACTTGCGGTATACGATTTTAGCGAGCAATAAGTTTGAGCTTGGTGAACGCCACAAAGATTCGAATAATCTTTGATAAGTTCGGGAATCTTCAACAAGATCAATATTTGAGAGAGAAAAACTCAATAGATTTTTTTTTATTAATCAAAATCCGCGTTGTATTACAAGGAAGACGCCTTTATGTTGGCTACCAGAATAAAAATCCAAGTCTACTTAGGAAACTAAATCAAATCTAATATAATTAGGGAATACATAAAATCTCTCAGAATAAAGTTCTAATTTAATTGGAAACAATAATAAAAAGAAAGTAAACATAATCTAGAAATTATGGAGATATTGTAAATTTTTTCTGCATAATTGACTTGCCGATTTGAAGCCCCAAACAATCGAATTTGGCCATAAATTCAGTGGGCTCAAGGGTTTTAGCCCATGAGTTTTGCTCAGTGGCACATTTCTATTCGAAAACATATATTATGTATCTAATTCTGGCATTTGTTTGGCTTGAGTATTTAGTCTTTCTATCAAGCCCGCTATGATTTTCATCATTCCCTCCTTCTTCAGGAAGATTCGTCCAAAATCATAGCTTTGTTCATGATTTACAGTTGCCCCACCTGGATCGAATGGGAATATTTTGTCTCCGTTCCATATGATCAACCAATAGTTCCCCTTCAATTGACATCATGAAAGTATTGAAACACGAGCTTGAATTGCCATGGTTGGTGTGACTCATGCTCCCATGTATAATTATAAACCTGTAAGAAAGATTGAAATAAAATGGGGAGGGGAATGTTAGTTTCATAATGTACAAGGTACGGATCTTTGTACTCATGATGAATCATCAACACCTCATCATGTGCTACAATGAGGCTCTTCCCTTCACCTCCTTCATTCGTTGCAACTTCTTGCTCAATATCTTCTATCTCTTTCCTCTCAAGCGCAACAACCTCTTCTAACTCCACATTTTCAAGCTCACCCACTTCTTCTAAATTTTTGGTCTCAACCAAATCTTTTACATTTTCATTATCAACCTCTTCAACCCTCAATTCATGAACCTCATTTTCATGACTCAAATTTTTATCTTCTAACTCAAGTTTCAATTCTCCCTCCTTCTCAACAATCTTATCCCAAGGCTCCAATTGTAAATCCACCACATTTTCACTTTCACCCTTTTGTAATTTAGCTTCAGCCTCTCTTTCCCTCTCTTCCTTTTGCAACTTAGCCAATTTTTTCCTTACTCTTTGTGCATTCATTTCCTCATCTAACTGTATTAATGTCTTTGTCATCTCCCTGAATTCCTTCTTTAATCCCAAATCGCCATCTCTCAATATATTTGGCTCATCCCCAATCACAACCCTAGGTTTATGATTAGGCCTACATCTGTTACGTGGTTGAGTAATTTCGGCATCCCATTTTGCCTCCAATTTCGCAACCCCACTTCTCAAATTATTTCTCCATCATTGCAAGACTTAATTTGGGAAAAAAAAATAGACGTAAAAATAATTTTGGAATTTTTTTGGGGATATTTTCGGGATTAAGACGCAAGAAACTCAAGAAACATGAAGAACACGAATAAAGACTCAAACTATAAAAACAAGATATGAATGATTTTTATGTGATAGACTCTGATAAACACATAAAAATCAAACTAGGATAGAAACGAAAACCTAAATTCAGAATCCAGCTATGATACCAGATGATGTGATCCCGATGAGGGATCCTCACGGAATTGAATTAAAACGCCGGGATAGTTTCGAAATCAGGTTGGAACAGACGGTGACATGAAGACCCGAGCCTCACAACTCAAGAACCTAGTGTATATTAAACCTTGTACCCATTAGGATGCAGAGTCAAGAACTCACATGAGTTGAACGCCACAAAAGTTGCCCAGGCCATTGATAAACTCGAGTTTAATGAATGCCACAAAGATTCGAACAATCTTTGATAAGTTTGGGAATGTTCGAAAAGAACAATATTTGAGAGAAAAACTCAATAGAATTTTTTTTATTAATCAAAGTCTGCGTTGTATTGCAATGAAGAAGCCTTTATATAGTCTACCAGAATAAAAATCTTATTCTAGTTAGGAAACTAAATAATATCTAATCTAATTAGGGAATATATAAAATCTCTCGGAATAAAGTCCTAATCTAATTGGAAACAATAATAAAAAGAAAGTAAACATAATCTTGAAATTATAGAAATATTGTAAATTTTCATCTACATAATTGACTTGCCGATTTGAATCCCCAAACGACCGAATTTGGCAATAAATCTAGTGGGCTTATGGGATTTTGCCCATGAGTTTTGCTCAACGGCCTATTTCTACTTGAAAAAAGTATATTATGCATCTAGTTCCTGCATAGTTGACTGGATTGCACTTTGTATAGAAATGAGGAGGAATAAAGGAGATAGGCATGAGGGAGCATAGAAGAAATAATGAAGACCTGGATAAAGTGGATAGGAATCTTGAGAATATTAAGATGAAAATAACATGTTTCCAAGGGAGGAATGACCCCAAGGTGTATTTAGATTGGGAGAAAAATGTGGAAATAATTTTTGATTGCCAAAAATATTCGGATAAGAAAAATGTGAAGTTAGCTTTGATAGAATTCATTGATTATACTATCATTTGGTGGGATCAATTGGTAACAAGTAGGAGGAGAAATTATGAGTGGCATGTGGAGATTTGGTGTGAGTTGAAGGTGATTATGAGGAAGATGTTTATTCAAAATCACTATTATAGGGACGTCTACCAAAGACTGCAAAGTTTTTCTTAGGGTTCTAAGAGTGTAGAGGATTACCATAAGGAGATGGAGATCATGATGATTAGAGCTAACGTCATGGAGGATAGAGGCTATAATGGCCAGATTTTTGAGTGGGCTGAATAGGGACATAGCTAATATGATTGAGTTGTAGCATTATTTGGAGTTGGAGGACATGGTTCACATGGTGATGAAGGTTGAGAGATAGTTGAAAAGAAGGGGGACAATGGGGCATTCTCTTGGCTCTTATCCTTCTCAACAACCAAAAAGTGAAGGAAGTGAAGATCTTGTCCTAAAGGAGAAGTTTGAACAACCTAAGGGGAAAGAGGAGAAAACACTTAAAGGTAAAAATATTACTAATTCCCAACCTACTAGGAGTAGAGATATTAAATATTTTAGATGTTTTGGTGTTAGGTACATTGCTTCACATTGTTAAAATAAAAAAAAATTAATGCTTTTGCTTAATGATGAAGTGGTATTTGGGGATGAGGATGATTATGAAGGGATGCCTAAGTTAGAGGAAACTAGTGACAGAAGAATTAATGTGTGGAGAAGTAAGTGAATTACTTGTTAATAGGCCTGCCCTAAGTACTAGAGTTAAGATGAATAGGGTAAATGAGCAAAGAGACACTATATTTCATACTTGGTGTCTTGTAGACAATAAGATGTGTAGTTTGGAGATTGATAAGGGAAGTTGCACCAATGTTGTTAGTATTGTCTTGGTCGAGAAGTTGAGGTTACTTGTATTAAAACATCCCAAGCCTTACAAATTATAATAGTTGACGAATATGGAGAGATTAAGGTGAACAAAAAAGTTAGAGTGAATTTTACCGTTGGCAAGTACAGTGATGAGTTGGTTTGTGATGTGGTGCCTATGCATGTTGGACATATCATATATTGAGAGGCCATTAAAAAATGATAGGGAGGTGGTACGTGATGGATTTACAAATCAATACAACTTTGTGAAGAGTGGAATTTTTTTTTCTCTTATTCCATTGTCACCAATGTAGGTCCATGGAGATCAACAAAAATTGAAAAGTGAGTTTGAGGGAAAAATAAGAGAATTGAGATCACGACCTCAGAAAAATAAGAGAATATGTGCAGAGAGAAAAAGAAAAGAGAGGTCACCAAAAAATGAGTTT
This sequence comes from Ligustrum vulgare, assembly GCA_963555705.1. NCBI lineage: Eukaryota > Viridiplantae > Streptophyta > Magnoliopsida > Lamiales > Oleaceae > Ligustrum > Ligustrum vulgare. The sequence goes on from OY743174.1 coordinate 33,100,425, forward strand.
TTTTCCCCACAATGGTTGGTGTACAAGGAACATTCCTTGCATTTAACCACGTTAACAAACCCCTCCCTATTTTGATAATTCTGTTCTGCAGGTATCCAAGTCAACTTCTAAACTTAAAGATGGGAATAAATTAATTAGCAAGAACAAATGGATTCCTCAAGCCAACAAAAGCAAGAAGTACATAACCAATCGACCAGGTGTGTATTCGAGGTCGAATCCTTTTCGAAAGAGAGAGGGTGATGCGATTCAAGGTAGGACAACAAAGAAGAGATCACGTTACTAGGAACAAAGGTTCAAGCACGACTTCGGTGGCTCCAAAGGTCAAGCAAGGAGTGATAAAAGAAGGCCCAAGACTAGTACAAATGAACGCAAGCCGAAGTTCAAGTCAAAGAATGAAGTGGAATTCAAGGTGGTCAGAAGTAAACAATGAGATCACGTGGCTTTAGTTAGAGACACAGAACCTGAAAGACACTTGTCAAGTGATTGCGCCAACCAAGCGACCGCATGGTAGACCTGGAATGCAGTTTTGTGCTAATTTCAATTTAATCCATTTTTAATTATTATAAATTCCTAATTAGATTATGATTATGTTTTATGGCCTTTTCAATTATATTGGATTGTTATTCTATTCTCTTTTTTAGAATAGGATTCTATACTTTCTAGCCCATATAATGGCTTCTTCATAGTACTTTATTTCACACAACTTTAATTATTACTTAGTGATTTTTCAATTAAAAAGGTGAGGATTCCCTTATTTCTTGTTCTTCATTGAAATTCATAGAACTTATCAAAGATCCAATCTTTGTAACTTTCGACATAGAACTTATTAAAAGATTATACAACCTTTGTAGCGTTCGACAATCTTGGTTCTTGTTTTCCATCATAACGAATTTAATATTTTTATATCTTAGGCTCTTGCATTTTGAAGCTTAGGCTAAGATCCTATCGTCTATTATAATTTGAATTTAGAACTTTCTAGTGTTTTCAATTATTATTCCGCGAGTTCGTCGTATTTCCAAAAGGTCTCACATCATGTGGACAGACCTTCATTTAACTTTATATAATTATTTTCGTGAAAGAATGTGTCAGTTGATTTAATAATTTATCTTCACTATTTCTCTATATTCAAGGGCCGGGGTGCCAATAGTTTTTAATTTTATGTACCGAGTTAATATATATATATATATACTTTGGCCCCCTCTCTATATCATCTCTCTTGTATGTAGATCAACAATGAATGCAATTCATAACCCATTGAAGATGCTCTCTTCATCCCCATTTTACTTGCCACATTTACAACAATGCAAGTTGTTGGTTATCCTATTAGCTATCTGGCCTTTTCTAAAATATTGACGTTTCAATACATGACATTATTGTTACTGGAAGCAAGACACAATTTCAACTTTGGAGTTGAGTTTTTTTCGTATTGTCTCTATTGACCACAAAATCCGGCTGGACTTGAACCAACACGTCTCAGCTCCTCCCTCTTGAACATGTGGATCTCCTGCGCACTATGACAAACAATCAACTTGCAAAGGGGACCGAGGTGCTTCCCATTTGCACTCCGATGCCAAAGTCAGCAGCCATGTTCAACAAATATAACTTGAGTGCGGGAAATATAAGTGCGTAAAAGAGAGAAAAGAGAGTGAGAGAAAATATCTTTTTTTCTTTAGAGTATGAAATTGCTAACCCCTTACCAGGCGGGAGGAGTGCCATATTTATAGAGGAACTCGTTGTTTCGGATCATGACACGTGGCATACTTTACACTTGTCTTCACCCAAGCTCTTGGAGGTGACAACCTTGCTTTTTGACCGTAATCATTGCTACATTTCGTAGGGGATGGGCGCCTGTCACATCTTGGTAAAGGCAGTGTCACATCTCTAACTCCACGCCCTGTCCCATCCTTACATTCGCGGTGCTACTGCAAACACCTTGGCTAAGCATGAAGCGCCTCTGCTAGACACAAACCAGTTCGGCCGGAGGGGCTCCTGTGCCTTTCCACCTCGGCTAGTGGCCTAGGGGGATGCCTTGAACTTCTAATCATAGGATAAAGTTTGTGGACCCTTATTGGGCCCTCACTGGTGGCTCAGCGCGTCACATTTCGGTTACAATCTCAACACTAGTCCCTCAAATCTGATGTGGTCATTCATGGGCAGATCGAATTTGCCACCATTTCGCAGCAATAATTCTATTCAAGTTTAATCATTTGTTATATCCAATATTTTGTAATTATTCTGCTACTCGCTCGCTGGGAATCATCATGCAGCGCGGCGATTTTTATGATCAGGTACTGCATTCCTTATGAAAGGTTCGGATCCATATTATAGCCGACCTTCTATTTCAGCTTTCCCCCCCCCCCCTAAATAAGGGTTAGGATTGCACTAGCGCGTTTCTTAGGCGGCGCATTTAATACAAAGAGGCTGCTGGTATCTGTTTCCAAGAAATATGAAGAGTATGAAGGAGGACACGTCATTGCGCATGGTACACACTTTGGTAGCTGAAGGGTTTCTCCCTTTCTTTTTGCAGCTGGCGCCTTGATTAACCCTCCCCCTAAGAGACGCAGGTTATCAAACTAATCATGAGGCTCAAAGACCAAGGATTTGGGACTATTGGGTTCCTTATAAAGCCTCCTTCATCCCTGCATTTCTCCTTTACCCGTTTCTCATAATTTTCATAGTAGTTTTTTGTTTCGCAAGAAATAGTAGTATTCTTCCTTCTTATTGCAAGTCTTTCAGCGTTTCTTTAGGATTCTTCACTCGGAAAATCGTCTCCACTGTCCAACATCTTCCATTGGCGTGTTTTTCCTTTCGAGTACACAACCTCGAACATTCATTTTTCGAAAGTAAATTTCTTTTCCTTTGCATGCGCAAAACTTTTCTATTTTTAGTTTCTCTCTGTGGGTTTGAGAATTTTGTTTTGCACTTTTGTTTTCCTCTTGGTGAGTCTTGTTTATTTTTAAGAAAAAATGGAAAGAGTTGGGGGAACGGGTTCACAGGAGATGTTAGCAATGGCGATTCCTGTCAGAGGTTTCTGCCCCATATCTTTATCAGTTTTTAGTTCCCGCTTCTTTAGGGAGCAGATTAGGAGGAGGAATAGGAAAATCAGTGGCATAATCTATTTGAGTGATTCTGACATCGAAGGAGAAAAACATCAAAACTACATGGCTCATCTGTCATCTGAGGAAGAGGTGTCATTGAGGGAGCTTCGGAGCAAACGAGACAGGGATTTGGGGAGAGAAGAGGTAGTAGGCTCTTCTTCAGGTCACCAGGACCTCGGTTTAATCGTTAGGGCCCCATTTAGGGCACATAGGGAAGAGTTGGGTCTGACTACAGAGGAGATCGCCCAAGTGGAGGATTGGGTCGATCAGGTTAACAAAGTTTCGGGCTATCATGTTGATCCTGATCCAAACCCAGAGTCATGGGAGAGCAGCGAGATTGCCACTGAGATCCGCAGGGTTGACTTGGCTGGGGCTTCGGCAAAATTCAGGATACCAGAAGGGGTTCAATTGGGGGCACCTTACACCTTCTTGCCGACCTTGCAGCCCTCTCCCAGGCCAAGCGGCGATATGCTACGATGCTTTATCTTGTGGGATGAGGCTACCCCTGCACCCCTTCTTCAGGGCGTTGCTTAGGAGTTATAACCTGTGCCCCTATCAGCTGGCCCCCAACTTCTAGACACAGGCTGTGGGCACTTGGTTAGTGTGGCAGGAAGTCAGTCCTGACTATCCCATCTCACTGCACGTTATTCATACCCTCTACACTTTGAAGAAATCAGTTAGAAGGGAAAGGGACGTGAGGTCGGACGTCAAAGACTGGTACTACTTGTCTCCCAGGGGCTCATATCCTCCTGTTATCACCGGTCATCCAACCTCAATAAAGAACTGGAGGAAACATTGGTTCTAGGTTACCGGGGAGTGGCAGAGCTCTCCTGTGGACCCTAGTCCAGAAATTACAGTTTCCCAAACTCTTTCCCTACCTAGTGAGTCTTGTACTTGTTTTTGTATCTTTAAGTGTCACAGGTCATGTGCTTTTTAATTTCTATTCACTTTTCTTGACTGTTTCCTAACGCGTTATTGGTTTATGGAAGGGGACACTTTTGCCCGCCTCCTCCCCGACGCAGACCTAGCGGCGGTAAGGAGCTTGTTTGCTTATAAGGGCACATTCCAGGGGATCATCCAACAGAACAAATTTTTGTTAAACACAGTCTTATGCGAGCCATGAGTAAGTTCGTTTCCCTATTGCTGTTATATCTTATGCTTTTTCTGTTCGTAACCCCATTTTGCTTCTTTTCTGGTTAGGTTCCAAAGAATTCCAGAAGATTTCTCTGAAGGGTCTCATGGCTAAAAAGATACCTCCAGCCCTTCGCCACGGCAGTGACATTGAGGAAAAGCAGAAAGCGGTGCTTGCTAATCTACAAGTTGGGGTGGTCGAAGAGGTGTCGGAGGCGTCCACAGCCCAAATTCAGGGTCCTCTTCCAGCACTGCTGCCACCACCCAACCTGTTTCCAGTGGGTCCCCAACAGCCCAACATGGAAAGGGAGGCAGATCCTGCAAGAGGCATTGCCAAAGGGAACGGGAAAAGGTCGGATAGAGGTGGAAGCTAAGGATGCCTCGGTGCCCCCTTCCTTGCCCGAGGACATATCTGAGCATGCACCTAAGGAGGAGCCCACCCCCTTGAAGAGGCTCAGGAGAGGTAAGGGCAAGGAGTCCACCTCTGCACTTCCACCACTAATGATTGAAGACTTGGAGGATGAGCCATCCGTGTCCCTCCCTGATCTGGCTTATGAGGTGACGCCTGAGGGGGTAGAAGAGCTGAAATGTTAAAGTTAGTGTTCTTCCCAGGGATGTTACTTTCAGCCCTACTTTATTTGACTCCCCCGGTTCTCCTCCTGCCAGGGCGGCCTTAATCACTGAGCAGTTTTTGAAAGAGGGTTGGGCTACCTTCTCCTCCAGTGCCACTCCATCTCGGAAGCTACTTGCTGCCAAGGCCATGAATGCTAGAGCTTTGGCCCTCATTGACGAGGTAGAGTCCTCCGTGGAGGTAGCACAACGGGACAAGAAGGATGCTAAGAATGCTCTCCGCCATGTGGACAACATGCTCAAGGAGATCAATGACCTCAAGGCTCAGCTGTCCATAGCCTGTAAATCTTCCTCAGAAGAGAGGGCTAATACAAAGCGCCTCCAGGAGGACAATGATAAACTGAAGCATGATCTCCGGTCCTCTAAATCAGACTTGATGGCTCTGTGCAAAAAAATTAGATGATTCCAACCGAGTGCAGTGAATCACCTCTGAAGCTTTATTCGAAGCTAATGCAGCCAACTCTAAGCTAGGGATCGAGGTAGCAGCATCCACCAAAAAATTGGAGAGAGAGGTGGAAGCCCGGAGGAAGGCAGAGGAGGACCTTGCCTCTTTGGAAAGGCATATGCAAACGAGGATCACTGAGGTTCTGGAGCAGACTGTCACGACAGGGTGGAGAATGCTTTCAGTACCAGAGTGTCTGAGGCTGTCCAGAGCTTCAAAGACACTTTTGGAGAGACCCAAGAGTACGAGGCTATGCAGAGGGTTTTTGGGAACTTAGGGGCCAGGATGGCTTTGGGGGATGTGAAGGAAGCTTTTCCAACTTTTGACCTGTCCTCCATTGAAGTCTTGTACCCCGAGCCTCAAGATGCTCCTGCGGATCCCCTGGATGCATCTGGAAAGGGCTCTTCAGAAGATGCCCCTCCGCAATAATCCTCTTCTGTATTTGCCTTATTGTTGGGTTTTTGTTTTGTTTTTTCTCTCTCTCTCTCTTTTTTTTTTTCTTTTTTTGTGGCACCAATGATGCTTTATACTGTAAATGTAACATTTCAAATTGTAAATACCTTGATTTTATGAATGAAATGACTTATCAATGTTTTGCCCAGTATTTTGGCAGGAACATTTCAAACTGTTTAAGCATGAATGTTTCCAAGCGCGGATGCCTTGTAATTGTAAATGTCTTGAATTGTATGATAATTTATTCATATTTTGCCCAAACTTCCTGTTGATGGCGTGAGCATTTTCAATCTATATGCAGTGATCCTAGTGTAAGTTTACAGGAGTCCTTCGTTTTTAACAAAGTTCATGCCTGGCGGAGGCGTGTGGTTTCGTAACCAAAATAATATAGGAACTTTTACGTTTATCCTTTACGCTTGTTTACACAGTACTTAGTACACATATGTTTTGCAAACTCTTTGCCTAAATATATGTATGAAAGTATCAAACACTTTGCGGAAACGTTTAACACTTAGCAAAAGAAAGCGCTCTGTATGTATGAACTAGCTTATGCATCCACGTTTGCTGATTAGATCTGATTTTGACCGAATTTTGGGCATTTTTCTTTTGTATTCTATAGCTCTCGCATTTATGAATTCATGTGGACTTCTATTGATGGTGTTTAACATTTTCGACCCTTACGCAGTGACCGTAGTGTAGGATGATAAAAGTCCCTCGTTTTTAACAAATTTTATGCATGGCGGAGACTCGTGGTTTTGTAACCAAAATAGTTTAGGGGAATATTTTACCCGTTGAGGAGAAATTTTATTTATTGGAAATAACGGCGAAGGTGATCTGTGTTCCAATGATTACATAGAGGTATCCCAGACAAGTCCTCAATCATGTATATTCCAGGTACCACCTCGGCAGTTACTTTGTACGGACCTTCCCAGTTAGGACCTAGAGTCCCTACTCCTGGCTCTTGGGTTGAGGGAAGAACCTTTTTGAGGACCAAGTCCCCAATATTAAAGTGCCGGCTCCTCACCCTTTTGTTGTAATAGCGAGCCATTTTCTCGTGGTACCTGGTCATTACCATTTGGGAATCATTCCGTTTTTCCATGAGGAAATCCAAACTGGCCCTTTGTGCTTCTTCATTTCACACTTCGTCATAGTGAATTTGACGAAGCGAAGGGATCCCAATTTCAACGAGACATACCGGCTCGGCTCCATATTCCAATGAGAAAGGTGTTTCACCAGTAGCGGTGTGCGAGGTGGTTCGAAGCGCCCATAGCACTTGTAGGAGTTCATCTACCCATGCGCCCTTTTTGGATTCCAACTTCCTTTTCAGGGTATTTTTTATGGTCTTGTTCACAGCTTCGACTTGTCCGTTGGCCTGTGCATGATGTGGAGATGAGAACAATTTCTTAATTCCCAAATCGTCGCACAACTCATCGACGCTTCTGTTCTTGAATTGTTTCGCATTATCACTAACCAGTGAGTGTGGTATTCCGAACCGGCATATGACATTCTTCCAAATGAACTTGGTGGTGTTGGCCTCGGTGATTCTCATCAAAGGTTCCATTTCGACCCACTTGATGAAGTAATCAATTGCCACTATCGCAAAGTAATTGTTACCAGCACCCCTAGGCATAGGACAGATAATATCAACCCCCCACTTCGCAAAAGGCCAAGGTCTAGTCACCACAGTTAGCTTGTGATGCGGCTGATGTGGTATGGTTGCGTGTCTTTGGCATTTATCGCACTTGCGCACGAAGTCATGGGAGTCCTTTCGTATAGTAGGCCAAAAATATCCCTGTTTGAGGGCTTTCCGAGCTAGCGATAACGCCCCGGCATGGTTGCCACATATGCCCTCATGGATTTCTCTCATTACACACCGTCCTTCCTCTGGCCCCACACATCTCAGTAAAGGGGAGGTGTAACTCCGTTTATAAAGTAGGTCATCGAAGAGTACGAAATTCGCAGCGTATTTTTGCAATTTCCGAGCTGCCTTTGGCTTGTTTGGCATTGTTTGATGCTTCAAATATGTGATTAGGGGATTCATCCAGGATCCCTCTTCTTCTACTGCAAAAATATCCGGTCTTGTGTCAATAGAAGAAGTCAACATGCACTCAACTGGGATTAGACTATGTAGCTCTGAATCACTGCTGCTTGCTAGTTTGGACAAATCATCGGCGTTGGAATTTTCTGTTCTGGGGATGTGCTGTAACTCCATTTTTCCGAAGTGCATAGCCAAATCTCTTACTTTCTTCAAGTAAGCGACCATAGAAGGTTCTTTGGCAGAAACTGCCCATTGAATTGACTCACAACGAGCTGCGAATCGCTATTCGCCACTATGGACTTAATCTTCAAAGCTTTTGCAAGTCTTAGCCCAGCTAATAACGCATCGTATTCAGCAACACTGTTTGAGGCTTTGAATTCAAAGCGAATCGCACTGTGTAGTTTAAACCCCTTTGGGATTATTAGCAATATTCCCGCACCGGATCGTCCCTCAGCCGAGGACCCATCAACGAACAATTTCCACTCTCGGCTGTGATCTGTGTTATCAACCATCTCGACCTCCGGTGGATGTGTGAATTCGACTACGAAGTCCGCCAACGCTTGACCCTTTACAGCGGTCTGAGGCGCATAATGTAGGTCGAACTGGCTGATTTCTATCGCCCGTTTCAGTAACCTCCCAGATACGTCTGGTTTTTGCAACACTTGTCTCATGGAAAATTTGGTGAGCATGCGTATGGAGTGTGCCTGAAAGTAAGGACAAAGTTTGCGAGAGGCTGTGATTAACGAGAGAGCAAGTTTCTCCATATCTGGGTAGCGTGTCTCAGCATCCAGTATGGCTTTGCTCACATAATATACTGGGAACTGATTCCCATCCTCCTCTCTGACTAACACCGAGCTAACAGCCTCTTTGGATACAGCCAAATACAGGTAGAGAGGCTCGCCAGCCTTTGACTTCGATAGCAATGGGGGTCGTCCCAAAGATGCTTTCAGGTCGGCAAAAGCCTGCTCATATTCCGGTGTCCATTGGAATCGCTTTCCCTCCTTTAGGACCTTGAAAAATGGTAAGCATTTTTCAATGGATTTAGAGACGAATCAATTCAAGGTCGCAATTCTCCCCGTTAAGCTTTGCACTTCTTTTGGATTTCGAGGCGATTGCATGTTTAACAAAGCATTGATTTTTTCGGGATTAGCTTCGATTCCCCTCTTGTTCACCATGAACCCAAGAAATTTTCCAAATGCTACCCCAAAAGCACACTTCGCTGGGTTGAGCTTCATTCGATATTTTCTCAAAACATCGAAAGCGTCTGACAAATGGCGGATATGATCCGCGGCGACCATGCTTTTGACCAGCATGTCATCAACATATACCTCCATGGTGTTTCCTAATTGTTCTGAAAACATGCGGTTTACTAGCCTCCTATAGGTAGCTCCCAGATTTTTCAAGCCGGATAGCATAGCTTTGTAGCAATAGAGTCCTCTATCTGTAATAAACGAAGTGTGCTCCTCGTCCGATTCACACATGGGAATTTGATTGTACCCGGAGTAGGCATCCATGAAGCTTAGCAGCTCATGTCCCGCCGTGGAGTCGGCCAACTGATCGATCCGAGGCAGTGGAAAGTTGTCTTTGGGACATGCCTAGTTCAAGTTTGAAAAATCAATACACACCCTCAGTTTCCCATTGTGTTTTGGTACCAAAACAGGATTTGATACTCACTTCGGATAGCGGGACTCTCTGATGAAGCCATTTTTCAATAGCTTTGTGACCTCGTCTTTCAAGGCCTCATACTTGTCATAACTCATGAGCCTTCTCTTTTGCCTATGCCCAGGGCTTCGGGGATCCAGTTGGAGTCTGTGGCAGGCCTCTTGAGGATCGGTCCTGTAGCGATCGAGATTTTCATGACTTATTTAAATGAATATTTTAGTTTAAATCGCGTCGCTATGATTTTCTCCATTTATATATTTATTTTAAAACACGTAGGCGTATAGTCAATGAAGTGAAATTAAATTTAATTTATTCAAAATCTTCGTCAATTTTCTATCTTTATCAAAAGTATTTCAAATGTCACAATTTATTTGAAATCCAAGTATTAATTATATTGAGTCCCAATTTTAAATGTTTTAGTCCAACCCAACTTATCGAGCCCAAATGTTTTTACCAGTCATTCAAGCCCATTTAAAAATCCAATAAGTCAATTCTTGGTCCAATCAATTCAACAGCTTCTTCCTTCCCAAGTCATTCCTTACACAATCGATACTTATTTCCAAAATTCTTGCAAGTTTTCCATAAATCAAGATTTAACCTAAACTACCATGTTTAACACCTAAATCAACTATTAATTGGATCCCTATCTCTTGCATTCACGCAAACGACCTCCAGCAAGGTATACTTTCATCTCTCTCAGTATATTCACGGCAACCATCCTCCATGATTGAGACACACATACTGCTTCCCAACCAAAACCAATCTAACACAGAGCCAAACACCACTGTCTGCATCCACCGCCGACAGCCATCTTCACCACGTCAATCGCTACTGCCCTATGTTCACCACCATAGCCAACTGAAATCATAATCACCACAGTACCACCATTTGGAATCATCATCATCATCAGCACCTCGACCGGCCACTGCCACTACCCAAAACAACGCTGGCCGCCTGTGTTCCTCCAACTAATTCACCCCAAATATATCCAAAATTCAAAATCAAAAACCCGCAGCTACCACCTTAACCGTCACCCTCACTCCACTACAATGACACCACACCAACGCACAAATCGCTCAAGCCGCCTCCACAAATTCGAAAAAAAAATCACCACTGCTGCCCACTTCCAAAATCAAGCCCAAATTAAAACCCAAAATCCAAGAATAGACATAACCCATAAACGTACCTCAATCACCGGCCACTAATGTCACCGGAAACCTCCCAAAACCGCAATCTCGAGCCTCCGTTCCAGCCCCAAATCGCTCTAAAATCGCCCAAAATATCTTCTCCCTTTATTTTTCCTCACACTCCCACCACACCCACCGCCGCCATGCTCCGGCGGCGCCATCGCCGGCTGAACGCCGACAGCCCACAGCGGAGATGGGCCATTTGGCTCCTCGCCCCCTCTCATGCCTCTCTCTCTCTGTTAACGAAACGAAAATGGAGAGAGAGAGAAAATGGTTTTGATGTTTATATTTTGATTTTTGAGATCTTGCATTTTAGTCCCCAGTGTTTTAAAAGCCTTTTATTTCAGTCCTTATAATGTTTAAAATGTCTTATTTCAGTCCCTATTGTTAAATTAAGTTAATTCAGTCCTTTATTTTAAAAATATTTATATTTAGTCCCAAATTTTCAATCAAGTCTATTTTTACCCAAAGTTTCTGCTGAAATCTAATTTGGTCCTAAACTTTTGAGTTGGTCAATTCAGTTCCTAATTTCAATTAATTTCACAAATTAGTCCCCAAGTCTTTAATTGAGTATAATATGACCTTGAGTTTTGACTAAAAATATAATTTGGTCAGGAACTTTTCGGGTTTATCAATTTAGTCCTCAATTTCAATTATTTGCACAAAGTCCCAAATCTTTACACTTTACCATTTTAGTCCGAGCTTTACACTTTTAAATTATTTCAATTCAACCCTCAAGTTTAATTTCAATTACAAAACTTAAATTTCAAGTTTCTAATAGAAGTTATTTATTTATAGGGCTAGACGAGGCGCGAGAGAATTAGACGTATTTTCCCGTTTGCTCAATACTCGAGAAATTAAGGTAGACTCTAATCTACAAATTTAGGTTTTTCAAAAGTGCGCAACAATAATTATTTTGATTATAAGTTTAGCATGTATGATTGTGTTCATGAGAATTACTTGCTTTTCTAAGCATGAGACTATGTTACGAGAATTTACTTGCTTAAATGCATGAGACTTGAACTTGTATGTTATTTACTTGTTCATGAGAATACTGGTGGTCGTTAGACACCTGAGACTTGAATATCATGATTATGTGTTTTAATTTATCATGTTAAATGATTATTATGCGCGAGTCTACTGAGTATTTCTATGAAATACTCACGTTTTCAAAAATAAAATTTTGTAGATGATGGAGTTGGCGGCGGGGCGTACGATGGTGGCCATTATTAAGAATTTAGAATGTTTTATTTGAAATTATAAACTTATTTTATTATGTTATGTTCAAGTTATTTTCCATGTTAAAACTATTTTGACCGTTTGAATCAATTTTTATAAACTTATGTGGAATGGAATTTCAATTTAATTTATTTTCCGCTAAATTATTATCTTCAAAGTAAATTTTTAAACGATGAAGTGACGTTCCCGGGTATTCAGAACCCGGGGCGTTACAGATCCCAACCATGTCACCATGCTTCCATGCGAATACATCGAGGTTTTCAAGTAAGAAGCTCTTCAATTGACTCTTGTATTCGATCGTTGAGTCCAATCTGATCTGCAATTCCTTGATTGGATCAAATGGGTCTACACCGAAGCATTCTAACCTTTCGACCGCGGTGGAGCAATTGTCACCTGCCATTCTTGGGTCTAGATCTGCCAAATCCTCTTCCAGTGTCATTGTAACATCCTTATTTCCAGAAGGCCCTTCACCCAATCTTTCAGGGTCTGGAGCAGCCTCGTCCATGGCTACATCACTGATCATGTTCAAGCTTCGATCTTGAAATTTTTGGATTGCATTTGTGTAACAGGCCCGCGATTCAGCTTGGCTCCCCCTTACAGTTGCAACGCCATGCTCCATGGGGAACTTCATGCAAATGTATTTTGTATGCGTCGCAACCCCAAGTCAATGAGACCTGGCCTCCCAATTGAGCCATGATATGAGGAGATTTTGTCCACAACCAAAAATTTGATGGGGATTCTGGAAAGAGTTGGTGCTTGCCCTACTTCAGTCATAAGGGTTATAGACCCCCTGGAGGTTATGCTGTCCCCAGTGAATCCATATATTGGGTCCGGGACTGGGATGAGTGGAGTGCTGATCCCCATGTTATCGAAAGTTACCCCATAAATTACATTTACCGAGGCACCATCATCCACCATCATTCGTGATAACCCATTTCGGGCCACCACTACCCTGATAACTAACGCATCGTTACGTGGGAAGTATACTCCAATGGCATCGTCTTGGGTAAATGTGATAGGTTCTATCCGAGGCATCCCAACAGGGTGCAAATGGATATGGTAATTCACGTTGGGGGGCTGCTTGGCCTCTCTGATATACCTTTTTTGGGAGTTGTTTGTGCTCCCACCTGGGTGGGGGCCTCCCAATATTGTGTCGATTTCACGAATAGGAGGGTAAGCCACAAGCATAGGTGGTTCCCGTGTATCTTTAGCATACGCCGAGGCGATATCCTAGCCCTTGTTCCTGTCTCTTTGATGATTGTCAATCCTCTCTTTAGTTGAGTTCTTCCACGGAGCTCTCCTATCCACTCGGTTGAACTTCTAGCCACCGAATTTTTGAGTTCTCCCCGTGTCGGGGGAGAAGTCACTTCCCCTTCTCCCCTGCGCCTTTTGGTCAGCTAACATGTGGATTTCCCTGCAATCTTCTGTTGCGTGACCGTAGTACCTGTGGTAGGCGCAGTAAGCCCCAATCATGGGCTGTTTCCCACTTCAGCCACTTTCCATGATTTCTGCTGAGAAGGGGTGTTGGCGTGCAAGTGGGGGATAGCTTCCATGATTTCTGCTGCAAAGGTAGATCCCGTCCCTAGAAACGGACGTGATGCTCCACCTCGATTATTATCGACCCTATCATTGTTTCCTCCTTTCTTGAGGTTTGCTTCATTAGAATACCCAAGATTGTATCTTCCTTGGGGGTGGTTGTCCCTGTGTAGCGCCCCGAGTTCCGTATACCCGATTCACTACGTCATTTTCTGTCTAAATTTTTTTTCGAATAATATTTTTGCGGAAGAAATAATTGAAATTCATTTTTGGCAACATTAATTAACTGTAATGGCCGATAAAATTGAAACATTTATGAAACCATTTGAAATAGTAAATCGAACCATTAATTTTGTAAAGAAATTGACAATGTCATAATTTCTCAAATAAATGAACTTCTCTAAATTATTCGATTGTTTGGAAAAATACGGAAATCATTAACGTCAAACTTTCAACCGTTTAACGATTATTGCCACCATCATTCATCGCTCGCCACCGTCTCCGAAATCTGCAAAACTGTTAAAAAGTAGGGTGAGTATTTCATGGGGGAAATACTCAGTAGACTCATCGCAAATTAATTTAATTTATAAGATGATTAAACATATAAATCCCGGCTCTTTATAAAACGGGCATTGATAGAGCTTCTTTATAAAACTGCTCTTGATAAAACTCATATTGTGCATTACAGCACGGGACATATTTTGCAAATCATAGGCTCTTTGAAAATAGCTCTTTGAAAACAGCTCTTTGAAAACCATATATTTATAAAAACATTTTAATTATGCCAAGCATAATTTCTTTTGAAAGCATAACATAAGATAGGATTGAAATCCTCATAAACATAGGGAGACACAAGAACTTTACCGAACTTAGGTGGCAAGAATTCTTATGCAGTAAAATCATAATAACAGTAAGTATACCAAAACATAATTCTTGAAATTCATAGGGATCATTTCCATCATAACATAAGATAAGATCGAAATCATCATAAACATAAGAATTTTACCGAACTTCGGTGGCAAGAATTCTTATGTAGTAAGTATACCAAGCATAATTTTTGAAATTCATAGGGATCAATTGCATCATAACATAAGATAGGATCGAAATCCTCATAAACATATGCGACAGGAATTTTACCGAACTTAGGTGGCAAATCCTCATAAACATATGGAAACATAGGAATTTTACCGAACTTCGTGGCAAATCCTCATAAACATAGGAGACACAAGAATGTTACCGAACTTCGTGGCAAGAATTCTTATGTGTAGCGCTACTAAAACTCCAGTCCCCTTAACATATCATAACTTATCATATGGGACCCATAACAATCTTGGTAGATTGATTTCATAGCAATGATCCAAAAAAAAACATTTTCGTGAAGCATAGGGTATACTTACTTTTCGTAAAAACATAAAGTATATTTTCTTTTCATAAAAACATACTTACTTTTCATAAAAACATAAGGTATATTTACCTTTCATAAAAACATACTTACTTGTCATAAAAACATACTTACTTTTCATAAAAAACATAAGGTATATTTACCTTTCATAAAACATACTAAATTTTCTTGAAAATTGACTTTCACAAGTCACATGACATTTATATGAAATCATAATTTAAATCAATTAATAAGTGCGAGTCTACCTCAAATCCGACGAGTGCAAAGTTGAGCGGGAATGACTTCAATTTCTTTAAATTCTCCGTACGCTTCGTCTTAGCCAATAAGTCATTTTAATCTATCGAATATATAGTTCAAAATGATAAATTATAATTTGAGGACTAAAATTGATGTTTTGAAAGTTGAGGGACTAAAATGAATACTTTTGAAAGTTCAGGGACTAAAATGAATATTTTCAAAAGTTGGGATTTAAAATGAATATTTTGAAAGTTGAGGGACTAAAATGAATACTTCTGAAACTTGGGCTTAAAATCAAATGAAGTAAATCAGCAGGGACTGAATTGATCAGATTTGAAGCTAAAAGGGCTGGAAAAACTCATTTAAAACTTAAGGGGCTTAAGTGCCAATTCTGAAAATAAAATATATATTCAAATCTTTACTTTACTCTCATTTCAAATTCGATCAGAGAGAGAGACAGGCGAGAGGGGAGATGAAGCTGGCGACGGAGGGTGAAGTTCGGGCTACAGCCGGTGGAACGCCGGCGAACCGTAGGCGTAAGATGTGGCGAGCGACGGAAAAAGAGTGGGAGTTCTGATTTGGTTTCAGGTGCGAGGTTAGGTGCGAAATCGAAGTGTAACCTAGGTCGAAGGTTGCGGTTTCCGGTGATAGCTCCGGCGAAGTGGTTCCACAGTTGAGGTAGGTAACTGGGTTTATTTATCATTGAGTTTTTGGTCTGATCGATGGTGATTTGGAGAGGTTGAGAAATTGGGTTCAACTGAACGTTGTGAATTTAGTTTGTGGAAAACAGAGTTTCAGGCAGTGGCTGTTCTTGATTGATTGGTGGTGGTGGTGCTGGTTGGTTGAGGTGATGGAGATGGATGGTTTAAGCATTGGTTGTAGGATGTGATGATGATGAAGATGATTCGTTTGATGGTTAAGTTTGATTAGAATATGACAGTGGTAGCGAATAGGCGGTAGTGATGGTGATGCTAGGAAAAATTGAAATCGGTGGCTGTGCTTGAACTTGGAATTGAATTGTGTATTGCAGGTGGTGCAGTGAAGGGCAGTGTTGGTTAAGCAGGGACGGTTAGGGTGTGATGACTTTGCAGTGGTTTGGTAGTTTGTTGTGTGTATTGTGAGGAGATGGAGAACGTATAAATTTAGGAAAAATGATGAATAGTTAGGTATGAAAAGGGTGGAATATGGGTAATTCATCATTATGTTTAGTATACACATGGGGTAGGATTGAATTGTGATAGCTTTGATTAATTGGTAGTGGTGTTCTTTGTTAGGTGTAATGATATGATGAAGATGCTTTGATTATGGTATATTGAGGTGGAAAGAGTAATAAAGAAGGAAGAAAAGAATGTAGGGGACATGAGTTGGGATAAGGAAGAATATATGTATTAATTAAGTATTATAGAATAGGATAGTGTAGAATTTGGTGTAATATGAAATAGAAAATGGTGTAATATTCTTTATACAAAATAATGATGTTTTTGTAAAGAATTGTTGTCTTGGTGTAAAGAAGAAAATCATGTGGGGAAAATTTTAATAAATTTGGAATTCAAAAATGATTTTGAAAATAATACTTTGAATAAATAATTAAAATAACATAATTTTAGAAATTCGGATTTTAATTTAAAATCGAACAAATTCGATATTTGTTGACTTGGCTAGACGAATCCGTCGCGGCGTTAACTTCAAAATAATAGGTGAAATAGTAGCGACACAATTTTTTTAAATATTAAAATAATTATTTATTGCATAAAAATCTTGGTCGCTACAATCTTACCCCCTTAAAATAATTTCGTCCTCGAAATTAAACTTACTTGATCTTATGATTTCTGAATACTTAATCAGAATCTCTTCTTCTTTCTCTTATGTAGCATCATTGCTACCATATATAACCCACTGGACTTTGTCTAAATGCATATCTTTGTTTTTCTCAAGAACATGGACTTTTCTATCAATAATAGACATATGTGTCTACTCATAAATTCTTCTGAATCAAAATGAAAATTCCCAATCGTATGTGATATTTCATCATATCTTGTAGTATTCATGTAACTTGTCACTTATCATCGTATCATGTGACCTCAAATATTCGTATATATCTCTAAAATTTCAACAAATCTTTACTGACATATCATATCATAATAATTTTTCCTTCCTTCTTATCATCGAATATTCCCAAAATAATCAAAGAATTACCTGAATATTCTCTCTACGTAATATACCCAATAACATATCAACATAATATCATCAACTTATCTTTCAAATATTTGTAACCCAAAAATTCAGTAAACAAATATCTCCCAAACTAAGATTCTTTACTTAAATGTCATCACATTTCCTGCAAAGTATTTCTTTCACTTATACATACGTATGAACTCTAATTCGATACGGTCCTTATTTTACTTTCCACGTATCATCAAACTATACCATGATTATCATTATTATAAAAAAAATATCAGTATCCATAATCCAAGAAAATATTCCAAATCTCCTTTATCAATATAATTTAACACCGCATTACTTCTTGTCTCCTCTTTTCCATTAAAATATTTCCTGCTTTCTTGCTGAAAATCAAATCACGTGGATTCACTCAGATCCTTTGCGCTTTTAAATAGTTCATGCTGGGAAGAGGTTGAATCATCAAACAATGGATATCATTCTTTCTAACATTCGCAAGTATTATTCCAGTCTTCCTATGAATGATCTGAGAAAGATCTATAGAATAAGGCTCGAAAGATTGAGGTTGCTGATGGCTCATGATATTCCAGAAGATGTTCGCTGGTTGATAGAAGCAAAGGTTCGAATATCTGGTGAATTACCTATGACCTTTCCAAAACATATGCCTGGTTTAGGCAAAAGCACGTTTGCAAAGAAACGAAGAGCAAACAGACTGGGTGGTTGCTACAAATGTGCTCGTTGGAACTGTAATACTCGTTGCAAATCAGTAGGATATTCTTCTACTAATCGGGATGATAAAATCGAATTCATAAAGGGTGGACTGAGTAAGGAGTCTTTGGATGATATTCGACTGACTCTTGAGACGCACCCAAGTGGTTATGTGCAACGTGAACTTCTCTCCTTATACGCTCAGTTTAACGAGGACAAAAATCGTTATAGTCTCCAAAATATAATAGCAAAAGATCCTGTTTGCCAGTCTGTTTTACAAAATGAGGCTTCTGGCAGTTCAGCAATGATATAAGGTAAATCTTTTAAAATATTTTGCTGCTTTCTTTCACGCGTTTTGAAAATAAAATATATTTTCCTTTCTCGAGGTTTGATAAAGCTGGAAATAAAATATTAAATCGCCGAAAGGTGACAGCCTCGATACGATAAAAATATTCAAAAGTGGGCTGATTTTGTCAAAAGTAAATCTTTACTTTTTCAGAATCAATCAAAAACAGTAAATTTTTCCCGGCTTTAAATAGCCAAACATATTTCATAGTTCAGGCATCCCAAAATCACATCTTCTTCGTAAGTTTTCCCTTCTTTACCATCAAAGATGGAAGCACCAAAACTTCGACAGATCAAAACTATTTGTGTATTTTGTGGATCAAAAGTGGGGAAAGGCTTCGGTTATCTAGAAGCGGCCGTAGATCTTGGAAAGAAATTGGGGGAAAAAGGTATCACTCTCGTATATGGGGGTGGTAGCAGTGGTCTAATGGGTTGTGTTTCCCAATCTGCTCTTGCAGAGAAATCAAAAGTAATCGGTGTCATACCTGTCCCTTTGGTAGATGTTGCAGGAAAAACACGAGGGCATGAAGTTCAAACCTTACATCCATGAACGCATAACTTGTATGCTATATGGTTCTGATGCTTTTATAGCCCTGCCCGGAGGTTTTGGTACCTTAGAAGAAATCTTTAACATTACCTCGTGGGCTCAACTAGATCTCCATACTAAGCCTATTGGGCTTCTGAATGTTAACAATTTCTTTGATGGTTTGTTAACCTTTCTTGATTATGCTGTGGAACAGGGATTCATCTCTCCATTTTCCAGAAGGCTTCTTATTTCTGCTCCTACTATTGATGAACTACTGGATAAGCTGCAGTCATATATCTCAATACAAGATCCAGCAGGGGTTAAGATAGATTGGTCGCAAGGAAGGGGAATCAAGCGAAAATGGAGTCCGGTTAATGTAAACTTAACTCTGTGAATCTTAGAATAGGTGGGGGTAGAGTACGGAGTATTCTCACTCTCGAGACACCCCTCCATTTACTAGGATTTCCTTAATGTTTAAATCTTGTGTGTATTTCAAAGATCCATGGTGGTAGATTACGGAGTATTCTTACTCTCGAAACACACCTCTTTGAAGGTTTTCTCTTTATATCCTCAAAAGATCAGAGGTGGTAGGATACGGCTACTCCGGAAACACATCTCTCATTCTGAGAATCTTTCCATGTTTTTCTCTTATGCTTTCATGTGTTTCATGTATTTCCTTTCCAGTGTGACTCTTGTGTGTTCTCCTTATGAGAAAATAATAAAATCTCTACTATCATCTACTAAATCTCGTTTGTGATGTAAATGAACTTGCATGTCTAAACTTAATTCCTTTAGTAGATGCTTATCATATTATGCTCTTAATTCCAAATGATAAAATTCTGGACAGAGTCTCCCTTGTAATTTGGACTTATCCCAAAACATAAGCATACTTCATAACCAACAATAACAAATAACTCCACATTTATCCACAACGATCTAAAATATTGAAAACGATTCCAACACTTCAATATCATCAAAAATATCCCATAATTCAATTCATAATTCCTCAACATAACAATTTCAAATCATATTTTTCAATATCACAATATCACTTCCTTCCATACCTTAATGGCTCAAAAGATTACTCATACTTATAAATATATGCCATAAATCATATTCCCAAAATATTCACAAGGCCAAACTTCATAATAAATTTCTCTTCAAAATAGAGGAAATAATTCACTTACTCAACATAATATCCATTACTTAATTCTCAATAAAATCATATCACTTATAATCTTAACATCTTATCACAACTTCATAACTGGCTTGCTATTTCTCGTTTAATCTAAACGATAGATAATCTGAACATATAATCAAATCCTTTCCGTTGACTTCTCATACTTAGTGCCATGTCTAAAATCAATTATGCAAAGTCCATCTAGGGTTCATCATTTCTAACTCGAGGACAAAAATTATTTAAAAATCATTCTTAAATCATATTATTCCCATTATGCTCAACACTCGTTTTCTTTCTTAAAAAATTTCTCATAATCATACATTAAAGCATATAAGTTATGACAAAGCATAACAACATCATTATTTTCGAAGAAATACATTCTTATTTCTCATAAATCATAAGTATCCGAAATACTCTTCATTCTTTCTCATAAATCAATAAAATGAGTATTCGAAATACTGAAATAACTTTAAACATTATAAACTTCTTTACCTCGGAGTTGGTGGAGCGAAATGATGGCAGTGGCAATCTTCATCAATAAAAATCTTATAATGAAAAATATTTCTTGAAAATTCTTTTTGAAAATTTTACCAGTCTACAGAAACGCAGACTAGCTCTGATACCAACTTGTAGCGCCCCGAGTTCCGTATACCCGATTCACTACGTCATTTTCTGTCTAAATTTTTTTTCGAATAATATTTTTGCGGAAGAAATAATTGAAATTCATTTTTGGCAACATTAATTAACTGTAATGGCCGATAAAATTGAAACATTTATGAAACCATTTGAAATAGTAAATCGAACCATTAATTTTGTAAAGAAATTGACAATGTCATAATTTCTCAAATAAATGAACTTCTCTAAATTATTCGATTGTTTGGAAAAATACGGAAATCATTAACGTCAAACTTTCAACCGTTTAACGATTATTGCCACCATCATTCATCGCTCGCCACTGTCTCCGAAATCTGCAAAACTGTTAAAAAGTAGGGTGAGTATTTCATGGGGGAAATACTCAGTAGACTCATCGCAAATTAATTTAATTTATAAGATGATTAAACACATAAATCCCGGCTCTTTATAAAACGGGCATTGATAGAGCTTCTTTATAAAACTGCTCTTGATAAAACTCATATTGTGCATTACAGCACGGGACATATTTTGTAAATCATAGGCTCTTTGAAAATAGCTCTTTGAAAACAGCTCTTTGAAAACCATATACTTATAAAAACATTTTAATTATGCCAAGCATAATTTCTTTTGAAAGCATAACATAAGATAGGATTGAAATCCTCATAAACATAGGGAGACACAAGAACTTTACCGAACTTAGGTGGCAAGAATTCTTATGCAGTAAAATCATAATAACAGTAAGTATACCAAAACATAATTCTTGAAATTCATAGGGATCATTTCCATCATAACATAAGATAAGATCGAAATCCTCATAAACATAAGAATTTTACCGAACTTCGGTGGCAAGAATTCTTATGTAGTAAGTATACCAAGCATAATTTTTGAAATTCATAGGGATCAATTGCATCATAACATAAGATAGGATCGAAATCCTCATAAACATATGCGACAGGAATTTTACCGAACTTAGGTGGCAAATCCTTATAAACATATGGAAACATAGGAATTTTACCGAACTTCGTGGCAAATCCTCATAAACATAGGAGACACAAGAATGTTACCGAACTTCGTGGCAAGAATTCTTATGTGTAGCGCTACTAAAACTCCGGTCCCCTTAACATATCATAACTTATCATATGGGACCCATAACAATCTTGGTAGATTGATTTCATAGCAATGATCCAAAAAAAAACATTTTCGTGAAGCATAGGGTATACTTACTTTTCGTAAAAACATAAAGTATATTTTCTTTTCATAAAAACATACTTACTTTTCATAAAAACATAAGGTATATTTACCTTTCATAAAAACATACTTACTTGTCATAAAAACATACTTACTTTTCATAAAAAACATAAGGTATATTTACCTTTCATAAAACATACTAAATTTTCTTGAAAATTGACTTTCACAAGTCACATGACATTTATATGAAATCATAATTTAAATCAATTAATAAGTGCGAGTCTACCTCAAATCCGACGAGTGCAAAGTTGAGCGGGAATGACTTCAATTTCTTTAAATTCTCCGTACGCTTCGTCTTAGCCAATAAGTCATTTTAGTCTATCGAATATATAGTTCAAAATGATAAATTATAATTTGAGGACTAAAATTGATGTTTTGAAAGTTGAGGGACTAAAATGAATACTTTTGAAAGTTCAGGGACTAAAATGAATATTTTCAAAAGTTGGGATTTAAAATGAATATTTTGAAAGTTGAGGGACTAAAATGAATACTTCTGAAACTTGGGCTTAAAATCAAATGAAGTAAATCAGCAGGGACTGAATTGATCAGATTTGAAGCTAAAAGGGCTGGAAAAACTCATTTAAAAGTTAAGGGGCTTAAGTGCCAATTCTGAAAATAAAATATATATTCAAATCTTTACTTTACTCTCATTTCAAATTCGATCAGAGAGAGAGACAGGCGAGAGGGGAGATGAAGCTGGCGACGGAGGGTGAAGTCCGGACTACAGCCGGTGGAACGCCGGCGAACCGTAGGCGTAAGGTGTGGCGAGCGACGGAAAAAGAGTGGGAGTTCTGATTTGGTTTCAGGTGCGAGGTTAGGTGCGAAATCGAAGTGTAACCTAGGTCGAAGGTTGCGGTTTCCGGTGATAGCTCCGGCGAAGTGGTTCCACAGTTGAGGTAGGTAACTGGGTTTATTTATCATTGAGTTTTTGGTCTGATCGATGGTGATTTGGAGAGGTTGAGAAATTGGGTTCAACTGAACGTTGTGAATTTAGTTTGTGGAAAACAGAGTTTCAGGCAGTGGCGGTTCTTGATTGATTGGTGGTGGTGGTGCTGGTTGGTTGAGGTGATGGAGATGGATGGTTTAAGCATTGGTTGTAGGATGTGATGATGATGAAGATGATTCGTTTGATGGTTAAGTTTGATTAGAATATGACAGTGGTAGTGAATAGGCGGTAGTGATGGTGATGCTAGGAAAAATTGAAATCGGTGGCTGTGCTTGAACTTGGAATTGAATTGTGTATTGCAGGTGGTGCAGTGAAGGGCAGTGTTGGTTAAGCAGGGACGGTTAGGGTGTGATGACTTTGCAGTGGTTTGGTAGTTTGTTGTGTGTATTGTGAGGAGATGGAGAACGTATAAATTTAGGAAAAATGATGAATAGTTAGGTATGAAAAGGGTGGAATATGGGTAATTCATCATTATGTTTAGTATACACATGGGGTAGGATTGAATTGTGATAGCTTTGATTAATTGGTAGTGGTGTTCTTTGTTAGGTGTAATGATATGATGAAGATGCTTTGATTATGGTATATTGAGGTGGAAAGAGTAATAAAGAAGGAAGAAAAGAATGTAGGGGACGTGAGTTGGGATAAGGAAGAATATATGTATTAATTAAGTATTATAGAATAGGATAGTGTAGAATTTGGTGTAATATGAAATAGAAAATGGTGTAATATTCTTTATACAAAATAATGATGTTTTTGTAAAGAATTGTTGTCTTGGTGTAAAGAAGAAAATCATGTGGGGAAAATTTTAATAAATTTGGAATTCAAAAATGATTTTGAAAATAATACTTTGAATAAATAATTAAAATAACATAATTTTAGAAATTCGGATTTTAATTTAAAATCGAACAAATTCGATATTTCTTGACTTGGCTAGACGAATCCGTCGCGGCGTTAACTTCAAAATAATAGGTGAAATAGTAGCGACACAATTTTTTTAAATATTAAAATAATTACTTATTGCATAAAAATCTTGGTCGCTACACCCTGGCCCTAGCCATTTCTTCTGATACAATCCCCTCCTTCATCAGGTCTACGAGGGCATTATAATCCCTTGATTTCCTACTTCGGACATCCCTCAAGAACATGCTCGTCATAACTAGCCCCCCTTTCAAAGCGAAAAACATCTCTGCCTCAGTGATATTTTCACAAATGTGGATCTCCTCAGTAAACTGAGCTAGATAACTTTTAAGAGATTCATCCCTTCCTTGCCTCAGATCCTGAAGGCGTTGGAGTGGGAGCTGGCCAGGCCTGGAGGAAACAAAGCCATTTTTAAAAGCCGTTTTCAGATCTCTCCAACTGTGGATGCTGCCGGGGGGAGTTTTTTGTACCATCGTATCGCACTCCCCTCAAGGGTTAAAGCAAAGGCTTTACATCTCAGTGTCGGGGTGGCTCGGGCTTTTTCCATGCTGGCGCGGTAATTTAACAGGTGATTGTCAAGGTCACCTCGGCCAGAATATTTTGCTATTTCTGGATTTTCGAAGTCATGGGGCACGGGGCACCTACGGAGGCCCTCTGTGAAAGGGCTTATTTCCTCTTCTGCGTCCAGTTCATATGAGGGTAGTTCACTGTTCTCGTCATAACCGGAATACATTGAATCATGGTATTGGTCATAGAGTGGCAGAGCGTACTCCTGCCTTTGTGGTGGCAGAACGCGGCCGTAGTTTGACCTTTCATGGGTCAGTAACTCATCACGAGACTTGGTCCGAATTGCTTCGGCTCTCCTTTCTTGCCTATTCCTAGGCTCATGCGTGGGGGTGAACCTTTCTGCCCCCGTACCTTGTTGGTCCCTATGCATTCGACTCTGCGACAAGGCTTCTTCAGCTCGTCGCTCCCGCCTATTTCTAGGCTCAGCTGCATTGTTCTGACCCGCTTGCCTGCCTTTGAATAACCCTCCTATCCGGCTGAAGACACTGCCAGATTTTGCGGGCGAAGCCTCCCTGTGTCTAGCTGAGAGTAGGTTTTGTTCTTCACGTGCTTCATGTTCCGGGCCCTCATCGTAGAAGGGCTCGGATTCCACCTCGGCATGTGCTTGTGGATCTTGATAATAATAAGAGGTAGTGGCTGCATTGGAGGTGAGTAATGTGGTTGTGAGTATTGCGGAGGCATCATGGGCTCATTCACAACATACCCTCTAGCCATGTAGGCATTCATCGCAGCAGTCTGTTCTATCTGTTGCTTCTGCATTTCTATCATTTGGACCGCCATGCTAGTCATGTCCCGCAACATGTGGCGATTCACCCTGCCGGCGTGGCGGGTTATGTTGTGCCACTCTCTCATTGGCATTTTCATGAGGTCCTTGAGGAACCTCCTCCTCGCTGTGTTGGCAATTTCTTCCCCTACGGGGGTTAATATCACCATCGCTTTCGTTCATGTTTCAGAGAAATTTCTTGGTTTCAATTTATCTTTCAAGGATAGATAGATTTTTATCTCAATGCTCCGAGCCTTTTTTCAAGGTTGTTAAACTTATGTTTCAAAGTTTTAAGCCTTTTTCAAGGTGAATAAACTTATGTTTCAAACTTTTTTACCTTTTTCAAGGTCACCGAACTTTTGTTTCAAAGCTCTTTACCTTTTTCAAGGTTACCACACTTATGTTTCAAAGTTTTAAGCTTTTTTCAAAGTGAATAAACTTATATTTCAAAGGTATACGCCTTTTTCAAGGTGAACAAACTTATATTTCAAGTTCTTGTAGCACTTCGCTCTTTTACAAGAGGTTATTCGCCCTTTTTCAAGGTTTCCTTTCTGTGAGTAGCTTTTTATCATGCGTTTCCGTGGTTAGCAATATGGTTTCCCATAGACGGCACCAAAATGTTGACCACAAAATCCAGCTGGATCTTGAACCAACACGTCTCAACTCCTCCCTCTTGAACACGTGGATCTCCTGCGCACTATGACAAACAATCAGCTAGCAAAAGGGGCCGAGGTGGCTCCCATTTGCACTCCGATGCCAAAGTCAACATCCATGTTCAACAAATATAATTTGAGTGCGGGAAATATAAGTGTGTAAAAGAGAGAAAAGGGAGTGAGAGAAAATATCTTTTTTTCTTTAGAGTATGAAATTGCTAACCCCTTACCAGGCGGGAGGAGTGCCATATTTATAGAGGAACTCGTTGTTTCGGATCATGACACGTGGCATACTTTATACTTGTCTTCACCCAAGCTCTTGGAGGTGACAACCTTGCCTTTTGACCGTAATCATTGCTACATTTCGTAGGGGATGGGCGCCGTCACATCTTGGTAAAGGCAGTGTCACATCTCTGACTCCACGCCCTGTCCCATCCTTACATCCGAGGTGCTACTGCAAACACCTCGGCTAAGCATGAAGCGCCTCTGCTAGACACAAACCAATTCGGCCAGAGGGGCTCCTGTGCCTTTCCACCTCGGCTAGTGGCCCAGGGGGATGCCTTGAACTTCTAATCATGGGCTAAAGTTCGTAGACCCTTATTGGGCCCTCACTGGTGGCCCAGCGCGTCACATTTCGATTACGATCTCAACAGTCTCCATTTGGTTGTCACTTTAAATATCTCATCTTTTCACTTAAATGTTGACATTTCAGTATATGACACTATAGTTATAGAAAACAAGACGATATTTCAACTTTGGAGTAGAGTTATGCTGTGTCGTATCCAGTTGATTGTGCTTTTAACTATTTCGTCTCTATATTGAACTACCGTTAAGAAAAAGAAAAACACAATTTTAAAAGTGGCGTAATTCATCTATTGTGTGTGACATCTTGTCATTTATGTTATAAATTAGAGAGAAAAAGAGAGAAGAATAGAGCTACCAAAAAATTTGTGTATTTTATTATGAATCAGAACCCCATATATATAGGGGAGAATAAGGATATACAAGGTAATAATGTCTAGAGGAGTATAATTGTCATTCACAAATACAATATAATATTTACAACACTCCCATTTGAATGACATATTACGAAATATCTGCCTCATTAAAACCTTGTTTGATAAAAATCAATTGAGACAAAAACATTAAACGAAGGAAAAAGATTAACACAATTATTCTCGGATTATTAAGATAGATACTGCCTCGTTAAAACCTCGTCAAAAAAATTCAATGGGACAAAACACTGGTTAAGGAAAAAGAGTACAACTATTCCCCTAGTGTTGATCACTATAAATCATCGAGTCAATGCATCCCAATCTTGTGAACTTATTTATTTAATGTAGATGTTGGTAGTGCTTTTGTAAATAAATCAGCTACATTGTCACTTGAGTTAATTTGTTAAAAAGTTTGGAGTATTTTTGTGACACCTCGAGTTCCGTGAAACCCGGAACACCACTTCTTTCTTTAAAAACTAACTTTCGAATAAAATTTATCGCGAAAAAATAATTAAATCTCAAAACATCATATTTATTGATTGTAATTTGTGTTGAAAATCCAAATAAAATAAATGACTTTGTGAAATTCAAAAAATTCTAAATTCCAAACACAATGAAATAATGGAGTTCAAAAAAGTTCAAAAAAAAAAAAAAAAAAAAACTCAACTTTAAAATAATTTCTATTTAATGATTTTCCATTTTTTCCCATCATTCGCCACCGTCTTCGAAATCTGCAAAATTTGTTAAAATCACGAGGTGATCATTTCAAAAAGAAATACTCAGTAGACTTATCTCCAATAATTAATTAACAGAATAATTGAACACAAAATTATGCAAATAATACAATGACATTCTCAATTTCTCATCATAAGCATCACATAAGGAGTGCAAATGAATATATTCTCGCCCCATGCAATAAAGCATATAAGTTATGACATGCAAAACATAATTTCTCAATTTATCTCATAAGAGATATTCTTATCTATTCTCATGCAATTAAGCATATAATCACATAAATCCACATAAAGACATGCAATTATAATCTAAAATAATTAGTGGGGTGGAGTCTACCTCGAACTTAACAAGTTCACAAAAGTAGAGCAGGAATAGTACGTCAATCTTTTAGTTCTCCCAATGATTCGTCTAGCCAAGAGAAAATTAATTAAACTAGTAATTTCGAAATCAAAGACTTAAGTGATAACTAAAATTTTAGGACTAAAATTGAAATTTTAAAGAAACTCAAATTAAGGATCTAGGGGCTGAAATAGTTTTCTTTAGAACATTAGGGGCTGAATAAAAACATTTTTAAAACTCAATAAAGGCTTACAAACGTTTTTAAAACTGAGAGGACTGAATTATATATTTTTCAAAAACTTGGAAACCAATGTGCAATAATCTCAAGGTCAAATATGAAACAAAATGCAAATTCTCTGATTCATTACAAAATCAGAGAATTGGAGAAGAGAGGGTGCGATGGAAGCTCGCCCCTCGAAGCCCGGTACCACTGCCTGCGATTTGTCTGCGAAACACCTTCGTCGAGTGGCGGAAAGCAGCGTGGGAGTGCATAGGGTTAGGGTTTAATGATTTTGGTGTGAGGTGGGTACTAAACCGAGGGTCACCGAAGCTGGGTTCGAGCTTTTTGGTTTTACGATTTCTGGCCACGGTTTGATCTAGGTAAGTTAGGGGATATTCTTGGTTTTTCTTGATTTATAGGTTTCGATTGAGAAAATTTTCTGACTTGGGTAGTGGTGATTTTCGAGTGGTGACTCGATGGAGTATTGGTCATGGTGGTTATGGTGGTTCCGATGGTATTGATAGCGGATGGTGGCTGGCAGCGTTTTGAATATTGCCGGTGGGGGTAGATTGGTGTTGCAGAATGGTTTTTAGGAGAAATTGCTTATCATGAGTTGGATGTAGAATCTGAATTTTGCTTGGGGTATGATCAGTTGCATGGTATGTGGAATTTCTAGTGGGGGATTTTGATTCAGCTGGAATTGTGGGAGATTTTGGTTGAATTGATTAGTGCTGGACTGGGATTGAAATTGCATAATCTTATCAAATAAACATAGGTTGGGAGATGATAAAGTTGAAGTCAAGATTAAGCAAAAATAATTGCCAGGATAATTGTGAAATCAGATTGAAAAACTTGGATAATTTTGAATCTTGAAAAGAAATTAAGCTGGAATTTAATTTGGATAAAAATTTGGGTTTTAAGAATTTAAATTTGAAATTTTGGATTTTAAAAAAAAATAATAATAATAATAATGATCTTCGAACATTTTTAATCAAATTTGAAATTTGACTACAATTAAAATAAATTTGAATTTCACTTAATAATTGGCTAGACGAATATTGTTTTCCAAATAAATGGGATAAGTTCTAGCGACACGTCTTTATAATATTTTATTTAAAAGTAACGAAAAAAATTCCCGGTCGCTACAATTTTGATGTTGCCTCATTAAAAACTTTGTCAGAAAAACCTAATGGGACAAAACCTGAACGAAGGAAAAAAAGTATAGCTACTCTCCTGATTCAATCTGTATTGAATAATCCATATAGCTACTCCTCCTAATTCAATATGTATTGAATCATCCATATCTTAATCTCTTCAGGAATCTCATATAGGAAATCATATCAATAGACATTGATAACAACTACCTCATTAAAAAAAACCTTGCTAGGAAACCCTTGTAGGACAAAACATCGGCTAAGGAAAAAGAGTATAGCGTATATTAGTTCCCCCTCATGTGACCATTACAATTATATTCATATTGCCAATAATTATTTCAACTGGTAATCGGTTCAATATCGAATATGTTCACCAAGCATATATAAATGTCACATATCTCATGTTATTTGTTTTTTGAATATAAGTTCAATTATTCATTTGAACTTGAAGAGTTACAAAATATTTCCAATCATTTGAACATGATGGATCGAGTCATGTTCTTTAATCAATATTCATCAATGTCTTTAATGCAGTTCTCAAATTTGGAAGTGGTTTATTCACTTTGAGTGAATAATTGACCTTGAATTTGTATCTTGAAAATCAACTTTCACGATTTTCAAATATTATTACAATAATGGTACATCCAAATTTCAACATTTGCAACATTATTCATGTAATCTAATTTTATATTATTAATCACATTCCATTACAAACTTAATCCATTCTAGGCATATTAAATATCCGGATCGCAAAGCATCTGTATACTTTGATCAAACAAGTTTCTTAAAAGTTTGAATTATATGTTTCAAAAATATTTAATTCTTCAAGGATTATATTTTATGCTTCAAGTATAGTATATGTTTCACATTACAATTTTTAAATTGCTACCAAATTTACTCTTGAAACTTTAGATATGTAACGTTTTCTATATTTCAAAGAAATTTTCTCTAATCATTTCACTGCAAGGTACCAATGTATTGATTACCCTTTTTAATTTCACTAATTGGTACTTCAAAGAATACTCCCAACGTACCGAGTTTATGATCATACATTTTTGTTATTACTCATTGGTACATTAAAGAGTGCAAGCTAGCAATTATAGTCAATCATCTTTCACTATTTACATTGTTAATAATCATGTAATTTTTGCCACTTATTATGCATTTGTAAGACAAATAAAATATTGCATTTATTGCATATCATTTTATACGCAATGCCAGATCTTTGAAACATTTGTTTCACAACAAGTCGTGTATTACGACTATACATTTTTGCTTTCCATTTGAAAATATATATAAGTATTTTATTGGCTTTACACTTTTAAGTGTTTAGACTTCGGATCCCAAAACTCCAGGTTTTGTAGCAATAATGTTAAATCATTTATCAACATCTCAACTAACACTTGTTGAAATTTATGTCCACTAGCATTATCAAGACATAATCTTGATTATATAATTTGAATATTATGCTTATAATTTAAAACCTGAGCAATAATTTTACAAACTTTAGGTTGCGAATACCATACAATTACTTCAGAAGCGACAACAAATTATTGTTCTGGAATAATTATATTTCTAAAATCTTGATTCTTCAAAAATAATAAATCAATATTCCTTTAGAATATTGAAAATTTTAATTTATACTCTTTAGGAGCAAATAATATTCATCTGAATTATAATGTTGTTCTAGTTCAGAAGTAACAATATAATAATTGTCAATTTAGAATTTATAAGATAACATCAATAATACCATATGCATTAAACATACCTAAACAACTTTAATGTAAATAATATCACATCTAAGGGCATAATCATATATTAATTATACAAATAGAAACATAAAAAATTAGAAAAATGTCGACTCGTATGTTCTACCGGTGACGAACCCTGAAGTAATAAATGAACTCGAGCTTTCCAGTAATCAATCGGACAAGAAAACTAAGATCTGCTAACCAAAAAATAAAAAGCCCTAAATTTCATATACTGAAAGTGAATAATTACTCCACAATAAATAAAAATAATTGGACAGAAACACAAATGGATTTCCTCATAAAGCGAATGTAAATTAGAGTACTATGCTTGAATTGGTTATTGACGTGCGCAGAATACACAGAATGCAAATCGGAATTCGAATGTATAAAAAAAATTCATATGCCACCAAATTAATTATGGTGCACGTGATAGATGATTATGCTTATAAACATTAATGCATTCTAACTAATATTTTGAGAGAATCGTGCTGATAAAGTGTTATAAATTAGAGAAAAAAGAAAGAAAGAAACACCAATAAACTTTTGTATTTTATTATGAATCATAATCCCATGTGTATAGGGGAGAATAAGGATATAAAAAGTAATAATGTCTAGAATTATACGGGTACAATTGTCATTCACCAATACAATATCATATTTACAATTATTTATTTTTCCCTACATGTTAGGCTAAGTTGGAAAATATTACTTGTGAGTAAACTTATAACCAATGAAATACTGGAATAAATTTGGAAATACAAATTAGCTTTTATTTTTTAAACTTAGCCGAACATGTTCATTTTACTTTAACATGATAGAATATATTTGAAATTTGTTTCTATTAACCATTTTTACATGTGCTAATCGCATGCACATTTAACCATGATATGGAAATTAACTTTAGGAATTGTGTTGTATCAAAAGTTAAAGGTCGGGAATGCGATTGCACGAATTAAAAATCACAAATATATATAATTTTCTAAACTAATAATAATCATGATAGCAAACCTAAGTATAATGACAAGAATAAATAATAGAGATTACTTTTCAATAATAATTGTAATACGATTCGAGATGCGCGAAATTAAACGTCGGAAAGTTCTGAACCCAGGTTGTGGATGGATGGTGGAATCTTGACCCCGAAAATCACGACGCGAAGATCGATGATGCGGATTGAAGAACCAAGATTTGCGAAACGCCAAAACGATCTGTCTAATTTTCCTTGATAAGTTTCTGGTTTTGAACGCCAAAAATATTCTCGCGAATATTTGATAAGTTCAGAATGAACACCACAAGAAATAATCTTGATAAGTTTCGGGATGAACGCCACAAAGAATCACTCTTTGATAAGTCCGAAGAAATATAAGAATCAACTTATAACTTTTATTGAATCATCAATAAACTGTTTTAATCAAATCAAATCTGTTTGTACAATGAATGAAAAACATATAAATAATGAAAAATAATATAAAAACTAGGGTTGCCGCTAATGGGCTCAAAATAGAGTCCTAATTAACCTAAAACTGAAATTAATAAACAAAATGCGTAAAACTGCTCCGAATTCAACTACGCGATCGCTTGGCCTTAGGTGTCACGATCGCGTGGAGTCGCCTGAAACTCTCGGGTTGATTTTTGATGCCATCGCGCGATCGCACCTCATTTTCAGCACGCGGTCGCGTGGGCGATCCGGCTGCACCTTTTCTTCGTCCTTTTGAAACAATTTGATACGGTCCGATCCTCGATTCGGGCCCAACACGAAACTTATATAATTTTCCAAGTCGATTGTTGTTGCATTGTCCATGTCTTGATTTCCTCTTTGAGATCCTATCCCGGATCACATCATCCCCCCTCTCTTGACAAGTATTCGAACTCGAATCAATTTTTGGCCTGCTAGTCAAACATTTCGTTCTCTTGGGATTTTTTGCTGTAAAATTGTTCCACCTGGATCGAATGGAAAATTATTTCTTCCCTGTAATATGATCAACCAGCAGTGCTTTGTAACTTGGGCTATACGGATGGATGGAATCATAAACTTCCCAAGGCATAGGTTGTGTTGCCCGAATTCCCAAGTGCAATAAACCTGAAAGAAAGAATTAAATAAAATAGGGCGGGGGAGGTCAGTTTCAAAAAATATAAGGTATGGATCCTTGTATTTAGATGAGCTATCACCAACTCCTCTTTTTGAACCACGAGGCTCTTCTCTTCACCTATTTCCTCCCTTGCAACTTCTTGTTCAATTTTTTTACTTTCAAACCCAACTACATCTTCTATCTCTACATTTTTAACTTCAACTTCGAAGTTCAGAATTTACACTTCTACCCCAACCTCCAATTCATGTTTCTCATCAATAATACTATTCTCAATCACTTCAACCTCACTATTATTTTTCTCCTTATGCCCTTTGTCTATAATTATGTCTTTATTCACCTCCTTGCTACGCAACTCCAATTTTTCCTCATCAGATTTTTGAGTTAGCTCAACTACTTTCAATTCTTCATCGTTTACAAAATTCGGAGTTTCTACTTCTAACTTCAATCCTAACTCACCCTCCTCTTTCTCAACATTCTCAACATAAGGCTCTACTATAATAAGTTTTTCACTCTCCCTTAACCATCTAATCACAGCCTCTCTTTTTTCCTCTTTCTTTTGTAACTTAGCCAATTTTTTTTATTTCTACTTTACGTTCATACCTCAACTTTTCCTCATAAATTTCCTTTTGAATTTTCAAAATCGCCTTCGAATCAATTTCTTCTCCCCTTTTAACCCCAATTTCATTCCTAAGTTTAGGATCACGTCTATAATGACTCTCATCACTACAGTTTGTTTGAGATCGTCCCCTTTTCAATTTCCCCTCCCTTTCATCTAGTTTATCCAATTTCCTCAAAGCTTCATTCAAAAATCTCCATATACGATCTTTATCATTATCGTTCTCCCTTCTAGATGGATATTTTTCTTGAAAATTGGACATTATGGAATTTATGTGGAATGAAATGGAAAAGAATAATGAACAAAGGATTAAGAAATTCAAGAAGGTGATTCTTGAAATTTGGAGAGACTTTTTTTTTTTTTTTTTTTTTTTGAATAATGGATGAATTTTCGGAAAAATAAATAAATAAATTTTTTTTTATATATAAATCCGAAAATGTGACACGAACACAACAAAACAAATGGAACATGATTTGGATAAGAATTGAATAAAATAAAAACTTTAGAATTTTTTTGTGGGATTTTTGTATGGATCAAAACTATAAAAAAAATTTACTGGCTCGAAGAACATGAAGAAAACGAAAACTCAAGAAAAAAAAGACTCAATAACAAGATATGGATGATTTTGTGTAGACTCTATGATAAAAACACAAAATCAAACTGGGATAGAATAAACCTGAATTCAGAATCCAGCTCTGATACCAAATGATACGATTCGAGATGCTCGAAATTAAACACCGAAAAGTTCCGAACCCAGTTTCTGGATGGACGGTGGAATCTTGACCCGATAATCACAACGCGAAAATCTACGATGCAGATTGAAGAACCAATATTTGCGAAAGGCCACAAGGATCTGTCCAATTTTCCTTGATAAGTTTCTGGTTTTGAACGCCACAAATATTCTTGCGAATATTTGATAAGTTCGAAATGAACGCCACAAGAACCAGGGGTATATTAAACCCGAGACCCTTTACGATGCAGAGATAAGAACCACAAAAGGGGAACGCCACAAGATTTGAATCTTGATAAGTTCGTTGTTTAAAGGGAAAATCCTCACCTTTAGAGAGAAAAAACACTCAATATATTTCATTCATCAAAAATCGTCTGTTACAATCAATGAAATAGAATATAAATAAGCAAAACAGAATTAAGTAAGCCCTAGCCGCCATAGAGGCCCAAAATAGACCCTAAAATAAATAAAAACGGAATTTAACCTAAAACTAACAAAACCCTAAAAAAGTTGTACTGTGCGATCGCGCAGGCATAATGGCCGTGATCGCGTGGAAGGGTCGAAAACTCTCGGGTCTCTTTTTCCAGGCATGGCGCGATCGCGCCTCATTTTAGACCACACGGTTGCGTGGTTCAAATTCTCCAACTTCTCGATTTTGATCTCGATTCTCGGTTCACATCACTTGTACCATCTTTGACGCTTCTTCAACCACTCCATGTTTGATCTTTGAAGCTCTTCGAATATGCTTGAAGCTTTGTTTGGCTTGATTTGTAGTTCTTTCCGTAAAGCCCACTACGATTCATATCATTCCCTCCTTCTTTAGGATGATTCGTCCCGAATCATAGTGTTGTTGTTGTGCAACTGCCCCACCTAGATCAAATGGAAAAGAATTCCTCCATTGCACATGATCAACTAATAATATGCTGCCATTTGGTATACTTGGATGGATTGAAGTAGAAACTCCTGCGGGCATTGGTGGTGTTGCCCAAACTTCCAAGTGTAATTAACCTGTAAGAAAGAATTAAATAAAATGGGGAGGGAAATGTTAGTTTCATGAGGTACAAGGTATGGATCATTGTATTC
Organism: Ligustrum vulgare; assembly: GCA_963555705.1. Lineage (NCBI taxonomy): Eukaryota > Viridiplantae > Streptophyta > Magnoliopsida > Lamiales > Oleaceae > Ligustrum > Ligustrum vulgare. The sequence continues at coordinate 33,135,858 of OY743174.1, forward strand.
ATGAATCATCACCGGCAACTCCTCTTGGGAACCACGAGGTCCTTCTCTTCACTTCGTTCTTCCTTTGCAACTTCTTGTTCACCCCCCTCTATTTCTTTTCTCTCAAGCTTGGTTACTTTTTCTAATTCCATATTTTCTATCCCAACCACCTCTTCTAAATTTCTGGGCTCAACTAACTCTCCAAGTTTTCATGCCCAACCACATCTTTTTTGAACTCCACATTTTTATCACCATGTTCATACACTACCTTGTTACTACCCAAATGTGGATCTTCTACTTCAAGGCTCAAATTTTGAACTTCTATCCCAACTTCCAACTCGCCCCTTCTTTTCAACATTCTTATCCCGATGCTCTAACTGTGAATCCACTATATTTTCACCTTCATTCCCCTGTTGCAATTTAGCTTCGGCCTCTATTTCTCCCTCTTTCCTTTTTAAGTTTGCTTATTTTCTAGCCTTCCGCTCATACATCATCCTTTCCTCATAAATTTCTGTTCGACTCTTCAAAAGCGCCATTGCATTAATCTCTTCATCCCAATCAACTCCAATCCCAACCCTAGGTTTATGGTTACACTTATATTCCCTTTCACGCCATTGAGCAAGTTCTGCACTTGCATATCCACTGAGTTCTTAACCTTCCCCAACCTCGCATCTAATTTCGCTTCCATTCTCGCAGCGAACTCCTCAAACCGTTTCTTCATCATGACAAGCAGAGAAGATTGATAGTTATCTACAAGCAGAGAATGCACAAAGTCCCAATATAAATATCAACCAAGCAAAAGAAAGTATAAGCATGGTCCAAAAGCCAACAAACCAAGGAGTTGCAAAAGGATTGGGCAAGTTCTAGATTCGAGGTCAAATCCTTTTCAAGAAAGGGGGGATGATGTGATCCGGACCATGCATCGAAGGAAGAATTCAAGCCATCAACAATACGACAGTGATCTACGAGAGAAATGGAGCAAGTTCCGTGTTGGGTCCGAAGCAAGAATCAAATCAGGTCACGTTGTTTCGAAGGGAAGAAAATTGGAATCAACCGGGAAGACCACGCAATCGCGTAGGCCAAGGATGGAGCGATCGCATGACTGCACAAAAAAATCACCCGAGAGTGTCAAGACTAACTACACGATCACGCGTGTTATAACCACACGATCGCGCGGTTCACACAAAGCCAGATTTTCGCCTTTTTTAACTATTTTCTGTTTTCTTTATTATTTTCCGTTTTTTAATTCTTAGCAGCTAGGGTTTGGGTTAGATGCTTTTTTTCCATTATATTATTGACAACTTCATTATTGTAAAACAGTTTTGATGATTATTGATTAAATTGAGAGAGGATTCTCTTGTTGAAAATGTTGAGGATTTCCTTTTTGTGTTCTTCAAAGAACAACCAATTGAACTTATCAAGGAAACTGATAAGCCCTTGTGGTGCTTCGAAAACCTTGGATCTTCAATCCGCATCGTCGATTTCGCATCGTGATTGTCGGGTCAAAGTCCTATCGTCAATTTTTATCTTTTCCAGTTAATTTATTTATTTATTTTTTGTTTGGTTGAAACTAGATCTTTCCTATTATTGTATCGTTTAATTCTGCGCTTCAATTCGCATCATTTGGTATCAGAGCTTGGATCTAGATTCAGTTCTTGATATTTCTTAATTTTTTCTTGGTTTTTTTCTTGAGTTTTCGTGTTCTTCATGCCAGTAGATTTTTTCCAGCGTTTGATCCATAAATTATGTTCCAAAAATTTCAACAGTGTTTCTCGTGTTCGTTTCTTGTTCAAATTCAGTTCTGTTTGTTTTGCTGTGTTCATAGTCAAATCTTGGATTAAAAAAAAGTATATATCCAAAAATTACAAAAAAAAAAAGGATCGAATATTCCGAGAATTTCTCAATTCCTATTTTTCTTCGTGTCCTCCATAAATTCCTTAGTTCTTGATCCTTGATTAGTTCTTGGGTGAAATTTGAAGGGATTGAGTGTGATAAACGAGTGAAAATAAACACGTGAGGAATTTTTGTTTGTCTTTGAAAACTAACCATGTCTCGCAGGGAAAAATCTCCATCAATTGGTGACCACAAGAATTTTAAACAGATGGAGGCCATGATGGTAAAACTTGAGAGATTGATGGCTAGGATGGATAGGAGGGATAGGAGGCATGAATCCCATACTAGTGGTGGCGATGGGGTTGATGAAAGGTCATTGACGTGAAAAGAGACATCAAAATGGGAGAGTAGTGATCATGTTCACAAAAGGAGGGAGGAACCAACACCGAAAGGTAAATATCACTCTGAGTCAAAACCTCTTAAGGATCATTCTTTGGTCCTCTTGAACTGCTCCTTCTTAATGTTATATTCAATCCCAACTTTAATTTTGGAATTTGACTTGGGTACATTCAAAACAGAATTAATAGAACTAAGGAGGGGTGTGTTAGCGTGAGTAAGTGCAAATAAACTCATTTTTATGGTGGACTCTCCTTTCTTTTGCCTGGAAAAAGAGACCCGAGAGTTTTTGACTCTTCCACGCGATCGCGGCCATTATGTCTGCGCGATCGCACAGTACATTTTTTTAGAGTTTTACGAGTTTTAGGTTAAATTCCGTCTTTATTTATTTTAGGGTTTATTTTGGGCCTCTATAGCGGTTAGGGCTTATTTAATTCTGTTTTGCTTATTTATATTCTTTTTTATTGATTATAACAAGAAGCTTTTGATGAATAAAATTATTGAGTATTTTACTCTCTCTAAAGGTGAGGATTTTCCCTTTAAACAACGAACTTATCAAGATTCAAATCTTGTGACATTCAAACAATTGAACTTATCAAGGATCTGGACATTCCTTGTGGCGTTCCCCCTATGTGGTTCTTATCTCGCATCATAACGAGTCTCAGGTTTGATATACCCCTGGTTCTTGCGTCGTGAGGTCGGGGTTGCATAGTTATCGTCCGTTCCAACCTGAATTCGGAACTTTCCCAGCATTAATTTCACGTGTTCGTCGTGACCCCCTCCCGGGATCACATCAAATTGTGTGATGTAAGAGGTCTCATTTAACATTAATTCATATTAATACTTATTTAGTCTTATTTATTCATTAATAAATAAGATTATTTTTAGCTACAAGAAAAGGGCATTTTAGTTGAATTTAAGAATTCAATTCTATTGCATTTTTACAAAGTAAAATACAACAATTTAGCCACTCTTTGATGGAGATGAAAATCAGATTTTAACATATTTTAATAAAAGTTGATGAATGAGTTGTTGAAAGTTGTGGGAGTTATGACATGTGTGGTTGGGGATGACAAAAGGACCGAGCACTTTTGAGCTCGTCCAGAACACGAGCCAATCACCGAAGGAAGAAAAACGAGCCGAGCATCTGCTCGACTGGTTAAAATACAAGTGGCTTGTGGAACAGAGACACGGGCCTACTCATTGCACGTGAATAAGATCCAAGCTAGTGGCTCGTGGCCAAGTTTTTTCGGCTCATAAATGTGACCAAACGGTCACATTTCTTAGTTCTAAACGTTTACATAACTTTATTAGTGACCGTTTGGGACTGGTCACAAACATCTTCTTCTTTTTTCTCTAAAGAATCATCTATAAATATAATTTTTTTCATTTCAAGTTCATACAAACTCTCTACATTTATCCACTCTTTAATCTCTTCTATTATAATCTTTATCTAATCAATTCTCAATTTGTATATTTTAATTCAATTACTACACAATACAATACATATTTCACCTTTACAATTTGCATACTTCAATTATTATTACCTCAATTCGCATACTATAATCACACTTTTTTTTCTCCAAGTTTCAACACACAAAAGAATGAATGCTCGTCAATTTGTTCGAAGGAAAAACACCAATGACACCACAATCTCAATTCTACGATGCATTTGTTGATCTCAATGACATTCCCATTCTAGAAAATATTGATGAGGTAGGAGGTAGTCATCCAATTGATTTGGATGACATTGAAGAAGATGTTGAAGTCTTCGGAGATGTACCCAATATTCCCAATGCAAGAGTGAAATTAAAGTGTAAAAAATGCAAAGTGTTGTGATAATTTCAAATAGAAGGGTTGTCCAGGGCATATGCTTCATTAATCTGCACATTGTAATTTGCAGCTTTTTGCATACTCTTATTCTGGTAGGCTAGTTGGCCTATTACTCGACGCTCCACCTCTTCATTTTCATGTGAGTATTTCTCCCATCGTTAACCATTGTTGCCATTAATGTGAGTATTTCTCCCATCATTAACATGTGAAGTATTATGTCCGGTGTTTTGGACATTATCTCTTGCATTTGGGCTACCCCCAGGTTTAACACTCCATGACCCAAGTTTGTTATTCCACCACCCCCCCCCCCCCCGAATTTGAAGTAGACAGACCAAAGGGTGATTCTATTGCCTGACTTGAATTTAAGACCGGAGAGTTATGCTCCACAATCGTTCTGGCTTGGAATCGATTTCCTATACTTGGCAAATCTGGTCCACTAATTTATTCATAAGTTCGTTTTAAAGTGCTTGATTGTTTGGCCATATTATCATAATGTGTATATTCATTTTGAGTAAATTTTTTCATATTATGAACATTTTGTAAATTTATTTGTTCAACAACATCTTGTGTGAGTTCACCAAGCAATGCACGCATGGTATGAGGGTTCAATTCTGTCATTGGTTCACAACAACTTTTGATTTTGTTCTTCTGTTCCTGAAGTACTTTGTTGCTCCTCAAATCGCTTGATTACAGATTGGACTAGTCGTTGGCTTGCTGACTCCTTATCAAAATTCTTATGAGGCATATTACTTCACTTTTTATATCTTCCAACACCAAAGTTTGTTCCACTGGGTGTGCCAAATTATTTCGCGTGGAATTGAACTTTTGCTAACAATTAAAAGGATTCAGACGATGTATAAGGATCTTTTTAAGACAAAATCCCAACAAGGAGTGTTTTATTTAGGAAGATTACAATTTCAAGCGAAATGCCTCCAATTGGCACAAGCATACGGAAATGCAAAGCAAACAAATCTTACAAGAAATTAAAAATGAATGAAATTATAGAATTCTCTGTTTTAAGAGTGATTGTTCGGATCATTGTCTCTACGTTCTATCTGCTCTTTTATACTTCATTGACAGTTTCCTTTGTTCTCGCTCAATGGCTATTTATCGCCGAATAATTTCCCACTTTCCCATGATTAATGATTTATCAAAAAACGCTGATATAACTGCTAACTGCTATCACTATCTCCATTACCCAACTGTTTGTAACTGATATTTTTGGATCATGTGATGTAATAAGACTACCCATGAAATATCTAGTAACTGCCACTTTAAATTATAATGGGCTACTCCTTTCGCCGAGGCTTTGGGCGTCTTCAAGGTTTGAGCGATGCTGGACTTTCGCTCAATACTTCCGTTTTGGGCCTTTAGGTAGGTCCTTTTGGACCTATTCCTTGGACTCCTTCATTAGGCAATTTTTATATGTCAAGAGTAGTTTAGAAAGATTTTCTCCTAATTATGTTGTAATCGTACTGTAATTATTATTTTCATTCCTAGAAAGTTATTTCATTCATAGAATATCTAATTTCCTATTATTGGAAGTCATGGATGTATTATAACTACACGATATATGCTCAATCAAATTATTAAGTCTATTCTAAAAAGCTCGCTTACGCTTACGCTTAGGCGTGCTTAAGCTTGACCTTCACACTTTTTCACTCTTTGCTCTTCGCTCGCGCATTGCTAAGATTTTTCGGGCTTAGGCGCACTTAAACGTAAAACTCGATCTCGTCGTTTCGTCAAGCTTTACGCTTTTTAGATCAGTTAAATATTCTTCATTCATACAATCAATTCTCAATCTTAACAGTTAATTTACACGTCGATTCTCGCACCATTGTAATATGAAGATAAGAAAGCTTTTATAAACAATTTAGAAAGCTGAGCCCTCACGGATTCTACATATGCCTGTAAGATGAAAGCAAAATTCACACACACACACACAAACGTTGGTGTGTGTCAGAGAGAAGTTGATGTAAAGAGGACAAATTTGGTACTGTCCACTATTAGTAATTCCAATAATTTGTTCATACTCTATGACCTTTCTTATTCAATAATTTTCATTCCATCGTTGCTATCTTTATAATAAGACGATAAATGACGTGGAGTAACCATTGATTGATATTTTGGGTTTTGGCACATATAGCATCTGTGACTGTAAGTCCACTAGTTAGTTATGTTCTTGATTAGATTCATTAGGGAAAACTACTGGTGTTTACGTTACCTTACACATTAGACACAAGTTTAAAGTGCAATGATAATTTTACCCCTCATCCATATGTCTATGGTAAATGCTAGTGCGTACACTATGTATACACCTAGCAAAGTCCATTCATTACTTGTCCAAACTAGGGCAGGGAAGGCACAATGCCGTAAACTCCTTCCTTGCCCTGGAGTGGAATTGGATTCCTCACTTAGTCAAGGATAGAAAATAATTCCCGTTACAATTCTTATATTTTATTCCCCGTTCTATCCAATGTTGTCCTTAGACGAGGGTTTTTATGTTTATGTAGCCTTTATTTGGTTTTCTTTAAAAAAAAATTCTTAAGGTACTTAATTTCAACCATCTATTAAAAGTTAAGCCCACAATATTTGACTTTTTAATCAAATTTCAACCATTCATTCTCCTAAATATCTCTATTCATTTCAAAAAAAATAAATAAATAAATTTAAGTAATACCAAACACACACGTAGTCTTTTGAACAAGTTTAAACGCGCCTCCAGGACACATTTCCAAGTGGTGAAAGGGGATGTGAAAAGTCTCCAATCTATCTTACAGCTGTTGTGGCGAAGGTTTGAATCCTGAAAAATGGATGAAACCCTTTGGTAAGCGAAATTAAAAGACAAGTATCTCACTCTTCACATTTGAAGGCATATCCTGCGATTTACCTCCTTCATCAAGGCTCAAGACAGAGCAAATGGAGGCCCCTAAGGTGTGAGCTTCACCTTTTTTAACAAGCTTAAACGCACTCACATATAATGAGTGTTAGGGCTTGGACAATAGTACAGTTAATGAGCCTCGTCCGTGCCGGGCAAGGCCACAAAACTTAATCTCCAGAAAGGTCCAAAAATCTCCCTTTCGCAACCAGTTGGACAACAGCCGTGAATTTTCATTTTCTATAATTTTTAGTAATTTCTACCATTTGTAATTTGTTCATGCCCCGTGATCTTTCTTTTTCCATAATTTCCATTCACCACTACTGTCTTTGTCAAATATGGTGCGTTGATCTTTCAGTACATTCACTATGTGCAATTCCAAGCCCTAGTTTGTGAAGAGGAAAGGGGCTTCATTTCCATAATTCTCATGAACAATTATTTTGCATATGTTTGGTTGAAATTAAAATCAGTTTTTTAGCAGATTTCGATATTGTGGATCTTATGAAATATGTAATTAAAATTAATTAATATTGACTTTAACTTAGATTAAGATATGATTTTTTTTTTTTTTTTTTCCATATTCATCATTTTTTAATTTTCAAAAATTTGGACCAAAAAAATGTTGACATAATGCTATTTATAAACAATATTTATAAACTGTTTTTTTTGTTGTTAAAAAGGGATAAATACATATACAAGGCTTTTGAAAGAAATGATTCAAGTCAAAGAAACTTGGCCATTTTGTTTCAAAAATCAGGTTTCCGCTAAAATATATATAATTAAATAGGTAGTTAAATGTTAAGGAATTAGATCAATATAGAAATATATTGTTATATTATATATTCTTATCATTAAAGATTGTATTTGATTATATTTAGATGATTTAGATTATATGATTTAGAATCTTTTGTATTCAAAATCCTTGTACTATATATTTGCTAAAGAGAATTAATAAAATTGTGCATTCTATTTTATTCTTTTCTATATGGTATCAGAGTTAGTGTAAGACTCTCACGAGCAACCCTAAGCTTTTCTTACTTCTCTTCTTCCTAGGCCGTTTTTCACATGCACCACTCGGCCTCCTCCCTAATATTTCTTTCCTTCTCTTTGGCTGGCTCCTGCCATTCTTCTTCTTTCTTGCCTATTTTCTTCCTCACGCTTTCTATCATCAACTCTTTCGAACTTTTTCCAATTTTTTTTCTTTCACAAATCTCCAACAGCTTCTTCAATTCTTCTGCTAAGTTATATTTGTACTTCCTGCTATTTCACTTCTTTCATCGATGTCGACCCACTGCTCCTTCTGGCCATTTATGTGCCACCTACTACTACCCGATATTCAGTCTTTTCCTCTCCCAATATTCTCCCATTTACCTTCATCGTTATTATCTTCATCAAATTCTTTCATCTACAATTCTTTCAGCCTCTCCACTACAGTATTATGTATACCGCTCCATCAATATATTTTTGGCCCAAGATTGCAGTTTTCAACGAAAACTCCATCTTGGGGGAGCATGTTAAGGAATTAGATCAACATAGAAATATATTGTTATGCTATATATTCTTATCATTAAAGATTGTATTAAATTATATTTAGATGATTTAGATTATATTGATTATCGGGTATCGTATTGAAAAGAATGGATTGGTTTAATGCCCAGATATGATATGGGTAGTTTCTCTTGTATTCAAAATTTTTGTACTATATATATTTGCCAAAGAGCATTAATAAAATTGGGCATTCTATTCTATTATTTTCTTTTCTATATTAAATAGGTTGATGTCACAATTATATATAATTTATAGTCACAGACACAAATCACAAAATTTACAAGTCACAAATTATTAAAATTAATTAGTCGTGATTTATTTTTCGTCCAAATCATGAATTATAGAGGTCACAATTTATTTCTAGGTTACAAATCAAAAATTTTATAGGTCACAACATATTTCTAGGTCACAAATTATTCAATCATGGCTTATTTCTTAATTACAATTCGCAAAGTTTCAAGGTCACAAATCTGAGTATGAATTTTTTCACCCTCACAAAAGAGAGTTATGGTGACCAATTTTTTTGTGAAGGTAAAATATGCGTGTATAAAATTCGTAAAAACTGAAAAATTTCTTGTCTATATTATTCTAAATACCGAGAGCTTCGATATTAGTATAATCTTGCTATATAACTTTTGTTATTTTAAAATTTATTTATTTATAGTAATAAATTACTTAATTATTTGTAAAACAAGTAACTTTTGAAATAATAAAAATTATATATATTAAGATTGTAATATAATAGAGTAGAATAATATGAAGAGAGCGTCTAGAAGGACCGAAAATCCAGTTGTAAGTATGAACCTTTGGAAATATTTGTCATCAATTCTCCAAAATCAAACTTGAAGTTTGAAATGTTTTAGGACTTGGAGGGAACTGTTCATATTATCCCCATCTAATCTTTTGGTAAAGATTTGATATAAATTAAAATCATATTTTTAGTTTATATTTTAATAAAAATTGATAATATATGATTGAAATGTTGTGAGTTTCATAAAATGTGTTGTTAAAATTAATTGTTGACTTTAATTTGAAATTAAAATTAACCAAACATTGGCTAAAAAGTAATGAATTTTGCTACTTGTACAAGGATGTTGACAATTCGATGATGTGAAAACATAGTGATTGTCTATTCGAAAGATGTTATGATATATGAAAAAATGTACCGTATATCAATCACTTTATCTAATTACTTATACATATAGCAAGCTTGTAAAAAATCCATTCTTCAATGAATTTTTCATAAGATAAGCTTTCGTTTGGTAAATCAAATAAATTTGTTTATAAACTAATTTATAAATTATAAATTTTTCAAATCATTTTTTAACCATACACATTTTTTCTCTCCAATTTTCAACATGTAGCGCCCCGAGTTCTAAATATCCGGTTCACCACGTCATCGTCTGATCTAACTTTTCAAATAATATTTTTGCGAAAAAAATAACTGAAATTCATTTTTGGCAACATAAATAAATTGTAATGGTCGATAAAATTGAAAACATTTATGAAACAATTAAAAATAATAAATCGAGCCATTAATATTGTAAAGCAATTGAAAATGTCATAATTTCTCAAATAACTGAAATTCTCAACATTATCCAATGTTTGGAAATACGGAAATCATTAAAATAAGGTTTTCAACCATTTAACGTCTATTGCCACAATTATCCATCACTTGCCACCCTCTCCGAGATCTGCAAATGTTGTTAAAATAGATATGAGCATTTCATAGAAATACTCAGTAGACTCATCGTCAATTAATTAATCTACAATATAATTGAACACGTAAATGCAGGCTCTTTAGAAATCATAGGGTGTAGATTGCTCTTCTTGTGCATTAAAGCACGTGGCTTCTCTTTGAAAACTCATAGGCTCTTTAGAAATCATAGGGTGTGGGTTGCTCTTCTTGTGCATTAAAGCACGTGGCTTCTCTTTGAAAAATCATAAGCTCTTTAAAATCATAGGGTGTGGGTTGCTCTTTCTTCTCGTGCACATAAGGCACATCAGTTATGCATAACATCATCATTTATCTTGCAAGATATTCTCTTCTTTCTTTCTCAAGCATAAAGCAAGTAAGTTATGACAAGCATAACAACATAAATATTTCATAAGAAATATATTCTCATCTCAACATAAATATTTCCGAAGAAATACATTCTTTTCTCTTTTCATAAAAATGACTTTCACATAAGTCACATAACATACACATTCACATGCAATCATAATTTAAATCAATTAACAGGGGGCGAGTCTACCTTAAACTTGACGAGTGCAAAGTTGAGCGGGAAACGACTTCAATTCTTTAATTCTCCGTACGCTTCGTCTAGCCAATTAGAAGATTAAGTCGAATTAGTCTTTTGAACTTTATATTTTAAAAATGATTACTTAAAATTTAGGGATTGAAATTGGGAATTTTGAAAGTTCGGGGACAAAAACGAATACTTTGAAAGTTGAGGGACTAAAATGAATACTTTGAAAGTTGAGGGACTAAAATGAATACTTTTCAAACTTGAGGGATAAAATGTAAATTTTCAAAAGTTGGGTCGAAGCTCAAAATGAATTTTAAACTAGAGAGCTTGAAATAGTTGATTTTAAAAAATGAGGGGCTGGTTAAAATCTTTTAAAGAATTTAAGGACTGAAAAGTTAATTGTAAAACTATAAGGGCTGATTTAATAACTTCAAGAAATAAAGGGACCAAGGTGCAATTTCTGAAAAATACAAAATATTAAAATCTGATTCCTTTCTCTCTCTCTAACCATTTTCGACGAAGAAAGAGAGAGATAGAGCGGAGGGATGCAGCGACGCCGGTGCGGGAGACTTCCCTCTGTGCAACCGGCGATTTCTCCGGCGAAACGCCTGCTCAGGACGCGACGAGCAGCGGCCATGGATTGGGTTCAAGTTTGGTACGAGATTGGGTGTCAAAACCGAGGTAATACGAGGTTCGAATCGCGATTTTTCGGCGAGGAACCCGGAGGTTGAGGTAGGTCTTGGGTTTCTAGGGCTATGGGTTCTTCTCTTCTCGGTTTTGATTTTCGATTTTAGCTTATTTGGTGAGGGTTGGAGAGGGCAGTGGAGGTGGTTGGTTCGAAAATGGTGGTGATGGTGATGAGTTGGTGGTGGTGCTGGAGGTGGTTCGACTGGCGTGGAGCTGCAGACGATTTGGTTGGGTGGTGGTTGCGTTGGTTGGTGGTATTTGGTTGGTAGCTGCATGAGGTTGGTGATTTGGGATTGATTTGGGGCAGTGGTGGTTTGGTTGTGGTTCATTGGTGGTGTTGCAGGTTGTGGCATGGGCGTTGAAAGTGGTGGAGTTGGCCGTGGTTGCAGTGGGGGTGAGGGTGAAGGGTGGTGGTTTGGAGTTTGATTGGTGGTATGAAATGGGGATGGAGGTGAGTTGGAGGTGACGGTGGTGGTACTACAGAGGGTGATGACTGGTTTGTGGGCGTGATGGTGATGATTTGGATTGATTTTGGCTTAGGTGCGTAAGTGGTAGTGGCTGCTGCAATGAGGCAGCTGAAATGGATGCGTGAGGTTGGGGTTCGAGGTTACCTGGCTGCAGGAGGATGCTGAAATGGAGTTGAGGGAAGAGTTTGAAGCTTGATGAGTCCAGTGTCGTGAATGCTGGAAGAAAAAAATATCAAGGTGAGGCTGGTGAGGTGAAATGCTGAGGATGGGATGGTGTAGTGTATAAAAGAGGTTGTTGGGTGATGTGAGGGAATCTTGGCAGGGTATAGGTTGAGGGGGTTGGGAAATGTGAGGGAATCTTATGGGGTTTGGATACACAAGAAACGGAAATCGAGAAATAATACGCGTAAATTCAACTGAGTTGGAAAAATGGATCTGATAAAATGATCTTGACACAATTTGGAATTTAGAATGATTTTGAGAAAAATAATTTAAATAAATAAATAAAATAATAAAATTTTGGAAATTCGGAATTTAATTAAAATCGAATTGACTTTACATTTCTCGAGTTGGCTAGACGAACACGTCGTAACTTTAACTTATAAATGGATGAGATCGCTGCGACACGTTTTTCATAATTTAAAATAATTATTTAATACGTGAAAATTTCTTGGTCGCTACACAACAACTACTTTTTACCTTAAAAATATAGATAAATCAACTTATAAATCAAACAGTGTAATCAGGCTAAAACTTAGAAGTACAAATTTATTCACCCTCTATAACGAGGGTAAACTTAACCCTCAGGTATGGTTGTTACTTTATTTCCAACTAGTATTTCACTCGTGCAATGCACGAAAATTATTATCCGCAATATCGATTTCAATAATTTTTATGAATTATTAATAACTTCATTGAAAATGTAAATTTAGTAAGTTTTTAATTGTATATCATATGTGATGTAATATTATGTACACCAATATTGATGCATGTGAAAGGTATTAGCACATTTCTCATAATTTCAACATTTGCCTCTTGTATTTAACGTACTTTAGAATTTTCATTCAAAAACATCAATCACAATAATTAAAAAGAAATATTAAAAATATTTGAATTTAACCAATAAGCTTTTTTTTTTTTTTTGAAAACCCTAACCAATAAAACTTTGTTTACAAAACTAATTAAGTAGTCAAAATAATAATTTTGAAAATCTAGCGATTATCATGTTACAACAATTTAGTAAAGTCAGAGATTAAGAAGTTATACCGAAAATTATAACCTATAATCTTTAAAATTTTATTAAAATTAAGAATGATTAAAAAAATATTAATCATTCTATTAATATTATTAACTAAAAAAAAAAATCAAAGCATCAACTCTCCAATATTAACCTTCGTTCAATAACTTTTTCTATAAATTATTTATAAGTACAACATTTTTTCAACCCACTTTTTAATCGCATATTTTTTCAAAATTATTTTTCAACAACACATTTTACCTCACAACAAAATATAGTTGTTAAACAGAAACTTAATAATAATAATAATAATAATAATAATAATAATAATAATAATAATAATAATAATAATAATAATAATAATAATAATAATATATTTTGGAAAATATGATTTGTAATATTAAAGATAACAAATGATTTGACCATTAATAATTAAAACACAATTTAATTATTGATGGCTGCACATATGATTTATAATATTAAGAACAACAAATAAATAAAAAATCAATAATTAAATAATAATTTTAATACTGATAACTAAAAATATTAATTGAACTTATTCAATATTAATGTTAATAATAAAAATAATTATAATTATAACCAAAATATACAAATAAAAATAACATCATATTAATTATTTACTATAATATTAAAATATAAAGTATTTAAGAATTAAAATATAAAGAATTTAAGAATTAAATTCTGTCAAACTATCCTACTTTTATATATAGTTAGTTTTCAGCAGTGCGATAAATTGAAATTGTTATCCGCAATATTATAAGCATTCATAAAATTTAATGATTATACATAATCAACACAAATACAAAAGATAAAAAAATAATTTTTATTACAACAATTTTAAAATTTAAAATAATTCAAATTATCGAAAACTTCATTGAATGATAAATGCAAATTCTGTAGTTGTTTTAATTTTATATCATGTTGATATAATATTATGAGTACAAATATTGATACTTGTTCAATATATAAATATATTTATTATAATTTCTGCATTTGACTCACATATTTAAGTTTTTCTCAATTTTTCGTTCAAAAATCAAAATAAACTATAAATATGTGTTTAATCTTAACTCATCAAATATACGACAATGGAACAATATTGAATATCAAGAAATTATTATATCATAAAATCTTTACAGAATTATTAAAATTAAAAATTATTAACCATTGCTTAGTATTTACCATAAAATAATATTAGTACTTATATATTTATATATTTATAAAGTAATAAATGCATTTACATTTATCCAAATTTTGCATTCACACTAATCTACTTTGCATTCACAATAATCCACTATTCTTCCCTTTATATATAGTAAGTATAGTATAGAAGTCGAATGCCCATAAAACCCCTGCCCCCTTCTAATTTGAACATATTTAAACCCCCCCCCCCCCCCCCCCAATACGGTTTCCCACCTCCTACCATTATTAACCATTTTTCCTCATTTTCTTTTTTCTTAAATAGTATAAAATCGATATTAAAAATAATATTTTTGTTTATTTCATATTATATGATTTAATGAGATTGATAAGTGTTATATTAACGTTTATTTTATACACTTGTATCCTTGAATATGCCATAATGTGATTCTATCTAAGTATTATTAATGCATTTTATGTTTTATATTGTATAGGATCACAAAGGAAGAGAAAAGAAGGAAAAAGGACCAAAATGCGCTTAAAATCGAAGATTGAGGACCTTGGGTGCAAATACGTTACGGCCGTAATACATATAGTCATGACCGTAAACGTTTTCATATCGTTGTGCAAAAATCAGCAGAAACGCCTTCACGGCCGTAAGACATATCCTTACAGCCGTAAACCTCAAAAGTAGAAAATCAGCAGAACCCAAATTACGGCCGTAAATAAGAATTTACGGCCGTAACCTCACTTTGTGAAAAATACGCAGAAACCCAATTACGGTCGTAAATGGAAAGTTACGGCCGTAACTATTCTAGTAAAAAATTTCCATATTTCAATTTTTTCCATAATTTTGGATTTCTTGGTCCCAAAGTTAGGGCACGAAATTGAGGCTATAAAAAGGGGTTCTCATGACAGAAAAAAGTGTGAAATAATTATTGAAAGAGGGAGCGGCTTGCTTGGAGATTGGAAGAAAAATTAAGCGACTCGAGAAGGGGAATCAAGAAAAGAAACTTACAGAATTTTTCATGGCTTTGAGTGGCTAAGCTCCATACCTAGTTCGAAGGGGAAGTTGTATTTCATATCAATTTGTTATTGCTTTTCCAAACTAGTAACGTAGTTCTAAATTCTTTACTTTGATTTGTTAGATTCTTATGCGTTTTTTATTCAATCAATGCAATTCTTTATTTGATTAAGGCCTTATCATTTAATTTGTTGTATTGAGATTTGCTATTTTGAATGATTGGATTCGTAATCGTCTTGTTGTTCAAATCATAGTAGCAAGTGGAAATTTAATAATTTTCATAGAGAATTCCAACTTAGGTTAATTGTCACGAGCTTGTGTGATTGATAACCTAATTCACCCTAATTCTTCTCAACCATTATATAGTTGTTGTCTTAAATCTAAAGAGCTTGTTTTAGGTTATTCAATGGCTAATGTTTGATTAGAGAGCTTATTCTAATTAAATGCAATTAATGGAGAATCGGAATAGTTAGAGCTTATTAACTATTTACGGGTGATAAATCAAAGAAGAAATTGAACTCGCGTTACTTGGAAAGTGATAACATTGTGATAGAATACAACTGAACCTGAGAACTAGGACTCGTCAACATTTGATATTTATTTCAATCATTTTAATTGCTTTATTTTATTAGTTAAATCATTTACAAACAATTAAAAACAAAAACCCCCTTTTACGATTCTAATTGACATGACACTAAGTTAGTTCCATTCCTTGTGGGATCGACTCTTACTCTCACTACTACATTATTAATTAATATTTAGCGAGTAAGGAATTATTTATTATTTTGGTGCATTGCGACACGCACCAAATTTTGGCGCTGTTGCCGGGGAACGGTTAACCAATTTAGTGTTTAATCAATTAGAATTTTATTTTTCTGCATTTATTTTATTTTATTAATTTTATTTTCACTTTATTTCTATAATTTTTTTTAAAAAAAAAATTCATATAATAATCATTTGTGCTTCTTTGCTTATATACTTAAAACTCGGTCAACTAATTGTGAAATTTTTGACCTTGACCCAGAAATTGAGAGGACTTTTCGACGGCAAAGAAGAGCAGCGCGACAAATGGCAGCTAACAACAGGACTCTTAAGCAACTGGCTACCCCCGATGTGGCTCAGCAGCCATTATGCATTACTTTTCCAACGGTGGAAGAAGGAAAAACTTTCGAGCTTAAATCTGGGCTCATCCACTTATTACCAACTTTTCGAGGGAACCCCGGCGAAGATCCGTATAGACACTTAAAGGAGTTCCATGTGGTTTGCGACAGTATGAGGCCCACAGGCATTACCTAGGAACAAATAAAAATGAGAGCCTTTCCATTCTCATTGAAGGATACCGCCACTGACTGGCTCTACTGTCTGCCATCGGGAACGGTTACTACTTGGAGCGACATGAAAAGGCTCTTCTTGGAAAAATACTTCCCTGCATCAAGGGCCGGTACCATCCGAAAAGAAATATGTGGGGTTCGCGAAAGCAATGTCGAGACATTATATGAGTACAGGGAGCGCTTCAAGAAACTAATTTCGAGCTGCCCCCACCATCAGATTAGTGAGCAACTCCTGGTGCAGTATTTCTACGAAGGCTTAGCACTGATGGATAGAAACTTGATAGATGCCGCAAGTGGAGAGCACTGATGGACAAGACGCCGGAACAAGCGCAGGCTTTAATCTCTAATATGGCAGAAAATACTCAGCAATTCAATTCAACCCGAGATTCCCAAGTCCGCCGAGTGAACGAGGTAAATAGTTCCAATATTGAAGGTCAATTATATGAACTGACGAATCTTGTTAAGCAGCTTGCTGTAGGGAATTCGAAGCAAGCCAAAGCGTGTGGAATCTGTTCGAACTTTGGACATCCAACGGATACATGTCCGGTATTGCAAGAAGAAAACAATGAACAGGTAAAGGCCGCGGATGGGTTTCCATTTCAAAGGCAACAGTACAACCCATATTCAAACACGTACAACCCCGGGTGGAGAGATCACCCCAACCTGAGTTACGGAAATAACAAACCCCCAGGTTTTGCTCCAAACAAGTCACAAGGACAATTCCAGCAGCAAGGGACTTTCCAACCGCAGGGGCAATATCAACAAAAACCTCAAAATGCAGGTATGTCTCTTGAGGATATGGTTAAGATGTTGGAAACTAACACGATGCAATTCCAACAGGATACCAAGTCAAGCATTCAAAATCTGGAAAATCAAATGAGTCAAATGGCCATTGCCATAAATAGATTGGAGGCACAATCTGGAGGGAAGCTACCATCACAGCCCGAGGTGAATCCAAAAAACATGAGCGCCATAACTCTCCGGAGCGGAAAGGAAATTGAGGGTCCGCAATTGGAACCGGCTGCACCTGAAATGGATGAAGATGAAAAGGAAGGGGTTGGAAAGAAAAACAGCACTTCACAAAAACCGCAGGTAAAATCCAACTTTAACTCAATTGCTAAATTGACTCCACCTCCCTTTCCTGGCAGGTTAGCAAAAGCGACTAAGGAGGGTAAGGAAAAGGATATACTGGAGATGTTCAGGAAAGTGGAAATCAACATTCCATTATTGGATGCCATCAAACAAGTCCCCCGATATGCGAATTTTTTGAAGGATCTGTGCACCAATAAGAGAAAGCTAAATGGAAATGAGATGGTAAGAATGGGTGAATCCGTGTCTGCACTTTTTCAAAGAAAATTGCTTCCCAAGTGCAAGGATCCAGGTATGTTTACCATACCCTGTCAAATAGGTAACACTAGGATAGATCGTGCATTGATAGACCTAAGAGCATCTATAAATGTAATGCCTAGATCTACGTACACTTCATTGAAACTTGCTAAAATGACTGAAACTAATGTTATCATTCAACTAGCCGACCGTTCCAATGCATATCCGGATGGGGTAGTTGAAGATGTTTTAGTACAAGTAGGGGGTTTAGTGTTTCCAGTAGATTTTTATGTGCTAGACATGAATGATGATCACTCTCCAAACCCCACTCCTATTTTGTTAGGCAGACCATTCCTAAAAAACATCGAAAACTAAGATAGATGTTAGTGATGGTATACTTACCATGGAGTTTGATAATGAAATTGTTAAGTTCAATATTTATGACTCCATGAAACACATTATTGATGCTAACAAAGTTCATTCTACTGTTGTGAGTTATTCTCCATTTCAGGAAACTGTTGCTGAGCTTTATGATTGTCCAAAGCCATCACAACCTGGTAAAAACTTATGTACCACCTTACCAGTAGCTGATGAGAAGTTTCCCCCTATTTTGCAGGCCCTAATGAAAAATATGAAAAAGAAGTTGAGCTTTGGAAATCCACCTAATCCCGGTTGAAAAAGGACTCGGTCGAGCCAACGACTGTAAACAAAGGCGCTGCTCGGGAGGCAACCCGAGAGGGGAGTTTCTTTACCTCCTCGATTCTTTATTTTCATACTCTCATTTTTAGTTTATTTTATTTTATTTATTCATTTCATTCAATATATATATATATATATACACAAAAAAATTTCAGAGGCAGTCTTACGGCCGTAAGACATAACTTTACGGCCGTAATGCACTTTTTTTATCTTTTGTTCAGAACCCACCTTACGGCCGTAATACGCTACTTTACGGCCGTAAATCCGAAATTTCAAAAAAAATAAAATAAATAAATAAAAACTGCTTCACTCAAGTACCCCTGCTCCTACCCCTTTTGTATTGCAGATGCTGGAATTGATGCGAGCCTTACACACTCAGCTGAATGCCATGCAAGAAGATCAACACCTTAGGCTAGAAGAGCAGAGAGCCCTTTGGAAGGAGATTCGACAGTTGCAGAGACCCCGTGCCGATCAACCGCCACATTAGACCGAGGGAGTTTATTTTCTTTTCCCCTTTTATTGTTTTGCTTTACAATGAGGACATTATTTTTTCTAAGTGTGGGGGGGATCGAATTGATTGTGAGCTTAATGTCTTTATCTACTTTCTATAGTTGAAACGTTAAAATTCAGTTTGAGTCAGCATCCATTTTAATCTTTGATAGGAAGCGACCCCACTTTTGGTTCATTTTTTTTGAAATATCATTGCATAATTGGATATAAATTGAGCACATAGAGATCATCTCGTCCAAAATTTCACAAATAGGTTGAAAATAAAAAGTAAAATATTCAAACGTCTACAACCTAGTCAACCTAACCCACAATAGACAGATTATTCCTACATATATAACCCTGAACGTCCCAATTATTATACTTTTGTGAGTAGTCATGGTTTGAATACTTTTAACCGTTATCCTCGACCAATGGATTTAGATTTGGAATGAAGATCAAGCAATGACCTATAACTCATAATTGGATGGGAAAAACACATGAAAGCCATAGTTTATGAGCTTTTGAGCCTAAGAGCTGTTTTTAATATTTATGAGCTCGTAATTCTTTGATGTGTGTCCTGCATGGTTGGGTTATGCTTGGATGTGCTTTCTTGTGCATACCGTTGTAGCTTCTTGATTCAAGTGCAAATTATAGCAAAGGCAATAGGTTAAACCAAATTTAACTTGCTAAAAGAGCCTACCTTGCTACATGGACCATTAGAAGCCCTTTTGAGCCTTAGCCTTTCCTTGAATTTTTATGCCACGCTACAAGCCACGAATGCCCTTTCTTTTGCATTGTCTCTGTTTTGAACCCATAAAGAAGGGATTCGCAAGCTTTTGTTGATTGAGGATTGTGCTATGGTCTAAGTCCAAGAAGTTGAAATGGTTATCTTGTGTTGAGCATTGGTTGTGAAATGGACTGAATTCAGGGGATTGTAACTCTACCTTGTGTCACTTGGTGACTGCGAAATGATTAGAAAAAAAAAAAGCAATGAAAAGGAAGTTAGTCACGAAAATTAGTAGTTGAGGATGTCAAACACTCAACTTGTGAAAAAAAAAAGAGAAAAAAGAAAAGAAGAGATTCAAGTGTGAATAAAGTTGGGTAGCGGGAAACAATGAAGTTCTTATTAAGGGGAAAATGAAGTAATGTCATTATGAATTGACTTGGTTTGCGAAGTTCCTTCTCGACTTAGCCTAAATATATCATTTTATCCTACCTGACCCGAAGCCCCGTTACAACCAAATAAAGACCTTCGCTTTGCACTTGTGTTATTGTTTGCTCCGATTATGACATCTAGGCAATCTGTGGTACTGACTTATCCATGCAGAGAGCTGAGCGAAAATTCAACCCCTTATACACTTTGTGCGAAGAGAGAAATATCTTGTGAGGGTGTTAACTCCCATTACATATGCTTATGAGTGGTTTGAGTTGCTTGGTCTAGGGTTGGTGCTATGAATGTGGTCGGGGATACTGTGTTGACTGAATTCACGTCATGAACAACTCGGTTTACACAACTGATTTCCACTGGAGTTGGTTGAAATTATTCTCCTCGTAGTCACTCATAAATGGTTGGGATGTGAGCAAACACGAGAGGTGCAAGGAAATAAACCATATCGAGCCATGATTGGGATGGAAAATAAAGGGCGTTGTATCTCTAGCACACACGAACACAATCCGATCATGCAATGGAACATTTTTGGTAAAGAAAAGTGGGTTGCAACCTCAAGTCTCTAAATTGTTGTAGCGCCCCGAGTTCCGTATACCCGGTTCACCACGTCATATCTAATCTAATTTTTTTTTTTTCGAATAATATTTTTGCGGAAGAATAACTGAAATTCATTTATGGCAACATTAATTAAACTGTAATGGCCGATAAAATTGAAAACATTATTTGAAATAGTAAATCGAACCATTAATATTGTAAAGAAATTGACAATGTCATAATTTCTCAAATAAATGAATTTCTCAAAATTATTCGATGTTTGGAAAATACGAAAATTATTAACGTCAAACGTTCAACCGTTTAACGATTATTGCCACCATCGTCCATCACTTGCCACCATCTCCGACAATCTGCAAAACTGTTAAAAATGTAGTGAGCATTTCATAAATGAAATACTCAGTAGACTCATCGCCAATTAATTAATCTACAAGATAATTGAACACATAAATGTCGGCTCTTTGAAAACGGCTCTTGGCAGATATCATATTGTGCATTACAGCACAGGACATATTTTGAAAATCATAGGCTCTTTGAAAACATCTTTGAAAAACATATCAACATATAATCACGTAAATATACCAAGCATAATTTTCTTTTGAAAGCATAGGAATCATTTTCATCATAACATAGGATAGGATCGAAACACTCATAAACATAGGGAGACACAGGAATTTTACCGAACTTAGATGGCAAGAATTCTTATGTGTAGCGCTACTAAACTCCGGTCCTCTTAGCATAATCATAAACATATCATATGTGACCCATAGAAATCTTGTGAGATTGATTTCATAGCAATCTTGTGAGATTGATTTCATAGCAATGATCCAAACATTTTCGTAAAAACATAGGGTATACCTACTTTTCGTAAAAATATAAGATATACTTACTTTCCATAAAAACATAAGATATATTTACTTTTCATAAAAACATACTTACTTTTCATAAAAACATAAGATATACTTATTTGTCATAAAAACATACTTACTTTTCATAAAAACATAAGACATACTTACTTTTCATAAAAACATAAGACATACTTACTTTTCATAAAAACATACTTATTTTTCATAAAAACATAAGACATACTTACTTCTCATAAAAACATAAGATATACTTATTTTTCATAAAAACATACTTACTTTTCATAAAAACATAATTTCACAAGTTATGTGACATTCACATAAAATCATAATTTAAATCAATTAATAGGGGCGAGTCTACCTTAAATCCGACGAGTGCAAAGTTGAGCGGGAATGACTTCAATTTCTTTAAATTCTCCGTACGCTTCGTCTTAGCCAATAAGTCACCTTAGTCTTTTGAATTATATAGTTCAAATTGATAATTTACAATTTGAGGACTGAAATTGATGTTTTGAAAGCTTAGGAACTAAAATGAATACTTTTGAAAATTGAAGGACTAAGATGAATATCTTTGAAACTTGAGTTGAAACTTAAAACGAATATTACTATAGGGCTGAAATAATATATTTTAAAAATGAAAGGACTGATTAAAACTCTTTTAAAACTTTAAGGGTTGGAATGCAAAACTTTAAAGCTTGAGGGACTGAATTAAATATCATTTAAAATCTTGGGACTAATATTGCAATTTCCGAAAACTTTATTAAAACATATATTTCTCTTTTCTCTACTATCACTGAATTGAATGAGAGAGAGACGGCGAGAGAGGAGATGAAGGCTAGCGACGGAGGGTGAAGTCCAGGCTACAGCCGGTGGAACGCCGGCGAATCGTAGGCGTAAGGTGCGGCGGGTGGCTCAGCAGGATGGGGATTCAGATTTGAGGGATTATGTGCGAGTTTTGAGTGCGAAACCGTGTGCAACCGAGGCTTGATTTCGTGATTTTCCGGCGATTAATCTGTCGCAGTGGTGGTCTGAGGTGATGCAAGTACTTGGTTTGGCTTATTCTGGGTTTTGATTTTGGGATCGATTCTGATTTTGGAAGTGGTGGTGCAGGCGGATCCTGTTTTTGTGATGGTTAAGCTTGGTGAAATCCTACGGTGGTTGCAGTGACTGCAGAGGCAAAATCTTGGAGTTAATAGTGGAATTGATGACTGGAGCTGGAGGTGGTGATTCTGGTTGGATTTTGGCATTTTGCAGCTTGCTTCGATCGAGTTGAATCGGTAGTGATTCATTGGTGGTGGATTGATTCATGGTGATGAAGGTGGAGCTTATGCAGGTGATCATAATGGAGGTTTGTGGACTATGGATTGGTGATGATGATAATGAACAGGCAGTTGCTCCATTATTCAAGATGGAGGTGGAGTTTGGCTTATATATATTTATCCCTCCCTTCCAGCTCTACTCTCACTTTCTGCTTTACTTTACATCATGAGTTTGCACATCAGCACATGGAAGATTTTATATAAATTTGTGTTAGTAGTGTGGAATCTAGGTACATGGAAGTGTGAGTTGTGCCATGTGTATTGAAATGAAGATGGGTAGATGGAAATGGTGATGATGAAACCGTAGGTGAGACATGGGTTGGATGGTTTTTTAAAAATAAAATGGTGGAGAATATCATAATTGAAGGAATCTTTTGATATATTAATTGAGTGGAAAGTGGTAGGAAAAACAATGGAATTGTGACTTGAAGTCTCTGCAGATTGAGATAGACATAGACATAGACATAGACGTGAGGTGATGATGAAACCGTGGGTTCATGGTACAATTTTGGTATAAAATTGAATTACGTATTTGGACTTTAATTTAAAATCGAACAATCTTGACTATTTCTTGACTTGGCTAGACGAACACGTCGCGGCGTTAACTTCAAAATAATGAGTGAAATAGTAGCGACACGATTTAATAAATATTAAAATAATTATTTAAATGCTTAGAAATTCTGGGTCGCTACAATTGTAATCTATTGTTTGAATCCTATTCTTATCTTTGAAAATCTTTGTTCGAGGACGAACAATGGTTCAAGTGTGGGGAGATTTGATAAGTGTTATATTAACGTTTATTTTATACACTTGTATCCTTGAATATGCCATAATGTGATTCTATCTAAGTATTATTAATGCATTTTATGTTTTATATTGTATATGATCACAAAGGAAGAGAAAAGAAGGAAAAAGGACCAAAATGCGCTTAAAATCGAAGATTGAGGACCTTGGGTGCAAATACGTTACGGCCGTAATACATATAGCCACGGCCGTAAACGTTTTCATATCGTTGTGCAAAAATCAGCAGAAACGCCTTCACGGCCGTAAGACATATCCTTACGACCATAAACCTCAAAAGTAGAAAATTAGCAGAACCCAAATTATGGCCGTAAATAAGAATTTACGGCCGTAACCTCACTTTGTGAAAAATACGCAAAAACCCAATTACGGCCGTAAATGGAAAGTTTCGGTCGTAACTATTCTAGTCAAAAATCTCCATATTTCAATTCTTTCCATAATTTTGGATTTCTTGGTCTCAAAGATAGGGCACGAAATTGAGGCTATAAAAAGGGGTTCTCATGACAGAAAAAAGTGGCTAAGCTCTATACCTAGTTCGAAGGGGAAGTTGTATTTCATATCAATTTGTTATTGCTTTTCCAAACTAGTAACGTGGTTCTAAATTCTTTACTTTGATTTGTTGGATTCTTATGCGTTTTTTATTCAATCAATGCAATTCTTTATTTGATTAAGGCCTTATCATTTAATTTGTTGTATTGAGATTTGCTATTTTGAATGATTGGATCCGTAATCGTCTTGTTGTTCAAATCATAGTAGCAAGTGGAAATTTAATAATTTTCATAGAGAATTCCAACTTAGGTTAATTGTCACGAGCTTGTGTGATTGATAATCTAATTCACCCTAATTCTTCTCAACCATTATATAGTTGTTGTCTTAAATCTAAAGAGCTTGTTTTAGGTTATTCAATGGCTAATGTTTGATTAGAGAGCTTATTCTAATTAAATGCAATTAATGGAGAATCAGAATAGTTAGAGCTTCTTAACTATTTACGGGTGATAAATCAAAGAAGAAATTGAACTCGCGTTACTTGGAAAGTGATAACATTGTGATAGAATACAACTGAACCTGAGAACTAGGACTCGTCAACATTTGATATTTTTTTCAATCATTTTAATTGCTTTATTTTATTAGTTAAATCATTTACAAACAATTCAAAACAAAAATCCCCTTTTACGATTCTAATTGACATGACACTAAGTTAGTTCCATTCCTCGTGAGATCGACCCTTACTCTCACTACTACATTATTAATTAATATTTAGCGAGTAAAGAATTATTTATTATTTTGGTGCATTGCGACACGCACCAGATATCTTCAATATGAGTATAATATTAACATATACTTTTTTTCTATTTTAAAATAAATATTTATCACATAAAAATTTTCAGTTCAATTTAAAGCATGAGACTCTGTTTCGTAAAAGTTTTTTTATTTTTTAAAAGAAAATGATGTTTTCGAGATAAAATACATAGTTAAAAATGATTTTGAAAAAATATGTATAGTTAAAGAGTGATTTGAAAATATGTATTTTCAAACGTTTTGGCTCGGTTTGACTTAAAATATTAGCGGGTCCACGTAAAATTGAAACAACCATTTCAATTCGACATGTGTTGACGATTTTTTTGCAACCCCTAAATAACAACTGAAATTTTAGAGCCAAAATTAAGAGATGATAATTTGGTTATGTTAGAGCAAATCGATGACGTTCAAAATACTTGTGGCAATAAAATTCTAATTGTTATATAAGGTTGCAAAAATAAAGCCTATGTTTGGTCCTCAATTTTTCAAGACCAAATTTATTCCAAACTCAAACTCAATTATCAATTTTAGTCAAGTTTAACATTTTTTACTTTTCAAATATTTTTTAACTACACACTTTCCCAAAAATACTATTCAAAACCACATTATTCACAAAAATTTTCATAAAATGGGGCTCAAACAAGGACAAAATCGTCAAACTACAAGTTGAATCAAGATCGTTGTTTCAGTTTTACGTGGACCCGTCAACATTCTAAAGTCAAACCGAACCAAACAATTTTGAAATAACATTTTCAAATCACTTTTTAACAATACACATTTTTAAACATTCATATATTTTTTTTGAAAGTAAAACATACATATTTTTTAAAATTATTTTTTAACCACATATTTTACCTAAAAAATACCACGATCTTTTTTAAATATAAAAAAAAAATTATCAAACAAAAGTTCATGTTTTAAATTGAACAGAAAATTTGTATGCGATAAATATTTATTTTTAAAGTAGTAAAAATTTATATGTTGATATTATACTCATATATTGAAGTTTTCATTAAATCGTATAATAAGAAATAAACAAAAATATTATTTTTAATATCGATCTTAAAAGATTTAGGAAAAAAGAAAATAAGGAAAAAGTGTTAATGATAGGGGTGGGTAACGTGGGTTGGTTTAAATCTGTTAAAATTGGTTTTGGGGTGGGGAAATAAAGTGACGGAAGTGAGGTTAAGTTCACCCTCGTTAAATAGGGTGAACAAATTTGCACTCAAAATTTGGACCCCAAGTATAATTAATGGAGGCTGAGCAATCTTCTAGTTTGACAGTTGGTTGAAAAGATTGATGTTGTGATGCATGCTCAATGTTTTAAGATCATTATTATTGGTTATCGACATCATATTTTTTTATGAAAAGTGAAAATAAGACTATTTGATAAATCATTTCTATTTGGTAAATGTTCTGTGTTTACAAATAATAAAGAATGTGATATTTTCGAGATCAAATATGTGGTTTAATATTGATTTGAAAAAATAAGTATGGTTAAGAAAAAGGATTTGGGAACATGTGTTGTTTATAACAAGTTTACCAAATAAAGGTTATAAACAGTTGTTTATAAATAGCGACGTGACAATATTTCTTTGGTTCGATATTTTTGAAAAGTCACAAATTATAGACGAAAATCTTAATTAGTTAAAATTATTGAAAAAATTGTTTTAAAAAATGAAAAAATTAAAAACACTTTTACTTTATAATTTTGGAAAATCGAAAATCCGATAATTAATATATATAAAGTTACGTTCATTCAAATAGCATACCAACAACTGCTTTGGTTAACTAGTTGAAATTCCATGTTGAAGTTCTGTGTTCGAATCTTGCAGCCTATCGTTTTATTTAAAAATCTTGTAATCTGCATATTTGTTAAAAAAAAATTTACTGAATGACATTGATTTGGAGAAGAAATTTCATTTTCGAAAATGGAGAAGAAAATGTGTTTTCGCTATTTTGAAAAATTAAAAAACAGAAAACGGCCTAAAAATATCAAATAGAACAGGCCTAAGATTTCTAGTGGACCGGATCAAATGGAAGTTGTGTTTTTAGGGAGTTATGCTATTTGTGCATAGCTATTTACCGACTAGGCTACAGACACATTATTTGAGAAATATTCATTAACTTACCCATTACATCATCTCAAAAATCAACAACCACAAATCAACCAATACACCATCGATAAACAAATCGGGACAACTCTATATACAAACAAATTAATTTACTTTTAGGTAGTCCATTAAACTACTCACATGTAGTTGGCCCCACAGACGACCCCAGGGGCGGAGCCAGGATTTTCTTTCAGCGAGGGCAAAAATTAATCGAGGTTGAAGGGAGGGGGTTCGGGGGCAACGCCCCCGAATTTTTTTTTTGAGAAAAAAAGAGAAAAAATGCAATTTCACAAATTTCATTATCAATATTCAAAAATATATTTTTATCTATACAAATCTCAAATTAAATCAACTCTACAAACCACAAATATTTAAAAATTCAAATAACACTAATCAAATCAATTAAAAAACCCCAAATTAATATTACACAGTAGACATAAATCACTAATTATAAATGACACCACAAACTTCAAATCAAATAACTCCACAAAAATTCAAATAAAACTAATCAAATCAATTAAAAAAACCCCAAATTCATATCATACAGAAGATATATATAAATCACTAATCATAATTTATAAACCACTAATTAAATTGGGGTTAGACCGTTAGTGAAAAGTAGAGAGTGGTGAGTGGAGACAGCCGACATAATTTTTAAAACACTAATCATAAATCATTAATCAATTCCAAACAATCACCAATCACCGGCTTTAACTTTACAACTAAGGTCTAAGTTCCAGTTTGAGTTTCTTAGTGGACAGCTCGCCTCCGACCTCCGAGTTTCTTAGTGGGCATATGGTTCTCAGGTTCTGCGCAAAGTTCCAATTTCCAGTCACGTGAAGATGATGAGACGATCTAAGATGACGGAGGCGAATAGGTTGGGTTGTGGTTTCAGCCATTAGGTTTGAATTGGGCTTGCATATGGTTCTCAGGTTCTGTTCTATGCTTCTGCCGTTCTGGTTCATGATTTTTTTTTTTTTTTTTGGGGACCGGGGCAGCCCAAAAGTCCAGCGCGGTCCATGGACCGCGCTGGCCTTACACTGGCTCCGCCCCTGGACGACCCCACCAGTAAATAGTCCGTCCTCATCGACATGTTGGTGGGCCATATTAGAATTTTCACCATACAAAGGTATCTTGTTTAATAGTATTTATTGTCGACTATGTCACGTCGACATAAATACGACACTATTTTATGACTTCACCAATATATTTTAGTTTCTGAATTTTTCAGGCATGATCAAAGAGTTTGAAAAAGAATTTCTCCACCAATCCTTTGATTTGTAGTATAGTTTTTGTTGGTGTTATCTAATATTTTGGAACTCACTAGTACAGATTTCCCCCAAAAAATAACAAAATATACATCGATTTTTCGAACAACAGGCGCCTATAGACACTAGTACAGTTTGAATCATTCGCGTCGATTGTAAAAGATAATACACGTCAATTGTCAAAGTGATGCATTTGACACAGACTCATTAGAGAAGAACAATATGCATCGGTTGTCAGAGACACAACCGACACATATAGTTAAGTTATATGTGTCAATTTTCAACAGACAACAGATGCATATTCTTTTTTTTTTTTCATATATATAATTTTTTTTTACCAAAAGTCCTGCTTATTTTACATTCAATCTCATCGTCAAATCTAGCTATCAACACCCAACATATAATCAACATAAATGCGTAATAAAATTAAATAAGTCAATTTAATATTAATTAGTTACAAATGTTTACATATTAACATAAAAATAAAATTTACATACAATTTTCATAGAATTATTTGACCCATAAAATTTCTAACCTTTTCAATCTCCTCCATTGAGTAAGATTCTTAATAAAATGCCTACAAATAATTAAAATTGAATTATTAGTTTTTTTAATGACTAATAAATCTATTATTAAACAATTCATAGTATTCAATAACTTACAATACTTTATCTAAAGAAGTTAATTGAAAATATTGTGTGACTATCTCATACATGTTTCTCATAACATAATAGCCACATTCAGAACCTCCGAGTTGCTGAGAACACTGAATTTTTCACATTAAAACTATTAGTAATATTATTCGTATAAATAAATAGAAATATATATGGAACTTATTATTCAGGAGTTTGTAGTAACTTTTAAATTGATATACCGCAATTGATTTCCAATTTACATTGCCTATATTTCTCTTGACACCATATATCCAGAATGTTTTAAGAGCTCTTAAATTTCAATAAACTTGAATGAGTTACAAAATTTATATAGAAATTTTGACAAAATCTCCCCTATAAATTGAACATAACCAACCTGTAGAGAGACCCTTCCAATAAAAAATATCTTAACTTATAAATAATCACAACACAAACACATCAATTTCACCTTAAACTCTATAACAATTATTCTATGAAAACTATGAAAACTTATCCACAACGCACTAAAAAAAAACATGATCAAGACAACATATAATTAATTACATATTCAATGTTGGTCTGATGTGTATTTTACTCTTATTTGACCGCGCTGAATACAAGAAGTACACATTATTGGATTGAGAACAAATCATAAACAACATCCAATTCCTTTGTATTATGAACCTTTCATCTTTTGAAGGATTCTAAAACCTTAAAATGGACATGTGCTGGTCCAAATATAGATGAACCTCGGTTAGGTGTTTCAAGATAAGGAGGTGTGCTTTGTCTTGCAATTTAACACTGGCCAAGATTATTTTGCATCCAGTCGTACATTTACATTTGAGTCTTCCCTCGTGATGAAATTTAGGAATACCAATAGCCTCATCACCATCCAGGTAATCACTAAAAATTTTGATAACCTCCTCGAAGCGTAACCTTCAATGATACTGCCTTCAAGTCGAAATTAATTTTCTCACATATCCTTTTAATATACCCATGTATCTCTCAAATTGATACATATACCTTAAGAACACCGGACTACAAATCTTAATTTCTCTCACCAAGTGAACAAATAAGTGCACCATAATGTCAAAAATGATGGCGGAAAATACATTTCAAATTGACACAGAGTGATAACAATATCGGCATGCAAATCATCCAAAGCCTCCGGATCAACAACTTTACTGCAAATTGTGTGAAGAAAAAATACAGTTTTATAATGACATGTCTAACATGTTTTGGGAGTATGCCTCGAATTACAACTGGTAACAAGTGTTGCAATAAAATATGACAATCACGATACTTCATACCAACCAATTTCAGGTCCTATCGACACAAGACTTTTGATATTTGAAGAATATCCAGGTGGAACCTTAACAACTTTTAAGCACCCACAAAAGCTTGTTTTCTCTTTTCTATACAAAGTATAACAAGTTGGGGTAAAAAGGTACACTTTTCCGACTCTTGCGGTGCTAACTTATCCCGTATTCCCATTTCTACCATATCTTTTCTAAATTTGATACCATCTTTCTTCTTTCCTTGAATTTTCAATAATGTCCAGATGATACTATCTTATACATTTTTCTCCACATGCATTACATCAAGATAATGCCTTACTTGTAAATGGTCCCAGTATAGCAGATCCCAAAATATGAATTTCTTCTTCTAAAGATTCTTCTGAGGAGGTTTAAAAGGTTTGACAAACACAACATCAATATTTTTAACTCGTTCATAAACCTCATTTCTTGTTAACGGCAAGCGGGAAACTCCAGTCTCGATTTTTTCATTGAAGGGCTTTTTTTTTTTTCTTTCGATAAGGGTGGTGAATAGGAAGAAAATTCGATGACTCATAAACCCATTTTTCTTACATTTTTTCAACCAAAGATCAACCGTGTCTTCTTCACAAATGAGGCATGCTTTAGCTCCTTTGTTAGTATAACCTGACAAGTTACCATAAGATGAAAAATCATTTATGGTGGAAAAAATCATAGCACGTAAGGTGAAATTCATTTGGCTATGTGCATCAAACATCGATACACCTTTATTCCACAACAACCTTAAATTTTCAATTCATGGTGTTAGGTAAACATCTATGTCATTTCCCGATTGTTTAGGCCCTGATATTAGCAATGACAACATGATGTGTTTGCGCTCCATACATAATCAGGGAGGAATAATGTAAATCACCAAAAGAACTGACTAAGTGCTATGTCGACTAATCATGTTACCGTGCGAATTCATCTCATTAGTACATAGTTCAAGCCTAAGATTCCTATCTTCGCCACCAAATTCAGGAAACATCCTATTAATGTTCCTCCATTGAGGAGAATCGGTCGGCTGTCTTAGTTTTCCATCTTCTTTCCTCCCTTCAGCATGTCACCGCATGTTCTTAGCATCCTTTGCATTAGCAAACAAGTGTTTAAATCTTAATATTACAGGTAGGTACCATAACACATTTGTCGGAGAGTCTTTCTTATCCTTCCAATTATCATTGCCGTGCTTTCGCTTATACCTCGATGCCCCACATTTTGGATACAGATGCAAGTCCTTATACTCATTTTGATACAATACACAATCATTTGGACATGCATGTATCCTCGATCTCCATATCTATTGGGCACAACATTTTATTTGCCTCGTAAATTGAACTAAGAAGCTTACTATCCTCTGGAAGCATCTCTCGGAAAAGTTTTAATAATGTCGTGAAACTCCTATTACTCCACATATTCTTTTCTTTCAAGTTATACAATTTGAACAAACCAGATAATTTTGTGAATTTATTAAAACTAGA
Source organism: Ligustrum vulgare (assembly GCA_963555705.1). NCBI lineage: Eukaryota > Viridiplantae > Streptophyta > Magnoliopsida > Lamiales > Oleaceae > Ligustrum > Ligustrum vulgare. Next base: position 33,167,802 of record OY743174.1, read on the forward strand.
AAATAAAAGCTTTTTAGAATCATTGAACAAATTATCGAATATATGAGGTTTTTCAATGGAATCTTCTTGTATATTCCGCATCATTTCATCTATCCGATCATTATCCACATCATTCTTGTCATTGACCACATTAATCTCATCATTATTGCTCAAACCCATACTCTCACCAGTGCTCGTCCTAGTAAATATACTCTCACCATGTCATATCTACTGTGTATAACCTTCCTTAAACCCACGACGAATCAAATAGCTCTTTACTTGCTCAAAGCTATGAAACTTTCTCAAATTTTTACAATCACAACAAAGGCATAAAATCATTTCTTTCCTTTTCTTTATTTTGTTTTTCTCAGCACATTTTATAAATTCTTGAACTTCTTTTCACATATTCCTGTGTATTACATCTCTCATACATCCAACTTTGATCTATATCTAACTACCTATAAATCAAGATATTCATAGTGTATTAAAACAAATGAAATCATCTTGAATTATAATTTCATTTTTTATTTATAAAATCCTATGAAAATCTCGACAGAATCTCCTCTATAAATTGGACTTAGCCAACCCGTGGGGGTTCAACCTCAACATATCCAAAACTCAAACACAACTCCAGTCAAACTTCAACATCATTAACTACTCCAAAAATTATTCCAAAATCAATTCTCAACTCTTCAACATTAAAAGTCTATAACCAATTATTTATTCTATAAAAAAAAAAATAACATTCTAAAATCTCGATAAAACTCCAAAAATTCAAAATTTGCAATATATCCATTCACAAACTCAAAATCAATAATCTAAAATTAACATTTAAACTAAACTAATAAAAAGTTCATTCAAACTAATTAACATATAAAATCACAAATTCAATCATAAACTAACAAAATTAATTAACTAGTTGAAATTGTAAATAAAAGTGAAAATTTATATATAATGTACATACCCATACATATAGACATAACTAGCTCATTTGTGCGTGTTTATATGTTAAAATGTTTGTTTAAATTAATTAACACATAAAATGATAAATTCAATGAGAGGACGTGTGAGCTTGATATGAGAGAGAGAGAGAGAGAGAGAGAGAGAGAGAGAGAGCTGGGTCGCATTTGCGACCTATAATAATTTAGTTTTATGAGTCAGTTCCTTTATTGGAACCGACGCATATGATAAATTTTTTTATATGCTCAGTTCACCGCAAAGAACCGACGCATATTGATGGATGTTAGGCGTCAGTTCTTTGTTAAGAGCCGACACATTTTGGTTAGATCGTACAATATTCATCGGTTTCTATTTAGTAACCGCTATATATTGTCCTACCATATATACAAAATTTTCACAGCCATTTTTATTTGCGTCGATTTTCCTAAAAAACGACGTAAATTACTTATTTTTTAGGACAAATATGTACTGGTGAGAATTACGGTGGCATTTTTGTAATTTGTTTAACAATATGCATCGGTTCCAAGAAGAACCAACGCATATTATTTGTCAAAGGCGTTGGTTCTTATGGAACCGATACCTTTTATAGACAATATGCCTTGATTGTCTAAAGAATCGATGCATATTGTTGAGTTCAACTTGAATATTCTCGTTCTTAGCTAAATACAAAGCCGCACTCATACCCATCCTTACCGCAACCAAATGTCATTGACCATCTCTCACACCACCACCCCTATGATTCCTCTCTCTCTCTCTCTCTCTCTCTCTGAGGCCACCGACCACCACCATTTTAATCCACACTTCTCCCTTCCCTTCCCTTCCCTTCCCTTGACTTGCAAATACATGCATTCGCACGCATGACACACATGCACTGCAACATACACAGTCGCGCACACACAATTTTAACATATAAATACACACACAAATGAGCTTGTATATATGTATATATGAGTAAATATATGTATGGGTATGTATGTTATATATAAGTTTTCAAATTTCAGATTTACATTTTCAACTAGTTAATTGATTTTGTTAGTTTAATTTTGAATTTATCATCGAATTTATGATTTTATAAGTTAATTGGTTTAAGTGAACTTTTTATTAGTTTAGTTTAAATGTTAATTTTAGATTGTCTATTTTGAGTTAATAGATAGATACATTGCAATTTATGAATTAATGGAGTTCTATTGAAATTGTAGAATGATAAGTTGTGAAATCTTAGTTTGTGTTTTGAAGTAATGGATAAGTGAAATTCATAAGTATTGCATGGAACTAAATTTTTTGTGGCCTGGATTTTTGATAAATTGCCTTAATGATGTTTTGGTCGAGATTTGGGAAAAATGAACTTTGGAGTACCTTGAACATAAGTTGGACATCATATGGGATTGATCTTGCACAACTGTCATGTAGAAATTTATCGAAAACATTGATACCCTAGGATGGAGTTCATTGCAAGGTCATTGAAAGCCATGACTAGGGCGTCGGTTGTTGAAGAATAATCGATGCCTAATGTTAAAAACCAATGCTTAACTAGAGGCGTCGTTTAACAACCGATGCATATTATCCAGACTTACGTGTCAAAGCCAAATACATCGCTTTTACAACCAACACACATTGTTCAGAACAACTGACGCGACTAAATCCATCTGCACTAGTGACTACATTTTGTGGATGATAAAATATTTAGAAATTGGTGTAAGTAATTATATATTTATAAATAGAAAGGGCACATAAAAAGTTTTCCTATAGGCTTAAAAAAAAAAAAAATCCTATAATACATGCAGGGGCGGATCGAGAGCATGGCGAGCACCTGCGCTCACCCGTGCTGGATCAGTCCGGAAAAAAAAAAAATTGGTGGAAATTTTTGGCATTTTTTTTTTATAAATACTGTTATTTTACTGAAGTCCGCCGGTGCTGAAATTTTTTTATAAATATCCGTCTGTGGTGAACAAAATGTCTGAATCCGCCACTTATACATGTATCTGTTGGTTATTGGTTAATAAATCGAGAATTGAAAATCGATTAAAGTGACTTCATGTCGAATTCGGACAAATACTCAAACCCGACCCAATCCGTTTAGGCAAATTTAATTTGCTGCTTCGCCGCTTCGGGGCGCACAAAGAGAATTTTGATTTCTCTGCATGTATTGAAGGGTATATTTGGCATTTCGAAAACTAATATCGGATGAATGAGAAATTACGAAAAAGGACGAAATCGGGTCAAAATATTTGACCGTGTGATCGCATGATTGGGAAACCGTGCGATCACGTCAAATTTATTTCCGACTTTTTGAGTAAAATCGTGTGACTGCACGGTTGTCCCGTGAATAGACACATTTTCATAAATGTGCATGGTTTGGAAATGGTGCATGATTTGGCTTCAACCATTTCGTCAACACCCTTTCATGGTCTATAAATAGGACCCTTTGGGTGTCCTATTCCTCACATTTTGATATGCAAAACATATATCATCTTCTCTTCTCTCCTAAATCAAAATCATTGCATTTGTTTTGATTTTCTTTCATTTTCATCCTTGGAGTACATAAGCCAAATTTTGGTTCGTTGTACTTGTGTTTTTGAGTACTACAAACACAAGTAAAGTCGTTGTATCTTGAGAGTCGATTGACGGAATCCTTAGGCACCGTTGCGGGGTAAATTCGACTTAAGGACAAAGAGTCCAACTCTTGCCTCGACTTGTCCCTATTTTTCTTCTCTTTCTTGTTTGTATTTTTTTTTGCCGTTACTCTCTCCAATTTTCAGCACGGATTTGCAAACTATTATTATTCACAAATATCTCCCAACAGTAACAAAGATTCAAAAGTTAAAAAGCTAATTCAAAACCATTTGGAGACAAGATAATTATTGAGGTCCATATTTGCAGATCATGAAGTTATCTTTCCAAACTCATGATTTTTTCAAACTCGGTTGGCCGCTTCATTATTAATCGTACAATTATTTAATAATCATTGGTCCATGAAGCTTTAATAATAAAAAATATGAAGTTAAATTTGTATCGACCTATACTCTGTCCAATTCATACTAGTTTAGAGTACGGTATAATGAATGAAATTTTAATCCTTTTCCCTTTATCATCATTCATCCATGTACTATTGATTCTAAACAAGCCAATAGGGTTGTAAGTATATGATTTCATCAAACAATTTTTTAAAATTCGTCTCAAGCATTGATTGGAAAAAGGGAAAAAAAAATAAAAATGAAGAGTTAAACTAAGGTCGAATATGTGGATAATATAAATAATTTTTTTCATTTACATAATCAATCGAAGTTCGTACCAATTTTTTTTTTTAGTCGAGCAAGTACAATCTTATAATACTAATCAAAACTTATAACAAATTACATATTTAAGTTTTGGAAAGTCTCAAGAGTAGGAGAAAAGTGAGTGAGTGTCCATATTCATGAAAAAGTATTGCCTTTTAGAAGATGAAATGAATATAAAAATAGGGGATTCGCAATTAAAGAGAAGCCCTTGGTGAAATGAAATCTAGGTAACAAATTGCATTAATTGAAGTACATTATTTCAAGTCGGTAGAGATAAAGTATATCGGTCATGCATTAAAAATTTGTGGTTCAAGTGAATTTGGAATCATGGGATGCAAGAGACATAAAATAATAATTAAGCGATTGTAAATAAAAACAAAATTGGATCAAAATATAAAGTTGATCCGAATAATATTTATTTAGAACACTGCTCTGATGCCCACAGGCACCAAAGCAGAAGCATATTTATCCACACAACTTTGCTACAGTCACAATTAGGATCACAATGAGGGTCACAATTTACCTACGCAACGCAATCATATCTTTCCACGCATCACATTATCTTTTAAATCCAAAATAATAACACTTTCACATCATCAAATTGTCATCTAAATTGTCAAAATAATTATGCACTTAAATTAATTCTTATCCACAATAATTTTGGTCTCATTTTCTTCATTTATTAGTTAATGATTTCAAACCCTAATCAATCTTTTTTTGATGGATCAAGAGCTAAGTCGGATTTGAAACGACAAACATGACCCACCAGTTGTCCTTGCTAGTTGAACTCTCACATCTTTAATGGGGATAAGTGTGAGAGCATGTGCATAGAATAGAATGTTAAAATAGTCGGATGATTTTCAACTCACATTTTTTGTCGGCCGGCTATGTTGACCCATAAAAAAGGTTTTTCTGGTTTTTTTTTTTTTTTTTAAATTAATTTTTAAACTACGCAATTTTTCAAATCAATCTCTAATCTTACACATTTTCTCTCTTCACTTTTTAACCATCCATCTACCTAAAAAACAACAAAAAAAATCAATTTTTTAAACTTTTAGCCGCCGAACGAAGGCGAAATTATATGCAATCATCCCATCACATCCTATCGTAATACTAATGTTTCTTTCAAGCGGACCATTTATGACTATTTGCAATCAACGACACAGAGCATACGGTTTAATTTGATACAAAACAAAAACTCTCAAGCCACGTTCTCTTTGCTTTTTTATTCAGATCATTTTTAGTTTTAAATTTTTTAAAACATTGAAATTACGTTTATTGAAAAGGATAATGAACCTTAGTAGACTAAATAAAGTTAGAAATGTGTTAGAATTTTCTAACTTTATAATTGACGAGATATTATTGAAAAGAATAATGTGTTATGAACTATGTAATAATACATAGGGTTTTAGGGGTACAACTGTCATTCACTAATACAATATAATATTTACAACACTCCTCCTTGAATGACATATTACAAAATATCTATCTCGTTAAAACCTTGTTTGATAAAAACCCAATGGGACAAATATATCAAACAAAGGAAAAATAGTACAGTTGTTATTGGAGTATTAAGATGAATGCTGCCTCGTTAAAACCTCGCCAGGAAAACTCAATGGGACAAAACATTGGTTAAAGAAAAAGAGTACAGCTACTCCCCTAGTGTTGATCGTTGTAAATCATCGAGTTGATGTATCTCAATCTTGTGAACTGGTTTCTTGAATGTAGATGTTGATGGTGCTTTTGTAGATAAATCAGCTTCATTGTTACTGGAGTAAATTTGTTGAAATTATGGAGTATTTTGATGCTGCCTCTTAAAATCTTATCAGAAAAATCCAGTGAAAAAATACCTGAACGAAGGAAAAAGAGTACAGCTACTCTCCCTGATTCAATATGTATTGAATCATCCACATAGTTACTCCCCCTGATTCAATCTCTATTGAATCATTCATATCTTGATCTCTTCAGGAGTTTCGTATAAGAGAGTATATCAATAGATATTGATGACAGCTACCTCATTAAAAACCTTGCTTGGAAAACCTCGTGGGATGAAACCTCGGCTAAGGAAAAAAGAGTGTAGCGTATATTAGCTCCCTCTCATTGGAACATTACAATTATATTGATACTGCATTTAATTATTTCAACTGTAAATCGGTGCAATATCGAATATGTTTACCAAGCATATATAAATGGTGCATATCTTGTATTATTTGTTCTTCGAATATAAATTCAATTATTCCTTTGAACTTGAAGAACTATAAAATATTTCCAATTATTTGAACATGCTACATCGAACCATGTTCTATAATCAATACTCATCAATGCATTTAATGCAGTTCTCAAATCTAGAAGTGACTTATTCACTTCAATGAATAATTAACTTATTCACTTCAGGTGAATAATTAACCATTAATTTGTATCTTGAAAATTAATTTCCTGAATTTTCAAATATAATTTTATAAGACAATCACATTCAATTACAAATTGAATCTTTTCAAGGCATATTAAATATTCAGATCGCAAAGTATATGTATATTTTGATCGAACAAGTTTCTTAAAAACTTGAACTATATATTTCAAATATTTTTAATCCTTAGAGGATTATATTGTATGCTTCAGGTATAATATATGTTTCACATTGCAATTGTCAAATTGCTACCACCAAATTTAAGTCGTGAAACTTTAGATAGGTAATGATTCCTATATTTCAAAGAGATCTTCTCTAATTATTTCACCACAATCCCAAAGTATCGAGGTATTGATTACCCATTTTAATCTCACTCATTGGTACTTCAAAGAATACTCCCAACGTACCGAGTTGATGATCATACATTTTGATATCACTCATTGGTACATCAAAGAGCGCAAGCTAGTAATCAGAGTAAATCATTTTTCATTATTTCTAATAATCATATATTTATTGGCACTTATTATGGATTTTCAGGCAAATAAATTATTGTATCTATGCCAGATCTTTGAAACATTCGTTGCGCTACAAGTCGTGTATTACGACTATACCTATAGGTATTTTACTGGCTTTACACTTTTATGCGTTTGGACTTCAGGTACCAAAACTCCAGGTTTTGTAATAAGTTTAATTTAGCCTGAATGGATACTTTTGCCAACTATTTTTATGTCAATTTTCTTCGACATATTTTCTTTTATTATCCTCGCTATCATTCAAATTATGATGCGGCTAGCTTCGCAATTTGCTTTTGCATAAGTGCTTTAAAAAGTGTGTCGACACAATTATCATCTCAATTTGATTTCTTTCCCCCACAAGACATAACTATAGAGATCTCAATTTTCAATATTTCAAGTACTTGAACCTCTTCTGGAGATTTACAATTAATTATGTCAATAAATACTCTCTCACGAGTATATGCCTCCTCAATAAGACCATTATAATCATTTGCTCTATTTTTATTTATTTGGGGATCTTTATTCGAATCAAATATCGCTACGCTTCAGGCGTGATACATATCAATATAAGATAGAGTATGGGATTTTATTAATCTCTTATGTATCTTGTAATTATGTTATCTTTGAACGTTTTGTTCATATTTTCAATCGAACTTCTGGTTCGTATTATTAATCGCGAGGATATATATAACATAATATGATGCATTTGTTTGATTTTAAGCTATTTCCCCCCTAATGTTGAGAAAATTGTTTGAGAAAATTGTCCAATCATTGTTTTTTAACGTTGTAAAATATCACCCATTTGGGATATATGTTCAAATAACGCATTTTTCTCAACATTCTTTATTTCTCATATCAGTGCATTGTGGTGGATCAATTGCACTATTAAAAAATTATATGGAAAAATTAAGCTCTAACCATAAGCCAATTATAACAGGGAGAACTATGATATTGGTATGATGCGTAATATAATTCCCTAAACAAAAAGGGAAGTATTTTGTTCTCAATTAAATTAATTGAAGGCGTTCAACAAACAAAAATGTTAAACCATTTATCGATATCCCAACTAACACTTATCAAAATGTTGAGATTCATATCCACTAGCATTATCAAGACACATTCTTGATTATATAATCTGAAAATTATGCTCATAATTTAAAATTTGAGCAATAATTTTGCAAACTTCAGGTTGCGAACATCATGCAATCATCATGTATCAAATCTATTAGATACAAATAATATTTAGATGATCAACGTGGAGGATGATAGGTCCCCATTTATCACCCCAATTAATTTTCAGAAACATAGAGAATTTATTCCCTATTTTAGCTAGTTATAATGAAAAATTTCATGAAAGAGAACAAACATCATATATGATTGAATTGAATAATCTTCTGGTTCTTCATTGAGTATCAATTTTATTTTCGCATCATTATTGATCCAGTGATGATCCAACTGGTCATGCCAAATAATAAAATTAAATTGAACTTCTGGTTCAATATAAGATATAATTCAATGATTAAATATTGTATAATCATGTATTATTCAAGTAGTCAAACTAATCAATGTCCTTATGACATTAGTTATATGTTTTCCTTCAGGGATAAACATGAACTTAAATGAGATATTCTTCAAAACATATGCTACTTCGAAAGCACGTTTTTATTGCTCATTCAAAATCAATATGTCAATATTCTTCCGGAATATTGTAATATCAAATTAATAACATATCTCATAATATTGGGCTCTCTGAGAGCATATTATATCTCATTATTATATTTCATATGAGATAAAATTATGATTCTTCAGGAATCATCACAACTATATATTATACTACATCATAATAATCTTCTGGATTATTAATAAATTCGAATTTCTTTGAGAAAAAGAATGCAATATTTATCACTTGAGTAATAAAATAATATTCTTCTAGAATATTGAAATGTAGCAATAACGCAATATTCTTCTGGAATACTTATTCGAATCTCATTCAATTATAACAATAATTGATATCTATTGTGCTATTTAGGTGCAAAATAACGAATTATTCTTCTGGAATAATTATATTGCTAAAATTTCAATTCTTCAAGAATAATAAGTCAATACTCTTCTGAAATATTGATATTAATTATTCATTCTTCCTTTCAAGCCAACAATATTTGTGCTCTACACGAATGACGTTAAAATATTCTTCTGGAATATTTATCTAACGTGGGTTGTGTTTATTCGAGAACACCAACACCATATTCATTTAAAACATATTTTAAATTATACTTCTTCAAGAGCATTGGATCAATATTCTTCTGGAATATTGAAATTGTAATATGCTGCTCGTGACAAGCAAGTAATATTCTTCTAGAATACTACTATTGTTGTCCTACTTCGTGAGCAACAATATGATACATTATTAAATCAGAATTTATGAATAAACATCTACAAATATTTAATCATCTTAAAGAATATTAATTACCATATAAACATAATATAAATTTATATATAAAAATGAATTACCAAACATATATCAGGAAAAAGAATCTCCATATATAGAAGTTAACAAAATTGACTAAATCTTTTATTGGCTAAATCTTTTACCAATATGCAAAAGATACTGAACATGCACGTGAATTCCATATATAAAAATTAGATATATAACTAATATATAGTAGAATCAAATCTAATAATGTATTTGAGAATTCAAAATAACGTAGTGATTTTCAATGACAAAATTGAAAGAGCAAAAAAATAATAACAATAATAATTTGTTGGAACAAGGTATACTTTAATGAATTTATTTCGATTCTTCTAAAAGAAATAATAAATCAATATTCTAGAAGAATATTGAAAATTATAATTCATGCTCTTCAGGAGCAAATAACATCCTTATAGGATATTAATTATAATGTTGTACTACTTCAAGAGTAATAACAAATTATTTATAATAGAAAAATTTACAATTAATATTTTTCTGAAATATTAATCATCCATTGTGCTACTTCAGGAGCGAGAACAAATTATTTTTAAAGATTTTAGATATTTGCTCTTCTGGAGCAATTGAATAATAAATATTTCAAAATTATGCTCTTCAGGAGCAATTAATATTCTTTACAAATATTATTATAATAAAAATTGTGGTACTTCAGGAGCAATCATAAATTATTTTTCTAGAATAATTATAGTTCTAAAATTTCGATTATTCAAGAATAAAAAATCAATATTCTTCTGGAATATTGAAAATTATAATTTATGCTCTTCGGGAGCAAATAATATTCTTTTGAAATATTAATTATAATGTTGTGCTACTTCAGGAGTAACAACAAATATTTTTAATAGATGGACACAGATCTATGATTAATATTCTTCTGGAATATTAATATAATGTTGTGCTACTTCAGGAGCAACAACGAATGAATTAATAGCATCAATAAATTTGTAATGGACAAATCTATAATTAATATTCTTCTGAAATATTAATATATACAGTTGTGATACTTCAAGAGCAACAACATAATGAATTATCAATATAAAGATCAAAATCTGTCGAATTGGTTGGAGAAAATTAGATTCAGATTTATGAGCCGTAATTGCTAATGAACAACATCGTAATGAATAGATGTGAATTGCAATTGAATAGTAATAAAAAAATTCATATGTCACCAAATTAATTTCGGTGCATATGATTTTACTATCTAACTAATATTTTGATATATGAGATTTTGAAAAAGAAAATTCTAACTCAATTTGGTAGAGACTCGTGCTGATAACGTGTTATGAACTAGAGAGAAAAAGAGAGAAAAGTAGAGACATCAATAAACTTGTGTATTATTATGAATCAAAGCCCCCATATATATAGAGAGAATAAGGGATACATAAAGTAATAATACCTAGGGTTTTAGGGGTACAACTGTCATTCACTAATACAATATAATATTTACAACATAATGAACCTTTGTTCCTTGAGAAATTTTAAAGGATTTACTGAAAACTAAGAAAGTACCTAGTATGGTTAAAAGTATAATTGGAAAAACAATGTTTTTTATGAACCCATCATCTTCAAACTCAAAAAAAATCTCCAATTCTCTAGAAATAGCAATAGATTTTATTTCTCCAAAAATATTCGAAGACTTTCAATATTTACTTTGAGAAATAAAAGAGAAGTAAAATTTACAAACAAAAATCTAGAAGGTTATTATAATTTACTATACCTTGCAATTAAAAAAGATTCCCTCGCTCAGATCTTTATTATTTTAGACAAAACATTATTAGAGAAAATAAACAAATTTGGGATTTACACAAAAAAGTTGAAGAACTAGAAAATATCATAGAAACCAAAACTATAAAACAAGATAGTCAATTTTACCCCTTTTATCTTAGACTTTTATAATCAAATATAGGAAATTGTGAAAGCCTTTTATCTTAAGAAAACTTTAAAGACTTCCGCATCAAGCCGACCTCTGCAACCCACTTTAAGATATACCCTTCTATGCCAGTGGTTGTGTTTATCTTTTAGGTATACTATCCACCTCATTTAGAGTTAAGTTCAAATTGTAGAAAAACTAAGACAATAGATAATCATATTATAAATTGTAATTTAGAAAGTAAACATAAATTACACAATTCGTTTTCAGACGATCCAAGTCAAAATCTTATTATAGATCTAACTATAAATTTTTCTAAAAATTTAGAATCGAATAATAAAAGATTTAGTAAAACTGTAGAAATAATTTTAGATCATCATAAAACAAAAATTTCAGAGTTAAAATGTATTAAAGAAAGTTTAGATTATATTAAAGATCAAATTGTGTTATTCTTGAAAAACTATCAAAAAATAGACAAAACACCCATTAAGGTAGGTTTTTCAGAAATAACAAGAATTTTAGATCGTAATAAACCTAAAGAAATAGAACTTGAAATAAAAAAGATAATTTCTAAAACAGAAAAATATGTCAAAGAGTTAAAGGGCTTAATCCTTAATTAATGGACGAAAACTATATCACAGACAGAAATTATCTCGAAGCATTAGAGTTTTGTAAGACTTTTCACAAAGAAACACAAGGAATAACAAACCTTGATTCACCAAAAATATCAGAGTCGACATTAATTAAGCAAAATAATTTGATAATTACATTACTAGTTTCTGTTGGAATTATATATGCCCATAGAATATAATTCACGACATTTGAAATAAAATATTAATTTATTGTATTAATATGATGTTGCGTTTGTCCATGGATAAGCTTGATATTACAGATTGAGGGTTTAAGTTGTTAAACACAGAAAGATTCAATTTGTAATTCGATCTAAAATTAACGTTCACGATTAGTTAATAAATATGGACAATTTATTTTGATAAGATCGTCTCGGTTTTATTAAAGTCTATCTTTGACTTTGGTTATAAACTTGAGAGTTGGAACGTATTGGATGGGACCACGTGAAATTAATTTGTAACATTGACCATACAAATTTAATTTCACTTGACTATCGTATGTGGGACCTTAATCCTAATCGGATAATGGACTCTGATTACTAACTTGAAGTTCTTTGAGGTATCAATGGGTGAGATCAAATTGCTGATCAATATCTCAATACTTTGGGAATTAAAGTGAACTAACGAGGAACATATATTCGTATTATGGAATTTGTCATCTTTTAGGTATGATCATAATCTCACTGGTTCTTCTAGTGTACAGTTGAATCTGAGCTCAGTAATTCGATAGTGATTGTTGAATTCTATGATGTTATGTGATCACATCGAACTATCAGATAGAAGATGAGAGTTGAGAGTTTATGAATATTCAGAGAAGGGCATTTTGGTCATTTTAACTTGCTCCAAGTATTTGAGTTGATCGACGGGGGTAATATGTAAGAACGATAAGTCAGAGGATATAATTATTGATTAATTGTTTCAGTAATTTCAATTTTACTAAAATTGCAATCTAGTTCTTTTAGTGGAATAAAACATAATTAATAAATTAATTTTGATTGATCAAGAGTTGATCGGGTCATAATTAATTTATTGGAGCTCAGTTTAATTGTGTCTGATCAGGTTCCGTCGGTGGCTTCACTATAATAGGCTTATACGGGCTTTATTACCTGTATATACATGCTTATTACCTGTATTGGGCTATGCAGAAATGGGCCTGGGTTATGATATTAGGCTTGGTAGGGTTTTGGAGTGTAAAGATGTTACAAATAGTCTCCTAAGACTATTTTTCTTAACTTAGTTGGCAAAGTGGCGAGATACACACTCAAGTGTACAGTGTGTGTTTCCTCTTTACAAAGAAAACCCTAATTCTAGTTTAACCGAGGCCTAGAGAAAGGTGACCACACACCTGCACAACTGCTATTGGAGAACACCGGGGAAAGCTTGAGGGTTTGAAACTTTCGTGGAATCAAGAAGTAGTGGAAAATAGATTATTGTAAAGTATGCTACAAGGGTAATATCTCTTTCATTTTTATGTGCACAAAATTATTTATTCCAAGTTAAATACATAGAACAGAAAATCCTATAACAGGATGATCTAGTCAAAAGAAATCAATTTTTGTGAGTAGAGCAACCCGAGTTCCCAAGAGTTTCATTACATAAGAAAATAGATACTTTAGGAAAAACAAAAGTACCAATTTCTTCATTAGACATTGAGAGTGATTTAAAATTCATAACAGGAAAACTAGGAAATTTAAATCTTGAAAAAATCGGTAAAGAAAAAGTAACTAGAAGATTACCTAGAGAGTTAAAATTCCCAAGATGAGTTTGTCAACACCTTTTTTAGGTAGGTCTAGAACAATTAGTGAAGAGACATCCAGACCTAGTACATCAGAATAAATAGAAATTTGTTAGATAGAATTTTAAGAAGAACAGAACAACATGACCAAAGTATTGAAGAAATTCTTGATCCCCAAGGAGATTATATAAGATTTCAAACACATGGTTGTATATAATAGAGGAATTTTGGAATCAAAAACTAAGTTTTTTAGACATAAGAGACAAGTTTCAGTCCAGTGTATAGGAAACCAAGTTAAAAAATTAAATTTAATTTTGGAAGATTCTAAGAGAGAATTAAAAAAGAGAAATTATAAATTTATTCATTTAGGATTAATAACCATAGGAATAAAAGGATTAACAAGAAAAAATTGAGGATGTAAGACATTAATTACTATTATGACGAAAGATTTAACAACATAGATAAAGGTCAAATAGCCAGTATGGAAGTAGATATGAATAGTAATAATAGTATTATGTATTGTAAACCAGATTTTTTAGTGACCATTAAAGATTTTTCAGAAAAAATAAAAATAGGAATTCAAACAAAATGATATTAAGACGCTGAAAGTGATGAAAACCTGTTAATTTATTAAGGGTTTTTAGGAAGATGTTCTACCAATGCCCAAACTAGATATAAAATTTACATAGATAAAGTAGTAAATTTAATGAGTAGCAAAGGAATTAATATGGTTAAACCAAGAGAATATTTGACAGAACAATTAGCAGGACTAGAATGGACTATGAACAAGTTTTTAGAAGAACTAGAAAAAACTATTGCACCGAGAGAATCCTTAACTTATAAAGATAGCCTTGGAAGGACTAGTTTAAGATTTATAGATTATAAACAAGTACAAAAACAACCAGAAGAAGATGAATCATATCAAGAAAATGTCCATATAGAATTAATAGGAGAAGATTTTGATAAAATTATATTTCCAAAAGAATTAGGAATAATCCTCAATAAAAAAGAATTATTAGAATTAGAAGATCAAATGTACCTTAAAAAACAAATAAAAGAAAAAGAATATTTATATTATGATTCAAAACAAAATATTAGGATAGGAATCATAGAAGAAGAATTTGATAATAATAAATCAGATATTACAAATTACAGTTATGCAAATGACCTTATGGAAGACACAAATACATATAGAACTTTTGATGAAACCCCTTTTGATAAAACAACAAAACATGAGACACTTATTTATGGAGAAGGTTCCCCCCCCCCCCCCCAAGACCATCTTATACTACATATAATGAACCCCCACAAAATAAAAGGTATGTAGCTAAAGGTAGTGAAAGACTGTTAGAAAATAAAATAGAATTTCAAGTAGCTTCAAAACCCTAGATGTTAAATATAACAACACATGATCCACAAACATGGACAAATGTCATAAATGTATGGAAAAACACAATCATAGGACACTACATTAGGAACTTCCATGAAATGGAGCCCCTTAGACATGTATAGGTACCTAGAAACATTTTTAGGAGAAAGTACTAAAGTAATGTGGGAAACTTATAAATCATAAAAGAAAGAAGAATTTGATTAGCTGGTTGCCTTAGGAAGTAATCCATATAATTTTTTTAATAAAATAAAGATTTTAATTACTGGAGCAGATCCAAACTCAAGACATATGAGTATACAAAAAAAAAAAAACTATGAGTGACCTAGAAAACCTTAATTTATACAAATGGACTAAGCACTAGTACAAAAAGGCATAAAAAAAATGAGGAAAACACGTCGGTTTTTCAAAAAATCGACGTGTAAAATAGGACGGTGGCATTTTCGTAATTAAAATTTAGGAACAGGCATCGGTTTCTATTTTAAACCGACGAGCAAAGTCGGTCGGTCCGACTTTGCGCGTCAGTTTAAGGAAAAACCGACGCGAGAAACACCGGTTTCTCGCGTCGATTTTTCCTTAAACCGACGTCTATTCTTAATCATACACATTCTCGCGCCTCTTTCTCTCTTTCAGTACACTCTTCTCTCTATACTCTCACGCCTCTCTCTCTCTCTCTCACAATTCACTCTCACAAGTTCTCTCTACTCTCACGCCTCTCCCTCTCTTGTGAACGTTGCCGCCTCCACCGCCCTCACTCTTCTACCGCCGCCGCCAACGCCACCTCCACCGCCCGGCACTCTTCTACCGCCGCCACCTCCTACATTGTAAGGCCCAATTCTCATTTTTGTATATATGTATGTATATGTATTTGTGTATATATATTTATGACTGTGTATATATTTGTGTGTGTGTGTATATATATATATATATATATATATTGGAGTTGAAATTATGAGATATTAAGTTATGAAATCTTAGCTTCACTTTTTAGGAATTGAGAATGGATTTCGAATTAAACTTGGAGTAGTTGATGATGTTGAAGTTTGATTGGAGTTGCATTTGATTTTTGAATATGTCGAGGATGAACATTTTGGTTTATTGTGATATGTTGATTATTCCTACAGGTTGGTTCAGTCCAATTTATAGGGGAGGTTGTGTCAAAAGTTTTGTAAAATTTTATAAATAAAAAATGAGAATTATAGTTTAAAGTGATTTTCACTATTACAGAATTGACCATACTAAATAAATATTTACTCAAAACTAATAAAATTTTTTAATTATATCTTCACATATAGGTCATTGATATGGATCGGGGTTGGATGTATGGCAGACGTAATAGACATGAATATGTAAAAAGTGTTGAAGAGTTTATAAAATGTGCGGATGAAAACAAGAGAAAGAAAGGTGAAACAATGATTTTGTGTCCTTGTTACGATTGTAAGAATTTGAGAAAGTTTCGTAGTTTTGATCAAGTGAAGAGTCATTTGATTCGTCGTGGGTTTAAAGAAGGTTATACACGATGGATATGGCATGGTGAGAGTATGCTTCCCAGGACGAGCACTGGTGACAATGTTGGTGATCAGCAGCAGAATAATTCAAGCAATATTTGTGAGAATGATTTGGAAAATGACGAGAATGATATGATAGACGAAATGATGCGTGATATACAAGGGGAATACATTGAAAAACCTCATGTATTAGATAACTTGTTCAACGAGTCTGAGAAGCCTTTGTTTTCTGGTTGTAATAAATTCACTAAATTGTCTGCTGTATTAAAATTGTATAACTTGAAAGCAAGCAATAGGTGGAGTGATAAAAGTTTCACGGCATTATTGGGACTGTTACGAGAGATGCTTCCGAAAGATAACGAACTTCCTAGTTCAATTTACGAGGCAAAGAAATTGTTGTGCCCGATGGGTAAGGAGATTGAGAGGATACATGCATGTCCAAATGATTGTATACTATATCGAAATGATTACAAGGACTTGCGTCTATGTCCAAAGTGTGGGGCATCACGATATAAACGGAAGAACGTGAATGATAATTGTGCTGATAAGAAAAGCCCTCCGGCAAAGGTGTTATGGTATTTACCTGTAATACCAAGATTTAAACGTTTGTTTGCCAATGCAAAGGATGGAAAGAACTTGCGGTGGCATGCCGACGGGAGAAAAGAAGATGGAAAACTAAGACACGTGGCTGATTCTCCTCAATGGAGGAATATTAACAGGTTGTTTCCCGAGTTTGGGGGCGAAGATAGAAATCTTAGGCTGGGACTATGAACAGATGGGATGAACCCACACGGTAATATGAGTAGTCGACATAGCACTTGGTCGGTTCTTTTGACTATTTACAATCTTCCTCCATGGTTATGTATGAAGCACAAGTATATCATGTTATCTTTGTTAATATCATGGCCCAAACAACCGGGTAATGACATAGATGTTTATCTAGCCCCACTAATTGAAGATTTAAAACTGTTGTGGGATGAAGGCGTGTCTGTGTTTGATGCATATACTCAGATGAATTTCACCTTACGTGCTATGATATTTTGCACCGTAAATGATTTTCCAGCTTATGGTAACTTGTCGGGTTATACTAACAAAGGACCTAAAGCATGTCCCATTTGTGAAGAAGACATGATTGATCTTTGGTTGAAAAACTGCAAGAAAAATGTCTTTATGAGTCATAGAAGATTTCTCCCTACTGACCACCCTTATCGCAAGAAGAAAAAGCCATTCAATTGAAAAATCGAGGCTCGAACAGCTCGCTTACCATTAACATGAGGTGAGGTATATGAACAAGTTAAAAATTTTGATGTTTCGTTTGGAAAAACTTTTAAGCCTCCTCAGAAGAGTTTTTGGAAGAAAATGTCCATATTCTGGGATCTACCTTATTGGCAACACTTATCTGTAAGGCATTGTCTTGATGTAATGCACGTGGAGAAAAATGTTTGTGATAGCATCATTGGGACATTGTTGAACATTCCAGGAAAGACAAAAGATGGTATTAAAGTCGGGAAGGACATGGTAGAAATGGGGATAAGGGATCAATTAGCACCGCAAGAGTCGGAAAAGCGTACTTATTTACCCCCAGCTTGCTATACTTTGTCGAGAAAAGAGAAAACAAGTTTTTGTGAGTGTCTGCATACTATTAACGTTCCATCTGGGTACTCATCAAACATTAAAAGTCTTGTCTCGATGAAGGACTTAAAATTGGTTGGTATGAAGTCTCATGATTGTCATGTCGTAATGCAACAATTGTTACCAGTTGCAATTCGAGGAATTCTCCCAAAACATGTTAGACAAGTCATTATAAAACTTTGTTTTTTCTTCAATGCAATTTGTAGCAAAGTTATTGATCCGGAGGAGTTGGATGATTTGCAGGCTGATATTGTTATCACTCTATGTCAATTTGAAATGTATTTTCCGCCATCATTTTTTGACGTTATGGTGCACTTACTTGTTCACTTGGTGAGAGAAATTAAGACTTGTGGTCCAGTATTCTTGAGGTATATGTATCCATTTGAGAGATACATGGGTATATTGAAAGGATATGTGAGAAATCGATTTCGACCTAAAGGTAGTATCATTGAAGGTTATGCTGCTGAGGAGGCTATTGAATTTTGTACTGATTACTTGGATGACGTTGAGACTATTGGTGTTCCTAAATCTCGGCATGATGGAAGACTTGAAGGTAAAGGTACTATTGGATGCAAGTCAATTGTCCCCAATGTTGAATTACGATATAAAGCACACCTCCTTGTATTACAACACCTTCCTGAAGTTCATCCATATTTGGAAGAGCATATGTCCATCATAAGGTAGCAGAATCCTTCAAAAGTTGAAAGGTGGGTAACTAATGAACATAATCGTTCATTTGCAAAATGGTTCAAAGATAAAGTCGTGAAAGAATTGTCACAAACACCGAATACCAATGTTGAAACGGTAAAGTGGTTAGCTTACGGTCCTACCACGATTGTGAGGTCATATGAAGCATATGACATTAATGGCTATACGTTTTACACTAAACGTCAAGATGATAAGAGTACGGTGCAAAACAGTGGAGTGACACAAGTAGCACTATTAAGAGATTTTTCAAATGCTAAAGATACCATGCCAGTAGATGCCTCGATGTCCTATTATGGTATCATTGAAGATATTTGGGAACTTGATTATAGGGAGTTCAAGTTTCCTCTCTTCCAATGTAAATGGGTTGATAATTGACGGGGTTCGGGTGGATGAATTAGGATTCACTATGGTGGATTTCGGCCTGTTGGGTTATGTAGACGAGCCATTCATACTTGCATCACAAGCCAAACAGGTATTTTATGTTCTTGATCTTACCGATACTAAGTGGTCATTCGTCCTTCAAGGCAAGAGACGCATTGTTGGGATTGGTGATGTAGTAGATGAAGAAGATTATGATCACTTTGATGAAACCCCTCCATTTTCTATCGGTATACAACAGAGTGCAACTTTAGGGGAAGATAACATTGAATCAAATTATATGCGTTGGGATCGTGAAGAAGGATTATGGATTGACCGTCATTCCTGATTATTAATTGTATGAGTTTATTTACACAGTCTTTGTTAATATAACTTTCTTTTATTTTTCATATATGCTCTATACATTGTTAATAATTTCTTTTGTCATTTTGATAACAATAATTTATTAATACGTTCTTATATGTGCAGGTACGTTAAAAGTAGTCTCAATATAATGGCCGAGTCTTCATCATCTTCAGATGATCATCGTGCTACCAACACCAAAAGGACTAGAGGGCCAACAATGTGTAAAAACATGAAGAAGGCCGATGAAGTGAATGTCATCGAGTTCGATGACAAACATAGGCCAATCGGACCATGCAAGGGGAACTTCAAACACTATGTCGGGTGTTTGGCCCGTATTCACGTTGACATTAACATCAGTGATTGGCACAAGGTTTATCCCGGCCTTAAGGACTTGATGTGGGAAGAAATAAAGGTACTATCACTTCATACATGGTTAATTGATAACGTTTCGTAATTTTTTCTTATAACATCGCATATTATATTCGTCTTTCAGAGGGAGTTCAACATCCCCGATGACGCAGCCATAAAAAGGGTGTTGAAAGTTGCGGGGATGCGATGGAAAGATTTCAAGACTCGGCTGGTTCATGATTATATTACACATGTCCACCCGAAATACACATCTCCTACGCAACTTTACTCTTTTATAACTGAAGAGCAATGGGACTCGTTTAAGAAAGAACGCCAGACTGAGAAATTTAAGGTATATATATTTAATTGTACGCATGTGATTTATTGAATTGGAAATTAAATACTTGATGTGACAATTTTCAGGGAAAAAGTAAGAAGGCCAGGGATGCTCAATTGCGAAATGAGCATCCACATTATATGGGCTCAGCTGGTTATGCGGGGATGAAGCCACAGTGGGTAGTCAGTGACCCATTGTCTTCAAGTTCTTCATGCGACATGATTAGCTCGTTGATTGTAAGTGAGGATCGAAGTTTAGATTGGATTCGAGCTAGATCGAAGAAGAAAGAAGATGAAAGTTATTACATCCCCAACGAGAAAACGAGGGGGATGTTTGATAAAATTGTAAGTATATCATGATTATTTTTTCATAATTTAAATTCAAATTTACTTAAATATATACTTATATTTATGTTTCATTTTTCTGTTAATAGGTTGAAAAAGCTAAGCAGTCCACGCAGGGGACATTTGTGGCAAGTAGACAACACGATATTTTAAGTGAAGCCCTTGGTAAGCCGGATCACCCTGGTAGGGTGAGGGGGTATGGCGTCTATGTGACCACGAGGGATGTTTACGACAAGCCTGATGATTACATTAGACATTCCTGTGGGGTCGTCTCAGTAGATGATATTAAGGAGATGATCAGGTCAGAGATGGAGGATAGTATTGCTGAGCGGGTCAGGCATTAGACCATGTCGGAGATGCAGAGTAAATTCGATACTATGCAGAGGGACTACCATAGTATGCAGACTAAATACGATGCTATCCTCCAGCGCCTGGGCTTAAATGTTGAGGCCGAGGTGGACGTAACTCCACAGCCCCGACCACCAACTTGCAGCAGTTGCCACTCCGTTGATCCAGATCCATTTCATGGACTTCAGGTATTTAATGTTATGTTATTTAGAATTTTTTAACATTATTTATGTTATTTCAACTGGAAGTTGCTAACATATATGTTCAATGATGTCATACAATAGAAGTCGTCTCCTTGTCGTCTCGCCATTAGTCTTAATGGTGAGAAACAAATAGTAGCGAGCGGGATAGTTTATCCAGCCGGACCCGACACGGTGGTGCATCATCAACCTCTTTGGCCTGATAATGCTAAGGTGTCCATTGACCACATTGTCGATGGTGCAGATGCTTTTTGTATTCCAGTGCCATCTCAATACCACACCACAGTGGGGGAAGCTATTGGAAGCTTCTTGCAATGGCCCAAGGAGTTGGTGATTTTTGGAGAGGTACACACATTTAGTTATATAAAAGATTCTGTCAATATTAATTTCTTTTAAATTTGTATAACAACTGAAGATGATAAAAATTATCTTGTTGCAGGAAGAGGCACCACAACAGGCAAAAAAATTTAACGAAGGAAAAACACCCCAGAGTTTCGAAATGTCATCCACTCAACGACCTACGATTGTTGACGATGAGATGTTGCAACTTCTGGGTGATGATTGTAAAATGTTACACACTCTGATCATTCAATTTCCTGTTGGTGATGACTTCTACCAGGTACCCGTTGATGCCGCCGTGTTCAACTTTGCATTCGATGATGGTTTTTATGTTACAGTCGGAGACATCACCGACTTGCTTACGATGCAATGGTTGGATACATCAATCTTACAAGTGTTTTCATTGTAAGACTTCTGATCAAAAAGAAAAACTTCAATTTAAATCATTATTTTATTTCTATTTATTGGCATTATTATTTTTTAGGTACCTCCATGAGCTGTGTCAGGAATACGGTATTGAATCGATTGGATTCATGTCTCCGACACACATTGCATCGATTTCAGTAAGAACATATGCAAATGGTGTTATAAATTACTTGGCCAGCACCATGAAGGCAATGAAAACTAAGAAATTCATTCTAGCACCGTATTTTCAGGAGTAAGACCGTTGATATTCTCTAATTTTTAACCTAATTTGAATGATATGATATTTAAAGTTGTATTTACACGTTCATAATACGTAGGAATCACTGGATGTTGCTAGTTATTTCTCCTGAGAAGAATACGGTGTACTTCTTAGATTCAGCTGCTGCATCTAAGCGTGACTTGGATATCAAGCTGATATTGAATACGTAAGTTAGGAAACTTTTAATGAAATAATTGTGGAGTTGTGGTGAAATTGATTGTGGAGTTGTGATTGTTGAGAAGATGATAGTTTTGAATAGCAGGGTCCCCCTACAGGTTGGATAAGTTCAATTTATAGGGGAGACTCTGCCAAAATTTTTGTAGGAAATTTGAGTCATAATTTTTTTGTATCTTGTTCATATAATTTATTGAAATTTTAGGGCTTTCAAAACGTATTGGACAGTTGGAGGCATGAGGACAAAATCCAATACAACGTGGAAAAACGTAAAAGTATGAAAACATGGATTTAATCTTTATTAAAAATCTTTGAATTATTTCTATATTTTATTTAGTTTGATTACTAATATTGTTATTTTTCAATGTGAATATTTCAGTGTCCTCAACAACCTGGAGGGTCTGAGTGTGGCTACTACGTTATGAGAAATATGTATGAGATAGTCACAGAACACTTTCAACTTACTTCGTTAGAAAAGGTATAAGTCATTGAAAATGAGAATTTTAATAATGACTTTATATTTTATGAAAAAAAAAAACTAATAATTCATTTTGATTGTTTGTAGGCATTTAAAGAATATTATTCAAAGGAGGAAGTAATCGAGATTCAAAACTTATGGGCAAAATACATCGTTCATAGGTTTGTGTAAATCGAAGCGTAATCAAAATTTGCACTTACAAAAATATTTAATTTGTATCATAAATTAACAATTTGTAAGTATAATTGTTGTTAATTTAATTTTATTACGTATATATCGATTATATATATATATATATATTTGGTGATGCGCATGTTCAGGTTATCGTAAACCACGTCCTGGTCACTGCAGGCCATGACCTGCAGTGGCCTGGGTCATTGCAAGTCACGTCCAGGTGACTGCAGGCCACGACGTGCAGTGACATGGGTCATTGCAGGCCACAACGTGCAGTGACCTGGGTCATTGCAGGTCACTGCAGGTCACGACATGCAGTGGCCTGGGTCATTGCAGGCTACGTTCAGGTCACTGCAGGCCATGACCTGCAGTGGCCTGGGTCATTGCAGGTCACTGCAGGTCATATAATATATATATTAAAAAAAAAAGTTTGGGCGTCGGTTCTAAAGTTAAAACCGACGCCTAAAGTCAAAATAAAAAAATAAATAAAAACTTTGGGCGTTGGTTTGTATAAAACCGATGCCCAAAGCTGTTTTGGGCGTCGGTTTTATACAGAAACCGGCGCCCAAAGTTTTTATTTTTATTTATTTATTTATTTTTTGACTTTAGGCGTCAGTTTTAAATTAGAACCGATGCCCAAAACTGACTTTCGACGTCGGTTTACAACCGACGCGTAAAGTCGAAACTTTACGCGTTTGTGTCATATGCGTCGCTGTTACAACCGACGCGTATTCCGTTTTCCAACCGACGCGAATTCCTATTTCTGTACTGGTGAAGGGAAAATATGTTAAGAAATTTTTAAATGAATACTATTATTTAACTTCGATTTCAAGAAATACATTTAATCAAGAAATAGGAAATAAGTTATTTCATAAATTACCAGGACCATTGGTGCGCGTCGCGATGCACCAAGAATTAATTAAATTTCCTTACTTGCCAAAACTCAAATTTAAATGTGATAGCGGAAGCAAGGGTCGATCCCACAAGGAACGGGAACTAATTTAATGCCATGTCAATTAGAATTATAAGGGGGGTTTTGAGTTGAAAATTGTAATTAATCTAAATAATCAAATAAAGATGTAAAATAGCTGGAATAAAAATCAAATAATAAAGCATCCTAGTTCTCAAGTTCGGTTGTGCCCTATCATAATATTGTCATTCCCCAAGCAACGCATGTACTATTTCCTTTGTTTTATTTATCACCCGGAATAATCAAAAAGCTCTAATTAATCCAATTCTTCCTTAATAATAATCAATTAGAATTAGTTCTCCAATCAATTTAGAGTGAATGAACAACCTAGAATAAGCTCCCTAGATTTAATGCATTAACTATGTGAAAACAAGAAGAATTAGGTGAACTAAATTATCAATTACATATGCTCGAATTGATTAATCTAGATTGGATTTTCATATGGAAATATAAAATTACCAATTGCTACTATGATTTGGATAACAAGACAAATACGAATCCAATTACCCAAATTAGCAAACATTAACACAATAATTAAAAGACAAGGCCTTAATCAATTAATACATTGTCTTGACGAAATTAATGTTCATGAGAAATCCAATAAATAAAACATAAAAACAAGAACTACGTTACGAGTTTGAGGAATGAATAATAAAATAATATGAACACAACGTCCCCCTTGAACTAGGTTGAGAAGACTAGCCACGCATTGCCATGAAGAATTCCCCAAAAATATTGTCTTGATTCACCTTGATTTTGCCCAGAATTTCTTCTCTTCAAACCTTGATATTGGTGGCTCTCAAAATAATTCTCCTCCCTCTCTTTGGTACTGAATTGCTCCTTTTATAGAGCCCAAATTCGTGCCCTAGCTTAGCCAAAAAGAAATACCAAAGATAGAGTTTAAGTTGAATTAGGAAACAATTTTCCTTTTTTTCGGGCTTAAGTTACGGCCGTAACTCACTTTCTGTTTAATTTTACAACGCAACAATTTTGCTTTTACGGCCGTGATTTAGATTTCCATACGGCCGTATATTACTTTTTGTTTCTTTTCTACGCAATTGATTCACTTCTTACGGCCGTGACTTGCATTCAATACGGCCGTAACATCCTTCAACATTTTCTCACGACCGTGACTTCTTCACAATACGGCCGTGACTAATAACTTGTTACGGCCGTGAGAAACTTCCAATACGGCCGTAACTTGGTTTCTGCAGATTTTCGTGATTTTTGTTCAATCAACTGCTTACGGTCGTGACTTTCATGTTGCGGCCGTGAGTTATTTACATGCCAGGTCCTCGAACTTCCTTTTTACGTGCTTTTTGGTCCTTTTTCCTTCTTTTCTTGTCATTTGCGATCCTACACAATATAAAACATAAAATGCATTAAGCAATACTTAATTAGGATCAAACTAACAGTAATTCAAGGCAACAAGTAAAGAAATAAAGTGCTAGTAAAGCACTTATCAAATCCCCCCACACTTGAACCATTGTTCGTCCTCGAATAATGATAGAAAAGAACTAAAGCACGACTCGAATGAACATGTTAGACTTTTAAATCTTGAAAGTCAAGGTCACAACCCACTTCTTTTTAGCACGAAAATCAAATTGCATAATCGGAGTGTGTTAGTGTGTGTAAGAGATGCATCACCCAATATTCTCCGAACAAAAATGAAAATTGATACCCCAATGTGGATTATATCCTTTCACCTCTCGTGAGTTCTCTCTTAATTTATCAATTCCCCATAAAAATGTAAGTTTTGACTAATTCAAGTAAATTCCAACAGATTAGTGCGGTTTATCACATGGTAAAAATTTAGTCAATACACAGTTTCAGATCAAAAGGGCACAAAATATAGACCAAGCAATTCAAACCACTCATAAGTACATGTAATGGGAGCCAACACTCTCATCGGATATCTCTCTTCGCACAAAGTGTATATAAAGGTGAGAATTTTACGCTCAACTCACTGCATGAAAAACTTGTTACCACAGATTGCTCAAATGTCAAAACCGGAGCCAACAATAACACAAGTGCAAAGCAAAGGTCTTTGTTGGGTTGTAGCGGGGCTTCGGGTCAGGTGGGATAAAAGGGAAACATTTAGGCTGAATCGAGAAGGAGTTTCACAAGCCGAATCGGTTCAATTATAACACTCCTTCTTTCTTCTTCAACATGAATTTAATAATCTCCCTGCTATCCAACTGATTTAACACTAGACTTCTATTTTGTGCAGCTTGAGTGTTTATTTTCAATACTAGCAAATGTTCATGACCTCGTAATTTGAGAACTGGCCTGAACTTCTCCTTTTCTTTTGTTTCTCTCTTTTTTTTTTTTCAAACATATACTGCAATTTTTCTCTTTTGGTCAAATCACCCCACAATCCCCAATGACACAAGATTGAATTTCCACTTTGAAACTTAATCCACCTCAAACTTCTCAACCAACACAAGCTTGTGAATCCGTTCTCTATAGGTTCAAGAAAAAGGATAACATGAAAGAATGGGTGTTCGTGGCTTGTAGTGTGGTATTAATATTCCAAAGAAAGGCTAAGACTCAAAGGGTCTTCTATTGGTAAATGTAAAATGGTAGGCTTATTTAGAAGGCCAAATTTGGTTCATCCTAGTGCCTTTACTATATTTTGCACTCGAGCCAAGAAGCTACTACGGCATGTACACAAAAGCATATCCAAGAACAAATCAACCATGCAGGACACACATTAAAAAAAATAAGAGCTTTATATAAAGAGTAAAAGTAGCTCATAGGCTCAAAAGCTCACAAATTATGGTTCACATGTGTGTCTCCCATCCAATTATGAGTTTTGGTCATTGCTCGGTCTTAGGGTCGAATTGAAAAATGCAAAAAATCTAGTGGCCAAAGAGGTGAATCTCTTTACTCGGGGTAGTTATCAGTCATATCAAATTTGGGTTTGAATCTACTAGGTTGCAGAGATATGGCATTTTGTCCCCATTTTCAAACCTATTCGGAAAGTATTGGAAAATTCATCTCTACGTGCTCAATTCATGTCCAATTATGCAATTTAGGAGTTGGTAGTTCAAAAATTATGATAAGTGGGTTGCTTCCTATCCAACCAGTGTAAATAAAAGAGGACCAAAATAGAAAAATGACAAGCAAGACTAAATGATTGACAAAAGTTAGATACAAAATTAAACATAAAAGGAAGATAATGCGACAGAAATTGACAGAAGACACCCCCCACACTTAAAACCCACATTGTCCTCAAAGTGGAACTAGAAAGTACAAAATGAAAGAGGGGGTTAGAAGACTCCCTCGGGTTTTACTGAGGAGGGGGCCCGCCATGGAGCCTTTGCAAACGCTGGAGTTCCTCTCGAATGAACCTCTGCTCTTCCAAGATAGCCTCCTGGTCTTCTTGCATGCCGTCCAACTGGAGCTGAAAGTTCTGCATCATGTTTAGCACTTGCTGCTCAAAGGGCCTATAAGTTGGGACTTGTGGTTCATCCCCACTCGGAGCAGCGGGCTCTTCAGCTCCCTGGTCATCCTCCGAATCTGCCTGTTCAGCTTCACCCCGACCCCGCGTGGCAAGGATTTGCCTCCGAGCATTTTCCAGGCTTGCCTTGGTGAGTCGATTACCGTGCTCTAAAGTGTCCTCATTTATTGGTGCTGGAACTCTTTGGGCTCGACACAGTGCGGTAAGCAGGCATGGGAAGGGCATACCTCTTTTCTGGGGCATGAGGCTAGCATATGTACAGATGGTGTCATACAAGTGCTGCCCTAAGTCGAACTTAACACCCCTCGTGATGGCATAGTAGGTCCGGAGGTATCGGATGGAGACATTAGTGAGGCTGGTAGAGGGGAAAATACTCCCCGATCCCCATTGATGAAGGTACCAAGTGTCCATTTGCAAGTCCCTGTTCTTGTAGTGCGGGAGGATGACGCTGAGGGTGTCGTGGAATTCGGGCTTCAAAGCCCAACGGAGCACCTCCTGATCTGAGAAGGGAACTTCAGTTGTTGCTGTTAGAGGAACAGCTCCTGTGCTATCAACCCCAAGATAACCCTCGATAACTTCTTTCGAGAACCTGATTCGTTTCCCCGTGACTCTGGTGTAGTGGTAATCTGGAGATGCCACATCGCTGATCTCCTTATTGAATTGAGTGTAAAACTTGTACACGAGGAGGGGATTCCCAGCGGGCAGCTCACTTGCAAATTTCACCCATCCATATTCAACAAAACGGGCCCAGAAGGGGCGGGGTACAATGATAGTGCCCGAGAGCCTCAACTCCTGGAAGTCTTCGGGCAGAAATAGCCGCTCCTTTATACATTGTTTTGATTGTGTCCTTTCCCGGCGGGGTTCAGAGGATGACACTCCTGCAACTTGCTTTCCTTTCTTTGATTTTGGTGCCATGGATTATCCTACAAAAGGAGTAAATGACTTAGTTAAGTGATAGGTAAAACCATGGAGAATTCATTTAAACAAGCAAGGCATAACGGCCAAGTTGGAAAGGTTATAAGCAAGGCATGAAAGAAGATAAAGCACAAGTACATGCATCATGACATTAAGTTAAATCCAAAACCATTCCAAAACATTCCTAAATATTAATCAATAAGGATACTCTCATTAGTGCCTCCCCCGAATGCATGACATACAAGTTCACATTGACCATCAAGTTCATCATCGAAGGACTAGAGGAAGTAACATATAGTGCTCATACTATGAAGGGTAAGTGTAAATGCCATTGATTATGAATCCATCGGTTCTTAATTTGAAGCTCAATGGGGCATTTTATCGAACACATTGCATGCATAGCAAAAATTGAAAAGAATTCCCATATTTTTACCCTATCTCAACCCAACATAATGTAGAATAGGAAATCTTATTCACATTCAAGCCAATTACTACCTAAGCCCATCAACCATCCATCACACAAATAAATTCACAATTTGCAAAGTAATAGCCAATTTCGAAATTTAGGGTTCATCAAGAACTTACCTCTGTGAATTTTTGGATGAATTGAAGTGAAGGGGAAGGAATTAACAACCCACAATGCTGCTTTGAAATATAAGTAATGCGAGTTTGAAGAGGGTTCGGGAGAGAATTGTGAGGATGCAACCGTGAATGTGAGGTGGAATGTGTAATATGTTATTTTGAATTTACCAGACTTACGGTCGTAACTCATGTCTTTACGGCCGTAACGAAGGCTCTGGAGAATTACACATAAATGGAGTTACGGCTGTAACATTTTAAATACGGCCGTAACTGAGTTACTGCCTGTTTTAAAAAATTGGGGTTACGGCCGTAACTTAATGCATTACGGCCGTAACTGAGTTACTGGCCAATTTTTTTTTTTTTTTTCATAACTATATAAAAAAATAAAATAAAATAATGTAAAATTTCAGAGAGTAAGGAACTCCCCTTTCCCGGGTTGCCTCCCGAGCAGCGCCACTATTTAATGTCGTTGGCTCGACTGAGATCTCGAGGGACTAACGCCCTTCCATGTTGTTTTCCAGCTTGATCACTTCCAAATTCTCGGTTTGGAACCCCTCGTAGTAGGGCTTGAGGCGGTGTCCATTAACCTTGAACGTTTTATCAGTTTTCAAGCTTTTGATCTCGACTGCACCATGGGGAGAAATATTAATAACGACAAAAGGTCCAACCCAACGAGAACGAAGCTTACCTGGATGAAGCTTGAGCCGAGAGTGAAACAAAAGAACTTTCTGGCCCTCACTAAAACTTTTTCGAGAAATGCGTTGATCATGGAAGGCTTTGGTCCGATCTTTATAAATCATGGCATTCTCGTAGGCTTCATTTCGGATCTCGTCGAGTTCTTGTAATTGAAGCTTCCTATGATCTCCCGCTACTCCCCAGTCCATGTTGCATTGCTTAATGGCCCAGTAAGCTTTGTGCTCGAGTTCCACAGGTAGGTGGCATGGTTTTCCAAATACCAATCGGTATGGGGACATACGAATCGGCGTCTTCTAAGCGGTTCTATAAGCCCATAATGCATCTTCAAGTTTGATACTCCAATCCTTGCGGTCTGGCCGAACTGTTTTCTCGAGTATAGACTTAACCTCCCTATTTGAAATTTCTGCCAGCCCACTGGTTTGGGGGTGATATGCGGTGGATACTCGGTGCAACACTCCATATTTCTTTAGTAGTGCCTCAATGGTGCGGTTGCAAAAGTGTGTTCCCCTGTCACTGATCATTGCCCCAGGTATATCGAACCTGCTAAAAATGTTAGCCTTTACAAAATCTGCAACAACCTTAGAGTCATTAGTACGGGTGGCTTTGGCTTCCACCCATTTGGAAACATAATCAACATCTAACAAAATGTAATTGCAACCAAAAGACGGGGGAAAGGGACCCATGAAGTCAATGCCCCAAACATCAAAAATTTCACATACAATTATGGGATTTTGGGGCATTTGATCTCGTTGGGATAGATTACCTGTTCTTTGGCAATTGTCGCAAGACTTACAGAATAGTAAGCGTCTTTGGATATGGTAGGCCAAAAGAAACCACTATCCAATACCTTTTGTGCGGTCCTTCTTGGTCCAAAGTGGCCCCCACATGCATAGGAATGGCAGAAGGTAAGGATTGATTTGTGTTCTGATCCGGGCACGCACCTCCGAATGATTTGATCGGGGCATCTCTTCCACAAGTATGGATCATCCCAAATGTAGTATTTGGCGTCACTCCTCATTTTATGCTTCTTTGCCTGCGAAAAATGGGTTGGCATTAGTTTAGAAGTTATATAATTCACTAAGTCAGCATACCATGGGAGGTTCGCTTCAGTCGCGAATAAGCTTTCGTCCGGGAAAGCTTCACGCAGGGGTAGGTTGTCCTCGGCTTTCACTACCCTGCTAAGATGGTCAGCCACTACATTTTCCGATCATGCTTTATCCTTTATTTCCAAGTCAAATTCTTGTAGTAAGAGTATCCATCGGATGATTCTCGGTTTTGCATCCTTTTTCACAAATAAGTGCCTCAAAGCTGCATGATCTGTAAAAATAATAACTTTAGAACCCAATAAATATGATCGAAATTTTTCTAAAGCAAATACCACAGATAAAAGTTCCTTTTCAGTAGTGGTATAGTTTGATTGGGCTTGATTCAATGTTCGAGAAGCATAGTAGATCACATGGGCTGCTCTCCAGACCCGTTGTCCTAAAACCGCCCCCACGGCATAGTCACTGGCATCGCACATTATTTCGAATGGAAGATCCCAGTTAGGTGGTTGGATAATGGGTGGTGTAGTCAACCGCTCCTTTAATTGGTTAAAGGCCTCTTTGCACAGATCATTGAACTCAAATGGCACGTCATTTTGCAACAAATTGCACAGTGGGGATGCAATTTTTGAGAAGTCTTTTATGAACCTGCGATAAAAACCTGCGTGGCCAAGAAAAGATCATATATCCCGCACATTTGCGGGGTAAGGTAATGCAGATATGAGGTCTACCCTAGCCTTATCGACTTCTATTCCTTTTATGGACACTATATGACCCAAGTTTAAGACCAAGTTAGTGTCAATGCATCATTTTAAAATCAATGTTAGATTATCTAGACATGCATCAAATGAATCACCCCACACACTAAAGTCGTCCATGAACACTTCAATAATTTTTCCTATGTATTCAGAAAAAATGCTCATCATACAACGTTGAAACGTCGCAGGAGCATTACACAAACCAAAAGGCATGCGCCTATATGCATAAGTGCCAAATGGACAAGTAAATGTGGTTTTTTCTTGATCCTCGGGTGTTATGGCAATTTGAAAATAACCAGAAAAATCATCTACGAAACAATAATGGGAATGACCCGCTAATTTTTCTAACATTTGATCGATAAAGGGAAGGGGAAAATGATCTTTTCGAGTGTCGGCATTTACCTTCCTATAGTCGATGCATACTCGATACTCGGTTTGCACCCTAGTCGGTACAAGCTCGCCATCTTTGTTTTCCACCACTGTCACTCCAAATTTCTTGGGCACCACTTGCACTGGACTGATCCATTTTCTATCTGAAATTGGGTAAATCATTCCTGCTCCCAACAGCTTTAAGATCTCCTTTTTCACCACGTCCATCATTGCCGGATTGAGTCTTCGTTGAGCTTGCCTTGATGGTTGAGCTCCTTCCTCAAGTAATATCCGGTGCATACAGATCGATGGACTGATTCCTTTGATATCTGCAATTGTCCATCCAATTGCTTCTTTATGCTCCCGAAGAACCCGAACCAGCTTATCTTCTTCCACTTTGGTGAGGTTGGATGAAACGATTACCGGGAGTGTTTCTCCATCACCAAGAAATGCATACTTCAAATGGGCTGGTAGGGTTTTCATTTCCACTACGGGTGCCTGCAAGACAGAGGGTAGCAATTTGTTAGGATAGTCTGTCAATTGGGTTGTTTTAATAGTGTACCTGTGCGGCACAGGTTTCAACGAGTTAAGTGCAATGATTTCATTTTGCAGTTCCCTGCTCATCCCCACATCATCGTCATCAATTTGACTCAATGATTCAGAAATAGCTGTTTCTAGTTCGTCCCTGCAATTTAGTTCAAACACTTTCTGCACAGTAGGGGTAATTATGTCAATAGAATATGCAGCATAAATATCATTCGGGTGTTTTATTGCATCATAAATGTTAAATTGCACCACCTCCCCATCAAATTCCATAGTTAATACCCCCTTCCTAACATCGATAGTAGTTTGAGAAGTCCACAAAATGGGTCTTCCTAGCAAAATAGGGGTGGAATTAGGGGAATAGTCGTCGTTCATGTCTAGGACATAAAAGTCTGCAGGAAATACTAGGTTCCCTACTTCCACTAAAACATCTTCAACTACCCCATCCGGATAAGCATTTGAACGGTCGGCTAGTTGAACAATCACATTTGTTTCAGTCATATTAGCAAGTTTTAATGCATTGTATGTAGACCTAGGTATTACATATATAGATGCACCTAAATCTATTAATGCACGATCCAGTTTAGTGTTACCTATTTGGTATGGTATAGTGAACATACCTGGATCCTTGCATTTTGGGGGCAGTTTCCTTTGGAAGAGTGCTGACACATTTTCCCCCATTCTTACCATTTCATTTCCCATCAACTTCCGTTTGTTGGTGCACAGCTCCTTTAAGAACTTCGCGTATCGGGGCACTTGCTTGATTGCATCCAACAGTGGAATGTTGATTTCCACTTTCCTGAACATTTCCAGAATTTCCTTCTCCTTGCTTTCCTTAGTCGCTTCGCTAACCTGCTCGGAAAAGGCGGTGGAGTTAGTTTCGCATTCACAATAGGTTCGGTTTTTACCTGAGAGTTCTGTGGAATGCTGTTTTTCTTTTCGACTTCTTTTTCTTCAACCTCCTCCTCTTCACTCGCGGTTGGCTTTGATTGTGACGCCTCAATTTCTTTTCCACTTCGAAGAGTAATTGCACTTACATTCTTCGGATTCACCTCGGGTTGAGATGGCAACTTTCCTCCTGTTTGTGCTTCCAGTCTGTTGATAGCTGTGGCCATTTGACTCATTTGATTTTCCAGGTTTTGAATGCTGGATTTGGTATCCTGTTGAAATTGTAGAGTGTTAGTGGCCAAAGTTTTCATCATTTCTTCGAGAGACATACCTGATGATTGTGGCTTTCGCTGATATTGTCCCTGTGGATGGAAATTTCCTTGTTGTTGAAAATTCCCTTGAGGCTTGTTGGAGACGAAACCCGGAGGTTTGTTATTTCCATAGCTCAAGTTCGGGTGGTCCCTCCAACCAAGATTGTAAGTGTTTGAGTACGAATTGTATTGTTGTTTTTGAAATGGGAAGCCTCCAGCAGCGTTCACTTGTTCACTGTTTTCCTCTTGGAGCACCGGGCACGCATCCGTTGCATGTCCGAAGTTAGCACATATCCCGCATGCTTTGACTTGTTGTGCACTTCCTACAACAAGTTGTTTAACGAGATTTGTTAGTTCAAACAGTTGACTTTCTATATTGGAACTACTTACCTCGTTCACGTGGCGAACTTGCATGTCTCGGGTTGGGTTAAATTGCTGAGTGTTTTCAGCCATTAAGGCACCTCCACTTGCGGCATCTATCATACTTCTGTCCATTGGTAGCAGTCCTTCGTAGAAATATTGCACCAGTAGTTGTTCGCTGATTTGATGATGGGGGCAGCTCGAGATGAGCTTCTTGAAGCGCTCCCAATATTCATACAGCGATTCACCATTGTTTTGACGAACCCCGCAAATTTCCTTCCGGATTGTTCCAGCCCGAGATGCAGGAAAATATTTTTCCAAAAATAGCCTCTTCATGTCATTCCAGGTGGTGACTGATCCGGATGGTTAACAGTATAGCCAATCAGTAGCGGCATCCTTTAACGAGAATGGAAAGGCCCTCATTTTAATTTGTTCCTCGGTAATACCAGTGGGTCTCATACTGTCACAAACCACGTGGAATTCCTTGAGATGCCTGTAAGGGTCTTCACCAGCATGTCCTCGAAAAGTTGGCAACAAGTGAATGAGTCCAGATTTGAGTTCAAAAGTTTTTCCCTCCTCCACTGTCGGAAAAGTGATACAGAGTGGTTATTGAGCGACATCTGGAGTGGCCAATTGTTTAAGTGTCCTGTTGTTGAGGTTATGAGCTGCCATTTGTTCTAGTGCTTCCCTTCTTCGTTGTCGAAAAGTTCGCTCGATTTCTGGATCAAATAAAAAAAATTCAGGATTAGTGGATCGAGTTTTATGCATATAAATAAATAAATAAATAAAATTTTCGGAATTTCAAATTTTTTTTTTAATAAACCGAAAATAAAAATAAATAAATAAAAATGCAGAAAATAAAATTCTAATTGATTAAACAGAAAATTGGTTAACCGTTCCCCGGCAACGGCGCCAAAAACTTGGTGCGCGTCGCGATGCACCAAGAATTAATTAAATTTCCTTACTTTCCAAAACTCAAATTTAAATGTGATAGCGGAAGCAAGGGTCGATCCCACAAGGAACGGGAACTAATTTAATGCCATGTCAATTAGAATTATAAGGGGGTTTTGAGTTGAAAATTGCAATTAATCTAAATAATCAAATAAAGATGTAAATTAGCTGGAATAAAAATCAAATAATAAAGAATCCTAGTTCTCAGGTTCGGTTGTGCCCTATCATAATATTGTCATTCCTCAAGCAACGCATGTATTATTTCCTTTGTTTTATTTATCACCAAGAATAATCAAAAAGCTCTAATTAATCCAATTCTTCCTTAATAATAATCAATTAGAATTAGTTCTCCAATCAATTTAGAGTGAATGAACAACCTAGAATAAGCTCCCTAGATTTAATGCATTAACTATGTGAAAACAAGAAGAATTAGGTGAACTAAATTATCAATTACATATGCTCGAATTGATTAATCTAGATTGGATTTTCATATGGAAATATAAAATTACCAATTGCTACTATGATTTGGATAACAAGACAAATACGAATCCAATTACCCAAATTAGCAAACATCAACACAATAATTAAAAGACAATGCCTTAATCAATTAATACATTGTCTTGACGAAATTAATGTTCATGAGAAATCCAATAAATAAAACATAAAAACAAGAACTACGTTACGAGTTTGAGGAATGAATAATAAAATAATATGAACACAACGTCCCCCTTGAACTTGGTTGAGAAGACTAGCCACGCATTGCCATGAAGAATTCCCCAAAAATATTGTCTTGATTCACCTTGATTTTGCCCAGAATTTCTTCTCTTCAAACCTTGATATTGGTGGCTCTCAAAATAATTCTCCTCCCTCTCTTTGGTACTGAATTGCTCCTTTTATAGAGCCCAAATTCGTGCCCTAGCTTAGCCAAAAAGAAATACCAAAGATAGAGTTTAAGTTGAATTAGGAAACAATTTTCCTTTTTTTCGGGCTTAAGTTACGGCCGTAATATAAGGAGTTATGGCCGTAACTCACTTTCTGTTTAATTTTACAACGCAACAATTTTTCTTTTACGGCCGTGATTTAGATTTCCATACGCCCGTATATTACTTTCTGTTTCTTTTCTACGCAATTGATTCACTTCTTACGGCCGTGACTTGCATTCAATACGGCCGTAACATCCTTCAACATTTTCTCACGACCGTGACTTCTTCACAATACGGCTGTGAATAACAACTTGTTACGGCCGTGAGAAACTTCCAATACGGCCGTAACTTGGTTTCTGCAGATTTTCGTGATTTTTGTTCAATCAACTGCTTACGGCCGTGACTTTCATGTTGCGTCCGTGACTTATTTACATGCTAGGTCCTCGAACTTCCTTTTTACGTGCTTTTTGGTCCTTTTTCCTTCTTTTCTTGTCATTTGCGATCCTACACAATATAAAACATAAAATGAATTAAGCAATACTTAATTAGGATCAAACTAACAGTAATTCGAGGCAACAAGTAAAGAAATAAAGTGCTAGTAAAGCACTTATCAACCATTGTGTTTAGAAATAACGGAAACATGGAATAATTTAGTTTCAGTTAGAGAACAACCATAAAAGAAACAGTAATGATTTTGAAGAACATGAAAGAGACGGATTCAATAATTCAGACAGTGGAATGTCTTTTTCCTCCATTGCAAAAGATAAGTTGAATACATAATTTTACAAAAGATGCTACCGACGCAAAGAAACAAAAAACTTTTAGAAAGAAGATATAATGGACCAGAGAAAAGACAACCCTTTATGATTACAAGTTTCTCGGTGAAATTACTTGACATAAAGATGACGCGTGAAGACCTCCTTTGATAGCCTTTGCTTTTTCAGATTCCATTAGGGATTTTTTAAGAACTTTGCTCCATAGAATTTCTCTATTTAAGGAAGAAGTTTTCATACTAATAGGGCATGAGTTTACAACCTGTGTACTCCTTGCTCTTAATCTCGAAAGTCTCCTTATCTAGACAACTTCTCAATCCAAAACTATTGTATAGTTAAATAGGAACCTGTGAATACTCTTAAGGTACTCTTCTTTTCCAAGTTTTATTTAAGTCTTTAAGGGACTTCCCGAAAGGGAAATCCTTAGTTGTATTTTCTTTAAAATGTCTTAATGAATCTCCAAAAAATAATTTTAATTCCTAGCTTTATCTTTATGTTTATGTTTATATTAGATGTTTATATTATCTTCTGCATGATAATTCATTACATCCTATACATATCATAAAAGTATAACTTGATTTTTAGAAGCCATACTGTTTTTAAATTAATCTTGAGTGACCCAGAGTTGTAAGGATTTTTGGCCGGAGTGAGCCTTTTTAGAATCCTTTCACGTAGTGATTATCGGGTCAAGATTCCACCGTCCACCCACAACCTGGGCTCAAAACTTTTCGCGTTTCTTCCACATCTCGATTCGTATCATTTGGTATCAGAGCTGGAATCTGAATTCAGGTTTTATCTATCCTAGTTTGAATCATGGATTCTCTTTGTTTTTGATGCTCTTGAGCTTGAAAAACTCCCAAGAATGCTCTCTACTAAACCCAAATTCTCCAGCCTCCTTTATGTGATGATTTTCCTCTTTTTATAGCTCCAAAATCATGCCCTAGGGTTTTCCAAAAGAGATACCAAAGATAGGCCATGATTTTAGAAAAGAAAGAAATATGCGTATAAGTTACGGCTGTAAGTGCTCTTCTGGACAATTTTGGGTTTTCAAGTTACGGCCGTAAACGAATTTCTGAATCTTTTCACTTATGCCTCGAAATGATTTATGGCCATGACTTCAATAGTTACGGCCGTAAGCTAAATTGCTGTCTTGGTCCCCAAACTTCATTTCTGATCACTTTTTGGTCCTTTTTCCTTTTTTCTTGTCCTTTGTGATCCTACACAACACAAAACATAAAAATGCATTAACAATACTTAAATAGAACTAAATCAATGACACAATATGACTATAGGTGAACTAAATAAGTTCCAATAATGCACTTATCAGCTTCGTGAGCAAGCCTAGTCTCAACATCAATAAAACAGGCAAGTAGTAAATTTCTTCAATAAGAATTCCTTCTTCTATTAGGAGAAGGTAATGGGCCTTGAGGCCTATAAATACAACTCATTTTTTACCAATATTTATTAATTATCACAATAATCACCAGACATATATTTCTCTCTCTAGAAAACTAATTCTTACATCAAAGGGCCGACAGTGAGAATTTTCATCTCCTTTTTGGCAGGTTAAAGGCGAATCAATCCATCTTTTCCAGTGATCAAGCAGTTTCAGATCTTGCCATGTCAAGTTTAAGAATTTTTACAACATTAATTAGCGCCATTTGTGGGAAAAGATACAATCAGCTATGGTCAATAAACGTCAAGCTCGCCCTTCCGCTTATATAGGACAACCTCTTCTAGCCAATACATCGGCTGAAGGAGACAATCCCCCACCTCTTGAAGATGTTCAGGAAGAACAACATCAAGAAGTCTCGCCAGATGAAGGACCCTTTAGCAGAGAAGCCTTCAATGAACTCCAGTGACAACTTCATGACCTTCGCCAGATTCTTCAACAACAAGTCCAACGTCAAGCAGTACTAAAGATAAACACTCCTTAAGTGATTCCCGGGAAAATCACAAGACAGTCAATCCCGTAGATATCAATTCCTCGGGAATCATGGGACCCATCCCATAACTGAAAGGTCTGCTAACATGACACATTGAGAAATTTCTAGAATTATTCAAGAAGGGATAAAATATGTAATAAGACAGAATACGGAAGCTCGGGGCTATTTCACAAGAAGAACTCCTTTTACACTAGAAATAACAGTGTTCCCCTTGCCTGAACGATTCAAGTATCCTCAGATAAAGGAGTATTATGGAACTACAGATCCAAACAATCACCTAAATACATACATCGATATCATGGACATGCAGAATGCGCCCGCTCAGATATTATGCAAAGCCTTTCCCCAGACCTTGACCAATGCAGCTCAGGATTGGTTCTCCACAATACCATCAGGGTCAATTTCATCTTTTTCCGATC
Organism: Ligustrum vulgare; assembly: GCA_963555705.1. NCBI lineage: Eukaryota > Viridiplantae > Streptophyta > Magnoliopsida > Lamiales > Oleaceae > Ligustrum > Ligustrum vulgare. Next base: position 33,206,955 of record OY743174.1, read on the forward strand.
TTAGAGAAAAGTTCACAGCATTCTTCCCAAGTAGCAAAAGGATAAAGAAGCCTGTTGCTTCCCTTATGCAACTAAGGCAAGGACCCACTGAAACACTACGAGAGTTCATGACCCATTTCAACAGTGAAAGGCTTCAGATTCTCGATCTTGACATTACATCAACAACTTTAGCCTTAACCCTAGCCCTAGCAATAAGGAGTCAAGAGTTCAGAATGTCTTTGTCTAAGAATCCACCTACAAATGTCACCGAACTTCTTAGAAGACCTGTAAAGTACATAAACACGGAAGAGATCCCGTTTTCAGTAAGGGCTCAACATCAAAGTCATGAGTCTACAACAGTACAATCTCCAAAGCCTGTCAAGTAGGGAAGCAAGAGGTCTAAACAAGAAGACACCCGAAATTTTTCCCGTCCTGGTACGAAGAATTATTATGGGCATCAGGAAGCTGTTCCACTCAACACTCCCTGATCTCACATTATTATGGAAATTTGAGATAGGGAAGACCTGTGGTGGCCCAAGCCCATCAAAGGGAAGATTGCCAACAATAATCACCATAAGTACTGTGACTTCCATATAAGCCCGAGCCATACCACCAATGATTGTAGAATACTTCAGAGAGAGATTGAGGGTCTCATAAAAAGGGGATTTGTTGGACATTATGTGAAGAAAGATGAGAAGGATCCGCACAATCAGGAGAAGAAAGAAGAAAAGAATAGCCTCGCAGGTACAATATATTTTTTTGTTGGCAGTATAGCCTCAGGGGGAGATTTGAATAATGGCAAAAAAAATTATGTTCGTGCATTGGCAAGCTAAGAGGTTGGGTCTTCCAGTCATGACCTCAAACTCTTAGCCAACATCAACTTCAATAACTCCGACATGGACGGAATTTCATACCCCTATGATGATGCCATCGTGATCAGTGCTATGATTGCAAATTTTGATGTAAGGAGAATACATGGAAGCGCAACCAATATTCTTTCCTTGGAAGCATTTGACTGCATCGAGAAGGGGAAGATGGAATTAATGTCCATAGAACCTCCCACAGAAGAACACATATCACCAGTAGAAGAATTGGTAGAAATTCTTGTCTCAAAAGGCAAAACTTTCACTATTGGAAAAGAGCTTCCCAAAGTTATGATGGAAGAACTATCACGATGCTTAAAGAGGAACCTCGATGTTTTTGCATGGAGCACAAAAGATATGCCAGAGATTGATCTCGCAGTTGCTAGACACAGGCTTAATGTCCAGTCCGATAAGAAGCCTATAAAACAGCGAAGAAGACAGTTTACTACCGAAAGAAGGCAAATAATTGAGGAGGAAATTGAAAAACTTTTAAAAGCAGGATTCATCAAAGAGGTGAAATATCCTAAATGGTTAGCCAACGTGTCCTTTATGAAGAATGCTAATGGTAAATGGAAGGTTTGCATTGACTTCACTGATCTAAATAAGGTGTGCCCTAAAGATAGCTAACCCCTTCCTCGAATAGACAAATTAGTGGATTCTACATTAGACTTCGAACTGTACAGCTACCTTGACGCCTTCTCGGGATACCATCAGATCAGAATGGCTAAGGAAGACCAAGAGAAAACCTCCTTCATGGTCGAAGAGAGATTGACAGATCCAAACCATCTTCTTCGGAGCGGAAAGGGACGTGGCTAGAATATACTTTTATAAGGTCGTCCCATTCGGGCTAAAAAATATAGGGGCTACCTACCAAAGGCTAGTGAACATGATCTTCTCCAAACACATAGGACATAACATCGAAGCTTATGTTGATGACATGGTAGTGAAGAGCTTGAGAAAGAAAGATCATGTGAAAGATCTGGAAGATATATTCTCTACACTTTGCAAATAGTGCATGAAACTGAATCGGACAAAGTGCACTTTTGGGGTAAGCTTGGGAAAATTATGGGGGTTCAAGATCACCCAGTGAGGTATTGAAGTTAATCCTGATAAAATCATAGCTCTCACATCTATGGAAGCTCCGAGGAAAATTAGGGAAGTCCAAAAACTCATAGAAAGAGTAGCAGTGATGGGGACGTTCCCCTTTCTTCAAGTCCCTCAGACGAAGTAAAGAGTTCAAGTGGGATGAAGAATGTAAAATGTCCTTTAAAAATTTCAAAGAATACTTAGGGTCACCACCAATATTGGACAAGCAAAATCCAGGAGATGATCTTTTTCTATATCTAGCAGTACCATAACATGCAGTTAGCACCGTTTTGGTCAAGGAAGAATGAAAAGTTCAGAAACTGGTCTATTACGTCAGCACGATGTTACTAGATGCAGAAACTCGATACACTCTTACAAAACAACTCTCGCTTGCCCTGGACACAGTAACCAGAAAGTTGAGGCCTTAATTTCAAGCTCATACTACAACAGTCCTCACAAATCAACCTCTAAAATAGATCTTACAAAAATCGGACGTCTTTGGTCGCCTCCTCAAGTGGTTAATTGAACTCAGGGAATATGACATTGAGTTCAAACTCCGACCTTCAATAAAAGCAAAAATCTTCGTAGATTTCATCACAGAACTCGCCCAATGACCTCGGGGGCCTGCAGGTCATGATAGAAACATAGATAGCTAAACTTTGCAGGTAGATGGAGCATTGAATTCCATGGCCTTGGGGGCCAAAATCATACTTAGGATGAATGACGGTACGATGGAAATTCAGTTTGTAATCAGATTCGACCTCCCAGCCACTAATAATGATGCAGAATATGAGGCTGTCATCGCTGGGCTCCTGGCCGCACAACATCTTGGGGTCAAACGTGTTAAGATCATGAGTGATTCATAGTTGGAGGTAGAGCAGGTCAAAGGAACTTTTGAAGCAAAACATGAAAAGATGTCATCTTACAAAATTATGGTCCTCCACTTGCAAAGGAAAATACCAAGGTTTGCCAATCACAAGGTCGATGCCCTATCAAGAAACACATTTTCCAACTTGGATAACTTGGAATGAACAGTGTTTATGAGAACACTCCATGAGCCCAGCATTGCCCCTTAACCCGACATTATAGACATCTCAGAGCATGAGCCCTGCTGGATGGACCCGATCATTGAATACTTGACATCAGGAAGATTGACAAACGAAAAAGCAGAGGCAAGAAGGATCAAATCAAGAGCTCCAAGGTATAATATCTTACGGAATACTTTGTTTCGTCGAAGCGTCACACTTCCCTTCCTTCGATGTTATCTCCCAAAGAAGCTGCACTTTCTATGGACGAGGTTTACGAAGGATTTTGTGGAGTTCACCAGGGAGCAAGGACCCTGGTGACAAGATTGGTAAGATACAATTACTACTGGCCCAACATGGAGAAAGACGCTCTAAATTATGTAAAGACCTGTGATAAATGCTAAAGGTTTGTAGCCAGGTTGCCTCAACCAGCAGAAGAACTCTCTCCTATCAAGTGCCCATACCCTTTCACGCAATGGGGAATTGACATACGAGTACCCTTCCCAGTAGCTCGAGGTCTAGTTAAATTCTTGGCAGTGGAGTAGAATACTTCACAAAATGAGTAGAAGCAAAACCTCTCGCGGTGATCTTTGAACAGAAATTGGAATCGTTCGTATGGAAGTCAATTGTATGTTGCTTTGGTCTTCCCAAAACAATAATCACTGAAAACATAACACAATTTGAGTGTCAAGCTTTCAAAAAGTTCTACAGGAATTTGGGAATCGAGCTCAGGTAACTTTAGTTTCAAACCCGTAGAGTAATGGGTTGGCAGAAGTCAAAAATAGGCTTATATTGCAAGACCTATGAACTCGTCTTGATAACATGAAAGTTGATTGACTCGATATCCTTCCTAAAATTTTATGGACAAACCAAATAACATTTAAGATAGCCACCAGGAAAACTCCATTTATGCTAGCCTTCGGTATGGAAGTAGCACTTCCAGTAGAGGTAACAATCCCCAGTTTCCATACTATGGCTACGGGATTGCACGACCAAAACAGCAGGCATAGGAAAAGTCTAGACCTCCTTGAAGAAGTTCGAGAAGATGCAGCATTGAAAATAGCTGCCTACCAACAAGCCATGTCAAAGAAATTCAACATCGGGGTCAATAAGAGAGACTTCAAAGTAGGGGATCTTGTTCTGCACTGAAATGAGGCCGTCGATCATCAACTAGGAAAGCTCGGTCCAACATGGGAAGGACTGTTTGGAACCATTTGAATGGTCGGGAAGGGCTCATACAGTTTCAAAACTATGGACTTCAAACCTCTTCCGTGACCACGGAATGTCGAGAACCTGAAGCCCTACTACAAGTAGGCACTTTTCCATTGCAATTTCATTTTTAAGTGTTAGCAGCTTTACATTATCGTAGAGTCGGGCCTGCGTGTCCATTCTTTTATTTAATTACAGGCTTACATGCCCAATCAAATTCCTTTTTGTAAGAGTTGGGTCTTGGTGCCCAATTTATTTACATTAAAAGTCCGAGACGGGTAATCTTTTTAGTTAGTCAATTTTTTTTCTCAAAAGGTTTTTCTGGATAAAGTTTTAACGAGTCCCATAGTTTAGTCCCCAGTCAATAAAAGTATTTCTTTCAGGAACAAGCATGGAAGACAACACTCAATCACATTAGGAAATAATGTACAAGGTCGGCCAACATGTCCGGCCTTACGAGTTATTTCCCTTAAAACAAAGCCAAGGGCTTGACCCCTTCTTTGTACTAATAATTTACATGGTCGACCAATGCACCCAACCTGACAAATTATTTCCCTTAAAACAAAGTCAAGGCCAGTTCTATGTATCAATAATTTACGAGGTCCGCCAAAGCGTTCGACCTTACAAATTATTTCCCTAAATAAAATTCAAGGGCTTGACCTCTTCTTTGTACAAATAATTTACAAGGTCGGCCAATGTGCCCGACCTTCCAGATTATCTCCCTCAAAACAAAGTCAAAGGCTCGACCCCTTCCCTTGCACTATAAACTTTTACGGGGACGGCCATAATGCTCAACCTTACTAAATATCTCGCGATAAGACACAATTTTGCAAGTAACAAAGTAAAAACCACGGACTCAACAAAAATTCATAAATTCATTGAATTTCAAAATTTACAAAAAATTACAATTTTGAAAATGGGCATCACTGCTGGGGGTCGAGGTCGCTAGCATCCCCCGCCTCTTCGTCAGAAGTAGCATCCCCATCATCCTCTTCCAGAAATGGCGTCAGGTCGAGTCCTACCGTTCCCAAAAGAAATTGTGACAAACCCATATCAAGATAGAAGCAAGAAGTCGGATCCATGCTCGGGCCTGTCTCATCTCCTAAGCATAAGACTCCATTGGATAATTACCCGGTGCAAGGTCATACTATTCCGACCTCTTAAAAGCCTTGACTACCATGGCCTTAGCATCGAAAATTTCCTCGCAAGCACGGCGAAGGTCATCAGCCAACTTGGAATTCTCTTCCCGAATAAGGTCCCGCTCTTGAGTCATCAGTGTCAATTCGAACTCAACCTTGGAAAGTTTCTCCTCAGCATTGTTGCCCCAGGTTTCCTTGTACTGCACAGAGTGTATAATCTTGCTTGACGTCTCGCCATGCTTGAAGCCTTGAATGATGAGGCCCCGACCAATACTGATCAATGGTACGTCGAGATAAAAACTTGGAATTATTATCCAAAATATGCAACCTTGATGTGATCCGTTATGGGGATCACCAAGAACACGCGGAATTAAACGCCGGAAAGCTCTAAAATCCAAGATAGTAGACGGTAACAATGCAACCCCGACCTCACGACGCAAGAACTATGGGTATATTAAACCCAAAACCCGTTACGATGCGGAGATAAGAACCACAAAGGGGGAACGCCACAAAGGTTGTCAAATCCTTTGATAAGTTTAATTTGTTCGACGAGAACACGAAGAAAATATAAGGGAATATCTCACCTTCAATATCATTAATCTCAAGAATAAAAGTTGTGTTTTACAATGTTGAATAAAGCCATATATATAGGCAAAGAAAATAAAGCAACTAAAAATAAACTAGAATTCAACCTAAACTAAAAAGCTAAAAACGCCTAACATTAACTTAAAATTCGGAACCTAATTTACGGCCGTGAAAACGACTTTTACGGCCGTAATCACGCTACGGATTAAAAATTGACAACATATGTTACGGCCGTGAAAATGACCTTTACGGCCGTAATCAATACTCTGAATTAAAACTACTAAACTTTTTACGGCCGTGAAGATGTGGGTTACGGCCGTAAGTCCTCTTCTGCATAATTTCGCTATTGTAGTGTTACGGCCGTAATTTTGGCTTTACGGCCGTGAATCCGTTACGGCCGTAATATCAGGCTTTACGACCGTGATTCCATTGCTGCCCAATTTCTTGTTCTTCTTTGATCCCAATATATTGCAATAACTTTGGCTCCTCTTCCACATTGTTATGCAACATAAATGAAGTCTTTGCACTAGAGCACTCGTCCATCCACGCTTGCATGAATCCTTGCATTGCCTGCTTGATTCTTTTGGCTCTTTGTCTCGTTATTGGTCCTACGGGCACGTGCAACGGGTCAACGTTCTTCGAGCCACTCCGGAACTCATCATCCCCTCCCTATTGAAAAGGATTCGTCCTCGAATCATCACCTACATCAAACAGAGAAAGATCAGCAACATTAAATGAAGTAGACACATTATACTCACCTGGAAGATCGAGCTTATATGCATTCTCATTTATCTTTTCAAGGATCTGAAAAGGTCCATCGCCTCTTGGCTGCAACTTAGACTTTCTTAGGGTTGGGAATTGCTCCTTTCGTAAGTGCACCCACACCCAATCACCTGGCTCGAACGTCACTTGCCTCCTACCTTTGTTGGCATGAGTCGCATAACGCTCATTTTTCTTTTTAATTTGTCCTTTCACCTTCTCATGAAGTTCTTTCACAAACTTAGCCTTTTTCGCCACGTCCAAACTGCTCCGTTCATCTGCAGGTAAAGGAATTAAATCAAGAGGAGTTAGCGGGTTGAAACCATAAACAACTTCAAAAGGTGAACATGAAGTAGTAGAATGCACAGATCGATTATAAGCAAATTCCACAAATGGCAAACATTCCTCCCAACTTTTTAGATTCTTATTTATTATAGTGCGCAAAAGTTGGATTAATGTCCTATTAACTACCTCGGTTTGACCATCAGTTTGTGGGTGACATGTAGTAGAAAATAACAATTTAGTACCCATTTTCCCCCACAAGACTTTCCAAAAGTAGCTTAGGAACTTAACATCCCTATCAGACACAATACTCCTAGGTATCCCATGGAGTCTTACAACTTCCCTAAAGAATAGGTCTGCTATGTTAGTTGCGTCATCAGTTTTATTACAAGGAATAAAATGCGCCATTTTGCTAAACCTGTCTACCACCACAAATATTGAGTCTTTACCTTTTTTTGTCCTAGGCAGACCTAACACAAAATCCATAGATATATCTACCCAAGGTTCATTAGGTACGGGCAAAGGTGTATACAAACCTTGTGGTAAGACTCTAGACTTAGATTGTTTACAAGTTATGCATCTTTCACAAATATGGTGAACATCCCTTTTCATTTTAGGCCAATAAAAATGCTCTTGTAAAGTTTCTAATGTCTTAAAAACACCAAAGTACCCCATTAACCCCCCACCATGAGCCTCACGCACAAGCAATTCACGCATAGAACAATTAGACACACAAAGTTTACTTTCCCTAAACAAATAGCCATTATGCCTATAAAATTTATCAATTGCACCTTTTTCACATGAAGCATAAATGGTAGAAAAATTAGGGTCATTAGCATACATACCTTTAATATATTCGAACCCAAGCAACTTCGCATTTAAAGAAGTTAAGAGAACATACCTGCGAGAAAGGACATCTGCTACGACATTCTCCTTACCTTGCTTATAGCGAATGACATATGGAAAGGTCTCAATGAGTTCCATCCAACGAGCGTGTCTTTTGTTTAGCTTACCTTGTCCCTTGAGGTGTTTCAGTGACTCGTGGTCAGTGTGTATAACGAATTCCTTTGGCCACAGATAGTGCTGCCATGTTTCCAAGGCACGAACAAGAGCATAAAGCTCCTTGTCGTAGGTAGGATAATTCAAAACTGCCCCACTCAGCTTTTCACTGAAAAATGCAAGCGGCCTTTTTTCCTGCATAAGAACGGCTCCAATACCTATTCCTGATGCATCACATTCAATCTCAAAGGTTTGGTTAAAGTTAGGTAAAGCCAAAACCGGTGCGGAACATAACCTATCCTTAAGCATTTTAAAAGCATTTTCTTGTGCTACCCCCCAATGGAATCCTACACTTTTCTTGACTATTTCTGTGAGTGATGCTGCAAGTGTGCTAAAATTTTTAACAAATCTCCTATAAAAAGCCAACCTGTGGAAGCTCCTAACATCCGTAATAGTTTTGGGAGTTGGCCATTCTTTAATAGCACGAATTTTCTCCTCATCTACCTCAACACCATTAGAACTAACGACTAAACCAAGAAAAATTACCTTTTCCATGCAAAAAGTACACTTTTTAAAATTAGCATATAGTTTTTCATTTTTTAAAACTTCCAAAACAGATCTTAAATGTTCAATGTGATCACCTAAGTTCTTACTATATACCAAAATGTCATCAAAGTATACCACGAAAAAATTACCAATGTAAGCACGCAAGACATGATTCATTAATCTCATAAAAGTGCTCGGTGCATTTGAGAGGCCGAACGGCATAACCATCCATTCATATAAACCATATTTGGTTTTGAAGGCGGTTTTCCATTCATCACCTTCTTTCATACGAATTTGGTGATAACCACTCTTAAGGTCTATTTTACTAAAAATACTAGCACCATAAAGTTCATCAAGCATGTCATCAAGTCTAGGTATGGGATGGCGATACTTTACCGTAATATTGTTGACTGCCCTACAGTCCACGCACATCCTCTAAGTCCCATCCTTTTTGGGTACCAACAGAACTGGTACTGCACATGGGCTCATGCTTTCCCGAACATAGCCCTTTTTCAGCAGCTCTTCAACCTGCTTTTGTAGCTCCTTGGTCTCTTCTGGATTGCTCCTATAAGCTGGCCTGTTTGGAATGACCGCTCCTGGCACGAAGTCAATCTGGTGTTCAATCCCTCGAATTGGCGGCAGCCCACTCGGAATCTCCTCGGGAAATAAATCTACAAATTCCTGCAAAAGAGACACAGCTAAACTGGGGAGGGAGTGGTTAGTTTCATCGAGCACAAGGAGAGATTCCTTGTACATTAGTAAAATCACAGGTTTATTTGTAGAAATAGCTTTGGTGATGTCACTCTGTTTTGCGTAGAAGCTTACCTTTGTTTTCTCTCTTTTACTGGCACTCTTCACACCCTCTCCTTTTTCTGGGATCGTGGTCCCAACTCTCGGTTTTTCACACAACTCTCCTTTTTTCGGGATCGTGGTCCCGACCCTCTTCTGTTCACTCAACTCTCCTTTTTCCGGGATCGTGGTCCTGACCCTCTTTCTCTCTTCCTCACTTTTTAATTTCAATTGGTCTTCATAGACCTGTTGAGGTGACAAAGGCATTAGTTTGACATTTTTCCCATCCTTAGTGAAGGTATACCTATTTTTAAATCCATCATGAATAACCTTCCTATCGAATTGCCATGGCCTGCCCAACAAGATGTGCCCCGCATGCATGGGTACCACATCACAAACCACGCTATCTTCATACTTCCCAATCGCCAAATCAACTACCACCTGTTTATTTACCTTAATCTCGCCTGATTCATTTAACCATTGTAGCTTATATGGCCTAGGGTGTTTTAGCATAGGTAGGCACAATTTCTCTACTAGAGTAGTGCTAGCAACGTTCGCACAACTACCCCCATCTATTATCAAACTACACACCTTGTTATTCAGAAAGCACCTAGTATGAAATATATTTTCTCGCTGCTCACCCGACTCTTCCACCTTAACTTGAGTACTAAGGGCTCTCCTAGTGACAAGTGATTTAGCTACTGCATAGTCCGCATCATAATTTTCACTAACATCCTCTAGAGCTGGCATATCCTTATACTCATCCTCCACTTCTCCCCCTTTCTCATCCTCCGAACTTAATACCCCATCACGCAAAACTAATATTCGTTTATTTGGACATTGTGAAGAAATATGTCCTAAACCCGAACATTTAAAACAATGAATATCCCTAGTCCTAGGAGTTTGAGAATCATAAGCAATTTTACCTTTGTTGGGTGGCTCTACTTTTCCCTTCGGTGCCTCAAATTTATTTTTCTGCACAATCCCTTCATTTTTAGAAGTCCCACTCCATGTAGACCTTCCAAAAGAATTGGAACTGGTAGAGAATTTGGAAGTTCCCTTCCTTTTTAATTGTCGCTCCACTTTCATGGCCATGTGAAGCATCTCCTCCAAATCGATATAATGCTGCAATTCAATAACATTAGCAATATCTCGATTTAAACCATTTAAAAATCTAGCCATGGTAGCCTCGGGGTCTTCCTCTATATTTTCCCTAATCATGGCAATCTCCATCTCCCTATGGTAATCCTCCACACTCTTACTACCTTGGGAAAGGGTTTGTAATTTTTGGTAGAGATCCCTATAGTAATGTCCAGGCATGAATCGTTTTCTCATAAGGGCCTTCAACTCATCCCAAGTTTCAATAGGCCTCTCCCCATTTCTCCTTTTACTAGTTACCAATTGATCCCACCATACTATAGCATAATCAGTAAATTCTACGACTGCCAATTTAACCTTTTTAGATTCAGAATAATTATGACAATCAAAAATCAATTCTACCCTCTTTTCCCATTCAAAATAAACGTCCGGATTACTTTTACCTTGAAACGAGGGAATGGACATTTTAATGTTACCAACATGTCCATCGACATCATCCCTACGATTACGCCTATATCCCCTATCACATCTTTCTCCCCGATCTCATCTCCTACCAACACTAGTAATAGATAAATCACCACTATCCTCATCACTATCAACAACCTCAACACGTTCAGTCCTAGCTCTAAATTGTGGGTTGAAGTCATACCTTAGTGGTCTCCGTAAATTAGGAAAATTGCGCGGTTGTTCCTGACGTGGTTGAACATTTCCCGCACCTCGTGTCTCCCCCGGATTATTAGCCCCTTCCACATTTACGCCGGATTGTGGACCAAATTTTGCTTCCAACTTGGCATCCAACCTCGCCTCAAATTTTGCAAAACGTTCCTCCACTATTGCAAGCATTTTGAAATCTTGAAGATCCTTTTCCGTTGACGAAACTTCCTTCTGTGACATGGTTAGTAATAAAGAAAGGAGAAAAAATTATTTAATAAAGATCCTCACGTGTTTTATCGCTCGTGTATCACTCAATTTGGTTTTTTCCCTCTATTATTCTCACCACTCTGCCTTTTTCCTCTCTATTCCCTTTTTTCCCACGTTCTCAAAGAACCCACCAAACTAGTCACGGATTTGGTCCTTGTGGAATAAACCCCAAAGTGTAAATAAGGAAAGTTGATGGAAAATATTGTAATTAGGAAATTTAAGAAAGAAATTATGGAAACAAGAATTCTATTGCAAGAAGAAATTTTATGGAAACAAGAATAAAGAATTTTATGGAAACAAGGATTTGTTGGAAAGATTTGCCCAAGATTATTTTCTTGATTTCTTATCCAAATCAACAACTATCTTTTTTTCTTCTTTTTTTTTTTTTTTTTTTTTTGTAATTTTCGGATTTTTTTTTTTTTTTTAATAATATCCTATTCAACAAGAATAATCAAGAACAAGAAAAACAGAAATTGTCAAATCTTGAATTTTCTGGAGAAATTTCAAGAAACAGGAATTGGAATGAAAATATTTTTTTTTTTGAATGATTAATAACTGGAAATAAAAGAAAAAGAACTGGAATACTAAATAATTGGATTTAGAGACAGGCTCTGATACCAGATGATGTGATCCGTTATGGGGATCACCAAGAACACGCGGAATTAAACGCCGGAAAGCTCTAAAATCCAAGTTAGTAGACAGTAACAATGCAACCCCGACCTCACGACGCAAGAACTATGGGTATATTAAACCTAAAACCCGTTACGATGCGGAGATAAGAACCACAAAGGGGGAACGCTACAAAGGTTGTCAAATCCTTTGATAAGTTTAATTTGTTCGACGAGAACACGAAGAAAATATAAGGGAATATCTCACCTTCAATATCATTAATCTCAAGAATAAAAGTTGTGTTTTACAATGCTGAATAAAGCCATATATATAGGCAAAGAAAATAAAGCAACTAAAAATAAACTAGAATTCAACTTAAACTAAAAAGCTAAAAACGCCTAACATTAACTTAAAATTCGGAACCTAATTTACGGCCGTGAAAACGACTTTTACGGCCGTAATCACGCTACGGATTAAAAATTGACAACATATGTTACGGCCGTGAAAATGACCTTTACGGCCGTAATCAATACTCTGAATTAAAACTACTAAACTTTTTACGGCCGTGAAGATGTGGGTTACGACCGTAAGTCCTCTTCTGCATAATTTCGCCATTGTAGTGTTACGGCCGTAATTTTGGCTTTACGGCCGTGAATCCGTTACGGCCGTAATATCAGGCTTTACGACCATGATTCCATTGATGCCCAATTTCTTGTTCTTCTTTGATCCCAATGTATTGCAATAACTTTGGCTCCTCTTCCACATTGTTATGCAACGTAAATGAAGTCTTTGCACTAGAGCACTCGTCCATCCATGCTTGCATGAATCCTTGCATTGCCTGCTTGATTCTTTTGGCTCTTTGTCTCGTTATTGGTCCTACGGGCACGTGCAACGGGTCAACGTTCTTCGAGCCACTCCGGAACTCATCAAACCTATTATAAGTAAACACACGAATATACCTTAACGGCAGCATTCATATAGTTTTCGTCCCTTGCTTGATCACGACCTCCTCAAAATACTTCTTTAAGAGGCTCGGATGAAGGCTTTCCTCAAACTTATTCCGGAGGTAGGCTTGCATAGGAACTTCAAGAACCACCTCGAGAGTGGAAGAAACATATCAAGGTTCCTCCCAAGGTGGCAGGCGTTGAACGTCTCGACCACCCTCCCTTTAAGGAGGAACGCCTATGTTCATCCTAGAAGTTTCTCCAGAATCAGACTGATTCTGGCGAGGCCTCTTTTGAGATCGGCGTCGCATGATCCCATACTCTTTTTGCTACTCGGCAATAATCTGAGCCCTCTCCTCTGCCACTTTCCTTAGCCCATCAAATGCCATTCCTGTAAAGCACAACAGGACGAAAATGAAGAAACAAATAAGCCAAAGGCAGAAGAAGATATGGAATGTAACAAAAGGCTAAGTATTACTTAATTTACAATGTCGGGGCATATCGGGCTGCAAGTCAAGGCCGGCCTAACTCAAAATCTCTTTCGTTGTTAAATCAGATGCCTTCCAACAAAAAGGCCAAAATCACAAACCCTAATGGCATTGGCTAGAAGGTCGGTGATTATTGTCCAATTTTACTTATTTTAGATAGGTAAATAAATGAAAAATGCAATTTTGGGATATAGATTTTGTTAATTAGAGTAAAATTACAAAAGATTCATTTTTAATTCTTTAACTCTAAATTGATTTTAACTGCAAATAATTTCATTTATTTAATTGCAGGGATACATTGGACAATTTCTTACAATGAATTTGAGTTCGACTCGTAAATCCATGACCTAATTCAACTGTGGAAACTCAAAAGCCCATCATCATTTTTTAATAGCCAAAAACCAGCAGCTCTCATCTCCTAGAACACAACCAGCACTCAAGCACACGTCCTCACCAGCCACATCTTCCCCCATCAAACAGACAGCTCTCACACAAGCAACCGCCAACTCACCTTATCTCACACTTCGGCAGCTCCAACCATAAGCCAGGAACCAGCAGGAACACATCTTCATCCCTCAACTCTCGACCACCTCCAACCTCTCACCACTTCCAGCCGCCACCCCAACCCCTTCTCAATTCAGCCTCAAACTTCACCAACCTTCTCTCCTTCCCAAGACACCATAATAGCAACCGTCCCCAACCTCCACTTCCAAGCACTGCAACAACACTCAACCGAGACCAGCAACTCACTCACAACAGCAACCATTCCCAGTCAGCCACTCCTCACACTCGGTAGTCCCTTCGGCAGTTCTCTCTCACCCCTTACAGCACTCAGCAGATTAAGGAAAGGGTGCAAAGTGGTGGTTTCGGGTGATTCATTCCAGTTTTAATTCATATTTTGCTTAGATTTTTTATTGTTTCTATGTTAGTTTCTATAAATTCAGATATTCGACATTAGTTTGGTTTGAGATATATTGTTGGTTATAGAATTTTCATCTACAAACTTCAACTTTATTTTCTAGAATGGTTATTGTTTGTTTGAACTTTATTTTGGTTAATTTAATTATGGTCGGCTAAATTATATTTGAGAGGAGTTATTCTTAGCTTCAATGGGTATGTTTTAATTTCTTATAGATGAATTCTTATTTTTAATAAGAGTTTACAAGTGTTTTAAATTTTCAGATTATTTTACTTGGATTAATGTCGCTAATGTGGTATTATTGAATATGCACACAACGTGCTTCACAAAATGCCATAGAATAGATTGATTAATTTTCTCACTAACGTTTTTACATCTTATCAATTTCAAGAGATTCATACTAATCTTAGTTGCAAGCCCAATTTATAGCGAAAGAATAACTCCATTCAAATTTCTATTTCATTGCAATTTAATTATATCTTCTTTTTATTCATTTAAACACAATTGAAATCATATTTTAAGTTTTGAATTTTGCAAATATTATAATACCATAAAAATCCCTAGGAAGAATGACCCTGGATTATTGCTAGGCAATAACTTGACCCCTTTATACTTGGGATTATTGCTAGGAAATAACTTCACCCCTTTATACTTGGAGGGTGGATTTTCCACCGAATCAAGTTTTTGAAGCCGTTGCCTGAGATTATTTTGGTGTTAATTAATTTTTACTGAATTCTTTTATTTTTCTTTAGTAATATTCTTTTCTCTACTACTATTCCTGATATTGTTTTCTATTTATGTCCGTTTGGTTTCGAGATCATTCTAAGGGATTAGTATGATCGGAACCCATTGACCAATTTTTAATTCTTGAAAATCAGCAGGTAGAAATGGCAAATAATGGAGATCCAAATGAGGTGCCAATTGTTCGAAGTCTTAGAGATGACATTTTTCCAACAATGGCAAGCACTCCGTCATGCATAGTAATTCCTGCAACTGCAGCAGTCTTCAACTTTAAACCGGGAATGATCGATCCTTTACCATGCTTCCATGGAATGCCATCAGAGAGTCCTTATCACCACATCCAGGAATTTGAAGGGGTTTGTTTTACTTTTCTTGAAAGAAATTGCACTGAGGAAGTCATTCGACTTAAGCTTTTCCCTTTTTCACTAAAGGATAAAGCTAAGTCATGGCTTAACTCTTTAGGGTCTGGTTCAATTATAAATTGGGCAAATATGCGGAAAGAGTTCATTAAAAAGTTTTTTCCACCACAAAGAACTACCGCTATCCAGAGACAAATCATGAATTTTTCCCAAAAGAATAATGAAATTTTTTATGCTAGTTGGGAAAGATTCAAGGATTTGTTGTTATCTTGTCCCCATCATGGTTATGAGCAATGGATGTTAACTAATTTTTTTTATGAAGGGCTCAGACCAGAAATGAGGCAATTTGTGCAAACCATGAGTAATGGTGATTTTTTTGCAAAACATCCTAATGAAGTTTTCACATTTTTTGATGATTTAGCTGAAAATGCCCAATCATGGGATAATATTGATGAGTTTGATAGGGGTGTTCCAATTAAAATTGAATTTCAAAAGATTGCATCTGGAAATGGAATTTATTCACTTAGAGGAGATGATGATATAAATGCCCGATTGGCTGTCATCACTCGAAAACTTGAAAATCTGGAAACTCAAAAAGTGAATGAAGTCCATTCCTCTTCCACTATTTTAGAAAAGTGCTCAATTTGTGAAGATGTACAACATTTAACCTCTGATTGTCCTGCACTTCCCCAACTAAAAGAGATGTATTTTAATCAATCTGTTGCTGTCAATATGATTTCCAAACCTTATTCTAATCCATATTCGAGTACTTTTAATCCAGGTTGGAGAAATCATCCAAATTTTAGTGGGAGGAATGATCAAGGAGGAAGCAATAATGTTGGAAACAATGTTGGACTTTCACAGCCAACACTTTTTATGCCTCCACAGGAGAGAAGTCTAGAGGACCAAATTCAACCATTCATGCAAAGTCTAGTTGCCATCAACAATCAAAATTCTCAGGCCATTAATGACATCCGATCTCAGCTTACAAAATTGACTACCCAAGCAAGTGCACCAGAAAAAGATAAGTTTCCAGCTCAACCAATGCCAAATCCTCAAACTCAATACAATAGGGTCGATGATTCCAATCTGAGACATGTGAAAGCAGTAACTACTTTAAGAAGTGGTAAGCAAATCCAAGTTCTTGAACCTAAAGAGAACTTGGTGGGTAAGCAAAATGAACCTCTTGTTGATGATACTGTGTTAAAATCTCTTTCTAATACTCAGAAACCATCTAGGCCAATAGTAGGTGCACCCCTACCCCTTTTCCTCAAAAATCACAACCTAATAATAAAACCAAAAATCAATCAGAAATCCATGAGATTTTTCAGCAAGTTAGGGTAAATATTCCTCTGTTATATGGAATTCAACAAGTCTCTGCCTATGCTAAATTTCTTAAGGATTTCTGTACAGTGAAGAGGAAGTAAGCTGTTAAGAATAAGGCCTTTTTGACTGAACAAGTGAGTTCTATCATACAATGCCAAACTCCTCAAAAAATTAAAGATCTTGATTCTCCAACCATTGCTTGTATGATAGGAACCACTCGTATTGATCATGCCTTGGTAGATTTAGGTTCAAGTGTGAATCTTTTTCCCTTTAATTTGTATACATAGCTTGGTTTAGGTGAACTTAAGCCCACTCCCATGATTTTACAATTAGCAAATAGATCTATTAAGAAGCCTGGAGGGATAATTAAGGATTTTTTTGTTCAAGTTGATAAATTCTATTATCCAGTTGATTTTGTTGTTATTAATGTTCAAAATACACCTAAAACTTCCCCTCAAATCCCTGTTATTCTTGGTAGACCATATCTTACAACTTCAAATGCTTTGAAAAATTGTAGGAGTGGTATTTTAAAGTTGATTTTTGGTAATATGAATTTGGAACTTAACATTCTCAATGCTTATAGGCAACCAAAAGATTTTGATGAAGTGTAGGAAGTTAATATGTTGGAAGAGCTACTGGTTGAGTTAGAAGATCCTGATGAGCAACCTGAGCTAAATCTCGAATTGGACATCATTCAAGACTCTTCAAAAAGTGCAATAATAGCAGCCATAAAAGCTTGGTAACCAAGCATTGAGCCTCTAAATGTCAGCCAGACACCCATGCAAACCTCAAGAGAGAAGATGCCAACTCCAGAGCTTAAACCTCTTCCATCGAAACTAAAGTATGCATTTTTGGGACCTAATGAATCATACCCTGTGGTAATCTCTTCTACTCTTACTTTAGATCAGGAAAATATGTTGTTAAAAGTGTTGAATGATCATAGATCCGTAATAGGTTGGACTATAGCAGATATGAGGGGAATTATTCCTTTAGTGTGCACTCATAGAATTTCCCTAGAAGAAAATGCTAATCCTTCAAGGGAATCTCAAAGAAGGCTAAATCCCAACAGGAAAGAGGTTGTTAAAAATGAAGTTTTAAAATTACTTGATCCAGGTATTGATGTGATCCGGGATAGGAGATGTGATCCGGGATAGGAGCTCAAAGGAGAATTCAAGTCACGGACGACGCAACAACATTCGACATAGGAAAATGAACAATTTCCCTGTTGGAAGCTAGTCGAGACGACGAGTGGATCAACCTCATTCAAGCCGACGAAGAAAATTATGAAATTTCAATGTTACGGCCATAACATACAAATCCTCACGGCTGTAACCAACTTTCTGCTGAAATTGATTTTGCGAGACATAAACAATCACGGCCGTAAAGATTGAGTATCACGGCCGTAAAGGTTAATATCACGGCCGTAAAGGAGTTGCTGCTTAAAATTGGAATTGTACGTTTTTGGACTTACGGCCGTAAGTCATATGTCACGGCCGTAAGAGTGAATCAGAAGCAAGGTTACGGCCGTAAGAAAATCAGTCACGGCCGTAAAATCGAATACGCGTGAATTTTAGGTTATTTTTATTTCCTTATTTTTAGGTAGTTGTTTCCTTGTTTAATTAGAACTCTATTTTGAGTCCATTAGCGACTAGGGTTTTATTTTCCTTATTTTTAGCAATTTGTTTCCTAGTATAATTAAAACTCTTAAGCTAGGTTTTGACCCTATTTATAGGGATGTAATTTTCATTATTCATTAGACTTTTTAGACAACTTTGATATATTAATTGAGAGGCAAATTGCTTTCACAACCTTTATTCTTTATTGAATAAAATCCGAACTTGCGAGTTCATCTTGTTTGTTCAAATCTTGGGTGAGATTTATTTTCATTGTGATCAAGAGGTCAGCATATCTATTGATTTTGTTGGTTGCTTGGTTCAATTAATTTGAATCAATCTCTAAATCGTGATTCTTTGGCGTTCTTGGGTTGATTCCAATAATTTTTGGGTTGCGTAGCTACAATTTGACATATGACTTACGGCCGTAAGTCCAAAAATGTACAATTCCAATTTTAAGCAGCAACTCCTTTACGGCCGTGATATTAACCTTTACGGCCGTGATACTCAATCTTTACGGCCGTGATTGTTTATGTCTCGTAAAATCAATTTCAGCAGAAAGTTGGTTACGGCCGTGAGGATTTGTATGTTACGGCCGTAACATTGAAATTTCATAATTTTCTTCGTCGGCTTGAATGAGGTTGATCCACTCGTCGTCTCGACTAGCTTGCAACATGGAAATTGTTCATTTTCCTATGTCGAATGTTGTTGCGTCGTCCGTGACTTGAATTCTCCTTTGAGCTCCGATCCCGGATCACATCAGGTATCATTTAGCCTATTGCGGACAGTAAGTGGGTAAGTCCTACTTAGGTAGTTCCTAAGAAAACTGGGGTTACTGTTGTTGAAAATGAACATGGGGAAATGATAACTAAAAGGATACCTACTAGCTGGAGAATGTGCATAGATTATAGGAAATTGAATTCCATGACCAAAAACGACCACTTCCCTTTATCATTTTTAGATCAAGTGGTAGAAAGAGTTGCGGACATTCATTCTATTATTTCTTTGATGATTTTCAGGCTATCATCAAATTGAAATAGCATTAGAAGACCAAGAAAAAACTACTTTTACTTGCCCTTTTGTGACTTTTGCTTTTAAAAGAATGTCTTTTGGTCTCTGTAATGGCCCAGCAACCTTTCAAAGATGCATGCTTAGCATATTCAGTGACATGATAGAAATTTTTTTGAAAGTGTTTATGGATGATTTCTCTGTGTATAGTGATTCATTTGATGATTGTCTAACAAATTTGAAAGTTGTTTTGTGCAGGTGTGAGGATAAGCAACTTCTCTTTAATTGGGAGAAATGTCATTTCATGGTTACGAGAGGAATTGTTTTAGGTCATATAATTTCTACTAAAGGCATGGAAGTAGATAAGGCAAAAGTTGATTCAATTTCTAGGTTGCCTATTCCTTTAACTGTAAAAGATGTTCGATCATTTTTGGGACATGGAGGTTTTTATAGGAGGTTCATAAAAGACTTTAGTGTCATATCAAAACCTTTCACTACACTTTTGATGCATGAAACAAAATTTGTTTGGACTAATGAATGCAATGTACATTTTGAACATTTAAAAAAGGCACTCACCACTACACCCATAGTTAGATCACCTGATTGGTGTCTACCTTTTGAATTAATGTGTGATACAAGTGATATAGCTATAGGGGCAATTCTTAGCCAGAGGAAAGGTAAGGAACCTTATGTAATCTACTATGCTAGTAGAACTTTGAATCAAGCTCAATTGAATTACACAACTACTGAAAAAGAGCTGCTAGCTATTGTTTTTGCACTGGAAAAATTTAGAACTTATCTTATTGGGACCCCTATTACAATCTTTACTGATCACTCTACTCTTAAATATTTGTTCACAAAGAAAGATGCTAAACCTAGACTCATTTGATGGATTTTTTGTTGCAGGAATTTGACATTACAATTAAGGACAAAAAAAGGGTGGAAAATGTTGTCGCTGATCATTTGTCTTGATTAAATTCTAAGAGTTCAAAAGTTTCTTACACTTTAAATGATTCATTCCCTGATGAACAGTTATTTAGCTTGAATATTCTTTCTTGGTTTGCTGACTTGGTTAATTATTTGGTTACAGGTCATATGCCCTCAAATTGGAGTGTCCAAGACAAAATGAGAATGAAAGCTATTGCAAGGAACTTCTTTTACGATGATTCATTCTTATTCAAATATTGTGTTGATCAGATCATTCAAAGATGTGTTCCTAATGATGAAGTGCAACAAGTTCTTCCCTTTTTTCATTCTCATGCTTGCGGAGGCCATTTGTCTTCACAGAAAAAGCTGCTAAGGTACTTCAATGTGGTTTTTATTGGCCTATTTTATTTAAGGATGCTAATGCCTTTTGTAAAAATTGTGAAGCATTTCAGAAACTTGGTAGTCTCAACAATAAGAATATGATGTCATTAGCTCCAATCCTTATTCTTGAAATTTTTTATTATTGGGGATTAGACTTTATAGGTCCTTTTTCCCCTTCTTTTGGATATCTTTATATATTGGTGGTTGTTGATTATGTGTCAAAATGGGTAGAGGCTATTCCATGTAGGACAAATGACCATAAAGTTGTGCTCAAATTTTTGAAAGAACATATTTTTTTCTAGGTTTGGTATGCTTAAGGCCATAGTTAATGATTGAGGAACACATTTTTGTAATGAATCTTTTGAAACCTTGCTAAAGAAATATGGCATTAGGCATAAGATTTCCACTCCCTGTCACCCTCAAACTAATGGTAAAACTGAATTAGCCAACCGCGAAATTAAAGGCATTTTGACAAAAACAGTTAATCCAAATAGAAAAGATTGGGTTATAAAATTGGATGATACTTTATGTGCTTATAGAACTGGTTTTAAAATTATTCTTGGGATGTCTCTTTATAGAATTGTGTTTGGAAAACTTTGTCATTTGCTGGTTGAAATTGAACATAAAGTTTATTGGGCAATCGAAACACTCAACTTTGATTTAGATCAAGCTGGTGAAGTTAGGAAATTGAAATTGAATGAGTTAGATGAATTGATTTTGGAAGCACGTGTGATGTGATCCGAGGTAGAAGATCAAAGGAGAAAACAAGCTACGAGAGATTCCATAACAATCTACAAGGAAAAGTGAGCAACTTTCATGTTGGGGTCAAGTCGAGAATCAAACCGAATCAAGCTGCTTTGAAGGGACGAAGATTGTTGCCGCGGGACCAACCACGTGATCGCGTGGTAAAACAAAGGGAGAGATCGCGCCATCGCATCAAAATCGAGGCAAAAGCTATAGAGCTCAACCACGCGATCGCGACACTTCCAACCAAGCGATCGCGCGGTTAAACTGAGACCATATTTTCGCCTTTTTTTTAATTATTTTCTATTTCTTTATTATTTTTCCATTTTTTGATATTCTTAGCGACTAAGGCTAGTTTAGGCACGTTTTGACATTATATTATGTTTTTTTCATTCATTATTAAATAGGAAACTTTGATTATTGAATAGATTGAGATATTTTCTCTTTGAAAAGGTTGAGGATTCCCTTTTGTGTTCTTCATAAACAATTATGAACTTATCAAATATTCATGAAACGTTAGTTCTTCAATCCGCATCGTCGAATCTTCGCGTCCTGATTGTCGGGTCAAGGTCCTATTGTCAATTCTATTTCTTCCAATTATTTTATGTTTTGTTTTCTAGAGTTTAATCTGATTTAGATCTTTCCTAGGTTTTTTTTTTTTTATTCCGCATTTTTGTCAAAATTCCCGATTGGGATCGCGTCAATATGAGAAAGCAAAAATTGCAAAAGAGAAAATGAAAGTTTTTCATGATAAGAAAATTTTTAGAAAATCATTTTTTCCTTCTCAAAAAGTCTTGCTATATGACTCTAAGCTTCATCTGTTTCCTGGTAAGTTGAGAACTAAATGGATTGGCTCTTACATTGTACAAACTATTTACCCTTATGGAGCAGTTGAAATCTTGGATCCAAAAACTGGTACTGTTTTTAAAGTTAATGGACAACGTTTGAAACCATTTTTGGATAATTTTTCTGCTAAAGTTAATGAACTACTCCTGCTGGAATATGAGAAACCTGATTCCAGCGGCTGATTTTCTTGGAACTAACCTGTTATTATCATGTATATATTTTATTTTCTTTTTGTAGATTTTATTCTTTTTTTTCTTCATTTTTTAGTTTTTCATTCTTGAATAAATACTCATGTGCATAAACCTCCTCTCAGGTACACTCTTCTCCTTTATCTTGATTTAATTTTGAGTCGTGTCTATGAATCAATGTTAATTTTTGTTTTCCTTGAGTCATTGAGGATAATGTTTGATTTTAGTTGGGGGGGAGAGTAACTCAAATGTACTTGTTTTGCATTAAATTTTTGTGATAGTTGAGCATTAAAATTGAGTACATCTTGAGTCTTGAATTATATCTTTGTTATTCTATAAAGACCTCCCTCCTAAAAAAAAATTTATGCACGAATTTAAGCTTTGTGGTAAGATGGATAGTCAACACATACAACTAGAGCTCTCTCAAGTTTAAGTAATTTTATTTGTTCATCATGAGAGTTGAGTGATTGGTGGTTTTCTTATATTGCCTTTGTTTGATATTATTACTTCCATTGGGCATCATTACACAGATTTTGGATTGTTGGTGGTTTATACTTAAGAAATGATGAAGGTCAATGTCATAAAAATTTAATCATTTGAAGCTAACTTTATCATATTCTCTTCCCATCAGAAATCACTTCATAGCCACAAATCCCTTCATAGCCATAAATCCCTTTCATCTATTTCACATTAAAGACGACATTGCATCCAGACATGGCTTCCATAAATACATAAGCTTGTTTCTACTTTCAAGTATAAGTGAGGATGATGATTTTTTCTCCATATTTGAGAAACAAATGTTCAGTGCATGAAACAAAAGAAAATGGGAGTTTGAAGGTATTTGATAGTCATTAAGACTAGAGGAGAATATTGAAGAATTATTTGAGAGGATTTCAGTAAAAAGAAAAAAAAAATTGCAAATCAAAAAAAAAAAGGTAGAGAGAAAGAGAAAGAAAAGGGAGAAGTATTGAAAAGAAAGTAAAGAATGTGAAGAAGAAAGTAAGCTTAAAGTGTGATTAAAAGTGAATTATTTGATAACACCAGCATCATCTTTACAGTGACACTAACATTTTGATCTTAAGTTGGCTTGTGGTAAGAACGGTTGAGTCCCAATGGTCGTGAACTTTTCATGAGGTCAATATTTGCATTGTTGCCATCCACATATATATGGCCTTTTTTTTTTTTTTGAATGCTTGAGTGATTATTTGAAAAACTCCATGAGTGACCCCCTAACCAATTCAAAAACAAAATACACATACCCATGAGTATATGGAGTTTATGCTTAGCTTGAGTAGATGATCAAAATTGTATGTGTTGAGGTTAGTGGTTTGATGGATTGGCTTAAAACACACACATACGAAATTTTGGGAATGCTTTTATGGATTAATGTGGATATGATGCTTGATCTCTTGATTTTACGAAGTTGATGTGGTCGACTATCTAAATTCATTCTTGACTTTACAATTGAAGTTTTTAATAGAGCTAGTCATGTTTTTAATTCGCTTGAATTGCTAGAGACTAGCAATAAGCTAGTTCGGGGATGTGATTATTGTCCAATTTTACTTATTTTAGATAGGTAAATAAATGAAAAAATGTAATTTTGGGATATAAATTTTGTTAATTAGAGTAAAACTACAAAAGATTCAATTTTAATTCTTTAACTCTAAATTGATTTTAATTGCTAATAATTTCATTTATTTAATTGCAGAGATACATTGAAAAATTTCTTACAATGAATTTGAGTTCGACTCGTAAACCCCTAACCTAATTCAACTTTGGAAACTCAAAAGCCCATCATCATTTTTTAACAGCCAAAAACCAGCTGCACTCATCTCCTGAAACGCAATCAGCACTCAACCTCACGTCCTCACCAGCCGCATCTTCCCCACAAAACAGACAGCTCTCACACAAGCAGCCGCCAACTCACCTTATCTCACACTTCGGCAGCTCCAACCATAAGTCTTCATCGCTCAAGTCTCGGTCACCTACAACCTCTCACCACTTCCAGCCACCAGCCCCAACCACTCTCAATTCAGCCTCAAGCTTCACCAACCTTCTCTCCTTCCCAAGACACCACAACAGCAACCGTCCCCAGCCTCCACTTCCAAGCACTACAACAACACTCAACCAAGACCAGCAACTCACTCACAACAGCAACCTTTCCCAATCAGCTGCTCCTCACACTCGGCAGTCCCTTCTCTCTCCACTTCAAGTCGGCAGTTCTCTCTCACCCCTCACAGCACTCGGCAGATTGAGAAAAGGGCGCAAAGTGGTGTTTCGGGTGATTCATTTCTGTTTTTATTCGTATTTTGCTTAGATTTTTTATTGTTTCTATGTTAGTTTCTATAAATTCAGATATTCGACATTAGTTTGGTTTGAAATATATTGTTGGTTATAGAATTTTTATCTACAAACTTGAACTTTATTTTCTAGAATGGTTATTGTTTGTTTGAAATTTATTTTGGTTAATTTAATTATGGTCGGCTAAATTATATTTGAGAGGAGTTATTCTTAGCTTCAATGGGTCTGTTTTAATTTCTTATATAAACAAAACTATTGCATCGGGGTAGATACTTCAAATCTAAGAGACACTTACACAGATTTACTGTAGGCTCGATCCCTAAACTCCTACACAGAACAAAAAAATTAAACTAAGATCCCCCATCCATTAGGGGCGAGCTGACCCGGTACTATACCCACGGTAAGAAGGAAGTCAATGAAGAAATGG
The DNA here is from genome assembly GCA_963555705.1 of Ligustrum vulgare. Lineage (NCBI taxonomy): Eukaryota > Viridiplantae > Streptophyta > Magnoliopsida > Lamiales > Oleaceae > Ligustrum > Ligustrum vulgare. Next base: position 33,232,056 of record OY743174.1, read on the forward strand.
TGAAGGGGAAGTCTAAGACTATCTACAAGAGCCTCATGGAACATTACCATCTCTCCTTCCCGGCAGTGGTACGCCAGATCATCCTGTTCTGGCACCTGGGCTGTGTACCCATCAAACAGCCTCATGTCCACCTCGACCATATGTTTTTTCATCTTGCTACTGAAAGTATGAAATTCAAGGTCAGCTTCACACAGTCTCCTGCCTACGTTAGGATTGTCCTTGGCCATCTCTCCACATTCGGATTCAAACCTAATGGCCTGACCTCTAGAGGTTCGTCCAAATTTTCTATTTCCCTAAGGTCACCTGCCTCACCATGTTCCCTATAAATAAATTATGAAAATAAAAAGGTCAGGCAAGGGGGAGCTTACCTAAGATGCTATACTCTTACTGAGATAACAGATCGTGCTAGACTCGATCTCGAGGAGTTCTCTGGTCTCTAAAAAAATTCACAAAGTAAAATGAAGGGAGGATGGGAACCACATATATATAGACAGAATTGGCGGGGAAAGCTCCCAAATCTCCACCTTTCCCTTCGCCACGTGCCAGAAGTCAACCCTGGGACTGTTCACTGTCTTTCATCGAATAAAGTAACATTAGCTGTCAAAGCACATTACAGTTGTCAAGTATAAATACACCCATAGATCAATTCTCGACCTCTGGTGCACGGGGGCCAATGATTGGTATAATTTCTCGATCACGCCATTTAAGGTTAAGGTCTATGAACTAGGGGGCCTATAGGTCGGTTGAGTCAAGGCCTCCAGGCCGATCCATATGGCCGACCTCATCTTGGACCATCTCCATCACAAGTTTAGAGGCCAGGTCATTTTCCCGAGCTTCCTTCCAAATGTGGGGCCGGGTTTGGGCCGACCTCTTAGCATCAAACTTAGCTTAAGTTCTTTTAGTTCGGTCCATCCAGACCTATGAGAGCCCATCACGGATCACCCTCTTCCACGGGCTTCATAAGTGAGCCTAGTCCCAACATCAATAAAACAGGCAAGCCGCCCCCTCAGAAAGGAAAGCACAATCCTTATAAAGATTCTTTTACCAAAAGGTAAATTTCTTCAATAAGGACTCCTCCTATTAGGAGAGCATAATGGACCTTGAGGCCTATAAATATAGCTCCTTTTTTACAAATATTTATTCATTATTGCAATAATCACCAGACATATATTTCTCTCTCTATTTTTCTCTCTCCAGAAAACTAATTCTTACACCGGATGGGCGACGGGAAGAATCCTTCTTGCCCTTTTTGCAGTTAAAGGAGAATCAATCCATATTTGCCAGTGATCAAGCAGTTTTAGATCTTGCCACGTCAAAGTTAGAAATTTTTACAGTATCAAAGGGCTTCATAGATGGACCAAATCATGGACCCATTAAATCAAATATGTCCTTATTTACAAGTGACTCCTCAAAAAGGAAAGTTTAATCCTTATAAGGAATTCTCTCCTACAAGGTAAGTACATTAAAAAAGGACACCGCCTCGTATGAGTAGGTAACAGGCTTTGAGCCATATAAATAGAGCTACTTGGATAAAAAAATATTCATTCATTATTACAAATATCAGCTTTAAATTTCCTCTCTACTATTTCTCTCCAAAAACTAATTTTCATATCGGAGGGGCGACGAAGAAATTCCTCCCCGTCTTTTTTGCAGGTCAAAGGTAAGTCAGATCATCTTTTCCAGTGATCAAGTAGCTTTGGGTCTTGCCACATTAAGGTCATTAAATTTTACAGCATCAATTGGTGCCATATGTAGGAAGTGATACAAATAGTCATGGTCAATAGATGTCAACCTCGTCCTTCCACTTCAATGGGACAGTCCCCTCCAACCGACACATTAGACCCCCCACCTCTCGAAGATGTTCTGGAAGAGAAACATAAAGAGACCTTTCCTAACAACAAACCGGTTAGGCGAGAAGCCTCCAATGATAGTTGAATAACCTCTGAAAGGTTTTTCAACAGCAAGCCCCACATAAGGCAGTACAAGAAATAAATACTCCTTAGGTCTTGCCTAGAGATGATCAATCAATTCCGTGGACATGAATTTCTTGGGAATCAGAGGAGTTCACCCCCATTACTAAAGAATCAGCCAACATGTCACAGCGAGAAATATCCATAATTATTCAAAAGGAATAGCTGATGGAATAAGACAAAATACAGAAGCTCAAGCCTCGTTCACGAGAAGAACCCCTCTGACTCCTGAAATAACAACATTCCCCTACCAAAACGATTCAAGTACCCTCGGATAAAGGAATATTATAGGACTATAGATCCTAACAACCACCTAAATGCATATACTAATGTCATGGACATGCAGAATGCTCTCGATCAAATATTACGTAAGTCCATTCCTCAGACCATGACCAACACAGGTCGGGATTAGTTCTCCACAATACCATAGGGGTCAATTCCATACTTCGCGATCTTACCGGCAAGTTCAGAACATTCTTTACAAGTAGCAAAAGGATAAAGAAAACTGTTGCATCCCTTATGTAGGTAAAGCAAGGGCCTAGTGAGACGTTACAAGAGTTCATGGTCCGTTTCAATAGTGAGACGCTCCAGATTTCATATCTTCACACCACAGTAGCAACTTTTGCTTTAACTCTTGCTATAAGAAGCCAATAATTCTGAATGTACTTGTCCAAGAATCCACTTGTTACTGTAACTGAACTTCTTAGAAGGGTCGAGAAATATCTAAACATGGAAGAAACTCTATTGTCAGTAAGGGCGCAAGACCAAAGTCAAATAACAGTAACAACACAATCTTTAGAACCTTCCAGACAAGGGAATAGAGGTCAAGACAAGATGATGGTCGTAATTTTTCCCGACCTAATGCAGAGGTGAATTCTTACGGGCTTCAAGATTCCTTTCCACTAAATGCTCCTCAATATCACATTTTGATGGAAATCAAAGATCGAGAAGATCTGCGATGACCTAAACTTGGTAAAGGGAAGATTAACGACAACAATCGCAAAAAATACTATGATTTTCATAGGAGCCCATGTTACACTACGGATGAGTACAGAATCCTTCAAAAATAAATAGAAGCTTTCATCAAGAGAAGCTTATTGGGCATTACGTAAAAAAGGATGACAGGGTTCCTCGAAATCAAGAGAAGAAGGGGTCTGTTGGTACAATAAATTTTATTGTTGGAGGTATAAATTAAGAGTGAGACTCGAATAACGCTAGGAAGAATTATGTTTGGGCATTGGGAAACTAAGAGGTGGAGACTATTAATCATGGCCCCGACCTGTTGGACCGAAGCTAGCTCTCTTGATTGATCTGATCAGAAGCTTACTTTTCTCGCGTGCTTCTCTTGATATTCTACAACTATAAGATTTGGAGCCAATTAGGTCTCACCACATGTCAAACTATGTCAGGCGGGAAACGAAAGGAATATTTGGCGAATTTCTTTCCAATAAGAACTAGACACGCGCCCATATCCCCATGTGCTTTGGGATGTCGTTTTTGTTTCAATGATACTGATATGGAAGGGATCTTTTACCATCATGATGACACAGTCATGATCAATGCCATGACTGCAAACTTCGATGTAAGGAGAATACTCATACATAATGGAAGTGTAGCTAATGTCCTTTCCTTAGATTCCTTCAATAAAATGCAACTTCCAAAGTACCGGCGCCAATAGGTCATCACTCCATTAACAGGTTTTGGGGAGGAATGGTGAAACTAGAATGTTTGATAGATCTACCCACTTCACTAGGATCAGGAGAAAAACAAGTCACACGAATGACCCCATTTTAGATTATGAGGGCTCCAATGTCCTATAATGCTATCTTGGGAAGACCTTTTCTGAACAGTATCGGAGCAATTGTATCAACTTATCACTTGGCAGTCAAGATCTCTACACCTGCAGGTATTGTAATGGTACAAGGTAATCAAGTTATGGCTAGGAGTTCTTACGTCAATTGTATTAGAAAGGGGAATACATAACTCATGACAGTTGAACTTTCGAAGGAAGAGTGCATGCTTCCAGTAGAAGAATTGGAAAGTGTTCTGATCTCAGAGGGGAAGACTTTCACCATTGGAAAAGAAGTCCCAAAAACAGTAAAGGAAGAACTATCACAATGCTTGAAGAAAAATATTGATGTGTTTGCATGGAGCACAGAGGACATGCCTGAGATTGATTCCGCATTCGTTGTATACAGACTTAATGTTTAGCCAGATAAGAATCTTGTAAAACAACGAAGAAGACAATTTTCTACCAAAAGAAGAAAGATAATCAAAGAAGATGTTGATAAGCTCCAGAAGCATAGTTCATCAAAGAGGTTAAATACCCAGAATGGTTAGCCAATGTAGTCTTGGTAAAGAGGGAGAATGGTAAATGGCATGTTTGCAATGACTTCACAGATCTAAAAAAGGCGTGCCCTAAAGACAGTTATCCCCTTCCTCAAATAGATAGATTGGTTGATTCAACATTGGGTTTCAAACTCTACATCTTCCTTAACGCATTCTCAGGTATCACCAAATCAAAATGGCCGAGGAAGACCAGGAAAAGACGCCCTTCATTGCTGGCGAAGTTATATATTGTTATAAGGTCATGCCATTCGACTAGAGGAATATAGTGGAGACCTATCAAAGACTTGTCGATGTGGCCTTTTCCAAACACATAGGACATAACATTGAGGTTTATGTTGATGACATGGTTGTGAAGAGCTCGAGAAAGAAAGATTATGTGGCCGACTTCAAAAACATTTTTTCTACCCTCCAACAACATCAAATGAAGTTTAATCTTGCTTAGTACACATGGTGGGGCATTGAAGTCAATTTCGAAAAAATCAAAGCCTTCATATGGAATCACCTAAAAATACAAGTACAGAAACTTACAAGACGGGTAGTAGCACCGAGCTATTTCATGTCAAGAGTAGTTGACAAATGTTATCCTTTCTTTAAATCTCTTAGGCGAAATAAAGAATTGAAATGGAATGAAGAATGGGAAACTTCCTTCAAAAAGCTGAAAGAGTACTTGGGATCACCGCCAAGATTGGTCAAATCAAATCCGGGGGACAATCTTCTTCTATAACTAGAAGTTTCAGAACACGCAGTCTGTGTTGTTTTGGTCAAAGAGGAAGGGAAGACTCAAAAACTGGTCTACTATCTCAGCAAGATGTTATTAGATGCAGAAATTAGATACACTATGGCAGAACATCTTTCGCTTGTACTCGTCACAGCGGCCAGAAAATTGAAATCTTACTTTCAACCTCATGCCGTAACAGTCCCAACGAATCAACCTCTGAAATGGATCTTACAGAAACCAATGTCTATGGTCACCTCCTTAAGTGTTCAATTGAGCTTGTGGAATACAACATTGAATTCAAGCCCCGACCATCCATAAAGGCACAGGCTATGATAGATTTCGTCATCGAACTCGCCCCAAGATCTCAAGGGTAAACATACAGTGGTAGAAAAGAGGATAGGTGGACCTTGCAAGTGGATGGAGCATCCAATTCTACAGGCTCGTGGACCGACACATACTAAGGAAGGATGATGGCATGATGGAAATTTAGTGCACAGTTGGATTTGACTTCTCAACCACTATTAACGATGCAGAATACAAGGCTATCATTGCCGGGCTTTAAGCCGTACAACACCTTAGGGTCAAGCATGTCAAGGATATGAGTGATTCGCATTTGGTGGTCGAGCAGATTAATAAGAATTTGAATGAAAAGATGAGAAGATGTCATCTTACAAAATGGTGTTCTTCACTTGCAAAGGAAGTTCAGATTATGTAGCATAGAGAAGATTCCAAGGTCGTATACTTATTAAGCCGATGCCCTATCAAGACTTGCATTTTCACACTTAGATAACTTTGAATGAACAGTGTTTGTACGAACACTTTATAGGTCCAGCATCACAATCGGACCTAATGTGATGGACATCTCGGAGCATGAACCCTGCTGGATGGACCCATTATTAAATACTTGACATCAGGAAGATTACCAGCCAACAAAGCAGAGGCCAGAAGGATCAAATCAAGAGCCCCAAGGTATATCATCTTGCAAGATATTTTACTTTGTGGAAGTCTCACACTCCCCTACCTTCGTTTTTGTAAGCTAGGCTCACTATGGCTAAGATTCACAAGGGAATTTGTGGAGGCCACCAGGGGGAAAGACTCTAGTGACAATGTTGGTAAGATACGGTTATTGTTGGCCAAATACGAGGAAGGATACCCTAAATTATGTAAGGACCTGCGATAAGTGCCAAAGATTTACAACTAGATTACATTAACCAATTGAAGAACTATCCCCAATCATGTGTCCATACCCTTTGTGCAATGGGAACATACTTGGGCCTTTTCCAATAGCTCATCATCAGGTCAAATTTTTAGCAGTGGCTGTGGAATATTTCACAAAACGGGTAGAAGCAGAACCCCTTGCCATAATCTCTGAATAGAAATTCGAATCATTCATATGGAAGTCAATCATATGTCATTTTTTTCTTCCCAAAACATTGATCACCGAAAATGGGTGACAATATGAATGTCAATCTTTCGAACAGTTGTGGAAGAATTTGGGGATTGAACACTAGCTAACTTCAATTTCTCATCCACAAAGTAATGGATTAGCAGAAGTCACAAATAGACTTATATTGCAAGACTTAGACTCGCCTTGATAATGCCAAAGGTAATTGGCCCGATCTTCTCCTTAAAATTCGATGGACGAATCAAACGACATTCAAAAGAGCAATCGGGAAAACGCCATTCATTCTAGCCTTTGGCATGGAAGCAGCAATTCTCGTTGAGGTGAAAATCCCCAATTTCGTATGATGTCCGCAGAACCGTCTGACCACAACAATTGCCAACGAAAAAGTCTAGACCTTTTGGAAGAAGTTAGGAAAGATGCTGTAGCGACCGAGAATTTTCGTGACTTATTTATAAAAATATTTTTATTTTAAAAAAAACATGTCGCCACGACTTTGCTTATTTATTTATTTATTTTAAACACGTGTTCATCTAGCCAAGTAAGTGAAATTAAATTTATTTAAAATCTTCGTCAAATTCCAATGTTTATCAAAAGTATTTCAATGTCACAATTTATTTGAAGTCCAAGCTTTAATTATGAAAATTCAAATTATTTTGAGTCCAAGTTTTTATTTATTTTAGGTCCAACTCCACAACCCCAAAATGTCATTACCAATCATCTAAGCACATTTAAAACCCAATCAATTACTTCTTTGCCCAACCAATTCAACAACTTCTTCCTCCCCAAGTCTTTCCTTACACAATCGATACTCACTTCCAAAATTCTTACAAGTCTTCCATAAACCAAGATTTACCCTAACTTACCATGTTTAACATCTCAATCAACCATAATATAATCTTCATTCTTTCCTCATGTCAAGTGCACACGCAGAACCAACTCTCAGCATCTCAAACGTGATATCTTCATCCTCCCTACAGTATTACATTGTAGTACTCACTTTGATTCTCTACTGATTTCTAGTCACCAATGTGTGAGATATTCACACATACACACATGATCTGCCCCAACCATACCCAAACGTAGAATCACTAAGTGAACCCATAGCCGACTGTAAATCTCCAAACCCGAACCTTTAACAACCAATTTCAATCCATAACATTGAACCCCTATCACCGACCTGCAGCAAACCTTCATCATCTCAACCAAAATAAGACCATTACACTGCCCGCCACCCATCAACGGAGCGACCAACTCCAACAATCAGCCTAAACTGAACCACAAATTTCTGAAACAAAATTCACACTCGATGCCGACTACCCTTCACCATCGTAACAACCACCACCAAAATCACCAATAGCACTCTTCAAAATTTCCCCCTCAAATTCGACCCAAACAACCACAAAATCCAAGAATGAACAAAACCCAGATACTTACCTCAATCGCCAACCTATTTTGACCTGAGTATCGTCGGGCAATCACCAAAACCGAGCCTCGGTCGGCCTCTGTTCTTCGTACAATCACTCAAAATTGCCCAAGTCTTCACCCTACCACACTCCCACTTTATCCACTGCCTCGTGCCAAAGGCGCCTCACCAGCTGAAGCACCGGCAGTAGCTGGACGGAAGAAGGGGCGTCGCCCCTTCTCTTTTCTCTGATCTCTCTCTCTCTAACGAATTTAGAGAGAGAGATTATTATTGTTATTATTATTTTAAATTTGAGAGAGAGAGAGAGAGAGAGATTATTATTGTTATTATTATTTTAAATTTATCTTCAAGCCCCAATTTTTGAAAGTGTAATTGTTTCAGTCCTTACCATTTTTAAAATATTTTAATCAACCTTAGCTATTTTAAGATTTGTTCAGTCAGCCCCTATTCAATTTTAAAATGTTTTCTAGTCAGCCCTTAAGTTTTGAAAATATTATTTCAGCCCATAGATTCTTAAATTTCAATTTATTTAAAATTTTAATTTAGTCCCTAAACTTTATTTTGTCACTTTAATCTTTAAATTTCAAAAGTACTAAATTAGTTTAATTTTCTTTTGGCTAGACAAAGTGTTTGGAGATTTAAAGGATTAGCGTGATATTTTCCGCACTACTTTCAAACTCGCGATACTGAGGTAGACTCGCCCCCACTAATTAGTTTAGATTATAATTGCATGTATTATGTGAACTTTACGTGATTTAAATACTTTGATGCATGAGACGAGACAAGAATATCTCTTATGAGATAAAAATCAGAATGTGGTTATGCATAATTTAAATACTTTAATGCATGAGAAATTGATGTGGTTATGCATAACTTAAATGCTTAAATTCATGAGACGAGACTACCCACACCCTATGATTTTTAAAGAGCCTATGATTATGATAATGTGATCACTGTATTAGTTGCATAATTATGTGTTCAATTATTCTGTAAATTAATTATTGGTGATAAGTCTACTGAGTATTTCTTAAAAATGATCATTCAATTTTTAACAGGTTTTGCAGATTTCAGAGATGGTGGTAAATGAAAGGGCAGTGGTGGTAGATTAATAATGAAATTATATTATTTTTTTGAAAGTCATGATTTATGAATATTTTCAATTAAATTATTTACCGTTACTTTCCTTTGAAAAATTTAGATTTAAAGCTTTATAAATGTTTCAGAATTCATATGATTTAGTTTCTGCTGTAGTTTCCAAATAATAAACGTGATAAATTTAGTTATTTTTGAGAATTAATATTTTATGAGTTGTTTTAAATGAATTTATCAGAATTAAGTTTCTGCTAAAATTTTCAAATGATAAATACGATGTTTAGAATTTAGTTTATTTTCCGCAATAAAATAAAATTATATTTAAAGGAGAAGTGGCGTCCTGGGTTATTAGAATTTGGGTAGTTACAGATGCCGCCCTAAAAGTAGTCGCGGTTCAACGTCTAAGTAAAGAAGAGAGACTTCAGAGTAGGAGACCTTGTCCTACATTGAAGTGAGGCCGCTGGTCATCAACCAGGAAAACTCGGGCCTATCTGGGAAGGACCCTTCGAAGTTATCCAAAAGGTCAAAAAGGGATCATACAGTCTAAGAAGTGTGGACTCTAAACCCCTTCATTGACCATGGAACGTCGAGAATCTGATGCCCTACTATAAGTAGGCACCCATACTTAGCAAGAAGATTTGGTTTTAATTGTCATCAAGTCGTCTAAGTCATAATTTTAATTATAGTAGAGTCGGGCCTACGTGCTCATTCCTTTAATTTCATTTAAGTTCAGGATTGCACACCCATCACAATTTTTTTTTTTTTTTTTTTGTTGAAGTTGGGTCTGCATGCCCAATTTATTTGCATTAAGAGTCAGGGACGGGTATTCTTTTTCCACATCAAGATTTTTTTCCCAAAGGGGTTTTTTGGCTAATGTTTTAACTAGACCCCGAATTCAGTTTCCTCATCAATAAAAGTATTTCTTTCAAAAGCAAATGCAGAAAATCTGAAATTTAATCACATTGGGGAATAGTTTACAATGTCAGCCAAATAGCACGACATTCACAAATTATTCTCGAAAAACACAAAGTTAAGGGCTGACCCCTTCTTTGTATAAATAATTTACAAGGTAGGTAAAAAAGCACGACGTTAACAAATTATTTCTTTAAAAACACAAAGTCAAAGGATTGACCCCCTTTTTTTATAAATAAATTACAATATTTGCCAAAAAGCACGACCTTGACAAATTATTTCCCTAAAAGCACAAAGTCCAGGACTCGACCCCTTCTTTGCATAAATAATTTATAAGGTCAGCCAAAAAGCACGACCTTGACAAATTATTTCCCTAAAAACACAAAGTCAAGGGCTTGACTCATTCTTTGTATAAATAATTTACAAGGTCGGTCAAAAAGCATGACCTTAACAAATTATTTCCATATAAACACAAAGTCAAGGGCTTGACCTCTTCTTTGTATAAATAATTTACAAGGTCGGCCAAAAAACACGACCCTAACAAATTATTTCCCTAAAAACACAAAACAAGGGCTTGACTCCTTCTTTGTATAAATCATTTACAAGGTCAATAAAAAAGCACGACTTTAACAAATTATTTTCCTTAAAACATAAAGTTAAGGACTTGACCACTTCTTTGTAAAAATAACTTACAAGGTCGGAAAAAAAGCATGACATTCACAAATCATTAAGGGCACTACCCTAGCTAATTGCCTCTTCCAAACTAATGGATGAACTACAAGGTTGGTCAAAACAAGCATGGCCATACCAAAAATTGTAAGTTTGCAAATAACATACAACTTAGAAGCACTTACTTAACAAAAGATTAAAATTCTATTCACAAGTCAAAAGTACAAGTAGTCTTGAGGCATAACCCGAGTCAAACGCCAATTTTTTTTCAAAAAGAAAATTACAAGAAGATTCATGTCTAAGCCTTGGGATTGATGGCATCTTCTGAATCCTCTACAACCTAACAATCATCTTCTTCCTCGTACGGAGTGAGGTTGAGGTTATCAGCATCTATAGGAAACTTAGCCAATGGACTTGTATCAAGCTCGGGTGCTTTCTGGAGACACCAAACCCATGCCTACTTGATGGCTTGAGTATAAGACTCAAGGGCATAGTTCAACAAAAGTAGCCCGGGCTTGAAGTTCCTCCTCCCGAGCTTGGTGGAGTTCTTCAGTCGATCTGGCCACCTTTTCTCGAGATTTGTCGCTCTCTTTAAGGACAGCTTAGAGATCAGCTAGAGACTTCCCTAGCTTCTCCTCCATAGCGTTAGCCCTCGTGGCCTCATATTGGATGGAATGAACTAGCTGGCTTGCCGTTTCACCTTGTTCAATACTTTGTAGCGCTCATCATGTGTTCAATACCTTGTTCTAGAGCCACCTCATACTTGTACTTCTCAACCAAATCTGGATACATGGAATCATGCATCCTCCTCCTGCAATTGGCTAGGGATGGGTTCTTCGATTCCATCTCGAAGTCTAAGGCTGGAACTTGTACTGGGGGAGCCCGACCCCTTGGCTTCCATCCACTCTCTGTTCGAGGGGCCTCCTCATTAGATCGGGAGGTTTTCCTGGACCTAATGTTGCAGCCCGTGTTCATTTTTGAGGCCTTCTTTGCATAATCCCATCCTCAGCACGCTTGGCTTTGGCACCCTATGCCTTCTCCAAGGCTACAACTTTGAACACATCAGAATCAAAGGCCATTCCTTGGAAATAAAAGGTCAAAAAGGTTAGGGCATAAAAAATACTTATTAAAGAGAAAAGAGAGAATTAAGGTATTTTTAAACTACGTAATTTAAGAAGTTGAACCCTACTAGGCTGAAGGTCAAGGTCGATCTGATTGAGGATATCATTGTTTAAAAGGTCATAGGACTCCTCAGTCAAAAGGTTAAAATCACACACCCTCACAGCATTGGCCATAAGCTCGATTATGGCCTCTTCACTTAAATTTTGCATTCCAATACTTTGTAGAGGAAGGTGTTGACCTATGGTTAACTTGACCTTATTGTTTTGATCATAACAAAAAAGAATATATTGTGTTGCTAACAAATATGCTTCAAGTGTTTCATGTAATGATAAATATTCAAAGCAGTCAATGTTCAAATCGTCGCTCAAATATATAAATCATATGATCAAGCACATGAGATGCAAAGAAGATCATGAAAGAATTGAAGATATTCAAGATCAAAATTGAAGTTGAAAAGCATGACATGAAGATCAAGAATTCAAGCATACAAGATTAGAGTTCAAGTTCAAGAGTTGATTTAACCTATGTAAAGGTATAACACTCTCAATCTTTAGCGATGAAATCCAACGAGCTTGAAAATGATCTTTATGCATCAAGAAACTTACTTGAAAATTCGTCACTTGCATAAATTATTTTTATCTAAGTCAATATTGCTTTTCAAAGGTTATTTGATCTTAAATCATGATTATACTATGTTAAACTACTTTGAAAAACATGTTAGAAACCTAAAAATCGTGCATTTTCATATTTTTCAAAAGTCAATTTTCGGTCAACTGAAAGTCAACTTTCGGTCAACCAAAAATGGTCAACCAAAACTCCAACGGTTGAAAATGTGTAATGGCTATATGCATATTTTGGTCGATCGAAACTCCAGAATTGGTCAACCAAAAGTTGCTGAGAGCTTGTTTTTCATCTATAAATAAGTCTTTTCTCTTGCATTTTTTTTTTTCAATAACTAAGAGGAGATTTTAGAAAAGCTTTCTTGTGAAAAACTCAGTGTTCTCTTTTGATTTATATTTATCTATCTTTATTAGAATACTTTGATTGATCCAACTTTGTTTTATCAAAATTCATCAAAGTTTTTGAAAAAAAGTTTTTGTGAAGATTCTTGATTTTACATTGTATAAACTTCCTCAACATCTTTACATTATATATTGGAAATGAAGTGTAAGTCTCTCTTTGCTCTAAACTTATTTCTAATCTTTTAAAAGAGAGAAATACCAATTAAGGAACTTTGATTATTTGTGCTACATTTTTCATTATAATTTGATTCATCAAAGTTCCATTGCCTAAACACTTTGAGCTAACTTATTGTTAATTATTCACGTGTGGCATCTCTTGGTACTTAATTTGATTCAATATTTTAACAAGAAATTATTTGAAAAACTTTGTTTGATTGCATTGAACTTTTCATTATCATTTGCATCAAAGTTTTTCTCTAACTCAAGCTTAATTCATTGCTATCTATTGAAGGGTTAGACTAACTCTCTCGGTACTTAATTTGAGTATAGCATTTGTCAAGAGAGTTATTTTAATTGTAAATTCAATTCATTATATCTTGTGGTTTCAAGAGCCTTGTGAAAACTCGATTGTTGGTTAAGGGTAGGTGCTCCTTGTTGTAAGTCACATAAGGATAAGTGCTCCTTGTTGTAAGTCATTTAAGGGTAGGTACTCCTTGTTGTAAGTCACCTAAGGGTAAATGCCTCTTGTTGTAAGTCACCTAAGGGTAAGTGCCTCTTGTTGTAAGTCACTTAAGGATTTGGTACTCCTTGTTGTAAGTTACCAATATAGTGGATTTGGCCTTACTCGTGACGGAGAGCTCGGTAACGGAGGACGTAGATCACGTTGGTTTATTGAACCTCCTTAAATCGCGTTTGCATTCTCTTCTCCCTTTTACTTACTTACATTGCACTTACTCTATTCTATCAATTTATATTGTCCAACACTATATCTAAGTGTTATACTTTCTTTATCAATTAAGTTTACACATTTATAGCACACTACATTGATAGTTAAGTTGCTTGCAACAGTAAGTGCTCATACTTGTACCCATTGATTTTTAAGTTTGATATTATTTATCAAAAGAGTTTTATAAACCAATTCACCCCCCTCTTGGTTAGTTTATCTTGGGCTAACAGAAGAAACCCGAGGTGCCCTAAAACTACCTTTCTCGTTTAGATATATGAAACAGTTAAATCGGGGTAAAAACTTAAGTTATAGGACACACTTATAGATGTCCACTGTAGGCTCGATTCCTAGAATCCTACACAAAATAAAAAAAAAATAAACTAGAATCCTCCATCCATTAGGAGTGAACTGCCCAAAAATATGCTCGCGGTCAAGAGGAAGTCAACAAAAAAAATGATGAAGGGGAACCAAAGCCTGACCACTTGGGCATCATGAAATACTACCACTTCCCCCTCCCAGGAATGATATGATAACTCGTCCACATCTGAGACCCTAGCTAAATATCTGTCAGATAACCTAAACTTCCTCATATCTAACTCTATCATACGTTCCTTCATCCTATTTCTATAGGGGAAGTTCAAGGTCAGTTTCTTTCGGTCTCCTTCCAACCCTAGGGTTATCCGTAACCTCCTCTCCACTAACCAATTCCTCATCTCAACCTTCAGATGAGGACGGGCATAAACCTATAGGCTTGACCTCAATGACCTCGTCCATATTCTCAACTAGCCTATGGTCATCTGTTGTTACTTTCCTAACCATGTTTTAAGGAGATAAATTATAAAATTAAGAAGGTCAGGGTTGGTCCAGCGTACCTAAAAAAGAATGACTTTTTATTGAAAAGGAAGGTCGTGCTAGGTTGCCCAAGGATTTCTCTGCTCCCTCAAAAAAATGGTCAACTTAGAGAATGAGAGGATAGGGACAATATATACATAGGCGAAAAGTGATGAGAAAATGTTAAATCCCCATCTTTCTCCTTGCCACATGTCATGCATCTAATCAGAAACTGTTCATCTTCTAAAAAGCAATAAAATATATTAGTTGGCAAAAACGCGTGAGAGTTGTCAAACATAAATGTGCCCAGAGATCAAATCCCGATATCTGACGCATGAGGGCCAATGATCGGCATAAATTCCCAATCTCATAAATCACAGAATAAGGATGAGAACTCAAGAATTAAGGTTGGTCTTCAGATAAAGATTGACCCATATGCCCAGTCTTGTCAAGACGTTCCTCATCATAACTCACGAGGTCGGTCCCATGTGCCCGGGCTCTTTTCTTTATTAAGGTCGGCCCACTTAGCCGACCTTTAAATATTTGTCTTGGCTATGGTTCTCAAGCCTGGCCTTGTTCGGTTTATTTTTGCATGAGGCCTATGTAAGTGTATTATAGATTATCCTTGATTTACGAGCTTCATAGATGGGCCAAATTGTGGACCTAATAAATCAGATATGTCCTTATTTACAAGCAATTCCTCAAAAAGGAAAGTTCAATCCTTATAAGGACTTCTCTCCTACAAGGTAAGTACATTAAAAAAGGACTCCTTCTCCTAGTAGGAAAAGGTAACCGGCTTTGAGTCCTATAAATAGAGCTCTTTGGATCAACAAATATTCATTCATTATTACAAATATCAGTTTTAAGTTTCCTCTCTCTTCTCTTTCTCTCTAGAAACTAATTTTCACACCGTAGGGACAACGAGAAAATTCCTCCCCGTCTTTTTTTAGGTCAAAGGCAAGCCAGATCATCTTTTCTAGAGATAAAGCGGCTTTGTTTTTGCCATGTCAAGTTCAGTAAATTTTACAGCATCAATACCCTTTAAAACGCACAAATTTGCGCATAGGGTATATGTGATGCGTCTTCAACACGTTGCACATCTGCACGCGCTTAGGAATCAAATTTTCCTGTCTTTTAGAACACTGGATAATATTAGTGGTGGTAGATTTTCATCCCAATATCTCAAATCTTATTATTTATTGATTTCTCTATTTTGAGATCTAAACTATAGAGATGTTTGGCGAAAAAATCCTGGTGATGTTTGTGAAGATAGAATTAAAATCCTGGTGATGTTTGTGAAGATAGAATTCATAGAGGTGGTTGGACATGATATGGTCGCTTAGGAGAACCGTTGTTAATGGTGATGATGGGAATTGTTGGTCGTGAATGTTGGTCGATGGTTAGTGATTGGTAGGGATGTCAATAGGTTAAGTCGAGCGTGCTGGAGCTCAATACCTACAAGCATTCAATGATTCTAGCTCTTGGCCTGCTCGGCTCTTTTTTCTTGGATTTTGAGCTCGTGGAGTCAAGGGTTGAGCCGAGCTTGGCACACAGACTCACCTTTTTTTAAAAACATCCTCCTTTTCTTCAAGCTTCATATCAACTATTTAATTTTTGAGTAGGCGGTGTTAAGTTTTTTTATGAACAACTTGTTACGTGTACAATATATTTTTTAAATCAAAATATTTTGGGAAGATTACAGTAACCCCCATATTTTAACTACTCAAATCAAAAACAGATTTATAAATTTTTTTATTTATAAATCAAACTCAACTTTTTAAAATTAATAATATATAATATTAAATTCAAATAAGTAAATTTAACATGCTCAACACAACCACCTACTTCAAACCCTAATAAGTAAATTTAAGGGAAAATTACATAAGGACCTGCATTTCAAAGTTACTGCTTAAAGTTCTGGTGACCACAATTTTTTTTTTTTTTTTTTTTTTTACTTTTCAGGTGTTAATACAATTAAAATTAACTGCTTCAACATAATTAATGATTAAAACAAATCTACAACACAATACCATACATGATACAACCCCTAATTTCCTCCAAATTTACTCTCTCCTCTTACAACCCTCATTTCGTTTACCATCCCCCAACCTCGATTGAAGTAGTAGATGAAGAAAAGAGACTATAGCATCTATGCCGGAGGAGGCGCAAAGTAGCAGCCAATAGATCTAGAGATGGTGTGGCTATTGGAGGTTACGAGAAGAGCAACTAGTATATCTGGTGATGGTGCCACAGGTCGGAGGTCACGTGAAGCAGCAGGCAGTAGATTATGGTGGTTGTGCCACCGGTTAGAGGTTGCGCGAAGAAGCAGTACCATCGCCGCTTTGGTTGTTTCTCTTTTTTTTTTTGTTATTATGGTTCTCTGGTTTGAGGCAGTTTTTATGTGCAGTCATTGGGTTAGGATGTGCGGTGGGTGATTTGGGTATGGACGTGGTGGTTTGGGGCTGCGGTGGTTTGGGTACGCAGTCAGCTGTGCTAGTATAGGCGGTGGTTTGAGACCTTGGGTGTTATTATACGACAGTGAGTTTTATATTATTGTGTTGGATTTTGAACACGAGGGGGTGAAGGATGGATTGTGGTGGTGGTGAAGGTGATGGTGGTGGCCGGCGACGGCTGGGAGCGGTGAGAGTCTCTGGAGGAAATAATTGTTTTCGTTTGGGACTTGGAAGGTGACGGGGATGGGGATGGGGGTGGGGTGGGGTTGGAGTTGGATGAATTGAACAGTGATTGTGACCAATTATAAGTAATTGTGACGAAAATATCAATTAATTTGGTTGATTGTGATAAGAAATATTGACTAATCGTGACCAAGAAACACGTAAGTTGTGACCAATAAATAAGTAATATATGACCAATTATGGATGATTGTGAATAATTATATTAGAGATTGTGAATAAATGTAACTTTGTATGACTATTGGACGAGGACGTGATGTGACTTACAGTTGGGTCAAATATGACTATGTCTATGTGTGACCGAGCTAGACTTTGTGTAAGAGAATTGTGACCTCATGTGAACCTTGTGTGGCCGAACTGTGATCAAACTATGATATTGTATGATCAAATTGTGACCTTTTGTGATCAACTGTGACTTTGAGGGTGGGATGGGGTGAATTTTGTGACTAAATTTGTAACTATGACTGATATGTGACTTTGCGGAACCAATTGTGACTTTGCGGGTGGGAACGAGAGGGAGTGGGGCAAATTTTACGATAAATATGTAATTTTGAGGAAACGTGATTTTGTGTGACCAACTGTGATTTTGCGTTGGTGGGGATGGGTGGGTGGGGGTGGGGGTGGGGTGGGGTGGAGGGCTAATTTTGCGATTAAATTTGTATATGTGATCGAATTGTGACTTTGTGTGACCAACTACGGTGGGGAGGGGCGGGGTGGTGGGATAGATGGGTTGTGGATTAGGAAATTTTGTTAATAAATTTATAATTATGACCGAACTGTGACTTTGTGTGACCAACTATGACTTTGCGGGGTAGCGTGGGTGGGTGGATGGAGGGTTAAATTTGCGATTAAATTTATATATGTGAATGAACTGTGACTTTATGTGACCAACTATGACTGGGTGGGGTGAGGTGAGGTGAGATGAGATGGGGTGGGTTTGGTGGCTATGTGGCGAGGTGGATGGGTTGCCGATTAGGTATTGTTTGGGTGTTCTCATTTAATATTATATAAGGTTTAATTTAATATATAAATGATAATTATTTTTATATTATATATATAATACTATGTGTAATGTGTGTGTTTGATTTTAGTTAAAAATGAGTTTTTTTGAAATAAATAGTGATTTTTAAGAGAATGGATGATTGAAATTCGGTTGAAAAGTCAAATATTGTATGCTTGACTTTTAATAGATGGTTGAGATTGAGTACTGTAAAAAAAATGAGAAAATTTTGATAAAAATCAAACAAACTCTATATTTATGAATTACTAATTAACACATGATTTAAAATTAAAAAAAAATTAAGTTTATTAAGTTTAAAAAAATTATATGTTTAGTCAGTGTTCTAAAAAGTGCGCACAGTGCGCGCCTACACGCGTCGCTTTGGCGAAAAGCGAGAAAAACGCGTTTGTGAGCGCATAAGCGCGCCCGATGCGCGCAGCTGCCATTTTTTTTTTCATTTTTTTTCCTTTTTTTTTTTACTTGTTCAAGTATGGGTAAATTTTAAATTAAATATTTAGGAATTGAAAAACGCTTACTCCCGCTTAAGCTTCAAAAGCTTGACTCTTGGGCTCCATGCTTCGTCACGCTTCAGGCTTTTTAGAACACTGGGTTTAGTTATGTAGTTACGTACTTTTTCCTAACTTTTATCCACTCAACACAATTACTCAATAATAATCTCTCTCTCTCTCTCTCTCTCTCTCTCTCTCTCTCTCTCTCTCTCTCTCACATATATATCTTTTTAAACCTCCACCTAGTCCCCCCCACAACTGGAGCCTCTGGTACAGGCGGCAGCAGTGGCTCGTGATGCAGGTGTGCGGCGACATCGCAGACGGCACATCAGAAAGCATTGCAAAACTTCTTTCTGCTTTTCTCTTGCATAGCAGCTCCATTGTATGTGGCTCTAGCTTCCTTTTGCTTTCCATCTGATGCGCAACACGTCGACTAGTTCCCTCTGCTTTTCTCTCACATAGCAGCTCTAGAGTAAGCAGCTGCATCGTTGACGTCAAACAGAGACAATGTCTTGGATCTGTCAATGGAGGGGTGCAACTACGGACACCTTCTTGGAGTGGCTCCAGGGTTGACTTTAAATGAGCGGAAGGTAGAAAATGAAATTATGCTGGTGATTACAATGACATGGCCTTTGGTTGTGTTTGTAAAGTTAGTGGTGGTGATCTGCTGTGGAGTTGGTGATCTGATTATTTATAGGTGGGGCTTGAACATTTACAGTAGATCTTTGTATATGTGTGTGTGTGAGGTGATTTATGTGGTGTTGATGGTGACGGTGATGGTGATTATTTCAGGTGGCAGCGCGAGCTGTGGTGTTGTTGATAGCAGTGGGTATATTGTATGGTGATGGGTTGATGCGGTTAAGATGTCTTGAAGGTGATGATGGTGGTGTACGATGGGTGGTGTGCAGTAGCATCACGATGTGTGTGGTAGTTATTGTTCTGATGTTGCTTGAAAAGATCTAAATGTACTGATGAAGATATATGTGTATAGTGGTGTTGGTGGCTTTGAAATGACGTTGATTATGGTACAGGTGGTGGCTGTGGAAGTTCACTAGGGATGATGTCACGACCCCAAAATTCAGGCTATTTTTTATTTTTATTTTTTTGAAGTGATATATATACATAGACTATTCATACAATGAGATGTACAAATAAACTCTTTACTTACTCATTTTCTTTTGAACAAAGAAAGCAGATTTCAAAAGGTTTCTAATAGCCTTGCACTGGATTAGAAACCAAGCTGTAGGAGGCTTCTAATAGTTTAACATTGTACAGAAAATATAGCTGCAGGAGGCTTCTAATAGTCTAACTATGTACTGAAAACATAATTGCAGAAAGCTACTAGTAGCGTAGTTTCATAAACAGGGCAAATTTAATATGTTTACTAAAAACTCTTTCTAAACCTATTTAGAACCATTTTAAAATGTTTCTAAACAATGAGTTTACATTGTTAAACATTTAGGATCATCATTCCTACTACTTAATTTTGTCATTTTCACAACAACAACGTTAAAAATAATTTCAATACTTCATAAAAATAATATTTAAACATCAAGCGAAATTTTAAAATACAAGGCTCGTTTCTATTCATAAAAAAAATCTACTTATACATCTCAAAATCGAGCCCCAAATAGTATTTAACTCTTAAATACTAAAAGAATAAAATTTCATTCTAAAATGTTTTTAAGTACAAAAGTGTTTAATCTTTTCTCTCTTTTGGTTACCAATAAGTACTCTTCATTCTTGACTGGCATCCTCCATAGGGAGTACACAATACAAAAACTAATGCTCCATTGCCTATAAAAAGATATATGAAACAACTATGAACGACATAATCCAGTGAATAAAACTTGATACATGTACTAAGAGGTTAATTTTAACATAAAGTGTATAAAGTCATATAAGTTTATATCATTCTCAATATTTTCCTGTCAAACTTTCACTTACTTAAGAATGAATATAAATCATACACTTTACCTCTTAACTTTGAGGAGAATAAGTAATTCACATAAATCTGATCAGAATCATCTCAAGTATCTTTTATCATATAAAACATCTTGTCTTATGAAATCTCAACATAAGAATACTTGAATTCATATGTTATATAACATCCTCGAGTTACACAATGTAAATAAAAGAATATGCATATCATGATGTAATGCATGGACTCTCTAACTTCATTTATTAATTTTTTTGGGGCCCTACCCTAAGAGTAAGTATTTACAGAGCGCTCAATAAAAGATTTGATACCCTGCACAAATCTAGTACCCTTCTAGTACAATTCTGATAAATATAAGATCTAATACCCTTGGGGCACAAATCTAGTACCCTTCCGGTACAATTCTGGTACCCTTCCGGTACTCTTCCGATACAATACGGGAATTATCCTCTTGGGCATCTAGAATCCCAAACTGGTGAATACTTAACATCTTAGAGTTCTATTCTTATTCATGCACATTCTTAGGTATAGTTTTGAACTTAACTGCATGCTTAGAGAGTGAAACATGAATACATTTAAGATTTTGCATGAGAGTTACATCTCAACATCTGATGCTCATGAATCAAAACTTCTAAATACTTCACTTGTTCAACATAAAAGCACATGATTTTGCTCAAGTCTTTGCATGCAAGATAGAATTCTTTGAAATTAATATAATAGGAGCTTTAACTACTAAATATATCAATTAAGCTCACATGTGCTTCACATAATTAAAGAGCAACTACCATTCAATAGGGAAAAACTTGTTAAATTCAAAGTGAATAAGAGTGAACTTAAATTTAGACAAGTTATAAAGATCAAGGAACTTACAAGTTGCTGGAATTAATTTAAAGAATCTCAAAATAAACTTCAACACATCTACTTAAAGATGTAATTGCAACAAAATGCTTATGAATTCATCCAAAATTTGAAATTAACTTTAAAATACTCAAATATCATTATTTAAAATCTGAATTTAACTTTAAAGTATCCAAATATCATCCTTTAAAAATCTGAAAATTTCCTTTAAAGTATCAAATCAACATTAGGTAAGAATCTGAAAATTTACTTAAAGTACTCTAAATAAACTATTTCAAGAATCTGAAAATAACTTTAAAATATACAACTAACATTATTCAAGAAACTAAAAATGCTAGATTAAGGTAAATTAAGTCACTTTTGAAGTTGAGAGCTTGTTTTACTTCATTTTATACACATGCAATGTTGTATTGGTGAAGATAACCATTATAGAAATCAAATATTCAACATGCAATTAGATAAAATTCAAAAACATTGCAGTAGTTCTTTAGATTCCAAAAGTAACATAAGTTGTTGAACTAAAAAAAATTTTAGATAAGGATCAAGTGAAAAAGTTAAGGAACAACATGAAAACCAACATTTAATAATAAGTTATCACAAACATATAACTCTAATAAGTCAAGAATGTTACTTTACTAGATGAATTAAACTTAACATAATGAAAATTGCAATTAAACACATAAAGGCTTTTCTCACACATTTCATCAAATACTTAGAAGGCATTTATGTTCTTAACATTAAATCTTGAAACATAGTTTAGCAAATCAACATAATCAATAACGAACATATTAAGTTATGTAATTTAAGAGTAATACTTCAACACTAAATGAAAAACTTAACACAATATTACACAAATCAAGTTTCACCCACCTCTAACTTAGATAAGATGATTTTGAGTCAATACACCTACAATCATTTAACCAAGTGTTAGAGTAACTTCAATATACTAAAATCTTAGTTCTTAGTTTAAGTTTTACCTAGAAAATCCATCCAAAAATGAGGATTTTGCAATTTAGAACAGTCTGCCCAGAACCACAAAAGACTACTAGAAGCCTCTCGTTATGCCTTTACCCAGGCTTCTGATAACTTGGTCCAGTAGAAAATTTTCCCTTCTTCCCCATTTTTCGTCCAGCAGCTTCTCTCTTAGCTTCTCTCTTCTCTCCATCTAGAAAAGAATAAGAAATGGGGCTAAAGTTCATCTAATTGGGTATTTATATAATGTATATATCAAATAAACCTCCGTACTTCTTATCATATACAATTTGGACCTTATAAATTGAAACTAAGTCCTCAAAGCTTTATTTTCTATCATCCAAGCCCTAAAACTTTGGTAAATAATTACTTCTTACCAAAATAAATTGATGTGCCGAACATGCCCTTAAATTAATAATATGGGAATATCAAGTGTCCATTTTTCCATTATTTTATTAGTAAAATTTCTAGATTTTTTCATCTCAAGTTGCCACCTTTGGGTCAATATTTGAAGGGCAAGACGAGCTCCGTTTTGTCCAAGCTTTATATTGTTGTAAAGTTCACACTTTAAGCTTCTTAACTGTTACACATGCAAAGAAAACAAATCATTATACTGCCCATACTACACGTCCAAAAATGGCTGCTCGGTTGGGCACTTAGCCAAATTTCTGGAACTTTCAGCACTTTTACCATTTCAAGTATACAACTTCAACTCGATATTTGAAGTACTTTCCGGCCTCTATTGTGCTCGAATTTAATAATAATACGTACATATCATTGTGAACTTTAAGGTAATGTAAAATGCAAATACATCAAGTTAGCATATTGTTCGTATGATCCTCTCAAACATGGCTGCTTTACCACCAATTTATACTTAGGAAAATTTTTTGAGGATTTTCAGCATTCCAACTACTTTCCACATACAACTTCACCTTGACTTTTGAGGCACTTCTGGAACTCAAATATGATCAAACTTGATATCAATACTTAGATCTCATTATGAACTATAAAACTGTATAACTTACAATGGCTAAAGATAACTACATAATCCACAAAATGATCCCAAAGTCGTGTTCATCATAATGATAAAACTGTAATTAATACGAATTTCTAAAATTTCCAGCCTAGTCCTCAACTATGATACTCAATCTGATTAAGCTCAAACCTCATATATAACTTTCTTTTATGCCAACTTAGTCTCCAATAATTACAATAAAGGTCAATTTATCCCCTTTTCTTATAATTTCTATACTATCTCATCATATGAAACGTGAAATTGGCTCTTTTCTAAGAAAATACTTGATTCTAACTCTCTCAATAAATGAACGAAGGGTGCGTTTGAAAGGGCAAGTTTTCCGTGGAAAAGAAAATTTTTCCACCCAAATTCCATCTTTTGGTGTTTGAAAGTCATAATTTTCCAGGAAATTTCATTTCCTTCTTTTCTCACCACAGGCGAGTGTTCCAAGTTTTTGTTGAATTGGTTTTCCTACCATACTAGTAGAATTAATTTTCTAGGTAAAAATTTTAACTATTGTCGTCATGTTTGATCATTTTTGTTGTTGTCAATTGATTTATTTTTTTCCAAAAATTAACATTATTATTATCAAGTACAAATGTGTAAAAAAAATAAAAAATATATATGTGTTTTGATTAAAATAGATAAATTTTGTTTTATTTGTCATGGAAAATAATGTCAATCAAACAAAAAAAGTTGGAAAATTTTTCACTCTTTCCACCTAAAAAATTAAACTAATCAAACATATTAACTTCCGATTCCCTGGAATTCAATTCCCTAGAATTCAATTCCCTAGAATTCATTTTCTTTCACCCTCGCTATCAAACGCAGCCTTAAGGTATGAAATTTTCAAGTTGTTACAGATGGTGGTGGTGAGATTGAGCTGGAGAGGATGGGCAAGGCGGGACGGGTAGGTTTGTTTGTTAGTTTATTTTGACTAGGACTGAGCGCTTCAGTTTTCAGTTCGATTACTGAAGGAATCAAAATCGATTCGGTTCCGATTTCTGTTCTCAAAACCCAAGAACCAAATGATTTTGGTTCTGATTGAGTTTTGGTTATTTTTCGGTTCTTTTGTTAAAAAATCCAACTTGGAGCAAACGTGAAAATGTGTGCAAAAAACAAATAAGTGTTTAGTCAAAGTTTCCCAAGCAAAACTATCTATGTGGTAAAATATTCAAAATTGAATATATTCAGGTTCTAAAGACACTAAGGACGGTTATAATATTCTGTATATCCCCACAAGAAACCAGAAAATTAGGGTCTTCATCTTCTGTTGTTCTATGTACAACTTATGCTGGAATGTCTGGATCATCCGAACTAAAATATTAAATGATAATGATGACATATAGACACATTTACTATAACATAAAACAATTTAATTCATTTGAACCTAGATATACTTCGAAGATAAAAATGAATTCTAATGAACTCTTATATCAAACTTTAATGTCAAACCACAATTCTCTAATGCAACTCCACAAAAGTCACGTACATGTCAAACCACACAAAATTTCATGTAAGATACGACATGATATGAACAATTCAATAATTATCCTATAAAGCAATATAGACAGTGTCAAAAGTGTCACGTGAGCTTAATTTAAATTAAGAATGTTCAGTTCTTGATTCGATTTTCGGTTTTCAAGTAGGAACCGATCAGTTTTCTATTCTCAATTTCGGTTTGGTTTCGGTTCGGTTCTCATTTTTTTCCAAAAGAACCGATCGATTTCGGTTTTTTTGTTCAGTTCCAATTTAGTTCTCTCGATTCTCTTTTTTTTTCCACCCCTAGTTTTGACCTATTATTTGGGCGATCGTGATTAAAAAATTTGCTAAATTATGACCAATAAATTTGCTAAATTATGACCAATAAATAATGTGTGACCTTAAAATTTGAAATTGTGAACTAAATTTGTAACTGGGACTAAAA
Organism: Ligustrum vulgare; assembly: GCA_963555705.1. Taxonomy (NCBI): domain Eukaryota; kingdom Viridiplantae; phylum Streptophyta; class Magnoliopsida; order Lamiales; family Oleaceae; genus Ligustrum; species Ligustrum vulgare. Next base: position 33,257,368 of record OY743174.1, read on the forward strand.
AATTGTTAACTTATGATCAATTAAAATAATTATTTGTGACTGTAAATTTATGATTTGTGACCTAGAAGTAAATTGCGACTTATAAAAATTGTAATTTGTGATCATGAAATAACATGTCATCAATTAATTTGATAACTTGTGACTAATTAATAAGTTGTGACTTATAAAAATTATGATTATGACCTAGAAATTTTGTTATTTGTGACTGAGAACTATTGTGACATAAAAAACTTATAATTGTGATTTAGAAATAAATTGTGACATATAAAAGTTGTGACCAATAAAATTCATGATTTTTAACCGATAAACAAGTTGTGAACAAAGAAATTTGCAAATTGTAACTGAATAATAAGTTGTGATTGTTATTTTCATTATTTGTGATCCAGAAAGAAGTTGTGACATATAAAATTTGTGATTAAAAAAAATTGGTCGGTTAATTTGATAATTTGTATATGAGAAATGATTGTGACCTATAAAATTTATAATTTATGATCTAGGAATTTTTCGTAACCTATAAGTTTTATGATTTGTGATCGAGAAATAAGTCGTGACCTATGAAGTTTGCGATTTGTGATCAAGAAATGAGTCATTACCTATAAAGTTTGTAATTCGTGACTGAAAAAAATATTGACCTATAAAGTTTGTGATTTATAAATGAGAAAAACTATGATCGATTAATATGAAAATTTATGACCAAGAAATAAAATATTATCAATACATTTGATATTGTTTTTCCGATAAATAATTTGAAAATTTTATATCTTTTAATTTTTTACTGTGACCATGATTCACAAGTTAGTGTGACTTTAACCTATTTAATTAATAAAATATATTTAATTATCTCTTGTATTAATAAAATATGATTAATTACCTATTTTTATTAATTACCAACTTATTTTTAAAATAATTACCTACATTTAATTACCTCTTGTAATTATGTATTCTTCTCAAATATTATTACGAAAATAAAAAAGTTCGATTTTATAACAAATCTAATATAAATTACTTGATTATATGCAATTTCGACATATTTATTTTGTAAACGAAAATGAGAATCTTATCAATCATTTACGCACATTAATGTTTCCAAAATATCTTCTTTGAGTCAGCTTCTGACCTTGGAATAATTTGTTAACCAGCATTAAACGCAGACCTACGCTATTGTGCCAAGTAAATGTGTTAGTAGATCTTTCGCAAAATGATAGAAACAACTGGATATCTTTGTTCGTTCGTTCATCAAAAGCCAAGTAAATTAATTTGTAGTGAATGAACAGGTTCTACATTTTTAAGCATTTCATGTTTAGAATAGTTATGTAATTCAATGGTATTGTAGTTTCTCATGTCTAATTTATCTAAGAGACATATTAGAAGAACCTGTTACGATGTCTAATTTATCTAGGAGACATATTAGAAGAACCCATTACATCAAATTTTTCTTCTCTAATGCCTTCAAATAAATTCAATATTTCTGCATCATCTACATCAAGATTAGCAGAAGAGGTGGGTGTGAAAAGTATCTGATTAACATTAGCACCCATTTGTTGTACATACAATTCATAAATGGAAGTTAATATGGTTTTAAAATTAGCATAAGTGATTGATGGGTCAAAAATTAAGAAATTGTACTCGTGTCCATTACGCATGCTAAAGAAAATAACGTAGACAACTCTTCTCAATATTTTCTAAATCTTAGTTTCATTAAATACAATATAGCAACAAAAAATTGATCATTTTTGTATTTCTTAAAGTTCCTACGATGAAAAAAAACATTCAAGGACTCTAGAATTAATGTGGTAGCATACCCTAGATAAAATATTTGTAGAATCATTAAAATCTTTCAAAAAATGTTGACTTTAGAAGCAAATTCCCAATCAGTATCTATCAAGACAGACTCATTGTCATTTGTTACATGTCTAGAGTTATAAAATATAATAATTAAGTGCTAATATCCTTCAAATGATTTTAGTAATAAGTAAGTGAAGTTCTTTCAATGCCCTACTCCAATTACAATTTTTTTAAGAATCTTGATAAAATATTGCACATAGTTCTTCAAATGCTTGTTTTCTACTTGGTAAAATAGTGATATATATTGGTGATTCCCTAATCCTATCCATTTGATATATGTGTTAAGATGAAATAAAAAAAATCACCAAAATCATGATCAAGAACCCTACACGGTTTATCTACAACAAACTTATTAACACTAGCATTATCAAATGTAAAAGAGCGAATTTTACTTTCACATTGATATTCCCTATGAATTTGGATAAGAGCCTTAAATACATTTTAAGAATTACAGGATGCTCAGTTATCTTATAGGCAATGATTTCTTTATGCATGACTCAGAGTGATTCTATGAAATGTGCAGTTGCATCTATAAAACCCATTTCATCAATCCATTTTCATAGATTAAAAGTAAATGATATAAAACTTCCATATTTATATAAATCACTAATCAAATTTCTCTTAGTTTTAACGAAATAATTCATAGCATCAGCACAAAGAGTGTTTCTAGTTATGTCAACATACCTTGGTTGAAGATATATTCTTTAACGAATGAGATATTTGTTGTCCACTATGTTTAAGAGGCAATTCAGAATCGATAGCCAGTTTCATCAATCCAACATGATTCTTTCCTCATAGTAAATCCATGTGGCAAGTGTTAATATAGAACCTACCAAAAGCACCAAATTGTAGTTGCATTTGATTTTCACATACAAGCCCATGTTTGACAGTACATTTGATGTAGAAGATGAAAAGGGTAGTGTCGATACCTTTTAAATATTCCAATCATTGTTGACAACATTTACACACAACTTTAAACTATTGCATTGCATCACCTATACCACAAAATAAATTTATATTGTTCCTAATGCTTTACACATTTATTTCCCTTTTGCATCAGGAATTTGTAGTTCCTCTCCAACAACTTTTTTCTTCATCAATGTGATCCAAATCTATTGGATGACTACTTCCATGAGCATCGTCAATGCCCAAATTTTCCAAATCATCAAGAATGGAGATGTCGTTAAGACCGAAAAATTAATTTTGAAATTGATACTGTGTTGTCGTAGGTGAGCGGCCACCAAACAAGCCCTAGATAAAAGCATTAAGATCCATGTGTATGTAATAGAATATAAATGTATAAAGATGAAATCTCCTCCGGCCATAAATTCTTTCCATTTCTTATATCCACTTCACCTTATAAAGAACATATGGCTTGAATCAAATCCTCGCGACTTAAAATCAATAAATAAATGCTGGCAAAATAGTTCTTCATTTTCAAAACCCTAGGTAAGAAAACTTTATCAAAATTATTTTTCGATCCATTCCAAGCTTTCCTTTTCAAAGGAAAACATATTTTTCTCAAAGTCATTTATCAAAATAAATTGGTTTGGATCAAAGAAATCAAGGAAATTGGATTTCAAGTTCTGGAAATACGTTCGGTGTCAACATCTGGACATTTTATGTCGATATTTTAGCTCCAAACCATGTAAAATGCCTCTATGGTATTTTGGTATCGATACCAGACACACTGTTCAGTGGCCTAACTACACTCAGCCATACCTTTTGTTTTACAACTTCGATTTACAATCTGTAAAGTCCGTTGAACTCCAAATTCAGTGATCTTTTCGATATTGTATTATAAAACTATTGAATATTTTTGTACTAGGAGTTATGTACTTATTTCTCCACATACTTCACTTAAAGTTAGTTGAAAGACTCATGTTCCAAAAGAAAACTATTCTAGGACCTGTTCGTGGATCTATTTATCCATTAAAAGGTGAGTTGGATATGTTTATTTAAATTATTTGATTATATTGTGAGCCGGATATGTTTAATTGAATTATTTGATTAATTGAGTGAATGGAGTATTTTATATTGTTAGAATTTGCCTAATTAAATTATATAATTTCATTAGACATGATTTTGACATGTTTACGTGGATTATTTGATTTCATTGTAAGTGATTTGAGTAATTTATTGTAATACCATTTCTTCGTTTTACGTGCGTTCTTGATTTCACGTAATTTTTATATTGATGACATTATGAATTATTTATTGTAATTATTATTGTCAACTGTTTAAATTATTTTGCAGTGGAAGAATTTGGACGCCGTCTCGATCAATGTGCCAATTAAAAAGTTTATAAATTGTTTACGTAGAATTCAATGTCTATTTTTATTTTAATTGTTGAAATTGCCAATTTCTATTTTTATTGATTGTTAAGTCACCAAATTTGCATGAATGTGAAGTTGGGGGAAAGTTAGAGGCAATTGGAGAGTAAATAGAACTTATGAACTTGATTAGGCACATGGAGAGAAATGAGGGACTAAATTGCAAATTCCCAAAATATAAACTTTAAACCTAATCTAATCCCTCATCTCTCATACCTCACTCACGACACTCAACTCTCGCCTCACTCCCTCGTCTCTCGGCTCTCTCTCTCTCTCGCGACCTCTCCCTCACGCCTTCGACCGCCGCCACCCTCCCTTCCGGTGCCGACCGTCTCCCCAAACTGGTAAGGACCCCATTTTCCCCTTTTTGTGCCCATGCCGCACCCGATACACACACACACTGTCACACAGATCGCGCGGCCACCCCCACGAACCCGCACACAACAGTTCACACACACACACATTTGGGGATAAAGATGTATATATATATATATATATATATATATATATATATATATATATATATATATATCAGTATGTACAAGCATTTACATAGGCAAATTTCATATTTTGATGTGGGTGAAATCTTCGATTCAGAACTTTTAATTGAATGTTATAAATATGTAGATATATATTGAATTCATGTATAGGTTCTATGTATAAATTTAAATATATGATTGTATGTGTGTGTATATAGATGTATAAATGGGTAAATGAATTGATTGTATGTGTGTATGATTTTCTTCATGGAATTCTCAGATTTCGAAAATTGTATAATAGTTTGGTTAATTGATGTTTTAGCTTGATTTCAAATTTTTAAATTGTTAAACTTTAGCTTCGGGGCTATATGTGTATATATGTATACATCTCAGACTTATCAATGTATGAGGATGTCCAGATTTTGATTAAGCATGAAATTAAGTTTGTTAGTTAGCTATTCGTGTTTAATTATGAGTTGGAAACTATAAATTTTTGACTGGGGAAAATTTCATTAATGGTTAGAGTTGTTATTCGAATATTTTGTAAATTCTGGTTTAAATTATATATATTTATTTGAGTTTGAATTTAAAGGTAAGAATATTTTCTAATTCGCAATGAAATTTGATTTTTTTGTGTTGGAAATATGTCATGCTAGATGTGTGACATAACTTTAAACCTCATTTGGATTAAATTGAAGTTTTAATTGTTGTTTAGAAGTATTTTTAGTTCAAAAAGGATAATGAATGTGTTTTGAACTAAATCTTATTGTTAGTTGCTAATATGGTATGTTTACTTCGCTTAAATTCCCGTTTGAGTTGAATTGTAAATCAAATAGTAGTGTTGATCTCCGTTGGGATTTGGATAACATTAAAAAGAATTTCAAATGTGTTTCGAGTTAAAAATTATATTTATTAATGAATGCGAATAATTAGGATATCTGGCACATTGACGTCAAGGGGCACCGAGACTCTTCCACTTGCAAATCAAGATAACGGTAAATGCTAAGGATGTCAAGTAAGTAAACTTCCCCTTCTCTCAGCATAGTTGAATGTTCAATGTGGTATTATGTGCTGAATTGACATTCGTGTTAATTACGGAATTCTAATGCTTTTGGTCTACCATATGCAATTATGTGTATTTAAGGAAATGTTCAAACATGCACGTTATCATGTCATTGCATCATTAAGCATGCATTGACATCGAAATGGGGAAGTTAAATTTTTTAATGAAAGGAATGTGTCAAAGTGCAATTTTTGTTAAAAAGGATGTATCCCAAGTTTAAAGAATAAATTGATGTACTTCTATGCCATGAAAGGTGTGAGTGGGAAATGGGGCGCGGGAGATCGGCGTACCCGAATTAAATCGATGTTGCAGTGGTGGATATTAAACCGCCTTGCGGTGACGATTGCCTAACAGTTTGGCGGTGGCAAATATTAAACCGCTTTGCGGTGACGATTGCCTAACCACTTGGCAGTGGCAAATATTAAACCGCTTTTTGGTGACGATTTCCTAACCGTTTGGCAGTGGCAAATATTAAACCGCTTTGCGGTGACGATTGTCTAACCGCTTGGCGGTGGCAAATATTAAACCGCTTTGCGGTGACGATTTCCTAACCGCTTGGCGGTGGCAAATATTAAACCGCTTTTTGGTGACGATTGCCTAACCGTTTGGCGCGGTGACGATTGCTTAATCGCTTGGCGGTGGCAAATATTAAACCGCTTTGCGGTGACGATTTCTAAACCGCTTGACGGTGGCAAATTTTAAACCGCTATGCGGTGGAAAAGTGATAACTTGGTTCTAAATAAGGAAAATTGCCCACTGCATTGTGATTGGCTAGAAGATATACTAAGTGAGTTCACGATAGAAATGAAGTTAAAGTTCTTTTTGAAATATTTAAGTGAAAGTTTGGAAAGTATGAATGTCTTGACAAGTAAAGTAAATGGGGGTAATTACTTTGAATGGTCTAAGGAATTTCATGTCATGAGCATGTATTACGTGCATAAAGTTTACTTACTGAGCTTTAGCTCACCCCAATCCCTCCCCAACATCTCAGGTGATGAAAGTTAGGTGATTCGAGGAGAGCACTTGGCGGCTGACTCAGACAGTATCACGATTTATCATTTTAAATAGGGTTTGAAGTGGAAATTTCATAAATGTTTTAGTTATTTTTATTAGTTCATTCTTTTAATTGTTTATTGGATATAGTTTTTGATAAGTCATTTATCTCTTTAGTAGTTTATCAATCCTCTATTTAGTTAAATAAAGAGCTCATGGTTTAAATTTATTTATGTTGAGGAGTTTGGGAATTAATGTTGAAGTTAAATTTTGGAATTGTGGTTGGATGTTGAATGAGTTGAGAATTGCATTTGTATTGTAGGTATGATGTCCCTCTACAGGTTGGCTATGTCCAAGTTATAGAGGAGACTCTGCCGAAATTTATGTAAAATTTTATAATAGAAAATGAAAGTTTAAATGTTTTAAACGATTATTTCCGCATTTAATATGAATGGAAATTAACACGCCTAGGTTTTAGATTTTAAACTTGGGGTGTTACATTTATATTATTTAATAATGTGAGAATTCGATACACCTTTTATATGATGCATAATGTGATAACATGTTTTGATGAAATGACATTCTATTTATATTTTTAAATGCAATGACATTCAATGGATTATGAATCATAAAGAAATGTTTTTGCATGAGGATTATAAATTTGAACTCTAACCCCCCTCGGTAATCACTATGTTATATGGGATATCGATGTTGGTCGTGAGAACCTTGTGACTCCAAGGTTTCGAAAAACCACCTAATGATGTAGTAGCTTTGAAACAACCTAGAAATTTCATACCTGGGTTGAATTATTTAGAAAGATGGAATCAAGTATTTTCTTAGAAAAGAGCCAATTTCACGTTTTGTATGACGAGATGATACAGAATTTATAAGAAAAGGAAAGAAACTAACATTATTTGAAATTTTGGAGACGAAATTGGCATAAAAGAAAGTTATATATGATGTTTGAGCTTAATCGGATTGAATTTCATATTTAAGGACTAAGCTGAAAATTTTAGAAACTCTTATTAATTATAGTTTTGCCATTATGATGAACATGACTTTGTGATCATTTTTTGAAATATATAGTGATCTTTAGCTATTATATGTCAAGTTTGATCATAATAGAGGTCAAGAAGTGTTTCAAAAATCGAGCTAAAGTTGCATGTGAGAAGTAGTTGGAATGCTGAAAACCCTTGAAATAATTCAAGTATAAAGTTATGGTCGAGTACCCATGTTTGAGAGGATTGTACGAACAACATGGAAATCTTACGTCTTTGCATGTTATACTACCTTATAGTCCACAATGAGATGTACGTATTGGTATTAAATTTGAGCATAATTGAGGTCGGGAAGTGCTTCAAATATCAAGTTGAAGTTGTATACATGAAATGATAAGAATGCTGAAAATTTGGCCAAGTGTTGAAACTATTCAAGCAGCCATTTTTGGATGAACGGTACGGGTGGTATAATGGTCCCTTTTTGATGCATGTGAGTCGTTGCAAATCTTGAAGTATGAACTTTTCAATGGTATAAAGAGTTACCTAAATGGGTTTCGTCTTGAGCTTCAAATATTGACCCGAAAGTGACGTCTAGAAATAGAAAATCTGAAATTTTTGGTATTAAAATAATCCAAGAGTGTGACATTTGTCATTATACCATTGTTACCTTAAGGACATGTTTGGTAAATGGACTTATTCTAGTTAGAAGCAATTATTTATCAAAAAATTATAGGACTTGGATGATAGAAAGAAAGTTTTGAGGACTTAGTATTCAATTATATAAGGATCAGCTTGTGCAAACATGAAAGTATGAGGATGTTTTGCAAACATATCATATATGTATCTATAATGCATGATTTTAGCCCCATTTCTTCATTATTTGTGGGCTACAACCAAGGAGGAGATAAAGGGAAGAAAATTGAGAGGAAAAAGGAGAGAAATCAAAGGCGAAAATAGAAGAAATGAAATTCTGTTGTATCGAGGATTCTAGTATCATCGACAAAGACAAAACGAAGGCTACTGGTAGCATTTCCGGTTCTTGACAGATTCTTCAAAATCACGAAATTCTCAATTTTGGGCTGATTTTCTTGGTAATTCTTAGATTTAGAAGTAAGGTTTTTAGTATATTGAAGTTATCCTAATACTTGGTTAATTAATTGTAGGGGTAAAGGCTAAAAATCATCATTTATAGGTTAGAAGGTAAGACTTGATTATGTGTTGTTGATGTTAATTTCCCATATAGTGGTGAACTCCTTGATGTAGTTTATGCTATTTTAGTTGGTTTTGATGATGGGTATTGATTGGATGAATATTATGGAAAGATTAAAGTTAGAATTGCAAGTGCTTTCTAGGTGTTTGATGAAATGTGTGAATGAAGTATATCTTTACAAGTACTTATGGAATCTAATATATAAGTTGTAAGTTTTGCTTTAAGGAGTGTGAGTATGTAAAGATGAGAAATTGTAGGAAGTGCTAAGTTGATGTTTGAGGATTAAAGTGACTAAAAATGGTAGTTTCGTATTGGATTTGTTATGTATTTAAATTTGAATTTTTGTGGAAATTATTGATTTAGTTGGAATTTGGATACTAGATTATGTTCTATTACATGATTTAATAATGTTTATGGTATACCTATATCAAAATCTAAATTTTTGGAGTTGGACATAAAGTTGAAAGTTTCATAGTAGCAAGAAAAAGGATTTGAGCTTGAGTTTGAAGACTTAATGATGCTTTGAGTTTATAAGTCAAACTTATTGTTGGGTTAAATCTTTTCTTCTTGCTAAACCACATGATTTAGATGGGATAAGAAGTTTTCAAGAGAGGTCTAAAAACCTAATGGAGTTACACACTTGAAAGACCACTTGGCATGTTTTGAATCTTAAAGTTTTGATGCTAAATGATGTTGGTATTTATATCTTATTAGCCTAAATTCTGTTTCATGTTCAATACACATGATTTGAAGTGTGTTAAAATGTCATAAACATGCCTTAAAAATCTGCTATAAATCGTCATTTAAATTTGTAACCTTCCAAGTGTTTACAACTAGATTTTGAGGTCAAGTGATGTTGGATTTCATATCTAAAACTTGTTAAAGGCTTAATTTATGTTTTATATTCAATACACATGATTAGAAGAGTTTTAAGAGGCATTTAACATGGTTTTAAAATCTACTGAAAATCCCCATGTAAAGTTATCATTTTGCGAGTGTTAAAAACTAGTATTAGAGATTTAAGAATGTTGAATTTTATGTCTAAACTTGCTATTAGCTTAAGTGATGTTCTATGTTTAATACACATGATTCGAAGTTTGTTAATAAGCATCAAATGTAGTTTAAAAAGGCCGCTGGAATTAATAAACTAAATGTTCTTTTTTATGCGTTTAAAAAGGAAACTTGAGACTAAAAGATGTTAGACTTGATAACTAAATTTTGTTATAAGTTTGAAATATGTCCTATGTCTAACATATATGAGAAAGAAGTATGTTAAGATGAGATTAACACGATTTGTTGAAATTGTGTACTTAGACATATTGCTTTAATGTTATGGTTATGCATATGAAATATGCAGAACTTGTTGATGTGATAAAGGATTTCATCCTTAATCCTTATGTGTTAAATTATAGAGAATATAACACGTTATTATAGTTTGAATAAATTCTTACGTGAAGAATTTTCATGCCATGATAGTATGATATTGATGTCTTAAATAAATAATCACGTGCCAATTTTTATGTCATGCTTGAATAAATAATTATGTGCAAATTGTTATACCATATATGAAGAAGTAATTATATGCATGACCTTCAAGAAATATTTGCATGATTATTGGTGTCTCATATGCATCATGACATCATAAACATTGGTTATCAGCTAAACATTAAAGAGAAAGATGATGTTTTCAAAAAATGATCATGAACATCAAAGAAGTCCCTACTTAGGTTGTACACCTAGGGAGCAAGTCCCTAATTGGGGTCATCAACACAAGGTGTCCATTTAAAGTAGGCAACATGTCTTTTGGTCTTGTTTACACTTAGGGTGTATGGGCGCCTATTGGACGTGAACGCTGAGTGTGATTATCACAAGTGCACGATATCGTTAACAAGTAATAGAGTGGACTTTTGAGTTCGTATTGTCGATCCCACGAGGACTATTTATTTGCTATCGATGTACTTTGATTCAAAATAATTCTTAGACTAAAGCAAAAACTAACTAAGAAAATAAATTGCAAACGATTCCAAAAAGACAATAAATTGAGAGATTAATAAAACTAACAATTCTAACTAAGAAATAGAAAATTAAACTAAAAGCAACTATAAAAACTAGAAATTGTACTATGAGTTTTCTTAACAATAAAGAACTATCGAGACTAATGATTTCAAAATAATATTCTAGCTTAAATTTGCATCTCAAGTTGTTTTCTAAAATTGTATTTGATCAAGTTCACACATGTATCTAATTTACCTCTCTCGAGTTCAAATAAAACCTATTTAAATAAGTCAACCATGTATCTATACAGCGGGTCAGAGTTCTCCTTAGCTAAATGCATTAAATTACCTAGGAATTCATAAGTGATCACAAGCAACTACAGATTCATGTCTCTATCATTTTGTTTAAATTACCGGATTTTACTTAACTCACCTCTCGGATTATGAAAACAACCATTAAATCATGAATTAGTGGCCAATTAATTCAAGCATTAAAAACATAGTAAAATCAATACATGAGAACAATAAAATCTCCAACTTGAGAATTGAAATTAAAACTAGAAATATTAAATCTTCATCATCAATCCCAATATTAAATTTAGCTACTCATGTTCTTAAAAGAAAAATCAATAAATAATGTAAATAAAACTCAGAGTTTTGAAGAATTGAAGAATTAGCATCACCTCCTTGTTTTATTTCTAGCAGCCGAGCACTCCTACAAAATTAATTCTTCCAATCAGCCTAGACTTCTTATGTATATATAACCATCCGCTTGCTTCCTACACTCCTACAAAATTAATTCTTCCAATCAGCCTGGACTTCTTATGTATATATAACCATCTGCTTGCTTCCTAATCTGCCAACTTGAACTCCAATTGCGAGTCCAATTTTTAATTCCACAATACTTAATCTTCCAACTCCTGTGAATTGTGAATGCCAACCACCTTTTGGAAAAATAGGATTGTCTCCACCAACAATGCTCCACCTTTTTCTCTTACAGTCAGACTCCTTGTTTGTATTGATCCAACCACTTCTCTCCACCTATGTTGCTGCTAACCACTTCAACTTTAATTGCCAACCTCTTTCCAAAACCAAAAGAATTCTCCACATCCACACCACTTCCTTAAACCAGCCGCACAATCGTAATTTTTTTATTTTTTATTTTCACTCGGCTGACCCCCAAGAATATATAAGCCTTGGTCTTTTGTAATCAAAGGAAACCCATGCCATTTCACTTAGGCCCAATTACCAATTAGTGTAGGGTTTATTACTAAGGCCTAAATTCTTCCAAACAATGTAAGTTGATCCTTGAGTTAATTGCACGTTCGGTCTTCAACTTTTGGGAGTGTACACTTTAGTCATTTTTCTTCGTTTTGTCTCCAATTTTTCCATCTTCTCGACTTTTGGGATAAAACCTGAAATAATGAAAATAAACACAAATTGTAGAGTTTATTCAGGAAAAACAATATAATATCCTAATTTTGACAGATAAATAAGTGTATAAAATACACTTATCACCGAGTCAGAAGTATGGGTGTTTGTTTAGGGAGCTAGTCCCTGCATATTAATGTTCCTGGTTATGAAAGGACCATTGGGAGTGAGTCCCACACGAATTATTAACTCATGAATCTAATGCTCATTAATATGTCCAGGCCTTGCAGGATTCTTTGGGAATGAGTCCCATGCGAATTAACAACTCGTGGATCTTGCAGTTTTGAGCAAAGTGCTCTAGAGAGAAAAATCGACTTAATGTACTCGTGGGTGTAAAAGAATACTCTTGTAACTTGTGACCTTATGCTATAGAGAAATCACTTAGCGCGCAATGTACGACACTAATATGGGAAGGGCCCCTAAAGAGAAAAGAGAAGAGAATTTTCGTAAAGTAAAATATTGCATCTTTCATGAATATTACTTTTCAAAGAAGAAAGAAAGAAGAGAAAAAAAAGATTGAAAAGAGATGAAAATCATATCATTTATGCATATCATAGCATGCATTACATTTCCATTACCATGCTTATTGATTTGGTAACTATTTTGATGTTGATGCTATGAATATGTTTGATTTGGTTCTTATTTATACGTAGACATGAATTGAATTGTCAAATGAGTAAACAATGAATGATAAAATTTTCATAATGATTCCTATTTTTACTTGGCGATTTTGATATGATGATGATGAGCAAGAAGGCAAATGTTTTATATATGCTTTGAAGCCAATATACAAGAAGAGTATTGTATTGATATAACATATATGGAATTAAATGTAGTGAATAGGATATGAGTTGATTATCTAATGATAAGTTAAAGTGATTATGAGTTCATTCACATATATGAAAGATAATGTCATATTAAAGAGGTAAAGTGTATGATTTATATTATAAGTATGCTCAAGTTTGACAAGAGAACCTCTTGTTACATGCATCAAGTTTTATTCACTGGACCATGTGATTCACAGTTGTTTCATATCTCTTTTTATAGGCAATGGAGTATTCATTTATATAGTGTGGATTCCCTATGGAGAATGTCGAACGAGAATGAAAAGTACTTAATGGTAACCAAAAGAGAGGAAAGATCAAGAATTTTGTATTTAAAACTATTTTGGAATGAAATTCTTATTCTTCTAGTATTTAAAAGTTAAATACTATTTGGGGCTCGATTTTGAGATGTATAAGTGGATTTTTATGAAAATAAATTGGCCATATATTTTAAAATTCCACTTGATGGTTAAATTGAAATTGTTTTGAAATTTGTTGTTATTAAAATGACGAAATTGAAGTAGTGATGATGATCCTAAAAAAGTTAACAGGGTAAACTTATTGTTTTGGTTCTAAACAAGTTTAGAAAGAGTTTTTGGAAAATGTAGCAATTTTGACTTGTTTCTGAAAATACGCTACTAATAGCCTCATGTAACTACCTTTTCAGTTTAAACTAAAGCTACCAGTAACCTTCTGCAAAAAAAAAAAAAAAAAAAATTAGATAGAATTTTAGGGTCGTCACAAGCATTGTTGGAGTCGAACATGGTGAAAGATGACATGATGTAGAGAAGTCCTAGAGAATGAAATTGTCATATTTAATCCAATTTGTTATGGCCATTGTATTGATATCTAGTTTATGGAAATGTTAAGTGCTTTCGGGGGTAGAGGTGATTATCTATAATCGGGCCTGAAAGCATAATTTTTTAAAAGAACATGCATGTGCATCGATTACTCATCTTGTTGAATTAGTCTATTTATTATGTGAGTTTTATATGTTCATTTGGATTAGCTGATTCCAATTATGACATGTTATGCATTGAGCACTTGGGGTATGAGAAGAGAACCCAAGAGACCCATTAGGTCATGCATTCCAGCATAATATGCATTTATAAATATTGGAAAGTATCTATGATGTACGATTCGTTGGTGATATGATACGTACTAGATATCTCAATTACAATTGGCTATTACGATACAGATTTTTTGTATGAGCAACCAATGATATGGTGCCTACAATGCCTCACGATCTTGAGCTGTCAATTATTTTAAATGCACGAATATTTTACCCATATACCGAGCTATGTTAGTTTGACTTGTGTATTTCAAATGATACATACATACATTTGAACTTGCCTTGAGTATGTGAAGTTGACATGTATATCTAAATTTTATGGATTGTAGTATAGTATGCAGTTATCCACATTGGAAAGTATCTATGATGTACAGGTCATTGGTGATACGATACCTTCGGGATATCTCAAATATACTTGGCTATTACAATACATGTCTGTTGTTTGAGTAATCGGTGATACGGTGCCTACAACATATCACGATCTTGATATGTCTATTAATTTGGATATACAGATATTCTACCCATATATTGACATGTGTTACTTTGAATGGGTGTTTCAAATTATACATACATACATTTGGACTTGTCTTTAGTATGTGAGGCTGACTTGTATATCTAAAGGTGCAATAACATATGTGCACCATATTCTACTCACTGAGCACACTTGTACTCATCCCACAAATTCTAACTTTTCAGGTAGTCATAGAAATAACAAGAATTGGCATGGATCTTAAGATGATGAGACAGATAATGCTGCAGTAGATGACAATATGTGAGTTGCAATACAACCCTGTATATTTTAACTTCACTCGGTATTTCATTATTATTATTGTTTATCTAAAATACTTTAAAGACAAGATCTTTTATGTCAAGTGGAAATTTTTTCAAAAACTAAGGTCATAACTTTTTAAAGGAATTATTTTTTGTTTAAAGTAAGTGAAAGTGATTTTAAAAACTCAGTTATGCGACATCGTTTATATCACTGGCTAAAAATATTCACGGGGCTTTGGAGTCGTCACAAGAGTGATATCAAAGTATTTGGTTTTAAGATTCTATAGACTACCTAACACATATATCTGTCAAATGGTCATGTGAAGTACTGCCAATCAAGTAATTGATTGCTTGTTATATTTGATTTAATTTTGAGATTACTTGAATTTGAATATTGATTATTTATGTGGAATAATTTATATGGATTTTTATTTTGTTTTAGTTTATATCTCTAGTTATACTTGAAATGACAATTCTACTAAGGAAACTTAGAGCCTACAAAATAAAATATGGTATTAATATTTATGATAAATGTGATATCTTGAGACAACGCTCGTCGATAGAACAAGCTCCCATGTAAAAGAAACGGCATATTCTTTTCAGATGTCAACACTTGGAAACCCAAGTGTCGACACTAATGAGACAAGTCTCAGTATCTGTACTGTTGAGATTGGATAGATCTTATGCCAATACTAGTAGAACTTAAAAATAATATATTTAAATGTAAAATTACTAGATCTCAACACTCAAAGGCTTGATGTTGACACTCGATTCTTTGTGTCAACACTCAGATAATTTGAGATGTTTAGTTGGAAAAAGTTTTCTCCTTTTGAAGTTTAAAATATTATAAAAACAATTGATTTTTTTTCAAAAACCAAATCTTTATTGTGCCATTTCGAATAGTATCAGAGATTAAAAGGAGGCAAGAGCGTTGGAATTGAGAAGATCAACAAGGCGAAATTGACTCTTGGTGCAAGATTCCTTTTTACTTGTTTACTTGACAACTTCAACATGTTTTCATTATTTATTTTCTTTGTTCTAAATTATTTTGTGATGAACAGCTAAATATTAGGTGGGACAAACAATGGATCCCAGTTAATTATTTTTAATTTCAGATTCCAAGTTTTACACATACGTTGAATGTGTTAATTTTATTTTGTGTTTAATGTTTGAATAACTTGATCACTTATTCATAGATTTTGTGGGTGTTTTCATAATTCAAGAGGTAGATAACACTTACATAATGGAATAAAATTTGGTAACATAATAAACGATAGAGATATACGTTTATTGCTATTACGATCATTGGTAGAATTTTTGAATTTCATGCACTTAATCATTATAGCCTGCTGTTTAGATACACGGTTGATTGAATTAGGTAGACTTGATTTAAACTCGAGAGAGGAATTTCCTATGCATTGGTGAATTTGATCAACCACATGAATAGGAAGAAAACTTGGATGAATTGATATGATCCCAGGCATCGAAGGGCGAAGTCGAGCCATCGGCAATATGAAAATGATCTACGTGCAAAACGGAGCAAGTTCCGTGTTGGGATCGAGCCGAGAAGAGGGACGGATCAAGCCGAGCCGAGAAAACGAAGTTATTTGGGCAGAAAATCCATTACGGCCTTAATGGAGGGAAAATAAGAGCGTTGAGGCCACGACCTCAGAAAAAGGAGAGGGTGTGAAAATTGAAAACAAGAGAGTTGAGGCCACAACCTCAGAAAAAGGTGAGCTTGAGAGTGAAAAGAAAAAGAAAAGAGAGTCCACCACAAAAATGAGTTTATTTGCATTTGCTAACACATCTCTCCCCAGTTCTATTAAATCTGTTTTGCAGGGACATAAATCAAACCATGAACTTAAGGCCGGGAAGATATCCGTTGGAAAAAATGAGCAACCTAAAAGTCTAAAGGATCACACAAAGCTTAAACATGATCATCGAGCTCAGAAAAGCAGGAGGAGTTTGAAAAGCCGACCAAAAATGGATTTGAAGTCGAATCCTTTTCAAGAGAGGGAGTATGATATGATCCGGACCAGGAATCAAAGGGAGAAATTGAGCCATCGGCAATATGACAATGATCTACGTGCAAAACGGAGCATCCGTGTTGGGATCGAGCCGAGAAGAGGGACGGATCAAGCTGAGCCGAGAAAACGAAGTTATTTGGGCAGAAAATCCATTACGGCCGTAATGGAGGACCTTCACGGCCGTAACCTATATATTCACGGTCGTAAATCATGTTATCACGGCCGTAATCATTTATCAAAGAAAAAGGAAGAATTTCAGCAGAATGAGGCTTACGGTCGTAAGCCTGCAAGTTACGGCCGTAACATTTAAAAAGGGAAACTTCACTGCCGTAAGAAATTCGTCACGGCCGTAACTAATAACACAGTTTTGAATCAGAAAGGCCTTTACGACCGTAAAAGGGTTCGTCACGGCCGTAAATAAGCAGCACCAGATTTTCCGGGAATTTTCCAATTATTTTGTTTCCTTTTTTTTATTTTGAGTTATTTGCATAATTTGGATTTTTAACTTAATTAGAATTCTATTTTTAGTAAATTAGCGACTAGGTTATTTTGCTTATTTATATGATTTACCATGATTGTAACGGTTTGAGTTTTGAGATTAATAATATTTGAGAGAGGATTCTCCAAATTGAAATGTTGAGTTTTTCCCTTTTGTTTTGAACTTATCAAAGATCCGGTCTTTGTGGCGTTCACACAACGAACTTATCAAGGAATTGACAACCCTTGTGGCGTTCACCAATCTTGGTTCTTCGATCCGCATCGTCATTAATTGCGTCGTGATTGTCGGGTCAAGGTTTTACCGTCAAATCTATCTTTTAATTTTCGTTATTTTCTTCGTGTTCTTGTTATTTTCGCGTCAGATTTGATCTAGATCTTTCCTAGGGTTTTAATTTCGTTATTCCGCATTGTTCGACGAGATTCCCCGACTGGGATCTCATCATCTGGTATCAAAGCTTGGATCTATTTCAGATTCTTGCGTTTCTTGAATTTCTTGATTTTTTTCGTGTTCTTCGCGTTCTTCGTGTCAGCCATAATTTTCTTCAGTTTGATCCATAAGAGTCAGTCCCAAAAATTCAAAAGTGTTTTTCTTCTTCGTTTTTCATCCAAATCCAGTTCCCTTTTTTCTGCCATACTCGAAGTCCAATTCTCTGGCAGATTAAAAAATTTCGAAAATTCCAAATATTCCCCAAATATTCCTAATTTCCTTGTTCGTGTCTTAAAAATGTCTGATAGAGAGGTTTTCACATTTTCATCTTCTATTGGAGACAGGAAACAGCTCGGGGGTGTGAACAGAAGGAATGAACAGGTAACAATGATATTGCAGCAATAAGGGCACAATTTGAGAGGTTTATGGCACAGATGGAGAATCGAGGTGCAGAGCGTGAACAAAGACCTTGGGATCAATCTCATGATGGTTCTCGAGTTAGGAGAGGTAACAAGCGTGAGGTTGGTATGAATGATGAGGGCATGGAAAGTGAAAGTGGAAGTATATCTTTGGGAAGTATGCGAAGGAGGGATAGAGGAGATAGGTATGAGAGGAGGCATGATAGGGAGAGTCGTGATGCTAGGAGGCATCGTGGGGGTAGAGATGATGTTGATGACGACATTGGGAAAATTAAAGTGAAAATACCATCGTTCCAGGGTAGGAGTGATCCGGAGGCGTACTTGGATTGGGAAACCAAGGTTGAACGACTATTTGATTGTCACAATTATTCGGAAAAGAAGAAGGTGAAATTAGCTGTGATTGAATTCACAGATTATGCCAATATTTGGTGGGATCAATTAGTGACAGGTAGAAGGAGGAACCTTGAAGAGCCAGTAGAGACTTGGGGTGAATTAAAAACCATAATGAGGAAGCGATTTGTGCCGACTCATTATTATAGGGATATTTACCAGAGGCTGCAGGGTATGACTCAGGGATCGAGGAGTGTAGCGGATTATCACAAGGATATGGAGGTGGCGATGATTCGGGCTAATGTGGTGGAGGATCGGAAAGCTAAGATGGCTAGGTTTCTGAGTGGGCTGAATAGAGACATTACCAATGTCATTGAGCTGCAACATTATGTGGAGTTAGAAGATATGGTGCATATGACTATGAAGGTGGAAAGGCAGCTAAGGCGAAAGGGGGCATCAAGACACTCACCATCTTATCCTACATCACAACCTAAGCAGGAATCCAACGTTGAATATAACCCGAAAGGGAAGGAGGAGCCTACAACGATAAATAAAAATATTTCTGATTCTCAAACTACTCAGGATAGAAATATTAAGTGTTTTAAGTGCTTGGGTACAGGTCATATAGCATCCCAGTGTCCAAATAGGAGGCTAATGATCTTGCGTGAAAATGGAGAAATTAGTTCCGAGGATGAATTTAAGGGAATGCCTAAGTTAGTGGATGTTGGGGCTAGTAGTAGTGATGAGGAAAGGCTGACCTATGCTATTAAAGATTCACTTGTTAATCGGCGTGTCCTTAGTACTAGGGTCAGGGTGGATGAAACTGGTGAGCAAAAGGATAATCTCTTCCATACTAGGTGCTTAGTGGGTAAAAAAGTTTGTGGTATGGTGATTGACGGGGGAAGTTGTACTAATGTGGTTAGTAAAATGTTGGTTGAGAAATTGAGTTTGAGCTTGATTAAACATCCGAACCCTTATAAATTGCAATAGCTAACCGAGTCGGGAGAAATTAAGGTAAATAAGCAGGCTAGGGTCAATTTTTCCATCGGGGAATATAAGGATGAGGTGGTTTGTGACGTGGTACCTATGCATGTTGGTCATATTTTGTTGGGGAGACCCTGGCAACATGATAGGAGGGTAGTACACGATGGGTTTAAAAATCAATATTCTTTCATGAAGGGTGGGAAAAAAATCACTCTTGCTCCGCTATCACCTAAAGAGGTCCAAGAGGACCAATTGAAAATAAAGAGCGAGTTTGAGAGGAAAAATAAGAGCGTTGAGGCCACGACCTCAGAAAAAGGAGAGGGTGTGAAAATTGAAAACAAGAGAGTTGAGGCTACAACCTCAGAAAAAGGTGAGCTTGAGAGTGAAAAGAAAAAGAAAAGAGAGTCCACCACAAAAATGAGTTTATTTGCATTTGCTAACACATCTCTCCCCAGTTCTATTAAATCTGTTTTGCAGGGACATAAATCAAACCATGAACTTAAGGCCGGGAAGATATCCGTTGGAAAAAATGAGCAACCTAAAAGTCTAAAGGATCACACAAAGCTTAAACATGATCATCGAGCTCAGAAAAGCAGGAGGAGTTTGAAAAGCCGACCAAAAATGGATTTGAAGTCGAATCATTTTCAAGAGAGGGAGTATGATATGATCCGGACCAGGAATCAAAGGGAGAAATTGAGCCATCGGCAATATGACAATGATCTACGTGCAAAACGGAGCATCCGTGTTGGGATCGAGCCGAGAAGAGGGACGGATCAAGCTGAGCCGAGAAAACGAAGTTATTTGGGCAGAAGATCCATTACTGCCGTAATGGAGGACCTTCACGGCCGTAACCTATATATTCACGGTCGTAAATCATGTTATCACGGCCGTAATCATTTATCAAAGAAAAAGGAAGAATTTCAGCAGAATGAGGCTTACGGTCGTAAGCCTGGAAGTTACGGCCGTAACATTCAAAAAGGGAAACTTCACGGTCGTAAGAAATTCGTCACGGTCGTAACTAATAACACAGTTTTGAATCAGAAAGACCTTTACGGCCATAAAAGGGTTCATCACGGCCGTAAATAAGCAGCGCCAGATTTTCCGGGAATTTTCCAATTATTTTGTTTCCTTTTTTTTATTTTGAGTTATTTGCATAATTTTGAATTTTAACTTAATTAGAATTCTATTTTTAGTAAATTAGCGACTAGGTTATTTTGCTTATTTATATGATTTACCATGATTGTAAACAAATAGTTGGAGTTTTGAGATTAATAATATTTGAGAGAGGATTCTCCAAATTGAAATGTTGAGTTTTTCCCTTTTGTTTTGAACTTATCAAAGATCCGGTCTTTGTGGCGTTCACCCAACGAACTTATCAAGGAATTGACAACTCTTGTGGCGTTCACCAATCTTGGTTCTTCGATCCGCATCGTCATTAATTGCGTCGTGATTGTCGGGTCAAGGTTTTACCGCCAAATCTATCTTTTAATGTCCGTTATTTTCTTCATGTTCTTGTTATTTTAGCGTCAGATCTGATCTAGATCTTTCCTATGGTTTTAATTTTGTTATTCCGCGTTGTTCGACGAGATTCCCCGACTGGGATCTCATCATGAATGGAATTAATAGTAATAACTACAGTGAAATTGTATGTCCCAATAATTTGATTTATTTATCACTTAAGAAAATCATGAGTGGAGAAATTACTATTTTCTTTAAACAGTTTAGTTATTAAATCCATCTTATATGCAACATTAAAAATTCTATTTTTCAAATAGAGCTAAGAACTAATTAATTTTGGACTCATAGGTCCAATTTACTACTTCTCACGATCTGTACACTTGAGGTGTGATTTTAGTGAACAAGTTTTTGGCACCGTTGCCGGAGACTACTTTATTAATATCGTCATAAATTAGTTCTTACTTTAATTTGAATTTTCTATTTATTTTTAATCTTTAGTTTCAGTTTTATTCTTTTTAGAACATCCAAAAGTCGTTGATTGTTTCCATTTGAATCAAGAATTGAATAGATTTTCTAACAGTTGGAAGCATTAAGCAGCTAGTATATTTTTAAAATGGAAAAAATTGGATTCTAGTTACATAGATGAATGCTATGAATCAACCGTAAATGTGTAGAGGACGACTGTTAAGGGATTATCCGGTCCCTTCAGTGGATAACATAAGGACATGTGTTGCACAACCACTTATTTCAGCAGATGATTATGAAATCAAAACTTCTATGATTTCATTAATTCAACAAACAGTAGTGTTTCATGGTCTAACTTTAAAAGATCCTCATGCACATTTGAGAGCTTTTCAAGTGATCTAGGAAATTTGTGGATAAATTTTTCACACTAGGTCGAATGTCACAACTTAGAAGGGAAATTTTGTCTTTTAGGCAACTTAAAGAAGAATCAATCTTCAAAGCATGGAAAAGGTTCAATGATATGATAAGACAATGTCCAACACATGGTTTAGATGAATGGGTATTGGTCTAACAATTTTGTGAAGGGCTGACATATGAAAACAAAAGAGACACAGATTCAACAGTTGGAGGATCACTTATGGACATGACATACAAGCAAACAGCTGAAAATTTTTAGAAGATGGCAGGAAATAGTTGTCAATGGTACACTAATCAGGGAGCTCTTATGGATGGTTTTATTCAGGAAATTGATGTGATCAAAGAACAATACTCAAAACTAGAGGCTAAACTTGAAGAACTGTCAAAGAAGTTGGATGACAAGAGTAAAAAACCTGAATTGCAACAACAGATAACAAATTCATCGAAAGAACATATGAGACTTCAGCTTCTACAAAATCAGCAAGCTGAAATTAAATAGATCAAAACTTGGATATGATAAATTACAGCAATGAAAGCAGAAAATCAACAATCAAAATCACGAAGTGAAGCTGAAACCTACCTCAGTGAGTAAGTACATAGAATAACAACGAGGAGTGGGGTTCAACTACCTAAAGTACAAATGAAGAATTCCAAAGAAGAGGAAAACTCGGAGGAAGATGTTGTAGAGGAATAAGAACATCCAAAAGTGGTTAATTAGCTAGAGAAACCATCAGATCCAGAGAGTCAAACAAAAAGGGCACCAACTCCTGTAAAATCATATGTACCTCACATTCCATACCCACAAAGGGTGAGGAAGCATAAGCTAGAGCAGGAGTTCACCAAATTCATCGAAAAAATCAAGCAAATGCACATCAATATCCCTTTTGCAGAAGCTCTCGTCAATATGCCTAGTTATGCAAGGTCCACGAAGGAAATTCTCTCAAATAAACAGAAGTTGGAAGAACATGAGATGGTGATGTTAGCTGAAGAGTGAAGTGCTATTATCCAAAGAAAGCTGCATCCTAAGTTAAAGGATCTAGGGAGTTTAACAGTACCTTGCACTATTGGGACTCTTAAATTTGAATATGCTTTATGTGATTTAGGTGCAAGTATTAATTTAATGCCTTTGTCTATTTTCAGGAAACTTGGCATTGAAGAAGCAAAACCAACTACAATTTCTCTGTAATTAGTAGACAGGTCCATCAAATATCCATGGGGTATTCTTGAAGATGTACTGATAAAAGTGAATGAGTTCATCTACCCAGTAGAATTTTTTATTTTGGACATGAAGGAAGACAAGTCAATGCCACTCATTCTGGGTAGACCATTCCTAAGGATTGGAAAAGCAGTGATAGACGTTGACAAAGGAACACTTGTGCTTCTTGTGGATGAGAAAAATATTACCTTCATTATTTTCAATTCTATGCAATATCCAGCATCTGCAGACACTTGTTGTCAGGTTTATCATGTGGAAAAGGAGGTTCAAGAGAAATTTGACAATGAGTATCCAATGGATCTATTAGATACATGTATAGTGTGGTCGGAAACTTCAAAATCTGATGACAGTCAAGTCGCTAAGGAGGCATGTACAATGGAGGGCTCAAATTTATTTATTCACAGAAAAATAATTAATTTTGAGCCATTGGGTGAAGACTTGCCCAAATTCGTCCATATTTTGTCATTTTGGTTAGCAAAACACTTTCAAAATTTTAGCTTAGGGCAAATTTCTCGAATTCTTTTATTATTCACAATAGGTTCATCAATTGCAATCATACCTATTTTATGAGTATTAGTCAACTTACTAAGTCTACTAAGAAAATTTATAATCCCTCTAGTGCTCCTGATAAGTATATTTTTCGTGAATAATTCTTTTTTGATCTGGTTCCCCTAGCCTGCCTTATTCCTTCTTGGTTTTGGAGGACTCATTTTAATCACCTTCCTAATATCATTATCTACTTCTCCTTTATCAGTGATACAAATTTCACACTAGTATCTTTTAGTCTAAGATGTTTCAGGCTCAGAACTGCACTTATTGATTTCAAGATGAGATCCTAAATGACTTGTTCCATTCTCCTTCTGTAGAGAAAAATCACTCAGATCAATGAGGATGGCCTCCCCCAAATGCTCTCCAATGTTTATTTGGAATTCATCAATTACGTCTGCTAGATCTGATTTTCCTTCATTGGCTTTCTTCAAGTAGTTAAAGTAACTACTATGTGGTTCATATTGCTTCAAGGCATTTTCTCCTTCCTTTAATGCACAATCTCCTTGAATTTATAAATCATCATATTTGGCACTTTGATCAATATTCTATGTGTGCCCATCTTCATCAGCCATAGTAGAGCATTTGACCATTATTGTCTCTATCCTCTCTGTTAATCCCTTGACTATCAGTCCTCGCAGGGGACCTTTCTTCTAATTCCACTACTTGTGTTTTGGAAGTTTCTCCTCTCTCCATTCCGTTAACCTTCTTTGATTTCATCTACCCGTTTTTCCACCCATGTTGCTTTTACTTTGTTATTTTGATTAGGTCTATTACCTCCTTTGTTCACCATAACTTTTGTTTCAGCATGTTTTTTTTTTCCAATAGCATCCTTTAATGCCATGGTCTAAATGCTTCCAGACTCCAAAATATTATGGGGCGTCTTCATAATATTTTCAGTCATATTGCAAACTCTTCGTTACCAATCCTGATTCTATCCATTCTAGGAGCATTGATATCAATTTCAACACAAATCCTAGCCAAATTTGTCCAAGTTTTCTTAGTTGTTTGTTCATCTATTTTCAGTGGAGTACCACTTATAGCAGCCATGGAGAATAATATGGATTTATCATAAAACACAAGTTGAAGTTTGGGTAATGCAATTAAAATAGGTGTAACGCCCCGAGTTTCGAGGAGCGCGGGAACGTCACTTTTCTAAATTCTTGAATAACCTTTGTTGCGGAAAAATGATTAAATATCAAATATCGCATTTATCGAATAAAAGTTTAGCGATAATTCAAATGGAATAAGTATTTTCGTACAAATTTGAAAAAAATGACAATTCTTGATAAAATAAAATAGTCATTTCAAAGTTCACGACTTTTAAAAAAAGTATCAATTTGTAATTTTCCGTCATTGCCCATCACTCGCCACCGTCTCCGAAATCTGTAAAAATTGTTAAAATAACGGGTTGAGCATTTCAAAATGAAATACTCAGTAGACTCATCGCCAATAATTAATCTACAAGATAATTGGACAAGAAATTATGCAAATAATGTAGTGACATTCTTTTCTTATTCATAGGCATCACATAGTGAACGCAAATGAACACATTCTTTTCTTTTCTTGCCTAGCAGATAAGTTATGTCCAGCATAACATAATTCTTTATCTCAAAAGAGATATTCTTTTCTCATACAATTAAGCATAAAATCACACAAATCCACATAACATATGCAATTATAATATAAATCAATTAGTGGGGGCGAGTCTACCTTAACTCCGACGAGTGCAAAGTTGAGCGGGAAACGACTTAAATCCTTTAAATCTCCGTACGCTTCGTCTAGCCAATAAGTTACACTAGTCTTTTGAAATTTATAGTTTAAACAAGATAATTTACAATTTGAGGACTGAAATTGATTTGAAAGTTGAGGGACTAAAATGAATACTTTGAAAGTTGACGGACTAAAATAAATATTTTGGAAGTTGAGGGACTAAAATGAATATTTTAAAAACTTTAAGGACTCAATTAAATTGTTATTAAAATTTTCAGGCTGAAATAATCAGATTTTTAAATTAAGGTATATAGTTTTAAAATTTTTGAACTCATGGGTCGAAATGAATCATTTGGAACTTTGGGGACTAAAATGGAACTTTTCAAAAGTTTAGTTGAAACTCAAAACGAAATATTAAATTATAGGGCTTAAGATAATAGACTTTAAAAATGAAAGGCTGATTAAAACTCATTTAAAACTTAGGGCTGAAATGATAGGTTTTAAAACAGTAGGGCCTGATTTGAAACTTTTTAAAACTTGGGGGACCAAACTGTAATTTCTGAAAAATCAAAATATTAAATAAATCCTTATACTTTCTACCCATTTCAAAATCTGTAAAACCGACAGTTAGAGAGAAAGGCAAGAGAGACGAGGTGTGATCTACACCTCTCGCAACCGTCCTTCGACGGGCGATCTTCCGGCGTAACTCCGGCAGCAAGGTGGCGGTAAGTGGCGACCAAGGCAAGGTTCAGATTGGAGGGGCTTAGGTGCGAGTTTGGTGCGAAACCGTGGCTGGAAACGAAGTTAAAAATCGCTGTTTTTCGGTGTTAAAAACTGGTCAAGCAGTCGGCGATCGAGGTAAGTAACTGAGAAATTGATTTCCTTGGTTTTTGGTTTGATTTGGGGTTGTTTTTTATTGAGATTTGAGCTGGGCTGAGGGAGGTGGTCCGAATTGCGTTTGTGGATTTTTGGTGGTTGGTTCGATCGATGTTACAAAGTGTTTTCAATGGCTGTGGTGGTGGTAATGATGATATAGGTGGTTGAGATTCTTGGGCTGGGGCTGAAAGCAGTTGCTGGATTATTGAAGATGGAGGTGGAGTTTTTTTTTGAATGAAATCGTGTGTTGTCCGTGAATGATGATGGTGAATTGGAGAGGCAGGGGAGAAGTGTGGTTAGTGGTGCTGTTGCTGCAGGAGGTTTGAGTTTGATTTCTGAATGGTGGCTGGAGATGAAGGTGGTGGTGGATTGCTTGATTCTTGGTCGAAATCTGAAGTGAGGCAGTGATGATGCTGATTGCAGTGGACTGATTCGATCGGCAATAGAGGTGGCTGCTGGTGGTAGCGTTGATCGGTATTGGCTTGATTTTTTATTGAAGCTTGGTTGACATATTTTTTTTTGGTGAATTTGATTTGAATGAGGCAGTGTCGAATTGATGTAAATTGGTTTGGGTAGTGGTTTGGTGTGGGATGATCGAAGATGATGAAGGTTTCTGTGTGTGTGTCGTGAATTGTGTTGAGGATGAAGGGGAGTATATGTATTGATTTTTCTCTAGGTCAAAATCATGGAAAGATGGTGAGATTGGGTGATGAACCTGTTGATAGTCTAATTGGCCTGTGAAAGCTGGAGGGAGTATAGTATGCTAATTTACTCAGCTAATTAGGGAAAGAAATAAACATGTTGATGGAATTTTGGCTGGTTATTGAATCAAACTTTGGTAAGTGATGGCAGATTTTGGCTTAGACCAGAATTGTGGGCATTTTTAGAGGAGTTGAAGTTGATTGAGGGATTGAAGAGTGATCATGGGAAAGAAGGTAAAAGAAATGTGTTGTATATGCAAATGGAAGTTGGAGAGGAAATTTTGGGATAAAATGAATGTGAATTGGTGATTTAAAATATTTTGGACTTTAATAATTCAAATTTGGATTAAAATACATAAATAAATAAATAATGAAAATAAGATACTTTCATAAAAGTTGAAATTGAACTACGATAAATTTAAATAATTTAAATTTTAACTTAAATTGGTTAGACGAAATTGTGTTTAAAATAAATAGGTAAAGTCGTTGCGACACGTTTTTAAATAATATTTAAATAAGTCACAGAAAATTCTTGATCGCTACAATAGGGATAATTTGGGATTCATTTGTGGATTAAAATTGAAGGTGTACTTTAAGATCCTTATAGGAGTTCCCTTAATATCGCCCAAAGGTTTTGAAAAAATTATACATTAATCTTCCTCCTTATCAAATTTGAGTAACACATGCTTAACATCTAGATTTCCCACTTTCACTTCACCAGTAAATTCAAAGGCATTGAGGACATGTTGTATTAGATTTAGAGTTGGTAGTATGAGAAAACTTAATAACTGGAGCAAATTTAAGAATAATTCTAGAGAGACATAAATATTGAACATTTTTAAGTGACATTGTGATGTGACATATAATTATTGGGTAATAGAAAAATAACCCAATAAATATGTGCCACATCACAATATTACTTAAAAATATCCATTATTAATGTCTCCCTGAAATTATTCCAAGTTTCAACCACGCTGCTAGCTTCTGTATCTCCTCCTTCGAAACATGTATATACGATTCATTCTTATAGATGGTTGCCTCACGGACTTTCACCAACTATGATCTCAGCTCACCAGCCACTTCTTCAAATGATCTTTTTCTGAGTTACAGCAGCAGTTTTTGCATAATTTTTTCAACTAGTAGGGAATCTACAAAAGTTTATGTAACGCCTCGAGTTCCGAGGAGCGCGGGAACGTCACTTTTCTAAATTCTTGAATAAATTTTGTTGCGGAAAAATGATTAAATATTAAATATCTCATTTATCGAATAAAAGTTTAGCGATAATTCAAATGGAATAAGTATTTTCGTACAAATTTGTAAAAATGACAATTCTTGATAAAATGAAATAATCATTTCAAAGTTCACGACTTTTAAAAAAAACATCAATTTGTAATTTTCCGTCATTGCCCATCACTCACCATCGTCTCCGAAATCTGCAAAAGTTGTTAAAATAACGGGTTGAGCATTTCAAAAATGAAATACTCAGTAGACTCATCGCCAATAATTAATTTACAAGATAATTGAACAAGAAATTATGCAAATAATATAGTGACATTCTTTTCTTATTCATAGGCATCACATAGTGAACGCAAATGAACACATTCTTTTCTTTTCTTGGCTAGCAGATAAGTTATGCCCAGCATAACATAATTCTTTATCTCAAAAGAGATATTCTTTTCTCATGCAATTAAGCATAAAATCACACAAATCCACATAACACATGCAATTATAATATAAATCAATTAGTAGGGGCGAGTCTACCTTAAATTCGACGAGTGCAAAGTTGAGCGGGAAACGACTTCCATTCTTTAATTCTCCGTACGCCTCGTCTAGCCCATAAGTTACATTAGTCTTTTGAAATTTATAGTTTAAAAATGATAATTTACAATTTGAGGACTGAAATTGATGATTTGAAAGTTGAGGGGCTAAAATGAATAATTTGAAAGTTGAGGGACAAAAATGAATACTTTTCAAACTTGAGGGACAATATGTAAATTTTCAAAAGTTGAGTTGAAACTCAAAACGAAATATTAAATTATAGAGCTTAAAATAATAGATCTTAAAAATGAAAGGGCTGATTAAAACTCATTTAAAACTTAAGGGCTGAAATTAAAAGATTTAAAGCTGAAAGGACTGACATAAAACATTTTAAAAACGTAGGGACTGATTTGAAAGATTTTGAAACTTGGGGACCAACATTGCAATTTCTGAAAATTAATATATCAGATCTTATCTCTCTTTATTCCTTATTTCAAAACGTTAGGGAGAGAGAGAGAGAAGACAAGGCGAAGACAGAGAGAGACAGGGTCGCGATACCACGCTGTGCCGATTTCCAGCCGGCGGTTTCGCAGCGCAACGTCGCCGGCAGGTAGCGGCGGACAGCGACAAGGGATGGGGGTACAAAAAGGCTGGTTTTTGGGGCTGATTGGTGCGAGACCGAAGCTTAAATCGCGATTTGGAGTTCGGTCTTAGTTGTGAAATCCGGTGGAAAATCCGGTCTAAGGATGAGGTAAGTATTTGGGTTCACTTATTTCTTATTTTGGGTTTTGATTTTGGGTTTGATTTATGAGGGGCAGTCGTGGGGGTCATTTGGCGAAGTGGTGGAAGGAAGTGACTGCTCGGGGATTGTGGTTTTGCGATGGTGATGATGATGATGGTTCGAATGAGAGGGGGCTCAAGAATGGAAATTACAAAATGGGCAGTGAGGTTGAGGTTGTGCTGAAGATGGTTGTTGGCTGAGTACAGTGGTAGCTGGATTGAGGAGGTGGTGGTGTCTGATTGGGAGTTGCAGATGATGGCTGCGGAGCCATGGCAGTGAATTGGTGGTTCAATGGAGGCGGTGATTAGCTTGTGGTGACTACAGTGGTGGGTGAGGTGATGATTCATGATTGGAGGTTCAGTTTTGATGTGTGTGGGGTTCGATAGTGGCTCGATGGTGGTGATATGGTTGATGTTCGGTTTGGGCAATGGAGGTGGCTGATCTCATGAAATGGTGGCTGGCGAGATGGTTTGGAATTGTGGAATTAGTGTGCAGTAGTCGAGAGGGTCGAGATGAAGCTTTGTGTGATTCTCGCTGGGTGAGGGATTGTGAGAAATAAACATAGGTTGCTGACTTAATTTTGGTAGATTAGGTCAAAATTCGTAGTTTATGGAAAGATTGTGATATCCAAGCTATATGGAAGGAGGAGGTGAAGCTGGAAGGAAATCTATGATTCAGTTTCCCAAACAATTTGATCGGCTTAATTTGGAGAAATTTGATACAATCTTGCTGAAAATGCAAACGTGAGGGAGAAGCGTGAACAAGATTGTAAATTGGGCTTAAAGCTTGAATTTGGGTTTGAGTGTTTGGGCCCAAGTGCTTGGTCCAAAGAAAATAATTCAATTTGGGAGTTAAAGGAATTTAAATTGGACAAAGATCAAAATATCGGAATAAATTAATTTGGACTTTAAAATCGTTAAAGTTTTGAATTAAGATTAAAATATCGTGACATTGGAATATTTTAAATAAACTTCGAAAATTTAATTACGATGGAAATTAATTTAATTTAATTTATAATTTGGCTAGACGACAACTCTTTTAAATTAAATTGGAAAAGTCGTAGCGACGCGTATTTAAAGTTTTAAAACATTTTATTTAAAAAGAAATGAAAATTCTCAGTCGCTACAGTTTATCAGCAATTGATGAATCAAATCGAATAATCCATCTACTATGTGTGTTTACACCAAGAATGTGTGCCTAATTTGAGTTACAACTAATTTTCTTGCTAAGAATGGAAAGAGAGAAATTTCTTGTTGTTTAATAAGATCGAAAAATCATTTTTTTTTTTCATCTAAATACATGTTTCAAAAGCAATTTAGAAAAAATGTGTGATGTGGAATGAGAAAATTATAAACACATTGTAATTATTATGGGTGTGTTTGCCGACTGCTTGTAAATTATAATGTGATTTATTTGTGTTTCCTAAATAAAATATGTGATTAAAAAATGGAAAGAGAAAATGTGTTACTTAAAAAGTAGTTTAAAAAATTGTGTACATTATAAATTGAATTATAATTTACTATGATTGCTTAAAAGAACATAGCCTAGATGGTTCTAAAAATCCCATTGCATTCCACCTTGTCATTAAAGATTAGTGTTTCGAAAATCGGATCAAATTAATAAATTCGATTGGGAAAATCAGGAATCAGTCGAAAAATAGGTTTGATCTGGTCCAAAACTGACTAGAAAATCCAGTTAGATTTTCCCTTTTTTATTTGCTATTTTGTTTTTCTCTAGTTTTTTTAAACTACTTGTTTGCATGATTTTATTCTAAATGAGTACACGTCGATTTATTTGTAAAATATCTTTTTTATTTAGACCAATTTGTGTAATTTTTAAAATAATTTTTAATTTTTTAATTGAAACAAGTTTCAAAATCTCAATTTTACTGCATTGAGTCATATCTCACAAAATATATCTTTTACTGTTCTTAGAGCTGTGTTCCTAAAATTGGAGTGCAACCTTTTTTTTTTAGAAAAAAAGCATAGGAGCAGTCAAATAAATTTTGATGACCGCATATCTCGCTAATTCTGTCTGAAAACTTTCAGACATCGTAATTTTCAAAACGATTAGCCCCATTTTCGTCCCTTCCTTTTTCTCCTTCACCCATGCTGACAGATAAACGGCCCAGATTCAATGGAAACAAAAATGGTCGGCTTGAATGATGATTAGGCATTGAAGCTTTGACCAGAGGACAGAAATTTTGAGAAATCTTTTGCTTTTTGCATTCTCTCTCTCTCTCTCTCTCTCTCTCTCTCTCTCTCTCTCTCTAGTCTCTACTACATCTTTGCGTTTGAGAGAGAGGAAGAGGAAAATTGATTTTCTTCCTTTGCTCCCCCCCCCCCCCCCCCACTGTATTTTTTTTTCCTGGAGATATCTCTTTTTCCCATTGTTGGATGAAGGGATATTTCTTGTGGGTTTTCTTAAATTCGATTTAAGATAGTGAGAGAAGGGAAGGGGGGAAGAAAATATTTTTATCCATTTTCTTGATCCGGGATTGGATTTTTTGCTGAGAAAATGAATATGATGCGCCGGCTCAAGAGCATTGCTTCTGGACGATCCTCCGTTTCAGATCCTGTAATTTTCTCTATTTATGTATATAACTGTATGAATTCGTAGCTATTATATGGAAATTTTTATTTGAAATTTGTAGTAAGTTTTGATTTTTGTGGTGGTATTTTGTTATATAAAGGTTTCCTGAATGTTAATAAAGATTGAGGTTCCGAATCTTTCAATTATTTGTGTGGATTCTGTTGATATATTTTGATCATGCATCTTTTCAAATTTTGGGGATTTCTTTTTTTTTTTTTTCCTTGCGTTGCTTTTTAACGGTGTTTAATTTATTTTGTAATAGTTTTTAGGTTGTAGATATCTCGAGTCTTGCCTATTTATATTCTGGCATGAGCTCTAAATGTTGTGCACTCAACTATGAGATTGAAGATTCATCAACAATAACAACAACAACAACAATAATAATAATAAAGTACATGAATTCATATTACGGGTAATATTGTGTTAATTTCTGTATAGGGATTCTATATTTATATTTACTCCACTGCATTTTATAATTGAAATAAAAAGTTTCAAATTTTGATAAGAGGAATTAGCACAATAATAAGACCTAAGCTAACGGGGCAAAAATAAAACCTATCTGTGTTAATTAGACTTTACCGGTGTCTAGGTTCATTATTACTTGTTAAAAGTTAAAATCTTGCAAGGTTTGTATTTATTTAGTTTTTTATTTTTTTAAATCTGACAATGATTTGTAACTTACTCTAGAGAGCTCTCTCATCGTGCTACTGCTGATGAAAAAATTTCCTCTTTCGGCCGTGTTTGATTCACATGGAAAAGAAAAAGAAAAATATTTTCCTTTTCCATGTAAAACTTTCTCACCAAATAGGTGAGAAAATATTTTCCAAGCAAATACACTATGTTGTGTTTCAAATGATTGTACCGAGAAAATATTTTGCAATTCAAGTTTTCCAATTAAACACAAAAGCTAGAAATTGTTTCCCTTGAATTGACATTTTCTAGGCAAATAGAAAGCAATCAAAAACACTGTAAAAGGCAAACACATAAACGCTTGGTCTTACTGGCCTTATTACTTGGCGATTATGGGCAGGTAGATATTTTTCCGTGTGGTTGGTAAAATTTCACATCTTGACCCATACTGAGGATTAGGCTAACTATTTGGAATACAATATTGCATTTATCACTTTCCGAATTCTTCTATATTACCTTCATTTTCTTTCCTTTTTGTAGTTTTCAGCTAAATTTTGTTCCATTTGCTACAGGGTGGGGATTCTGGCACAAATGGGGTTAAGATTGAGCAAGAAATAGATACAAAGGTTGAAAATTTTTTGAGAGCTTCAGAGCAGAATACCGCTTCAAAATCATTGGTAACTGTTTCAAACACATCAGAAGTACATGTTAGACCTCATAAGTCTGACTATGATGATCTTCCCAAAGAAATGCATGAAATGAAAATTAAAGTCGATAAAGCTGATGACCATGAGGAGAAGATAAAGGTTCAATTCTGATTAGTTTTATTTATTTATTTCAATATATTATTTTACCGTTTCCCATTTCTCAAAATTAGAAAGAGTACTGCTTGTTACCAGCTGATGAAAATTTTAGTTTATTGCTTATAATGAACTTTGTGTGCAGGACATGGAGCCCACTGTTGTCAGTGGCAATGGAACTGAAACAGGTCAGATAATTGTGACTTCAATAGGTGGTCGGAATGGACAACCTAAACAGGTGATTTGAGTTTGTTTTTGAATGTTTGCAACATTTAGGATATCTAATCATGGGCTTACTCCATTCGATTTTTATTTTTTTGATATGCATAAAGATTTCCACTTTATATTATCTGTTATTTGATGATGTCATAAATGAAAATTAATTTCTGTTGTTTTCCCCAGACAATGTCTTATATGGCAGAGCGTGTGGTTGGCTCAGGTTCCTTTGGAGTTGTATACCAGGTATAAACATTAAGGAGCAATGTGGTTAGAGCAAGTTTGGCTAAGCTAAAACATCAGCAAAAAATTGTTTCGAAATATGTTTGGAAAACTTACTTTCAAGTAAAAAAAGTTAATTTGAAAGTAACTTGTACATTAAAATAAGTAAACTTGTTAAGCTTAGCGAAACATGCTTCTAGTGTCTCATGTAGGGAATTGAAGGATCATAACTTTGTATATAAAAGGACAATAAGATAGATTATTTTCCATTTTCCTTTCTTTTTAATTGTCTGCTACAGGCGAAATGCCTTGAAACGGGAGAATCTGTTGCTATAAAGAAGGTGCTGCAGGATAGGAGATATAAGAATAGAGAACTACAGATTATGCGCTTATTTGACCATCCTAATGTTGTTCAACTGAAACATAGTTTCTATTCTACCACCGACAAGAATGAGGTGTATCTCAATCTTGTATTGGAGTATGTGTCCGAAACTGTCTATCGAGCTTCAAGGCATTATAGCAGAGTGAACCAATGTATGCCCATTTTATATGTGCAGTTATATACATACCAGGTGTGTTTCGAGCTGTTAATGATTCACTTCATAAATTGGCTTTTGTTGTTAGCTTCAAGCTATGAGGATTGCATTACACAATGAATATAATAATTCCGCCCTATCTGCAGATATGCCGTTCACTAAATTATATACATAACGTAATTGGTGTATGCCACCGCGATATTAAACCGCAGAATCTATTGGTATGATTTTTAATCTGCACTGTTTGATTCCTAATATTATTGCTTTAGCTTTTTCTCCCATTATTTAATTTATTTCTTATAATTTATTTTTATTTGAACATAAATTTTCTTTGATGTTCGGAAGGTCAAGAAATTGTGTCTTTTGCAGGTCAATCCTCACACACATCAGCTAAAGCTTTGTGATTTCGGGAGTGCAAAGATGTTGGTATGTTCTATTTTTGTAGAATTTGATTAAGTCCCAACCACATGGAATCATTGATCTATAACCTGCGTTTTTATAGGTACCCGGTGAACCAAACATATCATACATTTGCTCTCGGTATTATAGGGCTCCAGAACTGATCTTTGGAGCTACGGAATACACAACTGCAATTGATATGTGGTCTGTTGGTTGTGTAATGGCCGAGCTACTTATAGGCCAGGTGAGTGTATACATGGCTTCATCTATGCTTCTGTTTGATAATACTATAATAGTTTATAAACTGGTTTATTTATGATTTTGAGGTAAGATGTGTGATTGAAAAGTGTGGAGAGAAAATGTGTGGTTAAAAGTGATTTTTTATAAACCGGTTACCAAACGGAGGCTTAAGTTAATTATGGTCATCCGCCTAATAGTAACTTTGAAGTTACCTTTTTCCTAAGCGATTTCAAGTGTTTTTTTTAATTGAGTGCAAAAACTTATTTGGGTAGAAAGTTTGTAGTCTTTACTTCTGTCGTATATACTTCTAATTATTCTTTAGATGCTGTTGGAGCTTCTCAGAGTACGATATCTTTGATGGTCTGTGATTTTTTTTATTCTTTCATCTCATCAAAGACAATATTTTTTTCTTTTGGATATCTTAGTCTTTTTATAGTGAAGTTGAGATGAACTTAGTACAGACATCATTCTGACTCATTTTTTGAACTTGTGCAGCCTCTATTTCCTGGAAAAACTAGTGTCGATCAGCTAGTAGAAATTATAAAGGTAGAGTATTATGGACTGTTCGATTTTATTGCATCTGTTATTCAGCCTTTTGTACCAAGTGTCTCTTAAGTTTCGCCTTTATCTATTGTTTGCGTATATTAGGTTTTGGGGACGCCAACCAGAGAGGAAATCAAGTGCATGAATCCCAATTACAGCGAGTTCAAGTTTCCTCATATCAAAGCTCACCCGTGGCACAAGGTTTGTCGAGGAACAGTTCCTTCTCCTCTGATCATTCTCTTTTCAGTTCAATTGTTGGAATCGAAAATGAAAATCCAAAGATGAATCTAACTGTAGTGTGTTTTGTAGATATTTAACAAGAGAATGCCACCAGAAGCAGTGGATCTAGTGTCAAGGCTGCTCCAGTATTCGCCGACATTACGTTGCACCGCAGTAAGTTATACTTCTTATCAAGAGCATGCTTAGCTAAGCTTACAACAGTGAAAAAGTAAATTCAAAATTTACTTATAAAATGTTCAGTTTTATCTTGTGTTTCCAAATATATGAATCCTTCATTGAGTCTTTCGGCTCGTGGATTTGATTCTGTGTTCATTTTTAGTTGGAAGCCTGTGCACACCCGTTCTTCGATGCTTTGAGAGAAGCTAACGCAGGTTTGACAAACGAGCGATCACTACCTCCTTTGTTCAATTTTACAGATCAAGGTGAATACAAATTTTCCCATGTGCCTTCGTTTGGTAATACTGTTTGGTTTATAAAATGATTTATTTGTGATTTTGAGGTAAAAAGTAGTTGAAAGTTGGAGAGAGAATATGTGGTTTGGGAAATTGTGTAGTTTATAAACATGTTTATAAACCCTTTATTTTCTCTTTACTTGCTTTGTTACATTTTTATGTTTCCTATGTTTGAGTTATTCTGTTTACTCTTACAGAACTGGCTGGCGCATCTCCCGAACTCCGACGTCGTCTCATTCCCGAGCATGCAAAGAAGTGAACTTTTTTTGGAAAAGCCGGCATTCTATAAGTTCTGTAAATGGGTTTTGGGCCGATTATTTGCCTGCCAAAGGCACACAAGATGATGCTTCAGTTGGCTTTTCCTCTAATGCATGACCTCTAGAGATGATTTTCTTCATGTACATGGCAAATGGAGTGAAAAAGGAAAAGAAAAAAAAAATCTTTTTTTTAGCAATATGGTTTCATTATATTCATATCTGGTTATTTATAAAGAATGAAGGTAACTTTTAAGCTTTAGCAGAACATGAAGAAAGGGAGAGAAAACTCCATGAAATTTTATTCAATGTTATAATATACTTTCAATTTTTTATTATTATAATATATATATATATATATATATATATATATATATATATATATATATATATATATATATATCAATTTCATGGAATTCAATTATCCTTTATGCATTTTCTTTTCGCCCATGCTTCATTCTCACGATGAATGAGGGAGTGCTAAATGTAATAAATTTTTTAACTGAACATTTTACTCAAATTCGTAACTCCTTCAAACGTCCACCAGTGTATATATTTATTTTGTTGCGTGAAATTTAGTTATTGAATTTTTTGAGTTTCTAATATAATATGTTAAGTTAAAAAAAAAAAAAAAAAAAGAAAAAGAAAAATTGGCAACCTACGTGTGGAGTATAATTTCATTATTTAATGTTTTTGTTCGAAAAAAATAGATTAAAATTAAATCAATCAATCAAAGTTAGACAGCTCGGATAGCCAAACTGTTCAAAATTGGGACAAAAATTGCAACAATGACTGTCCTTTTATCCACACGCGCTAAAAATTATATAAGGGTGATCGCTGTTATAAATTATTAGAAATTATTAAGAAATTCCTTTGTAGATCTCTACCTAATTTCTTACCTAACTTCCACCTAATTAATATTGTAAAGAATTATTGTGAATGACTTTATCTTCCTATAAATAGAGGTATTCATTGTTGTATTTCCTACACCTAATGGAATGAGAATTCTCCTCTCTATTCTCTCCATCTCTTCCTCTCTAATTCTTTTTTAGATTTTGATAGTTTTATAACACGTTATCAGCACGAGTCTCTAGTCAATTGAGTAATACGACGGGAGTATACTCTACAGTTGCATCTAAATGATGAACCTCTGTATCAGAAACCAGATTATTATTAATCAACGTTTCATATTTCAAATCTAGTGTTTTTGGTATTAGAAAACCATTTATACATAAGAGATTAGAAAATCAATTCCAAGTCCATAGAAAAATTGGAGAAATTGTGTAACCCGAAACTTTCAAAGCAAATTCACGCCAAACCATATATCCAAACGATAATCGGA
The DNA here is from genome assembly GCA_963555705.1 of Ligustrum vulgare. NCBI lineage: Eukaryota > Viridiplantae > Streptophyta > Magnoliopsida > Lamiales > Oleaceae > Ligustrum > Ligustrum vulgare. Next base: position 33,295,463 of record OY743174.1, read on the forward strand.
GATCAGATCCATGACTACGGCGACAGGACGGTCCTCCGGCACCAGTACATGTCCACGGCAGTGTCACCGTAACGAATTGGACTATTATGAATACCTTAACTGGAAGATATGACCCGCTCACTTATGAAAGGTAATATTTTAAATATCTCTTACATATTACGTTACCACATATATGTTTGGTTCTACAAATTTTAAGCATATCACGTTACCGCCTATATGGTCGGTTTAATTATTTCATTATGTTGATACCGCCTATATGGCTGGTTTAATTATTTCATTATGTTGACACCGCCTATATGGTCGGTATATCAATTGAATACATATAAACACCTCAGTTGTTGGTTAATTCTAACATATTGGAGGTTGTTGTCAACATATATACGTGGTGGTATAACCCCAGTATTAATATTGTATATAAAGGTTGTTGTCAACATATATACGTGGTGGTATAACCCCAGTATTATTATTGTTAATATATATACAATATTGTTATTTAATGTTTTATTAAATGATACCAGAAGTTATCACTACTAAAGATAGATAATATTTCGTCAAATGATACCAGAAGTTATCATTACCAAAAAGTTGGTAAATGTTGATAAAAATATTTTATCCAATGGTACCAGAAGTTACCAATATTTGTATTTGAATGGGTGGATGAAAATTATTCAACAAAGAGAATGATGATGTATGATAAGATAATATCACATGATAGCACGGATATAGCTAATGTGAAAATAATCTCATCAGTATTATGAGATGAATATTAGATGATAAGTGTCTGGAAAAGTTCTTGCACGAGCACTTATGTATTCCAGAAGAAGTACATATTTACTCCAGAAGAAGTAAAAATTATCATCTAAACATACTGAAATGATATTATTATTGCTCCTGAAGAAGTATAAACGAGTCATACATGCAAAATACAAAAGCGGGAAACATTTATGATCCTCAAAATGAGAGATGTGTTTCGGGAGTAGCCGTATCCTACCACCTCTGATCTTTTGAGGAAATAAAGAAAAAGATGTGTTTCAAGAGTAAGAATACTCCATACTCTACCACCTTAAATCTTTGAGGTACACAAGATTAAAACATTGATAAAATCCTAGAAATTTATGGTGTGTCTCAAGAGTGAGAATACTCCGTACTCTACCACCACCTATTCTAGGGTTCACAAAGATAAGTTTACATTAACCGGACTCCATTTTCGCTTGATTCCCCTTCCTTGCGACCAATCTATCTTAACTCCTATTCTCCTAGAAAATGGAGAGATGAATCCCTGTTCCACAGCATAATCAAGAAATGTTAGCAAACCATCAAAGAAATTGTTAACATTTAAAAGCCCAATAGGCTTAGTATGGAGATCTAGTTGAGCCCATGAGGTAATATTAAATATTTCTTCTAAAGTACCAAAACCTCCGGCAGGGCTATGAAGGCGTCAGAACCATATAACATGCAAGTTATGCGTTCATGGATAGATAAGGTTTGTACTTCATGCCCTCGTGTTTTCCCTGCAATATCAGCTAAAGGAGTAGGTATAACACCTATCACTCTTGCTTTCTCTGCTTGAGCGGATTGTGAAACACAACCCATCAATCCACTTCTACCTCCTCCATACACGAGAGTGATACCTTTCTCTCCCAATTTCTTTCCAAGATCCACTGCAGCTTCTAGATACCCAAAACTTTTTCCTACTTTTGATCCACAAAATACACATATAGTTTTAATCTGTCGAAGTTTTGATCCTTCCATCTTTGAGAGAATAAGGAAGGAAAAACTTATGAGAAAATGATATTTTGAGATGCATAAACTGTGAAAATCATTGGCTTTTTAAACTTGAAAAACTTCACTATTTACTGCTCGTATTTCGAAAAAGTGAAGATTTACTTTTGACAAAATCACCCTACTCACCTTTCGGTGATTTAATATTTTTAACCAGCCTTTATCAAAACCCGTGAAAGGAAACAGAAAAATATTTTATATGTACATATATATCAAATGATTTACCTTGTATTAATGCTGCATAGCCAAAACATCATTGTTTATAACAGTCTGGCAAACAGGATCTTTTGCTATTATATTTTTGAGACTATAACGCTCTTTATCGCTGATGAATTTAGCCCATAAAGATAGTAGCTCACGCTGCACATACCCACTAGGGTGCGTCTCAAGAGTCAATCGGATATCATCCAATGACTCCTTACTCAGTCCACCCTTAATGAAGTCTATCTTATCATCTCGATTTATGGATGAATATCCTATTGATTTACAACAGGTATCACATGTCCATCGAGCACATTTGTAGCAACTATTTAATCTTTTTACTCTTCACTTCTTTGCAAAAGTACTTTTACCTAAGCCAGGCTTATGCTTAGAAAATGAATCTGGTAATTCACCAGCTAATCGAACTTTTGCCTCAATCAACCAGCGAACATCTTCTGGGATGCCATGATCCATCAGCAACCTCAATCTTTCGAGCCTAATTCGATAAATTTTTCTCAAATCATTTACTGGAAGATTGGAATAATATTTGCGAATATTTGAAAATATGATATCCATTTTTGATGGATCTAGCCTTCTTCCCAAATCATTTATTTAAATGCATTATTCAACGCGTAAAAGAGCGATGGCTCCGCGTGTCAGTGATATCGATTCCATCAAGAAATAATGGAATAAATTATTGAAAAGGTGAGAACAATGAGGTAATGCGTCATTACCTTTTTCGATATAAGGGAAGATTTGGCGACAAAATTGAGATATTTTCTTGGATATTGTACCTGATTTTTCTGGTATAAAAGTAATAAAGGTATGCTGATTTGAAGTGTACAGAAATACGTACTAGTGAAATGGATACTGTATTGAACCAGAAGTTCATACATATGTACAAGTGAAATATCTTATTGAACCAGAAGTTCTATAATGATTGGTTAGATTCCAATTCAATAATGAGATTTATTGAGATTGAAAAATGGCATTCATTAAAGAACCAGAAGATTGTTATCATTGCTGCTTGTTCTCAAAAGCAAATTAATTATCTCACTAAGAAAATAAATGACTGATTATTTGCTCAAGTAATGATATTACGAGCAAAGTGATAAATGCTAGCATGAATATATCTTAAAGTCATTAATGATTTTACGAATTAGTTGAGATAATAGAATATTATATTGCTAATGGTTTAGCAGATTATTCTCATGCAGCAATATTATACAAACATGTCAATACTATGATTTGCTTGTGAAGCTTTATGATTTGTAAAAGTGCGATATGTATACAATCCACCAAAAGCGCACTTAGATATATGATTGAGATTATATCTCTAAAAGAATGACATGTGTTATGGCATTTTAGCCGATTGATAATGTTTGAGAACATTATGGGGAAAACACGCCTGAAGCGTAATTATGCCTGAAACATAATGATTATCGATTCCAAAAACAAATATCTCTTGAATGATTGAGATGATCCCTTTGAGGCTAAATACTCATAGTGAGTAAAAGTGACATAGTTAAATGATGAGATATTCAGGTACCTGATGATAGAACATATAAAGAGATCTCTCTATGTTATATTGAGATGGAATCGATAAATAAGTCGACTGCATACCCTCTTATGAAAATGAGGTTGATGAAATTATAATACTTTGACCAAGTATATAATCCCAATGTAGGGATTATTGTTCAAGGACCTGAAGTCCAAATGTTTAAATGTGTAAAGCCAGTAATTATATGTACAAATGAAAAATATTTCACAGTCGTAAAAGACGACTCGTTGCGACCTGAAGTACAAATGCTTAAATGTGTAAAGCCAGTAATTATATGTACAAATGAAAAATATTTCACAGTCGTAAAAGACGACCCGTTGCGCGCAAGATTTTTCATAGAACTGGCATAACATATGGTGGATAGACTATAGTCTAAATCACTAGCTTGAGCTCTTTGATATACCAATGAGTGAGATCAAAATGTATGATTCTCATCTCGGTACTTTGAGAGTATTCTTTGATGTACCAGTTGATCGCGGTACGTTGGGATTTCAAGTAAAATGATTGTAGATTATATGTCGAAATTGATATCTATTTCAATGATTGATTATACTCCTGCAAATTAGAAATTGCAGTTTATAAAGTGCAAGAACATACATGTATAAATCATTGAAAGACTCAATATGCCCAGATTAGTATCACTATAGAATGATACAAATGACTCCATGATATAATATGTTGAAAGTAAAATTGGAGTGTACCATTTATGACATCTGAGAAATTGGTTATTCACTAGAAGTGAATATGAAAATGAATATGTTTAATTATTCACCAGAAGTGAATTCTAGATTTGATTATTCACCAGAAGTGAATTCTAAATTTGATTATTCACCAGAAGTGAATTCTAAATTTGATTATTCACCAGAAGTGAAAGATGCAATATTTGATTATTCAACAGAAGTCAAAGATGCAATCGATAAATTAGTACAACATTGCTTAATATAGCATGTTATGACATCATAAATGAGCTATGAACAAAGCTCATCATGAATGATATGTTTGATGAAAAGATACGAGATTGCATCAATACACTTGTGATATTCCATGAAAGGAATAAATACGCGTTGCACTCTTTTTCCCTTAGTTGAGGTTTTGTCCTACAGGGTTTTCCTAGCAAGGTTTTTAATGAGGCAACAGTTGAGGCGTATTGATGAAAATTAATGAGAATACTGCACTCTTTTTCCCTTCGCTGAGGTTTTGTCCCACGGGGTTTTCCTAGCAAGGTTTTTGAGGCATCATCATATCTATCAACAAGCTATAATTCAGCAACACATTGTTATACTGGAATGATATAAACAAATGAAGAAAATCATACACATCTTATGAAGAATGTTATGATATCGGCTTCACACAAGAAGATTTTCATATATATATTCCAGAAGAAAGATGATATCATTATTCAAAAGGTTCATGAATACTTGATCGCACACTTCAGGGGGAGAATCATTTTGTCATGTTGTACTCTTTTTCCTTCATCCAGGTTTTGTCCCACAGGGTTTTCCTGACAAGGTTTTAACGAGGCAGCGGTTGTACTCTTTTTCCTTCGTTCAGATTTTGTCCCATTGGGTTTTACTGACAAGGTTTTAATAAGGCAGCACTAAAGCACTAAAACACTGAAGCAGTGAAGCACTTCAGATTTCAGTACATGATTTGTACTACTTATCATTGATGTCATTTTGGATATTAGACTCAATGATTAATGATGGCCAACATCAGGGGGAGCAGCTGTACTCTTTTTCCTTCGCTCAAGTTTTATCCCACTGGGTTTTCTTAGTAAGGTTTTAACGAGGCAGACAATTGAGCAATAAGTCATTCAAGGGGAGGCAGACAATTGAGCAATTGAGCAATAAGTCATTCAAGGGGGAGTGTTATAAATTATTAGAAATTATTAAGAAATTCCTTTGTAGATCTCTACCTAATTTCTTACCTAACTTCCACCTAATTAATATTGTAAGGAATTATTGTGAATGACTTTATCTTCCTATAAATAGAGGCATTCATTGTTGTATTTCCTACACCTAATGGAATGAGAATTCTCCTCTCTATTCTCTCCATCTCTTCCTCTCTAATTCTTGTTTAGATTTTGATAGTTTTATAACAGTCGCATTGATACCCATGCATGCTACCAGATATTGTAATTATGCCACCTCCAATTATTCTAACCTTAAAATGACATCTTGGAATAAAAAAATTGTCCAAATATCATCCTATTTTCACGACATTAAGAAAATATTGAAAAAAAAAATGTACATATATTGACCTTGATTACAGGAAATATTTAAGGTAAGTCTTAGAAATAATTAAGTTATCAGTTACGTAATTTTCTTGTAATCACATCAACCAAAAATGATATTCCAAATCTTCACCATCTCTGTTGGACCAAAACTGAAACCATAATTTTTTAATTTTTTTTGGTGTTTTAATTCCAACGAGAGTATATATGATCTGATAACCCATTTTGTAAGGATTTAAGGCTCAGAATCAAACCACAAAGATACAAGAATACAAGTTAACCACAAAGATACAAGAATATAAGTTAACCACAAAGAATCAAATCACTTTATTCAAAAACGTAAAGTTACAAAACCAGAAATCAAAATCCAGAACTATACATGAAAACTTCCAGAAACAGAAATCGCAAAGATAACCACAAAGAACAATTAGAGTTGCAGAAAACTCTGCCAAAACTCTTCACAAAACCGTATACTGATTATCACAAATCAGTATCAACTACAACCACAAAGAAACTACAACCAATATCTAAGATTTCTGGAAGAAATATAAAGAAAACTCAAAAGACAAGGCGATACAAAATCGCCTAACAGAGAGTAAAAGTTAGGGTTTTTTAGAGAGGAAGAGTCTAGAATGTCTAAGTATGCAGAGCGTCTCCTTTGATTTTAATACATGTGGACGGCCAGGATCCTCCCAACTGATCTAACGGCTTGTATTAGGCGGTGATGGTTAGATGGATCAAGGAACCGGGTTTCAGACATTGGGCTCAAGTAGTGATAGATTGGGCTGCTTCCGGTCCATTTTGCTTATTAAGTTCAATTGCCCAACAATCTCCACCTCAATTGAACTAGTTTCTATTACCTGAAAAACACACCAAACAAGTATCAAAGTTCAACCAAATTTAAAAAACTCAATGCATCTTTAAATTTGTTAACAGAAATAATCTTTGTTCCTGCATCTGCAGGATTAACCTGAGTTGGAATCTTAGCAAGTTTTACAATACCTTTATCAATAATGTCCCTAATGAAATGAAATTTAACATCAATATGTTTTGACCTATTGTGAAAAACAGGATTTTTACACAGATACAATGCACTCATGCTGTCAGTACATATTTCAACTTCAGAATCAGAAATGCAATCAATTTCAGATAATAAACCCTTTAACCATAAACATTCCTTAACAGCATCTGTAGCAGCTATATATTATGCTTCAGTTGATGATAAGGCAACAAGTTTTTGAAGCTGAGATTTCCAGCTAATACAGGAAGAATTTAAAGTAAAGAAATAAGATGATGTTGACTTCATGTTATCAATATTTCCAGCAAAATCTGAATCAACAAAACCTTTAAGTTTAAAATCAATTTTGGTTTTAGAAAATACTAGACTAAGTCTAGCAGAACCTTTCAAATATTTCAAAAGACATTTCATAGCTTCCCAGTGCAATTCACCAGGATTGCTCATAAATCTACTTAAAACACTTACTGCAAATGCTATATCAAGTCTGGTACAAACCATTAAATACATGACTGATCCAACAGCATTTGAATAAGGCAAATTTTTCATTCTAAGCAATTCATCATCAGACTTAGGCAATGCTCAACAGATAATTTAAAATGTGCAAGCAAAGGTAAAGATACAGGTTTTGATTCAGATAAGCAGAATCTGTTTAAGACCTTTTCTATGTAATGTTTTTGATTTAAAAACAGTTTTCCTGATTGTCTATTCCTAGAAATATCCATGCCAAGTATTCTTTTAGCATTACCTATATCTTTCATTTCAAATTCAGAATGCAATTTGTCTTTAAGAACATTAATATCATACATATTTGGTCCAACAATGAGCATGTCATCCACATATAAAAGCAAGTAAATGAAATCATTTTACCAAGTTTAAAATAAAAGCAGGAATCATATTTACTTTTCTGGAAATTTAGGCTTTGGATATAAGAATCAAATCTCTTATACCACTGCCTAGGAGCCTGTTTTAAGCCATACAAATATTTTTTTAACAAACAAACCAAATCAGAATTTCTGCCTTTTTCAAAACCTTTAGGTTGATGCATATACATTGTTTCATCTAAGGAACCATAAAGGAAAACAGTTTTAACATCCATTTGCTCAAGTTCTAAGTCAAATTGAGCAACCATAGCAAATAGAATTCTGATAGAAGTGTATTTTACAACAGGTGAAAATATTTCATTAAAATCAATTCCCTCTTTTTGAGAAAAACCCTTTGCTACAAGCCTAGCCTTGTACCTAGGTTTCATATCCTTAGATTCAATTTCTTTCAGTTTAAAAATCCATTTACAGTCAATTATCCTTTTATTTACAGGTCTATTGACTAAAATCCAGGTATCATTCTTTAAAAGTGAGTCAATTTCATCTTACATTGCTGCAAGCCATAGTTTGGAATCTTTAGAAGAAACAGCTTCTTCAAAAGATTGAGGTTCATGTAAAATAGGATCAGAATATGTAAACGCATACACAAAGTCAGGATCCTCAAACCTAGGAGGAGGTCTAATCTCTCTTCTAGGTCTATCCCTAGCCAATTGATAATTTTCAAGATTACTTTCAGCTTCAGGGATATCAATAGTTTGTGGTTCAGTACCTGCAGGTTCATGTTCAGGTTCAAGAATGACATTTGGAGACTGTGGGGGTTGCTCCACCTGAAACTGAGTATTGGGCAGGCCATTTTCATCACTTAAATGGTCTGCACTCAGCTCAGTAGTTATAAAATCTTTTTCTTTAACAGGATCAGTCAATTTTTCATTTTTGCAAGGAAAATCATTTTCATTAAAGACCACAGACCTACTCAAAATGACCCTGTAACCTCCCTGACCCATAACCTATAGCCCTTGACTCCTTCTCCATAACCAAGAAAGACACATTTTAAAGACCTGGAGTCAAGTTTAGTTTCAGAATGGTGTGAGTAGGCAGCACAACCAAAAACTTTTAATTTTGAAAAGTCAGGAAGATAATTATTCCAGATTTGATCTGGAATCTTAAAGTCAATAGCACTGCAGGGAGATAGGTTTATCAAATAGGATGCAGTTTTGACTGCTTCACCCCCAAAAAATTTTAGGCAAATTTGAATCCAGTAAAAGACACCTAGTTCTTTCAAGAAGTGTCCTATTCATTCTTTCAGCAACCCCATTTTGCTGTGGACTGCAGGCAACAGTCCTATGCCTAAGAATACCTAAGGTGCTACAAAAAGAATCAAACTCTTGATTACAAAATTCTAAACCATTATCAGTTCTAATAGTTTTGACCCTTTTTCCTTTCAAATTTTGAACTAAGGTGATCCAATTTTTGAAAACAGACACAGTAGCATCCTTAGTTTTTAACAAATGCACCCAGGTTTTCCTAGAAAAGTCATCTACAATAAGAAGAAAATATCTGAAACTTGAAACTGAACCCACAGGAGCAGGACCCCACAAATCAGCATGCACATATTCAAGCACATTAGTAGATTTATGAATACCTTTACCAAATGAACTTCTTTTTTGTTTGCCTAAAACACATTTTTCACAGAAGTCAAGTTTATGCAACACATCATTACCAAATACACCTTTGGTTTCAAGTAACTTAAGTCCCTTTTGTCCAATGTGTCCTAATCTTTTATGCCATAACTCAGTTTTATTCAAATCAGACACAGCATTAAAAGACTTAGCATAAACAGGCAAAGCATTCAACATATAAATCCCATTAATTTTGGGAGTACTCATGATCAAGCATTTATTTTTGAAAATACTCAAAAAACCATTTTGCATTCTGATCTCAAAAGATTCAGAATCTAAAACTTCAAGTGAAATCAAGTTCCTTTTCAAATCAGGAACATATCTGGTTTTATTCAAAATAAGAGTTTTGTTATTTTCAAGTTGTATCAAAACCTTTCCAATACCTTTCACATCACAAGAAATATTGTTGCCTAGTTTCACAGAACCAAAGCAATCATTACTGAAATAAGCAAACATATCCTTTTCAGGACACATGTGAAAAGTACAACCAGAATCTAAAATCCATTCATTTTTGTTATCTGACTCAGTAGTGACATAAACCACCCCATTATTATTATTATTATCTTGCATTGCAGCCTCAGTCTGATTACTGATTCCCTGTTCATTTTTCCTTTTAAAACAGTATTTAATATGATGTCCAGGTTGGCCACAGTAAAAGCAAATTCTAGGTGGTTTATCTATATTCTAAGTACCAGCATTATTATCCTGAGATCTAATATTGTTCTGGTTTCTGAAATTATTGTAATTTTTAGCATTATTATCTTGATTTCTGAAACCAGGTTGACTTCTAAAATTACTGTCTCTAGGCCTATTGAAGTTGCCCTTATTTTGAAAATTTCATTTTACAGGCTTGTTATTCCAATCCCTATTATTGCTAGAATTATTCCAATTTTTATTGAAATTTGTTCCAGCCTTGTTCAGCCTAAAAGAGTTCTTCTTCCTAGAGGTACCTATCACATTATAGGCTTCCTTAGGATTATGTTTAAACTCTAACTCTTTATTTTTAAGGGATGTATGAACTATCTCAGTGGTCAACTTTTGCCCCCCATATTCTAGGGCATTCCTTAAATCTTTAAACTTATCCCCCAGAGCATTCAATAAACAAATAACTTTTTGTTCATCTGTAAGTTTTTCATCACAATTTAATAGACTTTGTGTGATCTCAGTAAACCTACTCATGTTCTCTTCTACATCCTTAGATTGATCAAATTTAAAAGAGAAATATTGCTTTCAAAGAAAACACTTATCAGGCAAGGACACAGTATCAAAAAGTTCTTCCAATCTGTCCCATAGTTCTGATGTAGTTTTGGTCTTGCCTACTTGTCTAATAACATTATCAGATAAGTGTAAAAATAAAGTGCTCCATGCAGTTTCATCAATTTCAAGTTGTTTGTCCTGAGGGGTATCAAGGGGCCAAGATTTATCAATTGCCTTAGTACATTTCATTTGAAGTAGTAAAGCTCGCATTTTTTGGCTCCAGAGGTTGAAATCCCCTTTACCATTTCATATTTCAACATCTACCTTAACAGTAGCCATTGAAATAATGACTAAGATTTAGAAAATATTTCAAGTTATTGAGCTTTAGTAGTTCAAAGAACAAATAATCAGACAGTAATCAATAATGCAGGTCACAATCACAAGTAAGACAATATCACAATGTCAAGTACTTATATTCAAGAAATGTTTGCTAATATTCAGAACACAGTTTTCAGCAAACAAAGTAATCAAGGTGATCACAATTCAACAGTCTAATTACTCAATCAAGAAAAATGTTCAAAGCAGTATACTGATAAAAAACGTCCTTCCAGTATATCCCTCAACCTATACTGGATATTCCCACACTCCCTCAGATTCCCGGATTCTCAATGAAATCCTGGACAAAGGTAAGCTAGGGGTCCTAGTTATAGGCTTCAACGGAGAGATTTGGGAGAGGACAGGAAATTTGAAAACAAATTTGCAGTATAGAAAGATTGCAGTAAATAAAAGATATCACCTGATTGCAAATATAATAAGCTACAGAAGCTTCCACAAAGAGCAAATATCAACAAGTTCAAGGGCCTCCAAGAATCAGCACCACAGATTATAATCACCATGAAGAACAACCACTAAGGTACAATGTAGGATTCTTTCCTTTAAAAATCAGTATATTTATAAAGAAAAATATACCGAGTTTCAGAATCCTAAAAATGTGGACTCGGATACAGGGATTCAGAAACCCAAAAAAAATAGAGAAACCCTAATTTTGAAAATAGGTTCCAACGAAAAATATCCACGAAGTCAGAGTATCAAGAGATTTATACAAAAACTTCAAGAATTTTAAATCTGAAAATTTCTCTCAAAAATATTTTCAGAAAACCACAAAACGATTTACAGAAAAGGTTTAAACAACTCAAGAAAAGTATTTTCTTCAAAGTTTAACACAAGAACCAGAAACCCTAAATCGTTTTTGCAAAAATCTCAACAACTTCCAGAAAACCCTAGATCCAACAAGAACAGATCTGGATCCAAAAGATCCGAGTCTAAACCACAGTGTATTTAAAGAACCCTAAGGCTCTGATACCACTGTAAGGATTTAAGCCTCATAATCAAACCACAAAGATACAAGAACACAAGTTAACCACAAAGAATCAAATCACTTTATTCAAAAACGTAAAGTTACAAAACCAGAAATCAAAACCCATAACTATACATGAAAATTTCCAGAAACAGAAATCGCAAAGATAACCACAAAGAACAATTAGAGTTGCAAAAAACTCTACCAAAACTCTTCACAAAACCGTATACTGATTATCACAAATCAGTATCAACTACAGCCACAAAGAAACTACAACCAATATCTAAGATTTCTGGAAGAAATATGAAGAAAACTCAAAGTCCAGACGAGGCGATACAAAATCGCCTAACAGAGAGAGTAAAAGTTAGGATTTTTGAGAGAGGAAGAGTCTGGAATGTCTGAGTATGCAGAGCGTCTCCTTTGATTTTAATACATGTGGACGGCCAGGATCCTCCCAACTGATGTAACAGTTGTATTAGGCGGTGATGTTTAGATGGATCAAGGAACCGGGTTTCAGACATTGGGCTCAAGTAGTGATAGATTGGGCTGCTTCCGGTCCATTTTGCTTATTAAGTTCAATTGCCCAACACATTTCATTCTATGGATGTCGCGAGGCATCATCATTGTGTAGTGATTATCATTCCCTTCAACAAGTGAAACTCAATGCATGTGTATGTTTCCTTGGTGATGATAAAAATGGGTAATTTAAAGATCACAAAGACTGAATGAGTTTCGATAGCAACGAGTGCATAACGATCAGGTAATTTCATTATATTTGTAAAAAAACATACTCTGCATTCAAAAATATTGGAATATGCTCATGCTAGTTTGTGCTTTATCAGTTTCAAGCATTCATTGATTATTTTTAATGCTATTTTTGTGATTATGAATATTGGTTCATAGTTTAACTTTCACATTCGCCTGTAGCCATCCCTTCTCCGTTATGGCCAACCTATTTAATCGTATCCCTTATATCGATCTTTGAAAATCTCTCTTAGTCAAGCTATGCGCTGAATTGATGCCGTCATCTAGATGTATCTGAAATGACGATAAATTCTTAATACTCAAAGATTTCATTGAATGATTAATGTGACAGACTACCAAGTTGATATCAAAACAGTCAAGCTTATTAAAATTAATCCTCCAGTTTGGTCTTACTAAACTCGATAGCAGATCTTATCAATTGTATTGCCGTTGCATTCCCCTTTATGTCCTTTGTCATTATGAAATTGATTATATAATTTGTACAATGCAGCTGTCAAATTGAGAGAAGAGTGACCTCGATAATTTTAATAGGAATTTCATAAGGATGATTAATATTAAACCAGGTTTGTTACTGAAGTTATACGTTATAATGAATATTCACGAATTTCTACTTTCACTTCATATAATTGTACATGCTGTGAGTATAAAATGTATTATGTGTTATGGTTATTAATTTTTTTCCCAATTACCAGGTAATGGCCAATGTACCCGTATTCTTGCACTATGGTGGTGAATGGGATAATTCGATGAAATATAGTGGATATTCGATACGTGGAATGGTGGTGGGATCCAAGTGCTCATATAATAATCTTTTGACGTTGGTATCTCAACACCTGATTGCTGCGATTATTCGAAGTTTCTTTTGAAACTTTCAAGCAAAGTTAGATCTGACCTCAGATCTTTCACGATCAAGTACCAAAGTGCCAAGTTACCACAAGATCCGTAGCCAAAATATGCAGATCTCTTAAAAACTCAAAGGTTTCAAAAATAATCAACCCTGAGTACGTAGGGGTTTTTCAAAAAAAAATTGAAGTTGCAAGAGGAAGAACAAAGATTCCAGAAAACTCAAACGAAAAACCTCCAAAAAATTTTCCCGTATCAGAAACCCTAAGGCTCTGATAGCACTGTAGATATTTCAAGAGAATCAACCCAACAAAAACGAAGAACTTTATTGATTTTCAAACAACAACACTAAAGATCTATATCAAAATTTTGGTTTTAATACACAAAAACGCAAAAACCACAAATCATCGGACTTGTACTAAAAACTCTCTGAAAACTCTCAACAAATGAATCAAAGTGTGTTTACAATGAACACAAGTATACTCTCAAACAATTTCACAAGAATATTTACAAATCTTCTTCTGAAAACAAACAGAAAGAGAGAATCGCCAAGAATCAAATAGGTAGAGGGAGAGAGAGAGCAAAAGCAGAGAGACGAGAGAATAGATCTGAATGGAAGTGTCTGGACCCTTTTCATCTGCTGAAGTGATAAGGTTGATCCAACGGCCCTAACAGGGCCAAGTGGTAGAGATCAACGGCCTAGACAGATTCAGTTGGCTTTAAAGAAAACGTTATACAAAAGTGCGACTTGGGCCTCTGATGAAACTGAAGATTGGGCTCAGCAGTATTGAATGAAGGTGGGCAGACTTATCCGTTTGGGCTGGTCTGAATGAACTGCAGTTGGACCAATTGTCTTTACACTTTCACTATATTTTCTTTCTCCCTACTTGATATCTTGATGTTAAAAAATGTGCAAGGGTTAGTGAATAAACAGCCTAATTTACTAAAGTCATATGTATCAAAATGAATTCCTGTTAAAGAATGCATTATATAAGAACACCAAAGTAGGTGGTCATACCCTTTCAACCGCGATGTCGTACATCTGCTTGATATTCTCTTTGGTTAGAACAAAACCATCATCAAGAACAACGGATCCTTCATCAAATTCAAACTCAATTCCTAAGTCAAATGATGGTGGGTCAAATGTTCCAGGAAACTCCTCCACTGGTTTTTGATGAACAAAACTTGTATTGTACGGTGACGTGCTTCCTACCGATGCCTGTTTTGACAACGAAAAAAAATCGTATTATACCACGACGTGTATAAAATGTCTATAATTTAAGAGCTGAACACAATGGAATGAAAACAAATCTACCAAAATATTAGGACGTGAATATGATTGTATAGACAGATGAATCATAGAAATTTTCACGTATATAAGACTACTTGTTATAGTTAGCTGGTAGTAAAAAAATGAAAATAATTAACAATACAAAATAGTAGGACGGACACAAAAAGAGTTACCGGAACCCTTCTAGCCATACCTTGTTGCACGAGGTGGATCTACCTATTTTCTGTATGAGTAAATGTGCATTTGTAGACGTCCAACTATAGGCTTCTTTCCCCCTTGTATCCTGAACTTAATGGAATGAAGTATCAGTGCATATATATGCAATTAATTCTTGTAACTATTGAACCCCCAACTGATATATCTTAAATTTTGTGAAATATAAATGCAAGAAAAATGAAAATCCCCTTTTCAGCCCTATCACAGGATTTTTAATTTTGTTATTAAACTTTGAGACGGCATAATTTCTTGCAATGCAGCAACAGTATCTGACTGTGATGATAATTGTTTTGAAACAAAGAGGAGGAAGACAATGTTCATTCATCAAGAAAAAAGTTGGTACAAAGCCCTTACATATAGCCATACATTTGAAACAAAAGAAAGTGATTTCTTGTCACATCTCCTACCAACTACCATACATTACAGCTGGAAAATCAGAGCAACTTGCATTACTAACTGAACTAGTTTAATAAACTAAGATAACAACCAAAATAAACTGAGCTAAATGACAACAAAAGTGTCACACACACTTTAACATTCCTCCTTGACACTTTTGTTGGAAACACCAAGGCAATTCCTTAATGTTTCAAACCTTTGCTTTGCCAATGCTTTAGTAAATATATTAGCAACTTGCATTTCAGAACTGCAGTGCATTAGCTTCACTTCATTCTTCTCTTGAGCCTCCCTGATGAAGTGATATCTGATATTTATGTGCTTGGTTTTTCCATGAAAAATCGGATTCTTCGCAATTGCCACAGCTGACTAGTTGTCACAAAAAATTGTAGTTGCATCAGATTGATTATGTTTCAAATCAATCAAAATTTTCCTCAGCCAGATAGCTTGGTTGGTTGCCTCAGTTGCTGCTATATACTCTGCCTCTGCTGTAGATTGAGCCACAGTTTTTTGCTTGATTGAGTTCCAACAAATAAGACTTGATCCAGCATAAAAGGCGTAACCAGAGGTACTCTTCATGTAATCCAAAGAACCACCCCAATCACTGTCGGTGAAACCAGTTAGCACCAGATTTTCCGACTTCCTGAAACTGATTCCAAAGTCTTCTGTCCCTTTGATATATCTCAGCACTCTTTTGGCAGCTTGAAAGTGAATTTGACTTGGCTCTTGTCTGAATCTTGACAATAGGTTTACAGCAAACATTATATCTGGTCTTGTAGTTTTAATATACAATAAACAGCCAATCAAACTTCTAAACAACTTCCCATCAATTTTGATTGCACCATCATCCTTCATCAGCTTTGAATTCAGAACCAAGGGAGTGTTGACAGGTTTGCAATTTTCCATATGGAACTTCTTCAACACTTCCTTGACATATCTCTTCTGGCAGACAAAAATCCCAGCATCAGTTTGATCAACTTCCATTCCAAGAAAGAAATTCATTTCACCTAAATCAGACATTTCAAAAACCTTCATCAGTTCATTCTTCAACTCCATGATCAAGATTTTACTGCTTCCAGTGATTAAAAGGTCATCAACATAAAGAGATATGATGAGCAAATCCTCCTCCACTGATTTAACATACAAGGTTTGCTCATTTACACTCTTCTTGAATCCCAGACTGCATAGATGATTATCTATCTTGCTGTACCAGCTTCTTAGCGCCTGTTTCAAACTATATAAAGCTTTCCTTAGCAAGCAAACTTTATCTTCTTGCCCCTTTTTTATAAAGCCTTCAGGTTGCTCAATAAAAATCTCTTCATTCAAGTCTCCATTGAGAAAGGCTGATTTTACATCCAATTGATGTATCTTCCAGTTTGATTGAGCAGCCAATGCAAATAAAACTCTTATAGTTTCAAGTCTGGCCACAGGTGCAAATGTATCAGTGAAATCAACCCCAAATTGCTGAGAATAACCTTTAACCACCTGCCTGGCCTTGTGCTTATTGATTGAACCATCAGCATTCAGTTTTATTCTAAATACCCATTTAACTCCAATGATATTCTTGTTTTTTGGTCTATCAACCAGTAGCCAAGTGTTGTTCTTTTCAATTGCAGTTATTTCAACTTTCATAGCTTCTATCCATTCCTTAGAATGAGCAGCATCTTCATAGCTTACTGGTTCCAGAATCGCAGAGTTACATGTTGATGTGATCTGAAGTAGGAGACCAAAGGAGAAGTCGACCTATCGGCAATGCGACAGTGATCTACGCGAGAAACGGCACAAGTTTCATGTTGGAAGCGAGCCGAGGAGACAAAGGGATCGAGCCGAATCAAAAGGGTTAAGATTTGGCGACCAAGACCACATTCACGGCCGTAAAACCAGTGTTCACGGCCGTAACTTTGCTATCGCACGGCCGTAACTCCAGATTCACGGCCGTAACCAAGTTATACAGTTTTTATTCAGAAGGTGTCTTACGGCCGTAAGAATCAATGTCACGGCCGTAAGACACAAAATCAGTTTGGACCCGAGGGTCAATTACGGCCGTAATGTATATTTTCACGGCCGTAATTCCAACGCGTTTTAATTTGTGTTTTTGCGGCTAGGTTAACTTTGGACGCGTTTTTTGGTTATATTATGCTTTCTTTATCATTGTAAAAAACAACTTTTGAATTATTTTGAATGAATGTGAGATTTTCTCTCTCTAAAAGGAGGATTCCTTTTTTCTTGTTCTTGAAGAACAATTCATAGAACTTATCAGATATTTTCTTGAATATTTGTGGCGTTCCAATCAGAAACTTATCAAGGAATTTGGCATCCCTTGTGGCGTCTCGAAAACCTCGGTTCTTCAATCCGCATCGTCAATTTATTGCGTCGTGATTGTTGGGTCCAGGTCCTATCGTCAATCTTATTTTAATTCCCGTCTATTTATTTTAATTCTTGTTAATTTTCTTGTCAGATCTGATTTAGATCTTTCCTAGGGTTTTATTTATCGTTATTCCGCGTGTTTGACGAGATTCCCCGACTGGGATCGCGTCATCTGGTATCAGAGCTTGGATCTATTTCAGATTCTTGCGTTTCTTGATTTTTCGTGTTCTTCGCATTCTTCGTGTCAGTCATAAATTTTTCCAGTTTGATCCATAAGAGTCAGTCCCAAAAAATTCAAAAGTGTTTTTCTTGTTCGTTTCTCGTCCAAATCCAATTCCGTTTTTTTCGCCATATTCGTAGTCAGATTGTCTAACAGTTTAGAAAAAAAAATTCCATTATTTTCCTAAATATTCCGAATTTGTTTCTGTGAGGACTAATAATGTCTAGCAGACGGGATTCATCATCTTCATCAGTGGGAGACAACCAGGGAATTTACAAAAGGGAGCCAGCAGCTCTATCAACGAGCCACAACAAACGACCGAAAGGTATGAATAGAGTGAATAAAAATGATGTAGGTGTGATGGAGACGATACATGAGCAGTTTGAGAAGTTGATGACTAGGATGGATAAGCAGGAGGAAACTATTAACAAGTTGCGTAGGGAACAAACTCGTGCGGGTCCTAGGGTTAGGAGGGAAGACCGGAGGGATCATAGGGGGAGACATAATCAAAGGGTTGGATATGGGTTTGATGATGAAGAGTTTTCGAGTGAAGGAAGTAGTATCCAATCATTTGTGGATAGTGTAAGGAGGAGAAGGGGTAGAGGAGATAGGAATGAAAGGGCGAATAATAGAAGAGATCGTGGTGATCGGGATGAGATAGATGATAATCTAGGTAAAATAAAAATGTCTATCCCACCTTTTCATGGGAGGAGTGATCCGGAAGCTTACCTAGATTGGGAGAAGAAGGTAGAATTGATGTTTGATTGCCACAATTATTCTGAAGGAAAGAAGGTGAAACTAGCGGTTGTTGAGTTCACCGATTATGCCATTAATTGGTGGGATCAGTTGGTGAAGGATCGGAGGAGGAATGGTGAAGAGCCGGTGGATACGTGGCGTGAGATGAAAACAATCATGAGGAAGAGGTTTGTCCCAAGCCACTATCATAGGGATATTTATCAAAGGTTGCAGGGGCTCACGCAAGGTTCTAGGGGTGTAGAGGAATATCATAGAGACATGGAGGTAGCCATGATTAGGGCCAACGTGGTGGAGGATCGGGAAGCTACAATGGCTAGATTTTTGAGTGGGCTGAACAAGGATATTGCGAACATTGTTGAGTTACAACATTATGTGGAACTAGAAGACATGGTTCACATGGCAATGAAGGTAGAAAGGCAATTAAGGCGGAAGGGGACATCTAAACAATCACCAGGAACCTATCCTACATCACAACCGAGGAAGGATCACAATGATGAGCACGTCCCGAAGGGAAAGGAGGAACTTCCAACTAAAGGTAAAAATATTTCTGATTCTCAACCTACTAGGGATAGAAATATTAAGTGCTTTAAGTGTTTGGGGTCGGGCCATATAGCATCACAGTGTCCAAATAAAAAAGTAATGCTTTTGCGTGATAATGGTGAAATTAGTTCTGAGGATGAATTTAAGGGAATGCCTAAGTTAGTAGATATTGGGGCTAGTAGTAGCGATGAAGAGGGGTTAACTTATGCGGTGAAAGGGTCCCTTGTGAATAGACGTGTCCTAAATTCTCGAACTAAGATAGTTGAGATTGATGAACAGCGGGATAATCTTTTCCACACGAGGTGTTTGGTGGGGAAAAAGGTTTGTGGGATGGTAATTGATGGGGGAAGTTGTACTAATGTGGTTAGTACATTATTGGTGGAGAAGTTGGGATTGCCTAAGGTGAAACACCCCAACCCCTATAAATTACAGTGGTTAACCGAGTCGGGAGAACTTAAGGTGAACAAGCAGGTTAATATTAAATTCACCATTGGGGGTTATAGAGATGAGGTTGTATGTGATGTGGTCCCTATGAATGTTGGGCATATTTTATTGGGAAGACCATGGCAACATGATAGGAGAGTGGTGCATGATGGGTTCAAAAATCAATATTCTTTCGTGAAGGGAGGGAAAAGGATCACTCTTGCTCCGCTAACGCCTAAAGAGGTCCAAGAGGATCAATTGAAAATAAAAAGCGAGTTTGAGGAAAAAAATAAGAGCGTTGAGGCCACGACCTCAGAAAAAGGAGAGGGTGTGAAAATTGAAAACAAGAGAGTTGAGGCAACGACCTCAGAAAAAGGTGAGCTTGAGAGTACAAAGAAAAAGAAAAGAGAGCCCACCACAAAAAAGAGCTTATTTGCATTCGCTAACACATCCCTCCCTAGTTTGGCTAATTCTGTTTTGCAGGTACTACAATCAGATTACAAAGCTAAGGCCAAAAGGAAAATTAATTGCCGGACAGGACAACCCCAAAGGATGATGTATAGCACCAAACAGGAACAGGTCCCTCGAACCAACGAAAGAAAGAGTTACATAAAGGAGAGGCCATATACGGATTCGAGGTCGAATCCTTTCCAAGAAAGGGGGGATGATGTGATCCGAAGTAGGAGACCAAAGGAGAAGTCGACCTATCGGCAATGCGACAGTGATCTACGCGAGAAACGGCACAAGTTTCATGTTGGAAGCGAGCCGAGGAGACAAAGGGATCGAGCCGAATCAAAAGGGTTAAGATTTGGCGACCAAGACCACATTCACGGCCGTAAAACCAGTGTTCACGGCCGTAACTTTGCTATCGCACGGCCGTAACTCCAGATTCACGGCCGTAACCAAGTTATACAGTTTTTATTCAGAAGGTGTCTTACGGCCGTAAGAATCAATGTCACGGCCGTAAGACACAAAATCAGTTTGGACCCGAGGGTCAATTACGGCCGTAATGTATATTTTCACGGCCGTAATTTCAACGCGTTTTAATTTGTGTTTTTGCGGCTAGGTTAACTTTGGACGCGTTTTTTGGTTATATTATGCTTTCTTTATCATTGTAAAAAACAACTTTTGAATTATTTTGAATGAATGTGAGATTTTCTCTCTCTAAAAGGAGGATTCCTTTTTTCTTGTTCTTGAAGAACAATTCATAGAACTTATCAGATATTTTCTTGAATATTTGTGGCGTTCTAATCAGAAACTTATCAAGGAATTTGGCATCCCTTGTGGCGTCTCGAAAACCTCGGTTCTTCAATCCGCATCGTCAATTTATTGCGTCGTGATTGTTGGGTCCAGGTCCTATCGTCAATCTTATTTTAATTCCCGTCTATTTATTTTAATTCTTGTTAATTTTTTTGTCAGATCTGATTTAGATCTTTCCTAGGGTTTTATTTATCGTTATTCCGCGTGTTCGACGAGATTCCCCGACTGGGATCGCGTCACATGTTGCATAAATATCCTGAAGTGATCTAGTTTTTTGCACTTCATCTTCAGAATCTGATTCAGCTTCATTTTCATTTTCTCTTTGATCATTACCTGCATCTTCATACTCATCATTACCAGCATCTTCATACTCATCATTTAGTGTGATCAATCTTGGAATTTCAGATATTTTCACAGCATTTGAATCCCAATCCCAAGATGATTTTTCATCAAACTTAACATCTCTGCTGGACACAACCTTGCTGGTTTTGGGGTTAAGTATCCTATAACCCTTAGCATTATCACAATATCCAACAAAAATTCCAACATCTGCCTTTTGACTCAATTTATCTCTTTTTGCTTCCGGTATGTGCATGTAGCATACACTTCCAAACACTTTTAAATGGGAAATGTTTGGTTTAACTCCATACCAGGCCTCATAAGGAGTTAATTTGTCCAATGCTTTAGTGGGCAGCCTATTTAGAAGATAAATTGATGTGTTCACAGCCCCAGCCCACAATGCTTTAGGAATGTTCTTCTCCAACAACAGACATCTTGCAATCTCCATTGCTGTTCTATTTTTCCTTTCACATACCCCATTTTGTTGAGGAGAATAAGGAATGGTAAGTTGATGTTTAATACCCAAATTTTCACAAAAATTATTGAACTGATTGCTGGTGTATTCGGTGCCATTATCAGTCCTAATGGCCTTAATTTTACAATTACTTTCATTCTCAATGCACCTCCTAAACTTCTGAAAGATTGCAGGCACTTCTGATTTTGATTTGAGGAAGTAGACCTAACACATTCTAGTTAGATCATCAATAAATAGGATGAAGTATCTACTACCATTCATGGATGATGTTCTCATCGGCCCATAAACATCTGAATGGACAAGTTGAAGTTTGGATAGAGCTCTCTTAGATTGATTTTTAGGAAAAGGAAGTCTGGTCTGTTTTCCTTTTTGACAAATTTCACACACACAAGAAGCTTCACATATATTTGGCATGTTTTCAACTAGCTCAAGCTCATTCAAAGACTTAAGAGAGAAATAGTTAGCATGGCCAAACCGTTTATGCCAAATTTCTGATTCATTTTTTGTGCAGGTAGTGGCCTGCAGATTAATGTTTTCCCATTTCAAAGGAAAACTTCTATTTTTCATTTCCACAATCATCAACTCCAGATTACTTTGATCCAAAATTTTACAGCTACTATCCTTAAATACTAAGGTATAGTTCTTCTCAATTAACTGACCAACACTTATCAGATTTTGATCAATGTTTGGCACATATAGAACATGAGATATGCATTTCATACCAGATGGAGTCTGAACTGAGACCTTTCCAATGCCCTTCACAGCCACAAGCTCTCCATTTCCAACCTTTACTTTTGATCTGTAGCCTTTATCTAACTCCACAAAGATATTAGCATCTGATGACATGTGATGAGTGCAGCCACTGTCAAGCAACCATGTTGGATTCTTACTGCTGATTGACTGATTTTGAGCTGAGAAAAGATGTTCCTCACATTGATCTTCAGCAACCTTGGCCTGCTGAACCTCCTTCTTTTCCTTTTGATTTTTACAGACCTTTTCAACATGCCCAAATTGCTTACATACCCTGCATTGGACACCAGGCCTATACCAACACCATTTAGGAGAATGGCCTTTCTTTTTGCAATGTGGGCATGGAGGATACTTTGCATCCTTTCCAGTTCCTTTCACCTCAGTTTCTCTCTTCCAGTTTTGTGTCTTTCTTTCGCCAAAACGTGTCTGAGATGTGTGCTTGCCTTTAGCAAATAGAGCACCTTCTACTTGCTCTTCTTTCCTGAACATTCTTCTTTGTTCAGTGGCATGAAGAGCATTTACAAGCTTAGCCAAGGAGATACTTGCCAAATCCTTTGAATCTTCAAGAGAGGAAATCTTGGATTCAAATTTCTCAGGCAAACTGATCAATACCTTTTCCACTACTCTCTTGTCTGGTAAGTCTTCTCCCAGCAGTCTGATTTGATTCACAACTTTCATAAGTCTATCAGCATAATCTCTTACAACCTCTGTTTCCTTCATTTTCAGTATTTCAAACTCCCTTCTCAGGTTGAGCAATTGAATCTGTTTAGTTCTTTGACTTCCCTGAAATTCCTCCTTAAGTTTATCCCAAGCCTCTTTTGCTGTTTCAAAAGTCATTATCCTTGTGAATATAGCATATGAAATGGAGGACTGAATGCAGGAAAGAGCCTTGAACTTCTTGGCAACATCTTCACTCTGTTGCTTGATTTGAGCAACTGTGGGGTTAGCTCTCAATGGTCCAGGGTCTGCTCTAGTTTCGGTCGTTTCCCATAGATCATAAGCTTTAAGATAGGCCTTCATCTTTGCAGCCCAAAAATTGTAACTTTCTCCATTGAAAACTGATGGCAAAGGTGCTGTGAAGCTGCTAGAGGCCATCTCCTTTTTTACTCCTTTTATGTTGCAGTAGTTGTCTTGCTGGTTTATTCCTTTTTGGCTTTTTCGATCCTTCTAAGATCTCTTACAGCTCTGATACCACTGATGATAATTGTTTTGAAACAAAGAGGAGGAAGACAATGTTCATTCATCAAGAAAAAAGTTGGTACAAAGCCCTTACATATAGCCATACATTTGAAACAAAAGAAAGTGATTTCTTGTCACATCTCCTACCAACTACCATACATTACAGCTGGAAAATCACAGCAACTTGCATTACTAACTGAACTAGTTTAATAAACTAAGATAACAACCAAAATAAACTGAGCTAAATGACAACAAAAGTGTCACACACACTTTAATAGACTGAGCCAAGTTTTTAACATCACTGATTATTCACCTGGAAAAAATGTCAAAAATTGAAAATCCCCTGTTCAGCTTAAGTCCCATGATACCTAATTCTGTTATTAAACTTTGAGAAATTAGACTTACTTGCCTTACAGAACTACTGTGTGCCTGAACCAAGGTTTGAACATAACTGATTTTTCAAAATCCAGAAATCATATAAAAATTAGCCCAGCTCAAGAAAAATGTGTAATTTCAAGACACATCACCATGAAATGTACACAATCCCCGTCTGTGCGTTTTTTTTTTTTTTTGCTTGGGGTAGTATTTGATCTATCATATGATATATTTTCAAAAAAAGCATTAAATACTAAATTAAAAAATCAGTTACATGTACCTGAATCTCCAAGATATTTGCTATTTGCTACAAGGGGGATTCGTTTAGCAAAAGGAAGAAATTACTATAAAGTGGCTATACAATTTCTAAACAAAATACAAATTTTTGTCATTAGGCATTTTCAGTCATTTGAAGAGGAAAAAAATCTAAAATTATAAGCACATTATATGTCAAAAGCCATCAATTAGCATTCTGATGCCTCGTCTTCCAAATTTTCACCTTTCTTCATTTGGCAGAATATAGTTCTAAATACTAGACGATACAACGAATAAGATTATAGTCTCGATTTTTCTTAACACTATCAACTAGTGTTTACTCCAATATATTAAACATTACATGACTTCTGAAGTCTCGTTACTTCTCATAAATGAGTGCTGAGGTTACAACCTTAGGCCATGCTACTCCTTGTTCGCACTCGATCATTAATCATTTGCCTACCAGACAAGTTTTCTTCATAACCAACAACCTGTAGGCAATTGTTTATGATATTCTGACATTGGGATATTTAGAGTGATGCCACCTAATGTAACCTTACTTCGATAAATGATACCTATGATTTTGTGAGATAACCAATTTCTTATTATTTTGCATGATATCACCTACCTTTCCATCTCTATTTTGATTGATAATAAATTTGGTGTTTATGTAAAATGAACCACAAAGATGAAGCTCAAATGCTTTTTTTGAATTTAAAATAGAAGACGAAAATTAAAGGAATGCAACTCACCGTTTTTTTTTTTTTTTTGCTTGTGGTAGTTTTGATTTATTATATGCGTGCGGTGTGAATGCCTTGGACTGAGCATAAAATAAAAAATGCTTGGTTATCCGTTGTCCTAATAAACATTTATCAGCTTAAATTAAATAGTGTAAAGATGTACCTCTGTGCAACGGTTGATTGTTATTGACTCTTGCTTCCAGAGAAGTCCCCCTGTCTGCTTAGAGCTGATGCTAGATCTTATCCGCACAACATCTATGCATTCTTGGATCTGGTTGTTGACAAACTTTACCAAGGCCTGAACTTGCATTTTCAGCATAAAATTCTCTTCAGCAAACTTTGCATGGTCACGGGCGATCGACTTAAGTCGTTGCAAATACTTAGCATTTGTTGAACATGAAACCTATACATAACCATCATTTTGTTAAGTGCCTGGGCTGTAAGACCATAGCATATGCAGAAAAATAAAAGTTTCAACTAGAGTAAACCATATTGCTGGTGCAAGGCCTTTCAGCTCTAGGATAATCTGGATATGGTTCATTGAAAGGCATGCTGTTAGGTTCTCCATCACTATATCTTATTCCAGTTGGGTTATATTCCGTGCAATTGGAGCTGTTGACTTTTGGTGTGTCCATGTGGGAAGTTGATGATAGGTCAGTGGATTCCAAATGTACAGATTGACCTCTCATTTTTTACTTGGATGTTTCGCCAGGATAGCGTTGGAAGTTGACAATTTTGAATTCTTCCATCACGATGACAGAATCATCGTCGCTGTCTTCAACATAGTAAGCTATTTCTTTTCCTTTCAATGACCAGTTATCCGCATTACCACGACCAGGCTGAAGATCTTCATTTTCTACCGCTGGTGCATCACAGTCATCAACTGACAGATTACTGCCTCGCCTATTATCCTCGTTTGCAGGATCAGTTTGATTCCAATCATCTGTTGTATTTACTGATGCAGCACAATTATTCCCTGCCAAATTCTTGGTAAACAAAAATGGTTGAGGCTCCTTGAAATGAGGAACAGGTGGTACTACACTCTCACCGGTTTCTAGTCGTGCAAAGGAGCACTCCCCATTCTTAGGTATTGCACAGGACGTGTATGATGGTACCCTAGGACGCTTGGCCTCGTGAACTGGGTCGGTCACGAAATCATCATCATCATTTATTATGATGCAGGCTGTTGATATTTTTTTGGATGGTTCAGTTTGAACAGCATTTTGCTTCATTGATACGTAATTAGGATCTAGAGCTTCAGCCACTTGAGGGACTATCTTCACAACTCGTAACTGTGTAGATTAAAAAAATAAATATGCAATGATGTTAAAACGATGACAATGTCAATTTTGATTAATACAAATAAAATGATTGTAAGAAAAATATCTAAACTATGAACTCACATTGGGGTGTTTGAAAATATCATTTGCAATATTAAGAGTTGGAATTGTGCCTTCAGATTCTGATGACCAATTTAGAAGTCTTGGTCTCCTACTTGCAACCTTAAACGATATTTTGCCTTCCAATGATGGAAGGATCTCATAAATCCATGCCAGGAATACAACGACAAAACCGTTTAATCTGTAACTCATTGTTGGTCTACACTCACCCTCACCCTCACCCTCAACCTCACCCTCCACTGTAATGTTCATGTTCCTTAGTGCTTGCTGCAATGATGTGAGTGTTAGTTTGAAAATATCCTTTCCCCATGGATACATTTTCATGTCGATCGAGTCAACCAACACAAGCAACGATTCATCGACGAATCTCTCATACGTGGTGTTTAGCATCAAATGGGTTACAAGAAAAAGTATCCCTATTATGACGACATCGCGAGTGTTGCGGTCCGACATATTGGTAAACACATCAAAAACATCATCATTCGTGATATTGGGGATATGACTGAAATATTATGTCCTTAGTCTACAGTACTTCGAAGCATATCTCCCATGATTTTGGTCACCGGAACATCGAAGACCAGTTATCAAGTAAAATTCTGTGATCCCAAATCTGATGAACTCATTTCCAATATGATACCAAACCTCATTTTCGTTGGGCTAGTTAACCTCCCGCAACAAAACTTGGTGAATCAATTGGAGGTTCACTGCAATCTCCCTCATGTCAAGGAAATATCCAAAACAGGTTGACCTAAACATCCTTTTATGCTCGGGAGTGAGACGTTGCTTCAAAGTATCGACAATAAGATCCGACGGCTTGCCATTCACTTTCGCCTTAAACCAATCATCTTGCTTCACCTTCAATTCCCATTGCTGCATTTTATGAAAAAGCGTACTGATCGGGCTATTTTCCGGGATCATCAGTGGGCCTATGAAAGGAACAAAACAGGTCGGCCCATCCCGATGAAGAGGCCGGCCAGTTAGCTTATGGTCTATGGATTTTTTCAGGCCGAGCTTCATGCTCGACCTTATGACCATTCACAGCCCGGGTTTGTCCGATCTAATCAAGTCCATCGATAGTACGAATTATGCCTAGCATTGCCCGGCCACTAGACGATTCCTGGTGATTCACCGTTTATGAGCTTCATCAATGGGCCACCTTCTTGGGCCCTCAGAATAAAACATAGCTCATAAGGAATAATCCTAAAAAAGAGAAAGTATAATTCTTATAAGATTAGAACTCCTCCTAAAAGGTAAAGTTTATAGCAAAAATGACTCTTCCTTAAATAAAGGAAGTTATGGGATTTTTCAGCCCTATAAATATAGCTCATTTGACCACACATATTCATTCACAATTCTTTACGTTTTCCAGTTAAATATTATTTCTCTACCTTTTTCCAGAAAACTAATTCTCACACCGGAGGGGCGACGGGGAGAATCCTCCTCGCCTTTTTTGCAGGTCATCCAAGGCGAGTTCATTGATCTCTTCCAGCAACCAAGTATCATCAGATCCTGCCACGTCAAGGTTAGGATTTTTGACAGCATCAATTGGCGCCGTCTATGGGAAGAGACACAATCAGCCATGGTTAATAGACGTCAAGCCCGTCCCTCCGCATCCACTGGTCAATCCCTTCTGGCCAACACCTCGGCTGAGGATGATAATCCTCCACCTCTGGAAGATGTTGGGGAAGAACAAAACCCGGATGCCATTCCAGACATTGAGCCTGTTAGTCGGGAAGATTTCAACGAACTTCGTCAAGCTCTTCAACAACAGAACAGTCATAATGCGCAACTTGACCCGAACACTCCAGGCACAATTCCCCGGGAAGATCTCCAGCCAGCTAATCCTATGGCAGACAACTCCCCGGGGGTTAGGGGTGCTCATCCCATGACAGAAGGATCTTCCAACTTGACACAGGGAGATCTCTCAAGAATCATTCGGGAAGGAATTGCCGACGGAATACGACAAAACACCTAGGGTCGGACACCATTCGTGAGGAGAACCCCATTTACTCCTGAAATAACATCCTTTCCCTTGCCAGACTGATTTAATATCCTCGGATAAAGGAATACGATGGAACAACAGATCCTAACAACCACCTGAATACCTACACTGATGTCATGGACATGCAGAATGCTCCCGATCAGATTCTGTGCAAGGCCTTCCCACAAACCTTGACAAATTCAGCTCGAGACTGGTTTTCCGCGATACCACCAGGGTCCATCTCTTCCTTCGCAGATCTTACTGAGAGGTTCACTGCTTTCTTTGCAAGTAGCAAAAGAATCAAGAAAACCGCTGCATCCCTCATGTAGTTAAAGCAAGCTCAGAATGAGACACTGCTGAAGTTCATGACTCGGTTTAACGCTGAAAGACTTCAGATTCCAGATCTTCATATATCATTAGCAATTTCAGCCCTCACCTTGGCTATTCGAGGCCCAGAATTCAGAATGTCCCTGTCCAAGAACCTACCTTCAAATGTAACAGAGCTTCTCCGAAGAGCAAAAAATTACATAAACATGGAGGAAACACTTTTGTCAGTTCGGGCACAGGATCAAGGGCATGGGACAGTAGCACAATCTTCACAATCAACAAGGCAGAGGAATAAGAGATCAAGACAGGAAGATGAGAAAAATTCTTCCCGAAATAACCAGAAGGGGAACGGTCATGGGCATCAGAGTTTAACTCCGCTAAACACACCCCGATCTCACATTCTGATGGAAATCAAAGGACGTGAAGATTTGCGATGGCCCAAGCCTATTAAGGGGAAAGTCGACGAAAAGAATCGACATAAGTATTGTGAATTTCACAAGAGCCCAGGCCATACCACGAACGAATGCAGAACTTTAAAACAGAAGATAGAATCCCTTATAAAAAGAGGCTTCCTAGGGCACTACATAAAGAAAGATGATAAAGAGCATGAAACAAGGGAGGAAAATACCAGATCCGCTGGCACCATAAATTTTATCGTCGGAGGAATAGCATCTAGAGGTGATTCGAATAATGCACTAAAAAACCATGCCCGTACTCTAAGTGATCGGGAAGTCATGACCAGGAGGTCTCAAACAGCATCAGCTTCAGTAATTCAGACATGGAAGGAATTTCGTATCCTCATGACGATGCTGTTGTTATCAGTGCAATAATAGCCAATTTTGATGTCAGGAGAGTGCTAGTTGACAACGGGAGCGCAGCTAACGTTCTTTCCTTGGAGGCTTTCAATCAAATGCAACTTCCCAAAGATTGGCTTCGACAGGTCCTTACTCCCCTAACTGGGTTTGGTGGAGGAACCGTGAAACCCGAAGGCTTAATTGACCTTCCCACTTCACTGGAATCAGAAGAAAAACGTGTAACAAAGATGACTCATTTCCAAGTCGTGAAAACTCCTATGGCCTACAATGCCATCTTGGGAAGACCATTCCTAGACAACCTGAGAGCTATAGTATCAACTTATCACCTGACAATCAAGTTCCCAACTTCCGCAGGCATAGCAACTATTCAGGGAAGTCAATCTATAGCCAGAAGTTGCTATATCAGTTGTATCAGAAAGGGCAAGACAGATATGATGTCAATAGAACTTCCTCTCGTAGAAAGAATGTCGCCAGTAGAAAAGTTAGAAGAGGTTCATGTCTCAGAAGGGAAGAGCTTCACAATTGGGAAAGAGCTCCCCAAAATGATGAAGGAAGAGTTGTTACAGTGTTTAAAGAAGAATATCGATGTTTTTGCTTGGAATGCTGAAGATATGCCCGGGATAGATCCCGAGCTCGTCGAGCACAGACTCAACGTCATGCCCGACAAGAAGCCCGTAAAACAGCGAAGAAGACAGTTTGCAACAGAAAGGAGACAA
The DNA here is from genome assembly GCA_963555705.1 of Ligustrum vulgare. Classification (NCBI taxonomy): domain Eukaryota; kingdom Viridiplantae; phylum Streptophyta; class Magnoliopsida; order Lamiales; family Oleaceae; genus Ligustrum; species Ligustrum vulgare. The sequence goes on from OY743174.1 coordinate 33,325,738, forward strand.
ATAATAAAAGAGGAAGTAGATAAACTCTTGAAAGTAGGATTCATCAAAGAGGTGAAGTATCCGGAGTGGCTAGCCAATGTGGTCATGGTAAAGAAGCCAAACAGGAAGTGGCGAGTTTGTATAGACTTCACTGATTTGAATAAGGCATGTCCGAAAGACAGTTATCCTCTCCCCAGGATCGACAGGTTGGTGGATTCCACATCAGGGTCCGAACTTTACAGCTTCCTAGACGCCTTCTCGGGATATCATCAGATTCGGATGGCACAGGAAGATCAGGAAAAAACCTCCTTCATGGAAAATGAAGGAATATACTGCTACAAGGTCATGTCGTTTGGATTAACGAATGCTGGAGCTACTTATCAAAGGTTGGTTAACATGGTCTTCTCCAGACACATTGGGCTTAACATTGAAGTATACGTTAATAACATGGTCGTAAAAAGCTCAAGAAAGAAAGACCACATTTCTGACCTTGAAGACATATTCAACACACTTAGAAAACATCGGATGAAACTAAATCCTGCAAAGTGCGCCTTCAGAGTGGGCTCGGGAAAGTTCTTGGGATTCATGATCACTCAGAGAGGTATCGAAGCTAATCCAGATAAAATTTCAGCCCTAGCCTCAATGGAACCTCCTCGAAACATCAGGGAAGTGCAGAAGTTAACAGGAAGAGTAGCAGCATTAGGTAGATTTATGTCAAGGGCAGCGGACAAATGTTTCCCCTTCTTCAAAACTCTTCGAGGAAACAAAGACTTCAAGTGGGATGAGGAATGCGAGGTCTCCTTCGGGAAGTTGAAAGAATACTTGGGTACACCTCCGATACTGGTAAAGCCGAATCTAGGGGACAATTTGTTCTTATATCTAGCAGTGTCTGATCATGCTGTGAGCGCCGTTTTGGTTAAAGAGGAAGAGAAGATTCAAAAACCTATATATTACGTCAGTAAAATGATGTTGGAAGCAGAAACCTGATATACATTGGCAGAACAGCTCACACTTGCCTTAGTTACAGCAGCAAGAAAGTTAAGACCATACTTTCAAGCCCATGCCATAACTGTCCTCACAAATCAGCCCTTGAAGCAAATCTTGCAGAAACCAGATGTATCCAGTCGTCTACTCAAGTGGTCAATCGAGCTCGGGGAGTATGACATCGAGTACAAACCTCCACCTTCCATCAAAGCGCAGGTCTTGGATGACTTTATCGTCGAACTCACGCCAAGACCTCGGGGGCCAACAGGTCATGACCGGGAAGAGACTACTTGGACCTTGCAAGTGGATGGTGCATCGAATGCTGCGGGCTCGGGGGCCGGAATCATATTAAAGAAGGATGATGGCACAATGGAAATTCAATGTGCAATACGGTTTGACTTCCCAGCAACCAATAATGATGCAGAGTATGAGGCCGTAATTGCTAGACTTCAAGCAGCCCAACATCTAGGGGTAGAACATGTTAAGGTCCAGAGTGATTCACAATTGGTGGTAGAACAGGTAAACGGCACTTTTGAAGCAAAGGATAAGAAAATGTCATCTTATAGGATGATGGTCTTAGATTTGCAAAGAAATTTCAAGTCTTGCTGCATAGACAAAATCCCGAGGTCCGTCAATCACAAAGCAGATGCTTTATCAAGACTTACTTCTTCCAATCTAGACCATTTGGAGAGGACCATATTCGTACGAACTCTTCATGAGCCTAGTATTGCACAGCAACCCGAGGTCATGGATATTTCAGATCATGAGCCCAGTTGGATGGATCCAATAATTGAATATCTAACATCAGGAAAGTTTCCAGATGATAAAGTAGCGGCCAGAAAAATCAAAGCAAGAGCCCCGAGGTATACTTGCTGCAGAATACCTTATTCCGCCGAAGCTTCACACTTCCTTATCTACGATGCCTAACTCCAAAAGAAGCAGCTCTTGCTATGGCCGAGGTTCATGAAGGAATTTGTGGAGGACACCAGGGAGCAAGAGCTCTAGCACTGAAATTAATAAGATACGAGTACTACTGGCCGGACATGAAGAAAGATGCTCTTAGTTATGTGAAAGCATGTGACAAGTGCCAAAGATTCGCAGCCAGACTACATCAACCCACGGAAGAACTATCCTCAATATTGTGCCCATACCCTTTCACCCAATGGGGAATCGACATACTCGGACTATTCCCTATAGCCCGGGGTCAGGTCAAGTTCTTGGCAGTTGCAGTGGAATATTTCACTAACTGGGTGGAAGCCGAACCACTGGCCGTAATCACAGAACAAAAGTTGGAAGCATTTGTGTGGAAATCAATAGTTTTCCGTTTTGGTCTTCCCAAGACATTAATAACAAATAACGGGCATCAATTTGAGTGCCAAGCCTTCAAGCAATTCTGTAAGAATCTGGGGATAGAACACATGTTGACCTTCGTTTCGCACCCGCAGAGTAATGGGTTAGCTGAGGTTACAAACAGACTCATCTTACAAGACTTAAAGACTCGCCTCGGCAGTGCCAAGGGAGATTGGCCAGATCAATGGCCCAAAGTACTTCTTCCAAAGAATGAGCACTACAAAGATCAGATATCGAAGCAATTTACAATGTCTCATGGCAAGACTTTACAAATTATTCTTCCATGAATAATTTATAAGGTCTCATGGCAAGACGTTACAAATTATTTCCCATCAAATAATTTACAAGGTCTCATGGCAAGGCGTTACAAATTATTTCCCATCGAATGATTTACAATGTCTCATGGAAAGACTTTACAAATTATTCTTCCACGAATAATTTACAAGGTCTCATGGCAAGGCGTTACAAATTATTTCCCATAATTTACAAAATAGATCGGTACCGCCCAATCTTTTCAAAACACATTTCGCAATTCTTACTAATCAATTGACTGAAAGGGTCGGGAAAACCCGGTCTTACCAGTCAAGTTGTATTCAACTCAAAATCTTGATGCTACAAAAGGTTAAGTCCATTCTTATGATCATAATATAAGGTCGGCCAATACCCGATCATATAATTATACGGAATCAAGAAAACTTAACATTTGTAAGGAACATGCTCGACCTACTCTATGGATTGCTGAAAAGATCGATCATTCCCGGCCTTTGTTAGCAAACACCCAATAAAACATACTAGTAAAAGGCACGAACTTTCAATATATATATATATATATATATATATATATATATATATATATATATATATATATATGTTTTCATTAAAAATAGAACTGATTACACAAGGACCTCGGGGCATACCCCGGACTTTACATCAAGAATTATCCTATTAACATCTAGGGATCTTGATTACCAACATCCTCGGCCTCCTCATCAGAGCTGACCTCAACCTCAACATCCTCCTCCAAGAATGGGGTAAGGTCGAGGCCTTCAGTTCCCAAGGGAAATTGAGAGAGGGGGGTGGTATCAAGATCGGGCGCGTGGAGTTTGATCCAAGCTCAGGCTTGTCTCATTCCTTGAGAGTACGATTCCAAGGCATAGTTTCCTAAGGCCAAATCGTACTCCTCAGATTTTTTATATACTTCCACAGCCTCAACCTTGGCAGCCTCGATCTCTTCCCATGAGAGGCGAAGTTCATCAGCAAGCCTTTTATTTTCCTCCCGGGTGAGATCTCGATCTTGGGTCATTAAGGCTAAATCCGACTCCACGCGAGCCAGTTTCTCCTCTGCAGCCCGGGCCTTAGTCGCCTCGTATTGGACTGAGTGAACAAGCTGGCTCGAAGTCTCTCTGCGCTTGACACCCTGGTTGATGAGTCCCCGGCCAATGCTGACGAGCTGCAGGTCGGGACTAAAACTTAAATAATAATCAGAAGAAAATCAATGCTCGGGAAATAAGGCTCGGTTATACCTTCACCGCTGCATTCAGAAAGTGATATACTCCATCCTCAATGGCCACTTCTTCGGTGTACTTCTCCAGCAGACCGGGATGAAGGCTTTCCTCTATCTTCCCCCTTAGGTCGGCCAAAGTAGAGCCTTCGGGAACTACCTCCGGTGCCGGGGATACGCGACCACCTTTCACTATGTACACGTGGCGGCCATCCATTCGCATGATATTAATTACGCCACACAGATCACAAAGCATAACAGTTGGCAAAACATGTTATTAATAAAGGTGGCAGCTGTCAAGGGTTAATTGCATTCAGGAATCAATCACCGATCCCTGATGCACGGGGGCCATTGATCGGGCTATTTTTCGGGATCATCAATGGGCCTATGAAAGGAACAAAACAGGTCGGCCCATCCCGATGAAGAGGCCGGCCAGTTAGCTTATGGTCTATGGATTTTTTCAGACCGGGCTTCATGCTCGACCTTACGACCATTCACAGCCCGGGTTTGTCCGATCTAATCAAGTCCATCGATAGTGCAAATTATGCCCAACATTGCCCGGCCACTAGACGATTCCTGGTGATTCACCGTTTATGGGCTTCATCAATGGGCCACCTTCTTGGGCCCTCAGAATAAAACATAGCTCATAAGGAATCATCTTAAAAAAGAGGAAGTACAATTCTTATAAGATTAGAACTCCTCCTAAAAGGTAAAGTTTATAGCAAAAATGACTCCTTCCTTAAATAAAGGAAGTTATGGGTTTTTTCAGCCCTATAAATACAGCTCCTTTGACCACACATATTCATTCACAATTCTTTACGTTTTACAGTTAAATATTCTTTCTCTACCTTTTTCCAGAAAACTAATTCTCACACCGGAGGGGCGACGGGGAGAATCCTCCTCGCCTTTTTTGCAGGTCATCCAAGGCGATTTCATTGATCTCTTCCAGCAACCAAGTATCATCAGATCCTGCCACGTCAAGGTTAGGATTTTTGACAGCATCACATACCACTTAAATTATTGGACTGCATAATATTCAGATCGATTGGTGGGGTGTATGCTTTAAACATTTCTAACAAGATGATTAATGCATGTTTTTGTTACCAATTCAAAAATGATAGGTATTCAAACAATGATTTTAAAGAGTGTTGAAACTCACCCATTTGAGTTTTGAGAAGGAGACATTTACATCAGGCTTGTAATCCTTCAATTGCTCAGAAGATACCTAATTTTGTATTGGCACCTCTCTCGAAATCTTCTTCCGACGAGGTGCACGTATCCCTTTCTGATGTTTCCTTAGCATGCCGATCCCCGATGTCCTCTTTCTGAATTTGTTCCCAGAAAGTAGTTTTTTGGCCGAACGATTATTACCCATTTCCCCAAATCTACAAACAAGATAGCCATATTACTCAGTGATCATATTTTTGGCGTTCTCCAAAATGATGGAACGCAAATAAACCTGGTTCATGAATATAATATACTGGTGCCTCATGTATGAGTTTATAGCTACTTAGCATTAAGCAAGCACATAACATAATGATGAAAAGATAAACTATTGAATTCAAAAATCATATTTCTCAATTCCTGCACTATCATAGGACTCCATGAATATATATATAACATTGCAGATACGAAATCATGATCATGACAAAAAGTGTAAGCTTATTATTCTCATAAACAATTCTCGACCATATGTTAAAATATGGATTCGACCACTTACCTAAACAAATCTTGAGGAGTGAATTTATTAATTCACGCTCTGCGATGACTTCCGACAATACAATTATCAGAATGTTAAATGCGATGCCAATTACAAAAATTGAAGAATGATTCAGCTTATAGAATAAACCAGTGTTTCAACTTCGGTTTTGTAATTGAGATCATCTTCCAAGTATAATTATGGTTGATCAAATTTATTTTGTTATTTTCTGAACTAGCCGAATTTCAAAATTTGAATTTATTTTGATTGATTAATTTGAACAATGAAATCGCTTGCATTAAGAAGTTGGAGAATTAGTAGGAACCGTTACTCACGTGAAATCTGGGTTTCATTTAAATTTTTTTATTTTGATTTTTTTTTATTTACTTTTTATTTTTTTTAAATGGATGATGTTTTGCTGAATATTTTATGGGTCGGTGGCAATTTTGCAAATGATGTGAACCAGGTGTCATTATTCAAAAACTGTAACTTATAGGTGAGTTTTTGGCTAATTTCCACGTTATATAATGCCCACTTGTAAACATTATATGGGGAACGTACATAACTACAACACTTTAAGTTTTACTTTTCAAAACTAATAAACTTAACATTTTTTTTTTCAAAATTCAGGTATTTCATAATTAAAAATAAATATAATATTACATATAATATAAACATAATTATCTATTATATATTATATTAAAACTAATACAATATTAAATCAAAAACTCAAATCTTGATGTCACAACCTCCCTCATCCCCGCCCACCACCTGATCACCCACCCACTCACCCCACCCCACTCCACTCCACCCCACCCGACCCGACCCTACCCCAAATTTTTTTTTTTGCTCGATGTTTTCCCACCCTTCCTCATTCCATCCCACCCCACTCAATCCCACCCCACCTTATCACAAAGTGACAAATTGATCTAGCCAAAGTCACACCCCTCATCCCAAAATTATTTAACCCACCCCACCCTACCCCAAATTTTTATTTTTATTTTTTTTTGCTCGATGTTTTCCTACCCTTTCCCATCCCATCCCATCCCACCCCACCCCCACTCAACCCCACCTCAACTCATCGCAAAGTGACAAATTGATCTAGCAAAGCCACACCCACTTGGCCCTCACCCCAAAATTATTTAAACCACCCCAGCCCACTCTACCCGACCCTACCCTACCCCACCTCATCACAACACGACAAATTCATCTCACCCCATACACAGACCCTGACCCCACCCCACCCCTCCCCAAAATGTTTTTTCTTCTATTTGTTCACACTTTGCCCCACCCACCCACCCACCCCTTCAAAAATGATTAATTATAATTAATTAAGGTTTTTAAAGTACACATTTTCAAAATTAAGAAAATGTTTTATTTCAAAAATCAGGTCTTAATTAATTATATATTTTTCTGTTTATGATCACAAGTTACAATTTTTAAGTTCATATCTTATTATGGTCACAAGTCACAATTTTTTAGGTCACAAGTCACAAATCAAATCATAAGTTTGTGGTCACAGTCACAATTTTTTAGGTTACAATTTATTTCTCGGTCACAAATTTCGAATTTCGTAGGTCATGATTTTTTTCGATCGCAAATCTAGAGTCAATTGGTCACAAATCACAAATTTCATTGGTAACAATTTTTTCTCGAATACAAATCAAGATTTTTTAGGTCACAATTTTTACAAATCACTAGTTTTCTTAGTCACATATCATAAATTTTGTAGTTCACAATTTATAAATTTATTTGGATGACTTTTAGGGTCACAGTTTATTATGGTCACAAGCCACAATTTTTTAGGTCACAAGTCACAAATCAGATCATAGGTTTATGGTCACAATTTATTTCTCGATTACAAATTTTGAATTTCGTAGGTCACAATTTTTTTCGGTTGCAAATCTTGATTCAATTGGTCACAAATCACAAATTTCATTGGTCACAATTTTTTCTCGAATACAAATCAAGATTTTTTTAGGTCACAATTTTCAAAAATCACTAGTTTTCTTGGTCACATATCATAAATTTTGTAGGTCACAATTTATAAAATTGTTTGGATGACTTTTAAGGTCACAACTTATTATGGTTACAAGTCACAATTTTTATGTCACAAGTAACAAATGTGGCCATAATCTATTTCTTGGTCACAAACCACAAATTTATAAGTCACAAGTTATGATCATAATAATTAATTGGTCACAACTTATTTTAAGGTCACAAATATCAAAATATTAGGTCACGCTAATTCAATTAAAGATCACAAACTATTAAATTAATTGGTCACAACTTATTTTAAGGTCACAAATATCAAAATATTAGGTCACAATCAAATCAACTTTTTAGGTCACATATGCTATTTGCTAGTAAAAAATTGCGCATTTTGATCACACGCAATCTATTAATTGGTCACAACTTATCTATTAATCAGTCACAAACAAGTTAACACCCCACCCACCCATCCATCCCACCCTAACCCTAACACCTACCCCAACCCAACCTTAATCCAAGTCCAACACTGCTGCCGACAATTTGCACGTCGATCACCACTCAACCCACCACCGTCACAACCGTCGTCACCGCACATCCATCACCACCAGTTTCACGGCATAACTGCCTACAGGCCCACCTCCACAACCACCACCACAACTGAAAAAATACCGCCACCTACCACCGCCACACTTATCCCTCACCCATCACCAACAGCTTACAATCATCAACGCCCATAGCACCACCTTTGCAACCACCACAACCAACAACAGAAAATTCATGAAAAAAAAAAATCACAAAAATGGAGGCTGTAGTGACTAGTGCTGGTGTCGCGCACAACACCAAGCACTGTTGTAGTGTAGTGCGACACTGCACACATCGGCACACTGACAGTGGGAGCGCGCTGTAAATCAGTGACGTGGTCGCCGTACACAGGGAGAATAGCTGGGAGGAAGAGATGAAAAGGCGGTCATCCTTCTGTTGCAGTTCCTCACAGGTCGCTGTCACCGTTGATGGAGGATGAGATGGTCTCCATCGTTGTTGTCGTCTTCGGATGAGGGGTTGGTCCTTGTTGCCATTGTCGAAGAGGAACATGTAGATTGATGAAAATGAGATTAGTCATCGGATATAAACTTGAAATGTCGCTTCAAAATAATTAATGAATTAAATATATTTAAATATAAGTTAAATAATGACCTGGGTTTTGAATAGATTTGGACAAAACTTGAACTTTGAATTTACAATTTAATAAATATGGGATCACGTAATTTCCACACATTATATCATGTCTACAATTGGGTCATTACCTTCATCCCCCATGGGTGGGCCGGCCCAGTAGTGGGTGGGTAGAACAGATCTCTCGTTCTGTTGTCCACGAGTTGTTATCAGTCAATGCATCAATCGAAGAAATCCTCCAGCTGAAACAATGTTTTCGAACAATTCATCTAGCCGCAATCCCACCATCAGTACGACGCCGTTAATGGGGGAGCAGGTGTTTCGCACGCGCCACCGATTTCTACGAAGTCCGCCGAGCCTCCGCGATGCTGCTAGTTTCCTCCGGCGAGCCAGCAGCCGGACCCGCTCGATGCGCGAGCAGTCTGTCCGCGTTCGCGAGGCTGCCGCCGAGCAACTCGAGGAGCGTCAGAGCGACTGGGCGTACTCTAAGCCTATAGTAGTACTGGACCTCATATGGAACCTAGCGTTTGTGATTGTTTCGATTTCTGTGCTGATAATGAGCAGGAAAGAGTCTCCGTCTATGCCTCTGAGGCTATGGGTTGTGGGCTATGCTCTTCAATGCGTGCTACACATGGGGTGTGTGTGTGTGGAGTATAAGAAGAGGTATGTGCAGCGTAATCTCGAAGATATCTCGAGTGATAGTGTTAGGTACAGTGGGAATTACTCTAATTTTAGCTCCGGAAGTGATGATGGAGAGGATGAGGATTATGATTCCGAGCGCCGGCAGGATGACGAGGAAACTAGGTAAAATTTTTGCATGTATACTTCAAGATTTTCCATTCGATATTTTTCACTCATCCTCGTATTGAATGTTATTTGGAGTCCACATATTTTTAACTAAGTAAACTGGTACAAATCCGGGCTTGATTGTCATTAAACTGATATTTTTAACAGTATTTTTAATGGGGATAAAAAATGAGTCGAATTTCGATTCATTAGTTATATGTTTACCTAATGTACTATTCTTCTTAAATTAAATAGGCCTAAATGCACATACATATTAATGGCAAAATTTAGGTATTATTTTGCTTTCAGGGTACAAATATTATTAATTGGAGTATATGTGTGAATTGACTTACAGTGCACTCACCCACCCACCCACCTCACATACGACACAGACTATTTTAATTGGGATATGGACATATCCCTCTGAGATTGGTGCTGTAAAAGGTAAGGTATACGACTAAAATCGTGATCTCTTGTGCTGCAGACTGCAGTACCAAATTCAGTATTGAAATTAAGTGATTGTTCTTGTTGCATGATTAGACTCTGCAATTTACTGAAAGAAATGTTTGAAGTATGTTCGAGGCATGAAAGATAGGGCTATGACATATCAAGAACTTAACAATGTAATAATCATTGCTTCTGCAAGGGTAGTGAATTGCATTTAATGTAATGACCTTCATCTTGTAGGTGAAAACCAGTTTGAAATAAAATTTTACTCATAATTTTCTTCCACAATGTGCCATTGACTGAAAGATTATATGCATGTCATGCTTGTTGAAAAGCATAATTATGTAGCCTCTTGTTTTCCACCCTCTAGATTGATCCTCAGTTGATTATATTTCTGTCAACAACAGGACCTCAGATTGCCTTCAAAGTATTCAGTAATTTTATGATTTTGGGATAGAAAAATTGATTTGTATAACGATCTCATGCTGTGTAATTTTTGCAGTGTCGTTAAACATCTCGAGTCCGCAAATGCAATGTTCTCGTTCATTTGGTGGTTAATTGGGTTCTATTGGGTATCTTCCGGTGGCCAAAGTTTGACTCGTGATTCACCTCAACTTTACTGGTTTTCCAAATATATCCCCTCCAATTCTGCTTCTGTCTCAATTCCATGTCTTTTTATTCATTATCACTGCCCACGATATTTTGTTTTGCAGGCTTTGCATTACATTTCTGGCATTCGATGTTTTCTTTGTTGTTATCTGCGTTGCAGTGGCAAGTGTCATTGGAATTGCTGTTTGTTGCTGTCTACCATGTATTATTGCAATCTTATATGCAGTAGCAGATCAGGTAGTTTAAGCAGTATAATCTTTTATGATGTAATTATGATTAGCTAGCAAAATACAAAATACTAGTCTCTATTTATTTGTGTAAAAAATGGTTATGAAGAAATGGAATTTTAGTGAATAGAATGCAGCAACATTTTTGGAAGGATCAATTAATTTCGTATATTCATAAGCAAAGGTAATAGCAGTATATATAGAGTACAAAACCAGCAAACAAAAAATAACTAACTTCTACAGTTGGCACCAAAGAATCAAAAGAATATTGTGGCTGGATAAATCACGCTATACAAATGCAACTAAATCACGCTATACATCAGCCTCTCTATGCTTTGTTTCTAGATTATTCCGTGATGCTTGAGTCGGCTTCCAGCTGTGCATCCTTTAGCTGAATCATCAGATCTTCATTATTTAATAATTTGTCTATGCCTTCTTGGTTAAATCCTAAATTCACAGCTGGTATGAATTCAGATATGCATGGATATCTGTAGGATTACAATCGAATATGAACCATATCATGGTATGCTTTTAACCTGAAAAGGCTAGCTACCATTAACAAGGTCTGTGTATGAGAAGAACCAAGAGTCTCTGTATAAGAAGATCTAAATAGTCGGGTTCAGTTTGGGAAAATGCTGAAAGTCTTTACAAAGTGGTGTCTTTGAATTTTTAACAGTAATGATTTAGCTGAGTTTGGCAATGGTAAGAAGTCATTAATATTTCCTGTGGGCTTATATTTCAGCGCTAATTCCCTCGAAACATTTCATGTTCCCTTCCCTGCTTCAGGGGGTAGGGTTAAAAATTAATTTGCATATAATAAGGAATTCCTACCAAGCAGCAACACAAAATAACTAATTTTTCTTTTTGAATGCCTCCATTCTATTGGTCAGGTAGTTTTTAAATCCTCTCATTGCCACTTTTTTCATTGAATTTGACGAAGTTGTGAATTCCTTAAACTTGTTCTCCTTTTTTGCTCCGTGCAAATCTAAATGATTATTGATTCCTATCTTCTCAAGCTTAGAAATGGAAAAGCAAACCTGCTATGTTTGTGATAGTGAGTTGCTTTGACCCCTTTTGTACTAAAATTTTGCTTCAGAAGTTTTCTCTTGGTTGACTAGACCTCTGGTTCTGTGCCTTTTGTTGCTTGAGGGAGATGATAATAGAAAGAAGACCATTTGATTTTTAGGACTTTGACCAGAAACATCTGTCAACAATAAGTGTGGCAACAGAAGTTGTTAGTTCAGATATTGTGATCGATATGCAGAAGATCCCTTTGGAAGTTATTATCTTCCCTTGTTTGTCATGTGAACCAGACTGCCCAAAAAATTTACTTTACATTATCCGGGGACATTTTTCATGTTCAACTTCTATAACATAATTAACTCAAGTCTAAAAAGAGTGATGAATTACCTACTCATAGAGAATATGACTCTTTGTGGTAATTGCTGTCTGTTTTGACCTTAAAATAAGTATTATGCTATGTAATTCATTATTGAAATACATATCAATTTGCTGGGTGTATTATGAAATACAGTAGCTACATTAGTACCTCACCAATTTTAGCTTCCTTTCACTGCCACTTAAATTTACTTTTGCTCTTTATACCTGTACCATCATCACATAATCAGATTACATTGTACCACTTCCTTTCATTCGTTGATCTTTATCCTATCTAAAATAGAAAAGAGTAAATTTCTACCGATATAGTTTTCCGCTAATTTGGGGTGATTAATTGGAAGATGCAATGTCAAGAGTTACCGCTGGGTTATTCTTTAAATTCAAGTGTGTATGTTTTTTTCTCTTTTCTATTCATTTTCTCAAACATTGGAAGTTGAGATCCTAGCTTCATTAATTTATGATTTAGTTATGTTAGTCGATATATAAGTGTGTGAGTTTGATGGGCAGTTCTGTTTTTTTAGTTCTTCCAGTATCTCGATTCTTTGAAGTGTTGGCAGTTTCTGTCAGAACTATCGTTTGTGCGATTCTGCATTATACTTCCATAGACTTATTACCATGTTATTCCTTGGAAAAGGATAAATAAGTGGGGTTTGATTATTGTTCATATTCTGTACTTATATGTCTTTTCCTCTTAGTATCTTGGTATTTATTTCTTGATTTGGCATTTTCTTCTTTATGGTAACAGGAAGGAGCAACCAAGGAAGACATTGAGAGACTTCCTCGATACAAGTTTCGAAGAATTGGTGATTCGGAGATACAAAATGGTGAAATCCAAGAATCATTTGGAGGAGTAATGACTGAATGCGATACTGACTCTCCCACAGAGCATGTTCTTCCTCTGGAAGATGCTGTACGTCTTGTGGATTGAAATTCCATATTTACTTACTATATATTTCTTCTTTCTGCCTCGCACAACCGCATATTGGGTTGCAAAATGCCATAAATGGTCTCCAACTTATTTCCCTAGCAGCGAGTTGGTCCCCAATCTTTCACTATAGTTGCAGAATCAGTACTCAATGAAGCAAACCTTCCAAATATAGGTTATGAAAATAGGTCTTGCTTAAGTTGGACTAATGCCCTGAAACTTGAGGATTTCCATTAGGGATTTGTGAACATTTTTAGGAAAAAAAAAAAGTGTGGTGGTTGGTACTGATTTTGAATGTATGATGAAAGGGAGGAGACAAATTTGCTATTGAAACAAAGGTGACCAATGCTGCAAGTTTCCCAATTGGTTTGGAGGATGGCTTGATGTATCTGGATTTTCTTTTGTGTGTTTTTGTGTTCGACTGCAGGAATGCTGCATTTGCCTCTGTGCCTACGATGATGGAACTGAATTGCGCGAACTACCTTGTCGTCATCATTTTCATTGTAGCTGTATAGACAAGTGGTTGAGCATGAATGCGACATGTCCTCTTTGCAAGCTCAATATACTGGAAAACGTCTGTCAGTGTGGTGCCGAAGATGTATAATCAAGTATGCAATTGTGATGATCAATCATGACTTTATTTGCAATGAGTGCTAGAACTTCTGTAACTTCTGTTAGATCTTTTAAATTCTTGACCTAAATTCCAGACGCTCACCTGCTGACAGCCGACGTATATGTGAATTGGGAGCCATGGGTACGTTCTGGTCTGTAATTAGTGTATAGAGATGAGTCAACATTTTCACCAAACATTCTGATTTCTTGAAATTGTAACAGTGTAAGCCAGGTGTATATATGTCTGTACAACTATTGTGCCGTTCAGTATAACTTCTATAAATCCATAGTCTTGGACAGTATGAATTCTAATTAAAAGATGTATTATTTAGTTAATAAATGAATAATGAAAGAGATTTATGGTTATTTTAGTTTAGAATAGTCAGTTGCATAAGAATGTCTCTTTCATTACGAAGTTCATTGAATTCTTTTGAAAGGGATTCACGTCCTTAACCTTCATAATCTGATTTTCAACACTATCAAAGCATTTCAATGCCTTTGACCATGAAAAATAGAAATACGACTTAAATTAATCTATAAGTATAAGAAAATATGAGGGGACCATCTCTATCTCTCGTATACATAGATCTGCAAAATTCGGATAGAACAAAATTAATGGAAGTTTAACGCTGCAGTTTTTTCTCTGTTTTATAGGATTGTGTTGTTCAATATCCAACCCACCAAAATATTACCGTCCAAAACTATAATGAACATCACCCATCTATCTATATCTATATTTATATTTATATTTATATTTATATTTATATTTTATTTATACATATATATATATATATATATATATATATATATATAAACAAAGTTCATGCCAAAAATAACATGCACGTAGTTTTCCGCTCAAAACGACTTTCTAAATCTATAATCAATAATAATCATAATAATAAAAATAAAAATAATAATAATAAATATTTTAACAATTATTATGGTATTTGTGTCATTGATAGCATTAGAATTCGTATTATACTATTAATGGCATAAGATTTTAATTAGGGGTGGGCGTTGGGTGGTTCGGTCCGGATATCTCAAAAACCGAAATCGAACCATACTTTCCGGTTCTTGTAAAATGGAACCATTCGGTTCCATTGAATCGTAAAAACCAAACTAGAACCAAACCATTCGGTTTTGGTTCGATTTCGATTCTAATTTGGTTCTATAATAATAATTATTTTTCAAGGGCTTATCGAGGAGTATCAAGGCCCCGAGAAGCGAGTCGATAACCTGAAATAAACTTCTATCGAATATAAATCATAGGATTCTCCATAAAATAGAAGATATTCATAAACCAAAATAAGAAACAAATGACCTGAAAATTGTTTTGAGTATGGCAGGAAGCTATACAAATTGATAAATTATTATTGTAAACTTGTGGGATGAATCATAAGTTTTGAATGCATTATTATTAATTGTTTTATATTTGTATTTAAATATTTAATTAACTCCATCGTCGTCATTTACAAATTGACTTATTAATAAGTTAGTCTCATTCTATTTTCATTTATTAAGAATTTCAGTTCAAGTGTGAGTTAAATGTTATAATGAGGTAGAGACGTAACAAATTTCATAAAGAAGAACTTAATCATTTACAAATTATTTTGATTTTTAGTTTTAGGACAACCAATTAAAACCTTCAAAAAAACAAACAAGGGTCAATGACTTGATTCTAACTTTGATTTTTCGGTTCTAAATGCGGAACTGAAAATCGTATCGAAAACAAATCGGTTCTCGGTTTCAAAACCGATTTCCTATTCTATTTTTTTAAAACCATACGGTTTTGGTTTTTTCAGTTCGATTTGGTCATATCGGTTCCCCTTTTTTGTCCACCTCTAATTTTAATTTATTTTAATGTATAAACTATTTTCTTGTTTTGTAATATTTATTAATCTTTTGATAATTATTGTATTATATTAAAATCGTAAAATATGTAATATGGGTGTCAAATCGAATATTTCAACGAGAAGTTTAATACAAACTAACAAGTCAGAGTAAACTATAAATATATTATCCCTAAAATCATCTCAAAGATCAAATGTTTGTTTCTATATTTATTTACTTTTCCTCAATATTCCATTCGTTTTAAATTATATCATTTAGAATAATTCTAGGGAGACACGACGCACAAACATTGGGCGGTGAAAAGATAAGTGGTGCGGTAGTTATTTACAAATTATTTTTTATATTAATCATTATTTTTTTGATAATTATTGTATTATTTTGAAGTCGAAAAAATATGTAATAAGGGTGTCAAATCGAAAATCTCAATAAGAAGTTTAATACAAGCTAACAAATGAAAGTAAATTGTCAACATATCCGTAAAATCATCTTAAAGATCAAATGTAAAAAATTTTATATATTTTTTCTCAATATCTCATTCATTTTAAATTATATCATTTAAGTTCAATAATAATATTTATAAACTATTTTTTGTATTAATTATCATTCTTTTGATAATTATTGTATTATTTTGAAGTCGAAAAAATATGTAATAAGAGTGTCAAATCAAAGATCTCAACGTGTAGTTTAATTAATACAAGATAACAGGTGAGAGTAAACTAAAAATATATTGTACGTAAAATCATCTCAAAGATCAAACGTAAAAGTTTTACTATTCTTTGACATCCCATTCATTTTAAATTATATCATTTAAGTTCTATAACACTATCTATAAACTACTTTTTTTTGTAATAATTACAATTTTTTTGATAATATTGTATTATTTTGAAATCGAGAAATATATAATATATGTTTCAAATTGAAGATATCAACGAGAAGTTTAATACAAGATAATAAATGAGAGCAAAGTATGAACGCTGTCCATAAAAAGGTCACAAAAATCAAATGTAAAAGTTTATTTTATATTTTTTGCCTTTTTTCAATATTTCATTCATTTTAAATTATATCATTTAAGTTCTATAATACATTTATAAACTATTTTTTGTATTAATTATCATTCTTTTAATAATTATTATATTATTTTGAAGTGGAAAAAATATGTAATAAGGGTGTCAAATCGAAGATCTCAACGAGAACTTTAATTAATACAAGATAATAAGTGAGATTAAACTGAAAATATATTGTCCGTAAAATCGTCTCAAAGATCAAACGTAAAAGTTTTACTATTCCTCAACATCTCATTCATTCTAAATTATATAATTTAAGTTCTATAATACTATCTATAAACTACTTTTTGGTAATAATTAGATTTCTTTTGATAATATTGTATTATTTTTGAAGCCGAGAAATATATAATATATGTGTCAAATTGAAGATATCAACGAGAAGTTTAATACAAGATAATAAGTGAGAGCAAAGTATAAACACTTTGTTCATAAAAAGATCACAAAAATCAAATGTAAAAGTTTATTATATATTTTTTGCCTCTTCTCAATAGCTCATTCATTTTAAATTATATTATTTAATTTATATAATACTCAATATTTAGAAACCTGAAATCGGTTTGACCCAAAAAGGTAACAGGTCAAGGGTCAGAAGGTCTTGGTCGAATTGGAATCGAACCGATTTTAATTAAAATATTAATAATCATTTCAAAGATCAGATAAGTTTCTTAAAAAATTATTTTACAAATAAAACAATATTTACTCATTTAGAGATAAAATTAAATACACAAAATATCAAAAATATTCTTTAATTTCAAATTTATCAATTCAAAGCAAATATAGATTTGTGGTTGTTAATTTAATTATTGTATTATATTATATCATATTATATTTCAAAATATTTTAACATATAAAAAATAAGATAAAAATAACTTATTAAGAAGAAAAAAGTTCAAGAAACAAATAAATAATAAATAAATATATTTTTTAAAAGAGAAAAACAATTGTAAAAAGAAAAAGAAAAATCCTATAAAGATCAGAATTTCTTAATTTTGATTAGTTTTGTATATGTTGAATTTCCTATTTTGATTAATTTTTTTGAATTTGGTAATATTTTGTATTAAAATGTTATTGTACTATTTTTTTATTTAATATAATTAACATGTTTTCTTAAATTTTGATCGAAATCACTATCACAAATATATTCTTGTGCAATCGCAACTATGAAAATACCAGTGTTAGTAAAAACAAGAACTACCCTGAAAAATTCCAAGTTAAAGACCACCATATAGTAGGAAAAACAACAACTGAGATCAAGTTTAGTCTAATCTCTGACGTTAACATGATGTTAAATGGGAAGGCATCATGGTCACTTTGCATACCATGCATATGTACCAATCATACAAAACTCCACTTTGTTTTTGTAGCTGGCATATATAATTAATATACCAAGTAAAAGATTCAATGTTACACTATATATACTACTTGATCTTTCATAAGTGTTTTCTTACTCTTCAATCTGATATTCGTATAGGAGAAGATCTAATAAGTAGGGTTTGACACGTAGAAATTACTAAAAGAAATATTAAGTGAAAAATATCATTTAGCCCAATTCTGAGGTAATTGATTGCCATATAGTCGAAGCAATTGAACTCTTGTTATTTCCTCTGCCAAATCACTTTCATTTTCTTATTGACATATATGTTCTTCTTGGTCCCTTGTATAGCCTTCTTGTCAATCATCAGCTAAGGTGTCTAGATTTAAAATATCTTTGATATTACAATAAAATGCGTAAAATCTACTATTATATTCTAAAGTCATTTCTACTATAATTATATCTAATTCTTCAATATTTTTTTCTAAATCTCTAAATAATTTATCTCTATCTATGATAATTCTTTTAAATACTGAAATATTTGTATTTGGATAGTTTTTAATTGCTGAATCTAATAATTTATAATGCATTCCTAAATCTTTTCTTATGTATTAATTGTATATTTTTTTCTCTATTTAAACCTTTAAATTTATCAAGGATTACTGGACACAAATTAATTAATGGTGGTGTTGAATGGGTGGCTATATTACCGCCAAAAAAATTATTTTTGACACCACTTTTTTATATATTTTTCTTATTTATAAAATAGACATATATGAAATTATAGAAATAACCTTTTTAATTCTCTCTCACATAGTGTTGACGTCACTTTTTGTCAACAAATAAATGTAGTAGGATCTTTCAAGTTTACAGGTGAATCATATATTTTTGGATAATTTGGCTAAGTAGCTCTTGAATTTAATGACCGACGTTGAAATAAAATTTAAATACCAAATGAAATAGAAAAGGTAACAGATCAAAAGCGAATTGAGGTCAAAGTTGCATAAATTCACATCCAGTTCGATATCGATCTGACAGCCGGTCGAATCAACGAAATCAAATAACAAGAGTTTTGAGAGGTTTTTCTTTTTTTCTCCCCCTCCAAATAGCATTTACGTCCCTTATTTATAGTATGAGAGGAGACAAAACATAATTATTACAATACATCACGTCTGCAGTATGTGACTGATATTGACTAATGACATTGCTGACAACATGACAACAAATGATTACACTGACATATTACATATAACCATAATTACTAACACATAATACGGCTGATTTGACGCTTCTGCAGTGTCTCCAGTCTCACCTCGGTCGGTACTCACCTCGGTTAACATCACATCGGCATACATTCACCTCGGTTTTACGAAATCACCCCTCTCTCCAAGTTGAGGTCGGTACCTTAAATCACCTCGGTCATAAAATCACCTCGATTTTACCAAATCACCTCTCTCTCTCCAAGTTGAGGTCGATACCTTAAATCACCTCGGTCATAAAATCACCTCGGTTTTACCAAATCACCTCTCTCTCCAAGTTGAGGTCGGTGAGTTAAATCATGCAATTGGAAGTTGAGAGTTGACTGCGTTGACATCTTTCAATGTTGAACACATCATCCACGTCAGCACGATGCGCAACAAATGTCCCCTCGAGATCGGTTCGAAAAATATTTAAGGACGAATCTCGAAATCCTCGTTGTCTCGCTGCCTTCCAACTGATGTCTGCTTTTAATATTTCCCAGTTCCAACTGCCAGGTGTCGTCACAAGGATGGTGTGTCAGTTCTTGGATCAAGTGGCGCCGCCTCCTTTAATGACAATGCGTCTTGTCATTATGACTGATTAATGACATCTCTCTCTCCTCCTCTTATAAATAGGAGCATTCTCCTCATAAGAGACCTATTGAATCTTTAGAATTCTCTCTGCCCATATCAGCTCGTTTATTTAGGAGATCAGACCAGGTTTATACTTTCATCAGGTGATGGTGTTTTGACGTATCTTCTCTATTTTTCTTGATTTAAACTTTCTTTTTCTAAGTATCCAACTCGTCATAATCACGTTTAAGGATGAGTGATAGAGTTAGTTTTGAGGAGAGTGGAGTGAGGTCGGACAATGGAGGTAAGGAGGCCAAACCATCTGTATCCTGGGAGGAAAGTAAGGAAACCCAGTGCCTCTTTCGAGACGAGGAGGATGACGATGAAATCCAACAACCCGAACCTTTAGCTATAATACCACCGTCTCATTCCATTTTGGCCAGTTCATTTCGATATCCTTCCACAGCCACGTTTCAACGACCTGACCCTTGTACTAGTTACAGTTCTGATTTCGCATGTAAGCACTTCCGTTCTGAAGCCACAGTGGAGGAACTCAACACTTGGAAAAATAAATATAGAATTCCTGGTTATGTCCATTTCTTCATACCTGAAAGTTATGAACGGGCTGACCAACCACCTAAAGGTTGTGTCTCAACCAATTACCAAATTCTTGAGGCAGGCCTCGGATTTCCTCTCCCGTTTATCATAACTGACTTTCTCCTGTCCTGGGGTGTAACCCTACCCAAATTCACCCTAACGGTTGGAGGTACATCCTTGGGTTCATTTATCTTTACAACCGTTTGGGATTCAATAACCCCACAATGGACGAATTCAATTTTGGTTATCAGTTTCAAGCTGATGGCAAGAAAACGGGGTGGTTTTATGCAATGCAGATGTCAGTCTTTGGGGGGCAAAGACTATTGATTGACATGCCTGAATCAGTCCGCTTTTGGAAAGAAAAATGGTTCTTCGTAGGGGGAAATTGAATGAGCCCCTATCAAAGTGACGGAATCAACTCAACTGTCCCTGTCCACTATCGGGATAAATTCAGTAAGTTTTTATACAAGTGATATCTTCGAGCTGAATTGTTCTAATATTAATCATCTGGTTTTTTGCAGAGGTGAGAGAGGCCGAGCTGGACCCAAAAGTTATTGAAAGAATTATCAATTTGAAGGATCAACATGACCATTATAGATTGGTTAAAGAGCTTTTGACCGAAGAACGCCTATTCGAATCAACCCTGACGTTCATTGATCCATCTGACTATTATCCGCCCCTTCCAAAGTGTAAGTGTTCGATCATCACACTCCAAATTCAATGCCATATATTTCTGAGGTGCATACTTAGAAAAATTATTTCTGCATTTCTTTCCATGTCAGCTCGCAAAGGCAAAAGAAAAATGGAGTCAATGAAAGCAAAGAAACTCGCAAATGCCAAAGCAGAGGCTCGTAAGAGAGCGGCCCACAAACAAACGGCGAGAACCTCATCTCCTCCCAGAGAGGACCCAATCAATCCGCCTCTTCAGAAGAAATCCAAGCGAGCTGAGGTCATCAAAGAGAAACCAGCAATTTCAATTCCACCTCCACAAACATCTGGGGACCAAGCAGGATCTTCCCAATCAGCCCTGCAGGCGGAGGGTTCATATTTGGGATTGCATCCCGTCAGAGCTGAACTGGCGAGCTCTCTAAAAGGATCTCGCCCCAAAATTTATAGGGACTTTATGGCGTCGGCCAATATTACACATGTGGGCTTAATGAGAGTCCCCCTGCAGACCAAGATGGCCATGGATGTTCCGTCCAAGACCTGGACGCCCCGCCAAGAAAAATTCTGTGAAGACATGCCTTTGGACGACTTGTTAGCAACAAGCACTGCTCACGTTGGCCAAGCTTTGAATTACCTTTTCCGGGCTCAATCAAGATTGAGCGAAGCGACCTCCGACACCATAAAGTTCAGGAAGCTCGCCGATGATGCCAGGAACATGTTTGAGGCGGAAGTTAAAGCTAGACATGAGGCAGAGGCCAAACTGAAAGAGGCCCTGGACGAGGTGGCTAAGCTGAAGGAGATCAACCTTTAACTATCCAAGTTCAAGGATGAAGTGGTTCCCTTAAGAGAGGAGGTGGCCTCTCTAAAGGATAATGTGGTCCAACTGCAGGGCACAAAGGAGAGGCTTTTAAAGGAACTGGACGAGGCCAATAACATTGAGGCTAGTTTGAAGAGGGGAAAAACAGAGTTAGAGGCAGCTGTCAAGAGTTCCTACAAAGAGGCCGTCAAAAAGTTCAAAGACTCGGTGGAGTACGAACACGACGTGGATGAGACTTACTATCTCACATTTAAAGAGATAGTGGAGGAGCTAGAAGCAAAACGACCTGAAGTGGATATAACCTTTTTGAAAGAGAAACTCGACCTGGTCTACAAAAAATATCTGGAGCAGATGCCTGACGAGGTCGACGAAGAATCTCTTCTCTCGCTGCTCCCTAAGTCTCAAGCAAACTTTCCAGAAAAAGCCATCATGAAGAATAGTTATGTAATTTTAGATCAATGTTGCCTTATAATTTCCATTTCTGCTTTTTGAATGAAAAAAAAAAAAAAAAAAAAAAAATTTTACGTCGAATACTCGAAATTCAAACGAACTAAATATCAGATGTTAATTCACTCTAAATAACATGCAGATGTGAATTAAAAATGAAGTGAACAGTTAAGCAATTTTCAAATGTTAATTCACTTCAAATAACGTGCAAATGTGAATTAAAACGAAGTGAACTCTTAATCAATTTTCAAATGTTGATTCACTCCAAATAACATGCAGAGGTGAATTAAAAACGAAGTGAACACTTAAGTAATTTTCAAATGTTAATTCACTCCAAATAACGTGCAGATGTGAATTAAAAAAGAAGTGAATAATTAATCAATTTTCAAATGTTGATTCACTCCAAATAACATGCAGAGGTGAATTAAAAACGAAGTGAACACTTAATCAATTTTCGAATGTTAATTCACTCCAAATAACATGCAGAGGTGAATTAAAAACGAAGTGAACACTTAATCAATTTTCACATGTTAATTCACTTCAAATATCATGCAGATGTGAATTAAAAATGAAGTGAACACTTAATCAATTTTCACATGTTAATTCACTCCAAATAACATGCAGAGGTGAATTAAAAACGAAGTGAACACTTAATCAATTTTCAAATGTTGATTCACTTCAAATAACATGCAGAGGTGAATTAAAAACGAAGTGAACACTTAATCAATTTTCGAATGTTAATTCACTCCAAATAACATGCAGATGTAAATTAAAAACGAAGTGAACACTTAACCAATTTTCAAATGTTAATTCACTTGAAATAACATGCGGATGTGAAGTAAAAACGAAGTGAACACTTAATCAATTTTCGAATGTTAATTCACTCCAAATGACATACATGGGTGAATTAAAAACGAAGTGAACACTTAATCAATTCTTATCTAAACACCTTGCTTGTAAAGTGGAGGTCGGTAAACATTTCACCTCGGTTTTTCCTCCCGAAACACCTCGTTTGCAAAATGGAGGTCGGTAATATTTCACCTCGGTTTTTCCTACCGAAACACCTCGTTTGTAAAATGGAGGTCGGTAATATTTCACCTCGATTTTTCCTACCGAAACACCTCGTTTGTAAAATGGAGGTCGGTAATATTTCACCTCGATTTTTCCTACTGAAACACTCGTTTGGAAAATGGAGGTCGGTAATATTTCACCTCAGTTGGTATTTACAGGTGACCATGGATCGCCGACTTCGACCTCTCATGGGGATCTATTTCGTCTTTGAGATGGGTTGCCTTGTTATGTTGATGATATCCAGCCTTATAGGTAATTATGGATTATCAACTAAGGTCTTCACTTTGCCTCTCAATGAGGTCTTTCTCTCCTTTGAGACAGATTGCCTTGTAATGTTGATGATATCCTGCCTTATAGGTACTTATGAATCATCAACTAAGGTCTTTGTCTTGCCTCTCAAGGAGGTCTTTCTCGCCTTTGAGACGGATTGCTTTGTAATGTTGATGATATCCTGCCTTATAGGTACTTATGGATCATCAACTAAGGTCTTTGTATTGCCTCTCAAGGAGGTCTTTCTCGCCTTTGAGATGGATTGCCTTGTAATGTTGATGATATCCTACCTTATAGGTACTTATGAATCATCAACTAAGGTCTTTATTTTAGAAATATCCATTCAGATTTGCATACTTTGAAATATTAAACTTTTCATTCATTTGATTACACCTCTTGATTGACATCAAAAATATTTACATTCGGTTTCACATCCTATCCTACTGGAAATATTTCTTCAAGTGTTCTGCATTCCAGGGATATTGAAGTTGAACTCCATCAAGTGACTCTAGTTCATACGACCCATTGCTCATGACCCTCTTGATTCGATACTGACCTCCCCAGTTGGGTCCCAGAGGCTCATGTGTTGTGATCGTCTTTCTCAATACTAAATCCCCCATTTGGAATTTTCTCGGCCTCACCTTTGAATTTTAATACCTCGCATTCCTTTGCTTGTACACTGCATTCCTGACTTGTGCTTGTAATCGCTTCTCCTCCGTAAGGTCCAATTCAACGGTGAGTGCATCATCGTTATTTTTCTCATTGAAATGAGTGACCCGGAACGATGGCATACCTGTTAGCCCAAGACTAAACTAACCAAGAGGGGGGTGAATTGGTTTATAAAACTTTTTTGATAAATAATCTCAAACTTAAAAACCAATGGGTACAAGTATGAGTACTTAGTGTTGTAAGTAACTTAACTATCAATGTAGTGTGCTATAAATGTGTAAACTTAATTGATAAAGCAAGTATAGCACTTAGATATAGTATTGCACAATATAAATTGACAGAATAGAGTAAGTGCAATGTAAGTAAGTAAAAGGGATAAGAGAATGCAAACGCGATTTAAGGAGGTTCAATCAACCAACGTGATCTACGTCCCCCATTACCGAGCTCTCCATCACGAGCAAGGCCAAATCCACTATATTGGTAACTTACAACAAGAAGTACCAAATCCTTAAGTGACTTACAACAAGGAGTACTTATCCTTAGGTGACTTACAACAAGGAGCACCTACCCTTAACCAACAATCGAGTTTTCACAAGGCTCTCGAAACCACAAGATATAATGAATTGAATTTACAATTGAAATAACTCTCTTGACAAATGATATACTCAAATTAAGTACCGAGAGAGTTAGGCTAACACTTCAATAGATAGCAATGAATTAAGCTCGAGTGTTAGAGAAAAACTTTGATACAAATGATAATGAAAAGTTCAATGCAATCAAACAAAGTTTTTCAAATAAACTCTTGTTAAAATATTGAATCAAATTAAGTACCAAGAGATGCCACACTTGAATAATTAACAATAAGTTAAGCTCAAAGTGTTTAGGCAATGGAACTTTGATGAATCAAATGATAATGAAAAATGTAGCACAAATAATCAAAGTTCCTTAATTGGAATTTCTCTCTTTTAAAAGATTAAAACAAGTTTAGAACAAAGAGAGACTTACACTTCAATTCCAATATATAATGTGAAGATATTGAGGAGTTTATACAATGTAAAATCAAGAATCTTCACAAAAACTTTCTTTCAAAAACTTTGATGAATTTTGATAAAACAAAGTTGGATCAATCAAATTATTCTAATAAAGATAGATAAATATAAATCAAGTAAGAACAATGAATTTTTCACAAGAAAGCTTCTCTAAAATCTTCTCTTAGTTGTTGAAAATGAATGCAAGAGAGAATGATATTTATAGAGCAAATTTTGCACATACTGTCTTTTGCGGTCGACCTATCATGCCATGCGGTCGACCTCAATATAGCCGTTGGAGTTCAAAAATAGGCAGTGCGGTCGACCTGAAAAAATTTGCGGTCGACCTCATAAATTTGCGGTCGACCTAAAAAATCAGGATTTCAAAATTTTGATTTTTCAAGGTTTTCTGATCAAAGTTGATTTTGAAAAAGATATTTTAATGTCTTTAAAAATGTTACTTGAGCTTTATGAAGTGCATTGCCAAATATTGATGCATTAACCTTACATAAGATTCAAAAGCAATTTTTAAATGTTCAATTCTTTGTAGACTTCATTGCTTGGTCTTCATGCTTTCCGACTTGAAATTTGATCTTGAATATCTTCAATTCTTTCTTGATCTTCTTTGCGTCTCATGTGCTTGATCACATAGTTTTGATTTATATCTTTGATAGACGATCTGAACATTGAATATATTGTGTTGCTAACAAGTGTGCTTGATCACATAGTTTTGATTTATATCTTTGACTTCCCGAATCTTGTCTGCTATTCATTATGATGGGGGAGGGAGTATGTGATTGCTGATGACAAGAATGCGGGCACTCCTTCTAGCGCCAATTTGTTGACATCACTTTTTGTCAACAAATAAATGTAGTAGGATCTTTCAAGTTTACAGGTGAATCGTATATTTTTTGGATAATTTGGCTAAGTGTACATCTCTTGAATTTAATGACCGTTGAAATAAAATTTAAATACCAAATCAAATAGAAAAGGTAATAGATCAAAAGCGAATTGAGGTCAAAGTTGCATAAATTCACGTCCAGTTCGATACCGATCTGACAGCCAGGTCAAATCAACGAAATCAAATAACAAGAGTTTTGAGAGGTTTTTCTTTTTTTCTCCCCTCCAAATAGCATTTATGTCCCTTATTTATAGTAGGAGAGGAGACAAAACACAATTATTACAACACATCAAGTCTGTAGCATGTGACTGATATTGACTAATGACATTGCTGACAACATGACAACAAATGATTACACTGACATATTACATATAACCATAATTACTAACACATAATACGGCTGATTTGGCGCTTCTGCAGTGTCGCCAGTCTCACCTCGGTCGGTACTCACCTCGGTTAACATCACCTCGGCATACATTCACCTCGATTTTACGAAATCACCCCTCTCTCCAAGTTGAGGTCGGTACCTTAAATCACCTCAATCATAAAATCACCTCGATTTTACCAAATCACCTCGATTTTACCAAATCACCTTTCTCTCCAAGTTGAGGTTGATACCTTAAATCACCTCGATTTTACCAAATCACCTCTCTCTCCAAGTTGAGGTCGATACCTTAAATCACCTCTGTCATAAAATCACCTCGGTTTTACCAAATCGTCTCTCTCCAAGTTGAGGTTGGTGAGTTAAATCATGCAATTGGAAGTTGAGAGTTGACTGCGTTGACATCTTTCAACGTTGAACACATCATCCACGTCAGCACGATGCGCAACACATAGTATTTTTTTTTTTTTTTTTTGGATACACCACATCATAGTTTATGCGTTTAATCAACACAGAACAAATCACCAACATAAAATTTAGCTGAATTAGGAACACGAAAATCCTCCCCCAAAACCTTCTTTCCGATCAAGTCAATGGGCAACCCACGTCTCTCATTCACAAAAGGTGGCTACATGCCAGCCATTGCCCACTAGAGATAAGCTATTATCTCCAGCCTGAAAACTCGCATCTTTGAGCACTCCAGTCTAGAGAGTAATTTATCACTAGAATGCCTAACGAAGAGACCCACCGGTGATCGGAAGGAAGGTTGAGATCCAAGTGATGACCAAGCGGCGGCGTCGAAAAGTTGGTCTTTGCCTTGATATCGCGGATGGACTTGGCGGCGCCATCATAAGCTTGCAGCTTCCTCAGGGGTTTCAAAAGTGCCCAACCAAACCTGAATTTTCTTCCACGGGTCACGTATCTCTGTCACATACCATTCCTAGGGGCACTTCCTTACTCCTCGGTAGTGCTCACAAGTGGAAGCCATTGCCATGAGAGAAGATTCAAGAGAATAAAGAAAAGATTTTGCTCACACAGATGTAGCAACCAAAGTCAATGTGCAAGTTGCTCAAGCAAATTGTATTGTCTGCAGAGATTCCATCGGAGACAGCACAGATGTGGTGTATAGTGTACTCTTTCTTCACCAGTTTTTTTTTTTTTTTTTTTTCCTTCTTCACATTTTAATTAATTTAGGGTTATAATTGTAAATTAATAGTGGTGTATATATAAAAAAAAAAATGTATTTTAAGTGGGGTGTATTTATAATGTGGTGTAATAAATAAAAAGTGTAGTGGTAATATATTTACCCGTGTTGAATTCATAAATTACGAGACTAAATGGTTAATTAGAATTATTAATTCCATTTCTTAAATTTTGAACCCTGGATTATAATAGTTCTATTCTCTCTTGGAGACTTTTTTATATTTTCTAAATATATCCTATTATTTCTAAGTATAAGAATTATTCCTTTTAATCTTTTTTTTAATAATTTCAATTTCTCTTTCAATATAATAGTTAATCTAGATATAATGAAAACAAATTATCAGCATATATAAAAACATGTAAATAATATCATAAACAAGATGATAATTTAAACAATATAATTTTGATAATAATATTAGGATAAACTTAATGATAAAGACGATATATAATTCACCATAAATAATTAACAATATTTCTTTCTATTTATGAGTCCACACGCTTTTTTGTGAATCTAATTTTAAAATATCCTTGACCTAATACTTTTTACTTATTTATCTAAGTATTAAACACTTCTCCATAGGAGATCGTTGCTGTTCGAAAGACTCACGCATAATGGATGCTCAAAAGACTTACTCCAATAATTTATATTTAACACTTAAATAAACACTTCAAAGAGGTTTAGCATAATCCAGTTTCATTTCCTACCTCTGGATGTACTCTTTTAACAAAAGTTTTATAAAAAAATAATCTTACGGATTCATAAATAAATAGAGTATCACTAACTATTTAATGACTTCTTATATATCTTGGATGAAGTTTAGTTACTCAGACATTCTGTTAGTTTTTTCTGGATTGGTTTGATGAAAGAGAATTTTAAACTAAGAATGAAAAAAAAGACAATAAATGGAAAAAATATAGATCTTTATTGTTGAAAACCAATATGATTTTCGGGCACCTACAATGAGGAGAGACTCATCCTTTTTATAGTTGATAAAAGCTAAGTTGGAACAAGATAAGATTCCCCAACTTTTACACATAGGGCTTACAATTAATGTAGATAAAGTAAAGATCAGATTATAATAATTTATGCTATTTTTTCTAAAGTTACACATGGGTCGAACCCCCATACCTTGAATAATTCATATCAGACAAGATAAACCCCATCTTCATTGTAGTTGAGTAGGTCCCCACAGCTTTTACAGATGTGGCGTGTTTCTACCTCCATTAGTTGATGTAGGTAATCATAGGCTTCTTGACATAAATCCAAATTGCTGATAAGTATATTCTCGGCATATTCTCTTAATCTCCTTAATTGACTATTAACTTGTTTAACTCTTGCAATGTTGTAGATTAATAATTTATCTTCATTAGATTCGTATACTCAAACATTAGTTTGTGTAAGGGTATCTCTTAATTCCATGTACATGACTCTAAATCTCAGAGCCCTTTTTCTGGAATGACTTGGATTTGTTCTTCATTGTTAAATGGTTTAATTTCGGGTTCTAAAAGGATATCATGGATAGTTACTCCAAGTTTTACAATATGTTCTGCCTTTAGATAGTCCTTATCAATAAGTTCGGGGGTGGCTGAGTAGATCCTGAAGTAAATCATTTCAGCTTTGGTCATACCAAAGTATGTTTTGACTGTTGCTTTGATAGAATTAGGTAATAATAATATTTCCTTCATATCCCTACTAGGGTAGATGCATTGAATAAGTCCCAGATCAAATAGTCCTCTGACTTTTCTTGGTTCTGCTGCTGATAAAATAATTGTTTTATTGATTTTTTAATGGTTAGTTGTCCTTAGCCATTCTTCTTCTTTTGTCATCTTGTTTAGATACTTCACATACTTCAAGAATGTTTCTAGCTTCTTCATGGTTTTCTCCCTTTCTGATAGTTCTTTAGTTACAACTACTGGCTTCTTCGCAACTTCTAAATTTTTTTTCTTTAGATGGTTCAATAGATTTTCCAATAGCTTTGGAAAATGAACTTCCAATAGTTGATACGCTAGATACTTCTTCCTTATTGGGAAGTTCTACAGATAAATTCTTCATTGGAAAGGATTAGGATCCTCCTTTGTACATTTCCTTAAGAGAATTAACCCTTGATTTGTAAAAAGATAGTTCATTGTTAATTTGTACGATCTATGTCATGCAAATGTTCGCATGGTTGAATAGATTTGTATAGTTGTCATTCATTTGACCCATGTCCAAACTAAGTTCTACTTGCCATCTAATTAATCTTTTATTAGCAATACTCGGATCTATCTCCTTAGTTAACCAATTTTTAACTTGAGCATTATCAGTCCTAATTTTAAATTTTGAAGTGACAATAAATAATTCAAACTTCTTAATAGCAAATCTTACAGCTGATAGTTTTTTTTCCACTAAATATGATAATTAGTTTGAGATTGAGTAAAGCTATCAATAGTGTATTGTGCAATTCTTTCATCATCCTCTTTTGGATAAATATATTTAAGTACTGCTCCTCATGTTGTTTCACGAGCATAGGTTTCCATAATCCATTCACGTTCTTTTTTGTGTAATCTTATTTTGGTAAATCTTTACAAAGATCTATGATTTTTTGCACTTCTTCTTCATCATCATCTTTGGACCATGCAGTCCATCTAGTTTTTCCTTTTAGTCTTTTTTTGTAATGGAATTAAATGTTTTGCTAAGTTAGGTATATACTTTCTGGTCTAATTAACATATCCCAAAAAACTTTGCAATCGTGTTTTATCTTTTATATAATTATCATAATCTTGTATTTTTATACCTATATGTTTTGGGGTTTTATTCCTTTGTGGCTAATTATAAATCTCAAAAATTCTACTCTCTCTAGCTATTCCATTATTTTTTACAATATATACAAAAATATTATAATGTTTTATGTGGTCTTGTCTAGTTTCTGAATAAATAAGAATATCATCAATATATACTGTAATAAAATAGTAAAAGTCTTTAAATAGTTTATCCGTGTATTTTTAGAATTCTCCTAGACATTTTTAAATCCAAATGGTAAAACATTCCATTCATAAAATCATCGTGGTACTGTAAAAGCTTTTCAATGTCTAGATTATTCAGTTAACATAATATGGTAAAATCCTAATTTTAGATCAAACTTACAGAAATATTTCTTTCCCCTAATTTTGTTAAATAATATTGGTTTGGGATTAGATAACTCAATTCTTTTGTATAAGTGTTTAATCTTTATAATTAATTACCATCATAGATTTTCCTCCTTTTTTGTTCTGAATATTTTATGGGAAAATTACATATAACCCTGTAATTAAAGATCCATTTGTAACAATAAGATGAGAAGTTTTACATTTATAAATATCAGGGCCTAATTATACATTAACATTTATTAATAAACTTTATAATTAAACTCAAATTATCCCAATCTTAAACTTAACCTCCCCTCAAACGTAACCCTTGTCTCCCACTCGTTCAACCCTGTAATACAGCGAAGGAGCGGAGGTGTTGGCAGCCCTCGTTCCACCCAGTGACGGCGAAAGGCAGAGGCCTTGTGATGCTCATCCGACCATAAATTTGTTTCTATTTAGTGCGCCAAATCTCAAGGTCCAATGGCAGTGGGAGTCACGAAAGTGGCAGCGATGACGAGGATTAGAGCCCACGTTCAAGCGCTCGAGGGTAAAATCGTTTCCTCCAAATCTTGAACATAGGTCGAAATTTGTCCGTTGAGAGTCAATGGATCCTGCGTTGGTTGTCGAATTTGAAATTGTTACTATTCCGAAATAAAAATCTGAAAGAATTTGCCATTGATTAATGCGACTATGTAATATAGAGCATAAAAAGTAGGGGTTTGGATTCATAGATATTGAATCTGAGCTGCAAGGTTTGGGGCTTTAAGAGTGTTGGTTTGTTGCAGCAAAGAGTGCTGTAGGTGGTGATTGAGTGGTGGTTTTTGCTTTTGTGTTCGATTTTTTTTTTTGGTTGTTAATACGTGCAGGTTTGTGTTTGGAGATTGTGATTGAAGTTAGGTGGCAGTGGTGGTGGTGGGCGATTTTATGTGGTGAAAATTTGGAGATGGTGGTTGTTTTTAGGTGGTTGTGGTTGTGATTGTGAGTGTAGTTAGGAGGCGATAGTGGCTGCCGACTATGGCAGAGAGGGGTTGTGGTGACATGGTGGTGATGTGCCGGTGGAGGTGGAGGTGATGGCTGGGGTGGCAGTGGGTAAGGTAGGTAGTGGTGGTCGGTAGTTCGTCGGTGGTGGACGACAGTTAGTTGGGGGAGAAGAAAGGTTTGGGCCGGGTGGGTGGGGTGGGGTTGGGTGAATATACTGTGATTAATTATGTGTAATTGACTAATTTGTGACCAATTATTATGTAATTGTGATCAAAATGTTGAATAAATTTGACTTTATGCAACTTGTGGTGAGTACAAAACGTGACGAATTATTAGGTAATTGAGACAAAAAAAATTGACTAACCGTGACTTGGGATGAGTATGAAATGTGACCAATAAGGTAATTGAGACAAAAATATGACTAATCGTGACCAAGAAAACAATTAAGGTGTGACCAATAAATAAATAAAATGTGACATATTATTAGATGATTGTGACTGATTATTAAGTAATCGTTATCAAAATATTAATTAATTGTAATTTTGTGCGACTTTTGACGAGTACAAGATGTGATCAATTTATTAGGTGATGACGATTGTGAAATTTGCGATTGTGTTTTGTGACTGAAATGTAACTTTGTGTGACCAATTGTGACTTTGCGACTTGGGTGAGGTGGAGTTGGAAAACATAAAGAAAAAAATCATTTTTAGTCTGAGTGGGAAAATATAGAGGAAAAACAATCATTTTTAGGATAGGGTGTGATCTCGTGTGAACTAATTATGATTTTTTGTGACCGAACTGTGACCTTGTGTGACCAATTGTAACTCTAGGTGAGGTGTGGAGGGGTGGGGTTTTGCAACTAAATTTGTAATTGTGACCCCATTGTGACTTTATGTGACCAGATATGAATTTGCATGTCAGGTGAGGTGGGGTAAATTTATTAGGTAAATGTGACCAAAATATGACTATTTATGACTTTATGCGACTTGTGATGAGTATAGAATGTGATCAATTATTAAGTAAATGTGACTAAAATATTAACTAATTGTGACTTTGTGCTACTTGTGACCAATTATTAGATATTTGTGATCAAAATATTGATTAATTGTGATTTTGTGAGACTTGTGACAATAAATATTGACTAATTATGATCAAGAAACGTCTAAGTTGTGACAAATAAACAAATAATATGTGATCAATTATGGATGATTGTGACTAATTATATTAGAGATTGTGCCCAACTGTGACTTTGTGTGACCATTGGACAAGGACGTTATGTGACCTACAATTGGGTCAAATATGATTATGTGTGACCGAATGTGACCTTGTGTCACCGAGCTGTGACCTCGTATCACCGAACTGTGACCTCGTGTGACCGAATTGTAACTTTATGTGATTGAACTGTAACAATGTGTGACCAAACAGTGACCTTGTGTGAAACTGTGAGACCGAACTGTGACATCGTGTGACCGAATTCTGACTGTACGTGATTGAACTATAAATTTGTGGTATTGTGTGACCAAAATGTAACTTTGTGTGACCAATTGTGACTTTGTGTGATCGAACTGCGACTTTGTGTAATTGAACTGTGACCTTGTGTGACCAAATGTGACTTTGTGTGACCAACTGTGGAAAAAATCATTTTTTGTGTGATTTGTGACTGAAATATAACTTTGTGCGACCAATTGTGACTTTGCGGGTTGGCTGAGGTGGGGGTCGAGAAAAAAAATCATTTTTAGTTTAGGTGTGATGGGATGGGATGGGATGGGATAGGGTGGGGTGGGTGGAGAACATAGAGAAAAAAATCATTTTTAGGGTGGGTAGAGGTCATGTGGGGCTAGAAAAAGTAGAAAAATCATTTTTTTGTGGTGATGTGGGGGGGGGGGTGGGTGGGGTGAGGTGAGGTGAGGTGGGGTTGGACCGGGGCCGGGGATGGAAAGGTAGAAGAAAAAAATCATTTTTTTTGGTGGGTGGGGTGGGGTGGGGTGGATCGGGGTTTGAAAAGTAGAAGAAAAAAAATCATTTTTTGAAGTGGGTAGGGTGGGGGTCGAGTTCGGGTTGGGGGCTTGAAAAGTAGAAGAAAAAAAAAATCTTGGTGGGTGGGTGTGTGGGTGGGGTGGGGTGGGATAGGTTAGGGTAGGGTGGGGTTGAGATGGGGTGGTTGGGATGAAGTGTGAAAAAATAGAAGAAAATTCATTTTTGGATGGGGTATGGTAGGTGACGGGGTGTGCTGGGATGGGTGGGGTAGTTGGGGGAAGTGTGAAAAAATAGAAGAAAAATCATTTTTGTGTGGGGTGGAGGTAAAAAATAAAAGAAAAATCATTTTTGGATGGAGTATGGTGTCGAAATATAGAAGAAAATCATATTTGGATGGGGTAGGATAGGGTGAGGGTGGGGGTGGATGGGTGGGTGGCGAGGTAGGGTCAGGGTGGGGCGGGGTGGGTGTGTGAAAAATTAGAAGAAAAAAATTAATTTTGGGTGTTGTGGGGTGACGGGGTAGGGTCTGGACAAGTTGTGAAAAGTAGTAGAGAAAAATCGTTTTGGATGAGATGGGGTGGGGTAGGGTCTGGTACGAGGTTGGTGGGAGAGTGAAAAATTAGAAGAAAATTAATTTTGGATGGGGTGGGTGGTGTTGGAGTAGGTGGCGGGGTAGGATAGGGTAGGGTCTGGACGAGTTGTGGAAAAATAGTAGAAAAAAATCATTTTGGGTGAGGTGGGGGTGGGGTGGTGTTAGGTTGGGGTGGGTGGGTTTGGTTTGGGCTTGGGAGGAGTGGGGTGGGGTGGGATGGGGCGTTGGTGGGTGAGATGAAAAAAAATTGAAGTAAAATCATTCTTGTATTGTGGTGGGGGGGTGAGGTGGGTGGGTGAGTGGGGAGGGGGTGAGTGGGTGGGTGGGGTTGGGTTGGAGAGGGGTGGGGGTGGGGGTGGGGTAGGTAAGGTGGTGTCGAAGTGAGGGTGAGTGGAAAAATAGAAGGAAAAAAATTATTTCTTGAGTTGAGTTGAGTTGAGGTGGGGTGGGTGGGGTCGGGGTGGGTTTTCGGGGTGGGTGGGTGGGGTTGGGTTGGGATGGAGTGGAGTGGTTGTGGATTAGATATTGTTTTGATTTTATTATGTAATATTATATGAGTTTTAATTATTATATATATGATAATTATTATAATATTATATTAATTAATTAACTAATTAATACCTGATTTAAAAAAAAAAAATTAAGTTTGTTATGTTTAAAAAGTGAAAGTTTTAGTTGTATAGTTTTGTACTTTTCCCATATTTTATTACTATAAATGATGGACCACTATGTTTGCTATTATATTCTCTAATAAATTTCTTTTCTAACATTTCTTTTATGTGCATTTCAAATTCAGGTAATTTTTTGGTGTATGTTTAAATGGTTTTACACTAATAATCTTAGTGTCATTTTCTAATATTATTTTTGTCATAAATTTATTTATGTGCAATTTTTTTAAAGGGTTGTCTTCTAATAATTTTAATAATTCCTCTGTAATATTTTTATTGCTATTTGGTCAAAATGATCTTGTACTAAATTTATCCTATTTTTATTAGGCATAAATTGTATTGTTTGTGGTCAAAATGATCTTGTACTAAATTTATCCTATTTTTATTAGGCATAAATTGTATTGTTTGTGTTAATTTTTGTTTATCCTCACCACACTGAGCTGCTATATAAGTCATTTTTTCTCTACAATAAGGATCATTAATTCTAATTGCTATTGCTATATGGTGACAAGGTGTAGATAAAAGTATGACATTTTCATCTATAGTTATAGTATAATATTATTTTATAAAATTATTTCCTAATAATATATCCCCTCACATATGATCAAATTGATATATATATATAAAAGGTATTTGTAATTCATATTTTCCTATTTGAATTTTAACAGTCCTTGCTATTTTATTGCTATTTTAGTTATTAGATTTGTACTTCCATCAAATCTCGCTACTATATATATATATATATATATATATATATATATATATATATATATATATAATATAATATAAAAGGTATTTGTAATTCATATTTTCCTATTTGAATTTTAACAGTCCTTGTTATTTTAGTTATTAGATTTGTACTTCCATCAAATCCCGCTAATATAATTTTTTCTTCATTATTCTTTCTTTCACTCTACATTTCTGGTGGTATTACATTTTATTTAAATAAACAATAAGATGCTTCTATGTCAAACAAGGCATGATAATTTATATTGAGATATCCATTGTAATTCATTTTAGTTAATATATAAATATCAATGTTTAAAAAATCGAAAATCGGTTCGAACCGAAAAAGCCAACCAGTCAAGGGTCAAAAGATCCGACTGGGTTGAACCAATTTCAATTAAAAATTAAAAATTACTTCAAAAATCACAAGAATTTCTAAAAAAATATATTATTTTACAAATAAACCAATATTTACTCATTTAGAAAATAAAATCATATACAAAAGTAACTTAAAGCAACAAAAAATAGCTAAAACAACAAAAGAAAAAAAAATCAACAAATAAAAAACTCCAAATCTGGATTTTAAAACTCGAACGAATCGACCGGTTCCTAGGTTAACCGGGAAGAAATTGAGTTCTCCAACCGAGTTTTTAACACTAGATTTTGAGCTCGAATCGGATCGATTTTCCAACCGATTCCTAGTTGAACCGGGCGGTCTAGTCCGATTTTCTAAACCATGATAAATATGTTCTCTTCCTCCTTGTATTCTATCCACAATAACCTCGGGATTACAAGTTTCTCATTTTGTATTGTTAGTAACATTCTATCATCTTTTATATAATATGGTTTTTGATACGATCCAGACCAGGCATCATAGGGCGAAGTCGAGACATGGCAATACGACAGTGATCTACGTGCAAAACGGAGTAAGTTACATGTTGGAATCGAGCCGAGAAGACGAAAGAATCAAGCCGAGTTGAGTACACGAAATTGTTTATGCAAAAAAGGCATTACGGCCGTAATGGAAATCCTTCACGGCCGTAACTCATATAATCACGGCTGTAAAAGCTTTTGTCACGTCCGTAATCAACTATCGAGGGAAAAGATAGAATTTCAGCAGAACCAGGTTTACGGCCGTAAGTCTGAAAGTTACGACCGTAACTAATAAATCAGATTTTTTATCAGAGAGGCCATTACGGCCGTAAGAGAGTTCCTCACGGCCGTAAATGAGAAGCGGGCCAAATTTTCCGGATTTTCCAATTATTTTATTTCCTTTTGGTTTTTAGGTTATTTTCCTATTTTAGAATTTTAGTCTAATTAGAATTCTATTTTGAGTAAATTAGATGATAGGTTATTTTGCTTATTTATATTCCTTTCCATTCATTGTAAAAGACAAGTTTGAGTTTATGAATTAAATTGAGAGAGGATTCTCTTGTTAAAGGTTGAGTTTTTGCCTTTTGTTTCGAACTTATCAAAGATCCGTTCTTTGTGGCGTTCACCCAACGAACTTATCAAGGAATTGACAACCCTTGTGGCGTTCACCAATCTTGGTTCTTCAATCCGCATCGTCATTAATTGCGTCATGATTGTCGGGTCAAGGTTTTACCGTCGAATCTATCTTTTAATTCCCGTTCATTTATTCTTGTTCTTGTTATTTTTCGTGTCAGATCTGATTTAGATCTTTCCTAAGGTTTAAATTTCGTTATTCCGCGTTTTCGACGAAATTTCTCGACTGGGATCTCATCAGTTTTACTTGTTTTATGAAATTTGTTCCTAGTAATAATTCTGTATTTACCTTTCCTGTATGTTTTACATACATATTTATGATTATATTATTTCTTCTATTTATTTTTATTGATAATTCTATATATGTATCTATAGAGTGAGTATTTCCAAAATAGTCCTATATTTGAATTGGATTGTTTGTTACTTTGAGTTCTAAATCTCCTATTATATTTTTTTTTATAGTGATACAATTGTTCCAAGATCTATTAATACTTTCTGCTCTTGTCATTCTCCATTTATTTTAATTTCTATCATAATTTCAAATTGTTTTGTATCATTTCTTTTAGATAAATTCATTCTAGGTATTTTCTTGTATTTTTTGTCATTATTTATTTTTCTGAATTGTTCATATTTTCTATTTCAGGTAATCTTGTACTATTATTTCTTCTTAGGATAATTGATATTCTTCCAAATTCTATTTGTGATTTATCCGTATTTACTAATTGTGTAATTTGATTAAAATTTATTTCTATATCTTCTGATATAGTCATTCTTGGATTTTCTTTTAGCTAATTTGTACTTTCATAAATTTTTAAATGTGTGTTCTATTATGTGTGTTTTTCTAGCATTCTTCATTTTTACTTCATGTTTGCCAGCAAAAGCATATATTGTTGTAATAGTTAAAACTTATAGTTTTACTTCCTGGTTCCATATCTATTCCTCTTAATTTGTAATATAATGTTAAAGCTTTATTTTTATTTTGTTTTCCCATACTTATACTAAAGTTTAATCTTATAGTAAATTTTACTTCTGGTATATTAAATTTTCTGTTACAATTTCTATTAAAATGTCTTGTACTGAACTTACAATTTTATCATCCATGATATAGAATTCTATAGGTGTATCAATTCCTTCTATAAAATAGGTTTTACCAATAATTTGTATAGCTCCTAAATATATGTTTTTTTTATTCTTCCCTTTAGTTCGGGATTTAATAGATTTATTTCTTGTCTTACAATTTCTTCATTGATTATAGGTACTAAATTCACTTTCTGAAAATTCTAATTCCATAACTGAATTTATTATTTTATGTTCTTCTAATTCATCTATTTCTTCATCTTCGAAAAAAATTTTCCCATTCTTCTTCTTGCTCTATAAGTAGTAAATTGTAATTTTATTTTTCTATTAAGGAAATGTACATCATATTTTTCTTCTTATCTTTCTTGAGAAATTCTGAAGATGTATATCTTACTTCTCCACATAAATAACATTTACATTTTTTAGGATTTTTAAGATATGTTCTAGTTTTGTTTTGTTTTGTTTTTGTCTAAGATATCTTTTGTATGGAATTCTATACATTTTAAATGTTTTATTATATGATTTTTAATATTTATTAAATATCTTGATTTTATCTCTAAATTTATTTTTTCTTGAATATTTATTTTTCTTATATTTTCTTTGTAAATGACATCCCAATTGGGTTAGTTTATATTGTAATTTATCACAGCATAATGACTTTTTACTTGCTTTGTAAGATTTTAATATATTATTGGCTTCCATACATTTTGCCTTTTGTTTTATTTCTATAAATTGTATTTTTGCTCATAAACTATTATTACTTATGGCATTTCTAATTTTTCCCATTCTTTAAACAGTTCTAAATTCTAGGGGATTGATAGTTTAAAGAATATTTGGTTCATTATTTTCATACCATATTCTTCCTAATTATAGTCTACTTTTTCATTGTATTCTCTAAATTCACATGCAAACTGTTTAAAGTAACACATGTCACATATTGATAAGTTTTATAATAAATATCTATTTCTTAATTTTGAGCTAATTTTAGTATCTTTATCTATTACTAATGTTCTTTTTTTAATGCATCTTTATATCTACTAAGTATTGCTCCTATCTCATCTTGATAATTTCATCTAACTTGTGTTGTTTAAGTTTTTGTTAAATTTTGCCACCTTCTTGCAGTGGTTGCTATAAATGTTATTTCTAACATTAGTTGGAATTGTTTTCTTGTTAATTCTCTAGTATAGGTCATTATATCCATAGATTTCATCCATTATTCTAATTCATGATTGATACAAATCATAGTGGGCTTAATTGAAAAATTCAAATATTCAAGTCAAACAAGAAATCACGAAGTATCAGACTTACAATCACGGGGCCGCATGGTATAATTATGGGGCGGCCACATGAAACATCAAGAATAATCTGAGAGCAAAAACGCCCTCTACGTGGCCGTTGTTTTCCGGATTAGGGTTTTTTCGCATTTTTATGGTTTGGTGGCTCTATAGCAGCTACCCTTGTTGTTGGGTCATTTTCTTTTTCTTATTTATATGTTTTTTCTTCATTGTAATAGTTAGTTTTGGTTTCAATAAACATTTTATTGTGGATTCAATAAATTAAAGGTGAATTCCTTTATTTTCCTAGAACTTATCAAGATTAATTCTTGTGGTGTTCGTCTGAACTTATAAAGGAAATTAGATAGCTCCTTGTGGCATTTTGTAAATCTTGGTTGGAAATACAATTATTCAAATTATGAAGATTTTGTAAATTCTCGTTTGCATAATTGACTTGCTATTTTGAAGCTCCAAACGAAGGAATTTAGCTTTAAATCAGTACCCTCAAGGGCCTAGCCCATGAGTTTTAGTCAGTGACCCGTTTCTACTTGAAAAATATATATTATGCATTAAATTTTGACATGGTTGACTGGATTGCACTTTTGTTTGGCTTGAATATTTAATTTCTCGTCAAGTCCACTATGATTCGTATCAATGATCTACATCTTGTAAACATCCTAAGTCTAACCATTTTCCATCTGAACTAATTTGTATTTCCATACTTTTCCATGGTGTATATTCTATAGAATAATTTTACTTGACTTAGTATAATATTCTTGTTGTGATATAAGATTGTTAGTTCTAAGATTTTGGTTTTATGTTTGATTCATATATATTTTTTGTATATTTTGTAGATTAATATTACTTGTATTTTCTCTTTTAACTTGATTATTAGTTCTAGGTTGTTGTGTATATATTCTGACGGATTTTGTCCTACTAGTATCAAAGCTTGTTGTTGTTCATTTATATTAATTTCTTCTATTTTAAGTAGGTGTGGGCACGGTCTGGTCCGGTCCGGTCCAGTCCAGTCCGGTTCGGTCTGGTTCCTAAAGAAACAGAACCGAACCAAGTGCCAATGGAAATCTTAGTAATGGTTGGTTCCAAATTTGATAATGGAACCGAACCGAAACCGAACCAATTGATTTCAGTTCGGTTTGGTCGGTTCTTTACATTGAAAATGTTAAAATAAAATGTCTATTTTTTTATACAAAAATAAAATATTCTTTAGTATTAATGTGACGCCTCGAGTTCCGTGAAACCCGGAACGCCACTACTTACTTTAAAAACTAATTTTTGAAAAAAAACTTATTGCGGAAAAATAATTAGTTCTCAAAACAATCACGTTTATTGACTTTCAATTTGTCACGAATAATAAATCATTTAGTGAAAGTCAAAACAAATTCTATGTTCCAAACAATTATGAATTAATGGAGTTCATTAAAAAAAACACAACGTTAAAATATTTTCTATTAAATGGTTTGTCATTCTTGCCCATCATTCGCTACCGTCTCCAAAATCTACAAAATTTGTTAAAACAACGGGGTGAGCATTTCAAAAACAAATACTCAGTAGACTCATCTCCAATAATTAATCTATAGAATAATTGAACACATATTCATGCAAATATTACAGTGATATTTCTCAAATTCTCATCATAAGCATCACATAAGGAGTGCAAATGAATATATTTTCGTATGCAATAAAGCATATAAGCCATGACAAAATTCTCAATTTATCTCATAAGAGATATTCTTTTCTATTCTCATGCAATTAAGCACATAATCACGTAAATCCACATAAAAACATGCAATTATAATCTAAACTAATTCGTGGGGGCGAGTCTACCTCAAATTTAACGAGTTCACGAAAGTGGAGCAGGAAAATACGTCAATCTCTTAGTTCTCCAAATGATTCGTCTAGTCAAAAGAAAATTACTTAAATTAGAAATTTCAAAAATTAAAGTCTTAAGTGATAAAATAAGATTTTAGAGCTAAATTGAAATTTTAAAGAGAAATTGAAGGTATTTTTTTTAAACTTAGGGCTGACCAGAAACCTTTTAAAAATTCAGGGGCTGAATTAAACAATTTTAGAACTAAAAAGAAGCTTACAAAATATTTCAAAACTAAGAGGACTGACTGGAAGCACTTTAAAAATATAAGGGACCGAATTGCATAAATTTTGACACCTTGGGATTTAAAGGAAATTTAAAAAAAAACAAAACAAAACAAAACAAAACTTAAATAAAAGCCATATCTCTCTCTCTCTCTCTCTCTCTCTCTCTCTCTCTCTCTCTGCAATCGGCCAAACGGAGAGGAGAGTGCGACGGAGGCTCGCCCAAGCCCGGCACCATTCCCGGCGGTTTTTCCGGTAAAACACCGCCGTCGAGTGGCGGTGTGCCGCGTGGGCGCTCCTAGGGTTTAGGTTTAGAGATTTTGGTGCGAGATGGGTGCTAAACAGAGGCAAAACAGAGGCTTAAGAGTGGCGATTTTCCGGCGACGAAATCCGGTGGTTCAAGGTAGATGTTGGGTTATTTTTATTCTTGTTTCTGGGGTTCTTGATTTTTGGTCGATTGGGGTTCGATTGGGGTGTCAAACGGAAGTGGGCAGTGTGCGAGGTCGCGGTTCGTGTGTGGTGGCGGTCTGAGTAGTTTGCACGGTGGCGTGGTGGTGGTTTGGTAATTACAGTCGGCTATGGGTTCACTTTGTGACTCTACGTTTGGGTATGGTTGGGGAGTTTGAAGGCAGTGAGTTTGATAGCGTGATGGATGTATTCTGGTGGTGATTATTCTGGTTCGGTGATGGCTGCAAGGTTGGCTGTGGTGATGCTGAATTTGTGTTTTCTGGTTGTGAGTTGCAGATTGATCTTGCTGGAATTTACCTGTTTTGGGAATTGGGATGCTGAAATCGTGAGTAATGTTTGGAATGTGAATGTGTTTAAATGGTGGTTTCGTTTGGTCTTGGTGATGGACTGAAATTGTGCAACCTTACCAGATAACGTGAGTTAAGAAATTGATGAGGTTGAATTTTGGTAAATCACGAAATTTTCAGGATAATTATGAATTCGGATTAATAAATTTGGATAATTTTGAATTTGTAAAGAAATTAAGCTGGAATTAAATTTTGAATAATTTTGGATTTTTTAAGATTTTTAAATTTTTAAATTTTTATGATTTAAAATAGAATAAAAATAAAATAATAATTTTGAAATATTTAAAATAAAATTTGGAATTGATTACGATTTAAAATAAATTCTAAATTTTAATTCTAAATTTTAAATTAATAATTGGCTAGACGAATATATTTTTTAAAAATAAATGGGATAAATTATAGTGACACGATTTTTATTTTATTTAAAGTAACAAAAAATTTCCGATCGTTATAATTAAAAATCTGAAGTTGCCTGTGCCTAAACTTTTAATGTAACAAGCAATGATATAATATCAAAAAATGTGACATGTCATATTGCGCCCACTTTAAAAACTACAAAAATTAAAAGTAAAACAGAAAACCATGCATGTATAGACTAAGAAATAATTAAAGAAATAATTAAGTAGTGATGACGAACTTGGTTTGGTAATTGGTATTTGGGAATTGATAGGTAATACGTTAATTAATTTGATTATAAGAAACTAAAAAATAATTAAAGAAATTAAGAAGAAGAAGGAATCTGTTGGAGATAAAGAAGGAAACAAGACCCTAAATTTGAGGAAGAAAGAAGCGTGAATCGTGATCTTT
The DNA here is from genome assembly GCA_963555705.1 of Ligustrum vulgare. Taxonomy (NCBI): domain Eukaryota; kingdom Viridiplantae; phylum Streptophyta; class Magnoliopsida; order Lamiales; family Oleaceae; genus Ligustrum; species Ligustrum vulgare. The sequence continues at coordinate 33,369,149 of OY743174.1, forward strand.
TAATATTTTACCAAAAAATTAAAATTAAAATTAAACAACCAACTTGAGAATCGAATTAAATTCGGTTCTAAAAAAAAAAAATCGAGAATGAGACCAGAACCGTTTGGTTCCCACCAGTAAGTCCCAAATTGATTTATTCTTTGGTCAAACCTGATCTGGACCGATTGGCTCCAACCGGTTCCGGTGAAAAATGCCCACTCCTAATTTTAAGATTTTTAAATTTTTCTATATAATCTTCTTCTGTTATATAATCTTCTTCACAATCTTTTTTAGGATTTTCCATAAATTTATCAATTTGTTCAGTAATCATATTTAATCATAATCTATTGATAGCTTTAAATTATTTATCAGTTATTACTCTTTTTTGTTTTCTTTTTTCTACTCTTCATAAACTTTTGTAATATTTTGATTTATTATTTCTATATTTTTTTTGTATATTATCTAAATTTTTTTGTATAAATCATTTTTTTCTTGTATCTTTTTCTTTAATTATCCTAATCATGTTTATTTGTTCTATTATAGTAGTTTTTGTTCTCTAATTTATATTGGGTTTTCATATACTCTTACCATGTTCCTATTTTATTTATTTTATCAGTTATTTGTTTAATTTTATTTTCTAAAGTTATTAATTGTTTTGATAATTTATTTACACTTTGTTTTACTTCTAATATTTGTATTGATAAATTTTTATTAACATTTTTATTGTCGTTAGTTATTTTCATCATTTGTCTTATTTCTAATGGTAAATTGTTAATAATTTCTTGAGCTTTTTTCAGAGTTTTTAGCTTGTTTTAAATTTTGTTCTGTCATTTTGTCTAAGTTTATTCAAAATTTATTTAGTAAAAATAAATTTTCCTAGTTTAATTATTTATGTTCTCTAAATCCTCCTCTCCTAATGGTATAAATGGTATAAATTTTTCATATGTTTCAATTATTAAGGGTCAATGGTTATTTTTAGATTTATAATTATATATTCTAGGTTCAATTTATTGATAATTTTTTAGATATTTTTCTTAATAAATTTCTAAGTGTTATTGCTTACTCTGATGCTAGCTCTAATAACACCTTGGGCCAGACCCAGATCGTGAATATTAAATTTCCGGAATTATAATCTTTTTCCAATTCTTTTTAAACTTTCGATAAATTCTAAATATTATTTTATATTTTTAACAGTTAATTTATTACTAAATAATCTTAAATAGAATCTAATTGTAAGAGTATATCTTAAAAAATTCTATTATAGAGGCCTTCTCATAAAAATCTTCTTCAAAATCGTTTATATTAATAATCTAATTTCTTTTTATTCTTTTAATCTAAGATATTCTTTATATTATTCTACTAATCTTTTAATTTCTCTATATTTTTCTATAACAATTGTACTTAAACTTTTTCCTGTTCTTTCAAATTCTAAATATTCATTATGTAGACTTCTAATTAAATATTTCCTTTTTTTTCATGAAGTATGTGAGGGTCATAAACATGCATAATATTTTTATATTTGTGAAAATAATTTAATATGACTAGTTCGTAAAATAAAAATATTTTTATTTCAAGCGTTGATTTTTTATATTTTTATTATGTGCTAAACTTAGTAAAATGATATGTTAAATAAGGCTTTGGTTTGATAAGTAACATTAGTTTGTGCCTGAGGTAAATGTTGGCATTCACGGACATTGACATATACATTTGAATAATGTATTATTTGACTTTGGGATCATAACCACATAAGATATCTTTTCGTAATAACTAATTCGATTTTCATCAACTCTAATTAGACTATAAAAACACAATCTTTACATCCATATGATGTAGCTCCAAATTAAAATGAGCTAAAAATGTCATCATTGTCTTGAAAAAGTCTTTTTATGAAATGGGAGAGAAAGTTTCTTCCTAATCTATGCCTTCCTTCTGAGTAAAACCTTGACAACAAAACAAGTCTTATATCTCTCAACATTTCATTTTGAATCCCTTTTGGTGTTAAATATCCATAGCAACCAATGTGTTTCGCACTTTCAAGCAATTTAACGAGATCCCAAATGATTTTGTCTCTCATGGATTTCATCTCATCTTTTAAGGAATTAATCCATTTTTGAGAATTAGAACTTTGTTTGGCTTAATAGAAGTATCATAAAATCTTCCATAGACCTTAAGTAAAACTCAAGTTCTTGGAAAAAGATGATATTGTCATTTAGAACCACACTTTTCCTTCCTTCAGCGAAACTTTTCAATAGCATTTTGTTCTTAAGAATGTTGAGCTTCTTCATCAGGAACAATTTTTTCATTCTAAATTGGGAAATTCTCAACATTGTCTTGATAATTCAGATTTGCATCTTGAACAATGTCAGAAATTGGAGTATGATCATTGTCAATAGCAACATCAGGACGGGAAACAAACTCCTTTTCAAAGATAATGTCTCTAACTTTATCTTCCACTCCAAGGTTAACATCCTCAAGGAATTTAGAGAAAGGTCCTGGATGTTGTTCAACAAATTCGTCATGTTTGCCGTAGTATTCACCACCATGATCAAACCTGACGGCTTTAATCTTCTTGCCAAGCTGATTTTCAACCTTGGCTTTGACCTTAACAACATCAAGAGATTGTGCCTTCCCGTGAATCAAATATAGGTAGTCGACATTCGAATAATCATTTGTGAATGTAATTTAGATGCCCGTTCCATTAAGTAATGGAGAATGGTACACAAATATCAGTATAATTAGTTCTAAGATTCAAGAATTATATTGGCACCTGATTTCCTAATATTTGTCCCTTTTTTGTAATGCCCTGAATTCCTTTTAATCCGACGCATTATCGAACATTCTATCGTTATCGTTAACCGTTTTAAATATATAAACTTAGGAAAAAATTTAAATTTCCTTTTTGACGCGATCCCAGTCGGGGAATCTCGTCGAACAACGCGGAATAACGAAATTAAAACATAGGAAAGATCTAGATCAGATTTAAACACGAAAATAAACAAAAACACAAGAATTAAAATACTGGAAAGATAAAATTGACGATAGGACCTTGACCCAAGATTCACGACACGAAGATTGGCGATGCGAAATCGAGATCCAAGGTTTTCAAAACACCACAAAGACTTTTCAATTTCCTTGATAAGACTCTAATTGGAAACGCCACAAATATTCTCGTGAATATTTGATAAGTTCAACGCCACAAATATTTTCACAATATTTGATAATTGGATTTGTTCTCGAAGAACACCAAAGGGACTCCTCAACCTTTCAATTGGAGAAAATTTTCTCAACTTTATTCATAAACTCAAACTTAACTGTTTTTTACAATGAATGGAAAGGAATATAAATAAGCAAAATAACCTAGCATCTAATTTACTCAAAATAGAATTCTAATTAGACTAAAATAGGAAAATAACTTAAAATTATAAAGGAAACAAAATAACTGAAATTCTCGCAAAATCTGGCCCGCTCCTCAGTTACGGCCATGAAGAATACATTTACGACCGTAAAGCATTCTCTGGTCCAAAACTGTTTTATGAGTTACGGCCGTAACTTTAAGACTTACGGTCGTAAGCCTGGTTCTGCTGAAATTCTGCCTTTTCTCTCGATAGTTGATTACGACCGTGACAATAGCTTTTACGGTCGTGATTATATGCGTTACGGCCGTGAAGGATCTCCATTACGGCCGTAATGACCTTTCTGCACAAATAATTTTAATCCCTTGATTTGGCCTGATCCGTCCCTCTTCTTGGCTCGACCCCAACATGGAACTTACTCCGTTTTGCACGTAGATCATTGTCATATTGCCGATGACTCGAATTTACCCTTCGATGCCTGGTCCGGATCATATCATACTCCCTCTCTTGAAAAGGATTCGACCTCGAATCCAATTTTGGTCGGCTTTTCGAACTCCTTCTGCTTTTCTGGACTCGATGATCATGTTTATGCCTTGTGCTTGCTTTCAACATTTTGGACTGCCCATTTTTCTCCTTCAACTTTCTCGGCCTTTTGGGCTGTTCATTTTTGCCAATGAATTTCTTTCCCGTCTTAAGTTCATGGTTTGACTTCGGTACCTGTAAAACAGATTTTAAAGAACTGGGGAGGGGTGTGTTAGCGTGAGTAAGTGCAAATAGACTCATTTTTGTGGTAGACGCTCTTTTTTTTTGCTTTTTGCACTCAGTCTCTCCTTTTTCTGAGGTTTGAATCTCAACCATCTTTTCTTTATTTTTCACTTCATCTCCTTTTTTTGAGGTCGTGGCCTCAACTTTCTTTTCTTTAATTTCCACTCCCTCTCCTTTTTCTAAGGTCGTGGCCTCAACTCTCTTATTTTTCCCCTCAAACTCACTTTTCACTTTCAATTGATCTTTCAGGGCTTCAGTTGGAGATAGTGGCATTAGAGTAAATTTTTCCCCCCTTTTACCAATCTGTATCTATTCGTATACCCATCATGTAGCACAGCCCTTTCATGTTGCCAAGGTCTCCCCAACAATATATGACTAATTTACATTGGCACCAGTCACAAATTACCTCATCCGAATACCCACCAAAAGAAAATGCCACTAAAGCCTGTCTGATGTGTTCCGGACCCTCGACAATCGAAGTCATAGCAGGTTTGACAGAAAGTTAAATATTCAAGCCAAATAAAAGTGCAGTCCAGTCAATCATGTCGGAATTGGATGGATAATATATGTTTTCCGAGTAGAAACAGGTCACCAAGCAAGACTCATGGGCTAAAGCCCTTGAGCCCATTGATTTTAGGATCAAATTTCATCGTTTGGGGCTTCAAATTGTCAAATCAATGATGCAGACGGAAATTTACTATATTTCCATAATTATAGGATTATATTTACTTTATCTTTATTATTGTTTCCAATTAAATTAGGACTCCATTATGAGAGATTTTATCTATTCCCTAATTAGATTAGATTTCATTTAGTTTTCTAAGTAGACTAGAATTTTTATTCTGGTAGCCTATATAAAGGCGTCTTCATTGTAATATTAAAAACAGACTTTGATTTTGATATAAACAATTTTTATTGAGGATTCAATAAAAGTTATAGGTGGATTCCTATGTTTTTCGAACTTATCAAGAATATTTCTTGTGGCGTTCAAATATCGAACTTATCAAATATTTGCTAGAATATTTGTGGCGTTCAAATCAGAGACTTATCAAGGAGATTGGGCGATTCCTTGTGGCGTTTCGAAAGTCTTGGTTCTTTATTCCGCATCGTTGAGCCATCGTGTTGTGAATATCGGGTCATGATTCCACCGTCCATCCACAACCTGGGTTCGAAACTTTTCGGCGTTTCTTCCGAGCTTTGAATCTCATCACTGTCTCTTCACCTTAACTTCCACTGACTCAGTCAACCATTGTAATTTATAAGGTGTTGGATGTTTCGTTAAAGGTAAACCTAATTTTTCCACCAACATTGTACTAACTACATTAGTACAACTTCCCCCGTCAATCACCAAGCTACAAACTTTTTCATTCACTAAGCATCTAGTGAGAAAAATATTATCTCTTTGCCCATCCACATTTTTCAAAACATTCGCCTTACGCTTAACGCTAAGAGCATGCCTATCAATAATTGACTTATCCACCACAACACTTTTCGCCCCTTCACTATCCCACATAACCTTTTTACGTGGACAATCAAGTGCAATGTGACCCCGTTCCAAGCATTTAAAGCACTTAATATTTTTATCCTTAAGAGGCTTGGAATCAGAATTATTTTTACCTTTGGTTGTCGGTTCCTCCCTCCTTCTGTGAACATGATCACTACTCTCCCGTTTCGATGTATCTTTTCGCTTTAATGAGCCTTCATCCATCCCATCTCCGTACCTAGCATGACATTCACGCCTATTACCTCTCCTAACCCGAGAACCATCATGAGATTGATCCCGAGGTCTTGGTTCATGTTCTGCACCTCGATTCTCCATCTGAGCCATAAACCTCTCAAATTGTGCCCTCATTGCTGCAATGTCATTATTACCCTGTTCATCCTTTTTATTCACACCCCTGAGTTGTTTTATGTCTCCAATAGAAGATGAAGATGTGGAAACCTCTCTTTCAGACATTTTTAAGACACGAACAAGGAAATTCAGAATATTTGGGATTTTCGAATTTTTTTATTATTATTATAATCTGACAAAGAATTGGATTACGAGTATGGCAGAAAAAACAGAACTGGATTTGGACGAAAAACGAACAAGAAAAATACTTTTGAATTTTTGGGACTGACTCTTATGGATCAAACTGAAAATAAATTATGACTGACACGAAGAACATAAAAAAATCAAGAAAATTCAAGAAACGCAAGAATCTGAAATAGATCCAAGCTCTGATACCAGATGACGCGATCCCAGTCTGGGAATCTCGTCGAACAACATGGAATAACGAAATTAAAACATAGGAAAGATCTAGATCAGATTTAAACACGAAAATAAACAAAAACACAAGAATTAAAATACTGGAAAGATAAAATTGACGATAGGACCTTGACCCAAGATTCACGACGCGAAGATTGGCGGTGCGAAATCGAGATCCAAGGTTTTCGAAACACCACAAGGACTTTTCAATTTCCTTGATAAGATTCTAATTGGAAACGCCACAAATATTCTCGCGAATATTTGATAAGTTCAACGCCACAAATATTTTCACAATATTTGATAATTGGATTTGTTCTCGAAGAACACCAAAGGGACTCCTCAACCTTTCAATTGGAGAAAAATTTCTCAACTTTATTCATAAACTCAAACTTAACTGTTTTTTACAATGAATGGAAATGAATATAAATAAGCAAAATAACCTAACATCTAATTTACTCAAAATAGAATTCTAATTAAACTAAAATAGAAAAATAACTTAAAATTATAAAGGAAACAAAATAATTGAAATTCCCATAAAATCTGGCCCGCTCCTCAGTTACGGCCATGAAGAATACATTTACGGCCGTAACTTTAAGACTTACGGCCGTAAGCCTGGTTCTGCTGAAATTCTGTATTTTCTCTCGATAGTTGATTACGGCCGTGACAATAGCTTTTACGGCCGTGATTATATGCGTTTCGGCCGTGAAGGATCTCCATTACGACCGTAATGACCTTTCTGCACAAATAATTTTGATCCCTTGATTTGGCTTGATCCGTCCCTCTTCTCGGCTTGACCCCAACATGGAACTTACTCCGTTTTGCACGTAGATCATTGTCATATTGCCGATGACTCGACTTTGCCCTTTGATGCCTGGTCCGGATCATATCACTTTTCTTAACTAATATTTTAAAATGATAACAAATTTATTCATGCGATCTTAGAAATTTTGGAACGAAACAATTTGAAAAGAGTTCATTAACAAAATTCAGCAACTTGTGCAATTTCTACCCGGTGACATAATCTGTTTGTAAAAATTAGTTGACATGGAAAATGTTGTCGAAGAATTATGAAGTTTTGATACAATTTCAAAACCTTGTACAAGTAAAACATATAAAAAGTTGGGGTCTAGACAACCACGTTTGAGGTATGAAACCAATTTCCAAACATGCTGGCTTTAGTTTTCGAAACTGCCCCATCGCAGTTTGCAAAAAAAATTCATAATAAATTCCGCGTACTTCAATCGACCCATTTTCAATTCCATATATTAGATAATTGATTAAGGGTTGTTTTCCATTTAGAAACATACTTAAATTGTAAAAATATAAATTGAAGCAAAATTTTAAATTAAGTACAGTTTTCAAGAACATTTAAGCAGCAGTTGTAATTCATTCAAAATAAATGACATTTGTCCAAAACAACATCTTAGAACCAAGGTATTAAAAAATTAAAATAATTAAGTCTAAAATCTAAATACATAAATTTAAATTCCAGACACTATTGCCTGTCATCAGCTCTTCAATCTGTAAATTATTAAACAATAAGAATTTCAAAAAAAAAAAAAAAATACTCGGTAGCATGTACATGCACTAATGAAAATAACTTATACTCAAATACATGTCAAAATCAACTTTCTTCTTTGGGAAAATATTTAAACACTATCGGTCTAATAATTATACTGTGATTACCTTCAATCACAATATACTTGATGATTACCTTCAATCACCAATCATAATCCCAAAATCAATGAAGCCATAGCATGTCAGTAATTAATTTAGCATAAAGTAAGTTAGGCATTTCATACGACATAGGCAATTAGCATGTAACTTTAAAGCTAGTATGATAAAAATACAATAAAATAACAACATATGTACGAGAGATGATCTACCTTAAACTTTTCAAAAAATTGTTGAGTTAAGTTGTAAGTGAAATTTTCAATACACTATCGCCAAAATCAACAAGCTTTCCTTTTGCTTTCTTCAAATGTTTAATAGGAATGACCATGTATGTGTATGAATATTAAAAAGAAGGTTCAGCTCTCTTTACTAGAAATTCGAACAAAAAGTTAAAAAAGGAATATAAGGAAGTTTTTGTGATGTGGTCAAGCCCGCAAAATTTTGGTGATTAATGATGCATTGGGAATTGTGCAAAATGGCACACAAATCAAGGAAGCGAATTTTGGGATTTCTAGGCAAAATCTTGGCAAACCAGCAGCACCACTAATCTCAGATGACCCAAATTACCCAATGTTGGTCTCCGTTCCCACTAAATTGGGATTCGTGCCATCTAGTATCCAAATCGAGGCAGTGTTTTCTATACTTTCCACTGCCAATATTATTATGAAACCTGTTCCATTAGCTTCAGAACAGCAACAAATATATGGGGACCCATCTTTGATACCTAACCTCCCGGTTCTATTATATTGGGAAGCGTGCCTTTGAGCACGCATATCGAGGCTATTTCTTCAGTTGCTTATGCCACCAACCAAATTTCAAGACCTGCTCCTACTTATTTGGTAACTTCTAAAGCTCTTGGTAACACTCCTTTGAATAATTTGGTGAAGAATAATGATTCTTTGGTTAATGGTCAACCACCTCGGGATGCACATCGCCCTCTTGTGTGTGGGAAACCTCCTCCCCCACATGCTACCCCACATGGTAATAAAACTCCACCTTGTGCTACTGAGACATCTATTGTAGTTCCTGGAACACAAGCTCATAATAAAATAGCATATGTTGTTGCTTTGGCTGGAAAGCCATCTATCACTCAGACTGAGAGGAGCCAGAACAAGTCTTTTGCATCAGTCACGTAGGCACCCCTGAATTCCTTCCTCCACATGTTCGCTACTAAGACCCCCTTATTACACTTGAATGAGCCTGCTGTTATTTTTGATGATGAGGATGAACAATTTTTAGCTGCGCCATACAAGTTCACACTTGCTGGAAAATTCTTGAACAGGAAGCCTCCTATCACTAAAGTACGTGAGAGCTTCCATAAATTAGGATTTTGTGGTGATATTTCTATTGGTTTAATTGATGCACACGACATTCTGATTCACTCGTCGCACAAGGATGATTATGCTCGGCTTTTCCTCAATCCTTCTTGGTTTATTGAAGGGTGCCTTATGAAGGTCGTCAAATGGACTCCTGGATTTAACCCTACACATGAGAGCCCTATTGTTCCTGTTTGGGTCTCATTTCCATTATTTCCCATACATTTTCGTGCAAAGGGTGCTTTTTTGCTCTAGCTCGGGCCATTGGGACACCACTGCGCATTGATGAGGCCACTACTAATTTGAGGAGGCCTCATGAGGCTAGGGTTTGCAAAATTGCATTGAGGATGATTTATCTTTAGCTCTTTCTGGACGCATATAGATTCAGCATGAGAAATACCCGGGATATTGGCAGCCTATTGTTTATGATAAGAAAGAGATTTGGATCATAATGTTGATAATTGTTTGATTGGTAGACATACTACTTTTCCTCATGAAAAATTAGGTGCTACTTCTGCTCCTCCGGCTCATTCTTCTGATCTTACTACATTTGTCCTTCCTACCTCTGCCCCTCCTTCTAAGCCTGCTGATCGGGTGAAGGATAAGGGCAAAGGGATAGTGAGTGATGATCTGCCAAGACAGTGGCTGTCGATGTCTATAGTATCCAATGGACAGTAGGGTCCTAGCTCTTCTAGTCTTACTATTCAGCTTACACCTCCAACAATGATCTCTCCATCGATCACCACTTATGCGGCTACCTCCACCACTACTGCTCCACGTCCACCTGCTATAGTTCATTCTACCACCCAATCAATGCTCAGCCTTCCGCTTTGACATTTACTCAGCAGTTTATTCCTGCAGCCATTATTCTGCCAGTGGTTTAGCCATTACAGCAGTAGCGATCTTTCATCATGACGCCACCTCTTATGGCGGTTTAGACTCTTAGTCTTGCTCCAGATTCATTTTCTAACCCAGTACTTGATGATATTATTTTGAGGCAACAGACCTCTGATCAATACGTGGACCCCTCTCTTGATGCTCTTCCAGTTATTCCTTCTGATACTCTTTCATTTACCACCACAATGTGGAGTCTTTCATTCTTTCTGATTCTGGGATTCACTCTGATATTGAGAACGCTAACCAGTTAGAGGTTCACCAACAAGGTCCTTTCCGGAGATTTTTGACTGATGATTTGGTCGGTATAGCTCAACGTACTGAGGATTATGGTTTTATTCTGATCACTCGAAAGAAAAACCCACGTGTAACTAATACAAAATTTCCACCTACTCGGATGACGACCAGGAGTCAATCATTGGATACATCACGTTCCCAGTCTCGATGAGTGTCATCAGTTGGAATGTGAGGGTGTAGCTAACACGGATACTCGCAGATGCTTGGAGAAGTTGGTTCAACTTCATCAGGTTTATTTTTTGTTTATCATGGAGCCCTTTGTACTTCAGGAGAGGTTTGATACTATCAGACGTCTACTTCGCTTTGATACTGAGACACAGAATTCATTAGGGAAGATTTGGGCTTTCTAGAATTCCGCGTCTACTATTACTTCATTGGATGATCATCTCAAGTATCTACACGTTAGAGTTGAGGATCCCAAACCATCACGGCCTAAATTCTTGACTCCTGTTTATGTTACTTGTATGACTTCTAGTAGGAGGAACTTGTGGGAGGGTCTTCATCACATTTCCCTCACTATGGACGAATCGTGGATTGTTGGAGGAGACTTTAATGTTATAGCTTATGATGGAGAGCGCACTAGTCATAACATCAGGCCAGAGGTACTACAGCCTTCTCAAATATGATGATTGATTGTGGTTTGGAGGACGTTGGATTTACTGGTAGCAGGTATACTTGGACCAATGGTAGGGTTTGGAAGGGATTTTACAGGATACTGATTAATCCTGCAGCTGCATCAAGGTGTCATCGACTTACTATTAGGCATTTGAATTGAATTTCGTCTGATCAAGCACCCCTTTTGCTCCAGTAGGATGATGAGGATGACTTGGGGCCTAGGTCATTTCGATTCCTCAATGTATGGACCAAACATTATGGTTTTTCAGCTTTCATCTCTCAGAAGTGGTCATTTCCCACCCATCTTTCGGGGATGGCTACTCTTTGGGAGAAGTTCTTAGGCTAAAATTGGATCTACATTGGTGGAATAGTCATGTATTCGATTGTATTTCTCAGAGGGTAAAGGATGCTGAGTGCAGAGTGGATCAATTGGAAATAGAGTATGATTTGGATCCAAAACCTGCGCATCATGATTCTTTACATCAGGCACGGGCTGTGCTAAACCGTACGTTGGCTATTGAGGAGGGATATTTGAATCAGAAGGCTCGTCCATGATTGGTATGTGAGGGGGACCACAATGCCCATTATTTTCATGTGATGGTTCAGGGGCGACAGATCAGATCATGCATTAGGTCTATTACAACCCATTCAGGGGATATGTTATCTACTCATGCTAATATTCAGACTTCAACTATCGTGTTCTTTCAGGATCTCCTGTTTTCTTAGTCACAACCTTTGATGCCCTGTACAGATGATATTATCCCCAGGATTGTGACCATGGAAGACAATATGACACTTAACCACCCTCCTTCTGATGCAAACCACGTAGCAATTGTAGCTACGCAACCCACAAATTATTGGAATCGACCCAAGAACGCCAAAGAACCACAATTTAGAGATTGATTCAAATTAATTGAACCAAGCAACCAACACAATCAATAGATATGCTGACCTCTTGATCACAATAAAAGTAAATCTCACCCAAGATTTGAACAAACAAGATTAACTCGCAAGTTCGGATTTTATTCAATGAAGAATAAGAATAAGAAAGCAAAATAGCCTCTCAATTATAATATCAAAGTTGTCTATGAATAATAAAAATTACATCCCTATAAATAGGGTCAAAATCTAGGTTAAGAGTTCTAATTAAACAAGGAAACAACTACCTAAAAATAAGGAAATAAATAAACCCTATAATTCACGCGTATAGGATTTTACGGCCGTAACCTTGTTTCTGATTCACTCTTACGGCCGTGACAATATGACTTAAGGCCGTAAGTCCAAAATCGTCCAAATTCCAGTTTTAGGCAGTGACTCAATTACGGCCGTGATACTCAACCTTTACGGCCGTAAGACCTTATGTCTCGCAAAATCACTTTCAGCAGAGAGTTGGTTACGGCCGTGAGCTCCATATGTTACGGCCGTAATTCTTGAAATTTCACAATTTTCTTCGACGGCTTGAATGAGGTTGATCCACTCGTCGTTTTGGCTCGGTCCCAACATGGAACTTGCTTCTTTTGATGACACGAACATTGTTTTGGCCATTGTTCCTTGAACTAGCTTATCCATTGCTTCGTTGGCCCTCTTTGTTTGCAATCGAGTCATCGGTCCTCCTTTGATCTTCAACGGATCTTTTTGCGGGCTTGTATCCGTGGTCTGGATCACATCATCCCCTCCCTCTTCGAAAGGATTCAACCTCGAATCTGTACCTACATCAAATGGAGATAGATCAGAAACATTAAATGAATCCGAAACATTATACTCACCAGGAAGATCTAATTTAGAGGCATTGTTGTTGATCCTTTCAATCACTTGGAATGGACCATCTCCTCGCAGTTGTAACTTTGACTTGCGTTGTTCTGGAAACCGCTCCTTTCTCAAATGTACCCAAACCCAATCACCGGGTTCAAATATGACGCCCTTTATTCCTTTGTTAGCCTGTGAAGCATAATGTTCATTTTTCTTTTCAATCGCCAACCTCACCTTGTCGTGGAGTGCTTTAACCTTCTCAGCCTTTTTCTTTCCATCTAAACTACCACGTTTATTCACAGGTAAAGGAATTAAATCCAATGGTGTTAGCGGATTAAAACCATAAACAATTTCAAATGGTGAATAAGAAGTAGTAGAATGTATTGCCCTATTATATGCAAATTCAATAAATGGTAAACACTCTTCCCAATTTTTCAGATTTTTATTGATTATCGTGCGCAATAATTGAATCATTGTCCTATTTACTACCTCGGTTTGTCCATCGGTCTGTGGGTGACAAGTTGTAGAGAAAAGTAGTTTTGTTCCTAGCTTGTTCCACAAGACTCTCCAAAAATGACTGAGGAATTTAACATCCCTATCCGAGACTATACTTTTAGGCACCCCATGTAAGCGTACGACTTCCCGAAAGAAAATTTCAGCTATGTTAGTAGCATCATCAGTTTTGTGGCATGGTATGAAGTGTGCCATTTTACTAAAGCGATCTACTACCACAAAAATTGAATATCTTCCCTTCTTAGTCCTAGGTAATCCCAAAACAAAATCTATAGAGATATTGACCCAAGGTTCACTAGGTACAGGTAAAGACATGTATAATCCATGGGGTTTAATCCTAGATTTAGCCTTCTTACAAGTAATGCATCGATTACAAGCCCGAACCACATCAATCTTCATCTTAGGCCAATAGAAATGTTCACTTAGGATTTCAATGGTCTTTTTAACCCCAAAATGACCCATTAAACCTCCACTATGGGCCTCTCTCACAAGTAACTCCCTCATTGAACACCTAGGGACACACAATTTATTTTCTCGAAATAAATAATCATCATGTTTAAAGAACCTATCCACAGCCCATTTACCACATAATTCATAAATATTAGAAAAGTCCAGATCACTAGCATACATGTCCTTAATGTATTCAAATCCAAGTAATTTAGAATTTAAAGAATTTAAAAGAACATACCTTCGAGACAATGCATCTGCCACCACATTTTCCTTACCTTGTTTGTATCGGATGACATAGGGTAATGTTTCGATGAATTCTACCCACCTTGCATGTCTCTTACTCAGCTGACCCCTCAAATGCTTCAAGGATTCATGATCATTGTGTATCACGAACTCCCGTGGCCACAAGTAATGTTGCCATGTCTCCAAAGCGCGTACAAGTGAGTATAACTCCTTGTCATATGTGGGGTAATTAAGTGCAGCCCCTTTTAGTTTTTCACCAAAATAGGCGATTGGCCTTTGATCCTGCATTAAAACAGCTCCGATGCCTAGCCCTGAGGCATCACATTCAATCTCAAAAGCCTTTTCAAAGTTAGGAAGTGATAAAATCGGTGCTTTACACAACATATTTTTGATTGTTTCAAATGCATGTTCCTGTTCTACTCCCCATTTAAACCCTACACTCTTTTTGACAACTTCTGTGAGTGGTGCAGCAATTGTGCTAAAATCCTTAACAAAACGCCTATAAAAACTAGCCAAGCCATGAAAACTTCTAACCTCAGTTATGCTTTTAGGTGTTGGCCATTCTTTAATAGCTTTGACTTTTTCTTCATCTACTTCTATTCCTTTAGCACTAACTACATAGCCAAGAAACACAACTTTTTCCATGCAAAAATCACACTTTTTAAAATTCGCAAAAAGTTGCTCTCGTCTTAAAACCACAAGCACACACCTAACATTCTCCACGTGCTCATTCAAAGTTTTACTATATATCAAGATATCATCGAAGTAAACTACAACGAATTTACCTATAAATGCACGTAAAACATGATTCATTAAACGCATAAATGTGCTAGGTGCATTAGTAAGTCCAAAAGGCATTACTAACCATTCATACAGGCCATACTTAGTTTTAAAAGCAGTTTTCCACTCATCTCCTTCTTTCATTCGAATTTGATGATAACCACTCTTAAGGTCAATTTTACTAAATATGCTAAAGCCATGCAATTCATCCAACATATCATCTAACCTAGGAATAGGATGACGATAATTTACCGTTATGTTGTTTATGGCCCTACAATCGACACATATTCTCCAAGTCCCGTCCTTTTTGGACACAAGTAACACGGGGACGGCACATGGACTCATACTTTGATGTGATCCGGAAAAGACGTCAAAAATGAGAAATCAAGATACGGGAAATTCAACAATATTCTACATGAAAAAATTAACAAGTTTCGTGTTGGGCTCGAGTCGAGATTCAAATCACGTCAACAGATCAGAAAATCAGAAATTGGGCAGAAGATGCGTTACGGCCGTAACATTGTTTCTCACGGCCGTAACTTACTTATGGATTTCACGGCCGCATCACATTCCTCACGGCCGTAAATGAAAATTGGTATTTTTGTTCAGAAGGAGATTTACGGTCGTAACATCAATCTTCACGGCCGCATCACATTCCTCACGGCCGTAACTAATACTGTGACATTTTGATCAGAGAAGGACTTACGGCCGTAAGTCCGACTTTTACTGCCGTAAGCGGTGCAAATAAGATTTTTCGGGATTTTAGTATTTTAGTTGGTTTGTATTTCCTTTATTGGTTTTTAATTCTTTTTCCAATTTTGGTTATTTTGGTTATTTTAGCTATTTTAGCCTAATTAGAATTCTATTCAGAGTCAGTTAGCGATTAGGTTTTATTTTGCCTATTTATATGCTTTTCCATTCAATGTAAAAACAGAATATTTTTGATGAATAAAATTATTGAGTGTTTTTACTCTCTCTAAAGGTGAGGATTTTCCCTTTAAACAATCGAACTTATCAATATTCAAATCTTGTGGCGTTCAAAACAATTGAACTTATCAAGGATCTGGACATTCCTTGTGGCGTTCCCCCTTTGTGGTTATTATCTCCGCATCGTAACGGGTCTCGGGTTTAATATACCCCTGATTCTTGCGTCGTGAGGTCGGTGTTGCATTGTTATCGTCCGTTCCAACCTGGATTCGGAACTTTCCAAGCGTTATTCCGCGAGCTACGACGAGGACCCCCTCCCGGGTTCTCATCATATGGTATCAGAGCTGAACTTTGAATTCAGGTTCTTGTGTTTTTCTATCCAGTTTGATTTTTATGTTTATCATCGAGTCCCATAAAAATCATCCATATCCTATTTTTGTTATTTGAGTCTTTGTTTTCAATTTTTCTTGTTCTTCTTGCCAGTAAATTTTTTTCCAGTTTGATCCATAAGAGTCAGTCCCAAAAAATCAAAAGTGTTTTTCTTGTTCTTTTTTCATCCAAATCTAGTACCGTTTGTTTCGTTGCGTTCATGTCGAATTTTCGGATTTTATTAAAAAAAAAATTTAATTTTTTTTTTATTTTTATTAATTCCAAAAAATCATCATAATTCAAAAAAAAAAAAGTCACTCCGAAATTCAAGAACCACTTTCTTTAATTTCCTTAAATTCTTGATAATTCCTTGCCTTGCAAGTCAAATTAAAATTCTTGATATTCTTTCCTTTCTAGTCAAAATTCAAGAACCACTTTCTTGAATTTCCTTAATTGACATTCCTTGCCTTCCAAGTCAAAATTAAAATTCATTATTAGTCCTTGTATCAAACTATTATTCCATTCCATTCCACAATGTCCAAATTTCACGAAATTTCATCATCTAGGAAAGATAACCATCAATCTTCTCTGCTTGTCATGATGGAGAAACGGTTTGAGGAGTTAGCTACAAAATTGGAAGCGAATTTTGATGCGAAATTAGATGCGAAGTTTGGGAAGGTTAAGAACTCAGTAGATATGCATAGTGCAGAACTTGCTCAACTGCGTGAAAGGGAATATAGGCGTAACCATAAACCTAGGGTTGGGATTGGAGTTGATTGGGATGAAGAGATTAATGCGAGGGCGCTTTTGAAGAGTCGAACAGAAATTTTTGAGGAAAGGATGATGTATGAACGGAAGGCTAGAAAAGAAGCTAAGTTAAGAAAGAGGGAGAGTGAAAGGGAGGATGAAGCTAAATTACAACAGGGTGAAAGTGAGATTGGAGGGGATTTAAAATTGGAGTCTCAGGATATGGATGTTGAAAATGAGGGAGACTTGAAACATGAAGTAGTTGAAGAGACCCTGAATTTTGTTGTAGGAGATGAAAAGGTTGAGTTAGGTGATCAAACTCCAATATTTGATGAGGAAAAATTGAAAGTTGGGCATGAAGAATTAGAATAGGTGGTAGAATCCAGAAATTTAGAAGTGGAGGTTGAGTGTGCGAAAAAAGAAATTGAAGTAGTTGATCAAACTCCGAGTCTAGAAGTACGGAATAAAATTGTGGAAGAGGAGATTGAAAAAAACATTGTTGACAATGATAGGAATGAATTGGAAGTTGGGGTAGAAGTTCAACATTTGAATGTTGAAATTGTCAATAAAAATATTGAAGAGGTGGTTGAATGTGAAAAATTAGAAGAAGTGGTTGAGAAAAAAGAAGAGAATGAGCAAGAAAGTATATTGACTTTTGGAGGGGACGAGAAGGGCCTCGTGGTGGAAAAAAAAGTTGTGGAGGTTTTGTATCATGAGTACAAGGATCCATACCTTGTGCATGGAGACGCTAACATTTCCCTCCCCATTTTTTTTAAATCTTTTTTGCAGGTTGATTACACATGAAAGTTTGAGCCAAATTCACGTTGGCAAATTAACCTCGTGTTTCAATACATTCGTGTTCATCAATTGGAGGATTGCCGCCTATTGAATTCATGTCATGGAGTCCATAATTTTCCGTTTGATCCAGGAGGTACAGTTTGATTTTTCAAGAACAACACCATGATTCGGGACGAATCATCCAAAAGAAGGAGGGAATGGTACGAATCAGGGTGGGCTTGACGGAAAAATCTATAATTCAAGCCAAAACAAGAAATCAAGCAGGTTCGGAGAACGTCAAAGATCAAATATTGCTTGTACGAAGAAGGTTCGTTGCTAAACCAAGTGAGCAAGCCAAGAACAGCTTTATGATTCGGGACGAATCATCATAAAGGAAGAGGGGATGATGTGATCCGGAAAAGAGGCTAAGAACAATGTTATGATTCGGGATGAATCATCTTAAAGGAAGAGGGGATGATGTGATCCGGAAAAGACGTCAAAAATGAGAAATCAAGATACGGGCAATTCAACAATATTCTGCATGGAAAAATTAACAAGTTTCGTGTTGGGCTCGAGTCGAGATTCAAATCACGTCAACGGATCAGAAAATCAGAAATTGGGCAGAAGATGCGTTACGGCCGTAACATTGTTTCTCACGGCCGTAACTTACTTATGGATTTCACGGCCGCATCACATTCCTCACGGCCGTAAATGAAAATTGGTATTTTTGTTCAGAAGGAGATTTACGGCCGTAACATCAATCTTCACGGCCGTAACTAATATTGTGACATTTTGATCAGAGAAGGACTTACGGCCGTAAGTCCGACTTTTACGGCCGTAAGCGGTGCAAATTAGATTTTTCGGGATTTTAGTATTTTAGTTGATTTGTATTTCCTTTATTGGTTTTTAATTCTTTTTCCAATTTTGGTAATTTTGGTAATTTTAGTTATTTTAGCTATTTTAGCCTAATTAGAATTCTATTCAGAGTCAGTTAGCAATTAGGTTTTATTTTGCCTATTTATATGCTTTTCCATTCAATGTAAAAACAGAATATTTTTGATGAATAAAATTATTGAGTGTTTTTACTCTCTCTAAAGGTGAGGATTTTCCCTTTAAACAATTGAACTTATCAATATTGAAATCTTGTGGCGTTCAAAACAATTGAACTTATCAAGGATCTGGACATTCCTTTTGGCGTTCCCCATTTGTGGTTCTTATCTCCGCATCGTAACGGGTCTCGGCTTTAATATACCCCTGGTTCTTGCGTCGTGAGGTCTGGGTTGCATTGTTATCATCCGTTCCAACCTGGATTCGGAACTTTCCAAGCGTTATTCCGCGAGCTACGACGAGGACCCCCTCCCGGGTTCTCATCATACTTTCCCTTATATACCCTTTGCTCATGACGTCCTCCACTTGCCTTTAGAGCTCCTTCGTCTCCTCGGGGTTACTTCTATAAGCGGGGCGGTTCGGAATGACTGCTCCAGGTACAAAATCAATTTGATGTTCAATACCTCGAATGGGTGGTAACCCACTAGGTATGTCATCGGGAAATATATCGTCAAAGTCCTGCAAGATAAAAATAGCCAAACTAGGGAGGGATTTGTTAGTTTCATCAAATGCAAGGAATGATTCCTTGTATAGCAGAAGGACCATTGGCCGTTCTTCCATGAATGTTTTCTTGATTTCACTCATTTTTGCGTAGAAACTCATTTTCTTTCTTTTCTGGCACTCTTCGCTCCCTCTCCCTTTTCTGAGGTATGTACCCCAACACTCATTTTTTCTCTCGCCTCTCCTTTTTCTGGAGTCGTGGCTCCAACTCTCCTTTCCTCTCCTTTTTCTGAGGTCGTGGCCTCAACTCTCTTTCTCTCATTTTCCTTCACTCTTTTTTCTTCATCATTTTTCAATTTTACTTGATCTTCATATACTTGTGACGGTGTCAATGGTGCAAGTGTAATGGTTTTCCCCCCTTTGGTAAAGCTATACCTATTTTTATACCCATCATGCGTTACCTTCCTATCATATTAACAAGGTCTACCCAACAAAATGTGTCCGGCATGCATAGGAACCACATCACACATAACATCATCCACATAGCTACCAATAGAAAAACTCACCAACACCCTCCTATTCACCTTAATTTCTCCACTATCATTTAACTATTGAAGCCTATAAGGTTTAGGATGTTTAAACAAAGGTAATCCTAATTTTTCAACAAGTATAGTACTAGCGACATTAGTGCAACTACCACCATCAATAATCATACTACATACCTTGTTATTAATACGACATCGTGTATGGAATATGTTCTCCCGTTGTTGTTCCAAATCATCCGTGTTGATTTGAGCACTAAGAGCTCGCCTTGCCACTAATAACTCGCCATGCTCCCCGGATAATATATCCTCATCATCACATATTTCCTCCAATGCCGGCATATCTCTATAATCCTCTTCCTCACTATCACTCTCCATGGCTCCATCCTTCCGCACAAGTATCACTCGCCTATTAGGACATTGAGATGCCACATGTCCTCTCCCCAAACATTTGAAGCATTGAATGTCTCTACTCCTAGATGGTTGAGGTTCCCCTTTAGGTACGAGTTTATTAGCTTGTTCCTCCTTCCCTTTTGGTACTTCAAACTTCCCTTTTGGTGCTTCAAAATTCCCTTTAGAAACAGTCCCATCTCCTTTACTATCCCACTTCGGCTTCCAAGAAGAATTAGAACCAGATTGATACCTTGCTGTTCCCTTTTTCTTTATTTGCTTCTCCACCTTTATAGCCATGTGCAGCATATCTTCCATCTCCAAATAATGTTGCAGTTCTACCACATTAGCTATATCCCTATTCAACCCATTAAAAAATCGAGCCATCGTAGCCTCCCTATCCTCTTCTACATTAGCTCTAATCATCAACATCTCCATCTCCTTATGATAATCTTCCACACTCTTTGATCCTTGGTATAGGCTTTGTAATTTTTGATGAAGCTCCCGATGGTAATGACTAGGAACGAACCTCTTTCTCATGATAGCTTTTAACTCATCCCAAGTACTAACGGACCTCTCGCGATTTCTCCTCCTAGAAGTCACCAATTGATCCCACCAAGTAATAGCATAATCGGAGAATTCAAGTACAGCTACCTTAACCTTTTTCTCTTCCGAATAAGTGTAGCAATTGAAAATTAATTCCATCTTCTTTTCCCATTCTAGGTATGCCTCCGGATCACTCCTACCCTTGAATGACGGAATTGTCATTTTGATGTTGCTCATACTACCATCCATTCTATTGCCACCAAGATCTCTATCCCTTCTTCCATGCCTAACTACTCTATCCACAATTGCTCTATCGTCAAGATCACTACCTTCTTCATTCTCATCGATCCCCTCTACTCTACGACCTTGCCTGCGGGCATTAGGCACTTCCCGAGGTTGCTCAAGCCTTTCTAACCTACCTAACACATCCCCAAACAACCGCTCAAACCGTTGTACCATCTCTTCCGTCATGTTGACTCGATCGTTGTTTTTTGTAGTAGAAGATTGTTCCGACATCCTAAACTAAATATTATGTGCCTCACGTGTATTTCGCTCGTGTATCACTCAAATTTGACTTTTACCCTCTATTGATCTCACCTCTCTGCCTTTTTCCACTCAATGGCTTTCACCCCAATTGCTTCAAAGAACGAACCCGAACTCAAACAAGTTTAAGCCCGAATGATTCAAATTGAGTAAGAGTGAGAATTTTATGAACTGTTTGGAAAACTTGAAGAAGACCTTTAGAGAATGGAATTCGACTCGATATAGAACTTGACACTTTTTATGGAAGCTAAGATTAAGTCAAGAATATATTTCTTGAAATCAAATAACAGCTAATTTTTTTTTTGAACTTGGAATTTTCGGTTTTTTTAGATTTCTCGAAAATTCAACTTCGAGACAGACGAAACAAACGAAATTTAATTTGGATAACAAACGAAGGAAATAACGACTATTGAATTTTTTGTGACACTTTTTTTTTATTAAAGACTCAAGAACTGGAAGAACACGAAAAACAAGATTAAAGAAGACTCAAGAAAACAAAACAAAGATATAACCTTGATTTTTGGAGCCTAAGCTCTGATACCAGATGATGCAAACCACGTAGCAATTATAGCTACGCAACCCACAAATTATTGGAATCGACCCAAGAACGCCAAAGAACCACGATTTAGAGATTGATTCAAATTAATTGAACCAAGCAACCAACACAATCAATAGATATACTGACCTCTTGATCACAATAAAAGTAAATCTCACCCAAGATTTGAACAAACAAGATTAACTCGCAAGTTCGGATTTTATTCAATGAAGAATAAGAATATGAAAGCAAAATAGCCTCTCAATTATAATATCAAAGTTGTCTATGAATAATGAAAATTACATCCCTATAAATAGGGTCAAAATCTAGGTTAAGAGTTCTAATTAAACAAGGAAACAACTACCTAAAAATAAGGAAATAAATAAACCCTAAAATTAACGTGTATAGGATTTTACGGCCGTGACTAATTTCCTTACGGCCGTAACCTTGTTTCTGATTCACTCTTACGGCCGTGACAATATGACTTACGGCCGTAAGTCCAAAATCGTCCAAATTCCAGTTTTAGGCAGTGACTCCATTACGGCCGTGATACACAACCTTTACGGTCGTAAGACCTTATGTATCGCAAAATCACTTTCAGCAGAGAGTTGGTTACGGCCGTGAGCTCCATATGTTACGGCCGTAATTCTTGAAATTTCACAATTTTCTTCGACGGCTTGAATGAGGTTGATCCACTCGTCGTTTTGGCTCGGTCCCAACATGGAACTTGCTTCTTTTGATGACACGAACATTGTTTTGGCCATTGTTCCTTGAACTAGCTTGTCCATTGCTTCGTTGGCCCTCTTTGTTTGCAATCGAGTCATCGGTCCTCCTCTGATCTTCAACGGATCTTTGTGCGGGCTTGTATCCGTGGTCTGGATCACATCACCTTCAATTCAGGAGATACGGGAAGCGGTCTTCAGTATTGATCTTGACAGTATCGCGTGTCCAGACGAATTCTCATCGTTGTTCTTTCAGCAGTGTTGGGATATTATTCAGGATGAAGTCGTCATTGCAGTCATGGACTTCTTTGGAATGGGTGTTTTGCCTAGGGGATTTGTTGCTACTTATATTGTTTTAATCCCTAAGAGGGATGGAGCTTGCATGTGGATGGACTTTAGACCTATTAGCTTTTGCACTGTGTTCAATAAGCTCATCACTAAGCTTTTGAATACCAGAATGAGTTTGCTACTGCCTCACATTATCTCTCCCCAACATAGTGGATTTATCCCTAGTAGGCTTATAAGGGGATAATGTTTTATTGGCTCAGGAGTTTCTTTATACTTTGGATAATAAAGTAAGAGGAGGGAATACTAGGTGAAAGCTTAATATGGCTAAAGCATATGACCACATGGATTGAGGTTTCCTTTACGCAGTGCATGAGGCTTTGGATTTCACCAGATTTGGATTGACAGGATCAAGAGATGCATTTCAGGATGTATGTTCTCGGTTCTCTTGAACGGGAAACCATTTGGTTTTTTTTCCATCCATGCGAGGACTCAGGCAAGGAGATCCTCTATCGCCATCCCTCTTCATCATTGCTGCTAAATACTTCTCACGTTTACTCACAGTGCAGTTTGAGAGGGATCCCGTATGACTTTTCGACATGGTGAGGCTACTCTTGTCTCGCATTTGTCATTTACTGATGATGTGATCATCTTTGCCAACTGTCAGAAACAGTCTATAGAGAGGGTACTTGAGTGCTTGGAGCATTACGAGGGAGTTTCTAGCCAGTTTTTCAACAAGGACAAGAGGGGGCTTTTCCTCCCCAGACGAGCTTCTATTAATTAGATTATAGACGGCTTGAGCACTTGATGAGGTTCAAACATCACCAGTGGTTGTTCACTTATCTAGGGGTTCCTTTGTATAAGGGATCCAAGATGACCTTTCTTTGTGATGACCATATTTAGAAGATCTAGAGTCGGATTTCTAGTTGGGCATCACATTTGCTTTCACATGGAAGTCGCATTACTTTGATTAGATCAGTCATTGGCTCTTTCTCTCTCTCTCTCTCTCTCTCTCTCTCTCAATATATCTTCTTTAGATCCTGTAGCCTCCCAAGGCTATACTGAAGAAGATTGAGAGCATCTTTGCACTATTCCTTAGGGATTTCAAGGATCACCCACATCGGTTACACTAGTGTAGATGGAAGGATTTATGCCTTCCTACTGATGGGGGGGGGGGGCTTAGCTTCAGATGATTGGAGGATACAGTGGATGCTTTCTTATTGAAGCTTTGTTGGATTTCTCGGTCTCAGAGATCTCTTTGAGCTCAATTTTTACTGGAAAAATATTGCATGGGCACACACCTTTCACTTGCTAGTATCCTATATTCAGCCTCTCCAGTTTGGAAGAGGACAAGGGCTGCGGGCGGAGTCACACATTGGTGACATCTTGGAGCCAGACAAATATTTTTTTGGCACGTCTGTTGGATGAGGGACATTACATTAGCTGCACTCTTTCGAGAGGCATCATACATCGGAGACGGTGCAGGACTTCTACGAGGGCACTGGATGGAATTTTGACATACTCCTTCATATCCGCCCACCTGCTATGGCAGAACAGACTGGGGATATTCCCTTATCTGTTGATGTCCTTGATCGGATTGTTTGGAGGGATACATCAGATGGTAGATTCTCTACCAGATATGCTTGGGAGTTGGTTCGGATAGGACATCGGTCACAAGATTCTTACCGGCTGTTGTGGACCACTGTTCTTCCCGTCACTATTTCCTTTTTTTTAACTAGAGACTTTGGCAAAGTTTTATCCTTGTCAACACGATTATTCGGAGGATGATTGGATGTCACTTAGCATCACGGCGTCAGTGCTGCACACAGATGGAGACTATTGTGCACATTTTTACTGGCAGTGCTATCTCAGATCAGGTATTGAGCCACTTCGAAGACATCCTTCATGTGCCTATGATTTTGAGATGGAGATACTCTGGACAGTATGTTAGATTGGGCCATATTTGCACCATCATTTCTCTATTGATATTTTGGTTTTTATGGACTGAGAGGAATAACACGAAATACAGGGGTATTCGGATGGAGCCTCGGAGGATTATCTGGAGGGTGTATCGCATTATTTCATTCCTTCACAATGGGCGTCTCATCAAGTAGCAGCATTGGGTGGGGATACAGTTATTGCCCCATTATTTGGTATTACACTTTCTCTTTCTGCCCCTTCACCCCCTATTTTGGTCATTTGGCGCGTTCCATTAGTGGGAGCCTACAAGCTCAACACTGATGGATGCGTCAAGGACGGGTCTACTAGTGAAGGGGGTATCATCGGAACTATGGCGGACAGTACATCAGGGCATTGTCAACATTCTATGGAGATTGTCTAATACTTAAGGCAGAGTTGCGAGCTATTCTTGATGGGATTCTTCTTGCTCGCCGATTGGGCATCACAACTATTTGGATTGAGGATGACTCCATAGCCACTATTTATTACATCATCAGGATGGGGGGACCTTGGTTAACTCAAGGGATTCTTAGACAGATCAGAAATATTCTTCATCTGGACAGGAACACTATCTCTCACATCTATTGTGAGAGTAATCAGGTTGCTAACTCACTTGCTTCTCAGGGATGGGATTAGAGAGTTTACAAATAGTATAGACAGCATGATCTACCATGCAGCATCATGGCACTAGTACAAATTGACAGACATGGACTTCCCAGCTTTAGAGGGTTATAGTCTAGTTTTTATCTGTTATTCTTTTGATGTACGGGGCATGTTTCCCCCATTTGCTTCTTTCTGTCCATTATTTTGCTAAATTATCTTTCTTTTGGAAGTTAGGTTTATGACACCTCCTTTCATGTACTATTTCATTTTAATGTTAGCTTCTGGCCCGCATGAGGATAATAAAGGACGCTCATCCTATAAAAAAAGTAAAAAAAATAAAAAAAATAAATCATAAATATGCAATATATTTCCATAAACCAACCATCAGTCGAGAGAAAGTGTGAGAGTATTATGGGGAAGTGACTATGGCAGTTAAAAGAAGTGGAGGAATAATAAAATGCGAAGTGATGGGAAAATGGGGTGGTTGCCAAGTTTGAATTTTTTTTCAAAATGAGGATTCACAAAAACCAATTGGAACTTCAAGTAATTGATTGTTGTTTTATGCACACACTAATATCACACTTGTGCGTTGCACGAAAGACCAATATGAATGATTTTACTGTAAATATCATTTCAAAAAAGAAAAAAAAAAAGTTTGAACACACAATTTGCTTTGATTAATGATTAAGATTTTCAACACTTTGATTAATGATTAAAATTTTCAACAAATGCTCAAAGTAGAAATGAATTAAAATTCTCATAAATTTTAGAAAACCTATTTAAATAATAAATACTATTGTTTGTAAAATTTTTGGTTGTCCACACCTGTGTGATACACGAAAGTTGTTATAAATAAAATATATTTTAAACAATTGGTCAAACTTAAATTAAATAATGCAATTTTTGCATAAAATAAATAAAAAGTTTTGTTCAAATATTTTTGACTACCATTAATAGAAATAATAACCCTCAAAATATTATAATTTACATAAAATAAAGTAATTGCAATAAATTAAATATATGTTGTTGTTTATCGTGCTGACGTGGATTAAATATGTCGACCTCAACTTAAAATGGCAGCTGGTTTATTAAGATCGAGGTGATTTTATGACGAGGTGATTTGATGCCGAGGCGAGTTTGTGACCGACCTCAACTCGGAGGGAGAGGTGATTTCCCAAAACCGAGGTGATGTTGACCGAGGTGAATTCCGAGCGTGGTGAGACTGGCGGTGCTGCTAAAACATCAAATCAACTGTATTTATGTGTCAGTAATTATGATTGTTTGTGAAATGTCAGTATAATCATCTATGACATGTTGTCAGCAATTTCAGTAGTCATTGTCAGTCACATGCTGCAGACGTGATATGTTGTAATGATTATGTTTAACTTCCCCAACTAATATAAATAGAGGGGGTAAATGCTCATTAATGGACAGGTGATATAAAAAAACCTCTCCAAACTCTTGCTATTTGATTTCGTTGATTCGACCTGGCTATCAGATCGGTATCGAACTGGACGTGAATTTGTGTAACTTTGATCTCAGTTCGCTTTCGATCTGTTACCTTTCCTATTTCTTATAATATCTCGAACTTTATTACAACGACGATCAATTAATTAAAGAGCTGCATACTTAGACAAATTAATCAAAGACATACAATCCATCTATCAATTCAAAAGTTCATACCACTTTTATTTGTTGACAAAAAGAGACGTCAACAAATTGGCGCTAGAAGGAGGGCCCGTATCCTTGTATTCAGCAATCACATACTTGCTCCTGTATCATAATGAGTAACAGGAAAAATTAAGGGAGTCACCGGGCAAATCGTGGTGAAGATTCGCAAGGGAATTCCCGTATGTCCGGGAGATCCGCCATTTCGAGACCCCCAGCGGAGGACAACATGAGAATGATCCTAGATCGACTTGATAGGATGCAAAGAGAAATGGAAGAGATGAGGAGAAATCAAGATCGAGGTCGTTACCAAGAGGAGCATGAGGTGCAATCACAACTACAAAGATCCGATGGACGCTCACATTTCGAAGAACAACAAACTGGACGCTCTGACAACACAAGGAGTGCGGTAGGCGAAAGCACACCTTATGTACGGAGTCAAAAATACCTGAGTTGGATGGGACCGAATCAAGCGAGAAGGGGTGAAAAAGGAGAGGAGAGTAAGGCTGTACGGACTAAAGGACATGGGGACAGATCTCCGATGAAGAAAGTGAACCCAGAAAACCAGCCGGCTGGAAGCTCGACTCTTCACTTGGGTCAACCACCGACTTTTCCGTCAAGTAAACCGGATCAAACTGAAGTTGAGCAATTAAAGAAAAGGCTGTCTGACCTGGAGGCAAAACAAGAAGGGTTGGGATCAACAGAACCATCTACCAAGAGGACATCACCTTTCACGGAGATTATATTGTCACAACCTCTGCCAAGCAAAATGAAGATGCCTCATCTCGCCGGGTACAATGGGGAGACTGACCCGGTTTCGCATCTGGATCAGTACATGTCATGGATGGAGCTTCAAGGGGCGAGCGACGCAATAATGTGCAGGGCTTTTCCTTTGACTCTTGGAGACCGGGCTCAACGGTGGTTCCGCAATATATCTCAGCACTCCATATCGAGTTGGTCTCAACTAAGTAGCCAGTTCTTGAAGCAATTCATGGGTTCAAAGATTCCGACCACCTCGAAGGAGAGCTTGGTGACCATTAGGCAGGAGAAGGAGGAATCACTAAAGAGTTATTTGGGCCGCTTTAATAGACAGATCATGGGAATGGAAAGAATATCAGACGACGTGCTTCTCATGGCTGTTCTGTCAGGCCTACAAACGCAGACTCGTTTCTGGTGGTCAGTGCATGAGGATGGACCTCGCACGTACCAGGAGTTTCTTAACAGGGCGGAGAAGTTTATAAACGCCGAGGAGGCGTCAGGTCCCAAAGAAGGTCGTCATAATACAGCCGCAGTGTCAGACAAGAAGGAAAGCAAGGATGATAAGAAAGAATTCAAAGGAAATACTTTTGGGAAAAAGAGAGATTACAAACCAGCGGATAGGTTCCGTCCGTACAATCCTGAACAGATAGGTGAGCTTACCCCATTAAATGCGTCAACTGAGGTCATTTTCATGAATGAGAAAGACAAGGGGATTATTCCGCCGGCCAGTCCGATAAAGCAGAGCTTGAGTAACTTGGACTCATCCCGGTATTGTAAATACCACAGGTCAGTGGGACACACCACGGACGAATGCCGAAATTTGAGATTCGAAATTGACAGGTTAATAAAGAGGGGGAGCTTACAAGAATATGCTACTGACCCACGGGATTTAGGAAGGCAATTCAAACAGCATGAGAAGTACACAATCTACCATGGAACGGAGCCCCGCAGCAAAGACCGGCCTGATGAAATCCGTACAATTGTGAGCAGAAATCAAGTCCAGATCGGGTCAAAGAGAAAGAGACGAGAATTCGCCCGAGAGGCTCGAAATAGCTATCAAATATGTAGTCATCCAGTCACGCCAGACGATTCAGAGTCCTTCAGTTTCTCTGAGGAAGACACCAGGGAGGTGCTCCAACCAAATTCAGATGCTTTGATGATCACGATGCCGGTAGGCGGAATAAAGATCCATGGGACACTGGTGGATGACGGCAGCGCTGTGAATGTGTTATACTAGAAGACCTTTGAAAAAATGGGAATCGACCCGCGTAGCTTACGGCCTAGGAGGACAAGGATTCAAGGTTTCACGGGTGGCTACATCTGCCCAAAAGGAGAAATATCGTTACTCGTAGAACTGGGGACAGGGTCTTGTCAGAGACGCGTAATTTTCGATTTTGTGGTAGTGGACGTCATGACGAACTACAATGCCATACTGGGAAGGCCGATCCTCCACGAGCTCAAGGCAGCAGCTTCAATTTATCATTATTGTTTGAAATTCCCTACACCACACGGAGTGGCTACCGTAAGGGGGGATCAAAGAGCTACGCGGGAGTGCAATTTAGGCTTTGCTTCCAACAACGTACAAATGGCGAAAGAAGGGAGCCCCATTGTGAAATCGAATGTGAATACTTCTTGATGTCAACCGAAATGTAATCAAATGAATAAAGAGTTTAATGCTTCAAAGTATGCAAATCTGAATGGATGTTTCCAAAACAAAGACCTTAGTTGATGATCCGTAAGTACCTATAAGGCAGGATATCATCAACATCACGAGGCAATCCGTCTCAAAGACGAGAAAGACCTCCTCGAGAGGCAAAACAAAGACCTTAGTTGATGATCCGTAAGTACCTGTAAGGCTGGATATCATCAACATCACAAGGCAATCCGTCTCAAAGACGAGAAAGACCTCCTCGAGAGGCAAAACAAAGACTTAGTTGATGATCCGTAAGTACCTGTAAGGCAGGATATCATCAACATCACAAGGCAATCCGCCTCAAAGACGAGAAAGACCTCCTCGAGAGGCAAAACAAAGACCTTAGTTGATGATCCGTAAGTACTTGTAAGGCAGGATATCATCAACATCACAAGGCAATCCGTCTCAAAGACGAGAAAGACCTCCTCGAGAGGCAAAACAAAGACCTTAGTTGATGATCCGTAAGTACCTGTAAGGCAGGATATCATCAACATCACAAGGCAATCCGTCTCAAAGACGAGAAAGACCTCCTCGAGAGGCAAAACAAAGACCTTAGTTGATGATCCGTAAGTACCTGTAAGGCAAGATATCATCAACATCACAAGGCAATCCGTCTCAAAGACGAGAAAGACCTCTTTGAGAGGCAAAATAAAGACCTTAGTCGATGATGATCCGTAAGTACCTTTGAGGCAGGACATCATTAACATTACAAGGCGATCTGAGAAGACAAAGTAGGTTCCAGCGAGACACCGGGGTGACAAATGACCGACCTCCATTCAACAAACGAGGTGTTTTGGTGAAAAGTACCGAGGTGACAAATGACCGACCTCCATTTAACAAACGAGGTGTTTTGGTGAAAGGTACCGAGGTGACAAATGACCGACCTCCATTCAACAAACGAGGTGTTTTGGTGAAAGGTACCGAGGTGACAAATGACCGACCTCCATTCACCTCTGCATTTTATTCGGAGTGAATTGACGTTTGAAAATTGCACAAGTGTTCACTTCGTTTATAATTCACCTCTTCATTTTATTTGGAGTGAATTGACGTTTGAAAATTACACAAGTGTTCACTTCGTTTATAATTCACCTCTGCATTTTATTTGGAGTGAATTAAAGTTTGAAAATTGCACAAGTGTTCACATCGTTTATAATTCACCTCTGCATTTCATATTGAGGGAATTGACGTTTGGAAATTGCTGAAGTATTCACCTCGTTTATAATTCACCTCTGCATTTTATTTGGAGTGAATTGACGTTTGAAAATTGCTGAAGTATTCACCTCGTTTATAATTCACCTCTGCATTTTATTTGGAGTGAATTAAAGTTTGAAAATTGCACAAGTGTTCACATCGTTTATAATTCACCTCTGCATTTCATATTGAGGGAATTGACGTTTGAAAATTGCTGAAGTATTCACCTCGTTTATAATTCACCTCTGCATTTCATATTGAGGGAATTGACGTTTGAAAATTGCTGAAGTATTCACCTCGTTTATAATTCACCTCTGCATTTTATTTGGAGTGAATTGACGTTTGAAAATTGCTGAAGTATTCACCTCGTTTATAATTCACCTCTGCATTTTATTTGGAGTGAATTAACGTTTGAAAATTGCTGAAGTATTCACCTCGTTTATAATTCACCTCTGCATTTTATTTGGAGTGAATTAAAGTTTGAAAACTGCTGAAGTATTCACCTCGTTTATAATTCACCTCTGTATTTTATTTGGAGTGAATTAAAGTTTGAAAATTGCTTAAGTATTCACCTCGTTTATAATTCACCTCTGCATTTTATATTGGGTGAACTAACGTTTGAAAATTGCTAAGTGTTCACTTCATCTATAATTCATTTTGTTTGACTTTGAAACACTCAATGCTAAAATGAAATTCTTCTTCGTACTATTCAAAAGGAACAAGATTGAAAGTTATAAGGCGACATTGATCTGAAAATGTGTAACTATTCTTCAATATTGACAACTTTTTCTGGCAGGTTGGTTTGAGACTCAGTGAGTGGAGAGAGTAAGGATTCTTCGTCGACCTCGTCAGGCATCAGCTCTAAATACTTTTTGTAGACCAGTTCGAGTTTCTCTTTTAAGAAACTTATGTCCACCTCAGGTCGTTTTTGTAAGACCGCTTTTCATTTTACGGACAATTCTAAAATCCTACGTGATATTTATCTTAATGTTGTTATAAATTCTAAACTGATAATTTTTAGTGTCTATGATTTGAATTATTTTGCAGTGGAAGGACTTGGACGCCGTCTCGATCAATGTGCCAATTAGAAAACTTATAAATTGGTTACGTGAAATTTTATGTGATTAATTGTTTTATTACCTAAGCATGCTATAATTTTTAAATTTTATTAAGTTGTAAGTGACCTAAATTGTGTTAAATTAAAGTTGGGGAAAAGGTTTAGGGCGAATTGAAATTTCATTTGGGAGTTGTGGACTTAAATTTCTAAATTAGAGAGAATTGAGGGGCCAAGTTGCAAATTTCAAAAGATTATATCTAAACCTAATCTAACCTAAACCCTCATACTCTCGTCTCTCACACCTCCCTCACGCAAAATCTCGCACTCGGTCTCTCTCTCCCTCGAACCCGTCTCTCACATCTCCGCGTCGCTGTCTCTCTCTCGCCTCACACACTACCCAGCCCCGGCGACTTCGACACCCACCCACCGACAACCACCACCACGGTAACTCCTGCCTCTTCCCTACATGCGAAACACGCACACCTCCCCGCTTTATCTCCCCTCGGTACACGCGAGCACACACGGGTTACACTCACGAAAAAGCACACAAGCCTATGTTGATGTCAATGTGTGTATATATATGTGTATATATGTTGAGGGTGTGCAAATATGTGAAGGTTTTTCATATTTTCAGATTTAAGTTAGTTGCATTTTCGAATTTAATTGTTAAATTGGAGAATTTGGTTTTGTTTATATATGTATGTATTGATGTAAATATCATCCTTAAGTATTAATCTCAGATTTTTTCAAATGTTTGTTTAAAGTTTCTGATTTCAGATTAAACTATGATTATAGACTTATAATTGTAAATTCAAATTTAGGGCTAATTATATATATGTATATTTTGTGTATTTCCAAATTTGTGTTATAGACTAATTTCAAATTTATTAATTGAAAATTTGGATAATGCATATATATACATGTCTAAATTCAAATTTAGACTTGGTTTAAATTTCAAAGCTAAATCATTAATTTTCAAATTTTTAAGTCTATATGGGTTAATTTTTTCAGATTTCAAAATTTATATAAATGGTTATATTGATCTTCAGATCCTGTAGTTGATTTTTCAGACTTATGAAATTATGGATTCGGTTGGTTTAATTGACATCCATTTTGAGAAATTTCAGATTTCTAAATGATGAAGTTGTTTAATGGATTCTCTGTTGGGTTAATGTTGTTTTAAATTGAAACTTTCAAATTTAGGATTTCAAGTAATGAGGTGGTTCCAATTGAGTTTTAATGTATATTCTTGACTTATAGTTGCTATTTTCAGACTTCGAAATTTATGAAATTTGTTGTTTAGTTGAATGTTGGTTAAAGTTTGGATACATGATGATTTTAAGATTTGTGAATTTGTTGAAACTTTAAGGGAGTGATTTTATAATGTTAGGTTAAACTAAGTGAAATTGGGTGTTAGTTTGAATTAAAAGATAGAAGACCTTATAATGTGCGTTGAAAGGGATTATTCATTTCGAATATGATGTTAATGTATTGGTCATAGCGTAAGGCCACATTTTGATTTAAAAGTATATTTTATTTAATGAAGGAATATAAATTAGGTTTATTGGGCACATTGACGTGACGGGCATCTGAGACTCTTCCACTTGCAAATCAAGAAAACGGTAAATATTAAGGACGTCAGGTAAGTAAACTTCCCCCTACTTTCATCAAAGTTGAATGTTAATGTGGAATTAATGTGCTTAATTGACATTCGTGTTAATTACGGAATTTTAATGCTTTTGGTCTACCATATGTAATTATGTGTAGTTAAGGAAATGTTCAAGCATGCACGTTACATGTCATTGCATCATCAAGCATGCATTGGTATCGAAATGGGAAAGTCAAATGTTTTAATGAAAGGAATGTGTCAAAGTGCAATTTTTGTCAAAAAATCATGTATCCCAAGTTTTTGAAAGAATGGGTGTACTTCTATGTCATGAAAGGTCCGAGTGGGAAATGGGGCGCGGGGGACCGGCGTACCCGAATGTAATGAGCCGCTTTGCGGTGGAATGAATGAATGAACCGCTTTGCAGTGGGAAAGTGAATGTTAAACCGCTTTGCGGTGGAAATGCGCATGTTAATCTGGTTCCAAATAAGAATGGCCCACTGTTATCTGATTGACTAGAAGTTACACCAAGTGAGCTCACGATGGAATGAAGTGAAAGTTTTGAAATGTCAAGTGAAAGCTTGAAAAGTTTGAAAGTTTTGAAAGGTTAAAGTGAATGGGGATACATATTTCAAAGTTTAAAGCATTTCATGTCATAAGCATGCATTCATGCATAAAGTTTATTTACTGAGCTTTAGCTCACCCCAATCCCTCCCCAACATTTCAGGTGATGAAAGTTAGGTGATCCGAGGAGAGCACTTGGTGACAGACTCAGGCTACACCGCTTCAAGTTTTTAAAGAAAATAAAGTTAAATTTTGAAGTTAATTAAGTTTATAATTAATTATTTCTTAATTCATTCATTTTATGTTGATAATTGTTTGGTTGAGATTAGTTTTAAATTAGTTATGGAATTTCTAATATTGGTTATATTATCACTTATTGCATTTAATTGAAGCTTATTGATACAAAATGTTGTGCTGAGGAGTTTGGGGATTGAGTTTGAAATAATGTGGTGATGTTGGAGTTTGAAGTAGAATTGGGGTTGTATGTTGAATATTGGATTTCTATTTGAGTTGAGTTTATGTTGTAAAATGGTTTTGATGTCCCTCTACAGGTTGGTTAAGTCCAATTTATAGAGGAGACTTTGTCGAAATTTCTATAAGATTTTAAAATAGAAAATGAAAAGGTTGAAGTTTTTAAATGATTTGTTTTCCGCATTTTAATGTTTAAACGTTTTAAATTCCGCATTTAATGTGAATGGAAGTTAACACGCCTAGGTTTAAGGTTTTGAAACTTGGGGTGTTACGGTTTTTCTTCCAGCTCCTCTACTATCTCTTTGAACGTGAGATAGTAGGTCTCGTCCACATCGTGTTCGTATTCCATAGAATCTTTAAAATTTTTCACGGCCTCCTTGTAGGAACCTTGGACAGCAGCCTCAAGCTCATTTTTCTCCTTCTTCAAGTTGGCCTCAATATTATTGGCCTCGTCCAATTCCTTTAAGAATTTTTCTTTTGCGACCTGCATTTGGGCCACATTGTCCTTCAGAGAGGCCACCTCCTCCCGTAGGGGGAGCACTTCATCCTTAAACTTGGATAGCTCAAGGTTGGTCTCTTTAAGCTTGGACATCTCTTCTAGAGCCTCTTTCAATTTGGCCTCTGCCTCATGTCGGGCCTTCACCTCTGCCTCAAACATGTTCCTGGCGTCCTCGGCAAGCTTCTTGAACTTTCTAGTGTCGGAGGCCGCTCGCTTAATCTGGAATGTGCCCGGTAAAAATAATTCAGAGCTTGACCGACGTGTGCAGTACCGGTCGCCAGAAGGTCATCCAAAGGCATATCTTCACTGAACTTCTCTTGACGAAGTGTCCATGTCTTGGCCGGAACATCCATGGCCACCTTAGTCAGCAGGGGGACCTTCATTAAGCCCATAGGTGTTAGGTTGGCCACAGACACAAACTCCCTATAAATTTTGGGGCGAGACCCCTTTAAAGAGTTAGCCAGCTCAGCTCTTAAGGGATGCACTCCCAGATACGAACCCCCATGCAGAGCTGATTGGGAAGACCCAGCTTGATCCCCCGAAATTTGAGGTGGTGGGATTGGAACGTCAGATTTCTCCTTAAAAACCTCAGCTCGTCTGGATTTCTTTTGGAGGGGTGGGTCAATCGGATGCTCTTTAGGAGGTGGTGAGGTTCTTGCGGACTGTTTATTCGATTCTCTCTTGCGAGCCTCAGCTTTGGCGTTCGCAAGTTTCTTCGCCTTCATTGATTCCATCCTCTTTTTACTTTTACGGGCTGATATGAAAAGAAATGCAGAAATAAGTGTTCTTGGAAGTTACAAAAAAAAAATAATAATACAAAGCGTTGAAAAGTTGTTGTGCAATGATCTGACACTTACACTTTGGAAGTGGAGGGTATTAATCAGACGGATCGACAAAGGTAAGGGTTGATTCAAACAAGCGTTCTTCAGTCAGAAGTTCTTTCACCGATCTGTAATGGTCAGGTTGGTCGGTCAGATGGATAATCCTCTCGATGACTTTTGGGTCCAAATATGCCTCTCTCACCTCTGCAAAAAACGAGATGATTAATATTAGAACAACTCAGCTTGAAAATATCCCAGATATAAAGACTTACTGAATTTATCCCTATAGAGAACGGGAATGGTTGAACTGATTCCATCACTTCGATAGGGGCTCATCCAATTTCCCCCAACGAAGAACCATTTCTCTTTCCAAGAGCGAACTGATTCAGGAAAATCAATCAGCAATCTTCGTTCCCCGAAAACTGACCTCTGCATCGCATAGAACCACCTCGTTTTTTGCCATCAGCTTGAAACTGATATGCATAATTGAATTCATCCACTGAGGGATCGTTGTATCTCAAACGGTTGTAAAGGGATATGAACCCAAGGATGTACCTCCAACCATTAGGGTGAATTTGGGTGGGGACTACACCCCAAGATCGGAGAAAGTCAGTTGTGATGAACGGAAGCGGAAATCTGAGACCTGCCTCCAGGATTTGGTAATTAGTAGCTACACAACTTTTGGGTGGTTGGTCAGCTCGTTCGTAACTTTCGGGAAGAAAAAAATGTACGTATCCTGGGATTCTATATTTGTTTTTCCAAATTTGTAGTTCGTTTTCAGTGGCTTCAGATCGGAAATGCTTGCAAGCGAAATCCAAACTGTAACTAGTACAAGGGTCAGGTCGCTGGAATGTGGCGGTAGAAGGGTATCGAAATGAACTAGCCAAGAGAGAACGGGATTCTGGCACTATTTCTAAAGGTATGGGCTGCGGGATTTCATCATCACCCTCCTCGCCTTGAAAAAGGCACTGGGTTTCCTTACTCTCCTCCCAGGACACGGACAATTCGACCTCATGACCCCTATTTTCCGACCTCACCCCACTTTCCTCAAAACTAATACTATCACTCATCCTTATAGAGTGATTACAACGAGCTGGACAGTTAGAAAAAAGGGGGGGAAGAAATTTCAAAACAAGAGGAAACAGAGAAAAAACGTCAAAGCACCCTCACCTGACGAAAGAAATAGAAGATCTGATATGATAACGAGGTGAAATCAAGGTCGTGTAAATAGACGATCTGATATTGACAGAGATAATTTCTAAGGATCAATAGGTTTCTTACGAGAAGAATGCCCCTATTTATAAGGAAAGAAGAGAGAGAGATCATTAATTAGTCATAATGACAAGACGCGTTGAAATTATGGAGGCGGCGACACTTGATCCGAGAACTGATACACCAGTCACACCACGACACCTGGCAATTGGGAATCAATAAAAATTAAAGGCAACGTCAATTAGAAGGCTGTAAGACAACTGGGATTTCGAGACCCTCCCACAAAATCTTTGTTGGACCGATCTCGAGGGGACATTTGTTGTTTATCGTGCTGACGTGGATTAAATATGTCGACCTCAACTTAAAATGGCAGCTGCTTTATTAAGATCGAGGTGATTTTATGACGAGGTGATTTGATGCCGAGGCGAGTTTGTGACCGACCTCAACTCGGAGGGAGAGGTGATTTCCCAAAACCGAGGTGACAAGTTGCCGAGGTGATTTTCACCCGACCTCCACTTAAAGAGAGAGGTGATTTGCTATGAACGAGGTGACTTGATGCCGAGGTGATGTTGACCGAGGTGAATTCCGAGCGTGGTGAGACTGGCGGCGCTGCTAAAACATCAAATCAGCTGTATTTATGTGTCAGTAATTATGATTGTTTGTGAAATGTCAGTATAATCATCTGTGACATGTTGTCAGCAATTTCAGTAGTCATTGTCAGTCACATGCTGCAGACGTGATATGTTGTAATGATTATGTTTAACTTCCCCAACTACTATAAATAGAGGGGGTAAATGCTCATTAATGGACAGGTGATATAAAAAAACCTCTCTAAACTCTTGCTATTTGATTTCGTTGATTCGACCTGGCTATCAGATCGGTATCGAACTGAACGTGAATTTGTGTAACTTTGATCTCAGTTCGCTTTCGATCTGTTACCTTTCCTATTTCTTATAATATCTCGAACTTTATTACAACGACGATCAATTAATTAAAGAGCTGCATACTTAGACAAATTAATCAAAGACATACAATCCATCTATCAATTCAAAAGTTCATACCACTTTTATTTGTTGACAAAAAGAGACGTCAACATATGTAATGAATCTTTTTTTAGTTTATATCTAATATTATTTTATTGATAAATGTGTCATTGAAAATAAGAAAGAGAAAAATGTGTTAAAAATTTAAAGGAGGTCAAACATGGGCTATTTACGTTAATAAAATTAAGAAAAAAGTTTTACCATTTCTTACGACATATAATTATTATTTTAATAAAATTGCGGACCAATAAATTGCTTTACCATTTTTTCAAGGAAACTGACCATGAATTAAATATTTTAGTGTGTGTACCACAAACATATCAACTCGATTTTTTGATTTAATATTCAATAAATAAAATTTTGTTTTTAAAAAGTTTTTGAACTACAAAATTAGGCTCATATAATACATGTGGAGACTTAACTTACGTATTCTCCTTAGAACCGATGTTTTTCTTTTTATATATTGTTCTTCATCATATTCTTCTCAAAAAGAGATGTAATATATATTTGTTAAAATATATGAATGATCAATTGTTTAATAAAAATTATATGAATTATTTGTTAAAATCTGTAATATATATTCTGCATATTGCAGTTATTTATGTTTATAATAAAAAATTGGCAATGAACATAAAAATTAACACAACTTAATTGAATTTACTTCAAAAATTCGTATATATATTGTTTGTTTTAATTTGATAAGAACAAGAACTCGAACTGAAATTAATCATCTATGACTAAATTGAATTTAGTTAAAAAATTGCTGACAGGATTATAGGACTTAAATGATATAATTTATAGTGAATGTGATATTAAAATAAATTTTTACTTTTGATCTTTGAGACAATTTTATGGATAATATATTTACTGTTTGCTCTCATTTGTTAGCTTGAATTAAACTTCTCATTGAGATTTTCGATTTGACATCTATATTACATATTTTTCAAATTCAAAATAATACAATAATTATCAAAAGAATAATAATTATTATAAAAAATAACATATTGATGTCATTAATATCATAGCGTGGATGCCAATACTAATATTATTAATGTCACATGTACGTATTTGCTAAAATATTTAATAAGATATTTTTTCGCAAAAAATTTCAAATTTAGAAAGTTATTTTTGCGAGAAACTATGTGCGGATTTCGGTGACGGCTATTCTACTTTAATATATATATATACGCGCACGCACACACACTACATACAATAAAATAATAATTAAATATTGTATAAAATTTTGTGTTTTCTTAAGTCGAAATATCTTAGGTCGATCTCGTTAAAAATCATTTTTCCCTCAAGTCAAACTTATATTATTTAATGTAAGCTACAAAATGACACCAATATTTTTATGCTTTTATCCAATATATAGGAGATGTTTATATATTCAACCCGATTAAAATTATCAATATTACCAAAAAAAGGGGAAATATTTAAAACAATTGAATTCGTTGAAAAATGTTTCGCTCGACTAAGACTAGTTACTAGCCAAGTGCACACAACGTCATAACGTGATCAATAATTAACTTAGAATATTGGAAAAATATCGTAGCGATGTGGCAAGCTAATTGAAATACTTCTTAACATAAAATTCCTTGTTAGACTTAAGATTTCTGGTTGCTACTGCCTCCCACACTTAAAATAATTTTGTCCTCAAAATTAGGTCAGGATATTTGGACAAAATGTCTTCTTCTCTTTCCCAAGTAGCCTCATCCTCCCCATATCTACCCCAATGGACTTTACCTAAAGGAACTTCTCTATTCCTTAGGACATGGACTTTTTTCTCTAGAACCACAACAGGAGCTTCTTCTTATGTCAAGTCAATCTGCACACCCAATGATCGAGCATCGACCACGTGACTAGGATCGTGCATGTATTTCCTCAACATAGAAATTTGGAATACATTATGCAATTTCGCTAGCTCTGGCAGTAATGCCAAAAGATATGCCACATTCCCAAGTTTCTCTAGAATCTCAAACGGACCAATGAATCTATATCTCAATTTTCCTTTATTTTCAAAACGAATTAATCCCTTGATTGCGCTACTTTGAGAAACACTTTTTCACCAACCTCAAAATCTAACTATTTTGTCCTTTGGTCAGCATAACTTTTTAGAGATCCTAGGCATTCTTAATTCTTGATTTGATCTTATCTATAGCTTCCATAGTC
This sequence comes from Ligustrum vulgare, assembly GCA_963555705.1. NCBI lineage: Eukaryota > Viridiplantae > Streptophyta > Magnoliopsida > Lamiales > Oleaceae > Ligustrum > Ligustrum vulgare. Next base: position 33,409,274 of record OY743174.1, read on the forward strand.
CTCTTAACCAAATCCGGACCCAAAATTCTTATTTTTCCGACTTCATCTCAACATATTAGCGAATAACATTGACGACAATACAATGCCTCGTATGGAGCCATACCAATCGTAGATTGGTAATTGTTAGTGTATGCAAACTCCACTAATGGAAAATGATTTTCCTAATCACCATCGAAGTCTAGAACACATGCCCTCAACATATCCTAAAGAACTTGGATAGTTCATTTAGATTGTCCATTAGTCTGTAAGTGATAAGCAATGCTGAATGTTAACTTGGTACCCAAGGCTTTCTGAAAGCTTGTCTAAAATTTTGAAGTGAATCTTAGGTCTCTGTCTTAAACAATCGATGTTGAAATTCCATGAAGTTGAACAATTTCTCTAACATATAACTGTGCAAACTATTCTAAATTGTAACTCATCCGAACTGGTAGAAAATTAGTAGACTTCGTTAGTTGGTCCATAATCACACAAATGACATCATGACCTCTTACCTATATAGAAAACCCTATGACAAAATCCATTGCAATGTTCTCTCAATTACACTTAGGTATATCCATGTGGTTCAATGGCCCTGATGACCTCTGATGTTTCGCCTTTGCTTGTTGACAAACCATACATCTGAAAATAAAAAATGTTATTCTCCCTTTTATGTTTTTCCACCAAAATGTATTGCGCAAATCTCTATACATTTTTTTCTGCATAGATGTGCATCGTAAGGAGTAGAATGAGCTTCAATCATAATCTTATTCCCAAGTTTCTCATCCTTAGGCGCACACGGTAAATTTCACTATTAGATTCGCCAACAAGAAATGTGTCCTTACTATAGGCTTTAGAACCTCATCTTCATGTTTTCGAAATCTCTAATCAATTGATCTTGTTCAGTATACGATGCTGACAATTGTCCCATGTTCTTCCTGCTCAAAGTATCTGTACATTAGCCTTACCTGGATTGTAAAGGATAGTGCAGTCGTAATCTTTCACTAACTCCAACCACTATCATCGACTCATATTCAACTCCTTATGGGTAAAGAAGTACTTAAGACTCTTGTGGTAAGTATAATTGTCACACTTGCTTCCATAAGGGTAGTGACGCCAAATCTTCAGGGCATGAACTAGCACTAAAAGTTCGAGATGATGCGTCGGATAATTTTACTCATATTTTCTCAACTATCTTGAGGCATAGCCGATCAATTTCCCATGTTGATTCAAAACAAAATCCAAACCGAGCTTTGACATATCGCTGTAAATCACTAATCCTTCTGAACCATCTATTTCAGCCAATACTAGTGCTGAGACCAATATGTCCTTTAATTCCTCAAAAATATGTTCACAATTTTTGGAACATATAAACTCTACACCCTTTCGAGGTAACTACATCATAGGACTAACAATCTTGGAGAATCCTTCTATGAATAATCGATAGTATTCGGCCAAGCTTAGAAAGCTTCTCACTTCACCCACATTTGAAGGTCTCGACTAATTGGTCACTGCCTCTACCTTGGACCGATCAAATTCAATTCCTTTAGCTATCACAACAACAATCCTACTCAATCATGACAAAATTCACATTTCTTGAACTTGGAATATACCTTCTCTTCACATAGGGTTTCAAAAACCATCCACAGATGTTCTTGATCTCAAATCAATCTTCGAGAATACTTTTTTACCCTTCAATTGATCTAATAATTCCTCAATGCTAGAAAGGGGATACTTATTCTTGATCGTCAACTTGTTCAGTTCATGATAGTCAATACACATCCTCATTGTACCATCCTTCTTTTTTACAAAGACTATCAGAGCTTCCCATGGAGACACATTTAGTCTGATGAACCCTTTGTCTAGATGTTCCTCCAACTGCATTTTCAACTCTTGCAGATCCTTGGGCTCCATGTGATACGGAGCCTTGGAGACTAGTGCAGCTCCAAGTACTAAATTGATTTTGAATTCCACTTGCCTATCTGGTAGAATACTCGGTAGATCATTCGGAAACACATCAGCATACTCCTGTATCACTGGACATTATCTATTATTATCTCATCTGATGGGTTCCAATAAGAATGACAAGATATTCTTGATAATAAGGCTTCCTCAACAATCTCTATGCTTTCAAAGCCAATATGATATGAGGAAGTTCCTTAATCTTTGACCTATAAAATCTAAACTCATCTTCACCATTTCTTCAAAAAATCACTTCTTTCTCAAAATATAGAATTGTAGCTTGATTATTACCCAACCTATGCTTGCCCAAAATAATATCGAAATCATTATTCCTATAACATGCAAGTCTACCTCTAATATTAATCCATCAAAATCTATCTTTATCACCTTAGTTATTCTATTTGTATCAATAGTTTCCCCTAGTCGCATACTAACATCTAGTATACTATCATTTTTTTGACATTGAACATTAATCTTAGCTACGCATGTATCACATATGAACAAATGCATCGCACCAAAATTAATAAGAACGTAAACATGAATGCTAGAGACTAATAGAATACCTGCAATTATGTTTGGGTTCTTTGCGGTCACATCATAAATCAGAGCAAACACCCTTGCCTTTCCTTTCTTAGCATATTCATTGTCCTTATTTGGTGCTGCCTGACATTACGAAACGTAGTGACCTATTTGTCCTATTCAAAATGTTTTGTTTTCATCAGTTTAGTACTCACCAGATGTGGGGTATAACTTGAAACTCCTCAAACTTCCATTCATAGTCGGTGATATCCATGTCCCCCGTGCTAACTATAGAAAATTTTATTTCCATGTAACCTCGTATAGCTAGGTGGAAATACTTTTTTGTCAGTTCAATTTTAAACTAAGTCCAAGTCATGACACATTGTTCTTATTCTGTACAAGTGCATGAAGCAAACTCCCACCTGTGGCGACTAGCATAAACTCTGCACACAATACTTTTTGATTTTTCAAACAAGAGATAGGTCGAAAAATATTCTCAATGGTACATAGCCATTCTTCAGCTACCAAAGGATCCTTTCCACCATCAAAAGTAGGAGGCCGATATCTACAAAATTGTTTAATCGTTAGGATGATCAGTGCATTTTGATGTCCCTTGGGAATTGGTGCCTACTTGATTTCATGGTGCACGTGGCACTTGTGGGGCTTATGGTGCCTGTGGTGCAATTGGTTCTTGTAGAGCGGGTGGTTCCTGTTGGGCTTGAGTTTCGATTTGGGTTGTTAAGACCTATCTCATTTCTCCACTACCTACTACAATTCACGGATAGCTATCTCTTGTGATGTTGATCCCTTTTCCTTTAGGATAAACAAAAGTAGATTTGTAATCCATCAAAATCCAACACAAGTAGCAAGTAATAAATGAGAACTCAAAATAAAATAAAAGATAATATCTCTTTATTATTAATAATTCTTTTCGGAGGAAAAATGTAATAGGAAAGACGCGTTTGATGCAAAAAAAAAAACATGAAATAATTTGGTTAAAACTTGAATTGGCTAATGATAATAGAGTTTGTGGGGCCTCGTCGTCTATTTTAATGCAAGACTCTGGATCGAAATCCTCATCAAGCTCATCATTAGACATCTCTATTATTTCATGATCATGTCAAGCTCAAGCTCAGCTCAGGTTCCTCGTCTGGGTCCTCCTCTGGGTCCTCTTGCACTAACTTAGGCTCAGCCATCGGCTCTAGAGTATATTCTAGCCCTGGATGGTCTGGTCAAAGTTTCCATACAAACGGTACTCCTCCCAATGAGCGCAAATGACCTCACAAAAGAGCTAGTATGGCACCTCATGATTGTACATCTTCAAATCTTGTAAGATTAACCTAGAAATAGATTCTCCAGATCCTATGAGGGAGACAATTAGTTCATTGGACTCAACGTCCGTTGTCACCAACATAGCATTAATTTCCTTCACACGGGAAAATTGGTGTCTCCCAACGTGTTGTTCAATGGTCCACTCCGGGTCAGACGCAAACCATATATAGTCGTCCCTTACAAATTTAGCTTCGTCAAGTCCATGCCTACTAGATGATGACATGTCTGTAATATCAATTATGCAAAGTCAAGTTAAGTGGGTTTCTAATATCTTTTAGTTAAATTCTAATGACTAAAACAAACATTTATGGTATTTTGGTTATAATCTCAACATTCTCCATGCAAAGAATAATATTCATAATACATGCTCAACTTATTATTCAACTCGACACACTTATAAAATAAACAAAAATTTAAATGCAAAGTCTACAGAAAAGTAAACTGCATTGTGATAGCAAGTTGTAACAACCCAAATTCCTTTTAATCCAACGCTTTATCAAACATACTCTCGTTAGTATTAAATGTTTAAAAAAATAAACTTAAGAAAAAATTTAAATTTAATTTTTTAACTAATATTTCAAAATGATAACAAATTTATTGAAGTGGTCTTAGAAATTATGGATCAAAACAATTTGAAAATGGTACTTTAACAAATTCTGCAATTCATTTTAAATAAATGACATTCATCCAAATCAACATATTAGAATTTACGAAGACTTAAAAATGTATTCAAACATTCAAATAATTAAGTCTAAAATTTAAATAAATAAAATTTAAATTCAAGTCACTACCGCTGGTGCCTACCATCTCGCCGTGCCCAGCTCTTCAATCTGTAAAGTATTTAACAATGAATATTTGAAAGAAATACTCGGTAGCATGTACAAGGGCATGAGAATAATTTATACCAACATTCAAACACTTGCCAAAATCAACTATCTTCTTTGGGAAAACATTTAAACATGGTCAATTTTACAATTTTATTGTGATTTCTTTCAGTCACAACATACTAGATGATTACCTTCAATAACCAATCATAATCCCAACATAAATAAGCCATATCATGTCAATAATTAATTTAGCATAAAGTAAGTTAGGCATTTCATACAACATAGGAAATTAGCATGTAATTTTCAAGCTAGCATAATATTAACTCAAAAGCGTAACAACATGTGTACGGGAGATGATACTACCTTAAACCTTTAAAAAATTGAAGCGTTGAGTGGTAAGTGAAATTTTCAAATACAGTATCACAAAAATCTGCAAGCTTTCCTTTTTGCTTTCTTCAAATGTTTAATAGGAATGACTGTGTATGTGTGTACGGATATTAAAATGAAGGTTCTGCTCTCTTTACTAAAAAGCCGAACAAAAATTTAAAAAAATGAATATAAGGAAGTTTTTGTGATGTGGATTATGATCCATAAATATACAAATATATTTCCATAAACCAACCATCAACTAAGAGGAAGTGTGAGAGTGTTAAGGGGAAGTGGCTGTGGAAGTTAAAAGAAGTGAAGGAATAATGAGATGCAAAGTAACGGAAAGATGGGGTGGTGGTCACGTTTGAATTTTTTCAAAATGAGGATTTACACAAATCAATTAGAACTTCAACTGATTGTCGTTTTATATATATAATATATATACACTATATACAATAAAATAATAATAAAATATTATACAAAATTCCATGTTTATTTAAGTTGAAATATGTTTGGTCGATATCGTTAAAAATCATTTTTCCCTTGAGTCCGACTTACATTATTTAATGTTTCCAAAAGAAAGGCAATATTTAAAACAATCGAATTTGTTGGAAAAATGTTTCGGCTCGACCAAAAAGTTTGTCACTGACACAAAATAGTTACTAGCCAAATGCATACAACGTCCCAACATGATCAATAATTAATTTATAATATTGGGAAATATCATAGTGATGTGGCAAGCCAATTGAAATACTTTTGAACATTAAATTCCTCGTTAGACTGATGCATTCTACCATCCAAATTACCTGATAAGTGTATTCCAGCCGAAATTCCAAAAGCAAAAATAGTGCCATGATGTACAACTTTTCTTTAAAATTATTATGGTATATGTAGGAAAATGGTGTTAGGTTGGGAAGTGGCCAAGAACCAAAATTTGAGCGGGATATATCCACTGGCCAAATTTAGTGGTTTAAAGGATAATGTGATTGCCTCAATGAGGAGGTGATCTTCATGGCTTGCTCAAGATCATTTTTGTTATGATATAAAGACAAGAATAACAACAAAAAATGCAGAACATCTGGCCAAGAGCCAAAATTTGAGCGAGATATATCCACATGCCAAATTTAGTGGGTTAAAGGATAATGTGATCGCCTCAATGAGGAGATGATCTTCATGGCTTGCTCAATATCATTTTTGTTATGATATAAAGGCAAGAATACCAACAAAAAATGAAGAACACCCAAATTCTACGAAAAATCCTTGAACAGGGAGAAATACCCATGGGTAGCGGATGAAGAATTCACTATACAAGAATATGATAGTATAAGAGATTGTGTTTTGAGAACTCCTACTTATAACAATATCAAAACCCTAAATTATATAGGGCCGAAAATAAGACCCCCATTTTACCATAATTTAGTTTCGCAACAAAAGTTGCACCACCAACTTTTAAGGCCCAACCAATCGAAATTCGAGTCAACATTCTCTAACAATCTCCACCTTGACACGAATTTCAATACAAAGAATATTTATCCAATCTTTGAATTAATATTCTCCACCTCTTCCACAAAATTCCTAAGGGAAAATTCAGCAACAAATATCAACCAAGTCCAAGCAATGCTCAAACTTGGTTACGAGGAGTGACTTGGTCATCATATCAGCAAGATTATCTTAGGTACCAACTTTGCTCAAAATAATATCACAACGAGCAATAACATCACGAAACAAAATAATACCACATATCAATGTGCTTTGTCCTCTCATGAAACATCTGATTTTTTGTGAGACAATACAACTGTAGTCTGTATAGTAGGCACAACCCCCAATAGTATATACATTTATGTAAGATATCTTCTCTTGTCAAGATCTCCAACAAAATTAGAACCAATATACCCAATAACTCCATCTGAAGTTCTCCCAAAATGTAAACAAACATCAGTAGAGCCACGCAGGTATCTGAAAATCCACTGAATTGCTTTCAATGTTCTTTACCTGGATAAACCATGTATCTACTGATTGCATATGATAAATTTGGACGTGTACAAACTATAGCATATAGGAGTGATCCAATTGCACTGGAATATGGAACTTGTGATATATAATCAACCTCATCAGCTAGTTGTGGACACAAAGAAGATGGTAATCTGAAAAGGCCCTCCAAAGAAGCACTAACAGGTTTGGCATTATGCATATTGAACCTACGTAGAAATTTTCTCAGTGTATTATTTCTAACTTAAGTACAATTTACCTGCTTTTCTATCTCTTAGAATCTCCATTCCAAGTATCTTCTTTGCTGCTTCTAAGTCTTTCATCCCAAATTCCTTTTTGAGCTGGGCTATAACATTTCTTATCTCTCCATTCTCCTAACTGCTATCAACATATCATCAACATATAAGAGTAGATATAAGAATGAACCATTACCATTCTTCTTAATGTAGACACAATTGTTATAACTGCTTCTTTTGAAATCACGAGTAGTCATAAAAGAGTTAAACCTCTTATACCACTGTTTGGGTGATTATTCCAGGACATAAAGCGGCTTTTTCAGTAAGCAAACACAATCCTCCTTCCATGTAACTACAAAACCCTCTGGCTGTTGCATGTAGATGTCCTCACCAATTTTTCCATGTATGACAATTGTCTTCACATCCAATTACTCTAGCTCAAGATCATGCATGGCCACAATACCATATAAAGCTAGAATAGAACTATGCTTTACAACTTGAGAAAACACATCTATGAAGTTTACACCAGGGACCTAATTGTATCCTTTTGCAACTAGTCTTGCCTTATACCTGTCTTATTGAACTCCTGGTGTTCTTTCCTTCCATCTAAAGACCCATTTGCAACGCATAACTTTCTTATCTTTAGGTAATCTCACTAAATCTCATGTTCCATTCTTATGAAGCGATTCCATCTCCTAATGTACGATAATCATCCAACTGTAAGAGCTCTCACAAGTAACTACTTTGGAGTAAGTAGAAGTTTCTTAACTTGAATCAATATCTTCAGCCATACTCAAGGCATAAGAAACAAAATCAACCTCACAATGCTTCTGTGAAGGTCTAATATTTCTTCTGGGCCTATCTTTAGCAATAGAATAGAGCGTCAACACCAGTGGAGGTGATGATGGATCAGCACTATCCTGTACTTCTGAGCTAGTCTGAGAATTATACTCTGTTATAAATTCTGATCCAAACTTAAACTCAAACTGTTTGTTTAATTGTTGCTAATTTTTATCACAAGAATTTCTAAGAGGTAAGTCATGAAGCATTGTTGTTCGTCAAAGACAACATCTCTACTGATTATCACTTTATTGATTTCTGAACATCATAGTTTATAACTCATAACATGGCTTATAACAAAGAAAGATGCACTTTCTAGATCTAGGTTCCAACTTTTCATTATCAAAATGAGCATAGGCAAGAAAGCCAAATATTTTCAAATTAGAATAACTGGGTTGTAGAGATAGCTGCGGTCCAAAAGGACTTTGGTAAACCAGCATTAGAAAGCATACAACGTACTTTCTCCATGAAATTCCTTTTCATACTTTCTGCCAAAGCATTCTGGTGCAGAGTATTGAGAATTGTCAAGTGCCCCAAATCATTATACTCATTAGAAAAAGATCTCAAGCCGTTATCAGTGCGAAGATGTTTTACCTACTTCCATGTATGCTTTTTAATCATTGTCATCAAATCTCTAAATGTATTAAATACATCACTCTTCTGCATTAGGAAAAACACCAAAACTTTTTTGGGAAAATCATAAATGATAGTTAGCATATAATAAGCACCTCCTTTGGAAGGCATTAGGAAAAACACCCAAACATTTTTGGAAAAATCATAAATGATAGTTAGCATTTAATAAGCACCTCCTTTGGAAGGCACACTAGATGCCCCCCCCCCCCCCCCAAGAAATAAGAATGTATGTAATCAAGTGTTCCTGACGCGATCCCGGTCGGGGAATCTCGTCGAACACGCGGAATAACGATAATTAAAACCCTAGGAAAGATCTAAATCAGATCTGACACGAAAAATAACAAGAACACGAATAATTGAACAGAAATTAAAAGATAGATTGACGATAGGACCTTGACCCAAGATTCACGACGCAATTAATTGACGATGCGGAATCGAGATCCAAGGTTTTCGAAACACCACAAGGACTTGTCAATTTCCTTGATAAGATTCTAATCGGACACGCCGCAAATATTCTCGCGAATATTTGATAAGTACAACGCCACAAATATTTTCACAATATTTGATAGGTCGGATTTGTTCTTGAAGAACACAAAAGGGACTCCTCAACCTTTCAATTGGAGAAAACTTTCTCAACTTTATTCATAAACTCAAACTTGTCTTTTTATTTTCAATTGATCCTCTTGGACCTCTTTAGGCGTTAGCGGAGCAAGAGTGATCCTTTTCCCTCCCTTCACGAAAGAATATTGATTTTTGAACCCATCATGCACCACTCTCCTATCATGTTGCCATGGTCTTCCCAATAAAATATGCCCAACATTCATAGGGACCACATCACACACCACCTCATCTCTATAACCCCCAATGGTGAATTTAATATTAACCTGCTTGTTCACCTTAAGTTCTCCCGACTCGGTTAACCACTGTAATTTATAGGGGTTGGGGTGTTTCACCTTAGGCAATCCCAACTTCTCCACCAATAATGTACTAACCACATTAGTACAACTTCCCCCGTCAATTACCATCCCACAAACCTTTTTCCCTACCAAACACCTAGTGTGGAAAAGATTATCCCGTTGTTCATCAATCTCAACCATCTTAGTTCGAGAACTTAGGACACGTCTATTCATAAGGGACCCTTTCACCGCATAAGTTAACCCCTCTTTATCGCTACTACTAGCCCCAATATCCACTAACTTAGGCATTCCCTTAAATTCATCCTCAGAACTAATTTCACCATTATCACGCAAAAGCATTACTTTTTTATTTGGACATTGTGATGCTATATGGCCCGACCCCAAACACTTAAAGCACTTAATATTTCTATCCCTAGTAGGTTGAGAATCAGAAATATTTTTACCTTTAGTTGGAAGTTCCTCCTTTCCCTTCGGGACGTGCTCATCATTGTGATCCTTCCTCGGTTGTGATGTAGGATAAGTTCCTGGTGATTGTTTAGATGTCCCCTTCCGCCTTAATTGCCTTTCTACCTTCATTTCCATGTGAACCATGTCTTCCAGTTCCACATAATGTTGTAACTCAACAATGTTCGCAATATCCCTGTTCAGCCCACTCAAAAATCTAGCCATTGTAGCTTCCCGATCCTCCACCACGTTGGCCCTAATCATGGCTACCTCCATGTCTCTATGATATTCCTCTACACTCCTAGAACCTTGTGTGAGCCCCTGCAACCTTTGATAAATATCCCTATGATAGTGGCTTGGGACAAACCTCTTCCTCATGATGGTTTTCATCTCACGCCATGTATCCACCGACTCTTCACCATTTCTCCTCCGATCCTTCACCAACTGATCCCACCAATTAATGGCATAATCGGTGAACTCAACAACTGCTAGTTTCACCTTCTTTCCTTCAGAATAATTATGGCAATCAAACATCAATTCTACCTTCTTCTCCCAATCTAGGTAAGCCTCCGGATCACTCCTCCCATGAAAAGGTGGAATAGACATTTTTATTTTACCTAGATTATCATCTATCTCATCCCGATCACCACGATCTCTTCTATTGTTTCCCCTTTCATTCCTATCTCCTCTACCCCTTCTCCTCCTTACACTATCCGGGGATGGTTGGGTACTACTTCCTTCACTCGCAAGCTCTTCATCATCAAACCCATATCCAAACCTTTGATTATGTCTCCCCATATGATCTCTCCGGTCTTCCCTCCTAACTCTAGGACCCGCATGAGTTTGTTCCCTACGCAACTTGTTAATAGTTTCCTCCTGCCTATCCATCCTAGTCATCAACTTCTCAAACTGCTCATGTATCGTCTCCATCACACCTACATCATTGTTATTCACTCTATTCATACCTTCCGGTCGTTTGTTGTGGCTCGTTGATGGAGCTGCCAGTTCCCTTCTGTAAATTCCCTGGTTGTCCCCAACAGATGAAGACGATGAATCCCGTCTGCTAGACATTATTAGTCTTCACAGAATTAAGTAGTATATACTTCACAAAAATATATCGCTCGTGTATCACTCAAGATCCCCTTTCCAAGCACTTCAAACAGTCCAAGAACTCAAGTAAGGGTAGGACACGATAAGACACGAGTAATAACTGGAGAATTTGGAAATTGAAACAAATTCGGAATATTTCGGGAAAATAATGAAATTTTCGTTTTTTTTCTTCTTCTAAACTGCTAGACAATCTGACTACGAATATGGCGAAAAAAAGGGAATTGGATTTGGACTAGAAACGAACAAGAAAAACACTTTTGAATTTTTTGGGACTGACTCTTATGGATCAAACTGACGAAAATTATGACTGACACGAAGAACGCGAAGAACACGAAAAAAATCAAGAAACGCAAGAATCTGAAATAGATCCAAGCTCTGATACCAGATGACGCGATCCCCGACTGGGATCGCGTCAGTTCCCTTTGTGTTATGAATGTTTTTTGTGAATCTAACTCTCTTGTGCTTCCCGAAAATGCAGTGCTCATAGAAATTCTATGTATCAAGAAGTCTTCTCCTACTCAATTCAGCCATCATATTCTCACTCATATGCCAAAGACTCATATGTCATAATCTGACAGAGAAGTAGTGAAGGTTGCATATCTTATGACCGTAGAACCCTACAAGATATAACTATGCAAACCTTCTTTGACCTTTCATCACCACAAGAGCACCTTTGCTAACCTTAAGAACCCCACCTTCACCAGTGTATTTGTACCAATTCGAATCAAGAGTACTCAAAGAGACAATATTTTTCTTCAAATCTAGAATGTGTCTCATATCACCAAGTATCCTGACAGCCCCATCAAATATCTTAATTGTTTTAATATCAGCAATCTTACAACGTACATTATTTCTCATAATCACAGAACCTTTAGAAACTATTTTATATGTTGAAAACCAATCCCACTTGGGACACATATGAAATGTGCAAGCTGAATCAAGAATCTAAACCTCAATCGCATTATTTTATAAAAACTGACTCCAATAGTTCAATTTTGAAATTAAAATTGAACGGAAGCAACTAAAAATTTAATTTCATTTAAAAACTCATTGGTCAATAATTCAACTTTCAAAAATAACGTAAACAATAATGAGGAATTCGAAATCTCGAAATAAACGTGTTCGATTTATTTTCTCAAAACATAATTAATAATTCTTCAATAGCCACCGTCGCGCGCTCCGTCGCCAACTCCAAAATCTGAAAATTTGTAAGTTTAAAGAAGGGGTGAGCATTTCATAGAAATACTCAGTAGACTCATCGCCAATAATTAATTTACAGAATAATTGGAAACGTAATTATGCAATTTATACAGTGACATCATCATCATAATCATAGGCTCTTTTATTTTAAAAAATCTAAGGCTCTTTAAAAACATAGGGTGTGGGTAGTCTTGTCTCATACACTAAAGCACGTAAGTTATGCATAACAACATCTCATAAGAGATAATCTCGTCTCGTCTTGTCTCATGCATTTAAGTATATAAGTTATGACAAGTATAACAACATCATAATCTCGTCTCATGCAAATAAATGCATGTAAATCATGTAAAATCACATAATACATGCAATTATAATTTAAACTAATTAGTGGAGGCTAGTCTACCTTAATTCACAAGTATGGAAGTCGAGCGGGAATAATTACTTTATTCTTCTAAATCTTCGAACGCTTCGTCTAGCCAAAAGAAAATAAATCTTAAATTAGTGTTTTGGAATTGAAAGGTTTTAAAATGAAAGAGTTTTTAAAAGAAGAATAAAGGTTTAGGGTTTAAATTGAAAATCTAACGTAGTTGGGATTTGAAAAGAGTTGTGACCAGAATAAATGATTTTAAAAGTTATTGGGCTGACTCATATGTTTTAAATATCTTTAGGGGCTGATTATTAAATCTAGTGAAATATGGGGTCGAAAATAAAATATTTTAAAATTGTAGGGACTTAATTAAATAATTCTAGAAGTCGAGGGACTAAAAGTGAAATTTTATAAAAATCAAAGTTTTTTTTTAATATCAAAACTCTCTCTCTCTCTCTCTCTCTCTCTCTCTCTCTCTCTCTCTCTCTCTCTCTCTCTCTCAACCCGAGAGGAGAAGGAAGAGAGCGACGGTGGGAAATCGCCGTTCACTGATTCCAGTTCGTCGACTGTTCTGCCGGCGATGGAACCGCCGGTGAGGGGCAACGGGAAGATAGTATGTGCGTCTGTGGAAGAAGGAAGGCTAGGGGAAATTGGTGCTAAAAACAGAGGATTTGAGGTTTGAAATTTGGGGCTGTGATTTTCGACTAACTCCGATCGAAGAGGCCGGAGGTCGAGGTGAGTTGTTTGGTTAGTTTATTTCTTGGTTTTGGGGTTTGATTGGATGTCAAACCAAATTGGGCAGTGGTTTTTTGGAGTGGTTTTTTATTGTGGTTTTTGGGTGTGATTCGGTGGTGGAGGCAATAAACAGTTCTTGGAAACTCAGCTGATTGGGAGTATGGTGATGGAGGCTCAGCTGATTGGGTGTGTGGAGGTTCGATCAATTGGGTTTTAATGGCAGTGAAGGTGTGGATTCTTTGGCTTCAGTTTCATGGTTGGGTTTGTGATGCCGATGGAATTGTGGTTGTGAAATTGGCTTGGTCAGTTTGTAAAGGTTGGTTTGCTGTATGATGTTGGATTGAAGGCAGAAGATGGGCTCGATTTTGCTGTTGTGCAGGTTCGGTCGGCAATAGAGATGGCTGCTAGTGGTGGTGATTCCAACGGTGAAGGGGCAGTGGTGCTGGATTTGGTTTGGGTCGACAAGGAAGGTGGCGGGTTTGGAGGCAGAAAACATTACTAGAGAGGAAATTGAACTTTGAAAAATATTGTGATTTTGTGCGTGAATTCGACTAAAGGGAATATTTGTATATATAGATTTGGTATGGAAAGTGTTGTAGTTAGAATAGAATTGTAAAATGTTGGATATGTAAGATATTTGATTTCAAGTAGAATTGTGAAATTTTGGGATACAAGAATACTAGTACGAATAGAATACCTTATTAAAAATAATTATTTAAAAGATAAAACTTTGATAAAAATAAATTTGAGTAATAATAAAATTGAACTTTGAAATTTTATACTTAAAATAATTCGGATTTAAAATCAATAATTTTGGGCTTAAATCGAATTTTGGATTTGGACAATATTTAAAATTATGAAATTGGACTCAGAATCGAATTGAATTCAAATCATATTTTATTGGTTCGAAATAATCAACATGGCTCGATGAACACGCTTTAATTTTAAAAATGAGTGAAATTATAGCAACATATTTTTGAGAAATTAAATATTTTATTTTATAATCAACTGAAAAATTCTTGATCGCTACAACTGACTTCGCCTAAATTTTCTGGTTATTCCCCTTTCGATTGGAAGCATCTCTTCTATTCCTATTCTACAACTTATAGTAGTCAGATTTAATTTCTCTTTTCTTGCATTAATTGCATACTTTATCTCTATTTTTAGATTTCGAACCGTCCCTCATATTATTGCCAAAATTCCTTTGTGTCCTCCCACAAACAGTAAGGCCCTCTGCCTGGACATTAGATCCATTCACAAGCTGCTTCATCTTCTCCTTAGAGAACATAGCATCGTATACTTCATCAATTGCAACTGTCACGACTATTAAAATAGTGTCTTTGAAATGAACATACGAAGAAGACAATGAACACACACTAGTACAAAAAGACTCAAAAGCCAAATACTATACTTGCAAATATATGCTAATCAAATCCAAATGTCAATTAATAAATAAAAACAAAAAAAAACAAAAACAACAACAACAACGACGACGACGACGACAACCTCAAAAAATACATACATTCAAAATTGGAATTGAAACTAAGATTTGCAATAGCATTAGGAGCTTATCCATGGTACATTCACTAACTTATCCTACTTGACATATGTTATGGACACAATAGAATACATTTTTATAATTTAGACTACAGCAAAACCTTGAAGACAACATAATGGGAGACCCAATGCCATATAATTCCAAAAGTAAAGAATAAGATAATTTCACCATCCACTATCCAGTTTAAGGAAAACTTAACAACCTGACATTTGCAAATGGGAGAAATACAGACAGCATACGATTTCACAGTTGTCCACTAACTCCAATGCCTGCATCTTCATTTACTATTTCTTCTTGGATTTCTCAAACCCAATGTTCTTTATATGGATCCTGCTTTGCCAAAACTTGTACCCCAAGAAGCTCATAATATAAAATTGTTATGGGCAAGGTAATCAGCATTCCAAAAATAACCCTGTAAAAAATAAAAATAAAATGAGTTTTGGATTCAATGGCCATTAATATACATTTTAGATTGCAACTGCTAATTGTTGTGTGTGAGTGTACTGGAGGGAAGTTACAATACTCACCATGAACCCTTCAACTGGACCTTATATGAACATCATCTGGCAGAAATTTCTCCAGAATATCCCTAAGAACAGCTTGTGCATTGAAACATTTTCCATTTTAAATACTTAGCTTTACAGTGAAATAAAATATGATTGTGTAATTTTTCATAGTCCACATATGCTATTTTGATCCCTCTATACTCAGTCTCTACCAAATGAATGCAGGAGGATCTTCTTAAAATGAAAATGCATTAAGATAAGTATAGTTTCCCAGTTTTAAAGAGAAAGTAGATAGAGAATGTCAACATGATGGAGATAAGGAAATTCTTCTAGCTTGGATGACAAGGTAGTGGAGTATAAAACTGTCCAATCACGTTGAGTACTGTGTATTAGACATGCCAATTACGTATACATGATGAGTTGTGAACTAGAAAATTATGAATAAATACTAATATATATGATGAATAAATGAGTTGTAATAGCTTTCAAAACGTGTAATTCGTTGACATTTTGCAGTTCAGTAAACGATGAAGAACAAGTCTTAACACCATTTTATAACAAAATAAGTGCCAAGTTTAGAGACAAAGCATACCCTATACTAATAATAAACAAAGACAGTTGACTTTGTAGTTGAAAGACAGTCAAGGAATGCCATGACGGATAGTGCAAAATACACCAAGTGGAAGTATTTTTAAACTATTAATTCAAAGTTACTCTTTGTATTTACAATAATAATTTTAAGCTAAATGAGCACTCAAAGAAAAGATGCTTGGCAGATTTTTTTTTTTTTACCGAATCCCCTGTATTCTACGACAATGAGAACTTTTTTTTTTTACCGAATCCCTTGTATTCTACGACAATGAGAACCCATTAGCAAGGATTAGTGCACAAGAAAGTTAACAGAAAAGCAGAATCTACGTCTAATATTACAACCTTGAAAGCAAATAGCACAACTTCCAGTTAGGACGAGCATTAGATATATCATAATAAACACAAAACAAGCATATGTAACACGATATACTAATCTAAAACTAAATTTACACCACACGTTTCGATTTTTTTCAGCAAATAAAAATATATTATAAAGTAAAACCCAGATACCTTGACCAAGAGAGAACTTGAATGGATCCCTCTATCATGACTGGAGTCAAACTTAGAAGCATCCAGCAGGGTTCCAGTATAATGAACTGAAAAAAATCCCACAAACTTTATCATTTACATGACTGAACCAAATAATTATCAAAGTGTGAGCAAAATGCTGATTTACCTTCAACTTCGTCACCATATTTGGGAGTATCCCAGCCTTCCCCTTCCTTGAGGAGCTTCTGCTTTAATCCTTCATTTTCGATAAACTTTACCTCCCCAACCTTCATGTAGGAACTGTCTTGCGTAATTAGGGCTTTCAACAACTATAGCTCTCTCAATTTCGAGTTTCTAACTGAAAAAAGAAATGAAAGATGGCATCCTTACTCTGACTGCTCAAAAGTAATGCATTTCCAAACTATAACAGACGTGGCTTCTTAAGTCACTTGCCAATATTAAAATTGTAAATAGATCCAATAACTATAATATTTAGTAAAATAGACTTTGAAACAATAATATTGTAAAAATAGACTTTGACTCCTTAATCTTACAAAAATACCCTTATATTTAGAATTTGCAATACAAACCTTTAAAGTATGGAAAGATTTCATTCAAGTCCTTAGAAAATTTTGTTTACATAATTTTAAATGATTTTTATATGATTTTTGTTCGCTCATAGTAACACCCTCACTTTGGTATCAGAGCCATATGGCAGATCTAAAAGATAAATATTATACGACAAAAAATAAAAATAAATATATAATATATACATCAAGATTTATAATTATGCATACACTAACAATACCCGATAATTATAAAATAGAAATCTTGAATACTTTAAGAAATTTAGATAAAGATATAAGAAGAGAAATATATGATCTAATAAATTTCGATATAATAAAAGAAGATTTTATCATAAACGAAATATTAGATTTAATCCACAAATATATACTAGAAGAATTATACAAAAATTATAGGAATGGATTATCATAGAGGAGAACCCTTATTAATCAAATATCTAGATATAAAAACAAATGAAAAATTAGATTCCATAATAGAACAAAGAGGAAATCTATTAGACCAAATGATAGAAGAAAGAAATATAAAAAGAAAAGGATTTCTAAGACTAAAATCATTAGAAAGTAAAAGAAAATACTTTAATATAATTCTAAAACAATTACCTAATATACTTATGATTATAAATAACAAAGAAAAAATCAATATGAAAAAAATATGATATAACTGGAGAAATAAAATATTACAATAAAAGATATAAAGCACAACAAAGAAAA
The DNA here is from genome assembly GCA_963555705.1 of Ligustrum vulgare. Classification (NCBI taxonomy): domain Eukaryota; kingdom Viridiplantae; phylum Streptophyta; class Magnoliopsida; order Lamiales; family Oleaceae; genus Ligustrum; species Ligustrum vulgare. Next base: position 33,427,169 of record OY743174.1, read on the forward strand.
ATTATGTTAAGATCAATTGAAGAATTTTGTGAATATAATATAATGATATGTAAAGAAGTAAAATATGATACAGAATTAAGATTAGAAGTCGAGCATATCAAAGGAAAAATTTAATGACAGAATTTCCAGAAATAAAATTTGAAAAACAAATAATAGAAAATATTAATCTACCAGTAGGATCTTACCAAATAAAAGGAGCTAATACAACAATGTTTCAACCATTAAGCTCATGGGGAGAATCTGACGGATTTCTTAACATGCAATTAAATTGGATAAGTGTTTTTTTATGGCAAACATATAAAAACATAAATTTACAAGATAAATTAGCCGTTGAAGAATTACAACAATTAAATATACAGGATATGAATATCAAAGAAAAATTACAAAACATTCAAAATAAACTAACAATACAATTCAAAGAATTAAAAGAAATGATAGGAGAAGTTAAAAATATAGATGAAGAAATCTTAAAAGAATTCCAAAGAAAATCAGGAGAATTAATTAATCAAGATAAAATTGGAATAATTATAGAAAAAATAGATAAATTAAATGAGAAAATAAGAAAGAATGAAAACGAAAAAATCATATCAATAGAAGAAAGAATCAAAAAGTTAGAAATAAAAATAGATGATATGTATGACAGACTATTTAAGGTACAAAAAACTCAAAAACCAAGAGTATAAAATGTCGATAAGTGAATATATTGAAGATTTAAAAACATTAATAAAAACATTAATAAATGATGTACAAGAAGTAAAAAATGAATTAAAAGAAGTAAGAAATGATATAAATATACTAAAACTAGAGATTAGAGAATTCAAAGAAAATAATAAAAGCAAAGATAAGAAAATAGACAAAAAACTCATAGAAAAAGAAATACTTAGAATAGGAAAGAAGCATTTCGAACAAGAAGAAATTATAATAGAAGCAGGAAGTATGAATGATGAATTTAGAAGAAATATATTACCAAAAATATTAGAGGAAGAATTAGAATTACAAAAATCTATAGAAAAAACTTTAGGAAAATTAAAAGCTGAAGAAAAAATTGAAGAAGAACAAAACAAAAATGAATGAAGAATTAGATTTGCTTATAGAAAATTTTGACCAGTTAAGTATAGAAAACTTTAATGAATACCAAGTTTTAATGAATACTGGAGGAGCACCTAACCCTGCTCCTATAGGAACTTCTAAACAAGAATTACCAGATCCAGATGAAAGTTATGCACCCTTATATAACAAACCACACCGACAATATTATGATAGAATCAGAGATAGACAACCACCTAGAGGAAATAAATATAAAGATAGATTTGAACCAAATAATAATTATGATAAACCTATTAATCATGGAGGAACAAAATTGGATCTTGATTGTAAAATAGATACTAAAAAAGCCTTATTAACTTGGGCAGATTCAATGATACTATTCTTTTTATACAATAAAGATGATACATGGGAAAATACTGATAGAATAATAAATTTTTTAATAGTATCTTTTGAAGGACATGTTAGAAATTGGTGGGAAGGAATAAGTAGTGATACAAAAGCATTAATAAGAAGAAATGTACAGACAGAACTAATAAAATCAAATAGAAAAGGAATAGAAAAGATAGTAGATTATATTGCGGATGAATTTTTAGGAGAAAATTGGATAAGTAATTCTGAAGCAGAATCAATAAGAGAAAAAGATAATGCAAGAGTAAGATTAATAAATTTAACAATATGTGATATGTGTAAAATTAAAGAATATACTTGTGAATTTAAAGAATACTATTATGTCCAATTCTATAGTAATGAAAACCAAGAAGTATATAGAGATATGTATTACAATAAATTACCAGGTTCATGGGGAATATACTTTAAAATAGAATTTGAAAAATTTATTAGAGATAACCCTGGAACACCTAGAACATTAGGATCAAGGATAAAATTCTTATTTGAAAGATTAGCATATATATGTCAACAAAGACAATTATTAAAGAAATCAGGAAAATTAACTAGAATATGTTGTGAAGATATGGAAAAACCTACCCAATGGGGATGTAACCCTGAAAGAAGAAAATATAATAATAAAAGAAAATTTAAAAAATTCAGAAACTTCAGAAAAAGATATATAAAACCTAAGAGGAGATATTACAAAAGAAGATATAATCCAAATAAAAAACAGAAAAATAAAACTTATAAGAAAGATAAAAGCCAATGCAAATGTTAGAATTGTGGAGAAATGGGACATATAAGCCCTGATTGTAACAAAAAGAAAGTTAAAATATTACAAAATGAATATCTAGAAATAGAAAGTGAACTAAGTGAAATATCAGATATTGAAAAATACTATGATCAAGAAGTCTATATAAGTGAAACAGATTCAGAAAGCAATGAATCAGAATCAGAATAAAGAAATAGAAGAAATAGAAACAAATAAGAACATAGATAAGCAAGAATATGAAGGAATAGAAGGTTATGGATTAAAAGTAACTTTTGATAATAATAAGTTCAGAAAAATACAAAAATTATCTTTAGATTTGAAAATAGGAAAATGGGAAATATTAGACAGAATATGGAAAAGAGAAAAAGTAGCAATAAATGAATATCATAAAATTGAAAGAGCAATAGATGTTAGAACCACTCAAGGAACACACAAATTAAATCTTTTAACAAAAAATACAGTTGCAGAATTATTAACAAAGATTAATAGAAAACAAAGTGAAAAGATTCAATATGTTTACTTAGCAGGTATCCAAATAATGTTTAAATCCCTGTTTAGAGAAGGATTAGATTCGCCTTTGACTGTAAGTTTACATGATGGAAGAATTATAAATTTAAAAGATAGTCATTTAGGAACAGTGGAAGGAAATCTAGCATATAAGAAGCTAATATTTACATGTTATCCAAAATATTGTATATCGTTAAAAGATAGAAACTTTAATGAAGTTTTAGAACTACATTTCAAATTACATAAGGATGACATAATGGAACCAGGAGATAAAATTATGACTATAGAATACAGAGCATTATACACATTTACTAATTCTAATTATGAAAACATTTATTCTAAAAAACCATATATTGAAATTCATAAAGAATGTAAAGATTTTGGTAAAGCTGTAGAACCAGATAAACAAATAAGTTTAGTTCCAAGAAATTATGAACTTATTATAACAAAAAATAAACCAGAAATCATTGAGTTACGAGAAGAAGAATACCCTAATAATAACATAATATTTGAAGATGGCAGATTAATTAGGAGATCAGCAAGTTTACCTAATAGAAAACAATTAGGAGAAACTAGTAATATAAAAGAAATAAAACTTAATAGAAATGCTGGAAATATGAAAATAGAAGGTGAATATTTTAATGGAATAGAACATATAAAAGGATCAAATATATTAATTGACACAGGAGCTAGTGAATGTCATATAGCTTCAAATAGAAATAAAGGACTAATATCTCATAGAACCAATCCATATAGATATATAAATTTTGATGGACAAATACATATGACTGAACTTGAAGTAAAAGTACCAATAAAAATAGGAGGAATAAATCTCTTAGTACCATGTCATGTAGATAGTAGTATGGCAAACCCTCATGTATTATTAGGTATGAGCTTTCTAGATGGACTAGAAGATTATAGTATAAAACGTGAAGGATTATATATAACTCATAATGGTCAAACTATACTATATAGAAAGGCTGAATAAATGAATAACCAAATAAGTTTTCCATTAGCCGTTTATATACAAGTTACAATTGTTGAAACAAATATAACAACATGTGCATTAATTGACACGGGAAGTGATATAACAATATTCAAAAGCTTCTTAATAAAATCATGAAATACTAATGAAAAAATAAAAATTACAGGAGTAACAGGAGAAAGTACTCATATAATTAATAGTGCTGATAAAATTGATATAATACTTGGGAGTAAACAAATAGTTGTAAATAAAGTATATAATTATAACAAATTAGAATGTGATATATTACTAGGAAATGACTTTATACAACAATTTCAATATTATAAACAAAATAATTACATGGTAATGTTACAAACACCTTGTGCACATTTACTAAAAATACCACGAGAATTTAGACCTTACAGAGTTCAGCCAACACAGCGTGGTGATAAATGGGAGAAAAAACCAATTATACAAAATGAAATAAAAAATAAAAGAATAATGTATAAAAAAGCCTTAAAAACAAACATACAAACAAATATGAAAAAAATCATTGATCAACTAGAAAAAATTTGTGGAGAAAATCCATTATTATTTTGGAAACCACATCATCCAAAAGCTAAAATAGAATTAACAGAAAATGTTATTATAAGAGTTAGACCAATGATGTATACCATACAAGATACACAAGAGTTTAAAACTCAGATAAAAGAATTACTTAATCAAAAATTAATCAGACCTTGTAATGGACCCCATAGTAGTCCAGCATTTATGGTCATGAAACATTCTGAACAAAAAAGAGGAAAAGCTAGAATGGTGATAAATTATAAAGAATTAAACAAATATACTAAATTTGACGGATACTTTTTACCCAATAAAGAGGTACTAATAAATCTTGTAAAAGGAAAACAATATTATTCTAAATTTGATTGCAAATCAGGATTTTGGCAAGTAAAAATGGAAGAAAATAGTATTCAATATACAGCATTTAGTACACCTCAAGGTAAGTATGAATGGATGGTTATGCCATTTGGTTTAAAAAATGCACCACAAATATATCAAAGAAGAATGGATAACATATTTAGAAAATTCAATGAATTCTTAATTGTCTATGTAGATGATATATTAATATGTTCTAATAATAGAGAAGAACATAGAAACCATTTAATTGAATTTATAAATGAATGCAAAAAAGAAGGAATTGTTCTTTCAAAAAATAAAGCTATAATAGAAAAACAAGAAATTGATTTTCTTGGATTATCAATAGATAAAAGAGGGATAAAATTACAAACCCATATATCTAAAAAGATAGAAAGTTTTCCAAACAAATTAGAATCAAAAGAACAAATACAAAAATTTTTAGGATGTTTAAATTATGCAAAAGGATTTATTGAAAATCTATCAAAAAAGAGACATAAAACTCAAGTTTTACTCAGGAAAACAAATACCAAAGGATGGAGTGATGAACATACAGAAATTGTCAAATCACTAAAAGAAGAATGTAAAAATTTGCCAAAATTAAGATTATCAGATGAAAAAGATAATCTGATAGTTAATACTGATGCCTCGGATAAGTATTGGGCAGCAATATTAAAAACAGATCTTAATGAAATTTGTAGATATTCAAGTGGAACGTTTAATCAAGCAGAAATAAATTATACCACTCATGAGAAAGAACTGTTAGCAATCATCAGAGGAATAAAGAAGTTTTCATTGTTTTTATTATCTAAGAAATTCATTGTTGAAACTGATAATTCTCAAGTTGCAGGTTTAGTAAAAACTAAATTACCACCAGAACCTCAATATAGAAGGCTCCATAGATGGCAAGCCTATTTGGCATTTTATAATTTTAATATAGTTTATATTAAAGGTGTTAATAATTATCTTGCGGACTTTTTAAGCAGGAATATTGAATTTGCAGATGGATAATATCAAAAGATCCCTAATAGATGCCAAAAAGCGAATGAACTTCCTCATGGAGGAAGCTGAAGATATAAAGCTTGGAATTGAACAACTTGCAGAAACTCTCCAAGGAAGTTTCAAGCAATTGATGGAAATCTCAACATTTCATCACAATTATACTAAAGAATTGAGCGATAACATAATTGAGATTGAATCTCAGTTTGAATCATTGATTACCAAACAGGTTATACCAAAAATACAAACAGGTACATCTTCTGGAAGCTGTGGTGGACCAATAATTAAAAGAGATGAACCAAGTCCCAAAAAAGTTGTTATAAATGAAGCCAGTCCTCGAAAAATCACAATCAATGCCAAAGATGAACATACAAGGGTAGTCAGAATTCGTCCTGAAGAAGAAGATGATTCCCTTTTTTTACCAAAAGAAAACGAATATAAAACCACTGTTGAAGTTATATATGAACTTCAAGAATGTGATTGCTATTACATTTCATCTGGAGACCATGTATACCCACGATTGATCGTTACCCAGGGAGGAGACCCCGTCATGACAAAAATGGCAGCTGATTATGGATTCTTGGATCTTATATATCCAGGAAAAGATCTAAAAGAAATCGAAAAACTTGATGATTTACTAAAAGGAGAAATTTCAAAGTTTGCTCAAGATCCATATATTTAAAATTTTATTCAATCAGTCCTGAAATTGATGGAAGGATATATTATCCTGCTGAGCATATTATCACGATTGGGTATGTTGCTCGAAATTTTCAAATTGAAGTTGGAAAAAATACCAAGCCAGTACCAAACATTACAAGATCATGGTTTAGATCCCGAAGGGTGTTGGGAATCAAAGTTCTCTACAACATTGCCAAAAATTTGTATGAGAAAAAATTCAAGTGCATATGCCAGTATAATGGATGGACCCTCCTCACTAATGGAGGAAAAGAAAAATCAACAATCCTGCAAGAATACATCAATAAATTTGACACTCATCAAATCCATGGAAGCTTTGCCACTTTGCAAGAGGCATGCATAGCCAGGAACTGCCCCACATGCCAAAGGAATTGATGGACAGGTGGAAGCTACTTGATGGATCTGTTTCACATGCCAATAAATTGATGGACAAGTGGAAGATATTCAATAGATCTACTTTAATTCAACAATGCAGAATAATGTAGGGGCCATACCAAGACCAAAAAAGAGAAGGATAAGTGTCCCTATAATGTAAGGGTCATGTGATGTAATAAATAATAGAGGGACAGGTGTGTCCTTAGGTGAAAAAAGTTGTAAAATTGTTAGGACAATGATGTAAGCAATGATGTAATTGTGTCCAATGCAGTATTATAAATAGAGGCCTCCGGGCTAGTTGAAAGGCAGAACTCACTTGAGCACTCAGTTTGTGAGAAAGCCAAAAATCTTCTGTCTTTGAAAAATTCTCTTATCAATCTTGTTTCAATCTTCATATTATCAATAAAATCTCAATCTACTTATCAAATTATGATGAGTTTCTAAATTCTTGTCTTCTAAATCCTGTTTCCAAGAAGAAGATATATTATTAAGAAAACTCCCTACACTCTGTCCTAAAATATTTTCCATCTAAAACGTTATACAGTGAAGGCAACCAGGTTCAGCTAATAACCCGTGAAGGCAGGAAGCCATTGAAGGGTGTGGAGCAGAAACCTATAAGCCTGAAGGTCACTAACAATAGAAGGAAAATACAAAGGTACTAAGAACAGGAAAAGAGGTTAGTATTCTTAATATATCTATCTTTACGGAATTAGGAGGAAGAAGAGTTTTTTAACATGACAGAATTCAGGATTATTAAATTTAATTATCAAAACAGTCCTTACAATGATGAACACCATAGCATAATTGAACCTTTATTCATGTATGAAAAGTTTACCAGACCTAATAATGAAATAAAAAAGTTATATCATGTGTATATGCCATATTTGTTAGTTATCTTTCCAACATTAAAAAGAATATTAGGATTAGAAATTACAAAATCAATTATTTATTTTTGGCTTGATAGTGATAATACTGAAATAAATAATGAATTATATTTAGGATATGTGTTTAGCAGTGATAATGATTATGACCCTGTAATAGATTATGACAGTGATGGAAGGGATGAATCTTTCTTTACCAGTTTTTGAAAATCTTAATATCATGAGTAATAGTAATTATATCATGAAAAAACCCAGAACTAAAAGAGGTCCATATAAAGTTCAAAAGCATATCAAAAGTAAAAAGGGTATTGAATATGAAAATGAAATTGATAAAATAGGATACCAAGAGCAACTATATGCATCACAAGAGATATTAAAAAGTTTTAAAGAAAATTTGATAGAAAACTTTGCTAGAGGTACTGTAAGATCTATAATGGTACAAAATATTCAAGATATAATTGATAAATTAGAAAAGAGAAAGAAAAGTATTTCAAAATATAATATACCATTTGAACCAAGCATAGATATTATGGCTGATATAGATATTATCAATTCTCAAACATTGATAGAGTTTGAAAAATTACTTGAAATTTTATAAATTATTTATCTTTGTATTTATAATGCCTGGATATACTATTGAAGGATTAGACAATTTGTTAGATAGGATAACGGAAAAAATAGATAACATTATATCTCAATTAATAGATATGGATGAATCATCTGAACAATATTATATACTTTTAGAAAATCATGATCAATACATTATAGATTGTTCTGATATATTACAACTTAAAATAGATTTAGAAAATAAAATAGTAACAAATACAGTCTAAACCTAAATGCCAGGGTATACAATAGAAGGACTAGATAATCTTTTAGAAAAATTAAGAGATAAAATGGAAGATATTAAACATCAAATGGAAAATGAAAATATATCTTCTGAAGAATACAATAAACTTTTAGAAAAATACGAACAATATATTGCAGATTATTGTATGTTACTAGACCAAAGAATGGAATTATACCAGAAAATTTTATATAATAATTTACCAACCCAATAATCTATGAATACTTTACAAACATCAACATCTAATAACTGTGAATATAAACTATATTTAAATGATAAAGAAATTTCATTTTTATCGACTATTGTTGAAAAGTCTAAAAATATACATTCTGTTGGACAAACTAAACTAAAAGAAATATACGAAGATATTGACTATGCAATCCTAAATAGAATAGAATTTAATTCTGTTGAAACAGCAAAAAATATAAATACGGTTCATAAAATTATAGAAGAATACGAAGATATAGAAGAAGAAGTATCAGAAGGAATAATGTTAGGATATATAAATAAAAATGATCATCCTAAAACTTTTGAAAAATTATTACAATATAGAACATTTTTAGAAGAACTTAAAAGATTAAAAAATATAAATATAACCAGAAACACTGAATTAAATCAACCTGACTAAGTTTGGGGATATACCCTGCAAATTAAACAGTCCTTTTCATTAAGGATAATTTTGGCATTTCAACTGAGGGATCTATTTTACTAAACTTATTACATACCAAACCTATTTAACTAAAAATCCCATATTAAACAAGATTAAGGAATGGCATCATTCTTGAAGTGATAAGCACATTTAACTAAACGATTCATATATCTTCCACCTGAGTTATCTTATTCCTCCTATTTTAAATATAATCAATGAGGCATACAAGATGTACATCATTCATATCATTGGTGTTCCCAAATCGAACAAGCCCAGGCTGAAAACTCGAAAATCCTTGAACAACACAAAAATCTAAGTAAAGGGATGAAGACCCATTACCTAGATCAAAGAAATTGAAGAAAACCTGTCACCCAAATGATGTTTCATTCGCGAAGTGAACAGTGCCCAGATCGCGTTTTAGCTCCTCGCTGCCGCCACGTTCAACGTTTGTGATGGCAGTGATAAGGGAAGCTCCGCTGTGGGAGACCAAAGGAAAGGTCTATGCCTGTGAAAATGAAAGTGAACGAGATAAAAGGGCCAAATGAAAATGTGTTAAAAAAAGGTGACTAGTGTGACTCTATACGCGTCAGTTCCACCAAGGACCGACGTCTTTTACCAATGTATCTGCGTCGGTTCTTCCCCAAATCGACGCCTTTCCTTCAAGCACAAGTATTCGCATCAATTGTTTGTAAGGAACCGACGCATAAAGTTAACACTTATTTACAAAATTACCACCGCCCTTTTCAAGGTTTTTGTTTTTGAAAAAAGTCAAAAACCAACATAAATTTATTATTTTTTGGGGTAAATTTGTACTAGTGACAATAAAATTAACCCCAAATCTTCTTCATCATACTTACCTCCATAATCTCTAGGTCAGAGACAATTTCTTTGAAGGTGGTTAAATGATCTTCTAAAGACGTACATTCTACCATACGGTAAGAATATAATCATTGTTTCAAATGCAACTTACTGGTTAGACTTCTCATCATGCAAAACTGCTCTAACTTTGGCCACCACGTAATCATAGTTTTCTACTTCAAAATGTCCTATAGGATTTAGTTTGAAATATGAAGATGAACCTAAGATAAGTTTCTTCTACTTTTCAAGTCGACGACATCTTATCAAACTTTAACAGTGCATCATCCAAATCAATCCGTGGAAGCACTACCGCATCTTGACCTACCTAGCGAAAATCTAATATTGCGATCCAACAGCAGAATATCATATTTAATTGTTGCCATTAGTGTGATAAAATTCAACCAAGCTCTGAAACCATTTTGTTATGATATAAAAGCAAGTATAGCAATGAAAAATAAAGAACACACAAATTTTACATAGAAACCCCTAAGATAGGGAGAAACCCACAGACAGAGGAGGAAGAACTCACTCTACGAAAATATGATAGTACAAGAGATTGTGTTGTGAGGACTTGTACTTATAAAATACTGAAACCCTAAATTATATAGTGTAAAAAATAAGACCCCCATTTTTTTCATGATTTAGTTTCAAAACAAAGATTGCCCAACGAACTTTTTGGTCCGGGTCAAATGGAATTCAGGTCATCGTTCTCTAACAATTTTCAGTTCTCCTTGAGTGCTTTATAAGCATTTAGCTTAGGAATTTTGGCTGGGCCTGAGGACTACCTAAATTTGTAGAATGGGTGAGGACTTGCACCAAATCAATTCAAAACAAGTTCCACATGAGTACAGTACCGCTGAGAGTGCAAAGCAGCGAGGAGACTATGTATATAATGCCAGCCAATTCTAAAATAAGCAAATAAAGGTTCATAAAAGTACCACCAACACATAATAGTTATAATGAGTAGTTTAGTACATTTCAAGTTTAGAGTAATTATATATGATCTTCACAACTCATCATGTGCACTGACAAATTAGATTATAACCATTCCCGTTTAAAACTCAATATAAATCTTATCATCCTACTATTCTTACCTTACAAAATCCCAAATCTATGTGGACCTCTGGAATTGTCAAAATCCCGACGACTAGTGAGTTCTTATGTCTAGGGACATACAATACAAAAATTATTTCCCTATTATGCAGGATCGAGGGCAGAAAATGAGAGTGCTTGAACTCAGTTGGATATTATAAATGAGTTGCAAATTGTTGAAATTCAACTTGCTTGTTAGTAGATGTAAGCTTGAGTGAGATTTCATTCAACCTAATGCAAGTTGAGTTTCAGTAGCTCATTTAATTTATATCATGTTTTGCTAGATTTTAATTGAAGGGAATGGATTGAGGTAGAAGAAATCCTTTTTCAATATAGATTATCGTTCCTCAAAACCCTTCAACCCATCCTATATAAAATGCCGATTTCTAGTGATGGCAATGGTACGAGTATGGGTCGGAAACCTCATCCCTGATTCACATCCTCATCCCCATCATGCGGGGCGGGGATTAAAAATTCTCTGTTTAAATCTCATTATTATTATTTCTTTTTGGATCAACCTTTAAAAAAAAAAAAAAAAAAACTAAAACTTACTATATCATGTCTTTAAGTTAGTAATTTAGTTTGGAATCATCCAACTTAATTTAAAAAATATATAATTTATCAAAATATATTGAATTTTTACTAGTTTTTAATTTTTTAAATTATAAACGGGATGGAGATGGGTCAGGGACCTCAATCTCATCCCCGTCCCCATCCCCATAATGGGGATAAAATCATTACCATCCCCGCGAGGATCGAGTTTCGTGGGGAAAATTGACATCTCTGCCAATTTCCATAACTTGGATTTTGGTTTCCATTTATTCACCTTTCTCTCTTCACTAATAATAAATAACCAGGAATGGTTTCTCACTAACAAATTACATATAGGAAAAATAAATCATAAAGCATGGATGTTTGCAACAAAATGTTCCAATATGTCTGTAAGTTTTATGTTTGAATAAATTTCATAAGTTGAACTCTCATTTCAAGTATAACTGATGATATGAAATAAATGATAATGCATATAAATTATTCCAAGAAAATTATCCTCCCAGAATTTCACATTTCTAACAATTAAATTACATATAACAAGGAATAACTCACTGGGTTAGCACAACTCAAATGACTGTTTGACATGTGTACCTTGGGTAATCTTTAGAATCATTAAAACCATGTTCTGATACCACGTTTGTGATGCCCCATATTTATATCCAATTTATATGTATAAATTTATTTTACTACCATATTTTTCTTTCGTTTGAAAAGAATCAAAAATAGTATTATTATCATCTCGGTCTAAAAATGATTTTCACTTTTCAATATAATTTGACTATATTAAAAATAAGCATGTATCTTTGAAATTTCATTTGTATTTTAGTTTAGAAGAAAATAATATAAAACGAAGACAATATAAAAATATTATAGTACTGCAAAGTTAGTATAAAATATCTATCTAAAGTAGAGAACAAAGAGCTTAGAGCGGAAGGTAGTCAAAAATTAGTTATTTAAAAATATTTAACTACATTTAAAAATAGAATAAAACTACTGAAAAGTAGTTGTGGCCTTTCTCAGATTTCCCAATAGACGTACTTAACCACGATCTAATACCTAAAACACATTTGTCCCGTCATCTGAGAGTTGGCACCAATCTTCAATCCGTGCATTGTCATACCTATAATGCAAAACTATATGAGCTAATAACCAGCTTTCTGTACACAGTCTGCAACTTATAATGTATTACCAATGTACCTTTTAGTTAAATACAGCCATTCACCTTTGTTCTAACACATCTTTAAGAATTACATATTCATATTGGATTAATAATATGGTTCTTATTTTGATATTCTTTATAAGTTGTGCATAAAGGTAAATAATAAAGCCTTAAACTAAAAACAATGAACTAATTTGATGGTTCATTTTCTAGTATTCATATATATTCTTCATTTACGTATAGGTCTATTTCTCTCAACAAGAACTAATAGTTGTTTCTTTATTGATTTTTCATTCGTTGAAATGAAGAAGTTTGAGTCATGGTAGTAATTCAGCTTCTTATAATTTTTACGTTTCATATCTCTTGTACAAGTATCTCTAGTACAAAAAAAGTTCCATTAGTGAGCACTTACTTTAATCAAATTTAGCAGTGATCTTCCTAATAATGTATCATTAACAATAGATCAATATAAATATTTTTTTACAACAACATTATGTGCGTAAGTTTTGTTTTTCTCATCCTACCGCACTAACTTGCTCTGAAAACTAACACATGGTTCAAATGATTGTTGATAATACAGACAAGTTGAATGAAGTCACAACATTGAAGCTCTATCTTGTACTAACACCATCAAAGCTTCTTTTCCAGTACCAAACAAGTTTACTAAACATCAAAGACATCTAGGGTCAGCTACTTGTGGTAAATTCATCCATTTTCATATTTGAATGTTATTGTATCTTCACAAAGTGTCCAATTCTTCTTTAGAACAACTAAAGTGGCATCTTAATCTTCTTTAATACTTCATTTACAGCATAAATATAAAGCAAAATCATATATTCAAGTTCAGAAAACATTTTGGTATCTGTCGTGCAACAACTGCAATAGGGTTTCCAATACTACTAAGACTGGTGAGGTTTACTACTGCAGATTTTGTAAATTGTTCGGCTCAATGGCAACATCAAGATAAATAACTATCAACTTCAGTCTACAATTCGAACACCTCAATACTACAAATTTTAGACAATTCAAATATCATTCTTTTAAATATAGTAAGTTAAGTATATGACAAGAACTTACATAATATTCATTTCTTCACCATTGACAATTTAAATTCTCATATGACGAGAAGCGAAGAATAGATGTGCGATTGGAAGATACAAATGAAACTCTCAAAGCATTAGTAATGGGTGAACTTGATGAGAGATGTTGCAATACCATGCTGATATGTTATTCTCTGTCCGGTAACAATAACAATTATAAATTAGTTTTTAAGGTAAAATGTATGTTTGAAATGTGGAGAGAGGAAATGCGTGTAGTTAAAAAGTGGTTTGAGAAATAGTGTTGTTTATAAATTGATTTATAAGTTGTAATGATTGCATAAAGGACATGGGCTTAATGGATAAATTATCAATGATAACTACTTTTTAAAATTATCTTCTAACATTATTACAAATTTAATTACACTAGTTACCCACAAAAATTAAACATCTACAGAATACTTCACTGGCCAATCATGAAATGATTTGAACAAAAATCGAGGAAAAGCATGTCTTCTACATCAAGGCAATACAACATATTTCAAGTTTGGTTGAATACAATAAAGTAACTCCAAGCACATTAACTATAATTGACTACAAGTATGAAGTCGTCATCATAATTAATTGATCCAATGACAACAGAAAGAAGTGCCAAAGACATACAATCGAAAGGGTAAAAGTCAAGTCACTTCATTGACAGTGCAGATCATAGAACAATAATCAGTACTGCATCTCCACCAGTGAAAAGATAACAACAAAGCACATTCAGTTCGTAATGATACAGTGACATATGTTTTGTTTTCAACATCACAATTGTGTCAGAAAAATGTAAATTCTTTTTAAAATAAGCCTTGTAACAACTGAAGTTTCACCAATAGTCTCAAAATTAGAAAATTTGTTCGATGTTAGTTGTGACATGGAGAGACTGTTTAAGATATGATACTTTTTGTTAAGCTAAAGTGGAGCCACTGCAGGTGAATAAAGAATTATCTAATTTCATGTTGTCACTTAGTATGAACGTCCTTCTATATTTTGCCATATTTGAATTTAGAATGATGTTTTTAAAACCAAAAAGATAAAATATATAACTTAACTAATAGCAACAGTATGTATTTTGTGTTCCATAATCTGAATACATTGATTTATTACATTTTACATTAACATAGTTAACATTTTAATCACATGTTATATGTTTAATAAATATACAAATATAGGATCCAGATTACCCAAAGAACCATTAATGTACATGCTAATTCGTATGTAATAAACACAATTGCACGTTCCTTGCACGTGCAATCGGTAGTCACTATAACAAGGGCGACCACTGTTCACCTTTGAAGTCACCTGTTGAGATGGTTAAAGATGGTATGTAGTCAGTCAAGACTATTTGGAGAGGCAAGTCAAGTTGGATATTAAAAACACAATACCAAAGAATCAGGGCCACCTAACCTAGCACGACTTCTTTTTTCGAAAGCTTTACCACAATAACTAAACAAGTCAAGATAAGCACTATCACTACATCTCTACTGAGCTAAGAGAAATAATTATGCATTACTTTATTATGATGGAAATCTTACATTGGAATAAATAGAATGGAATCTATTTATAGACTAAATTGGTAAGGAAACTAACTAATTGAACCAACAGCAAACAAACTAATAACTAACTAACTAACTAGTTAGTTATAATACCCCCCCCCCCCTTCAAGATGGTAGGTGAATATCTTTCAAAGACATCTTGGACAAGAGAGGAAAAAAGGAAGTAGAAAGCAACGACTTGGTGAACAAATCAGCCAGATGGTGTTGAGATCAAATAGGCAATAGCTTAAAAAACCGACGTTGAGTTTATCACAAACAAAATGACAATCTATTTCGATGTGTTTAGTCATTTCATGAAAGGTAGGTATTGAAGCAATGTAGATAGCAGCTTGGTTGTCACAAAAAAGGAGAGCGGGAGAGGAGACATTAATATGGAAATATTTGATTAATTGATGAAGCCAAAAAAGCTTAGTAGTAGTGGAAACCAATGCTCTATATTTAGCCTCTGCAGATGAGGGAGAGGTGGTGGTTTGTTTCTTTGCTTTCCATGAAACAAGTGAATCCCCAATGAAGATGCAGAAACAAGTTATAGGCTTCCTTGTATCTGGACTTGAACCCCAGTCAGAATCAGCAAAAGCTTTCAGTTGAATAGAAGAAGAGGAAGAAAAGAAAAGTCCTTGACCAAAACTATTCTTAAGGTAACATAGCAAATGATGAACTGCCTAGAGGTGAGGAGTGCGTGGTTGAGCTAAGAAATGGGTAAGCTTTTATACAACAAACATATTTGGTCTGGACAAGGTTAGATACAAAAGCTACCCAATTAGCCTCTTATATTGAGAAATGCCAGGGAGAAGATCACCATTCGTGGCATTAAGTTGACTTTTAGGATCCGTAGGCACTTAAGTGGGTTTGCAGGCAAGGTAACTTGTGTCTTCTAGGAGCTGTAAAGTGTAATGCTGCTGAGATAAAACAAGAGCAACTATGGACTGTCCAATCTCGAGTATATGAAAATACTTCAAACAATCGAGGTCCTATATCCTAAACTCCCCATGTAAAAATGATTTCAAGGATTGGATAATTTGTATGCTAGGACATGTGATAATAATATCATCCACATACATCAATTGGCCAAAAATGAAGAGTTTGATCCTTTAGTGAACAATGAGTAGTCTGACTTGGATTGGACAAATCCAAACTTGATAAGAGCCTGAGAAAATTTTGAAAACCATTGTCTTGAAGCTTGTTTAAAGCCATAAATGGACATGTGGAGTTTGCAAACCAATTTCTCCTCTTGCGGGTATGTTTTCTATTCCTACTATAGCTAAGGGAAAGATCCATATATACTTCTTCAAAAAACTCTCCACGAAAAAGTGCATTATTCACAAATAATTGGACAAGGTTCCATTTTTTGAATGATGGCTAAAGCTAGCAACACCTTAACAATGACTAATTTGGCAATGGGAGAAAATGTTTCAAACAAATCTAACCCTTCTTACTGGGTGTAGCCTTTAGCTACTAACCATTCCTTATGTCTTTCAATGGAGCTTTTTGATTTGTATTTGATTTTGAATATCCACTTGCATCTAATGGCATGCTTACCAGGAGGAAGAGGTATAACAGACCAAGTATGGTTAAGGTCCATGACATCCAATTCAGCCTACATATAGAGGTGTCAAGACGGACGGGTCGACCAGACCCATGAAAATCGGCCCGGATTGACCCGGGACCGCGGGCCAACCCATGACCCGTGCGGGCGGTTCACGGGTCAAGAAGTTGTGAACCGCGAGTTTTGCGGGTCAAACCTTCGCGGGCCGCGGTTAACCCGCTGGCCCGTAAAAAAAACTGGTTTTATTAAATATAGTAACATTGAAAATCTCTCTTCTTCTAGAAACTCTAATACAACTTTTAAAGTAAAATCTTATTTTTTTTCTCCCTAATAGCTAAAAAATTAATATTTTTTGACAATAGTAATTAGAAATACATTTATCATTTAATTTTTATTTGTTTATATTTTATTTAAATTTGCAAATTTAGAAGTAATTCATATAACATAAACTATAATTTTAAATTCTATGTAAATATTTTATGGTATAAATATGAATTTATCATTTTAATCATTTTGTATTTAGAAACTTGACAAAAAATTTGCTATAAATATGAAAAAATCTATGTTTTTATTCATACAGGCCAAATCAGAATAAACCGCGACCCGCATGGGCTCGATCCAGATGGGCCAGCGGGCGGGCCTGGGTTGTAGTTCAAAATTTGCTGGCTGACCCGTAACCCGCAGCGGGCGGACTTTTTTTCAAGCGGGCCATTACCGGGCTTTTTATTGGCGGGTCGACCGGGCCCGGATTGACACCTCTACCTACATAGCTGCTTTCCATTTAGGAAACTTAGCAGCCTCATGGTAGAATTGAGGACAAATAATTTTTCTGACGCCATCGGTGGTGGTGCGTGTGAGCATATCAGTTGATCCTTTCCTTTCGTTTTCAACCTTGGCTCACCAATGGAGGGGCCCCCGAAGGGGCGATTATTTGCTGATGTGGTTAATTCAAGGAGAATTGCTAACCTTGCTTCCGCTAAGTCATTCGATCAAGTGGTGAGAGAAGGTAGAACTAAGGTGGTTCATATACGTAAACCTGAATTATTTCGTGATGAGCCATTTATTCCAGTCTCCCTACTGAAATCGAGCAACTATCTGGCAGTATATCGAAGTCACTCATTGGTAAGTTTTCTCATGGTCGCCATTCTAATATTGAGATTAAACATGCTTTGATTCAAGTTAGATTCAAGGATGTCTTCAGTGTTGCTTCGGTTGATGCTCATCATGTACTATTCTCATTTTCCTGTGATGAAGTATATATGCGGTTATTCATTAAGTCAGTTCAGGTAATCAAAGGGTATGCTATGAGAGTATTGAAGTATACGTATGACTACAATCTTGAGAAGGAATCTTCTTTGTACCTATCTGGATCAGTTTACCTCAACTTCTTGTGGTGTTTTTGGATAAAACTATTTTATAGTTTCGGTTATTAGCACTCCTCTAAAATTGGATGAACATACAGTTGCCAGAAGTAGACCAAGTGTTGCTAGGATATTAATTGAAGTTGATCTTTCTAAACCTAGATGTGATCGTATTAGTATTGGCCATGATGGTTTTGCAGTATGGCAGACAGTTATGTATGAGGATGAGACACAAAAAGGGAAATTCGGATTTTGCAAATTTTGCCACCATCTTGGTCACTCTGCTTCAACTTGTTATTGGGATCCCAAGAACAATCTTCCTATGAATTTCAACAAGAAGCCAGAAAAGAAAGTGCTGAAGCAAATTAAGCCAGATAAAAGAAGTGATGAATGGATTGTAATAAAACGAAAGAATAAAGGCATTGCAACTAATAACACTATCCCATTTGATATGGAACAGCATGTTGGTACTAGTGGAAATACACATGAACTTCTGGTAGAACAACCAAGTCAAGTTCTATCTCCTTGGGCTTCAAATGCAAATGATGTTTAGCTTAAATGTGCCACAGCTAGAACTAATAGTGTAACTATTGAGGGTAGTACAAAGTTGAACCCCCAAGATATTCCATCTGAGGGAAATATAGAGTTATCTTCTCAAGATAATCCTATCTTCTCCACTCCTGTTTTGTTACCAAAAGCCACCAGTTCTGGTATGAATGGCAAGGAAATAACTTCTCTTCCTGAAGGGTATGAAATGAGACAAATTATTGAAGATATGCAGATCCCCATAGCTCTCCCTTATTGTGAGCCCATTCTTATGGAACAAATAAGGTTATAATTGAGTCAGACGTCTATACTGGATAATGATCTTGAATCTGCAAAGGATATTGCTGATCTTCATATGAACAATCAGTTTCCCAATGAAAATTTGATTGAAGTTTTTGAAGAAGAGAAAGAAGAAGATAAGTCCAAGCCTAATCAAAAACCTACCCAAAAAAATCAAAAGAAGAGGAGGGGTAAAGGTACCAATAAATCTGATCCATGAATATATTGATATGGAATACTAAAGGGGTCTTTTCCTCTCTTAAAAGATTAACTATGTTAATTCAAATGCATGATGTTGAACTTCTTTTATTATTCGAACCTATGGTGGATAACAATAAGATGCAAAGTTTTTGCTCCAAATTTAATATGGATCATTTTTTTGGCAACTGCATGGGTAAAATCTGGGGGTTTTGCAAAGAGGCCATGAAGTGTCAGATCATTGAAGATAAAGAACGGTCCCTTTCTATTCAATTAAAGTGGCATGGCCAGAACATCATTCTGACTAGTGTTTATGCAAAATGTACTATTGGGACAAGGAGGACTCTTTGGCAAGATAATAACTTTTTATCTACTTCTATCTCTAGTCCTTGGTTAATAAGAGGAGATTTTAATACCGGACTACACGAATATGAGAAGGAAGGTGGTAACAGACCAAGTCATAGCGCTATGATGGATTTTACTGATATGTTGATAGATTGTGGTGTGGAAGAATATCATATTGAAGGAGGAACTCACACTTGGACTAATGGATCCATTTGGGAGAAGCTTGATAGAATATTAATTAATGGCAAATGGAGAGAAGCTTTCAATAATTTTCATCCACAACTCCTAAACAGGGATACATCTAATCACAATCCAATTTTATTACAGTACCTCAAACAACAAGTTTCAGTCAAATCTTCTTTCAGATTTCAACATATGTGGTTTTCTCATGAAAGTTTCTATGATATTATCAAGCAATGTTGGGAAACGCCGTTATCTCCTTACTCTAGGGGCTTATAAAGTCTTTTCTTCAAACTCAAGAGACTTAAGCATACTCTCAAGAAGTGATACACGGATACTTTTGCCAACATATTCACTTAATTTCAGGAAGTTGAAGAACTTGCTCACATTAAAGAGAAAATTTATGATCAATGCAAAACAGGTGAAGCCAGGACTCAGGTTCATTTGGCCTACGCCAAACTTAACCTCCTAATATCTAGAGAAGAATCATATTGGGAGTTAAAAGCATGGGATAAATGGGCTCTAGAAGAGGATAAAAATATTAAGTATTACCACGCTTTTGTTAATAGGAAAAAAAATAGAAGCGAAATTCTTTGCATTGTTGATGATCAAGGAAATTGCTATTTAGAGTCTGAGACTATTAAGCAATCTACTGTGGCTTTCTTCAAACAACTCTTCTCTAAATCTGTTACAAATGATGATGTTACTACTCTTGATGTGATTCCTTCATTGATTATAGAGGATGAGAACACAGTGCTCACTCAACCTCCTTCACCTTCCGAAATTAAGGAAGCCATTTTTAACATGAATCAAAATAGTGTGGCTGGGCCTGATGGCTTTGGTGGTATGTTTTATCAAAAATGCAAGGATAACATCAAATTTGATGTCCATGATGCCATTTTTGAATTTTTCAAAGGAAGAGCATTTCCAAGAGGTATATCTGCCACAACCATTACTCTCCTGCCCAAAAAGGATGATGTCAATACTTGGAAGAACTTTCGACCAATTAGTTTATGAAACTTCAGCAGCAAGGTGATATCTAAAATCTTCTGTACAAAGCTTAATTTTATCCTACCGAGACTTATTTCTTTGAATCAAAGCGGCTTCACACGTAGCAGAGACATATCCGATAATATACTTCTCGCTCATGAACTCTTTTATCAGATTGACAAAAATAATAGAGGAGGAAATGTCATGATATCTCTGGATATAGCCAAGGCATATGATAGAGTGGATTGGTCTTTTCTCATTAAATGTGATGCTCAAATTTGGTTTTTCTGACTTATGGAATGAGTTTATATACAACATCATCAGCTCCTGTACTTATTTTGTCCTACTCAATGGTGAGTTAAGTCCAACCTTCAAGAGGCATAAGGCAAGGGGATCCTCTTTCACCGTCTTTATTTATCATCATGGCTGAGGTCTTGTCAAGAGGTATCAATAGAATGTTTGAATTATATCCTTACATGGCATTTGTGTATGGTGGCCCCATTATGATTTCTCATCTAGCCTTTGCAGATGATGTAGCTATATTTATGAATGGCCATAAAAACCATGTACAGAAGCTCTTAAATTTTATTTCTAAGTATTCTGAACAATCAGGGAAAGCTCTCAATACTTCCAAGAGTAAGTACTCCACTAAAGATCCTCGTCATCAATCGATTATTGCTGCTATCTCAGATTTTAGTTTCCAAAACCAGCCTATCAAATATTTGGGTGTGTCTATTACTAAAGGGAGGAAGAAGATTTATTTATATGATCTTTTACATAAAATCAGAAAACAAAGTTCTATCTTGGGAAAATAAACTTCTATCTATTGGGGGAGGCTAAACATGTGTTGAATAGTATGCATTTCCACCTTTTACAAACTATGAACCCTCCAAAGGTTATGATCACCATCCTTAATAGAACTTTTAACTCATTCTTTTGGGGCGATAGAGAAAACGTCAGACATATCCATTGGAGCTTTGGGAAAAACTCTGCTTTCCTTGTGATGAAGGGGGGATAAACTGCAGAAGTTTGGATTATCTCAATAGATACTTTGACTTCAAAATCTGGTGGAAATTTAGACTTTGGCAATCATTTTGGAGAAAGGTAATGCATGCAAAATACTGTCACAACATCCATCCACAAATGACTAGCTGTACTGCATCTTCTTCTCATATCTCGAAAAGAATGTTCCTGATTAAACACCAAATTGAGCCCCATATTAGTTGGGAAGTGGGGGAGGGAAAATGTCATGCATAACTTGATAATTGGCTCAAAGGGGAATTTTTACATGAATTTCAAAGTGGAAGAAATGTAGTTCAAATTGTTGCTAATTTCATAAACGAATTTGGATGGAATACACAGAAACTTGGAGAAAAATTTCCTTTACACATCCAACAGGAGATTCTACAAATCCTACCTAATGATGGTCTTGATATAATCTCATGGTCCCTTATCAGAAAAATCTTGCAATAAACTTATTAGACAAAAAAGGACCAAGCAAATGAGCCTAAGGTATATCTGGAATTCAGTTATCCCTACTAAAATTTCTGTGTACATTCTTAAATTGTGGAATAACTGGCATCCATCTGATGAAGTTATGAAGAAATTTTTTTCGATTCCTTTGACTTCAAAATGCTTATGCTGCAATCAAGAAGAAACAATCAACCACATTTTTGTCTCAGGAAATCTGGGTAAGCTTGTTTGGGCTCATTTTTTCCAACTGTATAGTATTAATATTTATGATTGTGATCTTCCTAAAAAAATATTCCTCAAATGGTTCCTTCAATCTCGTTGTCAGCCTGGCAATGTTATTATTCTCACTCCGTTATTGATCATGTAGTGCTTATGGCATGAAAGAAACAAAACTAAGCATGAGGGATCCCTGTCAATGGTAATAGAGTCATTAGAAGAGTCGGTCTTCATCTAGAAAGATTTGTACAAGTGGGTCATCAATGGAACACTCCATGAGAACCAATTTCGAGTTTCATTAAATCCAATTTTTTTTAAATTCCAAAATTATTTAAATCAAATTACAATTTATTTATTTTTCAAAATTATCTTTTAATACAATTATTATCACACCTCCAAAAGCCAAACGAGGCAGTTTCGCACTCAAAAACAGTCCCAAAACTCACGTCCTTTTCACCACCCTCACTGTCGCCCCGTGTCGATGACGCTACGTCGGATGAACTGTCGACAGCCGCTCGGGGAAGGAGACATCCCCGTCGCCCGCTCCCCTCTCTGTCATCTCTCTCTCACCGTCGTGTTATACAAAGAGAAATGAGAGTTGTGTTTTGGATTTTAAATTTAAAACTTTGATTTTATAAATTTACTTTTAAGCCCCAACTATTTTAGAAGCATTTATTTTAACCCATGTTATGTTTTAAAGTCCAACCCTTTATTTTTAAACTCGTGATTTCAATCCCAAAGCTTTTCAAATCAATTATTTTAGATTTTCAACTTAACCCTTAAGCTCTTAATTTTGTTTCAAAACTTTCAATACCAAAACCCTAATTTAAGATTTACTTTCTTTTGGCTAGACGAAGCTTTCGGAGATTTATAAAAATAAAGTGATTATTCCCGCTCAACTTCCAAACTTGTGAATTAAGGTAAACTCGCCCTCACTAATTAGTTTAAATTATAATTGCATGTATTATGTGACTTTACGTGATTTATATGCATTTATTGTATGAGACGAGATTGTGATATTGTTATGCTTGTCATAACTTATATGCTTTAATACATGAGACGAGACAAGACTATCTCTTATGAGATAAAATGATGTTATGCATAACTTACGTGCTTTAATGCATGAGACGAGACTACCCACGCCCTATATTTTTAAAGAGCCTATGATTTTTTTTAAAAAAAAAAAAAAAGCCTATGATTATGGTGGTGATGTCACTATATAAATTGTATAATTATTAGTTCAATTATTCTGTAGATTAATTATTGACGATGAATCTACTGAGTAAATACTCATTCCTTTTTAACAACATTTGCAGATTTGGAGATGAAGGCGCGTGATTAACGTGGTGGCAATAATAATTAAATAATAGAAAGTTTATTTTATTTATGTTTAATTTTAGAACGCTAGAAAATTTTATATCTTTGTTAAATGATTCTTTATTTATAAAATAATGAACGATTTGAATTGTTATTTCAAGAAATTCCAAGTTATTATTTACCATTCGTTTTTTTTTATTTATTTAAATGTTTCCAAATTAGAAAAACAATTATTCTTCCACTTAAATCGTTATTCTAAAAGGTTAGATGAGACGATGACGTGACGAACCGGGTAATTAAAACTCAGGGCGTCACATGTTATCAAAACAAGGTTGGTTGTGAGTTAACGGCTTACAATGATACTCTTTGAGATAGGAAGGATCTGATGCATACTAGAGGATCTTCTTAAAGGGCTATGCTCAGGTGAAACTCCATCAGATGAATTTTGTGGAGAATGATTAGATGTCTACATATTTTCTTAGACAAAGGAGTTGGCAATTGATGTGGACATATTTTCTAAGGTAGGAGAGTGAATCATTTGGTGATTCAAAGAAGTAATATCCCGATCTGCATTATGGGTGTATGGAATGTAGAGATTATTAGAGTTGGACATAGGCAAGACAAGATCAGGAAAAAGGTCGGTCAAGTTCTCTGTGGGTGCTATATTTTGAAATGGGAATATTTTGTTCATGAAATATAAAATCTCTGGATGTAAAAGTCTATTTGGATTGGATATCATACAACTTATATCCCTTGATGCCTAGAGGATATCCAAGAAATACACAAATCTTAGAATGAGGTTCAAATTTAGTTCTATGAGCAGTGAGAGTGGATGCAAAAGCTAGTCAACCGGATACTTTGAATGAAATGTAATCAACAGAAGTTTTATGCAAGATTTCACAAGGACTTTTATGTTGAAGGAGAAGAGAAGGAACTCTATTAATAAGAAAAGTTGCAGTAGAAACACATCAGACGAAAATTGGAGAGGAACTCTTGACTAGAAATATAAGGCTCTTACAACATTAAGTAAATGTTAGTGTTTTCTTTCTACCTCCGAGTTTTGTTCAGGTCTTTCTACAAGAAAATTGATGCAGTACTCCTTTGGAATTGAAGAAATCAGTGAAGTTTAGTTCTGGTGCATTATCAAATCTGAATGCCTTGATATTGGTATTAAACAAAGTACTAATCTTATTAAAGAATTTATGAATAATAGTGTTATCATCACTTATTATGTTTGAGGAAGAAAATCCATGTAAAACGAGAACATTCATTAACAAAAGTTAGGAAATATCTAAATCCAGAATGTGAAGTTACACGATACGGATCCCAAATGTCACAATGAATTAGATCAAATAGAGATTTAGACATGTGATTATGTGACTCAAAAGATAATCTTCTTTGTTTAGCTAAAGAACAAATATAACAAGGAATTGCATTATGGAATTTTGATACATCACAACATATTTAATTTTTTAAAGTATTCAAACATTTGAAAGATAAATGTCCAAGCCGATTGTGCCAAACATGAGTAGATACACTGTTGACATACGTGGTAGGAACTTAATGTAAGATGTGCGTATTAAGAACATAGAGATCTGCAATTCTTTCACCCTTTCCAATCATCCTCTTGGTGTTGATATATCCTAGAGAATGAAATGGTCAGGAAGAAAGTTCACTATGAGTTGGGAATGAAGAGTAAGTGCACTGACATAGATTAAATTGAATTTGAGTTCAAGCACAAATAGCACATCTTTAAGAGTAATTCTAGGACTAAATTTAACTTCTCCACTATATTTGATAGAAAGCCGAGTGTGATCAAGAAATGTGATAGTGGAATTATCAACGGATTTTAATGAAATAAAGGCAATTGCGAGAGAGAAAATATGTCTAGTAGCTCCTGAGTCAACTATGCAGTATTGTTTGGAGGAATGGATGGGATTTAATGAGATTGAAAAACAAGTACATGTAGTGTAAGTAGATGGATTTTCTGGGTGGTCACCAACAATTTTGGCAGATCAAGTTAGATGAGTAGAAAGCATAGATACGAGTTGCTAGCATTGATTGGTGTCAAGGTTTTGAAGAAAATTTTCAATAGTGTTGTGATTTTACCCTAGAACATGGAGGAGACTGGTTAGAAACCTGGTTGACAGCAGGATAGCAAGAAGAAGATACATTTTCCCTTGGTTTGAACTTGAAACCTGATGGATAACAATGTATTTGAAGCAATTGTCAGTGGTGCGTCCATGAATTTTGCAATAGATGCAAAAAGGTATCTCTCTTCTGTCCTCTATAGCATCCCCCTTGTTTCTTGAAATTTTCACCATCCCTTACAACAAAGGCCATGTTACCAGATAAACGTGGACTTGTATCAACAAGAATACAAATCTTCCTTCGATGTTCTTCCAGGGAAATCAGACTAAACATTTTGTTTATTGGTGGCAATAAATCCATAAGCAGTAGTTGACCTTTTATTTAAGAAAATTAGTCATTTAGACCCATGAGAAATGACATTATATACTCCATTTGATAGTGATCATTTCAGATCGTTAACCCATTTACATGAACATAATCCACATGTACAAACAAGACTATAGTTGCTCAATTCTTCCCAAATGGTTTTCAACTTTGTGAAGTAAATGCGAGGTCCATTTATCTGTTGTAATCTATCTCTAAGATCAAGCCAAATTTCATGTGCCGATTGAGCAAATATCATACTGGCTGATAAATCTTTGGAAACTGAGTTTAATATCCATGAAATAACAATGTTGTTATCACGAATCCAAGAATTTAATTCCTCCAAATCATTATCTTCAGGTTCTGATATTGTTCCATCAATAAAACCTAATTTGTTCTTTACGGATAATGCAATCGTCATCGCCCTACTCCAAGATGCTTAATTCTCACCAGTGAGGAGCTGCAAGACCAAAATTACTCCAAGATTATCTGAGTGATGATGGAAATAGGGTGTTGATGGGTCAGCAATGATGACTATGTTCATAGAAGATTTGACAGTGATTCCTTGAACTGGATTAAGGTTTTCCATTGTATTGGAAGAACCAAGTGATTAATTGAATGGTTGGAATTTGAATAAGATTTATGGAAGCAAGAAACCAGCAATGCATAATCATAGCAGAATGAGCAATTGCCAGCTCTGATACCATATTGAGCTGAGATAAATAAATATGCATTGCTTTATTATGATGAAAATCTTACATTGGAATAAATAGAATGGAATATATTTATAGACTAAATTGGTAAGTAAACAAACTAATAACTAACTAGCTAACAAACAAATTAGTTCTAATAATCTCTATCAGGCTAAGACATTCCAGGGGAATACCAAAAACTATTATTGGCTCTAGACTTACAAAGTAATGACACACTGCACATTATGCACCAAAAGTGACGGTATACAATGGAACCTCGGAAGTAAAATGGCAAAAGGAAGTGAATAGAAAAAATGGGTAGCAATCCATGACCGTCTCTTGGTAAAATTTCGCAAAATAATCAAGTTTTAATAATTACTAGTTGTTTACCCGTGCGATGCACGGAATATATAATTTTTAAATCATAATTTTGAAAATATCTTGATTCAATCACATCAAATAAAAAACATAATTTTAATAAAACTTCAATAAAAAAATGTTATTCAATTTGAAACTTTAAAAAAGACAAAAATATTCAAAATAAAAAATGATAAATGTACACTAAGTATAACGCGTCACTCAAAATTTCACACTCATTTACATTTTTTTATATAATTTTTTTTTTTTTTTTTTTTACGTTTTTCTCTAAAATTTGCTCACCTCATCACATATTTTCCTTTTAATATATTATAATTTTTTATTAACTATATTTTTTAATATGTTGCTTACATATTTTTTATTTGAAATCCAATATATTAATTAATATATTTTATTTTTCCTTGTATTTTAAACATGCCAATTTTTGTCAAAATGGTGAAATGATAAAACCTCGATTTGGTAATAATGTTTAATTTATAAACTTGTTTATTTATGATTTTGAAGTAAAAAGTAGTGGCTGAAAATTGGATAGTGAAAATACGTGTGGTTAAAAGGTTGATAGAAAATAATTAATTATTTTTGTAACATACGTATTGAAGAACCTACTCATTTATTGACATATTAGGAAGTAAAATTTCAATAATTCTATTTATTTATTTTCAAAATATATTAATTCAATTTTTTTCATTTCTAACTTAACAAATTTATAAAGCATATATTTATTTATTTTAAAATATATTAATCCAAATTTTTCATTTTCAATGTAACACATTTACATAGATATGATATGACATTTATTTATATTCAAATATATTAATCCAATTTTTTCATTTCCTATATAACACATATTATTAAATTTGAAACTTTAAAAAAAAAATCTAATCAAAATAAAAAATTATGCATGTACACTCACTATAGCACGTCACTCAAAGTTTGACATGTAATTAAATTTTTTATATAAAGTTTCTTTTGACTTTTATTTACGTTTTTCTTTAAAAATTTACCCGCCTTATCACCTATTTTCCTTTTAATATGTTAATTTTTAATTAACTTTATTTTTAATATGGTGCTTACATATATTTTATTCGAAATCCAATATATTAATTAATATATTTTATTTTTCTTTATTTTTTAAACATATCAATTTTTGTCAAAATGATGAAATGATTAAATTTTCTACCAATTTATCATTGTTGGTAAAAAGTTGATAGCAAATAATTAATTATTTTTATAATATACTTATTGAAGAACCTACTCATTTATTGACATATTATGAAGTAAAATTTAAATGATTTTATATAATGATTTTCAAAATATATTAATTCAAAATTTTTATTTCTAACTTAACAAATTTATATAGCATGTATTTATTTATTTATTTTCAAATATATTAATCCAAAATTTTCATTTTCAATGTAACACATTTACATAGATATGACATTTATTTATGTTCAAATATATTAATACAATTTTTTTCATTTTCTACGTAACACATTTACATAGATATCACATTTATTTATCTTCAAATATATTAATCCAATTTTTCCATTTCCTACATAACACATTTACATAGATATCACATTATTTATATTCAAATATATTAATCTAATTTTTTTTTTTTATTTTCAATGTAACACACTTATACATAGTACATTTATTACAACTCTTACTAAATATGTAATAAATAATAATAATAATAATAATAATTTTTCTTACAAAAATCTTTATCTTTTATTTATTTATTTATTTATTATATCTATATAATATATAAAAGTAGCTGAGTCAACCTTAATCAACTTCATTGTTTCCCTCCAAAACTCTTGTGCTATGTGCAAATTTATTTATTAATTTTTTCGATTTTTGGGGATTTCATTATTTATTATGTTCACACTACTCATATATCTCATCTAATAATCAACTTCAAAACCCACTTCAAAAATAGTTGGGCCTTCAATATTTATTTATTATTTTCAGAATCGCTGACATCTATTTACATTCTTCAATATTTATTGTGTTTATATGACTTCTATTTCTCGCATCCTAATTACACTAGAAAGCCAGTTTTTTTCCCTTTTTCGCTTTTTCAGAATTTGTTTCATTTTTTTCCCGTTTTTCAAAATCTGTTTATTCATTTTTGTTTTCTATATCTTTTTTTTTTCAATTTCTCGATATACAACCTCTTTCATTTCTGTTATATATAATTATTATAAATATATACACAATAATAAAAGATTCAATTAAAGAGTTATTTCTTTGAAAAAATGTGTACTATTTAATATGACCCCTCCACTCCACCTTCTAATTATCACGTTTTACGATTCAAAATTTCTGGTGCGGTGGTAATGCTTATTAGTTATTAATATTACAAACCAGTTGAAAATAAAAAAATCATAAATTATTTTTTGAAAAAGTAAAAATGATTGACACTACTCTTTTCTTCAAGACCTGTGATATTTTGAGTCGTTGAACATAGATTTGGGCTTCTGACAAAAAAGAAAAAAATATTAAAACAATAATATTGTAGAGAAAATTTCGAAAACAATATAGAATGCAAAATTATTTTGGACTAATAAGAGGATTTGTTAATAATCTATTTATATTATGTTCTAAATTTCTCTGTTAGGGTTGCAATGTGTTAATTAATGTTGGGCTATTTAGAATAGCTTTGGGTTGGATAGATACGTTAATGGTTTCAGCCGTTGAGTGAAGAAAAAACATATTATTCATGGGTCAGTATATATATTTGATGAAATTGTATATCACATTGTATAAAAAATAATAAAAACAAGAAATTAGAATTATTATTTTTTTAAAATTTGCTTTTATCGAGAAGTTGTTTTTTATTTTTTATGATATAAGAACGATAATTTGTTTGGTTTTACTTATTTATATTTGGCTTTTTTGTGTCAAAATCTCTCTTTTCATGAAAAAAAATGTGTTCTTCTAACGTTTTCAATATTACAAATAAAATATTTGTGTTCAGTTATACAAATCCAAAGTAAAATTTTCAGTAAAAAATTATGTCGAAATTTTATTACTAGATAATACTCTCTCCGTCATACAAAGATAGTCCATTATTTCTTTTTTATCCGTCTCAAAAAGATAGTCTACTTTATTTTTTAAGAATGAAATTAATATTTTATATTCATTTTTATCATTAATCTGTGTGAAAATGAGTAGCGGACTATCTTTATGGGACGAAGGGAGTACTAAATTATAAATCACATCATACGTATAGTTTTTTTTATAAATAATCTTATTTTTAGTTATTTAGTACATCTAAAAATTGGAGATCTTTTTTATAGCGTATTATTAAACTATTAAATATTTTTATAGATAATTACATTTAATACGTAATTAATTTCTTATAATAATTGTGATATTTTATTGGTTTTAATTTTATGGATAAATATTTGGTTCAGTCATACAGATCCAATGTCAAATTCTCAATTAAAATTATATTTAAAATTTATACACATTCGTATTTTTATAAATCACGTTGTATTGAAATTTTTATAACTAAATCCTATTTTTAAGTTATTTATTACATAAACATACTAAAGTTCTTTCCTATATTGCATTATTTATCAAAATTATTTCAATGACAATTAAATTTAATTCTTAATTAATTTTTTATTTCAAAAAGTCTCATATCACATTTTTAACAATAACGGTTAACAAATTTATCTATATTGTTTGAAATGATATAGTTATTAATGATTTTTGTCGTGACAGTTAATTTTAAAATTTCAAAAAGTAAATAACAATTCCAAGATATTCTTTGCTATATTTTAATTCAAATTTTATGATATTTTTTCACAATAATATATAAATTGTCTCCCAATTTACTTAACTAAAAATTGAGATGATCAATACTAAATTATAATTTCAATCAGAAAATAATTACGTTGTATAAATATTGAAAACCTAAAATATTATAAATTTGATGCAATATCTTTGTCAACCTCGCAATTTATTATTATTATTATTATTATTATTATTATTATTATTATTATTATTATTACTACTATACATGTTGTTTTTCATTGTCAATGGTCAAAATATTGAATTTTATCTTTTATATGCATGATCTCTATTATTAATTTTTTCATCTATTGTTTGAATGTTCAGAGTACATGAATACTGGAGATCCTACATTTAAATGTTCATTTTGCAAGGCGAATTTTTGGTTCGAGGAGATAATGAATAATCGTTACAAAACTTGACGATCATATTCTATAAGGTCAAATTTTATCTGACAGTAATGCAGGATACAAGTTCTTTATTCCAAGGATATCGTTGAGCCATTCTAATTTTAGGATATTTATTAGATTTCGAAAAAAAAACAATTTTCATTGATGGTGTCATATGCCATGACTATCAATAAGAGTCTGGCACAATCATTTTCGCATGTATGACTTCTCCCTAAAATGTTGATGTTTATACATGAAACTAATAAATGATGAACTTATATCTTATTTGTGAATATTAGTTATTTTGTTTAAGGATTCATTTAATTTCGAATAAGATTATTTTTATTTAGACGTTTCTTCCCGTGCATCGCACGGGATGATTCACTAGTATAAAAGTAAAAGTGATGAGAGATAGTCATTAAATGCAATTTTCCCTCCAAAATGACTCTCTCTCCTCACTTCTACTTTTATATATACTAGTGAATCATCCCGTGCAATGCACGGGAAGAAACGTCTAAATAAAAATAATCCTATTCGAAATTAAATGAATCCTTAAACAAAATAAATAACATTCACAAATAAGAGCTAAGTTCATCATTTATTAGTTTCATGTATAAACATCAACCTTTTAAGGAGAAATCATACATGCGAAAATGATTGTGCCTGACTCTTATTGATAGTCATGGCATATGACACCATCAATGAAAATTGTTTTTTTTTAAATCTAATTAGTAACGTAAAATTCGAATGGCTCAAGGATATACTTGGAATAAAGAACTTGTGTCCTGCATTACTGTCAGATAGAATTTGACCTTATAGAATATGATCGTCAAGTTTTGTAACGATTATTCACTATATCATCGAACCAAAAATCCGCCTTGCAAAATGAACACTTAAATGTAGGATCTCCAATATTCATATACTCTGAACATTCAAACAATAGATGAAAAAGTTAATAATAGAGATCATGCATATAAAAAATAAAATTCAATATTTTGACAATTGACAATGAAAAACAACATGTATAATAATAATTGCGAGGTTGACAAAGATATTGCATGAAATTTATGATATTTTAGGTTTTCAATATTTATACAACGTAATTATTTTCTGATTGAAATTATAATTTAGTATTGATCATCTCAATTTTTAGTTAAGTAAATTGGGAGATAATTTATATATTATTGTGAAAAAAATATCATAAAATTTGAATTAAAATATAGCAAAGAATATCTTGGTATGGTTAATTACTTTTTGAAATTTTAAAATTAACAGTTAGGACAAAAACCATTAATAACTATATCATTTCAAACAATATAGATAAATTTGTTAACCGTTAATGTTAAAAAACGTGATATGAGACATTTTGGAATAAAAAATTAATTAAGAATTAAATGTAATTGTCATTGAAATAATTTTGATAAATAATGCAATATAGAAAAGAACTTTAATATGTATACGTAATAAATAACTTAAAAATAAGATTTAGTTATAAAAATTTCAATACAACGTGATTTATAAAAATACGAATGTGTATAAATTTTAAATATAATTTTAATTGAGAATTTGACATTGGATCTGTATGACTGAACCAAATATTTATCCATAAAATTAAAACCAATAAAATATCACAATTATTATAAGAAATTAATTACGTATTAAATGTAATTATCTATAAAAATATTTAATAGTTTAATAATACGCTATAAAAAAGATCTCCAATTTTTAGATGTACTAAATAATTAAAAATAAGATTATTTATAAAAAAAACTATACGTATGATGTGATTTATAATTTAGTACTCCCTCCGTTCCATAAAAATAGTCATCTACTCATTTTCACACAGATTAAGGATAAAAAGGAATATAAAATATTAATTTCACTCTTAAAAAATAAAGTAAAATATCTTTTTTAGACAGACAAAAAAGAAATAGTGGACTATCTTTGTAGGACGGAGAGAGTATTATCTAGTAATAAAATTTCAACATAATTTTTAACTGAAAATTTTACATTGGATTTGTATAACTGAACACAAATATTTATTTGTAAGATTGAAAACGTAAGAAGAACACATTTTTTTTTTTATGAAAAGAGATATTTTGACACAAAAAAATCAAATATAAATAAGTAAAATCAAACAAATTATCGTTCTTATATCATAAAAAAAAAAACTTCTCGGTAAAAGTATCAAATATAAATAAGTATATCTTTGAGTAGTGTAAACATGATAAATATTGAAGTCCCCAAAAATTGAAAAAATAAATAAATAAAATCTGCATATAGTACAAGAGTTTTGGAGGGAAACAGTGAAGTTGACTGGGTTGACTCAATTACTTTTATATATTATATAGATAAAGATAAAGATTTCTACCAATTTATCGTTGTTGGTAAAAAGTTGATAGTAAATAATTAATTATTTTTATAATATACTTATTGAAGAACCTACTCATTTACTGACATATTAGGAAGTAAAATTTAAATGATTTTATATAATTATTTTCAAAATATATTAATTCAAAATTTTTATTTCTAACTTAACAAATTTATATAGCATGTATTTATTTATTTATTTTCAAATATATTAATCCAAAATTTTCATTTTCAATGTAACACATTTACATAGATATGACATTTATTTATGTTCAAATATATTAATACAATTTTTTTCATTTTCTACGTAACACATTTACATAGATATCACATTTATTTATCTTCAAATATATTAATCCAATTTTTTCATTTCCTACATAACACATTTACATAGATATCACATTATTTATGTTCAAATATATTAATCTAATTTTTTTTTTTTCAATGTAACACACTTATACATAGTACATTTATTACAACTCTTACTAAATATGTAATAAATAATAATAATAATAATTTTTCTTACAAAAATCTTTATCTTTTATTTATTTATTTATTTTTTATATATAAAAGTAGAAGTGAGGAGAGATAGTCATTAAATGTAATTTTCCCTCCAAAATGATTCTCTCTCCTCACTTCTACTTTTATATATATAATAATAATAATAATAATAATAATAAAGATAAAGATTATTAAAATGATCATTACAGAACATCCTCAGTGTGTAACTATGAAGAAAACAATAGAGTACTGCATTCCAATAAATGTGAATTGACATCATATTAACACGTTTGCTTATTTTATTTATCCTTCTTGATGCATCAAAACCATCAATTCAAATAACAGTTGAAAGTTGCTTTAACAAGATAAGAGGAAATGCTCCATCTTTCCTGTAGTTTGGACTCTGTAGTTTTTAACATGGCAGCTCCAAAGGTTTTATGAACTGAATTACACCTGTTCATGGATAAATATTAATCAAGATACATTCTTTATCGAAAGACACAACAAGCTTGTGAGTCACATAGGTCTATAACAGAAATTAAAAGAAAATCTGAAGTGTGTTTCTGCCATGTATATCGGTATCTAGTCACACAGAAATTACAGAACGCACAGTTACGCCTTGGAATATACTCCAATTCCAAATGAGTTCTGATTCACCGAAGATGCAAAGTCATAAATAGATCGATAATAGGATTTTGAATGTAATTTGGTAAATTTGAAATAGAAAGGAGAGCTCGTGTCTGCTGAGTAGAACTAAGTCCAGATATTTATGAAAATAAGTTTGAAGTTCTTTGCAATATTTCTCTAATGCTCCCTTTCAGTTTTAAGTTTTATTCCAGAAGAGGAGATCATAGTTGAGATCATCCGTATTCAAAATATGCCAAATTTGAATTCAGGTTATCCCTGATTCCAAATTTTTAGATCAGACCTCTTATTCTTGCTTCTAAAGTTACCTAAAAAGTGTATTTTAGCTGAAATTCCAAAAAGCAAAAAGATATGCCATGATGTCCAATTTTTCTTCAAATTGATTTACACGGCTAATTCAGTCAGTTCTAAAATACTTGAAGGATAAAATGATATCTGTAGGAAAATAGTGTTATGTTGAGAAGTGGCCAAGAGCCAAAATTTGAGTGGGAATAATGTTTAAAAAACCGGAAACCGGTTCGAACCGGAAAAGACAACGGGTCAAGGGTCAAAAGGTCCAACCGAAGTCGAACCGGTTTCAATTAAAATATAAAAAATTATTAAAAAATCACAAAAATTCTAAAAAACAAGTTATTTTATAAATAAACTAATATTTACTTATTTAGAAAATAAAATTATACGCAACCGAAGTCGAACCGGTTTCAATTAAAATATAAAAAATTATTAAAAAATCACAAAAATTCTAAAAAACAAGTTATTTTATAAATAAACTAATATTTACTTATTTAGAAAATAAAATTATACGCAAAAATAGCTTAAAACAACAAAAAAAATAAAAATAAAAAAACGAAAAACCGGTTGAACCGGCCGGTTTTCAACCGGTTTCCCGGTTGAACCGACCGGTTTTTTACCGGCCGGTTTTTGGGATGAACTGGACCGATTTTCCGGCCGGTTCCCGGTTTTCCCGGTCGAACCGGCCAGTCCGGTCCGATTTTCTAAACACTGAGTGGGATTCACAGGCCAAATTTAATGGTATCAAGGTTAATATGATTACCTCAACGAAGGAAATGATCATTGCTCGCTCAAGACCATTTCCAGATGAATGAGAAAAAGAAAAATTATTTGACTTGGAAAATTGAAAGTTGAAAACAGAAGGAATGACGGTAAGATGCACTTTTCCCGCTTCGGAAAATAAAAGAATTTAGAATGCTTTATAAGCATTTAGTTTAGGATTTGTGTGTTGGGCACGAGACTCACCCTAACGCGTAGAAATGGGTGAGGACCTACACCAATTATCAGTTCAAAACAAAGCCCACGTGCACGCACGACCACTGAAGGTGCGAAGCAGCAAGGAGGAAATACATAAAAGGTTAATAATAATGCAGGCTAATTCTACAATAAGTTAATAAAGGTGCATGAAAGTACCACCCGCACATAATAGTTATGATGAATAGTTTAGTGTCTTTCAAGTTAAGAGTAATTATGATCCTCACAAGTCAAGTCATCGTGTGCAGTGAATAATTAGGTCTAACCATCCTCTTTAAAATATAAATCTTAAGATCCTACTATTCTGACCTTACAACTCCCAACACTATGTGGACCTCAGGAATTGTCAAAATCCTGACAAGTTGTGAGTTCTCATGTTTAGGGACATACAGTACCAAAGTTCTTTCCATATTCTGCGGGATATGGGACTTTAAGAGTGTTCAAATTCAGTTGGATATTATAAATGAGTTACAAATTGTTAAAATTCGACTTGCTCGTTAGCACAGTTGAGCTTCAGTGAGATTTCATCTACTCGAATGAAAGCTGAGCTCCAGTGGCTCATTTAACGTACATTGTGTTTTGCTAGATTTTAACCCAATGGAATTGATTGAGGTAAAAGAAATTATTTTTGAATTAAGTGGGACCTATGATTATTGTTCCTCAAAACAAGTCAAACCATCCTACATAAATTGCCAATTTACACAACTTG
Organism: Ligustrum vulgare; assembly: GCA_963555705.1. Classification (NCBI taxonomy): domain Eukaryota; kingdom Viridiplantae; phylum Streptophyta; class Magnoliopsida; order Lamiales; family Oleaceae; genus Ligustrum; species Ligustrum vulgare. Next base: position 33,464,166 of record OY743174.1, read on the forward strand.
GATTTTTGTTGCCATTTTTATTTACATTTGCCTCTTCCCTAATAACAAATAACCAGGAACAGTTTCTCACTAAAATAATATCTCATCTTAACAATGAATGAAAGCAAAAAAATCAAAATTAACAACTTCTATGTACTCCCTGCAAAGTGGAAGATTTTATTATTAATATGAAAACGAATTCTTATAGGAAAAACAAATTATAAAGCAGTGATGTTAATTTAAAAAATGCAACGCACCAAGATGTCTGTATCTTTGATGTTTGAACTAAGCATCATTGGATCATAAACTTGCAATGGGCATACTATAGAATGTAGCACGAGTTATGAATGCCAATCGCACTGGTTCCTTGTGTCTAAACTCAACTGCAACTACTGTCAAGTTTCTCCCACTCCTCACCACGGACCCATCAACAATTACTTCAGCCTGTAATTAAAAAACAAGAATTAAGATATGTTTCGAATAAATTTGGAGTTGGCTATATTATTCATGTCATAAGAATATGATAAAGTTCCGTTACCCAGGTTTGAGACCGGTTATGAAAGACATAGGCGGAGTCAAAAAGATATTTTGAAGGAATTTTTTTTTTTTAACATAATCAGAAAACATCAAGTATAAAGGGCTTTTCCATTCAAGCCAATAAGGATTAAACATTCAATCATCCACTCCCAGCCTTAAGCATAAAATACATGACTCTGCATACATGCACTTATTAATAGACTTATTTATCATTCAATCTAGAATGGTAAGGTTGTAATTTTACTGAACCAGCCTGTGGTCCATAAATTCATCTTCATCAATTGGACTTTCTGTCGTGCATAGAAATGTATTAATCATTATCACTTTTGATAGGTTACCACAGGATACCTGAAATAAGGATTCGCAAAATGCAAACTTATATTGAAGGGGAGAATGACTTTTTATTATCATAAAATTAAGGCACATTAAGTGCTTCAAGAACAATGGAAAGAATGATGCCACAAGAAGTATTTTAGATAATGCTTTTCCATTGATAATTGGTGAAATGGACTGATGCAGTCACAGCTCCGCTCCTAAGAGGAGCTTAAAACCCTTCAGAAATTCTTTGCAAGCCTAACACAACAAAACACAGTAGGCAATAAATTTGGTTAGGGATTGAGCCCTCATTCTATTTCCTAAAGCAACAATTAATATATATATATCGGAAAGACTCAAAGCAAAAACACAGATATGTAGTGACTAGTGTTTCAACCTCACAGTTGTGAGCTTAAAATCCTTTATATAATATGGGAATATTAGAGTGGCCTAATACATATACGAATGCCCAACAGGATGTATATCCATTAACAAGTGATATAACTAGTCAAAACATGCGCTAAATGCAATGAAAAAGATCAGTTAGGTGCTGAGGCTAAAATAAAATTAAGACTGCAAAGCCCGAAAGACTCACATTACGTGGAACAGCAGAGAGATAAGATATACTCAATTCTCCGAGGAAGAGACTCTTATCTTTTCCCACAACTGTTCTAGCACAAGCAATTGCCACCCTCTCAGCCACAGCCCCAACTGCTCCTCCGTGCATTCCACCATAACCATTCTTCAGATCCAACAAAACAAATCATTAAAGTACACCATTAACACCAAGTACACATGAGCTTAAAAGGAATAGGTACATAGGTAAGTTTTACAAACAAAAAATTTACTTTACCCACCTTCTGAGAAGCTGGATTATTTCCAGTCTCACACTTGATACTATGGAAATAAGCAAAAAATAATAATAATAATAATAATTGGCTTCTTTTTGTCAATAATCAAATCATTAATGGAATTAATTCGATAAGCTAAGATTGCTGGAGCAGAAGAACAATCAAAACTACTTACATCTAATGTTATGCAACATATATGTTCTCCCCATCTTAGAACAATTTCATGAACATATGAAAACTTCATATTTTTCTACCGACAAAATACACATATAGTCATAAGAGGTAACCTCTCTTTTAATCAATTTTAGAATCTTTAATTTCCCATTTAATTTTCTTGAAATCCCGTTAAACATTTTAAAACAAAGAATCTACTACATAAATAAATAAATAAATAAAAGAAAAAAGAAAAAAAAAAGAATGGGTACCAGTATAGGAGGTTTGATCGTGAGGAGGCAAGAGATTTTGCCACGTTGAATTGAAATAACCTTAAGAACTCCACCGACGAGGTTGGAGAAAGAATCCTTAACATTATGTTCAGGTTTAATTTTGTGAAAGAACCCAGTACTGTTGTAGAAGTGAGTTATAAATTCCAGAGTCTCTGAAGAAATTTCTTTGGAGATTGTGGTGCCTGTGCTGATGAGGTCAACGGTGGCACGCGGCGGCGAGTCTTTGGTGGCCATTTTGTACTTCCACAACCAGCCACCAAATTTGGGAAAGATGGTGGTTCGGGAAAAAGGGGGGAGGGGGGGGGGGGTTATTGAATCTCAGTTTTATATAAATGGCCACCAATGTTTAAATTGTCTCTTTAAATTGTTTAAAAGGTTGGGTTGATTTAATTCAATACTTCTTATTATATTTAAATTTTTTAAAATTTTAAGTTCTTCTAAAAATATTATATATTATGATAATTTCTTAAAAGATTTGAGATGATCTTTATTAGTTATATATACTAATGTTATTCATTCTTAAACTTTTTCTTCTATATCTTCGTATTCTTTTATAATTCTATGAACTGTATTTATATTTTTAGTTATTTCAACATAATCGAATTCTATTTTATTTAAGCAAATATAGTCAATATCTTCGTATATATTTTACACTTTAGATTGTCCAATAGAATATATATTTTTAGATTTTTCAACAATGGCTAATAAGAATGAAATTTCTTTGTTCTCTAAATACAATGTATGATCATTACTAAGTTGATGTTTGTGAAGTGTCCATAAATTTAAACTTTAAAGTTTATAAATTGTTATACAAACGTTTTGCATATAAGTCCATTATTTGGTCTAGTAAAATATAATAATCTGTAATATATTGTTCGTATTTTTCTAAAAGCCTATTATATTCTTCAGAAGATATGTTTTCACTTTTCATTTGATATTTAATATATTCCATTTTTTCTTTCAATTTATCTAATAGGTTATCTAATTCTTTGATTTATATCCTGGCATTATACTAAGATTGTATTATCATTGGTCATGATTTTATTATATAAATTCATTATTTGTTGTGATATATTAGAATAATCTATAATATATTGATCACAATTTTTGAAAGTATATAATATCCTCCAGATGATTCATCTATATCAATTAATTGAGATATAATTTTATTTATTTTTTTCATTATTCTTTCTAACAAATTATCTAATCCTTTAATTGTATATCCAGGCATTTTTAAAATCAAACTGCAAATACAGAGGTATAAAGTAGTTGTAAAATAATCTAAAAAATTTCAAGTAACTTTTCAAATTCTATCAGTGTTTAAGAATTGATAATATCTATATCAGTCATGATATCCAGACTTGGTTCAAATGATATATTATATTTTGAAATGTTCTTTTTCCTTTTTTCTAGTTTATCAATTGTATCTTAGATATCTTGTATTACTATAGATCTTACAGTACCTATAACAAAATTTTCTATCAAATTTTCTTTAAAACTTTTTAATATCTTTTGTGATGCATAAAGTTGCTCTTGATATCCTATTTTATCAATTTCATTTTTATATCCAATTTCATTTTTATTTTTAATAATCTTTTTAACTTTATATGAACCTCTCTTATATTTGGGTTTTCTTATAATGTAATTTCCTTCATTCATGGTATCAAAATTTTCAAAAACTGGTAAAGAAATATTCATCTCTTCCATCGTCGTCATAATCTATTATTGGATCATAATCATTATCGCTACTAAACATATATCCTAAATATAATTCATTATTTATTTCAGTATTATCACTATCAAGCCAAAAGTAAATAATTGACTTTATAATTTCTAATCCCAATAATTACTTTAATTTTAGAAAAATAGCTAACAGACATGGCCTATAAAAATGATATAACTTTTTTATTTCATTATTTGGTCTAGCAAATTGTTTATGCATGAATAAATGTTCAATTATGCTATGATATTCATCTTTATAGGACTGTTTTGATAATTAAACTTATGAATTCTAAATTCTCCCATAATAACTTGTTTTAATAGTTATTCTTCCTCCTAATTCCATAAAGATAGATATATAAGAATACTAACATCTTTTCATGATCTTTGTACCTTTGTATTCTCCTTCTAATATTAGTGACCTTCAGGCTCACAGGTTCCTACTATCATTCCCTTCAACGGCATCCTACATTTATGGGTAATTAGTCTCACCTGAATCCATGCCTTCACTGTATAACATTCTTCTGCAAAATATTTTGGACAAAGTGTAGAGAGTTTTCTTAATAATATATATTCTTATAGGAAATAGGATTTAGAAGAGAAAAACTTAGAAACTCATATCGTTTTTATAAAACGATTGGAATTTTATTGATATAAAGAGGATTGGTACAAAACTTGGTATGAGAATTTTTCAGAGACAGAGGATTTCTTTAGCTTTCTCACAAGTTGAGTACTTAAGTGATCTTTGTCTTTCAACTAGCCCAGAGGCCTCTATTTATAATGTTATGTTGGACACAATTACATCACTGCTTACACCGTAGACTTAATAATATTACAGCTCTTCATAATACTATAAGGACACACATGTCCTCCTATTATTTATTTCCTCACATGGCCCTTACATGGGGCTGTCTATTTTTTGTCACACTTCATCCTTCTATAATAAAGCAGATATCTGTTGTCCATCAATTTTGTTGGCATTGGACAAATTCTGACAATGCACGCCTCTTGTAAGGTAGCAAAGCTTTCATGGATTTGATGAGTATCAAACTTGTTGATGTAGTTTTCAAAATTGCTGACTTTTCTTTTCCTCCATTAGTGAGAAGAGTCCATTCATTATATTTGCATATACATTTGAATTTTTTATCATACAAATTTTTTTGCAATATTGTAGAAAACCTTAATTCCCAACACCCTTCAAGATTTAAACCATGATCTTGTAATATTTGGTACAGGTTTGGTATTTTTTCCAACTTCTATCTGGAAATTTCAAGCAACATATCCAATTGTGATAATATCCTTAGTAGGATAATACAATCATCCATCAATTTCAGGACTGATTGAATAAAATTTTAAATATATAGGTCTTCCTTGGGCAAATTTCAAAATTTTTCCTTTTAATAAATCATCAAAAATTTCAATTTCTTTTAGATTTTTTCCTAGATAGATAAGATCCAAAAATTCATAATCAGCTGCCATTTTTGTCATAACAGGATCTCCTCCCTGAGTAACGATCAATCGTGGGTATACATGATCTTCAGACGAAATGTAATAACAATTACATTCTTGGAGTTCATATACAATTTTGGCAGTAATTTTATATTCGTCTTCTTTTGGTAAAAAAAAAAGGAATCATCTTCCTCTTCAGAACGAATTTTAATTACCCTTGTATGTTCGTCTTTGGCATTGATTGTTACTTTTTGAGGACTTGTTTCATTTATGACCACCTTCTTTGTGATCAGACTTGGTTCATCTCTTTTTATTTTTGGTCCATCACCGCTTTCAGAGGATGTACCTATTTGTATTGTACCTGTTGGTATATTTAGTAGAACCTGTTTGGTATTTAACAACTCGAATAGTTATTCAATTTCACTAACTCTGTCGCTCAGTTGTTTGGTATATTTGGTATGAGAGACAGAAAGTTTCATCAACAATTTAACATTTTGTTGGAGGTATTTTGTCATCTGTTCAATTCCATCTTTTATATCCTCAGCTTCTTCGATAAGGAAGTTCATTCGCACTCTAGCGTCCATCGATGACTCTTTAGTATCATCCATTTGCAAAATCTATATTCCTGCTTAGAAAATCTGCAAGATAATTATTGACATCTTTAATGTGAATTATATCAAAATTATAAAATGCCAAATAGGCTTGCCATCTATGGAGCCTCCTATATTGAGGTTTTGGTGGTAATTTATTTTTAACTAATCCTGCAACTTGAGAATTATCAGTTTCAACAATGAATTTTTTGGATAATAAAAATAATGAAAAATTTTTTATTCCTCTGATAATTGCTAACAATTCTTTTTCATGGGTAGTATAATTTATTTATGCTTGGTTAAACGTTCCACTGGAATATCTGCAAATTTCATTAAGATATGTTTTTAATATTGTTGCCCAATATTTATCTGAGGCATCAGTATTAACTATTAGATTATCTTTTTCATATGGTAATCTCAATTTTGGTAAATTTTTACATTCTTCTTTGAGTGATTTAACAATTTCTGTATGTTCATTACTCAATCCTTTGGTATTTGTCTTTCTGAGTAAAATCTGTATTTTATGTCTTTTTTTTTTGAAGATTTTCAATAAATCCTTTTGCATAATTTAAACATCCGAAGAATTTTTGTATTTGTTCTTTTAATTCTAATTTATCTAGAAAATATTCTATCTTTTTAGATATGTTGGTTTGTAGTTTTATTCCTTTTTTATCTATTGATAATCCAAGAAAATCAATTTCTTGTTTTTCTATTATAGCTTTATTTTTTGAAAGAACAATTCCTTCTTTTTTACATTCATTTATGAATTTTATTAAATGATTTTTATGTTCTTTTTTACTATTAGAACATATCAATATACCATCAACATAGACAATTAAAAATTCATTAAATTTTCTAAATATGTTACCCATTTTTCTTTGATATATTTGTGGAGTATTTTTTAAACCAAATGGCATTACGATCCATTCATACTAACTTGGGGTGTACTAAATGCTGTATATTGAATACTATATTCTTCCATTTTTACTTGTCAAAATCCTGATTTACAATCAAATTTAGAATAGTATTGTTTTCATTTTGCAAGATTTATTAGTACTTCTTTATTTGGTAAAAAGTATCCATCAAATTTGGTATATTTATTTAATTATTTATAGTTTATCGCCATTCTAGTTTTTCCTCTTTTTTGTTCGGAATGTTTCATTACTATAAAAGCTGGACTACTATGGGGTGCATTACTAGGTCTGATTAATTTTTGGTTAAGCAATTCTTTTATTTGGGTTTTAAATTCTTGTGTATCTTGTATCGAATACATCATTAGTCTAACTCTTATAATAACATTTTCTATTAATTCTATTTTGGTCCTTGGATGATGTGTTTCCAAAATAATAATGGATTTTCTTCACAAATTTTTTCTATTTGATCAATAATTTTTCCCATGCTTATTTGTATATTTTTTTTCAAATTTTTTTTATATATTATTCTTTTATTTTTTATTTCATTTTGTATAATAAGTTTTTTCTCTCATTTATCACCACGTTTTGTTAGCTGAACTCTGTAAGGTCTAAATTCTCTTGGTATTTTTAATAAATGTCCCCAAGGTATTTGTAACATTATCATGTAATTATTTTGTTTATATTATTGAAATTATTGTGTAAAGTCATTTCCTAGTAATATATTACAGTCTAAGTTGTTATAACTATATATCTTATTTACAACTATTTGTTTACTTCCAAGAATTATATCAATTTTAACAGTACTATTAATTATTTGGGTACTTTCTCCAATTACTCCTGTAATTTTTATCTTTCCATTAGTATTCCATGATTTTATTAAGAAACTTTTGAATATTATTATATCACTTCATGTGTCTATTAATGCACAAGTTGTTTTATATATCAGTTCTATGATATATTAATCTTTTATTCATGTTTGAAGATATATGACATTCACTAGCTCCGTATCAATTAATATATTTGATCATTTCACATGTTCTTTTCCATTAAAATATTCACCTTCTATTTTCATATTTCCAACATTTTTGTGAAGTTTATTTCTCTTGTATTACTAGTTTTTCCTAATTGTTTAGGTACACTTGCTGATCTTCTAATTAATCTTCCATCTTCAAATATTATTTTATTATTAAGGTATTTTTCTTCTCTTAAATCTATTATTTTTATTCTCTTAAATATAAAGATAATTTTTGTATTTTCTTGAATTTATTATTATCAAAAGTTCATTTTAATCCATAACTATTTATTCCTTCAAATTCTTGTACATCTATGTTATTATTTTCTATTTCTTCTATTTCTCTATTTTGATTCTGATTTATTACTTTCTGAATCTGTTTTACTTATATAGACTTCTTGATCATAATATTATTCAATATCAGATATTTCACTTAGTTCACTTTCTATCTCTAGATATTCTTTTTATAATATTTTAACTTTCTTTTTGTTACAATCAGGACTTACATGTCACATTTCTCCACAATTTCAACATTTGCATTGACTTTTGTCTCTCTTATAAGTTTTATTTTTCTGTTTTTTATTCGGATTATATCTTCTTTTGTAATATCTTCTCTTAGATTTTATATATATTTTCTTAAAATTTCTGAATTTTTTAAATTTTTTATTTTTATATTTTATTTTAATATTTCTTCTCCTTTTAGGGTTACATCTTCATTGAGTAGGTTTTTTCATATATTCACAGCATATTCTAGTTAATATTCCCGATTTCTTTAATAATTGTCTTTGTTGACATATATATGCTAGTCTTTCAAATAGAAATTTTACCCTTGATCCTAATGTTCTAGGTATTCCAGGGTTATCTTTGATAAATTTTTCAAATTCTATTTTAAAGTATATTCTCCATGAACCTGGTAATTTATTGTAATACATATCTCTGTATACTTCTTGGTTTTCATTACTATAGAATTAGACATAATAGTATTCTATGAATTCACAAGTATATTCTTTGATTTTACACATATCACATATTGTTAAATTTATTAATTTTATCCTTGCATTATCTTTTTCTTTAATTGATTATGTTTCAGCATTACTTATCTAATTTTCTCCAAAAAATTCATTTGCAATATAATCTACTAACTTTTCTGTACCTTTTTTATCTGATTTTATTAGTTTTGTTTGTACATTTCTTCTTATTAATGCTTTCATATCACTACTTATTCCTTCCCACAAATTCCTAACATGTCCTTCAAAAGATGCTGTTAGAAATTCTATTATTCTTTCAGTATTTTTCCATGTATCATCTTTCTTGAATAAAAAGAATAATATCATTGAATCTGCCCAAGTTAATAAGGTGTTTTTATTATCTATTTTAAAATATACATCTAATTTTGTTCCTCCATAATTGATAGGTTTATCATAATTATCATTTGGTTTAAATCTATCCTCATACTTATTTCCTTTATATGGTTGTCTATCACTGATTCTGTCATAGTATTGTCTACGCGGTTTACTATACAAAGGTGCATAACTTTCATCTGAATCTGATAATTCTTGTTTGGAAGTTCCTATTGGAGTTGGGTTAGGTGCTCCTCCAATATTCTAAGCTTAATTGGTCAAAATTCTCTATAAGCGAATCTAATTCTTCATTCATCTTGTTTTTCTTCAATTTTTTCTTCAGCTTTTAGTTTTTCTAAAGTTTTTTCTATGGATTTTTGTAACTCTAATCCTTAAAGTTTTTTCTATGGATTTTTGTAACTCTAATCCTTCTTTTAGTATTTTTGATAATATATTTTTTCTAAATTCATCATCCATACTTTCTGCTTCTATTACAATTTTTTCTTGTTCAAAGTATTTCTTTCCTATCCTAAGCATTTCTTTTTCCATAAGTTTTTTGTCTATTTTCTTATCTTTGTTTTTATTATTCTCTTTGAATTCTCTAATCTCTAGTTTTAGTATATTTATATCATTTCTTACTTCTTTTAATTCTTTTTTACTTCTTGAACATTACTTATTAATGATTTTATTAATATTTTTAGATCTTCAATATATTCACTTATTGACATTTATACTCTTGATTTAGTAGTTTGGGTTTTCTGTACCTTAAATAGTCTGTCATACATATCATCTATTTTTGCATCTAATTTTTTTATTCTTTATTCTATTGATATGATTCTTTCATTTTCATTTATCTTTATTTTTTCATTTATTTTTTCTATTTTTTTCTATAATCATTCCTATTTTATCTTGATTAAGTAATTCTTCTGATTTTCTTTGTAATTCTTTTAAAATTTCTTCATCTACGTTTTTAACATCTCCTATCATATCTTTTAATTCTTTAAATTGTATTGTTAGTCTATTTTGAATATTATGTAATTTTTCTTTTATATTCATATCTTATATATTTAATTGTTGTAATTATTCAATGGCTAATTTATCTTGTAAATTTGTGCTTTTATATATTTGTCATAAAAAGGCACTTATTCAATTTAGTTGCATATTAAGAAATCCATCAGATTCTCCCCATGAGCTTAATGGTTGAAACATAGTTGTATTGACTCCTTTTATTTGATAAAATCCAACTAGAAGTCTTATATTTTCTATTACTTGTTTTTCATATTTTATTTCTGGGAATTCCATCATTAAATTCTTCCTCTGGTATGTTCAACCTCTAACCTTAGTCCCGTATCATATTTTACTTCTTTGCATATCATTATATTATATTCACAAAATTATTCAATTGATCTTAGCATTGGTTTTCTTTGTTATGCTCTATAATATTTTATATAGTATTTTATTTCTCCAGATATATCATATTTTTCCATATTGATTTTTTCTTTGTTATTTAGAATCATAAGGATATTAGGTAATTGTTTTAGGATTGTATTAAAGTATTTTCTTTTATTTTCTAATGATTTTAATCTTAGGGATCATTTTCTTTTTATATTTCTTTCTTCTATCATTTGATCTAATAGATTTCCTCTTTGTTATATTATTGAATCTAATTTTTCATTTGTTTTCATATCTATATATTTGATTAATAAAGGATCTCCTCTATGATATTCCATATTCTTCTGTGACGTCTCTTTGTACTAATTCTTTGATGATGTCATTCTCTATTAAATCTAATATTTCATTTATTATAAAATCTTCTTTTATTATATTGAAATTTATTAGATCATAAATATCTCTTCTTATATCTTCATCTAAATTGTAATGCCCGGGATTCTGAACACTCAGGACGCCATTTCATCGTCTCAATTAACTTTCTAAATAAAATTTAGCGGAAAATAACTGAAATGTCAATCACGTAATTTTATAAAAAAAATTGACTCAAATGGTCAACAATTCGAATAACAAAACAAACTTGAAATAAATGAGTTTCAATTTCAAATAAAAACATTTCGAAAATCTTAATAATGGCCACCATCGTACGTCTCGCCGCCAACTCCATCATCTGCAAAATTTTTAGTTTTGGAAAACGTGAGTATTTCAAAGAAATACTCAGTAGACTCGCGCATAATAATCATTTAACATTATAAATTAAAATACATAATCATGATATTCAAGTCTCAGATGTCTAACAATCACCAGTATTCTCATGAACAAGTAAATAAAATACAAGTTCAAGTCTCATGCATTTAAGTAAGTAAATTTTCCTAACATAGTCTAATGCTTAGAAAGCAAGTAATTCTCATGAACATAATCATACATGCCAAACTTATAATCTAAATAATTATTGATGCGCACTTTTGAAAAACGTAAACTTGTAGATACGAGTCTACCTTAATTTCTCGAGTATTGAGCAAACGGGAATAAACACTTTCTAATGTTCTCGTGCCTCGTCTAGTCCTATAAAAATAAATATTTAATTAAAATTAAACTTGGAATAAATTCTAGAATGATGAATTTGTGTAAAATAATGCTTTAGGGACTAAATTGTGAAAATTGAAACATTTAGGGAATGTTCGTGCAAATATGAAATTTTGGAATTAGGGACTGAATTAAAGAGGTTTTAAAAATGAAAGGACTGATTCATAAGACTCAGAAACCTTTAGGCCGAAATACAATCTAGGGGTTGAAATAAATTATTTTAAAGCTGTAGGAATCGAATTAAATTATTTTGAACTTGAGGGACTGAAATAACAAATTCTTACAACTAGGGGTTAAAGGGACAATTTGTACAAAATCAAAAAAATCATTTTATAAAAAAAATCACACTCTTTCATTATCGTAACATAGAGAGAGAGAGAGAGAGAGAGAGAGAGAGAGAGAGAGAGAGAGAGAGAGAGAAAGCAGAGAGATAGGCGGACGATGCCTCTCGCCCATTCGCCGGGCATCAAACGCCGGCGCTCGACCGGCGGTGATGCCACCATCGTGTGGCGGGGACTGTGTCGGTAAAGAGTGGCGAAAAGGATGAGGTTTGAGCATATTTTTGGTGAGAAAATCGAGCCTAAATCAAGGCTCGATTTAGATGATTTTCAGTTGAGAATCCATTCGAACGAATTGAGGTTCAAGGTAAGTATTTGGGCTTCTGTTAAATTCTTGGTTTTGGGTTTTATTTTGGGGCGAAGCAGAGGCTGTCAAGTTGTGAGGTTTCGATCGGTTGGAGGTGAAATGGGTAGAGGCGATTTTGAAGTGGTGACTGGTGGCCGTGATGGAGTTCAGTTCTTGAAAATGGAGAGGTCTCGAAATGGTGTTGAATTTGGCTAAATGGTTGTGTGATTCTGTGTATACTATATTGCAGATTGTAAAAATTGAAATAGTCAGACTGTTTGGCACGGTTTGGACGGTTGGATGATGGAGGTTCTGGCCGTGGTTGGGATGCAGATTGGTTGCAATGAGGGTGATGATGTGAATCAATATGTTTGCAGAAATATTGTTTGGCTAAGGTTCTGAATTGTGGCAGTGGGCAGGGGCTCGATGGTGGTTGATTTGCAGTCGACATTGGAGGTTCTGGGATGAGTTTTCAAGATTGGATGGTGTGGTGGCATTGTGCGGTATGTGCTATGCAAGAATGATGTTGGGGAAGGGATGCATACCAAGAAGGATTTGCTGTGAATGTTGTTTTGTTGTGAATGTGAGTTGTGATGGGGGAGAAGAGGGAGTATATGTATGGTTGTGTACACGTTTTTGGTAAGTTTTTTGGCAGCTATGACTTGGGGAAGATTGAAGGGATTTGGGTTGATTGAGGGGTTGAAGGAGAGAATTTGGGGATGCAAGAAGATGATGGCTGAATCACAGGAGTTTGGGGAAATTGGGGTTGATAATGGAACATAGATTGACTGTGAAGTTGGGAACGTGTGAAATTTGTATAGAAATCAGAAAATTCACCTATTGGGCTTTTTATAAAATGGACCAAGGAATTTTATTGGGTCATTGAAATTTGATAGTAATGAATTTGATCCAAGGTGAATAGAATTTGGGGCTTAAAGGTAAATAATAAATTTTGACCTTAAAAAAATGAAAATGAGAAACTTTTAATAAAATTTAAATTTGAACTAAGATAAATTTAAATAAATTAATTTTTTCACTTAAAATGGCTAGACGGAAATGTGTTTAAAATAAATTGGCCAAATTCATAGCGACACATCTTTTAAAAAAATATATATTCAAAATTAGTCACGAAAATCCTTGGTCGCTACATAAATCTTTTAATGCTCTTAAGATTTCTATTTTTTCATTATCAGTTAATATTAATGTTTGAATGATTATGAATTCTGGTGTATGTATAATATATTTATTTTTATTTCTTGTCATATAATATTTATCTTTTAAATATGTCATATGGCTCTGATACCAAACGAAGGGTTGCTACAGTGAGTGAACAAAAATCGTATAAACAAAAATCAATTAAATTCACATAATTTTCCAGGGACCTATTTGAAGTTTTCCAATTCTTGATGGTTATGAAGGATATGTTATACATAAGGGTATTTTAGGTAGTTTCTAATGTCTAAGGCTATTTTCATGAAGGGTAAATATATTGACACCACGCCTTTTGTTGTCCACACTACATTTTAATTGTAATGAAGATCCCTAATTTTTCATTTTTTTACATTTACCCCGCCAAGTTTTTTTTATAATTTTTTTTATCATCATGTTTTTATTAATTTAGACATCTTGTCTTTAGAGATAATTTTCGTTCAAAATATTTTTTACGAGTGCGAAAAATACTTATTTATCTCTCATACTTTTCAATAATCAACATAAATAACTAATACAAAAAATTAAACAAAATGTTTGCACATCTTTTCAATGCAAATTAACAGAATATGTGAAAAGAAATCGTGATTAGAAATAAAATATGTTAATTAATTAAATATTATGAATAATAATGCAATTAAAAAAAGTTGAGGACACAAAAGCAAAAGTAAGCAAATATTGAAGATCTTTCTTGCAATTAAAATGTGGTGTAGATATAAAAAAAATGTGGTGTGAATATAATTACGCTTTCATGAATTGATAAATTTGTAAGGTTATTTTCATAAATCATTAAATTTGCAAGGCCAATTCCATTGTATATCACGGGAAAGAGTGGGTCGAGATGCTCTTAAGAGCATACGGCCCAATTTTTTCCCGTTTCACGTGCCAATTTTTTCCAGATTCATGTGTCACGGCAAGGATCTCATATTGCTAAATATTTTGGATGGTGCACTGATATGGCATATACAATTGCAGGTATATATTAATAAGCCCTTTTCAGAGTTATATTGTACATACATTATAATTTGCTGACCTATGTGTTGAAGAAGGTTGACCCATATGTTTGCGAGCATCTCGGGTGCCGATTGACAGGTCTATTTCAAGTGGTATCAAAGCAGGACTATTCGAACATGGCATTGTTGGATGTGGCAGATCCATGGCGTTCGTTCTATGACAACGATTTTAGGCCATCAAAGACGTGATTTTACCAAGAGAAAAATGGCAAAACAGTATCAGTAAGCTAATCATTGATGGAGGAAACTTTAGGTTGGCAGAAGGAAAAATGCATGGTTGGTACAATTGTTTTGCACATTTATTTCGTTGAGCGTGGCAGGGTATCAAGGGGAATCCACCAAGAGGGACTGTGCATTGTCAATGCTTCGACAAGCAAGAGAAGCTACGGCCAAGAGGAGTGCCGTCCAACCAAGGAATTAGTTCGTGGGACATAGGGTGAAGGTGTCGAAGGCAATAAGTGCAGAGGCACTACGAGACGAGGTGCGGGAGTACTGTGGACTCTCGTCCACTATGCGAGGATTGAACAGTACCGTAAGTGGAGGAAAACTGACAACTCCTTTGAAGTTGATGATTTAAAGATAGAGGCCATGTGTGGACGTGAGGCAAGCGCATCGCTGCCAGGACACTATCAGATTGGGTGGGGGAGAATGTCACAGTCCGATTTTCCCTACTCATGTGGCATGGCAAGAAAATCGTATAATTGGATATTTCGGATGGTACACTAATATGACCTATGCAATTGCAGGTATATATCAATAAGTCTCTTCTCAAAATTACATTATACATGCATTATAACTTGCTGACCCATATATTGGGAAAGGCTGACCCGTATGCTTGCAAACATCTCGAGTGCTGAACGACAGGTCCATTTCAATAGGCTCTCAAAACTTAAATGAACTGGAGAGTTGATCCTTGAAATTTAACTCCATTAGTCTTTCTAATTTAACATTTTAATTCAGAGTCTATTATTAAATGCATTCAAAAAGTTCTAGTTTTCAATATTCCTACAATAGCTTTCTTTATTACATATTTGATATAATTAGTCGTTCATTTTTAAAAATATAAATATTAACTAAAAATAAAGAAACACAATAATATTTTTTTGAAAAAGCAAAATAAAGAGTAAAAACTAAAGAGTTTGTTGGAGCTCATAAAAATTTTTGCTATTTAAATTTAAAGATACTCTCCAGTATATAGAATATGTTATTTAAATATAAAAAGTCTATTGGAGATATTCTAAATGTAGTAATTACTCTGATAACTTGTTTATAAAAAAAAAAATACCTTACTCCAAATCACGTTTAAAAATACACATTTACCATAATCACCTTTTAACCATATATTTTACCTAAAAAAATATTACATTTTTTTGTTTATAAACAAATTTGTTTTACCGAACAGATCGAACCCTACATTTTAACTACGTAATTTAAAATTGAGATCGATAACTTTTTTTTATTATAAAATCAGGTATTAAATAGATTCTTAATACTAATACTAATATCTCTTTCTCACACACACACACTAAAACCTCGGAAGACGTGTGTACTGTTCATTTGATGTCACAATAAAGTCATCAAACTGACATCTTTTTTCCCCATCTCTTCTTTTGCTTTGTAGAGAACCGAAACAAAACATTCTTGAAGCTTCCAGTTCTTCCTCTCTTCATCGTGTCTCATAGCTTTTTGCATCCCTTGTTTCTGTAGTGATTTATGCTTTTCCTATCAGTGATTATGCTACCATCGGTTTCACTGTTTCCCGTTTCAGGCTGTAGGCATTTCATTTCTTTGTTTTCGGTCTTTTCGGTGTTCCAATCTTCGCTGTATTCCACAAGTAATTTTACTCCACTTCCGTTTAGATTGGTTGAATACACTTGAAATCCAACTATATATTTAAGCTTTTAAATCAACACTGCCTTTTTCCCCCCTTTTCGATACCCATCTAGATCGGGTTAACAAACTTAAAATTCGACCACATCTGTAGGCTTTTGAACCGAGGTCAGTTTCATGGTGCAAATTCATTTGTTTTTTTAACCAAGGTCATCTTTGATGGTTCAACTGATTACCGTTTGCCTTGTAGCTCTCGATAGAAGATTCAGCTTCGGAAGGAGGATTCTGGAAGTTACTAAGGTTTTCTACATAGCCAAACTAATGGGTAAACATATTTTTTTTCCTTTTTTCTTACTTTGTAGTTTGTTTTTAGTACAGCGATCTATTAGGATTGTAAATAGATGCATTTTTGAGTTCAGTGTAATGTTACATTTTCATGGTGTAACTTTGCAGTTGAACTAAAACAATGCCGGAACAAGATCATTGTAATGCCCCCAAAAATTAAGACGTCCATATTTACTCATGATTACGTAATTAAAAGTATTTTTGATATTTATTTAATTTTTGGGGAATTTAAAGAAAGAAAAACAAAAATATTATTAAAATGAAAAGTTATTAAAACGTGTTTAGACCCCTCTCTTTAAGAGACTGGTTTGATTAGTTATGACCTCCATTAAATGCCTATGATATATGCACAGATAAGTTCTAGAAATGAGCTTCAAGAATCTGAAATTCGTTTTCTAGTTCGATCAATGACAACCTCAGTTAAACTTTCAAACTTAATACATAACTGAACGGTAAAGAAAAATAATTTTGGGTAACCTATTTTGACAAGCCATAACTTCTTCATTGTTAACCATTTCAATCGTGGTGTAAAGTGCACATTAAAAACGCCGTGAGTACTTTGAAATGGTACAAATAACTCTAGATTTTGATATTGTTTGCTACCTCGAATCTGAACTCTTGTTTGCTACCTCGAATCTGAACTCAAATTAGCCTCCTCAAAACTGGAAATTCTTTGAATAAGCTATAGCATAAGGTGTCCCTTAGACCTCCACCGCTGCACTTTATAGCTCCCAATACTCACCAAGGTCCAGAGATGGCAAAAAAAATCTGATCCGATCAGTTGATCCGTCGATTCGACCCAATCCGATCCGAAAAAAATTCTATCCGTGATCCGAATTTTTTTAAAAAAATTTAAAAAAATGTAAAAAAAAATTAATTATAAAATATAAAATATGTATAATCTTATATTGAATTTGGAACAAAATCATTAATTCTCTACATATGTAATGTTTTGTTGTATGAATTAGATATTATATTAGTTATTTTATGAATTATGTATTGATTTGTTTATCGTTAACGAAAATATATAATGCAAATTCTTAATATTTGTTTTGATTCGATCCGATCCGAACCCGACACGATCTGAGATTTTTACTGTTTAATCCGATTCGAAATTTCGTGGAGCTGATTTGGATTAGCACCGATCCGCCCCGATCCGCTCCATTTCCATCATTACCAAGGTCTACATTACAGCTCCTCCTAGCATGTTAACAACATTACACCTCAAGCTAACTAATCATTTCCTAGAATAAACTTAATCATAGAGGAAGGTGGAAAAATCATCTACAGCCGTGAACTTCACTCATGTTTCTGCATCCAGTTGATTTATAAATACTTAATAGTTTGAAAGATAAATCACACAACTAAAAACCAAAGCTAAAACACTGTTGAAACAAATTTTCATTTTCAAAATCCTAGGCAAGGACTTCATACAAATATGATGTTTCAACCCATTTCAATTCACCATTTTTATTCTCAAACATGTTTTTATCAAATCTCCTCATCAAACAAGTAGTTTTGGATCAAAGAAACCAAGATTTCTAAGTTTTAGTTTTCTAAAATACCTTTGGTATTGACACCTGGAGATTTTTTGTCAACACCAAATAAAGAATGATGAACATGGCGTCGACACCATGTAAACACCTATGTAGACACCAAGTAATTTTGAATTCTGATTTTAGTATTTTGCTATGTTATGGTTCTCATGTTGATGTCTATCATAATATCGCCATACACTGAGTATTTTATACATTATATGGTATAATGTGTTAAAATGTTTTGATATGATGAATCAGAAAGGAAGATTTATACATAAAGAAATGTTTTTGCATGATGATTATAGATTTGAACTTTAGCCCAGTGTTCTAAAAATGGTGAATCGTGACAAAACGTGGTGCCCATAGTCAAACTTTTTAAGTTTAAGCGAGAGTAGACGTTAAAAAGCGTGAAAAAGAGTTTTTCAATTACCACATACTAGATTTAAACTTTACACTTCAAAAAAAAAAAAAGCACACTTTTTCTCGCTTATGCACGGTTTTTGGATAAAAAAAATTTGGAAGTTTTTTTCACGCTTTTTGGCAAATCGACGCTTGGCAAGCACACATCATGCCTAGTGTGCGCGTAGGCGTGCATTTAGAACACTGCTCTAGCCCCTCGGTAATAAATGTATTGTATTGTATGGGATATCAATGTGTATCGTGAGGGCCTTGCGACTCCAAGATGCAGACAAATGACATGGTGATCTAGTAGCACTGTTGGAGTCCAATATGGTGAAAGATGATGTGATGTAGAAGTCCTATAGGTTGAAGTAGTCCTATGTAATCTGAAATGTTATGGCCATTTATCAATATTCGATTATTGAAAAAGTTACGCCCTTTGGGGGAGAGGTGATAATCTATAATTGGGCCCTGTATACATTGGTTTTTGAAAAGAATATGCATGTGTATCAGTTACTCATTGAATTTTTAGTTCATATTTTACATGTTTTTTAACTTGTAGATATTGTACTTTGATCAATTCAAAGTTATCTCTCATGAATGGATGAAATCGCTGGATGGACGACACTATATGCATGTGGTAGAAGTTCATAGTGGTAGTCTTATCGTAATTTTCCCGCTTTGACATGTTTTCTGCTATACCATTTCTATGTGAACTTTTTAAATAGTGAAACTATAGAGTATGAGTACTCTAATGACTTTTAGGGCAAGGAATTGTAAAAGTATGTAAGTTATGGTAGTTTTTGTAAAAAAATGAAAGGAAGATGGTTTGTTATACTTTGTAAACCCCCTTTCCAAAACCGTGATGTAAACAAGCTCAAGAAAGTATGTATATGATATGTTTTATATTTTGGTAAATAGGCGTTTCAAATTGCTTGGGAACAATTTTCTGAGAAGTTTCATACCAAGTATTTTTCATCGTCTGCAAGAAAACATAAGTTGAACGAATTTATATAATTGAAACAAGGCTTGCTATCAATGTTTGATTATGTGAAGAAATTGAAGAATTGTCAAGGTTTGAAACCCACATTTTAAGTAACAATGAACTTAAGGGAGACCGTTTCATTTGATAGACTGAAACAAGAATTAGCTCATGATGTACAAATTTTCAATATACAAGATACAGACTTTGTAGCAGGATCCTAAGGAAAAGGATTTGTTTGCACTAGCTAAAACAATATGTCAATGTCTCTAGTATTAGACCGAGCCTTATCAGCTGAGCAACATGAAGCAAAAATTATTAAAGCTCGTGAAGTCCGAAGCTTTGGTTCGACCCCCTATAAATCAATGACATTTAGGATTTTGGGTAAGCCTTCACAAAGCATATCAGTGTATTTATATTCCCTATTGAACTTTGTGGCAATTAAGACATGTATAATGTAATCTGGATCTTTCAAACTTAAGAAAACGCCACATTAATCATACAATAATTGGCCGAAGATATGTATAATAATAAAAGTGCGAATTAATTACTCAGACTCATAAAATGTATTAATTAAACAATAAATCAAAACATGAAATCCAAAAAGTAAAGCTTCATCACAATTCTAACGTAAAAAGTCTAGCCTAGAAAAATAATTGAAGATAAATAAAAAGAATAATAATTGAAGTTCATCACCCAAATCATAATCTTGATAATTGGTTCTTCAATCTTGAATTCAGCGTCCTTTGGTTCCTTGATGAGCTGACATTGTTTGATTATGTAAGATGAAGAGTTGGAAACCCCAAAAACGTGCATGTGGTCAAGTATATATAGATTTAGGCAAGGTCTAGGTTAATTGGGAGATAAAGCTGTTGAAATTTTGGTTTAAAAGCCCACCTGTAGCCCTGCCGGAGAAGAGCTCGACCGTGCAATTCAAATTACGGCGATCACATGGAGACGTAATTTTAGAAACTGCTTAATTTAGATGCTATGGCTCGATCTCGCGTGTTTCTGAGTCATGATCGCGTGG
The DNA here is from genome assembly GCA_963555705.1 of Ligustrum vulgare. Taxonomy (NCBI): domain Eukaryota; kingdom Viridiplantae; phylum Streptophyta; class Magnoliopsida; order Lamiales; family Oleaceae; genus Ligustrum; species Ligustrum vulgare. The sequence goes on from OY743174.1 coordinate 33,484,823, forward strand.
TATTACCGTTGATGTTCAATTTTCATCTTTCAATTTGTGTAGATTGGTCCTTGTATTTTATTTGCACCTCGAGTCATTCATCTTCCGATTAGATCAATTTAGTCCATTGACTTTTGATTTCTTCCAGTTAGCTTCTTTTTGTCCTCATTTGACTTTGTACACTTCTCATGTATACTTTTTAGCTCATTTTTCATCCAATTTCTCCTTATTTTCTTCATTTTCTCGACTTTGAGATTATTTCTGAAATATAAACATATAATCACTAAATCAATAGCTTTTGTTCTAAAACAACAACAATATATCATATTTTTACCATGTAAATACGTGTATAAAATACACTTATCAAACACCCCTAAACTAGAATTATTGTTCGTCCTCGAACAAAGTAAAACTAAACTATAAAATAAAAATTACAAATAATAAATCTTTTTCCTTTGTGAACTTGTATACAAAATGCCTTAGGTTCAGATAAAAAATATATGTTATAAAAGAAAGCTGAACAACACTTCAAAATTATTTCTACTTATCCAATGCTCGACCTTCCAGGGGGTGTGTGTGTGTGAATAGCCAAAATCAAATGCATACTTAGATAAAAATATACTCGACATATTGTGGCTATTAATGCGTTACACACCCAAATCCCACGTGGTCAAATAATGATTTTCTATTTATTTTTCTCGCATCTCTCGTGTATGATCATAACCTGATACTTTTCTCTCAAATCTCAATGATCCCTCTATTTATGTGGTTTCTAAATATCTATGCATTGCATTTTTCCACACAAATTAGTTAGAATTAGACAAGTATTCATAAAAGATTGATGGTAATCAGTTCCATAATCCACACCCTTAGTCTCCAAAGTTCTAGTCTCAAAGCTTATACCAAGCACTTTAGTCTTCCATTTTGTTTTCGGTTTTTCATCATCTTTTGTGCAATAATTTTCTTATTTGCTTTCTAAGTGACCCCTGTAATGAGGTTTAGCCGTTTAGGTCAGTGGCTCCCAAGTCAGATGATTTTTGGGCACCAGGTTCTGAGAATTCTAAAAGACTTAATTACCCAAATGACCAAAGCTACAAAGAAAAGTAAATGATTTTTTTTTTTTTTTGTATCTTATGAGTATATCATCTCCCCCTTAAGCTTTCTTATTAACCCATGTAACGAGATTTAAGGTAATAACTCCCAACTCAAATGAACTTAGGGTATCAGGTCTCAACACCTTTAAAAGCTTAATTGTTCGAGTAAAAAATGCTACGAAAAGAAAAATAGGACTATTTTTATGTAGCTAGTGTTGAATTATACTCATTGACTAAAATTCCTTCAACCAAAGGTATATTTCAAGAACATCAAACCCTCAAAAATTTATGCATCCATATACTAATATTTTCACCCCCAAACTGTTATTGAGCAAGTTTGATTCCTAAGTTATATGTGAGGATTCTTATAGATTTAAGGTTGGGGATTATAAAGTCAATCCTAGGTTGAAAAATAAATAAAGCCCCACATATGCAAAGTAAAATCCTACACAAGTAATAATACGAGATTGGATATGTGTTCAATTTCATATAATCTAATATGGATGAGTAGTTAATGAAAAATCAAGTTCAAATATTGTCCATTATTCTAACTAAAGTACAAATTCAATTCGAGTAATATCATAGGCAGCAAACAAATTTAAAATTCTTTTAAAAAAAATCATTTTTTTTTATTTTTATACTCCAAAAATCGAATAAATGTGTATACTATAGCAAATGAATGTGTATATTATAGCAAAAGAATGAGATTCTCACCCCGAAACTAGAAAAATACATTGCCCTCAAGTAGGGATGACAAAAAAACTCGAAGAACTCGAAATGACCTGCCCCGTCGGGTTTGCGGGGCGGACCCGCCCCGCCCCGCCCCTGACCCGGTAAAAATAAATTTTTTTTTTTTAATTAATGAAATGAGAAACTAAAATAAATTTGATGAAGTCCAAAAGAATTGAACATTGGTGGAATTTAAGGATATGAGAATATACAACCACTATACCATTATATTGTTTATTGATTTTTTTTCTTCAAGTATATACATATTATTTTTAAAGTTCAAACTTAAAAACTCTAACTAGTTCAACGCCTAAATTTTTCATGTAAAATTTCATTACCAATTTATTTTTAAAAAAAGAAATCCGGGTTCTTAGCAGGGCGGGAGGTCGCCCCGCCCCGAGACCCGCCTCGACCTGCGACTTCGCGGGGCGGGACGGAGTGTTTTCGGGTCCGGGGCGGGGCGGCCCTGACCCGCCCCATTGCCATCCATATCCTCAAGAGACTCATTCAAAGAAAATTGCAAGAACTCGAAGAGAAATTCATTGAGACAATTAAAAGTATACCTTGTGTGCATTGGAAAACTCAAGAAAAATCATAGCTTTGGGGACATTGAATTAATCCAAAATTTTTCACCTTTAATCACAATCAATTTATCGCAACATCTATCTTAAACCCATTCTCCGGAAATTCAATATTTCAACATTCACAAAAATATAGAAAAATTCCACAATGTCATGCATAATCCTTTTAAGTTGTGGAACAACATACCTTGGAGTGGATTTAGATGTAATGAGAGTTATGACATTAGTCAAAAGTGATGTAAAAATGTTTTCTTATGGATGACAATTGAATTTGGGGAGAATTAGGATTGGGGGAGTTGAGTTATGTGTTTAATTGCAACAATTTTGAACTTGCAACTTAAATTTGCTGATCTTCCCAGAAACATGCCATGTGACCGCGTGTTTTTAAATCTCATGATCGCGTGGCTAAAACATGTAGCTTATATTTGAAAAATGAGTGACCGTGTGATCACGCCAGAAATCACTGCGCGGTCGCGCAGTTGTAATGGAGAAAAAATCTTAGTTTTGATTCCAATTCCGTTTTCAACCCCTGTTTACATTGTGATGCGTGTCACCTATCTCCCTACCATGTTCACATGTTCTAGACTTCAATATCATGCTAGTGATCATTATGAAAACTAATTAATGAATTAAAAAGCAAAAAATCATATCAAAGATGTAAAGACGCAAAGCAAAATGCATATAATCCTGCAACTAAGATCTCAAGAAAATAACAAAGCTGTAAATAAAGCATAATAAATAAAGGGTTTGAAAATTGAGTTACCTCCTATTAAGCGCTTAATTTATAATCTAGAGCTAGACTTTTTGGCATAAATCCTTAAGGTGGCGTGAAACAAGATGTTGAGGCATTTTTACTTGCTTTGACCCAATGCTTAGACTTTTCCCCTTGGCTTTGGCAAATTTGTGGTCAAATTCTATTTTTGAACATTTTTCAAGATGTGGATTGTGGTTTTCCATTTGAGTTACGTTGAGTGTTACTTGCTTATTTTCGACCCTGAATATTACCGCTCCCTGTTCCAAGCCAATCAAGGATCGAGCGATTGCAAGGAAAGGTCGGACCAAAATCAATGGCATTTTGTTCCCCTCATCCATATCCAAAATCACGAAATCAGCAAGAAATATGAATTTTTCTACTTTATCAAACACGTCCTCAATGACTCCATATGAATATCGAATGCAGCGATTTGCATGTTGCAATATGATTGTGCTTGTTTTAGAATCTCCTAACTCCAACTTCTTGTAAATAGACAGGGGCATTAAATTGACTTGCACCAATGTCACATAAAAATTTATTAAATCTTAAATCACCAATGACACAAGAAATGGAAAAAATCCCTGTATCCTTTAGTTTGGGTGGCAGCTTCTTTTGTAGTATTGCTCATTCAGGGATACCCCCTCAAACTCATCAAGCTTCCTCTTCTTCGACATCATTTCTTTCAAGAATTTGGTGTAACTTGGAATTTATTTGATAGAATCTATCAAAGGAATATTTATGTGCAGCTTTCTGAACATATTGAGAAAATTATTGAATTGTTGATCTTCATTAGTCTTCTTCAACCTTTGCTAGAATGGAATAGATTGATCATAAGGCTTAATTATTGATTTCACCTTATGTCCCTCTTCCTTTATATTAGATGATTTCCCTGATGTCTGAACCTATTTTTCCTCCTTTTCAACCTCTTTTTGTTTTACTTCAGTTGGCTCTTTTACATGAACCTCAGGTAATTGAACTCCACTGTATGTAGTAATCGCATGTACCTATACCTCTTCTACCATTTTCTTCTTTTGAAATTTTTCGAGATACGGAGTAGGAGATTCATACACCCTGTCACATAGATGAAAATAAAGTGTTCTAGGAATAAGCACCCTATCGCCTTCTACTACATCAATCGTCATGACATGCTCCTTTGGATTAATTTATGTATTACTAGTAGTGCACCTACTGATCTATTAGCTAAAACATTTGCTATCTGCCACACTTGTATTTCCAAATTTTTATCAACGTTTTACAAGATAGTCTCAATTTTCCTTATGAATTGATTTATTTTTCTCATTGTCTGATCTGTTTTATCTAAAAACTAATTTATCTACCCAATAAACTGTTCAGTCTTCTCCATCAAACATCTCTTCAAGCGCAGACTTTTTCTCTTCATGCTGAGCATCCCTTTAGGAAAAATTAGGGTGATTTCACCAACCTGGATTGTAGATGTTTGAATATGGGTTATCCTGTGGGTGACCACCCCCTTAAAAGAAGTCTACCTGCTCAAATGGACATGCTAAAATGGAGTAATTTGTAGTAAGATGACTCGTTCCACACTCTTTACAACTCAACCTTGTATTTATCATTGCGTAATCAGATTGTGACTGACTTTCCACTTTTTTTTTTTAAATGGACTTTCCACTTTTGGTACCAGAGAATCTATTTTAGCTAATATTGTAGTCTTGCTGGTTTTGTTTGAACTCTTCGGTCTGATCCCAATATGGCGTTTTTGTTAGCTATCCTCACAAATAACTCCAATGCCCTTTTCAGCAGTTTGAGTGGCCAGTGAACCGTTTGATGAAGAGTCTACCAAACTCTTGAATTGAGGAAGAAAACCTACGTAGAGGAATTATATCTGTTGACCTCGTGTGATGCCATGGTTTGGACATTTTTTGAGCATGTTTTTAAACATGTTCCAAGACTCCTCAAACATTTTTGAATCTTAATGCTAAAATATTGTTATGTCGTGTTTGAGTTTAGCTATCTTAATCGATGGCATGAAGTTTGTGGAATTTTTCGACCAAGTCATTCCACATTGTGATTCTTGCAGCGAGACAAGAATCCAACCAATCCATTACTCTATGTCATAAGTGTATGAAACTAACCTGAGTCTAATAACATCATTTAACATGCCCTGATATTTGAAGTGTTTACACATGTCCAAGAATTTATAAACATGTACATGCTGATTTTCATCAAGTTTGCCATATAATTACTGTCCATTCTGGAAAATGCTGATGACATTGGTTTTTAAACGGAAGTTTGTCATCCCAAATGGTAGATACACTATGCTTGACTTGTTCTGAACAATCTAGGGAGTTATAAAATCACCTTCAACCATATTTCCCTCGTCAATCATATCAGTACCTGGTAACGCCTGATTATTATTTGCCACAACTTGTTGTTTTTTATTTTTTGCTTCTCTCAATCTGCGATGAAGAGTATGATCAAATTCCAAGACCAGCTTCTGCAAGATCACCGTATCTCGAACTTCGCATACAGAAAGCTAAGAAGAACAAAAAAATAGTAAACGAACTAAAATAAAATAAAGCGATAAAAAGTCCAAATTAACGAAAGTAATCTAAAATTATTTAAACTATAATCCATGACGACAGCAACAAAAACTTATTGTGCCATTTCCAACTACAAGTGTACGGATCGCAAAAGTAATAAAGTGAATTGTAAGTTAGTGTATCATTCTCACGAGGATTGAGAAAACTTATTATTTTAGATTAAACCCCTTAACCAGAACTATGAAAATCAATTTGTTCTGGAATTTTAAATTATACTAACGATTGTAAATAAACAATTTTGAATAATATATACTATATATTAAAGCAAAACAACCATTATTTTTTATTTTCCCGCCTAAAATACTTTTCAAAAATGGCTAGATACATTTATGTCATATGTTTATAATTTGTAACTTACGTAAATTGGAATACATTTATATTCTAAGTGGCGTATTCCTTGCACGTGATAGATAATCATATTAATATGCATAAACACCATATAGAAACTGAAACAAAACCATCTAAACACTCCCAAACTAGGATATAGTAAAATCATGAATTTTTAGATATGGTCAAGTACTGATTTTCAGCCCTTGGCTTTGCCTCGAAAACTGAAAATTTCCCAAGCCATCTTCAGGCATACGAAAGTATGAATTATATTCTACAACATATTAAAATTTTAGATCAATCGGATTTTGATAGGGTCTGGAAGACGGTGTGGTGAAGTAGGTAACATTTGGCAGATTTCTTGTGCAGTGGTGTTGTGGTGCCTGCAATGAGGTGCAATGATACCAACTTCGAGTTTTAAGCATTAAACAAGCGTAAAACATGGTTTAATGATGATCATATGATATATAACACGTATTAAAGAGACTCTTTTAAATTTTTTTTGCAAGAACTCAAAGAGAAACTCAATGAGACTTTTGAACAAATACCTTGTGTGCATTGGAAACACTCAAAAGAAATCATATCTTTGGTGACATTAAGTTCATCCAAAAATTTTCACCAATAATCAAAATCAATTTATCCCAACATATATCCTTAACCCATTCTCCAACAATTCACAATTTCAACATTCACAAGAATATAGAAAATTTCCAAAATGTCATGCATAATCCCTTCAGTTGTGCAAAATCATGCCTTGGAGTGGACTTACATGTAATGAGAGTTATGACTTTACTCAAAAGTGATGCAAAAATGTTTGCTTGTGAATGAAAATTTAATTTGGGGAGAATTGGGATTGGGGGAGTTGTGTTATGTGTTTAATTGTAAAAAATTTGAACTCCTGGCTTAAATTCATGCCACACTACCGCATGGTTTTAAATCTCATGATCACGTGGTTAAAACATGTAGCTTCTATTCAAAAAATGAGTGGTCATATATGCGATCGCACCACAAATCACTGCACGATCGCGCAGTTGTAATGGAGAAAAAAATCTTACTTTTGATTCCAATTCTGTTATAAACCCTTGTTTACCTTGTGATGCATGTCACCTATCTCCCTACCATGTTCACATGTTCTAGGCTTGAATATCATGCTATTGATCAAGATGAAAACTAACTAATGAACTAAAATGCAAAAAATCATATCAAAGATGCAAAGCAAAATGCATATAATCCTGCAACTAAGATCTCAAGCAAATAACAAAGCTGTAAATAAAGAATAATAAATAAAAGGGTTTGAAAATTGAGTTACCTCCTATCAAGTGCTTAATTTATAATCTAGAGTTAGACCTTTTGACAGAAATCCTCAAAGTAGCATAAAACAAGATGTTTGGGCATTTTTACTTGCTTTGACTCTATGCTCAAACTTTTCCCCTTGGCTTTGGGGAAGTTGTGGTTCAGCTTCTATTTTGTAAAAGTTTTCAAAATGTGGATCATGGTTTTCTATTTGAGTTATGTTGAATATTACTTGCTCATTTTTTACTCTGAACATTACCTCTACCTGTTCCAAGTCAATCAAGGCTTGTGCGGTTACAAGGAAAGGTCAACCCAAAATTAATGGCATTTTGTTATCCTCCTCCATATCTTAACTCACGAAATCAGCGAGAAATATGAATTTGTCTACTTTAACCAACAAGTCCTCAATGACTTTATATGAATATCGAATAGAGCAATATGCCAACTGTTTTAAACCTTTGAAGAAAAACCTTAGCCCACTCATTTGGCATTTGATGTAAATTCGCCAAATAGGCTAAAGTAACTTCATATTCAATTTTATAAAACTGAGTATGGAATAATTGATCTAACTATTGCCATGTCTGAACAAAATTAGCTAGCAAATTGATGAATCATGAAAATGCTACCCCCATTAGTGAACTAGGGTAGGAACTTCCCTTAAACTAGTAAACAAAGAAAACTCTGGTACTTTATATCCCCTAGGCCACAGATATGCTTGATATATCCAATCAGGATATGGTTCTATATGTTGGCCTAATAATAGAAAGCACCCCAAAAGCCATCTGATCACGTATTATCTCCGCGATTTGATTCCTCAACAACATATTAGGATCATATCGCCTATAGGTTGGTTTATTGGTGTTATCACTTGAGGCCTAATATTTGGCCCTGGATTTATTGTAAAAGTGTCATTATTTAAATCATTGTTTCCACTAATGTGAGTATTTCCCCCATCATTAATACGTGTGGTATTCTATCCGATGTTTTGGACATTATCTCTTGCATTTGGGCTACCTCCAAGTTTAACATTCCATTACCCAAATTTGTAATCCACTACCCCCGAATTTGAAGTAGACAGTCTAAAAGATGGTTCTACTTCCTGACTTGAATTTAGGACTGGTGAGTTATCCCCCCAATCGTTCTTATTTGGAAATGATTTCCTATACTTGACAAATTTGGTTGAAAAATCTGGCCCATTAACTTATTCATAAGTTTGTTTAGAGTACTCAGTTGTTTGGTCATGTTATCATAATGTGTATTTTTATTTTGAGTAAATCTTTCCATATTATGAACATTTTGCAAATTTACCCGTTCAACAACATCTTGCGTAGGTTCACCCAAGAATGCATGCAATGCATGAGGGCTCAATTCTGCTGTTGGTTCATAACGACTTTAAATTTATCCCTCTGTTCCTGGAGTACTTTGCTGCTCCTCAAATCGCTTGATTACAGAGTGGACTCGTTGGCTTGCTGGCTCCCTTATCAGGATTTTTATGAGGCATATTGCTTCACTTTTTATATCTTCCAATACCAAAGTTTTTTTTCCCACTAGGCGTACCAAATTGTTTCGCGCAGAATAAACTTTCGCTAACAATTAAAATGATTCGGACGATGTGTAAGGAACAATAACCTGTTGAGATAAAGTTCCAGCGAGGGGTGTTTTATTTAGGAAGAATACAATTTCAAACGAAATGTCTCCAAGGCGTACAAGCATGTAAATGCACAATAAACAAATCTTACAGGAAATTAAAAGAAATAAATTACATGATTCTCTGTTTGGAGAGTGATTTTTCAGTCCTTAGTCTCTACATTCTCTTTGTTCTTTTATACTTCAGTGACTGTTTCTTTTATTTTCACTCAACAACTTTCTTTCGTTCAGTAACTGCCAACTCTTCCATGATGGACGATCTACCAAAATCGTTAAAATAATTGTTTCCATTAAATCCATTATCAAATTACTTGTAACCGATATCTTGGATCATAGGATGTGTAATCTTGGATCATGAGACGTGCAATAGGACTCTTCATTAAATGTTTAATAATTGCCACTTTAAGTTATAATTGGCTACTTCACTCTCCTAGATTTTGAACGTTGCTTGGGCTTTCAAGGTTTGAGTTTGAGTGATGCTAGACTCTTGCTCAGCACTTCTACTTTTAGCCTCTACATGAGTCTTTTTAGACCTATTCCTTAAGCTCCTACATGAACTTCCATTATTGCTTCTTATTTAAGCTTCCAACTAGATTCTACAAACATTGTGGTCTTCATATGCTAGTCACTTGAAAATATTCGATTTGTCCCCAATTGTTAAACACTTCTAGTTATCTAGGTAGTATTTTATTGTGCACCCCACAATCTTTTAGGTTTATTATAGTGTTTATTTTGTTTGACATCCATTGCAGGGGATGATATGAAAGATCGGTGTTGGAATCAAAGAGAAGCTTTGGTAGGGGAACCTTGATGTGTTATATGTTGACGTCAATGTGACGATGCTGGTGATGATATATGTGTCGTTTAGTGTAAAGGGATTGATGAGAAAAATTGGTTGTAATCAGAAAAAAATGATGCTGGAAATATTAATTTGCTAGGGATCCTTTTTTCATTAATTTCCAGTTACCAAAAGCAGAATATTGATTCTCAAATAAACTGATAAAATTGTAGCATCAGCTTCTATCAAGCTATAGTCGTGATTTATTTTGGCTATAATGTGTATTGTACTTTATCGCCTTCAGCTCGACCTAGGGATGTCAACGTGTCGAGCTGAGCCGGCTCGCGAGCCGAAAATCAAGGCTTGAGCTTGGCTCGAACTTTTAGGGGTCGAGCTTTTTTTGGCCCGAGCCGAGCCGATCTAAAGCTCGTCCCCAAAAATAAGGCTCGAACTTTTTTCGAGTTGAGCCGAGCCAAGTCCCGAACTTTTAATTTTTTAAAATTTTTATAGAAAAAGTTCATAAAATTTGAATGAAAATGTGTATATATAGCAAGTTGAACCAAGCTCGTGGTTGAAATTCATTACTCAAGCTCCAATCAAACTTTTTTAGTGGGCTTTTTTATTTTTTTTTGCTCGAACCGAACCGAGCCGAGCCAAATCCCATCTCTAAAAAAAAAGCTCGGCTCGAGCTTTGGCTCGAAATCTCGAGTTGCGAGCAGAGCTTTGCCCGAGCCAAGCCCGAGCGGCTCGAGCCGACGAGCCGTTTTGCCATACTTAACTCGACCTCAAGCTCAACCTATGTTGTATGGCCTGATGAATATTGCAGGGGATTGTGAACAAGTTGCATCACATATTTATTAAGCCTCCCCTTACAATCAGGTTATTTGGGACAATGTTTTTGTAATAGTGATTTTTGAGAGAATGTGTAATTTAAAAAAAGAGAGAAAAGTATAAAATTATTTTATTGAAAAATGTGTGGTTGAATGTTAAAAAAAAATGAATTAAATTTCATGGGTCTCAAACAAAGACTAATCTAGTTAAAAGCTTAATCTATGAAGAGAGAAGAGTTAGTTACGTTCTTTCACATACATCTTAAAAAAGAATAATTTTAGAGAGACATTTTTAATTGATATTTTTTAAGTAATATTGTGACATGACGTACATACATTGGGTGGTGAAAAAGTAAGTGGTGGGGTTGATATTTACACCATCCAATGTATGTTTGAAATATCACAATATTACTTAAAAATGTTAATTTAAAATGTCTCTCTAGAATAATTCTTAAAGAAATTAAAATAGAAAAATTGACAAAGACTTGATGCTTCTTAACTTGAGAATAAAATATAAAATAAAAAATATTGATATTTCTTAATTTGGATTCTATTCCAAATCAACTAGAAGCTACTTTGCATTTTTTTTTTTTTTCATTTAAAAACTACTCCCATCGTCCCATTTATATAAGCCGTCTTCCCTTTTTCTCTTGTCTCAATTATATAGGTTTTTTTTTATAATTTATTTGAAAGCATTTATTTTGTTTATTTACTAATGTACCCTTATTTATTACTTCCAATAGTAATAGTTTTAATCCTTAAATAAGGGTAAGTTGAAAATTTTCTTTACAAAATTTACATTTTCAATAACATTAAATATGTTTTCTTAATCTGTGTGAAAAGTCAAACATGCCTATATAAATGGACGGAGGGAGTATTTAATTTGCAATGTTTCACATTTCTTTTCGTGTTTGTTATTTTCAAATTCGGGATTAGCATGAGCGGTAAAATTTTTCGTGTTTTATAACTGAATCATTAATTTTTGTATTCTACCCCCTATTTATCTCGTTGCTAAAAAATAATGACATTTGTACAAATTCATTTTTTTTTTTTTTAGAAAGAGTCATTTTTCATATCTAATTATTTATGAAGCAATATTCAAGTCCTAGTCATGCACAGGAGTATCTATCAAAATTCCCCCTCACTTCATCATTGTTTGGCTTGGATATGGCATGAATTTAGGTTGGTTTGGGTTGAATTTTAGACTCAACTCAACCCAACCCCAGCAAAACAAAAGCAAACCAAACCCATTTTAATGCAAAATCCAACCAAAAGTGATTGGGGTGGTTTGGTTTAGCGGGTTAGGTTGTGTTTTCCTTGGCCCTAGCCACATCAAATCTTAAACATCGTGATTTTTCGATATGTATCCTTACGTTTGAATAATTGTTACCAACCATTATACCAACTTTTCAAACTCAAGACTATAAATAAATACCAGATATTCAAATAAATGATAGAGAATTAATTTGTTAAATTATTCAAAGGCAGAACCAAATTGTTAATAAATAATAGATTAAGGACAAGTGATGCGATTTTGAAAAGTAAACATTTGGATAGTCCAAATACCACAATGATGCCCCCAAGGGATTTTGGAAAGTAAACATTCACCCGTCCTGTGGCGGGTGGGGAGTGTGTGTCAGGTGAGGTTCGGTGACACCCCTCAATAGGGGGACACGTTTTCATTGTGGATACCTTAAGATTTCTAGTCCTAATGCAAAGAGGGAACTCGTGATTTGGTTTTAAAGTTTTTTATTTATAAATAAATAATGTGATTTTTAAAGTAAAATATGTGGTTGAAAAATAATTTGAGAAAATATTTTATTTATAAATTTGTTTATAAACGATTTACCAACCACGTGCTCCCAATAAAGTAATTTTGCATGTTAAAAAAAAAAAAAAAAAAAAAAAAAAAAAAAAAAAAAAAAAAACTCTCTACTTTTGAACCATACATTCTTAAAAAAATCAATATTTCAAAATACATTTCTTGAAAAATGAAGTTCAAACAAATCTAAGACAATCTCCAACCCAGAACTCTAAAATACGACTTTATACTAAAATGCAGTTTCTCCTACTCTATCCTTATAACTCATCTCTAACCCAAAACCTCAAATTTCTTACCAAATAAACAATTTTTCTTCCTTTTGACTTAATTTTGATTATTATTTTATTTGAAGTATTTATTTTATCATTAATTTAATTATTACACGCGCTCTTCTTTACATTAAAGATAAAACAATAAATACATAAAATATATTTAGTTCCCTAATTTAATTCTCAGAATTTGTATATTGTTCCAACAAATGTTCAATTAAAGCATTTCGAAGTACAATGTGAGCCTCCTTATCATTAATTTGACGGTAATAAGCGAGGACTCTTGGAAACGAGTATCTTCATCTACAACCATCTCAACATGTGGGCTCGACACTTCTACCCACTCTCGAATGGTACTTCAACATCATGTTCATCAATCAGATTTCCTATTTTATCACTTCAAGATGACGTAGTTTTGCATAAATCAATCACATCCATTTATCAGATTACATCCGATCTGAACTGTTTGATCCCTCTCGAATGGTACTTCAACATCATGTTCATCAATCAGATTTCCTATTTTATCACTTCAAGATGACATAGTTTTGCGTAAATCAATCACAGCCATTTATCAAATTACATCTGATCTGAACTGTTTGATCAGATTCCTTATCTTATCACTTCATGATAACATCATTTTGCATAAACCAATCCTAACCATTGATCGGATTACATCCTTCCTCAACCATTTGATGACATTGTCTTATAAAATCCTATCATACTATCGTTCTTACCAAGAATAAAAGATTGAGTGTCAAGAAGTGGAATGTCTCATACAATATTGAAGAAGACATACAAATGTGTCGTATATATCTAGATATTCTTCAAAACTCGATTAATTGTATTAATCAATCAAAAGATCGATTTTAGAGCTGCGTGAGTTAGAGTATAACAACTCACTTTCACCACCATTTTACTCAACCTCATCCTTTGAGATCATTAGAATATCGTTACACAAATCAATGTAGCCATTAACAACTAAGGGGATGCATACGCCAAGTGGAAGATCTAAATGCATCCGAACAAGACATTCTAAGTACGTTTACTACACAATTTTGTTTGATATGTTATAATTCAATTAATTAAATAATTTTATCCATATCAATTTCCAGGTAGATCTAACTAAGATATTGTTGTCTCGAGAAGAAAAAATCAAAAAAGACTTTAAATTTAATCATGTATGGTCTATCCTTAAAGATACCAAAAGCTTTGAAAAAGATGTTCAATTGAAGTTATCGAACTTTCAAGGTCGAAAAATATACCCTTGATCGGCATAATGGACTTTCCAAATTCTGATTCTTCTACATCAGTATATCATAGGTTGTCTTTATTTTCTCTAGATAATAATGAAGACAATACTAATGACAGTCCAAGTCAAAGACTTATTGGGATTAAAAAAAGGAAAAGAAAAAATGATGAAGATTCATAAAAATTCATTACTAGTATCATGGAAGAGCAATGGGAACTCGCACAAGTCATACGCAAGGGAAACGAGGATATGCTTAAAAATTAAAAAATTCAAAGGGCTCGTATGCAATCGGCCAAATATCGTTATGACAATATTATTCTAGTAAAAGATTTCAACGTCATTTCAAATCCAGAGTTTACGAGAATTTTTGAAAGGAACAAAAAAGAATCATGGTAAAAAGAGGTAAAGAATCTAACAAAGGACACCAAAGTACATCAACTCCATATGGTTGTTTCTTTGACGATCTTGAAGGATCCGTGTCCGATCTACCAGAATATTTTATCCTTGTCTTTTGCGTCGTATTTTAATTTTCAATGTATAATGTCTTCCCTTTCACGTTGCATTTCATTTTCAATGTCTATGTCACCATAGAACTCGTGTTCTCAAATTTACAATTTTATTGTGTGTCTATTTTATCGTGTCGGTTGATTGTAATATTTTGATTGATTTTAATTTAATTATGTGATAAACATAATGGTTAAATTAAAAATACAAATATAATAAAGTTCAATAATATAATGAAATAATCATGTTTTTAATTAAAAAAAGGACAAAAATGGGATTTAAAATCAACTTTTGGGCTAAAAATTGGTTAATGTTAACTTTTGGAGCAAATTGACAAAACCAAAAGTTTCCCCCCATTTGAAATGGTGTCGCTATAGCCTATATGGTGTTGTCCCGATTGGAGATGACCTAAGTTAGGATACTTTGAATTCATAATGAATTTATATCTTGTACACGGTAGTCATTACTCGATTCATCAATTTAAACACAATTACACAACTCTTCAAACTTTATACTAATCTAATCATAATATTCATATTGTGAACAATTTTGACTCTTGGAACTTGGTTCAATAAAGAGAGAATGGGTCCTAAATTCCTAATAAAGTTTATAATTGTTTATGAGCTACAAACAAATTCTATTTTTAATTTTTTATCGACACTTCCAATTACTATGATTTTATCTACTTTTAACTCCAATATAAGTAATTTTAAAATTTGACAAATTGCACTGAAACCACCTTCTAAGAATCTGTGGGTACCATATATATATCGAAATTCTTAAGAAGGTCAGAAACTCAGAGTCATTGCAAATAATCTGATTTCTGAATCTCTCTACGTTTGTTGATCAAAAGATGCCGCTTGGAACGCTTGAAGTGCTTCTTGTCAGCGCCAAAGGCCTCGAGAACACAGATTTTCTATGTATGTCTGTTTAATCAAAACCCCATTTCCAATTTATTTGTTAGTGCTTGTGTCTGTGATTATTCGATTCATTAAGAATATGCTAATTCTGTTCAACGAGTTCGAGTCATGTTTACATCCGATTTTGGACATGTTTTTATTTTTTTGTTTCAGATTTCGTGTTTAGTAAATCAACTTTGCTTTTCATTCAAAATGCGTTTGGTTCCTGCAATTCTTATCGGATCTGAGAGAATATTGAGAACATACAATTGTGATTTTCCTGGGATTGTTATATTTGATCGCATCTTAATATTTTCACTTGTCTTGTCATTAGTGGATAACTGGCTCGACGTGAAAGATCAGATCAGTTACTAAAAATTGACATTTTTCTTGTTGGGTGATATCACCCGAAAATAAATAAATAAATAAATAATAATAATAATTAAAAAAAAAAACCATTAGTACAGTACCGCTTATTAGCCTCCATTCGGTAGTAATAATAATAATAATTAAAAAAAAAAAACCATTAGTACAGCACCGCTTACTCCATTCGGTAACTTGTTCATAAACAAATATACATTTTTCCAAATCAATTTTTTAACCACGTGCATTTTCTCAAACCAATTTTCAACCACATATTTTACCTTGTTCTTTATAAACAAATTTTGTTAACCATAACTACGGCTCCTTAATCCTTGTGGATTAGACAGTATGTACGAAGTTGCCCATATTTCTAGTCGTATACGATCAGTAAGGATCGCGATAAAAGCCATGGCTTCTAGTCATATGTACAAAGTTGCCCATATTCTAACTGTTAGTACCCAGTTTTCATGTAGTTTTTGTTGTTTTTTGAAGAGCCTGTTGTTTAAAATTATTTGAAAAGTCAAATATTGTAGTGTTGATTAAGAATGGATGGCTGACATTCAGTAAATTAAAAACTTTGTTTTCAAAAATTGGGGCTCCAACATGTTGATCTTCAAATTTCTTAGACGCTACAGTAGTAAAGAAGGACAGCCCATGTAGGTTCTCAAAATTGCTATTCCTCATATTCACACATATTTTTTTTATTATCTTTAATTTTTGTTGGCTTCCTTAATTACATGTTAATCCCCTAGATTAATTAGGAGTTGCCATGAATCGAGAAAGATACTTGTAATGGGGCAAGGAATGATATTACAATGTGTTCTTTTGAAGTTGTACTTCTTGTATGTATGTTTTAAAGATGTTGATATGCCAGAAGAAGAATGATATATAAGGAGTTTGATCGTCCTCTTGGCAGCTAACATGGACCCTTATGCAGTCCTCACTTGCCGGACTCAGGAGAAGAAAAGTAGCATTGCATCAGGTGCATTTCCATTTGACGTACATTTCAAAAGATACTAATGAAAAAAAAAAAAAAATACGTTTTAATTATCACGAAGATTGAAGACAATGTTCTATGAAAATCGTTGTGTCGTTAAGTCTTTAGTTTGTTCATAAGCAGGTAAAGGAACTAACCCTGAATGGAATGAAACCTTCTTGTTCACCATCTCTGATGGTGTTGCGGAGTTGAAAATCAAAATAATGGACAAAGATAATCTCAGTGAAGATGACTTTGTTGGAGAAGCAATGTCAGTAATCCTTTCTTGTTTATGCATAAACATGTCAAATTATGTTATATATATAAATGAGAAAGTTTTTCCTAGTTTATTACGATTCAGCAGACTGCGTTTACATACGTTTGACATTCAAGCTTATTGGTTCCTTGATTATGCAGAATTCCTTTAGGGCCGTTATTTGCGGAAGGTAACATTCCGCCAACTACTTACAATGTTATCAAGAGTGAGCATTACTGTGGAGAGATTAGAGTTGGTCTCGTGTTCAATCCCCACCAGGTTATTACACCCATACTCTCATAATTTGCTTCTCATTATTTCTTGCTGCTAACAGAACCTAGAGACACAAAGGGCTGCCTCTCTTGGCTGAACCTTTTTTCAGAAAATTAATCAAAATGAATTTAACAAACAAGCTGTCGCGTGGTGGCACGCCAAGGCCTTGCATGACCTTGTATATTTTGGACACTGGGCCTCGGGTTGGCTCATATCGGGCCTCGCCAAAGGTTTCCGCTCTGATTCACACCTCCCATAACTTTAAAGATTACAAAACAGCAGGGGATATGGTTTTGCATTGAAAGTGGGTTCTGACTTGGTAAATATTTCTTATTGGCAGCAAAGCAGAGACAGAGGATTTTCTGAAGAGGAGACATTTGGTGGATGGAAACAATCAGCCATGGATTAATGTTTATCAGTTTATGCATCAGCGTTTCTTGATTTTGAACTGTTTTTCTAAGATTTTATGGCTATATATAATTTTTGTGTTTACAATATGTTTGGGATTTTGGATTTCATCAAATATGTTTGGACTATTCCTTTGTTCTCTCTTCTAGTTTTGACTCTAGTTTGTGTGGAGGAAGGCTAGAATGTGAAGATAACTTCATTCTTGAAGTTGGACGAAAAAGCTTGGCTAACCTAAATAGAATGCATGCAACGTGAACTTCTCTGCTTGAGCTCAATAACCAATTTCTTTGCTAATTTCCAAGATTTTTAGGTTCAGGAAATTAACACGATATTCTCAACAGAATCCAAGGTCAACGTAACTCATTTCACGTTCTCGATTCCGAAAAGGGCTGTGCTATACACTCTGCGAGGTGTGCCGCCCCCTCACATGGGGGCGGGGTCCACACTCCCGCGAGGTGTACCAAGGGGTGTACCGCCCCCTCACATGCATACACCCCTCCCTCACATGCCACCCATGTGAGGGGGCAGTACACCCCGCGGTAAACCTCACGGGGTGTATAGCTTTTTCATTATGAAAATTGGCATTTCACTATACTCTTTCCCAGATTAGAGTTGACAAAAATACTCGATTTCGTCCGAACCTGATGGATACCTTATACGAATGGAGAGAGAATTTTTGATCCGTCGATCGGGTCAAATCGCAAGGGGATCATGCCCTAAACCGATTTGCTTGATCCAATCTGTTTCATTGAAAAAAACCAATAAACCTTAATTAGCCTAAGATCTCTAAAAAAATATAACTGTAAAATAAAAAATTCCCTTGAGCGAACCGAGGGATAGATTCGTCCCAATCAGCCCCAAAAATCAGTGGATTACGAGACGAATACGAGTCAATGCTTTTACACAATTAACCTCCAAAGGTAAAGAGAAATCTCCGGCCTCCATTTCTTAGCAGTAGCCAATGTTCTAAAAGGCGTAATGCGTTACGAGACGGTGATGTCGAGAATCAAGAATTACAAGTTTAGGCGTACCAATGCGAAGAATAAAATAGGCGTCATAATGCTTTTTGTATTATTAATATTATTTTAAGACATTAAATAATTTTTTTATATAAAAATTAGATTTTTTTCACATAAAAACTATTAAATTTCATAATTATTTTATACAAATATTTGCATATTTGAATAAATAAAAGAGAATGTAAAGAAAATTAATTTTCAAAATAAAAAGGAAAAACAATACAAATAATAGAATTAAAACGTTAAAAACCCGAAATTGACAAATGGAGACTCGAATCTACGTCTCATACCTAGCAAATGGGCGCCATATCCAATTGGGCTAGTCGCCACTTGTTGTCTTCAATCAAACTGTAATTTAAAAATAAAGAAAAATGAAAGAAGACACCTACAATCTCACATCAAACAGAAATGCGGAATGGAGACTCTAAGGCTTCCTATCTAATGTGTTGTTTGGAGCAAAGTTTCAGCAGGCATTGCTTCCAAATTTCGAAGGGTGGCATCTCTTCGAGGTGTCTGGCCTTGTAGGTTTTTTTTTTAAAAAAATTATTAAAACAAAATAAAATAAAATAATTTTGCTCTTTTATTTAATTAATCGGCTTAATTTAGACCCCTTTTTCACGGTTTGGACCGATTTTTTATGGTTTTTTACTGATTTATTCTTTTCAAATGCATTTTTTCGTGCATGAGCATTTGCGATGCGTTTGGAAGACGCATCGCGCCTAGGCAGTGCATTTTCACGTCTTTTAGAACACTGGCAGTAGCCCCTTTGTTTCCCTATCTAGCTTTTTCGTCGTAATCATGCTTGTGATAGAACAAACGTCCCAGTTACCTTGCTCACGGTGCAACATCAACCTTTACACTCAACTCAAGGTGTTGAGAAGACCTATGATTTTTTACTGGATATTTTTCTATCCTTTATTATGCTCTTTGGCCAAATAAATAGAGAACAACAATGGAACATAAAAGGAATTACAGCAAGGATAACTCATCTAGCTAGGAGATAAAATAAAATAAGGAAATAATTCCCAGAATAAGGAAATGACAGCAGAATGTGGAAAGCAACAATTAAGCAACCAATGACAATAAGGAAAGAGATAATTATGCGAGCTAATCCTCATATTGACTTGGCCTGTTGATTGTGGAAGAGCTCTTCCTCTGACCAACCTCAAGTCCCCCTTGGTGCCTATCATTCCTTCCATCTTCGAAATGAACCTTGTCCTAAAGGCTGAAGTTTGGGAACTGACCGTGCAGCATTGTAATTGATTCCCATGTGGCATCGTCAAGTGCTAAAGAAGATCATTGACCCAATGCTTCTCTAACTTTGTCGCCTGCACTTTGAATTCAACGAAAATCTAGAATATTTTCCGGTTGTAGAACAAGTACACCATCTCTTGAGTATGGAGCTAATGTAGGATCCACTGTCTTATCCATTCCCACATGCCGCTTCAGAAGGGAGACGTGAATAATTGGGTGTATGCGAGAATCCTCCGATAACTCAAGCTTGTAAGCGATACTCCCCAAACGAGCCAGCACCTTAAAAGGTCCAAAAAAAATCGGCTTGCAAGCTTCTGATAAGTGCGCTTAAAAACAAATTGTGGACGGTATGGTTGAAGCTTGAGATACACGTAGTTAAGACTCATCTGGAGAAGAAGATGGCCAGCTGGAATTGGGAGAAGACAGTTAGCAGATTATTAGTTAGTTGGTTAAGCATTCTGTTAGTTAGTAGTTAAAGTTATGGTTAGGAAGTTAGTTGATACTTGTGTATAAATGTCTGTACATTATGATCATAATGCTCAATACATTCAATCAGAATTTTTCATTCTTCTTGTGGAAATCTAACATGGTATCAGAGCAGTGAAAAATAATTTTTTCCTCTCATCACTCTTCATTTTTTTTCACAATTCTTTCTCTCTTCTACTTCAATAATGGCAGAATCTCAAACAGGATCTCGTAATTCTCTCAATGAAGATTCATCATCACCCTATTACCTGCACCATTTAGAAAATCATGGATCAGTTGCTATTACCCCAGAACTAACAGCAACAAATTATGCGACTTGGAAGAGATCATTTCTATTTGCGGTCTCCATCAGAAACAAACAAGGTTTTCTTGACAAACCCATCCCTAAGCCTGCTTCGACAGATCCAGCTTATCTTCCATGGGTCAGATGTAATAACCTCCTTGTAGCTTGGTTGTTAAGATCGATTTCACAACCAATTGCTTCTACTGTTTTCTACTTGAACGATGCAAGCGAAATCTGGGAAAAGCTGCAGCAGCGATTTTCTCAGCCTGATGATTCAAAGATTTGTAATCTCCAATATCAACTCAATAATATTTCACAAGGTACGAAATCAGTAGATTCTTATTTCACCGAATTGACAGTTGTGTGGGAAGAATTAAGAACGTTTAGACCATTGCCATATTGCAAATGTGGAAAGTGCAATAATGACTGCTTTCAGGAATTTACTAATTCTTATCAGAAAGATCTGGTATTCAAATTCCTAAACGGTTTGAATGAATTGTATCAAGGTTTAAGGTCACAAATCATTATGATGAAACCTTTCCCAAACCTTGATCAGGTTTATAATCTTGTATTGAGGGAAGAATCTCAAAGGATGTACCTCACTCAACAACAGAGCTTTGTTGATCTATCTTCAACCATGGCTGTGAAGAAAGGCAGATCTGATGCTATCTATTCTTACTGTGGTAAACGTGGCCATAAGAGGGAGAGTTGCTACAAACTTATTGGATTTCCACCTGATTTCAAATTTACAAAAGGTAGAAATGGGAGTGTTAACTCTGTGATTGAAGATCAGAAAGAATCACCACATCAATCACCAAGTTTATCTCCACAATAGGTTCAGAAGCTATTTGCTCTCTTAAATGCTTCATCTGACACAACTCATCCATCATCATCCAGTGCCAATCCTCCCACTTCATCAGTCACAGAAAATCAACCACTAGCCAATCTTGCAGGTACTCTGTCTCACTCTTTTTCCTTAGCAACTTGTCTTGCATCCACATCACTTTCTTCTGACTCCTGGATTCTGGACACTGGAGCCACCGATCACATAGGGTGCTCACTGAAATTCTTCACCTCATTGACTACTCTTTCTAATTCTCATGTCCTTTTACCTAATGGAAATAGAGTATCAGCCAAATGATAAGTGCTTCATTAACATTTATTTTATGCGCTTATAACCTTGGACTAGAAATAATTTGATCCTATCTAAGTATTATTAATGCATTTTATATTTTATGTTGTATAGGATCATAAAAGAAGAGAAAAGAAGAAAAAAGGACCAAAATGCACTTAAAACTGAAGATTGAGGACCTTGGATGCAAATAAGTTACGGTCGCGACAGACCTTGGTTTACGGCCGTAAATCCAAAGGTTACGGCCGTAACCTCAAAACATGCAAAAATCAGCAGAAGCCAAGTTACGGCCATAAACCCAAAAGTTATGGCCGTAACCTCAAATATGAAAAATTGACAGAAACTGGGTTACGGCCGTAAACAATTTTTCACGGTCGTAACTTGCTCGTCAAGAATTTTCTTTTTTTTATTCTTTCCATAATTTTGGTATATCTTGAGCCCAAAGTTAGGACACGAATTGGTGGCTATAAAAAGGGAATTTCCTGACATAAGAAGGTGTGAAAAAATTGTTGAAAAAGGAGCGGCTTGTTTGGAGCTTGGAAGAGAAATTAAGCGACTCGAGAAGGTGAATCAAGAGAAAAAAATTCCGGAATTCTTCATGGCTTTAAGCGGCTAAGTTCTCCACCTAGTTCAAAAGGGGACGTTGTATTTTAATTACTTTGTTCATCAATTTTCCAAACTAGTAACGTAGTTCTAAATTCTTTACTTTGATTGTTGGATTTTTATGCGTTTTTAATTCAATCAATGCAATTCTTTATTTGAGTAAGGCCTTATCATTTAACTCGTTGTATTGAGATTTGCTATTTTGAATGATTGGATCCGTAATCGTCTTTTTGTTCAAATCATAGTAGCAAGTGGGAATTTAGTATTTCCATAGAAAATTCCAACTTAGGTTAATTGTCGCGAGCTTGTGTGATTGATAATCTAAATCACCCTAATTATTCTCAATCATTATATAGTTGTTGTCTTAAATCTAAAGAGCTTGTTTTAGGTTATTCAATAGCTAATGTTTGATCAGAGAGTTTAATCTAATTGAATGTAATTAAGGGAGAATAGGAATAGTTAGAGTTTATTAACTATTTACGGGTGATAAATCAAAGAAGAAATTGAACTCGTGTTACTTGGAAAGTGATAACATTGTGATAGAATACAACTGAACCTGAGAACTAGGATTTGTCAATAATTGATTTATATCCTATCCAATTTGTGTGTTTATTTTATTTTCAAGTCATTTATAATATTTGAACTCAAAACACCCTCCATCTATTCTGATTGACATAGCACTAAATTAGTTCCCGTTCCTTGTGGGATCGACTCTTACTTCGCTATTACAATTAAATCTGATGATTTGCAAGTAAGATATTTAATTAAATTTCGGTGCGTAACGACACGCATCACCAGACATATTGGAACTGTCGTCCTTAATTCAGCCTTTATTTTACATAATGTGTTACTGGTTCCTTCATTCAAATTCAATCTGATCTCAGTTAGCAAATTGACCACTTCAAAAGATCTTGCTCAAATTTTTTCATCCAATTGTTGTCTTATTCAGGCCCTTTCCTCATGGATGATGATTGGGCTTGCTAAAATCACCAATGGACTATTCTATCTTCAAGATACTCCACCAAGACATCCACACAGAGCTGCAACTACTATCAGTCCAAATGATTCCAATATATGGCACCATAGACTAGGACATGTATCTCTTAATAAATTTTCTTTCTTGTCTAAGCTTCCCCCTTGTGATATTTGTTTCACATGCCCTAAAGCTAGACAAAAACGTGCTTCT
Source organism: Ligustrum vulgare (assembly GCA_963555705.1). Lineage (NCBI taxonomy): Eukaryota > Viridiplantae > Streptophyta > Magnoliopsida > Lamiales > Oleaceae > Ligustrum > Ligustrum vulgare. The sequence goes on from OY743174.1 coordinate 33,508,396, forward strand.
TTTCCTTTACATAAACAGAATTCTAGATCTGTAATTGAAATTGTTCATATGGATATATGGGGTCCTTATTCCCAATCAGATTTATATGGAAATGATTACTTTATTAGTATTGTGGATGATTTTTCTCGGTGTACCTGGGTATATCTAATGCAACACAAATCATTGGTCTCTCAATTATTACCCTAGTTTTATAACCATGTCCTAAATCAGTTCAACACAAAAATCCAAATCATAAGAAATGATATGGAAAAGAATTCATACAACCTACTTTCTATTCTTCCCATGGGATTATTCATCAAAATACTTGCCCTTGCACTCCTCAAAAAAATGGAGTTGTCGAGAGAAAACATCAATATCTTTTAAACATGGCTAGAGCTCTTCTTTTTCATGCACACTTACCTACAAAATTCTGGGGAGATGCAGTTTTGACTGCACTTTTCTCATTAACCGAACTCCTAAAATAACACATGACCAAACCCCATATGAGATTTTGTTTCACCAACAGCCTTCATATATCAATCTAAAATCATTTGGTTGCCTTTGTTTTGCTGTAAACACTATCCCACACAAAAAGAAGTTCAATCCTAGAACCAAAACTTGTATATTTCTAGGGTACCCTTTAGGATTCAAAGGTTACAAATTGTATGATTGAAACCATATTTCCATTTGCAAAATCTTCCAATATATCTCCTGAACTTTCATCTCCATTAGTGGACATTCCAACTCCAGAATATATCATTCCAGAACCATCATTAGAAAATTTTCATTCAACTTCACATTCTCAAACTCCATAACATACCCTTCCAGAACCACCATCAGAAAATTTTCAATCAACTTCACACTCTCAAACAACTCCTCCAGCTATTCAACATACATCACAACCTGTTGAACCTTCATTTCAATCTTCTTCTCATCCATCTAATCCAATTAATACTCATAACCATCTCATACCCAGCACAAGGCTCAAACAACCTCCCAACTATCTTACAGATTATCACACAACCCTTCCTCACATTCCACATTCTTGTACTTCTCACCCCTTGTGCAAAGTCCTTGACTACTCTCAGCTATCTCCAAATTTTCATCACTTTGTCATGCATATTTCATCTCAACCACCAGAACCAACTTCATATCACCAAGCTGTTCAGCATTAACATTGGAGGGAAGCAATGCAATCTGAACTTGCAGCCCTATCTGAGAGTCAAACTTGGGACATTGTTACTCTTCCCACTAATCAATCTACAGTGGGATGCAAATGGGTTTATATAACCAAATTTAAGGCTAATGGAGAAGTAGAAAGGTATAAAGCTCGATTAGTAGCTAAAGGATACACTCAAAGAGAGGGTTTTGATTACCAAGAAACATTTAGCCTTGTTGCAAAACACACCACTATCCGGACATTGTTGGCTCTAGCTACCACGCAGAATTGGTATTTGTCTCAACTAGATATTAACAATGCTTTTCTCAATGGGGATTTACTTGAAGATGTCTTTATGGATGTTCCTCTAGGTTATCAGATTCAAGGGGAGAAAGGGAATGAATCTAATAATCCTAATCGGGGAAAGTTGGTGTGCAAGCTAAAGAAATCTCTTTATGGCTTAAAGCAAGCTTCAAGGCAATGGAATATTAAATTTACACAATGCATGCTAAAAGAGGGATTCACACAATCTAAAGCCGATTATTCACTCTTTGTTAAAGGTAGTGAAAATGGATTTTTTGCTCTTTTACTTTATGTTGATGATATCATAATAGCTGGAACACAACAGCTTGCTATTGATGATCTAAAACAGAGATTATATTCTTATTTCAAAATGAAAGACTTCGAAAATTTAAGATACTTTCTAGGTCTTGAAATAGCCAGATCAGCAGCCGGTATATTTTTATGTCAAAGGAAGTTTTCACTTGAGCTACTAGAAGAATATGTTCAGCTAGGTGCTAAACCTTGCAAAACACCAATTAAAATGAATCATAAACTTGCTAGCACAGATGAAGAACTTTTGGGTCCCTACATTTTACAGACAGCTGATTGGAAAGCTTTTGTATTTGAATATAACGAGGGCTGACATAAGCTATGCCGTGGGAATCTTATCTCAGTTCATGGAGAAGCCAGCCAAAATTCATTTACGGCAGCATACAGAGTTGTGAAGTATATCAAGGGAGCTCCTGGACAAGAAATTTTACTGTCATCAAAATCAAAGTTAAGGCTGAGTGCATATGTAGATAGTGAGTGGGCAGGATGCCAAGAAACCAGAAAATCTATCACAAGCTTTTGTATCTTCTTTGGGGATTCTTTGATCAGTTAGAAATCAAAGAAACAATCTACAGTTTCTAGAAGTTCAGCGGAGGCAGAATATAGAGCAATGGCAGGAACAGTTGCTAAAGTTACATGGATAAAATACTTATTGGATGACTTGAAGATTAATTTTGTGATGCCTATTGAGTTATATTGTGACAACCTTTCTGCCATTCATATCTCCAAAAATCCTGTGTTTCATGAAAGGACTAAGCATATAGAAGTGGATTGTCATTATGTAAGGGAGAAAGTCATGGAAGGGATAATCAAGTTGCAGCATATCTCTACTAAAGAACAACCTGGGGATATCTTCACAAAAGCTTTGAGAACAAATCAATTTTATAAGCTTCTTACCAAGATGAACATAAACAACATTTATGTGCATCTTGAGGGGGAGTGTCAAGACTCGTCTGGAGAAGAAGATGGCCAACTGGAATTGGGAGAACACAGTTAGCAGATTATTAGTCAGTTGGTTAAATATCCTGTTAGTTAGTAGTTAAAGTTATGGTTAGGAAGTTAGTTGATACTTGTGTATAAATGTCTGTACATTACGATCATAATGCTCAATACATTCAATCAGAATTTTTCATTCTTGTTGTGGAAATCTAAGAAGCGTTAAATTATTCTTCAATTCTTGTATAATATCATCTCTGTCACACAATACACGATCAACCTCTTCAACAGGTGAACTCCCTGGCACATATACATGAAGTATATGAGGTTCTCTTCCATATAACCTTTGAAAAGGAGACATGCCTATAGGCTATAGAACGATGGTAAGAGGTATTGTACCAAAATTAGGCCTAGGCTAGGAATTGTTCCCATTTTTTTGGCTGCCTATGGACAAAACATCGAAGATATTGCACTAAGCAACGGTTAACAACTTCCGTTTGGCCATCCATTTTCGGGTGATAAGCCGAACTTGTCCTCAACCCCGTACCCTGTAACTTCAATAATTCCTGCCAAAAATTACTTATGAAATTTTTGTTGCGATCACTTACAATGGACTCCGAAATTCCATGTGATCGAACAATGCCGCAAACAAAAACATCATAAACCACCTTAGCTGCATAAGGATGCGAGAGAACCACGAAGTGAGCGTATTTAGTCAGTTGGTCCACCCGTACCATGATCGAATCATATCCTGTTGATTTTGGTAGACCATCAATAAAGTCCATGGAGACGTTGAACCACGCTTTCTCAGGAACCGACAGTGGTTATAGAAGGCATGTTGGTGTGCAGGTATCATACTTATTCCTCTAGCATGTGTCACATTCTTGGATATATTTTGTAATTTCGAAGTCCTCCCCAAGAGAAACCTTGAGCAATTCGACGGTAGGTTCGTAAGATTCTTGAATGTCCTCCCGTGGTAATGTTATGAAATTCATGCAGTAAGTCCTTTCGGATCCGTGGATCTTCTGGTACTAAAAATCGTCCCTTCCTTAAGATACATCCATCTCGCAAGGCGCATACCCTCCCACAACCCATTGGGGACTAGAAATAAGGTATGATGCCTCCCCTTGTGCGAGAGGTAGCCTCTGACTCGTCTGCCTCCCTTCGTGATAATGCATCAGTAGCATTATTCTCCCGTCCCAGTTTGTACATAATCTCATAATCAAAGCCCACCAACTTAGCGATCCAGTGTTGCTATTATGGCGTAGTGATGCGTTGTTTGAGTAAATAAAGCAAACTCTTCTGGTCAGTGCAAATTTTGAAATGCTTCCCCAACAAGTATGGCCGCCATATGCGGATGGCCTCCAGGATGGCCAACATTTCCTTTTTATAGGTAGATCACACCTTTTTTTCCAGGTCTGATAGCCTTGCTAAGGAAAGCGATGGGATGGCCCTTCTGAGATAAAATGGTGCCAATCCCATCACCAGAGGCATCGGTTATGAATTCATCATCGAAGTTTAGAATAATCAAAACAGGGGTAGTAGTCATAGCAACTTTGAGCCTTTCAAATGCATCATTAGCTTCTGCAGTCCAATTGAACTTTCCTTTCTTCAAAATTTTGGTTAATGGCTTAGCAATAGCTCCATAACCACGAAAGAACTTTCGATAATACCCCATCAAACCAAGGAAACCACTAACGGAAATGATGTTTTTTTGGAACAGGCCAACAAATCATAGACTCAATTTTTCTTGGATCAACTCAAACGCCCTCACAAGTAATTATGTGACCCAAGTACTTGACCTCATGAAGGCACACTTACTTGGCTTAATGAAGAATTCATGTGTAGCAATGATGCCCATAGTTGTCCGTAGATGCATCAAGTGTTCGTCCCATGTCTTGCTATATACAAGAATATCATCAAAAGAAGACTAAGATAAAATTCCGTAAGTAAGCTTTAAATACCGAGTTCATAGCCACTTGAAAGGTAGATGGAACATTACACAACCCAAAGGGCATGACTAAATATTCATAATAGCCACTATGAGTGCGGAAAAGCGGTCTTGTGAATGTCGTCGGGATGCATACGAATTTGGTGATAGCCAACCCTTAAATCTAGCTTGAAGAAGTACGCGGCACCAAATAGTTCATCCTGCACGTCTTCGGTCATTGGTATAGGGAAACGATCTTTAATGGTTACTTTATTTAGAACACGATAATCCGTGCAAAATCTCCATAAGCCATCCTTCTTTTTTACCAACAACACCGGGGACAAAAAAGGACTTGTACTTGGTCTAATCAATCCTGAAAGGAGCATTTCTTCCACTTGGCATTCTATTTCATTTTTTCTGGAAATAGGCATATTTGTACGGGGCCACATTGAGTGGACGTAACTCATCTTGGAGGCGAATCTGGTGGTCAAACGACTGTTGGGGTGGGAGGGACGATGGCTCCTCAAGAATCTGCTTAAAATCACCTAAGATTTGCAAAATGCCCATTGGAATATTTTCCTCAAGTGGTTTTAATGTTGTCATGCTTTCATTAGTCGCTGCCAATACGAAGAGTTCAGCTCCACACTTCCATTCCTACATAATAGAGTTGACATCCACAGTTTTTTATGCTTGGATGGGTGATGCTGCTAATTGAAATGGTTTGTCCCCCACCTTAAATTCCATGGTCATGCTACTATAGTCGAAAATGATCTTCTCTGGACTCTTCAACCATTGTACCCCAGGATGATATACATGCCCATGATCAGCAGGGCATACGTTGTGGTGAAAATTTTGAACTTTTTGATGTTGAGTGGAACCCGCCTATACATCTCCTTACATTCCAATCACTCCCCACTTGCCACACGAACAAAAAATGTTGTAATGGTTACAGGAAGTTTTAACTGCCCTGCCATATTGGGATGAATGAAATTATGTATCAATTTGTAATGGTTACAAAAAGTTTTAACTGCCCTGCCATATTGGGATGAATGAAATTATGTGATGAACATGTATCGACGAGCACAGTAACGATTTTTTGATTGATCTGTACTACCAAGCACATAGTGCGAGGACCTGACCCTTCTGTCGATGCATGTAGAGAGATTTGGGGGTCATGACTGTCAACCCTAATATCACATTAGTCTCCTTCATTTATCTCTTCGATGTCATTAGCAACTACCATGAAAGCCTGTACCAATTTACACCAGTGTCCTGGTGTAAATTTCTCATCACAATTGAAGCATAGATTCTTCTCCCTTAGTGCTCGCATCTCATCATATGTCAGTCTCTTCACTATTGTTGGCGGCAATGGCCAAGCAACAGTGGCTTTGGTCTTAGGGGTTATCATGTTAGTAGTACGAGTATTCGTCCTCCCCGTCAAACCTCATTTGCTGCGCTGTAATTTTTTCTCCATCCGTTTTGCAAGTTCAACGGCCTCCGTAAGTTTCCTTGGGCGAAATATACGAGTGTCTAATGCTAGATCTTCGAACAACCCTCACATGAACACGCTCAATAATACCCAATGGCCATTTTTCCACCCTCGTTGAGAGCCGCTTAAATTCCCTGAGGTAGTCTCGGAAGGACCCACTACTTTATTTTACTAAGAACCTCATCAAAGTCTTCAAAGTCAGTTGGTCCAAATCGTTTCAATAATGCTGCCTCAAATTTTTTCACGTGATTTGCTTACCCCTCATCCGCCCAGAGTGCCATTGCCACCATTGGTTTGCTTTCCCTTCAAGGTGATATAATTCCAACAAGACTTTATTCCTTCCCTGAATTTCTTGCACGGAGAAATACTGTCGGACTCTAACGAGTCAAACATTTGGCTCGTCGCTAGAGAAACGGGAATTCCATTCTAAGACTGGGCTTCCGCTCGTAAGTTTTTTCCTCTTTGCTATTGCAAATGAGCCTTGTGATGTGACCGAGGCATCACTGTCGGACTCGTTAGAATGCTCCAAACTAGTGCCTTTGGAACTTGAAGATGAAGAAGGAAATGCCTTCTTTTGATGATGCGATCTCTTGGATTCATGGCCACGTGATCAGATCTTGGACCATGATAGGGTTTGCATTTGACCCTGATTCCATGCGCTCACTATTTTTCATTTCTCCTCTGCCCGGGTAAATCGATGGCTCTGATACCAATTGATGGAACAAACGTCCCAATTACCTTGCTCATGGTGCTAGATCAACCTTTACACTCAACTCATGGTGTTGAGAAGACCAATGATTCTTTGGTGGATAATTTTCTGTCCTTTATAATGCTCTTTGGCCAAATAAATAGAGAACAAAAATGGAACATAAAAGGAATTACAGCAAGGATCACTCATCCAACTAGGAGATAAAATAAAATAAGTAAATGATTCCCAAAATAAGGGAATGACAGAAGAATGTGGAGAGCAAAAATTAAGCAACTAATGACAATAAGGAAAGAGAAAATTATGCAAGCTAATCCTAATAGCTCCTTGGCCTGTTGGTTGTGCGAAAGCTCTTCCATAGACCAACCTCTAGTCCCCCTTAGTACCTATCGGCTTGCTTGTTTCACCTCTGGAGTTAATGTAACTTCAGGTGGAGATTTGTTGCGGTACAAATTACTCATCCTTTTGGATCACTGACCTCTCATTTCAATGAATTCTGGGTACATATCAGCAGAGTTCTCGAAGTCTAAGATTGGTAGTTTGTCCATCGTCGTCGGTGCTAACCAGTGGAGTTGAATGCCTCTCCACTTCAAGAGCTTGGATAACTACTCTAAATAGTAATCTCTTATTCTGTCTATAGGAGATCGGTGGAATTTGGAGGTAGAGCAGGGGTGAATGGACTCATTCATTGGGGCCTTCCTTTTAGTACCCACTACTAGCACTGCTGTGACATCGACAATTGTTACAGTTTTTCCCATCATGGCTCGTAGCTCTCTATGATCCTTCATGTTCTTCTAATTTTGTGCTACACTTTTATTCGTTAAGTATTAACAAGTGAAAGGAAAAAAAATTAAGGACCCAAAGACTTATACTTTTAGAAAGGCGAACTATTATCTCAGGACACTCAGTAATGAAGCGCGCTTTGTAAATATTGCGTAGAGTAAGGAGTCTCCACTTTCTTAAAAAAACGTCGTACTCTTATTGCTTTGGAAACTTTAGCAATGGACTCTTCCGAATGATCGTACTATTACAAAAATGTGTTGTTCAAATATATATATATATATAATATGTGCACAAAAAAACGAATCAATTGTGTCAAAATCGAACTATGTGGACCGGAAGAATCGAACCAGACGGACTGGTCTGACCAGAAAATGAATCATGTGATCGCATGGTTCAATGTGAGGTGATCGCATGGTAGAAGCAGTTTTGATTCTGTTTTAAAACTCGCATGGCGAGCGATCGCACAACTATTGTACCATGTGATCGCTTGGAACTGACCATTGGCAGATTTCTTCCAGTTTTTTCAAGCACCTTTTCATCAACCATTTCCAATCTTTTGTGAAAAATTGAGTTACCTATGAAATGGTATGTTGAAATTCTATAAATTGAGATAGAATTCATGGATCAAAAAATAATATTTACATTTTATGCATTGAAATTATTCCAAAAAAATCTCTTTCACTTAAACTTAGAATTATTCTTCATTTACTCTACCTTGTTCCTATCTTTCTAAGTTCCAATAGTGCAATTTGCAACTCGGTTCTTGACTTGAAATTCGCTAAAGTAATTTGTGTGTTGGCCCTTAAGCATTTTCTTCTTACCGAGAGAACGCAAATTAAGCTTTTAAGACAACATTCTTTTCACTTCAACTTTTTCTTCATATTGTGTTTCATCTACTTTATTGTGTTTTTTGTACCTAGTTCGTGTCTACTTTCAAGGTGGACATCACTTCGAAGAATAAATTTCTCAACAATCTAAGATTTTAAAGTTTTTTTATGGCAACCAAAGGAGACACAACCATGGTTATGATCAAACTCATGATTCAAGACTTGGTGAGATTGGGTCATTTTGACGGTTCAAATTTTACAAGGTGGCAAGACAAGATCAAGTTTCTACACACGGCACTCAAAATCTTCTACATACTTGATCCAAACTTGGAGGATCTACTTGAACCAAGCAATGAAGATACCCACCAAACAAGGGCTGAACGAAAAAAGTGAGAAGAAGATGGGTTAATATGTCGTGGTCACATCCAAAATGCTTTGTTGGATCGCCTCTATGACTTGTATACAAATACAACTTTTGCAAAAGAAATATAGAATGCACTTGAAAACAAATACAAGGCCGAAGAAGGAGGAGGAGGAGGAGGTACCACAAAATTCCTAATTTCAAGGTATTTTGATTTTAAGTTTTTGGAAAATATTTCTCTATTACCCCAAGTGCATGAATTACAAGTTTTTGTCAATAAACTAAAAGCAGAGAAGATAGAATTTTCGAAATCATTCCAAGTAGGATCAATTATTGCCAAATTTCCTCCTACGTGGAGAGGATGTAGGTGGAAAATTATTCATAACTCCGAAGACTTTTCAATGGAGTAAATTCAAAAACATCTCAGAATTGAGGAAGAGTCAAGGGTAAGAGACGGGAATGAAAATTCTCATGTTAGCACTTCTAAAGTCAATGTCATGGAGAACAACAACAAAGTGATCAAAGTAAATAAGAGAAAGTTTATTAAAGATAACAAAAATTTGAAGAAGAAGTCCAAGGGAGAATGCTTTATATGTGGAAAATCCGATCACTTTGCTAAAGATTTCCGACATAGAAAACAAAGGAAGATTGGAGGCAAGGTTAATTCCATTGATAAGGAAGAAATTGCTGCTACTATAAGAGAAATAAATTTATCAAGAGAAAGATTCCAGGATGGTGGTATGATACATGCACTACCATTCATATTTGCCATGACAAATCTCTTTACATATTATATCAACAAATACAAATGGGGAAAGAACATTTTTCAAAGGTCGTAGGCAAAGAGAATGTTTTTCTTCAATCCACATCCGAAAAAGTTGTTACACTTACAAATGTTTTACACGTACTGAATATGAATAGAAACCTTGTAAGTGATGATTTGTTGGGAAAACAGGGAATTAGATTTATTTTCGAGTTTGGAAAACTTGTATTATCCCATAATGGTTTCTTTGTTGGAAAGATTATCCCACTAATGGAATGGTCAAGTTATGTACTATTGACAATTCTATCAATAAAGTTATTTCTTACGTTGTTTGTAATTTAAATTTATTGCATGATAGATTATGGCACATTGGTTACTCTACTTTGCATAGAATGATAAAAAGTGGCATACTATCTTGTGAATTTACTAAGAATGAAAAATGTGAAAGTTGCACTAAGTCAATAATCATTAAAAAACATTTTCAAAGTATAGAAACATCATCTCATTTACTTGACTTAGTTCATACCGATATTTGTGAACTTAATGACATGTTAACTAGAGGTGGTAATAAATATTCCATAACCTTCGTTGATGATTTTTCTAGATTTTGCTATGTTTATTTGATGAAACATAAAGATTAGGCTTTTCATATGTTTAAAGTATATAAAAATGAAGTTGAAAATCAAAAGGATAAAAAGATTAAAATTCTTAGAAGTGATAGAGGTGGTGAATATTTTTCTAAAGAATCTGATGCCTTTTGTGAAGAGCATGGTATTATACACCAATGTAGTACACCTAGAACATTAGAATAAAATGGTTTAGCGAAAAGAAAAAATAGAACCTTAATTGAAATGGTGAATCCTATGCTAACAAGGTCAAAATTGCCTAATATTTTATGGGGAGAGGCTTTGTTTACTGCATGTAATATAGGTAATAAAATTCCTTCTAAGAAACTTAATCTAACATCCAATGTTATTATAGAATCACGAGATGTTGAGTCATTTGAGAATTCATTAAGGGTTGATGAAATTCCTCAAAATCCATTGGAAATTCAAAAAGAAATTTTGGCTTCTAATAAACCACTAGAAACATGTTCTCATGATGTAACTGAGTCTAGTAAACCTCGAAGAAGCAAGAGATTTCGTAAAGAGAATGTGTTAGGTGTAGCGACCGAGAAATTTTATTATAATAAAAGTTAAATTTATTAATATTTGTCGCTACGATTTCATCCATTTTAAGAAAAACGTGTTCGTCTAGCCAATTAAATTATTTTACAATTTCAAGAAAGAAATTTAAATCCGATTTAAATCTTTAAGTCCGAATTGCGATTTTAAATTTGTCCGAAATTATTATTTCATTTTAAATCCAATTCTTTATTTTAATCCCATAACCAGATACCTGAATTATTTTCCCTAAATTTGTATGGCTGTGAATTCAAAGTGTTATTCAAATTCATCAGATTCTCAAACGCCCAAATTATTGTTGTCATTCAATGAGAGATTAAATTCAGAAATTTTTCATCTCCCTCAACGTTCCTGCATTCAAAGGATTGTCGTTACAGATTTTTTTTTTTTACTCCAAAGCCTGCATATAACTTCACTCTTTTCATACATTTCATCCCTCACGCTGAAATCTGCAAGAGTTGGGTAAGATTTCCCCCTTTTCTTCAACTACCTCAACCAAACAATTCGCTGCCTTCAATCTACTAACACCAGGAATCCGTCACCAACTAGAGGCTCGAATCCTTCAACATCGATTTCAAACGCAACCCCAGAACCCAGCTCATCTCCACAATTCTGTATGGCAGCATCGACTGCACTGCCAATCGTCACGGCCCCCATTTCCAGTCACCAACTACAAACCACAACAATCGAATTTCACCACTAACACCACCAACCCAAACCCCGAACCACCACACGCTGTCCACAGCCGCCGTACACCACTACCCATCTTCGTTACCGTCTCCCAAACTTCCAAACCCAGAAAAATCCATACTCAAATCACCACAAGAACCAAGAAAATAAGTCAAGGAAGACAACACTCACCTTCGTCGCCGAAAAATCGTGATCCCCAAACCCTAATCTTCAACCCCCAGCCTTACCGCCGCTCGCCGCGCCCTGCGTTGGCGTTTTGCCGACGAGATCACCGGCAGTACCTCTCTATTTCTGCCCATCGCTGCGTCCTCCCCTCCCCTCACTCTCTCCTCTCGCTTTACTGACTGAAATGGAGAAGGGGGAGTATGGACCGGTTTAATAAATTGATTTTCAAAATTACCCCTTAAGTCCCTCATCTTTCATAAGTGTTTTAAGTGCAACCCCCCTTATTTTAAATAGTTATCTTCAGTCCCCAAGTTTCAAATACAATTATTTTAGCCGCTACAATTTTAAAATATTTAAGACAGCCATTTTTGTTTCTTAAAAATTTAATTAAGCCCTAAACCTTTTTAAAATTTAATTATGTTAAATTGTCAAATTAGACCCAAATCTTTTATTTTATTTTTAAATACTAAATTTTCCAAAATTTCTAATTTAAATTTATTCTCTTTGGCTAGATGACGCGAACGGACGATTAGAGACTTGAAGTTTTTCCCGCTCGATACATATACTCGTTAAGCTTTGAGGTAGACTCATACTCTATAATTTATTTAGCTATGATTTGCATGTGAATCTGGAATTATGTAAATCATATATGATGTTATGTTCATGTGATTAACCATGAGGGGTAAGACGGGCAAATGCTCTCCCGAAAATTGTGTATAAAGAAGAAATGTTATATGCGCTATAACTTCCATGCATAATTGCATGTTGAATTAAGACAAGACAAGGCTACTTTCCGCACTTATGTGATTATGCGATATGTTATGATGTTATGAGAAAATTATGTTAGCATGATTACATGTTTATGTGCAAATTTATGGATTATGTGAATTATTCGGTTATGAGTTTACTGAGTATTTCTTAGAAATACTCACCCCGTTATTAACAATTTTTTTTCAGACTTCGGAAACGGTGGCGAGTGATGGACACAAGTGGCAAAGAAATAATTAAATGTTATTTTAAATATTAAAATTTCCGTTATTTTAAGTCGAACGTTATTTTGTACCGACTATGGAGAATTTGGATTTTTATTCTTATGAATGATTGGAAAAAATATTTTATGCAAAAAAATTTAAATTTTCAATTATCCCCGCTAAATGAATATTCTTTTTGAAATTGAGTTTGAGACGATGAAGTGGCGTTTCGAGTATTTAGAACTCGGGGCGTCACAGTATGGTATCAGAGCAAGGTCTACGTTTCTGTAGACTTGCAAAAAAAAAAAAAAAAAAAATTCAAAGGAGGTTTTCAAAAATTTGCCACCGTCATCATTCTCTCCGCCGATTCCGAAGGTAAAGAATTTTATTATGAAGTTCATGATTATTGTTATGTTTATTTCGGAAAATTGTTGCATATCTTATGAAATTTAGAAGAAGAAGAAAGAAATTATATTCCGAAATAAGTAAAAGAATACGAGTTCGAGCATAATGGGAAATAAGAAGAAGAAGCATAAATTAAGAAATGTTTTTCATAATAAATTTCCGTCCTCGAATTTCGAAGATGATATTATAAGAACCCTAAACTGGACCTTGCATAATTGGTATTTTCTTTAGATATGGCACATTTTAGAAGGGGTCAACAGAATGAACCAGGAAACGAGTTTTCAGCTTACTTGTCCTTCCGAGTGGACCCACATACCACATTGTCTGATCATATATTCGGGTACTGCTCCTTACGTCGAAGGGCCATAGCCGGTGGTCTTAGGACGACGTACACTCAGTCCATCAATCATTTGTTGTCGACATTTCCGATAGGTCAACAACAGCAAGCAACTCAGTTTTACAATGATGTAAAAGGACGTCTCGGTGATGACGTAAGTTTTTCGAGAATGTGTATCGAGTTCTTGGAACATTGGGACCGCTTTCGAGTCCTTGCCCCAGCGCCAGAGCCAGAAGTGATTGTTATTTCAGATGACGATGACTCCGTCCCAGCGCCAGCGCCTGTTCCTGCGCCCGCGCTAGAAGTAATTGTCATCTCTGACTACGATGAGGAGGATGAACCATTATTGGTATCTGACGCGGAGTCAGGAAATTTATGATTACACCCCTAGCTCACCGGGGTACTCGCCATGGTTCAATTACGGTTCCCCGCCAGCTGCACCACCGTCTGGAGGAAATGGTTGGCTCAATGAGTAGAATGGAATAGTATAGTAGTCAACGTTAGCATTTTCCATTTCCAGTTATCTTTTGATTTGATGTATCCTCACTTGAAGGAATTTTAAGTTATGAATAAAGATATTTTCCGTCAATTTTTCTTGAGTTGAGTACATTATCGTGATGATGGATTATGAATCGAGAACTTAAAAATATTTTTCTGTTTCATTTTTAAGGAAAATGTCTAGGCGCGGAAACAGAAATGTGGCTGAGCATCCTTCCCTAGAAGAGGGAGCCACGACTCAGTCCACTGCTATCAGAGACTTACTCAGGGCCATTCAAGACATGAGGCAAGCCCCAGCTGCTCCCGCAGTACCCATCATTGAGCAATTCAGAAGGTACCGTCCGCCTACTTTTGATGGCGGAAATGGCCCACTAGCCGTGGAAGAGTGGCTGCTCACCATCGAGAAGATATTTAGGCACATATCCTGCCCTGAGGACAGGAAGATTATTTGTGCTGAGTTTATGCTAGTCGGAAGAGCTGGATTTTGGTGGGAATCAGCATCGCATACCAGGACTGAGGAAGAGCAAGCAGCCTTGACATGGGAGGAATTTAAGGCTGAGATCAAAGATAAGTTTTTCCCCCAATCTCTTCGAGATCATAAAGAGACGGAGTTTCTACGCCTTGTACAAGGAGATATGGATATAACAGAATATGAGAAGAAGTTTGAGGAGTTATCATGCTATGCTCCACATCTGGTGGAGACTGAGGCGCCCGTCGTTTTGAGAGAGGTCTACGATCGGAGATTCGACAATTCGTTGGTTCTCACGAATTGCCCACATATAGAGAGGTTGTGAAGAAAGCTCAAGCGGTGGCTTATGCTGGAATAAAGTTTGGTACTGAGGGAAGTCAGAGGAATGCCAGATTTCAGGGCAAGAGAAAGTGGAATGGTCCGAATCAGAACCAGAACAGGAACTATGTGCCCAACAAGAAGACAAACTCGGGACCCGCTAAGGATCAAGCAACTGGTAACATGTCACCTTGTCCGAAGTGTTTGAAAATGCACAAAGGAGAGTGTTTGATGGGCAAAGGAGTGTGCTACAAATGTGGCCAACCAGGTCATTTTGCCTTTGATTGTCGCAATCCACCAGCACAGGGCACCGATCAAAAGAAGAACATGGACCAGAATAAGAAGGGAAAGGCCAGAGTGTTTACCATGGATTCCGCAGAAGATTCCGACGTGATCGCAGGTATACTAACTGTTTCCGGTATTCCTGTTTATATCTTGATTGATTCGGGTGCTACACATTCTTTTATTTCTGAAGCATGCCTATCTAGATTGGATTTAATTGGAGAGAAAACTGGTAGTATACTTGAGGTTAGTTTACCATCGGGAAGAACTATTGAGACCGATAAGATGGTTAAAACGGTAAAAATAGATTTCGATGGCCAAATACTTGAAGCAGATCTGAACATAATTCCAATGAGAGATTTCGATATTATCCTAGGAATGGACTGGTTGAGTATCAATCGTGCTGCTATATTGTGCCATGAGAAGGAAGTCGTATTTCGTAAAAATGGCAAAGAAGTATTCAGATTTTATGGGTCGAAGATTAAGGCACTTCCTCGCCTTATTTCGGCTCTTCGGGCAAAAGACTTCTAAGCAAAAGAAATTGTCAGGGCTATCTGGTTAGCCTTCAAGACCAACCGACTAAAGAAGTTACCTTGGAGTCAGTGCCAGTTGTGTGCGATTATGGCGATGTTTTTCCTAATGACCTACCCGGCATTCCGCCTGATAGGCAAGTGGAGTTTGTTATCGACTTAGTGCCAGGAGCTGCCCCTGTTTCTAAAGCTCCGTATCGTATGGCACCGAAAGAGTTGCAGGAATTGAAGGTCCAGCTGGAGGAACTACTAGAGAAGGGTTTCATCAGGCCCAGCGTGTCTCCATGGGGAGCGCCTGTTCTTTTTGTGAAAAAGAAGGATGGCAGTATGAGAATGTGCATCGATTATCGAGAACTCAACAAGTTGACGATAAAGAATAAGTATCCATTACCTCGGATTGAAGACTTGTTTGATCAATTGAAAGGAGCTGCTGTTTTCTCAAAAATGGACTTGAGGTCCGGCTACCATCAACTAAAGATTAAGCCGTCTGATGTGCCAAAGACAGCATTCAGATCGCGATATGGACATTATGAGTTCACAGTGATGCCGTTCGGTCTCACGAATGCACCTGCAGTATTTATGGACTTGATGAATCGAGTTTTCCACCAATATTTGGATAAATTCGTCATTGTCTTCATTGATGACATTTTAGTTTACTCCAAGGATTCTGAACAGCATAAGGAACATCTGAGAATTGTACTGGAGACATTAAGAGCAGAAAAACTGTATGCCAAATTCAAGAAGTGTGAATTCTGGCTGGAGAAGATAGGTTTTCTGGGTCACATTGTCACGGTCAAAGGAATTGAAGTTGATCCATCTAAGGTTGAGACAGTGACTAATTGGGCTACGCCAGCAAGTGCTAGAGATGTGAGGAGCTTTTTAGGATTGGCGGGTTATTACCGACGGTTCATAGAAGGTTTCTCTAAGATAGCTGGTCCCATGACTCAGTTGACGCGAAAAGGTGTTAAATTTCAATGGACTGAACAATGCGAGCGAAGTTTCCAAGAGTTGAAGAATAGACTGGTTTCAGCACCAGTATTGACGGTACCCGATGGAACTGACGGTTTTGTTATTTACAGTGATGCCTCCAAACATGGATTGGGATGTGTCCTAATGCAGAAAGGTAAAGTGGTTGCCTGCGCTTCGAGGCAATTGAAACCATATGAGCAAAATTATCCAACGCATGATTTGGAGCTAGCAGCCGTAGTGCATGCTTTGAAGATTTGGCGACACTATCTATACGGGAGTAAATGCGAGATTTACACCGATCATAAGAGTCTCAAATATTTTTTTACTCAGAAGGAGCTGAATATGAGACAGCACCGATGGCTTGAGTTGGTGAAGGATTATGACTGCACTATTCTTTACCACCCGGGTAAAGCCAACAAGGTTGCAGATGCGCTAAGCAGAAAGGATGCTGGACAATTATCACTCTTGGGAACAATGCAAGAACAACTGATTCGAGATTTTCAGAATATGAGGATTGAAGTACAAGTCCCATCGATCCAAAATTCTAGTAAACTTGCAAACTTGATTGTTAAGCCAGATTTGAGAGAACGAATAGTGACAGCTCAGGTTAGTGATAAATTCTTGGAAAGGATCAGATCTGAAGTAGGGACGGATAAGAGGATAGATTTCGAGATTGCTCCTGACAATGCACTTATGTTCAAAGGTCGTCTCTGTTTACCAAAAGACGATCAGATCAGAAATGAAATATTGGATGAGGCCCATTCAGCCCCATATGCAGCTCATCCAGGAGGGACGAAAATGTATCGCGATCTGCGAAAAACATTCTGGTGGAGGAATATGAAAGGAAGCATTGCTAAATTTGTCTCGCGCTGCATGGTCTGTCGCAAGTTAAGGCCGAACATCAGAAACCATCAGGATTGTTAAATCCTTTAGAAATACCCGAATGGAAGTGGGAGAAAATCACTATGGATTTTGTTACGGGTTTACGGAGATCTGCAAGAGGGCATGATTCAATTTGGGTTATTGTGGATTGATAAGTGTATTTTATACACTTATTTATCTGTCGAAATTAGGATATTATTTTATTTTTCTTGAATAAATTCTATTTAGTTTATATTTATTTACATTATTTCAGGTTTTTATCCCAAAATGAAGAAAAATGAGGAATTGAAGAAATTATACAAAAATTGGATGGAAAAACTCAAAAGTGGAGCAAATTGGAGAAAGTCAAGACTCAAGGACCAACTTATATTATTTAAAAGAATTGAGAGGCTTAAATGATAATTTATTTTATTTGGGCATAGGGTTGAATTTTGTATATATATATATATATATAAACATAACATTGCTGAGAAGACAGAGAGAGGGCCGAGAGAAAGAAAAAGAGGAGCAGCTGAGAGACCAATTGAAGAGTGGTCGGCGGTGGTTTAAAAAAAAAAAAAAAAAAAGTTAGGCAACTAATTTGGCTTAAAGGGAGAATATTTTAGTCGGCTGTGAGAGAATTGTTGGAAAAGGCTGCTGAGAGAATTATGATTGATATATACATTAAAATGGTTAGGTTGCTGCCTTGCTGGGAATTAAGTAGAAGAGAGCTGCTGGTCATTTAAATTGACAAGAATTGGAGGGCACAAGGTGGTTGGTTGGATCAAAAGGTGTGTGCTCTGAGAATTAACAAGCAAGCTGCTGGACATTAATTGGCGGATTTTGTGTTTTGGTGGTGATGTTAATTTCTCAACTCTTCAAACTTACGGTTTTGTTCGTATTATTTATCTCTTTCTCTTCCAAAAATATGAGTAGCTAAATTTTATAATCGGGATTAACGATTTAGATTTAATGTTTCTTGTTTGATTTTAATTCTCAAGTTGGTGCTTTGATATTCATGTATTGATTTTATTATTGCGTTTAACGCTTGAGTTGTTTGATCACCAATTCATGAATTAATGGTTGTTTTCATAATCCGAGAGGTGAGTTAACAATTAGATCACGTAATAAAATCCGGCAATTTCAACAAAAAGATAGAGATATGAATTTGTGGTTGCATGTGGTCACTTAGGAATTCTTAGGAAATTTAATGCATTTAGCTAAGGAGAACTCTGACCCGCTGTAGAGATACATGGTTGACTTAGTTAAATAGGTCTAATTTGAACTCGAGAGAGGTAAATTAGATACAAGCGTGAATTTGACCAAATACAATTTTAGAAAACAACTTGAGATGAGAAATTAAGCTAGAATGTTATTTCGAAATCGTTAGTCCCGATATTCATTCAATTGCTAAAAATCCACCACGTTTGTTTCTTGCTTTCGTTAATTGCTTTTAGTTTAATTTGTTATTGTTTATTTTAATTGATTTGTTTATTTCATTGATTTCCAATTATTTGTCGTTTTTGTTTTTATTATTTTACAATTTATTTTCT
This sequence comes from Ligustrum vulgare, assembly GCA_963555705.1. Lineage (NCBI taxonomy): Eukaryota > Viridiplantae > Streptophyta > Magnoliopsida > Lamiales > Oleaceae > Ligustrum > Ligustrum vulgare. Next base: position 33,527,173 of record OY743174.1, read on the forward strand.
TAGTTAGTTTTGGTTTTCGTTTAGGAATTCTATATTCGAAGTAAATTTATAGCGAATTAAATAGTCCTCGTGGGATCGACAACTCGGACTCAAAAGTCCACTTTTATTACTTGTAGCGATATCGTGCACTTGCGATATTTCACACCAACAAGTTTTTGGCGCCGTTGCCGGGGACTATTTTAATTTGTTATTTATTTATTTTGATTTTTAGCATTATTAGCTTTTAGATTTAGTTTGCCCTTAGTTTTTAGTATTTTGATTCACAATAAACAAAAACATAAAAAATTCTCAAAATTTTCAAAAAAAAATTTCTTCTTGTCCTTTTATGCTCCGTTCCCAAAGGGGAAATCTTTTACCTTTCGAACCTGAAATTGAACAATTCTTTAGAGGACGACTTAGGGAACAACAAAATCTGAACCAAATGGCCAATCCAATCAATCCTTTGGAACACATTGAACTAAACCCGAATGCAGCTGCATTACCTCTTGGTCAAAATGCAGTATTGCAAATCAATCAAAACAACCAACAGAATGTACAAGATGACAATGTAGGAGATCTTCCTATGGGTCAATTCTTGACTCCTGTTGCCACTGCAAACAGTTCTAGCATATTATATCCGCCTTTTGGAAGGAATGACTTCCAATTAAAAGCAGATTTAATAAACCTTTTCAGTAATAATCTCCAATTTTTTGGAAAGGCACACGAGGACCCCAATACACATGTTGCAAGATTTGGGAGAATGTGCCAAAATTTCCAATTTCAAGGCATAAACGATGATGCCATTCGTTTGCGGCTATTTCCTTACACTTTAAGAGATAGTGCATTGGAGTGGCTTGATTCTGAACCTGAATCTAGTATAGTTACATGGGATGACTTAGCTAGAAAATTCTGTAACAAATATTTTTCACCTGCTAAAGTAGCTAAACTAAAATTGGAGATATCTACTTTTCAACAACTAGACGGTGAGAGTTTTCATGAATCTTGGGGTAGATTTAAGGATCTTCTTAGAAAATGCCCATATCATGGATTTAATAAAGGCCTTCAAGTTCAATACTTTTACTCTGGGTTGTCAGCACAATGCAAATCCATAGTGGACTCATCAGCTGGTGGGTCCATTACCAATAAAAGTGTCAACCAAGCATGGGACTTAGTGGAACTCATTGCAAAAACACACACCATGTTTCCATCTGAAAGAGTAGTGCACAAGAGAGTTGCTGGAGTGCATGATGTAGATGCACTGACCAGTACAAATGCACAACTTGTTGCGCTAACAAAAAAGGTTGATATGTTGTTTTCACATCATCAAGGAGTTCACGCAATTCAATCACCAGTAGTGTGTGAAAATTGTAGCGCGAACCATTCAACTGAAAATTGCATGTTGTTGGCGTCAAAAGAGGAGCAGGTTAATTTTGTGCAAAACAATCATCAACAACATAATGATCCATATGCTCCTACTTACAACCCTGGTTGGAGACAACACCCAAACTTCAAATGGTCTAACAATCAAAATGAGTTTAACCAACCAATGCAGGAGAGAAGACCAAGTTTGGGGGAAATGTTTCAACAACACATGCAGAAGACTGATAAAATGTTTGAACTGCATCAAGCAACCATACAAAATCATTCTGCTGCACTTAAAGGGCTTGAAAATCAGATAAGCCAAATCGCTCAACAACTTTCTGAGCGAGCACCTGGAACACTCCCAAGTAACACAGTTAAAAATCCAAGAGAGCAAGTCAACATGATCTCTGCAGTAAAGATGGGAAAAATCTATGCTCTAGCTTCTGAGGTAGCTGTTGAGGATGAATCATACATTCCCGCAGAGGAAAATTTTCCACCAAATGGATATGTACCTCCAATCCCTTTCCCTCATACACTCCTAAGAAATAGGATACAGAAGGATGTTCAGGCTGTCAATACCAGAAATGGTGTTCAATTGCCTAAAACACATGAAGAAAGACCTGAGAGGGAAGACAAACAAGTGGTTGGAGAAGTAGAGAATAAATCTGAGAAACCTAATCAGTCAACCAAACCTGAAACTCAAAAGAAAGAAGAAGAATCTCAATCGCCTATCAAGACCTATGTCCCACCAGTCCCATTCCCCCAACGTCTGCGAAATCACAAAATGGATAAGCAGTTTAGTAAATTTCTGGAAGTGTTCAAGAAATTGCATATCAACATTCCATTTGCAGATGCTTTGGCTCAGATGCCAGCTTACCTCAAGTTTATGAAAGAGATGATTTCTAAAAAGAGGAAGTTGAGGGAATTTGAGACTATATCCTTAACTGAGGAGTGCAGCGCAATTCTACAAAATAAATTGCCTCCAAAACTCAAAGATCCAGGGAGTTTCTCTATCCCTTGTGATATTGGAAATTTCAAATTTGACAGAGTTTTGTGTGATTTGGGAGCAAGTATCAATTTAATGCCTCTCTCAGTTTACAAGAAACTTGGATTAGGAAAACCTAAACCAAGCAAAATCACATTACAGCTGGCTGACAGATCTGTGAAGCATCCATATGGTGTCATTGAGGACATTTTAGTTAAAGTGGATAAATTCATTTTTCCAGTAGATTTCGTGATTTTGGATATTGAAGAGGACAGTCAAATGCCACTTATTTTTGGTAGACCTTTCCTAGCTACGGGACGAGCTTTAATAGATGTTGAAAAGGGGGAGGTGATCTTAAGGGTTCAGGATGATCAAGTGACTTTCAGTGTCACTCAATACCCTAACAAATATTATCAGACAGAAAGTTGCTTCAAACTGGAAAAAGTGGTGCAAGAACTTGGTAATAATTTGAAGCAAGAAGAAAAACCAGGTGAGACTCAAATCAACAATAAAGAATTCAAGAAAGTGCGCAAAAAGGTTGAGAAATGCAAGGTGGGAAATTGCAAGGAGTGCAGGGCATCACGAGCATCCTTTAAGCCACCATAAGAAAGTTTGCAAAAAGTCGAGCTTTAGACTATAAACGGAGCGCTTATTGGGAGGAAACCCAATTTTCTTTTCTTTTCATTTATTTTGCTTTATTTATAGCTTTACATTTAAATTCTTAGGTAGTACTTGCATTTTTTTCTTTCTTGGAGTTTTTGAAGTTAGCATCTCTAGCACCAATTTTTTTGATTTGATCTTCAACTGCCTTCTTCATTTTAATTCATACATGATCCATGAGTCAACAATTTTGCATCACATTATGTCAAAGTCATTACTCTTATCATATCAAAAACAAATCATATGCATGATTTTGCACACTTTGACCGTATTTGAAAATTCAAATTTTTCTATGTTTAAGTTGGGATTGTTGGTGTTGATCTATTTCAGTTTATTAATGGTGTTTATGATTCTAATGTTGTTTATATTTTACTTGCGAGGAACTCACCACTTGTAAAAATTTCAACCAAACATGGAAATACAAGAAACGGGTCGAAATCATTCAAGCGAGTTCAAAACCAAGCTTCAAGTTATCAGATCGCTCCTCTAAACCTGAGAAGTACCTAACTCATCTTTTATGTATTGTTATCAATTGATATATCTTTTCTTTTACATTGAAGACAATGTAACTTTCTAGTTTGGGGGGGTGGTATCTCATTTCTTCATCTTGGTCATTCGATACCTTGTTTTTGGGATTCAAAAAAAAAAAAAAAAAAAAAGGCGAAAAATTTGAAAATTTTTGTTGATTTATTTATTACTTATGACATGATTTGAATTGACTTTTGTGCTTTAGTTAGAAAACTTGGACAACATGTAAACTAAAATTTTTCTTGACATTCATCCATGTAAGACATTAATCAAACTTGATCCTATAGCCACTTTCGAATAATAACTCGTGTAGGGAGATGCTTGATACTTGTAGGATAAACTTGTGCACTTTGAACATAGAATTGACTGAAAATTCCAAACTTTAAGAAATTAGATCCTGACCTGAAATGTAGAACCAAACTGCTCAAGAAGTAGTTTGGGGGCAGAGAGGTCAAGTACAAGTAGGCATTGACAGATTGAGGGTCTGAAGTTTTTAATGACACATCTTTAGTGTAAGGGGTTTTAATCAACGGGTATAAACCATGTCCAGCATAAAAACAGAAAAATGCTGAAGGTCTTATTCTGCTCTTCAAATGCCTTTTTGACTCGAGTAAGTAAGTCCGAGGGGTCTTTCAAACCTGGTGCCCTAAAGTCGTCTGGCTTGGGAGTCATCGACCTAAAGCTCGCTACAGGGGTCAACTAGAAAGCAAGTACGGAGAGTGGACTTACACATAAGACACTAAAACATCTTTAACTTTTCTGTTTAAGCCTTTATGACTCGGGTAATTAAGTCTGAGGGGTTCTCTGAACCTGGTACCCTAAGCTCAACTGAGTTGGGAGCTGCCGACCTAAAGCTCGCTACATGGGTCATATAGAAAGCCAGTATGAAAAGTTCTGCACAAAGATGGTAAAAGACAAGGACATTAAAAGAAAAAGTCGTCCATATAAAAAAATGATATATAAATGGTATAAGCTTTGTTGATTAAAATTCTTAATACTGGAGTGTGGGATTGGAGATGAATTATTCTTGGTCAGTCTTGCATACTTGTCAAATCCTAACTGCCTTGTGTGGAAAAATGCAATTTATACATGTTTAGAAACCACATCTATAGGAAAGACCTCGGGATATGAGAGAAAAGCATTAAGGTGGTGATCATCCATGAGAGTGTCAGGAAAATAAAAAGAAAATCATTGTTGACCACATGGGATTCGGGCTTATTTCTGCATGACAAGTCACACAGTGTCAAGTATATTTTTACATGAGTTTGCATTCGATTTTTGGCTATTCACACACACACGATGATGTTGAGCATTGGATGAATGAAAATAATTTTTGTTGTTCATTTTTCTTTTCTAAAGTGAATCGTCATTTTGGATTATTGAAGTGTATGGTAAATATATTGACAAAAACAAAAACAATTTCTGCTTGCATTTTTATTTTTATAGTTTAGTTTTATTTTGGTTCGAGGACGAACAAATATTCTAGTTTGGGGGGGTTTGATAAGTGTATTTTATACACTTATTTATCTGTCGAAATTAGGATATTATTTTATTTTTCTTGAATAAATTCTATTTAGTTTATATTTATTTACATTATTTCAGGTTTTTATCCCAAAATGAAGAAAAATGAGGAATTGAAGAAATTATACAAAAATTGGATGGAAAAACTCAAAAGTGGAGCAAATTGGAGAAAGTCAAGACTCAAGGACCAACTTATATTATTTAAAAGAATTGAGAGGCTTAAATGATAATTTATTTTATTTGGGCTTAGGGTTGAATTTTGTATATATATATATATATAAACATAACATTGCTGAGAAGACAGAGAGAGGGCCGAGAGAAAGAAAAAGAGGAGCAGCTGAGAGACCAATTGAAGAGTGGTCGGCGGTGGTTTAAAAAAAAAAAAAAAAAAGTTAGGCAACTAATTTGGCTTAAAGGGAGAATATTTTAGTCGGCTGTGAGAGAATTGTTGGAAAAGGCTGCTGAGAGAATTATGATTGATATATACATTAAAATGGTTAGGTTGCTGCCTTGCTGGGAATTAAGTAGAAGAGAGCTGCTGGTCATTTAAATTGACAAGAATTGGAGGGCACAAGGTGGTTGGTTGGATCAAAAGGTGTGTGCTCTGAGAATTAACAAGCAAGCTGCTGGACATTAATTGGCGGATTTTGTGTTTTGGTGGTGATGTTAATTTCTCAACTCTTCAAACTTACGGTTTTGTTCGTATTATTTATCTCTTTCTCTTCCAAAAATATGAGTAGCTAAATTTTATAATCGGGATTAACGATTTAGATTTAATGTTTCTTGTTTGATTTTAATTCTCAAGTTGGTGCTTTGATATTCATGTATTGATTTTATTATTGCGTTTAACGCTTGAGTTGTTTGATCACCAATTCATGAATTAATGGTTGTTTTCATAATCCGAGAGGTGAGTTAACAATTAGATCACGTAATAAAATCCGGCAATTTCAACAAAAAGATAGAGATATGAATTTGTGGTTGCATGTGGTCACTTAGGAATTCTTAGGAAATTTAATGCATTTAGCTAAGGAGAACTCTGACCCGCTGTAGAGATACATGGTTGACTTAGTTAAATAGGTCTAATTTGAACTCGAGAGAGGTAAATTAGATACAAGCGTGAATTCGACCAAATACAATTTTAGAAAACAACTTGAGATGAGAAATTAAGCTAGAATGTTATTTCGAAATCGTTAGTCCCGATATTCATTCAATTGCTAAAAATCCACCACGTTTGTTTCTTGCTTTCGTTAATTGCTTTTAGTTTAATTTGTTATTGTTTATTTTAATTGATTTGTTTATTTCATTGATTTCCAATTATTTGTCGTTTTTGTTTTTATTATTTTACAATTTATTTTCTTAGTTAGTTTTGGTTTTCGTTTAGGAATTCTATATTCGAAGTAAATTTATAGCGAATTAAATAGTCCTCGTGGGATCGACAACTCGGACTCAAAAGTCCACTTTTATTACTTGTAGCGATATCGTGCACTTGCGATATTTCACACCAACATGGATCGACTCACGAAGTCAGCTCACTTCCTTCCTATTCGAATGACTCTCAATGTAGAACAGTTGGCACAGATATATGTTAGAGAGATTGTTCGACTTCATGGAGTCCCAGTATCCATTGTTTCAGACAGAGATCCGAGGTTTACCTCGAGATTTTGGAAGAGCTTACAAACGGCTATGGGTACTAAATTAAATTTTAGCACAGCTTATCATCCCCAGACTGACGGACAGTCCGAGCGTACTAATCAAATTTTGGAAGATATGCTTAGAGCCTGTGTTTTGGATTTGAGTGGTAACTTGGAAACTCACCTGCCATTGGTAGAGTTTGCCTACAATAATAGCTTTCAGGCTACCATCGGTATGCCGCCATATGAAGTATTGTATGGACGAAGATGCCGATCACCAATATATTGGGATGAGATTGGTGAGAGAAAGATATTAGGGCCAGAATTGATTGGAAAGACAGTAGAGGCTATTGAAAAGATCAGACTGAGGATTAAAGCTGCTCAAGATAGACAGAAGAGCTATGCTGATAAGAGAAGAAAAGACTTGGAATTTCAAGTTGGAGATAAGGTATTTTTGAAAGTGGCCCCGATGAAAGGAACTTTCCTTTTTGGTATAAGAGGAAAGCTAAGGCCTCGATATATTGGGCCGTTTGAGATATTGGAACAAGTAGGGAGCGTGGCTTATCGTTTGGCGCTACCGCCAGAACTTGCGGCGGTACATAATGTTTTTCACGTTTCTCTATTAAGGAAGTATGTGCATGATCCCAGCCATGTGATTAACTATCAATCGATTCTGATTCAGAGGAATCTATCCTATGAGGAAGCACCTATGGCAATAGTTGATAGAAAAGTCCATGTCTTGAGGAACAAAGAGATTCCCTTAGTCAAGGTCCAATGGGGTAGACACAGTAGCAACGAGGCTACCTGGGAAAAGGAAAAGGAAATTCTAGCCAAATATCCAGAAATTATAGACCAAGTAAGTTTAATTTCGAGGACGAAATTATTTTAAGGGGGTAAGGTTGTAGCGACCGAGAAATTTTATTATAATAAAAGTTAAATTTATTAATATTTGTCGCTACGATTTCATCCATTTTAAGAAAAACGTGTTCGTCTAGCCAATTAAATTATTTTAAAATTTCAAGAAAGAAATTTAAATCCGATTGATAAGTGTTATATTAACGTTTATTTTATACACTTATATCCTTGAATATGCCATAATGTGATTCTATCTAAGTATTATTAATGCATTTTATGTTTTATATTGTATAGGATCACAAAGGAAGAGAAAAGAAGGAAAAAGGACCAAAATGCGCTCAAAATCAAAGTTTGGGGACTTAGGTGCAAATATATTTACGGCCGCAAGAAAAGGTGTTACGGCCGTGAGAAATACAGTTACGGTTGTAACCGCAAGAGGTGAAAATGCGCAGAAACTCAATTACGGCCGTAAGCCACATCTTTACGGCCGTAACTCCAATTTAAGGAAATATGCAGAAACACAATTACGACCGTAAAAGGAATGTCACGGCCGTAAATCTTCAAGTCAAAAATTTCCTTATTTCAATTCTTTCCATAATTTTGGATTTCTTGCTCCCAAAGCTAGGGCACGAAATTGAGGCTATAAAAAGGGGTTCTCATGACAGAAAAAAGGGTGAAAAATATTATTGAAAGAGGCGCGGCTTGGTTGAAGAATTGGAAGGAAATTAAGCAACTTAAGAAGATGAATGAGATGCAAAATTCTGGGCTTTTCACCATGACTATGCGCGGCTAAGCTTCCATACCTAGTTCGAAGGGGAAGTTGTATTTTATATCAATTTGTTATTGCTTTTCCAAACTAGTAACGTAGTTCTAAGTCCTTTATTTTGATTTGTTGGATTCTTATGCATTTTTTATTCAATAAATGCAATTCTTTATTTGATTAAGGCCTTATCATTTATTTTGTTGTATTGAGATTTGCTAATTTGAATGATTGGATCCATAATTGTCTTTTTATTCAAATCATAGTAGCAAGTGGAAATTTAATAATTTTCATAGAGAATTCCAACTTAGGTTAATTGTCACGAGCTTGTGTGATCGATAATCTAATTCACCCTAATTCTTCTCGACCATTATATAGTTGTTGTCTTAAATCTAAAGAGCATGTTTTAGGTTATTCAATGGCTAATGTTTGATTAGAGAGCTTATTCTAATTAAATGCAACTAAGGGAGAATAGGAATAGTTAGAGCTTATTAACTATTTACGGGTGATAAATCAAAGAAGAAATTGAACTCGCGTTCCTTGGAAAGTGATAACATTGTGATAGAATACAACTGAACCTGAGAACTAGGGCTCGTCCACATTTGATATTTATTCCAATCATTTTAATCGCTTTATTTTATTAGTTAAATCATTTACAAACAACTCAAACCAAAACCCCCATTTACGATTCTAATTGACATGACACTAAGTTAGTTCCCGTTCCTCGTGGGATCGACCCTTGCTTCCACTGCTATATTCTTAGTAACAGTGAACAAGGAATTAAATTATTATTTTGGTGCATTGTGACACGCATCACCGATTTAAATCTTTAAGTCCGAATTGCGATTTTAAATTTGTCCGAAATTATTATTTCATTTTAAATCCAATTCTTTATTTTAATCCCATAACCAGATACCTGAATTATTTTCCCTAAATTTGTATGGCTGTGAATTCAAAGTGTTATTAAAATTCATCAGATTCTCAAACTCCCAAATTATTGTTGTCATTCAATGAGAGATTAAATTCAGAAATTTTTCATCTCCCTCAACGTTCCTGCATTCAAAGGATTGTCGTTACAGATTTTTTTTTTTTTTTACTCCAAAGCCTGCATATAACTTCACTCTTTTCATCCATTTCATCCCTCACGCTGAAATCTGCAAGAGTTGGGTAAGATTTCCCCCTTTTCTTCAACTACCTCAACCAAACAATTCGTTGCCTTCAATCTACTAGCACCAGGAATCCGTCACCAACTAGAGGCTCGAATCCTTCAACATCGATTTCAAACGCAACCCCAGAACCCAGCTCATCTCCACAATTCTGTATGGCAGCATCGACTGCACTGCCAATCGTCACGGTCCCCATTTCCAGTCACCAACTACAAACCACAACAATCGAATTTCACCACTAACACCACCAACCCAAACCCCGAACCACCACACGCTGTCCACAGCCGCCGTACACCACTACCCATCTCCATTACCGTCTCCCAAACTTCCAAACCCAGACAAATCCATACTCAAATCACCACAAGAACCAAGAAAATAAGTCAAGGAAGACAACACTCACCTTCGTCGCCGAAAAATCGTGATCCCCAAACCCTAATCTTCAACCCCCAGCCTTACCGCCGCTCGCCGCGACCTGCGTTGGCGTTTCGCCAGCGAGATCACCGGCAGTACCTCTCTATTTTTGCCCGTCGCTGCGTCCTCCCCTCCCCTCACTCTCTCCTCTCGCTTTACTGACTGAAATGGAGAAGGGGGAGTATGGATCGGTTTAATAAATTGATTTTCAAAATTACCCCTTAAGTCCCTCATCTTTCATAAGTGTTTTAAGTGCAACCCCCCTTATTTTAAATAGTTATCTTCAGTCCCCAAGTTTCAAATACAATTATTTTAGCCGCTACAATTTTAAAATATTTAAGACAGCCATTTTTGTTTCTTAAAAATTTAATTAAGCCCTAAACTTTTTTAAAATTTAATTATGTTAAATTTTCAAATTAGACCCAAATCTTTTATTTTATTTTTAAATACTAAATTTTCCAAAATTTCTAATTTAAATTTATTTTCTTTGGCTAGATGACGCGAACGGACGATTAGAGACTTGAAGTTTTTCCCGCTCGATACATATACTCGTTAAGCTTTGAGGTAGACTCATACTCTATAATTTATTTAGCTATGATTTGCATGTGAATCTGGAATTATGTAAATCATATATGATGTTATGTTCATGTGATTAACCATGAGGGGTAAGACGGGCAAATGCTCTCCCGAAAATTGTGTATAAAGAAGAAAAGTTATATGCGCTATAACTTCCATGCATAATTGCATGTTGAATTAAGACAAGACAAGGCTACTTTTCGCACTTATGTGATTATGCGATATGTTATGATGTTATGAGAAAAATATGTTAGCATGATTACATGTTTATGTGCAAATTTATGGATTATGTGAATTATTCGGTTATGAGTTTACTGAGTATTTCTTAGAAATACTCACCCCGTTATTAACAATTTTTTTTCAGACTTCGGAAACGGTGGCGAGTGATGGACACAAGTGGCAAAGAAATAATTAAATGTTATTTTAAATATTAAAATTTCCGTTATTTTAAGTCGAACGTTATTTTGTACCGACTATGGAGAATTTGGATTTTTATTCTTATGAATGATTGGAAAAAATATTTTATGCAAAAAAATTTAAATTTTCAATTATCCCCGCTAAATGAATATTCTTTTTGAAATTGAGTTTGAGACGATGAAGTGGCGTTTCGAGTATTTAGAACTCGGGGCGTCACATTAGGACACGGTGAGATTGATTCTCAAAGGATTTCTCTAGGTTTGGTTGAAGCCAATAAGGAAGATATAGTAAGAACAATTCCATATGTTCTTCAAATTGATAGTGATCCTAAAACCTATAAAGAATCAATGATTTCTAGAGATAGCACATTTTGGAAAGATGCTATCAATGACTAAATGAATTCTACAATGTCCAACAATACTTGGAAGATTGTTGATTTAATGGCTGCATCAAAAGTCATTGGTTGTAAGTGAGTTTTTGATAAGTGCTTTATTAGCACTTATTTTGTGCACTTATAGCCTTAGTTGTTGATTTGATCCTATTTAAGTATTGTTAATGCATTTTATGTTTTATGTTATATATGATCATAAAGGAAGAGAAAAGAGGAAGAAAGAACCAAAATGCACCTAAAATTGAAGTTTGGGGACCTTGGATGCAATTTATTTACGGCCGTAAATCTTTGATAGGAGTAGGCAAAAATTGTGCAAAAACTACCTTACGGCCGTAAACCAAAAGGTTATGGCCGTAACCTCCAAGTGTAAAATTTTTGCAGAAACTAACTTACGGGCGTAAAGAAGAAGTTACGGCCGTAACTTGCTCGCCAAGAAACTTTCTTGTCTGATTCATGGCATATTTTTGATATGTCTTGATCCCAACTCTAGGGCACGTTTTGGTGGCTATAAAAATGGAAATTCATGACATAAAAAATGTGAAAAAAATTGTTGAAGAGAGAGCGGCTTGCTTGGAGCTTGGAAGAGGAATCAAGTGAATCGAGAAGGTGAATCAAGAGCGAAAATTCTGGATTTCTTCATGACTTTAAGCGGCTAAGTTCTCTACCTAGTTCAGGGGGGACGTTATATTTATTTTCATTATGTTGCTATTTTCCAACCAGTAATTTAGTATTAAATTCTATATTCTTGATTGTTGGATTTCTATGCACTTTATTTCAATTAATACAATGATTTATGTGATTTAGGCATATCTCATATCTTGTTGTGTTGATGCATGCTAAATTGAATGATTATATCCATAATTGTCTTATTGTTCAATTCATAGTAGCAATTGGGATTTATGCAATTCCATTGGAAATTCAACCTAGGTTAATCATCACGAGCTTGTGTGATTGGTAATCTAGATCACCTAAATTCTTCTTGAGTTAGTTGGTTATTGTATTAAATATAAAGAGCTTATTTTAGATTGTCCAATAGCTATATTTTGATTAGAGAGCTTGTTCTAATTAAACACAATTAAGGAAGAAAAGAGGTAGTTAGAACTTGTTAATTACTTACTGATGATAAATCAAGAATTGAATTGAGTATGTATTACTTGGAAAATAGTAACATTGTGACAAAATACGACTGAACCTGAGGACTAGGATTTATTAATAATTGATTTATATTCCAACTAATTTACATGTTTACTTTATTCTTCAAGTCATTTACAATATTTAAACTCAAAATCCCCCATTAATTCTAATTGACATGACACTGTTTTAGTTCCCGTTCTTTGTGGGATCGACTCTTACTTCCGCTATTACAATTAAAACTGATAATTGGAAAATAAGATATTTAATTAAATTTTGGTGCATAGCGAGGCGCATCAGTTTTCGAAGGAAATACAAAACTCATGGTTCAATCCAAACTTATTAAGCAAGATTAGTTACTAAAGGTTTTCGACAAAAGGAAGAAATAGATTACTTTGACACTTATGCACCCGTAGCTAGAATTACTTCTATTAGAATTCTTTTTGCATTATCTTCTATACAGGATTCATGTGTACATCAAATGGATGTTAAGAATGTATTTTTAAATGGAGAATTAGATGAAGAAGTTTACATGGAACAAACGGAAGGTTTCATCTTTTGGGTAATGAAAATAAAATTTGTAAACTTGTTAAATCTTTATATGGTTTAAAATAGACTCCTAAAAAATGGCATGAGAAATTTGATAATACAATAATGTCTTTTGGTTTTTTGCATAGTACGGTGGATAAATTTCTATATATTAAATAAAAACTGTGATAGATATATTATATTTGTATGTTTATATGAGGACGAAATGATGATTATAAGTAATCACATGGACGATATAATAGAAACGAAGAGGTTTCTATAATCAACACATTCAAAATGAAAGATCCTAGTCAAAGATACCATATTGGGTATCAAAGTGATAAAAAATGATTTGGGTTTTTCATTAACTCAATCACATTATATTGTGATTGAAAAGTTCAAAACACATGAACATTAAAGAGTCAAATACTCAGTTTGATTCAAGAATCAAACTTGTGAAGAATGTTGGAAGGGCTATTGGACAACTCGAGTATACAAGTGCAATTGGTAGTCTAATGTATGTTGTTCAATGTACAAGACTGGACATTGTATTTAATGTAAGTAGACTTAGTAGGTTTACAAAAAATCCAAGTGTTGAACATTGGAAAGCAATTGTAAGAGTAGTTGGTTGTTTAAAGGGAACCAAAAATCTTGACTCCAAATTCTAAATTCTCAGCTATACTTGAAGGGTATACCGATGCAAGTTGGATATCAAGCGCTGGTGAAAACAAATCAACCTCAGGATGGTTGTTCACTCTTGGAGGAGGTGTTGTTTCTTGGAGATCTAATAAACAAACAATGATTACACGTTCCACTATGGAATCCGAGTTCGTAGTATTAGTTGAAATGGGAAAAGAAGTAGAGTAGCTTAAGGATCTTCTTTATGAAGTACCAGTAGATACGAAGAACGAGTCTTCAATATCTATACTACATGATAATCAAGCTACAATAGCAAGAGCTTATAATGAAGTCTAAAATGGAAAGTCTAGACACACAAGGAAATTAATAAAGGATTGAACAATTTCACTTACTTATGTAAGATCAAGTGAAAACTTGGCTAATCCATTTACAAAACCTCTTACCAAAGAATTGGTAATATAAACGTCGAGTAGGATGGGGCTTAAGCTCCTAAAGTAAAATTCACCAATGACGACAACCCTACATGTTATTACGAAATGAGTAATTTACGAGTTCAAATGGTAACAACAAGTTATTCAATAAGTGAATTGTTTGCAGCACTTAGAAAATCAGTTTTGAATTTCTATCAATTGCCCTCCTAGGTGGCAGTCTTCTCCGTAGCTCCTCTGCCATAATGTCCTCGAATTCCTGTATAAGCTTTCGGACAGGTTTTGGAATAGGACCATATGCCTTTTCAATCTCTTATGGACGAAGAGTGCACAAAAATGAGGGTTCATTTCTCTTGAAGCCCTTATTGAATTGCATGGCCGAGATGCTCCTCTTACCCTATCTCCTTTCCAGTGTAGGTATTAAACACGGTTTAGTACCCATCATCATTAAGGAGTCAGAGTGTGGAAACACTGCTGTCTTTGTATCCCACAAAAATTTCAATCCAAAAATAAGTTTCAAATCTTCTATCTGAACCACTGATAAATTAGTCCTTCCATCAAAAGGACTAGCCTTGACTAACACGAATTTAGCTACCCAGCAATTGGATGAGCAGCCGAGTTGATAGCCTTGACTTTTCCACTACCTTCTCTAGAACCAACCCAAGATGTCCTACTTCAGAGCTTGCAAGGTATTTATGGGTTTCTCCGGTATCCACCATAGCCTTGGTGGGCTTTCTATTGATCTTCAAATAATTGTACATTAGCCCTTTAGCCCAAAAAATGCGAGGTTTTGACTCTTCCAGTTTTGCCTCATTCAAAGGAACTTTCTCTTTTCAGTTGTTCGATGTGATGTTGTCTTGCACCGACGTGAAAATGCACCGACCACCTCCTCGTCCTCTTCAGAATCAGTCTCACCATGATTACTAATAGGTGGGGCATCTTTTTTCGAAGTTGATAACCTACTTGCTAGTTGGAAATAGGCATTCGCCATTCATTTTGTGAACAATTAGACACTCGATGAGATCCTTCACATAAAAAAACATACAATTTTAGTAGCACTATTAGATCTACCCTTCGGTGTCTTTCCTTTATTCCATTACTTTGGTTGCTACCTTGATAGTTGCCTAAATGACTACCTTGATGATAACCCCAGAAGTTGTTCAAACATGAATCTTGATAGCCACCTCTTCTTTGGTTAGAGTACTGTTCTCCCCCATTTGAACTCGAGCTAGTTCTGAAAGGTTTATTTCCTCTACCACCAGATTGACTAATTGCAAGTGGTCAATCTTACTTAGTTTCAGTTAGATAGTCCATAAAGCATTCGACATTTAACGATCCAAAAATTTTGACATCCTTTATTTCCCATTATGTTGTAATGAAAGTGTTTTATAATTTATCTAATTATTTTGGAATGTAAAGAAAGAGAAACGGGATTTAACAAAAATATTAAATAATAAAACTTGCGATAATAATGTGTTTAAGTACCTCCCTTCTCAAGACATTTTTGATCCCTTTCGACCTCCTTTTATTACATCGTGTATATGTATGGACAAGTTCTCGGAATGATCATTGAGAATATGAAAACAATTTTCAAGTTCGATTAATGGATAGTACTCAGTGAATTTTTAAATTTAGTACTTTACCGAAACGGTAAAGAAAAGTTGTTTTTGGTAGCCTACTTTGGTGAGTCATAACTTTCTCAAGAGTTATTCATTTCCTGAGCTGTAAAATGTACGAGGTGTCACCTCTTATTGCCACCACCATCTTGTAGATTTGTTTTGTCATCCAACCTATACATTCCACCTCCAACTTGCCTTTATAGCTCCTACTTCCTTCCACCCGTGGAGATAAAAATTTGGTCAATTCCTTAGTTGCAAAGAAAGATCAAGTCGGTTAGGTTGAAGTTGAGTTTATCTACGTCCATGTCCTTCCATCCATTAAGTGCTCCTTTTCACACTATAAATAGCCATATTTTGAAACGGAAATGAGACACCAAAATATGAGCCAAGAAACCATTAGTAGAATAATAGTATTATTACTCCAAAATTATAGAATTTTAAGTTAAGATCATGTTTAGATATTTTTCTAGGATCAAGACTTGTTAAATTAATAACATGATCTTGGTATCCTAAATATGTTTTGAAACCTTAAAAAAAATCCAAGAAACTAAACTTAACTATGCTGAATCGATTGCATGTATCAATACCATATATTGAGAATTGAAAATTGAAGATGAACATGTATCAAATACATTTTCATGAAGTATCGATACTCCTGTAAAATAGAATGTACCAAACTTCTTTTAGGCACTTTTGGATCAAGGTGAGTGAAAAATGTTTATTTGTTTACTTGATATAAGTTTGATATGATCTCATTATAAGTATTTCATATTTAATTTCTATATGATTATTATATCATCATATTGACAAAAATATTTATCTGGATGTTTAATATAAAAGGGGTAATTGAAGTTATCATCGTTAATTTATCTTGTCTCTAACGGTTACTTATTAGCTTGTCTAAATATAAAGAGATGATTAACAAAGTAATCATCACTAATATTTTTTAACGCTACATTTAGTATTGTCGTGCACTTGTTTTACGTAAAGTAATACATGTTTGTTTGAACATGTAAGAGAGTAGTAAAGGTTAGCCTTTGGTATCGATACATTAAGATCCTAACAAGTTTCTGTTTTCTTTTAAATATCAATACATTAATCATGTTTCGATACATATTAAAGTTGTCTAGTTACAATTTAAGACTGTGATCAATATTATTTGAATAACCTTTATTCTTGTTACTCGTTCATTGAACATATAGATATTGTGAGCAACACGTACTTGCTTATGTATACTTGATTATGTGATCTGAAATGCTACTTTTTGACACATTGCATTAAAATGGTTTTTATACTTTTTCGTATGCATGACACGAAAAGGATTTTATTAGATGATATTACAGTCATACTCTATCCCATTTGTCTTTCGTGCCACGGAGTTCGGTCACTGGATCACGATTTGGTTACGCTTGTTATCTGTGATTAATTTTCCTAGTTTTTATTGAGTGTCATGCTTTTTATCTGAGAGTGATTTCCCTGCTTAATATCTTGAATTAAATTCCCCAGTTATTATATGTGCGCTTGGGTTTGTAATTGATTTGTAATATGGGCCCCACTAAAAGTCATGTTCTCTTGAAAATACACACATTGGCATTAGTCTTGAATATCTTGTACTGGACTTGAATACTTCAATATCTTGTACTAAACTTGAATACTTGAATATCTTGCACTGGACTTGGACACTTGAATAACTTGCACTGGACTGGAATACTTGAATATCTTGACTTGGATACTTTAATATCTTGCATTGAACTTGAATACTTGAATATGTTACATTGGGCTTGAATATATTGCATTGATCTTGGATATATTGTACTGGTCATTAATATATGAGAATAACTTGTCTGCGTACAATAATACATGTGTACCATATTCTGCTCATTGGCATACTATGCTCACTCCACAACCCCAAACTTTCTAGGGAGACAGAGAAATGAAATGAAAGATGTTAGTGCGGATCTTCAGACGGCGAGACAGATAGTACTATGTTAGATGATGACCTGTGAGTTGTGGACATACATAATAAAGTTTTTTGTATTTAAACTGCCAAACTCAATATTTTATTATTGATTCTATTTATCTAAAATATTTTAAAGTCAAGATCTTTTATATTAACTAGAAATACTTTAAATATAACTATGTTACTTTTTAAAGAAATGGGCTTTACTTTACATAAAGTGATTTTGAAATCTCAGTCATGTGATGCTGTTTACTTCATCGACTTATGAAATGAAAATAAAAGTATTTTCGCCATTTGTTCTCTTTCGAAATAGAATAGGCACATCTATTAGACCGTTTGAACCCCAAAGGGAAGGATTTTGAAATCTCAATCATGTGACGTTTACGTTATCGACTAATGAAATGAAAATAAAAACATTTTTGCAATTTTTTTTATACGTTACAAGTTGGTTTCAGAGTTTAAGAATGTCAAGAAAAATTCGCGTACGTGATACGACAGCTCCCATTGCCATGCTCAAATCTGTAACCTTCTGCCTCTGAATTTCTATACGTGTCCACTGTTTCAAGCCTTCCATGAAAGTGAAGAGCTTGTCCTTTTCCGACATGTCTCGAATATTCAGCATATGCCCTGAAAAGGCTTTCACATATTCCCTGATGGAACCCGTATGTTTCAATTCTCACATTACCCGACAAGCATGATATTCCACTTTTTCTAGAAAGAACTGGGTTCGAATCATTTTTTCCAGAAGATCTCAAGAATCTATCCTGAACATGTTGGCCTAAATATCAACATATTTTGTCTGCCACCATAATTTTGTATTTTACCCAAATACATGGTAGGTATCACCACCTTTCTTGGTTCATCTCTAATACCAGGGACAAGAAAGAATTGTTCCATGTTAAACAGGAGTGCCCCTCCATAGGCACATGGTTCCAAGATTCTGACCCTAGGTGCATACTCTTCTTGTACGAGAGCTTGCCCATTGCTCACCGCACGGAGAATTCGCAGCTGGACTCATAATGTTTCCATTTCTTCCTGCGGATCAAGAATGATTGTAACGGCTTCAGTTATTGCTACGCAAGCCACTCAGCTTTCATTCAGTTGGATGTGCAGTTCTCGAATATCTGATTCCACCATTTCAACATTTTCCTCAAGGCCTTCAACAACATAGCATAACCTGGTAGTTTACCCATCAAGCACATCCATGCTTTGTTTAGTACTCTTCTTAACATCACCCACATCAGTGGTCTGTTATGCATTTGGATCCATTGTTTTCTTATCGAGGGACGTGAGCTGTGCTCTGAAACCAACTTTAATGGGGCGTCTTTCTTCTTAGTACAGAAAGGGGCACTGTGCGGTAGTAGTCTACTCCGATGGACTACCTTCAGCCTTTTCTCGATCACTTCAGGACGAAAAAAGATTTGAATACAATTTGAAGAAAGCTTTACGATAGAGAATTTGAATGCATTGGAATTTGATTGTTCATTGATTGAAAAAGGCAGTAAATTACATTGATTGATGAAAGTAGTAAATTACAAATACTGGTGCAGGGGTGGATAACAGTAAGCTTGAAAAGTTTTGAATACCTATTACCCACCATAATAATTGCTTAATTAGAAAAAAAAACATAAGTGACAGGAGTAGACGTTTAAAAAACAAGGAATCATAATAAAAATTTATAATTGGCAGAGTAAAATTACAACTGAAATGAAATATTACAACTGAAAGGAAATTAAAAAAACTTCAAATAATATTTACAAAATGTGATCGAAGTTGGGAAAACTGCGGTCAAAGTTGGGCAAACTGCGACTGCAAGTGGGTTAAGGGGCTAAGTATTAGCTGCAGTCCTTGACATAAGGATGCAAATTCCACCAAGGAAGGAAGTCTGGATAATGCACAAACAAGAGGCAGACGAGAGTACAAGAAACAAAGGATCAACCGAGAATCACCAAGAATAAAGGACAGTCATGAGTGGTACAGTTGTGATGCCCTAGGAGTGGCCATAAATTAAACTAAATAGGTTATGGTTATGGCTTGGGTTGGATTGTCTATCTTGCAGGTCGAGCCCATTAAATCCTCCAATTAGCTGCTTAGTGGCTCGTGGACTATCTTTGTAAATGGACTACCAAATGCGGACTGAGATTAAATATAGTGGAAATTACACACTCCCATGTTTATTAAAGTTGTAAATTCAAAGTTCCAATTTTAAACTATTCATTCAAAACTCAGGTCTGAATTCAATATTTTATTTTAAATATTATATTAATCTAACCTACTACATCCCCAACATTGTGGCACCCACCCAGTCCCTTCAACACCGATTCATTTTCAATTTCTGGAAGGTAAGATCTACAAACAAAATTGGGGGATTCTGAAACCTCGAAGATGGAGAGAATATGGCTAGACGTAGAAACAGGGAAGTACAGAATGTTATGAAAGCAATGGTGGTGGTAACGGCTATGGGTAAAACGGAGGAGATGGTTATGGGTACAAGTACAACGAAGGCAGATGAAATCGAGGTGGAAGTTGTGGGGACGATGGATACGGAGGTGGTGGAGGATATGGTGTATGCTAATATGTGTGTTTGTGTGTGCGCGTGCGCGCGCGTGTGCGTGTTGATTTTTGTCCCTCTACAAATTCTTGTGTATGGTAGCAGGTGCCGCACAAGGAAGAAGCCATAGGGTCAATAGATACCGTGGTGGTGGAGTCTATGGCGTACGATAATATGTGTGATATGTATGTGCTAATTTGTGTCCACTACAAATTTGGGTCTGGTTGCGATGATGATGGATGTAACAGTCGTTGTGGTGGTGAGTCGTGGTGATGGTGGTGTTGTTTTGAGGGGTAACATCGCAGGTTGTTGTGGTGGTGGTGGTGGTGGCCGGCGCGGTGGTGGAGTCACTGGAGTGTAGTTTTGGTGGTGGTATTTGCCAGCAGGTGGTGGTGAGGAGACTATATGTTGGTGGTGGTGGTTGTGCAATAGGCGGAAATGGCCGCGGAAAATGGTGGTGGCGGGGGTAGTGTAACTATTTGACATTTGTAACTAATTATTTTGAGTGTTTCTGACCAATTATGTGAATGAACGTGACCATTAAATTATACGTGACCCTAGATAAATTTAAGATTGTGACCTATAAAATTAGAGATTTGTTCCATAAATAAGTGGTGGTGGTTTAAGTGTGCGGTGGTGGCAAGGCGACTGTGGTGGTGGTGGCTGTGTTGGTGGTGTTGGTGGCTGTGGAAAAGGTGTTGGTGTCGGTGTCTGATGTTAAGCTGGTAGCTATGGAGTTCACACTGCTTCAATCTGCCTGGAGTTCGTACTGCTTCGATCTAGGTCGCGTTGCATCACGTATGGCCGTGGTCAATAATGTTGTTCCCAGCGATGTTTGCTCTGGCCATTAATGGTGGTGGTGGTGGCGGTGAGGTCAATATGGTGATGTTGGATGTCAGTGGTGGTGCTGGTGATGATGATGTGTGATGCAAACCACATAGCAATTGTAGCTACGCAACCCACAAATTATTGGAATCGACCCAAGAACGCCAAAGAATCATGATTTCGAGATTGATTCAAATTAATTGAACCAAGCAACCAACACAATCAATAGATATGCTGACCTCTTGATCACAATGAAAATAAATCTCACCCAAGATTTGAACAAACAAGAATTAAACTCGCAAGTTCGGATTTTATTCAATAAAGAATAAAGTATGAAAGCAAATTGCCTCTCAATAATAATATCAAAGTTGTGTATGAATAATGAAAATTACATCCCTATAAATAGGGTCAAAAACTAGGTTAAGAGATTTAATTATACTAGGAAACAACTAGCTAAAAATAAGGAAATAAAAATTAACCTAAAATTACTCGTATATGTTTTTACGGTAGTGACCCTACCCTTTACGGCCGTAACTTGGTTTCTGTTTAATAGTTACGGCCGTGACATAATTATTTACGACCGTAATTCTTATTTCTGAAAATCTCGTTCTTTAACCCGAGGCTTCATTACGGCCGTGATAAAAGCTTCTTACGGCCGTAAGTCCAATTTCTCAATTTTCAGCAGTGAGCTCTACACGGCCGTAAGAGTTACGGGTTACGTCCGTGAATTTTGAAACTTTGCAATTTTCTTCGACGGCTTGAATGATGTTGATCCACTCATCGTTTTGGCTCGGTCCCAACATGAAACTTGCTTCTTTTGATGACACGAACATTGTTTTGGCCATTGTTTCTTGAACTAACTTGTCCATTGCTTCATTGGCCCTCTTTGTTTGCAATCGAGTCATCGGTCCTCCTTTGATCTTCAACAGATCTTTGTGCTGGCATGTATCCGTGGTCTGGATCACATCATCCCCTCCCTCTTCGAAAGGATTCGACCTCGAATTTGTACTTGCATCAAATGGAGATAGATCAGAAACATTAAATGAAGCCGAAACATTATACTCACCAGGAAGATCGAGTTTATAGGCATTGATGTTGATCCTTTCGATCACTTGGAATGGACCATCTCCTCGCGGTTGTAACTTTGACTTGCGTTGTTCTGGAAACCCTCCTTTCTCAAACGTACCCAAACCCAATCACCGGGTTCAAATATGACGCCTTTTCTTCCTTTGTTAGCCTGCGAAGCATAATGTTCATTTTTCTTTTCAATCGCCAACCTCACCTTGTCGTGGAGTGATTTAACCATTTCAGCATTTTTCTTTCCATCTAAGCTACTACGTTCATTCACAGGTA
Organism: Ligustrum vulgare; assembly: GCA_963555705.1. Taxonomy (NCBI): domain Eukaryota; kingdom Viridiplantae; phylum Streptophyta; class Magnoliopsida; order Lamiales; family Oleaceae; genus Ligustrum; species Ligustrum vulgare. The sequence continues at coordinate 33,549,449 of OY743174.1, forward strand.
AAGGAATTAAATCCAATGGTGTTAGCGGATTAAATCCATAAACAATTTCAAATGATGAATAAGAAGTAGTAGAATGTATAGCCCTATTATATGCAAATTCAATAAATGGTAAACACTCTTCCCAATTTTTCATATTTTTATTGATTATGGTGCGCAATAATTGAATCATTGTCATATTTACTACCTCGATCTGTCCATCGGTCTGTGGGTGACAAGTTGTAGAAAAAAGTAGTTTTGTTCCTAATTTGTTCCACAAGACTCTCCAAAAATGACTAAGGAATTTAACATCCCTATCCGGAACAATACTTTTAGGAACCCTATGTAAGCGTACGACTTCCCGAAAGAAAATTTCAGCTATGTTAGTAGCATCATCAGTTTTGTGGCATGGTATGAAATGTGCCATTTTACTAAAACGATCTACTACCACAAAAATTGAATCTCTTCCCTTCTTAGTCCTAGGTAATCCTAAAACAAAATCCATAGAGATATCGACCCAAGGTTCACTAGGTACAGGTAAAGGCATATATAATCCATGGGGTTTAATCCTAAATTTAGCCTTCTTACAAGTAATGCATCTATTACAAACCCGAACCACATCAATCTTCATCTTAGGCCAATAGAAATGTTCACTTAGGATTTCAATGATCTTTTTAACCCCAAAATGACCCATTAAACCTCCACTATGGGCCTCTCTCACAAGTAACTCTCTCATTGAATACCTAGGGACACACAATTTATTTTCTCGGAATAAATAATCATCATGTTTAAAGAACCTATCCACAGCCCCTTTACCACATAATTCATAAATATTAGAAAAGTCCAGATCACTAGCATACATGTCCTTAATGTATTTAAATCCAAGTAATTTAGAATTTAAAGAATTTAAAAGAACATACCTTCGAGACAATGCATCTGCCACCACATTTTCCTTACCTTGTTTGTATCGGATGACATAGGGAAATGTTTCGATGAATTCTACCCACCTTGCATGTCTCTTACTCAGCTTAGCTTGACCCCTCAAATGCTTCAAGGATTCATGATCAGTGTGTATCACGAACTCCCGTGGCCACAAGTAATGTTGCCATGTCTCCAAAGCGCGCACAAGTGAATATAACTCCTTGTCATATGTGGGGTAATTAAGTGCAGCCCCTTTTAGTTTTTCACTAAAATAGACGATTGGCCTTTGATCCTGCATTAAAATAGCTCCAATGGCTAGCCCTGAGGCGTCACATTCAATCTCAAAAGCCTTGTCAAAGTTAGGAAGTGATAAAACCGGTGCTTTACACAACATATTTTTGATTGTTTCAAATGCATGTTCCTGTTCTACTCCCCATTTAAAACCTACACTTTTTTTTGACAATTTCTGTGAGTGGTGCGGCAATCGTGCTAAAATTTTTAACAAAGCACCTATAAAAACTAGCCAAGCCACGAAAACTCCTAATCTCAGTTATGCTTTTAGGTGTTGGCCATTCTTTAATAGCTTTGACTTTTTCTTCATCTACTTCTATTCCTTTAGTACTAACCACATAGCCAAGAAACACAACTTTTTCCATGCAAAAATCACACTTTTTAAAATTAGCAAAAAGTTGCTCTTGTCTTAAAACCACAAGCACACACCTAATATGCTCCACATGCTCATTCAAAGTTTTACTATATATCAAGATATCATCGAAGTAAACTACAACGAATTTACTTATAAATGCACGTAAAACATGATTCATTAAACGCATAAATGTGCTAGGTGCATTAGTAAGTCCAAAAGGCATTACTAACCATTCATACAGGCCATACTTAGTTTTAAAAGCAGTTTTCCACTCATCTCCTTCTTTCATTCGAATTTGATGATAATCACTCTTAAGGTCAATTTTACTAAATATTCTAGAACCATACAATTCATCCAACATATCATCTAAGCTAGGAATAGGATAACGATACTTTACCGTTATGTTGTTGACGGCCCTACAATCAACACACATTCTCCAAGTCCCGTCCTTTTTGGGTACAAGTAACACGGGGACGGCACATGGACTCATACTTTCCCTTATATACCCTTTGCTCATCAAGTCCTCCACTTGCCTTTGGAGCTCCTTCGTCTCCTCGGGGTTACTTCGATAAGCGGGGCGGTTCGGAATGACTGCTCCAGGTACAAGATCAATTTGATGTTCAATACCTCGAATGGGTGGTATCCCACTAGGTATGTCATCTGGAAACACATCCTCGAATTCTTGTAATAAAGAAATAGTCAAACTAGGGAGGGATTTGTTAGTTTCATCAAAGGCAAGGAATGAATCCTTGTACAATAAAAGGACCATTGGTCGTTTTTCCATGAATGCTTTCTTGATTTCACTCCTTTTTGCGTAGAAACTCATTTTTCTTTCTTTTCTGGCACTCTTCGCTCCCTCTCCTTTTTTTGAGGTATGTACCCCAACACTCCTTTTTTCTCTCGCCTCTCCTTTTTCTGGAGTCGTGGCTCCAACTCTCTTTTCCTCTCCTTTTTCTGAGGTCGTGGCCTCAACTCTCTTTCTCTCATTTTCCCTCACTTTTTTTTCTTCATCATTTTTCAATTTTATTTGATCTTCATACACTTGTGACGGTGTCAATGGTGCAAGTGTAATGGTTTTTCCCCCTTTGGTAAAGCTATACCTATTTTTATACCCATCATGTGTTACCTTCCTATCATATTGCCAAGGTCTACCCAATAAAATGTGTCCGGCGTGCATAGGAACCACATCACACATAACATCATCCACATAGCTACCAATAGAAAAACTCACCAACACCCTCCTATTCACCTTAATTTCTCCACTATCATTTAACCATTGAAGCCTATAAGGTTTAGGATGTTTTAACAAAGGTAATCCTAATTTTTCAACAAGTATAGTACTAGCGACGTTAGTGCAACTACCACCATCAATAATCATACTACATACCTTGTTATTAATGCGACATCGTGTATGGAATATGTTCTCCCGTTGTTGTTCCAAATCATCCGTGTTGATTTGAGCACTAAGAGCTCGCCTTGCCACTAATAACTCGCCATGCTCCCCGGATAATATATCCTCATCATCACATATTTCCTCCAACGCCGGCATATGGCTATAATCCTCTTCCTCACTATCACTCTCCATGGCTCCATCCTTCCGCACAAGTATCACTCGCCTATTAGGACATTGAGATGCCACATGTCCTCTCCACAAACATTTGAAGCATTGAATGTCTCTACTCCTAGATGGTTGAGGTTCCCCTTTAGGTACGAGTTTATTAGCTTGTTCCTCCTTCCCTTTTGGTGCCTCAAACTTCCCTTTTGGTGCTTCAAACTTCCCTTTAGAAACAGCCACATCTCCTTTACTTTCCCACTTCGGCTTCTAAGAAGAATTAGAACCAGATTGATACCTTGCTGTTCCCTTTTTCTTTATTTGCTTCTCCACCTTTATAGCCATGTGCAACATATCTTCCATCTCCAAATAATGTTGTAGTTCAACCACATTAGCTATATCCCTATTCAACCCATTCAAAAATCGAGCCATCATAGCCTCCCTATCCTCTTCTACATTGGCTCTAATCATCAATATCTCCATCTCCTTATGATAATCCTCCACACTCTTTGATCCTTGGTATAGACTTTGTAATTTTTTATGAAGCTCTCGATGGTAATGACTAGGAACGAACCTCTTTCTCATGATAGTTTTTAACTCATCCCAAGTACTAACGGGTCTCTCGCGATTCCTCCTCCTAGAAGTCACCAATTGATCCCACCAAGTAATAGCGTAATCGGAGAATTCAAGTACAGCTACTTTAACCTTTTTCTCTTCCGAATAAGTGTAGCAGTTGAAAATTAATTCCATCTTCTTTTCCCATTCTAGGTATGCTTCCGGATCACTCCTACCCTTGAATGACGGAATTTTCATTTTGATGTTGCTCATACTACCATCTATTCTATCGCCACCAAGATCTCTATCCCTTCTTCCATGCCTAACTACTCTATCCACAATTGCCCCATCGTCAAAATCACTACCTTCTTCATTCTCATCGATCCCCTCTACTCTACGACCTTGCCCACCTTTCCTACGGGCATTAGGCACTTCTCGAGGTTGCTCAAGCCTTTCTAACCTACCTAACACATCCCCAAACAACCGCTCAAACCGTTGTACCATCTCTTCCGTCATGTTGACTCGATTGTTGTTTTTTGTAGTAGAAGATTGTTCAGACATCCTAAAACTAAATATTATATGCCTCACGTGTATTTCGTTCGTGTATCACTCAAATTTGGCTTTTACCCTCTATTGATCTCACCTCTCTGCCTTTTTCCACTCAATGACTTTCACCCCAATTGCTTCAAAGAACGAACCCGAACTCAAACAAGTTTAAGCCCGAATGATTCAAATCGAGTAAGAGTGAGAATTTTATGAACTGTTTGGAAAACTTGAAGAATACCTTTAGAGAATGGAATTTGACTCGATATAGAACTTGACACTTTTTATGGAAACTAAGGTTGAGTCAAGAATATATTTCTGGAAACCAAATAACAGCTATTTTTTTTTCTTGGACTTGGAATTTTCGTTTTTTTTTTTTTTTTAAAGATTTCTCGAAAATTCAACTTCGAGAAAGACGAAACAAACGAAATTTAATTTGGATAACAAACGAAGGAAATAACGACTATTGAATTTTTTTGTGACACTTTTTGATTAAAAACTCAAGAACTGGAAGAACATGAAGAACAAGATTAAAGAAGACTCAAGAAAACAAAACAAAGATATAACATTGATTTTTGGAACCTAAGCTCTGATACCAGATGATGCAAACCACGTAGCAATTGTAGCTACGCAACCCACAAATTATTGGAATTGACCCAAGAATGCCAAAGAATCACGATTTCGAGATTGATTCAAATTAATTGAACCAAGCAACCAACACAATCAATAGATATGCTGACCTCTTGATCACAATGAAAATAAATATCACCCAAGATTTGAACAAACAAGAATTAAACTCGCAAGTTCGGATTTTATTCAATAAAGAATAAAGTATAAAAGCAAATTGCCTCTCAATAATAATATCAAAGTTGTGTATGAATAATGAAAATTACATCCCTATAAATAGGGTCAAAAACTAGGTTAAGAGATTTAATTATACTAGGAAACAACTAGCTAAAAATAAGGAAATAAAAATTAACCTAAAATTACGCATATATGTTTTTACGGCCGTAACTTGGTTTCTATTTAATAGTTATGGCCGTGACATAATTATTTACGACCGTAATTCTTATTTCTGAAAATCTCGTTCTTTAACCCGAGGCTTCATTACGGCCGTGATAAAAGCTTCTTACAGCCGTAAGTCCAATTTCTTCAATTTCTCAATTTTCAACAGTGAGCTCTTCACGGCCGTAAGAATTACGGGTTACGGCCGTGAATTTTGAAACTTTGCAATTTTCTTCGACGGCTTGAATGATGTTGATCCACTCATCGTTTTGGCTCGGTCCCAACATGGAACTTGCTTCTTTTGATGACACGAACATTGTTTTGACCATTGTTTCTTGAACTAACTTTTTCATTGCTTCATTGGCCCTCTTTGTTTGCAATCGAGTCATCGGTCCTCCTTTGATCTTCAACGGATCTTTGTGTGGGCTTGTATCCGTGGTCTGGATCACATCAATGTGTAGCCAATAATATGTAATCTGTGACTAGTAAATAGTATGTAACCTAAAATTTTTGATAATTTTTTACCTTTAATCGAATTATTGTGACATGACAATTTGATAATTGTGACAAATTAATTGTTGTGATCTTGATTTGTGACCGAGAAATAAATTGTAATCAACTAAATCAATAATTTGTGATCAAAAAATGAGTCAATCAAATAATTTTATAAATTTTGACCTACAAATTTTATGATCTGTGGCCAAGAATGTAAATCGACCCACTTAATCATCATATCCCCTCGATTTGTTTGGAACCAAAATTCTAACACGACAAAGTAATTTCTTTGGAATTCGACTTGAAATAGTGAGATTTAAAAATAAAATTGAAGTTTAGTAATAAAATTGAAACTAAAATTAAATTCAATAACCCATTAAAATAAATAAAAGTCTGATGACCCAGTTGAACTTTCGCTTGAAAGTTCACCCAAAGGTTTAAACGTGAGTCATGCTCAGGTTTGTTGTCATCCAAAAAGGGCCCTGCTCAATTCGAAATACAACATTGAAAAGAAACAAACATATTACCCAGAAAATTCTGCAACATGGAAAGCAATAAACCAGTCATGTGCTACCACAAAAGAATGCGCACAGAGTATCATCAATTAGCAAGAAGTTCCATAAAAAGACAGTCCGCTAGAGACAACTCCTTTGATAACAAAATCAAGATCTTAATGGGTTAATTATTTTAGCCTCCATTTGGTAAAAAATATTTTTCTCAAAATCACTTTTTTTTTTTTTTTTTTTTTTTCAAAATCACTTTTTAAAATCCACACATTTCTTTAAACTATTTTTCAACCATATACATTATCTAGAAAATATCATATTCTTTAATTTATAAACAAATTTTTTTACCAAATGGAGGCTTAGCCCTTGTTTAGTTTACATTAATTTTTTTTTTTTTTTTTTAATAGTAAACAATCTCAAGTCTCAATCATCTATTAAAAGTCAAGCCCACAATATTTGACTTTTTAACCAAACCTCAACAATCTATTCTTCTAAAAATCACTATTCATTTCAAAAAAACTCTTTTTAAACAATATCAAACACACTCTTAGTTTTATTTGATGTTTCTTTTTATCATGAAACTTCTGTAAATTTCAAGATTCCTAGTGCTTTGATTTCAATTTGATGTTTCTTTTTATCATGAAACTTCTGTCATCCAGCATGTACTTCAATTTCATTTAAATAAGCGGTACGGTGCTGAGTTCTCTAATACACGGAACGATAACATGTAAGAGTTCTTCCAACACTCATCTTATTAGAATAATCTCCTCTTTGTTCACCACACACACACACACACACACACAAAAGATTAATCAACAAGAGAATTTCCTATATCAGAAAACAGGTGAGACAGTATGTTAATTGCAATTCAACTATGTCCTCTACAGGAGAGTTTCTTATACTGCTGTCCTTCATAAGGTGAGAGACGGAAGAGGAAGGGGTCGATCCAAAGGTCCAAAACTAACATTATCTGTTGTAGCTAATAATGATGTAGTTAGATATGCCAGCAAATCTAGCAATGAATCAGATGGAGTGGAGAAAAATGATTCATACAACCGACCCTTAATTTATTGAGACTTGCTTTGTTGACTGTTGTTGTGTATATGAACATGTTTTTGAAGGTTCATCATTAAAATGCTCAGTGAGTTCATTTCCTTCTATACGAGCAGTCAATTCTAACTTCCAGCCAGCAATCCGAACTCAGGTAAGGTCAACCTCCTAGTTTCCATAGAGGTTATCATGCCCTGTGTTGTCCTAGAAATGAACGAGCATCAGGGAAGTTAGGGACAGTTGTGTCCAAACTGCAGCAGCTTATGATTTAAAGAGGGTTTATGTCAAAGAAATCCACAAGTTGTCTATTAATATTAAAACCAAAAAAAAAAAAAAAAGAGAGGGAGAGAGAAAGAAAAGCTACTGATACAAGGTCCTGTACATACATGTCCATCACTAATTCACTATTCATGCTACAGTGAGGGGCCAATATTGATCCATTAAAAAACTAGGACGCAGTCGACAGTAGATTACTGAGAACCTTAAAGTTGTGGAGAGATCAAGGAGAGTGCAAGAACTAGTACTCTTCTAAATGGTGCTAATTTATCCTCCCAACTTTTCAGAAGGAATCAGCTTACACAGCCTATAATGAAATACAATTACTTAGTTTCCACTTCATACTATAATGGATAAAATGATAAGTGAACATATATGACAAGAAGTAAAGGTGCACCAGTTGAACATAAACTCAAAAAAAGATGGATAAGATTGTTGGGACATGAAATGCAGAAACCTAAAGAGACTTCCTTTATAAGTGTGAAGTGATCTAGGCAGAGAGCGTCAGGCAAGGGAAGGATAGCTTGTTTTAGTTGCTAAGCACCCTTTTGCTTTAGTTCTTTCATAGACCTAGCGAAAAACCAAAAGAAGTGGCAAAGAAAATGTTATGTAGCCAACTTCAAATTTATTTAGAACAAAGCCTAGTTTGTTGTTGTTAACTTTTATCCTCCCACACACCAGACACGGAAAGATGCTGGCATGAAAAGCATGAAAGAGACCTAGAATTGAGGAGGAGAAATCATGTTTTGTTTACAAGGATCACCAGAAATGTAATTAAATAATCAAACGAAAAGATTTTGCTATAAAAACTTAACAATACAAAAGTCACAATAAATATTGCATTTGTAGCATTCAAACAAGTTCACCAATTTAGCTTTCAACTGCATGAAGCAGTATAAAACAACTAGAGGATTGAAATGGTTGTTTGAGTACACGTAAACAGCTTTCCTCTTAGAAGAAGATTATTGAGACACCCATCGTGAAGCATCCTACAGCCACCCAAGGACTCAATCTCTCACCTATTCCAGGATTTATATAACGGTGTTAGACTTTCAAAGCATATGTTTAATTTCATACCAAATTCATATGACAAGCATCAGTTATCCTTCCATGGTCACATATAGATGGTGAATATAGCAATAAATATCATCAATCTTTTTTCTTGTTTTTCTATTAACCAAGAAACAGTTAAAAATAAAATAACAGCTTGTCTACTATTCTTCCAAAATTTAATTTAAAAACAAAAAATGCAAGGAACACCTAAATGCCATCAAAGTCTTTCAACCAGCAGCAATTACCCCTCAGTTTTAAATGAACTCCAATAAAACAACTGAATTATGTTTTGCTCTTCTTAACTGATAATTTTCGCGAGACAAATTTTCAGATGCAAAGTCTTCAACAAAAAAGCAGCCCAAGAAGTTCTAAGAATACATCAATATATTTATGAATCACAACCAGACAAAGATTGATGTCAGAAACAACTAACAAGAGCGGGTAAGAGAAAATTAAGTAGATTATCTGTTACTTTTTCCCGAATAAATTCAAAAGGGATAGATTTTCTAGGAAAGGAAGAAAAGGATCAGAAATAGATAAGCAACTATCAACCATGTAAGAGGGATAGAATCCTAGGGAAATGGTGCCACTGAAAATTGATTTACCTTTTATCCATACCTAAGACAGTTTTTTTGAATTCTCTCTCCTTATTATTGGTCAGAAGTTATTTTGTAGTTTTTAATGCATGCCTTTTGAACTACAAAATCTCCAGAAACCTTCAAACTTGTACAAAAATAACATTATGAACCACAAAGTCCTGCAAGACCAGCATTATTACATGTAGTGCTCAAGTAAATCGTACCTATTCTAGCAGCTTTCCAGAAGACACCTCGAAACCTGCCACATTGGTACTTTTAGCATGAATATGAGCATGTTTTAATGGAAGAAAAATGGAAACAAAATAAACCTAATACATAAAAACAAATGAATAAAATGATTAGTATAAGAAAACTAGAGAGGAGAAATAAGCTAACATGGTGCAATTTATTTCTCCACTGAGACTGGGAATTGTATAAATATACCACGTTTGCCGAAAACCCACAACTAACAGCTAGTCCCAAGTGTGGCTACAGAAAAAAAAAAGTGGAGATTTTCTCCATATAATTTTAAGCAGAAAATTATATAGACCCCTGTGATGCTATGAGCCCGGTACAAGCTGAACGGTCTTTCTTATTCTCCTGATTTGGTACAACTCAACCAGTTGGCAAACTGAGTTTGGCAAGTGTCTATTTTGGGGGCTCTACCTTTCCTCAAAAGATGAAGCCATAAGTAACCCAAAATCCCAGGGTTCAGGAAATGAATATCACTGTCATAAATTGGCAGAAGAAAATTGGGAGGTTTTGTTTACACAGTTGGATAAGGCACATATTATACAAAATAAAAGATATTATTTGGCACAATTTTTGCATCCCTCCATTTTGATGAGGAAGCTGAAGGGAGAAAAATGTAATATAAGCTGATTTTACCTTTTTTGTATTTGTCATGTCCCAACATGACAAAGGACATGATGTTAATGATGTAAAAATGGTTTAATTCTATTCACTGAGACCCAACCAGGACAAATCTATGTCCTCTTTCAAATCATATTACAAAAACATAAACAAATAAAATAAAAACAACAATTTTTAATATCAAATTCGCACATCTCACTAGAAAAACCTTCCTAAAGGCTTGTTTGTAAAAGATTTTTTAGAATCATTTTCAACCACATTCTATGGGACCACAACTTTTTCCCACTTATTAATCACACATTCTCCGAAAAATTCAATTTTACCTTGGAAAAATCTATGCCAAACAAACTTTAAATTTTATCTTACACTCAACCGAAAGTACAGAAGATATAAATCGGACAAAAAGACTTCCAGGTTATTGCATTTAAAAGGGTACTGTTTTACTAGAAAGACTGAGCCTTTCAAATGTTATTAAGCTATATCTTACTAATTTTATCATTAAATATTGTCTTTACACAGCTGCAACTATTTGTGTAGATGTGATGGAAGTGTTAAAATTAGAGTCAAACCACAAAAAGGAAGTTCATAACAATGATAACATTCCATCTACTCCTTCAATAAAATTTGAGGACTTGTGAACTTTATTATGACTTACCCATCTGTGGATTATTAGGAACAAACACAAATTATTGAGCTCTAGCATACTTTATCTTCCTGAATTCAACAAGATGAGCTTATAAGCACATTAATCAATGCTTAAAATGTGTTTTATTAATGCACAATAATCTGCACCTTCAAATAAAAAGAGATAGAGGATATCTAAGAGATAGAACGATAGCCAAGTGGGTTGGCGTACAAAGCTTGGATGGTGGCAGATATAGCAGCAATGGTGATTTTAATGGCCGTACTTGCAGAGTTGTGGTCCTATCCATAAGTTAAGGCAGAGGGGAAGGTCTGTAGTGGTAGTAGAAGCTATCAAAAGAGAATTTGGTAAATGGACAAAAGAGATTTTCACTAGATCATTGAATAAGAATAGACAATATAGTTTTCAATTATCAATCTCTGACACAAAGCTTTCGTGCATTCAGAAATCAGATTCCCGGTCATAGAGAAATTCCACCATATTAATGATCAAAAAATCAATGATATACAAAATTTGTGCAAACTGCAAAGAATTAATATTTTGCATTTATTGAAGAATATACCAAAAAGACATACCCAGTTCTCTGCTCAAGAAGAGCCGGAAATTGCAACTTCAAATAAGTGCAGGTACAGATGCCCAACAACACCACTGTGAGGAAAGAGTGGAAATTGAAAAGAGCTGACTGAAAAGCGAATATGGAAATTATCATAACTCACTTCTAATCCAGGGGAAAAAAATGTAGCAATTAACTTCATAACAATGTCTATAAAATGAAATTGTCTTACCATGTTTAAACTATCCCCGTTTTAATAATTTATACCTCCCAGTATGTTACTATGTCTACAACCAAAAGAAGAATTTTTAATTACACGATTAACTAAACGAAAACAGAAATATGAGGGCATGCTTTCAGTGTGCACAAAGTCGATAATATACATGACAGGGAAATAATTCAAAATATACTGCACTAATTTTTACATGAGATTTGAAACAAAGGGGTGTTCTCAATTGAGATTTTGATAAATTTTAAAAGATTATGAATTTTAATGAATTTGTTAGATTTGTATAGATTTCCAAAAAATCCATAAAAAATTCGTTAAAAGTGGTAGTTTGTTATGTGTATTTTTAAGTTTGAAATCCATCCAAATTTTTTAAAATCCTTCTATTAATGAAATCCTTATAAATACATGAGATATGAGGATAGCTAACTTTTAAAGAATTTCCTTAAAATTCATTAATATCTCAGTCGGGAACACCTATATTTTAATGGATTTTATTAAAATTCATTAAAATCTCAAAGGGGATACTTAAATTTAGGGAGACATTTAAAATTCTTCAGAAGGACACCCCAGTAAGATTTTGGTGAATTTTAAAAGATCATAAATTTTAATAAATTTCTTGGATTTGAATAGATTTCCACAAAATCCATACGAATCCCATACAATGATGAAATTTCAAAAGAACTTTCAGAGGATACCTAAATCTTAAAGAATTTTATAGAAGTTCAATAAAGTCTCATTTTGGACACCTAAATTTTAATAGATTTCATCATTTCAATAAGTTTAGTATCTATATCAACATCATAAGTGAGGACATCCCCATAATACAATTTCGTTTCCTTTTCCAAATAAAAATTACACTGAGCACAAATCAGAAATTTGGATTTATCCACCAATAACACATATATCTGTTAAATGCGAAAATGGAAAATATAAATCTTGTGCACTAAAAATAGTACTTCCCACAATTCAATCCTGAAAGCAATAAATAAATTGGATGCAGATTTCTGCAGATGCATTGTAATTTTTATTTTCCATAATTTATAATTCGGAAGAAGAGAGTTATTACCGGAAAATAAAGCGAGAAATCTGACTATGTAAATCGAAGTCTTCTTCGAGCTCTGGAAATTAGGTCAAGACTCCAAAAGGACAGGACATTTGGGAATTTTTTAAAAAAGATGTCGGGAAAATTAGATCAGACCTCTAGTCCGAGTTAGAGCCTCTCCAATTGCGATTTAAATTTAGATCAAAGCATGTATTGGGTAAATGATTTATAACTCGATTTATAAAAAACATAATTTTTCAAATCACTTTTTAATTATATATATATTTTTTATCTTCAATTTTTAATCACATATTTTACTTCAAAATCATAAATAAATCAGTTTATAAACAGTTGCAGTGTTATCATCCCAATTTACACCCTTTTGAATCTATATCAAATTTTTGCTCCAATAAATAAATATAAGTTGTACGAGTTAAATTTAGTTTTTGAACATTTTTTTAGCTAGTAAATTAGTAAATTATATGTTAATCTATTTTTCTTATTTGTGCTTATAAAATATTACGAATAAATCAACCTAAAAAATTAGAGATTTGGTTAAGAAAAATTAAAAAAATTAAAATATTAAAGATTTGCAAATTAATATAAGAATTTCAAATTGTAATCTAAATTAATATAATAGATGCAAATTATTATATCGCATCAAGATTTTATGGATTGATAGTTAAATTTAGATGAAATTTGTTCCATATAAAGGTGTAAAACTAGATGAAAATATTGATCCTTTTTTAGATTTTTGAACGAAATTCTAATTTATATCTCTTTTACACCCTTCTATTGGAGACAATTTTGGTGAATTTGGATATCTAAATCACTAATTAGAGTTAATATACACATTCATTAAAGATGCTATTAAAAGAATTTTTCAAAAAAACTAGAAATCGGTACGACCCAAAATAAAAAAATAAAAAAAAACGAGTCAAGGATCGGAAGATCGAATTAGGATCGAACTGATTTCAGTTAAAAGAATTAATAATTATTCCAAAAATCACAAAATTCTCTAAAACAAACAAGTTATTTTACAAATAAATCAATAATTACTCATTTAAAGATAAAATTAAATCCACAAAAAATATAATAACAATATTCTTTAATTTTAGAATCACTAATTCAAAAAAACATATAGATTTATGCTTCTTAATTTTATTTATATACTGTAATTTATTGGGTTATATACACAAATATAAAACTTTTAAGGCATGTTTTTTAAAATTCAGGTACTTTAAAAGATATTTTAACAATATTAAACATATTATCAAAATTAGGTAAAATAAAAGGCAAACAAGATTTTGCAACCGTAAAAGTAGTCGGGGATGCTCTCGCTAGTGAGAGAAAATTCCACTGGTGCTCTACATGTTTGATTGCTCTTAATGATGTTCTCAATCTATTACTTGGTTTTGAATCTGGGTAATGAATGCTTTATTATATATCTCCATACAGCATCATTTTGACATTTATAGATCTAGATATAGTCTGCTGGGTTTTAGAATATATGTTGAAAAATCGTGATATACTGTTAGTACCAGTTTTGAATGACTGGGTCTTGGTAATCTAGGATTATTATTGGATTTGGGTGATAGAATCACTTTCCTCTGACTTGATACTACACTTATTCTCCATTTTGACTCAAATCTGGTCTGATTAAAGGTGGGTGTTTTGTGTAAACTGTTTATTTGTCTCGATTAAAAAGCAAGGTTATAGATTTTGCAGGATGGAATTCAAGAAATTAGAGGAGTTGCAAATTGTTATTCCATTTGCTAAGAAGGATGAGGCTGAAGATGGAGAGAGAAAATAGAGAGAGAAATAAGATTAAAATTTGGCTATTGAAGATGAGAGTTCGCCGTGTTCATCAATTATTTCGAGTTCGGAGGTGCAAGTCTACTGGGTGTTGAGTTTCCAGGCGTTTGAAAGGTCTTGGCAAAAACGAATTACAAATTGTAATTAATTACAATTTTAACTTAATTACATTTTGTAATAAATTACAATTGTAATTTAATTTCAATTTTGCAACAAATTACAATTGTAACTAATGAATTTGCAAAACATGACAGATTTAATTGCTAAAAATAATCGATTTAATTACAAATTGAATTAATTACAAGTAACATAATTACATTAAAGTTTTACAGTTAATTATAATTGTAACTTAAATTCAATTTTGCAATTAATTACAATTTGTAACCAATTTCATTTTTCTTCTACAATTAAGAAAATTAGTTACAAATCGTAATTAATTACAATTTTAACTTACTTAAAATTGCAACATAATTACATGTTGCAATGAATTACAGTTTGTAACTAATTATAATTATAACTTAATTTCAACTGTAACTGGTGAATTTGCAAAAACATGACAAATTTAATTTTTGAAATTAATTGAATTAATTACAAATTGCAACTTAATTGTATATTATAATTCACTCTAAATTTAATTTTTATTTTAAGATTAATTAAACTAGTTACAAATTTTAATTAACTACAATTGCAACTTAATTACATTTTGCAATGAATTATAGTTGATCACAATTGTAACTTCTTTCAATTTTGTAATTAATTATAATTATAACTTTATTTTGATTTATAATTAATTACAATGGAAACTTATGAATTAGTAAAACATTAGTGTAATTTGTAATCAGTCACACCACAACTGTCATCTTCGAATCACCGTCGAAAATACAATTGTAACTTTATTTCAATTTGTAATTAGTTACTATTGTAAATTTGTAATTAAAATTATAATTGTAACTAATTACCACCCCCACCCATTACCACCTAAAAGCCATCCCCACCAACCCACCTCCTTCCCTGTTGTTGGACCCCCTTCAGGATACTTAACAGCTGAAATCTTTGACATATTTGTGGCAAGGTTTGGTCGTAGCAAAAACTTCGATCAAAAATCCATGTCCTTCCCAACTTGTCATTCTCTAGTGACACATATGGTCCACCCATATTTACACTCGCAACGATCTCAAGAGTCTGAATCACCAGGCCATTAAATGACCCCGATGGGTTGAAAAGAGAGGCAACATCCACATTGAGGGAATCCTGTACTAAGATAACTTCCAGAGCATTAATATATGTAAACAAATTACTTGAAGGGAAAACGAGGTCTCCAGACATTATATATCAATCAATTATAAATTAAAAAAAAATAGTAACCGGTGTAAAAATCTGGATCAGGTTGACCGGATCCCAGTTTAACCAATAAAAAACCCGGTTCTCGGTCTGATTTTTAAATAATCGATTTTAAGTTCATTCCGGACCGCTTTTTTTGGTTAGACTTGTCGGTCCGATCCAATTTTCTAAACATTAGTTAAAAATTCTGAATTTATGATCCTTTGATGCTAACAAGAGATATAAAGAGATGGGGCGTCATGTGGTTTTGTTTGAGTATCTCAAGAACCGAAACTCAATCATACTTTTCGGTTCTTGTGAAATGGAATCATTCGACCATCAAATCATGAGAATCAAACTAGAACCAAATCATTCAATTTTGGTTTGGTTTCGAATTCTTAATAATTATTTTTTGAGAGCTTTACCGAGGAGTATCAAGGTCTCGAGAAGTGAACCGATAACCTGAAATAAACTTCCACCGAATATATCAGGACCAAGGATTTCGAAAATCCTTTCACCCCTGGATAAAACATAAGATTCTCAATGAAATAGAAGATGCTCACTCATAAGTCAAAATAAGAAACAAATGGCATGAAGGTTTTTTGAGCATGACAAGAAGTCATACAAATTGATAATTTTGTTAAGTAAACTTGTGGGATTGATCATGAGTTTTAAAAGCATTATTATTAATTTTTTTATATTTATATTTAAATATTTAATTAACTATATTGTAACCATTTACAACTTTGCTTATTAATAAATTAGTTTCATTCTATTTTTTTTTTTTACAAAAAATTTCAGTTCAAGTGTGAAGTTATATGCTACAGCGAGGTGGAGACATAACAGATTTCATCAAAAAGACATAAAAAGAACATCATTTTCACTTTACAAAAAAAAATGCAGATACTTTTGAATTTCAGTTTTAGGACAGTCAATTGAAATCACAAAAAAAAGAGAAAAAGAAAATCACGATTAAAGAACTGGTTATACCTTTGGTTTTTCAATTCTAAAGATATAACCGAGAGTTGACACGTTCTCAGTACCAAATCGATTACCGATTTTAAAAAAAATACGGTTTCAATTTTTTTGGTTCAATCATCTCGATTCCGATTTTTTTTTTTTTTTTGTTCACCCCCAAGAGTAGTTATCTTGGCCAAACCCTCATTCAACTTTGATTGGTGTCTTTTTTTGATATATATATATATATATATATATATATATATATATATATATATATGCATTTCATCCAATGCTTCCTTCACCTCCGGTTATAAAATTTGACAGAATTATCCATGGACTAACAAAATTGCTGCATGGCTAACGGAATTGTCATGTGGCAAGTTTTTCGTTAAATATTGTAACTCATCTTAGACTTTTGATTTTTGATTTTTTTTTTTTTTTTTTGTAATTTTATCTTTTTGTCTTTATTTTATGTTACCCTCTACTTTAATTACATTGTTGGTCCCTCACATTTCAAATTTCATCACTTTAGTCCTTTCATTTGGACTTTTCATTCGAAAATGTCCTCATTAATTTGCAACACAAGTCCTTCAATTTTAGGATTACTTGCACATTAGTCCCCAAAATTTACTTTTTTTTCAATTTAGTCCTTATTGTATTTGCTTCATAGATCATTGTCTTCAAACGCATATAACTTTTGATCTACAACTCTGAATTATGCTCCTTTTGTTTGCTTTAAACTCCAAATTCAATCAACTTTCTTATGGTGCATCACATGTTCATTTATTAAGTGATTGTTTGAGATCCATTATCATTAGATTATTTGAGATAATGTATTTTGGAATAGTGATTTTGTGAAGAATATGTGATCAAAAATTAAGTGAGAGAAAATGTATTGAAGAATATGTAGTTGCAAGCAAGAGAGAAAAACAATTGAAATTTTAATGGAGACACAAACAAGGGCTAAACATTGTGTTTTGATTTTTTTTTTTTTATTGTAGATACTGGGTTTGTTATGACAAACTTTTTAATTTCGGCACTCTTTTGCATGTTTCAACAAAAATTGAAAGTTTCAACAGAAAATGGCTATGATTAGAATTTGTAAGTTAACCAATTTGCAAGTTTCAACAAAATTTATAGAACTAAAGTGACTGAATTTGAAATTTGAAGGACCAACGATGTAATTAAAGTAAGGGCTAACATGAAACAAAGATAAAATCAAAATTAAAAGTCTAAGATGAGTTGACATTTTAAACAAAAAGCCACGTGGACAATTCTGTCGAGTTTTATAATTGATGGAGAAAGAAGTATTGGATGAAGTGTAACTTTGAATAGTTGAGTGAGGGATGAAAAACATATTAAAGTTCAGTGATAAAAAATGAAACACTAATCAAATTTAAATGAGAGTTGAAACTTTTAACTCCAAGTCCAAACCATTAAAAGTCATTTTGATAAGTTTCAATCTATTTATTTGAACTAGAATTTCACACATGCATTGCACGAAAGTTTTTATCCGTAATATTGTTTCAATAAGTATTCGTAATAATTTAATGTTTATATATCATCAACACAAATTAAAGGCGTAAAAATAACTTTTCATGACAATAATTATTAAAATTTAAAAAACAACAAAACTAATTCAAATTATTAAAAATTTCTTGGAATACTAATTTATATATTTATTAAATAAATTACTATTGATTTCAATAATTTTTATGAGTTATTATTACCTTCATTGAAAATGCAGGTTTATTAGTTTTTTTAATTGTATATCATGTTTGATGTAATATTATCAGTACGAATATTGATGCAGATGGAAGGTATAAATATATTTCTCATAACTTCTACATTTGCCTCTCATGTTTAAATTTTTCCTTTTCAATTTTTATTAAAAAAACATTGATAAGTGTATTTTATACACTTATTTCTATCCTAAAAGTAGGATTTATTGTCATTGTTTCAGAATATTTGCTATTGATTTTGTCATTATTTGTTTATATTTAAGAAATATACCAAAGTTGAGAAAAATAAGGAATTGAAGCAAATAAATGACATATTGGATGATAGATGAGCTAAAATAGAAGAATGAGGAAGATCAAGGGCTTAATTGAAGGAATCAAGAGAAGAAAGAAGCAAAAATGAAGATTGATTAATAAAGTTTCTTGCTAAGAAAAAAGATTGATTAATAAAGTTTCTTGAGAATTCAACAACATATTTGAATAAGCACTAAGGGTAAATGGAAAATTACGATGAAGTTTACATTATACACATGGAAGAAAGCAGGTCCAAAGCCAATGCTTCGTATTCCGTTCAACATGCACATTAATATCCAAACTTAGGCATTTAATTTCAAGAAGTTGTAATTCTTATTCTTGTTTTTTCTTTATAATTGTTGGGAGACGTTCACCGAACAAATTCTAAAGCCTGCACATGAAATGCTAATCTAACGTATTCAGTTAAGTTGTTTCTTTGCTTATTATCTTTACAAAAAAACTGTATAAATCGAGTACAATTTTTGATCCAATGTTATGAATTAATTTATGCAGATGAAAATTCCAAATTCTGCAAAAAAAAAGCCCCATAATGACAAATTAATTATTATTTTAATTATTTTTTCTTATTAGAAGCCAGCAAAACACATTCTACAGACAAATTTCCCAAGTCTTCGTTAAGGTTAACGTCTAGCTGCACATTATTTGATTACTCATTCATTAACTTCCGCTTTTTAAAATCTTCTCCTTGTTAAAAAAAATTGTATAAAACTAGGCCACAATAATGCTATTGACAATTCCCAAATACCACTACAAAATAGCTTTCGTTCCAAAAAAAAAAAAAAATACAATGTAAAATTATCGCTAAATGTTAAAATCATTAACAATCATTTTTCCTGAAAATGAAAGTTTAACATGCCGAAATAGGAAGGATATTTTGGGTGGGAAAGTGCGTGTGTGGGGTTTTTTTTGCTGCAATATTGTAATAATAATAATAATAATAATAATAATAATAATAAAGACAGATACTAAAATCTAAAGAACAATTATTTTGAATTCATACTTGTCAGACTATCATGTATATGTTTGCGTCCGTGCGCACGCGCACGTGTGTCATGTCATTAATGAAGCCAAAATGTGGTGGGAACAATTATTTTGCATTCACACCTGCATATATTTTGCATTCACACTAGTTAGACTATCCTCCTTTTACATATGTATATGTATAGATTTATAATATTAAGAATAAAAAATAAAAAATAATTTTAATACTATAAGCTATAAATATTACTTGAATTCATGAAAAATAAGTCTTACTATTTTTACAGTTAATATCTCGTCTTTCATGATCGAATGTGTATTGATTTTGTCTTCTTTTACAATCTATAGGATCTTTAATTAAGAAGCTCTGAAATTGAGAGATAGAATGCTTAGTGATTTGGAACTTGATCTGTAAAGAAGAGTCACTTCTATTTCGATCTATTTCAGATCTAATGTAGCAAGCTACAACTACTAATTTTCATATTAATATTTTTTATAAATAAATATTAATAAACTCGTTAAAACATTCTAAAGAACAATTAAGTAGAGTAGAACATGTAAATATATGTAATGACATAAACTAATAAAAGCATTCAAAACAATATAGATGTAGTGGCCTTAGTAGAGTAGCTAACCATTCAACAAATTAATTTCTTCAATATATTTTTTTTAACGGTCTCTTAGAATTTTTCTTGACCTTAAAAACGCTTAAAATTGTAGCCAAAAAATAATTTTCATCATGTTTAAAAAGGCTTAAATAAACCCTCTTACTTGGAAAACAACATAGCCACTTAACTCAAAGGATTACTTTTATAACGCCCCAAAAAATTATGATGTCCTTAATTGCTCATGATTATGTAATAAGTGTATTTTAAGAATGAATTTAAATTATGGAGATTTAGAAAAGAAAATCGAAATGATTTTGAAAATGGAAATTATGATCAAAGGTCATTCTTTAGAAGCTTCATTCAATCACTTTCGACGTCCAATAAATGCATATTTTATATGTACGTATAAGTACTCGAAGTGAACTTCGAGGATCTAAATCCGTTCTTCATTTCGATTAATGTACATCTTGTGATGAATTCTCAAAGTTGGCTCTTCAACCAATCGACTCGGAAAGACAATTTCGAAGGGCTAACTTTGGGATGTCATAACTTTCACCTCGGTTAATCAAATCTTGTGAAACAAATTTCATATGAAAGTACTCTATGAGAACTTTGAAATGGTACCAAGAACACCCAAATTGGAACTCGTTTACTACCTCTAATCTAAGCTCAAATATGGCATCCTGAAAACTGCTCAAACCTAGAAATTGAAGAAGAATGAAGCATGAGCTTGGCCCTAGACCTCCATATTCGGTTTTTAGTCTACAAGAGTTATCTTCTACCTCCTTGGGACACCTCCTACTTGCATGGGAGTAACCTTACGCCTCAAGCTTGGCCATTAAAATATGTTTTCTTAACCTTGAAGAAAAAATTCCAACTCTCTACATCCAAGCTCCAAACTGCAATTCGTGCAACCTTCTTCCTCTATAAATAGTGATGATTTTGAATGAGAAAACACATCAAAAATATGATCCAAAATGCTGCGAAATTCGTTTCCCCTCTTTCAAAACCCTAGGCAGTGATTTCTTGCCAAAATCATGTTTTGATCCATGTAAGTTATCCCTTTGATGTTAAAACTTGTTTCAAAGTTATTCATCAAAATATGAAGTTTGGAGATCAAAGGATCACAAAAATGGAGTTCCCGCCTCTAAACATATGCTTGGTGTCGACACCTGGAGATTTGTCGTTGACACCAAACGAAGAACGATGAAAATGGTGTCGACCCTCGTGTAGACACCTTTTTTTATTTTTGGTTCTAATCATAATATGAAGTTATTTTATGATTTTTAGGTTGATAGATATTATATAATCGTCAAAAGTTGTAAGTATTTGATATAGGCTTTACGTGTTGCATTATGTGTGAATTTGATTTTTGATGAAATTCTTTTGATGCATATTGATGATGATAGTGATGTGATATGATTCATAAAAGAAGCATTTTCAAGTAAAGATATAGATTTGAACTCTAGCCCCATAGATAATCAATGTATGATGTTGGGATATTGATGTGTGTCGTGAGGACCTTGCAACTCCAAGGCTCCAACGAATGACGTGGTGATCTAGTAACCCTATTAGTGTCTAATAAGGGGAAAGATGACAGAATGTAGAAGTCCTAGAGGATAATGAAATCCTGAGTAACATGATTATGACCATTTTATCGATATCCGTATTGTGATAATGTTAATCGCTTTGGGGTAGAGGAGATAATCTATAATCAGGCCCTGAAACCATATTTTTGAAAAAGTACTTGCATGTGTATCAAATTAATTATTGAATTATCAAATCATGTTTTCTAACTTGTAAATGCACCACTTTGATCACTTTGAAGTTATCTCTTGGGAGTGTATTTTTTCGACCGATAGACAATATTATATGTATGTAACGGAGATCCATACGTGGTAGACGTACCGTAACTTCCCTACTCTATTCCGTTTTCT
The DNA here is from genome assembly GCA_963555705.1 of Ligustrum vulgare. Classification (NCBI taxonomy): domain Eukaryota; kingdom Viridiplantae; phylum Streptophyta; class Magnoliopsida; order Lamiales; family Oleaceae; genus Ligustrum; species Ligustrum vulgare. The sequence goes on from OY743174.1 coordinate 33,571,617, forward strand.
ATGTTCACACTTCTATGTGGACTTTTATGATAGTGATACCATGGAGTATAAATACTTCGATGATTTCTCGGTGAAGAAGTTTAAAGTTATGTATCTTTTTGGGTTATTTTTGTTTAAAAATAGGGAAGCTGAAGTCTTGAGTCGTTTTGTAACCTCTTTCTAAAACTCGGCCGTAATAGGTTTTAACAATCTATATATATGTGATAGTTTTATGTTTTTAACAAGTATACTCTAAAAGTTGTCATTTCAAGGTAAAATGTTGATTTTTGATCATTACGTGTCAACACTGAAACCCTAGATCTCAACACCAAACTATTTTACCTCGAAAATAGTGTTGGTGTCGACACCCTCTGGATTGGTGTCGGCACTAACTCAATCGTGCAGCCTCAGTCTCTTTTTTGTAGACACTAGCATCGATGTCTGGGATGCTGCACTTCAAAATTTTTAAATTTTATCCAATTTTTTTTTATTTTATTAAAGGCATTCTTTTAAAGGGAAGGTTTTAGGGTCATCACAACTTTTTTCATTTTTAGCCATGGAATCCAGAATAAAGAGGCTAAGAGTGTTAAAAATATCAAAATTTTAACAATATTTAAACTTTCAAATATTTTGAAAAATAACATTTTTTTGTTGAAGAATTTAATTGCTTACTAGGCGTTTCCTCCATTAGGCCTTGCAAGAAAATTAAATAAATTAAAAGAGAATAATAACTAAAAGTAAAGTTATAAAGTCTTACTTTTATTGGAGAAAGTCTTTCTCTACAAGTTTACAAATGTAGAGAAATTTAGATATTATTAGTTCTTGTGAGATGTGTGTGTTGTATTGTGAAGCATGTTTTTTCGATATTTTTTTGCTCTATACATGACTTTATATAGAGATGTATATGCTTATACATCACATCTATCGCTTCTGAATAATAGTAAATTACATTTATTACTTTATAGGTGTGCGGCTCTAGAAAGGAAAATTAATTGTACAAATTTACCGGTGTTAGATACAAAAACGGGAATTTTGATTTCTCTAAAAACTACCTCTGTATTTGTCCATTTTGAAACTTCCTTCCGTAGGTGTCCTCTTCTTTCATTATTGCTTTGAATAATTGAGCATTGCTTTGAAAATTCTTCTTCACGTGTAAATTATCTTTAATTGTATAAGAGTCTTTAATTGTAAATAGTCCATGTATTTTATCTTTTCATCTGTCTATTTTCTCAAATGAATGATTCTTCAAGATCAGTATCTATCTTATTATTATTTCCATCTGAAATGTATCCTTCTCCACTTTCGGACTGACTTTCAAAATTTTCAACATATGTATTTTGGAATGCCATCATATGTAAATCTTTTTTATGAGTATTTGGCATTGATATTCTTCATGTTTTATTTTTGAAGCAAGTTATTCTGATCAGAAAATAACTTCATTATTCCATTGTGTCACGAGTTTAAAATATGTACTTTGAATTTTCATCATGGCCGCCGTTTCGGATATTAGTCTTTAATAATCTATGTGTCTAGTTTTCATATTTACAGGAGTCTTTGAAGATGGTATGAATATTTTAGCTCCTTCGTATATTTCGATAAAATGATGAGTTGGTATTAATATATCGTTATTTATAAGAGGAGGTTTGGAAATAAACTGAATCATTAAAGGATGGTCTTTTAACTGTCCAAGAATTTGTTTAAGTTTTGGTGGAAAAAATTGAAAGATCTATTTAGAACATATACCGCCCCTGTTTGGCACAACTAAAAATTTAGATTTTAATTCAATTCAAAGTCAATATTTAATCTTAACCACAAGAGATCTACAACTTTTCAACCACAAATCTCATCAATTTTTATCAAAATCTACTAAAAATCTGATTTTTATCAATACCAAACAAGGGCACAATATCAATAATACCATATTGTAATGCTTGATAAAAAGGTCATCTTCTTCAAAAATTGTATAATTAAATGAAATTCTAGGATAATAATGTCTAAGATTATGTCTGAGAAAAGCTGAATTTTGAATAGCTGATTTGTGTTTAGGGCCAACAAAATCAAAGAAATCCATTCTCGTCATGGTAGTAATTTAGTCCCTGTTTGGTGGAGATTAAAATAAAATTTTTAGCAAGTTTTAATAATTATTGATGAGATGTGTGGTTGAAAAGTTGTGAGACCCATGAAATATATGGTTGTAATTGTTGACTTTAACTTAGATTAAAATCTAGAATTTAATCGATACCAAACAGGAGCTTAATGTTTGAGAGAATTCGATAATTCCTTGTACAAGTTACATTTTAATAGAATTTCGAACAATATTGGTGCAATCACCAATACTCTGTTCTAATTAATAAAAAGTTTTTTCCTGACTTGTAGTTGTAGAATTCATTAGCTCAACAAGTCTTTCTATTTTATCAAAATAATTTATACTAGTAAAGACAATGTCTTTTGAAATATCTTTGTCAATCAAATCTTCTGAAGTAAATCTTTCTAAAGTTTCTTGTAGTTTTAAAAGTTCATGTTGATATTAGTAATAGTCAAGAAGAAATTTGGTCTTCTAAAATTACTTGTCTTTCTTCTAATGAATGCTTTGACAATTTAAATTTTTAACAACCTTTGTCATGGTTTCCCAACTATCACAAAGTTGTATAGAAGATTATGATGCAAAAGATGATGCATGGAAAGTTGAATGCATATGTATAACTCTATCAGATATATAAAAATTTATTCCTATCATCTGTCTATAAAAATTTAAGGCTTCTTCTAAAGTATAAAATCCTTTTAAAGAAAAGTTTTGGAAAGCTTTGTATTTGTTGTAAAACATATGGCCAATAATTATATATACTAGGCTATCTATCTTTTATTATTGCAAACAAACTAAAATTTCGACTTTCTACTTGGTTATGAATTTGTCTAAAATGATTAGCTAATACATTTATGCTGTCTAATTTCTGTTTAGAGTATCGTACCATCCAAAGATTATTGATTAAACATCTTTCTTTTTCTGGCAGTTTTTCTAAATTATTTTCTCTAAACTTGAGATTAGATCCTTGAGGGGCCACTCTAAGAGTGACATTCCCAAACTTTATCAATCTCTGGTTCATCTGTGATGCGTGTCGCAATGCACCAAAATAATAAATAAATCCTTACTCGTCAAATATTAATTAATAATGTAGTAGCGAAAGTAAGGGTCGATCCCACGAGGAACGGAAACTAATTTTAGTTGTTCGATCAATTAGAATGGAATGGGGGGTTTGTTGTGTGAAATTGCTTGAATAAAAAATGTGCATAAAAATAAACAATTAAGTATGACTAGAGAATTAATATGAGAAGAAATCTTGTTCTCGGATTCGGTTGTACCCTCAATTAATGTTATACCTTTCCTTGTAACGTATTTCTATCCCTAGTTCAATTATCAATCATAAATAATCAACAAGCTCTGATTATCTAAATTCTTCCTTATGTGTATTGATTCAAAACAAGCTCTTCGAACCAATTATAGCCACGGACAATCCTAAACAAGCTCTTAGGATTTAATGCACGACTAGTATGAAAATTTAGAAGAATAGATTGAATTGGATCGTTAATTACACAAGCTCGAATTAATCAATCCAAGTTGAATTATTACTAAACCTGCACGAGATTTATTTGCTACTAAAGTAAAGATTCAATGACAATTACGGATCAAGAATCTAAACATAGCGTATTCATGAATCCAAATATCAATAATCCAATTGGCCAAATTAAACTAATAATCAAATAAACTCAATGAACATTCAAAACATAATAATCCAACAATTGAAATAAAGGAATGAATTCACGCTACTAATTTGTAGGAAAAGAAAATAACATAATTGAGTTAACACAACTTCCCCTTTGAACAAGATATGGAATTTAGCCTAACATGGTTGTGGTAGATTCTTCAAGTTGCTTCATGAATTTCATTGTTGTTGATATTCTTGCACTTGAAAATCTCCCAAGAATGCTCTATAATTTTCTCTCAATTTTTCTCAATGTCTAGCCTCCTTTTTGTGGTGATTTTCCTTCTTTAATACTCCCAAAATCATGCCCTAGCTTTACTTCAAAGATATACCAAAGATAGATCTTGAATCAGATAAGGAAATTCCTTGGAGAGTAAGTTACGGCCGTAACTTTCCTTATTACGTCCGTAACTGGGATTTTGAAAATTTCCGGAATTTGGAAGTTACGGCCGTAACTTTGTCATTTACGGCCGTAACTTTGTCATTTACGGCCGTAAGTGTATTTCTGCCGAGAAGTGCCTGTGATCGATGTTTTGGTCATAACTTTCTCTCCCGAAGTCTGATTGTGGTGATTCAAGTTGCATTGGAAAGAAAACTCAAATATCTACAATTATTTGTGAAATAGCTCTTCCCAAATTCGAAATTATTCTATGACCAAATTGAGCTTCAATCGATGACTAAAATTCATGATCACAATCCTTGCGTGTTTTTGATTTCCAACTTCATTCCAAACCTTTTTTGACCATAATTTTTGCATCTAATCTTCTTCCCACATGCCATTATTGATTTGGAGCTCTTTGAATATGCCCTTGAACCTCACTTCTTGATTTTTTTTGTATTTCTTTGGTCATGTTTCCTTTCTTTTCTTCTTTTTGACCTTATATAGCACAATAAGTGAAAGTGCATTAAACGATACTTCAATAAGATCAAACCAATAACAAAATAAGATAATAAGTGAATTAAATACGTGCTAATAAAGCACTTATCAATCTGCAATATGAAAATAATTTGTTAGAAAATCAATTACTTGTCTACTTAAATTGTCTGCTAGTATATTATTTTTCCGGTCTATATGTTTTATATTGATCTTATAGTTATTTAATATTTCATATAACTTTAACCATCTTTTGTGTCTAATATTATCAAAATTGGTCTTTTTAATAAATCTTACTATGGCTTCACAATCTGTTCTAATAGTAAATTCAGTGTTTAGATATAATTTAAAACTTTCTATATTATATATAATAGCCTTATTTCATAATCTAAACTAGTTATATATTTTTCTTTAATCTTATATTTTTCCATTTGCATATCTACAAATCTTTTCTTCCTTTTTATCACTAGATTTAATATTTATTTGGCTTGGAATTTAAAATTCCTCCCCACCCTAATTCACATCCATCTGTTTCTATTATTTTGTATTCACTATCTAATGTGATGTAGGACAGAATCGAGACAAAATTAGACCGAAAAGAGACGTAGCTGGAATTTGCAAATTTGATGTCTAACCTCCGTTTCGGGCCCCTAATATGTCTATTTTGGGTAGCTCGGCGAGACGAATTGGACTCACTGCTTTGCTGTGATATACAAGGGATTTTGGGCATTCGAAATCGTCTAGATGTTTTAATATTTTAGTACTATTTCAGTCATTTAGTTTATCTTGAATTCTTTTTATTTTAGGTTTTATACTTTTCTAGATAATTTAGAATATGTTTCTTTGTTTATTTTAGTTAATCTAGAATAAGTTTTATGTTATTTCTATTTGATTTAGAATATGTTTCTTTGTTTTTGACCCTATAAATAGAGGGTTAATTTATTGTTTTTATTAATTCAGATTATTAATAAAATTCTTGAGATTTCTTCTCAATTTGCTTGATGGATTCCAAGTTTTATATTTATTTTAGAAATTTCGTTTAAATTCCTTGCTTGCTTCCGTCCTGCATCATAATGGTAGTTCTAAATGTGGTAATTTTTTAACTTCTTCATTTATCTATCTAAGTCTATATCTGTTTGATTAAAATATTTCTCTCCTTTATTTGATAGCTTAGTATACAATGGTCCTACTTTCTTTCCTAGTTTTTAATGAAATGTCTAGCACAATTTAAAATTCCTTAAATGGCTTGTAGTTTTTTGGTTTCTTCAATCTTGTCTTAAAACTGTAAAATTTCCTGTACAATGTGATGTTGAAGTTGAATTTTTCCTTCTCCTAAAATTATTCTTAAGAATTCAAATTTCGGTTTATCTATTTCGATTTTCTTTTTACTAATAACCAAACCACTTTCTATAAATTTATTTAAAACTATTTCTAAATGTTTCATGTGCTCTTTTTGATCTTTCCTATGTACTAAAATATCATCTATATATACAAAATCAAATGGAAAAAAAATTAAAAATAGAATCCATCTTTCTTTGAAAAATCGAAGGCGCATTCTTTAATCTAAAAGGCATAACTAACCATTCATAATGACTTTGGGGGTGTAGTAAAAGTTGTCTATGGTATATAATCATTCGCCATCTTTATTTTGCCAAAATCTTGATTTACAATCAAGCCTTGAAAATATTTTATTTATTATTTTGTATCTTATTTATTAACATGTCTTTTTCTGATATTTCATATCCATCTTCTACAGTATTATCGCTTAGGGGGTATATTCAATTGTGACTTTAAAGATTTTTGAAGACTTCAAAAGTTCAGATATATTCAATTGAGACTTTAAAGACTCTATAAAAGTTTAGGTGCATTCACTTGAGACTTTCATAGACTTTTAAAAAGTCTCTAAAAATCACGGGGTATTCAATTGGAACTTTTTAGATGTCACTACAAATTCTAGGGTATTCAAATTGAAATAACTTTTAGAGACTTCTCTTCTTACTAAACTTTGGAAAAGTTTTTAGTAGAAATTATAAAAAGCAAATCCCAAAAATAATCTCCCATTTATAATGAGATTTGTTATGACTTCCAAAGTCCAAATATAAGACACCTCCTCTCAAAGGCAAAACTCGACAACATCAAAATGGCAGCCCGTCATTAATACTCCTTCATTGCCTACGTGCAAAAGGATGGTTGATACTTGGGGAAGATGGACCCGATTCCAAGTTTTGCCTCACACCCTAAAGAATCAAGAAGGTAGCTTCAAAACACTGCGCTCCATTTCAACAGAAGAATTCTGAATGTAATCGATGACTGGAGAATATATGCGCTGATTAGTGATTACATAGTCAAATCTTGTTACTTTTCTTTTCTTTTTCTCTTTTTAAAGAAAAATCTTATTACTTTCATCACTGCATATTTGGAAAACATAAATAAAAAATTATAGATGTGTAAGGAGAAAACACATTGTATCGATTGCATCAATGTCCAAAAATGCAAGAAAAATATTGATAACCAAACATTTGAAGAAATATGATCGTCAAAGAAAGTAAGTTTATATCATAAAGAATTGTATGTACAAATTAATTCTTTTCATTTTTAATTTTTTTTTATCGATATGAGAAATATGATTTATTTCCTTGCATTTTTGTGGATGATTTGGATATACAAGAATTTGTTTAAAATATGATGGTGTGTTTGATTACATATATTTGCTAGAAAAATGTCACATCATGGAAAATATTTTCCACTTTTTTGGTGTTTGATTAAAAAATTTGATTGTAAAACATTTTCTCGGTGCAATCATGTTATGCACAACTTAAGCCATTTTGTTGAAAAATATTTTCTAACCATTTTGGTGAGAAAATTTACATGGAAAAGGAAAATATTTTCATTAGCATTTTCCATGTTGAATCAAACATAGTTTTACATTTTATAGGTATTTTTCTTTAACAAATAAAAGGGGGTCAGCGTCGTAGCTCGCGGAATAACGCTTGGAAAGTTCCGAATGCAGGTTGGAATAGACGAGAACACTACTACCCGAGCCTCACGACGTAAGAACCATGAGTATATTAAACCCAATACCCGTTACGATGCGGAAACAAGAACCGTAATGCTTTGAACGCCACAAAGGATGTCCACGCATTTGATAAGTTCGATTTGTTGAGCGCCACAAATATCCCACAATATTTGATAAGTTCGAAGTTTGTTCAATTCCAGAACAATGTTGAGAAAACACTAAAAATATTTTTCATTCATCAAAAGTCTTTCTTTTACATTCAATGGAAAAGTATATAAATAGGCAAAATAAACCCTAGTCGCTAACTGACTCTGGATAGAATTCTAATTATGTTAAAATAGCTAAAATAACTAAAATAACCAAAATTACCAAAATTGGAAAATGAATTAAAAACCAATAAAGGAAATACAAATCAACTGAAATACTAAAAATCTCGAAAATCTGATTCGCGCCGCTTACGGCCCTAAAAGTCGGACTTACGGCTGTAAGTCCTCCTCGGATCAAAATGTCTTAATATTAATTACGGCCGTGAAGATTGATGTTACGTTCGTAAATCTCCTTCTGAACAAAAATACCAATATTCATTTACGGCCGTGAGGAAGGTGATGCGGCCGTGAAATCCATAAGTAAGTTACGGCCGTGAGAAACAATGTTACGGCCGTAATTCATCTTCTGCCCAATTTTTTGATCCGTTGACGTGATTTGAATATCAATTCGAGCCCAACATGAAACTTGTTCATTTTTCCCTGTAGAATATTGTTGAATTGTCCGTATCTTGATTTCTCATTTTTGACACCATTTTCGGATCACATCATTCCCTCTTCCTTTAAGATAACATTGTTCTTAGCTTCTTTTCTGGATCATATCACATATTCTAGAAGGTCAAATTCTATCGACAGTAATGCAGGACGCAAGTTCTTTATTCCAAGAATATCGTTGAGCCATTCGAATTCTAGGATACTTATTAGATTTCAAAAAAGACAATTTTCATTGATGATGTCATATGCCACGACTATCAATAAGAGTTAGGGACAATCATTTTCGCATGTATGACTTCTCCCTAAAATGTTGATGTTTATACATGAAAATAACAAATGATGAACTTATCTCTTATTTGTGAATGTTATTTATTTTGTTTAAGGATTCATTTAATTTCGAATAGAATTATTTTTATCTAGACGTTTCTTCCCATGCATTGCACGGATGATTTACTAATTATTTCTAAAATCTAGACTCTGTCTTATTTTTATCCCAATGTTTTATATAGTCTTCTCGTATTATTTGAATTTGCTCTGCTAATTCTAAAATTCCATCTATATCTTAGGAGATGTTTTGTTAAATATTACTAAATCTTGTTCTGAGTAAAAATCAGTCTATAAAGTTTTTAGAGATAACTAAAGTAAAAATTCTAAATTTTTACTTTCTAATTTTTCTGGATTGTCTACGTGTTTTGAAATTGGTAAAGGTCCACCATGCTTTGCTCGCAACTTTGATGTATCAATGGTCTGTATTAGGACTGGACAAAAATCGACCCAACCCATCGAATCCGTCCAAACCGACCAAATCCGATCAGTTTGGGTCGATTTTTCATAAAAATTGGGTTGGGTTGGATTTTTTTTTTTTTTAAAATTTTCGGGTTGGGTCGGGTTGCGGGTTGGGTGCCCAACCCGACCCAACCCAACCCACCAAAAAAAAAGACGTTTTTTTTTTTTTTAAGTAATGAAACTTGACTTATTTAAATATTTATTGAACATATTTTAATTTTATTAGCAAGTGTACTTTTGGTTATTGTAGTGTACATAATTGATTTGAATTAAAGATAGATTCATGAGTTTTTTTTTTTTTCAAAAATTTTACTAATTGGGCCAACCCGATCAACCCGACCCAACCCGACCGAAATTTGGTGGGTTGGGTTGGGTTGGGTTTGAATTCGTAATTGGGTTGAGTTGGGTTGGGTTGATTTTTTATCAACCCGACCGTGGTGGGTTGAGTTCGGGTTGGGCAAAAAACCGACCCAACCCGACCGACGCCCACCCCTAGTCTGTATCGTAGAAATATCTTTGCCTAAAATTATTATAAATTGATTTATTTATATTTTTGAAATAAAAAATAGTGGTTAAAATTGGAGAAAGAAAATATGTGTGATTAAAAAGTGGTTTGAGAAATTGTGTAATTTATAAATTCGTTTATAAACCAATTTATTTGGTTTAATAAACGAATGCTTAATAATTTAGATTGATTAAAAATAAAAATAAAAAATTGGAAAACGTTTTTTTAATGCTTTTTAACGTCTAGTCCACTTATATGCTTGAAAAGCTTGACTTTTGAGATCTACGCTTCGTCACGCTTAAACGCCGTCAAATAATTGACATCCAGATTCCAATTATAGAATAATATTTGTTTTAAGAGCCCATTCAGTGTAGAAGAAATTATAGGAAAATTGAATTTTCGAGAGAATGTGTGGTGTAAAAGAAATTGAAAAATGTGAAAGTGATGATTGATTGAAAATAAATTTTGAAAGAAAGTTGCGCAAAAACTCCGTGACCAAACAGGGCTTAAATGCGCTCTTGCTCAATATTTCATCCAAGCCCTAAAACGGTCGGATCATAGAATAATCCCATTTACTCCCTCCCCAATTACTCCCTCTCCTTCTCAACGCATCCCCTTTCAATAATTTCAAAATTTCTTCGCTCCCATTTCTAATTAATAATCTAACCAATTCATTCTATTCAGGCCTACATTTTTTCATAAAGCCTAACCCCAATTCGCACCAGACTTTGTTTGTGCGTCTACGTAGAATTCACATTTTCTGTTGGTTTAAGATTTAGCAATGAGTTCCAGAGCGAGGTATCCGCCGCCGGGAATGGGAGGCGGCCGAGGTGGGGGAAGGAACATGAATACTGGACCAAACTATGGGTTTCAGCCAAGAAATCCTACTCAGCAGTACGTGCAGAGGAATCCAGCGCCGAATAATCAGGCATTTCAGAACCCTCAGCCACAGCAGTTGCTTCCAAGGACTCAGCTTCCTGCTCCTGTCGATACAGCGGGCCATGAGGTCCAAAGGACCATGCATTCGGAAGCTATTGATTCAAGGTCAGAACCAGGACCCTTTTGGTTTACGAAGCAGTTTTTTTTTCCCTCTCTCCATTTATAGATCACCAAGGAAACTCTTCTGGAATTTTTGATCTGCAATATTGAGTATGCGATTGGTCTGTATTTGGTTAGTTTTGATTTGTGAATGATTCCAAAATCGAGTACAATTATCCTGTGTGCCATACGATTGTTCAAAAAAGTTTCCCGTTTTAATGCTTGGTATCACTTGGTTTTATACTATGAAGGAAGCTCTTCTGGAATTTTTGAGCTGCAATATTGAATCTGCGATTAGTCTGTATTTGGCTAGTATTGATTTTGTGGATGTTTCCATATCGAGGAGAACTATCTGTCTGCTATGCGATACTTCAAAAATGTTTTCACTTTTTAATTCTTGTAATTATTTTGTTTCATGCACCAAAGAGCTGCGATATTAGTCAGTTGAATTCATTTTTTCCCTCCGAAGTCATGATGCTTTTTGTGAATCTCTTTATGACAAATTAGTTTCAGAATGGAGCATGCTCACGGAGTTCATGATATTCAAGGATAAATTGTCAAAATTTATGGGATTAAACATCTCACTTAAAAACGCTGGGAAGTGGAATCTTATTGTTATAGTTTGATGTAATATTCTCATTTCTTATTAAGATATATGTTGTGAGTTCGATGTCAAATAAACTATTTTTTTTTTTTTTTTTTTTTTTTTTTTTTTTTTTTAAACTTGAACTTTAAGAAAAGCTGCTTTCTCTGTTTCTTGTTTCTGTTTTGTAGATTTTTGATTTGTTCAATAAATATTCTTGTCTCTTAGAAATCTTACTCATCATTCTCTCTTCTCTTCATCTTCAGTTCACAAGATTGGAAGGCACAACTAAAGCTACCACCATCTGATACTCGATACAGAACAGAGGTAATGAATGCACCTTATTTACTTTTTGGTTTAGACGTTTAGGCCTATTTTAATTGATAAGTATAATTGGATACTGTCACATATAATTTTTTTTTTTTTTTTTTGTGGTGTGATAGTAAATGCAAAGATTTTAGGGTCAACGGTTTCAAACCATCTGTTGAATTTCAAGTTTTTGTTGGGGGTGATTGCTTTTAAGACTTTACAGCTGAATACCAACCGAGAATCTAGGACCAAAGACATAATAATGTAAGGCATTAGCCAAATGTGACTTGATACAACCACTTAATAGTTAATTCTAATGCCCTTCGCAATGTTACTGAAATTAGACCCAACCTGCTTGTTCAACTGAAAAAACCAGAAAACAGGACAAAAGTCAGTCCGATTATTATATGTTAATAATTGGATATAGCCATATAGGCTATAGAAATATCAGTAAAAAATACTCAACTCACTGGTACAACGGCAAACTGGCTGAACCGTTCACGATTTTCCTAGCTTATCCAGTTGTCTTTAAAAAAATTTCCAAGCCTAAAAGGCACTCTTTGAGCACTGTTCGTGATTGAAAAAAACCCAGTTGAAACCTGCCTTAGGCTCCCATCAGTTAGGTTGCACCGACACTCTGTCGGGAGCTAGCGTGTCGTGTCCGATACCGACACTCTCCGGACACGTGTCGGAGCTACACCATATAAATTAAAATGAAAAAGGGGAAGGGGCGAAATGCATGCAATTAAAAAAATGATAAATCTAACTTATAAGTTTGTTTTTATTTGATATCTTTATTTTGATTCAATAAATATACAATGTGCTGTTTGTAATAAGACTAAAATAATAATAAATTAAAAATAATAATTTGCGTGTCTCCAACGTGTCGTGTCCTAACTTTTTAAAAAAGTCACGTGTCAACGTGTCCGTGTCGTATCGTATCCATGTCGCGTGTTAGTGTCCGTGCAACTTAGCCCATCAGAATGAGGCGTGCAAATAACACCTCAAGGTGCGGATCGTGAGGTGGTTTTCCGCTTCAAAGTTCGTGGTCCACAAAACATACATTTCTAATAGACTATCTCAAAGATAACTTATTTTCCACTAAAACATTAAAAAGTTTTGTTTCTCAAAGGTCAACTGTGACAATAGTCCACTACCCTCAATTATGAATTTTAAAGATTGTTTATGATGTATTATGAGCTTAATTTGATCTTTATTAATCTTTTTTTATTTTTTTTTATTTAAAAAAAAAAAAAATTACGGTGAGGTTTATGCCTCAAAACATCTTGAGACTTACGACTTACCTCATGAAAGAAAAACATTTCAATACTCAGTTGCGCCTTTTTAAACACTTGAACTGTGCCACCACATGCTTGCCTTTATGACCGATCAGTGTCTACTGCTCCTTTTAAATGTGTTTCTTCTCTAATCCCTTTAGTGATCTTCGGATGTCGGACGAACCAGTTTCCTGTCCCACTACCCGCAGCGAAGTCAATTTTCACTGTTTTCCAATTTGCCTTAATTCTTTATTATCTTTATTTTTTTGTCCTTTTACTACAAATTGTTAGTAAATCAAATTAATAAATATGGATTAATCTTTACTTTGTTTTAGTTACATGATTTTAATTCTCTCTCATAGTTTTTAGTGTATGTGTTATTATATCTTTTTTGGCATCTGGATTGACTCCAGTTTGACCTCAATGAAACTTTTAACCTTTTCCTTTATCAGTTCAATGCCCAGGTAGGGATTTAAAAAATGGTTTTTTTTTTTTTTTTTTTCTCATATACAACCTCTTAATTCAAAATCATAATTACTAAGTCTAAGCAAACCTATCACTGCTACAGTTGTACTCTTTTTTACCGCTGTTTCAAATCTTAAAATGCTCCATATACCGATATGTATAAGTGCTGGATTCTGAATTCATACAACTTTTTGGTATTTAATTCATTCTTCAATTTTTGTGCTGAAAAGTGATTACATTAACACAACACGGGTTTAAATCAGGGGTCTTATCCGAGTTTCAAACTCCATTATCTTTTATTGCGGATGATTCAACGTAATCGTTCTAAATTTGGTTGTCAGCATGATAAAATGCTCTTTTTTAACCCTTTACACAAATAAATTACAACATTATTAATTTATTATATAGAAAATTCAAGCAAAGAGTTAAATATATACACGGTGGTGGATAAATTATCAGTTTGGTCGTTTAATCGTTTTTGAATTGGATAAGATACTTAGTAAATTGGAGGAGCATGTATAGGTTTAACAACAAGAAGAAGCTAAGTCTAATACTCAATAAGTTTGACGTGAACGTCTTATTACCATTCTTTTCAATTCAAAGCTCTCTATTGATCTAATGAAATCTAATACTTTGCCACCATGTTGTGTCATGTTAAGTTTAGTCCACCTCTCATTCTTTTTAGGGAAATTTGCAAGAGAGGTTACAAACCTTTAAAAGAAGTGCTGCGGAGTCCTAAATCTTCCAATCTTGGCACTCCCATCCCAAATCATTTGATAAATGTGCAGAGCAAGGACCTTTGGACGGATTTTGTCCAAATGTTCGATAGTTGACCAAAAAATTCAAAACTTGAACTTAATTTGACCTTTTCTAAGAAGGGCAATTCTTTCAATGTCTTTTACTTAACAGAATTAAAACGATTTAAAAAGAGCAACATTATTTTTTTTCTCTAAAAAAAGGAAAAATGATAATGGTTTCTTATTTGCTACCCCACCACTCCTCACCTTGACCCATATACCAAATCCCAACCTCAATGATTCAACAGTGGCTACCGGAAACCCCAACTGTCACAATAAACCAGTGACTACCATACCACCACCGGCCTCATTTTACCACCACCAACTCTCACCCCTAAACACACCCCTGCCCGCTCATTCAAAATTTTAAACCTTTTCATCCCCAAGCGTAAAATCTACCAAAAGAAGGAATATATCATTCAAGTTTCCTGATAATGCCACTGATGAAATGACAGGAAATATATACTAGATTCTAAATTTCTCATCCCTTCTAATAAATTTATTTGCCGCTGCTACTGCTATATATACACTATGCCCTGTTTGATCCCCATTATAATTATATTTTTAGAGAGAATATATTTTGGAATAGTATTTTTTGAAGAATGTGTGTTTAAAAATAAGAAAGAAAAATGTATTGGAAAATGTGTGGTTGAAAGTAAGAGAGAGAAAAATGTATTAGGGTGTGTTTGATTGACAAATTTTACATGAAAAATATCAAATCAAGGAAAATAATTTCTAGCTTTAGTGTTTGATTGAAAATGTTGCCATGGAAAATTTTTGTTAGGTACAATCAATTAAAGCATGTTTTTGCCAATTTCCAAGAAAATATTTTCTTATGGGTTGAGGTAGGAAAATTTAGATGGAAAAAGAAAATATTTTCCATTTCCTTTTCCATCTTCTATCAAACACACCCTTAATTTATAATGGGGTTCAAACAAGGGCTTTATATATTTCATTTGATTGTTCTTTAATTGGTGGTGCTTGTTTAGTTTCATTTGACACCATTCCCAGTGTGATAGAAATGTGAGACTGTTGTTTTGGTGGTTGAATTGTGGTACTGAAGTTACCGTGTTCAAACTCAGGAGTGGGGATCAGATTTTATGCGACTATAAGTCGACACTGGGCATTGATTTGTACGAAAATTGAGGAGAAAAAGTGCAGGTGATATTTGGGTTTTGGGATTTAATTGCAGATTTGGGTTTGTTGATGAGGATGGGGGCCTTGATGGTGGTTGAGAAGGGGGTGAGTTGAGTTTTAAGTGAAAAAATGTTAAGAGACAATTTGGCCCTTCTTAAATTGTAACAAATGGTCAAATGAAGGTGAAGTGGTCAACCTTTGAATTTTTGGTCAGCTGACGGATATTTGGATGGATTGCGTTCAAAGGTCCTTACACCGCACATTAATTAAAAGGTTTGGGATGGCAGTGCAAAGATTGGCAGATTTGGGACCCTGTGACACTTTTTTTTTGTTGATAAATTTGGGATCTCAGTTGCAAATTTCCCTTATAAACATTTTTTTTCCATTTTTCAGCCTTCTGAAAAGAAAATCGTTTTTCATGTTGTACTTGTATTTTCTTTTGGTTTGCCAAAAATTAGCAAAACGTTTGAAATCTTGTTGGAACTCCATGTTATGTACGTGTCTTAATGTGTTTGTTTCCGATTCATTATGAACGTGTACAGGTATGAACACTCTGGATCAGACTGGCTTCACATTGTTCATCAAATTTCTTTGTAACTTCTGTCATCTCGTTCAACTTTTGTTTGCTGTCTTCCTTGGCTGGTTAAGGGAGTGTAAATAGCAGATGTCATGCTGAAAATAAGAGAGAGAATTCTATCTATTTAATGTCTGACACCTGGCTATCCACGCGTGGCATTTTATCCAAGACATGTAGATCCTGCTTGCTTGCATATTGCATATATTACTAAATTGTGTGAGCAGTTAATTTGCTAACTCAATTTTTTGCAGAATATAATTCATTGGATCTCAATGAAGAAGATTAATTGGGTTCTAATACGTGTTTTTGTATTTGCCAGTTGTTTGTTTCTTATGGCTGCCAATTTATGTGCATCAATTCTGAGATTTTTAAGAACACAATCGGCACTTCCACAATTTTTAGACTTATCATTTGTTTGGATATATATTCATATTAGGCTTTAGCCTTAATAACTGATTCTCCCTGCAGGATGTAACAGCTACTAAAGGAAATGAATTTGAAGACTATTTTCTGAAGCGCGAGTTGCTTATGGGAATATATGAGAAGGGATTTGAGAGGCCTTCTCCAATTCAGGAGGAGAGCATTCCAATTGCTCTCACGGGAAGCGATATCTTGGCTAGAGCAAAAAATGGAACAGGGAAAACTGCTGCCTTTTGTATTCCTGCCCTAGAGAAAATTGATCAAGATAACAATGTTATTCAAGGTTTTAATCTTATTTATTTGATTTTGCTTGTGAATATGTCACCTCTACACCCTACCTTGTAGACATTTGACTTATTCAGGGAAGAAGTAGTTATTCAAATTCAAGAATAGGTGCAAGTTGATCCATTTTTTTCTCGTGGGAGCAAGAGCTTATATTTTAGTTGATTGAGAGCTCAAAATCGAGTTTAAGATGAATGAACAAGTAATAGTAGTCGTTATTACTTTTAACCAAGTTAAAAGAGTCGTTCTAATAGAAACCAATGAAGATGTTTATTTAGGATAGGAGATTCAGATAATGACAAGATTGCTCTTAGTCTTTTTGCTTGTTACTGTGCGTGCTTGGCTAAGCTTTTGTTCGTAAGTAGTGGGCTCCAAGGAATTTGTAGTAAAAAAATAGATAAAATGTTGGGTCCTACGAAATGTGTTGATGAAGAGTTTGACCAACTTATAAGCAATTATAAGCTTTGGTAAACATACACTTCATATATAATCATTAATGTAGTACCTGAGTGATCTAGCAATTATTTTGCGTGGTTTGACTTTTTCCCATTCATTTGTTTCAGTTATATCTTTGCTTTAATTATTCAGTTCTTACATGGCATCTCACCAATTTGCACTGTTGCAGTTGTTATGCTTGTCCCAACGCGAGAATTAGCCCTTCAGACATCGCAAGTTTGCAAAGAGCTTGGGAAGCATCTAAAAATTCAAGTTATGGTTACAACAGGTGGAACTAGCTTAAGAGATGACATAATGCGTTTGTATCAACCAGTTCACTTACTTGTTGGAACTCCGGGGAGAATCCTTGATCTTGCAAAAAAGGGTGTCTGCATATTGAAACATTGCTCTATGCTTGTGATGGATGAGGTAAGGAAATGTTTTGACCTAACCATTTTTTTTTTTTTTGGAATTTTCACTTGAGATATTTATATAGAACTTTGAAGAGAGGGGATACTGTTGGATTTGGTGAACTAGTTTGTATAGTTACAGTTTCTTGCTTCAAAGTGCAAGTATTTACACTTCTGTTGGTTTCTGTTTAAGGTCTCTTGCCATTGATTTCTTTTCACATCCAAGGTTGAATTACCCTTTGTATGGCCATGGCATTCCAAACTGAGTAGTAGATTATAGACATCTGATCTGGCTATAATCCTTTTTTGTTTGGTTCTGTCTTTGAAAAAGTGATTATTGATGGGTAAACTGTTTATACCAACGTCTTTCAGGCTGATAAGCTTTTGTCTCCGGAGTTCCAACCTTCCATTGAGCAATTAATTGGTTTTCTGCCTCCAAACCGTCAGATGTTAATGTTCTCTGCTACATTTCCTGTCACGGTGAAAGACTTCAAAGATAGATACCTGCAGAAGCCATATGTCATCAATCTTATGGATGAATTAACTCTCAAGGGTATAACACAGTATTATGCATTTGTTGAAGAAAGACAGAAAGTTCACTGCCTCAATACTCTCTTTTCAAAGGTTAGAACTCTTGATTGAGCGTGCCTGTCTATTGTGGATGGTGCATCGTGTTTTTTCCATGGAGATTCTGTTTTGCGAATTATATTCATATAAGTTTTCTGCCTGCAGCTTCAAATAAACCAATCTATAATTTTCTGCAATTCCGTGAATCGAGTGGAACTTCTTGCCAAGAAAATCACAGAGCTTGGCTATTCTTGTTTCTATATCCATGCGAAGATGCTTCAAGATCATCGCAACAGAGTCTTTCATGACTTCCGCAATGGTGCCTGTAGGAATCTTGTTTGCACGGGTACGATCTCCTACTTGCTATGACCAAGCTTTTTTGCATCTACAGTTGTTCTCGGATGAGTATGCAATGCTCAACTTGTTTGATTAGCCTTTGGTTCATAGCGATATTGGTTCATAAAATGTATTACAAATGTAGACATATTAGTCCCTTAGATTTACTAAGCTTTGCTTGCAACAATTGGGTTGAATGGGGAAATGTTTGTGAACAATCAGTGCATGATAGTACGAGTAAATAGATAAGTTAACCTTGAATATGTTTAATAAAACAAGAAGGAAATATAGATGGTCAATAGTTGAAAAGTTTCTTAGGCGCATGATATTTTTGAAGCATTTGGTGAAGTGCTACCTCTTTTGGGCTTTCAATGCAAGGGCTTTCTTGATTATTTACTAGTAACAAAAATGGGCCTGAACAGATGAAGGAATACAATTTTCTTTCTCAACGTTATTGTCCTCAGTCTTGACCAGTGACCACATTATTCCAGGAAGACTTAAGAGTTCTTAGTTTTATTTCTGCTATTTCTAAAATAATCCAATTACTGTTAACTGCAACTCAACTGACATTTTTAAAATATGTATTTTTTTATTTTTTTTTATTTTTTGATTATTCCCACATAAGTAGTTTTTAGGTTATCAATGGCCTGCACCTCTGCTCTGTGTTTACATCTTCAGTTCCACCATCCTTGTAAAGCATTCATTTCATATAAAATTCTGTATTTTTTTTGCCCAATTTTAAATTTATGCAGTTAAATTGGGGATGCAACTGATGGAATATTAGAAGAGAGATTATATAATCTACTTTTCAATTTTGATGCTTATTTTAAGAAACATAATTAGGGTTTGACTTAATAAAGATTTTATTAGATTTTCCTACTAAGAATAGGATCCTTGGAAGTTGGAACTCCATATAAAGGGATCTTATGCTTTGTAATAAACGTCTTCCCCCTGATTTCTCTTCCATCTCTCTAACTCCTCTCCCCTTCCCATGTCCCCCCTCTTCTCTTTTTCCCCATCCCTTTGCTTCTTCTATACCCTTTCCCTTTCCCCTCCTAATAATTATTTGATTGCATTATACGTCAGCAACATTTGTCCTCACCACTAATTTAGACGGGAGGAGAAAGTAGGGACATGCCTCTACCTTAATTTTGGTTCTAGCCTTATCCAATGAAATTGTTTTTCTAGATAAACAGTCTTCTCTTTCCATTATTGCAATAATTATTTTATCTTCTCTTGCAATTGCAGATCTATTTACGAGAGGTATAGATATCCAAGCAGTCAATGTCGTAATCAATTTTGATTTTCCTAAGAACGCAGAGACATATTTACACAGGGTATGTTAAATTTATGCCAGTGTACTATTCATGACTGCTGCGCTATTTTGTAATGGAAGATACCATCATGTGTAGGTTGGACGATCTGGAAGGTTTGGACATCTTGGGTTAGCTGTGAATCTGATAACCTATGAAGACCGCTTCAATTTGTATGCTGTCATTCTATTTTCATTGATATAATATTGCCCCTGTTTGGTATTGATAAAAATCAGATTTTTCGTAGATGAGATGTGTGGTTAAAAAGTTGTGGGCTCCATAAAAAGTGCGGTTACGATTAAATGTTGACTTTGAATTAGATTAAAATCTAAAAAAATAGTGAAACCAATCAGGGCATTACTTCATTTTTGGAGATTGATATGATTTTCATACTCGCATCTTTCAGGTATAGGATTGAACAAGAACTTGGGACAGAGATCAAGCAGATCCCTCCACACATAGATCAGGCTATATACTGTCGTTAATCTGCCGTAACAATTCCGCTCCATGGTCGAAAGATAGTGGTGAGTCATGTCATATAAGCTTATCTATTTATTAGCATATATGTTCAGTTTTTCAGCAAATGAGAGATGCACGCATGTTAGAAGTCGTGCAAGTGTGCGTGTGTGTGTGTGTGTGTGTTTTTTTTTTTCTGTCCAAGTCCATCTACGTTATTAATTACTTCCAATTACATCCTTGGTTGAGTTGAGTGAAACCTTTTCACTGAATTATCAATTCCTCCTTTCTAATTTATTTTTTTAATGTCCCACAAACTTGTGCGAAATGGTATCATGGAAGAAGGGTAGTATCTAGCCATTGTTTAAAAATTATATTTGAGGCTGGTGCTTTGAATCCTGACTTTCAATTATTTCTTTATAACCTAATAATATGTTTATGGGTTCAAAAAGAGGAATGAGAATACATTCTTGCAAGTGGAGGATGATAGCAAAGAATTAGAAGAAACTTCCAGTGACAAGGATAGTGATGTTTCTGATTTCCTTCAAGATCATAAAGTATGATGATATAAGAAATTTCTGGGTTGTCTCTACTAATAGTAATCACTTTGATACGTGATTACTAATTTGAGAACTTATAATTTATTTGTATTGATCTATTTTTATGTTCCTTTGCAGGTTAAAATTTTAATCTTGTAATTAGTTTTATTATGGATTTCAATGAGCCAATGTTTAAAAAGGCAGAACTAGGTGATGTGGTTTTCGTTGGTGAAGTGAGGTGTCAAGACTCGAGGCATTTTGAGGCGGAACTAGGTGATGTGGTTTTCATTAGTTTTAGTGTATGCCACGCACCCTGGCATACACCAAAATATCTCCCCTTATTTCCGAGGAGAAAAATTTGTTGAGCATTGTTTAAGATGTTTCTGTGATGAAATGATTATAATGCCAATCATGTGGGGATAGATAACACTGACTTTTTATACAAATATTAGTTGAGTTTATTTATATATCCGACCTCAAAAGGAAGGTCTACATCATCTCTTCCATATTTTTCGACCTGTTGCACATAAAGTATGCTATGTATTCTTCTCTTTGATGTAATAGTGAACAAATTTGGTATTTTGAAATAAAAACTAAGAATAACGTCTTCCATTTTTTGACCTTTTTAAATGGATTTTGTAGGAAGTGTCGAGGTATGTAGAAAATATTTTAAACTTCCTCATATAAAATAAAACGTCAACTCTTTGTATAATGTATTCAACAGTCCATTGTACAAGAGTAATGAAGTCAATTTTCGGTTGATATCATTTCTCCTACCTGATTTGAGCCTTTTATTTTTTGTTGGGGTACGTAAATAGTCTATGAAAGAACTCGAGTAGAACGGATAAAATCTTTTTCAAATGTACTACGTTGTTAGCTATTTGCAAGTTATGACTGACTTAGGTTAAAAATTTAAAAACATGTTTATTAAGTACATAATTTTCTAAATCACTTTTTAGCATCTGTTTGAAGGTTGTGGCAGTGATTATAATTAGTTTATTTCGTGTATTTCGAAGAGGTGGAGGTGGAGTTAAAAATTAGAGAGAAAAAATGTGTGATTAAAAAGTTGTCTTGAAAAGTGGACCGATTATAAATTGGATACCGAATAGTGGCTTAATTATACATAATTTTTTTCTTCAATTTTCAACTACTATCTTTTGCCTCAAAGTTATAAATAAATTAGTTTATAAATCAAGTAGTTTTACCAAACGGAGGAATAAATAGATTTCTCGTAGACTGGCTTAAATTTTGAGAGACGAGATTTCAGCTAAAGATATAAACAAATGTACCAGTTTTCTCACAAGACCAAAGTATACTTGATACACTATAAAGATCACACGAGGAAATGAAAATTGAAGTCACATTTTGAATATGTAAGACACAAAATTAGCACAAAAAATATTTTACTTGAAAGACTAGCAATATTATAATTGCGAAATGAGAGAAGCTTAAACTCCAATGCACCCACAAACCTTGGCAACCTAAACTCCAATGCACCCACAAACTTTCGTAGGAGCATGCCCGGTTGCACGGAACTTTGCACTCATCTCATCTGCTTTGAGAAATTCTTCTCCTCTTCTAGCTTCAACCATAGCTCTCTTCTCCTCTGCTTGCTTGTGAATGAGAGCTACCTTATTTCTCATTTTTTCAGCATAATTCGCTTTCTTCTCCTCCAATTGTTCCTGCCATTTTCACACATAAAACCATTACAGCATGTTTGATAAGCAGCAGTGGACATGAGAGAGACTACGAGATTTCAACCCTCGAGTTCAGTGAAGTACGGTCAAACTATATTAAACACACCATATAGCCAAATCCTTTCACGACTAGAGATCGTAGAGCCGCAATCATTTTTGTTGCGAAATGTTTTTCTAAAAATCAGCAAATGTTTTTATTTTGAAGATTCATCTGCATTTCAATTACCTCAAATTGCTTTAGTTTGGCTTCAAGAGCTGCTTTTTTGCTGTTTTCCCATGATGAAACCTCAGACAGCTTCTTTTGTGCCCTGTTCCATCATACAAACAAAATAACCAGTGTCTAGCAGTTTCTTGCAGCAACGTAAAAACAAATAAACAAAATATAATGATGAAACCTTCCCTTCTGTTTCAAGATCCTGTTTGGTGTAGGAAGTTTTTGGAGAAATTTGGAAAATTTTGAGTTTTTTGAAGAATATGAGGTTGAAAAGTGATTGAAAAGTAGTGAGTCCTATAAAAATGTGTGGTTGAAATTGAATTTGAGGAAAAAATTGAAAAAAGTGTAAGAGCAAACAAGCTCTAAAAATCAGTTTTTCTTTCCATTGAGAGAGAACCTTCTCGAACAACAGAAAATACAGAAGAACTTGCAAAAAATGTTTTCAGTCCTTTCATTTTAATCCGATGCACAATGCAATAGGTGAAACTCCGGTTTTATGATTATCTGAACCTTCCGTGCAAGACTTGATCTTAAAACCCAAAACTGAGGTCCCTTTGGATAAAATTAGAAATGAAATGAGTACGTCGACATTTTGGGTGCAAGAATATCAGATTCGACAGTCTTGATCAATTTGGGATGGAAATATCTCTATCTCACAGTACAATAGGATTTGGTAATGTACTTAAATTAGAAGGATATGAACATATCGAGAACTAGTGGAGGAAGCTAAGGAGGTAAACTGTGGATAAGTTCTTTCTCCAGTTGTCGAATTCGATAAAAGAGACTTAAACAGAACCAAAATCAAGAAACTAAAGATGATTTATTATCGGATCTCAATGTACATGTACATAAAAGCATCCAAATCCCGTAGCAGAATTTTTACATTGTGAGATTGGTTTCTTTCAGGTTCTTGAATATGCATTCCCAGAGTACAGAAGTAAGTAGACACGGAGAAGAGACTTACTTATTCTCAACTTTGCTTTTCTCACCTTCCTCCCATGCCTTGACAAACGACAATCTCTTATCATCTTCAATCTTAGCAAGAGCAATATCTGAAAATACAGACAGTTATTCACCTTGCAAGGATAATATTTATGAAATAGAGCGTTTCACTAGAAATCGTCATGCCTGGCAATTGAAAATCTATCAACTTACAAGGTCTGTTCTATTGATATTCTACCATGTAATGTAAATTTATTAACTTATGATACATTCAATTCACGTTGACTGTAGGCACAGAAACAGAATTAACATATTATCGTATCGTAGTAACTGAAATGAGAAAAATTATGAATATCTTACCTCTGCCAATGGATCCTTCTGAGCTTTTCTTTGATAAGGGTTCTGGAACCCCTTTTTTCAAACAAGCAAACAAGTCAAGTTTTATCAGCAGTTTCAATATTTCAACAAAATATCTCAAGTAAGACAAGTAGTGAAGTCGACGGAGAAAGCCTATATAATGTTTTTTCAATGATATATGGAACTATAATACTAAGAAATACCCCTAAAGGATACTTGAAAATCATCTTATACCAATTGAGGCATTGGATATATACAGCTGAAAAGGGCATAGGCAGCCCTCTAACATCTATGCGATTGCATTCCATTATCTCGTATTATGCTATACAGTATCAGATCAAATAGATATATTGAATGCAAAAAAGAATAAAACTTCAATTATTTTTTCTTTTATACTGATAGGGAACCACATTCATTCCTAGATTCCCGTATTGCTTTAAGGTGATTCGTGCTATACATCATGTTGAGAAAGAAAGACCAACTGCCTATGCATTTTTATTTATTTTTTGATAGGAACTGCCTATGCATTTATATCACAATAACTTGAATTATTAGAAAATAGTGAAATTAATAAATTACTTTCTTTTACATTCCGACATTTTTGCCATAATTGAAATGAACACAATAAAAGCTCACAAGGAACGTAATGGATCTATAATTGTGAAAAATGTAATTATATACTCCCTCCGTCTCGTGAAGATAGGCTTGTATTCCTTATTCGTCTATCCCAAATTATAAGTCACTTTTCTTATTCAAAGTTTAAATATTTTTAAGTTTTCTAATATTTAGATGCCCTTATTTAATATCCATTATTATTATCCACAAATATAAAATAATCATATTTATTATGTTATTTAATGTAGGGATATATTAATAAAATGTAAGAAAAATTTATATTTCCAACTAAATAATTATATTTTCTTATTCTACGTGAAAAAAGAAAAAAGTCTATTTTCACGGGACGTAGGGGTAGGGGTAGGGAGTAAAAGAAAAACCAATGCCACATGTTTCCACTGAAGAAAAAACAAAAAGGAAAATGAGTATGCGTAATTGAACATAACTCCAAATATTGCTAGCTGACAAGATCAACTTTAGCTGTCACCTCATAATATGGCTCATGTCAAGTTCACTCATGAATTGGCCCTCTCTTTGCACAAAGTTAAAAATATTAGGAGGCAATGGTGGAGCCAATTGGATCCTAGAGGAGTTGTAGGCTCCACTGAAATTTGAGAAAAAAAAAAAAAAAAATCTTTTTACAAAGATATTTTCAATTTTTTTTGTTCTAATTTTTAATATTATTATATTTATATTGAAAATTAAAATCGTATTTAAATTAGGCTCATACTGAATTCAGGGGACCCCTATACGGTCTCCTGCCTGCGGTACCGCCCCCTCACAATAAGGCCCCCCCTCCCCCCATTGTGAGGGGCGGTACAACCAGAAAATTTGTATAGTATATACTATCAAGACCAGAGACTTCATAGATATAATTGAAAACATGATAATACATATTTCAATTAACCGGAAATACTCTAAAAGTCTATCAGAATAAAGATTTTTTTTTCCCCTAAAAGGGGATTTTTATAGATCTTAGACTGTGAGTTCATTTGGAGCAAGCAAGAAATATTATGCCATATCCAATTTCTGCAGAAATAGTAATTGCTTTATGAAACTACTAATAGTAGAATGCCCCTCGAAAGCTCAAAAATAAGTATTCCGATA
This sequence comes from Ligustrum vulgare, assembly GCA_963555705.1. Lineage (NCBI taxonomy): Eukaryota > Viridiplantae > Streptophyta > Magnoliopsida > Lamiales > Oleaceae > Ligustrum > Ligustrum vulgare. The sequence continues at coordinate 33,597,169 of OY743174.1, forward strand.
CAAAATAACCACATAATTGCAGTAACAAATTATCTAGCAGTATAAAAGCTATTTATCTTCATTTAGCTGAATATCATTTTCTCAAAAATGTATATATGCTATTTCTGAAAAGTAGGATGCGATATTGTATAAAAATAAAAAATGATATTTAATTTAAAAAGTTTTTAAAGTTAATTCAAACTCTAATTATTTGTTCTTTTGTAAGCAATTAAGTTAATTTTAATTAAAGCACGCAATAAGTTAATTCTTAACCGAAGCGCTTAACAAATCCCGGAACGATGTCCAATTCTTCACCAAAATCTATTATATATATATTTTGGAAAAAAAGTTTCTGAAATTTATGCAAAAAAAAAAAAAAAAAAAAAACAACTAAACTCCTTCATGAGTTTTTAAATAATTTTGGTTTCAAACAGAAAACATTAATTAAGAGGATGGAAATAGTTACTTTCGGGGACGGCAACAGCTTTGGAATCATCGACCTTCTCGTGAGGCACCGGAACGACCGATTTATCCTCCAACGCAGCACTTGGCTTCTCCATCGCCGCCGACGCAAGTGGTGACTCCGTTGCTTCTGGTTTCGCAGTAACAACTTCCTCCGGTGCTGCTGCAGTTGCCATTTATATAAGCTAAAAACTGGGAATTGAGAGTCTGTACTCAATCAAAAGCTCTGGTTGTGTTTATCAGTGGCCAGCTTATCGATCAAATTTGTATTTGTGCATGAGGTGAATGATTCTGTGTTCCACGGCAGTGGGGTGTATAATGAGGACGCTCTGTTTTGACCGTCGATCTTCAATTAATCTGAAAGGAATAATATCATGCAATAATAACTTGATGTAAATCTTGTCTAATTATTGTTTTAATTGTACCATCATGAAAATATATTGTACACTGAGTGGAATATATGGGGGATGATGAAAATAAATTTCATAAAGGGAAAATTGTGTCCGAGTGAGATGCACGTCAGTATTCCCTTGTGCCGACAACAAAATTACAATCAAGCTACGCAAAATTATTGGGCCAGAGTGTAAAACAACGACCTCTCCCGTTTTAATTTGTTATTGTTATTACAACCTTTTCACTATACTTATATTAAAAAAAAAAAAAAAAATCAAAAAACTAAAAAATGGAATTTAAACAAATGTCCAATTCCATGATTGTCACAATAAGGGTCCGTTTGACCGCAATCACGGAATTTGGTTGAGAAGAAAATAAATTTTAGGGAATTGAATTTCAGAGAATTATAAGTTTAATTTGTTTGATTAATTTCATTTTTTTAGTTGGAAAAGTGATGAACTTTTCATATTTTATTGTTTGATTGACATTATTTTTCATAACAAATAAAATAAAATTTAACTATTTTAACATATATATATATATATATTTTAAAATTTTCACTTGATAATAATAATGTTAATTTTTGGAAAAAAAATCAATTAACAACAATAAAAATAATCAGATGAGACGAAAATAATTTTTCACAAAAGTTGGAAAATCTTTTCCCAACTATTTATTGAAAAACCAATTCCTATAAACCATGGCAAAACACATCACGTGAGCCAAAGTTGAAAACCTTTGCCATGAAATTTGTTGTCCATCAAACATAACAAAAACTTGAAAAATGCCAAAACTTTTCTATCTTGCAAGGCAAATGGAGGCTATCGAAGAGGGCCTAATTACTTGTTTGAGACTCATTATAATTAGACCTTTATTTCGTAAAATTTTTTTATAAACAACTACAAGGTAACATATCATATCATTAGATAATTTTTTTGAAAAATAAAAAAACTCTACTGGTCAAGATTCTTGTCCACAATTGTTGACTTTTAAAAAAAAAAAGATCAATTAAATGTTGTCATGTTACTATTTATAAACAATATTTATAAATGGTTTAGCAAATAGATGCTAGATTATTTGGTACTTTGAAATAGTGATTTTCCTAGGAATGTATGGTAAAAAATTAAAATAAAAAAATGTTTTAGAGAAGGTGTTGTTGAAAGTAAGAGAGAAATGTGGAAAATTATATTGTGGCTCAAATAAGAGCTTAATTTTTGCCAAAAAAAGGTTCAAATTTTGGTGTAAATTCACTACTGTACCCTCAATGAATAATAAGAAGAAAAAATGAATTATTTATTTGTGAGTTTGATTTCCTATGTTAGGAACTTTCTTCCTCAAGAAGCTTTCATCAAGTACAAGTCCTTACTCATTGGACTCAAATTTTGCATTATATAATAGGTAAAGTGATGCGATCCCACTAGGGAACGCGACGAACAACGAGAAATAGCGGGACAAATATCAGGAAAGATCTAAATTCAGCAAGAAAACAAAAAGAACAAATTCAAGAAATAATAAGAATAATAAATTGACGATAGGACCTTGACCCAAAAATCAAAACGTGAAGATTCGATGATACAGATTGAAGAATCGAGATTTTCGAAATGCCACAAGAGATGTCAAATTCCTTGATAAGTTTCTGATTGGAACTTCACAAATATTTCACAATATTTTATAAGTTCGAAATTAGTGTTTTTGAAGATCAAGAAAAGGAATCGTCCTTTTACTAGAGAGAAAATCTCAATTTCAATTTAATAATCTCAAAGTTGTCTAATTGTTCATAATGAAAAACATAAAATAATATAGTTAAAAACACCTTAAACATAGCCCTAGCCGTAATTAGGGTTCAAAATATGGAAATAATTAATTAAAAACGGAAAACAATTAAAATTCGTGAAAATTCGAAAAATTGAAGTTACGGCCGTGAAAATGAGTCTTACGGCCGTAAGTAATTTTCTGATTGACCATTACGGCCGTGACTTCCGGACTTACATTCGTAAGTATTGTTTTGCTGGAATACTTCATTTTACCCGAGAATAAGTTACGGCCGTGAGTTTTCTTGATTTATGGCCGTAAGAATCAAAAACTTGAAATTCTTCCCCTTGCCTCGAGAGAGAGAGAGAGAGAGAGAGAGAGAGAGAGAGAGAGAGAGAGAGAGAGAGAGAGAGAGAGAGAGAGAGAGAGAGAGAGAGAGAGTTACGACCGTGAGAGTACAATGTTGAGGTCGTAATCATGCTCCTGGCCCTCGAATTTAGACCTTGATCCGTCCATCTTCTTGGCTCGACCCCAACATGGAACTTACTCCGTTTCTTACGTAGATCATTATCGTATTGCCGATAACTAGATTTCTTCTTTCAATGCCTACTTTGATCACATCATCCCCCTCTCTTAAAAAGGATTTGACCTCGAATCTGCAACTCGCTCAATCCTCTTGCAACTTCGGGTTTGTTGGCTCTTGGTTCATGCCTATACTTGCTTCTGCGAGATTGATGTTCATACTTGTATTTTGTGCATTCCTTGGGCTTTCGAGGTTGATTCTTCTCGCTATACATTCAGTCCCAACTTAAGTTTTGAAGTTTGATTTGGGTACTTACAAAACAAATTTAGTAGAACTGGGGAGGGAATTGTTAGATTGGTCAAGTGCAAGGCATAAATCTTTGTACATCAACCGTTATGCAAAAAAACTCAATTTGGGGTGGACTCTCTTTTCTTTTTGTTCTCAAGCTCTCCTTTTCCTTAGGTTGTGGGCTCAACTTTCTTATTTTCAATTTTCACACCCTCTCCTTTTTCTGAGGTCGTGGCCTCAATACTCTTATTATTTTCCTCAAACCCACATTTTATTTTTAATTGATCCTCTCAGATAGAGATGTCAATCCGGGTGGTCCGGGTTGGGTCAGCCCGCCAACAAAAAAGCCCGGTAACGGCTCGATTGAAAAAAAGTTTGCCTCGCTAGGGGTTACGGCCCGGTTCCGGGTCAGCCCACAAATTTCGAATTAGAACCCAAGCCCGCCCGCAAGCCCATCCGGGTCGAGCCCATGTGGGTCGCGGTTAGTTATGAGTTGGCCCGTATGAATAAAAATATAGATTTTGTTCATATTTATAACAATTTTTTTGTCAAGTTTCTAAATACAAAATGATTAAAATGATAAATTTATATTTATACCATAAAATATTTACATGGAATTTAAAATTATATATTATGGTATATGAATTATTTCTAAATTTGTAAATTTAAATAAAATATAAATAAATAGCAATTAAATGTTAAATGTATTTCTAATTACTATTATCAAAGAACATTACGTTTTTAGCTATTAGGGAGGAAAAAAAAAGATTTTACTTTAAAAGTTGTATTAATGTTTGTAGAAGAAGGGAGATTCTCCATGTTACCATATTTAATAAAAATAGTTTTTTTTTTAATGGGCCAGCAGGTTAATCGTGGCTCGCAAATATTTGACCCGCAAAACCCTCGATTCACATCTTCTTGACTTGTGAACCGCTCGTAAGGGTCAAGGGTCGGCCCGTGGTCCCGGGTCGATCCGAGCAGATTTTCACGGGTCTGGTTGGCCTATCCGTTTTTACAACTCTACTCTTAGACCTCTTTTGGCGCTAAAGGAACAAGAGTGATCTTCTTTCCACCTTTCACAAACGAATATTGGTTCTTAAAACCATCATGCACCACCCTTCTATCATGTTGTCAAGGCCTTCCCAACAAATATGCCCAACATACATGTTCGCTACAAACACACCGCAAGTGCACGAGTCGCATACAAGTGATAGTGGACTAATTGAGTCCGGTTTATCGATCCCACAAGGATTGTCTATTTCAACTACACTCTAGTATAATTAATTTTAACAAGAAACACACACAATAAAGGTTTGTTTTGGGAAAGTTTAGCTATTTGGCCCACTTGCTTCTCCAAATATTTCAAAGAGGCATCATTGCGTTCTTGATATTGCAATTGATGATTTGCTAGCTTGGTGATAGCCTCTTCCCATCCCTCTTTCTTCTCTTGTGGCTTTGGATTCAACACATTGTGATTGTTGCCATAAGATAGATTAGGATGATTTCTCCAACCGGGATTGTATGTGGGAGCATATGGATTGAATCCTTGGCGCTGGAAATTTTGAGCATAAGCAACTTGCTCGGTAGATTAAGAACCACTTACCACCAATGGACACATAGAGCTTTGATGATTAGCCCCACATATATCATATACCGGAGGGGCTTGAACCATATTGACGGGCCGAGAGTTTGAAGTAGATAACCCTTCCACTTTCTTGGCTAAGGAATCAATCTTTGACAAGACAAGTGCATAATCATCACCCCCTCGTGCACCACTATAACTCCTTGGTGCACTTCTATCCGGCCACATTGCACTTTGTTCACTCATGATTTCAAACAAATCATAAGCCTCCCGAATGCTCTTTGTCTTGATGGACCCATTAGAGGATGAATCCACATTTGAACGGCAAGGCGGAGTTAACCTGGCATAGAAGTGGTTGACTTGTTTCCCCAATGTAATCCCATGATTTGGGCACTTCCTAAGCATGTCTTTGAATCTCTCCCAAGCTTCATGAAAGCTCTCCATCTCGAATTGTTGAAATGTAGTAATATCATGCTTGAGTTTAGCAACTCTAGATGGTGGAAATTTTTTTGTAGTGAACCTTTGGACAAACTCCACCCAAGTCGTGATACTCCCCGGAGGCAAAGTGTCAAGCCATTCTCTTGCTTTATCCTTCAACGTATGTACAAATAACCTCATCCGGATTGCCTCCACATTCACACCCTCATAGTTGAAGTTGCTACAAATCTCTAGGAACCGTACCACATGGGCATGTGGGTTTTCATCGGTCCTCCCATAGAATGAGATGGTGTTGGAGAATAAATTGATGACATCCGGCCGAAGTTGGAAATTTGGATGATTGTAGGAGGGATAGACGATGCTTGATTGATTCTCGACAATAGGAGGGTTCATGAAATCTCCAAAAAGCATGTCTTCTTCATTAACAACAAGCTCTTGAGCTCTAGCCGCTTGAGGAACAAAACCGGGTGGGATTCCACCCCTTGGAGGAATTGCAGCTGGAGCATCAAGCTCGATGTTAACTCTTTCTCCTTCCATCCCAGTAAGAAGTTGTCTCCTAGCTTCCCGTTGTTCCCTTAACCTACGTCGAAAAGTCCCCTCGATATCCGGATCTATTTCAACTAGATCAAGACTTCTACTTCGACGCATGCACAATTAACAACCTAGAACAACACAAGAAATTAGAAGATTTCTTACACAAAACAAAACAAAAGAAAGTTTGTACAAAAAATAAAAGTAACCAATAGTTAAAACTAATATCAACTAAAATGTAATTTAAATAGAAACAATCCCCGGCAACGGCGCCAAAAACTTGTTCGCTACAAACACACCGCAAGTGCACGAGTCGCATACAAGTGATAGCGGACTAATTGAGTCCGGTTTATCGATCCCACAAGGATTGTCTATTTCAACTACACTCTATTATAATTAATTTTAACAAGAAACACACACAATAAATGTTTGTTTTGGGAAAGTTTTCGTACTAGAATTAAAATTGCAATTATAAATAAATAACTAGAAAAATGGTGATGAATAGATGATAAAAGAGTGTTGGGATTCTTGATTCTACTTGACCATTACCTAATTGAATTACCAACAAGCAAATAGAAATGAAATTCATTAATCATGTTAGACCCGATTTTCCAAACTTAGCCAATTACCTCTCTCGAGTGAAATCAACCATAATTAGTGGCATTAACCTACTATATCTCTATGTCGATTAAGAACACACTAATTGCATTAAACCTTTGTGAAAATAGCTCAATGGGTCATCTAGGGTTTTAGGTATATCTCTATCCTAAACAAGAACCTATAGCAAATATTGTATTGATCTAGAATACACAACAATTTCTCAATAATTGCACATTCCATGAAACCTAAGCATAAATGTGGCCACAATAAATGTTAGTCAATAAATACAACAATAAATGCACAAGATAATAAAAAGCTTAAATTCTTAATACAAGCATTAAAATCAACTAAGTTAGGTCAAGCTTCATCAACATCCCAACCCAAAATAGTTTAGCCCATAGTGAAATAACAATAAAATTCAAGAATTAAATACATCATTCCAACTATGAAATAAAATAAATAGAGAAATATGAAGATTAAGCAAAAACACTTCCCTTCACCAATGATTCTTGCTTCAAAATATCACTATTCTTCCACAATAATGTTGATATTTCTCCCCTTAATCAATATTCATCAACTATACTATACAAAATCAAGAGAAATTACAAGAGGAAAATGAATGAAAATGAAGAACAAAAGAGAGAAAAAGAGAGCTAGGGTTTTTCTTGACTTGCCAAAGAAGAGAATGATTCAAAATTGGCCAAAATCCCTCAAAATACCCCCAAAAATCACTAGATCCGCGTACAACGGCATTTGGGCTGAACCGGGTCGGCCCAAATTATTGCTCCAGTTTATGACCACGCGATCGCGTGGTTGCCCTTATTAGTCTCGGGTTGGATTTGTGCCTGACTTCGCGAACGCGGCGTGTTCATAACCACGCGATCGCGTGGTTGATGCAGCCTGATCCTCTTTTGATGATTTGCAATTGGGTCCTCCACTTTCAATGCAGATCAACTTGGACCCCAAACTTTGACTCTTTTCTCCTCAATTTCTTCAAGTATTCATCCATTTAGCTTCTTTCTTGTGCTTTCTCCATGAAGTTGATTGTTAAACCTATTTAACCACAAAATATGCACAATTAAGTAGGTATTTGTCCAAATTATTCAAAAAGTATTACTAAAAATATATGAAATATGCATGTAAAATGCACTCAACAATACACAACCTCATCTCTATAAACCCTAATGGTAAATTTGATATTAACCTGCTTGTTCACTTTAAATTCCCTCGATTCGGTTAACCATTGCAACTTATAGGGATTATGGTGTTTCAGCTTAGGCAATCCCAACGTTTCCACCAACATTGTACTAACCAAATTAGTACAACTTCCCCGATCAATCACCATCCCGCAAACCATTTTTCCCACTAAACACCTAGTGTGAAAAAGGTTATCCCTTTATTCCTCCACTTCAGCCACTTTAACTCTAGTACTTATGACACGCCTATTAACAAGTGATCCCTTCACTGCATAAGTTAGCCATTCATCATCGCTACTACTAGCCCTAATATCCTGTAATCTAGACATCCCTTTAAACTCATCTTCCTAACTAATGTTCTCATTATCTCGCAAAAACATTACTCTTTTATTTGAACACTGGGATGTAATACGACCCGAACCCAAGCATTTAAAACATTTAATATTCCCATCCGTAGTAGGTCGGGAATCAGAAATGTTTTTACCATTTGTTGTAAGTTCCTCCTTTCCCTTTGGAACATGTTCCTCATTAGGACCCCTTTGTGGATAGGATGTAGGATATGATCAAGGTGAATGCTTTGCTGCCCCCTTTCGCTTTATTTGCCTCTCCACCTTCATTGCCAAATGCACCATGTCTTCTAGTTCCACCTAATGTTGTAACTCAATGACATTGGCAATATCTTTGTTCAGCCCACCCAAAAACCTAGCCATTGTATCTTCCCAATCCTCCATCACATTGGCCCTAATCATGGATACCTCCATGTCTTTATGATACTCCTAGAACCATGCGTAAGCCCCTGCAACCTTTGGTAAATATCCATATTTTAGTGGCTTGGGACAAACCTCTTTCTCATTATGGTTTTCATCTCACGCCATGTATCCATCAGCCTCTCACCATTTCTCCTTTGATCCTTCACCAATTGATCCCACCAATTTATTGCGTAATCGGTGAAATCAACTACCGCTAACCTTACTTTCTTTTCCTCTGAATAATTATGGCAATCGAACATCGACTCTACCTTCTTCGCCCAATCTAGGTAAGCCTTTGCTCCCATGAAAAGGTGGAATAGACATTTTGATATTACCTAGATTACCATCTACTTCATCTCGATCACCACGAGGTTTTCTATTATTTTCCCTTTTATACCTATCTCCTCTACCCCTCCTCCTTCTTATACTAGCCACAGATGATTGTATACTACTCCCTTCACTTCCAAGCTCTTCATCATCAAACTCATATCCAACCCTACGATTATTTCCCCTCCTATGATCTCTCTTATCACACCTCCTAACTCTAGATCCTGTATGAGTTTGCTTCCTACGCAACTGATTAATAGTTTCTTCCTGCCTATCCATCCTAGTCATCAACAGCTCAAAGTGTTCATGTAGATTTGACATTACACCTACATCATTCCTATCCACTCTATTCATACCTTCAGGTTGTTTGTTGTGGCTCTTTGATGAACCTGCTGACCCCCTTCTATCAATTCCCTTGTTGTCCCCAACTGATGAAGAAGATGAATCCCGCCTGCTGGACATTGTTAGTTCTCAAAGAAATAATTAAGAATTTTCTCACAAAATGTATCACTCAAAATCCCCCTTCCAAGCCTTCCAAGCACTTCAAGAACTTCAAGTAATGGTAGGATAAGAAAAGACACAAATAAGAACAAAAAAATTTGAAAATTCGGAATATTTGGGAACATATTGATTTTTTTTTTATTACTAGAGAATTCAACTACGAGTACAGCGAAACAAACGGAATTGAATTTGGATAAAAATTGACTAAAAAAATAAGATTGAATTTTTGTTGGATTTCTGTATGGATCAAATAATGATTTTTTTTACTGGCACAAAGAACACGAAAATCAAGAAGACTCGAGAAAATATCAAGATATACCAAGAACTAATCTAGATCCAAGCTCTGATACCACCTGATGTGATCCCACTCGAGAACGCAAAGAACAATGCGGAATAGCGACACAAACAATAGGAAAGATCTAAATTCAGTAAGAAAACAAAAAGAAAAGGACTCAAGAAATAATAAGAACAGTAAATAGAAGATAAGATTGACGATAGGACCTTGATCCAACAATCACGACTTGAAGATTCGATGATGAGGATTAAAGAACCGAAGTTTTTGAAATGCCATAAGAGATGTCAAATTCCTTGATAAGTTTTTTATTGGAACGTCACAAATATTTTACAATATTTGATAAGTTTGGAATTAGTGTTCTTGAAGATCAAGAATAAGAATCCTCCTTTTACTAGAGAGAAAATGATGAGATCATGGGGCGGCTCGACCGGGAAATCAACTATTTCGAGCCGAACAATTTTTAACATGCTTTTGAAAGACTCTCAGGGCGACAATGAAGAAGATTCGAGGCCAAACAAGTGAATGAAGTCAAGAAAAGAAGCCAAGAGTCAAGTTGGAGCCAAAATGAGAAGTTTGGGGTTTCAGCCACTTTCGGTCGACCGAACTTTCTTCCGGTCGACCGATCTTCTGCAAAGGAATTTTGTTCCAGCCTCAGTCACTTTCGGATGAGTGGCGGTCGACCGAAAGTGACCCTGTGATCGACCGAACTAATTTCGGTCGACCAGTTCGGTCGACCGAAACACTCCGTTTTACAAAAAACGGGATTTTTCTTGCAATTTTCGAAATTACACTTTTTACCCATTTTGTACATTAAATACTCATTTTCTTGTCATTTGGTAAATAACTTGGATGTTGAATGTGAAATGCTCTCTTGAGAGACCCTTCTTGAGGTAAGGTTAAACCTCCTTTGTTCTTGTATTATCTTTGGAATTTCTTCAACTAAATTTAGGGTATTATTATTCTTATGTTTGTTATTGATTTCCGCCACCTTGGAATTTGTTTTAATCTCTCCATTGGGCTAGGGTTTGTTAATCCTTGAATTTTGGGTTAGATTTAAACTTGGGTTAAAGTGTTTATCCTTTATTTTACCACTTTAGCTTTCTTGGGTTTTGTATTAAATTGTTGTGGGAATTTTCGATCAACGCACCGAAGGGGTTCGCATCAGAAAATCTCAATTTCAATTTAATAATCTCAAAGTTGTTTAATTGTTCATTATGAAAAACATAACATTATATAATCAAAAACACCTTAAACCTAGCCCTAGCTGCAATTAGGGTTCAGAATATGGAAATAATTAATTAAAAATGAAAAACAATTAAATTTCCCGAAAATCCGGAAAATTGAAGTTACGGCCTTGAAAGTGAGTCTTACGGTAAGTAATTTTCTGATTGACCATTATGGACGTGACTTCCGGACTTACTGCCGTAAGTATTGTTTTGCTGGAATACTTCATTTTACTTGAGAACAAGTTACAACCGTGAATTTTCTTGATTTACGGCCGTGAGAATAAAAACTTGGAATTCTTCCCCTTTCCCCAAGAGAGAGTTACGCCTGTGAGAGTCCATTGTTGTGGTCGTAATCATGCTCCTGGCCCTCGAACTTAGACCCTTCGCTTTAACTTGATCTGTCCATCTTCTTGGCTCGACTCCAACATGGAACTTGCTCTGTTTCTCACTTGGATCATTGTCGTATTGCCGATAGCTCGATTTCTCCTTTCGATGCCTACTTTGGATCACATCATAAAGATCACTTGAAATTTGAGAAAAACTTAAAGAAGTTGAATTACGATTTCACATTCCAAGTTTTAAGGTTTAAGGAAAGAAATACACCTTGTTAAAGATCATAATTGTATATGGTGGGTGTAATCTCGATATATCATTCTTGACTGTTTATAAACATCGAGAATGATGTTTTAAATGTTATTATGGACATGACGATAACAAAATTGGCAAATCTAGGAAACTTTATAGCATTTCAAACGTGTCTCGTGCGGTTAGTAAATTTGTGTTGATTTTTCTTTTCTAAGCTTATAGTAGTAGTGTTGATGATATGTAGGTATGAATGTTTCAATATTTTTCTTTTCTAAGCTTATCGTAGTTGTGTTGATGATAAGTACGCATGAATGTTTCAATAAAGTTCGTAGTCTCCATGATGATACTTTCATCAATCTAGATGAAGATTAGAAGTCGCTTGACAATCGGTTCAAGTGTCAAGAACAACATTTGGCTCACAAAAAACATAGAACTTTCAAACATCAGACTATAAAACCTCTGTTTGGTGGGTGCTTTTTTTTATAAATAAGGAATTTGATTTTTTTTGAGGTAAAATGTGTAGTTGAAACGTGATTTTGAAAAAAATGTGCGTGATTAAAAAGAGATTTAAGGAATATAATATTTAAAAATTTGTTTATAAACAGTTTATCAAACAAACTAAAATACTCAATTCATAACATTGGTCATTGATAATTCCTACAAAATTGATGGGTACTTCATTACCATCAAATGTTCGTCATTCGAAATAACTAGACACAACAACAATTCTCACTTATTAATAATACTTTGGGGGTACTTCTCCCAAAGTATTTCTTGAGGTCAATGTCCATATACTTGAACACCAAGTAGAGAATTGTTTTTCCTTGTTCAGCCTTTGTTTCACATCCAACAATCTGTAGTTGAAAGAGAAATACTCAAAAGGAAAAAAAATATGGAATACGAATTTCCAAGAGATGAAATATCCTTAAGAAATGGTAAACAAAGAATCCTTTAATTTAGATTTTAAATTAACAAACCCAAAAATAATCTAAAGATCGATTCAAGAGAAGACCATAAACGCGAAAAGGGCTACAAATATTGGGTAAATTGAACACATGAAATTGCTTGATTGTTTGTGAAAACTTAACCATACTTCATTATTGAAAACTTACATCAGACTAAACCTAATTAATTAGGTAAGCAAAACATAGCTAAACACATAATGTGTAATACCCAAGAACCAATTAGTAGAATCAAGGAATCCTAATAATTTTTTTTTTTTTTTTTAAATAAAAATAAAAATAAAAAAATTTATTGCATTTTACTTAGTACAAAACAAAAATGTATCATTTTCATGTTTTAACACAATCAAGAAGTAAATGAAATTTAAATAAGCCTTAAATAATCACAAAAAATGAATAAGAGCCTAAATAATAAAATAAAAAGAAAATGACCAAAAACAACTAGAATCAAGAAAAATAAAACCACGAATCATTCAGTATCAAGAACTCGTACAACCATAGAAAAACAACAAATCAAAATAAGCCACTGTTTCACTATAAGTTACTGTTTCACAATTATGAAATTGGTAATTTGAATAGTGATTTTTTGGTGAACTAATAGTAAGCACGTGTTTCACATGTCTTTTAAAAATGATGAATGACAAGGAAAAATTAATAAATAGAGCATATTTTTTAAGTAAAAAAATATAAGTTTAAACCAACATTTTAGTTATGAAATTATTTATATATATTCTTAATTAAAATATAATTATTTTTTTCTTATGAATTAATTAATGATTTTAATAAAAATTTAAGAGTGTTATTGACAAAATATAAAAATATCTAAATGTATTATAGATTAAAATAATAACTAATAATATTTAATGAAAATAAATTAAATTTTAAATGTAATATCAAAAGTTTTCCACTCATTCACACTTTTGTTGTTGTTGTTGTTGTTGTTGTTATTGTTATTGTTGTTGTTGTTGTTGCTGTTGTTATTATTATTATTATTATTATTATTATTATTATTATTATTATTATTATTATTATTATTGTAGATGTAGATTAAATTAAATAAATAAAGAAGATAATAACAATAGAATAATGATATGAAATCATATTACAACATTGTAAATTATTAGATAATAAATTAATTTAATACTAAATAAATGAGAAAATATAATAATATTAAATTATATTATAATTTTGTAAATTGTTATACAATAAATGTAATGAATTATTTAATGTTATTAAATAAAGGTGTAAGGATAAAATGAGTATATAATTAAATATATAATGGTACCCTAAGTAATTAATTGGGAGAAGTGTTTAGTTGGTATAAAAGAAAAGAAATGAGGGTAAAATCGAAATGTGAAATATTCTTTAATATTCATACTTTTTAAAGTAGTAAAGATGTAAATGTAGATGTAGATGTGTAGTTAAGAAAGTAAGAAAACATCTTAGGTTTATATACAGAATATTTTATTGTGTGAATGAGTGGTTAAAAATGAGTAGAAAAAAAGAATTTCGAAAAAAGGTTGTTAAAGTAGAGGTGTCAATCCGGGTAGTCCGGCCAGGGTCGGGCTTCTAACCTATGAGTCCGGTAATGGCCCGCGTGAAAAAAGCCCGTCCGCTGTGGGTTTTGGGCCAATTTTGGGTTGGCCTAAAAATCTTGAATTACAATCTAGGTCTGCCCGCTGGCCCATGCACGTTGAGCCCATGCAGGTCATAGATTGCAGGTCATGGGTCGCAGGTTCGTTCTGATATGGCCCATATGAATAAAAATATAGAATTTTTCATATTTATAATATTCTTTTTTGTTAAATCTCTAAATACGAAATGAACAAAATGATAAATTCATATTTATACCATAAAATGTTTATATAGAATTTAAATTTATATTTTATGTTACATGAATTACTTCTAAATTCACAAATTTAAATAAAATATAAACAAATAACATTTAAATGCTAAATGCATTTCTAATTTCTAGAGATAAGTTTTTGAATTTTGCTTTCCTTATTGTGAGTTTCTAGTTATCAATTATCAATTATCGTCTAACAATTATTTCTCTTAAGCAATATAGTATAACTACATGATATGGACATATGTGTTCTCCCAGAATCTATAATCTTTTCATGAATGAGAATTTATTTACATTTTTGGAGAGGGAGCAAGAGCAACAATTTCCACATTTACAAAATTGGTTAGGAGTCTCAGTTGTTGGTGTAGTTAAGCTAAGTCATATTGTGGAGTCTCAGATTATTCGTTCGTCTACTTTCTTACTTTCTATGGATTTGTCATTTGAGGTTGCATGATATGTATAAATAAATACAAAATTTTATGAGCTCCACTTCTTTCACTTTGAATAATTTATTTCTAGGTTTACCATTTGATACATTCTTCTCCTTTCTTTTTATTTCAATGCATATGGAAGCTTCTAATTTCATAAGTGAACCGTGGAGGGGAATTCGGGACCTTAGTAAAAAATAGATTTGGTTGTTCTTGGGCATAACTTGTCCCACTGAAAGCAGTCTCTACAGTAGCCCAGATGATAATAGCTTTGATGATACCAAACTTGGAGAAATGAACAAAATGATAAATTCATATTTATACCATAAAATGTTTATATAGAATTTAAATTTAAATTTTATGTTACATGAATTACTTCTAAATTCACAAATTTAAATAAAATATAAACAAATAACATCTAAATGCTAAATGCATTTCTAATTTCTAGAGATAAGTTTTTGAATTTTGCTTTCCTTATTGTGAGTTTCTAGTTATCAATTATCAATTATCGTCTAGCAATTATTTCTCTTAAGCAATATGGTATAACTACATGATATGGACCTATGTGTTCTCCCAGAATCTATAATCTCTTCATGAATGAGAATTTATTTACATTTTTGGAGAGGGAGCAAGAGCAACGATTTCCACATTTACAAAATTGGTTAGGAGTCTCAGTTGTTGGTGTAGTTAAGATAATTCATAATGTGGAGTCTCATATTTTTCGTTCGGCTACTTTCTTACTTTCTATGGATTTGTCATTTGAGGTTGCATGATATGTATAAATAAATACAAAATTTTATGAGCTCCACTTCCTTCACTTTGAATAATATATTTCTAGGTTTACTATTTGATACATTCTTCTCTTTTCTTTTTATTTCAATGCACATGGAAGCTTCTAATTTCATAAGTGAACCGTGGAGGGGAATTCGCGACCTTAGTAAAAAATAGATTTGGTTGTTCTTGAGCATAACTTGTCCCATTGAAAGCAGTCTCTATAGTAGCCCAGATGATAATAGCTTTGATGATACCAAACTTGGAGAAATCGAAACATGACATTTACAATTGGCTTATACAACCGTTTGGCCGGGGATGATTCTTGCCATCTGCCCTTATCTTGGACATTATTTCTCGGCCTATGTTGGTAACTTTGATAAGGAACACAACTTTGGTGGTGATCAACAATAATCTAACTCATAAGGATGAAGATATATGTTTTTTTAGATGTATAAAAATGAATGCAATGTATGTTTGCTACCTTTTAGTTTTTATGAATTTAGATGTAACCACGAGTATTGAATAATTTTTATTTGTATTTTGGTACAACATTTTGAATTCAATGTTATATTGATTGACATTAAAAATCTAAATAAAATTAATTGTCTTTCTGCGTTTTTATATTATTTTGAATAATGCAAAAAAAAAATTAATTTGATACAAATAAAAAATAAAATATTTAAAAATAATTTAATTTCTCCCTACAAATAATATCTTAACTTACAAATACTCTTTTCCTACAAAAATTATTTGTGGCGAAAAGCTGGATTTATCCACAAAATAATTTGTTACCATGTGACCACAAAATTTATTTTGTGAGCCAATGTAATTTTAGTAGACAAATAATTTTGTCGGGAAAATAAATAGGCTACAAATTGTATTTGTGTCCAAAAGGTTTGTGGTGGAGAAATCTTAGCACACAAATTTCAAAATCTTTTAGGCTAATACATTTCTCCACGATGTTTGACACACAAATCTCCCTACAATTTTTTTTTCTTTTTTTTGGATGGAAAGATTTTTCCCTATAAATAAGGATATTTTCCTACAAAATAATTTTGTATGTGGAAAATAAATTTCTTGTAGTGAAAGAACATTATGTTTCTTAGCTATTAGGAAGGAAAAATAAGATTTAGTTTTAGAAGTTATACTAGAGTTTGTAGAAGAATGGAGATTTTCAATGTTATGATATTTAATATATATATATATATATATATATATATATTTTTTTTTACGGGCCAGGGGGTTAATCATGACCCGCAAAACTCACGGTTCACACTTTCTTGACCCGTGAACCACTCTCATGGGTCATGGATCGGTCCTCGATTCCGGATCGATTTGATCCGATTTTCACGGGTCTGGTAGGCCCTTCAGTCTTGACCAATGTTTTAAAAGGCGTAATGCGTGCGAGGCGTTGAGGTCAAGAATCAAGAATCATAAGTTTAGACATGTCAATGTGAAGAATAAGCCCTATAATGTGTTTTGTATTTTTAATATTATTTTAATTATTTTAAGATATTAAATATATTTTTATATAAAAAAAAATAGATTTTTTACCTTAAAGAAAAAGGGATTAGGCGGGATTAAACGTATCTAGGGGTCAAAAAAAAAGTTTGACCGCATTTTTACGTGCATAACACTTATTTGAAGCATTTTGGCCACGCACTGCGCCTAGGCGGCACATTTTGACGCATTTTAGAACACTGGTCTTGACACCTCTATGTCAAAGTGGGGCTAAATACTAAATTTAAAAAAAACCCATTAAAGTTTTTTCATTATTTAGTAAACTAGATTGTAGCAAATAATGTTGAAAATATGAACATTTCGAAATAATTTCTTTGAAAAACCCATTAAAAAACTTCCATTATCAAGTAAAATTAAATAAATTATTAAATCAAGAACTTAAATATATTGAAATAAACAAAACATAGCAAATAAAATCTAGGGGATTTTGCATTGATGTTACTAGAATGGTTAATGTTAACAAAAGTTGTCATTTTATTAGAAGGTAATTATATTAATACAACACTTTTTTATATCAACACCACAGTTTAATTGCAAGAAAGATCTTCATTGTTTGATTACTCTTGCTTTTATCTCCTCAAATTTTTTTAATCACATTATTATTCATAACATTCAATATAATATATTTTGTTTCTAATCACGATTTCTTTAATCGCATTATCATTCATAACTTTCAATATAATATATTTTGTTTCTAATCACGATTTCTATTCAAATATTCTGCTAATTTGCATTTAAAAGATGTGCAAATATTTTATTTAATTTTTTTATTAGTTATTTATTTTGATTATTTAAAAGTATGAGAAATAAATAAGTATTTTTCGCCCTCGTAACAAATATTTTGAACAAAAATCGTCTCTAAAGACAAGATGTGAAAATTAATAAAGAGTTGATGATAAAAAATTATTAAAAAAACTTGGTTGGGGTAAATGTAAAAATAAGGAAAAATTAGGGATCTTCATTACAATTAAAATGTAGTGTGGTTAAAAAAAAGTGTGGTGTTAATATATTTACCCTTTCTTAAAAGGTGTCCAAAAATGTCGAACTTTAGGGATGAAAGGTCTAGTTTACCGTCGGTCAACTTGTGGGCTAATTTTAAGAGTGCAATGATGAAGCAATTAATACTTGATATAATATCTTATCATATAAGAAACCTATGGATAATGATTTAAAACAATGGATAAAAGAATTAGACAAAAAATAATTTTTAGAAATAAATTAAATATTTCACATAACAAATTGTTATCTAGATGTTTTGTATTTTTTATTCATCACCTTTATTATTTTTCCTTCATATACATTGACACTTGAATGAGATAGAATTAGAGGTTTTATATTCCATTTGGAGAGGAAAGCATTTTTAATTTTTTATATTATATTTAGAGATGTTACACTTACTATTTGAAATTGCTAAATAACTCATGTTTAATATTACTTGGGATTTTGAGGAATATTGATTGGACTAGTATTGTACCCTATTTCTCCTTATAAATGCAGAAAGATCCTCTACTGTTGTAATGTTCTTTATATCATAAAGCATTGATAAACACATTTACTGGTTGATGAAGAATTTGATGAAGAATCTGATATCAGCCCATTTAAAGCCAAGTTGTGTAATTCGAACTATCGGAATCGAAAACTAATTTTTCGAAGTCAATATGATGAGAATCGTAGTAGGCTTGACAAGAAGATCGATTACATCAGAAGTTTGCTTTCCACTATTTGAGATTCTCTAAGATTCACAAAAACACATGTCAAGTGTTCACATGCAATATTTAATGTATCCAATCCAAACAAGAGTTTAGGGGCATGTTTGAAGGGCTCCAAATCAAGCATGACATGTGGGAAGAAGATTGAAGACAAACATTATGGTCAAAGGACTTGTGATGTAATTAGAAATCAAAAACCTTCAAGCAATGTGATTTAGATTTTTAGTCAGATGTTGAGACTTAGTGTTCGTATAGAAAACATTTGAATTTGAAAATTGCTAAATTTGGGATAATTGTAGACATTTGAATCTTCTTTCCAACACAAATTGTAACATCGCAATCGAAGATTGGGAGAAAGTTATGATTAAGACATTAAGCGATCGCGCGGACATCAGTTTTACAACTCAAGAGCTATCCGGGATAACCACGCGATTAGAGTTGTTATACCACGCAATCAGAGTTGTTATACCACACAATCGAATTCATGGTATCGTTCTTCTTGATATTGATTCCCGATTGCATGGAATATTTTTTTAGGGTTTTCCAAATTTCTCTCTATTTCCCTTTTTTGTTTTTAATTTCGTTTAGTTGGTGGCTACTTAGATCTAATTTTGCCCCTTACACTTATAAAAGAGCTTCAGCATTCATTGTAATAGTTAGATTTTGATTATTTAAATTGTTTTGAGTGATTTTATTCTATAAAGACTCGATCTTGTTCTTAATTGAACTAAACCCAAACTCATCAAAGATTACAATCTTTATGGCTTTCAAACACTGACTTATCAATATGGTGGACAATCTTTTTGACATTCCCCTATTATGGTTCTTTAATATACCTTAAGTTCTTGTGTTGTGAAGCTGGGGTTGTAGTGTTACCGTCTAAAATAACCTGAATTTGGAATTTCTAGGCTTTTTAATTGTTCATTCCATAGTTCACAAATGTCGATATAGATAATTGAATTGTCGGTTTACATAGTATGCACAACCCAATTAGGGGCAAATATATACGGACTTGTCCAATTGATGTTATTAAAGTCCGACATATGAAATGTGTGTTTTGATGACAAACCTATATCATATTTTTAGGTAGAGCGATTATCTGATATTAATTGTCTTCGTGCACATAGATGATAAATGGAAGCAGGGAGGGAATAAAATTACATCTATTGTAGTGCCTGTTGATATCTAACAAGACT
Source organism: Ligustrum vulgare (assembly GCA_963555705.1). Taxonomy (NCBI): domain Eukaryota; kingdom Viridiplantae; phylum Streptophyta; class Magnoliopsida; order Lamiales; family Oleaceae; genus Ligustrum; species Ligustrum vulgare. Next base: position 33,617,032 of record OY743174.1, read on the forward strand.
CATTGAATGATTGATTGTGAAGCTTTCAATTAATGCTATATGTAATGACACAATTCAAAATCCCAAATATAAACATACCGTCGTTTGAAATTCGCGAAGAAGAAGATTTGAAGAAAACAAAATATAATTTGTAAATCTCACTTAATGAGAGCTATAACACAAACTTGTTGTTCCAACTACAATCTTTGTAATGGATTTAAAATAGAGATTATGGATGGTCTTTTCTCAATTAATGTTGAACAACTACCTTAAAGGTGAATTTATTGTTATTGACAAGATTGTGATGCATGTAGATATGAGAAATCTCCATATCCTGTCTTGCTTATAAAATCAATTTTCTCACTTTAAGAAGTCACATGGACTACTTGTGAAAGTGTAGTTCATTTAATGATAAGTTCAGAAATTCAATGCTTGTAATTATATATTTTTGTACATGGTTCATAAATCTTTTAAAAGACTTCATCAACAAAAATGTATAGAATGCATTAGTGCAAAATTGAAGATTGGATAATCAGTTTGGTAACAAAACAATAACGAAACATAAATACCAATACAAAATTTAACTAGAAATGTGACCGTCACTGAAGTTAGATTAATACGCACTATATGAACATTAGACATACAATTGGTTCCACAACACTTGGTTCACCGAAGTAATAAAAAATAACAACCAAACCAATATTACATTCACAAAAGGGATGATCATTTTTTTCCATATCAAAAGGAATCGAATATGAATAAACGACAGTTCAATTTTTGGAACGAATATAAACCTTCTCGTTGAATAATAGATAGTCTTGCCTCCACATATCACTAAGTTTAGGGGAAGTGATAGGTGATATCATCATCCCACATCTAGGTAAGAAAATTGCCTTGCTTCGAATTTGTCAAGCACCCACTTGATGTACTTCAGATTAATACATCGAGAGATGCCCGCGTGAAGACAGCAGCCCTCTTCAAAAAAAAATTCAAAACTCATATGTAAAGCATAACGAGAGGACATAAGTTAAATATCGAAAAAAAAAAATGAAACTATCAAGAATTCTAACAATTAACTATCGAGATTGACAAGTTTTCTCGACGGATGGGATAATCATGATAGAAATCCCTGAATTAAAGTCTAGATACCTCATACTAAACCACTTTTCATAATTAAACCAATTTCTAAAAAAATGCAAACTATGCCAATAAAAAGCATTCTATTTACAAACTTAGTGAAATGACGGCTATAGAAACCTCCTATAACAATCTATGGACGCTCAAAATAAAAAAGACAGCTATAAAAATCAACAAAAGATTCATGCATCCTACTACCCAATATTAAGGGCAGCTATAAAAGTCAAAGAAAGAATAAGGCATCATACTACTCCAAGTTTGATACTAAGTTCATAATCAAATTGTCATATTATGTAGTCTGCACCTACTTACCACCACTAGCTTAGTATCGGATGTTCAATTGATAGAAAATATCATGTCCACAATCCTATTTAGTCAATATATCATGGAACATGATTTCGTATACAGAAAAAGCTCAAGTAATAATGTTTATATAAAAGGATGCAAGAAAAATCAATTTAGTTACAAGCAGGAACACAAGAAAAACCAATCTTTTTCCCTCCAAATATATTATATATATCATGATAATTACAATTGTTGAGGATAAATAAAAAAAAATATCTAAAATAGGAATCTCTTTGGACAACTATCTAGAAATAAGGGAAATATTAAAATATATTCAAGACTCTAATATTAAAAAGTCATTTTGGAAATGTGACCTATCACCCCATTTCTCCTATTCCTTTTAAGCCTTGAACTGGAACCCGAACTCGAACACGATCGAGAAACATAATCAAATCCTAATTCTCAATTTCTTCTACCATCCCGCACTTATAATCAGGGCAAGCAATAGAATATTGGGTCAAAACCCTAACAAATTGGTTGCATTTGTAACACCAATATGCTGACCTCATTGACATCTAAAACTTAATCCAAAAAATTGATTCTTGAGAATTTCAGAATTTCTTTAAGATCTAAAAATTGCTTCTTCTTCGAAAAATCAAAGATCTTGATTTTTTTTTTTACTCAAGACACATAAATTAGAGAGACAAGTGGTGAGCGACACCTTCTTAATCTTTGTGGAGACAAGTTTTCTTAAGGGCTACAATCTTTCTAGTGGTCTTTTCCCTAGCTTTGTACACTTTATCATAAGTCCCCTCTCCCAGTTGCTCCAGTTTTTCAAATGCATCCATTGCAGATTTGGGCTTCTCCTCCATTTTTCTCTTTTTGCTACACATGTGAGAATCAAACAAGATAACAAGAAAATATTGTGAGAAAATAAGAAGGTGGATTTGATGAAATTGAAGAGAGAAAGTGTGACATATAAATGAAAAATCAAGGAAAAAGAAAAGAGATTGAGTGAGATGAAAAATTGAGAAAATACGGATATTGGGAGAAGCTAGTATTTAATGGTATTTAATGAATGAATTGACATTATTACTTTTATTGCTTTGATCTGCATGCTTCGTTGAGTAATTAGGGTTTAATATTAAACTTGTTCATTTAGATACAATAATTTGTAAGTTGTTGCTTATTATTGTTTTTAAATTTAATATCATCTCCCTCTAGGTGTTGGTTGGGTCTAATATTGTTTATTCACACAACACAACACCTCATTATGCAAATGCAATTTCAATAGAAAATATCCAGTGATCCCTTCGAAGAACATGAGGAAAGGTGGATCAATTCCCCCGAAAGAGGGGTCGAGAATAACTCCCAAGGCCATGCTTGGTCATCCATGCAATAAACTCCCTCAACTAGGTGGAAGAAGACAATGTATGACAAAACTTGCTAAATAGTGAACAAAATACAGTACTAGTTGTAAATGAAATTATAGTGAAGACAGTAAACTAAATAGAGAGAAGACATAGAATTAAGTTAATGTCTGGAGCTGAGGCTTGTGTTCAACACAATTTCCTTAAAGTAATATTTACCCTCTTACTAAAGTAACTCGAGTGCTTGCTTCCCAGGATACAGAGGCCTGAACTGCAACTTTGCAATCGAACTGAAAATATGTTGAAACTAGATCGCCAAGCTACTGAAGGAAGACATGATATCGTGACAGTATTGTAGAGGGAGGAAGAGAGACGTTGTACAGTGTGTTGTTGTGTGTATGGATTGAAGGAGAGATGTTGAACATATATAGGCAAGGAGGATCCTATGCACTTACTACAGTCACTAAGTGCCATAAATTTTGTCATTACATAGCATTTGAATTCATGCGTTTCTTAGAGTTATGATTTTAAATGAAAAACGCAAAAGGAAATTTACAAAATGCAGCTTGCACTTTGTGGCCAACTTTTGATTCATTCGGTCCGATAATCGTGTAAGCAAGTCGGGCCTGCACACAATTTTAAGGCTTAAAGGCCAATTCGATCCAAAATTTGCACTTCCTGCAGGCGCATAGGTCACAGAGGAGTCTGTATACAACAACTGGTTACACGTTACAAATTGTTAACCATATTTAAGTTGGTCCACAACAACTTATTTATCTTATGTGGGATAGCTATTTAAGCTTTCCACATATTACCACATTTTCATATTTTTCAATGTGGGGGTGACACTATTCATAGATTCCATTTGCTCCCACATTCTCACCATTTTCCAATATGGGATTTTAATCTCTTTTTAAACCTCCTCTCCAATCCCACATCTGTTTCAATGTGAGATCAATTTCACATTCACAAGTGAAAATTCCATTTCCTAAATATTGTCCAACAATCTTTCACATGAATGGAAATTGGTCACAGTAAAAAACCTGCATAGGATATGCAGATGTTACCCTTTGAACCTTTCCTTGTGAATGTACATTTATTTTACTAGTTGATCAGTAGATGCGATGTCATTAAACTATTCTACCTTTCGTGTAAACGACGATGTGCTTCACACAAGATTCTTCATAAAACAATTTAGTTCAATGAATATGTTTATTTGTGGCCATGAACATATGCTTGCTTCAGTGAGAGTTATTAAGAATTGAACCTCACAATTCCCTTCGAATCGGCCCCACTTCTCTCTCACATATGTGATTTCTTAATTAAGCATAACCTATATTATTCCCCTTGGATTCCCAATTCATAAGAATCATTAAAATTTTTTTGTTTATCCTCTTCCCACGGGCATCTTTGTTATTGTAGGAATGGACATGAGATAACCCCCACAGTGATTTTATTAAGTGTTTACAATTAAGTTGCCCCATTGAACTTAGATATTGGGATCTCTAGTGAACTAGGTTGAGTTTTTATTGCAATAAGTCAATCTTTTCAGAGGCTTAAGTCCCATTCCTCTTGATGACTTTCCAACTTACTCTCGATTCAACTCTTTGGTTTAGCGAATCCTCTAGATTATCTTTTGACTTTATATGGTCAACAGAGATAACTCCAGTAGAGTGTAGTTGTCTTATGGTATTTTGTCTATGATGTGTATGTCTAGACTTATCATTATACATATTGCTATGTGTCATTCCAATTGTTGATTGATTATTGCAATTTATACAAATTGCTGGCATGGACTTCAGTCAACTTGGAATATCATCTAAACATTTGTGTAACCCTTCAGCCTATTCACCACACTTGTCAAGGGCTATAAACTCAAATTCCATAGTGGATCTGGCTTGACTCCACCCTTTAATCCAACTGCTCAGGTCATTTTATCAAGGGCTAGGCTCGGCTTGGCCCACTAGCTCGTGTGTCCTAGACCGAGCTGATCCTAGCTCACAAGCCATTAGTTTTTTTCCATTTTTTTATTAAAAAATTACGAGCCAACAAGCCATGAGCTCAGCTCATGGCTTGTCTAAACGAGCTCTTGCTTAGCTTAAGTCTAAGCTCGTGGATCGGGTGAGTCGAGTTGATCGTGTTTTTATGAGCGTCTCAGCCTGTTTGCTATCTCTAATCTGACTATAACTCTCTATTTGGAGGCTCAAATTGAGAAATACCACCACCTCTATTTTTCGATAGATGTTGACTCGTATCTATCGTGTTCTAGATATTGTAGAATCATCTTTATTAAATTCTCGAGAATTTTTTCCACATAATGTGAATCGCTTAAAACAAGCCCATCTGATGTTTTTGAGATTTTATGATTACTGCCAACGATAAGCATATCATCGACGTAAAGACATAAAATGACATAGCCATTTTTAGTGTCATTAACATACACACATTTGTCACATTTGTTAATTTTAAATCTACTTTTCATTATGACATTATCAAGTTTTTCATACAACTGTTTTGGTGCTTGTTTTAAGTCATATAATAACTTCACCAGTTTACACACCTTGTTTTCTTGTCCTAGTGCAGAAAACCATTCAGGTTATTCCACGCAATCTTCATTTAGAAAAGCAGTTTGACATCAATTTGATGTACTTCGAGATTGTACAGAGCCACAATCGCTAATATCATCATAATAGAAGTTATTCTCATTATCAGAGAATATGTGTCATAGTAATCGAGATAATCAAGACCTTCTCATTGTCTATGACCTTTAATTACTAATCTGGCCTTAACTTATCAATATTTTCATTTGGTTTCATTTTTCTTTTGAAAATCTATTTGTAGCATAGTGGTTTGCTTCTTGGAGGAAGATCCACCAATTTCAAAGTATGATTTTGCAAGATGAAATCTATTTTGCTGTTAATCTCCTTTTTCCATTGAGGTCCCTTAGAAGAGCTTACGGCCTCTTTAAAGCTTTGAGGTTCACTTACTAGCATATAAGTCAGAAAACCCGGACCAGATGATTTTTTTCATTCTGACTCTTTTGCTACATCTTGGTTCATTTTCTCCTTCATCTCCTTGTATTTGGTTAATGTCTCATGTGTACATTTTGAGAATCTTAATTCTTCTTTGGATTTGTATCGAAATACATGTTTGAAAAACGAAACATCTCTCAATTCCATTATCGTGTTTTTGTATATGTCTTAAATCTTAGATTCCATACACAAGAAACCGATAAGCGCTACTGTTGTGCACATATCCAATGAAAATGTAATCAATAGTTTTTGGACCTATATTCACCTTCTTTGGTATAGGTATAGTCACCTTAGTGACACACGCCCACACTCGTAAGTATTTGTAGGATTATAGCCAAAATTTCTTCCTTTCCACAATTCATAGGGGCTCTTTTCCTCTTTCTATCAAGGCACCATATTTAAAAGGAAATTTGAAGACACTACAACTTCTCCCCACATGTTCTGAGTCAACCTAGAACTTATTAACATCGCATTTATCATTTCTTTCAATGTGTAATTTTTTTCGTTCAGCAATACCATTTTGCTAAGATGAGTACGTCGTTGTTGTCTCAAGTATAATTTCCTGTCGCGCACAAAATTCAGCATATGGTGATTTGTATTTACCACTGCAATCACTTCTTGACACTTTAATCTTCTTGTTAAGTTAATTATCAACTTCATTCTCATAGAAAATAAATCTCTCTATAGCTTCATCTTTACTTTAGAGGAGATACACACAATAATATTTTCTACTATCATCGATAAAAGTGATGAAGTATTTATTGCCACCCCATGTTTGTAAAATTTTTGAATCACACATATCTGTGTGAATTAAACTAAGTGGTTCCCTATTTCTTTAAATAGATTGAAATGATGGCCTTGTTAATTTTTCCTCAACACAAGTCTTACACTTATGTTTAGTATCAATGGGAAATGAAGGTATGCAACCCAAGTTAATTAATCTACATAATAAATCATAATTAACATGTTCTAGTCTACCATACCATTAATTAGAATACTCAAGCAAGCAAATAGAAGAGTTACTCACTTTATTCATTGTGGGCTGAATAGCTATTACATTGAGTTTAAACAACCAATTTGACACATAGCTCTTCCCTACAAACATTCCACTTTTAGACAAAATAACTTTATGTGACTCAAACACCATGCTAAAGTATTGCTTGCACATATGGCATATTGTTAAGAGTTGGTTCTTTTCCCAAAGTCATCTTCAGAACCACCTTGCTTGGCCTGTGATGTCGAAGGTAGCCAAATTCCTCATAAACGACCTCTATTTTCTGCACCTTTAAAGCTACGGAACATCTCTTCGTCAGAGAAAACATGTTAAGTTCTTTTGAACCCACCAGATTAACCTCTGAGATGATTGCCACGAGTTGCATGTCAGTATTATGTGCATTTTTATCAACCACATTTGTCTCCTTTTTGTTGTTGCGTTTTGAAAATCTGTACTTCGCAGCTTTTTGACCGATTTTTTCACATTTGTAGCATTTCCTAGCAAACTTTTGTTTTGTAATACCTCATTTTGGTCCCAACATAGGACCTTTGTTAGGTCTCCCATGTCTTCCTTTGTCGCTTTTTGATCATTGACTGTGCTCTACAACATTAGCTTTAGCAGTCGGAGGACTGAACAGCCTCTTTTCAGATCCCGTATTGTCTTCCTTAATTTTGAGTCTAACAATAAGTTCTTCGATTTCCATCTCCGGTCAAGTGACTCACACAATCCCTTAGCCATTGTTATCGAGCTATACATGTAATAGAGCTTGTCTGCAAATTGTTCATTATATAGTTTCAACAAAGGAAATTTGAATGTTTCCAAGCTTCAACCATGCTGATAGTTTGGATATTTCTCTCTCTCTCAAGTTTGGAGCATTCTCAGCTAACTATCTATCAAGATTTAAGGTCGTAAGGTAAAACGACATTTTTTGCTGCCTCTTGAAATTTGTAGCGACCAAGAAATTTCAAGTTTTTTTTTTTTTTTTAAAAAAAAAATTAGTTTTATAAAAAAAAAAAAAAATTGTCGTTACAACTCTCCAAATTTTAAAGATCATTATTTAAGAACTATCGCACCCGTCTAGCCATTTACAAGTGAAATTAAATTTATTCTAAATCCGAGTCCAATTCCAAATTTATTAAAAATATCTCAATTTTCCTTATTAAATTATTTTAAGTCCAAATACGAAATTCAATTTTATCTCAAAATTTATTTATTCTCAAATTTATTTTCAGCCCTATTGTTTAATATTCGTTTTGAGTTTCAACTCAACTTTTAAAAATTTACATTTTAGTCCCTCAACTTTCAAAAGTATTCATTTTAGTCCATCAACTTTCAAAAGTATTCATTTTAGTCCATCAACTTTCAAATTATTCCTTTTAGTCCCTCGACTTTCAAAAGTATTCATTTTAGTCCATCAACTTTCAAAGTATTCCTTTTAGTCCCTCGGCTTTCAAAAGTATTCATTTTAGTCCATCAACTTTCAAAGTATTCATTTTAGTCCCTCAACTTTCAAAGTATTCATTTTAGTCCCTCAACTTTCAAAAGTACTCATTTTAGTCCCTCAACTTTCAAAGTATTCATTTTAGTCCATCAACTTTCAAATCATCAATTTCAGTCCTCAAATTGTAATTTATCATTTTTAAACTATAAATTTCTAAAGACTAATTTAAATTATTGGATAGACGAGGTGTGAGGAGATTTGAAAGATTGAAGTCATTCCCGCTCAACCACACTCATTAAGTTTAAGGTAGACTCGCCCCCACTAATTTATTTATATTATAATTGCACGTTTTATGTGGATTTACGTGATTATATGCTTAATTGCATAAGACAAGAGTATCTCTTATGAGATAAGACAAGAGCATCTCTTATGAGATAAGACAAGAGCATCTCTTATGAGATAAGACAAGAGGATCTCTTATGAGATCAAAAGAGAAATTTATGTTATGCATGTCATAACTTATATGCGTTAGCGCATAAGAGAAGAGTATGTTCATTTGCATTCACTATGTGAGGCCTATGATTAAGAAGATAATGTCATTGTATTATTTGCATGATTACATGTTCAATTATCTTGTAAATTAATTATTGGCTATGAGTCTACTGAGTATTTCTTTTGAAATGCTCACTCTGTTTTTAACAACATTTGCAGAAATCGGAAGCGGTGGCGAGTGATGGGTAATGATGTCAAACAGTTATTTTTAAATTATTTTGAAAGTTAAGATTTTTGGAACTTGTTTATTTATCCGAGTTCTGGAATTTTATGGAATGTTTCTCAAGTGAATTTATTTAAATGTGAGTTCCGTTGAAATTTTTCAAATGAATGTGATGTTTGGATTTTCTTAAAATTCATTTATTCCCGCAATATTTGTTAAATATATATTTTAAAGAGAGACGAAGTAGCTTCCCGGATTTCACGGAACTCGGGGCGTTACAAAATTCATCCCGTTAGAATTCTTCGGCTTTTCTCTGTGATTAACCGGGATGTTACACTTAACCCAACATCTAGACTTGGCATAGGAGTCATAATTTGTGTTTCTGAAGCCACTACCTAAGCCATTGGAGACACTTGCACCATTTAACTGGAGACACTTGCACCATTTGAAGCATTATTTCATTTTTTGATGTCATAATGTTTATTATCAGAGTATTTTTCATTTCTAAAACACTAGTTAATTAGTATCTTTAAATATATAGATAAATCCAACTATTCTTTCATAAACTATAATAATTCTTGTTTTTGAAAAATTGTTTGAAAACTGATTTGAGAAACAAAACTATTTGAAAATGGTTTCTTTATTGAAAAATTGATTTCAAAAATTGTTTAAAAATATATTGCTTTAAGTTTGTATGACAAAACTTTCTAAACGGTGAATAGAGAGAAGATAGGAAATCAAAATAATGTCTTAAGTCGAGGTTCGAGTTTAGTGCAATTTCCTTAAAGCAATATTCGTCTTCTCACCAAAGTTACTTGTTGCACTATTCCTTATCAAGAGTGTACAGATCGCAAAATTAATAAAGTGGACTTTGAGTCCAAATATCGTACCCATGAAGATTGAGCAAATTTTTTTATCCTAGATTATTAATCTTAACCGAAACAAATAAAATTGGGTTATTTTTTTGAATTATCTAAACTAACAACTAAATTACCAATTTATTTAGAATTATAGAATTAAAACAAACTATCCGAGTTAGTTAAACTGTATAGTTAATTATTTACATTTCTGTTGGTAGTTAGTAAGTTAGCTGTACGGCAGTTACCCTTACTTGTATTTAAAGTCGATGTATTCATTCATTTTAATAAGAGATTGAATATCAATTCCACAATTTCTCTCTTCTGATAAATATTTTCTCCTGCTTAATTTGGTATTAGAGCGATAGAAGAATTCCACCTGAGAAGCAATCTAGAAATCTGTAAAATCTATCAACTGGTTAATTGATCACATATTCACCAATTAATCATGATAGATGATAATTCAACAGCAAATTCAGATCACAATTCAACACCAGCAACTAGATACACCATTGATGATCCATCGAATCCTTACTTTCTTCACCACTCCGATAATCCTGGTATCATTTTGGTTTCACAAGCACTATCTAGAGAAAACTATGCCTCATGGAGTCAAGCGATGAAGATCGCACTCTCAGTGAAGAATAAGTTGGGATTTATTAATGAAGATTCCAACCATGAACTTACAAACACATGGACTCGCAATAACAATATAGTTATATTCTGGATTTTAATTCAGTTTCAAAGGAGATTTTAGCAAGTATAGTATTTGTTGAATCTGCATATGAGATATGAAATTGTAATACCCCGACTAAGAAAGCTTAAAAGAAATGATAGGTACTACTCATATCAACCAAGGTGCACCTTCTTTTCTGGAAGTCCATCATTAGAAACTCCAAAGTTAAGCGTGCTTGGCTTGGAGAAATTTTGGGATGGGTGACCTCCTGGGAAATTTTCTCGGGAGCCTGCAAGTGAGGACAAAGCATGATGAAAAGACTCGTGTTGGTACAGTAGGGACAGTACGCCATCATCTAACGGTCAGGATAGCCCGTTAAGTGGGACTCGGGTCGTTACAAATGGTATCAGAGCCGGCGGCGAGCCGAAAATCGGAAACTAAGTGCTACACCATAGGATGGGAGCCATCTCTAGAATCCCAACGCCTGGTAACGGATCCTCTGATGGGTTAAGCGCGATGAGGACATTGCAATTCTAACAGGGAGTGATTGTAATAACCTGACTAAGACATGTTAAAAGAAATGATAGGTATTACTCATATTAACCAAGTTGCACCTTATTTTCCGGAAGTCCATCATTAGAAACTTCACAGTTAAGCGTGATTGGCTTGGAGAAATTCTGGGATGGGTGACCTCTTGGGAAGTTTTCTCTGGGAGCGTGCGAGTGAGGACATAGCATACTGAAAAGACTCTGGTACAGTGGGGACAACACGCATCATCTAACGGCCACGACAGCCCATTAAGTGGGACCGGATCGTTACAGGAATGATCTGAGAGATCGATTTCAACAAAGAAATGGACTACACATATTTTAGTTACGTAGAGCTTTGATGAATCTGTCCCAAGGTTAGGATTCTGTAAGTACATTTACAAAATTGAAAACCATCTGGGAAGAGTTGAGCAATTATAGAACCAATTGCACATGTGGGAAGTGTAGTTGTGGAGGTGTCAAAGAGTTGAATTCTCATTACCAGATGGAATATATCATGTTATTTCTTATGGGTTTAAATGACTCATTTTCTCAAGTGATGGGGCAACTGCTATTAATGGATCTCTTACCTCCCATAAACAAAGTCTTTGCCCTCATTTCTCAAGAAGAACACCAAAGGAAGGTTGGGATTCAAACTGGGATCAGTACAGAAACATCAAACATAATGGCCTTCGCTGCTAAATCAAATGAAAATTACAGAAAAACTGGTGGGTACAACAATTCTACATCTGCAGGTAGATATGGACAGAAGAGAGAAAGACCATTTTGCAGCCATTGCAACATTCATGGTCACACCATTGATAAATGCTTCAAGATACATGGATATCCACTTGGATTTAAGCCCAAACCCATATATAATGCAATCGTCAATCAGATGTCCTACTAGTCTCTTCAAAACTCTGAGGTAAATAATGAGCAAGGCATAGTTGAGAACTTCTTACACAACCTCAGTTCCAACCAACAGCAACAACTCGTATCTCTATTCTCTAGTCATCTGAGTTCCAGCAAATCATTAAACGATCCCCCTACTTCCTACACTACATGTATATGTTTCTCAGTGGCATTAAATCCTTTCTTTTCATCCAAACAATTCTGGATAGTAGACTTAGGTGCCATAAAACATATATGTTTAGTGGCTAGTACCTTTTCTTCTATGCATCCAATTAGAAATTCTATAGTCACTTTCCCAGATTATTCTAAAATTTCTGCCAAATTCAGTGGATATAATAAACTCACTTCCAACATCACCCTCAAAAATGTATTATTTGTACTTGAATTCAAGTTCAACCTTATATCAATAAGCGCACTTTGTTCTTATTCTCAACTTACATTGAAATTCTTTCCTGATCATTTCCTTATTCAGGCCATCAACAACATGATGATGATTGGCAGAGGTGAAAGAGTTGCAGACCTTTACGTCCTTGACACAACCACTTTAATTCCAGATCCTACCACTACTTCTAATTTCTTCATACATGTCAATAATGTCTCTGTTTCCACTAGGCACAGTAGACTTGGTCATTTGTCATTTAAGTGAATTATTTGAGTAGTTTGAAAGATCAGATTGATTGTATTGTTTCCCAATTCAATAAAAATCCTTGTTGCATTTGTCCATTAGCTAAACAAAGAAGGTAGGTTACCTTTTGAATCTCATAATCACATGTCAGATAATCCCTCTGATTTAATCCATTATGACATATGGGGGCCTTATCATGTTCCTTCACACAATGGTTTTAGATATTTCTTGACTTTGGTTGATGGTTGCTCACGGGTTACATGAGTTTTCTTCTCAAACATAAATTTGATGTCACCACAATCATTCCAAGATTCTTCACTATGGTAGCTAATCAATTCAAAAGCACTATTAAAACTCTCAAATCTGACAATGCACCTAAATTATCCCTCATTAAATTCTTTAACCCAAAAGTGACATTACATCAATTATCATGTGTGGAAAGACCACAACAAAATTCTGTGGTTGAAAGAAAACATCAACAATTCCTAAATGTTGCAAGAGCCATATATTTTCAATCTAGAGTACCTCTCAAATTCTGGTCTGAGTGTGTATCCACAGCAACCTTTTAAATCAATAGGACTCCATCTCCACTCCTTCATCAACAAACCCCTTATGAAATTCTATACAAATCTGCTGTAAACTATTCAACATTCAGAGTATTTGGATGTCTCACTTTTGCGTCTACTCTTATTGCCCATAGAACAAAGTTTCAACCACGGTCCAGAATTTGTATATTCATTGGTTACCCTCCAGGCACCAAAGGATATAAACTATATGATATAGAATCCAAAGAAATTTTCATATCAAGGGATGTTGTATTTTATGAACAAATATTCCCATTTCACACGGTTACACCCTCAGATGATCTCATCGATCCTTTTCCTAATCTTGTTTTTCCTGTTCTAGCTTCAATTCATCCAAATCAGGAACTCCAATACATCAATACAAATGATGACTCCTCTGCCTTAGATAATCCCACTCCTCCCATCAATAATTATCCTGTAGTAGACACTACAGACAACCCTTTACATCAGTCTCAGTCCAACACTTCCAACACTCTTGAAAGTCCTTCCAACACTTCCAACACTCTTAACAGTCCTTCCTTAAGAGAAAACCTTTCCTTAAGAAGATCAAACAGAATAGCTCACACTCCTTCATATCTTAAAGATTACCATTGCTGCTTGATCACTCATCAAAATCCACCTGAAATGCTATAAACCTTACCCTCTATCAAAAGTTATTTCTTATAAATCTCTTTCACCATCTCACTATAATTTTGTTCTCAATGTATTTGCTCATCATGAACCTCAGTTTTAACATGAGGTTGTTAAACGAACTTTAAGCAATGAAAATTAACAATACTTGGTCAATTATGCCATTACCTCCAGGAAAACATTCAATCGATTGCAAATGGGTATTTAAACTCAAATATAAATCAGATTGTACATTTCAAAGGCATAAGGCCCGTGTAGTGGCCAAGGGTTATGGAAGGTTTGGATTTTTGTCACACGTTTTCTCCGGTTGCCAAGATAGTTACTGTCAAGGTTTTACTTGCTTTAGCTACTGCCTAGCATTGGCACTTAGCTCAACTAGATGTCAATAATGCGTTTCTCAATGGTAATTTATTTAAAGAGGTTTACGTGGATTTACCTCTTGGATACAGAAGAAAGGGGGAGCATCACAATGGAAAACTAGTTTGTAAGCTTCATAAAGCCATCTATGGTCTAAAACAAGCTTCTAGGCAATGGTATTCTAAATTCTCTGCTACTTTCATTGAGTATGGATTTGTGCAATCAAAGTCTGATCACTCTCTTTTCACAAAAGGAACTTCTAATTCTTTTGTGGCTTTATTAGTCTACGTTGATGATATCATCATAACTGGTCCCAACATCCACATTATCCAGTACCTTAAATCCTTTTTGCATAGCAAATTCAAGCTTATAGATTTAGGAATTTTGAAGTATTTTCTTGGATTGTAAATTGCACATGCTACTGCAAATATTGTCATTTCAAAGAGAAACTATACATGTCAATTACTGGAAGAAATCATCTATATTACTTACAAACCGACTTCAGTTCCCATGGATCCCAAGCTCAAACTCAATGCAACAGATGGAGAAATACTCACTGACATTTCCCAGTATAGAAGACTTATTGGTAAGCTGCTATATCTTACACTAACAAGACCAGACACCACATTTGCACTTCACAAACTTAGCCAATATCTAGCTCAACCTCGTACTCCACATCTCCAAGTTGCTCATCATCTATTAAGGTACCTTAAAGGCAGTCTAGGACAAGGAATTTTCTTCTCATCTACATCTCCTCTTCAACTCAAAGCATTTGCAAATTCTGATTGGGCTTCATGCCCGATACACGGCAGTCAGTGACGGATTTTTGTGTGTTCCTTGGTGATTCTCTCATTTCTTGGAAAACGAATAAACAATTAGTCATATCTTGTTTATCAGCCGAAGCAGAATACAGAGATCTTGCAACCACAGCTAGTGAGCTCATCTGGATTCATCAACTTCTTCAGTCATTTCAAGTGAACCTTACCTCACCTACAATCATTTTATGTGATAATCATGCCTCCATACATATAGCTTCAAATCCGGCCTTTCACAAACGAACAAAGCACATAGAATTTGATTGTCACTTCATTGTGATAAGATTTCAAAAGGAGTGATCAAATTTTTGCCTGTTCGATCTCAATATCAACTAGCAGACATTTTTACAAAAGGATTACCTTCTACTTTGCTTTATCCTCTATTGTCCAAGATGGCTACGAAAGATATACACAGTACATGATGTGATCCCGGGGAGGAGGTCACGACGAACACGCGGAAGAAACGTCAGGAAAGTTCCGAATTCAGGTTGTAATGGACGATAACACTACGACCCGAGTCTCACGATGCAATAACTAGGGGTATATTAAACTCAAGACCCGTTACAATGAGGAAACAAGAACCATAATGGGGTGAATACCACAAAGGTTGTCCAATTCCTTTGATAAGTTCGATTTGTTGAACGCCACAAAGATCACACAATATTTGATAAGTTCTAATTAAAGGGATTCCTCACATTTAGAAAGTAAAAACACTCAATATATTTCATTAAGCAAAAACTTATTGTTACAATGAAAGAAAAGGATATAAATAATGTAAAAAAAAACTAAAACTAGGTCTAGCCGCAATAGGAGCACAAAATAAACCCTAAAACAAGTAAAAGCGGAATGAAACCTCAAATGCACGGAAATTAAGCAGAAATTAAGTTACGTCCGTAATTATTGAGGTTACGGCCTTAATGCCCCAACTGCATAGTTTCTCACTTTCCTCCGCAGCACGCTCTCTTGGTACTTTGATCATATCATTCTCTCCCGATGTCCGATTGTGCTGATTCAAAGTGTGTCGGAAAGAAGATTCAAAGATATACAACTCTTCTAGAAATAACTGTTCCCAAATTTGGACGTATTATATATGAAAGCTGAGCTTCAATCTCCGATTAAAAATCTGGATCATAATCCAGCAGGTTATTGATTACCAATTTCATCCTAAATCTTCTTTGACCATAATTTTTGCCTCCAATCTTATTCCCACATGACATTATTGAATTGGATCCCATTGAACATGCCCTTAAAGTTTTGATTGACTTTATTTATAGTTCTTTCCGTCAAACACACCATGATTCGTATTATTCCCTCATTCTTCAGGATGATTCGTCCCAAATCATAGTGTTATTCTTGATGTTTCAGTGTACCTCCTGGATCAAACAAAAAATTATGGATTCCATGACATGCATTCATTAAGTGATGCTTCTCCAATCGGTAGACAAGAAGGCATTGAAACACGGGGCTAATTGACCAAGGTTGATGCGATTCAAGCTTCCATGTGTAATCAACCTGCAATAAAGATTGAAATAAAATGGGGAGGGAAATGTTAGTTTTAAAAGGTACAAGGTATAGATCCTTGTATTAGTGATAGATCACCTCCATATCCTCCTTTCTCACAATGACGCTCTTCTCTTCACCTCTTTCAACCTTTTCACTCTCTTGCTCAATATTTTTAACTCCATGACCAACCACATCTTCTTCGAACTCCACATTTTTATCACCATGTTCATACACTACCTTATTACTACCCAAATGTGGTGATGCAAACCACGTAGCAATTGTAGCTACGCAACCCACAAAATATTGAAATCGACCCAAGAACGCCCAAGAACCACGATTTATGGATCGAATTAAAATTAATCGAACCAAGCAACCAATAAAATCACTGGGATATATTGACCTCTTGATCACAAGCAATAATAATTCTTACCGAGATTTGAACAAACAAGAATAACTCGCAATTTCGGATTTTATTCAATGAAGAATAAGATTGTGAAAGCAAAATAGCCCCTCAATTATAATATCAAAGTTGTCTGTATAATAATGAAAATTACATCCCTATAAATAGGGTCAAAACCTGACTAAAGAGTTTTAGTTATACTAGGTAATAAACTCCTAAAAATAAGGAAAAAATAAAAACCCTAAAATTACGCATATCGACTTTTACGGCCGTAACTAATTCCTTTACGGCCGTGACCTTGTTACTGATTCACATTTATGGCCATGATACCCTGACTTACGGCCGTAAGTCAAAAAAAATCCAAATTTCGATTTTTGAGCAGCATCTCCTTTACGGCCGTGAACCTCAGCACTTACGGTCGTAATCCTTTATTTCTCGCAATATCAATTTTAGCAGTGAGCTGGTTACGGCCGTAAGGAAATATATGTTACAGCCGTGACATTGAAATTTCACAATTTTCAAAATTTCCTTTGACGGCTTGAATGAGGTTGATCCACTCGTCGTTTTGGCTCGGTCCCGGTCCCAACATGGAACTTGCTTCTTTTGATGACACGAACATTGTTTTGGCCATTGTTTCTTGCACTAACTTGTCCATTGCTTCGTTGGCCCTTTTTGTTTGTAATTGAGTCATCGGTCCTCCTTTGATCATCAACGAATCTTTGTGCGAGCTTGTATTCGTGGTCTGGATCACATCATCCCCTCCCTCTTCGAAAGGATTCGACCTCGAATCTGTACCTGCATCAAACGAAGATAGATCAGAAACATTAAATGAAGCCGAAACATTATACTCACCAGTAAGATCGAGTTTATAGGCATTGTTGTTGATCCTTTCAATCACTTGGAATGGACCATCCCCTCGCTGTTGTAACTTTGACTTGCGTTGTTCTGGAAACCGCTCATTTCTCAAATGTACCCAAACCCATTCACCGGGTTCAAATATGACGCCCTTTCTTCCTTTGTTAGCCTGCGAAGCATAATGTTCATTTTTCTTTTCAATTGACAACCTCACCTTGTCGTGGAGTGATTTAACCATTTCAGCCTTTTTCTTTCCATCCAAACTACTACGTTCATTCACAGGTAAAGGAATTAAATCCAATTATGTTAGCGGATTAAAGCCATAAACAATTTCAAATGATGAACACGAAGTAGTAGAATGTATAGCTCTATTATATGTAAATTCAATAAATGGTAAACACTCTTCCCAATTTTTCAGATTTTTATTGATTATGGTGCGCAACAATTGAATCATTGTCCTATTTGCTACCTTGGTCTGTCCATCAGTCTGTGGGTGACAAGTTGTAGAGAAAAGTAGTTTTTTTCCCAGTTTGTTCCACAAGACACTCCAAAAATGACTAAGGAATTTAACATCCCTATCCGAGACTATACTCTTAGGAACTCCATGTAAGCGCACGACTTCCCTAAAGAAAATATCAGCTATGTTGGTAGCATCATCAGTTTTATGGCATGGTATGAAATGTGCCATTTTACTAAAGTGATCTACTACCACAAAAATCGAATCTCTTCCCTTATTAGTCCTAGATAATCCCAAAACAAAATCCATAGAGATATCGACCCAAGGTTCACTAGGGACGGGCAAGGGCATAAATAATCCATGGGGTTTAATCCTAGATTTTGCCTTCTTGCAAGTAATGCATCTACTACAAATCCGAACCACATCAATCTTCATCTTAGGCCAATAGAAATGTTCACTTAGGATTTCGATGGTCTTTTTAACCCCAAAATGACCCATTAAACCTCCACTATGGGCCTCTCTCACAAGTAACTCCCTCATTGAACACCTAGGGACACACAATTTATTTTCTCGGAATAAATATTCATCACATTTAAAGAACCTATCCACAGCCCCTTTACCACATGAATCATAAATACTAGAAAAGTCCGGATCATTAGCATACATGTCCTTAATGTATTCAAATCCAAGCAATTTAGCATTCAAAGAATTTAAAAGAACATACCTTCGAGACAATGCATCCTCCTTTAGCTTTTCACTAAAATAGGCTACTGGTCTTCGATCTTGCATTAAAACAGCTCCAATGCCTAGCCCTCAGGCATCACATTCAATCTCAAAAGTCTTGTTAAAGTCAGGAAGTGATAAAACTGGTGCTTTACATAACATATTTTTTATAGTCTCAAATGCATGCTCTTGTTCTACACCCCATTTAAACCCTACACTTTTTTTGACAATTTCTGTGAGTGGTGCGGCAATTGTGCTAAAATCTTTAACAAAGCGCCTATAAAAATTAGCCAAGCCATGAAAACTTCTAACCTCAGTTATGCTTTTAGGTGTTGGCCATTCTTTAATAGCTTTGACTTTCTCGTCATCTACTTCTATCCCTTTAACACTAACCACATAGCCAATAAACACAACTTTATCCATGCAAAAACTACACTTTTTAAAATTAGCAAAAAGTTGCTCTTGTCTCAAAACCACAAGCACACACCTAACATTCTCCACATGCTCATTCAAAGTTTTACTATATATCAAGATATCATCGAAGTAAACTACAACGAATTTACCTATAAATGCACGTAAAATATGATTCATTAAACGCATAAATGTGCTAGGTGCATTAGTAAGTCCAAACGGCATAACTAACCATTCATATAAGCCATATTTAGTTTTAAAAGCAGTTTTCCACTCATCTCCTTCCTTCATTCAAATTTGATGATAACCACTCTTAAGATCAATTTTACTAAATATACTAGAGCCAAGCAATTCATCCAACATATCATCTAACCTAGGAATAGGATGACAATACTTTACCGTTATGTTGTTGATGGCTCTACAATCAACACACATTCTCCAAGTCCCGTCCTTCTTTGGTACTAGTAACACAGGTACGGCACATGGACTCATGCTCTCCCTTATGTACCCCTTGCTCATCAATTCCTCCACTTGCTTTTCAAGCTCCTTCGTCTCCTCGGTGTTGACCTATGACTATTCACGTATATATTGTTTTGATTATAACAAACAAGATCTCATGTATTACTAATGGTTTCAATTCTTGAGTTTTATCATATATGTGTTATTTTGATACTCCGAGATCACAATCGTCATCCATTGAAGTACAAAGCAATCATAAAAGAGTTTTGAAGTGAAGAAGATCGTCGAAGACCGAAGATTAAAGCTTTAGAAGATTCATGTTGAAAAATTTCAACTCATTTGTAAAGGTATCGACTCATCAATTTTTAGCAAGTTTATAAAGCTCAAAAATATTTCTAAAAATCATTAATTGCATAAAAATGATTTTTCAAATCATAACATGAAATAGTTTTTGGAAAAATAAACTTTTTGATATAAAAATAAAAATTCCAATTTTTCCTTTTTCGGTCGACCGAAATGCACATGATCGACCGAAACTTTGATCAACCGAAATATTTGCTCAACCGAAAGTATAACGGCTCAAATGTATAACGGCTAGTTTTTGAGCTTTCGGTCTACCGAAAGTGTGAACCGGTCGACCGAAACTTCCTGCAGCTCAAATTTCTTGATCTATAAATAGCCACTTCTCTTGCATTCATTTCTACCAACTTACAAGAGCATTTAAGAGAGAAATTTATTGAGAAAAGCATTGAGCTTACTTTGTTTTACATTCTATTTCATTTATTGCAAGGAATCTCTTAATTGTTCAAAACTATTTCATATCTTTATCAAGAATTCCATCTTGTAGAAAACTCAATACTCTTACTTCATTATTGATCTTTGATTGAGTTCATATCACCAAACACTTATTGAAGTGTATATCTCTCTTCATACTTAACTAAGTATTATTTGGAAAGAGAGATCATTGGTTGAAAAACTTTGATTCAAGAAAAACTATCTCATATCCTTCTTCAAGGTTTTCATAAACACTTGAGCTTTAAATAGTTGCTATCTATTGAAGTGTTGTCCTAAAACTCTCAAGATACTTGTATTGATCATATCATTTGTTAAGAGAGTTATTTCAATTGTAAATTCAATTCATTATATTTTGTGGTTTCAAGAGCCTTGTGAAAACTCGATTGTAAAGGATAGGTGCTCCTTGTTGTAAAGTCACCTAAGGATTCGATACTCCTTGTTATAAGTTATCAATATAGTGGATTTGTCCTTGCTCGTGACGGAGAGCTCGGTAACGGAGGACGTAGATCACATTGGTTGATTGAACCTCCCTAAATCGCGTTTGCAATCTCTTATCCCTTTTACTTACTTGCATTGCACTTACTCTTTTCTATATCAATTTATATTGTGCAACGCTATATCTAAGTGCTATACTTGCTTTATCAATTAAGTTCATACATTTATAACACACTACATTGATAGTTTAGCTACTTGTAATACTAAGTGTTCATACTTATACTCATTGGTTTTTAAGTTTAAGATTATTTATAAACCAATTCACCCCCCTCTTGGTTAGTTTATCTTGGGATAACCCTCGGGATTAGTCCTATAAGCGGGATGGTTTGGAATGACTGCTCCAGGTACAAAATTAATCTGATGCTTAATACCTCGAATGGGTGGCAACCCACTAGGTATATCCTCCGGAAATATATCGTCAAATTCCTGCAAGAGAGAAATAGACAAACTAGGGAGGGGTTTGTTAGCTTCATCAAGGGCAATGAATGACTTCTTGTACAATAAAAGGACCATTGGTCAATTTTCTAAGAAAGCCTTCTTGATTTCACTACTTTTGGCATAGAAGCTCACTCTTGGTTTTTCTTTTCTGACACTCTTCGCTCCCTCTTCTTTTTCTGAGGTATGTACCTCAACACTCTTTTTTTCTCTCACCTCTCCTTTTTCTGGAGTCGTGGCTCCAACCCTCTTTTCCTCTCATTTTTCTGAGGTCGTGGCCTCAACTCTTTTTTTTTTCAAGTTTCCTCACATTTTGTTCTTCATCATTTTTCAATTTAACTTGATCTGTATAAACTTGTGATGGTGTCAATGGTGTAAGTGTAATTTTTCTCCCATCCTTGGTAAAACTATATCTATTTTTATACCCGTCATGTGTCACCTTCCTATCATATTGCCAAGGCCTACCCAACAAAATGTGCCCGGCTTGCATAGGAACCACATCACACATCACTTCATCCATATAGCTACCAATCGAAAAATTCACTAATACTCTCTTATTCACCTTAATCTCACCACTATCATTTAACCACTGAAGTCTATAAGGTGATGGATGCTTCAACAATGGTAATCCTAACTTCTCAATTAGTGTGGTGCTAGCAACATTTGTACAACTACCACCGTCAATAATCATACTACATACCTTGTCTTGGATGCGACACCATGTATGAAATATGTTCTCCCTCTGTTGCTCCACGTCATCCACGTTGATTTTAGCACTAAGGGCTCGCCTTGCTACTAATAATGGTCCATACTCACCGGATAACAATTCCTCATTATCACTAGCTTCCTCCAAAGCGGGCATGTCGTTGTAGTCTTCCTCATCGCTGCCACTTTCCCAAGCCCCCTCTGCTCGCAAGGTAATAACACGCCTATTAGAGCATTTAGAAGCCACATGTCCTCTTCCCAAGCATTTGAAGCATTGAATATCTCTACTCCTAGATGGTTGAGACCCCCTTTGGGTGGAAATTTGTTAACGGACTCCTCCTTTCCCTTGGGTACCTCAATCTTCCCCTTCGAAATAGCCCCAGCTCCTTTATTTTCCCACATCGGCTTCCAAGACGGATTAGAACCCGAAGGACCCGACTGATACTTAGCTGTCCCTTTTCTCTTCAATTGCTTCTCCACTTTCATGGCCATATGTAGCATATCTTCTACCTCCACATAGTGTTGCAATTCATCCACATTTGCTATTTCTTTATTCATACCATTCAAGAAACGAGCCATAGTGGCCTCCTCATCCTCCTCCACATTGGCTCTAAGCATTAACATCTCCATCTCCTTATGATAATCCTCGACACTCTTAGAACCTTGGTAAAGACTTTGCAGTTTTTGATGAAGTTCCCTATGGTAATGACTAGGGACAAACCTCTTCCTTATGACAGCCTTTAATTCACCCCATGTACTAATAGGTCTCTCACGATTTCGCTTCCTAGAAGTTTCTAACTGATCCCACCAAGTAAGTGCATAATCGGTGAATTCAAGAACTGCAACCTTAACCTTTTTCTCCTCCGTATAGCTGTAGCAATCGAATATCAACTCAATCCTTTTCTCCCACTCTAGATATTGTTCCGGATCACTCCGACCATTAAAGGAAGGAATAGTTGTTTTGATATTACTCATGCCACGATCCTGTCGATCAACCTCTCTATCCATAAGTGCCCCATCACCATACCCATCAAATTCATCTTCTTCCTCCATCTCTATCCTATGGCCTCGCCCCACTTGTCTTCGCACATTGGGCGCTTCCCTAGGCCGTTCTAACCTTTCAATCCTGCTCGACATATCCCCAAGCATTTTCTCAAAGCGTTGTGCCAACTCTTCCACCATGTTGACTTGATCGTCGTTCTTTGCTGTAGTAGAATTTTCTGACATCCTAAAACTAAGTAATATATGCCTCACGTGTATTTCGCTCGTGTATCACTCAATTTTTTGGCTTTTTCCCACTTAATGGCTTTCACCCCAATTGTTTCAAAGAACGAACCCGAACTCAAACAAGTTTAAGCCTGAATGATTCAAATCGAATATGAGTGAGAATTTATAAATTTGTTGAAAAACTCGAAGAAGACCTTGAGAGAATGGAATTCGACTCTATAAATGACTTGATATTTTTATGGGAACTAAGATTGATTCAAGAAGATAATTCTTGGAATCAAATAACAACTCTTTTCTTGGACTTGATGAAATTTTCGTTTTTTTTTTCTTTTTCCCGAAAATTCAACTACGAGAATAAGGAAACAAACGAAATTTAATTTGGATACCAAACGAAGGAAATAACGACTTTTGAATTTTTTTATGACACTTTTTGGATTAAAGACTCAAGAAAACAAAACAAAGATATAACCTTGATTTTTGGAGCCTAAGCTCTGATACAAAATGATGCAAACCACGTAGCAATTGTAGCTACGCAACCCACAAAATATTGAAATCGACCCAAGAACGCCCAAGAACCACGATTTATGGATCCAATTAAAATTAATCGAACCAAGCAACCAATACAATCACTAGGATATATTGACTTCTTGATCACAAGCAATAATAATTCTCACCGAGATTTGAACAAACAAGAATAACTCGCAAGTTCGGATTTTATTCAATGAAGAATAAGATTGTGAAAGCAAAATAGCCCCTCAATTATAATATCAAAGTTGTCTGTATAATAATGAAAATTACATCCCTATAAATAGGGTCAAAACCTGACTAAAGAGTTTTAGTTATACTAGGTAATAAACTCCTAAAAATAAGGAAAAAATAAAAACCCTAAAATTACGCATATCGACTTTTACGGCTGTGACTAATTCCTTTACGGTCGTGACCTTGTTACTGATTCACATTTATGGTCGTGATACCCTGACTTACGGCCGTAAGTCAAAAAAATCCAAATTCCGGTTTTTGAGCAGCATCTCCTTTACGGTCGTGAACCTCAACACTTACGGCCGTAATCCTTTATTTCTCGCAATATCAATTTTAGCAGTGAGCTGGTTACGACCGTAAGGAAATATATGTTACGGCCGTAATATTGAAATTTCACAATTTTCAAAATTTCCTTTGAAGAGCTTGAATGAGGTTGATCCACTCGTCGTTTTGGCTCGGTCCCAAAATGGAACTTGCTTCTTTTGATGATACGAACATTGTTTTGGCCATTGTTTCTTGCACTAGCTTGTCCATTGCTTCGTTGGCCCTTTTTGTTTGTAATCGAGTCATCGGTCCTCCTTTGATCATCAACAGATCTTTGTGTGGGCTTATATTCGTGGTCTGGATTACATCATGTGGATCTTCCACTTTAAAGCTCAAATCTTGAACACCCACCTCAACTTCTAACTCATGCTTATCATCATCAACAATTGTATTTACAATGATTCCCTCGCTACCCAACTCTACCTTTTCCTCGCCAAATTTTGTAGTTTCTTCCACTACTTCTGATTCATGTTTCAAGTCTCCTTCCTTCTTTTTAACATCCCTATCCCGAGGTTCTTCTTGCAATTCAACTACAACCGTCACCTCTTCCTCATCAAAATTTGGAGTTCGATTATCTGTTTTTAATTTCAACTCCACCTCCTTCTTCTCAATATCCTTATCCCCACGATGCTTCCTATTATACTACATTTCACTCTCCTTCCTTACCCTCCGTGAATCTTCTAGTGCATCCTCTAATGTCAACCCATATAGTGCGTATGTTTTCCCTTTCTTAAGGAATTTGTATATGTGCATACTCTTATCATAAACAGCCTCCCTCCTACATCTCCATGGTTTTTCCAATAAAATATGATAAGATTTTAATGACACTACATCACACCATACATCCTCTCTATACCTTCCAAGGGAGATAGGCACTAGAACTTGTTTGTTTACTTTGAACTTCCCAAACTCCCTCATCCACGTCATCCTATAAGGTTTATAGTGTGGTACTTGGAGTAATCCTAATTTTTCAATCGCGGTGCTATTAACAAAATTAGTAAAACATTCTCCATCAATTGCCACACTACACCCCTTATGATCCACATAATATCTAGTTTTGAACAAGGAGCCCGAATCATAATCCATTCCTTATGTGGCGTTAAAAAAAATTCAAGAACGAAGAGGATTTAGACATCAAATAGCAAGAACGGATTTTATTGACTTGGAAGGAAATGAATATCAAGAATTTTAAAGAAATTCAAGAAAGTGGTTCTTGAATTTTGGAATGACTCCATATCCTTTTTTATTTATTTTTGTTGTCGAGTCTTTATTGATATTGTTTGAGAAAGTTTTCTCCATATCCTTTTTTTTTGTCAAGTATTTATTGATATTGTCGAGTCTAAATTTAGTTCTTGGTATTTTCTTGATTTTTCATGTTCTTCGTGTTAGTCATAATTTTTTTCAGTTTTGATCTATAAATATCAGTCCAAAAATTTCAAAAGTGTTTTTCTTGTTCTTTTTTTTTTGTCCAAATCTAATTCTCTTTCTTTCTGCTATACTCGTAGTCAAATTTTTTGATAGATTAAAAAAAAAAGTCCGAAAATTTCATATTTATCCCCGAATATTCCTAATTTTCCCAGTTTTCAAATTTCCTTTTTTTCTTATTCGTGTCTTATCTTTCCCAACCCTTGATTGAGTTCTTGAATTGTTTCTTGGAGGTCTTATAATGGAATTGAGTGATACATGAGAGAAAATAAACACGTGAGGAGATTTGTTTTTCATAGTAACAATGTCTTACGAGGAAGGATCTACATCATCATCATCTGTGGGCAACAACAAATACCCCAAGGGTGTGGGTCAGAAACTTGAATCGGATAATGAAGTAATTACAGCCATGCAGGCACAAATTGATAGGATAATGGCTCAGATGCCGAGTGTGACCAATGACATTGGGACCAATCTCATAATGGTTCTAAGGTCAAGAGAGGTCGTCGACGTGAGACTAGTATGGATGATGAGGGCATGGGTAGTGAAAGTGGAAGTGTATCCTCGGTGGCGAGTGTGTGGGGGAGGGATAGAGTAGATAGGAATAGAATGAGAGATAATAGGGAACGTCGTGATGATTGGAGGCATCGGGGAGGTGGAGATGTTGATGATGGAGACCTTGGGAACATCAAAATGAAAATACTCGCGTTCCAAGGTAGGAGTGATCCGGAAGCCTATATGGATTGGGAGACTAAAGTAGAGCTACTTTTCGATTGTCATCATTATTCTAAAAAGAAGAAGGTGAAATTGGCGATGGTTGAATTCGCTGATTATGCAATCAGTTGGTTGGACCAATTGGTGACGAGTAGGAGGAGTAATCTTGAGGATCCGGTGGAGACTTGGGGTGAACTAAAAACTATAATGAGGAAGCAGTTTGTGCTAACTCATTACTATAGGGATATATATCAAAGGCTGCAGGGTTTGACTCAAGGGTTGAGGAGCATGGAGGATTATCATAAGACACGAAGGTGGCAATGACTAGGGCCAACGTGGTAGAAGATCGGGAGGCTACAATGGAAAGGTTTTTGAGTGGGTTGAACAGGGACATTGCCAACATTATTGAGCTGCAACACTACGTGGAACTAGATGAAATGGTCTACATGGCCATGAAGGTGGAAAGACAGTTGAAGTGGAAGGGTGCAACTCGGTATTCTCTGGGATCTTACCCAAAATGGGAGGTAAATGACGATCATGTCTCGAAAGCGAAGGAGGAGTCAATTCCTAGGGGTAAAAATATTGTTGAACCCCAGCCTACTAGGGATAGAAATATCAAGTGCTTTAAATGCTTAGGTGGCGTTCTGTTTGTATTTTATTTTGTATTTTCATTTTCGGAAATGTTTTATGTTTCCTATTTTTATTTTTGTTTTCAAATTTGCTGAAAATGCATTTGGTTTGTCAATTCTGAAAACTGTTTTTGAAAATGAAAAGTTGGAAAACACATTCTGTTTGAAATTTTGCAGAATATTACTAGCTCAAACACAAATTTCCTTTCACAATACACTAAAAACATGGTTACCTGTAACACACTAATGTGAGCACTAAGAGTCTATATTAACACAGCTTGGTCAGACTTGGAATTTGAGGAAACTTTAGTTTTATTAAAATCTAGAAAATGTAGGCCCCGTTCTCTTTGCTGTTTTGAGCCCGTTTTGAGTTTTCGATTTTTGGAAATATCGAAAACGCGTTCACTTTGCCCATTTTCAGAAACGAATTTTCCAAAACACAAAAAAAATTACAAAGGAAACTCAAAACGAGTTTATTACGTTTTGGATATTTTGTGTTAAAAAGTCCAAAACGACCAAAACGCACATTTTGAATTTTTTTTTTGTAAATGTGAGACACTTCCTTCACTTGAAGTTATTATATTATTTTGCCATTATATATAGATTCATGTTAATATTTTTTTTTTTTTTAAATGTGAGACATTTCTTTCACTTGAAGTTCTTATGTTATTTTGTCATTATATATAGATCTATGTTAAGATTTTTTTTTTAAAATTATTATTATTATTATTTTTTTGTAAAAGTGAGATACTTCATTCATTTGAAGTTCTTATATTATTTTGTCATTATATATAGATCATGTTAAGATTTTTTTTTTTTTTTTTTTTTTTTTTTTTGTAAAAGTGAGACACTTCATTCACTTGAAGTTCTTATATTATTTTGTCATTATATATAGATCCATTTTAAGATTTTAATTTTATTTATTTATTTATTATTTTATTTTTTTTGTAAAAGTGAGACACTTCCTTTACCTGAAATTCTTATGTTATTTTGGCATTATATAGATCCATGTTAAAAAAAATATTCTTTTTTTTTGTAATTTTTTATTTATTATTATTATTATTATTATTATTATTATTATTATTATTATTATTATTATTATTATTATTATTAAATGTGAGACACTTCTTTCACTTGAAATTCTTATGTTATTTTGTCATTATATATAGATTCATGTTAAGATTTTGTTGGCATGTGGTTAAATTTTTGTTTAGCTGAAACAATATTAATGATGAATTTATTGACATAGAGAACTAACTGATTTATTAACATTAAAATTAATGATATTCAACAAATCAATAATTTTTTACATATAAAATATTACAAAATAAATATATCAAAAAATTACAAAGTAAACGCATTTTTCAGTTTTCTATTTTTGAAAACAGTTTTCCAAAATCACAAAGAGAACATGTTTTCAGCAATCCCAAAACAAACAACCAAAATCCAAAATTCAAAACAAAATTCAAAACTCAAAATCCAAAATTGAAACACAAAGAGAACGACCCCGTAGGTTCTTTCAAAACCACCAGAGTCCATTTATCAAGGGATATTTTGAAATATAACAACAAGAATTCTAACTTAATTTTTTTTGTAATGTTGATATTTAATTCAATAAAACTTTATTTTAGGCTTAGTTCCAAGTTAAAACATTTCTCCAAAAAAAAAAAAAAAACTTTATTTAGGCTTAGTTCCAAGCTAGGATAATTCTTTAAAAAAAAAAAAAAAACTTTATTTTAAGCTTAGTTCCAAGTTAGGATAATTCTTTAAAAAAAAAAAAATTCCAAAATGCATTTTCCGCCTTTTAAACTTTTTCTATTGAAATACACTTAAAACACCCAAAACGAGGTTTTGGGTGTTTTGCGTTTTGTATACAATTTTTTTTTGTTTTCGAAAATGCGTTTTTGAAAATGGTAAAGAGAATGCGTTTTTAGTGTTTTCGAAAATAAAAACAGAAAACGACCTCAAAACAATAAAGAGAACAAGGCCTTAGGTTCGGGGCACATTGATTCAAATTGTCACAATAAACGGGTTATGATCTTGCGTGAAAATGGGGATATTAGTTCGGATGATGAATTTAAAGGGATGCCTAGGCTACAGGATGCTGAGGCTAGTAGTAGCGATGAAGATGGGTTAACTTATGCGGTGAAGGGGTCACTTGTGAATACGCAGGTCCTAAGTTCTCGGGTTAAGATGGTTGAAATTGATGAACATCGAGATAATCTTTTCCACACTAGGTGTTTGGTGGGTAAGAAAGTATGTGAGATGGTGACTGATGGGGGTAGTTGTACTAATGCAGTTAGTACACTATTGGTTGAGAAATTGGGTTTGCCAAAGTTAAAACATCCGAGTCCATATAAATTACAATGGTTAACTATTTTATTCCGGATTTTCATGAATTTAGTTGTTTTTCCATTTTTAATTATTTTTTTCCCATAACTTGAACCCTAATTAGCGGGTAGGGCTAGTTTAGGCCAGTTTTACTTTATATTGTTGTTTTTTTCATTATTGAACATTAGTTTTGAGATTATTGATATTGTTTGAGAGAGTTTTCTCCAAATTAAAAGGTTGAGGAGTCTCTTTTGTGTTCTTCAAGAACGAATCCGAACTTATCAAATATTGTGAAATATTTGTGGCGTTCCAATCAGAAACTTATCAAGGAAATTGACAAGTCCTTGTGGCGTTTCGAAAACTTTGGTTCTTCAATCCGCATTGTTGAATCCTCGCGTCGTGACTGTTGGGTTAAGGTCCTATCGTCAATCATATATTTTATTTATCGTTCTTTTTATTTCTCGAGTCTTGTTTTCTTGTGTTTGGCTGAATTTATATCTTTCCGTTTGTTGTTTCGTTTATTCCACGTTTTTGTCTTGATTCTCGTGGTGGGATCACATCAGTACATCTTGATGGGGGTGGGGGGGGGTGGGGGTGTATTAGAGTTAGTTAAATTGTATAGTTTATTAGTTACATTTCTGTTGGTAGTTAGTTAGTTAGCTGTACAACAGTTACTCATACTTGTATTTAAAGTCAATGTATTCATTCATTTCAATAAGAGATTGAATAGAAGAAAAAAAATTCATCTTCATATTTTATAATTTGTTCATGGTATCAGAGCACGTTCGATCTTTGGCTTAGAATAAAAAAATTTCTGGTCACTGGCAAGCGGCGGTGCCACTGCTAGTCCAACGAAGTTATTTTTTTGTTTTTGTTTTGCCTAAATAGTTACTATTTCTTTTCAATACCAAAGTAAATATATACAATAGATCGGATCCGTGACAAGGATGCAAAATATGCATCAGATCTAGTCAAAGTTTTGAATTGAGCAAATCAAAGTGTGCCTGTTGTAATTCGTGATTTAGCATCTTGTTGCTCAAGAAATGGATTGAGTGAGGTGGATATTAGTTTCAAGTTCATAGATTTGGAGTAAAGATGGCAAAAAAACTCGACTCGACCCAAACCCGCCCATAATGGGGCAAAAAAAAAACCCACCCACAGGTAGGTGGGGCGGGGTGGGTTAGGGTCGAGTTTTAGCAACCCAAGAGGGTTGTGGGGCGGGTACGGGTTTTGGCCACCCCGATATATTATTTAAAATAATATACTAAAGAAAAAAATAGAAAAAAGGCCAAAAAAATTTTAAAAAATAGAAAAAAAAAAATTAAATGGGGCGGTAAACGAGGCGGCAGAATCAACCAGCCCCTACCCGAAACTCGAGGGCGTGCGGGGTGGGTTTAGGTTTAAAAAAATTTCCCGAGGCTGGGCACAGGTCGGGGGGACTCGATCCGAACCCGCTCTGTTGCCATCACGAATCTGGAGGATGAGAATGAAGTGAGTACATCAGTTGCTGATTCGGTGGATTATGGCATCAGGTGTACTCAAATTTGGTAGTTTACCCAGCAGAGAAGATGACGGTGGAAGTCCTGTTAGAATCTGAATGGTGTTTTGATGGATTGAATTGAGAATAGAAAGAAGACTGTTATAGTCTGAGTCAGGCAAACTGGAATCAATGGCGAGGCCAGACTAGGCAAATTCTCGCCCCCGCTCACAGGAGATAAGATGCAGTCTGAAGCTGAGATTGAAGAATTCTTCACCATAGAAATGTCGAACTCGTCACTGTAAACAAATTCTCCTAGTTTGAATCTAAAGAGTGGAGTGGGAAGATGAGTGAAGGCCAGCGGTCGATCGAGGTACTGGAAGAGATAGAGTTTGCAGAATTTGTCGCCTCTCTGAGAATTTCTCTTGAAGAATTTAGGCATTAGAAGCTAAGAGGAAGTTGGAGTCATTGAAGGCAAAGGAGACGAAGGATGAAATGAAAGAGCCACATGCAACTAATAGAAGTGGAAGCAAAGAAGATGAAGATGAAAGCAGTGGAGTTATGGCAAGTGTGATTATGCCGGGAAAATGGCCTGAAGTGCGAAGAAGGTGAAAGGTCGCGATCTACGATTTCAGATCTGGAGCAATCCGAAATTATTTTCATGAAATGGACTTCGGATTTGAGTTCGTGCCGTTGAGAAGAACGTTTCTATGTGTTTCATAAATTTTTCGGCAACCAGTCGATCACCGGAGGTGGTGGCAGCCAGTGATCGGAGCGACGGAGGTGGTTTTTGATTTCTGGGTTGAACGAATGAGGTAACCAGTAGATGAAATTTCAACAAATTTCCAAATATTTCGTAGAATATCACTAAATATTTTGAATTTGTTTAAGTTTGACATTGGAGCTTTGATTTTGTGAAAAATGGACCCCTATTAGTTTATTTACTGAAGTTGGTCCCTGAATGTCTAGAGTTGGTGCAGAGTAGCCCTAGAAAAGAAAATTGCAGATTGGTCCCAGAATTTCTGGATCATTGATTTCAACCCCCAAATTTTTGAAAAATTGGATTTTTGGCAGGTTCTTTGAATTGGCCCATATTGGGTGTTTGATATTGCTCACATGAGAAGTGAGTTTGATTCAAGATTGAATCAAGATTGAAAGTAGATGAATTAATTCATCTAAAAAAAATTGAATTGTTCCAGTAATTTGGAGTTTGAAAGATTTGCTCCGAATTGGAGTTTCGTTTCTCCGGATTGGAGTTTGGAAATTGTTCTAGCTAGATTTAGAATTAGAATTTTTTTTGCATTTGGCTGAGTTCAAGATATTTGGACAATGAAGGAAATGTATTTTAAGAATTGTCTATTGATGGGTTTGTCGGCTGATTGTAGTCGATTTGAAGAATTTATCGGCTGATTTTGAAGACTTGCTCCATGTTCAGATTGGTACCGGAGTTGATTGATGAAACTGCCTTAGGATTTAAAGGGGATTTTATGAGAAATTTACACTGTATTTTTTTTTTTAAACTTTTGTAATACCTTCAAGTTGGAGTTATATTTCATATAACTTCAACTTGAGGGGATGTTGAAGTATTAGTAAGTTGAGTTAGAATATTCTATAATCATCTAGAATTTGTTTGTTAGATTTGGTTTGTTAGATTTCTCTATAAATAGGATTTTTAGCTCAATTCTACAGTCCCTCTTGATGCAAACCACGTAGTAATTGTAGCTACGCAACTCACAAAAGATTGACTCAACCCAAGAATGCCAAAATAATCACGATTTATGGATCCAATTAAAATCAATTCAATCAAGCAACTAATACAATCAAATTGATAAATTGACCTCTTGATCACAAATAATATTAATTCTCACCTAAGTTTGAACAAACAAGAATAAACTTGCAAGTTTGAATTTTATTCAATGAAGAATAAGTTGTTGAAAGCTGCATAGCCTTACAATAATCTCTCAAAATAGTGTGTAATTCAAAAGTAAACATAAAGAACCCTTATATAATGATAAGGGACGAAACTAAGTCTTAGAATTATACTAGGAAACAACTTAATTGAAAAAGGAAATAAAATAAATCAAAAATCTGCGAAAATTGCAAACAGATCCTCCGCGTTTGCACCACGCAATCGCTTGGTGAATTACTGCGCGATCGCATGGAACGCCTTAAAAACTTCTGCCTTTATTTTTCTACGGTTGCGCGATCGCCGACCCATTATCACTGCGCGATCGCGTAGGCATCCGGCTGGATCCAATTTTCATCCACTTGAATCATGTTGATCCACTTGGCTTCAGGACTCGGGTCCAACATGAAAGTTGCTTCTTTATTAGTCAAGCACATTTTTTTTGTCCATGGCCTCTTGCACAACATTTGCTATTGCTTCTTTGACATTCTTTGCCCTAAATCGAATCATCGGCCCTTCTTCCACTTTCAACGGATCCTTGCTTGGGCTTGTGTTTGGGCTCTCGACTTGGATCACATCTTCCCCTCCCCCTTCAAAAGGATTTGACCTCGAACTATACTTACATCAAACAAAGAAAGATCAGACACATTAAATGTAGCTGAAACCTTATACTCACCTGGTAAGTCTAGTTTGTATGCATTGTTGTTAATCATTTCAAGGACTTGGAATGGACCGTCTCCCCGTGGTTGGAGTTTTGACTTTCGGTGGTTTGGAAAATGCTCTTTCCTCAAGTGTACCCAGACCTAATCTCCAGGTTCAAATACAATGTTTTTCCTACCCCTGTTTGCTTGAGATGCATAGCCCTTATTCTTCTTGTCAATCTCCAACCTCACCTTATCATGGAGTGATTTAACCAATTGAGCCTTCTTCTTTCCATCTAAACTGCTACATTTATCAACAGGAACAGGTAAAGGAATTAAATCCAACAGTGTTTGTGGATTAAAACCATAAACAATTTCAAAAGGTGAACAAGAAGTAGTAGAATGAGTAGCCCTATTATATGCAAATTCGATGAATGGTAAATACTCCTTCCAACTTTTTAGATTTTTATTGATGATAGTGCGCAATAATTGAATCATGATCCTATTAACTACCTCGATTTTTCCCATCGGTTTGTGAGTGACATGATGTGATCCCGGGAGGGGTCACGACGAACACGCGAAATTAACGTCGGGAAAGTTCCGAATTTAAATTGGAACGGACGGTAACACTACGACCCGAGCCTCACGACGCAAGAACCAAGGGTATATTAAACCCGAGACCTGTTACGATGCGGAAACAAGAACCATAATGGGGAAACGCCACAAAGGTTGTTCACGCCTTTGATAAGTTCAAATGGTGAACGCCACAAAGATATGATAATCTTTTATAAGTTCAAAAGTTCATTCAAGAATAATATTTGGGAGAGAAATAACTCAACACAATTTTCATTCCATCAAAGTCTGTCCGTTACAATGAAAGAGAATGAATATAAATAAGCGAAATAAACTTAGCCGCTAATTGGGCTCAAAATAGACTCCTAATTGACCTAAAATACTAAAATTGGAAAAGGAAATAAAATATACGAAAGTGGAATTAAAAATCAGCATTATTTGCGTTAAATTGGATTTACGGCCGTGACAGCATCACTTACGGCCGTAACTGTACTTCTGCTTAAGGATTACGGCTGTGACCAAAATACTTACGGCCGTAACTTTGAAAACCTGGAATTCTTCATTTTGATCCGAGAGTGACTTACGGCTGTGAGAATATTTGGTTACGGCTGTAAGTTTGCTTCTGCATAATTTTTATTTTCTTGGTTTTCAACTCGATTCTCGGCTTGTCTCTTGGCTTGCTCACTTGGTTTAGCCTCGAACCTTGTTCACTCTCGCAATGCTTGATCTGTGAAGCTCTTCGAACATGCTGGAAGCTTTGTTTGGCTTGATTTGTAGTTCTTTCCATCAAGCCCACTACGATTCGTATCATGACAAGTGGAAGAAAAAGGTAGTTTAGTCTCTAGCTTGTTCCACAAAACTCTCCAAAAATGGCTAAGAAACTTAACATCCTTATCCGAGACAATACTTTTAGGAACCCCATGTAAATGCACTACCTCCTTAAAGAAAAGGTCTGCTATGTTGGTAGCATCATCGGTCTTGTGGCATGGTATGAAATGTACCATCTTGCTAAATCTATCTACTACCACAAAAATTGAGTCTTGCCCCTTCTTAGTCCTAGGAAACCCTAAAACGAAATCCATGAAAATATCAATCCAAGGTTCGCTAGGAACGAGTAAAGGCATGTATAACCCATGTGGAATAACTTTAGACTTAGCCTTTTTACAAGTAATGCATCTACTACAAACCCACTTGACATCAATCTTCATCTTAGGCCAATAAAAATGCTCACTTAATATCCCTAAGGTGTTTTTTAACCCCAAAATGCCCCATCAAACCTCCACTATGGGCCTCCATAATAAGTAATTCCCTCATTGAACACTTAGGGACACACAATCTATTTTCCCGAAATAAATAGTCATCGTTCTTAAAGAACCTATCCAGAGCCCCCTTGCTACATGAATCATATATTATAGAAAAATCCAGATCACTAGTATACATATCCTTAATGTATTCAAAACCAAGCAATTTAGCACTTAAAGAAGTCAATATTACATACCTTCGAGATAATGCATCATCTACTACATTTTCCTTGCCTTGTTTATACCGGATGACATATGGGAATGTTTCAATAAATTTCACCCACCTTGCATGTCTCTTGCTCAACTTATCTTGGCTCCTCAAATGCTTCAAGGATTCATGATCGGTACAAATCACGAACTCCCGTGGCCATAGGTAGTGTTGTCATGTCTCCAATGCCCACACAAGTGAGTACAACTCCTTGTCATATGTGGGGTAATTAAGAGTAGCCCCTTTTAGCTTTTAACTAAAACAGGCTATTGGCCTTCGATCCTACATTAAAACAGCTCCAATACCTAGCCCTGAGGCATTACATTCAATCTCAAAAGCCTTGTCAAAGTTAGAAAGTGATAAAATAGGTGCTTTACACAACATATTTTTGATAGTTTCAAATGCATGCTCCTGTTCTACACCCCATTTAAAACCTACACTTTTTTTGACAGTTTCTGTGAGTGGTGCGGCAATTGTGATAAAATACTTAACAAAGTGCCTATAAAAACTAGCCAAGCCATGAAAACTTCTAACCTCAGTTATTCTTTTAGGTGTTGGCCATTCTTTAATAGCTTTGACTTTATCTTCATCTACTTCTATCCCCATAGCACTAATCACATAGTCAAGAAATACAACTTTTTCCATGCAAAAGGTACGCTTTTTAAAATTAGCATAAAGTTGTTCTTGCCTCAAAACCACAATCACACACCTAACATGCTCCACATGCTCATTCAAAGTTTTACTACACACTAAGATATCATCGAAGTAAACTACAACGAATTTACCTATAAATGCACGTAAGACATGATTCATTAAACGCATAAATGTGCTAGGGGTAATGTAAGTCCAAAGGATATTACTAACCATTCATACAAGCCATATTTAGTTTAAAAACAGTTTTTCACTCATCTCCTTTCTTCATTCGAATTTGATGATAACCACTCTTAAGATCAATTTTACTAAATATGCTAGTCCCATGCAATTCATCCAAAATATCATCTAACATAGGAATAGGATGACGATACTTTACCGTTATGTTTTTGATGACCCTACAATCAATACACATTCTCCAAGTCATGTCCTTCTTCGGCACAAGTAACACAAGGACAGCACATGGGCTCATACTTTCCCTTATATACCCTTTTCTCATCAAATCCTCCACTTTCCTTTGAAGTTTCTTCGTCTCCTCGGGGTTACTTCGATAAGCGGGGCAGTTTGGAATGACTGCTCCAGGTACAAAATCAATTTGATGTTTAATATCTCGAATGGATGGTAACCCACTAGGTATGTCCTCCGAAAAAAAAATCTTCGAACTTCTGCAATAAAGAAATAACCAAACTAGGGAGGGATTTGTTAGTTTCATCAAACGCAAGGAATGATTCCTTGTACAATAAAAGGACCATGGTCGCTCTTCCATGAATGCCTTCTTGATTTCACTCTTTTTTGCATAGAAACTCATTTTCTTTTCTTTTCTGGCACTCTTCACTCCCTCTCCTTTTTCTGAGGTATGTACTCCAACACTGTTTTTTTTCTCTCGCCTCACCTTTTTCTGGAGTCGTGGCTCCAATCCTCTTTTTCTCTTCTTTTTCTGAGGTCGTGGTCTCAACTCTCTTTCTCTCATTTTCCGTCACTCTTTTTTCTTCATCACTTTTCAATTTTATTTGACCTTCATACACTTGTGATGGCGTCAATGGTGCGAGTGTAATGGTTTTTCCCTTTTGGTAAAGCTATACCTATTTTTATATCTATTATACATCACTTTCCTATCAAATTGCCAAGGTCTACCCAATAAAATGTGCCCGACATGCATAAGAACCACATCACACATAACGTCATCCACATAGCTACTAATAGAAAAACTCACCAACACCCTCCTATTCACCTTAATTTCTCCACTATCATTTAACCATTGAAGCCTATAAGGTTTAGAATATTTCAACAAGGGTAATCCTAATTTTTCAACAAGTGTGGTACTAGCAACATTAGCACAACTACCACCATCAATAATCATACTACATACCTTGTCATTAATGTGACACCGTGTATGGAATATGTTCTCCCTTTGTTGCTCCAAGTCATATGTGTTGATTTGAGCGCTAAGAGCTCGCATTGCCACTAATAGCTCACCATGCTCCCCGGATAACACATCCTCATCATCAAATACTTCCTCCAACGCAGGTATATCGCTATAATCCTCTTCTTCACTATCACTCTCCATGGTTCCATCCTTTTGCACAAGTATTACTCGCCTATTAGGACATTGTGACGCCACATGTCCTCTCCCTAAACATTTGAAGCATTGAATGTCTCTACTTCTAGATGGTTGAGGTTTCCCCTTTGGAGCAAGTTTGCTAGAATGCTCCTCCTTCCCTTTTGGTGCCTCAAACTTCCCTTTAGAAATAGTCTCATCTCCTTTATTTTCCCACTTCGGCTTCCAAGAACAATTAGAACCCGATTGATACCTTGTTGTCCCTTTTTTCTTC
This sequence comes from Ligustrum vulgare, assembly GCA_963555705.1. NCBI lineage: Eukaryota > Viridiplantae > Streptophyta > Magnoliopsida > Lamiales > Oleaceae > Ligustrum > Ligustrum vulgare. Next base: position 33,655,204 of record OY743174.1, read on the forward strand.
AATTGCTTCTCCACCTTTATAGCCATGTGTAACATATCTTCCATCTTCAAATAATGTTGTAGCTCAACCACGTTAGCTATATCCATGTTCAACCCATTCAAAAATCGAGCCATAGTATCCTCTCTATCCTAATCTACATTAGCTCTAATCATTAACATCTCCATCTCCTTATGATAATCCTCCACACTCTTAGATCCTTAGTATAGATCTTGTAATTTTTGATGAAGTTCCTGATAGTAATGACTTGACACGAATATCTTTCTCATGATAGCTTTTAATTCATCCCAAGTATTAATGAGTCTCTCGTGATTCCTCCTCCTAGAAGTCACCAATGATCCTACCAAGTAATAGTGTAATCGGAGAATTCAAGTAAAACTACCTTAATCTTTTTCTCTTCCGAATAAGTGTAGCAATTAAAAATCAACTCCATCTTCTTTCCCCACTCCAAGTATGCTTCCAGATCACTCCTTCCCTTGAATGATGGAATTGTCATTTTAATGTTACTCATACTACTATCCATTCTATTCCTAATAAGATCTCTATCCCTTCTTCCATGCTTAACTCCTCTATCCACAATTGCCCCGTCGTCAAAATCGCCATCTTCTTGTAAGGTTTTGATACATACATGGACAGGAGAAATTAAACAGACAAGAAACCATAGCCCGGATCAACCTTGCACTTAGATAGAATTTGTGATAAAGATGATACCTTTGATGAACACAATGAATCTGAAATTTGAAATAGTAGGTACAGTCTTGTCATCACCAGCTGTCCAATTGTCAAACCTCTAATTGAAATTCACACAGCGAGTTGAATCTGGAACTCCATCACTCTCCAACTATTGGAATGGATTTGAGAGAATTAGTTTTTCTCTTTGTGCTAGCAAGAGAAAAACCTAATGCTAGAAAAGCGACTAACTATTTTTCTCTACAGTAGTACACATATAAATACGTGCACCTCAAACCCTAACCCTATTCACAATAGGGTCATTAACGGGCCTTGATTAATTAATCTAATTGTGAAGTCCGGCCCAAAAATTGGGCTTGTACATTAACTCTAACAATCTCCCACTTGGACAAGATCCAATTCCAAATACTCAATTCTAGCCTTTTGTGTGTGATCCATTAGGTTCCATTCACGATGGCAAACGCCGTGTTATTATTATTATTGCAATCTGATTAGAATAAGATGAATTTAAATCTCCATTTCTAATTCATCCTCAACTCACCAAGATCGATTAATTCACGTCACCGTCCTAGATTGACATCTAGCAATGTGTCAAGGCAATCCATGTGAAAGGAAAAGTCATGTAGCATGACAAGACCAGTTCATGTGCAGTTACCGTGGAAATATAATTCCTTCATCAATATAACCCAATTGATTAAGAGATATAGATAGTGTCAATCTCATTTCAACCAATTATGTTATTCACTTCTTATCTTAGTTGATCTTGTTATGACTGAAAACACCTTTTCAACTCATAACTTCACCATAGTCGAGGAATTTACATTAACTTTAGTGAGCGAAATATATGTTATAATCTCCTACTACCCAGGAGTGAGGAATCCTCATATTGGACATACACAACCTTCATATGACTCTCACTATACCTGTACGGCGTCATCCTGATGACTCCCTCTCAAGAGCCAACATCAATGCTCGCCAAAGCATAGTAATCCTCATATAAGATTCTATGAAGTCCTCAAGTCAAAGGACCAAATCCACAACCGCGCATTAGAGATTCACCACTGACGCTTGGATAACTTTATCCATGTGGAATCTCTAGGCGGGTCATCCAATGCTTTGTTCATCTAACAATGCATCCACGTGTTCATTTGAATGTCCCTCTACATTCTAGCTTGTGAGATAAGTTACTTTCTTCATAAGAAATAAATGCAACACATGCTAGTCTAACTGCAACAACAATATCCGTATCTTGTTGTTACTTCGACTAGGGAAATTTTTTGAATAAGATATTAATGGCTTGTATCTCACAACACCTTGTGACTTAAAAGTTACTTAAACTTATTCTATGGACTCTATTATCTAAATAATGAGTTAAACTCAATTTAATAATAGATCTGCCTTTATTGTAACAATCATAATATGTGTTATGCTATCTCGACAATTGGATTTAGAGCATGACACTGATATTCTCCCACTAGATCCAATAACTCATGTATCCTATACATAATGAGTTTATATGATAATCATATTCCTGTTGGGATAATGGTTTTACAGGTGGATCTTCAATATGTGACTCTTCACATATTTAACCATCTCAAGGTTAGTGGGCATGAATTCTATTTTTCTACAATCTTCAAATAAGATTGTAGCGTACCCGGTCCTCAAGGGCTGCCGGCCGTATAGCGACCCAGAATTTTTACGCAAAATTAATAATTATTTTAATATTTAGAAAATTGTGTCGCTACTATTTCACCCATTATTTTGAAGTTAACGCCGCGACGAATTCGTCTAGCCAAGTCAAAAAATATCGAATTTGTTCGATTTTAAATTAAAATCCGAATTTCTAAAATTATGTTATTTTAATTATTTATTCAAAGTATTATTTTCAAAATCATTTTGAATTCCAAATTTATTAAAATATCTCAATTTTCCTTATTCAAATTATTTCAAGTCCAAATACGTAATTCAATTTTATCTCAAAATTTATTTATTCTCAAATTATTTTCAGTCCAAAATATATTTGTTTTAATACAATTCTGAATCAAAATTAGTCCAAAATTTATCAAAATTTATCTACATAAATTTCTCCCACATGTTTTCTTCTTTCCACCTCATTTCAACACCCCCACGTTTTATTCATCCTTTTTCTTTTCTTTACACCAAACCCACCACTTCATGATTTCCATTAAAACCAATGATTCCCCTCCCCAAATTATTATGTCTCCCAATTGATCATTTTCTATGATTTTATTCCATCATTATTTCCATAACAAACAATCATGATTTCCACTTAATCCTCTCCACTCAATTGTGCTTCCACTAATCTATTTGTTTTTTTCCCCACAATTCCCTCTATATAAATTGGAATCATCATCATCATCCCACAATCGCAAATCACCAATCAAACCTCTACCACCTCCTTCATCATTTTCATCACCTTTCTCTGCAAGACAACCCACAGCCGCAACCTTCATCATATACATCAATCTGTAATCAATCATCATTACCACAGCAAAACCAAACCCAGCACTGCCACCTTCTCCATCACCACCTGCGAAATCCATCACTATATCATCACCTGCAGAAACTTCATCACACAACTTGAATGATAGCCTGCAACCAATATTTCCAACACACATCCAGCAGCAACCACAAACCAACCATCTCAGCCATTATCATTAATTTTGATATCCTGCAATCACATTTCCAATTCCAATCCACCACTGCCAACCCATCAAACTGAACCATAGCCATGACGATTACTTCATCAATCCAGTCAAGCACCACCAATTCGCCAACCTTCAGCCATGTCACAACCAACCACTACACTGGAATCACTCAATCTCCACCATCACAGTCTGCATCAACACCAAACCACTGCACATCCTCACAACACTGCATCAAACGTTCCCCTCTGCTACCTAATCACCTCCATTCACAATCGGCCAAACCACCAAATAAATTCAAGCAACTCAAATTCAAACCCCTGCACCCAAATCCGAAAACTCGCACACCATAATCCTCGATCCCAACTCGATATAAACCCAAAACCAAGAAATAAACCAAGCCCAAGACTTACCTTCGAACGCCGTTTCTCCGATCGGAGTATCATCGCGAACCCAGTTTCACTTTTGACCACGGTTTTGCACCCAACCTCGCATATGAACCCCAAATCAGAACTCCCACACTTTGCCCGTCCTTCGCCTCACCTAGCGCCGGCGAATCGCCGGTTAGAAACCGGATTTCCCTCAGCTCGCGTTTTCCCCTCTATTGTCGTCTTCACCTCTTTCTCTCTCTTCGAATGTATCTGATTAGGGTAGAGAGAAAGAGATTGATATTATATATTTTATTTTCGAAATTTGCACTTAAGCCCCTCGAGTCCCAAACTTTTTAAGTTATCCATTTCAGCCCCCAAAGTTTTAAATGAGTTTTAATCAGCCCTTTCATTTTCAAAATCTATTATTTCAGTCTCTGTTGATTTACTTTTAAGCCCAAGTTTCAAAAGTATCTATTTTAATCCCTCTATTTTCAAAATATCTATTTTAGTCCCTGAACTTTCAAAAGTATTCATTTTAGTCCCTCAACTTTCAAAACATCAATTTTAGTCCTCAAATTATAATTTATCATTTTGAACTATATATTCGATATACTAAAGTGACTTATTGGCTAAGACGAAGCGTACGGAGAATTTAAAGAAATTGAAGTCATTCCCGCTCAACTTTGCACTCGTCGGATTTGAGGTAGACTCGCACTTATTAATTGATTTAAATTATGATTTCATATAAATGTCATGTGACTTGTGAAAGTCAATTTTTATGAAAAGTAAGTATGTTTTTTATGAAAGGTAAATATACCTTATGTTTTTATGAAAAGTAAGTATGTTTTTATGAAAGGTAAATATATCTTATGTTTTTATGAAAAGTAAGTATACCCTATATTTTTACGATAATGTTTTATATGTTTTGGATCATTGCTATGCACATAAGAATTCTTGCCACGAAGTTCGGTAAAATTCTTGTGTCTCCATAAGTTTATGAGGATTTGCCACGAAGTTCGGTAAAATTCCTATGTTTCCATATGTTTATGAGGATTTACCACCTAAGTTCGGTAAAATTCCTGTCTCATATGTTTATGAGGATTTCGATCCTATCTTATGTTATGATGGAAATGATCCCTATGAATTTCAAGAATTATGTTTTGGTATACTTACTGTTATTATGATTTTACTGCATAAGAATTCTTGCCACCTAAGTTCGGTAAAGTTCTTGTGTCTCCCTATGTTTATGAGGATTTCAATCCTATCTTATGTTATGCTTTCAAAAGAAATTATGCTTGGCATAATTAAAATGTTTTTATAAGTATATGGTTTTCAAAGAGCTGTTTTCAAAGAGCTATTTTCAAAGAGCCTATGATTTGCAAAATATGTCCCGTGCTATAATGCACAATATGAGTTTTATCAAGAGCCGTTTTATAAAGATGCTCTATCAATGCCCGTTTTATAAAGAGCCGGGATTTATGTGTTTAATCATCTTATAAATTAAATTAATTTGCGATGAGTCTACTGAGTATTTCCCCCATGAAATACTCACCCTACTTTTTAACAGTTTTGCAGATTTCGGAGACGGTGGCGAGCGATGAATGATGGTGGCAATAATCGTTAAACTGTTGAAAGTTTGACATTAATGATTTCCGTATTTTCCAAACAATCGAATAATTTAAAGAAGTTCATTTATTTGAGAAATTATGACATTGGCAATTTCTTTACAATATTAATGGTTCGATTTACTATTTCAAATGGTTTCATAAATGTTTTCAATTTTATCAGCCATTACAGTTTATTTAATGTTGCCAAAAATGAATTTCAATTATTTCTTCCGCAAAAATATTATTCGAAAAAAATTAGACAGAACATGACGTAGTGAATCGGGTATACGGAACTCGGGGCGCTACAGGCCGTCTACTCATGGTCTTTCCACTCCCCCCTTGGTCGTCCTGGTCCTCAAGGGCTGCTAGCCTCGTTTCCAAGAAGTGGATTTTTGCCTTCCGCAGGATTTGAACCATGTACCTAGGGGTTTAGTACAATGATTCTTAGAATCCTGCTACCATGGTTCTAAGAATCATTGTACTAAACCCCTAGGTACATGGTTCGAATCCTGCGGAAGGCAAAAATCCACTTCTTGGAAACGAGGCTGGCAGCCCTTGAGGACCAGGACGACCAAGGGGGGAGTGGAAAGACCATGAGTAGACGGCCGGCAGCCCTTGAGGACCGGGTACGCTACAAAGATGGTAGCCCCTAAATATATACTCAGATCATTGATGACTCCATTGTCGTCACAGTACTCATTACTGGAGCTACAATGCTAGGTACAATTATAGTTCACTAATGAACTTAACGATCGAGATTGCTTAACAAGCACTTATGTATTTGGTCTCGGTCCATTTTAAACTGACCACACCACTACTATGAGTTAATTAACAATTAGACTGAATATTTCCTTCATCCCTTCCTAGACTAAAGGATGGTATCTCTATACTTAAAGACAGTAAGTCTACATTTCTCGTCATGTCTACTGTGTTTTTAGTACTTCTCAAGTACTCAATAATACAAAAGGTATCGTACATAGTGTCGCGTTTAAGATCTTATTTTCAAACAATCAAGTATCTTCTTCACGTCATTCTTTCTCAATATGTGTTCTAAATACCATTTTGAAAAGATTAACCCCAAAACTTTTGGGATAGAAGGATTCACTCATGCTAACCCCATTAGCATTACATCTATGTACGTGGATTGAGAAATCAAAACAACCTTCCAAATCTATCTCTATAGGTTTTGGTTCCCAAAGTAAAGGTTTTATTTCTCAAATCATGATATTCAAATAATTGCACTTTCACTTTCAAGGTTAGAGATTCAACTTCTGATCAATAATATGTCACCTACATATAGTATCAAAAATATTGAACACTCCCACTAACATTTTATATACACACATTCTTTATCTTCAATTTTTGATAAAATCAAACATTTTAATTATCTCATCGAAATTAAGATTCTAGCTCCGTGAGGCTTGCTTTAATCTATAATAGATATCTGTAGCTAGTAAACTATGTTTAAGTCTATATAAGAATTCAAAAATCCTATAATCACAGCATGTTGCTACCGCAAGCAGAATCCAAATTGATTCAGAGTAAACACATTTATAGCCTATGGGTCTTACCCATTTCAGGCGAATCAAGCAAGTTCCAAAACTTGTTCTTATCTCGGATTCTATGGCTTCCTGCCATCTCATTTAATCAACACTTGACTTAGCTTCTATGTAAATATAGGCTCATTATCCTTGATGACTAATACAATATTAGCAATCAAGGATGTGTAACTCAATGGAGTATACATGATCCTAATATATTTATATTGAGCTAGTGTGTTCTCAGTCGTCACCACGTCCTGAGCAGCGCGCGTGTTCCAAGCATTGATCTGTGCCTCATCCAATGCAAGCGCAAATTCTAGCTTATTTAATCGGTTAAGTATATATGTGTAATTATGAACTCTTTCATGTTCTACTTTTACTCTCATTGTCTTCTCTTAGATGAACTATTTCTCTAAGATATTGACAAAATTCGAGATATATTTTCTTTCTCGATAGGAATGTAGAAATAATATCCAATCATCTTTTGGACATCCTACAAATATACATATTGTACTAAGGCTATTGCTTATCCAGATTCGGTATACTTCTAATAAGTATTAAGGTCTTAAATCTTAACGCGAGGAAGATTAGACCTTTTAAATCCATATCTTATATGGACCTTCATCAAGCGATTATCATGGAACACAACTAAGTATGTAATATAAAGTTTTTAGTGCAAAGCTCCAATAACTGTTTTGGAGATTTTGCGTGGCTTCATCAATGATTGCATCAATTGCAATCTTTCCTCTTTCAGATACACCGTTGTGCTGAGGCATATGCTAAAGAGTATCTATGCAAAATTATGTTCTCATAACATAATCTTGAAGTCAATAATTTTAAAATATTCTTCACTTTGATCAAATCCAAGTGCTTAGAATATTTTCTCATTTTGGCCATCTAATTTATATCTGTATTATTTGAACATCTCAAACTCTCAGATTTAAATTATAAATAACAATGACTATCAATGTTATCTAATGATTAAAGACCACTCTGACGTATGCCCACTTACAACCAAATGTAACAGGCTCGGTGGATCAACTGATGCGATCCCGATAGAGGGGTCACAACGAACACGCGGAATTAAACGAAACAAAGATAGGAAAGATCCATATTCAGCCAAGAAACACAAGAACACAATAATTAAAATACTGGAAAAGATGAAATTGACGATGCGGATTGAAGAACCGAGGTTTTCGAAACACCACAAGGACTTGTCAATTTCCTTGATAAGATTCTAATTGGAAATGCCACAAATATTCTAGAAAATATTCGATAAGTTCAATGCCACAAATATTTCGCAATATTTGATAAGTTGGATTTGTTCTCGAAGAACACCAAAGGGACTCCTCAACCTTTCAATTGGAGAAAACCCTCTCAACTCAAATTCAATATTCAAAACTAAACTGTTCTTTTACAATGAATGGAAATGAATATAAATAAGCAAAATAACCTAGCCGCTAATTTACTCAAAATAGAATTCTAATTAGACTAAAACACTAAATTAGGAAAATAACCTAAAAACCAAAAAATGAATAAAATAATTAAAAATCCGGAAAATCTGGCGCTGGTCAATTACGGCTGTGAAGAAATCTTTTACGGCCGTAATGGCTTCTCTGGTCCAAAACTGTTTTATTAGTTACGGCAGTAACTTTCAGACTTACGGCCGTAAGCCTGGTTCTGCTGAAATTCTGCCTTTTCCCTCGATAATTGATTACGGCCGTGATAACATGATTTACGGTCGTGAATATATGGATTACGGCCATGAAGGTCCTCCATTACGGTCGTAATGGATTTTCTGCCCCAAGAACTTCGTTTACTCGGCTCGGCTTGATCTGTCCCTCTTCTCGGCTCGATCTCAACATGAAACTTGCTCCGTTTTGCACGTAGATCATTGTCATATTGCCGATGGCTCGACTTCACCCTTCGATGCCTGGTCCGGATCATATTATCAACCATCTCACTTTTCCTTTTTCAAAGAATAGTTGACTTGTCAATTTACCTACAAGGTGAGATATACATATATCTCTATTAATTGAATAAGTCAAATGTCAGATTTAAGTGTGACTTCTTCCATGCCTTATTAATATTCAGAATGTAGACTATTTGTCACTTACCTCACTTACATAGTATCCCATCTAAGTTAATAAATAACTATTATTCTTAATTAAAGAGGATAATTACTTCATGTCCAAACATGAAGTGGAAGTGTCGTTCTTCATAAGAACTGTAATTAACAATTTTCTAGTTTTAAACTGAATGAGAAGGCAAAAATAGGTCATAGCTTCTTAAGTTGTTCAAACAACATTTGCTTTATTACCTACAAATAGGTACATCACCATTTTTCGCAATTATTCTACTTTTAGCCATTGTATATTATCGGTATCTAATACTTGATTGGCTAAGTAGATTATTTAACCTCTATCAAATAGAAAACTGAAGTAGAAGATTCACCAAACTTCTCACTTCTTCAGTTCGGTTAAGGAAGCCTCACAATTATAAATGTAGTGTCCTGTTATTGGAATGTTTGAGAAGAGTATTCTCGATCATATCGTGTTTGAGATTTGTTCTCAAAGGATGACGTCAATTCAAGGATTTCAGTCTAATGAACTTACTCAGTGTCAATTGCACTGTATAAGTTCATGTAATAACTCAAATTTTAATAAATCAAAAATAGAATCACGTATTATCGTGCATAAATCAACTCAATAAGGTCTTTTATTAAATCGATTACTCCCACTGTTTTACTTGAATTAATTACCCTCAACATTAATCTCGTGGAATCCTCTTAGGTTCACAGTGGGCTAGGACCCCTTTTGTTCTATTAGAACCTTGAGTGACTTAACAAGCTCTAATAAAACATCCAGGTAGATACTCTTATCAATCACATCTCCATGTGACTCCTAGATCATCAAGTAGACAACTCTTTGTCGCACACATCTTATGTATTTACTTGACCGTGCCTCCAAAATCTCATCTCCTTGATTGACTCAACAAAAGATAGACTTCAGTTAAATTCTACCCATTGATCAGAAACATCTTATGTTTCATAGTGATAAACACATTTTCCCACTTGGAGCCTTGAGTGACTCAACAAGCTGCATCGAGGGCGGATTTTGATTTTTCACTATAAAAACGGAAGGCACTTTGTATTAACCAATTAATACGAATTTAATAAATTGCTTCCAAAATTATATTCCTCTTGATTGACTCAATAAAGGATGTTGCTTTGGTTAAGTCCGACCAATTGTTCAGAAGTATCTGATACTTCATAATGAAAAACATATCTACTAGCGAGTAGCCTTGAGTGACTCAACAAGCAACATCGATAATAGACTCTGGTCTTTCATTATAACAATGGAAAGCATATGACTTAATATAATTTTAAGTGAGAGTTTGGTCTCATCATTCCTATGTATATTAACTAACATCAATCATGCAATTAATCATACTTATAGTAATATTATGGATGATTATGGACGATATCTATCTAGTCTTCTCGAGCCATGAAGAAGACTAGTTGGTCAATTCCTAGTGGACATTGCATTCGATCATCGAATGCTAAATGCAATAATCTCCATCTGCTGCTGCATCCTGTATCCTATGCTAGCTGTCCTCTTGTGGCCAGCTCCAACCTATATCTTATACTGGAGTTCGCAGGCCCAAATAAATTAAATAATAGGCACGCATGCCCAATTAAATAATAATAGGCTCGCAGGCCCAATCAACAAAAATAGAATAAATTAACCATCTAACCAATCACATGGGTCAAATCCATAACTATCCACTAAATACACATTCATCATATAAATGTATAATAATATAATATCTAATATTATGTAAACTAATTCAAGTTTCCAGCAATTTAGGTCGTCTAAACTAATTCAGATAAAATAGATCGGAATAATAATTAATTAATCAAATTAATTAATTAACTTTAGTTAGCGGGTCTTATTTAATTAAAATCATATTTTAATCAAATACTAAATTAGAGTCCAACTCTAATTTCAAAAGAGGCAAATTAAATTAAAATCTTAATTTAGGATAAGACTCCTAAAATAAAATAAAAATCAATTAGTAATTAACTAATCAAATTAATCAATTACATTAACTGACAGATTTATTTAATTAAAATAAAATTTTAATTAAATACTAAATTAGAGTCCAACACCAATTTCAATTTTCAAGATGATAGGGCTAATGGATTTAGGATCAAATCCTAAATAATATTTAATTAATAATCAATTAATCGAATTAACAAATTATTAAATCGAATTTAATTAAAATCATATTTTAATTAAACACCATATTAGAGTCCAAACTCTAATTCTAAAATTTGGACAAATTGAATTAATAATTTAATTTAGGATAAAACTCCTTAAAAAAAAAAAAAAAATTCAATTTGGGGTCAAAGTTATATATTTTGTTAAAATCCAATTTTAACAATAATTTGAAATTCGTGAATTTTAAAATATAATTTTGAATTGGGTCAAAATTAAAATTCTGGTTAAAGTTTTAAATTGGGTCAAACCCATTTAGAATCAAATTTTAAAGCCTTTTAAAGAATGGCAATATGACCCATATTAAAAATTATAAGCAGCCCCTTTCAATTTCTAAAATTGTGTTTTGACCCCCATTTTCATAATTGGAGGACAAGGGCTCGCAATTTCAAAAATTGCGTAGAAGCTTACCCCAAATCTGAACCCTAGTCAACAAATTGCAAATGGACCCTTTCAATTTCCTAAATTGCGTAAGAGGCCCCTGCCCCCAAAATCTGAAAAATGGAACCCAGCTTCTTGGCTTCTGGTGGCACAACGCCGGTAAGCGCACAATGTCTTACACCCGGGACGGGAACCACCACTGACTAGCTACAGCACCCCATCACTTGCAATAGGTGCCGCTACAGCCCCGCATCGGCACCTGTTGCCGCTACGAAGACGCGTCGCTTGCTGCAGCGTCGCATGCTGCTGCGTTTTCAAAATAGTGCTGCTGTTTCAACAGCAGCATCCGGGGTCGAGTTTTCTTGCAGCGGGGTCCAACGCCTATTGCCTTGCGACGGTTGCGCCGCTGCAAGTTGGCGGCGGCGATGGCTGCCACCGCTTGCAGCGCCGCTGACCACCTTCGATCCAAATTTTCGACCAAAAATTAATTTTCTTTTCCAAATTAAATTTAGAACAAGAAAATCAATTTTCTCAAAAGCTAGAAAACTAAAAAATATTTATTCAATCATATTGAATTCATCAAAGAATTTAACAAATTCTAACAAGTAACAAGGTAGGCTCTGATATCACTGTAAGGTTTCGATACATACATGAACAGCGAAAATTAAATAGAAACGAAACCATAGCCCGGATCAACCTTGCACTTAGATAGAATTTGTGATAAAAATGATACATTTGATGAACACCGTGAATCTAAAATTTGAAACAGTAGGTACGTTCTTGTCACCACCAGCTGTCCAATTGTCCAGCCTCTAACTGAAATCCACACAGCGAGTTGAATCAGAACTCCATCACTCTCCAACTATTGGAATGAATTTGAGAGAATTGTTTTTTCTCTTTGTGCTAGCAAGAGAAAAAGCTAATGCTAGAAAAGCGAATAACTATTTTTCTCTACATTAGTACACATATAAATATGTGCACCTCAAACCCTAACCCTATTCACAATAGGGCCATTAACGGGCCTTGATTAATTAATCATATTAATTAATCTAATTGTAAAGTCTGGCCCAACAATTGGGCTTGTACATTAACTCTAACACTTCTTCATCATCATCAACCACCTCTACTCTACGACCTCGCACACCTTCCTTACGTGCGTTAGGCACTTCCCGAGGTTGTTCAAGTCGTTCTACCCTACCTAACACATCCCTAAACAATTGCTCAAACCGTTGTACCATCTCATCCGACATGTTAGCTCGATCGTTGTTTTTTGTAGTAGAAGATTGTTCAGACATCCTATACTAATTAAATTTATGCCTCACGTGTTTTTCACTCGTGTATCACTCAATTTGGCTTTTTCCCTTTATTAATCTCACCACTCTTGCATTTTTTCACTCAATAGCTTTCACACCAATTGCTTCAAAGAACGATCCCGAACTCAAGCAAGTATTAATCCCAAAAAATTCAAACTATGTATGAGGGAGAATTAAATGATTTATTGGAATGAAATCAATGAATACTTGATAAAGGTAATTTTGCTCAATGTAGGAATTTGACACTTTAGATTGGAGACTAGAATTAATTCAAGAAGGTAGTTCTTGAATTTGATTTTTTTTTTTGACGGAATTTTTTTTTGCTGGATAATTCAACTATGATAACGACGAAACAAACGAAATTTGATTTGGATATCAAACGAATGAAATAACAACTTTTGAATTTTTTTTAGGATACTTTTCTGGATCAAAGACTTAAAACTATGAAGAACGCGAAGAACAAAATTAAAGAATTCAAGAAAACAAGAAAATATATAACCTTGATTTTTTTTTGGACCTTAAGCTCTGATACCAATTGATGCAAACCACGTAGCAATTGTAGCTACGCAACCCACAAAAGATTGACTCAACCCAAGAACGCCAAAAGAATCAATTTATGGATCAAATTAAAATCAATTAAATCAAGCAACCAATACAATCATATTGATATATTAACCTCTTGATCATAAATAATATTAATTCTCACCTAAGCTTGAACAAACAAGAATAAACTCGCAAGTTCGAATTTTATTTAATGAAGAATAAGTTGTTGAAAGCTGAATAGCCTTACAATAATCTCTCAAAATAGTGTGTGTAACTCAAAAGTAAACATAAAGAAGCCTTATATAACGATAAGGGACGAAACTAGGTCTTAGAATTATACTAGGAAACAACTTAATTGAAAAATGAAATAAAATAAATCAAAAATCTGCAAAATTGCAAACAGGTCCTCCCCGTTTGCACCGCGCGATAGCTTGGTGAATTACTGCGCGATGGCATGGAATACCTTAAAAACTTCTGGCTTTATTTTTCTGCGGTTGTGCGATCGCCGACCCATTATCAATGCGCGATCGTGTAGGCGTCCGGCTGGATCCAATTTTCGTTCACTTGAATCATGTTGATCCACTTGGCTTCGGGACTTAGGTCCAACATGAAAGTTGCTTCTTTATTAGTCAAGAACATATTTTTTTCCATGGCCTCTTGCACAACATTTTCCATTACTTCTTTGACCTTCTTTGCTCGAAATCGAGTCATTGGTAGAGGTGGCAAACGGGCCGAGCCGCTCATCGGCTCAGCTCGCTAAAACATGAGCCGAGGGCGGCTCGGCTCGTCAAACGGACGAGCTTGTAGGCGAGCCAAATAATGTAGTTGAACCACGAGCCAAGCTTGGCTCGTGGTTCAACGAGCGGTTCGTTGCCACGAGCCACGAGCTCAATGAAAAAAAAAATTAACTGATCTCTTGACTTTGAAAAAAAAATTTTAAAAACTAAATTGTGACCTTTCTGGTTATGGACCAGAGCTGTCACTTTTGTTGTGACCGTTCTGGTCACTAAAATTTTATTTATTTATTTATTTATTTTTTCCTTAATTTTATCCTATAAATACTACACTAACACAAATTTTTTTCTACAATTCTACTACACTACATCTACTATAACTCTCTACTCTAATTTTTATTCTACACTACAAGTCTACACTCTTCTCTTCCTCTACCTCTACTCTACCAACATTTTTATTCTATTTTCTACAATTCTACATTACAAATATACTACAAGTTTGATATTTCAATTTAAATATCTCTTAGTTATAATATATTTGATATTTCAGTTTCAATATCTCAATTTATCATTACATCTCTCAATTACAATTTACACATATTCCGTTTTATATTTCAATTTTTCCATACTACATCACATACAAAATAATGGATCCCAGTAGCCGAAGAATTATTAATGAATTGTTCGATGGTCCACCTGGATTTGGGGGGCATCATGATGATTCAACACCACAATCTCTCACATTCATTTCGACGATCAATTTGCCGGTCTCAACGACGTACCAATTCCCGATAACATTGAAGAAGATCCATTAAATCAGCGAATCGATTTAGACGATATTGAAGAAGATGCGGATGTTCAAATCTTACAAAATGATCTCGATATTCCCGACGCAAGAGAAAAAAGAAAAGCCAAAAAAGGTAAGAAGCCAACTTCAAAGTGTTGGGATCACTTTAAATTAGTCGCAACGGGGAAAAAAATTGAAGGAGAAACTGAATTCAAACCTGTGTGCAAATATTGTGCACAACAATTAGCATGGTCAAAGGGAATTGGTACTACACACCTCAACCGTCACTATCGCAAGTGTCAGCCCAAGCACGGGTTCGTTGAACCGAATCAAAGTCAATTACAATTTGGTTCATCGACCGCTAGTGGTTTTGGAGCTGGATCTACAACACTTTCAAATTGGATGTATTCCGAAGCAGAGAATCGAACTGAGATGGTTCAATTCGTTGTGGGGGCTGAGTTGCAACTAAGCATAGTGGACAACGAGCACTTTGTTACATACATCAAGCGTTATTTTCAACCCAAGTACCAAGGTATTACTTGAAACACTCTACGTTCTGATACAATACAATATTTTCTTAAAATTAAGAAACAATTAATAGTCGATTTAAATAATTATGGTGGTGTTATTTCTTTTACTTCCAATCTTTGGGAGGTATTAACAAAAAATGTTATATTGCTGCAACTGCACACTACATTGATCCACTTTGGGTTATGCATAAAAAAATTATTGCTTTTAAAATTCTATAATTTCCTCATAACGCAACCAACAAATTTAATGCTATACTTTATATTGATAGAGAATATGGTTTTGAAAATAAAATTCGATCATTTACTTTCGATAATGCTAGTGTAAATAAACCTGTAGTAGATAAATTATGTAGAATTCTTAATCCGGATTTTGGTGATTTCTTATTCCATGTTTGATGTGTATGTCATATTTTAAATTTAATTGTTCAAGATGGCTTGAAACATATTAAAGATGAAATGGATAAAATTAGAGATGCTATAGTGTACATAACCATATCACCGAGTAGAAAACAATATTTTGAAACAATGTGTTCACAATACAATTTAGATTCTAAAAAATTTATCACCGACGTAGGCCATAGGTGGAACTCCACATACTTGTTACTTAAATCATGCGAATGTTATGAACACATAATAATGGAATATTATAACAGTAGAACACTTAAAAAAGACAATGATCCTCTATTAATAGAATCAGATTGGGAAGCTGCTTTTAAAGTGAAAATTTTTTTAACAAGTTTTTACGATTCAACCAACATATTATCTGGGATATAGATATGAGTCATTTTTTACTGAAATGATAATTGCTATGGAAATAAAATTTTGAAAATATTGGGAAGATTTACCTATGTTATTTCCCTTAGCATGCATAATGGACCCGCATTGTAATTTAAAGGGTACGAAAATTCTTGTTTCAAAAATCAATAGCTCATTGATTTTGGATAAACCTATCACTTATAATAATTTAGAGAGCACGTTAGTAAACATGTATACTGTATATGCTGCACGATTATGAACTACTGTTAGTCATACACAATCTGCACCATCATGTGACACTACACTTGGAGATGATGAAGTTGAATTATACAATTTAATGGAAGAAATGAGTCAACCAGAAGAAACTTCTTCTTACAGTATGTCTTCTAGTTCTAGTATCAACGAATCAGGTTCACTTCAAATACCTGAAGAATTGAAAATTTATTTTGGACAAGAACTACTTAGAAATGTGGAGTCTAATAATTCTTTAGAATTTGATTTACTTCATTATTGGCGAACAAACGAACGAAAATATCTGATTGTTTCCGCCATTGCGAAAGATCTACTAACACCTCCGGTTAGCACGGTAGCTTCGGAGTCTGCTTTTAGTGCAGGTAAAAGGGTTTTTTCAGAAGTCAGGAGCCGACTCAAAGAAGATATTTTGGAAGCGTTGATGTATGTTAAAGATTGGCAAGATGGTGATTTACGCATACAACATAAGTATGTCGAAATTGCATGCAGTCAGGTAAATGATATTTAACTTTACATTTTCAATTTCTTTATTATACATATAAAATAAAATATAATTTTGATTTCAAAACAAAAATTGTACACGTAACAAATTGTTCGTGTACAATTTTAACCCCACCTACTAGAATATTCAATTATTCAAATAAGACTATTTAGTAGCCGATCCCAAGCCCGAAAAAAAGGAGGAGGGTTTAATTTTATTTTTTAACCTTTTAAATTTTAATTTATTTACTTCATTTTAGTTTTTGTCTTTTCAAATTATAATTGGATATTTGATTATTTGAACAAGTTTTTATTTACGTTATAACTTATAAACTTATAAATTATAATTAATCATTTCGACTTTCAATTTAATTATCTAATAATAACTAACAAACATTGTTTTTTTACTTATTAAGTTATTAATAATTTATTTAATACATAACTTATTACTTATTAGTTATTAATATTATACTTATATTTATAACTTATAACTAATTATGAATTTATATCAATAATATTAAATATATTAGTATTCAAGATTTTAAATATTTTAGCTATCGATTAGATTGTCGACTAAATCAACGTAAGACTGTAAGACAAGAGGAGTTTTTTTTTTTTAAAAAAAAAAAACAGTAAGAGGGGTTTAAAAAAATAAAAATACACGAGCTAAACGAGCCGGGCTCGGCTCGGCTCGGCCCACGAGCTCGCGGCTCGTGGGCCAAGCCGAGCTCGGACAGGGTCAAATGAATCGAGCTTAAGCTCGGCTCGTTTGACCCGAGCTCGTTGCTTGGCTCGTCCGTTTGACGAGCATAGCATTTCGAGCCATGGGCCGAGCCTGCTCGGCTCCGCCCATTACCACCTCTAGTCATTGGCCCTTCTTCCACAATCAACAGATCCTTGCTTGGGCTTGTGTTTGGGCTCTCGACTTGGATCACATCATCTCTTCTAATAAATATTTTCTCTTGCTTCATACAAACTAAGCAAATGTACGATTTGTGTATTAAATGTATATATGAATGTAATGTCAGGATCGAGAATCCATCTTATACCCCATATTTCACACATTACTTTAAATAAATAATGATAAAGTATATCTATGAAAATTAATGTTCTTACTAAGTTTAAAATTCTTTTTTGAACAAGAATTAATCCTTTGGATTATGATACTTGTACAATTTTTGTGCACTTGTAATGTGTGATGTGAGAAATATAATATATTGATTTTAAAGATGATATAATTAGGGTGGACTGATCAGACCAAACCAAATCAAGCGGTTTGGTTCGGTTCTACATATAAAAAAAATAATGGTTTGGTTCTTAGAATTAAGAACCATTTGGTTTCGGTTCTCTTTCCAGAACCAGAACCAAACTCAATACACACACACACACACACACACACACTACTAATTAATGGATATTCATCTCACAAAAATATTCAAATCTGAAATTATAAATGTGAAATGTACAAAAATATTATTTACCATACATTTTATCTCATTTCCTATTAGACAAAGATTTTAAATCATAAATCTAAATTCTAATTCATTTTTCTTCTTTTCAATTATAAACATGCATTCACACGGCTTTACTTGCACTCTTATAACACAACAATCGTTACACTCCTTAGTCACCATCGACGACACACACATATATATATATGTGTGTGTGTGTGTGTGTGTGTGTGTGTGTGTGTGTGTGTGTGTGTGTGTGTGTGTGTGAAATTATAAATGTGAAATGTACAAAAATATTATTTACCATACATTTTATCTCATTTTCTATTAGACAAAGATTTTAAATTATAAATCTAAATTCTAATTCATTTTTCTTCTTTTCAATTATAGACATGCATTCACAAGGCTTTACTTGAACTCCTATAACACAGCAATCGTTGCACTCCTTAGTCACCATCGACGGCATAAATGTTTATTTTTTAAAATTTATGTATATATATAAACCTCAACTCAATTCGTCAATTCACAACTGTTGACCCAAACTCAAGTTGCAAATCCATCCCTAACTCACACTGCACTACGATAGAATGAGACTCATAATTTCATTGTAACCTGTAACTATAAGTCTAAACGGCATTTATGTTCAATTCTCTAAATTTCAACGGGTCGACGAGTTTCTTTTAGACGAGTTTCTTCTTTTTTGACTCGGAATAACACGTTACTTTTTTTAAAGTTTTATTTTGTTAACTAAAAATTTCATTTTCTATTTATTATTGATGTAGATGGATTCTAATGAAAAAGTGGATATAAATATGTTTTAATTTACATTTATTATTTAAAAACTCAAGTAATAGTCCCATAATCAAACCAGACCAAACCAGCGATTTGATTCCATATCTTTAAAAAAATCAATCGATTCCATTAATAAAAAAATCATCGATTTATGATTTAGTTTGATTTTTTTGAAATCAGAACTAAACCAAATCAAATCACAACTGCGCTACGTCAGTCAGTGTCTCGTAAGGAAAAGTTTTTGTACATCTACTACTACTATGACGGTTTGTTTATTTATTTATTTATTTTTTTTGAGAAATGGGCCACTATATCCCTTCAATCTTTAGTCAACGAATACTGCCATTGCTTCCGGCTCCTAACTTCCTCTGCATTCACCAGAAACGACGTCGTCGACAATGGCGGCGACGGAAGAGGAGGAGAAGCCGTGGGGGCATAGAGTATCAGCAGCTACTTTGTCAATTTATAATACTCTTCCCAAAAAAGGAAAGCCTCAAGGAGGCGAGGTCACTGTTTTAGCGGCTTTTCTCCTCTCCGATCCGTCTCAAGGTTAATTTTTTTTTTTTCCTGCAGTGAATTTTAACCTAGGCTATAATTTTACATTTTTTAAGTAAATTTTCTGCGTGTCTTATTAGAGTTACAAGTGGTTGCATTGGGCACGGGAACCAAATGCATAGGGCACTCACAGCGGAGTTCGAGAGGCGAGGTCGTGAATGATTCGCATGCCGAAATTATTGCCAGGAGAGCTCTTCTTAGGTTCGAATTTCATTTTTATCAGCTATTAAAATTGTCTAATTTTTTCATTGCCTGGTAACTGGGAAGTTCCAAAAAATTAACACAGATATCGGTTTTCATAATTTGTTTGTGGTTCCATCTAATTAGATTGAAATCTCGTTATTATGTGCATAATATAAGGTGATATTCGTGAGTTTGCTAAGTGTCTCTCCACTGAGAAAATTGTGTTAGTTACAAAATAACTAGCTCGCCATTCCCAATGAAAGGAAAGAACAGAGGAAGAGTCAAAAAGGGGATAGGACAGGCCAAGCAACTTCACCAATTTCAATGGTTGCATACTTCTAATCGGACACTATTCACAACAAATATTGGAAAAGACTCCTTTTTTAAGTGGTTTTTGGATCCTTCAAGCATATATTTCCTTTGGTCTCAGCTCAATGTAGTAATTCAAAAGGAGAATAGATAAAAGAAATTAGTGGTCCATTGTCATCAAGTGACAACTGAGCTAGTGTTTACTTGCCTAATTGCATATTGTAATTTTTTGTGTTATTGTTTTGTTCTTGGTTTTCACATTTCTTGACATAAAGTTTGGTATGTTACTGTACGTGAGTCGATACTCAAAATGTTATTTGACTTGCTAAGAGTTTCTACAATTGGGTCTTGTCAATAGTATAGATATATATAGTTTAATAAGAATGATAATTTGAACAGTAAAACTAAAGAATCTGCGGAAAAGGTGCAATCCCAGTTCTTTAGCTCGATTTGGCGATTGGATAAGGGTTTTAAAGTGTCAATCATTCAACATCCATTAAAATCTGAATTACTATAAATGACATATATTTGCAGCATGGAACTCTAATGCTAAAACCTTGATCTTGCTAATATATGCTAAGAATCTTTATTCTCGGGTAGCTTATAGTATCAATTATTCAAACTAGATTGCATGGTTAACACAATTATTGTTTTTGTTATGGATTAAATAAATTCAATTCACTCTATAAAGAAATGGATACCATATATATGGTTTCTACAATCTGGTCACTATAAACTTTGCAATCTGCACACATAGCTGAATTATATGCTAAAGAGGTATTTTAATCCTAACAGGTACTTCTATACGGAGATTGAATGTCTTACCAAAAACTCAAGCAACCATAGACATAATAATGGAAGTGTAGTTTTGTATGGTGATGACATTGTATACTCGCCTTTACATTTGGACACTGATAACTGTGGCAAAGGAAAATACAAATTGAGACCGGGCTGGCAGTTACATTTGTACATATCACAATTACCCTGTAGGTACTGGGGAACTCGTGCTGACTTTTCCATACTGCATCTCGCTCTTACCGTTGAAACTTCCTGCTTCTTGTTGTTGTAGGTGGAGACGCACTGAGTTCACAACTGTTTGCTTCAGGTAGTCCTTTGGAACAAAGGGATATGCAACACCACTCTGCAAAACTTGATTCTATAATCAAGGACTTTTCAGAATCTTCTGCAATGATGAATGGTAATATTGGGAAACTTAACCTACAACTAACCCCTTGTATTTTCAATTTTGAATTCCATATCACAGAAGATATACCTCATTTTCCAATAGTTAGTTGCTTTTGCTCTGTTCACTTTTGAGGTAGTCTAGGTTATTAGATTTGTATTCCAGTTGTTGTACTGATATTCTTAGAATGCTACTTTTTACAAACACAAATTGTTCGTAACGAGAAAATAGATATAGAATTCGAAGAGATGAAGATTGATATTTCAGGAATCTCGACCTCCCAAAGTATTGGTTTTCGAGGAACCAATAAACTCTCAATTACAAGTGCCATGTTTCTAGAAATAATTCTGGTGTGCCTTTCATTTACGTAACACTCCTTACATAGAAATACAAGATACACAATATTCCTCTGATTCCCAAGAAATATAAACTATCCACTTACAAGTACTATTTTTCTAGAAGTAATTCTTCCATTCCGTGCCTTTCATTTACATAACACTTCATGATCATTTCAAACCCTTTAAATCTTAATCCTTCAGTCAAGACAAGGATTTATATGGATACATTAGACATTTACCCTGATCTCTGAGTTTTAACTTCAAATGAAGTGTTCTATAAGATGTATGATGTTCGTGGATGTTCACATCTTAAAAACAAGTCTAGATGGCAATGAGCTTTGAGGTTATTTTTATCCATATAATTACTGTTTGATGGCAGTCCTTAAGTTCTTATACTAGCTGGGATATTTGGTGTCACAACTTTCTGGTTTGGTTTGTTAAATATGAAACTTACTGGTGGAATTTTGTGGGCACACTTAGGTCTATAAATGTGTTCTGCCCATTCAGTTTTCATTTGCTAGATGTTTTCTGGAATAATGTTATATCCATCCAGAAGAACTTAATGATCTTTATTTTTTCTCTTTGGTGTTTATGTTTGTTGAAACTCTTAATAGTCTTTCTGTATTTGATACTCGTAATATATTTACCTATTTGCGAAGGAAATAATTGTGTTTTAATTGTTTGTTTATTTATCAAAATTTCTTCTCAATAGATTAGTCTTCAGGTGATTGTTCTCAAGTTCCTGGTACTGTTCAGAGGAAGCCTGGTCGAGGAGAAAGAACTTTGTCGGTGAGCTGCTCTGACAAGATTGCTCGCTGGAATGTTGTTGGGGTTCAAGGTTCCTTAATTCTCTCTATCACATCCTTTAAACCTTTCCTTGAACATATGGGAAAGACTTATCACTGTAACCTGTCATAGATACCTTTCGAGCATGTCTAGAATTTTATGTCACCTGTGATCTTGGACCATGTTGTTACTATAGAGGCTGTAACAATTCTATAGTTACCTTAAGCTTTAAGTTTTTCAACTAGATATTATGATCATCAATTTCTGAGCAAATAAGAAAACCAGATGAAGATTGTTGCTGTATATCACAGCCTGAAATTTTGCTGAATCTGGTGAATTGATGAGTTGAATATCTCAACGCGAAACAAGTTAATTTTTTCTTTTACTGTGATCATCTTTAAAACTCCATTAGAACTCCATGAATGCTCCTGGTCCACATATTTTTCTGTTACAGTTGTTGGGACTTGCATTGTCTGTGCTGGTTCACTTTGTATGTGAAAATGGGATTGTTTATTTGTCAAATATCTATTGTTATTTGTGCATTAAGTAGCTAATAGTCAATTTCAAAATAGAAAAAATTAATTCAGTGAACTTTTTTGATAAAATACGTTCTACGGATTTTCTGACTTCCTTCTTTCTATGCAGGAGCTCTGCTTTCATATTTCCTGGAACCAGTTTACATTTCTTCCATAACCACTGGTCGGTCACATTTTGGTTCAGAAGATTTTCTAATTGTTGATCAACTGAGAAGATCTTTATACGGTCGTATTCTACCGTTGTCAAAAGAATTAACGAACCCTTTTCAAGTTAATAAGGTTGTAATTTGCAGATTTTCTCCGTACAGTTTGGCCATGTAACATAATACTGATCCATCTGAACAAACTGCCTTTTTTCTTTTGCATTTTACAGCCACTCTTTTTGCTAGCTCCAATACCACCCAAGGAGTTTCAACATTCTGAGACTGCTCTAACAGCCATAACTTGCGGGTCGGCTTTGTTTAATATGATCCTTTATTTGTGAAAATGAGCATATATTAAAATAAGACGTCTTCCCTGAAGTTCTGTTATCCTTTTATTTGCAGGTATTCAATATGCTGGAATACGTCCGGCTTGCACGAAGTCATTCTTGGAACAACTGGTAGGAAGCAGGGTACCTCTGCAAAAGGTGCAATGTATCCTTCTACTGAGTCATCATTATGCAAGTAAGAAAACCTTCTCTATGTGAACTTCACGATTTAAGCTTTTGGGGTAGTCCGACGCATCCTATTTTGCCTTCAGGAGGCGTTTATTGGAGTTGTTTGTATCACTCAAGCATGAGAATTTGTTGGATTGCCCAGTTGGCATGATTATGTATCGAGAACTCAAGGTAAATGAATATAGAGTACTACAAATGGTTACCAAAGAATTCTTATACTGACGTATTATGTAGATTCACCTGATATGTGACAAAGAAAGAATGAACTCCAGTAGAAAACAATTTTGAAGATAAGTTACGAAATCTGACGTCACTTCTTTTAGAACCTAGTATTTTTTTTTTTCATGAATGGATTTTGGGCTACACATTTATGTACTCCCCCTCTACTGTGGATATGCATGTGTAGATCTTTAATTTCTATTATTTGATTCAGCGTAAATGAAGTTATCCTGGTACTTGTATTGTACTGCCAATAGAGAGAGCAGTACTCAACTAGTAATTTTATATGTAACTATGCTTGTAAGTCCTTCAATAAACTGATAATGTCCCAGATTCTGGTCTTTCCTCCCCACCTAATGTTTGTAACTACAGGTGTTGGCTTTTATTTATATTATAGTTATAGATGAATTCTATCTTGGAAATTATTATGAAAGAACTTTTCTTTCATTGAGTTGAGGAAGAAAAAATTAAATTTGGATGTTATATATATATATATATATATATATATATATATATATATTTGTTTTGTATCTGGATGTTAAATATCACTGAGAAATAAATAATTGAAGTCCAGTTCTAAACAAGAATATTTTTGTATAGTTTTTTCTCGCTTTTCCAAGTTGTTACCTCGTTCAGAAAAACGTGAAGACTTAGTCTATTTGAGCAACTATATTCAATAGCAATTCATTTCACATCAAAAGTAAATACTCTCTCTTTTGATTTTTAATCTTGCAGGATAGAGCTGAAGAATACAGAGCTACTTCAAAGGCCTTTGAAGCAAGCCGACATTTTAGAAACTGGATTTTGAAACCTCAAAATTCTGAGTCCTTCTCACACAAAGGTATTTAAATATACGAAATGTAAATATATTTCAACATCAAAAGATAATTCTACTGTGTTGATACGAATTTGAGGAGCAAAAAATGCGAAAACTACTATGGTTGGTCGATTAACATCATTAATGTTGGTGTGTGATAAGTGCTTTATTAGCACGTATTTAATTCACTTATTATCTTATTTTGTTATTGGTTTGATCATATTGAAGAATCGTTTAATGCATTTTCATTTATTGTGTTATGTAAGGTCAAAAAGAAGAAAATGAAGGAAATATGACCAAAGAAATACCAAAAATCAAGAAGTAAGTTCAAGGGCATATTCAAAGAGCTCCAAATCAATAATGGCATGTGGGAAGAAGATTAGATGCAAAAATTATGGTCAAAGAAGGTTTGGGGTGAAGTTAGAAATCAAAAACCCGCAAGAATTGTGATCATGAATCTTAGTCATAGATTGAAGCTCAATTTTGTCATATAAGACTTTCGGATTTGGGAAGAGCTATTTCACAAAGAATTGTAGATATTTGAGTTTTCTTTTCAACACAACTTGAATCACCACAATCGGATTTCGGAAGAGAAAGTTATGACAAAAATATCGAACACAGGCGCTTCTCGGTAGAAATACAATTACGGCCGTAAATGTTAAAGTTACGGCCGTAACTTCTAAATTTCGAAAATTTTCAGAAGCTTGCTTACGGCCGTAATAAGGAAAGTTACGGCCGTAACTTTCTCGCGAAGAAATTTCCTTATCTGATTCAAGCTCTATCTTTGGTATATCTTTGGGGTAAAGCTAGGGCATGAAATTGAGGCTATAAAAAGGGAATTTCATGATAAGAAAAAGAGACTTTTATTATTTTTGAAAGAGGCTAGACATTGAGGAAAATTGAGAGAAAAATATAGAGCATTCTTGGGAGATTTTCAAGCGCAAGAATATCAATAACGGTGGAATTCATGGAGCAACTTGAAGAATCTACCACAACAATGCTAGGCTAAATTTCATATCTTGTTCAAAGGGGAAGTTGTGTTAACTTGATTATGATATTTTCTTTTCCTCCAAATTAGTAGCGTGAATTTATTCCTTTATTTCAATTGTTGGATTATTATGTTTTGAATGTTCAATTGAGTTTATTTGATTAATAATTTAATTTGGCCAATTGGATGATTGATCTTTGGATTCATGAATATGCTATGTTTAGATTCTTGATCCGTAATTGTCATTGAATCTTTACTTTAGAAGCAAATAAATCTCGTGCAGGTTTAGAAATAATTTAACTTGGATTGATTAATTCGATCTTGTGTAATTAACGATCCAATTCAATCTATTCTTCTAAATTTTCATACTAGTCGTACATTAAATCCTAAGAGCTTGTTTAGGACTGTCCATGGCTAGAATTGGTTCAAAGAGCTTATTTTGAATCAATACACATAAGGAAGAATTTAGATAATCAGAGCTTGTTGATTATTTATGATTGATAATTGAATTAGGAATAGAAACACGTTACAAGGAAAAATATAACATTAATTGAGGGCACAACCGAATCCGAGAACAAGATTTCGTCTCATATTAATTCTCTAGTAACATTTAATTATTTATTTTATGAGTAGTTTTCATTCAAACAACAAAATCCCTCCATTCCATTCTAATTGATCGAACAACTAAAATTAGTTTCTGTTCCTCGTGGGATCGACCTTACTCTCACTACTACATTATTAATTAATATTTAGCGAGTAAGGAATTATTTATTATTTTGGTGCATTGTGACACGCACCAAATTTTTGGCCCCGTTGCTGGGGAACGGTCAACCAATTTAGTTGTTTAGTTAATTAGAATTTTTTTCTGCATTTTATTTTAGTAATTTTATTTTCACTTTATTTCTATAATTTTTCAAAAAAAAAAAAAAAAAAATTGTCTGTCTACTTTTTTGCTTATATGCGTAAAACTCGATCAACTAATTTTGATTTTTTTTTATTTTGACCCAGAAATCGAGAGAACTTTTCAACAGCAAAGAAGAGTTGCACAACTAATGGCAGTAGCTAACAATAATCTGACTCTCAAGCAACTAGCTACTCCGGATGTTGGTCAACAATCGCTATGCATCACTTTTCCGACAGTGGAAGAAGGCAGAACTTTTGAGCTAAAATCCGGACTGATCCATCTTCTGCCAACTTTCAGAGGACATCCCGGTGAGGACCCATACAGACATCTGAAGGAGTTCCATGTCATTTGTGATAGCATGAGACCCACGGGTATTATTGAGGAACAAATAAAAATGAGAGTTTTTCCCTTCTCATTAAAGGATGCCGCCACCGACTGGCTTTATTGTCTACCATCAAGAACAGTTACTACTTGGAACGACATGAAAAGACTTTTCTTGGAAAAATACTTCCCCGCATCTAGAGTTGGTACCATCAGAAAGGAAATATGTGGGGTGCGCCAGAACAATAACGAAACATTGTACGAGTATTGGGAGCGTTTCAAGAAGCTCATCTCAAGCTGTCCCCATCATCAGATCTGTGAGCAACTCTTGGTGCAATATTTTTATGAAGGACTGCTGCCGATGGACAGGATTATGATAGATGCCGCAAGTGGAGGTGCGCTAATGGACAAAACACCGGAAGAGGCGAGAGCCCTGATTTCTAATATGGCTGAGAACACTCAACAGTTCAACTCCAACAAGGATATGCAAGTTCGGCGCGTGAATGAGGTAAGTAGTTCCAATATTGAAAGTCAATTGTTTGAACTAACAAATCTCGTTAAACAACTTGCAGTAGGAAAGTTACAACAAGCCAAAACCTGTGGAATATGCGCGAATTTTGGACATCCAACAGATACTTGTCCAGTGTTGCAAGAGGGAAATGGTGAACAGGTAAATGCTGCAGAAGGTTTCCCGTTCCAAAGACAGCAGTACAATCCGTACTCTAATACCTACAATCCAGGATGGAAGGATCACCCCAACCTAAGCTACGGAATTAACAAGCCCCCGGGTTTCATTTCCAACAAACCTCAAGGGCAATTTCAGCAACAAGGAACCTTCTAACAACAGGGGCAATATCAGCTAAAACCTCAAGGCTCAGGTACTTCTCTTGAAGACATGGTAAAAGCCTTGGCATCTAATACACTTTAATTTCAATAGGACACCAAGTCTAGCATTCAAAATCTGGAGAACCAAATGGGTCAAATGGCTACAGCCATCAATAGGTTGGAATCACAATCCAGAGGTAAATTGCTATCTCAACTCGAGATAAATCCTAAAAACGTGAGTGCCATAACCCTGCGGAGTGGAAAAGTGATTGAAGGTTCGCGAAAGCAGGCCCCAGTAAATGAAGAGGAAGAGGAGAAGGAAATTGAAAAGGAAGTTACAACTTCGCAAAACCCGCAGGTAAAATCCAACTCTAACTCAATTGTTAAACTAACTCCACCTCCTTTTCCCAGCAGGTTAGCAAAAGCAAACAAGAAGGGCAAGGAAGAAGAAACCCTGGAGATGTTCAGGAAGGTGGAAATCAACATTCCACTTTTAGATGCAATCAAGCAAGTGCCCCGATATGCGAAGTTTTTGAAGGATCTGTGCACCAATAAGAGAAAGCTAAAGGGAAATGAGATGGTAAGAATGAGCGAGTCTGTATCTGCACTTCTTCAAAGAAAATTACCTCCCAAGTGCAAGGATCCAGGTATGTTTACCATACATTGTCAAATAGGCAATAAGAAAATAAATTGTGCTTTAATAGACTTAGGAGCATCTATCAATGTAATGCCTAGGTCTACCTATGCTTCATTAAAACTTGCTAAACTGAATGAAACTAATATTATAATTCAACTAGCCGATCGTTCTAATGTTTATCCTGACGGGGTAGTTGAAGATATTCTAGTGCAAGTGGCGGGTTAGTATTTCCTGCAGATTTTTATGTATTGGACATGAATGATGACCACTCCCCCAACTCTACTCCTATTTTGTTAGGCAGACCATTTCTAAAAACATCTAAGACCAAGATAGATGTTAGTAGTGGTTCACTTACCATGAAATTTGATAATGAGATTATTCAATTCAATATTTATGATTCCGTGAAAAATCTTGATGATGATAACCCTGTTCAGTCTGTTAATGTAATTGATTCTTCAGCACAGGAAATTTTTGAACTTGATGGAAAGGACTATCCAAAGTCACTACAATCAGGTAAAATCTCTCAGGTCGCATCACCAATTTCTAATGAAGAGCTTCTACCCCCTATTTTGTAGGTCCTAATGAAGAGTATGAAGAAGAATTTGAGTTTTGGGAGTCCAGTTGATCCCGGATGAAGAAGGAAGCAACCTGTCGAGCCAAAGACAGTAAACAAAGGCGCTGCTCGGGAGGCAACCCGAGAGGGGAGTTTCTTTACTCCCTCAAATTGTTATTTTTTTATTTTCATTTTTGTCATTTTCCTTATTAGTTAATTTCATTCAAAAAAAAAAAAAAAAAACATGTCCCCTCCTTTGATTCCATTCACATTCCCCTATTTTATTTTGTATTGTCACGCTCCACATTGAGGACAATGTGGAATTCAAGTGTGGGGGGATGATTATCTATTATCTTTTGTTATCCCTATTTTATTCATCTTCATTCAGTTTTTTTTTTTTTTTTGTTAGTTAGCTTTAATTGTGCTTAGACCCACATTTCGGTTTAATAGGAAGCAGCCCCACTTATGATAATTTTTGAACCACCAACTTCCTAAATTGCATAATTGGATAAACAATGAGCACATAGAGATGAGTTTTTCAATAATTTCTGAATTAGCTTGAAAATGGGGACAAATCGAAAAATTTCTGCAACCTAATTGAGTCAAACCAAAACTGATATGATAAAATACCACCCCGAGTAACTTCATTCTATCCTTATCCACTAGATTTTGAGTTCAGAACCAAGACTGAGCAATGACCTATAACTCATAATTGGATGGGAGGAACACATATAATCCGTAATTTGTGAGCTTTTGAGCCTATGAGCTACTTTTACTCTTTATATTAAGCTCTATTTTTTATGTGTGTCCTGTATGGTTGGTTTGTGCTTGGATGTGCTTTCTTGTGCATACCGTTGTAGCTTCTTGACTCAAGTGCAAAATACAGTAGAGGCGTTAGGTTAAACCAAATTTGACCTGCTAAAAGGGCCTACCATGATACATGTACCAATAGAAGTCCTTTTGAGCCTTAACCTTTCCTTGAAATTTTGATGCCACGCTACAAGCCACGAATACCCTTTCTTTTGCATTGTCTCTGTTTTGAACCCATAGAGAAGGGATTCGCAAGCTTTTGTTGATTAAGGATCGTGCTGTGGTCTAAGTCTAAAAAGTTACAATGGTTATCTTGTGTTGGGTGATGGTTGTGTAATGGACTGAATTCAGGGGAATGTAATTTTATCTTGTGCCAATTGGTGACTGCGTAATGATTTGAATAAAAGAGAAAAAGTTGCAGTCTGTACTCGAAAAGAAAATCGAAAGAGAAAAAGCAATAAAAAGGAAGTTTAGTAAAGAAAATTAGTAGTTGAGGATGTCAAATACTCAACTTGTGAAAAAAAGAAAGAAAGAAGAGATTCAAGTGTGAACAAAATTGGGTAGCGGGAAACAATGAAGTTCATATTAAGGGGTGAATGAAGTAATGTCATTGTGAATTGACTTAGCTTGCAAAATTCCTTCTCGACTTAGCCTATGTCATTTTATCCTACCTGACCAGAAGCCCCGTTACAACCAAATAAATACCTTTACTTTGCACTTGTGTTATTGTTGGCTCCGGTTATGATATTTGAGCAGTCTGTGGTAATAGATTCTCCATGCAGTGAGTTGAGTGAAAATTCTCACCCTTATACACTTTGTGCGAAGAGAGAAATACCTAGTGAGGGTGTTAACTCCCATTACATATGCTTATGAGTGATTTGAATTGCTTGATCTATATTCTGTGCTTTCGAGTTTGCCAAAAACTAACACCCATGTAGTAAATCATTGATAGAGGTTAAGAGAGAACTCACGAAAGGTGGGAGGATACAAGCCACATTGGGAAATGAATTGGGCCGGGGGTATTGATTTTCATTTCTGTTCAGAGGATATTGGATGATGCATCTCTTGCACACACTAACACACTCCGGTTATGTAATTGAATTTTCATGCTAAAAGAGAAGTGGGCTGTAACCTTGACTTTCCGATTGTAGGTCTATCTTTTTGTTTGAGTTATGTTTCTTTTCTTTCACATTATTATTCGAGGACGAACAATGGTTTAAGTGTGAGGGGATTTGATAAGTGCTTTATTAACACGTATTTAATTCACTTATTATCTTATTTTGTTGGTTTGATCCTATTGAAGTATCGTTTAATGCATTTTCATTTATTGTGTTATATAAGGTCAAAAAGAAGAAAATGAAGGAAACATGACCAAAGAAATACCAAAAATCAAGAAGTAAGTTCAAGGGCATATTCAAAGAGCTCCAAATCAATAATGGCATGTGGGAAGAAGATTAGATGCAAAAATTATGGTCAAAGAAGGTTTGGGGTGAAGTTAGAAATCAAAAACCCGCAAGAATTGTGATCATGAATCTTAGTCATAGATTGAAGCTCAATTTTGTCATATAAGACTTTCGGATTTGGGAAGAGCTATTTCACAAAGAATTGTAGATATTTGAGTTTTCTTTCCAACGCAACTTGAATCACCACAATCAGACTTCGGAAGAGAAAGTTATGACAAAAATATCGAACAGAGGCGCTTCTCGGCAGAAATACAATTACGACCGTAAATGTTAAAGTTACGGCCGTAACTTCTAAATTTCGAAAATTTTCAGAAGCTTGCTTACGGCCGTAATAAGGAAAGTTACGGCCGTAACTTCCTCGCGAAGAAATTTCCTTTCTTTTCCTACAAATTAGTAGCGTGAATTTATTCCTTTATTTCAATTGTTGGATTATTATGTTTTGAATGTTCAATTGAGTTTATTTGATTAATAATTTAATTTGGCCAATTGGATTATTGATCTTTGGATTCATGAATATGCTATGTTTAGATTCTTGATCCGTTTGTCATTGAATCTTTACTTTAGTAGCAAATAAATCTCGTGCAGGTTTAGAAATAATTTAACTTGGATTGATTAATTCGAGTTTGTGTAATTAACGATCCAATTCAATCTATTCTTCTAAATTTTCATACTAGTCGTACATTAAATCCTAAGAGCTTGTTTAGGATTGTCCATGGCTAGAATTGGTTCAAAGAGCTTATTTTGAATCAATACACATAAGGAAGAATTTAGATAATCAGAGCTTGTTGATTATTTATGATTGATAATTGAATTAGGAATAGAAACACGTTACAAGGAAAAGTATAACATTAATTGAGGGTACAACCGAACCCGAGAACAAGTTTCGTCTCATATTAATTCTCTAGTCACATTTAATTATTCATTTTATGAGTAGTTTTCATTCAAACAACAAAACCCCCCCATTCTATTCTAATTGATCGAACAACTAAAATTAGTTTCTGTTACTCGTGGGATCGACCCTTACTCTCACTACTACATTATTAATTAATATTTAGCGAGTAAGGAATTATTTATTATTTTGGTGCATTGCGACACGCACCAGTGTGTTGCGTCTTTATTTTAGAACTTTTTCTTGTTTTGTAGTGATGACATTCTTCATTATATACATTTATCTTGTAGAAGGTTCTGTGATGTGGAGTGCTTATTTTTATGAGGATAGTGAGTGAGGGCACCATTGTCAATTTTAGCAAATAATGTTGGAGTACTTGTTTTTTTTCTTCTGTATTTTCAATTTTACAGTCAAGGTATTGCTTGATTGGGCCTAATTCCATGGAAATGAATATTTTTTTCATGGAAAATAAGTTTTTGGCAATTCAATTTTTGAATATTTTCTTTTCATCCAAATTTCATATTTGTAATTAAATGGACTTCAACTTGAAATAAGGAAGAATCAAGGTGAAGCAATTCCTTGATAGATTCTATGGGATAAATGTGTAGATTAACATTCATGCCCACGAAAAGGAGTATAAATTTGTTCACTCTCACGAAAAGAGGGCCATGGTGACTCTTTTTATGTGAAGGTAAATATACGTATTTTTATTTTTTTATCTTTTTTGAAATGGTAAATATTCTTATTGAAATTTGTAAAAACTAAGATTTGTCTCGGTCTATATTATACTATATATTAAGAGATTTGATATTAGTATAATCTTGTTATAACTTTTGCTATTTCAAAAAGTTACTTATTTTTAATGATAAATTGCTTAACTATTTTTCAATAAGAAACTTTTGAAATAACAAAGATTATATATATCAAAATTATATTTATATCAAAGTTCTCAATGAATAAAATAATATGGATAGAAAAATTTCACATTTATCAATTTTATATTCGTATATTTTATCCTCACAAAAAGAGGGTCACCATAACCCTCTTTTGTGAGGGTGAACAAATTAACGCTCCACGAGAAGGGATCAAATTAACATTTTACCATTCTAATAAAACTTTATTCACCAATTTTCAAGTTTGGAAAATATTGTAACTGGTGCTCAAATTTTTGTATAACACAATATAAGATATCATAAAACCTGAAAAACGAAGTTCCGTTTAACCATTCTAATAAAAGTTTATTCATCGGTGTTCAAGTTTGGAAATTATAGTAACTTTTGTTTATACTTTTGCTTGAACAAGTAATAATAAGATTCTCTTCGCTACGTTGGCTTAAGTTTTGAATCTCTGGGATGGCTATGAAATATATTTTGTTTTTATACAATATTTTTTTATTCTTTTTTAATGGGTAGCAGCATTCGAGAGTTGGAGTTAGAGGTAACTGATAAAGTGAGAATTGTAAACTGATACATATTTTTAATAGTTGACAAAATTAGTACTCTAGTTTCTGATAATCGTGCATTGTTCCTTTACAGTATTAATGTACAAAAATGCTGTTTGTACAGATTCTGTAAACAACAGAATACTCACTGTAGCTTGCTACAGTGATGCTACAGTAAGTGATCTGTATGCTTACAGATTTGTACGTGTATCACTATTCATTAATGTATGTTCTTTTACCTATGCCTCTGATTTTCTTTGTTGGATCATATACTTAAATCATCAAGTAGGTAAAGCTTTCTCCTTCAAAACTGATTGAGACAGGATTTCACCTTTTTCTTTTCTTTTCTAGAATCATATAAGTTACGATGTCGTTCTTTGGTAAATAAATATTATTTAAAAAGAAGTGGCCTCATACTTTCTCTTCTACGATCAATCCAAGCAACAATTGGGTATATGCCACAAAGTTCTTGTTTGGAGCTTCAACAATTTGGCAACATTGATATACCAATTATTTTAAAGCATGTTGGGGACCCATGGCAATGGAATTCTCATCCTTTTTCATACTTGTCATGGCTATTTTGTGTTACTTTGGGACGAGTGATTGCAATAGATATAGTAAGTTATGAAGTACTAAACCTTGGTTTGGGATGAGGAGATTTGCTATACGAGTGTCATTTGCTTGAGCATGTGCTCCTATGTAATTGTGATTTGCATATGCAGGAACATACATAGATAATGTTTGTTGTAAAAAAATGTTAGAGTTAGTTTACATTATGCAATAATGATAAATGTACTTTGAATTGGATACTCGGAATTTGTTTATAAAATGAAGCCTTGATACTTTACTAATAGCAATTTTTTATAACTCAATATTCATTGTTTTTTTTTTTTTTTTTTAAAAAATACTTACTAAAATAAAGATAGTTTGATTTTCCGAGCTTTTATGGCTTTGTAAAAAAGGGTTTTAGGATGGATCAACTATTGGTCTCTGATGAAACACCAAGAATCATAGGTGAGAATACTGGTTTGGGCTCTTCCAAGCCTCAAATCTCGCTCATCTATATCTATATATCTATTTATATATTATTAAAAACGAAAGAGATTTAATAATAATAAGGTAATTGAAGTTGGCTACTCTGCTATACTATACTAGTTGTAGGGCGCTAGCGCTTGACTACTAATCTAATAGAAATTAAAGGGAATCTATTATCGAATCTAAAGATCTAAAAATTAAAGAACGAGACTGGGATCAAGACCCCCCAAAATATCTGCCATCAAATCACCTTGAAAGAGTTGGCTTCCAACTGAAGCACCTTAAGAAGCTGCCTGGTTTCTACTCCATATGAGTAGTTCATAACAAACAACATTTAAATCCCATTGTTGGAAGTAAATGAGTTACACCCTGAAGTCAAATTCTTAATTACACAAATTATAGGATGTAGGAGGGAATGACCGAATTATGAAATCCTTGAAAAAAGAGGATGAATCAAAATATAGCTCCTACACTATAACCAGCTGCAAAGAACCAGTCAAATTGACCTAGTGAATAAATCAAGAATACAGAAACAAAAAAAGCCTATTTTCCCTCACGTGTCAACAAACAAGTTGGGTGCTCTCGGTAGGACTCTATTGCAGGTCTTGATGTTGGCTAATTAAAAAAGGCATCCTCATCACAGCAAATCCCATCTTTCTTAATTCATTAAAAAACAAGATTGTCCAATTTTGACTTAAATTTTAGTTGTCAATAAAATTTGAATTTATAATACTCTTAATAACAAAATTATTATTATTATTATTATTATTGACACTCGCTATTGTTACTTTTTGATTGACATTCGCTATTGTTACTTTTTGATTTTTTCTCATTATTCGTGTTAGTACATTATATTTTATCAATAGAATATGTCCGTGCATCGCACATGTGTATAACTATTTTCCCTAATACGCACATATATGAATTTACAAATTCATGGGTCTTCAACATTGTGGAAGTCGTGTGAGGTGGGATGAAGAGGAGGATAATTTTTTGTAATCATAGGTCGTGATCACTTGTCAAATGAGTTAAATTCATAATTATACACATTCAGATTTGAAATTTTTTGTAATCAAGTTATTTGTAACTAATTATACAAACATCAAAATAATTATCAAAATTAGGTTTTTTTTAAAATCAGAATCAGGTTTTGTAATTAATAACAATTGTAGCTTTATTTCATTTTTTATAATTAATTATAATTGTAACTTATGAATTAGTAAAACATTAGTGTAATTCATAATTTGTAATCAGCCACCGCCACAAATGCCATCTTCGGTCCACAGTCGAAAATACAATTGTAACTTTATCTCAATTTTGTAATTAATTACAATTTAAAACTAGTTGCCACTACCACCACCATTGATCACCATTACCCATCACCACGAACCACCACCACCACGACCAACAACAACAACCTAAAACCATCACCACCAACCACCACCTACTAATTGATTAAAATTGTAACTTTATTTTCATTTGTAATTAGTTACAACTTATAATTATAAATTTAATTACAACTTTAACTAATTACCACCACCACCACCTATTAGCACCTAAAATCACCACCACCACCACCTACAATAATCACCTAAAAATCATCACCACCAATAACCACCTAAAAACCATCAACACATACCCTAGCACTCTTCAAAACGCCACCAACCTGCCACTCTTCAATTTGATCAGCATTCCAAAAGCCATAAGCTTCAATTCAACTAGCAAAAGCCTCTTGAAATTCGGTGGGAAGATTCTTTTGCCTTTGAATACAATTCTTGATAATGAAGATGTCGAGTCGTGTGGAGTTGAAATTGGTGAAGTCGTCAGTGTCAGAGCATTTTCGGTGTCGCAATTTTGGCGGCATTCACACTGCGCCGCTGTGCTTGTCGGCGGTTATCGCCTAAATTGTAGGGGACTGAGAAGGTCTGAGGGTGAGGGTGAGGGTGATGGAGAGATTTTCAACTATAAGTTGGATTGGGTTGGACGAAACGATAGATAGACATCTGATTTTGTGTAAATATTTTTCAAATATCTGATTTTATAAAGTTTAAACATAGAAGCACGATTGGGCGAGTTGCCCCTTGTCAAATACCTTTATCAAATACATTGACAGGTTGAACGAACCCCGCTTTAATTAACTTCGGTAGTTAGGATGCATATAGTCATTTTAGTGTTTAACTAGTTTCACACCCATATGATATACGGATATATTTTATTGACAAAGTATAATGTACCGACAATGGGAAAAAATCAATAAAAATTAAAGACAACGAGTGACAATTTAAATAATAATAATAATTTTGTTATCAAGAATATTACAAATTTTGAAAAACATATAAACAACACAATTTTTCAAACCATTTTTTATTAACGCATTTTTTCTCTATCCACATTTTAACCACACATTTTACCTCAAATGAATAAAAAATTAATTTATAATTGCTACACCGTCACAAACAAAGCCTTAATTTCTTTAAAAGTCCTAACATATTGTATCTAGAATTTAGGAGACATCACATTGCCATATTGATTATGTAGCGATTGAGAATTTTTCATAACTTATTTAAATAAATATTATTTTTAAAAATGTGTCGTTACGACTTTGTCCATTTATTTTAAAAGCGTGATCGTCTAGCCAATGAAATGAAATGAAATTTATTTTAAATTTATCTTATTCCGATTTTCAAGTTTTATGAAATGATGTCCAAAGTCCATGATTTATTTTTTTAATCCAATTTTCAATTAATTGGACTCAAATTATTTTAAGTCCAAATTTTAAATTTATTTTGGATCCAAACTTTTAAGCCCAAATATTATTGTCAATCATTCAAGCCCAATTTTTATTTATATTGGATCCAATCTGTTATTATTATCCAATTCCAATGTAACCCAATCAAATTCTTTAGGCCCAACCAAGTCTGAAAACATTTTTTTTTACCAGATGAATTCTGATTTTCATACAATTCCACACGCTTTCAATTTACTGCCAATCTATGTTCCATTATCAACCCCAAAATTCCTAAGATTTACCCCATGATCAATCAGCCAAACCCCCTCCCATTTTTCACACGTTTTTCCCCAGAATTTCATAACTTCAGCCTCTAAACCATCCTTGAACCGCTAGCAAATCAACCCCAATTCCAGAATCACAGCTCAATCACGTTAATAACCCTGACTCACTTCTTCCTTTTCTCTGCAACTTATTTGGAATTTCCTCAAATCTGTTCCCTCAATCCAGCCATTCTGTAATAAACCCAAATTACCATAATATACCATACATTAATCACAATCAACCCTTAATTTA
Source organism: Ligustrum vulgare (assembly GCA_963555705.1). Classification (NCBI taxonomy): domain Eukaryota; kingdom Viridiplantae; phylum Streptophyta; class Magnoliopsida; order Lamiales; family Oleaceae; genus Ligustrum; species Ligustrum vulgare. Next base: position 33,693,129 of record OY743174.1, read on the forward strand.
TACATTTCCTCCACGTTCAGAACCATCACAGAATTCCCATAAATCCTCACATTCGGGTATGAAATTCTCTCTTTTCCCATTAACCATTTTCGGTTGGACATGAAGTATGACTACACCATTTAAATTCCATACCTCCAGAATAAACACCAAATTTCAATCTTTTAGTACAAAGCCTTCATTACCTGTAATTCCAATTCACAACCCAAAACGTTACTGCCTCCTGCCCATCGAAATGCGGCTGCCACCACCATCTCCCAGTCGAACCCCAACACCTGTAACATCACACGGTAGCCACCAATACCTTAACCCAAACCTCCACCATTTGCCCAACCAATTTCCCAAACTCCATACCCACTGCCTCACCGTGATCAACAACCAATCATCACCACCGCACGAACAACCCTGACTGCATCACCACGCCCAACTCAAATCCAACATCATCAATGCCCAATCTCCACATTCACACAATCAAACCCAAAAATCAAGAAATAAAATAACCCAAACCACAATCGAAGCCATCAAGCCTCACCTAAATCCCAACCACCAGCCATCATCTCACAGACCACACTTCATTTTTGCCCAAATCAAGCCCAAAAACCTAAGAATCAGGCTAGCCAATAAACTTACCTCAACCTTTCACCTGATTATCGCCGAAAAAACCCAAATAGCGAAATCCCTAGCCTCGGTTATTCATGTCTAATGACACCAAAAATCCACCCTGCAGCCACTCACCCATACACCGGCACCACCTTGCGATGGTGGCGCAATCGCCGGCTTGGCAGGCGGCGTGGATCGGAGGAAAGGGATTTGCTTTCCCCGTCCCATCGCTCTCTCATCTCTCCTCTCTGTTTCATGCGAGAGAGAGAGAGAGAGAGAGAGAGAGAGAGAGAGAGAGAGAGAGAGAGAGAGAGAGAGAGAGAGAGATGGGTTATTAAGATAAAAATGTTATATTTTAATGTTTTTTAGAATTTAATCTTTAAGCCCCAACTTTTGGAATACATTTATTTCAATCCTTTTCAGCTTTTCAAAGTGTTTAGTTCAAATTCTTAGTTTTTAAAATGCTTTATTCAGCCCTACAGTCTTAGAATATTTTTAAGTCAGCCCACTAAATTTCAAAAAGCCCATTTCAGCCCCTACACTTTTAAAATCCATGCTTTCTTTAAAATTTCAATTTAACCCCTAAGCTTTATTTTGTCACATTAATATTTCGAAATACTAAATTAGTTTAATTTTTCTTTTGGCTAGACGATACACTTGGTGATTTAGAAAATTGACGTGATATTGTTGCTCTACTTTCAAACTCACAAATTTAAGGTAGATTCGCCCCCACTAATTAATTTAAATTATAATTACATTTCTTATGTGAATTTACGTGAATTATATGCTTAATTGCACGAGACGAGATGCGAATATCTTTTATGAGATAAGATGAGAAATGACGTTATACATAACTTACATGCATGATTGCATGAGACGAGACTACCCATACCGTATGATTTTTAAAGAGCCTTTGATTTTATTAAAAGAGCCTATGATGATGATAATGTCACTGTATGATTTCATAAGTATGAGTTAAATTATTTTTAACAAATTTTGCAGATCTCGGAGATGGTAGCGAATGAAAGGGCAGCATTGACAAATTTAACAATGATGCTAAATTTTAGTCATGTTTTATGAATATTATCGATTCAATTATTCATAGTTACTTTCCTTTGAAAAATTGAGATCTAAGTTTTTTTTTTTGAATTGTTTTATAATGCATTTGATTAAGTTTCCGCTAAAGCTTTCAAATAATGAATGTGATGATTTAAAATAAATTTATTGTCCGCAATAAATTTAATTTTTAAGGACGAAGTGGCGTCTCGGGTTATCAGAATTCGGGGCGTACAGATCAGCTAGTCGACTATTTTTCTTTAGTTCAGAAAGTGCTTTTGTTTCAAGGGTTCGCATTTTATAAAGGATACATAACACCTTTCATTCACTACTAGTTTTTGAACGTGCAAAGCACATACTGCATTTGTAATTAAGGATCAATTAGCATGGATTATATTAGCAATTTTTGTTGTCAACATAAGCATCTGCATTATTTAATATAGTTATTATTGAGAAAGAATTTTATGTATGAGCACATTATAATGAAAAAATTTAGTACACCTTGAAGAAAAGAAGACATGAGACATATTGACTTTTGCAAAAAATGTTATTCAATTTGTAAAAGCATCAAAAAAAAAAAAAAAGTACAATTTTGTATATTGGCAAATTGTACAAGCTTTCCTTCTTATACCAATTCATGACTAAATTTCTAAATGAAGACTAAAATATTAAAGTGAATCTACATTAGATTTAATCAAGAAAAAAAACATAAATTCAACTCACATTTTAAATCACTAGTATATAACGCGTGTGATACAAGTGATATTGTAATGGCATTATGATATTTTTATTCAAGTATATATGTTTTTAAAATTGAATAAAAATTGTCCAAAATTTCCAACATGTTTTACCTAAAAATATTCAAAGTGTAAATTTAAACAATCTCAATATCGAATTCAATTTACCCTAAACATTATTCAAATTTCAAATTACGCAATACCCTTATAAATAATATCACAATCTTTCTTCTAATTATTGATTGTTGACTTCTTTAAATTTTGTATCTCCTTTTTTTTTTTTTTTTAAGTGGGCATGTGCATTCAAACAAAATCAGAGTTCAATCTCCGGAAATACGAAAGGGGGATATGAACCTAGGAATACAATCGTCCCATAACTGATTACGTGTAGTAGAAATAGCAAATTCAGCTAACTTGTGGGCTACCCTATTCCTCTCTCAAGGGATAAATTAACAAGAGCCACAACTACTACTAATAAGAAGATTACAAATATCACAAAAAATGGCATGTAGATTGAATCTGTCATATGAGATCAAGCCTTGTATCACATTAAGGGCATCACTCTCCACTGCGTTAAGTGGTAGCCGTCTTTCATGCGCAAGTGTGATAACCTTCTTTAATGGCCAATGCTTCGACTGTCCGTCAGAGTTAGGAGATAGCCCAGTCCAACTTGTTTTACAGTTCTTCATCTCCCTCCAAGTAGCACATATCTTTTTCTTAGCTTCCTTGTAGTCCCGGATCTACACCTCGACCCCCCAGCTCCAGTATTCAGCGTTGAGAGCCTTCACCCCGTATCTAACCTCATTCCTGTGTTTCCATAAAGACCATAGACCAACACAGATTTTTCCATCAAAGGTGATGGGGTCCGGATGAGCATACTCGCCAAAATCTCAATCAAATCAAATGAATGGCCAACATGCATAAATTCCTTCCAAAGACCCCACATCCCCAAATGTTTCCAAAAGGTTTTCGACCATGGACAATCAACAAAAACATGAGCTGAAGTTTCCTTCCCACTACACCTTGGGCAGACTAGATTGGCTATAATATGTCCTAGCCTGAGGTTTTCCTCTGTTGGGATAGCTCTATTGAAAATTTTCCAAGCCAAATGTTTAACTCTTGGTAGTAAATCCATCTTCCAAAGTTTCCCCCACCAAGATCCCTAGCCAAGCCCACTGCACTTGTCCATTTGTAGACTCTCATTCATCATCAAGTTGTAGACCCCTTTGACGGAGTAACAACCATCCTTTGAGTTCCAAATAATTATGTCCCGTTTGTTAGTGCTACTTGAGGGAAGTGCTAGAATCTGCGTAGCATCGATAGTCCAAAAGGATTATTCAATGAGACCTGTATTCCTGCCATCGCTAGCCATCTTGAGTTCTGCCACCATCTCAATCCCATGAACCCGAGGAGTGAGTATTCTCAAAGCCATTCCATCCGCTAACCATGCATCATTGAAGATTCTCACCTTTTTCCCATCACCAATCCTCCTACGACATCCTCTCTCAATAACCTCCCGCCCCTATAAAAGACTAGAACAGATATGGGAACTTCCTTATTTAAATTACGCCTTAAGGATACCACAGTTTGAGAAGTATTTGTTCTTAAGAACACGGCTGACAATTGCATCAGGATACGGAAGGATACGCCAGATCTGTTTGTCCAGTAAGCATTTATTAAACATGGGGAGATCCTAAAATCCCATTCTGCCATTCATCTTATTGAAGCATAAGGTTCTCAAGTTAATCCAATGGAGCTTCTTTTCCCTCGAGTTGGCCCCCCACCAAAATTTATAGATACTTCCCCAGATATCATTGCAAAGACTGATTGGAATCCTGAATACACTCATAACATAGGTAGGAATGGCTTGAAGTACTGCTTTGATCATAATTTCTCTTACTGCATTTGAGAAGAGGTTGTGCTGCCTGCATTGTGCCTTTTTCCAAACATTGTCCTTAATGGCCCCAAAAGTTTTCTTCTTGTTTCTCCCAACTAAGGAGGGGAGACCGAGGTAAATATCACGCTTCGAGAGAGAGAGAGAGAGGGGAGTCCAATAGTGGCTCCAATGGTGTTACGCTGGTCCAGAGGCATGTTTGGGCTAAAAGAGATATTAGTTTTTAGCATGTTCACTATTTGACCGAAGGCTGCCCCATAAAGCTTGATAAGGTCCAAGATAAACTTTGAATCCTCAATTTCAGCTCGAGAGAAAAGAATGGAGTCATCTGCAGAAAAGATGACTCACTTGTGGTCCTCCGTATCTGCATCTCATTCTCACAAGATCCCCTCTGGAAGTCGCAGCATGTAAACCCGAAGAGAAGGCTTCTGCGCACATAATAAATAGATATGGAGAAATGGGGCATCCTTGCCTAAGCCCACGAGAGGGGTTACCTTACCTCGAATATGGCCATTGATGTTAAAAGCAATTTCACCTGTCGAGATGCAATCCATGGTGCGAGTGATCCAGAGTGCAGGGAATCCCATTTTAGTCATGACAGGCTTTATGAAGCTCCATTCGATATGGTCATACGCTTTACTCATGTCAAGCTTGATGGCCATGTAGCCTTTGTTTCCATTATTCCATTTGCTCATAGAATGAAGCATTTAAAAAGTTATGATAGCATTGTCTGTGATAAGTCTATCTGAAATAGAGGCACTCTAGGAGTCAGAGATCAGGTAAGGTAAAACATATTTCAATCTACAAGCGAGACACTTAGAAATAGTTTTATAAAGAACATTGCATAAAGAAATAGGCCGGAATTCAGAGATGTTCTCTGAGGCTAATTTCTTTGGGATCAAAACGACAATTGTCTGGTTGACCAAACGAACAGACTGGCCTTCGTTGAGGACTTTCAGGCCGGCTGTGGAGATTTTATTTTTGAGGGCATCCCAGTGATTCTGAAAGAAGAGGGCTTGGTAGCCATTTGGCCCAGGTGCTTTGTTTGCCTAGATGCTGAACAGCGCATCCTTTATGTTATCCACGGTGAATGGTTCAAGTAAAGCCCGAGCATCTTCTGCGGAGAGATGTTTGTGGATGTGAAGAGCTCCATTTTCCAGAACATCATCTGCAGGCTTAGAACTTGTGAAGAGCTCAGAGAAAAATCCCTTAATGTGGTCAACAATCAGATCTTCGTCCTCAATCCAAGTCTCGTCTTCTCTCCTCAATCTATGAATGTTGTTCTTTCTTCTTCTTTTTGTAGCCGTTCTGTGAAAGAATTTTGTATTACAGTCCCCTCCCTCTTAGCCAGTCCACTCTTTCCCTTTGTCACCAGTATTCTTCTTCCCTTCTGTTAGTGGAGGCAATCTTCTCATCTAATGCCTTGACCTCGTCCATGACCAGAACGGGATTATTGGAGTTGAGAAGCTGGTCCTTTCTCTTCATACAGTCCTCAAGGGTTTTTTTCCTGCTCCTCAGTTCCATTTTGCTCCAATTGGCCAATTCTTCAAGACCCTCCAAGAGACCTCTGTATATTCCCAAAAGGGTCATTTACCTCCTCACTATCAAGAGTTCCTCTATGTGAGTTCTCAACAACATTTTGATAACCCTCTTCATTAGTTTATAAAGGTTCGAACCTTCTTTGTTCTGGCTGTATTTCGCTCATAGTCCCCCAAGGATCGCGGGTCGATTTTATGAGAATTGGTCTGTGATTCAATCTCAGAAACTGCAGATTAAAACCTCTGTCTAGGGGAAGAGGTCCAGCCATGATGACTTTCAAACGGCTCAATCCAAATGCATCTAGATGTGTGTACTACCTGCCCTGTCGATACTCCAAGCCATTTTTGGTCTAGTTGAACCCAGATCCAACAATTCGAATCAACAAGTGAGCTTCTAAAATGTTCGCAAAGTTGGTATGGTCTATATTCACTCCCCAGCCTCTCGTCCATGCTCGTTGTTTCATTAAAGTCACCAGCTCATAACCAGGTAAAATCAAACATCCCTTTAAGCCTTCTCAGTAATTCCCATGATTGTTCTCTATTATTGGAGACGGGCTCTCCGTAAAAACCAATGAATTGCCATGGAAGGGCTCCATCCTTGTTGATAATCGCGTTAATATGGCATTTAGAGAAAGACTTGATCTGGACATCCAAATCATTGTTCCATAACAGCTTGAGGCCTCCGCTTCTACCTTTGCTATCGACTACAAAGTTTGATCTGAACCCCACTGAAAGCCTCACTCTAGCTGCCTTATCTCCAGACAATCTCATTTCAGACAGGAAAACAAGATCGGGGGAATGAGAACGGATTAAGGCCCGTAGTGAATTTAATGCACATGAGTTCCCCAGCCCCTGCACATTCCAACATAAGAAATTCATTGCATCCAGCGGTCCTGCTTCACAGGACTCACCAGTTTAAGTTTACACGGTGAAGCCTCCATCTCTGCAGAATTGATCTCCATTCGTCCTCTTTTTTCTCCTCCAAGTTCCTCCTCTATCCAGGGAAGTCTTCTTTTGCTGCCTTGGCTTACTTTTCCTTTGTAATTGGATCCTCCCATACCAACCAACATCAACCTCTTCCCTAATGAAAAATAGATAGTCCCCGGGCTCCCCTCACCAATTTTTTCCACCACCTTCCTCCGGTAATTTTTTTAGGTTTAGTGTTCCCCTGATGGTTACCACCCTCTGAAAATTATTTAACTTTACTACTCTTTTCCACAAAGTTTAGCTCCTCCCTGGTTATTCTCCCTTCACTGTTTGCCTCTTCCAGAATTGTTCCTTCGCCCCCAGCGGATAATATAGATAATTTAACATCCTTTCCCTTACTAACAAGTGTTCGGTCCCCCCATATTACTTCCATTGGACTCCGAGGTATTGGATTCCACACAAGGTTGGTTGGTTCTCTTACCAATTTCCCCTTAACTCCGCTAGAAGTTTGATTTTTGGTCGCCTTTCCATAATGACCATCTTTTCTTGAACTGGCTCCAGCTTCAGCATCTTTATTAGGAGATGAATGTCTACATCTTCTCCACAGCCTTAATTGTTTCGTTGTATTTCAGTACTTCTCTACCCCCATTCTTCACTTCCTCCTGTAGGCATTCAATCACTTGATGCCCCATTACACAGCATTGAAAGCATATTTCAGGTAGTCGCTCATATTGCAAAGGGATCACAAAGTCTTTATTAGTATTGTCCAGGCGTACAATAACTCCTTTCTTCAGCGATTTATTGACATCCAGAAGAACTATAACCTGAGGAACAATGCTTACATAATCCACCTCCACAACCTCTCCAATTAAACCCCCAATTTCCCTAAGGGCACGCTTTGTGTTACACACCAGAGGCACATTCAGAAGGTGGATCCTAAAGGCTGTGAAATCAAAACTCATCATTGGAATATCTCCGGTTTCGTCAGGTATCTTCAGGATGAGGAGTTTATTGTTAAACTGCCAAGGTCCTCCCGTAAGGACCTTTTTCCGATCAATGATAGATTCAAAATGGAAGAGAAAGGTATTATGATTCCCCTTTACCTCCACCTTGAATCCTCTCACAAGTTGCCAAACTAAACGAAAAACTCTTTCAACATCATCTTTATTAGCAACTTTTGAGCCTAGAATCTTGCCAACCAGCACGATTTTAGGTTGGAAAATCCATTGCTACAAACATCTATATCAATTGATATCCTTACGAAGTTAGTATCCTCAAGCTTAAGCTGCTCACATAGAGTCCTTATCTCATACGGGTCCATCCCAAGAATTGAAGGTAAGAAATGGAGTAGAAGCCCTAGATTCTGAGTGAACAAGAAGATAAAGCCCAGGAGGAGATCCCGACGAAGGAAGCCACTGGAAGTGGGAAGAAGCCCCAAGTCACGGCGAAACGAGAGCTGGGGGATTCACAAACTATTACTTTTTTAAAGCTTCTGAAAAGTATTATTAGGCTACCTTATTCGAAGAAATTGGAGTTGGGTGAATTTATTCTTCTATGTGAGTATGTAGTTCATAATTAATCAGTTTCTGTAGTTAAAAAAGAATGATAAAAATCATTTGACAATTTATCCAGATTTTAGAATCAAGATGAAAAAATTCAATTATAATCTAGTGTAAAAAAATGCTTATCATGTGAAGTTAAAACTCTGGACAATATTTGATCATAAATGTCTAAAAAAATTGAGATGTATCTAATTTAGATTCCCTACTAAGGGATGAATATTTGAGACATAATAGATATCATATTTAAATAGAGTAATTTTTTATTAGGAAAATCGTTCTAAAATCGGTGTCTTCAAATTTTTGGCTCAACAAAATGATTCACAGTACTGTAAATCCAAAAGTAGCACACACATTTCTTTAAATTGATAGAACTGCCACAAACCATCATCTTAATTTTTGTTACAACCTAATGAGACGTGTTCATCGATTTGATGGAACAAAAATAATAACATGCCCTGTTGATTTCTGTTCATCGCTTGACATAGTAAACACATGATAATAAAATGTATTCAGAAACATAGTAAAGGAGTCGATGTGAACAAAATACAATACATATTTACAGAATATTAACTTATGGTTGCGCATACCTCATGACAATCTCATATACTGTATAAACTAAAATTTCACTTTAAAATTCGAGTACAAGATAAAAATGTATACATATAAACCAACTTAAAACATAAATAAATGATTTTCTCAAGAAATTTGAACTTCGTGTAAAAATCTAACACAATAAAAATTTAAAATGATTGGAAAACAAAACTTAATTAATTTTTCATACAATTAATATTTTAGAAAATCAAATTTACAATTATCATACTTCAATAATTGACTTTTTGAATAAAGAAGTGAATCTTCATAGCACTCTATTTTTATGGGTGTGGTGAGAATATAATCAGCGCCAAATTAATATTTGGTAAAGAAACTTAAAATTGGAATATGACTAATAGAGAATAAAATGTTTAACGTATAATGTGGAAATGACTTTCTAATTTTATTTTTTTTTCTAAATTGATTCAAGTAATATTTGTTTTTTCTTTTTCTCATATTAGTAAAAGTATGTTTATGAACTTTAAATTATCTGAGAGTTATTAATTTTATTTAAAAAAATTTTAGTGGGAAAGTGAAGAGTTTAGATTGTAAATATATGAAGAATATTTTTTATCAACAATACGATTATTATAAAATAAAATAAATGTTAAAAAATTGTACATTAAATAAAATTAACGGTAAATATGGTATTATTAAAAGGTTTGAGGATAAAATAATAAAAAAAAAAGTTTATCCCTTTTAAGGCTTTATAGAGGTAGTTTTTTTTTTGTAAACAAATTAATTCAAGAAATATACATTTTTTTTGTTTTTTCTTTTGTTTTTCATATTAATTGAAGGACCAATTAGAAACTATAAATTATATGAGAGTTATTGATTTTATTTATAAGATTTTTAGCGAGAAAGTGAAGAGTTTAGATTGTAAATATATGAAAAATATTTTGAGTGACAATACGAAAAAAAAAAAAAATTCTAAAAAGATATGATGGTAAAATAGTCCAAAAAAGTTTCTCCCTTTAATGGACTTTTAAAAGTAGTATAGATTAGAATTTGCATCTAGCAAGTAAAATTCAAGTCCTGCTATTTTTCCCTAATTAACTCCGGCACCTTTGAGAGAGTTAAGTGCCTCTCTTGCAAAAAGTTAGTACAAAAATTGAAGTACCTATGATAATTGATAAATTTAATAAACCAAGGAGTCCAAATTCTCTCACCCATCTTTTTGTACCATCCATTTGTTACCTATATCACACATCAATGTACCGTGTGACTATGTGAGGAGGACCAAAAAAGACAAATTGGGATTGAGAAACATGAGAGTAAAAATATTACCATCCCTTGGAGGTATGACTTCATGCCCTTTTTCCATGTGATGGACATAATAATGCAGATTAGCGTTACTGTCTAATTTCTTACTACAAACACACCGTTATTTTCCATATAATCCTTCCTCATGTCATACTTCATTCCACAAAAACATTGCACGCTTTAAGTGAATTGAATTCCACGAACCATCATGGTTAATACTCGAGTTGCAACTTACCCACCAACAGTAAGGATTCTATCCGATCATTAGCTTAGGTACGAATAGTAAGAGATTCTATTGAATTAAGAGCCTGTTTGGTAATGGAAATTTTTTTGAGTTTTGTAGTTTTTTGATAGATGTGTGGTTTAAAATTATTTGAAAAGTCAACAATGGTGGGCTTGACTAAGAATTAAGGGTTGAGATTGAGTTTGAAAAATTGTGATAAAAAATTCTCCTTTACCAAACAAGCTCTAAGATTGAATAATCTAGAGGCACAAGCTATGACAGAAGATTTATCATAAAAATACAATTAAGCCAAAAAATGGAACTTGGGTAATCTATAATGCAATCAATATGTGTCATCCCCCACTCAGAGACTAATAGGTGAAAGCACAGGAAAATACAGATCCAAAAATGATTGATAGTTTCTCCTACTTTCTACCTGAAAAAGAATGTCTATTAGAAATTTAGAATACTAAAGAAAAAGCTTATAACTTGGTGAAGCTTATGCATCCTACCAATATGGGTGTAGCATTCTACAAATTTGAAAAGGATAATTCAGAATTAAAATTAAGAGATTAAAGCTTACTCCATAACAATGTAAATGTTATCATGGTCCTCGTATGCATCATAAAATTGTATAAGATTGTTCTGTCTTGACAAAGCTCACAATATTTTTACCTTCTTTCTTACATCTTCAATAGATGTAGCTGTGATCGTCTGTAAATGAGAGTATAATCACAATTAGAGAATGAAAATAATACAGATAAAAACCTGAAAAAATTCCACCAACAGCTTGATGAAAAATCATCTTTCATGTAGTACTAACTACTGAAAAGTTGAACCAATTACTAGCTCAATACATTTTTAAAGAGTTGAGAATCACATTAACGTCATCTATTGCAATGTTCCCTAACAAAACCAGTTTGAGTTTAATAATAATAATAATAACAACAACAACATAGTTCAAGATGAGAATTAAATGAACTAATGAATCCGTAATCACGATGGTCACGCAAAATGAATCCATAGTCATGCATGAACGAAAATTCTCTTCAGTAAAGCCGACACTTATTCAGGAACCCCTTATGCAGCAACGGAACTGCAGTTGTACTCCACAATGCAAATGTTTGAAAAACATCAAAACAATTTTAAACAAAGAACACTTGAAACAAAACACAATCGACTTCACAACTCATTTATCCGAAAGTGGAGTTATTCAAATACACAAAGGAAACAAAGAAAAAATCAGTAAAATCTACAAATGGAATCCAAAAAAAGTTTTGGCAAAACAAAATCAATTGAGAACTGAAAGCATATAAAAGAACTCGGCAAAATCAAGAGCCCCTCTTCACACATGGAGCACAGATTTCTAAAACCCAGACATAAAAGAGCACTAAATCGCAAAATCCAGGCAGAAATGGTGACGAATGAGTAGAGAGTGTAGGATTACCTTTCAACATGATCTTGAGATCAATGTTGGAGCGAGCAAAGAGAAGATGATAGAACTCATGGTCTTTCTGTATGTTCTTCCAATTTTAGGCGTTGTGTTTTTCCATGTTGGCATGGAGTGCCGCTTCTTCTTCTTCGCTGGTTCACCATGAATTTTCCATTACTCTCTCAGCTGTTGCCTCATGAACGTCGCCAATGCATTCAACTAGTGACTCTCGCATGGATTCACCACTAACCCACTTATGACATAACTTACCTGAAGCCGTGGATGGAGAAAGGGGAAAAATTAACGAAGATATAGAGAGAGTAGAAAGTAATGGCGATTCAGTGGTTCGGAGAAAGAGAATGAAATTTATGAGCAGTTGAATGATCCCACTGAGTAGGAAAATTCGTAAAATTTGTCAAATTGAGTGTGAATTTGTTCACCCTCACAAAAGAGGGTTATGGTGACCATATTTTTGTGAGGGTGAAATGTATATATTAAAATTTGTAAAAACTAACATAAATTCAATCTATATTATGCTATACATTGAGAGTTTCAATATGAATATAATTTTGCTATTTTAAAATATACTTATTTTTAGTGATAAACTGCATAACTATTCGCAAAATAAGTAACTTTTGAAATAACAAAAATTATATATCAAGATTATACTCATATCGAAACTCTCAATGATTAGAGTAATATGGACATAAAAATTTCACATTTATCAATTTTATAAATATTTATTTTACCCTTATAAAAAGAGGGTCACTATAACCCTCTTTCATGAGGGTGAACAAATTCAAACTTCCTTAAAATAGTAGTAAAAATACAGAGACGTGCAAAATTTTGAATCAGATTCTATGTGGTCAGATTCTAAAATCAATTGAAATTTTGGTCAAAATTAATTAGTCATAATCTCAGTTGTTTTTACATATATAATAATAACTAGTTTCACACTCGTGCGTTGCACGGACATATTCAATTGATAAAGTGTAATGTAATGACACGAAGCACTCAGAAATAAGGAAGAAAACTTAATGATTAATAATGAATATGTTATCAACAATACTACAAATTTTCAAAAACCTCCTTGTAAACAACACTAGTTGTCACATTTGTTGGCTTTCCTTCGTCATCGCATATCAATATTTTAAGACCATCACGATTAATAACTTTAGACACTGCTACTTATAACTGACCATGACTGAAAATCGACTTTTTTAAGAGCAGTACAACATGCAAAAGAGATTGACCTTGACTTTTGTTGATGGTCATAGCATACGAAACAATCAACGGAAACTGTTTTCGTTGGAATTTAAAAGGTAATATCGAATATGAAGGAGTCAACGACATCCTTGGGAGTAATACTTTGTCCCCTGCATTACTTCCGGACATGATTTTAGCTTCAATTACACGATGACCAAGTCTAGTAATGATTAATCTTATTCCATTACACAAACCTACAACATGATCAAAGTCTCTCAAGAGCATCATAGGAACACCAATCTTTAGCATCAACTCATAGGCGGGCACACCTGAACACTTTATACTGTTCAAGAATTCTGTTGAATGCATTTCTTCAAAGAAACTCGTGTTATTCTCCGCCCTGCACAAACTATCTGAACTAAAGTAATTCCTACCATCAAATTTGTTCATTGAAACCATGCACTCATTTATACTTTGCACAAGATCAACTGTAGGTGCAAGTATAGCTCTCCCATTCAAGCATGCCACGTCTTCAAAGTTGCCAGAAAATGAAGGATATGTAATTTTGAATATGGATTAGAACAGATTGTTAGACTCACGAACCAGTAGATCATGCGGGATCTCTATTTTTCCATGTCCATCATTATCTCCTCCAAACGTCCCGTCACCTATGCTTAAAATCCAATAAGATAATGCTTTCAATTCGAACCCATAATCATCTTTGCCAAGATTTTTGAGTCTTATATTCTTCGTCAATTTCAAAACTTTGCAATGCGCCCATAAGTATGATGAATTGATGGTTGTAAGAATAACGTCTTTCCTGCTCCCTTTCTGAATAACGGGCAGAATTTGACGAAAATCACCCCCCAAAAACTACAGTCTTCCCTCCAAAAGGTTGAATGCATCTACTTGTATCTTCTAATCTTACGATATCATGTAATGTTCTGTCTAGTGATCGAAACAATATCTAAGCATCATTGGTGCCATATCCCAAATTATAAGCTTTATTTTTTGTACAAGCTCTACAAGTTCTGTTCCCTGTAAAAATATTGCATGTAGAGTCTTCATTGGGGTTCAAGGGAATAGAAAATTGTGAATGCACCGTGTAGCCACCTGATAATAGAAGAGATGCTATACCACTTGATGTAACATCCAATACTATTTCACCCTTTGATCGTAATGCAGCCGAAAGAGTATTCCATATAAAGGTTTTACCAGTTCCACCGCAACCATAAATGAAATATATACCTCCTTCAAGAGAATCAACAGACTGTAAAATTGTGTTGTATACACATTTCTGCTCATCTGTCAACAATTGCAACATTCTTTTATGTTCGGCAGCCAAATAAACTTTGTCATAAATCAACTCATCATGTATTAGTCTATTCACAGTTTTTGATAAATCACAATCGTTCGGTATGGCATAGTAATGAAATCACGCAAACTTTTTCCTCTGCTCCGTAATATCTTTTCGACTTCCATAAGTGTGGAATTCATAATTTCTTCATCATTCATTTGCAATCCTGATTGTACAACGAAAATGAGTGACATCAAATTACACTTTATCATTTCAAATTTTATGAAATTGAACAAAAATGTTGAAAAAGGTTGATAACAAATATATATGTAACATAAACTTAAAATGACTATGAGGCGAAATACAAAGCCAAAATAGATATCGGTACTTGTAATATGCAAAATAGGATTACATATTACCTTCATGACCAAAAGTATGTCATCCGACATATAATGCTAGCATTCTTGCCAAACAAATTCAGGACGAGACATTGATTCGGATATCAACAACGTTGCAAATAAACTCCTTAATGAATGTGCAGATCCCCAATGACTTGCTTCAACAATGCCATCTACATACTCTCTATCGCCATCCGGAAATCCCAATGCGTAGCAAGCATTTCTAAAAGAGGTTTGTTGTACACTGTTCACACACCGAATTTCTTCGTATGACGTCGGCCCACGAACAACATTCAGTAAAGTTCTTAGGTAATACAATTCTCCTTGCTCAGGTGCAATGTAAAAAATACGGCCTATCGAGAAACCATGTTTTCTCTGTTACCACTCTCCCTTGTCTGCTTTCCACACAAATTTTGTTGGAAATTCTGCATAAGTGATCTGTTAAGCTTCGACATATTTTTTGTTTCCATCCATCCATGATGTGAACATACTATGTCTTGCAATATATCGATTCAAAACCTCGTCAATTGGATCGTTGCCATGAAAGAAAATACATTGTTCATCAGGGAGGTGAATAGATAGTCGTTCAACAGGTGGATCTCTAAAGTGTATATCGTAACCAAACAATCTCCATGCTGCCTCACAAGGTGTGATATATCGGAAATCTAAGTACATCTTTATTTCATCTACCATATTTGCACTTCCATTTGTATCAGCGATTTGGTAAAAAGTTGCGGGACCCGATCATGCCCTTTGTTAACATATTTGAAAAGATATTTGATAGACCGTGTTTGGTTGCACCACTCAACATTAATATGATCGGAATACTTCAGCAATAGATACCGATTATGAGGAACAACATATCAGTTATAAAGCTCTATACCATTCTTGTTCACAGTCCTACCATTGTCATGACATCTCTACACAGGATATCCAGAATCATCAACAGTTGTTGATTCAGTAAATCTTTTTGGGTAATGCTTTATGTATCGACCATTAGACATGCACAGTGAATCACGTCGAAATCTACTGTAGGGCCTATGGAACATAAGATCTTTAACGGGCTTATAGTATTCAGGGTCCTCAATTTAACTCATCGGGAATTTCAGCCGATATTATACTATTAATCTGCTCCGCACTTGTATACATGGATTCTTCATTCAGAAACAGTGAAATATGTGCATGGGGGCAACCCTCACTTTTGAAACTCAATTGTGTACATTGGTAAACAAATAAAAAGTAAAACGAAAAAATCATATTCAATTAAACACGTAGGTCATACTTAGAAAACAATTCAAGATAAAAAAGGTCATACTTAGAAAACAATTCAAGATAAAAAATCTATGTGAAAAAACATAAAATTATGTAATATGTAATACGTAATTTTGGAATTACCTGCTTTAACCGGTCCAAAAATTTGATTTTGCCGAAGATCTTTCATAAGTACTTCTAGTTTAATCTTGAACAATCTACACAATATATCAGGACGATCCTCTGCCCTCAGTCCTCTAGTTTCGAGAAACCGAACAACTTCCGGCCATTTCGGATTACATGTAAATGTAATAAATAAATTAGGATATCCAGCCCATCTACAAATAGCCATTGTGTCTTGGTAGTTTTGGATCATGTATCGAGTACTACCTGTATATGACGATGGTAGATAAATTCTCCTTCCATGAGAGGAACGATTATTTTCACCACATAACAATGCGTCAGCCAAGCCGCGGTACATATGACATCTCAACTCTTTTTGATGGGTTCTTACATAAGTGAGCCATGAGGTCTCTCTCCACTATTGTGTATGCATCAACCAAAAACTATTGAAACAGTCTTATAGACAACAAAATGTTAGGTGATTCATTGTGTCTTTCCTGTAGTTGATATACAAAATATTCTCTCATCGTAACACACTTTCGACCACCGGTTGAAATTGAACTTGAATCACGTAATCGAATGTCTTCACTATACCCATCCTGGCCAAATAAAAAAAGTAACGGGTATTGTAAACTCATGTACAATGGATGAAGTTCAGTTATGCGTAGCAACAACCCAATTCGGGTCTCAATGATAATATCCCTATCTCCAAAAATGGTTTCAAAATCTCCAACAATCAACATAGCGATGTTATCTTTTTCCAGAAGGTTGTGCCGCCTGCCATCTTCCTTTCGGCTTCTAATAAGCCTTAGCCTAACATTTTCAATTTCCCCCTGACAGATAGTTTCTCGGACCATCCTAAATGACTTCACCAGAACATTGTTATTGTCTAACTTATTTTGTAAATAAATGACAATTTGCTCGTGCAACCTACTTACACCGCATTCTTCTCTAATAAATGAAGGAGAAAATTGTTAAAAAAAATTTAAAATATAATTGATATTTATAGACAACATATTCAATCAATATCACATACCCGATAGCGTGCAGCTTATTTTGTACTTCGTGCTCAGTGTCATATATATACAACTGAGCAAACTTATGTGTTCTTCCCTCAACCGGCAACAAACTACCCATATAATGGTAGTTCTGTCTGTTCAATCTTAATATAGGAGCCGGCTTTCCATTATTAAGCCTTGAATCAATTTTGCCACTCATAGAAGTAAAGCAAAACATCATGTTGTATAGCCAAATATTGTCTTTAAAATGTTTACTTTTCTTATCTCTACCGTACAATAGATCTTTGAATGTTTGTGGAGTTTCTATCATCGGAGGTAGTTTTACCTTCTCAAGCATGCAACATAGAGAAAATTTCGGAGACCTACATGTCTTGTAATGCTAGTCAGTTCTCTTATCAATCCAAAATATAGCTCCGCAGAAGTCACAGTTGTTGGATGGATCTCCTAGATTGCCATATTCTGTTGCTACAGTGTTAAATAATATATTATATCAAAATAAAACAAAATTTACTTTTTAAAATTAATGAATCAATTTTTTATTTTAATTGTTAAAATATTGTTGAGAATTGTGAATATAGTTAAATTTTTTCGTATTTATATTACGTACACACATATATTTTTAAATTTTTTAGGTGCACTTAAATTGATTGCTTTAAGATTAATTTTAATTCGTTAGGAATAAATTATTACTAATTAAAAAAATTCACAATTCATGCCTAAAATATTACACAGTTTTTTTTAACGTAACATCCTAATGAAGAACTCCATCTATGAATGTTTAAAAAAACAAAAGAAAAGAAATCAGTAAAATTATCACTAACATATTACATAGAATGCTAAATAATATTACCTATAGTTGTAAATAATATCTGATTTGTAAAGTCTAATATATATTTCAATTAATTTGAATTTTATTTAAATGATATATGTAGAATAATAAGATCCTTAATAATTATACTGTTAAACAATTATTTTTATATTTATTGTATTTTTGTAAATTAACTGACAAACGGTCAAATATAACTAATTATAAAGCACATGCTTAGATCTGATTAAGAATTTACTTTATTCTCAAGTCAAAATACGTAATTAATTTTTAATAATTTATTTTATTCTAAAGTCAAGGAAATAAAAATTATTAAGGCTCTGTTTGGCTGGGGCCAAATCAAAGAATTAAAATTAGAATTTGATTTATTTTAGTTTTCTAGGTAAGATATGTGATTAAAAATTAGAGAGAGAAAATGTGTGATTAAAAATTAATATGAGAAATTATATACATTAAATTTTGTGTTTTAATCCATTACCGAACAATGCCTAACACACATTTTCTACAACACACAACTATTAAACATGTATCAAACTGTACTAACAAATTAATTTCAAGTGTACTAAACACGGCACTACCAAAAAAATTAAATTAATAAAAGAGGCATTTTAAATAAAACTTATTCTAGAATCTTCCTGCTCATAAAGACAGACATTTTCCCAAGAAAACTTACTTTTACTCTCATTCATCTCACTTAGTCGACCCACAATACTAACTAAGCCTTTTATCTTTTAAAAATTGTATGTTTAAAAACAAGTTTTTTATGTTTTCGAGATAGAATATGTATTTGAAAAGTAGAGAGAGAAAATGAGTAAGGTTAAAAAGTGATTTGGAAAATTGTATTATTTAAAAATATAAAAAAAATATTTTTTGCCTGTTATAAATAATGTATATATATGTGAATGACATTATCATTATATCCCTATAAACTTTACATATTACGATTGTGCCATTGTCCACTCCTATAAATAGGATTCATATTTCATTTGTAAGGATACACATAATGAGAATGATTTCTCTCTATTCTCTCTACATCTCTATTCTCTTGTTCTTTTATTTTGATAGTTTTACAACACGTTATCAGCACAAGTCTCTAGCCAGTTGAGTAATACGATGAGAGTATGCTCTACAGTTGCATCTAAATGATGAACCTCTGTATCAGAAACCTGATTATTATCAATCAATGTTTTCCTTTCCCAAATCAAATACTTTTGGCTTTAGAAAACAACACACATATTGTAGATCTGAAAACATCAAGAATGATGGAAACTTTGCATGATTCAAAAGGTTCCATACGAGGAAAGAAACATGGTCGCGATGTTGTGCAAAAAAAAAGTTGAAAAAATTGGAAAACCCGAAACTTTCAAAGTCGATCTACGAAAAACGATATATCCAATCGATGATCGGAGACCAGATCTGGAATCACGACGGCGAGACGAATCTCTGTCACCGGCGCGTGTCAACGGCGGTGACAGACGGTGGCGGCATGTGAGGTGCGTGACGCCAATGCGCAGACGTCGATTGGGCGCGTGAGGGGGCGTGAGCCATGTTCTGGCGACGATGTCAAAAGGTAGTTTGTTCATATAGATTTTTTTGATTTTTCTATGGTTTTACTTTTCCGTTTGGTGCAGTTTTGGACATTTTCCGGTGGTCGAACGTGGCGACTTCGTAAAAACTATTTTTGTAGCAATTCTGGCGAGATTTTGAACTTTGGACCAAAGATAAGTTTGTTCTAAATTAAATTTCAAACCTATTGACGATTTTGATTTACTCATATGACTAATATATTAAAATATGGACGATTTTGCCCTTGATGATACGTTAAAGTATATTAATCGTGATTTAACGAATTTGATTAATCATGATTGTTACGTCCACATTTTTAAATTACGCGTGACGTATCGCACATGGAATCTGATAACCACTTAAGTAGGGCCCACCTAAGGGGTTATTATTTGGCCGAGGCATTC
This sequence comes from Ligustrum vulgare, assembly GCA_963555705.1. Classification (NCBI taxonomy): domain Eukaryota; kingdom Viridiplantae; phylum Streptophyta; class Magnoliopsida; order Lamiales; family Oleaceae; genus Ligustrum; species Ligustrum vulgare. The sequence continues at coordinate 33,713,039 of OY743174.1, forward strand.
CGAGGCACATCCCTCCTATAGCCGAACTATCTCCATAAGCGACATCGTCCGAAGCAACATCAAGGACCGGCATCTAGGTTGGGCGGAAACGTCACCGACACGGGACCTGTAATCAAACTGCAATCTGATGGGACAGCACCTTTATCGTTGATGTAATAGCCGCCACAATCCTATAGTAGACAGTAATGATTATGACCAACTAAATGGTTAACTTAACCAACGGATGGGAAGAAGCCACGTGTAAAGGCCAAACACGTGTCAGGATAAATGGTAAATGAATGTAACTATAAATAGAACAAGTAAGTCACTAAGAAGGGGTTAGCAATCTCTCACTCCTTTTTCTCTCTTCTACACATTTATATTTCCCGCACCCAATATACATTTGCCCAAAATGAGTACTGACTTAGGCATCGGAGTGCAAACGGGAGCCACCTCAGCCCCCTTTGCAAACTGATTGTTTGTCACAGTGCGCAGGAAATCCACGTGTTCAAGAGGGAAGAGCTGAGACGTGTTGGTCCAAGGTCCATCCAGATTTTGTGGTCAACATTTTGGCGCCGTCTGTGGGAAACCATACTGCTAACCACGAAAACACATGGTAAAAAGCCACACATAGAAAGGTAGTCCTGAAAAAAGGACGAATAACCTCTTACAATAGGGCGGATAACTGCAAAGAGCTTTGAAAGATAAGTTGGTTGGCCTTGAAAAAGGTAGGAGCTTTGAAAGATAAGCTGGTTGACCTTGAAAAAGGTAGGAGCTTTGAAAGATAAGCTGGTTGGCCTTGAAAAAGGTAGGAGCTTTGAGAGATAAGCTGGATAACCTTGAAAAAAGGTAAGGAACTTTGAAACATAAGTCTGAACATCCTTGGAAAAGGTAAAGAATTTTGAAACATAAGTCTAAACATCCTTGGAAAAGGTAAAGAACCTTGAAACATATGTCTAAACAACCTTGAAAAAGGCTTGAAACAGCGAGACAAAGGTCTATCTATCCTTGAAAAGCAATCTAAGACCAGAAACTCTTCTGAAACATGAATGAAAGTGACGGCGATGTTAACCCCCGTAGGGGAAGAAGTGGCCGATACAGTGAGGACGAAGTTCCTCAAGAAATCCATGAAAACGCCAATGAGGAAGTGGCACAACCTAATCCACCTCGCCGGCACCGAAATCGCCGCATGATGCGAGACATGACACGTATGGCGGCCCAAATGCTGGAGATGCAGAGGCAGCAAATAGAACAGACTGCTGCAATGAATGCCTTTATGGCCAGAGGGTATGCTGTGAACGAACCCGTGATGCCTCAGCAATACTCACAGCCACATTATTCACCATCCGAGGTGGCCACTGTATCTTATTATTATCAGGACCCGCAGGCATACGCCGAAGTGGAATCCGAGCCCTTCTACGAGAGAGACCCAGAACATGAAACGCATGGGGAACAAAACCCACTCCCAGCTAGACGCAAGGAGGCTTCTCCCGCAAAATTCGGCAGTGTTTTCAGCCGAATAGGAGGGTTATTCAGGGGACAACGATGGGGAAAAACGGACCCAGGTCGACATAATGCAGCAGAGCCTAGAAATAGGCGCGAGCGACGCGCTGAAGAAGCCTTGTCGCAGGATCAAATGTACAGGGACCAACAAGGTATGAGGGGAGAAAGGATGGCATCAGTACATGAGCCTAGGAATAGGCAAGAAAGAAGAGCCGAAGCAGTTCGGACTAATCCTCGTAATGAATTACAGAGCCATGAAAGGCCAAACTACGACCGCGTTCCACCACCACAAAGGAAGGAGCACGCTCCCCCGCCCTATGGCCAATACCGTGACTCGGAGTATTCTGGTCACGACGAGAACAGCTAGCTGCCGTCATACGAGTTGGATGACGAAGAGGAAGTAAGTCCCTTCACAGAGGGCTTCCGTAGATGCCCCGTTCCCCATGACTTTGAGATGCCAGAAATAGCAAAATACTCTGGCCGAGGTGACCCTGATGATCACCTGTTAAATTACCGCGCCAGCATGGAAATAGCCGGGGCGACCCCGGCACTGAATTATAAAGCTTTCGCTTTAACCCTTGAGGGGAGTGCCATACAATGGTATAAAAAACTCCCTCCGGGCAGCATACACTGTTGGAGGGATATGAAAACTGCTTTTAAGAATGGTTTCGTTTCTTCGAGGCCTGGCCAACTCCCCCTCCAACGCCTTCAGGATCTAAGACAAGGAAGAGACGAATCTCTGAAAAGTTACCTAGCTAGATTTACTGAAGAAATGCATATCTGCGAGAATATCACAGAAGCGGAGATGTTTTCTGCCTTAAAAGGAGGGCTGGATATGACCAGCATGTTTTGGAGGGATGTCCGGAGCAGGAAACCAAGGGATTACAATACCCTTGTAGACCTGATGAAGGAAGAGATTGTATCGGAGGAAATGGCTAGGGCCAGAGATAATCACCCCAAGGGAGATACAACATTGGGTACGCCTCGTCCATTCCCGGGGACAGGATTTAGCTTTGCAGCAGAAATCACGGAAGCTATCCCTCACTTGCACTCTAACACCCCTTCTCAAAATCCATCCACGGCACAAGGGAGAGTGGAAAGCAGCCGAAGTGGGAAACAGCCCATGATTGGGGCTTACTGTGCCTACCACAGATATTACGGTCACGCAACAGAGGATTGTAGGGAAATCCATATGTTAGCTGAACAAAAGGCGCAGGGGAGAAGGGGAGGTGACTTCCCCCCCGACACAGGGAGGACTCAAAAATCTGGTGGCCAGAAGTTCAACCGAGCTGATAGGAGAGCCCTGTGGAAGAATTCAACCAAAGAAAGGATTGACAATCGTCAAAGAGACAGGAATAAGGGTCGAGATACTGCCTCGGCACAAGCTAAAGATACACGAGAACCACCTATGCCCGTGGCCGACCACCCCATTCGTGAAATCGACACAATACTGGGAGGCCCCCACCCAGGTGGGAGGACAAACAACTCCCAAAAGAGGTATATAAGAGAGGCCAAGCAGCCCGCCAACGTGAACTATCATATCCATTCCCATCCTGTTGGGATTCCTCGGACGGAACCTGTCACATTCACACGAGACGATGCCGTTGGAGTGCACTTCCCACACAACGACGCATTGGTTATCAGAGTGGTGGTGGCTCGGAATGGGCTATCACGAATGATGGTGGATGATGGTGCCTCGGTAAATGTGATATACGGGGTAACTTTTGATAAGATGGGGATCAGCACCCCACTCATTCCAGTCCCTGATCCAATATACGGTTTCACGGGGGACAGCATAACCCCCAGAGGATCCATAACACTTATGATTGAAGTAGGGCAATCACCGACCCTCTCCAGAATTCCTATGGAATTTTTGGTAGTTGACAAAATCTCCTCCTACCATGGTTCAATTGGAAGGCCTGGCCTTATTGACTTGGGGGCTGTAACGCATACTAAATACATTTGCATGAAGTTCCCCACGGAGCATGGCGTTGCAACCGTAAGGGGAAGCCAAACAGAATCCCGGGCTTGTTACACAAATGCGATCCGGAAGTTTCAGGATCGAAGCCTGAACATGATCAGTGATGTAGCTATGGCCGAGGCTGCCCCAGACCTTGAAAGATTGGGTGAAGGGCCATCTGAAGATAAGGATGTCACGATGACCCTAGAAGAGGATTTAGCTGATCTAGAACCCAGGATGGCAGGTGACAATTGCCCCACCCCGGCCGAAAAGTTGGAATGCTTTGGCGTAGACCCACTTGATCAAATCAAAGAATTACAGATCGTACTGGACTCGCCGACAGAATACAAGAGTCAATTGAAGGACTTCCTACTTCAAAACCTCGATGTATTCGCATGGAAACATGGAGACATGATTGGGATTGATCCTAAGGAGGCCTGTCACAGGCTCCAGCTGGATCCCCGAAGTCCTGGGCACAGGCAAAAGAGAAGGCCCATGAGTTCGGACAAGTATGAGGCCTTGAAAGACAAGGTCGCAAAGCTATTGAAAAATGGCTTCATAAGAGAGTCCCGATATCCGAAGTGGATATCAAATCCTGTTTTAGTATCAAAACACAATGGGAAATTGAGGGTATGCATTGATTTTTCCAACTTGAACCAGACATGCCCCAAAGACAGCTTTCCATTGCCCCGGATCGATCAGCTAGTTGATTCCACAGCAGGACACGAGTTACTAAGCTTCATGGATGCATATTCCGGGTACAATCAAATCCCCATGTTCGAATCGGATGAAGAGCATACTTCATTTATCACAGATAGGGGACTCTATTGCTACCGAGCTATGCCATTTGGCTTGAAGAATGCGGGAGCTACCTATCAGAGGCTGGTAAACCGCATGTTCTCGAAACAATTGGGGAACACTATGGAGGTATACGTTGATGACATGCTAGTCAAAAGCATGGTCGCTGCGGATCATATCCACCATTTGTCAGAAGCATTTGATGTTTTGAGAAAATATAGGATGAAACTCAACCCAGCGAAGTGTGCTTTCGGGGTAGCATCTGAGAAATTCCTCGGATTCATGGTGAATAAGAGGGGAATCTAAGCCAATCCGGACAAAATTAATGCTTTGCTAAACATGCAGTCGCCTCGAAACCCAAAAGAAGTGCTAAGCTTAACGGGGAGAATTGCGGCCTTGAACCGGTTCGTATGAAAATCCATGGACAAATGCTTGCCATTTTTCAAGGTCCTGAAGGGAGGAAAGCGATTTCAATGGACACCAGAATGCGAGCAGGCGTTTGTCGACCTGAAAGCTTCTTTAGGCCGTCCCCCATTGCTATCAAAACCAAAATCTGGCGAGCCTCTCTACCTATATTTGGCTGTATCCAAAGAGGCTGTTAGCTCAGTGTTAATCCGAGAGGAGGATGGGAACCAATTGCCAGTATATTATGTAAGCAAAGCCATGCTGGACGCCGAGACGCGCTACCCAGATATGGAAAAACTTGCTCTCTCGTTGATCACAGCCTCTCGTAAGCTTCGTCCCTACTTTCAGTCACACTCCATACAAGTGCTCACCAATTTTCCCATGAGGCAAGTGTTGCAAAAACTAGACGTTTCTGGGAGGTTGCTGAAATGGGCGATAGAAATCAGCCAGTTTGACCTGCATTATGCGCCTCGGACCGCCGTAAAGGGTCAGGCGTTGGCAGACTTCGTAGTTGAATTCACCCATCCACCTGAGGTCGAAATGGTAGATAGCACCGGGGACAGCGAACATGATGAACGGGAGTGGAAATTGTTCGTTGACGGGTCCTCGGCTGATGGACGATCCGGCGCAGGAATATTGCTAGTGAGCCCAGAAGGGTTTAAATTACACAGTGCAATCCGCTTTGGATTCAAACCCTCCAACAATGTTGCTGAATACGAGGCGTTATTGGCTGGGCGAAGACTTGCAAAAGCGTTGAAGATTAAGTCCGTGGTGGCGAACAGCGATTCGCAGTTTTTTGTAAGCCAATTCAATGGGCAATTCTCCACCAAAGAACCTTCTATGGTCGCTTACTTGAAGAAGGTAAAAGATTTAGCTATGCACTTCGGAAGAATGGAGTTACAGCACATCCCCAGAACAGAAAATTCCAACGCTGATGCTCTGGCCAAACTAGCAAGCAGCAGCGATTCGGAGCTCCACAATCTGATCCCTGTAGAGCACATGATGACCTCTTCCATTGAGCCGGGACCGGAGATCCTGGAGATTGAAGAAGAGGGATCCTGGATGAACCCCCTAATCGCCTATTTAAAGCATCAGACAGCTCCGAACGAGCCCGAAGCAGCTCGGAAATTGCAGAAATACTCTGCGAACTTCGTGCTCTTGGACGACTTACTTTATAAGCGGAGTTATACCTCTCCTTTGCTGAGATGTGTGGGGCTAGAGGAAGGGCAGTATGTGATGAGAGAAATCCATGAGGGCATCTGCGGCAACCATGCCGGGGCTTTATCGCTAGCTCGGAAAGCCCTCAAACAGGGATATTTTTGGCCTACAATGCGAAAAGATTCCCATGACTTTGTGAGGAAATGTGATAAATGACAAAGACACGCGACCATACCACATCATCCGTATCACGAGTTAACTGTGGTGACTAGCCCTTGGCCCTTTGCAAAGTGGGGGGTTGACGTTATTGGTCCTATGCCCAGAGGAGCTGGTAACAATTGCTTTGCGATAGTAGCAATTGACTATTTCACCAAGTGGGTCGAAGCGGAACCTTTGATGAAGATCACCGAGGCCAACACCACCAAGTTCATTTGGAAAAATATCATATGTCGGTTCGGAATACCACATTCGCTGGTTAGTGACAATGCAAAACAGTTCAAAAACAGAAGCGTGGATGAGTTGTGTGACGATTTGGGAATCAGGAAGCTGTTCTCATCTCCACATCACCCACAGGCCAACGGGCAGGTCGAAGTGGTGAACAAGACCATAAAAAATACCCTGAAAAGGAAGTTGGAATTCAGAAAGGGCGCGTGGGTAGACGAGCTACCACAAGTGTTATGGGCACTTCGAACCACCTCGCACACCGCTACTGGTGAAACACCCTTCTCGCTGGCTTACAGAGCCGAGGCGGTATGCCCCGTCGAAATCGGAATCCCTACGCTTCGTCAAATTCATTATGACGAAGTTAGGAACGAGGAAGCGCAAAGGGCCGGTTTAGACTTCTTGATGGAAAATCGGAATGATTCCCAAGAGGTAATGGCCAAATACCAGAAAAAGATGGCCCGTCGAAATCGGAATCCCTACGCTTCGTCAAATTCATTTCGATTTACATGCTTTCTTGATTGTCACGTAAAGTTTATATTAATATCATTATAAATGATTTAACTAATATTATGGTTTTATTTGAATTATTTTGCAGTGGAAGGACTGGATGCCGTTTCGATCAATGTACCAATTAAAAGTTTATAAATTGTTATTTTAACAGTTACGTGCAATTTTAGGTGATTAATTAAATTTATTGCCTAGGCATGCTAATTTTTATTCTTATTGTGTTAAATTGAAGTTAGGAAAAGTTTGGTGACACTTTGGAATTTCATTTGGAAGTTTTGAGCCTAAATTGCTAATTTATGAGAGTAGAGGGACTAAATTGCAATTTTCCAAAAGTTACACATTAAACCTAACCCTAACATTATACTCACTCACTCACGATCCCTCTCTCTCTCGACTCGCCTCTCACTCTCGGTCTCACTCTCTTCGTCCGTCTCTCGCTCTCGCCTCTCCGTCTCTCTCACTCGGCTTCTTCCTTGGCACCGCCGGTCACCACCACCGCCTGAAGTAAGCCCTCCCCTCCTCCCCCTTCCCTTTTCTCTTCACGACACACGCACACACACCCGAGACCGCACACACACGCACACGGTTCCACGCGATTTCGCCCACACACACGCCCATAATTCGATACACACATGTATATATGTATAAATTCTATGTAAAGAATGTATGTATACACTTTATATGCATAAATTCAGTTTTTACAGTTAACTGCAGATTTTAATTTTTGTGTAAAATTCGAGTTTAACCATGAAATTGGGGATCTATGATGTTATGTGAATGAGTAGTGATGTATATGAATGTATATATTATTATGTATGTATAGATGCGTGTATATATATGTATAAGTTTGGATTTTGTGGGCATAGATATATATTCATGAAATTTTTGAATTAATTTGTGTGCTATAATATTAAATTTGAGGTGTGAGTGTATGTATATATGATCATGAATATGCATATGACTATTTAAACGAACGTGTGATTTTTGGAATGTTGGGATAATGGTGTAGGAGAGTAAAGTTTAACCTTTTAGGAACAAGTTAGTTTAAATTGAATTTATGTTCAACGTTATAAATTTTTAGTTTAAGATCATTTTTCTTTTTGAATAAGAAATGCTTAACTTTGATTTGTGAAATTGATAAGTAAGATTTCCAAAATTTTCCTTGAACTTAATGTATTACTTCGAGTATGATATTATATGTAGTGTTAAATGTGTTTATTATATTATGAGTCACATGCAAGTCTCGACCTTATTTAAGAGTGTTAAACGTGGTTTTTCACTAAGAGTCATATTTTGTTAATGAATGGGAATTAATTAGGAGAAACGGTACATTGACGTCGCGGGCAACCAAGACTTCCACCTGCATATTAAACAGACTACTGAGGACTACAGGTAAGTAAACTTCCCCCTATTTTCATAGAAGTTGAATGTAAATGTGAAAGTTATGTGTAAATGACTGTCGTGCAACTTACTTGCTTTGATGAATTGTATTCACTTTATGAAAGCATATGTTATTGAGAAGAATGTTAAAGCATGCACGTTATCATGTCATTGCATCATTAAGCATGCATTGGCATCGAAATGGTAAAGTCAAATGTTTTAATGAAAGTAATGTGTCAAAGTGAAATTTTGTCAAAAGTATGTATCCCAAGTTTTGAAAGAATGGGTGTACTTCTATGTCATGAAAGGTCCGAGTGGGAAATGGGGCGCGGGGGACCGGCGTACCCGAATGTAATGAGCCGCTTTGCGGTGGAATGAACGTAATGAGCCGCTTTGCGGTGGAATGAATGTAATGGGCCGCTTTGCGGTGGAATGAATGAATGAACCGCTTTGCGGTGGACATGCGCATGTTAATCTGGTTCCAAATAAGAATGGCCCACTGTTATCTGATTGACTAGAAGTTACACCAAGTGAGCTCACGATGGGAATGAAGTGAAAGTTTTGAAATGTTAAACGAAAGTTTGAAAAGTTGAATTTTCTGGAAAGTAAAGAGAAAGGGATACATATATGAAATTTTTAAAGCATTCATGTCATAAGCATGCATTCATGCATACGGTTTACTTACTGAGCTTTAGCTCACCCCAATCCCTCCCCACTTTTTTTTAGGTGATGAAAGTTAGATGATCAGAGGAGAACACTTGGCGGCTGACTCCGACAGTACCCGTTGTCGCCTTAATTAATAAAGTTTAAATTCATTTGAGTTATCATTTAAATTTATTTCTTCATTCATTATTATTGATAATGGTTTGGTTGGAGTTATTTTGATTAAGTATGGAACGTATTAGAGGTTAAATTACCTTTATTTCAATGGTCAATGTTTGATGATGTTTTGAAAAATCTTATGATTGAGGAGTTTGGGAAATGTATGAATTGGTTTTGGAGATGATGAATGTGATTGAGATGTGATGGATGTTTTAAATTTTAAAAATGTTTTTTGATGTCCCTCTACAGGTTGGCTATGTCCAATTTATAGAGGAGACTCTGCCGAAATTTTTCTAAAAATTTATAATAGATAAATGAACATTTAGGTCGTGTAAATTATTTAATTCCGCATTTAATGTGAATGGAAGTTGACACGCCTAGGTTTTAGACTCTTAAACTTGGGGTGTTACACGACGCTTTAATATTGGGGACTTGGTCCTCAAAAAGGTTCTTCCTTCAACACAGGAGCCAGGAGTAGAGACTTTGGGTCCTAACTGGGAAGACCCTTACAAGGTCGTTGCCGAGGTGGTACCCGGAACATACATAATTGAGGACTTGTCTGGAGTACCTCTATGTAATCCTTGGAACACGGACCACCTTCGCCGTTATTTCCAATAAAACTAAATTTCTCTATGATTGCAACATTATCATATTATTTCAAAAAATCGTGGGCGAGCTGCGTTAAAAATTATGCCAATCTCTATTAGACAACCATAATGGATAAACGCACATTCTAAAATTATTTTGGTCATGACGTCATACGTCCACACTATGCATAAAAATTTTTAAGGACAAGGGACTCTCATGAGGCTAAACTACGATCACCACGTAAGGATTGGGATTTTTAATACAATAAATGCTTCGAACCACTCAAATCTAAGGTGCTGCACTCGTTCACCGTCATTCACCGCGCAATATGTTTGGAATCATTCAAATATAACCAAATGTTGTCACATAAACCAAAATCCTTGGTGCGTTAAGTTAGTTCATACATCCGGACAAAGCGTTTGCAGGATATATATATATATATGCTAAGTGCTGTTTGCATAAGCGTAAAAGACAAACGTAAAAAATTCTTATGTTATTTTGGCCGCAAATACCACACGCCTCCACCAGGCAGGATCTTTGTTAAAAACAAGGGACTCCAATGAATTTACACTGCGACATTAACAGAGGTTCATACAAAGTTGTAAATGTAGATGTCACATAGTTTTAAGATGAAATCGCTCAAAGGCTGGTCAAGATCAGATCTAATTAGCAAACGTAAGTACATCAACTGCGTCGGATCTGGGGGTATAGCAAATGATTAAACTTGAATAGAATTATCGCTGCGAAGTGATGACAAATTCGATCCGCTCATGAATAACCACATCGGATTTGAGGGACTAGCACGCCCAAAATATGGCCATATGGCCATCCATGACCAAAGTTTAGATATCGCCTTGGACTAATGGCCGAGGAGGAAAGGCACAGAAGCCCCTTCAGCCCCTTCAGCCGAACTAAGTTATGCCTATTCGAGGTGCTCTAAATCAGGTGTATTTTACAAATCAAGACATTTACAGACAGACATTCACAATGCCCCACATATCATCATACAATTAGGAAACACTCGCACTTGGAAATATTCATGCTTAAACAGTTCGACCTGATTAACACCTAGCCGAGGTGCTTTATGCTCAGCCGGTGCACTTTATGGCGCTGTTTCTCACAAAAGCAACCTTGTCTATTGAAACCGTGCTGATTATCGAAGGTCATAATTTATTAAAACGAATTGGCCCTACAATCCCATTTGGCACTAGTGGAAAAATTCGTGATAACCCACATGTCTGGGGGACTATCAAACACGCATACGAAGAAAGACATTGAATTCGAAGTATTTGTGAAAATCCGAAAACCTATGCATAGGAAGAAAAGAGAGACATTGAATCTGAAGTATTTATAATAAAACAATAGAAGTAACAAAGAATCACATTGCTACAAAAAAAAAATGTACAATGACTAAAGGGGAGGGGCATCGTCCACAGCATTGTCGCCGAACGCATTCTGGGGGGGCTCAGCTGGATCGCCCTCGTCAGCATCTTCTGGTTCAGGGTAGAAGGCCTCAATGGTGGAAAGATCCAAGTAGGGGAACTTCTCCTTCACGTCCTTTAGAGCCATACGGGCACCGATATTTCCAAATATTCGCTGCATAAACCCATACTCCTCGGTGTTCTCAAAGGTATCCTTAAAGTTTTGAATGCCTTCAGCGACCTTGGCTTCCATACTTTGCTCCAGAAGCCCAAGCTTGCCTTCCAAAGAAACCAGGGACTCAGCATCCTTTTTCCAAAGCTCGTTTTCCTCCTCAAGCGCCCTTTTCAAATCGGCAACCTCGTCAAAAAGTTTGCCCATTAAAGCGTTAGACTCTGCCAACGCCTCGGCTGTCACCGTCTGAGCTTGGCAGGCATTATCATACTTCTTGCACAGGTTAGCCACATCTGCTTCGGAAGAATGAAGGTCCTTTTTTAGCTGCTCGTTGTCTTCCTTAAGGGCTCTGGATGCGCTCTTCGCCTCATGGAGGGACCTTCAGGTGGAAGAGAGATTTTCCTTCAACTCCTTGATCTCCTGCACCATGCCATCCACGTTACGCAAGGCCACCTTAGTGCTTTCCTCCCTCTGCTCAAGTTCCTTGACAGGCCCCTCCAGATCGTCGGCGAGAGCTAAAGTCCTTGCGCTCAAAGCCTTGATGGCGAGCAGCATTTGACTAGGGAAGCTTTTGGAAGAAATAGATTCCCACCCTTCTGTCCAAAAATCGTCCACCGCAATGGCCGCCTTAGCGGCATACCCCGGGAGAGATGCCAGGCCGTCAGAATCTAAAATAGATGGCTTAGGGACAAACCCCTCTTTAATCCGAGCCACCTCCAATGCTATAGTTTGGCCAACTTCCTCCACTTGACCTGGAGGGGACTTAGGAAGAGCTTCGATGCCTTCACCTGGTCCAGACAGGTCTGAAGGGGGGATATCTGAAAGAACCCCTGCTCCGCTGGATTGGCCCTTACCACCCCTCTTTAGTCTCTTTAAGGGTGGTTGCTCCTCAGCAGCAATTTCCAGCACCTCGTCCTCCTCAATGCTCACCACCTCAGAAGGGGTCTGGGGGATTTTTGGTTGGTCCCCTCTCTTCGTCTTCTTCTCCCTCACCTGACCCTCGGCAATTTTTCGGCCATGCTCCTTCTTTACGACAAGGAGTTTCGGAACAGTTGGTACTGAGTCAGAAGGGTCTGGAAGAAGTGGCGGACCCAGTGGCCTGGAAGCAGAGGCGCCTTCGAAGGCCTCCTTTGAAGCCTCGGCTGTCGTTTTAGTGGCCTCCAGATGGAAGCCCGCAAATACGGACCTTTGTTTCCTCTCCTCGTCACTCCCGGCAGCGAGAATAGGAGGAATCTTCTTGGCCTTCAAGCCCTTTAGGGATATCTTCGGGAACTCTCTGGACCCTGTAAGAAATGCGCTGAAGTTACGAATATAGAATGAACAAGATCCATTAATATCAGAGAAAGAAGTGAATGTACCCATATCCCACATTAAGTCGTGCTTGACGAAGAGCCTTTTTGAGGAGATAACCTTTTGAAAGTCACCGCGATACCCAAAAAGCTTCCTCACAACTTCTAGATCCTTCGGCAAGAGCTGATGGGCGTATGTTTGTCCTGAAAAACCAAAAGGACCGTTTCTATAAGCACAAAAGGTAATAAGAAGCCGAGTGCAAATATGGTGGTACACCCGCATAAGAGATTATAAGTACTCACGGGGCAGAGAAAGGGTTCGGGGAACTGTTATCTCAGGAACAGGATCCGAAGGAGTACATTGCCAATCTCCACTGACCCAAAACCATTGGGTTCTCCAATTTTTGAGGGACGTTGGATGCCCGGTGATGATGGGTGGATATTGTCCCCTGGGGGTTAGGTAGTACCAGTCCCTCACATCTGACCTTTTATCTCTTTCTCTCCTAGCAGTTTTCTTCAACACATAAAGTGTGTGGATGATGTAAAGAGAAATTGGATACTCCGGACTGACCTCCTGCCAAATTAACCAGGTCCCCATCACTTGGGTCCAGAAATTTGGGGCTACCTGGTACGGGCACACATTGTAACTACGAAGAAGAGCCCTGAAGAATGGGTGAAGAGGCAAGCGCATCCCACACGAAAAAGCGTCAAGGAGTACTGCTACTTGGCCATCCGGTGGGCAGCAGGGTCGGCACGACGGACTCGGATGAATTACCCTTATTTCCCGAGGCATCCTATACACCAAAGACACTTCGGAAATACCATTCCCCCTAACCTCTGTCTTAACCTCATTAGATTCCCACTGCTCCGGCTAGGGCTGGGGATCAACATGATAACCAGAAACTCTATTAACCTGATCAACCCAATCCTCCACTTGGGCGATCTCTTCTTCGGTCAGGCCCAACTCCTCCCTATGAGCCCTATATGGGGCCCTCACCCCCAGATGAGATTCTAAAGCCCCGGATGAGGTGCCTGCCGCCTCTTTCCCCTTAAAGTGTTTTTCTTTTTCATGGCGGATCTCCTGTGGGGCTGATTCTTCTTGGGTAGAAAGCTTGGCCATGTACGGTTGAGATGATTCACCTTCGCTGTCAGAATCACTTAAAGATATTACGCTACAGAACTGCCGCTCTCTTTTCTTCCTACGCTCCCTAAAAATACGGGAACTAAACACTAAGCAGGACACAGGACAAAAACCCCTTATGGGGTCTGCCACCACCATTACCTCCTTCAAATCCTCTTCCCTAGATCCTTCCATGTGCCCCAAAACCCAATTTACCCCCAAAGATTACACGCAAATGGGGGTACGCTCCATATACCCCAAGAAAATAAAATATGTATATGTGTATATATATATGTACAAGAATGGGCAATGTAAGCAAAATAAAACGAAGGCGGGAAGAAATATTAATAAATCCAGAAGTTACCTGCTTAAGGAGAGGCAACAGAGATTTGATGAAGAGCAGCGCGACAAAACTGGAGACGGCAGATAGTGGTTTCCTACGGAATACCAAGAGCCTTACGAATGGGCGAGAAGGAGAGGTGGTGGAGTAAATTGTTAAGTATTGACAGAAATAACAAAAGAAGAAAAATAGAGAGCCAAAAAAGAGGGAAAAGGATGAAAAGGAAGATGAAAGGTTTGCAAGAAACCCACCCCGCAAGCGCCTGCCGTTAGTTGGCCAAGCTCAGGTTTAATCCCCGCCATCCACGTGTCAAAGTTTTACTGGTGGGTCAAATGAAGCGCCAAGCGGGAGCGTTTTGAAAGAAAAGCAGCCATTTGTAGTAAAGGGTACAGCTCTCGAGTCGTAATTGCGAGGAACCCAAAGGTGCAATCTCTCCAAAGTTGTTAATGCACGACAAATATGGATAGCACATGAATGAACCAACCATATTTAAGGGACTAGTGTTACGTCCACATTTTTAAATTACGCGTGACGTATCACACATGGAATCTGATAACCACTTAAGTAGGGCCCACCTAAGGGGTTATTATTTGGCCGAGGCATTCCGAGGCACATCCCTCCTATAGCCGAACTATCTCCATAAGTGAAATCGTCCGAAGCAACATCAAGGACCGGCATCTAGGTTGGGCGGAAACGTCACCGACACGGGACCTGTAATCAAACTGCAATCTGATGGGACAACACATTTATCGTTGATGTGATGGCCACCACAATCCTATAGTAGACAGTAATGATTATGACCAACTAAATGGTTAACTTAACCAACGGATGGGAAGAAGCCACGTGTAAAGGCCAAACACGTGTCAGGATAAATGGTAAATGAATGTAACTATAAATAGAACAAGTAAGTCACTAAGAAGGGGTTAGCAATCTCTCACTCCCTTTTCTCTCTTCTACACATTTATATTTCCCGCACCCAATATACATTTGCTCAAAATGAGTACTGACTTAGGCATCGAAGTGCAAACGGGAGCCACCTCGGCCCCCTTTGCAAACTGATTGTTTGTCACAGTGCGCAGGAAATCCACGTGTTCAAGAGGGAGGAGCTGAGACCTGTTGGTCCAAGGTCCATCCGGATTTTGTGGTCAACAATGATTACTGATCTGATGATAAATGCTAATAGAATATATATTCTCAATTATTTAACACTACTATGTGATCAATATGATAAATTGAAAGATTTAAAAGTAACATAATAGTTGCCATGTAGTGATGTATTGAGTATAACTCATTATCATAACTAACTAGACTATTATAAATACCTTGACTGGATTTGGAGATATGACTTGCTCATTTATGAAATGTAATTATTTCTTTATATTGTGACCACCTATATGGTTGGTTTTATCAGCTTTAAATATACATTTCATGTTACCACTTATATTGTTGGTTATACAAGTTTCAAGCATATCATGTGGTCCATATGATTGGTTCTACAAGTTTCAAACATATCACGTTACCACCTATATGGTTGGTTCTACAAGTTTCAAGCATATCACGTTACCACCTATATGGTTGGTTCTACTGATTTTAAATATTGCTACTCATATAAATTCAATATATATGATTGTTATTTGATATTTCAATAAATGGTACCAGAAGTTACCATTACCAAAAGATTGTTGGATTTTAATGAAAATATTTTATCCAATGGTACCAGAAGTTACCAATATCTATTTCTGAAAGGATTGATGAAAATAAATTATTCAACAAGAAAAATATTGATGTATGATAAAATAATATCACATGATAGCACGGATATGGCTAATGTAAAAATAATCTCATCGGCATTATGAGATAAATGTTATATGATTATGATAAGCAGTTTTAATCAAAGTTCTTGCACAAGTACTTATGTACTCCAGAAGAACTACATATTTACTTCAGAAGAAGTAAAGATTATTGTAACACCCCAGGACAAGAAAGTTTAAGAGAATTGATAGGTACTACTCATACCAACAAGGTGCACCTTCTTTTTCGGAAGTCCATCGTTAGAAACTCCAAAGTTAAGCGTGCTTGGCTTGGAGAAATTCTGGGATGGGTGACCTCCTGGGAAGTTTTCTCGGGGAGCGTGCGAGTGAGGATAAAGCATGCTGAAAAGACTCGTGTTGGTACGGTGGGGACAGTACGCCGTCATCTAACGGCCGGGACAGCCCGTTAAGTGGGACCCGGATCGTTACAAATGGTATCAGAAACGGCCGCCAGCCGGAAATCGGGAACTAAGTGCTACGCCATAGGGCGGGAGCCACCTCTAGAATCCCAACGCCTGGCAACAGATCCTCAGATGGGTTAAGCGCGACGAGGACGTCGCGAGTCTAACAGGGGGTGATTGTAATACCCCGACTAAGAAAGATTAAAAGAAATGATAGGTACTACTCATACCAACAAGGTGCACCTTCTTTTCCGGAAGTCCATCGTTAGAAACTCCAAAGTTAAGCGTGCTTGGCTTGGAGCAATTCTAGGATGGGTGACCTCATGGGAAGTTTTCTCGGGGAGCGTGCGAGTGAGGACAAAGCATGCTGAAAAGACCCGTGTTGGTACGGTGGGGACAGTACGCCGTCATCTAACGGCCGGGACAGCCCGTTAAGTGGGACCCGGGTCGTTACAAATGGTATCAGAGTCGATCGCCAGCCGGAAATCGGGAACTAAGTGCTACGCCATAGGGCGGGAGCCACCTCTAGAATCCCAACGCCTGGCAACAGATCCTCGGATGGATTAAGGGCGACGAGGACGTCGCGAGTCTAACGGGGGGTGATTGTAACACCCCAGGACAAGAAAGTTTAAGAGAATTGATAGGTACTACTCATACCAACAAGGTGCACCTTCTTTTCCGGAAGTCCATCGTTAGAAACTCCAAAGTTAAGCGTGCTTGGCTTGGAGCAATTCTGGGATGGGTGACCTCCTGGGAAGTTTTCTCGGGGAGCGTGTGAGTGAGGACAAAGCATGCTGAAAAGACTCGTGTTGATACAGTGGGGACAGTACGCCGTCATTTAACGGCCGTACCTATCATTTCTTTTAATCTTTCTTAGTCGGGGTATTACAATTATCATCTAAACATACTGAAATGATATTATTATTATTGCTCCTGAAGAAGCATAAACGAGTCATACATGCAAAATACAAAAGGAGAAACATTTATGATCCTCAAAAGTAGAGGTGTGTATCAAGAGTAATAATACCCCGTACTCTACCACCCCTAATCTTTTTTTGTGTGTCTCAAGAGTAAGAATACTCCGTACTCCACCACTCCTAATCCTATTGAAGTTCACAAGATTAAGTTCAAATACTCATCAACATTAAAGGTGTGTCTTAAGAGTAAGAATACCCCATACTCTACCACCCACAATATTTTAAGATTCACAAGGATAAATTTACATTAACCGGACTCCATTTTCGCTTGGTACCCCTTCCTTGCGACCAATCTATCTTAACTCCTGCTGGATATTGTATTGGAACATATGATTGTAACTTTTCCAGCAGTTCATCGATAGTGGGTGCAGAAATAAGGATCCTCCTAGAAAATGGAGAGATGAGTCCCTATTTCGCAGCATAATCAAGAAATGTTAGTAAACCATCAAAGAAGTTGTTAACATTCAAAAGCCCAATAGGCTTAGTATGGAGACCCAGCTGAGCCCATGAGGTAATATTAAAGATTTCCTCTAAAGTACCAAAACCTCCAGGCATGGCAATGAAGGCATCAGAACCATATAATATGCAAGTTATGCGTTCATGGATAGATAACGTCTGTACTTCATGCTCTCGTGTTTTGCCTGCGGCATCAGCTAAAGGAACGGGTATAAAACCTATCACTCTTACTTTTTCTGCTTGAGCGGATTGTGAAACACAACCTATCAATCCACTGTTGCCCCCTCCATATACTAGATTGATACCTCTCTCTCCCAACTTCTTCCCTATAAGCACTGAAGCTTCTAGATACTCAAAGCCTCTCCCGATTTTTGATCCACAAAATACACAGATAGTTTTGATCTGTCGAAATCTTGATCCCTCCATCTTTTAAGAAAAAAAGGAAGGAAAACTTACAAGAAATTGTTATTTTGGGATGCTTTAAACTGCGAAATTATCTGACGTTTTAAACTTGAAAATATTCACTATTTATTGCTCTTCTTTTGAAAAAGTTGCTATTTACTTTTGACTAAATAACACCACTTTTGATCTTGTCTCTGACAGCATATATTTTGCTCCATAATGGATACTCTTTCGGTGATCTCTCAGTAACAATTTGTTAATACGTGAAAAATACAAAATACTTTGTTAAAATATATACACTATACTGATTTACCTTGTATCAATGTTGAGTAGCCAAAATATCGTTGTTTATAACAGCCTGGCAAACATGATCTTTTGCTATTATATTTTTGAGGCTATAACGGTCTTTATCGCTGATGAATTTTTTCCATAAAGATAGTAGCTCACGCTGCACATATCCACAAGGGTGTGTCTCAAGAGTCAATCGGATATCATCCAATGACTCCTTACTCAGCCCACCCTTAATGAAATCTATTTTATCATCTCGATTTCTGGATGAATATCCTATTGATTTACAACGGGTATCACATGTCCATCGAGCACATTTGTAACAACCATTTAATTTTTTTGCTCTTCCCTTCTTTGCAAAAGTACTCTTACCTAAGTCAGACATGTGCTTAGAAAATGAATCTGGTAATTCACCAGCTAATTGAACTTTTGCTTCGATCAACCAACGAATATCTTCTGGATACATTGATCCATTAGCAACCTCAATATTTCGAGTCGAACTCGGTAAATCTTTTTCAAAACATTTATCGGAAGATTTGAGTAGTATTTGCGAATATTTGATAATATAACATTCATTTTGATGGATCTGATCTTCTCCCAAAGTGATCTATTTAAATGCATTATTTAACGCATAAAAGAGCGGTGGCTCCGCGTATCAGTGATTCCACCAAGAAAAGGGAAAAGATTTGTAATCTAAAGGTGGGGACAAGGATCATTTTCTTGTGATGTCATTCTAATCACCTTTTTGGATATACTAAATCAAGGTATACTGATTTATATATTCGAACAAGTAAATATTGTATTGAACCAGAAGTTCGTACGTACAAGTGAAATATGTATGAACCAGAAATTCATAAATAAAATGTACATTTTATTGAACCAGAAGTTCAGCGATATTGTATTGAATCAAATATTCATATATAGAAATGAAGTAAAATCGTATTGAATCATAAGTTCTATAATAAACGGTTATATTATCAAAAGTTTCAAATTATTTTCTATGAGAATAACTTATTCAGAAATTGTTTATCATACAACAATATTCTATGTCAAACAGGGATTAGCTCAAGAAGCTTTATGATTTGTAAAAGTGCGACATGCATACACTCCACCAAAGCGCATTAAGATATATGATTGAGATTACATCCCTAAAGGGATGACATGTGCGGAATTTTAGCCGATTGATATAATGTAAGATTTGTGAACATTATGGGGAAAACACGCCTAAAGCGTAATTATGCCTGAAGCATAATGACAATTGATTCCAAAAATAAATATCTCTTGAATGATTGAGATGATTCCTTTGAAGCTAAATACTCATTGTGAGTAAAAATGGACATAGTTAAATGATAAGAGATTTATGTACTTGATGATTGAAGAAGTCTCTATATATCATATTGAGATGAAATGGAATCGATAAATAAATCGAATACGTACACAACTCTCTTGTGAAAATGAGGTTGATGAAATAGTAATACTTTGGCGAAATATAAAATCCCAATGTAGGGATTATTGTTCAAGGACCTGAAGTTCAAATGCTTAAATGTACAAAGCCAGTAATTATTTGTACAAATGAAAAATATTACATAGTCGTAAAAGGTGACTCGTTGCGCGCGAAATTTTTCATAGAACTGGCATAACATATAGTGGATAAACTATAGTCTAAGTCACTAGCTTGAGCTCTTTGATATACCAATGGGTGAGATCAAAATATATGATTCTCATCTCGGTACTTTGCTAGTATTCTTTAATGTACCAGTTGATCGCGGTATGTTGGGATTTCAAGTAAAATGATTGTAGATTATATGTCGAAATTGATATATATTTCAATGATTGATTATTCTTATACAAATAAGAAATTGTGGTTTATGAGATGTAAGAATATACATGTATAATCAATGAAAGATTCAATATACCCAGATTAGTATCACTATAGAATGATACAAATGACTCCATGATATAATATGTTGAAATTGAAATTGGAGTGTACTATTTACGACATCTGGGAAATTGATTATTCACTAGAAGTGAATATGAAAATGAATATGTTTAATTATTCACCAGAAGTGAATTCTAGATTTGATTATTCACCGAAGTGAATTCTAGATTTAATTATCCACCAGAAGTGAAAGATGCAATCGATAAATTAGTACAACATTGCTTAGTATAGCATGTTATGACATCATAAATGAGCTATGAACGATTTATATAAAGCTCATCATAAGTGATATGTTCAATGAAAGGATTCGTGATTGCATCAATATACTTGTGATATTCCATGAAAGGAATAAATACGCGTTACACTATTTTTCCCTTAGCTGAGGTTTTGTGCCACAGGGTTTTCCTAGCAAGGTTTTTGATGAGGCAATAGTTGAGGCGTATTAATGAGAATTTATGAGAATAATGTACTCTTTTTCCCTTCGCTAAGGTTTTGTCCCACAGAGTTTTCCTAGCAAGGTTTTGAGGCATTATCATAGCTATCGACAAGCTATAATTGTCCCATTGGGTTTTCTTAGCAAGGTTTTAACAAGACATACAACCGCTGGGGGAGCAACTGTACTCTTTTTCCTTCGCTCAAGTTTTATTCCATTGGGTTTTCTTAGCAAGGTTTTAACAAGACATACAATTGTGTAATATATCATTCAAGGGGGAGTGTTATATAAATATATATATTATATCCCTGTAAACTTTACATATTACGATTGTGTCATTGTCCACTCCTATAAATAGGAGCTATATTTCATTTGTAAGGATACACCTAATGAGAATGATTTCTCTCTACTCTCTCTACATCTCTATTCTCTTGTTCTTTTATTTTGATAGTTTTACAACATTGCCAAACAGAGGCTAAGCTCTCTATCATTTTGCAAACCCTAACTTCACTCCATCACATTTCCACCGACTGCTACTCTTCCTTCAACTTCTATCTATTCATTTTTTTTCATATCTGGAACAATATCAAGATCCGAACTCCGTTAACGAAGTATCACAAATGTTTGCTGCGATCTTGACACCATTAATTTCAGATCGAGATTTCAAACTTCTCAAACTCTAAATGAGTTAAGTTTCTGATTTTATTTATTTATTTATTTATTTATTTTTGCATATACCATGTTGGGAAGTGATTGACATATTTTCTTAATATACAAATATTTATATTTTGTGTTTTTGGTTCATTGGTGTAAGATGGTTATTATTATTTTTCCTGTTTGTTTTGTATAAAATTTACATATAGTTAGTATTTGTGTTTTTAGTTAATCATTGTAAGATATTTAGGCCCTGTTCTCTTCGATTTTTTGAGGTCATTTTCTATTTTTATTTTCGAAAACACTAAAAACGCGTTCTCTTTACCATTTTCGAAAACGTATTTTAGAAAACAAAAAACAAAAAAATTTGTACACAAAACGCAAAACGTCCAAAATCTCGTTTTGGGGGATTTTGTTTATATTTCAACAAAAAATGTTCAAAACGCGGAAAACGCCTTTTGAGATTTTTTATTTTTTTTAAGAATTAATCTAACTTGAAAATAAGTCTAATAAAGATTTATTTATTTATTTATTTATTTATTTTAGAATTATCCTAACTTGGAACTAAGTCTTAAATAAAATTTTATTTAATTCAATATCAACATTACAAAAAAAAAATTGAGAGAAAATCCTTGTTATATTTCAAAAAATGCATTGATAAATGGACTCTGGTGGTTTTAAAAAAACTTGCATTTTCTGGATTTTAATAGAACTAGAGTTTCCTCAAATCCCGAACTTGATCAAACTGTGTTAATATAGACTCTTAATGCTCACATTAGTGTGTTGCATGTAACCATATTTTCAGTGTATTGTGAAAGGAAATTTAAGTTTAAGTCAGTAGTTTTCTGCAAGCAAATTAATTAAAATAGTTTAAGTAGTATTCTGCAAAATCTCAAACAAAACGTGTTTTCTAGTTTTTCATTTTCAAAAACAGTTTTCAAAAATGACAAACCAAACACGTTTTTAGCAAATTTGAAAACAAAAATAAAAACAGGAAATACAAAATATTTTCAAAAATAAAATACAAACAGAACGCCACCTTAGTTTTCCAAGGATTTTGTATTTAAATTGTGTAAGAAAAATATTATTTCAACTGGAAAAAATATTTTAAATAGTTTAATATATATTTTCCTGTACTTTTTGAAGATTCATTGTATAAATGATTCCAAAAAACGTATTTTTTTTTAACAATATTTGTGTAGTATTTTTATTTTTTTATTCATTTCGGTGTAATATGTATTTTTTATTTTTTTTATTTTCTGTCAACAGTTCTGTTATCGAAAAAGGACAATATCACGAGATCCACGAGTTCTTATATTACATCAGTCCAAATCGAGATTAAAATACCGGTTGTTTAACTAAAGATAAGTGTTTTGCAGACTCTGTTTTTATCTCAATGTCAGAAATTCATACTATCTTTTATGTCCTTAAAATTAAGTTAATAAAAAAATAAATTAAAAACAAGTTAAAGGAGGAATGAATTTTATAACTGTGAGTTATATATTTTTTTGTTTCAAAAAATACGTGTTAAGCATTTATATGTAAAATAATTGTGAAGTCTTTTAGTTTTTTATGTCATTCCTGTTTGAATGTGTAATATTTCATGGAAAGTTGACCAGATCTGGCAATATATAGTAACGGAAACAGAGTTATAATTTTTTATTGTCACCTTTCGGTAGAGATTTGTATGTGTGCACTGATATAATTTTTTTTTTTTTTTTTTTTTTTTCAGTCAACAGATCTGTTACACAAAGGTTGGAGAACAATATGGTAAGATCCACGACTTGTTGTACTAATTCAGTCCAAAGCAAGCTTAAAATACCCATAGTTTAACTCAGGATAGGTGTCTTGTAGCCTATGTTTTTCTCTCAAAATCAAGACTTTGTAATTTCTTTTATGTACGTTAGTCATTTTAAAAAAAGGTTTATGGTAGCTGATCATACTAAATTTAAAAAATGTCACGGGTGGAATTTACTTTTGAAATGTGATTTATATGTTTCTGTTTCAAAACATACGTTTTACTTATATGTATCTATAATACTTGTGAAGTATATTATATTATTTTATGTCAGTTAAGTTTCAATGTGTAATATGGCATGAACAGCGGACCAGGTCTGGTAATATAAAGTCTGGGAAACAGAATTTTTATTTATTATTATTTTTAACCTTTTACTAGAAAATTTTTACGTATGCACTAATATGTCACTAATTAATTATCTGTAAATGATTGTGTAATTTAGTTGTTCTTCTAGGTTTCATTTTATTAATGAAGCGGAAGGACACAATTAAAATGTTAACCACTTTGCTTTATTAAGATTATGTTACACTAAGTATTTCCTCACTGTTGTATCTCTTGAATATGGGAATGAAATTTTTATATGATTTTTTTTGTTGGTTTTTTTGCATATTAAGAAAATTCAAGAGATATTCAGATTTGTATCATTGTTTTGTACTTTTCACTTGTAATTGAATGTAACATGTTAGAAGTATATAGTGAGTAAAATGTATTTGTTTATATCATTTATGTAAAGGTATGTAATATAACGTACAGTTTAGATGAAATCTGGAATTTAAGGATTCCATATATTTTTTTTATTTGTAAACAAACACACATGATGGCTGATATTGCGTCAATCGGATCTAGAGCTTTCAAAAACTCTAACCAAAACAACCACACGATGAAAACATAAAAGTCACATTGATCAGGTATATATATATATATATATCTATTATTCGTACTTATTTCTTTTAAGTTGTTTCATCTAACGTCATTATTTGCATGGATGTGATAACATATATAGTAATAAAAACCTGATTCCTTGTTCCATATAAAATGGTAACTCTTACTCATATGGGTTTCACCGACAGAGGGTCAATGTTCTTATAAATAAGTGATATGATATAAATAGATGATGTGATTTGCCATCCATAAGTATTAAACATAATAGTTTGCACATTTCAAATTTGTTTTCTTAAATATGAATGTAATAATTGAGTATTATAATACCTTGTTGAAAAAAATATATGATACATTATATATATATTCACACGTCCACGTCCACGTCCACCTCCTCCGAAATGTCTCATTTTTTTAAAACTTAGATTACAAAAATTAAAAGTACCTTTGGAGCATGATGATTGTTCGTTATAGAGGCCATTATCGAAACTAAGCCCATCTGAAGCTATGCTGGATGATGTTGCATGGTTTCTTTTGTGGTTGAAGTTGAAATTTCTTTGTCCAAACATACTGTGAAATACATTGCTACTATCCAGTGTTTCATATTGAATACATATTTCTATCAGGTTGCTAGGGATATCTGTACGTTGTTGTGACATTCCAAATAATAAGCATTACACACAAATTTATTTTTTCACTGCACGTATATGTGGTTACCATTTGACAAATCCTTGAATTTAGATTGATTATGAGGCTGGTTCTATACATGATTGCATATCCTTGTCTCTGGTACATTGCACATTTTGATGTTCGGGATAATTTCATTGAAAACCTGGATCTGCAATTCAATCCAACAACTTTTTTAGGTAATCCGTGATCCCTTTCGTGAAAGATTCTTCAACTCTTATTAGCTTTGCATAATCACAACCATGCTTAAATGCAGTAATAAATTGTGCATTTTCTTTGTTAGAAAAATAAAAATGAACAGGGAATAAACACATTAGGAGATAAAATCCAAATGAAGATTAGATTTTGGTTGAAATAATAATATTATGGTTTGGAAATCTATGTTTAAAAGTTTACCTGTTTGTATTGGAATCTATATCATCTTCCTCTTGCTATTGCTATTGCTTGAAACGTGTTTCATGGTTTTGTTTTGGATGAATGCTTTGTGACTATTGGAAAATTAGTTAGAACAAATATGTATGGCTCACTGGTTCTGAAATTTGATTTAGGAAAGAACACGCTCGTTATTTCTTTGCACATACATGTTGGAGTGTGATTTGCGGTTGAGGTTTTAATAATGCATGGTGTGTACGTTTTTTAAGGGGTTGAGTAATGTTAAGTGAAACATAAAATGGGCAGTTATCAATTGTGTAGTGGGTAGTTTTAAACCCACTTAAAAATTTGAAACCATTTAAGATTTTTAAATACTATTATTTATTAAGAGGACCTTACTATTTGTACAAACAAACTGTACAAACAGTTGTACAAATAGCTAAAAGACAAAAATTTTGAATGTTTAATTACTATGTTATCCTTTTGGTTATAACTCCTTTAATTTTCTGATGTTATGTCTATATCTCTAAATTTATTGTTTACATAAAATGAGTAATATATACTACTATATGTTAATGTTTCTTCTTCAATAATTATATTTAATTCTTCAATTTTTTTCTCTAGAACAATAATTATTCTTCCTTTATTTACTATAATTCTAGTAAATTGTGAAAATTCTATAAATGAGGGTTCTTTTATTGCGTAGTCTAATAAATTATAAAATCTTCCTAAATCTTCTCTTATAAATTCTAATTGTTTAATTGTTTCTTCTCTTAAGTACTTAAATTCGTTTGCTTCTGAAGGATTTAATTCTATTAAATGTTCTGAATTCATAAATTATAAAACTAAATATTTAGATGAAAGCTATTAATTCAAATTCTCTTCAAATAGTTAATTCTTGGAATAGTAAAAACAAAATTTCAACATATGTAAAAATATGTAAGAGATATCATAAGCAAAATGATAAATTTAAGACTATGATAACAGTACTTGGATAATATCAATAAAAAAAAGACGATATATAATCTACCATAAATAATTAACAATACTTCTTTCTATCTATGGGTCCATCACGCTTCTTTGTAAATCTGATTTTAAAAGATTTTTGACCAAATACTCTTCAATTATTTATCTAAGTATTAAACACATCTTCAGAGGAGATCGTTGCTGCTCGAAAGACTACGCATTAATGGATGCTCGAAAGACTTACTCCAATACTTTCTGTTTAACACTTAAACAAACACTTCAAAGAGGTTTAGCACAATTCAGTTTCGTTTCCTACCTCTGAATGTACTCTTTTAACAAAAGTTTTATAAAGAATAAACTTATGGACTCATAAATAAATAGAGTATTACTAACTATTTTATGGCTTCATATATATATATATATATATATATATATATATATATATATATATATATATATATATATATATATCTATGTGGAGTTTAGTTACTCATACCTTCTGCTAATTGTTTCTGGATTGGTTTGATAGAAGGAAATTTTGAACTAGAAATGAAAAGAAAGACAATAGATAGAGAGAATATAGATTTTTATTGCTGAAAACCAATATGATTTTCGGATGCTTACAATGATGAGAGACTCCTCCTTTTATAGTTGGTAAAAGCAAAGTTGGGGAACAAGATAATATTCCATATCTTTTACATACTTGGCTAAGAATTAAAGTAGATAAAGTAAAGCTAAAGTTACAATAATTTCTATTGCTTTTCTAAAGTTTCACATGGGTCTGGACCCTCATGCATTGAATAATTCATGTTCAGACAAGGTAGGGTTCATCTTCATTGTAGTTTAGTAGGTCCCCACAATTATTACACTTGTGACCCATTTCTACCTCCATTAGTTGATGTAGATATTCATAGGCTCCTTTGCTAAGATCCAAATTCCTGACAAGTATATTCTCAGCATATTCTCTTAATTTCCATAATTGACAATTAACTGATTAATTCTTGCAATGCTGTAGATTAATAATTTGTCATCATTAGATTCATATACCCAAACATTAGTTTGTGTAAGGGTATTCCTTAATTCGGTGTACATGACTCTAAATCCCAATGCCCTTTTTTCTGGAATAGCTTGTATCTGTTCTTCTTTGTTAAATGATTTAATTTCTGGTTCTGAAAGAATAGCTTTGTTAGTTACTCCAAGTTTTACAATATGTTCTGCTCTTAAGAATTCTTCATCAATAAATTCTGGAATGGCTGAGTAAATCCTTTAAGCTTTGGTAATTCCAAAATTTGTTTTAACTGCTGCCTTGATAGAATTAGGTAATAATGATATTTCCTTCATATCCTTGCTAGGGTAGATGCACTGAATACGTCCTTGGTCAAACAGCCCCCTGACTGTTCCTGAAAAAATAATTGCTTTATTAATTTTTTGATGGCTAATTGTCCTTAGCCATTCTCCTTCTTTTGTCATCTTGTTTAGATACTCCACATACTTCAAGAATCTCTCTAGTTTTTTCATAACTTTCTCCTTTTCTGATAGTTCCTTTGTTACCACTGCTGGTTTTTTCGCAGCTTCTAAAAAAGTTTCTTTAGATGGTTCAATAGTTTTTCTAATAGCTTTGGAAGATGAACTTCCAATAATTGATACATTAGATACTTCTTCCTCAATAGGAAGTTCTATAGATAATTTCTTCACTGGAGAGGATTGAGATCCTCCTTTGTTCATTTCCTCAAAAGAATTAACCATTGACTTGTAAAAGGCTAGTTCATTGTTAATTTGTACAATCTGCGTCATGCAAGTATTCACATGGTTGAATAGATTTGAATAGTTGATATTCATTTGACCCATGGCCAAGTTAATTTCTTCTACTTTTTTAAGTATGTCTTCCATGTCTTGATAAATAATCTGCAATAACATTGTCAGTACCCTTGATATGAATAATTTCAAAATCATAATGGCTAAGTTCTACTTGCCATCTAATTAACTTTTTATTTGCAATAGTTGGATCAATTTCTTTAGTTAACCAATATTTGACTTGTGTATTATCGGTTCTAATTTTGAATTTTGTAGTAACAATAAATAATTCAAACTTTTTAATAGCAAATTTTACAGCTAATAATTCTTTTTCATTTATATGATAATTAGTTTGAGTTTGGGTAAAACTGCACTAGTGTATTGTGCAATCCTTTCCTCATCCTCATTTGGATAAATATATTTAAGCACTGCTCCCCATGTTGTTTCGCATGCATTGGTTTCTATAATCCAATCACATTCTTTTTTGGGTAATTCTAATTCTGGTAAATATTTACAAAGGTCTTTAATTTTTTGTACTTCTTCTTCTTCGTCTTTAGACCATGGTGTCCATCTAATTTTTCCTTTTAGTCTTTTTTGTAATGAGATTAAATGTTTTGCTAAGTTATGATGTGATCCGGGATAGGAGATGTGATCCGGGATAGGAGCTCAAAGGAGAAGTCAAGTCACGGACGACGCAACAACATTCGACATAGGAAAATGAACAATTTCCATGTTGGAAGCTAGTCGAGACGATGAGTGGATCAACCCCATTCAAGCCGTCGAAGAAAATTATGAAATCACAAGTTCACGGCCGTAACATACACTACTCACGACCGTAACTTACAGTGTCACGGCCGTAATGCAGTTTCTGTTAAATTATGAATTTTCGAGGAAAAAGGATTTACGGCCGTAAATAAAGTCTCACGGCCGTAACTGAGAATCAGAAAGCTTCTTACGGCCGTAAAGGAATTAGTCACGGCCGTAAAAGTCGGTTTGCGTAATTTTAGGATTTTATTTATTTCCTTATTTTTAGGTAGTTGTTTCCTTATTTAATTACAACTCTTAAACCTAGTTTTGACCCTATTTAATTACAAATCTTGCAAGTATTACTTTCTTCATTATTTTTTTTATTACTCCACATTTCTGGGGGTAATACATTTTCTTTAAATAAACAAGATGATGCCCATGTATCAAACAATGCATGATAATTTCTGCTAAGATATCTATTGTAATTCATTTTGGTTAGTATATAAATATGTTCTCTTCTTCCTTGTATTTTATTCATAATAACCTTGGTAAAACTAGATTCTCATTTTGTATTGTTAATAGCATTCTATCATCTTTTATGTAACTAGTTAATTACCCGTGCGATGCACGGGAAGAAACGTTTGGATAAAGATAATTCAATATGAAATTAGATAAATCATTTTCATAAAATAAATAAATTTCGCAAATAAGAGATAATATCATCATTTATTGATTTCATATGACTACAAATTCTGGAATACTTCTTTGTACACAACGTTGTTTGTTGATTTTGTTGTTCTTCCTTTCTTATCACAAATCAATATCTTTAATCTGGAACGATTTGTCACCCTAGAAATCGCAACATAAAGTTATCCATGTATAAGCACCAGGCGTTTAAGAAGAAGTTCCACATGCAAGAATGATTGTCCCTGACTCTTATTGATAGTCATGACATATGACACCATCAATAGAAATTGTCTTCTTTGAAATCTAATAAGTATCCTAGAATCAGAAGGATTCAACGATAACATTGGAATAAAGAACTCGTGTCTTGCATTGATGCCAGAAAAAAATTGACCTTCTAGAACATGGTCGCCAAGTTTTGTAACTATCAAACTTGTTCCATTACTCAATCCCTGTGTATGATCAATATTTCTCAGAAAGAACTTGTGTCCTCACTTATCTGTTGCAAAGGTCCACCACGTGACGCAATAGTGAGATCCATGTGTTCAAGTAGTGTGTCAAAATCCACCGACAATCAATTCGGCAATTTCATCTATAATAGAAAAATCATATTAGCCATCATTGGTTGCCCACCAACCAATAAGTATAAGTCTTAAATTTGAAGTGTTTCCTCAATCATCTTTTCTCAAACCGACCTAAATTGCCTTAACAATTTGTTGTATTTGTCTAGCATATCCTTCGAATCAGAAACTATTAAATCATGCAACATAGAATTGCATGATTCACTCCTACTCGGGGACATTAAAAGACATAAATTAAATTTTAGAATATCAAAACAAAATTATCCGTAAACAATATAAATATAAAAGCAATAAATACATAATACGTACCTCACGACCCTTTTTCTGCTTTCAATCTCATTCACATTGTCAACAATGTAAAGCGAGCAAATTGCAGAGCTGAACCGTCATCAGGCAATAGACTCTCAAGCTTATGAAAATTTTGATCGTGTAATCTGAAGAGGGGAGGCCCTCTACCATCATTTAGCTCATTATCTATTCCCTCATAGAAGTGAATGAAAACATCATGTTATATGTCCGAATGTTCTCAATGGAATTTTTAATCATGTCTCCCTGTCATATAACAAATCTTTCAAAATTAGATGATGATCTTCCATAAGAAAAATATTCACTTTCTCTTGTATACAACAAAGTAGGGGTGAACAAATAAACGGCAAAATCGAATTAAACTGCAACAAATGGTTTGGTTTGTAAAAATTCCAAACCACCTTAAACAATTTGGTTTAGGTTTCAATTGTCAAAATCGCGATTTCAAACAGCCAACCCGCCAAATTTTAAAAAATAAAAATAAAGACAAATGTTCAATTTAAAAAAAAAAAAAAAAAAAAAAAGCAATACACTTTTTATTGTCAACAAATCAAAATTGAGGAGACAAAGATTAATTTGTTCAAATCCACAATCATTTGAAAATAATTTTTCCTCCTACAATTCATTATCATCATCCAAGATATTTTCTTAAAATAAAATTTTTAATATAAGAGCTAACGATAGTTTACTTCTATATAATTAGTTTGTTTGTCAACATGGATTGATTCACAATAAAGCACTCAATTATAAACTTAATACTATTTTTGAGCTAGTTTCAACTCGAAATTTTAGATGAATATGTGTCTTTGAGTTCGCTTTGAAATATAGTAATTTTTTTATCGGCAATCCGTGGTTTCAAACCTAGGGATGGCAAAAAAACCCGAATGACCCGAAACCCGGAGGACCCGAAATGACCCGCCCCGTCGGGTTCGCGGGGCGGGTTTTCCTTCGGGGCGGACCCGACCCGCCCCGTGACCCGGTAAATTTTTTTTTTTTTTTTTAAATGAAATGAGAAACTAAAATAAATTTGATGAAGTCCAGAAGAATTGAACATTGGTGGAATTTAGGGATATGAGAATATACAACCACTATACCATTATATTATTTATTGATTTTTTCTTCAAATATATACATATTATTTTTAAAGTTCAAAGTTCAAGCTTAAAAACTCTAACTAGTTCAACGCCTAAATTTTTCACGTAAAATTTCATTACCAATTTATTTATTTAAAAAAAAAAAATAAATAAATAAAATTCGGGTCCTTAGCGGGGCGGGAGGTCGACCCGCCCCGCCCCGCGACTTCCCGGGTCGCGGGGCAGGGCGGGGTGGGGTGTTTTCGGGTCCGGGGCGGCCCCGACCCGCCCCGAACCCGCCCCATTGCCATTCCTATTCAAACCGCACCAAATCGCAAAAAATAGTTTGATTTTATTTTGTTTAAAAAATGAAATGGTTTAGTTTGGCTTGGAGAAATTCCAAACCGTTTTAAATGGTTTGGTTTGAAATATTATTAAAAATCGTGTTCACCCCACAACAAAATGAAAACTTCGAATTACGACATGTTTTATAATGCTTATTCACTCTCTCCTCGCACCAGAAATTTGCTTTGCAAAATAAATACTTAAATGTAGGATCTCCAATGTCTATGTACTCTGAACAATCAAACAATAGATGAAAAAGTTAATAATATAGATCATGCTATAAAAGATAAGATTTATTGTTTTGACCATTGACAATGAAAAACAATACGTATAAGAAACAAATTCGATAATCATAAAAAAAAGAAAAAAAACTAAAATTGTGATTGACAAAGATGCATCAAATTCATGGTATTATAAGTTTTTGCAATTTTTATACAACGTAATTGTTTTTTGATGAAAATTATAATATAATATTGATCATCTCAATTATCAGTTAAGTAAATTGGGAGACAATTTACTTATTGTTGTAAAAATTTAAGAATCATAAATATCTACACTACTTTAAAAGTATGGATAGGGAAGAATCTTTGACATCACGATTTTACCCTCACATTTTTTGCTTTAAACCAATTATACCCTCCTATCTTATCCATTAATTAATTAATTAAGTTAAAAAAATGAAGTGACTCATTTTGTTCACTCCTTATATTCTATTTTCTACAATATATATAAAAAAAGAGGATTTAAGAGAAACTTTTTATTATCAAATTTTATTCACACCAATGATTCCATAAAAAATAATCTTTCATTTATATATAAATATATATAAATCCACAAACATTTCTTCCGTCTATTTTTACTGGCCATTTTAAAAAATTTTGAATTTGATCAACTGATTTTAATAATTGAATTAGGGGAGTTCTATTAATACAAAATAAATTTATATGTGACATATAATAAATGATTTATTGATTTTTGAAAAAGAAAATATCTATAAAAAGTTAAATTATAGATTATTTTTATTTTTTTTATAATTCCTGCATTATTCACTTTTGTCAATAACGCTATAAATTTGTTAGGTTTTATGTAAATATTTTCCTTAATATTTTGTCTTTTATCAGTCAGTAATATTAATCTACAATACATTTAAATATTTTGTAATAATTTTCTTTATAAGGTCTTGAGGTGAGTGTTTGAAGTTATTGAAAAGGGAAAATGGCTAAAATGAGTGGTAACGAAGTTTTTTCACAATTTTTTGTGACCATCCAAACCGCACAAAGTGTGTGTCATGGTAAACTTTTCCCTGCGTCATCTTTTCTCAATTCTAAGTATGAAATTTGACAGCAAGTTCAATAATATTTTGTGAAATTTATTGGAAAATCTGCAATATTGAGTTTTCCTTACAAACCTGCAACATGTCGTCGGTATTTATTTCAAGATTATTTGTCGAATACACTATTTACTATTTCTTTATTCGAATTTACATTTCAAATTGATATTTTTTAGCTCAACAACTTTCAAAAAATGGTATTACTTCTATGAAGACAATATGTATCACATTCATTATACATGTAAGACGTGCAACGCACGTGCTTACTACTAGTTGAATTAAAAGTATGATTATTTAAAACAAAATTTAATACAAATTGATTAAATATTCGATATAAATATAAATGAAAATTCGATATTATATTTGTATGACAGAACGAAATTATTCATCCATAAGATTGATACCAATAAAATATCACAATTATTAAAAAAAGTTATTTACGTATTAAATGTAACTTTCTATAAAAATACTAATTAAGTTAATAGAACGCAATACAAAGGAGCTCAAATTTTTAGATGTACTAAATAACTAAAAAATTAAGATTATTTATAAAAAAATTTATACAATAAGATTTATTTAGTATTAGATGCGTGATACAACTTCGACATAATTTTGAACTGAAAATTTTGCATTGAATTTGTATGACTGCATACAAATACTTATTTGCAAAATTCAAAAAATTAAAAGATAAAAAAAAAATTATGAAAAGAGATGTTTAAACACAAATAATCAAATATAAGTAAGTAAAAAAAAATCTCCATAAAAATATTAAAGTGGAAGTACCGGTGTGAATACAATAAAAGTTGAGTTTTGGTCTTTGAAATGTGAAAGCAATAAAAGTTGAGTGTGAAAATAAATGAAATATATAATATATAATATTGTATAAAAAAAATCACAAAAAGTTGTGTCAAATTGGCGGGAAATTCTCCTCCTTTAATATTAAGTAAGATATGGTTTTACTTGCTCTAAGAAGTCTGTTCCTAATAGTAATTCCGTATTTACCTTTCCTGTATGTTCTACGTACATGTTTATGATTATTTCATTTCATTTCATTTATTCTTATTAGTAATTCTACATAAGTATCCATGAGATGAATATTTTCAAAATAATCTTGTATTTGAATTGGATTATTTGTTACTTTAAATTCTAAATCTCCTATTATGTTTTCTTTTATATGAGATACAGTTGCTTCGGTATCTATTAATACTTTCTGCTCTTTCCATTCTCCATTTATTCTAATTTTTATCATAACTTCAAATTGTTTTGTCTCATTTCTTTTAGATAGATTCATTCTTGGTATTTTTCTATGTATTTTTGTCATTATTTGTTTTTCTGAATCATTTCTATTTTTTATTTCAAATAATGATCTTGTACTAGTATTTCTTCTTAGGCTAATTGATCTTCTTCCAAATTCTATTTGTGGTTTATCCATATTTACTAATCTTCTAGCTTGATTGAAATCTATTTCTATATCTTCTGATATTGTCATTTTTAGATTTTCTTTAGCTGGTTTGTATTCCAATAAATTTTTAAATATGAGTTTTATTATGTGTGTTCTCGTAGCATTCTTAATTTTTACTTCATGTTTACTAGTAAAAGCATATATTGTTCTAATAGTTAAACTTATAGTTTTAGTTCCTGATTCCATATCTATTCCTCTTAATCTGTAATATAATGTTAAGGCCTTGTTTTTATTTTGTTCTCCCATACTTATGCTGAAATTTGGTCTTATTGTAAATTTTACTTTTTTGTACATTAAGTTTCCTGTTACAATTCCTATTAGAGCATCTTGTACTGAACTTACAATTCTATCATCTATAATATAGAATTCTATAGGTGTATCTATTCCTTCTCTAAAATAGGTTTTTGCTATAATTTGTACGGCTCCTAAATATATGTTCTTTATTTTTCCTTTTAGTTCAGGATTCAATATGTTTATTTATTGTCTTATAATTTCTTCATTTATTATAGGTATTAATGTATTTCCTGTAGTATCTCTTATGTCTATAGGGTGACTATGGTTTCTTGCTACATATGTTATTTCTTTGTTTTTCTGCCAAAATGGTACATTAAATATTTCTTTTGATTCTACATCTAATTTTGATTTTAAGATATTTTCATACATTTTAGGATTAAATATTAATCTTTCATTTAGTTGTTCTTCATTTTCTTTTAATTGGTATTCATATTCTTTAGATGTACATTTTTCACTAATTTGTCTAATCATATTTTTATATAAATATTCTTCTTCACTAGATTCACTTTCTTCTGAAAATTCTAATTTCATTATTGTATTTATTACTTCATGTTTTTCTAATTCCTAAATTTCTTCATCTTCGGGAATTTCTTCCCATTCTTCTTCTTGTTCAACATGTAATAAGTTGTAATTTTCTTTTTCTATTAATGAGATATACATCATATTTTTCTTTTTATCTTTCTTAGGACATTCTGGAGATATAAGTCCTACTTCTTCACATGAATAGCATTTACATTTTCTAGGAATTTTAGGGTATGTTTTTGTTTTGTTTTGTTTTTGCCTTAAATATCTCTTATATGGTACTCTATACCTTGATTTATATTGTAATTTATCATAGCATAATGATTTTTTACTTGTTTTATGGAATTTTATCATATTATTTGCTTCCATACATTTTTCTTGTTGCCTCATTTCTATAAATTATATTCTTGCTCCTAAACTATTATTACTTAATGATATTTCTAATTTTTCCCAATCCTTAAATAATTCTAAATTCCACGGGTTTGGTAATTTAAAGAATATTTGGTTCATAATTTCCATACCATATGTTTCCTGATTATATTCCGCCTTTTCAAAATATTCTCTACATTCACATGCAAATTGTTTAAAGTAACACATATCACATATTGATAGATTTTCTAATAAATATTTATTTCTTAGTTTTGAGCTAATTTTGGTATATCTGTCTATTACTAATGTATATTCTCTTTTTAATGCATCCTCATATCTGCTCAAAATAGTTCATATTTCATCTTGTCATTTCCTCTAACTTGTCCTATATAAGTTTCTGTTAAATTTCTCCACCATCTTGCAGTGGTTCCTATAAATGTATTTTCTAACATTAATTGTAATTGCTTTCCTGTTAATTCTCTAGTATAGGCCATCATAGCCATAGATTTCATCCATAATTCTAATTCATAATCTACATTTTGCACACATCCTAAATCTATTCATCTTTCTTCTGAACTAATTTGTGTTTCCATACTTCTCCATGGTATATATTCTATAGGATAATTTTTACTTGGCTTGGTGTAATATTTTTGTTGTGGTATAAAATTATTTGTTTTAAAATTTGTTTTTTGTCTTTAATTCATATAGATTTCTGGTGTATTTTGTGGATTAGTATTACTTGTATTTTCTTTTTTAACTTGGTTAGTTCCTAGTTGCTGTATATACTCTGGTGGATTTTGTCCTGCTGGTATTAAAGCTCTTTGTTGTTCATTCATATTAATTTCTTCTATTTTAAGATTTTAAAATTTTTCTATATAATCTTCTTCTGTTATGTAATCTGCTTCACCTTCTTCTTTAGGATTTTCCATAAAAAAATTTATTTGTTCAGTAATCATATTTATTCCTAATCTATTGATAGCTTTAAATTCTTTGTCAGTTATTATTCTTTTAGGTTTTCTTTTTTCCATTTCATCATATATTTTTGTTATATTTTGGTTTATAATTTCCATATTTTGTTGTATATTATCTAATCTTTTATGTAAATCATTTTTTCCTATTTCTTCTTCTTTAATTGTTCTTACCATATTTATTTGTTCTATAATAGTTTTTTGCTCTGTAATTTCTATTGGGTTTTCATATACTCCTACCATATTTCCTATTTTATTTATTTTATCAGTTATTTGCTTAATTTGGTTTTCTAAGGTTATTAATTGTTTTGATAGGTTATTTACATATTGTTTTACTTCTAATATTTGTGTGGTTATATTTTTGTTTATATCTTTATAATCATTAATTATTTCTATCATTTGTCTTATTTCTAATGGTAAATTATTGATAATTTCTTGAACTTGTTCTGGATTTTTTGCTTGTTCTAAGTTTTGTTCTGAAGTTTTATCTAAACTTATTCCTAATTTATTTAGTAAAAATAAATTTGTCCAATTTAATTGTTTATGTTCTTCAAATCCTCCTTCTCCTAATAGTATAAATGGTATAAATTTTTCATATGTTTCAGTTATTAATGGTCAATGACTATTATTTGGTAAATCTTTAGATTTATAATTATATACTCTAGGTTCGATTATTGGTAGTTTTTTAGACATTTTTCTAAATATATTTCTAAGTATAACTACTAGTTTTGATACCACAGTGGACAGGATCGTGATCTTGAAATTTAATTTTGCGGAATTATAATTTTTGTCTAATTCTCCTTAAAAATCTTTCTTCAAATTCATCCATATATCTTATATCTTCTTGTCTAATTAAGTTTTCTTCTTTTAATTTTAAATATTCATTATGTTGTAAAACTAGCTTTTTAATTTCTCTATATTTTTCTATAGTAATAGGATCAGTATTTAAGTCTCTTCCTGATCTTTCCAATTCTAAATATTCTCTATGTAAACTTCTAATTAAATTTGTTCTTTTTTCGTGAAGTATATGGGGATCATAAACAGGCATAATAATTTTTTAATTATAAAAATTTCAAAGTTATTAATTTTTAGAACTTATTATATGTTAAACTTAATAAGATAATATGTAAAATAAGGTATTGGTTATATTTTTAGCTAAATGGTAAAATAGGTATTAATTTATGTTTGTACACTAATTTGTAAGATTTATTTGTTTAGGTAGAATTTTTGTTATTAAGATAGTGGAAGCATATGGATGTCAGACCTGCATAGTGTCGAATAATGTAATATTCCAAATTGGATTGTGTTGCTTCAACTCTATTAAATTTTCTTTTTATTTTGAAGTTTGTTTAGGTTTTCTAGCATTATGCAGCGAATTAATAAATCATATTCGTAAAAATAAATTGGTTTCAATAGTAGTAAAAATGATTTTCTAGATAACATTACAATAATGTTCGATTGATTTCAAATTTCATTGTAAATATCATAAATTTTTTTAAAAACTTGTAATCTTTACAATTTTATTTCTGTCTAATTATTTTTAACATCATATTTTAAGTATATGAATTATGATTTCTGTTATGAAATAGAGAGAAAGAGAGAAGAAAATAAAGAGGCAAATAAACTTGTGTTTCATTAAGAATTAGAGCCCCATATATATAGGGGAAGAAATGGATATATAAAGTAATTATCCCTAGGGTTACAGGAGTATGAATGTCATTCACTAAATAGTATAATATTTATAACAATTTCAGTACATAACTTATATTTATTAAATTATTATACAATTCATTAGCGATTAATAAAACTAAAATGTAATAACATTTTTTTAGTTACTCATTTTTTTTTAAAAAAAAAACTTAATACACTCCAATAAAATACAGTAGCAAATGTGGTATTTTGTTGTTAATTATTTAATGTTTTTATAGTTGTTGATCACACAGAAGAAAATAACAATAAATTCTTCAGTAAGGTAATAAAAATAAAGTGCGGAATAGTTCATTTTTTCATTGAAGCAAAGTAGGAATAAAAAACATCACACTTCAAACCTGAAATAATTTGCTAAATTAAAACACTATTTCCTACATAGCAAACTATAATAAACATATTTCCCAAGTGACATAGATGATTCAGTCCTTTTCTATTTTAATTTTCTTCTTTCTTTTCATCATATATAGCCGACAGCATAGTGGATGATCCTCCATTAGTTATACAGCTACTATTGGTGGAATCATCAATAGTTCCGACATGTGCTCTCTTCAGGGAAGCTTGCTCGGGGCTGACATCAACATCACTACATGAATCATCTACCCGTAAATAAAAATCATCTCAAAACTTAAAGTACTTAAAATACTAAATAAGCATTCACCTATATATATCATGTTATGGAACAAAATCTTATATTAAAACATATACCTCAATTATCTCTTCCCCCGTATTTGCAAGCCACATAAGCAAATCAGGTTTCTAATAATAAAGAAGTAAAATATCAGAATCTATTAATTATTAACCAAATTTTAAAATAAAATGCTACATAGCTTCACACCTTTGTCACCTCTACTTGATTCCTTTCTGTGCTTTTCAATTAACTCAGAGTTATCGGAAATACGACTCATAGAATAAACTTTATCATTTTCTTCAATATTTCGGTCCCTAACATTCACTTTGAATAGGAGTAGACGTCCAACCAAATTCTCAAGCTCCACAGGTCTTCCAGATCTTGATATCGAATATTCACTTGTTTGTGCACATTTTCTCGATAAAGAGGTGATCCCTAAGTCACATACAATTAATCAATAAATGGAAAAGTAAAACAAATATTATGAGATTAAGTATGAGAGAATGTATTACACCTTTGCAATGCGCTCTCTAATTTCAAGAGCAGTTTTGCCAAGTAAATTAGTTTGCCATATATACCCCGTCCCACAACAGAAATATACAGTCTTCGGTTCCATCAACAACATTAACCTTCACTTTGTACCTTGGAATAGGACTGTTGGCTCTTACATTACATAAACGATAATAATAACGTTTTGGTGAATCATCAAGTTTCCTTAGACATTTTTTGCAACTAATATATGACCAGTCACTGTCCGAAACCACCGCGGATATTCTTGCAATCGCAAAGTAGAATCCAACCTGTATTGGTTTAAATTTAATCCAATCAAACAATTAATGGAAGAAATTGTCAATTGAATATGAAATGTTTTTAAAGATTATCAAAACAACCTTTTTACAATTTGCTAGTTCCTCAAGTGTCAAAATTTCAGTGCTACCACTGTCTAGTTCATCAGCCAATGTAGTAATAGAGGAATAGAGTATTTGTGCAATCTGATCTACACAGTTTTCGTTCGAACACTACCTTAAAAAAAATCAAATGATTTAGAATGAAAATATAATGTTAGAAAACAATTACAATGGATTTCAACACATTGATTTACTTGTTCTTGAATTCGCATATTTCTGTAATGCCAGTGTTGAATATTAGTTTGGTTGCACAAACCAATCTTTCCTCGAAATTTTTTTGGCCTACACATTTGAATAATCACCACCAGTACTGGTTCATTACCCGAACAATTCACATGGTTGTTGATTTCATCAGCGTATGCTCCCCATAGAGTGACGGATATTGTGTTGTTACTACATAAAAGTGTTAAAAAAAAAAATATAACAGAACAGTAAAAAAAAAAAAAAAAGAACCTTTTAAACTTAAAAAAATTGTATTACCCTAGATCTTGTAAAACGACATCAATGTGTTTTGGAGGAACTCCAGTTGAATTAATTTTCTAGTGTTGTATTGCTTGTTTAGCAACTACTTGACCAATGAAATCTGAGAAATAATGCAATGTTGCTGTCAGTCATGCTTAATGTCTTATAATGTAGAAGATGAACTTGAATAAAATAAACTCTCCAAACATTCCAACATCATCAACATTGGAGATTGTTTCGATCTGTGGTATACTTTTGAAGTGGAATATGGATTTGGGAAAACTTTTGTCACCAACACAAATGACTTCAGCTATTGGCATAAAATAGAGACGAAAAACATTGGTTGTAGCACGATATCTTCCAACGTTGTCTTTCACGGTCACATTTGTTAAGTAGTATAATCTTTTCACACACAGGTCATCACTGTGGCTTGTATACATTCGCCCTATATGAAAAGGAAGAAACGCAGATTCTGGAATACATTTTCTCCGTTTAAGCAGTTAAAAATTGCATAAACATGTAGTATTACCTCTTGGTCCACAAGAATGAGCTCCATGCTTCGTGCTACACTGGAATTGTTATTCATCGGAACAATGTATTTCCGTGCAACCTGTACATTGATTATCCAGTTTATTCTTTTTTTATTTATGTCGAATAGCAAAGAGGACTTGCATTTTTCCTGTTGAAAAGAATAAAATGATTTTTTTCGCTGTGTGGTAGTGGTCTCAGGAAATGGTATATATATATATAGAAGTTAAAATATGTGTAGGCTTCAATTGGAGACCTGCAATTCAACATATGCAAGGATTAGATCAATTAAAACCAAGAAAAATTAAATTAAAATGAAAGAGAAAGAAACTAAGAGATTATATAATAATTTCCCCCTTTTTGATTTGGCTCAGAAAATCAATCCACCACCACAAGTGCAACACCAAAATTTAAAGATTTGTACAACCACGAAGGAAGTACGGGTAATCACAAACCGAAACCGTTCACAAAGAAGGGCAGCCCACGAAGGTCACGAAGAGCACAGAAATTTCACGAAGAAGGCACTTGAAATTTCACATAGAAAAGCACACAGAATGCAGGGCTGGGTTCGGCCATTTATAGATGAAGAGTCATATCCCATAGATGATGCCAAACGGAATGGAGGAGAGTGAGCGGATGAGACTTATCAAAATCAAGATAAAGATTATCTTGATACTAACCAACCGAGAATAATGAGAATAATAGATAATGATAAGCTTTGTTCGGTTTTATCTCCTTTTTCCAACATTATCACCAAAGTCGAGTATCGAGCACCAATCCTAATTGGGTTGACTCTCTCAAAATACCCGACCAAGTGGGCTACAAACAATTGTGGTGTGGACTTAACCGTTCTTCAATATTGACTTATAAAAGCCTGAAGTTAAAACGGGCCTCGATTTTTCATTATCTCCAAAGGGGTTTAATTTGGTAACACATTTACCTAACAAACCTCCAGCTTGTTACCAAACTAACCTGTAAGCTTAACAAGGAAAAACTTAACAAGGAAACATAATAGCACAAAAGAAACTTACATACCTGTACCAATATTAAAAGACTAAAACAGTTTCTAAATTTTACAAAAAGAAGCACCTTAGTGCCCATAACTGCAGGGTTGTATTCTGAAAGAAATTTCTCAAGTTTTACCAGTTCTTGAGAAACCACATCTCTAATAAAATGTAATCTGACATCAATATGTTTAGTACGTTCATGAAAGACAGGATTTTTACACAGATGAATAGCAGATTGATTATCAGAATATACTGTCACATTTCCATCAAGAACACATAGTTCATTTAATAGACCTTTAAACCACAAAGACTCTTTAAAGGCTTCAGTAGCAGCAATATATTCAGATTCGGTAGTGGACAATGCAACAACGTGCTGTAGCTGTGATTTCCAACTAACACATGAATTACACAAAGTAAACACATAGGAAGAAGTTGATTTCCTATTATCTCTATCACCAGCATAATTAGCATCAGTAAATCCTTTCAATTTTAATCCTTCAGTACTAAACTTATATACCATTCCAACATTACAAGTTCTTTCAAATATCTAAACAACCATTTTAAAACTTCCCAATGATTGAGACCAGGATTAGACATGTACCTGCTAAGTGTACTAATAGCAAAAGCTAAGTCAGGTCTAGTACACACTTAAATACATCACAGATCCAATGGCATTAGAATATGGAATTTTCTTCATATATTCTTCTTCTTCTTCATTAGCAGGTGATTGTTCCTTTGATAAGATAAAATGATTGGCTAAAGGCAAAGTAACAGGTTTACAATCAATCATGCCAAATTTTCTCAAAATTTTCATAATATACGGAGTCTGATACAGAAATAGAATTGAATTTGACCTATCTCTTTCAATTTCCATGCCTAAGATTCTTTTAGCATTACCTAGGTCTTTCATGTCAAATTCATCACCCAACGTGGATTTTATTTCATTCAAGAATTTCAAGTTAGGACCAACAAGCAACATATCATCAACATATAATAATAAGAACACACAGTTATTATTAGCACTCCCCTGTTGATAATACAAACAATGATCAAATTCACTCCTTTTAAAACCAATGGTTTGCACAAAAGAATCAAAACGTTTGTACTATTGTCTAGGAGATTGTTTTAAACCATAAAGAGAGCGTTTAAGAAAACACACATTATTAGGTTTTAGTTTATTTTCAAAACCTTTTGGTTGATCCATAAAAATCTCTTCATCAAGTTCACCATGAAAAAAAGTAGTTTTAACATCAAGTTGTTCAAGTTCCCAATTAAAACGCGCAACTAATGCAAGCATAATCCTAATAGTGGTAGACTTAACAACAAGAGAAAAGATTTCATTATAGTCTACCCCTTCCTTTTGTGTGTAACCTTTAGCCACGAGTCTAGCCTTAAACCTTAAAGGCTCTCCCAAAGTATTTCCCTCCTTAACTCTAAAAACCCATTTGCACCCAACAATAGACTTGTTTTTAGGTCTTGGGACTAACTCCCATGTTTGATTTTTATCGAGGGAACTCATCTCTTCATTCATTTCTTTCACCCACTTCTCAGCTTGTTTACTCTCTAAAGCTTCTTCAAAAGTATTTGCCTCCCTATCAACTAATTCTTGATAACTAGCATAAGCTAACTCAAAATCAGACTCTAACCTTTGAAGCACCCTATCCGTTCTCCTAACTCAGTCTCTAGCTAACTGATAATCAGATAAAGGGTTTTGTTCTACTTGATGTTCCTCTAAAACCTCATTACTCCCAACATTTTCATCCTGATTGTTTTCTATCTCAAGATTTTGACGCTCCACCTCAATTTCTGTAGTGGGGATTTCAACACTCACAGTCTCTAAATCCTCTTTGGATTCGCCACTAGTGTTTTCTTGCTGTTTCTCTCACAATGTCACTCTCTAATTTTAGACACGGCACCTCAATTTCATTAAATGTAACATCACGACTTATGATGATTTTAACTCCAGTTTGACTTCTATCCCAAAGCCTATATCCCTTAACTCCTTCAGGATACCCTAAGAAAACACATATCCTAGCACTAG
Source organism: Ligustrum vulgare (assembly GCA_963555705.1). NCBI lineage: Eukaryota > Viridiplantae > Streptophyta > Magnoliopsida > Lamiales > Oleaceae > Ligustrum > Ligustrum vulgare. The sequence goes on from OY743174.1 coordinate 33,756,747, forward strand.
GTTCTAGTTTCCCCTCATTTTGATGAGAGAAAGCAGCACAGCCAAAAGTTCTCGACAAAGTATAGTCAGCACATTTACCATACCATTTTTCATGTGGAGTATCACCATTTAATGCACTAGAAGGTGTCAAATTAATCAGATAACATGCAGTAACAACAGCTTCACCCCAAAAAATATTTAGGAATACCAGAACTCAACATCATACAGCTAACTTTATCAAGTATAGTACGATTCATACGTTCAGCAACCCCATTTTGTTGAGGCGTATATGGAACAGTATTATGTCTAGTAATTCCACTTTCCTTACACATATCATCAAAATCATTATTACAAAATTCAAGGCCATTATCAGTTCTCAGATATTTTATCTTCTTACCAGTTTGATTTTCAACTTGCAATTTCCAAATTTTAAATTTCTTAAAGGTCTCAGTTTTATCTTTCAACAGATAAACCTACACTTTTCGAGAAAAATCATCAATTATGGATAAAAAATATCTATTACCACCCATAATAGGATGAGTGGCTGGCCTCCACAAATCAGAATGAATATATTCTAAAACTCTCGTAGTTTTATGCACAACAGATTAGACAGATAACTTATAATGTTTACCAAACACACAGTGATCACAGAATGGCATGTTAGATACACAATCTTTTCCAAGCACACCTTTATCATTAAGTAATTTAAGTCCTTTAATGCTTACATGAGCTAATCTATTGTGCCACTTGTGTGTTTCATCAGTGTTGGCAGAATTAATAGAGGAATTAATCATTTCAGAAATTGTCACATAAATACCATTTCTTCTGATACCTTTATACGTAACCATGACACCCTTAGTCATTTTTAACATGCTGTTTCCAATTTTACCAGAAAAACCCTCTGATTCTAAAGCTCCTACTGATATAAGATTTCTAGCCATTTCAGGAATATATTTGACTCCACATAATTTGAGCACATAGCCAGTATCAAATTTTAAAGTGATATCACCAATCCCAGCAATTTTATAAGCATGGTTATTACAGAGAATAGCATGACCACTTTCAGATTCTTGCATATTTTCAAACCAATTCTTATGAGATGAAACATGAAATGATGCACCAGAATCAAGTATCCATTCATGCAAGTGTTATTTCACAGTCATATTCACTTCAGTAGGTTCAGAATTCAATAATACATAGACTTCACAAAGTTCATTGTCAGGTGAAGTAACAACATTTGCTTCATCACGTTTTTCTTTTTGCTTATTTTTCTCAATATAACAATCTTTAATAAGATGTCCAAGTTTACCACACCCATAGTATTTTCTACCTTTTGTTTTACTTTTTGACCTGAACCGACTTCTACATTTCTTTTTACTACTAGATGCATGTCCACTTTGGTTATCATATGTCCTAGATTGAGACATACCTCTCATCATGTGGACCTCACTACTTTTTCTTTCAATTTTCTCAGCTTTTAACTCCAATTCTTGACTCAACGACTCGGTGACAATTTTAGTAGTTAAAGTCTCTCTCCCGTATTTAATAGCACTTTTAACCTCTTTATAAATATCAGGAATAGCATTCAACAAAATAATAGTTTTATATTCTTCAGGAACTTTTTCACCACAAGTAGTGATATCTTGCACAAGTTTATTGAAGAAATCTAAACTGTCATCTAAGTCTTTGGAAGGATCAATTTTAAAGCTGAAAATACTTTCAAGCAGAAAAAGTTTATTAGGAGTAGACTTTAACACATAAAGTTCCTCCAATTTATCCCAAAGTTCTTTCGTGGAGTCCAATTTACCAACTTTTCGTAAAACAGCATCAGACAAATGTAAAATTATAGAAGTGTATGCCAAGTCATCTAAGTCCTTTTTCTCTTCCGCGGTCAAATTTAAAGGAAAAGTGTTATCAATAGCCTTTGAAACATTTTGTTGAACAAGAATACCTTTCATCTTTTGTTGCCAGGTAGAAAAATCCCCCTTACCGTTAAAGACCCCCATCTCAAAATGATGCGCAGACATTTTACCAAAAAATGCAAAGAACACAAATTCAAGAATGTAAAAGAGCAAAGGACACACAGATTACACAAAGTAACCAAGAACAATATTCCTATGGTTTCACAAATATACGCTATTCTAGAACTCCAGGATTCCGTGAGAATCAAGTTCTCAGGTCAAGGGAAGAAACTAGAATAGGAGTCTGGGACAAAGTCTAGGTAAATAAGAGATAACTAAAAGCAACTGAATTCAACAATCAAAGAATATGACAATAATTTCACACATAAATTTAAAGAACTCAGATAAAGCACGTAGTCCTAGGTTCTAAGCAATGGCTACCAAGCAATGGCAGCCCCCAATCCTATTGACCACCCCACACGATGGTCTGCTAGTGCGGTAAAATTAAAAGAGTTCCAGCCAATTTACCAGAGCGGACTGTCTGTGTCCGTATATCGAGAGATGCGAGTCCCTAGAGTTATTTTTTCAAACCCTATGGTTCTGAAAGCTTTTAATCCCAATTTTGAATTTTACACCACCAAGGTAGTTCTGGACAAATTTAACTGCTGAAACTATAAATCACAAAACTAACAGCACACAGTTGTTAGAAATAGTAAAATAAAGATTCTGGGAAAAAAAAAATTTCGCCGGAAAATCACACGCTACACATCCAGAACCACCTCGACCTGATGAGTAAGGAAGTGGTCAGCGTTTCACCAACCGGTCGCTGGTTTGGCCGGAATCGTGTATTTTCAGTTCGAAAATTTCGAACTTATCGCCTCTGTTCTTCCAAATTCTGATTTTTCTGGACCAAAAAACTTCACCAACAGCTCTGATACCAATTTTTAGGCTTCAATTGGACTTGAAATTCAACAAATGCAAGGATTAGATCAATCAAAACCAAGAAAAATTAAACTAAAATGAAAGAGGAAGAAACTAAGAGATTATATAATGATTTCCCCCTTTTTGATTTGGCTCAGAAAATCAATCCACCACTACAAGTGCAACACCAAAATTTGGAGATTTGTACAACCACAAAGGAAGTAGGGTAATCACAAACCAAAACCATTCACGAAGAAGGGCAGTCCACGAAGGTCACGAAGAGTACAGAAATTTCACGAAGAAGGCACTTGAAATTTCACACAGAAAAGCACACAGAATACAGGGCTGGGTTCGGCCATTTATAGATGAACAGTCCTATCCCATAGATGATGCCAAATGGAATGGAGGAGAGTGAGCGGATGAGACTTATCAAAATCAAGATAAAGATTATCTTGATACTAACCAACCGAGAATAATGAGAATAATAGATAATGATAAGCTTTGTTCGGTTTTATCTCCTTTTTCCAACATTATCTCCAAAGTCGAGTATCGAGCACCAATCCCAATTGAGTTGACTCCCTCTAAATACCTAACCTAGTGGGCTACAAACAATTGTGGTGTGGACTTAACTGTTCTTCAATATTGGCTTATAAAAGCCTGAAGTTAAAACGGGCATCGATTTTTTATCATCGCCAAAGGGTTTAATTTGGTAACACATTTACCTAATAATATGCATTCAAAGCAATCTGAATAAACTGCGGTAAATAACTTCCAGCTATCAGCATGTAACATGGAACATCCATAGTCCACTTCGTGAAACTGCTCACAACCACCGTCTCACATTCAGTGAAATTTAAATTCTGGCAGAATATGTAGAATTGCAGTAACTTCTGAAAATTGTGAAATTTAAAATCTCTAAATTTTAAAATCAAAATATTTGACAATTGAGATCTGGTCAAAATCAATTGGCCAGAATCTCAGTTATCATTAGTAATATATAGATATAGATATAAATAGATGGATTTTCTTCTTGTTAAAAAGTGCAACTGTAGTTGCATTTGCTTTTCAATCGGTGTTGAATGGAAATTTAGTTTAAATTCTTTAAATATTGGTGTGGGGACAGATCGTCATGCTCTATCCCGGAACCACAAGCGCAATTTCCCGCCCCAATATCCAAGTATGGTAGTTTAGGGCAGTTTCCTACCCTGTTAATATTATTTTCTGATTCATTTTTTCATGTTTTTTTGGAAGTTGGATTGTGTTAAAATTAAAAATGGGAATTCAAGTTGGATTAGTGACGAATGTGAGTTGGAGAAAATAAGATTAAGAAAAAAAGGGTATTAGACTGAATAAGAAAGAAGGTTTAGTAAATTTTGTTATATATTTTTTTCTTGTTTACTACTTTAGTACATTATTTTTGAATTACAAAATCATAGTAAAAATTATAACCGTTTAAAATTATTCCTTGACTATGTATTTCATCATTCAATGGCAGCAATAAAATAATTGTTTATATTTTCTTCTTTACGATTTTTCTACAACCAAACAAATCATTTTCTTTTCTCTCTTACTTTTTCTAGTTATTTAGCTTCATTTCATTAGATTTAACCCCTTTATCCATTTTTAGTTTCATGGTCGATCTGGAATATTGACATGCGAAGGGTTTTTTTTCTTTTTTTCTTTTTCCTTTCAGAAAAAGTGTCGAGTCCAGATCATTAGATCTTTAAAGTATCGATGACGATGGGAACACAATAAATTTGACGAAAAATATTGTGTATAAAGAGATTTTCGAAAATTTGTAATGTTCTTGATAACAAAATGCTTATTATTATTTACAATGGCACTGCCTTTTGTTAGTTTTTGTTGATTTTTTCACATTGCTCTATTTTAATACATTATTTTTGTCAATAGAATATGTTTGTGCATTACATAGGTGTGTAACTAGTCCAATCAAATGGTAAAAGAGAATTCTTGTTGCGGATATCCAATAAGAAAAATTCGAGTCCAAGACATAGGTGGATTTAGATCTGCTATCCCAAAATGGTGTTTCCTTAGCTGTCCACCCCCATTAAAATTATACACATCTCCACTTTTGAATGTAACTATTTATGTAGATTTAGAATCTGTTTTCTGACAAGTATACGTTTACAATTTTAATTCAGATGAAAGCTAATTAAGGGATACCATTTTGGGACAACAGATCTGGACAAGACATAGGTTACTACATTCTAATCCATAACATTAAACATGTATTTAGTAATTCATATTATATTTTGTTGAAAATTTGAAGTTGTATTCCATCGTATCATATCATTGACTTAATTTATTATGTATTGAAGAGCGGAGGTACTAAGGCAGGTAAGTGACGTGAATCGATTGACATTAACATTTCTGGACGAGCATGATATGAAAAACTAAAGAGTTTACATGTGTTTAATATTGGGCTAATTAGGCTAATTCATACACTTAATCTCTGAATTTTTAAAATCAGTTAATTCTAAACTATTTTACAAAATTAGGTGAATAAATATAACCCAAACCCTAACCTCATTTTTTCACAAGCCGCATCCCCACAAAGAGGTAAGTGAGAGAAACTATCGCACCAAAAAATGAAGTACAATCCGCGAGTCGCCTCTTCCCATCGTAAGAACCGTAAGGCTCACTTCACTGCACCGTCGAGTGTCTACCGTCTATTATTGAGCGCTCCCCTCTCATCTGACCTCTGCACTAAGTACAACGTTCGATCCATGCCAATGCGCAAGGACGACGAGGTGCATGTTTTCAAAGGAACCTACAAGGGCCGTGATGGTTAGACCAGTGTTTGATGGAGAAAAGGTCGAATTCTACGTGTTGAAAAGGCCATTTGTAGATGAATTTCTGGATTTTATAAGCCAGAGATTTGAGATTGTGGTGTTCACTGCTGGGATTGAGGAGTATGCCTCACTTGTGGCCAATAGGTTGGATTGGGACCCCAGGTATCTCATCGACTGTACCTAATGATGTAGACTGCCTTTCAAAATGATGGTGGTCGTTGGCGATGATTGGTGGTGCTTGGTGGTGATGGGTTTAGGTGGTGGTAATACCTACAAGTCCAGAAACTGCAGTCCAATAGCCATGGCTGTAGTTGGTGGTTAGTGGTGGTGGTGATTAGTTACATTTGTAACTAATGGTGTGTTCGCTGTACAATTTTCAACTACACATTTTACCTAGAAAATACAAATAAATCAAATTAAACTAGTTTAATGAGACGTCGAACGATCCAAAAGTTATAATTATATTTCAGATGGTGGTTGTAACGATGGTTGATTACAAATTACGATACGAATTACACTAATATTTTACTAATTCATAAGATACAATTTTAATTAATTACAAAATTGGTTGTGATTAAAAAAAATTGATTTTGATAATAATTTTGATATTTGTGTAATTAGTTACAAATCACCAAATTATAAAAATTTTCATACCTAAATGTTTTTAATTATGAACTTATGGAAATTACATATTGCCCCAATTGGGGGTGTTAGGCTGGGCCTGATGACACCCAATGCCCATTGCCAAGTTGGTGGGCACACTAACTTAATTTAGGGGCAAGTTTTAACCCTTTAATATTTTGGGCCCAAAGTCAAAACTGCAATTTAAAATTTCTATTTTATTATTTTTAATGTTTTTTATTTGGGTTATTCGCAAAAATACCCTACCTTTAGGGATCAAACTGAAATTTACTTCAATTTTATAAAATTTGAAAATTACTTAATATAAAATTGTAAAAACTGAAAAATACTTATGATACTTCTCAAATAGGTTAGTATCATACTATGATATTTATGATACTTTTTCAATTTTTTGTAGTATCGCAATATGATACTTATAATACTTTTAAATTTTTTCTAATATCACAGTGTGATACTTTTCAATTTTTTCTAGTATTACAACTTAATATTTAACAAATTTTTATGATACTTTGTTCCAACATAAAATCAAACACTTTTTATATACTATTCACTACATTTTTGTCATTTTCTCAGCCCCTTTAAGTATCAGAGTATGATACTTTACAAATTTTCACACATTGTATTCTCTACATTTTCCCACAACCACAACCACCACCGTTACCTAACAACACCCAGTATCACAGCTACTTTAGAAATTTTTAGACATTGGCTACTCTAACCACTTAGTAACAACCAGATGTAGATCGGTGATGAGTGATCTCGTCATGAAACCATCGCTGTAGCGATAACATTTATCATCGGAGATTGTTTGAGGTGATGACTTTGGTGGTGAAACAGCTAAAAAACTGTGAGAAAGAGAGTGGAGTAGCAACTAATCGAAAGAAAGAGGAAGAAGAAGATCTGACCGGAAACAACTCCAATATTCGGCCATCCAAAGGTGAAAAAACGGCCAACATCTAAACCGCATTGTCAAGGAGAACACTTGACCAGGAGGTGGAGTGTTACCGGCGGCTGAAACAACATTTTTGACAAAAAAACTTAAAACTCAACCAGAGCTACAATCTCAGATTTCAGCCACATCTAACCTTTGATTGACGAACGGACACCAGATTTGAGTTCACGATGTCGAGGTGCACCTTCTATGATCTCTCGTGGTTTTTTGGCTGCAGCTTTGGTGGTGGTCGGCGGCAGCTTTGACGACAATCGCTTGATATCCGGTTGATGTGCGTGGTGGCGGTGGTGACTGGTGAGTCGGCTGTGGTGAGGTGCACCTTCTATGATTTCTCGTGATTTTTCAACTGCAGCTTTGGTGGTGGTCGGTGACAGCTCTGACGACAATTGCCTGAAATTAGGTAGATGCGTGTGGTGGCGGTGGTGACTAGTGAGTCGGCTGTGCTGAGGTGCACCCTCTACGATTTCTAGTGACTTTTTGACTACAGCTTTGGTGGTGGTTGACGACAGCTCCGACGACAATTGCCTGAAATCCGGTTGATGTGTGTGGTGGCGGTGGTGACTGGTGAGTTTGCTGTAGTGAGGTGATAGGAAGTTGAGGGGAAAGAGTGTGAACAGAGTGTGAAGTATTTTTCAAAAAAAAAAAAAAAAAAAGGGTATTAAAAATCAGTTTTGTCATCTAAAGTGAGTAATTAGTACAATTATCCCTTTTTATTTTTACTTGTAAGTCCAGTACATTAAGGGACCAGGTCTTAGTGTTTTCCATATTTAGGACATCATTATTAGGTTTTTTATTGCTTTTGAATAAGAGTGTTTGCAATACGTTCAAAAGTATTTATTGTTGAGGGTTGTAGGTGTGCCTACAGCAATAAGATTCTCACGAAACTACGTTCGGGTTACACGTGGACCTTTATGGCCATGCTCAGATCTCATAGGATTATATTTGGTTTTGCCTAGTGGTTTAATTTTTATTATAGTTCAACTCTAGATCTAATTCATTGGGCTTATAATTTAGAGCCCGTTTGGTGTAGGAGATTTTAGAGGAAATTTGAATTTTTTTGAAGAATGTGTGATTGAAAAGGGGTAAAGTACATAAATACAAAACTTTAAGAGCTTATTTTTTAATAGCAGACATTTTAAAAATTATTTTAAGAATATAAAATATATTACCAAAATCAGGTAATCAGGCAATGTAAATCATAGTGACAGTTTGTAATTAATTACAATTGTAACTTAATTTCAATTTTGTGGTCAGTTATAAGTGTAACTAACTAATTAATTGCAATTAAGTTGCAATTCATAAAACATGACATATATTTTTTGTTAAAAAATAATTGAATTAGTTACATTCATCTTAATTACAACTTAATTACATTTTGTAATTAGTTACAATTTACAATTAATTACAATTGTAACTTTATTTCAATTTTGCAATTAAATACAATTGTAATAATCACCACCTAAAACCATCACCACCAACTATTTCAAATTTGTAATTAGTTACGATTGTAATTAGTTACGATTGTAATTTTAACTACAAATGCAATTAATCTGATTTTGTAATTAATTACAATTGTAATTTTCTTTCAATTTTTCGATTAATTACAGTTGTAACTAATAAAATTGTAAAACATGTTAGATCTTTTTGTTGAAATTAATTGAATTATTTACAAAATTTAATTAGTTACATTCACCTTAATTACAACTACAATTACAACTTAATTACATTTTGTTATCAATTACAATTTATAAATAATTACAATTATAACTAATAAATTCGCAAAAACATTAGTGTAATTCATAATTTATAATTAATTCGTCTCAACACCATCACCGTCGTTGCAGCATCACCATCTCAACACCACCACAATTGCCTCAACCAAAGGAAAAACAACTGATCACAATCTGGTGAATTGAAGAAAAGATGAACAAGAGGAAAAAAAAAACTGGGAAAATCTAAGCAAGTCCTCTAAGATTCAACCAACAAAAACCAGGGTACTAATTAAGAATTTCCGAAATCGTATGCCAAACAATTATTAGATCCACCCAGATCCACACCAAATTACCACCACAAAAATGCCTAAACAGCCCCTATAACCTCTAGTCCACCACTGTACACAATGGAGGAGTTTGATGTCTTGGACGAATGCTTGACGACCAAAGATGAGCACAGGGAAGATGGCAGTTGATGAGCAAGAATAGAAACCTTCATCCTATTAAAGTAGCTACCAGTCCTTGTTTGCGTCGACAATGTGGTCAGTGGAAAAGATGGTGGTAGCAACATGGAGGAGGAGGAGGACGTTGGAAGTGAGGCGGATGATAGAGGGAGGTAGAGAAGATGTACATGGTCGGGGTCTTCTAGATTTCTAGAGAGAGAGAGAGAGAGGCTTTTAATTCTTATCTCCCTTGTATGTTTTCTAACTGATTTAACAAAATATTTTCAAATTACCTGATTTTAAAAATTTTAAAAGTAAATATATGATTGAGCCTAATTAGCCCATTGAAAAGAGGTTGAAAAGTATAAAAGTTGCGAGTCCCATAAAAATGTGTGGTTGAAATTGAGTTTTGAGGTAAGTTGTTCTGTTCACTTTATTTTTCAACTCAAAATATACATGCAAGTGTACGGATCGTGAAAAGTAATAAAATTGATAAAGGAGTCCAGATTATCGTCATACGAAAACTGTTATTAATTACTGAAATTGTTAGTTACTATCTCTATTTGACAGTCAAAGATTGTTTTGAGAATATTAAATTAAAATCTATGCTGAAGAAATAAATGAAAAAAATGTTTTGTTTTTAAAAATGATTGTAAAGTAATTGAGATTCACAGTTTTCACCTAACCAATTAAATTAACTTTAGTTCCGGTTTTATTTCCTAAATATGAATTTGGTCTAATTCACTAGTGTATATTGAAATTCCTCTCTCGAGTTTAAATCAATTCTACCTAAATAAGTCATCCGTGTATCTCTGTAGAGGGTCAGAATCACTCCTTATCTAGATCCATAAAACACAAGAATTCACACACGACCACGATAATAACAAAAGTATATCTTTATTTCTTGTCCAATTACTGAAATTTATTTCTAAGTCTAGTTTATTAGCTCACCTCTCAAATTATGAAAACAAATCACTAAATCATGAATTAGTGGTCAATTAACTTATACATTAAACTCAAAATAAAATCAATACATGCAACAAATCATTAAAACAACGAATTTGGAATTAAATTAATAAAGTTAGGCTACATCGTTAATCTCAACATGAAATTTAGTTACAAGTCATGATTAAATAACAAAAATAAAAATAAAAATGAGCATTCATTGAAAATAACATAGAAGAATGGAAAGCATTCACCAAGATTCAATTCTTCTTGTGATTTGCAATTCTCGCCCATTTGCTATGCGTTGATCTCCCAAGAATCCAATGTAAAAATCTGAGTTTTAGGTTGTTCTTAGGTGAGACAAATGTCCGGAATTCGTGCTTCCCATGTTGTATTTATAAGTTTTGAAACAAACATGTTAAAGCCCGTGCAGAAAAATTCCACTCGAAGTCCAGCTGGATAGCCAAGTAATCGCTTGGTCAACTCCATGCTGTCGCTCGGAGTTCAAGTTTAGACACTGATGTGATCCTAGGAGGTGGGTCACAACGAACATGCGGAATTAACCCCGGGAAAGTTCCGAATTCAGGTTGGAACAGACGGTAACACTACGACCCAAGCCTCAAGACGCAAGAACCAGGGGTATATTAAACTCGAGACCCGTTACGATGCGGAAACAAGAATCATAATGGGGGAACGCCACAAAGGTTGTCCACGCCGTTGATAAGTTCAATTGGTGAACGCCAAAAATATATGATAATCTTTGATAAGTTCGAAAATTCATTCAAGAACAATATTTGGGAGAGAAATAACTCAACACAATTTTTATTCATCAAAGTCTTTTTTTTACATTGAATGGAAATAGAATATAAATAAGCAAAACTAAAACCTATCAACCCTAACTGGCTCAAAATAGAATTCTAATTAAAGTAAAATACTAAAATAACTAAATAAAAGAAAATGAATTAAAAATCTGCAAAATATGGAAAATCCCGAAAATCTGATCCGCTAGCTATTTACGACCGTGAAGAATTCAGTTACGGCCGTAAGTGATTCTCTGATCCAAAATTGATGTTGCATGTTGCGGCCGTGATTGAAATTATTACGACCGCAAGATTTCCTTCATGTTAATGTTACGGTCGTGAAAATTTGTTTAAATCAGTGTACAATTGAAATCTCGCATCTTAACCAGTAACTTGATTACGGCGTTGACCTTCTGGACGTTACGGCCGTAAGGATCAAACTGGTCCTTTTTAGCTCCAATTTGCAATTAACTCCGTTTTGGCTTGAATTACTTGAATTTTTCTGTCAAGCCTGCTATGACTTCGATTGTCGAGGGTCCGGAACACATCATACCCTCATTCTTTAGGATGATTCGTCCCGAATTGTCCATATCTTGTTGTTGAGTCTGCCATAAGAATTATCCATATCTTGTTGTTGAGTCTTTATTTTCAATATTTCGTGTTCTTCGTATTAGTCATAATTTTCTAGTTTTGATCCATGTTAAAATCCAACAAAAATTCAAAAGTGTTTTTTTATTCATTTTTTGTCCAAATCAAGTCTCGTTTGTTTTGTTGAATTCGTATCGAATTTTTTGGATTTAAAAATTTTTTTATTTTTATTTATTAAATCCGAAAATTCATTCAAAAAAAAAAGTTATTCCAAAATTCAAGATCAACTTTCTTGAATTTCTACAATATTCTTGATATTCTTTCCTTTCGAGTCAAATTCAAGGACCACTTCCTTGAGTTTCATAGCACCTTGTTATCGAATATTTCCATTCCATTCCACATCCAACACAATGTCTAAATTCAGGGAAAAACCTCAAACAGTTCCTAGAGTTAGGAGGGAGAATATGATTGATCATAAACTTAGAGTTGGAATTGGGGATGAGCTGAAAGTATTGGAAGATGGTGCTTCAAAAATAGGAGATGGTGTTTCAGAAATGAGGGATGAATTTGATGAGGTGTTAAAGGAGGAGATGATTGCAAAGAGAGCAAGGGAAAAATTAGCCAAGTTGCAACGGGAGAGTGAAAGGGAAGCTGAAGCTAAATTGCCAAAGGGGAATGAAAGTGAGACTGGAGGGGATTAAAAATTGGAGTCTCAGGATATGAATGTTGAAAAGAAGGAGGGAGACTTGAAACATGAATTAAAAAATAAAAATTCGAATTTTGAAATAGTGGAACAAGCTCCGAATTTTGAGCTAGGAAGTGAGGAATTAGAAGATAAAATTTTGGGTAGCAATGAGGGAGTGCAAGAAATTGTTGATGAAAATGTAGAGTTAGAAGAGGTTGTTGGGCTTGAAAGTACGAAAGGTGAGAAAGAAGTTTCAAAGGGAGAACGGGGTGAAGAGAAGGGCCTCGTTGTTAAAAAAGTAGAATTGGCGGTGATGATTCATGAATACCAGGATCCATACCTTGTATCTCATGAAACTAACATTTCCATCCCCATTATATTTCAATCTTTCTTGCAGGTTTCTTACACTTGGGAGCTTGAATCACACCAATCATGGCAATTCACGCTCGTGCTTCAATACCTTCATGTTTACCCATTGAAGAAGTACTATTGGTTGATTATAAGGCATGGAGGAAATTTTTTTCCATTTGATCCAGGTGGAGTAGTTGCGCAACATGAACAACACTATGATTCAGGACGAATCATCCTAAAGAAGGAGGGAATGATACGAATCGTAGTGGGCTTGATGGAAAGAACTATAAATCAAGCCAAACAAAGCTTCCAGCATATTCGAAGAGCTTCACAGATCAAGCATTGCGAGAGTGAACAAGGTTCGAGGCTAAACCAAGTGAGCAAGCCAAGAGACAAGCCGAGAATCGAGTTGGAAACAAAGAAAATCAAAAATTATGCAGAAGCAAAGTTACGACCGTAACCAAATATTCTCACGGCCGTAAGTCACTCTCGGATCAAAATGAAGAATTCCAGGTTTTCAAAGTTACGGCCGTAAGTATTTTGGTCACGACCGTAATCCTTAAGCAGAAGTACAGTTACAGCCGTAGGTGATGCTGTCACAGCCGTAAATCCAATTTAACGCAAATAATGCGAATTTTTAATTCCATTTCGTATATTTTATTTCCTTTTCCTATTTTAGTATTTTAGGTCAATTAGGAGTCTATTTTGAGCCCAATTAGCGGCTATGTTTGTTTCACTTATTTATATTCATTCCCTTTCATTGTAACGAACATACTTTGATTAATGAAAATTGTGATGAGTTATTTCTCTCCCAAATATTGTTCTTGAATGAACTTTCGAACTTATCAAATATTGTGAGATATTTGTGGCGTTCACCAAATTGAACTTATCAAGGATCTGGACATTTCTTGTTGCGTTCACCTCTTTGTGGTTTTTATCTCCGCATCATAATGGGTCTCGGGTTTAATATACCCCTGGTTCTTGCGTCGTGAAGTTGGGGTTGCATTGTTACCGTCCGTTCCAGTCCGAATTCGGAACTTTCTCGCCTTAATTCCGCGTGTTCGTCGTGACCTCCCTCCCGGGACCACATCAGACACTGCCTCGTTTTTTGAGCACCAAGCAATCGCTTGGTTCAATAGATGGCGATGTCTTGGTTCTATGATTTCCTTAAAATTTTCATCTTTCATTCATTTAAAGTTGGTCCTCATCTTTTATTTTCACCTCAAGTCCTCCATCTTCTAATTAGAGCAATATATGGTCCTTACACTTTTTATTTCTTCCAATTCACTTCTTTTTAGATTCATTTGACCTCCCCGACTTCTCTTGTGTGCAATTAATCTTCATTTATCATCATTTCGCATTCAATTCATTTCAAATGCTTCATTCCAAATATTTTGGGATGTTTTCTGAAATAGTAACAAATAATAACTAATTAGGTAGTATTTATTCTAAAACGACAATACAATATATAAGTTTTAACATATAAATAAGTGTATAAAATGGTCTTAATTATCATGTTCAAAAACTCCTAAATCAAACATGGGCTTATTCTATTCTTTTCAATTGGGATTTTTTATTTTTTATTTTTTATTTTTTTTTAACGAATGTAAAATATTCACTCTTTTCGTGTCACGCGATATTGCTTCTTATATAAAACACTATGCTTGTGATTATGAATAGAATTAAGGAGATAATTCACATGTCAACCCTCAATTTCCACGCTAAATCACGTGCTTAACTTTCACTTTAGTCGAACTTTTAGCATGGTCTTTTGGGTAGCCAATAATTCTGGGGGACACCGAACATATAGTTCCACTCAAGACAGAGTAAATATTATTCTGCGTAGAAATTATGAGTTACTTTTTATTCAATTTGAGAGCGACACGTGTATAGTGCTTATATCAGGATTCTGATTTTCTTTTACTTAAAAAATAAAATAAAAAATGGTGTAGCCCACGCATTGAGAGTAATAACCGATCCTACCATGAGCCATTGATTAAGCACAGATTATACCTCCTAGAGTCATGGTGAATGTGTGGTAAGTTATAACTCCGCTTGCTAAGGGCAAAAATCCATTTTGCAAGATTCGAACCCTTATCCGATAAGATAAGAGCATTTTTTCATCCATTCCCTTTATTGTTGGGAGATGTGCCTTGGGGCATGATTTTCGTTTACTGAGAGCACGAGAAATTAACTTAAAAGTACTCGAAATGTGAGGAGGAGATTTTGTTTCAATTAAAAAATAATAATAATAAAATCTCTAACCCTCATTTTAGGATAATATGAATAATAATTGTAAGAGGAAATAAAATCCTAAACTGGTACAAGAAACTCTTGAAATTTAAATCCATTATTAAAAATAAAGTTTTAATGGACTAAAAAGAAAATAAAAACTCAAGAAAACGAATACTCATAATTAAATTATTGTCAGTAATATTAAGCCCCTATTTAGTCTGGATAAAAATCAGATTTTTAATGAATTTTGATAAAAGTTGATGAGATGTGTATTTGAAAAATTATGAATCCAATAAAATATGTGGTTAAAATTAATGTTAACTTTTAATTTGATTAAATAAAAAATCTTAGTGAAACCAAAGAGGGCTAAGAAATAAAGATGGAAACATCTTATTTTTGGTTATTTGTATTTTCGAGAAAGAATTTGTGGTAAAAAATTGATTTTGAAAATTGTATGAGGTTAAAATATTGTATTAAAATTGTAATGTTTATAAATATTGGTTTTTGGTGTTTTTAATAAATAAATAAATAAATAAATATTGTTTGAAATACTTTTGCCCAATACAGACTAAGACGTAATAAATTTGACTGACTTTATTAAAATCAGTATCCCTCAAAGTCGGGCAACAAATTTGTCAAGATTATGGATAGAATAATTATATTAATTGCGAAAGTCAATAGAAATTGGGCAGAGGATTGCGGGATCAATACGACAAAGTATTAATTAATTAATTAATTAATTATATTAGCGTAATTCTAGGAAAATATATTTAAGTGACATTTTTAAGTGACATTGTGACATGAAACACATACATTGGGGGTGAAAAAATAAGTGATATGACAGTTATTTTTACAATCCAATGTATATTTGACATGTTACAATATCACTTAAAAATATTAATTTATCCATTATATTTAGTTCGAGCAACTTACATTACATGCCTTAGCTACTCTCTCTCTCTCTCTCTCTCTCTCTCTACATTCAAGCAAGCTTTATCTCTCTAAGAGTATATATACATCATGGAATAGGCTTTTAGCAATGAGTTGGAGATTATTCTGCCATAGAAGCCGACGATAGAAGATTATAAAGGATGAAAGGGAATAGTGAAGAGAAATTAATGAAAACATATTGGTTGAGGTCTTCTTTGCAGAAGAAAAAAACTGCTTCAAAATCCACTCTTATTGTTTCCTCTTTATTCTGTCTTCTTCCATTGCTGTTTTTGGCTGCTTGGCTTGACCTAGTAAGTTTCTCTCACCTCTTTCTTGCATGAAAAACTTTTAAATTAAATTTTTTTTCTCTCTCTCTCTTTGTTTTGTTTAGATTATGAATATATGGTGTTATTTTAGAGAAAAATAATTCATTTAGTCAACTCGACTCCAAAAGTAGGAGAATTGATTGTCATGTCATCGTGGTAGATATTATAATTCGTAAGAGGTTCAAATTTTGTTTTAGATAATTTTCTCTTGTTTTGTTTTAAATTATAAGATTTTGAAGACACTTCAATATATAGATATCTATACAGTCGAACAAATGAATATTTTTAAGAATTCAAATTATTGTTGTCTCGTAAGAATATCAAAATTTCTGCATTTTAGCCTCCGTTTGGTAAACAATTCATAAAAATCACTTAAAATTTCTACAGTTTAGCATCCGTTGGGTAAACGATTTATAAAAATCACACAATTTCTCAATCATTTCTTAACCATACACATTTTCTCCCTCCACCTTTTAACTACACTAGTGAATCATCCCGTGCGATGCACGGGAAGAAATTTCTAGATAAAAATAATTCTATTCGAAATTAAATGAATCCTTAAACAAAATAAATAACATTCACAAATAAGAGATAAGTTCATCATATATTAGTTTCATATATAAACATTAACCTTTTAGGGAGAAGTCATACATGCGAAAATGATTGTGCCTGACTCTTGTTGATAGTCATGGCATATGACACCATCAATGAAAATTATCTTTTTTGAAATTTAATAAGTATCCTGGAATTCGAATGGCTCAACGCTATCCTTGGAATAAAGAACTTGTGTTCTGCATTACTGTCAGATATGACCTTATAGAATATGATCGTCAAGTTTTGTAATGATTATTCACTCTCTCCTCGAACCAAAAATTCGTCTTGCAAAATGAACACTTAAAAAAGTAGGATCTCCAATATTCATGTACTCTGAACATTCAAACAATAGATGAAAATTTTAATAATAAAGACCATACATATAAAAGATAAAATTCAATATTTTAACCATTGACAATGAAAAACAACATGTATAATAATAATAAAAAAATAAAAAATAAAAAAATTGCGAAGTTGACAAAGATATTGCATTAAATTTATGATATTTTAGGTTTTCAATATTTATACAACGTAATTATTTTCTGATTGAAATTATAATTTAGTATTGATCATCTCAATTTTTAGTTAAGTAAATTGGGAGACAATTTATATATTGTTGTGAAAAAATATTATAAAATTTGAATTAAAATATAGCAAAGAATATCTTGGCATGGTTAATTACTTTTCAAAATTTTTAAATTAACAGTTAGGACAAAAACCATTAATAACTATATCATTTCAAACAACATAAATAAATTTTTTAACCGTTAATGTTAAAAAATGTGATATGAGACTTTTTGGAATAAAAAATTAATTAAGAATTAAATGTAATTGTCATTGAAATAATTTTGATAAATAATGTAATATAGGAAAAAACTTTAATATGTATATGTAATAAATAAATAAAAAATAGGATTTACTTATAAAAATTTCAATACAATGTGATTTATAAAAAATACGAATGTGTATAAATTTTCGATATAATTTTAATTGAGAATTTGACATTGGATCTGTATGACTGAACCAAATATTTATCCATAAAATTAAGACCAATAAAATATCAAAATCATTATTAAAAATTAATTACGTATTAAATGTAATTATTTATAAAAATATTTAATAATTTAATAATACGCAATAAAAAAAGCTCCAATTTTTAGATGTACTAAATAACCAAAAATATGATTATTTATAAAAAAAAAAATATACGTATGATGTGATTTATAATTTAGTACTGCCTCCGTCCCATAAAAATAGTCCTCTACTCATTTTCACACAGATTAAGGACAAAATAAAATATAAAATATTAACTTCACTCTCAAAATATAAAGTGGACTATCTTTTTGGGACGGACAAAAAAGAAATAGTGAACTATATATCTTTGTAGGACGGAGAGAGTATTATCTAGTAATAAAATCTCGACATTTTTTTTAACTGAAAATTTTACTTTGGATTTGTATAACTGAACACAAATATTTATTTGTAAGATTGAAGACATTAAAAGAACACTTTTTTTTTTTTTTTTTTATGAAAAGAGAGGTTTCGACACAAAAAAGCCAAATATAAATAAGTAAAACCAAACAAATTATCGTTGAATAATATATTTTTTCTTCACTCAACGGCCGAAACCATTAACATATCTATCCAACCCAAAACTATTCTAAATAGCCCAACATTAGTTAACACATTGCAACCCTAACAAAGAAATCTAGAACATAATATAAATAGACTATTAACAAATCCTCATATTCCGGTATATCGTTGTTGTGATAGGAAGAAATCTGTGTTTTCCTAGAAAATTCCTTAACAATCATCTTGTAGATCCATTATTAGTCCAAAATAATTTTGCATTCTATATTATTTTTGAAGCTTTCTCTACAATATTATTGTTTTAATATTTTTTCTTTTTTGTTAGAAACTCAAATCTATGTTCAATGATTCAAAATATCACAGGTCTTGAAGAAGAGAATAGTGTCAATCCTTTTTACTTTTTCAAAAAATGATTAACAATTTTTTATTTTCAACTGGTCTGTAATATTAATAACTAATAAGCATTACTACCGCACCGGAAATTTTGAATTATAAAACGTGATAAATAGAAGGTGGAGTGGAAGGGTCATGTTAAACGGTTTACATTTTTTCAAAGAAATAACCCTGTAATTGGATCTTTTATTATTGTGTATATCTTCATAATAATTATATATAACGGAAATGAAAGAGGTTGTACATCGGGAAATGGGGAAAAAAGGATACAGAAAACAAAAATGAATAAACAGATTTTGAAACAAGCGAAAAAAAATAAAAAATTCTGAAAAAACAAAAAAGGAAAATAATAATAATAATAATAATAATAATAATAATAATAATAATAATAATTGGCTTTTCAATGTAATTAGGCGACGGGAAATAGAAGTCATGTAAACACAATAAATATTGAAGACTGCAAGTAGACGTCAACGATTTTAAAAATGATAAATAAATATTGAAGACCCAACTATTTTTGAAGTGAATTTTGAAGTTGGTTATTGGGTGGGGAATATGAGCAGTGTGAATATGATAAATATTGAAGTCCTCAAAATTTGGGAAATAAATAAATAAATAAAATCTGCACATATCACAAGAGTTTTGGAGGGAAATTGTGTAGTTGACTACCATTGACTAATATACTTTAATATAGATAGATATTTTACGTCAAAATTATAAAGAAATTAGTTTATAAACTACTACATTGTTACCAAACGAAGAATTATTCACTTTTTTTGTAGTCTAGAACCAAAATAAGTGAATACAAAGAGACGAAAATTATATAGTGTCTACTTTGGACACCATATAATTTACCCATTCCGTTACGTAGCGAATGAGTATTGCCTCCTCAATCTCAGAACCACTTATCTGTGTAAATGCCTGAGCTCATATCCACTTCCAATCAATATCACCAGTTACGTGATGGATGGGTAAATGAAGATATGTAGAAAGAGAATAGGATTTATGGTGGAGTCGACTTGACTTGTCGTTATGAGAGGTTTGGAATTTGCTGCTGTTTTTTGTTTGTCTCTAAATTTTATGGACTTTCACTCCAGCCGACTGTATAATAAATCCGAAATCTTTCTTATATCATTTTTGTCATTTTTTCATGAAAATAAATTCTCATAGGTTTGCTGGAAAAATGTTTTCTACCTTGAGTGGAATTTGTGTTAAGTAATTTTTGTTATTGTTAATTGACTTATTTTTTTTTAAAAAAAATTATTAATCAAAGCAAATACATCCAATTATATTTTCTACCCAAATCATTTCCATGAATCCAATTCCTTGGAATTAGTTTTATTTTCAACTAACTTACACCCTCGTAATCAAACGGACGCTAAGAGATTCTAATGAATAAGACAATTAACTGTTGAAGGAAATCCCTCTTTAATAAAAAACAAATGTAACATTTCAAGAATAAATCCTATTACTGGGTACATATTCAATCTGTTTAATAACTAATGGATCTAACTCATTGTACAAAAACTGTATTTAATTTGTTTCAATTCGTTAATAGTCTTTCTATTTTAGCGTTTTCATTTTTATTTTTTTAATGAATTTAGAATCAATAAATATATGAGGTTTTTGTTCATCTGTTTACTTATAACGTTTCTTAAAGAACTATGTAGAAACACAAAAATATTGTGATTTTTTTTTTTATAAATATTTTGAGGTGAGATTTTGATTACACATTTACACTAGTTAGTATTTTCTATAAGCTAAATGGTAGTTTACAATGTGTTCTCTAACGCAATCATTACATTTTATAAACCAATTTATAAACAACACAATTTCTTAAACCACTTTTTAATCATCCAAATTTTCTCTCTTCACTTTTCAACCACACATCTTACTTTTTGAACAGTAAAAAAATCGTTTATAAATTACTACCGAAAAAGTAGTTTCGACCATTAATGCTACCTGCCCAGCTATTATTATATATATATATATGTTTTGGCATATATTCGTGGATTCCAAAAAATATTTGTCCAAATTTAAAATACTACACTATCAAGAATTTAGCACGTTTGGCCATACATAAATCCACAGGTACTCTGTAATCTGTATACTGGATCAGCATATTTGACGATTGCATATGATAAATAATAATCATTTACATAGTCATTCTTTTTTTTTTTTTTTTTTTGTAATCTCAAGAGCAGTTTATAAGCACGAAAAAGAATGACGTATAATTAAATACTGCAAGGGTTTGGATTGTAGTTAGCCTCCCAATTAGTCTCAAAGTAGGCCAATCTAAAAATGTCAAAGACAAACCGGACAAAAAAACTAAAATAATAATACATTTGGTCTCTGATTGGTAAATGTTCGTTCGTTTGTAAACTTTACAAATTGTTCGGCGGCTGTATCAGCCATTTTTTTTAAAATATTTTTTAGGTAAATGTATGGTTAAAAATTGGAAAGAAAATATATGTGTGAGTAAAAAATAATTTGAAAAATTGTATTATTTTACAAACATTCATTGATTAAGAGCTTGTTTGGTCCATAGAAAAATTTTAGTTTTGTGGGGTTTTTTTTTTTTGTTTTTGTTTTTTGGTGGATGTGTAGTTTATATTGGTTTGAAAAGTAAAAAAATTATGGACTTGACCATGAATTAATGGTGGAGATTGAATTTAAAAAGTTTTGATAACTTTTCATAGACCAAACAATCTCTAATTCATCACATCATCTATTAAATTAAAAATTATAAACCAGTCAACACACCAAATAGAGGCTCTTGATTTTGACTTAACCTGGAAGATAGGCTACAAGTAATGTGATGGGTTGAGCCAAAACGAACCTGCCCTAGTCTAATTGGATGTTCTTAACCTCTATACGCTGCGTTCGGCAGCTATGCTGCCAATTTTTTTTTTTTTAGGTAGATGTGTAATTGAAAATTAAAGAGAGAAAATGTGTGTAATTAAAAAGTAGTTTGAGAAATTATATTGTTTATAAATTTATTTATAAATTGTAATCATTACATAAAAGAACGATGTGTAAGTTACCAAGGTTCTTTTTTTTTTTTTTTGTTAAATAATTATTACAATTTATAAATTAATTTATTAAAATTATTTTTTAACTATACACATTTTTCATCTTCACTTTTCAGTTACATATCTTATCTTACAAACATATATAAGCCTCTTTTCTTTAATGCAATCATTATTAAAATTGTAGTAATTATAAATTGATTTATTTACGTTTCTGAAGTAAAATGTGTAGTTGAAAAGTAGAGAGAAAATGTGTATGGATAAAAAGTGATTTGAAAAATTGTGTTATTTATAAATTGATTTATAAATTATAATAATTGTGTTAAAGAACATATGCTCAATTTATAAACAACATAACTTTTCAAACCTTTTTTGAATCACACACATTTTCTCTTTCAACTTTTTAATAACATATTTTACCTCGAAAATATAAATAAATCAATTTATAATTGTTCGACATTATCAATAGAGTTTAAACCAATTTATAATTGCTACAATGTTATAGAACAGACCCTTTTGCTTATGCACGCTCCTATTTGATTTAACTAAAAATCAAATATTTAATAGATTTCGATAAACAAAAATGGTGAAATATTTAGTTAAAAATTAGATAAAATTGTAGATCTCATTAAGTCACCGTTTGGTAACATAAAGAACATATTTTCTCGTCCTCAGGGCACATCTCTCAGTTGTGAAAGAGATGGTGGTTTAAAAACCAGCATCGCTTGGTCAGTGTTCGAATCCGACCCTTACTAAGTGCAAAGGTAAGCCCTCACCTTACACTTTGAAAGATATAACTTGCGATTTACATCTTCCACCAAGA
Organism: Ligustrum vulgare; assembly: GCA_963555705.1. Lineage (NCBI taxonomy): Eukaryota > Viridiplantae > Streptophyta > Magnoliopsida > Lamiales > Oleaceae > Ligustrum > Ligustrum vulgare. The sequence continues at coordinate 33,779,399 of OY743174.1, forward strand.
CCCAAGACATGGCAGGTGGGGGTCCTTAGGGTTGGGGTTCAACCTTTTTCTTTTTAAGAACATATTTTCTCAAATTATTTTTTATCTATACACATTTTCTCAAATCACTCTTCAATCGCATAGTTTACCAAAAAATATCATATTCTTTATTTATTAATTAATTTTTTTTTTTTTTTTTTAAAAAAAGAGGCTAAATTTATAATTGAAAATTAAAGAAAAACTAAATTCTCAAAAATGTGGCCAAACTTCTAAATTCTCGACAAAAAAATGTCACGACTTGAAAAACCAACAATTCTACTTTCAAGAAACATGTATGGCTGAAACCATGTATGCTTGCGCTCCGTTGAATGCAATCATTATAATTTATAAATTAATTATAAATTATATAATTTTTAAATTACTTTTTAACAATATATTTTTCTCTCCACGTTTAATCATACATTTGCTCTCTACTTTTAATCACACATTTTACCTTAAAAATATATATATAAACCAATTTATGATCCAATTGATAACACTGTAGTGATTTATAAATTAATTTATTTATGATTTTTTAGTAAAATGTGTTATAAAAAATGAAGATAAAAAATTAGTTAAAAAGTTGTTTGAGTAATTCCTCAAGAAAAAAAAAAAAGTTGTTTGACTAATTGCTAAACAGAGTCATAAGAACAACTCCAGTCGTTGCGCAATTTACACCCTTCAAAAACCACTTTTACATCTCAATATACACTTCAAAGGATCTATATTAAAGTTTTGCTCCAATAGTGAGATATAAATTATAATATATAAATTTAGTTTTTGCACAATTTTTTTAACTAGTAAATTTTATGTTAATCTATTTTTTATTTGTGCATATATATAAATCTTACGAACAAATCGACTTAAAAAATTCGAATTTTGGTCGAGAAAATAAAAAATTTAAAAAAATGTATAAATTAATATAAAAATTCAAATGGTAAGGTAAATTAATATAATAAATTTAAATTATGTATCTCACCTCAAAATTTTATGAATTGAATCAATTGATAGCAAAATTTAAGTAAATTTTGTATCATATGGATTATGGAGGTGTAAAATAAGATGCAATTGTATATTTATTTATTTTAAATCTTTGACAGAAATTTACATCTCATTTTACCTTGTCATTGGAGATCATTCGAACTAGAATTTGGAGATGTAAATCGAACTATTTTGCACCAACGTTGGAGTTGTTCTAGTCTAATGCAACCCTAACTCCCCTTTTTGCAGGCTAAATACGCAGGATTTTCCTCTCAAAAAGCAGTCCGAAGTTCTCCATCAAATTCAGATCTCCAGTTCCCTCTAGATTGCTCTATATGGAACCAAACCAATACATGCCCAAAAAACTACCCAACCTCATACGAACACTCCAATCCGAACCCTTCATTGAACACCAAATGCCCAGAATTTTTCCGATGGATTCACGAAGATTTAAGGCCCTGGAGAGAGACAGGAATCACAAAGGAAATGGTCGAAAAAGCACGCAAAACTGCCCATTTTAGATTGGTGATTTTGGATGGGAAAATTTATGTGGAGAAATTCAGGCAATCAATTCAGACAAGGGCTTTGTTCACAATGTGGGGAATTGTACAGCTTTTGAGGTGGTACCCTGGGAAATTGCCTGATTTGGAGCTCATGTTTGACTGTGACGACCGGCCGGTGGTTCAAGCAAACCACTTCCGGCGGCCGGATTCTGGGCCACCGCCATTGTTCCGATACTGTTCGGATTGGAGGAGCTTGGATATTGTATTTCCGGATTGGTCGTTCTGGGGCTGGTACTAATGCTTCTCCTACCCTGACCATTTTAGTTCATGTTTGGCCAAGATTAATTAATTAATTAATTATTATTATTATTATTATTTACAAATACAAGTAAGAAAAGAAATATCCTATTTAAATATATTGGCGAAACATGGTCTCGGTGCTAGCATGAACGTGTGGTCAACAATAACATGAAATCAACGCATGTTTTATTTATAATAATAATAATTTTGTCCCAATGGTAATTAAAAAAATTATATATATATAATAATCGCAGGGCAGAGACAAATATAAAGCCATGGAGAATAGTGTTGAAGGAAATGAAAGAAGGAAATAAAAAAAGCAAATGGGAAGACAGAGTTCCCTACGCCTACTGGAGAGGAAACCCCAATGTGTGTCCATGGAGGGCTGATCTTATGAAGTGCAATGTCACTGATCAAAATGACTGGAACACCCGTCTTTACGTTCAAGTAAGTCTCTCCATATATATGCTAAGAAATTATTGTAATCTTAAGAATTTATTTTTCAATTATATTTGTGTTCAGGATTGGGATAAGGAGGCAAAAATAGGGTACAAGCAATCAAATGTTGCAGACCAATGCACCCACAGGTTATTTGAATTCTCTAATAAGTAATATCTAGTTAGTTAATTTGGAATAATATTGAACACACATATAAAGATTATGTCACTTATTTCAGATACAAAATATACATTGAAGGATGGGCATGGTCTGTTAGTGAAAAATATATTTTAGCCTGCGATTCGCCCACATTGCTAATGACGCTGCGTTGGCATGATTTCTTCATAAGAGGCATGATTCCACAGCAACATTTTTGGCCAGTTAGGGACAATGACAAATGCAAATCTCTAAAATTTGCAGTTGAATATGGCAACAATCATACTCAAAAGGTAATTTTTTTTCTCACCACACTACCTACCAACAGAACATTTTGAACTGGTATTGTGTGTTTGATGCGTATACTTTAAATGGACAAGATAATAACTATGTGTCTAGTCGACTATAGCAAGCATGCCCTTTCGTTAGCAATGTTTGTTCCACACGACGCACTCTTGTGTCCATTGACGAAACACTAATTTAAAGGGGCTTATGCACCTGATCCACTCGCTGTCAACATTAGAGAGCGAGCGAGCAAGCAAAGGATCAATTAGCATTACCTCACCCAAAATTGGCACATGAGCACTCGAAACATGTGAATAGTTTCTCATTGGGTTCCCAAAAAAATATTTGCACTATCTTTTATATTAAATTAGTAGCCCGTTTTGTAACTATCCAAGGTAGTCATCACGTTTGATATATTGAACTGAACATAATTATACATAATTAAGAAAGAATGAATACACTCTGTTTAGTCTGACTCTTATCAGAGTCTACCGTACGAAACATGTCATGAATATTTTAGATACTCAAAAATATAATTAGTATGCATAACTGGATAGTACAATAATTCATTAAGATTTAACTTCTCTTTCTTCCTAACATTTTTTATTACTAAGAGTAAGACTGGTGTGCTTTTGTGGGTTTTTTAGGCAAAGGCCATTGGAGAATCTGGGAGTAGATTTATCCATGAAGATCTTAAGATGGAAAATGTGTATGATTACATATTCCATCTTTTAAACGAATACGCAAAGCTCTTTAAATACAAACCCACAATTCCTCCAAATGCAATGGAGCTTTGTGCAGAAGCAATGGCATGCCCTTCAGATGGGATATGGAAGGAATTCATGGAATTATCCTTAGAGAAATCTCCAAGTAATTCAACTCCATGCACAATGCCTCCACCATATGAGCCCCAACAATTGAAGTCTTTTATTGATGCAAAGGTGAAGTCTTCAAAGGAAGTTGAGGCATGGGAGAATGACTACTGGGAGAAACAAATCAAGAAACAATAAACTTTTTTTTTTTTTTTTAATGCTAATTTTGTAATTATTGTACTTAGATTTTAATGGAGATCAGAGTAAATGGGATATCTATTATCTATTAATTAATTGTATTTAATTCACCAGTTAATTGAAAGAAACCATGACTATACATGCTTTGAGAGAGTGATGAAGAGGAAACCATGAAGGGCAAATTACGCTAATTCATATGTTTACCTTTTTATTTATATAAATCAGGTATTTTAAAAGTAATTGTACCCAAGCGACGTCAAATTATATAGAAAAGTGGATTTTTTCTTTCTCCAGTAGGGTGCGTCGTTTTCTCCTTCTCTTTAGAAGGCTTTGCCACCGACTTCATCTACAGTAGTTTTCAGCTATTTTTCGTTTCAGCTCAATTGGTCAGAATTTCGTCGACTGTAGTCGGCTATTGTTTTCTCTACACAGTTTCATTTCCTTCTTTCTACCAGAAGAAGTTGTATTTATTTAGAGGTAAACAAAGACAATTTTAAGGAATTTCTCCTTCAAATACAGAGGAGAGGGTTCTGGCGAGGTAAACAAACAAAGATTCATAAATTTCTCTTTCAAACACAAATGAACTAAACCTGACCAGAATTTTGCCTTTTGCTATCGATCAAACATAATTTGGGAACAAGGAGCAACAACGTATTGCACTCTCTGGATTCAAAGAAGAACATATAAATTAACATATGAGGGACGTTGTTTCTGTGAAATTTGTGTTATTAGCAAGTTTTGCATTGAATCGAATAGGATTATTTGTGAATTTCATTTACAATAAACAGTGTTTGGAATGAATTCTTTTTGTTAAATTAAAAGCTTTTGTTTTTACCTTGATTCCTTAACAGTAATTACCGATTCCTTAGTAATTAGTCTTTTACTTGATTCCATTTGCTTTTGTTTTTGTTTGATTTTTTTCTTTTTCTTATGGATGATGTAGTTGTGGTGGTGGTGGTGTTGAGATAGTGTTGTTATTGTTGTTGTTGAGACGATCGTTGTGGTGATGGTGGTGGAGGTGGTGATATTGAAAGAGTAATTAAAATTATAATTGTAACTAATTATAAATTGAAATAAAGTTACAATTATATTTCTGACGGTGATCCGACGACGACGGTTGTGACGGTGACTGATTACAAATTAGACTAATGTAATTAATTACAAATTACGAATTACACTAATATTGTTATTAATTCATAAGTAACAATTATAATTAATTACAAAGTTGAAATAAAATTACAACTGTATTTTCGACGGTGGCTGGGCGGTGGTGGATTACAAATTAGGTGGTGGTGGTGATGGTGATTAATTGCAATTGTAGTTAAAATTACAAATGTAACTAATTACAAACTGAAATAAAGTTACAGTTGTGATTAATTACAAAACATTATTCTGATTTTTTTTTTTTAAAAAAACTTGATTTTGAAAATTATTTAAATACTTGTATAATTAGTTACAAATTACCTTATTAGAAAAATATTCAATCCTAAATGTATGTAATTGTGTACTTAACCCAACAATGAAACAGAATAACGCTAAATGTTGTTGATGCTGTAAAAATTTCTAACATCGACGTAGCAAGATCTGGAGTTGCTTGATCACTGAAAAATATGAATGAATTCCCCTTAGATTACCTAAAAAAAAGCGACGAGAATTCTCCCTATTACCCCTCCGGTGTGAGAATTAGTTTACTAGATGGAAAAGTAGAGAGAGAAATATATAACTGGAAAACTGTATTAATGATGAATGAATGCATTTCGGCTAGAGGATCTGTATTTACAGGGTTCAAAAGCATGTAACCCTTTTCTATTATGAGAAAGAGTCCTCTTCACATAAACTTACCTTTTAAGAGAAGAATCTTACAAGGATTGAATTTCCCTTTTTTGGGATCTTTCCTTATGGAGAGTGCCTTATTTTAGGGCCTACGAATGTGACCCATAGACAAGGGATGACTCGAGGCCTGCTTGCATGGGCTTTTGGTGTGATGAGACCGGGATGGGCCGAACTGAAAAATCAATGGTACAGCAAGATATGGATGTGGTTGAACAATGCCCGACCTCACTGTGGGAATGTACCCGGGCATGAGGGCCGACCTATGGGTATGTGAAGGGGAGGATCAAATGAGGTCGGGCAATATGCTCGGCCTATAGTTCTTGATTGGGAAGATCTATAATATTCAAGCCCATGGCCCATAGTCCTACTCTTAAATGATGTGATCGGGAATTTATACCGATCATGGCCTACCTTAGCTTAGTGGACCGACCTTGGAATAGGCCAACCTTAGTTGAATGGACCGACCTTAAAAATAGTCTGACCTTAGCTTAATGGACCGACCTTGAATAGGTTGACCTTTGTTGAATGGACCACCTTGAATACTTTGACCTTGGACCCATGCTCTTATTTTCGATAAATAAGATTGAGACTTTTTAGACTGATCATTGGCCCCCTATGCGTCAAAGGTCGGGCTCCGGCCTTTAGACGTATGTCATAACAAGTGTAATTGTTGCTATGGTAAGGTTGAGGCCGTGCCATGAAACATAGGTCTCACTTTTAGCTGAATTAAGAGTTTATCAAAGCTCAAAAACGATTGAGAGAGGTCTTTCATTTGTCCGACCTCATGAGTTTCATTAATTCACTAGTTTTTGCCCTTTGCTTTGAATAGTTTTTGATCAATAGAGGTCATGCCTCAAACATGATCTCAGCAATTTTATTAATTCACAAGTAAAGGTCTTTCCTTTGTGATTAATTGTTGATCGGTAGAGGTCATGCCTACCTGACCTCATCAAATTAATATCGGTAGAGGGTCTCATGCCTACCCGACCTGATATATTAATTCATAAAGAAGGATCATTCCTTTGACTTCGTGCTTTTAGAAAAATAATTTGTAAGGTTGTACTACATGGTCAACCTTGTAAATTATTTGTAGAGAGATGGTCGGTAGATGTCATTCCTACCCAACCTTATTAATGCACAAAGAAGGATCTCATTCCTACCCGACCTTATTAATTCACAAAGAAGGGCTTTCCTTCGACTTTTTGAGTAATAGATGGTCGGAAAGGGTCATGCCTATCCAACCTTATTAATTTACGAAGAAGGATCTTTCCTTCAACTTTGTGAGTAATAGATGGTCGGTAGGGGTCATGGCTACCCGACCTTATCAATTCACAAAGAAGGGCTTTCCTTCAACTTTGTGAGTAATAGATGGTTAGTAGGGATCATGCCAACCCGACCTTATTAATTCACAAAGAAGGATCTTTCCTTCGACTTTGTGAGTAATAGATGGTCGGTTGGGGTCATTCCTACCCGACCTTGTTAATTTATAAAGAAGGATCTTTCCTTCGACTTTGTGAGTAATAGATGGTCGGTAGGGGGTCATTCCTGTCCGACCTTATTAATTCACAAAGAATGGCTTTCCTTCGACTTTGTGAGTAATATATGGTAGGTAGGGGTCATGCCTACCCGACCTTATTAATTCACAAAGAAGGGCTTTCCTTCGATTTTGTGAGTAATAGATGATCAGTAGGGGTCATCATGCCTACCCGACCTGGTTAATTCACAAAGAAGAGCTTTCCTTCGACTGTGTGAGTAATAGATGGTCGGTAGGGATCATGCCTACATGACTTTATTAATTTACAAAGAAGGATCTTTCCTTCGAATTTGTGAGTAATAGATGGTCGGTATGGGTCATTCCTACCCGACCTTATTACTTCATAAAGAAGGGCTTTCCTTAACTTTGTGTTTTCAGGGAAATAATTTGTAAGATCATACTGTGTGGCTGACCTTGTAAATTATTTGTACAAAGAAGGGATCAAGCCCTTGACTTTGTGTTTTTAGGAAAATAATTTGTAAGGTTGTGCTACATGGCCGACCTTGTAAATTTTGGTATAAAGGAGGGCTCAAGATGATGCGAACCCAGGAGGGGGTCCGCGTCGTAGCTCGTGGAATAACACTTAGAAAGTTCCGAATTCAGGTTAGCACGCCGTAAATATTGTAAGAAACACGGTGTGCATAAGCACGCCGTAAAAATACTGGAAAAACAGCAAAATGACCAAATTAATTCGTGCGCTACTGCTGAGATGGGTTAAATTAGGGCGCGCCACAAACATTCCCTTCTTCCGCTTTCAACCTTTAGCAGCCCAATAACTCCCCACCTTCCAGTCTTCAACGACGAGAGTAGAGAGGCAGGTGGTGATTGAGGTCGGGAATTCTCTTCTTCCATTCTTCTTCTTCTTCTCAGTGTTCTTCCTGCTTTCTTATTTTCTTCTTCAATCTCTAGTAGTGTAGCGCCCCGAGTTCCGTATACCCGATTCACTACGTCATTTTCTGTCTAAATTTTTCGAATAATATTTTTGCGGAAGAAATAATTGAAATTAATTTTTGGCAACATTAAATAAACTGTAATGGCCGATAAAATTGAAAACATTTATGAAACCATTTGAAATAGTAAATCGAACCATTAATTTTGTAAAGAAATTGACAATGTCATAATTTCTCAAATAAATGAACTTCTCTAAATTATTCGATTGTTTGGAAAAAATACGGAAATCATTAACGTCAAACTTTCAACCGTTTAACGATTATTGCCACCATCATTCATCGCTCGCCACCGTCTCCGAAATCTGCAAAACTGTTAAAAAGTAGGGTGAGTATTTCATGGGGGAAATACTCAGTAGACTCATCGCAAATTAATTTAATTTATAAGATGATTAAACACATAAATCCCGACTCTTTATAAAAAGGGCATTGATAGAGCTTCTTTATAAAACGGCTCTTGATAAAACTCATATTGTGCATTACAGCACGGGACATATTTTGCAAATCATAGGCTCTTTGAAAATAGCTCTTTGAAAACAGCTCTTTGAAAACCATATACTTATAAAAACATTTTAATTATGCCAAGCATAATTTTCTTTTGAAAGCATAACATAAGATAGGATTGAAATCCTCATAAACATAAGGAGACACAAGAACTTTACCGAACTTAGGTGGCAAGAATTCTTATGCAGTAAAATCATAGTAACAGTAAGTATACCAAAACATAATTCTTGAAATTCATAGGGATCATTTCCATCATAACATAAGATAGGATCGAAATCCTTATAAACATATGAGACAGGAATTTTACCGAACTTAGGTGGTAAATCCTCATAAACATATGGAAACATAGGAATTTTACCGAACTTCGTGGCAAATCCTCATAAACTTATGGAGACACAAGAATTTTACCGAACTTCGTGGCAAATCCTCATAAACTTATGGAGACACAAGAATTTTACCGAACTTCGTGGCAAGAATTCTTATGTGCATAGCAATGATCCAAAACATATAAAACATTATCGTAAAAACATAGGGTATACTTACTTTTCATAAAAACATAAGGTATATTTACCTTTCATAAAACATACTTAATTTTCTTGAAAATTGACTTTCACAAGTCACATGACATTTATATGAAATCATAATTTAAATCAATTAATAAGTGCGAGTCTACCTCAAATCCGACGAGTGCAAAGTTGAGCGGGAATGACTTCAATTTCTTTAAATTCTCCGTACGCTTCGTCTTAGCCAATAAGTCACTTTAGTATATCGAATATATAGTTCAAAATGATAAATTATAATTTGAGGACTAAAATTGATGTTTTGAAAGTTGAGGGACTAAAATGAGTACTTTTGAAAATTGAGTCGGAAACTCAAAACAATAGAGTTGAAATAATATATTTTAAAACAATAGGGGCTGATTAAAACTCATTTAAAAACTTGGGGGCTGATTTTGATGATTTGAAACCAAAAGGGACTGAATTGGATTGTTTTAAAACCATAGGGACTGATTTGAAAGGCTTCAAAAGTTAGGGACCGAAATGAAAATTTTCGAAAGTTATATATTAAAATCAAACTTTACTCTCTATATTTCATTATTCAGATCTGTTTTCTCTCTCTACCATTTCGTAAATCAGAGCATTAGAGAGAGACCGAGGGCAGAGACGGGCGAGAGGCGAAAGCTGAGGAATCCGGCGTTCAATCGTCGATTTGCCGGCGCAGCACCGGCGTAGGGTGCGGCGACTGGTGTCGGTCAGAGTAAGATTCAGATTGGAGGGCTTAGATGCGAGATTGGCGCAGAATCAAAGTGCAACCGAAACTCAAATTTCGAACTTAGTGCTGTGATCTTACGGCGGTGATTGAGGTAAGTGTCGGGGATTATCTATTACTGGTTTGGGTTTTGATTTTGGATGATTGATTTGGGACTAGGTTTGGCCGCGATTGTGATGATTCTGACTGCAAGGGTTGGTGGGTGGTGATGATCAATCGTGAGGAATTCTGGTGATTGGTGAATTTGCAGTGGTTCTTGGTTGATTGCAGTGATGAAACAGTGGTTGCTTGGTTCGATTGAGGCAGTCTGTTGGTTTGAGGAAATCTGATAATGGTGAATTGGCCATGGCTGTGGTTCGATGAAGGAGCTGCTGATTAGGAATTTGGGTTGTGATCCTGTGGTGGTTTGTTGATTGATCTTGGTTGAAATCTGAAACGAGGCAGTGATAGTGTAGTGACTTTCTTGTGATGTTGAAAATGGTGGACTGGTTTCAAATCTTGGAGGTGATGACTGATTCAGTTGTTGGTAAATTTTGGTGATGAATTGAGGGCTTGGTTTTGGCAGCAAATTGGTGATGATTGCTGATTCTGAAATGGTTCTATGGTGATGTTTGTATGAATTTGGTGATGCTCGGTGGTGATTGTGATGAGTGCTAAGTTGATAGCTGTATATGGAGGTGAATATATTGTGTTTGTGATCATGTGTTGTGATGATAATGGAGAATATAATCATTATGTTCTTGCAACATAATGAATGCATACGGGTGGTGGAGTTAGTGGGGAATAGTGGAAAATAAAATCATTGAATGGAATAATTATAATTTGGTTTAATATGATATGGATTTGGTGTAAAGAGAAAAGAAAGGAGGAGAAAACGTGGGGGATGAAATCAACTAAAAATTTAACTATCTTTGATCAAGAAACGCTTTTAAAACAGATATATTTTTGACTGAAAAATACATTTTGAAAATAATACTTTGAATAAATAATTAAAATAATATAATTTTAGAAATTCGGATTTTAATTTAAAATCGAACAAATTCGATATTTCTTGACTTGGCTAGACGAATCCGTCGCGGCGTTAACTTCAAAACAATTGGTGAAATAGTAACGACACAATTTTCTAAATATTAAAATAATTATTTATAAAATTGCGTAAAAATTCTGAGTCGCTACAATCTTACCTCCTTAAAATAATTTCGTCCTCGAAATTAAACTTACTTAATCTTATGATTTCTGAATACTTAATCAGAACTTCTTCTTCTTCTCTTATGTAGCATCATCGCTACCATATTTAACCCACTGGACTTTGACTAAATGCATCACTTTGTTTTCTCAAGAACATGGACTTTTCTATAGACATATGTGTCTACTCAAAAATTCTTCTGAATCGTAAGTGACTGAAAGCTCACTATTCTTTGAATTCCATTATTATGAACCAAAAACAACATAACTTATTCATAGATGATCAACTTATTTCATAATCTCAATACATTATCACCTTCAATTATCATCATCATATCATTCCTTACAATTTTCTATTGTACCTTTATATTCATCTAACCTTACGTTCATCATCATTATCTCACATAATCCCAAACAACATCATGTCTCTTTACTAATTTCTGTAATTCCATAAAAAAAAAATCTCTTCAAGTTTCCATAAATCTTTACTGATATATCAAACCATAATAATTTGTCATCTCTAAACTTCTTATCATCAAATATTCCCAAAATAATCAAAACAATTCCCAATCGAATGTAAAAATTTCATCATATCTTGTAGTATTCATGTAACATGTCACTTATCATCGTATCATGTGACCTCAGATATTCGTATATATCTCTAAAATTTCAACAAATCTTTACTGACATATCATATCATAATAATTTTTCCTTTCTTCTTATCATCGAATATTCCAAAAAAATAATCAAAGAATTACCTGAATATTCTCTCTACGTAATATACCCAAACATATCAACATAATATCATCAACTTATCTTTCCAATATTTGTAACCCAAAATTCAGTAAACAAATATCTTCCAAATAACTAAGATTCTTTACTTAAATGTCACCACATTTCCTGCAAAGTATTTCTTTCACTTATACATACTTATGAATTCTGATTCAATACGGTCCTTATTTCTCTTTCACGTATTCCCGTATCATCTCACTATACCTTGATTATTATACCAAAAATATCAGTACCAAAATCCAATAAAATATTCCATATCTCCAATCTTATCATCAAATTTTCTTTTGTCGAGAAAAATAACAGCGCATTAACTCTTGTTCCCACTTTTCATTTTTCTATACTTTAAATCATACATCAAGTACTCGGTATCAAATACTCATTCTAGCTGAGAGCTAAGATACTAACTTAAAACAGCATCACAAGGATCAGATATGTTATTCTCAAACTTAAGAACTTCACTAATTTCCCAAATCTGAAATTCAAAATTAAAATTTTCTATTCTCCCAAACTTCAATTCATATCACACTTTATGAACAATACTCTGATTAATCTTATCACCATTAAATAAGACTTCTGTAAATCATATAGGATTCCTCATCAAATTTGCTTAACCCAAAGATACAATCCCATAATTTAAAATCACACAACTGATCATCTCAGATTTTCCATTATTGTAGCCAAAATATTTACTCACTTCAAAAGTACAACCAATAATAATTAATCGAAACTGTATCACTAAATCTTTAAATAAACCCATATATTATGACTAAAAATGACAATTCTCAATCGTAGATAATATTTCACCATAATGCAATAAACCATCAAAATAAGATCATCGAACTCAATATTCACACGATTCTTCCCTGGATAACCATAACATCCCTTAACCGTCTAGTCGTCATATCTATCACGTACCTTATACGTCAATCTGATCACTAATATAATATATCAATTTCTCAGACTAAAAAAAAATCTTGGATTCTACCGTGATCCCTCTTCTGAACTCCATTCCAAAATAAGTCATCACTGTAAAATCTTATCCCTATTTTCCTCAAAATTCATATCCTTATAATACTCTCCAATACAAGTGATCATTCCTTACAAGTGATAAATCCATTCCCAAGAATAATTAAGATTCTTCCCAATAATGCCATTATACTTGTCTTCACTCGTCTTTCAAAATATAACTTATCATTTACTCAATCTTGCTTATGAACTTGCAATTCTAAACTCAATTCTCTTAGTGATTGCATACCATACTATGCTCTTAATTCCAAATGATAAAATTCTGGACAGAGTCTCCCTTGTAATTTGGACTTATCCCAAACCATAAGTATACTTCATAACTAACAATAACATATATCTCCACATTTAATCACAACGATCTAAAAATTTTGAAAACGATTCCAACACTTCAATATCATCAAAAATATCCCATAATTCACTTAATAATTCCTCAACATAACAATTTCAAATCATATTTTTCAATATCACAATATCACTTCCTTCCATCCCTTAATTGGCTCAAAAGATTACTCATACTTATAAATATATGCCATAAATCATATTCCCAAAATTTATTCACAAGGCCAAACTTCATAATAAATTTCTCTTCAACATAGAGGAAATAATTCACTTACTCAACATAATATCCATTACTTAATTCTCAATAAAATCATATCACTTATAATCTTAACATCTTATCACAACTTCATAACTGGCTTGCTATTTCTCGTTTAATCTAAACGATAGATAATCTGAACATATAATCAAATCCTTTCCGTTGACTTCTCATACTTAGTGCCATGTCTAAAATCAATTATGCAAAGTCCATCTAGGGTTCATCATTTCTAACTCGAGGACAAATTTTTTTTTTAAAAATCATTCTTAAATCATATTATTCCCATTATGCTCAACACTCGTTTTCTTTCTTAAAAATTTCTCATAATCATACATTAAAGCATATAAGTTATGACAAAGCATAACAACATCATTATTTTCGAAGAAATACATTCTTATTTCTCATAAATCATAAGTATCCGAAATACTCTTCATTCTTTCTCATAAATCAATAAAATGAGTATTCGAAATACTGAAATAACTTTAAACATCATAAACTTCTTTACCTCAGAGTTGGTGGAACGAATGATGGCAGTGGCAATCTTCATCAATAAAAATCTTATAATGAAAATATTTCTTGAAAATTCTTTTTGAAAATTTTACCAGTCTACAGAAACGCAGACTAGCTCTGATACCAACTTGTAGCGCCCCGAGTTCCGTATACCCGATTCACTATGTCATTTTCTGTCTAAATTTTTCGAATAATATTTTTGCGGAAGAAATAATTGAAATTAATTTTTGGCAACATTAAATAAACTGTAATGGCCGATAAAATTGAAAACATTTATGAAACCATTTGAAATAGTAAATCGAACCATTAATTTTGTAAAGAAATTGACAATGTCATAATTTCTCAAATAAATGAACTTCTCTAAATTATTCGATTGTTTGGAAAAAATACGGAAATCATTAACGTCAAACTTTCAACCGTTTAACGATTATTGCCACCATCATTCATCGCTCGCCACCGTCTCCGAAATCTGCAAAACTGTTAAAAAGTAGGGTGAGTATTTCATGGGGGAAATACTCAGTAGACTCATCGCAAATTAATTTAATTTATAAGATGATTAAACACATAAATCCCGACTCTTTATAAAAAGGGCATTGATAGAGCTTCTTTATAAAACGGCTCTTGATAAAACTCATATTGTGCATTACAGCACGGGACATATTTTGCAAATCATAGGCTCTTTGAAAATAGCTCTTTGAAAACAGCTCTTTGAAAACCATATACTTATAAAAACATTTTAATTATGCCAAGCATAATTTTCTTTTGAAAGCATAACATAAGATAGGATTGAAATCCTCATAAACATAAGGAGACACAAGAACTTTACCGAACTTAGGTGGCAAGAATTCTTATGCAGTAAAATCATAGTAACAGTAAGTATACCAAAACATAATTCTTGAAATTCATAGGGATCATTTCCATCATAACATAAGATAGGATCGAAATCCTTATAAACATATGAGACAGGAATTTTACCGAACTTAGGTGGTAAATCCTCATAAACATATGGAAACATAGGAATTTTACCGAACTTCGTGGCAAATCCTCATAAACTTATGGAGACACAAGAATTTTACCGAACTTCGTGGCAAATCCTCATAAACTTATGGAGACACAAGAATTTTACCGAACTTCGTGGCAAGAATTCTTATGTGCATAGCAATGATCCAAAACATATAAAACATTATCGTAAAAACATAGGGTATACTTACTTTTCATAAAAACATAAGGTATATTTACCTTTCATAAAACATACTTAATTTTCTTGAAAATTGACTTTCACAAGTCACATGACATTTATATGAAATCATAATTTAAATCAATTAATAAGTGCGAGTCTACCTCAAATCCGACGAGTGCAAAGTTGAGCGGGAATGACTTCAATTTCTTTAAATTCTCCGTACGCTTCGTCTTAGCCAATAAGTCACTTTAGTATATCGAATATATAGTTCAAAATGATAAATTATAATTTGAGGACTAAAATTGATGTTTTGAAAGTTGAGGGACTAAAATGAGTACTTTTGAAAATTGAGTCGGAAACTCAAAACAATAGAGTTGAAATAATATATTTTAAAACAATAGGGGCTGATTAAAACTCATTTAAAAACTTGGGGGCTGATTTTGATGATTTGAAACCAAAAGGGACTGAATTGGATTGTTTTAAAACCATAGGGACTGATTTGAAAGGCTTCAAAAGTTAGGGACCGAAATGAAAATTTTCGAAAGTTATATATTAAAATCAAACTTTACTCTCTATATTTCATTATTCAGATCTGTTTTCTCTCTCTACCATTTCGTAAATCAGAGCATTAGAGAGAGACCGAGGGCAGAGACGGGCGAGAGGCGAAAGCTGAGGAATCCGGCGTTCAATCGTCGATTTGCCGGCGCAGCACCGGCGTAGGGTGCGGCGACTGGTGTCGGTCAGAGTAAGATTCAGATTGGAGGGCTTAGATGCGAGATTGGCGCAGAATCAAAGTGCAACCGAAACTCAAATTTCGAACTTAGTGCTGTGATCTTACGGCGGTGATTGAGGTAAGTGTCGGGGATTATCTATTACTGGTTTGGGTTTTGATTTTGGATGATTGATTTGGGACTAGGTTTGGCCGCGATTGTGATGATTCTGACTGCAAGGGTTGGTGGGTGGTGATGATCAATCGTGAGGAATTCTGGTGATTGGTGAATTTGCAGTGGTTCTTGGTTGATTGCAGTGATGAAACAGTGGTTGCTTGGTTCGATTGAGGCAGTCTGTTGGTTTGAGGAAATCTGATAATGGTGAATTGGCCATGGCTGTGGTTCGATGAAGGAGCTGCTGATTAGGAATTTGGGTTGTGATCCTGTGGTGGTTTGTTGATTGATCTTGGTTGAAATCTGAAACGAGGCAGTGATAGTGTAGTGACTTTCTTGTGATGTTGAAAATGGTGGACTGGTTTCAAATCTTGGAGGTGATGACTGATTCAGTTGTTGGTAAATTTTGGTGATGAATTGAGGGCTTGGTTTTGGCAGCAAATTGGTGATGATTGCTGATTCTGAAATGGTTCTATGGTGATGTTTGTATGAATTTGGTGATGCTCGGTGGTGATTGTGATGAGTGCTAAGTTGATAGCTGTATATGGAGGTGAATATATTGTGTTTGTGATCATGTGTTGTGATGATAATGGAGAATATAATCATTATGTTCTTGCAACATAATGAATGCATACGGGTGGTGGAGTTAGTGGGGAATAGTGGAAAATAAAATCATTGAATGGAATAATTATAATTTGGTTTAATATGATATGGATTTGGTGTAAAGAGAAAAGAAAGGAGGAGAAAACGTGGGGGATGAAATCAACTAAAAATTTAACTATCTTTGATCAAGAAACGCTTTTAAAACAGATATATTTTTGACTGAAAAATACATTTTGAAAATAATACTTTGAATAAATAATTAAAATAATATAATTTTAGAAATTCGGATTTTAATTTAAAATCGAACAAATTCGATATTTCTTGACTTGGCTAGACGAATCCGTCGCGGCGTTAACTTCAAAACAATTGGTGAAATAGTAACGACACAATTTTCTAAATATTAAAATAATTATTTATAAAATTGCGTAAAAATTCTGAGTCGCTACAATCTTACCTCCTTAAAATAATTTCGTCCTCGAAATTAAACTTACTTAATCTTATGATTTCTGAATACTTAATCAGAACTTCTTCTTCTTCTCTTATGTAGCATCATCGCTACCATATTTAACCCACTGGACTTTGACTAAATGCATCACTTTGTTTTCTCAAGAACATGGACTTTTCTATAGACATATGTGTCTACTCAAAAATTCTTCTGAATCGTAAGTGACTGAAAGCTCACTATTCTTTGAATTCCATTATTATGAACCAAAAACAACATAACTTATTCATAGATGATCAACTTATTTCATAATCTCAATACATTATCACCTTCAATTATCATCATCATATCATTCCTTACAATTTTCTATTGTACCTTTATATTCATCTAACCTTACGTTCATCATCATTATCTCACATAATCCCAAACAACATCATGTCTCTTTACTAATTTCTGTAATTCCATAAAAAAAAAATCTCTTCAAGTTTCCATAAATCTTTACTGATATATCAAACCATAATAATTTGTCATCTCTAAACTTCTTATCATCAAATATTCCCAAAATAATCAAAACAATTCCCAATCGAATGTAAAAATTTCATCATATCTTGTAGTATTCATGTAACATGTCACTTATCATCGTATCATGTGACCTCAGATATTCGTATATATCTCTAAAATTTCAACAAATCTTTACTGACATATCATATCATAATAATTTTTCCTTTCTTCTTATCATCGAATATTCCAAAAAAATAATCAAAGAATTACCTGAATATTCTCTCTACGTAATATACCCAAACATATCAACATAATATCATCAACTTATCTTTCCAATATTTGTAACCCAAAATTCAGTAAACAAATATCTTCCAAATAACTAAGATTCTTTACTTAAATGTCACCACATTTCCTGCAAAGTATTTCTTTCACTTATACATACTTATGAATTCTGATTCAATACGGTCCTTATTTCTCTTTCACGTATTCCCGTATCATCTCACTATACCTTGATTATTATACCAAAAATATCAGTACCAAAATCCAATAAAATATTCCATATCTCCAATCTTATCATCAAATTTTCTTTTGTCGAGAAAAATAACAGCGCATTAACTCTTGTTCCCACTTTTCATTTTTCTATACTTTAAATCATACATCAAGTACTCGGTATCAAATACTCATTCTAGCTGAGAGCTAAGATACTAACTTAAAACAGCATCACAAGGATCAGATATGTTATTCTCAAACTTAAGAACTTCACTAATTTCCCAAATCTGAAATTCAAAATTAAAATTTTCTATTCTCCCAAACTTCAATTCATATCACACTTTATGAACAATACTCTGATTAATCTTATCACCATTAAATAAGACTTCTGTAAATCATATAGGATTCCTCATCAAATTTGCTTAACCCAAAGATACAATCCCATAATTTAAAATCACACAACTGATCATCTCAGATTTTCCATTATTGTAGCCAAAATATTTACTCACTTCAAAAGTACAACCAATAATAATTAATCGAAACTGTATCACTAAATCTTTAAATAAACCCATATATTATGACTAAAAATGACAATTCTCAATCGTAGATAATATTTCACCATAATGCAATAAACCATCAAAATAAGATCATCGAACTCAATATTCACACGATTCTTCCCTGGATAACCATAACATCCCTTAACCGTCTAGTCGTCATATCTATCACGTACCTTATACGTCAATCTGATCACTAATATAATATATCAATTTCTCAGACTAAAAAAAAATCTTGGATTCTACCGTGATCCCTCTTCTGAACTCCATTCCAAAATAAGTCATCACTGTAAAATCTTATCCCTATTTTCCTCAAAATTCATATCCTTATAATACTCTCCAATACAAGTGATCATTCCTTACAAGTGATAAATCCATTCCCAAGAATAATTAAGATTCTTCCCAATAATGCCATTATACTTGTCTTCACTCGTCTTTCAAAATATAACTTATCATTTACTCAATCTTGCTTATGAACTTGCAATTCTAAACTCAATTCTCTTAGTGATTGCATACCATACTATGCTCTTAATTCCAAATGATAAAATTCTGGACAGAGTCTCCCTTGTAATTTGGACTTATCCCAAACCATAAGTATACTTCATAACTAACAATAACATATATCTCCACATTTAATCACAACGATCTAAAAATTTTGAAAACGATTCCAACACTTCAATATCATCAAAAATATCCCATAATTCACTTAATAATTCCTCAACATAACAATTTCAAATCATATTTTTCAATATCACAATATCACTTCCTTCCATCCCTTAATTGGCTCAAAAGATTACTCATACTTATAAATATATGCCATAAATCATATTCCCAAAATTTATTCACAAGGCCAAACTTCATAATAAATTTCTCTTCAACATAGAGGAAATAATTCACTTACTCAACATAATATCCATTACTTAATTCTCAATAAAATCATATCACTTATAATCTTAACATCTTATCACAACTTCATAACTGGCTTGCTATTTCTCGTTTAATCTAAACGATAGATAATCTGAACATATAATCAAATCCTTTCCGTTGACTTCTCATACTTAGTGCCATGTCTAAAATCAATTATGCAAAGTCCATCTAGGGTTCATCATTTCTAACTCGAGGACAAATTTTTTTTTTAAAAATCATTCTTAAATCATATTATTCCCATTATGCTCAACACTCGTTTTCTTTCTTAAAAATTTCTCATAATCATACATTAAAGCATATAAGTTATGACAAAGCATAACAACATCATTATTTTCGAAGAAATACATTCTTATTTCTCATAAATCATAAGTATCCGAAATACTCTTCATTCTTTCTCATAAATCAATAAAATGAGTATTCGAAATACTGAAATAACTTTAAACATCATAAACTTCTTTACCTCAGAGTTGGTGGAACGAATGATGGCAGTGGCAATCTTCATCAATAAAAATCTTATAATGAAAATATTTCTTGAAAATTCTTTTTGAAAATTTTACCAGTCTACAGAAACGCAGACTAGCTCTGATACCAACTTGTAGCGCCCCGAGTTCCGTATACCCGATTCACTATGTCATTTTCTGTCTAAATTTTTCGAATAATATTTTTGCGGAAGAAATAATTGAAATTAATTTTTGGCAACATTAAATAAACTGTAATGGCCGATAAAATTGAAAACATTTATGAAACCATTTGAAATAGTAAATCGAACCATTAATTTTGTAAAGAAATTGACAATGTCATAATTTCTCAAATAAATGAACTTCTCTAAATTATTCGATTGTTTGGAAAAAATACGGAAATCATTAACGTCAAACTTTCAACCATTTAACGATTATTGCCACCATCATTCATCGCTCGCCACCGTCTCCGAAATCTGCAAAACTGTTAAAAAGTAGGGTGAGTATTTCATGGGGGAAATACTCAGTAGACTCATCGCAAATTAATTTAATTTATAAGATGATTAAACACATAAATCCCGACTCTTTATAAAAAGGGCATTGATAGAGCTTCTTTATAAAACGGCTCTTGATAAAACTCATATTGTGCATTACAGCACGGGACATATTTTGCAAATCATAGGCTCTTTGAAAATAGCTCTTTGAAAACAGCTCTTTGAAAACCATATACTTATAAAAACATTTTAATTATGCCAAGCATAATTTTCTTTTGAAAGCATAACATAAGATAGGATTGAAATCCTCATAAACATAAGGAGACACAAGAACTTTACCGAACTTAGGTGGCAAGAATTCTTATGCAGTAAAATCATAGTAACAGTAAGTATACCAAAACATAATTCTTGAAATTCATAGGGATCATTTCCATCATAACATAAGATAGGATCGAAATCCTTATAAACATATGAGACAGGAATTTTACCGAACTTAGGTGGTAAATCCTCATAAACATATGGAAACATAGGAATTTTACCGAACTTCGTGGCAAATCCTCATAAACTTATGGAGACACAAGAATTTTACCGAACTTCGTGGCAAATCCTCATAAACTTATGGAGACACAAGAATTTTACCGAACTTCGTGGCAAGAATTCTTATGTGCATAGCAATGATCCAAAACATATAAAACATTATCGTAAAAACATAGGGTATACTTACTTTTCATAAAAACATAAGGTATATTTACCTTTCATAAAACATACTTAATTTTCTTGAAAATTGACTTTCACAAGTCACATGACATTTATATGAAATCATAATTTAAATCAATTAATAAGTGCGAGTCTACCTCAAATCCGACGAGTGCAAAGTTGAGCGGGAATGACTTCAATTTCTTTAAATTCTCCGTACGCTTCGTCTTAGCCAATAAGTCACTTTAGTATATCGAATATATAGTTCAAAATGATAAATTATAATTTGAGGACTAAAATTGATGTTTTGAAAGTTGAGGGACTAAAATGAGTACTTTTGAAAATTGAGTCGGAAACTCAAAACAATAGAGTTGAAATAATATATTTTAAAACAATAGGGGCTGATTAAAACTCATTTAAAAACTTGGGGGCTGATTTTGATGATTTGAAACCAAAAGGGACTGAATTGGATTGTTTTAAAACCATAGGGACTGATTTGAAAGGCTTCAAAAGTTAGGGACCGAAATGAAAATTTTCGAAAGTTATATATTAAAATCAAACTTTACTCTCTATATTTCATTATTCAGATCTGTTTTCTCTCTCTACCATTTCGTAAATCAGAGCATTAGAGAGAGACCGAGGGCAGAGACGGGCGAGAGGCGAAAGCTGAGGAATCCGGCGTTCAATCGTCGATTTGCCGGCGCAGCACCGGCGTAGGGTGCGGCGACTGGTGTCGGTCAGAGTAAGATTCAGATTGGAGGGCTTAGATGCGAGATTGGCGCAGAATCAAAGTGCAACCGAAACTCAAATTTCGAACTTAGTGCTGTGATCTTACGGCGGTGATTGAGGTAAGTGTCGGGGATTATCTATTACTGGTTTGGGTTTTGATTTTGGATGATTGATTTGGGACTAGGTTTGGCCGCGATTGTGATGATTCTGACTGCAAGGGTTGGTGGGTGGTGATGATCAATCGTGAGGAATTCTGGTGATTGGTGAATTTGCAGTGGTTCTTGGTTGATTGCAGTGATGAAACAGTGGTTGCTTGGTTCGATTGAGGCAGTCTGTTGGTTTGAGGAAATCTGATAATGGTGAATTGGCCATGGCTGTGGTTCGATGAAGGAGCTGCTGATTAGGAATTTGGGTTGTGATCCTGTGGTGGTTTGTTGATTGATCTTGGTTGAAATCTGAAACGAGGCAGTGATAGTGTAGTGACTTTCTTGTGATGTTGAAAATGGTGGACTGGTTTCAAATCTTGGAGGTGATGACTGATTCAGTTGTTGGTAAATTTTGGTGATGAATTGAGGGCTTGGTTTTGGCAGCAAATTGGTGATGATTGCTGATTCTGAAATGGTTCTATGGTGATGTTTGTATGAATTTGGTGATGCTCGGTGGTGATTGTGATGAGTGCTAAGTTGATAGCTGTATATGGAGGTGAATATATTGTGTTTGTGATCATGTGTTGTGATGATAATGGAGAATATAATCATTATGTTCTTGCAACATAATGAATGCATACGGGTGGTGGAGTTAGTGGGGAATAGTGGAAAATAAAATCATTGAATGGAATAATTATAATTTGGTTTAATATGATATGGATTTGGTGTAAAGAGAAAAGAAAGGAGGAGAAAACGTGGGGGATGAAATCAACTAAAAATTTAACTATCTTTGATCAAGAAACGCTTTTAAAACAGATATATTTTTGACTGAAAAATACATTTTGAAAATAATACTTTGAATAAATAATTAAAATAATATAATTTTAGAAATTCGGATTTTAATTTAAAATCGAACAAATTCGATATTTCTTGACTTGGCTAGACGAATCCGTCGCGGCGTTAACTTCAAAACAATTGGTGAAATAGTAACGACACAATTTTCTAAATATTAAAATAATTATTTATAAAATTGCGTAAAAATTCTGAGTCGCTACAAGTAGCCAAATACCTAGTTCCACAGCGTGAGAGAGCAGATAGGTGATTAAGGCTAGAATTCTATTTACCAAATAATTACACAGCAGCGACAGTAGAGGGCAGATTAAGGGTTACTTTGAGGTCAGTTCGTTATTCTTCCCTTCTTCCGATTTCTTCTGATTATGGACATATTAAAAGTTCTCTTTAATGTTTTTTTTTTTTTTTTTTGGGTTTCACTTCATTGATTATAGAATTTTTGTACGTTGGATGCGAGTTATAGAGATGATCATCATTCCTCTGGTGAGACAATCTGTCTACTTGATTCTGTACTATGTTGTTGGGGATTCATTATTTTCAGAATACTAATTTGACAAATAAAACAAACCATATTGGTTTCGCCATTTGATATTTAAATTGGTAAAAAAAAAAAATTGTAAAGAAAATAAGCCTATTTTATATTTATATACTATCAACTAGCTTTTATATTAAATGTTACTATTTGGACCAGTTTCGAAATCTTAATACCGATATGTTTAGTTGATAAATCCTTTTTTTTTTTAAACGTGTGAAAGGATCTAAAACTGAAAAGGATACTCAAAAGAGTAAGTATTCGATTAAGATGAAATCAAAAGTTGTGGATTTCACCATTTGATATTTGAAACGGATAGAATTTTCGGTAGAGAAACTAGGCACCATCGGTATCATCTGAATGGGTCTGAATTTTATAATGTGTAATCACTTTAATAATGTATTTTTTAAATCAGCTCGAGCTTTACAATTTACAAATATCCAAAATAATGAAACAGATCCCTCCTCACATCGTTAATATGAATTTTATTTTGCTTATGGTGCATTTTGGTTTGGATCGTATTCAATGTTGATTGATGAATGATGATATTTTCTGCCCTATCCTTTTAGCTGGTGTTTTACCTCTATAGGAATGTTCTGTTTCTGGAGTTACCTGTTGTTGTTTTAGCAACATGATCATTAAGAAATTGAGAACTTGCTTGATCTTGCTGAATATTCCATGTTTCCCAGTTAATATAGTTTGCTGCAAGTTTCACTAGGTTGACAATTCTATCTATAAGCCATTACAACCTTGTAAATATTTTTCCTCAGAATTTAGATTGCAGCACATTGAACAATTATTCTGCTGCTTTGAATCGTAGATGCAATTATGTAACAGTTCATTTAATTCCATAATCATCTGGACTATCTTCTTACACTTTGCTCTAATTTATGCTTTTAATTTCTCTTCCTGTTTTGAATGACGGGCTTCTTATCACCATACTCTTTACACATTGCTGTAATATAGTCATTGCATGGCCCTTAGGTGGACTAAGAATTTATTATTTATAATGCAAACAACCACTAGCATAACATGCATATATTGATAAAAAATAGGAGTCCAGATTATTAAGTTATACATCTAAATAAATTAATATTTGACTTCCCTCTCTACCTGAATAATTTTTATTAAATAAGCCTGTGAGTTGTGATGCTTAATAAGCTTTTCACTTCATTTTTTAGTTAGTTTATGTTATCTATAGACCAAAATTATTCCATTTTTCCTAATTTTCTGCATCATCAGTTCATGGATTTCCACTCACTCTTACTGACACATCATCAATCATGTGAAATAAATCAAGTTTTGTTTCTTTTTTAAAGTTCTACTTTCTTCAGTGCTTGCTTTGAGCCTCTATGTGGTAATTGCCAACCATATCATTCATTTCTTTTTCGGTTTGTACATTTACTTTTCTTACTGAATCTCTGCAAACAAATATAGAAACATCAATCTTTTCTTTACTAAACTTGTCCATGGCTAGTGAAACTGTTGTATCAAATCACTCTACACCCTCTGAGGTTTTCCTTTTTCTTTTCTGTTTCTTGAATTTATGGGATAGTTTCAAATGATTTATTCTATTTTTGGGCTCATCTTACTTTTGATTTATAGTATTAATTCTTCAAGGTATAGATTCAAACAGAAACAGAAGAGTTAAATCCAGAAATACTTGCAACATTGTACTTTATCTATCTTTCGCTTGATAGGAAACTCCAAATCTTTTGCTAAATATGAAACAGAAGTTTGTGAGAATAAAAGTATAGAAATAATAAATATACTTTTCATAGTATGCTGAGATAGATTTATTTTCTGCATATAGCCAGGTAATGAAATTATCTTTGTGCATTCCCTTCTTTGTGCATATAGTCTAGTAATAAACTTGCTTGGTTGTTTATCTTTGTGCATTCCCTTCTCAAATCCTTGAACTACATATAATTCAATTGATCACAAGAAATATTTGCTTTAAAGTAAATTTATATCTTCTAGTATTTTGGTATGTTATGGACTTGTTTTTTGCATAATTATTTGATGCATGGAGATGACGTGGCAGTGTAGTGTCATTTCATGCTTGAATTTTCAATTTCCATCTTCCAACTTCAAGATGTTTGAGTTTCTGTGTTTGCTCGTCTAAGCTTGTTGGGTAGTGTTGTTTTTGTTTTTTAGACACAAGTTTTACAAAAATATAGCTAGTCTATTAAAATTCTGGAAAACAACTTGCACCTCCATCTGAGAATTTTGTTTTGTTATAGAAAATAATGTTTTCTTACTGGATGCTTGCTGGTACCAATTACCTGTGAAGTTCATAACTTGTTTGTCCATTTTATTAACTTTTGGCAGCATGGAATGGTAGTTCTTATTTTGATCCATTATATATGTTCTTATTTTTAAATGTTTAATGTTTGATTGATTAATGCATTTTTTGTCAACTTTTTTGAATTATTTGCATATATTGGCTGTAAATATACGTCCACAATTGTATGGCCAATTAGGTACATTGAAGTGGATTAGTTGAAATCACAACAGAGGTATGTTTCACTTTTTGATATACTTTTGATATGATAATTATAAATTTATTATTTATGTGATGTGCAGGAAATTGATTATTTTTGGCGTGTCACTATTTGTCAAAGAAGAAGCTTCGATATGGATACTTTTATTTTTTACGACATTTTAAGTATTTTTTTTTTGAAGTAGTTGTCTATGCAATTTTGACATTAATTCCTATCTAAATTTTTGAGTAGGTTATGTGAGATCAAAATTTTTGTATATTGTATTGAATCTTACTAAGATATTGTTTGTTTATCAAAATCACATTTATTGATTATATATGCATTAATGTGTATTTGTTTTATTATTATAGGTTTTTTGGAATTATAATTTATAGATTTTTTTTTTTAAAAATAAAATCCTAGTTTACGGCGTGCAAATTCGTACGCCGTAAATAGATACGGCGCGCAGAGCTGCACGCCGTAAAAAATTGGTTTACGGCGTGTGAATTTGTACGCCGTAAAATTTCACGGCTGCACGCTGTAAAAAAGATTTTATGGCTTGTAATGCACGCCGTAAAAGACTAACTTTGTTGTTGTGAGTAAAATAATTTGTAACTTCGTACCATGAGACGGACATTGTATAATATTTGTAGGAAAATAATTTGTAAGGTTGGCCATTATTTGTAAGGAAATAATTTGTAACGTCGTGCCATGTGACAGACATTGTAAATTATTTGTATGAAAATAATTTGTAACGTCGTGCCTTGAGACATATATTGTAAATTATTCATAGAGAAATAATTGTAACGTCTTGCCTTGAGATATACATTGTAAATTATTTGTATGAAAATAATTTGTAATGTCGTTCCTTGAGACAGACAGTGTAAATTATTTGTGGGGAAATAATTTGTAGCATCATGCCTTGAAACAGACATTGTAAATTATTCGTAGGGAGTAACTTGTAAAGTCGTGTCGTATGACCGACCTTGTAAGTTATTCCAACGTTTGATCTTTTTGGCTCTCATTCTTCGGATGAAACACTTTTATTGAAGGGGGACTATACTGTGGGCCTTGTTAAAACCTTACCCAGAAAAAATCGGGAAAAATTTTGGATAAGAAAAAAGAGTACTCATCACTGACTCAGAAAGTAGATAAAATAGGCGCACAGGCCCGACCTTACTGGCAAACAAGGGCGGAGGCAGAGGTGGCCCTCCTAGGCCATGGCCTACCCCATTTTTTAAAAAAAAATTAAAATTCCTTCACAAATTTGTTTTAAAAAAAAATCTTTGAAGATAGCCCAGCTCATTTCATTGATAGCTCAGCCCATTCATGTGGGCTGGCTCCGCCCCTGCTGACAAAAATGTAGATGGATGAGCAAGTCCGTAATTAAAATTAAGGAAAATGGGTTCGCAGACCCGACTCTTCTGTAACTAGACGAATTTATTACTAACAAGGAAAACTTACGGAAGAATGGTGCCTACTTGTAGTAGGGCTTCAGATTCTCGACGTTCCATGGTTGAGGAAGGGGTTTGGAGTTCATGGTTCTGAGACTGTTTAAGCCCTTCCCAATCTTTCGAATGACTTTGTATTGTCCTTCCCAAATAGGTCTAAGTTTTCTAGGTTGATGACCGGCGGCTTCACTTCGACGTAAGGCAAGATCTCCCAACCTGAAATCTCTCCTCTTGACTCGGAGGTTGAACTTCTTGGACATGGCATGTTGATAAGCAGTTATTCTTAGGGCGGCATTCAACCTGACTTCTTCCAAGAGATCAAGACTTTCCATCTGCCCCTCAATACGGTCGGGCGATTCCATAGTCATTGCGTGGAAGTTGGGAACTGTTACTTCTCCTGAAATAGCGGCTTCCATTCCAAAGGCTAGCATAAATGGGGTTTCCCCAGTTGCTGTCTTGAATGTTTTTATTTCATCCATAGAATTGTAGGTAAGAGATCGGGCAAGATCACCTTTGGCTGTGTCAAGGTGAGTCCTTAGGTCTTGCAAGGTAAGTCTGTTTGTTACCTATGCCAATC
Organism: Ligustrum vulgare; assembly: GCA_963555705.1. Classification (NCBI taxonomy): domain Eukaryota; kingdom Viridiplantae; phylum Streptophyta; class Magnoliopsida; order Lamiales; family Oleaceae; genus Ligustrum; species Ligustrum vulgare. The sequence goes on from OY743174.1 coordinate 33,807,283, forward strand.
CATTACTTTGCGGGTGTGAAACTGAAGTCAACCCGTGTTCAATCCCCAAATTCTTGCAGAATTGCTTGAAGGCTTGGCACTCGAAATGTCGTCCGTTGTCAGTGATTAATGTCTTGGGAAGGGCGAAACGACAGGTGATTGACTTCCAAACAAATGACTCCAACTTTTGTTCTATGATTACGGTAAGAACTTGACTTGGCCACGACCTACTAGAAATGGTCCAAGTATGTCAATTCCCCATTGTTCAAACGGGTATGGGCACATAATCGAAGAGAGCTCTTTTGCTTGTTGATGTAATCTAGTTACAAACCTTTAGCATTTATCACAAGTTTTCACATAGTTGAGTGTATCTTTCCTCATGGTTGGCCAGTAGTAAACGTATCTCACCAACTTCATTACCAGAGCTCTTGCTCCTTGGTTTCCTCCACAAATTCCTTCTTGAACCTCGGCCATAGCAAGGGATGCTTCTCTCGGGGTCAAACATCGAAGGTAGGGAAGTGTGAAACTTCAATGGAATAAAGTGTTTTTATGATGGTGTTCCTTGGAGCTCTTAATTTGATTCTTGTGGCTTTTGCTTTGTCATTTGGAAATTTTTCCAACCTCAAGTATTCAATGATGGGATCCATTCAACAAGGCTCATGCTCCGAAATATCCATCAAATCGGGTTGTTGTGTGATGCTAGGCTCATGAAGTTATCGCACAAACACAGTCCTTTCCAAGTTATCCAAGTTGGAAAAAGTAAGTCTTTCCATGACATCGGCTTTGTGATTGGCGGACCTTGGTATTTTATCTATGCTACAAGATTTGAACTTGTTTTGCAAGTCCAGAATCACCATTCTGTAAGATGACATATTCTTGTCTTGTGCTTCAAAAGTGCCATTAACTTGTTCTACTACCAACTGTGAATCACTCATGACCTTGACATGATCAACCCTAGATGATGCACGGCCTGAAGCCTAGCGATGACAGCTTCATATTTCACATCATTGTTAGTGGCCGGGAAGTCGAACCTAATTGATCACTGAATCTCCATTGTGCCATCATCTTTTCATATTATGATTCCGGCCCCCGAGCCCACGAAATTCAACGCTCCATTTTGTCAATGTTGGTAGGATTGTTAATTTTGTCAATGTTGGTAGGATTGTTAGAAAGCTACATTTTGCTGCATTTCAAGAATGCTACATTTTGAAGCTAATTTTGTCAATGTTGGTAGGATTGTTAGAAAGCTACATTTTGCTGCATTTCAAGAATCCAGTGATGCTACTAACATTACAAATCTTCTCTTTAAGGAGGTAGTGCATTTACATGTTGTCCACAGGGGAATGTTGTTGAGTATAATTGCACATTTTATTAATCACATTTTGGGGGATTTTTGGGGGAGGTTTAGAACCAAATTTCTAGTTTTAACTATTTCTTCTTACCAATTCACGTTCCAAACCAAGATGGTTAATGAAGTTTTAACACAATTCCTTTGAACTGACCTTAGGAGTGACCTAAAGAGTGGGAAACAAGGTCAATCTTTTGTTGAATTTGCTTATAATCAAAGTATTCATTCTACTACTGCATTTTCTCCTTTTGAAATTTTTCATGATTATAACTCGTTAGTTCTTTTGATTTTGATGCGTTTGTTTATTGATGAAAGAGGTAACTTGGGTGGGGAGAAAAATGAGGAAGAGGTTAAGTTGCCACATGAGTGGGACAAGTCTCAAATTGAGATGAAGGATGAGCACTACAATTCAAATACCAACAATGGTAGGAGGCGATCGTATTTGATCCGGGTGGTTGGATATGGTTCATTTCGAGGAAAGAACGGGTTCCCGATCGAATAAAATTCAAATTGCTACTCAGTGTTAGCACCTTTCAAGCTCTTGGCAACACCTACAATTTGATTTTGCATTGTGAGTAAGAAATTTTAGTTACATTTATTGTGTCTGAATTTTCTATTTTTATTGTAGGTGTCGATTCGTGGTCGAATCTCTTTCGAGATGGAGGAGATGATGACAATCTCGAAGGTCCAATTTCATTGCACGAACCTGTTACCCACAATGTTGGAAGATCAAAGTTCAAAGAGTTTCACGACAGTGCATTCAAGCAAGATTCGAGGTCGAATCTTTTTCAAGAGGGAGTGGATGATGAGAACCGAGAAAGTCAAACCTCGATGCGCGTCCCCGTGAGACCTATGACGAGATCCGACCCCCAAGAGGTTCAAGATTCGAGGCTAAACAAGTAATTAAAGTCAAGAAAAATAAGCCAAGAATCAAGTTGGAGCCAAAATTAAGGAGAAATTGGACTCAGCCAATTTCAGTCGACCGAAAGTCTGCAGAGAATTTTGAAGACAGCCTCAGTCGCGTTCGACTGATGGTTGGTGGACCGAAAGTACCATTTCGGTCGACAATCTTGAAAATTCCTAAATTACATCTTTTGCCCAATTTTGTACATTATACACATTTTTCATTTCAAACGTAGATAACTGGGAATGTTCAATTGAGCTTGGTCTTAGAGAGACTCCTTGAGGTAAGGTTAACCTCCTTTGATCTTGTATTATTATTGGAAGTTAATCAACTTTGCTCGAGTATTATTATTCTTGTGTTTGTTGTTGATTTCCGCCACCTTGAAATTTGATTAGTTGATACCCATTGGGCTAGGTTTGTTAACCTTTGAATTTTGAGTTAGATTTATACTTGGGTTAAGGTATTTTATCCCTTGTTTTACCACTTTAGCTTTCTTGGGTTTGTTATTAGATAGTTGTGGGAATTCTTGGTCAATATACCAAGAGGGTTCGCATCATACTCTTACTAACCTTCCCACCCCCAAACTGCTTCTTAAGTAGTTTGGTTCTACAATTTAGGTCAGGATCTAAATTTTCTTAAGGTTTGAGATTTTTTAGTCAATTCTATGTTCAAAGTACACAAGTTTACCCCACAAGTATCAAACATCTCCCTACACAAGTTATTATTCGAAGGTAGTTATGTGCTCAAATTTGATTAAAGTCTTACATGAATGAATGTTAAGAAAACATTTTAGTTCACATGTTGCCCAATTTTCTAACTAAAGCAGAAAAGTCAATTCAAATTATGTCATAAGCAATAAATAAATCAACCAAATTTTCAAAATTTTCACTTTTTATGATTTTTTCAAATTTTCATTTTTAATGAATTTTCTACCCAAATTTGAATGAATGCGTAAATGAAAGCACATGAATGAGATTCCCACCCCCAACTAGAAATATGCATTGTCCTCAATGTATTCAAAACAAATAAAGAAAATAAACACAAAATAACAAAAGGGGTTAATGTACTTCCCAAGTTTGGAGAGTTGGTGTTCCCATTTTTGAAGCTTGGAATTCAAAGTTTGTTGGATGAGATAACTCGTTCCTAGCTTTCCCATGTTTGATCCAATGTGTTCTCTCCTCATATTTCATGCAAAAGAACGATAAATAAAATTAGAATGTGTAAAAATTGCATGAAAACTAAAACAATTCAACTCAACACACCCAAACTAGGACTTAGAAAATTTTTGAAATTTTTGAAAAATGATCGACCACTGACTTTCAGCCCTTGACATCGCCTCGAAAAAGTAAAAATTCCCCGAAACATGTCCCGGGCATATGAAAGTATATAACTTGGTCTACAACATATAAAAAATTTAGCAAATCTGAAGTTCATATGAGTAATGAAAAGATGTGACAAAGTAGGTGACATGAAGCTGAAATTGGTGCAGTAGTGCTGTGATGCCTTGCAATGAAGTGCAAAGATGTTCATGTTAAGTTATGTAGCGACCAAGAATTTTTACGCAATTAAATAATTATTTCAAGTTTCGAAAACCGTGTCGCTGCGATCTCACCCATTTTTACGTTAACGTCACGACGCGTTCGTCTAGCCAAGTCGAGAAATGTAAAGTAAATTCGATTTTAATTAAATTCCGAGTTTCAAAAATTTTATTATTTTAATTACTTATTTAAAGTATTATTTTCAAAATCATATTAAATTCCAAGTTCCATCAATCTCATTTTATCAGTTTAATTCTTCCGACCCAGTTGATTTCGCGTGTGAATTTTCCTCGAACAACGTGTATGCTTGTCTTGATTTTTGCACTCTACCAACTCCCATCTATCCCCAAAATCAACTCATACTTCCACTATATCAAAATTCCCACAATATTCTAACCAACCCATACCTCCACCCATTCCCACTAACTTCAACCCATACTTCACCAACTCCATGATTCATCCTCACACTCCCTATACATCCTCCCTCAACACAACCAATTCACCAAATCACAGCCCAACCCAGACTGCATTTCCCCCAAATCCTGATCAAACCACCACCGTTCATCACCACCACCCCGGCCAAGATCAAACACCCAGCATCATCTTCATCAATCAACACCAACGCAGCTACTCACCGGTCAACCACCACCACCTCACCATTTATCATCATAACCACAACCGAGCCACTACACAACTCCACCAATTCACCACCACTTCCAAACCAACACAACAAACCAATTGAAGTACCACCATCCAATGCCAGCTTTCTCCTTGTTCATTCCTTTTCAACTCCACCCAAACTACCTCTGCTAAATTTGAACTCTAAACCACCGAATCAAGCAGCAACCAACATCCATTGAACCAACACCTTCGTCCCATGAACCCAAAACCAAAACAGCCATTAATCATCTTCATCACAGCAACGTAATGCACCACCTGAAACCACAGTCCAGCCACCACAGAACCACAAGCTGCACTCAATTGTAACCAATCTGCCACCTACTGCCCATTAAGAACGTGAGCAGCCACTGCCCAAACCACCAATTCACTACCAAGATCAAATCTGCAACCGCGACCACCGCCTACAATCCCACACCAACTCCAAACCATCACCGCACCCACAGCCGGTCGCAACCACAACCTAAATCAAACCCAAAGAAAAACCCATGAATCAATAGGTTCATTTCTTACCTCAACCACCATTTTTTCGCCGGAAATCGCGATTTTGTCTCGGTTTTACGCACCCATCTCGCGTCAAACTTCCTCAAACCTTAACCCCTCCCTTGCCGCCGTCCGCCGCTACCTGTCGGCGACGTTGCGCCGGCACATCGCCGGCTACAGCACCGGTTCTTCCCCAATTTCGCCGCGCCTCTGCCATCGCCTCTTCTCTGTTCGTGTAATGAGGAATGAGAGAGAGAGGAGTAATATTTTGATTTTAATATTTTAACTTTCAAATTGCACTTTAGTCCCTAGTCTTATTATGTTTTAAAGATCAGTCCCTATAGTTTTAAATATTTTAAATCTTAATTTAAATTTCAAAAGTTATTAGTTTAGCCCCTAAATATCAAAACCATTTTATTTCAGTCTCTGCCAATTTCATTCAATTGATTTTAAACCCAAGTTTCAAAATTATTCATTTTAGTCCCTCAACTTTCAAATTATTCATTTTAGTCCTTTAACTTTCAAATTATTCGTTTTAGTCCCTCAACTTTCAAAAGTATTCATTTTAGTCCCTCAACTTTCAAAACATCAATTTCAGTCCTCAAATTGTAAATTATTATTTTTAAACTATAAATTTCAAAAGACTATTTTAACTTATTTTCTAATTGGCTAGACGAAGCGTACGGAGAATTAAAGAATTGAAGTCGTTTCCCGCTCAACTTTGCACTCGTCAAGTTTAAGGTAGACTCGCCCCTATTAATTGATTTAAATTATGATTGCATGTGAATGTGTATGTTATGTGACTTATGTGAAAGTCATTTTTATGAAAAGAGACGAGAATGTATTTCTTCGGAAATAATTATGTTGTTATGCTTGTCATAACTTACTTGCTTAAATGCATGAGAAAGAAAGAAGAGAATATCTTGCAAGATAAATGATGATGTTATGCATAACATACGTGCCTTAAGTGCACGAGACGAGACTACCCAGATCCGATGATTTTAAAGAGCCTATGATTTTCAAAGAGAAGCCCCGTGCTTTAATGCACAAGAAGAGACTACCCACACCCTATGTTTCTAAAGAGCCTGCATTTATGTATTCAATTATATTGTAGATTAATTAATGTGCGATGAGTCTACTGAGTATTTCTATAAAATGCTCATGTCTATTTTAACAACATTTGCAGATCTCGGAGAGGGTGGCAAGTGATGGATGATTGTGGCAATAGACGTTAAATGGTTGAAAACCTTATTTTAATGATTTCCGTATTTCCAAACATTGGATAATTTTGAGAATTTCAGTTATTTTAGAAATTATGACATTGTCAATTGCTTTACAATATTAATGCCTCGATTTATTATTTCGAATTATTTCATAAATGTCTTCAATTTTATCGACCATTACAGTTTATTTAATGTTTCCAAAAATGAACTTCAGTTATTTCTTCCGCAAAAAAAAAAAAAAAATATGTATATATATATATATATATATATATATATATATATATATATATATTATTTTAAAAATTAGATCAGACGATGACGTGGTGAACCGGGTATTTAGAACTCGGGGCACTACAAGTTATATGCCTTAAATCTATATAAACAATGAATGGATGATGTACAATTGATGTATAACATGTAGTGAAGGTTATCATCCAAAAAGAATTGCAAAAACTCAACAAAAACCTCATTGACACATTTTATCAAACACCTTGCATGCATATTAAGAAATCAAGGAATTTATAGATTTGGAGATTTGAATTAAGCCAAGATTTTTCACCTATAAACTCATAATTCAACACTCCAATCACTAACTAAAACCCATCTCCATCTATCAACAATTTCAAATTCCACAAAAAGATATGAAATGCACCAAAATTATGCATTATTATGTGAATTGGTGGAAAAGCTTATACCTTTGAATAATTTTGAAGTGAAGTAAGGCATGACTTTGAGTTAAAATGATGTACAAACAATGGGGAATGATTTTGGACTCGATGCATGATGATTTGGGGGAAGAAAATCGGGTTTGAAGTGGTTAAAATGAAAGTTGTTGCATTATATATCAAACTACCGATTCTGTCCAGAATCTGACCGTGCGACCGCACGGTTATCACACCGTGCTACCGCACGGTGTTAAAGGCAGTAACTTATTGTTTTTCATTTTCTGAGTTTTTGGCCCCTAAATGCTTTCAAATACATGCAAACAACTTCAAAACAATATGTTCATCTCCTAAGCTAGGTGATCAAGTGGAAGATTGTGATAAAAAGAACAAAACAAATAGAAAACAAATAAATGCTAAAACATGCAGAAATAGGTGCAATGAAGTTTCCAATGCCACTAACATGTCAAAATATGAATTCTAAGCATGCAAGTGATCCTAAAATGCAGTGTATAGCATCAAAACAACAATAAAGAAAATAGATAAAACAAATAAAGAAAAAAAGGTTTGAGAAGTTGGGTTGCCTCCCAACAAGCGCTTCATTTAAAGTCTAGAGCTAGACTTTTTGGAAAACTTTTTCAAGGTGGCATGAAAAATGATGTTGACACCCTATCATTTGTTTTGACCCTATGCTCAGCTTGTTTCCAAAGATGAAGATGCTATGCCACTTCAATTTTTGAATAGTTTTCAAGTAGTGGATTTTGATTCACTAGTTGAACAATGTCAAATGTTACTTTCTCATCCTCTACTCGAAGTATGGCCTCTCCCTTTTCCACATCAACCAAGGCTCTAGCAGTAGCCAGAAAGGGTCGGCCTAAAATCAGTGGCACCTTATATTCTTCCTCCATGTCTAGAATCACGAAGTTAGCAGGGAATATGAATTTGTCCACTTTAACCACCACATCCTCAATGACTCCATATGGGTATCGAATGGAGGGATCAGCTAGCTGCAAGATGATTGGGCTTGGTTTTAGGTCCCCTAATCCTAGCTTCATATAAACTGAAAGTGGCATCAAATTTATGCTTGCACCAAGGTCACATAAAACTTTGTTAAATTTTAAGTCACCAATTATGCAAGGAATTAAAAAACTTCCTGGATCTCTCAGCTTGGGTGGCAGCTTTTGTTGCAAGATGGCGTTGCACTCTTCATTTAGTGACACCTCTTCAAGTTTCTCAAGTTTTCTCTTACTTGACATCATATATTTCAGGAACTTGGTATAGCTGGGGATTTGGGTAATGACTTCTAGGAAAGGAATGTTAATGTGCAGCTTTCTGAGCATATTGAGAAATTTAATAAACTGCTGATCCTCCTTAGGATTTTGTAATCTTTGCGGGAATGGAATAGGGGACTCATGAGGCTTAATTGTCATTTTTACCTCATTCCCCTCTTTCTTCTCATCAGTTTGCTTTTCAGGTGTCTCAACATGTTTTCCCTTCTCTTCATCTGACTTTTGAACATGAATCTCAGGAAATCTCACCCCACTACGTGTGGTAATTGTATTTACTCCTTGTTTTTCTTTCCAACCTTTCAGTCTTTGGGGAAAAGGAGTGGGAGGTTCATAGACTCTGTCACATGGAGCAAAAGTGATTCTTCCTGGCATAAAATCTACCTCTCTTTCAATAGTTTTGATTACCATCACTTGCTCCCTAGGATTAACCTCAGTGTTACAAGGCAGTGTACCTGTGGCTCTATTTGCTAAAGCCTGAGCTATCTGACCAACTTTAGTTTCCAAGTTTTTGATTGAAGCCTGATGATTTTACAGTGTAGTTTCAGTCATCCTCATGAATTGGTCAGTTTTGGTCATGAACTGATCAGTTTTAGCCATAAACTGATTAGTCTGGCTCATGTACTGGTCAGTCTTCTCCATCAATTCCACGACCATCTCCTCAAGTTGAGGTTTCTTCTCCACTACCTACTATGGAGAGACTTGCTAGCCTGTTCCATCTTGATTATCCCTCCATGAGAAGTTAGGGTGATTACGCCAACCAGGATTGTAAGTGTTGGAATATGGATTATTTTGGCGGTATCCCCCTTGTACGAAATTTACTTGTTCAGCTTGACTAGCCAGAATTGGACAATTTGATGTATTGTGATTAGCCCCCACATTCCTCGCATCCAGTTACTACACTTTTCATTGAATGGTTGGTTTGTATGAAATTCATCAAAGAGTCTATTATAACAAACAATGCCGAAACATCATCCACTGCATAAACTCTTGGTGGTTTCTTTTGAATGGTCCTCTCAGACGCCCACATTGCGTTGGTATTAGCTATTCTCTCAAACAGTTCAAGTTCTCCATCAAGAGTTTGGGTAGTTATTGATCCATTGGATAACGAATCAACAAGACTCTTGAATTGAGGGAACAAGCCAATGTAAAAGTACCTTACTTGCTCATTTTTAGGAAGTCCATGTTGAGGGCACTTTCTAAGCATGCTTTTAAACCTGCTCCATGCTTCATCAAATGATTTGGACTCTTGTTGTTGGAAAATTGTCATGTCATGTCTAAGTTTAGCGACTTTGGCTGGAGGCATGAGTTTTGTGCAAAATTTTTGAGCCAAGTCATTCCAAGTTGTTATACTTATAGGAGGACGAGAGTCTAACCAATCTATTGCCCTATCTCTTAAGGTGTATGGAAAAACCTAAGTCTGATGGCATCATCGGAAACACCTTGATATTTAAAATGTTCACATGTCTAAAAATTTAGACACATGTGCATGTGGATTTTCATCGAGTTTTCCATAGAATTGATGTCAATTTTGAAACATGTTTATCACATTGGTCTTTAATTGAAAGTTTGCAAGACCAAAATGTGGATAAACTATGCTTGACTGGTTTTGACCAATTTGTGGGATCATGAAATCTCCTACAAGTCTATTCCCCTCATCAACTGGTTTAACACCAGGTAAAACCAAATTGTTGTTTGCCATTTGTACCTCTTTTTTATTTTTCTGTTTATCTAGTTCCCTAACTTCTCTTAATCTACGGTGTAAAATACGTTATATTTCTGGGTCAACTTCGAAAAGATTCCCGTTCTTCGAACGTAACATACACAACTAAAAGAAAAACAACAAAACTAGTGACTAAGCTAAAAAATTAAAAATTAAAATCCTAAAGTAAAAATAAAAGTAAAATAAAAATAAAGCAAGTAAAAAGTCCGAATTAGTGAAAGTAATTTAAAAATAAATTTAAACTACAATCCCCGGCAATGGCGCCAAAAACATGTTTGGCTCCGCAAGTGCACGGGTCGCGTAAGTAATAAAGTGGACGTGAGTCCAAGTATCATACCCACAGGAATTGTTGTAAATTGTATTTTAGACTACTACCTTAACCGGAACGAGAGATTTGATTGAGTTTGAAATTTTTGATTTGAAAAACAAATTTAAAAATTAAACTAAAGAAACAATAAAATTTTGAATTTAAAACTTATAAAAAAAAATACGTTAGAATTATGAATCCATTTTAATTAAATTATCCATATTTTGACCAAATTATTTAATTACAATTCATGGGGTTTTGAATATCCGTGTTCCTAAAATTATTTAAGTTTTTTTCTAAAAGCAAATTGACTATATTTTTATGACAATTAAACAATTAGAAAAGCATTAAAGGATCAATGAACACTCTCAAGGATAACACAAAGTATAGGGGTATATTTCTATCCCCTATCGAACTTGTGGCAATTAAATAACATCTAATGAATTTCTACTCTTTCGAACATGGAAAAACATCAAGAAAATCACGCAGGAGCTGGCCAAACACTTGCATAACAATAAAAGCACTATTTAATTACATCAAACTCATAAACTGTGTAAATTAAATAATAAGTCAAAACATGAAATTAATAATTAAAACTTCATCTTACTCCTAACACAAGAAATCTAGCCTAGAAACATAATAGAAAATAAATAACAAGAGATATGAAAAGATATAACCCAATTCATCTCCTTGCAATTGTATCTTCAATCTTGATCTTGGCATGGCATGGATCCCCCTGGCAATTCGATAGCTTTTGGCATCAATTTCACTAGTTGGGAACCTTTAAGTTCGTGCCCCAAGCCATGTATTTATAGATGTTCTTGGAATTTAGGTTATTTGGGAAGAAAAAATGCTGAATTCCGCACAAAAAGCCCAACTGAGGCCCAAAATTTCTACCGTACGACCGCACGGTTCAAAATGTTGCGGTCGCACGCCTCTGCAGGTCTGTTTCAGTCGCAAAAATTTTAGGTCATTGGGCCGCGCAGTTCTATTTCATGCTACCGCACGGTTATCCGAAAAAATGCAATTTTCATCTTTTAAATGCTACAAGTTGGTCCCTGTCTTTTAATTGTAGAGTAAGTCCTCCAACTTTCGATTGTTGCAATTTAGTCCCTAAACTTCTGATTTCTTTCAAATTTGAATTCTTCTTCCATTTTTCAACAAATTGGCCATTTGGTTAACTGCATCAACTCTTAATTTGCACACTTTGATTTTTTTATCATCCAATTGCTTGATTTTAGCTTCAATTCCATTGTTTCCTCGACTTTGGGTTATTTCTGAAATATAAACAAATAACAACGATATTAATAGCAAATATTCTTGAACAAACAATTAAATTCCTACTTTTAGGATAGAAATAAGTGTATAAAATACACTTATCACCGCTCATCTCGGCCCTTTAGGAAATGAGTTTGGAGCTCATGGCTCATCCAAAACAAGCCGAGCATTGCTCAAGGGACAAGTTGACTTGGCCCTCATGCCCATCATTTTTTATAAAGATAAAACGGCAAAAGAGAGAGAGAGAGAGAGAGAGAGAGAGAGAGAGAGAGAGAGAGAGAGAGAGAGAGAGAGATTAGTTTAAAACCCTTCTCATTTTCTAGACTTGAGACTGACTACTTAATTTAATCTTCTAGTGTGTGGAGTTAAAATTGTAAACGAACAACTTTTTACATGTACAATTTTTTTGAAATAAAAATAGTATTAACAAAATAACAAAAGTTGATTATACAACGATATTAAGACTAAAGATCATTTACTTGACTACTTACAATTTTGAAATATTTTTATATACAAAAATGTGCTTCTTGCCAATCTTTGACACACATTAATGCTTCCAAAATGTCTTCTTTGAGTTTGCTCTTTACTTCAATAAATTTCAAGTAAATAAAATTGTAGTGTATCAGCAGGTTCTACTTTCGTGAGCAACTCTTGTTTAAAATAATTTCCTAACTCTTCTTGTATTGTCAACGGACCAGATGGTCAAGATTCAAGTTTCAGATGTTTGATGAGAAATAGGACACACTGAAAGAAGTGTCTTGTGTATTCCTTCCAATAGATCCACCATATCTACTTCATCTTCTTATCGTGAAGCGGAATGGGTAGATGTTGAGGGTTTCCGACTAACATTAGCAAATAATCATGTTGCATATAAGTCATATATATTGATTAACGTGCTTTCTAAATTAGTATAGAGGGGGTCAAAATTTAACATGTTACTAATTTTCAAAATAATATGTCTAGTATCTATTAAATTGTAAAGCTGGTCCATTATGCATGCTAAAGGAAATACAATAGATAAATCTTCCCAACAGGCATGCGTAATGGACTCATGTTAAAATTTAAAAGGCACTAAAATATTATTTAAAAAAATCAGCAGCGCGTTAAATTTTGATGCCCCTATCATCTGTATTAATTCACAAAGTACGTTAGTCAATATATTCGGTGATTAAGTATTCGTAGTCTTCACATAATTTAAATAATAAATAGGTAGAGTTTCATTTATCCTACATCGGTGAAATTTTTTTTAGCATCTTGACCAAATTATATACATAATTATTCAAATCCTTGTTTCCTACTTGATGAAATTGTAATCTAAATTAATGCATCCATAATTCTATCCACTTCTTCTTTTATTATCTGCCTCCTTTCTGTGGCAAACTGTCTTCTTCGCTGTTTTACGGGCTTCTTGATGGGCCAGACGTTAAGCCTGTGTTTAAAGAAGGTAGGATCAATCCCAGGCATGTCTTCAGCACTCCATGCGAATATGTCGGTATTTCTCCTTAAACACTGTGATAGCTCTTCCTGCATTAATTTGTGGAGTTCCTTCCCAATTGTAAAGCTCTTTCCTTCTGAGTCTTGAACTTCCTCCAACTCCTCTACTGGCGAGATTCTTTCTTCCACAAGAAGTTCAATTGACATCAGATCCGTCTTACCCTTTCCAATACAGCTAATGTAACAATTTCTCTCTACCAATTGATTTCCCTGCACTGTCGCTATTCCTGCGGAAGTCGGGAACTTGATTGCCAGATGATATGTCGATACTATAGCTCTTAAGCTGTTTAGGAATAGTCTTCCTAAGATCGCATTGTAGGCCATAGGGGTCTTGACGACCTGGAACAGAGTCATCTTTGTTACCTGCTTTTCCTCTGATCCCAGTGTAAGTAGGAAGGTCAATTAGGCCTTCGTGTTTCACGGTTCCTCCACCAAAGCCATTTAGCGGAGTAATGACCTATCAAAGCCGATCTCTGTGGAGCTGCATCTGGTTGAAGGCTTCCAAGGAAAGGACATTGGCTGCACTTCCATTGTCAACTAACACCCTTCTTACATCAAAATTTGTGATTGTGGTGCTGATGACAACGACATCGTCACGAGGATACGAAATTCCTTCCATATCAGCGTCACTAAAGCTGATGCTGTTTGAAATTTCATGGTCATGATATCCCGACTTTTCTTCCCGATCACCTAATGCCCGGGCATAATTCTTGCGTGCTTTATTTGAATCACCTCCAGATGCTATTCCTCCAATGATAAAGTTTATGGTGCCAGGGGATCTGTTTTTCTCTTCCCCTTTTCCATGCTCTTTATCGTCTTTCTTTATGTAGTGCCCCAGGAAGCCCCTTTTTATGAGGGCTTATTTCTCCTATTTTAATGTTCTGCACTCATCCATGGTATGGCTCGGGCTCTAGTGAAAGTCACAATATTTATGTCGATTTCCCCCTTGATAGGCTTGGGCCAACGCAAGTCTTCGCGCCCCTTGATTTCCATGAGAATGTGGGATCGAGGTGCATTTAGTGGAGTTAAACTCTGATGCCCATAGTTATTTCCCTTCGCGCTAGGCTGGGAATAATTCTTTTCTTCCTCTTGCCTTGACCTCTTATTCCCCTACCTTACGGATTGTGAAGACTGTGCTACTGTCCCATGCACTTGATCCTGTGCCCGAACTGACAACAGTGTTTCCTCCATATTTCTGTACTTCTCGGCTCTTTTGAGAAGCTCCTTGACATTCGAGGGTGGATTCTTGGACAAGGACATTCTGAATTCCGGACCTCGAATGGCCAATGTTAGGGCTGAAATAGCTGATGAAATGTGAAGATCCGAAATCTGAAGTCTTTCAGCGTTAAAGCGAGTCATGAACTCTCCCAGTGTTTCATTCTGTCCTTGCCTTAATTGCATGAGGGAAGTGACAGTTTTCTTGATCCTTTTACTACTTGCAAAGAAAGCCGTGAATTTCTCAGTAAGATCAGCGAAGGAAGAGATGGACCCTGGAGATATTGTAGAAAATCAGTCTCGGGTTGAATTTGTTAAGGTTTACGGGAAGGCCTTACACAAAATCTGATCAGGAGCATTCTGTATATCCATGACATCAATGTAGGTATTCAAGTGGTTGTTTGGATCTGTTGTTCCATCGTATTCCTTTATCCGAGGATATTTAAATCTGTCCGGCAAGGGAAATGATGTTATTTCAGGAGTAAAAGGGGTTCTTCTTATGAATGACGTCCGACCCTGTGTGTTCTGCAATATTCCATCAGCAATTCCTTCCTGAATGATTTTTGAGAGCTCTTACTGTGTCAAGTTGGCAGATCCCTCAGTCAAGGGATGGGCACCCCCAATTCCCGGGGAGTTGTCAACTACGGAATTAACAGGCCTGTGATCTTCCTTGGGAACCGTGCCTGGAGTGTTCGGGTCAGGCTGCGCTTGATGATTATTCTGTTGTTGAAGAGCTTGAGGGAGTTCGCGGAGCTGCTGCTGAAGTTCGTTGAAATCTTCTCGACTAACAGGATCATTGTCTGGAATGATTTCTGGGTTTTGGTCTTCCCCGACATCTTCAAGAGGTGGAGGATTTTCCTCCTCGGCCGAAGTATTGGCCGGAAGGGGTTGACCAGTGGATGCGGAGGGACAAGCTTGACATCTATTAACCATGGCTAATTGTATCTCTTCCCACAGACGGTGCCAATTGATGCTATAAGAAATACTAATCTTGACGTGGCAGGATCTGATGATACTTGATTGCTGGAAAAGATCAATGAATTCGCCTTGGATGACATGCAAAAATGGCGAGGAGGATTCTCCCCGTTGCCCCTTCGGTGTGAGAATTAGTTTTCTGGAGAAAAGTAGAGAGAATATTTAACTGGAAAATGTAAAGAATAATGAATGAATAATATGTGATCAAAGAAGCTGTATTTATAGGGCTGAAATGCCCATAATTTTCCGTAATTAAAGAAGGAGTCTTCTTTGATATAAACTTACTTCTTAGGAAGAATTCTAAACATGTTGGGATTTAGTTTCCTTTTGATGGAACGTTTCCTTATAGAACAGCATCGTCTTAAGACCCAAAAATATAGCCCATTAATGAGGCCCATTATCAAAAAGGTATTCGAAGTATGCTCGTACGGGCCATAGGCCGGGGTAGGCCGACTTGGCCCATCAGTGAAAACCCGAACTACAGTGACCGGGGTGACCCCGATCTGATAAGCCCGGGCTTTAGAGAACATAGGCTTAACATTGCTGAGTAGAGGATAGACGCATGTGACCGACCATGTAATAACGACAAAAATCCAGGGCAAAAGGTCGAGTCATATAATTTGTTTATCCTTTCAGGAAGCAGGAAAATAATACCTATCAGTTACTTTGTAAATAAATGAGTTTTGCTGTAAGTGAAGTGATTTTGAAATCTCAGTTATCTGACTTCATTTACATCACTAGGTTATGAAAAGAAAAATAAAAATAAAAATATCTCTATGGTTGATCTTGGGAACCCACTCATGTGACGTCGTTAACATCACTGGCTTATGGAAAGAAAAATAAAAATATTTTCAATTGTTTTGTGACGTTACAAGTTGATAGAATTTAAAATTATCATTAAAAACTCGCGTGTGTTACATTAATTTTTTTATTAGTCCTAACAAAATATTTTATAGTATCAGAACGAAGAGTGTTTTTATTGATTTCAATGTCTCTCGATTGAAAATTTTCTTTAACGTAACGATAATTCTGCCTCGACATCGAATTTCACCATTCCAAACCAAGCTTGCTCCTCATAATACATCCATGTGCTTAGTGTAGATACACAACCAGTTTCGGAAGTACCAAATTGTAATTGAGTTTTTGGTTTCCTTCAACATGGTCATTTTTTGTCATACATTTGCGATAGTGACGGTTGAGGTGTGTAGTACCTATACCCTTTTGTCATGTCAAGTGTTGTGTACGATATTTTCACACTACTTTATACTCTTGGTTTTCGTCAGTTGTACGACCCGTTGGTACCAATTTGAAATTATCTCAACATTTTGCAGTTTTTTTTACCCTTTCGCTTCCCTCTTGTATTGAAAATATTTAGAATACATCTTTGAGGATTTAAACATTTTCTTTAATATCATTTAAATAACTTGGACAACTACCTCCTACCTCATCAATATCTTTTGGAATGTGAACTTCATTGAGAGCGATAAATCTGTTGTGAAAGTGAGATTATGGTGTTACTGATATTGCACGTCGAACAAATCCAAAACAAATTGACGAGTATCCATTTGTTTATATGTTGACACTTGAAACTTGAAAAGAAGAAGAAGAAGAAATGTGATTATAGCATGAAATAATAAAAGATGAAATGTATAATTGTAGTATGTAAAGATGATGTGTATTTTGTAGTAATAATTGTGAAATTAGAATATAGTAGAGAGTAGATATTTGTAGAGTTGTGTAAAATTGTAATGAAAAAATGTTGTATTTAAATATGAAATTTGAGAAAAAAAAAGTTTTGACGATCACATTTACCGTTGCCACAACAGTCATAACACTAACAAAACTAATCGAACAGTCACATATTTAAAAAAAAAAAGTGACCGTTTGGTTACATACGAGCCAGCGAGCCACGAGCAGCTCACCTGCTCGTGGCTTGTTGCCACTAGCTGCTTTTTTGGTTTTTTTCCTTTGCTTTGCTCGGATGAGCCCAAGTAGCTTGTTGGCCAAACAGTGATGGGCCGAGCTGATGAGCGGCTCAGTCCAATTGCCATCTCTAGATATAGTAATACAACTCTTCACAGTATACAAAGTCATTTTTAGCAGATATCAATTCAATATTTTTTTTGGAATATTGACTTGTATAAATTCATAATCTTATTTAGGAAGCAACAACAGAAATTTCTTTAGAATTTAAAGACGTATAAGGCTTATAGTTCTTCAGGAGCATTAATACAATTTTTTCTAGTATATTGTTTAAATAAAGTCACATTTCACAAGAACATTGACATGAAATTTGTCTTAGGTATGAATGCTCAAATATTATACTTTTTTTAAAGGTAAATAATAATACAATATTATTTTCAAATATTATTATTTGTGAACTTGTATTTCTTTTGGAGCAACAAATAATTCAAATAAAATATTTACTTCAAATGACGCTACAATATTCTCCTGGAACATTGATTTAAATTGTTTCATTTTTCAAGAATTACAATACAATATTATTTTAGAATATTTGTTTAGATTGTTTCCTTTTCAAGAAATATTATACAATATTTTTTGAAATATTAATTTAGATGATTTCCTTTTGAAGAATTATAATACAGTATTATTCTGTAATATTGGTTTAGAAACATTGAATGAAAATTATACTAAAGCAAACATTTATCTTTCATAAATTGGTATAGTCTAAACGATATGTTCAGATCGAATAACTATACCGTTTTGCTATATAATTCAAGTTAATAGAACATAAACCTTTTTTTTTTTTTTTGAAGAGGAAGAGAGAATTCCATGCCAATTCAATTGATAGGAGTTTTGTGACATTCAAAAAAAAAAAAAGAATCAATTTGTTTATACTCAATTGGATAGAATTTCGTGCTGATAATATGTTATAAACTGGAGAGAATGGAGAAGTTAATGAGATTGTGTATTTATTAAGAATCAGAGCATCATATATATATATATATGAAAGAATTAGAGATACAATAATAATAGTAACTAGGATTGCAGGAGTATAAATATCATTTACTAATAATATATTATTACAACATGTACATATATTTTGCTATATTTTATAATTTGAATAATTCGATAAAACCTCTTTTTTGGACTTGTAGTTGGGCCCATAGAAAGAGAATCAGCTGTGAACTCTAGGGAATGTATCTTGGAGATGTGCAATGTCGATAGTACCAACACAACGGAGAAGCGGCCCAACTTTTGGACAATAGCCTTTGACTCGACTCTTTAAAAGACCAACCTTTCCTAGCTCTTTATTACTTTTATACTACTCAATTGTTATTTAAAGTAATTATCAAAATTATAAAATCTACACACAAATCACTTATTAAAAAAGAACCTAAAGTCGTGTATGTGATTTGTGTGTAGAGACATGTAATATCTAAGAGGGTTACTATGTGTTATAGTTAATAGAAGCATTTGACGTACTCCGTAATACACGATTTGTTGATTACAATTTATCTATTTTATTAGTCACAATCCCCAAATAATTGGTTACAAACATCCCACCTCCACCCCTCCTCCACCACTTCTTCTTGCAACAACCACAACCTCCATCACTGCATAAAATTGACAACCACCCACCCATATCCGTCGCAGCCGCCACAACCACCCATCCAACCATCACGCATCCGTGCAACAGCATACCCCTATACCACTGATTGCCTTAGGGTTGTTGTGAGGGTGAGTTAATTTAATTTTATAATAATATTATTAATATAAAACCTGATTTGTGAACAAAAAGTTTTAAAATTGATTTTTGAATTGAAAAGGCTAAAACCAGGCGTCCTTGCAATTTTCACTAATAAATCTGGTCTAAAGTAATCTAATTCAATGCATAGTTCATCATGGCGGCTTCAAATCCGAAATACACATCTATTGCACAGTATTCATTTGTCATTATATTTTATTCAGCCCTTGCTTGTCCCTCACAAAATTTTCAATTTTTTCTTTAAATTCATTTTAAACCAAAAATTCCTATGAGACCCACCATTTTTTTTTCCACATTTTTAATCACTTTTTGACCATACATTCTCTCAAACATCCAAAATACCCGAAAAAAAGATTAATTTTGAAAGTCTAAATCTTGTGGGGCTGAATGGAAGTTTTAAAATTTTATATTAATTTGATTTATTCGTTTTTCAATTTTGATCATATAATTCAATTTCAAAATAGTATACATTCACCTTATTGCAGAATTTAAATGACATAATTTTTTCATCAATATGGGGTTATTTTTTTATTTTTTATTTTATTTATTTTTTACCATATAAGGATAAACATTTTATGTTTTGAGAGGTATACAACTTACCGTCCGTTCGGCGGTCCATTATAAATGAGTTTAAATCAACAATTTAATTTACACAATTTCTTAAACCACTTTTTAATCACACACATTTTCTCTCTCCAATTTTTAACAATACATTTTACTTAGAAAACACAAATCTCTGTTTGGTAACACTATGTTGTTTACAAATTGGTTTATTTACGATTTTGAGGTAAAAATTAGCTATTGAAAATTGGAGAGAGAAAGTGTTTGCAATAAAAAGTAATTTAAAAAATTGTGTTATTTATAAACTAATTTATAAATCGATTTATTCTAGTTACCAAACACTTGCTAAATCTTCTCTCTCCAATTTAAATAACCGTCAAACACTCCCTTAGAAAAGATTGATTCCCTATGTGCATTCCTATATACTTTATTATTTTGTCAATCATTATGCATCCTAACTTGTGTAATTGCTGCGTGTCGAGAGCAGCGTTCTAAAGGGTCTATACTATTTGTCAATCATTACATATCCTAACTTGTGTAATTGTTGCGTGCTCTCTGATGGTATATATTATATTATTTTGTCAATCATTACATAACTTGTGTAATTGTTGCGTGTAAGAGCAGTGTTCTAAAAGGCGAGAAAATGTGTCGCCTAAGAGCACTAATGTACGATGCATTTTGCAAACGAGTCGCATATGCCTAATGCACAAAATAATGCATTTTAATCGATCGAAATCGATAAAAACCAGTGGTAAATCGATCAAAATCAACTTAAACCACTCATGAACTGGTCAAAAATCAATAATTTTTGGTTCATTCAATTAAAAGAACCGAACGAACCTATGGTATAATAAAATCAAAATTTCAAACTAAAAGGAAGAACAATTAAGCTTGAGGACGGCAATGCAATTATGCCACCCTTTTTGTTATTGTCTATGTTCATAGGTGATGCACCCCCAATAGCCCTTTTATAAAGGACCGTTGGTTTTGGGGCTGCCATCCCATGTGGGATGGCATTAAACTTTTTTTTTTCTTGTTCTTTTTAGTTTCCTTTTTAAATTGTTTTTAGTTGTAATTTACTTATTTGATAACTCTCTTCTACTATTTAAATATTAATTTTATCTTATTTTTTATGAATTAAAATATTTTTAAATTTCTTGAAATAAATTATAGTATAATAAATAAAATTAAAAGTCATTAATCTATATTTATCTATATTTTCTTTGAATTAGTAATTTTGAAATCAAAGAATATTGTTATTATATATTTTATATTTCTTGTGTGTTAAATATTTATATAAAAAAAAAAAATTATTTAATGTCTTAAAAATAAATAAAATAATATTAAAAATTTGAAACATATTATAACGCTTATTCTTCGCATTGACCCGCTTAAACTTGTAATTCTTGATTCTCGATATCGACGCCTCGCAATGCATTACATCTTTTAGAACCTTGGCAGAGAGTCCAGTAAGATGAGTTTCTGAACAGAGGTTAGAAGTGCAGTTTACCAAGAATTTTACAGTTCGAATTAATGATGGCCATTATGTGAATTTAGTTATATAAATACACGTATTATTCTCTTTTATCGCAATAAATTGATTATAGAAGTTTGTGAAGAAAAATAGTAGTTTATCATCTTTTTTTTTTTCTTTTTTTTTTTTTTCCGTGTGTTCTTTGTGGGTTGTACAAAGAAATATTTTTCCTACAATATTTGGGGGGTTTGTTGATTGAAAAGTCTATATAATTGTAATTATATATTATATAATAATGTAGCGACCAAGAATTTTTACGCATTTAATAATTATTTTAAAATTTAGAAAAATCGTGTCGCTGCTATCTCACCCATTTTTATTAAGTTAACGCTGCGACGCGTTCGTCTAGACAAGTCGAGAAATGTTAAACTTTAATTAAAATTTCCGAATTTCTAAAATTATATTATTTTAATTATTTATTCAAAGTATTATTTTCAAAATCATTTTAAATTCCAAATTTATTAAAATATCTCAATTTTCCTTATTAAATTATTTTAAGTCCAAAATACGTAATTCAATTTTTGTCTCAAAATTTATTTGTTCTCAAATTTATTTTCAGTCCAAAATATATCAGTTTTAATACATTTCCTAATCGAGGTTAATCTAATTTTTAGTTAATTATACCTAAACTAATTCTTTCTAATTAAACCTAATTACATCCCACGTTTTCTTCTTTTCCACCCATTTCATCATCATCAATCACCATACTTTACACCACTTTCCATTTCATTTTTCACTTAATCCTCCACCACAAACCTCTATTTATGAATCCACCAACCACAATTCCAATTCACCATCACCATTAAATCTTCACCCAAACATTTCAAACTTCACAACTCCACTTCCATCACCTCCTTCGTGATCAACACTGAATCACCACCATCATCCAACTCCAAATTCTGCCCTTGTCCACTACCTTCTTGTTAACCATCATCCAACCCCAATTTGCAATCAACCAACATCGATCGAACCACCGGTCCACCACCGAACCTGATACCAATCAACCACTGCCCAACCACCCCCCAACCACGCCACAGTCAAACCACCGCCTCTGCCACAGCCCTTTCACCCAACCAACATGAATTTTCAACACACCACAAATCACTACTGCCACTACCATATCCAAGACCTCAACCTCAACCTCAACCTCAACCTCAACCTCAACACCAAAACCACCACATCCGTCGCCAACCATCCACAACCAAATCACCATAAACCACAGCCAGTGCATTCAATCAATCCACCATCAAATCGCCTGCAGCACCAAGTATACCGTCACCACCTCAACCTGCAAGAACCACCCTTTCACCCACCACCTGCGAATTCCATTCCACGACTAACACGACCTCAATCGAGAACCCAAACCACCATCACCATCGCACACGGCCACAACCTTCTCCAATTCACCTCCATCTTCAATGCCAATCATCATCATCATCATCATCACCATCACCACCAAACAGCAGCCACCATCAACTACAGCCACGCAGTCATCACCCCAACCAGCCCCCTTCACCGCCTCCATTGCCAACTCCAAATCTTCAACAATCAGCCCCAAATTCATCATCACCTCGACCGCAACCAACCGTTACACCATCACCGCACAACCAGTTCAGACCACCTCTTACCGCCACTGCCCTATTCAAATCAAACTCAAACACCAATTGAATTATCTTCATCATCACCACACCCACCGCAAGCACCCAAGCACCACAACCATAGATGGCCAACCCAGCTCAAATCCTCACCCAAACCCAAAAATTGAGAAGAATCGAAGCCCAGTTACTTACCTCAACCAGCGCTGGAAAAACAACGCGAAATCAGCCTCGTTTTACCTCTGACCCACATCCCAAACTCGCACCCAATCCCTCAAATTTGAATCACTTTTTGGGCCGTTGCTCGCCGCTGCTTTGCGCCGGTATTTCTCCGGCTGAAAGGTCGGATTTTTGGCGAGTCAGTGTGCCTCCTTTCCTTCTTCCCGATCGCGAAGTGATAGTGTGAGAGAGTGAGCTGAGAGAGAGAAAGTAAATCTGATAAAATATTTTAATTTTCGAAAATCTCAGCCTAGTCCCCTAACTTTTAAAGTTATTCAATTCAGACCCTTTTGGTTTCAAATCTATTATTTCAGCCCTATAATTTAATATTCGTTTTGAGCTCCGACCCAACTTTTGAAAATTTACATTTTAGTCCCTCAAGTTTGAAAAGTATTTGTTTTAGTCTCTCAACTTCCAAAAATATTCATTTTGGTCCCTCATCTTTCAAAAAATATTCATTTTTGTCCCCCAACTTTCAAAGTATTCATTTTAGTCCCCTCAACTTTCAAATCATCAATTTCAGTCCTCAAATTGTAATTTATCATTTTTAAACTATAAATTTCAAAAGACTAATGTAACTTATGGGCTAGACGAGGCGTACGGAGATTTTAAGGATTTAAGTCGTTTCCCGCTCAACTTTGCACTCGTCGGATTTAAGGTAGACTCGCCCCCACTAATTGATTTATATTATAATTGCATGTGTTATGTGGATTTGTGTGATTTTATGCTTAATTGCATGAGAAAAGAATATCTCTGTTGAGATAAAGAATTTATGTTATGCTGGGCATAACTTATCTGCTAGCATGATACAAGAAAAGAATGGTTCATTTGCATTCACTATGTGATGTCTATGAATAAGAAAAGAATGTCACTACATTATTTGCATAATTACTTGTCCAATTATCTTGTAAATTAATTATTGGCGATGAGTCTACTGAGTATTTCATTTTGAAATGCTCAACCCGTTATTTTAAACAATTTTGCAGATTTTGGAGACGGTGACAAGTGATGGGCAATGACGGCATATTACAAATTGATATTTTTTTTAAAAGTCGTGAAATTTAAAATAATTATTTCATTTTATCAAGAACTGTCATTTTTATAAATTTGTACGAATTTACTTATTCCATTTGAATTATCGCTAAACTTTTGTTCAATAAATGTGATATTTAATATTTAGTCACTTTCCGCAACAAAGTTTATTCAAGAATTCAGAAAAGTGATATTCCCGCGCTCCTCGGAACTCGGGGCGTTACAGTTTGGTATCAGAGCCAGTCTACGTTTCTGTAGACTGGAAAATTCTCAATAAGAATTTTCAAGAAACATTTTCCATTATTAAATTATTATTAATGAAGATTGCTACTGCCATCATTCGTTCCACCAACTCCGAGGTAAAGAAGTTTACAATGTTTAAAGTTATTTCAGTATTTCGGATACTTATTTTACTGATTTATGAGAAAGAATGAAGAGAAAGAGAATTGTATCCGAATAAGAAAGAAAGAAAAAAAGAAATGAGTTTTGGAGCATAACGGGAAATTTCTCAGAAAGAAGAGAAAAGAAAGAAAACGAGTGTTGAGCATAATGTGAATAATATGATTTAAGAATGATTTCAAAATAATTTTTGTCCTCGAGTTTAGAAATGATGAACCCTAACTGGACTTTGCATAATTGATTTTAGACATGGCATCATTTACGAGAAGTCAACAGAAAGGATTAGACAATATTTTCGGAATATCTATCATTTAGACTAAACGAGAAATAGCAAGCCAGTTTTATGAAATTATGATGAGATGTTGAGATTATAAGTGATGTGATTTATTGAGACTTTTATGAGAAGAATTATGAAATTAGAGGTTTAAAGATTTGGTTCTTAGTTATTGGGAATTAAGTAATGGATATTGTGTTGAGTAAGTGAATTATTCCTCTATTTTGAGAGAAATTTATTATGTACTTTGGTCTTGTGATTAAATTTTGGGAATACGATTTGTGGCATATATTTATAAGTATGACTAATGGGTGGTCATTTGAGCCAATTAATGTATTGAAGGAAGTGAGATATTGATATTGGAAACTAGGATTTGAAATTGTTATGTTGAGGAATTATGAATTGATTTTCTGGGATATTTTTGGTGATACTGAGTTTGGTGGAAATGTTGTCAATATTTAAATCGTTGTGGTCAAATGTAAAGATATTTGTTATTTTTGGTTATGAAGTATACCTACGGGTTGGATAAGTCCAAATTATAAGGGATACTCTGCCTAGAATTTTATCATTTGAAATTAAGAGCATAGTATGGTATGCAACCACTAAGGGAATTGAGGTTAGACTTGTAAGTTCATTTACACCACAAGCGAGATTTAGTAAATGATAATTTATATTTTGAAAGATGAGTAAAGACAAGTATTATGGCGTTATTGGGAAGAATCTAAATTATTCTTGAGAACGAATTGATCACTAGTAAGGAATGATCATTGATATTGGAGAATATTATAAATTATGAGGATAGGAGATAATACTGTTGATTTATTTTGGAATTTGATTGGGAAGATATGTTAAAGAAATAGTAAAGATTTATTGAAATTTGGAGAAATTTTTTTCATAGGCTTACAGAGATTAGTGAAGAGATGTGATGTCATTTGGGTTATTGAATAATGACTTAAGTAGTCAGCAAATATTTTTTTATATAGAGTTTAGAGGCTATATTGAGAGCTTGCATTTTAGACCTTTGTGATGGTTAGGAAAACCATTTACCGTCTGTTGAATTTACATGTAATATGATTATTGGGAATAGTCAGTTATCATGAATGGGAGATATTGAAAATATTTATGGTGAGATGCCTTAAAGGTAGGGCTGGGCAAAAACCGACCCAACCAGCCGAACCCACCCAAACCGACCCAACCCGATCGGTTTGGGTCGGTTTTTCAAGAAAATTGGGTTGGGTTGGGTTTTTTTTTAAAAAAAATTTTCGGGTTGGGTTGGGTCGGGTTGCGGGTTGGGTGAATAACCCGACCCAACCCAACCCAACCAAAAAAAAAAAAATACAGTTTTTTTTTTGTAATGAAACTTGAATTATTTAAATATTGATTGAATATATTTTAATTTTATTAGCAAGTGTTCAATTTATTGAATTTTTAGTTATTGTAGTGTACATAATTGATTTGAATTAAAGATAGATTCATGAGTTTTTTTTTTTTTTTTTTTCAAAAATTTTACTAATTGGGCCAAAGCCCAAACCGACCAACCCAACCCAACCCAACCCGACCGAAATTTGGTGGGTTGGGTTGGGTTGGGTTTGAATTCGTAATTGGGTTGGGTTAGGTTGATTTTTTATCAACCCGACCGTGGTGGGTTGGGTTCGGGTTGGGCAAAAAACCGACCCAACCCAACCCACGTCCACCCCTACTTAAAGGAGTAACCATTTATTCAAAGTGAGAAATTGGGGACATGTGATTGAATGTTTGGGATTATGTGAGATAATGATGATTGTCATAAGGTCAATTATATATAAAATGCATAATAGATGATTGTAAGGAATAATGTGATGATGAGAACTGAAGGTGATAATGTATTGAAATTATGAAATAAGTTGACCATCCATGAATAAGTTATGCTGTATTTGGTTCTAAGTGGAAATTCAAAGAATGATGAATCTCAGTCATGGAAAATAAATCAGGACTTCCTCGTAATGTGAATGATTCACTGATGTACATTAAGTTTTCAATATTGATGAAAGAAACTTTATCAGGTCCTAGATTTGTACTAGTATTGATGAAGTAATGCATTGGATCAAAGAAAGGCTTATGATTGATCATATCTTGAAATTTTGGAGATTGTTATTGATGGTATCTTGTTTAGAAAATAAGAAACGAATTTTTATGCAATTGTCTTTGTGGATAGGAATTGTGAGGAAAATAAGGATAAACTTCACAGTGATGACTTATTTTGGAATGGTGTGCAGAGAAGTGACAACGGTAGAATCCAAGATTTATTAGTCTGAGATATTGATATATATTCTCAGTGAGCAGATTGACGTATAAGGTTCACGTGATAGGTATGATGGTTATTATATTGAAATCTTATAGAGATTGATATGAATATTTGAGGTCATATGATACGATGATAAGTGACAGGTTACATGATTACTACAAGATATGATGACTAGACGGTTAATAGATGTTATGGTTATTCCGTGAAGAATCATGTGAATATTGAGTTAATTGATCTTATTTTGATGGTTTATTGCATTATGGTGAAAAATATTACATAGATTTGGAATTTTTGTTTTGAGTCATAATATATGGGTTTATTTAAAGTTTTGATGATGCAGTTTTGATTATTTATTGTCGGTTGCACTTTTGATGTGAATAAAGTATTTTGGCTACAATAATGGAAAACCTGAAAAGATCATTTGTGTGACTTTTACTTATAATGGGATTGTATCTTTAGGTTAAGCAAACATGATGAAGAATACTATATGATTCACAGAAGTCTTATTCAATGGTGATAGACTTAATCAGAGTATTGTTCATAGTGTGACATGAATTGAAGTTTTGGGAGAACAGGAGAATTTGAATCTTGAACTTCAGATTGGGAAATTAGTGAGGTTTCTTAAGTTTGAGAATAACATATCTGATCCGTATGATGCTTTAAGTTAGTATCTTAGCCCTCAGTTAGAATAAGCATGTGATACCGAGTACTTGATGCATAATTTAAAAGTATGGATTAAAGGATTTAAGTTTGAATTCTCCGATTTTGAAAAGGAAGTTTCAGTCGAACTTATAAATGATTTCGTTGGTACATCTTTCCAGAAAGATTCTACCAAGTTTTGGTTTTGTACTCAATATTTTGGAATTGATATCGCGCGTATATATTTTGGATCATAAGGATTTATTCTTGATCAATCTTCTTGATTTTTAGGTTAAGCATTTGGATCAATGAATATTTTGTGGTTTCGATATTAGTATATATCCTATAAAAGGTACCTTTCATTTTGACAAGAGAGGGCATTTAAGATCTCATTTCATCGGACCATTTAAAATGCTAGAGAATTAGGTAATGTGGTTATTGTTCATGATTCAAGTCATATGGTGAATTATTAGTTTATTGCAGTCCAGAAAAATTTGACTTATGAAGATGCACCTATGTGCATAGTAGAGAGAAAAGTCCATGTTTTAAGAAATAAAGAAATTTCTTTAGTCAAAGTCCAGTGGGGTAGACACAATAGTGATGAAATTACTTGGAAAATGAAGAGAAGATCCAAGCCAAGTATACAGAAATCATAGATCGAGTAAGTTTAATTTCGAGGACGAAATTATTTTAACGGGGTAAGGTTGTAGCGACCAAGAATTTTTACGCATTTAATAATTATTTTAAAATTTAGAAAAATCGTGTCGCTGCTACCTCACCCATTTTTATTAAGTTAACGCTGCGACGCGTTCGTCTAACCAAGTCGAGAAATGTTAAATCCATTCAATTTTAATTAAATTTTCCGAATTTCTAAAATTATATTATTTTAATTATTTATTCAAAGTATTATTTTCAAAATCATTTTAAATTTCAAATTTATTAAAATATCTCAATTTTCCTTATTAAATTATTTTAAGTCCAAAATACGTAATTCAATTTTTGTCTCAAAATTTATTTGTTCTCAAATTTATTTTCAGTCCAAAATATATCAGTTTTAATACATTTCCTAATCGAGGTTAGTCTAATTTTTAGTTAATTATACCTAAACTAATTCTTTCTAATTAAACCTAATTACATCCCACGTTTTCTTCTTTTCCACCCATTTCATCATCACCAATCACCATACTTTACACCACTTTCCATTTCATTTTTCACTTAATCCTCCACCACAAACCTCCATTTATGAATCCACCAACCACAATTCCAATTCACCATCACCATTAAATCTCCACCCAAACATTTCAAACTTCACAACTCCACTTCCATCACCTCCTTCGTGATCAACACTGAATCACCACCATCATCCAACTCCAAATTCTGCCCTTGTCCACTACCTTCTTATTAACCATCATCCAACCCCAATTTACAATCAACCAACATCGATCGAACCACCGGTCCACCACCGAACCTGATACCAATCAACCACTGCCCAACCACCCCAGCATGCTACAGTCAAACCACCGCCTCTGCCACAGCCCTTTCACCCAACCAACATGAATTTTCAACACACCACAAATCACTACTGCCACTACCATATCCAAGACCTCAACCTCAACCTCAACCTCAACACCAAAACCACCACATCCGCCGCCAACCATCCACAACCAAATCACCATAAACCACAGCCAATGCATTCAATCAATCCACCATCCAATCGCCTGCAGCACCAAGTATACCGTCACCACCTCAACCTGCAAGAACCACCCTTTCACCCACCGCCTGCGAATTCCATTCCACGGCTAACACCACCTCAATCGAGAACCCAAACCACCATCACCATCGCACACGGCCACAACCTTCTCCAATTCACCTCCATCTTCAACGCCAACCATCATCATCACCATCACCATCACCACCAAACAGCAGCCACCATCAACTACAGCCACGCAGTCATCACCCCAACCAGCCCCCTTCACCGCCTCCATTGCCAACTCCAAATCTTCAAAAATCAGCCCCAAATTCATCATCACCTCGATCGCAACCAACCGTTAAACCATCACCGCACAACCAGTTCAGACCACCTCTTACCGCCACTGCCCTATTCAAATCAAACTCAAACACCAATTGAATCATCTTCATCATCACCACACCCACCTCCTGCACCCAAGCACCACAACCATAGACGGCCAACCCAGCTCAAATCCTCACCCAAACCCAAACCCAAACCCAAAATCAAAACCCAAAAACTGAGAAGAATCGAAGCCCAGTTACTTACCTCAACCACCGCCGGAAAAACATCGCAAAATCAGCCTCCTTTTACCTCTGACCCACATCCCAAGCTCGCACCCAATCCCTCAAATTTGAAGCACTTTTTGGGCCGTTGCTCGCCACCGCTCTGCGCCGATATTTCGCCGGCTGAAGGGTCGGATTTTTGGCGAGTCAGTGCGCCTCCTTTCCTTCTTCCCGATCGCGAACTGATAGTGTGAGAGAGTGAGTTGAGAGAGAGAAAGTAAATCTGATAAAATATTTTAATTTTCGAAAATCTCAGCCTAGTCCCCTAACTTTTAAAGTTATTCAATTCAGTCCCTTTTGGTTTCAAATCTATTATTTCAGCCCTATAATTTAATATTCGTTTTGAGCTCCGACCCAACTTTTGAAAATTTACATTTTAGTCCCTCAAGTTTGAAAAGTATTTGTTTTAGTCCCTCAACTTCCAAAAATATTCATTTTAGTCCCCCATCTTTCAAAGTATTCATTTTAGTCCCCTCAACTTTCAAATCATCAATTTCAGTCCTCAAATTGTAATTTATCATTTTTAAACTATAAATTTCAAAAGACTAATGTAACTTATGGGTTAGACGAGGCGTACGGAGATTTAAAGGATTTAAGTCGTTTCCCGCTCAACTTTGCACTCGTCGGATTTAAGGTAGACTCGCCCCCACTAATTGATTTATATTATAATTGCATGTGTTTGGTGGATTTATGTGATTTTATACTTAATTGCATGAGAAAAGAATATCTCTGTTGAGATAAAGAATTTATATTATGCCGGGCATAACTTATCTGCTAGCATGATACAAGAAAAGAATGGTTCATTTGCGTTCACTATGTGATGCCTATGAATAAGAAAAGAATGTCACTACATTATTTGCATAATTACTTGTCCAATTATCTTGTAGATTAATTATTGGCGATGAGTCTACTGAGTATTTCATTTTGAAATGCTCAACCCGTTATTTTAAACAATTTTGCAGATTTTGGAGACGGTGGCGAGTGATGGGCAATGACGGCATATTACAAATTGATATTTTTTTTTAAAAGTCGTGAACTTTAAAATAATTATTTCATTTTATCAAGAACTGTCATTTTTATAAATTTGTACGAATTTACTTATTCCATTTGAATTATCGCTAAACTTTTATTCAATAAATGTGATATTTAATATTTAGTCATTTTCCGCAACAAAGTTTATTCAAGAATTCAGAAAAGTGATGTTCCCGCGCTCCTCGAAACTCGGGGCGTTACAAATAATGAAAAAGTTGCTTCGATCCGTAAATTTTAGGAGAGGGAATCTAGCAATCTGCGTTTAATTCCTAACAAAAATTAACATTACATAATTTTAAAAATTGAGAATTCCGTATAGATTATTATATTTTTATTACAAAATAATGGTGTTAAATGTATATATGAATTGGGAGAGTCCAAGTTGGACTCGTGCATATTGAGTCGGATATTCTGATTAGATTATAAATTACAAATTATAATTTTACCTGACGAAGTTATAATATGCTAGCTCGATCGAGAACTAGTGAAGGGAGGACTTAGCTCTCACTTTATACAGTGGTTTTCTTTCGGCATTGTCCTGTGCATGCATTTGGCCTTGATCTGATTTTTAAATCTTGCAGTCTATAATGACAGGGCCACTTCAGAAAAAATTTCTGCTGGGAACATCTCAGACATATTCATCAACTGTTCAGACATTTCACCTTTGAAAAATTAGTACAGACAATAATGCACCCTCATGTTGGATAAAATTCAATAATGTGGGGTCAAACATGTATAAAATAAAATATGTGGTGCTATCTTAAGAATTTAATCAATAAAGTGATCTACTAAAGATTATTCAGGACTAATGGGTATTAAGTGTCGTGAGATTAACGTATAGAGACGGAATCAATGTTTTAAATTGATGAGGGGCCAATTTAATAACATTGAAACACGATAGCTGTCCTACAGCTATTTATATAAGTCATGGTCCCCAATTGAGCGTGGCTTTTCAAAATTCTCTACATCCCCATCAATAGAGAAGAAAAATAAGGAGAAAACCACGAATCGGTTGGAAGACCATAACCCCGTTCGATCAAACACAATAATGGATTCAGGTACGCTTTCGCTTCAGTTTCGATCTTGATAATTACAGCATGATGTTTATGGATTATAGATGAACAATCATCTATATTAAATTTAATTTTAACAAGTGGTATTAGAGCTAACATCGTGTTGAATTATCAGATATTTATACGTGTGCGTATGAGATATATATATTATGCACCGTATTTCATAGGCAGTAAATTTATACATTCAGTTTATTCGAAAATTTGATTTTGTGGATTCAGCCGATCGTTATCTGCGTATGTATATGCGAATAAACTGATTTCAAAATTGAGAAATAATGCTGTGTATGTATAATCTGGTTTTCGAAAATAGTATTTTGGGATCTGATTTTTTGATATATTATGCACGATTTTATCAAATCAAAGTATGAATTGTGGTGCGTGTTGATGTTGAAATCGACCGGTTGGTAAGGGGGATTGTGCACGGCTTGCAGCGTCGGTGCGGGCAACCGCGCGCGATGGTGATTGCGGTGGTTCATAGCGTTGTGCGCAGCGACGCTGTGTTCTTGGATGCAGCGCCGGTGATGGCGCTGCAGGTGGTGGGCGGCGCCGGTGATGGTGTCGCGTTCTTGGACTGGTGTGCGGCGGGACTAGGGTTTGGTTGCAAACCCTAGTTCTTCCAATTTTGGGCCCAGGGGCCTTAATTGGAAATTTGAAATTTTGAAGGGCCCGGATGCAATTCCCGAAAATTGCTTTTATTTCACGTCAGGTCCTCCTGATTTGTTTTAATAATTAATAAAACCCTAAGCTTATGAAATCTTTTAAATTAGTCCCTTAGACTTCTGAATTTGCGAAATAAGCCCCTACAGTTATCAAATCATTTAAGTTGGGTTTTAAAAATTCTAAATTTTACGATTCTGTCCCTAATGTTTCAGTTTTTAATAAATTGGCCGCTAAAGTTTGGAAAAATTGCAATTTAGTCCTTCAAATTAAAAAAAAATTCATAATTTTCCACTCAAGTTTAATTAAATTGCAATTTAACCATCCAACTTAATGATTACTTAATCCTGAAGTATTGAATTTCATAATTCAAATCCTAAAGTCTTAAATATATGCAAAACAGTGAATTCAAGTTCAAATTTTGGTATGACGGACTCTTTTGAGAAATATAATATTTCGAAGTGAATTAATTGAAGCAACATGTTGCCAAAGTAACCTCTCTTGTGGAAATTAATTAACTTAGAATATTAGAAGGTTTCGTGTGTGTGTGTTGTTCATGCGGATATTGATCGGCCCAAAGGAAGGTCAATGTTTGGCTGGAATTTCATATGCACCTGTGGTGATAAACACGTGACAATTATTTGGTTTAATGTGTGATCAATAAATCGGTCCAAAGAAAGGTTTATTGATTGACATGTCTTATTGTCAATGTTTGATTACTACATCGAGAGTACCACTTACAAGTCAATATTTCTGTCCAAAGACTAAATATTGATGTTGTGCTGGGTATCTTGTGATGGGCCTTACCATTATTTGAAATTATTATTTGCATAATAAAGTACCAATGTAAGCTATTCCCATCTTCTTCTCTATACAGTTAATTCATCTGCTACCACAATATCTGCAAATCTTAATTCAATTCCCATGCTTGATGGGTCAAACTTCAAGGATTGGAAAGAGAATGCACTAATTGTTCTCGGCTGCATGGATCTCGACCTTGCTCTCAGGGCTGAGCAACCGGCTTCTCTTACGGATGCAAGTTCACCTGATGACAAGAGGAACTTTGAGAAGTGGGAACGCTCAAATCGCATGAGTCTAATGATCATTAAGCACGGCATTCCGGAAGCCTTTAGGGGCGCAGTATCTGAAGAGGTAACTAATGCCAAGGAATTCCTTGTCGAACTTGAAAAGTGTTTTGCTAAAAACGATAAGGCTGAAACGAGCTATCTTCTGCAAAGCTTGATTTCAATGAAGTATAGAGGCAAGGGGAATATAAGGGAGTATATCATGAAGATGTCTCATACTGCTTCAAAAATTAAGGCACTAAAGCTCGACTTGTTTGATGACTTGCTCGTGCATTTAGTATTGATATCGCTTCCTGGACATTTCAATCAGTTTAAGGTCATTTACAACTGTCAAAGGGAGAAATGAACTCTAAATGAGCTCATTTCATATTGTGTGCAAGAGGAAAAAAGGTTGAAGCATGATAGAGCTGAAATTGCTAACTTGCAAGCACCTCTAAGGATAAGGGCAAGAAAAGAAAAACAGAATATGAAGTTGCTAAGGGTCCAGATCAAAAGAAGCCACATAAGGACAATGAGGGTTGTTTCTTTTTCCTGAAACCTGGACATTTAAAGAAGGATTGTACCAAATACAACGCTTGGCGTGCAAAGAAAGGTACATTTCTTAATTTGGTCTGTTCTGAGGTTAATTTAGCTTCAGTACCTAGAAACACTTGGTGGTTAGATTCTGGTGCTACTACTCACATAAGTGTTTCTATGCAGGGTTTCCTGTTCTACCGAAAGCCAAATGATGCTGAAAGATTCATCTTTGTGGGCGATGGAAAATCGGTGGAAGTTGAAGCAATAGGCACTTTTAGGTTATTATTGGGAACTGGTTTTTATTTGGATTTGAAGACACTTTTGTTGTGCCATTATTTAGACGGAATTTAGTTTCTATTTCCTTATTGGACAAATCTGGATATTATTGTTCTTTTGGAAATTGTCAGTTTAGTCTTTCTTTAAATTCAAATATTGTTGGTACTGGTTCATTATGTTCATACGATAACTTATATATGCTTAATACTATTGCATCATATAATGAAACCTTGTATGTGGAATCACGTGGTACTACTCGAAAATTAAATAAAGAAAATTCGGAAAAACTATGGCACAAGCGCTTAGGTCACGTCTCAAAAAACTAGAGTTGAACAACTTGTGTCAGAAGGCATTTTGGATTCCCTCGACTTTACAGACTTTGATATTTGTATTGATAGTATCAAGGGAAAACAGACCAAATCGAAAAGGTTAGGTGCTAATAGAACTTCAGACGTCTTAGAATTGATACACACGGATATTTGTGGACCATTCCCTACGACTTCCTGTAATGGTCAACAATATTTTATATCATTCATAGACGATTACTCACGTTATGGGCATCTATATCTTATTCATGAAAAGTCTGAGTCACTGGATATGTTCAAAGCTGAAGTTGAGAATCAACTCAACAAGAAAATGAAAAGCGTTAGATCTGATCGTGGTGGTAAGTACTACGGTAGATATGAAGGTTCAGGTGAACAACGTCCAGGACCATTTGCTAAATTCCTAGAGGAATGTGGAATCGTCCCACAGTACACCTTGCCAGGTTCTCCTAGCATGAATGGTGTAGCTGAAAGACGAAACAGGACTCT
Source organism: Ligustrum vulgare (assembly GCA_963555705.1). Lineage (NCBI taxonomy): Eukaryota > Viridiplantae > Streptophyta > Magnoliopsida > Lamiales > Oleaceae > Ligustrum > Ligustrum vulgare. Next base: position 33,842,386 of record OY743174.1, read on the forward strand.
TAAGGATATGGTAAGGAGTATGATTAGTCATTCTACTTTACCTAAAACATTCTGGGGAGAAGCATTAAAGACTGCAGCTTATATTCTGAATAGAGTACCAACTAAAGCTACTGCTAAAACACCTTATGAGCTTTGGACAGGCAGAAAGCCCAGTCTAAATCATTTCCACATTTGGGGATGTCCAGCTGAGGCAAGGCCTTATAGGCTGCATGAAGATAAATTGGACTCCAAAACTGTTAGCAGCTACTTTATTGGTTATTCTAAGCGATCAAGGGCCTACAAATTTTATAATCCCACGCTTAAGTCATTTTTTGAAACGGGAACTGCAACATTTTTTGAGGATGTTGAGTTTGGGGGGAGAAATAAGGTTAGAGACATTATCTTTGAGGAAGAAGCCGAGGAAGGATCGATTTCGATTCCTACTGTTGTTACTTTTGACAATGTGCAGGTTTCTATACCTATCATTGATCAAGAAGTATACCCGAAAACTCAGCATGATAATGTTGAAGAACCTCCCACCCAAAATCCAGAAGTACAAACTCAACAACCTCAACAAACAATACCATTAAGGAGATCCACTCAAGAAAGGAAAATTGCTATTTCAGATGACTATATAGTATTTCTCCAAGTACATGAGGAAAATAATGGAATGATGGAAGGTAATCCAATCAATTTTCATCAGGCCATGAAGGGTTCTAACTCTCAAAAGTGGATTGATGCCATGAATGTGGAGTATAAGTCTATGCAAGATAATAAAGTTTGGGATCTTGTCCCATTACCAGAAGATGCAAAACCCATTGGTTGTAAATGGATTTTTAAAACCAAAAGGGATTCGAAAGGTAATGTGGAAAGATATAAGGCTCGTCTTGTAGCTAAAGGCTTTACACAAAAGGAAGGTATTGACTTCAAAGAAACTTTCTCTCCGGTTTCAACGAAAGACTCTTTCAGGACAGTCATGGCACTTGTTGCACATTTTGACCATAAGTTAGATCAGATGGATGTAAAGACGACGTTTCAAATTAAAGAAATCTGTCTATGGACTCAAGCAAGCTTCCCGTCAGTGGTACTACAAATTTCATCAAGTGATCATCTCGTTTGGTTTTGAGATAAATGTTGTTGATGATTGTGTGTATCACAAGTTTAGTGGGAGTAAGCATATTTTCATGGTTTTGTATGTTGATGACATACTGCTTGCCACTAATGATATAGGCATGTTGCTCAAAACCAAGAGCTTTTTGTCAAAGAATTTTGAGATGAAAGATCTTGGGGACACCTCTTTCGTATTAGGAATTTAGATACACCAGGACCGCTCTCGGGGTATTCTTGGATTATCACAAAAGAGCTATATCGATAAAGTTCTTATAAGGTTTGGCATGTATGATAGTAAACCAGGGGACACCCCTGTTGCTAAGGGAGACAAACTTAGTCTCAATCAGTGCCCGAAAAATAATCTTGAAGTTAAGGAAATGCAAAAGATTCCCTATGCATCAGCTGTTGGGAGTTTGATGTATGCTGAAGTTTGTACACGTCCAAACATAACATTCATTGTTGGAATGCTAGGCAGATATTTAAGTAACCCCGGGATGGATCATTGGAAAGCAGCAAAGAGGGTTATGAGGTACTTGAAGAGAACAAGAGATTGCATGCTTACATACAACAGATCGGATCAGTTAGAGATCGTAGGATACTCCGATTCTGATTTTACGGGATGCCAAGATAGTAGAAGATCCACATCAGGCTACATATACATGCTAGCTAGAGGAGCCATTTCCTGGAGGAGTGCTAAGCGGACACTCGTAGCTTCTTCCACTATGGCAGCAGAATTTGTAGCTTGTTATGAGGCGTCTAATCATGGGATATGGCTGCGAAATTTTGTCACTGGGCTGCGCATTCTGAATGGAATTGAAAGACCATTAAAGTTATATTGTGACAATAACTCTATAGTGCTATATTCTAATAACAACAGGAGTTCAACTAAGTCAAAGCACATTGACATTAAGTTCCTGGTTGTGAAGGAAAGGGTACAGAGTAAACAGATTTCCATAGAGCAATTGGGACAAACTCCATGATTGCAGATCCGCTTACTAAGGGATTAGAACCCAAGGTCTTTCACGAGCACACTGCTCGTATGGGTGTAGTATTTCTTGAGGATATCATGATTTAGTAGGAGTTTGTATTTTGGTTTTGGACACATTTGTGTATTTGGATAATTTTCTATACAAAAATAAAGTATTCAGTTCATTCTACTCTGTTACATTATGTTTGGTATTGATCTCACCTAAGGAATAAAGTCGGACCAATTGAAAATAGGCATGTTTGGATCACATAACATGTAATTTTCACACTACACTCTCATTATTGATCTATGTCATTTAGTTGTATTGGTATACGTGATCATTGATGGATTTGGTTACGATTAATGTAACGAAAGTCGCTTTGATCCTATATTGATATGATTGATGGACGAGATTGTTTGGAAATACCCTTAATAATGACAGCAAATTTTTCAGCTCAAAAAGGTTGTACACATTTGTAAGGATACATGTATGGCCCAGTGGGAAATTATTGGATAAAATTCAATAATGTGGGGCCAATCATATATAAAATAAAATGTGTGGTGCTATCTTAAGGATTTAGTCAATAAAGTGATCCACTAAAGATTATTCAGGACTAATGGGTATTAAGTGTCGTGAGATTAAAATGTAGAGACGGATTCAATGTTTTAAATTGATGAGGGGCCAATTTAATAACATTGAAACACGACAGCTGCCCCATAGCTATTTATACAGGTCATGATCCCCAATTGAGCGTGGCTTTTCACAATTCTCTGCATCCCCCATCAACAGAGAAGAAAAATAAGGAGAAAACCACGAATCGGTTGGAAGTCCATAACCCCGTTCGATCAAACACAATAATGGATTCAGGTACGCTTCCACTTCAGTTTCGATCTTGATAATTACAGCATGATGTTTATGGATTATAGATGAACAATCATCTATAATAAATTTAATTTCGACACCTCAGAGTCATGTCCAGGCTATTTTAAATAGACTCATGAAGATTTAGGTCCATGGAAACTTACAGGAATTACTAAGGAAATGGTCGAAAAGGCGAAAGAAAAAGCACATGTAAACATAGTCATACTGAATGGGAGAGTGTACATAGAAAAGTCTAAAGTGGCATTCTAAATTCCCAAACTAGAGATACAGTGAATAATATGGGGGATTTTGCAGCTTCTTAGGTTGTAACAGTTGAGAATTTACTTAATCATATATAGAGGAATTTAAAATATTTTCAAGTCCCAAACAAAAATCTGTCTTGTGTTTAGATAGAAATCATGATAAGAATAATTACCTCTTGATGTTCTTGCAAAAATGATTTGAGAATCTTGATTTCTTTGATGTACAGTATACCACGGTTGTCCAATTTTTTTAGCATCCAAAAGTGATCCACACGAGAGAACAAAAATGGAGTATTTGGGTTTCTCTATTCTTATACTAGTAAGAGAATAATGAATTATGTTAGCTGTTTCTAAACTCTAGTTGTTAACTAATATATGTCAAAGTAGATTTGACCCATAACTTAGACATTGTTGACATCACTCTTTGACGCAAAGCTAATCAACAAGAATATTGAATAGGATTTTGACTTTTCTCAATTTGTGTAATTTGATTTTGGAGTTTTTGGTTAAGTATACAGGTCCTTCCTTTTTAAGTGGAAATAAATATAACGAGAAAATAATTTGTGCAAATAGGTTATCAGATCAAGAGCGAATTGAATTTATGACAAAGTGATTTTGTGTTTAGTTCAGTATTGATTTGATAGTCAGGTCGGAATTTGATATTCAAATGACGAAAGTTAAGAGAATTTCTTGTTTTAATTTCCCATAAATGAGCATTTACTCCTTCTATTTATAGTAACATAGGAGTTTGAGATATAATCATTACAATATATCAAGTCGTTAGGACGTGATTGACAATGGTGATTGACATTTCTGACAAACTTATATCAAATGATTACACTAAAACATTTACAAATAATAGTGATTACTGACACATAATCCAACTGATTTGACCATTCTGCAAAGCCTCCATTTTTACCTCGGTCTGATCTTTTTAGGTCGGTCGAGACTTTCACCGCATGCACGTGAAATCACCTCGGTCACATAAATCACCTCAGCATGGTAATTCATTCTGCTGCAGTTGGGTTGCCGTTTGGTCCGTCGCACTTGTTCTAAGGTTCATTGATATGTAGGTCGCCTCAAAATATTATGGTTCATCTCGTTGACTAGAAGATATATTGGCCATTGACCTTTTGACCGTTGAAATCCATTTTCCACCTTAGCTCGATGTACAACAAATGTCCCCTCGAGATCGGTTCGAAATCTTTTGAGGATGGATCTCGAAATCGTCCAAATATCAGCCATTAACATTGACATTTGGCTCTTTAAATTCAGCAATTATTCTTGCCAGGTGTTGTCTTCTAACTGGTGGATCAGTCCTAGGATCAAGTATAGCTGTGATCATTATGACAACGTGTCTTATCATTCTGATCGTTGGGTTACTTCTCTCTCTCCTCTTCCTGTAAAAGATTCATTTTTCTCCTTTTCTTCCTACGACGACTCTTTGATTCACCCCAAACTATTGGTTATTTGATACTCTACGTCTGCAAGACGAACATGACTTGTGCTCTTTTTTAATTTCGACTTCTTTGGTAACTTCTTAAGGTGAGGCAACTTTCATTGGTAATTTCACCTCATTTCTTCATTCTCACTTTTGAATCTAGAAAAATTTCTAACTATTAGAACTGAATTTAAATAATTAAAAATGAGTGGGAGTTTAGGTAGTAGTGACGGTGGAGTAAGGTCTTATAATTAAAGGGCTGAAGCCGAACCAAGCGTTTCATGGAATGAAAGCGTAGAAACCCAACATATCTACAGAGATGAGGCGGAGGGTGATATTCTTCAGCCAAATCAAGCTTTGATCAGCGCAAAAAGCTCTGCTATTTACATGTGGCAGATATATGCTAACTTAGGCGAATCTTGAAACCATGGACAGTACTCCAATTACATCTTGATAGGCACGTAGGGGAGTTTCTCGATCCAGTATTTTGAACACCACATTAATGATATGTCATTCAACTGTATTAAATATATTCATATTGTTTAGATAGTGAATTACATATAGAAAATTTTAATTCTTGTTTTTGCTTATCAGTTAATTAATGAAAATGGACAAGTCCATTTGGCAACTATACTTTTTTAGTTTATAAACAAATTAATAAACATATAGCACCATTTTCAAGTGACCCAATAATTCCGAATTGTCAAGATGGGTGAAAAAATATGTTTTGCAAGCCTATGCTTATATAAACATCACCACTGCCCATATTTCCAGAGGCCCCCATCACTTGACCACCACCATATAGAAAGGACCCTTCCACTGCCTTTAAAACTTTGTTTCTCATTAGTAAACACATGGCAGTAACAATAATTTAAATACTTGAACAAATTGCAAACATCATCATGAAGATATAAATCGAAAAGGTTCCTACAAGACCCTTAGACTATTAACGCCATAGAAGGTAGCAATACACTGCATCTATTCAAATTTGCTTCCAATTGTGTACGACATTCTTAGTAGTCTCAATTGTGGAGCACAATGGACAAATGGTAAAACTTAATCACGAGTACTCGTTGGACAAAAAAAATTAATCTGTGTGTCAAATGCAACATTATCTGGCAAGTTAACCAAATTTTCTATTGTACTTTTGGTCCTGTTTTGGAATATGAATAATAAAGCAACCAAGATTTGTACCCTTTGATCCCTGGACAAGGATTTGGTAGACAATGTAATAGATAAAAATGATATGAAATCCTATTGATAGCAAAAAAAAAATATTATTTCTCAAATAGTTAGAGACTATTACCACAATGTTACCTTGGATTAGAAATTGTAATTCCCATCTTGGACCACAAAATTAATACAAAATTAATTTCTATATCATAGCAGTATAGCTCTTCTTGCGAGAATCAGTTTGTTTGTTCTTTTAGAAAACAAAATTCTATTTTGAAAAAAAGAATCTGTTTTAAGTTTGTACAAAAATAGTTGTCGAATTTGATTGACAAAAGAAACAAACAATAATCTGGAACACAATAATATAAATATTGATAAAAATCAAAACTGTAAATTTGAGCAGAATCTGGAACCAAGACCTGAGTGACACAATTTTCTTAAAAGGGATTCTCTCCCTCACCAATCCGTGCTTGATGTTTGTTGAGCGTCTATCTCCCAGAATACAAAGGAGATTGAGTAGTTAACGTAGCACAAAATTACCAATCCGGCAAACTGAACTTATATATGAACAATCACCAAAACATGATACAATAAAATGGACAACATTAACTCATTCTCCATGCCATAATAGCCTCTCTGACTCATACCATCATCCCGCTCATTGCCACCGCCAAAACCTCTCATCAAGCTTGGTCTCAACTCGATCGAATCTTTACCAAAAGATCCCCATCCAATATCATACACCTTAAAGACACTGATCACTCTTACAAGTGGCACACTTCCAATCTCTGACTACTTACTATAAATCAAAACAATTGCTGATGAACTCGCCAATTTAGGTGCTCCTCTCATTGATGCCGACACTATCATTTATTGCACCCGTGGCCTTGGTACTGCGTCTAAAGAAGTTATCGTGGTCATTCGGACACGTGATACTCCCATCTCCTTTGAAGAATTATTCAATAAACTAATTGATCATGAATTTTTTTTGAAAGACTCGAAATCCATGCCTCTTCCTCCAGTTGCAAACCTTGCAAAGAATGGCTCCAAACCCAGGGTTTCTGTCCCTTCTTCTAGTTGCAACAGGGGGGCCCCTTCTCATCAGTTACACCCGAGCTCTTGTCGAAAGCCTGGACCTAGTCTTCTGCCTACCTCAACAGGCCAGTTTTCTCCCCTGCCTACCTCATGAGGCCCCTCTTCGTCTGATCCTTCAATCTGCCAATATTGTGGAAAGAGAGGTCACAACATTCAAAAATGTTACACACTCTTTCCAGCACTTCGCCCATCTCATCCCAGCATAAATCATGCAGCCATGGCTTCTCTAAGTGGAAATTGGGTTATGGACTCTGGTGCATCTCATCAAATTGCACCCCACGTAACTGACTTCAACATCTAGCAAACTTATGATGGTCCCGACGACCGTTCAACTGGTAATGGCTCTGCTCTTCATATTTCTAATACAGTCTCTGTTTCTTTATCTCCTTTTTTTTACTTAGTGATGTGTTTCATGTACCCATATGTTTCAAAAACTTCTTTCTGTCTCCAAATTCTGCAAATCAAACTTAACTTCTATTGAATTTTTCTCGAATTATTTTCTTGTGAAAGATCTTCAAACTCGAAAGTCTCTGCTTCGCGGTTCCAACATCAATGATCTCTATGAGTGGCCCTCCTTCCCACAAACCTCATCACCTAAGTCAGCACTCAACACCACGTCCAACATCTCCTCTCAACTCTAGCACAGTCACCTCGGTCATCTCTCTCTCAAGACAACCAATAAAGTTTTAGCTTCTGGAGCTCTCTCTACCTCTATAGCACTTCCTAGTTCTTTTTCTTGCAATTCATGTTTATATAATAAGAGCACTAAGCTCCCCTTTTCAAATTCAAGTGTCGTTAGTAATAGTCCGCTAGAAGTAGTTTATTCAGGTCTTTGGGGTCCAAGTCCTACAACTTCTTTGGATGGTTATAAATTTTATGTTATCTTCGCTGATCATTTCACTAAATTTACTTGGTTGTTCTTACTTCAATTGAAACCCAATGTGCACACTATCTTTCCTCTTTTCCAAAAAATAAGTAGAAATGCAAAACACAAAAATTAAAACTCTTTACATTGATGGTGGTGGTGAATTCCTCGGACTTCAAACCTATCTCTCAACCCAAGGAATTCAGCATCTCATCACCCCCTATACCCCTGAACACAACGGCATCATCACATCGTCGAGACTGGTCGCACACTCATGCATGCTGCGTCTCTTCCCCCTCAATTTTGGTCATATGCCTTCAACACTGCGGTTTATCTTATAAATCATCTTCCCACTCCAGTCCTATGTCATAATAGTCCCTTCTCTATCCTCTTTCAATCTTTGCCAAATTATTCCTCTCTTCTCCAATTCGGGTGTCTTTATTATCCGTGGCTAAGGCCTTATACCAACTCTAAACTTGAACGAAAATCCAAGCCATGCACCTTCCTTGGCTATGATCACCAACATCATTCCTATCTTTGTCTCGATAATGCAACATGTAAATTATTTATATCCCGTCATGTCCGGTTCTTCGAAAACCAATTCCCCTTTTCCTCCAGCACCGCCCCTTCTACTCCAATCCCAAACTCATCTTCTTCGGCCACTTACCCTCTCCCACTACCCTCTGTTCCCCCTGACTTTAATACTGTCCCCAAGCCTAGCACCATACCCTCTACCGAATCTAAAGTTGCTGAGCGCGGGATGGCTGTGCTACCGGATGTAAGCAGCCAACCAGTACTGCAAGGTGCCGACAATCTGGCATTGGATAATCAGCCTGCAGCTGACCCTCAATCGACAAGTTCTTCCACTTCCTCTTCCCTGCCATTGCTATCTTCCCCAGATCCTCCTATATTCTCCACTCCCCCTGCGTCTCCTCCACACCCCATGATCACGAGAGCTAAGAGCATCATCTCCTGCCCCAAAAAATTTTCATCACCTCCTCTCGTCATCAAATTTTCAAGTCTATTGAACCTTCATGTGTGTCCGATGCCCTTAAATCCACTACATGGTTACAAACAATGTCTGATGAAATATCTTCCCTCCTAAATAACTACACATGGGACCTTATTCCCCCTAACTCCTTCTCTCATCTCGTGGGCTACAAGTGGGTCTTTCGCGTGAAACACAATCTTGATGGATCCATCTCTTGCTACAAGTCTTGCCTTGTTGCTAAAGGATTTCATTAAAGGCCCAACATTGACTTCTCGGAAAACTTTAGCCCCGTGGTAAAAACAATTCAAATCTTTCTCATACTTGCTCTAAACTATGATTGGCCAATCCATTAACTTGACATTAATAATGCTTTTCTTCAAGGCACTCTTTCTACAGAAGTGTTCATGCCTCAACCTCCGGAAGGAAATCTATGTTCTTAAGCAGGCCCCTCATGCATGGTACACAGAATTACGAACCTCTCTCCTTTCGTATGGATTCTCAAATTCTACAAGTGATTCCTCTCTATTTCTCCTATTCCGCCGCACCTTCACACTCTACTTCCTTGTTTATGTCGATGATCTCTTAGTGATTGGAAATAATCCAAGAGAACTCTTTAAATTTCTCACCACCTTATCCACTCGATTCTCTATCAAGGATCTCGGTCAGCTAAGCTATTTTCTTGGAGTTGAGGTCATTCTCTCATCTACAAGAATTTTTCTGAGCCAGTATAAATATATTCGCGACCTTATTGACCGCACCAACATGCTTGGTGCCAAAGAAGTTTCCACACCTATGTCAAGATCCTCCTCTTTAACTCTATTTGATGGCTCTGCTTTAGCAGATGCCACTGAATATCGACATGTCGTTGGTACCCTTCAATATCTTTCCCTTACTCGCCCTGACATTTGCTTTGCTGTTAACAAAATCTCTCAGTTCATGCATTGACCCTCTGACATCCACTGGACTGCTGTCAAGCGGCTACTTCGTTATCTCAAGAACACTATCTTCCATGGGCTTCTCTTACACAAAAATCCCTCTACTACTCTCTCTGCTTTTTCTGACTCTGATTGGGCTGGTAATCGTGACAATCGTTCCTCCACCTCGGCTTATATTGTTTATCTAGGCAGCTCCCCAATCTCTTGGAGCTCTAAGAAACAACAAACTATTGCTCGCTCTTCTACCGAGGTTAAATACCGTACTGTAGCAGCTTGCGCCAGTGAAATCCTCTGGATAAAAAATCTTCTCTCTGAATTTCATCTTCTTTTATCCTCCAAACCTATAATCCACTGTGACAATGTTGGTGCCACATATCTCTCTGTTAATCCTGTCTTTCACTCTTGAATGAAACATATTGCTATTGATTATCACTTTGTATGTCACCATGTCTCTTCTAATTCTCTTGGTGTTTCCTACGTCTCTTCCCATGATCAGATAGCTGATATTCTCACAAAGCCACTTCCAAACTCCAAATTTCTTGCTTTTCGTTCCAAGATTTGAGTCCCCAATGGGAGCTCCATCTTGCGGGAGCCTGTAAATGATTGTGTAGATCATGAACCAAATCAAGGATCTCTAGATTGTCCTAAAATCATGGAATCAAAGTCATCAACTTCATAACATATTTAGAGTCATATTTGTAGAAGATTTATATTTGCCTTGTATTTTCCTTACGTAAATCTTTTGCTTTACTTGTAATTCGAGAATGTGTATATTTATATATACTCTCCTACATCAATAAATGGATTCAGTTTAGCACATATATTCTGTCTCTTATATCCCACACTATTCAATGCCAATGTAGCATAAACAAACCTTGACCAGTATGCTATGTCAAATATTTGTATAGAAATTAACTGAAAAAACTAGAAATTTTAAGTTTTATATGTGTAATTATTGCCCAGGCTTCAAAGTCGTGTATGTCATGTTTGCATTTAACGGTGCTACATAGAATTTTTTGTTAATGTTTTTAGCCGAATGATTATAAACTTGAGCGGAAACTACGGTAAGAAAAATACTTTAAATACCATTTTGAAATTTTTAAAAAACATTATTGACTAGCAATCTTTGTCGAATTTAACCCTTTACTACCCATTCTCACCTTTTTCTTTTGATGATTTTATTTGGTAATTTGTAATTTTAATCGTTGGATGTTTTAGATAATGAAGAAATCTAGTTTTAAACTTAAATTAGAGTAAGAATTATATTTTATGGAACAATTTGAGATATATGTGGATTTGAGTTGGGAGAGTCCAAATTCGAGTCTTGTATTTAAATCCATTTTGAACACTCCAATAATCCTTTTATAAATAATAATGGGGATGCAGAACCGGATGGTACACGCCAATCTCAAGCTCTCCAACGGTGATTTTTTTCTCCCTTTCTTTTTCTTTTTTGAACAATACTTTATCTTTCAATTGTTAGTTTTTTCTAATATTCTATTTATGAATCTGGATTTCTAAATAGTAATCAATCTGTCATACTTGTGTTTTCATGCTAGAAAATAGTTTGGAAGATTGGTGGGGACTGTACAAATAAATAGAAATAGTCAACTACTCGATTATTATGATTTAATATAACATGAGTTGCTTAACGATTATTTTGCTTGTTTCTTGTGCTTTGATTTGTATAAAGATTGATTTTTGAAATTCAGAATGGAATACTTCGTCTCGTCTCATCGTGTCTAAAAATTTTGTTTGCGATATTTCCTACATTACCTATGAGCAAAAATTTTGTTTGTCTTTATCATTAACAGTTGATAATATACTGAATTTCAAAAAAACAAAAACAAAAAAACAAAAAAAAAACAATAAACAAAACTAGTGTGTACAATTATTGGTTTCTCTAATTTATTTACAGAATTAAATTAAGTCTATTAATGATAAAGACACCTTAATCTCCTTGACAAGTTTTATGGCTTCGTGTCAAACTAAGCATGACCCACAGGCTTGACATGAAAATATATTTACATAATTCAATTTCACAATCTCAACGATGCCAGATCACAAATGATTTTCTTCAACACTAGGGATTAGGGTTTAAGGACTCCTAATTTTTAAAATTTATATATATATTTTTTGCTTCTTTTTTTAATAATTAATGTTTTTATTTAACCATTTAAATAGTTTAACAAATTTAATTTAAAAGAACAGATTTGTGCATCTACAAAAGTTAAATGCTAAAAAAATTGTTGGGAACCAAATAGAACTCAAAGTAAGAAGTGTTACGTAGGTTTTTTTTTTTTAATAAACAATTAGACATCATAAAATTTAATGAGTCCTTTTTTTTTTGAATGTTAAAAGGGGGAAACAAATCAAGTTCACAAAAAACTAAGACCTGCCCTCCTCCGCAAGCCAAATCGAGAAGAAGAAAGGCAAACTATCAGACAAAAAATAATTAAAACTAGAAAGAACTACAAAATCTGCAAGCTTATGAGCTATCACATTCCTATATCTAGACACATGAGAACACGAACCACAATTGCCAACGGAAAGAAGCTCACGAATCTCCTGAATATATGGGGTGATAGGTACTAAAGGTTCCTCCTTAATTAGACCAAGCACCACCTTTAAAGCATAGCTTTCAACTAGTTCGATAATAAGGGAGTTGTCAACCGTAAATTGAAGTCCCACTTTCATTGCTAAGGCCTTAGCAATATTTGACGACATTCTACCTCTCCTGCGCACCATGAATAGCTCCATGCACACCCCCTTCATCCCCGAATAATCCCAGCCAAACCCATCAGTCCGGAATCATCTCTAATGGTAGCATTCACATTAAGAATAAGTCCGGCCATGAAACCAGGGGAATTCCTCCAAACCTTTGGTTGTGGGTTTTGCGGTTGACCTGACTTCTTCTTGAGCAAATTTACCGACTAATAAGATTTTAGTTGGATAAGTAAAGAGCCCCTCCTAAAACCACATCCAAGCCCTTTCAACCATGCATAAGTTGGTTCCTCATTTGCCAAATAAAGCCATCCCCATGCCAATCAGTTCAGCGATCTCTTTAGGAACAACTGATATCACATGCCATAGAAATTTACCCAACTCCAGTCCCCCTCCAATCTCCACACCCGTCTTCAAATATTTTCCAACAGTTTAGTATTTTTCATCTTCAAATATTTTCCAACAGTTTAGTATTTTTCTGATCATTAATGATTTTCTTCAACACTAGGGAATTAGGGTTTAAGGACTCCTAATTTATAAAATTTATATATTTTTTGCTTCTTTTTTAATAATTAATGTTTTTAGTTAACAATTTCAAAAGTATAAATAGTTTAACAATTTTGCTATAAAAGAACAAATTAGTGCATCTATAAAAGTTAAATACTAAAAAAATTGTTGGGAACAAAATAGAACTCAAGTAAGAAGTATGACGTCAGTTTAAAAAAAAAAAAAGATATATCATAAAATTTAATGAGTGACACAGTTTTTGTCGGTGCAGTCGTCGCGAGTCACATTTTTATTTTAATCATAATCACCAATCGTTTTTAATATTTATTATTAATAATTGAAGCAAAGTCAAATGAAATTTATCCTCAGTTCGACACTCCTCTTCATTTTGTGGACAACCGACAACCTACTTCCACGAGGGGGGAAAAATTCAGATGGCAACAAACCCCACAATTTCTCAATCATTTATATAAAAAAAAAAAAAAAAAATTATTTTTTAATTTTCTGTCAATTCTAACCTAATCCCACAAGGAAAAAATAATTAAAACCAAATGGATTCCAAATACATAGTACATTTTGATTGAGTAAACAAAAAGATTATCAAACGTCATTGATATATTCCAAGAAATTTTTAACAATTTTTTTGTTTGAGTAGCCTGATCTCCTCCTACAAATATGTCATCAGAGATTCTACATTTCATGAGTTTTTTATACGAGGAAGAATATGGTTTTTGATTGCCTGAAACAGTGCTAAATAGTCCGAAATGGTCGACCGAAGACCGGCGAAGATAGGGGATCAAACAACAGTTGCCTTTTTTCTTATCATCCTTGTAACAATAATCACAATAACCAGATGGATCAGTGCTGTAAGTCACTTCTTGTTTCATCTTTCATATTGTAAATTTGCCGTTTCCTTTTATTGCATATATTGGTACGTTCGATTAGGCACCAATGGATTATATTATTGTTGAATTGTGTAGAGCCTAATCTATTGCACTTTTCCCTTGATCAAGGATCGACCTAATATCCTACAATATAAAGGACACATCTCTTCATACTTATCTTCTTCGTTGTAGTGAAAACCGACTGTTGAATTGGTGGATTCTTGAACAACTCAAACGGATTCAATTATTCTTATAAAACGAACACCAAACTCACGACAAGCTCGGCCCAAACAACACACTCACTTGGTTGTCACAACTTGAACACCCACACGAAGTAACGGTGATGAATTAATATCACCGAGGGAAAAGAGACGGAGAAACAAGATAACAATGGTTGTGAGATTCCAAGTCCGACTGCCAAGTTTTCCCTCTTTCTCTATTGATGATTTCAAACAAGAGGCACAAGTTGTGAACTATAATTTATGTTTGATAACACTGTTGTTTATAAATTGGTTTATTTATAATTTTGAGATAAAAAGTAATTGTTGAAAATTGAAAAGAGAAAATATGTGTGATTAAAAATAATTTGAGAAATTGTGTAGTTTTTAAATTACTTAATAAACTAAAAAAATACTATTATCAAACGGAGTGGGCCAACAAACACAATCAAGCCTAAGTTACAAACAACCAACAAAGGGCCAACATAAGTGGGTATCTCCAAGTGGGTTATGAGAATTGTTATCAATTACCTCAATGAGTTATTTATTGGAGCGTCGACAAGTTTTTCCCATGATCATTTTAATAATATTTTTCGAATTTATTGAGTATCAAAAAACCTAACATATGCTTACATAAAGTGGGTGTATGGTTCAAATTACTGGAGTTTTCAGTATTTTTTTTTTTTTTAAGGGCTAATATTGTCTACTGCTGCACATTTCGGCATATATTTTTCAAAAATGCCGCTACCCCAGTGCGGCGTACAATGCGGGCGACCGCCCCCATGTGGGGGAGCAGTAGCCCGTGAGCACTGTAGCAATTTTTTTTTTTTTTAAAGACTTGTTCTGATGTTTCATTCTTTCAGTCTATAACAACAGGTTCATTTCAGAAGAAATTTCTACTCCTCGGGAAATCTCACACATATTCATCAGAATTTGATTGTTCCCACATTTGTTCAGACATTTCACCTTTGACAAACATTAGTACAGGCAACAATGCACCCTCGGCCGAATCATGTCCAGAATACTTTAAATGGATTCATGAAGATTTAAGACCTTGGAAAGTTACAGGAATTACAAAGGAAATGGTCGAAAAATCTAAAGCAAAAGCACATATTAATTTAGTCATTGTGAATGGGAGAGTGTATATAGAAAAGTTTAAAGAGGCATTCCAAACTAGAGATGCCGTGACAATATGGGGGATTTTGCAGCTTCTTAGGTTGTACCCCGGGAAGCTACCGGACTTGGATTTAATGTTCGAGTGTGGTGACAAACCGGTGATCAGAAAACGTGATTACAGACGATCAAAGGGCTCGTATCCACCCCCGCCTATGTTTCATTACAGTGGAGATGATTCGAGTTTTGATATTGTTTTTCCTGACTGGTCCTTTTGGGGTTGGTAAACATTCTCTTCTAGACTTCTATTAATATAATAGTGTTATTGAATCACATTGTCTAAAAGTTTATTTATATTTTTTTATTATGTGAATGAATTTCAATGTGAAAAGACTTGATTACATCTTCTCTTCTACCCCAATAATTCATATTCTTTTTGCATAATTTTCATATCGAGTTAAGAGCTTGTTTGATAAAGCAAAAATTTTCCCCATAACTTTTAACTCAATTTCAATCATTTACTCTTAGTCAATCCCACAAAAAAATTTTAAACCCCACATATCTATCAAAAAATAAAAAACCCACAAAAATTAAAAAAAAAAATCACATTACCAAACGGGCTCTAAAACTCAATATATAGCCAGCCCATGTATGTTTTGTTGATTATATATGCAGGCCAGAGCTGAATATCATGCCATGGGAAATCTTGAAAGAGGATTTGCAAGAAGCCAACAGCAGAATGAAATGGAGTGATAGAGAACCTTATGCTTATTGGAAAGGTAACTCCAAGTTAGGAGCTGCAAGACGTGACTTAGTGAAATGCAATTCCTCCCACTGGAATACTCGAATTGAAAAAGTGGTAACAAATCATCTTTACTTCGACTGCTAGCTGGACACATAGGATTTTCATAACAATATTCACTTGAATTTAGAATCTTTATAGTCATCTTTGTCTTGTGATAAATTTGAACAACAAGCAGATTCGAGCCTATTTGCACCGCGCTCGCCCCGTTTACTACAATATTACTTACATATGCTGATAATTTCATGTGCAGGAATGGGTACATGAGAGAAAACACGGATTCAGAACTGCAGATTTAGCAAGTCAATGCACTCACAAGTATGCATGAATTTCACATAACTTTCTTAATTAGTCTATTTTTTTAATTATTTAATTTTATCACATGATAATATGCAGATATAAGATATACGTTGAAGGAGTTTCATGGTCTGTCAGTGAAAAATATATATTAGCCTGTGATTCCATGAGTTTGATCATAAACCCTCGTTACTATGATTTTTTCACAAGGAGTTTGCTACCCACAATCCATTACTGGCCAATAAATGAGCATAACAAGTGTGAATCGATCAAATTCGCAGTCGAATGGGGCAACAAACATATGAATAAGGTCGCTTTCTTGTCCATATATACTAATCCCATTATTTTTTGCCAATAAATTTTTGCGAAAAATTGTGGTCAATTGATTGATGTCGACAGGGAAAGTGGAAGTAAGATACAAAACACAACCAAAAGTAACTTTTTTTTTTTTTTTTTAACTTAAAATTAAAAAGTTATTAACTTATTGTTTGGTATCTAAAATTTACACATGACACAAGGATTCTTATTCTTTCATTAATTTTTCGACTGTTGGGGTGTCTGCAGGCACAAGAGATTGGGAAGGCAGGGAGCAAATATGTTCAAGAGCAACTGATAATGAAATATGTTTATGATTACATGTTCCATCTGCTAAATGAATATTCTAAACTCTTGAAATATAAACCAAGTGTACCAAATTGGGCTACTGAAGTTTGCTCAGAGACAATGGTTTGTTCTGTCAAAGGTTCAAGGAAGAAATTTAGGATAAATTCAATGGTAAAAGATCCTGCAGATTCATCTCCATGCACCATGCCTTCTGCATATTATCCTACAGAACTGAAAGATTTTCTTGGAAGGAAAGAGAATCTAACTAAGCAAATTAGAATGTGGGAAGAAAGTGGAAGTGTTGGAAATGCAACCTTGATAATATAAGGACGTGTTTGGTGCATAATACTATGTTGGACTGAACATTATAGTAGGCATGATTTTTAATTTTTAATTCTTTTCTTTTTAATATATTTGATCGATACTGCATATATAAAATATACTATATTAATTGTTCTAAATTACTCTTCTACTTTTGTATGTGCATGCGTGTGTTGATGGGTTATGGATGAGTGGATTTACGTTTGTACTCTTGATTAAATATGACAAATAAATTTGAAAAGAGAGAATAATTAGAACGTCCAATGATCAAAAATAGTTTTTGATACATCGAGATTATACGCTTGTTTTAAATAGAAATAATAAGCAACTCCAGAATGTATTTGCCTTCCGGAATGCTTAGTATTAATACATACTTTTGGATGGATACTTAATACTTTAATTTAAAATAAACAAAGGACAATATTAGGGGTGAAGTCAGGATTTCAAATCAGTGCGAGCTAAGATTAAATGACATTGGGTTGGGGGGGGGGGATTTTTTTTAAAGAAAAATTAGACCAAATAGAGAACTTAATTTCACAAATGACAAGTAAATGAAGTACCTTAAAATTGTTCCTTGCGAGTTTTCATATTTTGAAATCGTTGTACAATAACTTCATTATTAATCTTCAAAGATATATCTTTCTCTATATACACAACAAGGCTATCATTCATTCACTCATCACCCATTCGATTGTGCAATCTATCATTCACAATGCTCATTGTAGAAAATACTCTTTCATCAGTAGGTATAGCAACCGGTACAATTAGCGCCAAATTCAAAAGCTTATAAACCAATGGATATGCCTTATTTTTCTTTATCATTACCAACTTCTCTGCAAGATCACCAAGGCCTTTCAATTCTTGAAATGCGTTGTTAGAGCGCATATCAAAAATATAAATTTCAAGTTGATCAAAGTGTGAGAAGATCAAATCTTGAAAAATCTTCTTTGTAAAACCCGCAAGTTGAATCGATCTTTTCATATCGAAATCATAGAATGAATTTTGTGGACATAAACAAGCTACACAAAGGAGTAACTCTGTATTTACCTCTGAGAAACGATCATTCAACTCCTGAAGTTGCAAATCAATGATAGCGTAGAATAAATCTACACAGTAATGATGTAAATTTGTCACTTCTGGTGGTAGATTACGTTGAGGACGACCGCGAGGTGCACTGTGTATAAACACATCATCCATATTAGGAACATCAATGATATGATCCGGACCAGGCATCGAAGGGCAAAGTCGAGCCATCAGCAATATGACAATGATCTACGTGCAAAACGAAGTAAGTTACATGTTGGAATCGAGCCGAGAAGACGAAAGAATCAAGCCGAGCCGAGTACACGAAATTGTTTATGCAGAAAAGGCATCACGGCCGTAACTCATTTAATCACGGTCGTAAAAGCTATTGTCAGGGCCGTAATCAATTGTCGAAGAAAAAGGAAGAATTTCTGCAGAACGACGCTTACGGCCGTAAGCTTGGAAGTTACGGCCGTAACATTCAAAAAGGGGAATTTCACGGCCGTAAGAAATTCGTCACGGCAGTAAATAATAAATCAGATTTTGTTCAGAGAGGCCATTATGGCCGTAATAGAGTTCCTCACGACCGTAAATAAGGAGCGGACTAGATTTTTCGGACTTTATAATTATTTTATTTCCTTTTTTATTTTTAGGTTATTTTCCTAATTTAGTATTTTAGTTTAATTAGAATTCTATTTTGAGTAAATTAGAGGCTAGGTTATTTTACTTATTTATATTCCTTTCCATTCATTGTAAAGAACAGAGAAGTTTGAGTTTATGAATTAAATTAAGAGATGATTCTCTTGTTAAAGGTTGAAGAGTCCCTTTGGTGTTCTTCGAGAAAAAATCCAACTTATCAAATATTGTAAAATATTTGTGGCGTTGAACTTATCAAATATTCGCGACAATATTTGTGACGTTTCCAATTTAGAATCTTATCAAGGAAATTGACAAGTCCTTGTGGTGTTTCGAAAACCTTGGATCTCGATTCCGCATCGTCAATTTCTTGCGTCAAGGTCCTATCGTCAATTTTATCTTTCCAGTATTTTAATTCTTATTTATTTTTCGCATCAAATCTGATCTCGATCTTTCCTAGGTTTTAAATTTCGTTATTCCGCGTTTGCGACGAGATTCCCCGACTGGGATCTCATCATCTGGTATCAGAGCTTGGATTTATTTCAGATTCTTGCGTTTCTTGAATTTTCTTGATTTTTTTTGTGTTCTTCGCGTTCTTCGTGTCAGTCATAATTTTCTTTAGTTTGATCCATAAGAGTCAGTCCCAAAAATTCAAAAGTGTTTTTCTTGTTCGTTTTTCGTCCAAATTCAGTTCCCTTTTTTCTGTCATACTCGTAGTCCAATTCTCTGGCAGAAGATTAAAAAAAAAGCCAAAAATTTCATTTTTTTTCCCATATTCCAAATTTCCATGTCTCACGGGGAGAGATCTTCATCAATGAGTGATAACAAACGCCCCGAAAGAGGGAATAGGATATTGGAGCAAGGTGTTGAATTATTGGCAGAGATGCAAGCAAAATTTCAGAAGGTAATGGCTAGGATGGATAAAAGAGATGCGATGATTGCCCAATTGAAAAAGAAGCAATCGCGGGCGGACTCTATGGCTAGGAGGAGTAGTAAGAGTGAATGTCATGCTAGGTACGGAGATGGGATGGATGAAAGGCCATTGAAGCGAAAAGAGACATCAAAACGGGAGAGTAGTGATCATGTTCACAAAAGGAGGGAGGAACCGACAACCAAAGGTAAAAATAATTTTGATTCCAAGCCTCTTAAGGATAAAAATGTTAAGTGCTTTAAATGTTTGGAACGAGGTCACATTGCACTTGATTGTCCACGTAAAAAGGCTAAGTGTGATTGTGAAGGAGCGAAAAGTGTTGTGGTGGATGAGTCAATTATTGATAGGCATGCTCTTAGCTTGGTGATTGACGGGGGAAGTTGTACTAATGTAGTTAGTACAATGTTGGTGGAAAAATTAGGCTTACCTTTAATGAAACATGCAACACCTTATAAATTACAATGGTTGACTGAGTCGGGGGAAGTTAAGGTGAAGAGACGGGCCTTGATGACATTTTCTTTTGGTGGGTATTCGGATGAGGTAATTTGTGACGTGGTACCAATGCAAATTAGTCACATATTGTTGGGGAGACCTTGGCAGCATGAAAGGGCTGTGCTACATGATGGGTATACGAATAGATACAGCCTGGTAAAAGGGGGAAAAAGTTTACTCTAATGCCACTATCTCCAACTGAAGCCCTGAAAGATCAACTGAAGGTGAAAAGTGAGTTTGAGGGGAAAAATAAGAGAGTTGAGGCCACGACCTCAGAAAAAGGAGAGGGTGTGGAAATTAAAGAAAAGAGAGTTGAGGCCATGACCTCAGAAAAAGGAGAGGGAGTGAGAAATAAAGAAAAGAGGGTTGAAGTTCAAACCTCAGAAAAAGGAGAGACTGAATGCAAAAAGAAAAAGAAAATAGAGTCTACCACAAAAATGAGTCTATTTGCACTTACTCACGCTAACACACCCCTCCCCAGTTCTTTAAAATCTGTTTTACAGGTACCGAAGTCAAACCATGAGCTTAAAACAGGAAAAAAACTTGTTGGCACAAATGAGCAGCCCAAAAAGCCGAGAAAGTTGAAGGAGAAAAATGGGCAGCCCAAAAGGTTGAAAGCAAGCACGTGGCATAAGCATGATCATCGAGCCTAGAAAAGCAGAAGGAGTTTGAAAAGCCGACCAAAACTGGATTCGAGGTCGAATCATTTTCAAGAAAGGGAGTATGATATGATCCGGACCAGGCATCGAAGGGCAAATTCGAGCCATCAGCAATATGACAATGATCTACGTGCAAAACGGAGTAAGTTACATGTTGGAATCGAGCTGAGAAGACGAAAGAATCAAACCGAGCCGAGTACACGAAATTGTTTATGCAGAAAAGGCATTACGGCCGTAATGAAAATCCTTCAAGGCCGTAACTCATATAATCACGATCGTAAAAGCTATTGTCAGGGCCGTAATCAATTGTCGAAGAAAAAGGAAGAATTTCCGCAGAACGACGCTTACGGCCGTAAGCTTGGAAGTTACGGCCGTAACATTCAAAAAGAGGAATTTCACGGCCGTAAGAAATTCGTCACGGTCGTAAATAATAAATCAGATTTTGTTCAGAGAGGCCATTACGGCCGTAATAGAGTTCCTCACGACCGTAAATGAGGAGCAGACCAGATTTTTCGGACTTTATAATTATTTTATTTCCTTTTTGATTTTTAGGTTATTTTCCTAATTTAGTATTTTAGTTTAATTAGAATTCTATTTTGAGTAAATTAGAGGCTAGGTTATTTTGCTTATTTATATTCCTTTCCATTCATTGTAAAGAACAGAGAAGTTTGAGTTTATGAATTAAATTAAGAGATGATTCTCTTGTTAAAGGTTGAGGAGTCCCTTTGGTGTTCTTCGAGAAAAAATCCAACTTATCAAATATTGTAAAATATTTGTGGCGTTGAACTTATCAAATATTCGCGAGAATATTTGTGGCGTTTCCAATTTAGAATCTTATCAAGGAAATTAACAAGTCCTTGTGGTGTTTCGAAAACCTTGGATCTCGATTCCACATCGTCAATTTCTTGCGTCAAGGTCCTATCGTCAATTTTATCTTTCCAGTATTTTAATTCTTGTTTATTTTTCGCGTCAAATCTGATCTAGATCTTTCCTAGGTTTTAAATTTCGTTATTCCGCGTTTTTGACGAGATTCCCCGACTGGGATCTCATCAATCAAGGTGATATCACTGACAAAAAAGAATGAACTTCTTCCAAAAACAAATCTCACCCATTGTCTCTCATCTGTTGGAGTCGTTATTTGCATATTTTCACCAATCCCATTACATTCACAATATCTTGATCTTTCAATTGTAATGCCTTTGACAACTCATTCGAAACTCCTAAGACATTTTTCATCAAATGTAGATTAAATGCAAAATCAAACAAATGTATTGACTCCAATAAATTAAATGCCTCACTTTTTTGATCACCAGAACTAGATTTGTCTTCTGAAATAAATTCAAGTGCATCACCAACAGCAGAGAACATTGAAAGCAAATTGATCAAAGAATTATAATGTGACCCCCAACGTGTAACACCAGAACGTTGAAGAGTAGTTTCTTGATTAAGTCCCCGTCCACTTAAAACACCGCCTCTCTCCAATGCCTCAACGATAAAGTTTGAATGTTTCTTTCTAAGAAGATCAGAACGTTTGCAAGATGCTCCATTGAAATTTAAACATCGCCAACCACACGAAAGAAATTAGAAATTGGAATATTCTTCTTTGCCACAGCTACAAGAGCTAGCTGAAGTTGATGAGCAAAACAATGTATGTAAAAAGCATAATGTAAAAAGCATATGAGTTTTCCTTCAAAATGAGTGCTTTCAGACCATTGAACTTACCTTGTATATTACTTGCTCCATCATAACCCTGTCTTCTTAACCTAGTTATGCTCAAATTATGTCTAGAAAATAGCATATCAATTGCATCCTTAAGTGATATAGCTGTGGTACTGCTAACATGCTCACCTCCTATCAAACGTTCATTCACATGTCCACTACTATTCACATAACGTAGGACTTCTGACATTTGCTCCTTTACTGATACATCACGAGATTCATCAACAAGAATAGAGAACAATGAATCTCCAACATCTTTGATAATAACATTAATCGTTTCAACAGCACAAGCACTCACTATATCCTTCTGAATATCAGGAGATGTTAATTTACAATTTTTAGGAGCATTTCCCAATACCACAGCTTTAATATCATCATTATGATTAGCAAGAAATTGCAATTGAACTAGGAAGTTACCTGGATTGAGAGAACCTTCAGATTCATCATGACCACGAAATGATAACCCTTGACGCAACAAAACTCTAACACAATCAATTGATGCCTCAAGATGAATACGATAATCACTACGTGCTTGTGTTGACTGCTTATACAAAACTGAATGAATGTGTTGATCTTGATTCATCAATGCTTCACAAATCATTCGAGCTTTATTATGTTCGCTGTCATGTTTATCCAAATGAAGTCGAAATCTTTCTTTATTTTTCCAATACGTGAACCCTTCGCTTACAAAAGATTCACCTCCTTCTTGATTACCATGGCTTGATTTGAAAAGATAATAGTACAAACAATAAGCGGCATCTTTTGCTATACTGTACTCCAACCAATTACCAAATCCTTTGAACCAGAAAGACTGGAATCGTCTAACTTGGGATGTTTCGAACTACTGTTTTGGGAATACATGATCTGAAAGTTGACAAGCACATTTCTGCAAATATGCTCTTCGAGCTTGATCACGGATATTAATATTGTAATTTGAAATTGGAATTCTTAATCCAGGATCGGTTGGAAGTTGTGCAAGATCAACATCCACTATATTTCCATGATCGGTGGGAAGTTGTGTAACATCAAAATCCACTCTATTTGAAGTCCCCTCATCAACATTTTCTACAACTGAAAATTTTCTTTTAAAAAATCTATCTAAGGTAGACATGATTTTTTCCTACAAATCACAACTCCCAAATTAAACAAACTCAACAAATAAGAATTACAAACCACTAATCTTAAATTACGAAAATTCAAACAGAGTTAATTAAATATATTAAAAATACCCCCAAATGCCAAATCAATATTATTTTCAATACCCCCAAAATACCATCCAATAATCAATACTTTGAAATCTAATTTCAAGATAAAAATCCAAACAAGTCCATTAGTCCAACATATTGTGTCACAATTCAAAAACTAAAAAAGTTGTTCAAAAACTAAAAAAAGTGTTGCAAATTGTTATTAATTAAATAAGTTATTCAAAAATCAAATAAGTTATTAATTACATAATTTATTCACATAAATCACATAAGCATTCCATTTCCATATCATAATATCATTGTAACGTGAATGATGAATCAGATTTTCAGAGACAGGGGCGAAGAGGCACAAGTGCTAACCTTCAACCTCGAACTCTGAAGGATGAAGTAAATCAGTCGTCGTCGACAGAGGCAACGGCCAGCAGAGGAGGAGCTGCAGCCTGTTGCCTGCGGAGGACTTCTTTACACTTCAATCGTCGTCTCGTCGACAAAGCTAAGGTAGTAAGTACTAAGCATCCAACGCCAGCGGCCCAGCAGCAGGGCAGGACTTCATCTTCTGCAGTCGTCGACGCCGTCTAGTTCTGGACCGTGACTTACTGGTAATGTGGGGGAAAAAGTTCGGATTTGATTTGGAATGGTAAATGGTAATATATGGCATGGAGTGTAGTCTCTGCAGAGTTTACTCAATGAACTGAAGTGAAATGACAGTGGAGTGGTCGGGTTGAGAGCTTTAGGTTGAAGAAAGAATGATTTTGGGCCAAAAATTAAAATATATATATATATATATATTGGGCGGACCGCGCTGGGCCTTAATGGGCTCCATCCCTGGACAACATTATTATCTTTCGTTGATTGCTCGACCACTTAGCCTCCATTTGGATACAATTTTTTAACTTTTTATATATTCCATCAAATCAGATTTAATTTCAACCATACATTTATAATTTTGAGAGTGTTCTCCTGACGGTCACAGGCAGAAGGTGTGTGAGCCCACACTCCTGCCTATGAAGGGCAGGGTAGGAGAATGAAATTCTTATAATTATTACTCATTATTATCCACACATTTCATGCGACTCACTACTAGTCCTCTTTATTTATTCAATGAGAGACTTATCCATAACATGCCTTGCAAGATGGTGGTTACTTTGAGCTGATCATGCTTAAATTCATGTGCTCTATCAAGTTAATCGTTTTAGTTTTATGGGTTGATACCATATTAAGACTTAGGATTCTATGTCTTTGTTTAGTGAAAATCAAAATCAGGTTTTTAGTAATAAAAGTTGATAAAATTTGTGATTGAAAATGTGTGGGTCTTAAAAATATATGGTTGTGATTGATTGTTAAAAGGACTATCACAAACCCTTCTATGTTATTTGTAGTTTTTTTATTTATTTATTCGATGTGGTATTTATTTTGAGAAGCACATAAAAATGAACAATCACATGATAGAAGCTTTGTTAATTCCAAAAAAATATCAGTTTTCAGGTGATAATGTGGTTAATTAAATTACTCGATACATTATTAAAAAGCGAACTCCATAAAAATCGCCACAATATCTCCTATCCCCACCCCCACCTCTGGACATGGAAGCTTAGGATCCACAGACCAGGAATTTTCAAGGTTTGTGATTTGATCAAAGGTAAGAGATTAAAGGACAAGTCAGGCTACGAGTGATGCAAGGATGATCTAAATGGGAAAATGAGCAAGTTTCTTGTTCAACCCAAGTCGAGATTCAAATCGGACCAAGCCACTTCAAAGGATCAAAGGTTGATGCAACCGGAGCCTCCACGCAATCACGCAAGACAAATAGGAAAGCAATCGTGTGAATACATCAAAGGTGACTCGAAAGTTTTTGAAGTAAACCACGCATCCCACGGGGTTGAACCACGTGATCGTGCGGTTGAGCTGATTCAGAATTTTTCGCGAATTTTATTTAATTTCCGTTTTAATTATTATATCTTGTATTTTGAACAATAAATACAGAAAGGGTTAGTTTAGGTGTGATTATACCTTATATTGTGTTTTTTTAATTATTGAACAATTAACTTTGATTTTGATATTGATTTGAATCGGGAGTTTTTCTATTGGAAATGTTGAGTTTTCCCTTTTCTAGTTCTTCAAGAACACCATTGACCTTATCAAATATTCTTGAATATTTGTGACGTTCCAACCAGAACTTATCAAGGAAATTGACATCTCTTGTGACGTTCGACAACTTTGGTTCTTCATTCCGCATCTTTGATTCATCGCGTCATGATTGTTGGGTCAAGGTCTCATCGTCTAATCTATCGTTTCTTTTTCATTATTTTTATTCTTGGTTCTTGTTATTTTTGCTGAATTTAGATATTTCCTATAGTTTGTGTTGTTATTCCGCGTTTTTATCGCACTTTCCAAAAGGAATCGCATCAGGTGGTATCAGACCTTGGATCTAAATTCAATTCTTGATTTTTTTCTTAGGTTTCTTGTTTTCTTGTTCTTTGTGCCTTCATAGTTTTCTTTAGTTTGATCCATTTGAAAATCCTACAAAAAAAAAAAAATCAAACGCGTTTATTTTATTTAATTTTTATCCAAATTCAATTTCGTTACTTTTTCCATACTCGTAGTCGAATTTTCAGGTAAAAAATCCGAAAATTCATTAAAAATTTTGGGAATATTCCTAAAATTTCTCAAATATCAATTTTCTTTGTCTTCTTCATGTCTTCCATTGTTTTTTCTAATTCTTGAATCTTTGATTGGTTCTTTGGATACTTGTAAAGGGATCAAGGTGATACATGAGCGAAAACAAATACGTGAGGAAAATTTTTATTTCATTGTCCAGAATTAACAATTTTGGACAGACGAGTATCATCTTCTTCATTAATTGGTGACAACAAAGGAGTGAGTTAGCCTCCTCATCAATGAATCACTACAAATAACCCGAAGGTATGAATATGACGGGTATAAATGATGTTGGTGTGAATGTAACCATACATGTGCAACTTGAGAGATTGATGATTAGAATGGATAGAATTGGTGAAAATATTGTTCAAATGCGAAGAGAGCAAACTCATACAAATCCTACGTTATGAGAGGTGATGAGATGGAGCATAGGAGGGGAAACGATCATAGGCAATTGGTTTAGCTAAAAATTAGATTTTTAGTAAATTTTGATAAAAGTTGATTAAATGTGTGGCTGAAAAGTTGAAAAAAGTTTTGAATCTAATAAAATATGTGGTTGAAAATGAGTTTTAGATAATGGGGCTGAACGACGCTTAAAGGGAATATTCTTAAGAAGTTTAGATACTACGAATATTATGTTGAGAGGCAATTGGACAACTAATCCTAATAAAATAGCTTTTATTTGTAGGATCCACAAGTCATAAAAGGTTCTCATGATTCAAATTTATTGATTTAATGTTTTTATTTTGCAGAGATTGTTTTGCATCTGCTTTTGTCGAGAATATCAAAAAGTTTAGGCCATGTTCTCTTTACTTTTTTGAGACCGTTTTCTGTTTTTATTTTGAAATATTCTAAAAATTCGTTCTCTTTATAATTTTAGAAAACGCATTTTAGAAAAAAAAAAAGTTGTACACAAAATGCAAAACGCTCAAAACCTCGTTTTGGGCGTTTTAAGTGTATTTCAACAAAAAAATGTTCAAAACGCGGAAAATGCATTTTCAGTTTTTTTTTTTTGTGAGAATTATCCTAGTTTAAAACTAAGCCTAAAATAAAGTTTTTTTTGGAGAATTATTCTAACTTGAAATTAAGTCTAAAATAAAGTTTTATTGAATTCAATATCAACATTACAAAAAAAAAAAGTGGGAATTCTTATTGTTATGTTTCAAAAAATGTCTTGATAAATGGACTCTGGTGGTTTTGAAAGAACTTACATTTTCTGAATTTTAATTGAACTAGAGCTTTCTCAAATCCCGAACCTGACCAAGCTGTGTTAATAGTGACTCTTAATGCTCACATTAGTGTGTTGCAGGTAACCATATTTTAAGTGTATTGTGAAGGAAAATTTGAGTTTGAGCCAGTAGAAGTAACATACTGAGATGGGAAATAATTCATATACCCAGATCTATCACTGTACCAAATGGTTGTGCCTTGATCATACATTTATTGGTTTTGAAAGAACTTGCAATATTTTATTAGACAGAGGTGAAGTGCTGGATAGTTTATTCATTTTATTTGTTTTCCCCCTCCTATGAAGTGCTGGATAATTTATTTGTTTTCCCCTTTTGATTATCCAACAAAAATTAGTTAAAAAATATAGAGAATTTAATTTAATCCACAAAAAAGTTAATTAAAAATAGTTTGAGTGGTATTCTGCAAAATTTCAAACAAAACGTGTTTTCCAACTTTTCATTTTAAAAAACACTTTTCAGAAATGACAAACCAAACGTGTTTTCAACAAATTTGAAAACAAAAATAAAAACATAAAAAATTTTGAAAATGAAAATCATACTATATATAAAAGTAAGGCACTTCCCAAAAACAATTCTTAGTCATTTTCCCGCCCATTCTTTGTTTCTATAAATAGTAAGTTCCCATGAGTGAATGCAAAGCAGATTAGTGTGAATGCAAAATGAATATATGTCAAATGTGAATGCAAAATCATGATAAATGTGAACGCATTTATTGCCTTATATATATATATACACACTAAATAATGGCTAATATTTTTTTAATCAATTTTAATCTCTATATCTTTATCTTTATCCTACTATATATAATAGTAGGGTAGTTTCCTAAACCATTTTCTAGCCCATTTTCAGTTTTAAAATAAATTCTATTTGTAGTCATTAAAATAAAAATTGTGTTTTAATTATTCTAATGGTCAAATCATTTATCATCTTTAATATTAAAAATCTTATTTTCTAAAATATATATGTGGTTAAAAAAATGCGGTGCTTATAAATAATTTATAGAAAAAGTTATTGAACGAAGACTAATATTGAATAATTAATGCTTTGATTTCTTTTTAGTTAATAATATCAATAGAATGATTAATATTTTTTAATCATTCTTAATTTTAATAAATTTTTAATGATTATAGAGTATAAGATTTTTCGTATAATTTCGTGATCTCCAGCTTTACTTGATTTTTGGCTATTTGACTTTGATTTTTTGAGAATTGTTTTTGTGAAAAAGTTATTTTTAGAACGTATAGTTAAAAAGTAGTATGAAAAATTGTAAAAAATAATTTTTTTAAAGAATGTGTGATTGAGAATGAATGTTCAAAAAAATTGATTCTTGAAAAATAATTCCATATGGATAAAGTAATATATCTTGTGAGTAAAACAACTGCTCCGCTTTTATAAATCGAGATGCATAGATAATTTCTTAATATATAAAGTTAAATGTATTTGTGATATACATTCATTAAAATCTAATCAAAACTAACATTTCATGTTGCTTAATTTGCTACATTCATTTAAATATATGATCACGTGTATTTAATTTGTAATGTTAAAGTAAACATGAAATGAAATATTTGTTTAATAAATTTAAATATTAAATATTGTAATAAAATAGTTAGTATCAATTTTAATAATACTATCGGATAGTGATATATTATTTGTGATAATCTAGAAATTATATTTTGAAAAGATTAATTACATCAATAATCATTAAAATTGAATAGTTATGCAAATGGTAAGTAGTACATTATTTAAGTTCCTAACTATTACAATTATGGAAACTTAGTTAAAAAAATAATTAAAAAAAATTAAAAAAAATTGGCCCCTATTCAGTACACTTTATTCAACCACTCATTTTTTTAAAAATCATTTTCAACTAACATTCTATTAATAAAATAATTTACATATAAATTTAAAAAAATATATACTTTTTAATAGATCAATGTACCAAAATTTACTGTTACGAACTACATTATTTGAAATAGTGAGTCTCAGTCAGGTGCTTAAGTATACATTCTCTACAAAATCATTAAGCTCACTTCCTAAAATAGTAATTAATAGTATTAATTCACTATATATTATTCATTTTGGATCAAATTCAAATTTAAAATAATCCAATTGAATGCAGAAATTAATTAAATTTTTTTTTTTAAAATTCGTAAAAAAAAAAAAAAACTTTGTCGATATTAAATAAATATTTTTATGTAAAAATAGAAAATGAAAGAGGATGAAATAAGAACATTCATCAATCTATTTTTCTTTTTCTTTTCATTTTCCGTTTCATTTTAATAAAATTTTGAGCGTATATCACAGATATATCTATTCTTTCTATTTATTACAAATTCTATTTAAATGTAATTTTTTTTTTCCATTTTCAGTATTAAATCAATTCAAATTAAAATATATAAAGAAATTTCTGAAACGAAAAACATATGAACTGTAAAAAAAATTGAAAAAAAAATGAAGGTATGTGTAATGTACCTTTGTAATTAATTGTCTTCATTCATTTCTTATTTTTAATTAAATATTAATTTCATATGTTAAAATATAAATTTGATATATGTAAGTAACAAATGACTGTGCATCGCACGGGTGTAACACTAGTATATATAAAAGTAAGGAAGTGGTTTGGTGTGAACACATGTTGTAATTTAATGGCATTTATTATTTTTATAATAATCAATGGTGGTTTTGAAAAACTATACATTATTTTATTGTTGTTTAAAATATGAAATTCTTAAAATTAATTTTTTATTATCTTCATATTTATTTTTCTCATGCAAATGTGTTTTTTTTATCCATTTACATTTTTTTTTATTATTCATGTTTGACGTGACAATATTATTTAATCAACAGTATAAGGTATAATCCTCGAATAATTTTTTTTAGAGTTGTTGACCACAAAATCCGACTAGACCTTGGACCAACACGTTTCAACTCCTCCCTCTTGAATACGTGGATCTCTTGCGCATTGTGACAAACAATCAGTTTGCAAAGGGGGCCGAAGTGGCTAGCTCCCGTTTGCACTCCGATGCCAAAGTCAGTGCTCATTTAAAGCGAGTATAAATTGGGTGCGGGAAATATATAAGTGTGTAAAAGAGAGAAAAGGAAGTGAGAGTAAAATATTTAGTTAAGAGTATGAGATTTCTAACCACCTATTTGGAGGTGAGAGTGTTCTATTTATAGGAGAAGTTATGGTTTTGGATGGTGACACGTGGTGGACTTTACACATGTATTTACCCTAGCTGTTGGAGATGAGAACCAACTTTCTTTCCGTAATCATTGCTACGTTTGGTAGGGGATGGGCGCCTGTCTCATCTTCGATAAAGGCAATGTCTCGTCAAGCCACAATCAACTGGGGAAAGTCACACATCTCTGACACCATCCGTTGTCCCATCACCTGTCCGAGGCGTTACCATAGAGCACCTCGGCTGGCTATAAATCAGTTCGGATAAAGAGGTTCAGGTGCTATTCCACCTCGGCGGACGGCCCAAGGAGACACCGTAAGTTCTAGTCATGGGCCAAGACCCATTGGGCCCATATTTGGCCCTTGCTGGTGATTCATTGGGCTCTTTATTGGACACGATCTCAACACTAGTCCATCAAATCCGATGTGGTCATTTATGGGCGAATCGAATTTGCCGTAGGTTAGCAGCTACGGTTTTGCTGAGAACTAATATGGACCCGTTAATTCTCCCTATCATCTTTGTGCTCAATACTATTGGTACCGTTCAATCAATCCGAGGTGATTTGTACAGGAATCATTCCGCAACGCCTCGAAT